>OY728150.1:403485597-408485597 GCA_963277665.1 Viscum album | reverse complement strand
GGGGTGAACTACTGTGGGATATCTAGATAACCCCCCCTCCTCAAAATTACATTCCCTTTCCTCCCCATCTATAAATATTCTTAAAGAGTATCCATACTTTTTCCTAAAATGTTTTCCAAATTCTCTCACTCTGGAACTCTCTAGCATAAGGATTTGAAGTTGTTGGAAACTGACCTCCTTTGCAATCGAATAATGGAATTCTTTATGAAACCGGACCCATAACTTCTATCATGAGACTACCAAATCCTATCGATCACTAAGGAACTAAATTAAAAACTACCTCACTACTCCACACAAAATCATCATAGACATCAAAAAATAGACCTCCATCTGATCATAGATTGAAATGAAGGATATCTCAAACCCAAGAAACAAATCATTTATTAATAAATCTGAAATGGAATACTCATATATCTGCTGACTTTGGCAATAAAAATATTGTATTTTATATATCTATTTTCCACCGTTAGCATCCTATACATAGCGAAGATATCATGGTACAACCTAAAGAATGTGTTTTTTGGGAATCTTGTAACCCCCCAATAGTCCACGATACGTTTCCCTTTGAATAATGAAATAGTTTGTGTTGTCCGCAACATCGATATTCTAACACATCGTGACCAATCATAATAGCCGTTATGAATAGTAATACCCACTTTTTAAAATTTTAGAAATTTTACCTTTCAAAATGGACCTCATTTTTTGTTTTGGAATAACGAAATTAGCTTAGGGTAAATTTCTGGTATTTTTCTGAAAACACTCAGTTTTTGATGAAAAGTGAAAAATACTAAATTTAAATTAAAAGCATTTTTTTAATCAAAATAATTTATAGTAAAAAATAATACTATTGAGTGGTTTTTAATTATAATTAGATTATATTTTTACCATTTTATCCAATTTTTATCATTGGATGTAATTTCACATTTAAACTGGACATAAGAAAGCGGCATTCTTTTGATAGTTATTATTTCTTAAAAACACGTTTTTTGTTTTGACAACGAGAATTAGTTTTAAATTAATTTCTGCCACTTCTGTGTTTTGAATTTAGAAAAATGTATTGCATATTTAGAATCAGGTATTACAAATTGTATAATTATTTAACTTTTATTTTTAGACATTTTGAATATTTACTTCGTTAAATATTTTATTTACCATGATTAAAGGGTAAATCTGGTAAATAAGGATAAAAAGTAATATTATAATAATATTAATTTACCATAACATGTGTTCTAACCCTATTGGATTATATATTTCTGAACATGGGAATCCTTGGGTTGATTTTGGGACCCCATGGAGCAACTTTTCAATGACAATGACACTTTATATTATTTAAGTTAAAGTAAATAGAAAAATGACATAAGCATATATCTTTTTTGTAATACAATATTTACATAAGATTATATATGTTATAACTTCAAAGATATATATTCATTATAAAGATAAAAATATTCCCTAAAAAATTTTATTTTTTTTTTAATTTTTAGACATTGAATAATTACATTTATTAATGACACAATGATAAAGGAGTATTTTCCTTATTAATGAAATTATCAAATAAATGGTATTATAGATGTTAAAATCGATATAATTTGAAATTTTTGAATCCATACATGACTATTATAGGTTAATGTGAAATGTTTGGATTGATTAAATGAATTTTTTTAGAAGTAATAATTCTTTTAGGAATTTAACAAAACCAAAATAGAAAAAGTGTCAAAATTGACATAAAAGAGTTTTTAAAACAAATATTATATTATTAATTAATATTCTATTTCTCAAACTCTATGGTTCGGCCAAACGTCTTAAATAATATTATATATGTCATTAATGAACCACTTGAGGTTTTTTTGGAAGTTAATAGTATGTTTATTAACCATATAATATAAAAATACAAAGAGACATAGTAAATGTCAAACTAATTAACTAAGATTTAAATCTAGAATACAAGGTTAATATAGTTACTCAAACCGATCTAAAACCTATTGGTTGAGTCTTTTTTGACCCATCCCTACCCTATCCTCTAAATAAATCATTTTTGATACATTTGAAACCGAAAATAATTTTATTATAAAATAATATATCAATCTTTTCTTAAGGTGACCCTCACCCCTCTTATAAAAGATCACTTCCCCATCTCTCAAACTCCACACCTTCAAATCCATTTTTATCTACCAATACCAGCCCAAATATCCTATCAACTATACTCGTTTCATCCTATAGGACTTTCTTTAGTTATAATGCCATCCTAAAGAGCCCTTTTTATCAAATCAAAAGGCATAACCCGAGGAATAGGAAAATATTTCATCACCTCTTTCATGTTCCTTTCTTCATACAGTTACTCTTTCTTGGTTGTTTCCATTCTAAAATAATAACTCTAGTATATTATACATACTTTTATGTTATTATAAATAGGGTAAAACCATATTCATTATTCCATCCATCCTTTAATTGACATGTCACAATACATGCGTACGTACGACTTATCATCTCCATGTTGTGGTGTAGTTGTTATTCAATACATTATTATTTGGATGGGTATAATAATGAAGTATAATTCATTTAAATAATACATATAAAATGATAATGATTCTATATATATATGATATATCATCCAATTATGTATTATTTTAATATCAAAAGAATGATATTTTCGCTCGTGCATACGTACAGATTACTGTCTCCACAAACGCAATGAGATTCATTCCCCATCGTATCCATTCAAGACTAATATTACTTTGATGATTAAAAATAATGTTTAAAGACATAATATCATTCTGAATATGAATAATATACATCATATCCATACACAAAAACATTACTTACTTAACAAAGCATATAAAGGTAAATGAATCAGTTAACACCCAAAACGATGATACTACTGAAATATCATTAACAAAAAATATTAGAAGATCATATATGATATAATATTAATTCATGTGGTTCTTTTATAATTTAATAACAAATATTTCACCATTATACAAAAGGTTAACCTACCCTCAACCAATGAAAAGAACATGGTAAGGGTTAATATCCTAATCTCTTCATTATCTGAGGTTGTTTATACATAATTATCTACTGGGATCTATTTATTATCCACATCCATATTTCATAAAAATTTATTTCAAAACATTTTTACTATTTACTATACATTGGGTTAATGTCATTTATACCCTTATTTGTCCTTATATGTTCTGAAATGAATCTTTCCGTCATTTTCCAAACAAGGTACTTTATGAATTTTTCAACAAAATTAAGGTAAGCCTGTTTTGTATAAGATATACGGAGGGTGAAGATATTTTATGCCATTATAACATCATCAATGATTCCCTTACAATCTAATAATAATAATTCAAAAATAAATTTTTTTTTTTATAATTATATTAATTCTAAATAATTTCAAAATAAAAAGAGATATTTCACTAAAATGTATTTTATTTCAACTATGTCAAAATACTTTGATGGATTTTATGCCTATTTTAAGTTTATTTGTTATGATACAAAATATCCATATTATATTGATGGTTTTTTTATATTTTTACAATGCATGTGTTACTTTTACACCATTCAAGGTTTATGGAAAAAGTATTGACATTTTCTATGCTAGTTTTAATAAAAATTCTTATGTTATGATTAATCATTTTCATATGAGGAATGTATTTGAATTAGTATGTGATGGGTAGAGCCCGCAATATATCATAGATACATCAGTATGTCTCATGAGACAAACTAGTGTCTTGGAACACGTCCTTGACAAAATCTTATTTGTAGTCTTGGCACAAGGCCTTGACTATTTGGTTATGTAGTATGGAATTATGCATTCCATCATTATGAATGTGGCTATTAAGGTTTTATGTGATTGTTCGACTAGTAGAATATCATTTTGAATAAGTAAATGGCATTATTTTATTTTATCTTTTCCATGTTATGCTTATAATGAAGTTTAAAAGGCTTTTGTTTTAGTCTTATTCATTTCCTTAAATGTTTATTCATATTTAAAAAAGTTTCCGCTATATTTTTATCCTTACTGAGCATCTGAGCTCACCCCTTTCTATGTTTTATTTTTACGAGGATGTGAAGAAGTATATTATGGCAGACCTGTAGGGATAGTCGGAGGGGATATGAGTTCGGTATACAGAAAAAATTGTATTGTAGTTTTTCATTTTATAATGTAATGTTAACCATATCAATGTATCTATTATTTCCAAGGCTACTAAACTGATCGGTATCTTGAGACATGATTTCCTTATATCATGTAAATGTTATGTAATAATGCACTGAATCTGGGTAACTGGGGTAGGGATGTTACAGTTGGTATCAGAGGAAGTTTAGTACAAACCTTGGAATCTAGATTTAGATAAAATCCGATTAGATCACATTTCCCTATGACAAACAATGGGGATTATTATACAAGAACTTCTTATAATTTGGGTATTGTAGAGATTTTGTGAGTTCTACAAGAAATACATCCATGCCTGGATGCGAACAGGTAGTGGATGCTCTGACACAGGTGTACCTAGGGTTAAAACTCAAAAACACCACTTTGAGCTAGACTCGAACAGGAACAGGTGCATGACAGCAGGCCTTGCTGCACTTTTGGTTACGACACTCTCGGGGGATATGCTTAGGACAATTATCATTTATTTAAAAATCATTATGAAGGGTTTATGAGTATATACATCCTCAAAGAAAACATTATTATGATTATGAATTATATCCATAAACTTTTAAGTTTATGTTAAGTGTTTTACAAGTTTGTAATTATGTATTTCGATTCATAAAATAATCTAGTTTATGCCATTATTTAGAAATGGTGCCTAGTGAAAGGAATGTAAACTGTATCAACACACGTAATCCATGTAGGTATTTTCATCCAAATCAAGGTAATTATAGTGGAGCCGGTGAGGCAACTACTTCTGATCAGCTAATCACCATACATGGATAACTCACTCAGGTTATTTGTAATATCTTTACCCATGTGGATCACCTTGATCCACATCGTGGAGTGTCAATGTTAGATTTCTTCATGATGTATCAAACACCAAAATTCAATGGGAGTAAAAATACATTAGTAACTGAACAATGGATAAATTCCTTAGAAAAAATAGTGTACACCTTGGGGAGTATAGAAAGTGAAAAAGTTGGCATGGAAGCTTACCGTCTAACTAGAGATGCTAATCAATGGTGGTCATTGATTAAAAAAATGATGATGAGGAAGTATCAAATATGGAATGGAGGGAGTGTAAAGATATTTTATTAGAAAAGTAGTTTCCTCATGACCATCAAGTGGATATGGAAAGACAATTTCTGAGTCTGAGGAAGAACGAGAATAAGAATGTCGCAAATTATGAAGCTAACTCTTGGGAAAAATACCTCAAGATAACATTGTATCATTTTAGGGTTGATTGTGTTTTTTGACAAAGCAGGCTTCCATGGTGAATTTTCGAGTTCCAGAGAAGTTTTTGAAAATCCATGTTGACAAAGAACCATGACAATGGAACAGATGATTTGGAGGTGATACAAAAAGTGCAGTCCAATGATGACAAATGGACGGATGATTTGGAGTTTGGTGAGCATCATGAAAAGTGGATATCCTTGAAGATCTTTTTTAAATATGGAAAAGGCATGAGTTACGCGAAGATATGCTACATGGATTGGATTTCGCGAAGACTAGAAAAATTATGGTCGTGTTTCTTCGCGATTACATCAAGCTTCGCAAACTGTAGTTTTGCAGCGCATTGCGGCAGTGAAAGGATTTGTGAGGGAGCATCGTGGTGAAGGCATGAAGGGATTTATTGTGATACTCAGCAATTACGTCATGCTCCATGATCGGGGAATTTCCATGGTGCTTCGTGATATTGACATATTTCAAGCGAAAACATCAGAGCGTCACGATTTCTGATGAAGTGGTGTTTACTTCAAGCAGCATGATCGAGGGTCGGTGGAATCTCCTATAAATAGGCATCATCCCCTTAAAGATAAGTTGACAGAAATAGATAATTTTCAATGAAAATATTTTGCTTGCGGATCGCGAAGGAAGTTGGTGAAGACAGTGTGCTTCACAAAAGAAGAACATCGCGGCAGTTAATCTAGCTCCGTGAAGGTTGCAAGCTCCACGATGCCTCAGTGAGCATCACGAGATAAGTCACTCTGTGATGACTTGAGCTTCGTGAGAGTGCTTCGTGAGAGTGCTTCATGAGAGTTCTTCGATAAAAGGAAGGAGCTTCGTGAAGTCTTGTTTGAGCTTCGTGAAATTGGGAGCCTTGCGAAGTAGGGTGCTTTGCGAAGGTTTTTTCAAAGGAATTGCCCAGTTTTCAAGGGAGAATGGGTATTCATCAGTGGATGAAATCTGGATTTTAACATAGAATCTACACTCAATGGAGGATTCATTCATTAGTGGTAATGAAGAGACCTACAGGTCTATAAATGGTGAGTGGATCCCTTCCAAATTCAGTGAGAAAAGGAAGAGGAAAAAGGTTATCCTTTCTCCGTGCAGTATTCCAGATAGAGAAAAATTTTGAGTGACCTTTGGGAAAGCAGTGAGATGAACAAAAAATTTGTAAAGGATGTGAACCTTGGAATATAAGTGATCTAGCCCGAACATTATTGGAATTCAGCTTTATTAGATTTGGTACAGTGGCACATTGTCGTTTTATGCCTCTTGCATGTAGCCTAGTGAGGGTGAACTATGTAAAAATATCTGTGTATGCCTGGTTGATTCCCTGCATTGAATCTAAAGTATAACCATCAGATAAAGATAAAAATAAGTGATCAACATAAACACACAAGAGAAAACAAAGTGACCCAAAGAATAAAGAGTTCAAGATCCAGTGGGGCATGAAGAATTTTTAAAAAGAATATCCATACCCTGATTCACCCCCCTCTCAGGGTATCTAGGCCCCTATTGGTCCTAACACTAAAATTAAAATGTTAAAAAGTCATGCAGAAGATTATATACATAACCCATGAAGAATGATTGATCATTTCTTTAATGGGTTAAAACCATTTCTCCATCGAGCATTTGTCTCACAATCCTTCTCATCGTATGAAGATATTGTCTCATGTGCTATCAAGACAGAACATGAATTCTATATGTCTTACGACTTTAAAGTAAAACAAGAGAATAAGAGATCTATTGAACACTCTGGAAATGGAAATAAGGGGATGAAGTGAAAATTTGACTATCCATCCTGCAGTAAATGTGGGAATAAACACCCTAGAATGTTCTTGAAGGGAATGGGAGTCTGTTACATGTGTAGTGAAAAAGGCCACCAAGCTCATGATGGAAAGGGAAAGAAAAAGGTTGTCAGTGTTGAATTCTACAATTGTAGAGAAAGGGGGAATTATGCAAATTAATGTTCTAACCTCCAAGGAATATTACTGTATAAAAAGCCAATGTATCATGGAAAAGCTTATGCTTTCACTACTGCTAAGATTGAAGCTTCGAAAGAAATGGTGGCATATAATTTAATTGTTTTCTCAATTTTATAAAATTCTTAATTCGACTCTAGATCATCTCATTGTTTCATATCATCCTAGTATGCTACGAAATGTAGATATTTCCAATTTTATATAACAAGGAATTTGAGATTCAAAACTCCTATGGGAAGTATCATTGAAACAATTTTTTGTAAATCAGTCCCCATTAGGGTATATAAATGTTCTTTATCAACTGATATCATCATCATACCCATGATTTAATTTGATATATACCCCGGTATGGATTAGTTTTCGGACCATGATGAAAAAAATTAGTGTAATAAGAAGGAGGATACTATTTTTAATGATGATGATTGTAAATAACACCTTATCTTTACAGCAGAATCATCACCACCTGATTCTTATCTAGATCCTCCACCAGTAGCTCAACTTAATTCACTTATTAGGGAGGAAGAGAATGAAATAAATATCATCGAGGAAAAGAATTTTCAAATAGAAGATGTACCTATTTTGTGATAATATGGTGATGTGTTTCCAGAATATTTACCTAGACATCCTCCAAAATGAGAAATTGATTTTTTCCTTGATTTAATTCATAGTTCAAGGCCTATATCGAAGACCCCTTATAGAATGGCCACTGTAGAATTAGTGTAACTAAAGAAACAACTAGAGTAATTGAGTAACAAGGTATTTATTCTCCCTAGTGTTTCTCCATGGGGAGCCCCTTTCCTTTTTGTTATAAAGAAAGATGGATCTATGAGGTTTCGAATTGGCTATGGGGAGATCAATTCTATAACAATAAAGAACAAGTATCCCCTACCTCACATTGATGATTTATTTGACCATCTTCCTGGAGATCAATATTTTTCAAAGATTGACCATCAATCTGGATACCATCAGTTGTGCGTGAAGAAGGAAGACATTCCAAAGACAACATTTCGAACCAGGTACAGGAATTACGAGTTTACAGTAATTCCTTTTGGATTGACTAATGCACCCTCTATCTTCGTGGATATAATGAATAGGGTTTTCAAAGACTTTATTGATGACTTTTTAGTAGTATTTATTGATGATATCTGGGTATACTTCAAAAGCATTTAAGATCATGAAAATGACTTGCACATTATCCTGAAGACTCTTATATGAAGTGAATTATATGGTATCTTTAGAAACTGTTAACTTTGACATAAAAAGATTTTTTTCTTCTCCATATTATCTATATAGATAGAATATCTTTTGATCCTTAAAAGTCAAAGGTCATTCCAAGAATGTCCAGCACCGACGAGTATAAATGAGGTAGGCAGTTTTATTTCTTTAGAAGTTTATTATCGACGTTTCTTCTAGAATTTTGCACGATTGTCTAACCCATTAACCAAACTCACATGTAAAGGGGTTTAATTTGTTTGGACCAAATACTGAGAAGAATGTTTTGAATAACTGAAGAGAAGATTATTCGATGATCATATATTAACTCTACCATCGTGAAATTATGGGTTTGTTATTTATAGTGATGCTTCAAATAATGGACTTGGTTGTGACCTTAAGTAGAGTGATAGGGTTATTGTCTATGCATCAAAACAGCTTAAAATTCATGAGAAAAACTATCCTACTCATGATCTTGAGTTAGCAGCTGTAATATTTGCATTGAAAATATGGAGACACTATCTCTATGGTGAAAAATGTGAGATTTATACTGATCACAAGAGTTTGATGTAAATTTTCTCACAAAAATTACTCAACATGAGGAAAAGGTGATGGCTTGAACTACTAAAGTATTATTATTGCACTATAAACTACCACCCAGGGAAGGAAAATCAGGCGGAAGATTCTTTGAGTAGAAAGGATAATAGAGTTTTCAACAAGATAAGAGTTGAAAAAGATCCTATATACATTGATCAAGTAAAGATGGATATGGGAATTGTAACAACCCAAGTAATTAATGAATAATATATATTTTTATCTATGTCTATTAATGAACTAGATAGTGTTTTAGAGGCTTAAAATGAAAATAAATCCATTCTTAAGCATGGAATACAGTAATATTTTTAAAAGATTGTTTTACTGCCTTTTGATGGAAAACCATTTTTGAATCTATCTTTTGACAATTTTTTTAAACTATGTTTGTCAAAATAAACTTATTCTTTATGATTGGGACATCATAATTTACTTTGTGTGAATTTTTGGTATTTTTCTGACAATGTTCATTTTTAATGAATAGTGAAAAATAATGCATTTTACATCAAAACTGCTTTTTAATCTAATTTATTTATATGATTATATTATCTTTTTAATTTGTTTTGAAGTGAAATTAGAATATATTTGTACCATTTAATCCAATGGTGGTCATTGGAATCAATTTCACTTTGAAATTGGACTTAAACTGGTGTCAATCTTTTGATACTTATTGTTTCATAAAAACATGCTATTTGTCATAACAGCGGGAATTAATTATTAAATTAATTAATGTGACTTATATGTTTTGAATTTTGTAAAATAGACTTCATTTTTGAATTCGGAATATCAAATATAGCTTAGGGTGAATTTTTGGTAATTTTCTGAAAAACTTCAATTTTTGATGAATAGTGAAACCACAAAGTGGTAGTTAAAGAAACAGATTTTTTTTATTTAAATGAAACTTTGCCACTTTTGTGTTTTGAATTTCAAAAATCCGACATACATGGTTGTCATTAAGAAGTAATATGTGGTTCAATGAGATTAAAATAATTTTTTGGTGAATAGTAACTTATTATGTTTTTTAATCGCGATTAGTGGTAATTAGGGTAGTTTAAGGTAAAAATAATGCTTTAATAATATAAAATGACCTATAGACATGTCCTAACCTCATTTGTTGTGTCATTACCGACCGAGACAAGCCATGGGTCAACTTGGGGACCCCATGGAGCCACTTTGGGTGGGAAATGACATAAATAACGTTTTATTTAATGTTAAAGTAAAAATGACACAAACATGAGTTATTTTACGAAAACAATTTTTATATGGGGTTATACAAGTCTGAGTTTTGACTATAAATATGCATTGGAAATATATAAAGATTTCCTACATCATAGTATTTTTTTTATAATTTTTAGACATTATATAAATTAAATTATTTATGACATCATGATGATGGAGCGATGACCTCATTATTTAACGATTTAAATAAAATGGAAAGATAATGTAATATCTAAGACCTAAACATGTCCAAAACCTATTGGATGAGTGGATTTAAACCCCTTATCACCTTATACTCTAATTATATCAATGTGGGACCTTTTGAATCCGAAACTCATTTTAAAATAATGTAACTTATCTTTACTTTCCAAAAGTGCCTCTCCCCTCCTCTTATAAAAGGCCCCCACCTCTACCTCCTTACCCACACTCCCAAAGCCTTTGGATCTGCCAAACCCTACTCATTTTGTCTCTCCACTTCCCTATCTTACTCCGTGAAGCCTCACTTTGGGCAGAATTCTTCCCAAGGAAGCCTTTCAACTCAAACTAAAGGAAGTTACCCAATTTTAAGGTAATGTCTTCTTTTGAGTCCTTTTGTTTTATTTTGCTTCTCCAACCCCCTAAACTCTTTTTATTCTCTTATTTTGTAACAACTACATTATCCTCAATATACTAGTATGTTCTTATAGGAAGGATTCAAGCTACACCTACACACACCTACATCTAATGTTTAAAGAACATACAGTTTCCGTGGATGGTGAATTTATGCCTCCCGAAACGATGATCGTTCAACATTCCATTAACACCTTAAAAGGGGTTCCATTAAGATGAAACTATATTTATATATGATATATAATATGTTTACGTTTTCCTTAAGCTTCTGTATTTTTCATTTTGGGCATACCTTTATGGTTTCCATTATGGGTAAATGCGATATCTTCATTTAAGGAAGTGCGGACTACCGCCCCCTCAAATTGATTTGATTCGTTAAATACCATATGTGGGACGTATAAAGGATGGAACTATGATATTATATATGATATTATACTGGAAATATAATATAACTTTATATAATTATGATTCCATTCTATTAAATACGAAATAGAAATGAAAGTAGCGTTCATGCGTACGTACGGCTTACCATCTCCATGAACGGTGCATTTCATTTCTTACCTCTAAATGATTATGTAATATTATAAATGCATGTATATACTGGATATATATGATATATATGATATATACATCATGATTATAATTTTGGATATGATGGATACATGAACAACTTGTAATTATAAAGGGCTTATTTTTTACTCAAGTACCAATGATCATTAAAACGACCTTTATTAACTTAAATAATTACATAGTGTTCATAACATGGAAATAAGTGATATAAAAGGAGTAATGAACTTGAAAAAGGTTCTTAAGAAAGTATAAATTAACTCAAGTTTATTATTCCGAACATTAAAGAACGATCGAGTCAAGTCGGACTCGAGGTATGGGACTTCATCTCAATCTCCTTTCATTGAGTAATATTTTATTTTATACACAACATTCTTTTATACGGTGTATAAACCCCTTTGACTTTTACGTTTATTCAAAAGGAATATTTTTTATAGGAAGTGTTTTACAAAACGACAAATGGGAATGTTTTTGTCGTACGTATGCGGCGGCAACGACTTCTCCGCCGCCATGACCATTATTTGAGTTTCGTCTTCCTCTACAAGCCACACCTTCTTTTTAAAAGAAAAACAAATACCATGTTTTACTTTTATTTTTTTTTGGTATTGAAAATGGCTTTCATAATGTTTTTATATCAATGTGTTGTATTGATATCTTGTGATTGAAAGGTGGAAATGTTATGTTTCCTTTTTGCATGTTTTATGTGATACGATTATGTTGAGGTTCTTGGGCATTATTATGAAGACGAGTGGTTCCGTGATAAACTAAGGGTGGGTGAGCCCGATATAGCTCTCCAATGCATTGGGTAACACGAAGGAGTGAAACGTTAAGGTTTCTCTGAAGTGATTTAGGGAATATACTGTGATGGGTATTCCAAACGTAACAAAGAGGGTTACTCCCTACGTAAGAATGTTATGAATGCCTCATGTTACCTTTATGTATTATGATTTCTATGATTTACTCATTATTTGATGAGGTATGTTAAAGTGCTTATGTTTTATGGGTAATGTATGATTTCATTCTTATGTATATATGTACCCATGTTTCCTTTCCATGTTTTTATAACCCATACTGGGCTTTTTATGCTCATCCCATGTTTTTTTGAAATGATTTTCACAGGTCAAGAGAAAGGTACATGATATGATGATAGTGTCAAGGAAGTGTCAAGAAGGAATCCATGTTTTATCTTAAATATGTTTCCATTGATGGGAACGAAGAATTATATCTTTATGTAACCACTTTGTTTATATGTGGAATGTAATGCAAGTTTTATGATCTAATTCTCTAAAACTCTAAACCCGAAAAGATCCTCAATGTGTAATCTTGTAATAACTAAAGATTAAGTAAGGTTTAAGGCTGGGGCCTTATAGTTGGTATCAAAGGTCAGTTTAGATAACTTTAGGAGTTATAATTCTATTAAATGAGTATCCAAAAATATTTTTTTTTGAAATGATATAGCATTTGAAGATTACCATGTTGCTTCATATAAGACATGTTTGTTCAGAATGGTTTCCGTAGAGGAAACAGGGAAGTAGTGCTAGGAAGGCATACAAAAGGAAATGACCTTCCGAATCAGCATCCCGAGATGGTCGGAATTGGAACTGAACAGTTTGTTGCAGTGATGGCACAGTTGACTATGGCTATAAATTGTGGTGGTATCCATGAACGAGATCAGCCAGATCAACCACAGAGGAACATGTCAGTGGTGGAACATTTCATGAGGAAACATCCCCCATCATTCAGAGGATCATCTGACCCTGTGTTAGCTGAATGATGGATTGAAACACTGGATAATATTTTCGATGTCATGGGGTGTTCAGACAATCAAATGGTTAGTCTTGCTATTTACCGTTTGGAGGGTGAAGAAGATCAGTGGTGGTTGATGGTTAAAAATATCAGGGACGCTGATGAGATTGATGCTCTCGACAGGGATGAATTCAAAGGTATGTTTCTTGAGAAGTATTTTCCTAAGGCTGTTAGACTTAGGATGGAAAAGCAATTCTTGGAATTGAGCCAAGATGAAGACTCAGTGACTACCTATGAAGAAAGGTTCACTCGATTGGCAAGGTATGCTCAAAATTTTATCTGAGGCCTTGATAGTAAAATCATTCGTTTTTACTCAGGATTAAAGACAAAATATCGAAAGGGAATTAGATTCCCATGAGTTTAAAAGTTATGAAAATCTTGTTCGATGTACTGAGAAGGTGGAGATAGAGTTTTCCGATGATCAAGTGTTCTATAACAACCAACAGAAGAAGAGACTGAGGTGGCAGGAGGAAGGTAATAATTCTTCAAAAAAGTTTGATGGTAAGAAAACTAAGTTTCCAGTTTGTGATAAATGTTGCAAAAGGCATGCTGGGGAATGTCTTCTGAATTCTGGAAAGTGATACGGATGTGGTAAGATGGTACATAAGGCTCGTGATTGCACTGAAAATGATCAAGGTGAAGGTAAGACCAAATTTGATTTACAGTTAGTGAAATGTTATAAGTGTAATGAGATGGGTCACTATGAAAACGAGTGTCCGGCAAAGAGCTTGAGTGATGGGAAGCAGTTAGACTACAAGCAGAAAGGGGTGGTGAAATCTTTTGCAACTACTTCGGCAGACGTCGGGCCATCAAATGAAGTTGTATCAGCTCCAGGGAGCTCAGTTTTTTTCAAATATTGACTTGAGATCAGGGTACCATCAGCTGAAGGTAAAGGAGGCAGATATTCTGAAGACCGCGTTCCGTACAAGATATGGCCATTATGAATTTGTAGTAATGCCTTTTGGGCTAACAAATGCACCTGCTATATTCATGGACTTAATGAATAGAATTTTCCATGAGTTCTTGGATAAGTTTGTGGTGGTTTTGATTGATGATATTTTGGTGTTTTCAAAATGTAAAGAGGAGCATGAAGGACATTTAAGGGTTATCTTGGAAACCTTAAAAGAAAAGAAATTGTATGGGAAATTCAGAAATTGTGAGTTTTGGTTGCAAAAAATTTCTTTCCTTGGTCGCATTGTTTCTAAAGATGGGATAACTGTTGATCCTGAAAAAACTAAAGTTGTTGAAGACTGGCCAAGACCCACAAATGTAACTGAGATTCGTAGCTTCCTTGGTTTGGTAGGCTATTACCGAAGGATTTTTAGAAATTTTTCACGTTTATCTAGTCCAATGACTAAGCTAACTCGGAAGGGTGTTAAGTTTATCTGGACCAAAGAATGTGATGATTGTTTTCGGGAATTGAAAAGAAGTTTGGTGAAAGCTCCAGTTTTGGCACTACCTTCCAGGAATGGTGAGTTTGTTATATACAGTGATGATTCATTGAAAGGACTTGGTTGTGTCCTAATGCAGAATGATTAGGTAATTGCTTATTCTTTACGACAGTTGAAAACTCATGAGGTTAATTACCCTACACATGATTTGGAATTTGCTGCTGTTGTTTTTGCTTTAAAAATTTGGAGGCACCATTTGTATGGAGTAAAGTGTGAAATATATACCGAGCACAAATTTTTAAAGTATATATTCACTCAGAAAGTGTTAAACATGAGACAGAGGAGATGGCTGGAATTAATCAAGGATTATGATTGTACAATTCATTACCATCCGGGAAAATCAAATAAAGTGGCTGATGCTTTGAGTTGGAAAAGTAAAGCTTCATTAGCAATGTTTCATTTGGAACATGATCAGTTGGTTAAGGATTTGATGAACTTTGGCATAGAATTTTTTGGTGTAGGAAGTGGTTCAGTTTTGTTTCAGGTATCAGTGAGATCATCTCTATCAGATAGAATCAATCAAGCACAGAAGCAAGACAGTGAGTTGCAGAAAAAGGTAGAGCTGGTTCACAAAGGTAAGTTGCCTGAATTCAACATTGATAATGATTGAGTTTTGAGATTTGGGAAGAGATTGTGTGTGCCTTGTGATTCACAGTTGAAGAGAGATTTGTAATGTGAAGCTCAAAGTTCTCTGTTTTCAGTTCATCTGGGCAGTACTAAGATGTATAGAGATCTTCGGGAGTATTACTGGTGGGATGGAATGAAAAGAGATATTGCTGATTTTACTGTGAAGTGTTTGACATGTCAACAGGTTGAAGCAGAGCAGCAATTACTGAAAGGGATGCTTCATCCTTTACCAGTGCCAGAGTGGAAATGGGAGAATATATCCATGGACTTTGTTGTGGGATTACCGAAGACATCTCGAGGTAAAAATGCAATCTGGGTTATTGTTGATTGCTTGACCAAATCTGCTCATTTCCTTGCTATACGGGATAATTTCTCTCTTGATCAACTTTTCCGTTTGTATCTTAAAGAGACAGTCAGGTTACATGGATTTGCTCTCTCCATTGTATCTTACCGTGATCCCATGTTCATTTCTAACTTTTGGAAAGGCCTTCAGAAGTCGTTGGGTACTGAATTAAATTTTAGTACGGCTTTTCATCCTCAATCAGATGGGCAGTTAGAACGAACAATTCAGACCTTGGAGGATATGCTACGAGCCTGTTCGATGGATTATCAGGGAAGTTGGGACCAATATATTTCTTTGGTTTAATTTTCATATAATAACAGTTTTCATTCTAGTATACAGATGGCACCATCTCAAAATTTATATGGGAAGCGGTGTCGAACTCTAGCCTTCTGGGATGAAGTGGGTGAAAGGAAGTTGATGGGACCAGAATTGGTAAAAGAGTTGGCAGAAAACGTTTAGCTGATTCAGAAGCACATGAGAATAGCTCAGAGTAGGCAGAAGAGTTATGCAGACAACAGGAGGAAGGATCTATCTTTTGAGGTAGGTGATAATGTTTTTCTCAAAGTATCATCATGGAAAAGTGTGATGTGATTTGGTAAGAATGGAAATCTAAGTCCAAGGTTCATTGGACCATATGAAATTCTGGAGAGTGTTGGATCAGTTTCTTACCGAGTGGATTTACCTCCGAGTTTATCTCAGGTACACAATGTTTTTCACGTTTCAATATTAAGGAAGTACATGCCAGATCCATCTCATGGTTTGAGTCTAGAGGTAGTTCTGCTGGAAGAGAACCTATCTGATGAGGAACAACCGGTCCAAATTCTTGACCACAGGGAGAAAGTGTTACAGAATAAGGTGATTCACCAGGTAATGGTTTTGTGGAAAAACCACATGATTGAAGAGGCAACATGGGAATCTGAAAATCCAATGAGGGATAAGTACCCCCATTTATTCGATAAGTAAATAAATTGCGGGGATGAAATTTTCTAAAGGGGGGAATGATGTAACATCCCAAGTAAGTAATGAATAATATATATTTTTATCTATGTCTATTAATTAACTAGATAGTGTTTTTGAGGCTTAAAATGAAAATAAATCCAATCTTAAGCATGGAATACAGTAATATTTTTAAAATATTGTTTTACTGCCTTTTGATGGGAAACCATTTTTGAATCTATATTTTGACAATTTTATAAACTATGTTTGTCAAAATAAACTTATTCTTTATGATTAGGAGATCAAAATTTACTTTGTGTGAATTTTTGGTATTTTTCTGACAATATTCATTTTTTATTGAATAGTGAAAAATACTGCATTTTACATCAAAACGTCTTTTTAATCAAATTTATTTATATGATTAGATTATCTTTTGAATTGGTTTTGAAGTGAAATTAGAATTTATTTCTACCATTTAATCCAATGGTGGTCATTGGAATCAATTTCACTTTGAAATTGGACTTAAACTGGTGTCAATCTTTTGATACTTATTGTTTCATAAAAACACGCTATTTGTCATAACAGCGGGAATTAATTATTAAATTAATTTGTGTGACTTATATGTTTTGAATTTTTTAAAATAGACTTCATTTTTTGAATTCAGAATATCAAATATAGCTTAGGGTGAATTTTTGGTAATTTTCTGAAAAACATTAATTTTTGATGAATAGTGAAACCACTAAGTGGTAGTTAAAGAAACTGATTGTTCGTTTAAATGAAACTTTGCCACTTTTTTGTTTTGAATTTAAAATATCTTACATACATGGTTGTCATTAAGAAGTAAAATGTGGTTCAATGAGATTAAAATAATTTTTTGGTGAATAGTAACTTATTATGTTTTTAATCACGATTAGTGGTAATTAGGGTAGTTTAAGGTAAAAATAATGCATTAATAATATGAAATGACCTAGACACATGTCCTAAACTCATTGGTTGTATCATGGCCTCCAAATGAAAGCCATGGGGAAACTTAGGGACCCCATGGAGCCACTTTGGTTGGGAAATGACATAAATTACTTTTTATTTAATGTTAAAGTAAAAATGACACAAACATGAGTTATTTTACGAAAACAATTTTTATATGGGGTTATACAAGTCTTATTTTTGACTATAAATATTAATTGGAAAGATAAAAAGATTTAATACATCATATTAGTTTTTTTATTATTTTTAGACATTAAATAATTTAAATTATTTATGACATAATGATGATGCAGCGATGACCTCATTATTTAACGATTTAAATAAAATGGAAAGATAATGTAATATCTAAGACCTAAACATGTCCAAAACCTATTGGATGAGTGTATTTAAAACCCTTATCACCTTATCCTCGAATGATATCAATTCGGGACCTTTTGAATCCGAAACTCAATTTAAAATAATGTAACTTATCTTTACTTTCCAAGAGTTCCCCTCCCCTCCTCATATAAAAGGCCCCCACCTCTACCTCCTTACCCACACTCCCAAAGCCTTTGGCTCGGCCAACCCTTGCTCATTTTATCTATAAACTTCCCTATATTAATCCTTGAAGCCTCACTTTGGACAGAAGTATTCCCAAGGAAGCCTTTGAGCTCAAACCAAAGGAAGTTACCCGATTTTAAGGTAATGTCTTCTTTTGAGTCCTTTTGTTTTATTTTGCTTCTCCAACCACCTAAACTCTTTCTATTCTATAATTTTGTAACAACTCCAGTATCCTAAATATACTAGGATGTTTTTATAATATGTATTCAAGCTAAACCTACACACACCTACATCTAATGGTTAAAGAACATATGGTTTCCATGGATGGTGAATTTATTCCTCCCGAAACGATGATTGTTCAACATTCCGTTAACACCATAAAAGGTGGCCATTAAGATGAAATTATATTTATATATGATATATGATATGATTAAGTTTTACTTAAGATTCTGTATTTTTCATTTTGGGCATAACTTTATGGTTTCCATTATGGGTAAATGCGATATCTTCATTTAAGGAAGTGCGGACTACCGCCCCCTCAAAGTGATTTGGTTCGTTAAATACCATATGTGGGACGTATAAAGGATGGAACAATGATATTATATATGATATTATACTAGAATTATAATATTACTTTATATCATTATGATTCCATTCTATAAAATACGAAATAGAAATGAAAGTAGCATTCATGTGTACGTACGGCTTACCGTCTCCATGAACGGTGCATTTCATTTCCTACCTCTAAATGATTATGTAATATTATAAATGCACATATATACTGGATATATATGATACGTATGATATATACATCATGATTATAATTCTGGATATGATGGATACATGAACAACATGTAATTATAAAGGGCTTATTTTTGACTCAAGTACCAATGATCGTTAAAACGATCTTTATTAACTTAAATAATTACATAGTGTTCATAACATGGAAATAAGTGATATAAAAGGAATAATGAACTTGAAAAAGGTTCTTAAGAAATTATAAATTAACTCAAGTTTATTATTCAGGACATTAAAGAATGATCGAGTCATGTCGGACCTGAGGTATGGGACTTCGTCTCAATCTCCTTTCATTGAGGCATATTTTATTTTATACACAACTCAATTTTATACGGTGTATAAAC
The DNA here is from genome assembly GCA_963277665.1 of Viscum album. Taxonomy (NCBI): domain Eukaryota; kingdom Viridiplantae; phylum Streptophyta; class Magnoliopsida; order Santalales; family Viscaceae; genus Viscum; species Viscum album. Next base: position 408,466,203 of record OY728150.1, on the reverse strand, counting down.
CCCTTTGACTTTTATGTTTATTCAAAAGGATTCTTTTTTATACGAAGCATTTTACAAAACGACAAATGGGAATTTTTTTTTCGTATGTATGCGGCAACAACGACTTCTCCTCCGCCCTGACCATTATTTGAGTTTCGGCTTCCTCTACAAGCCACACCTTCTTTTTAAAAGAAAAACAATACCATGTTTTACTTTTAATTTATTTTGGTATTGAAAATGGTTTTCATAATGTTTTTATATCAATGTTTTGTATTGATATATTGTGATTGAAAGGTGGAAATTTTATGTTTCCTTTATGCATGTTTTATGTGATACAATTATGTTGAGGTTCTTGGGAATTATTAAGAAGACAGGTGGTTCCGTGATAAACTAAGGGCGGGTGATCCCGATATAGATCTCCAATGCATTGGGTAACGCGAAGGAGTGAAACGTCAAGGTTTATCCGAAGAGATTTAGGTAATATACTGTGATGGGTGTTTCAAACGTAACCAAGAGGGTTACTCCCTACGTATGAATGTTATGAATGCCTCAAGATACCTTTATGTCTTATGATTTCTATGATTTACTCATGATTTGATGAGGTATGTTCAAGTGCTTATGTTTTATGGGTAAAGTATGATTTCATTCTTATGTATATATGTACCCATGTTTCCTTTCCATGTTTTTATAACCCATACTGAGCTTTTTATGCTCATCCCAAGTTTTTTTGAAATGATTTTCACAGGTCAAGAGAAAGGTACATGATATGATGATAGTGTCAAGGAAGTGTCAAGAGAGAATCCATGTTTTATCTTAAATATGTTTCCATTGATGGGAATTAAGAATACTATCTTTTTGTAACCACTTTGTTTATATGTGGAATGTAATTCGAGTTTTATGATCTAATTCTCTAAAACTCTAAACCCGAAAAGATCCTCAATGCGTAATCTTGTAATAACTCAAGATTAAGTAAGGTTTAAGGCCGGGGCCTTATAGGAATAACCATGGAAGGTGAAACATCAATGCCTTTTCAAATGTTTGCCGAACTATCTTTACTAGAAAGAATAAAAAGTTCTCAGTCTAATGATGAGGAGTTTCAATATAAGATTAAAGCTGTAAATAATTGGAGATTGGGCGACTTTATATATGAAGATGGATATTTGAAATTTGGGAAGAGGCATTTTGTTCCCAATATACATAATCTAAAAATTGAATTGTTGGATTATTATCATAGATCCAATTTCTCTATAGAACTTGGGATCACCAAAATGTATAGATATTTGAAGAAACATCTTTGGTGGGACAACATGAAGAGGAAGATTTCTAGTTTTGTGTCAAGATATATGGTTTTTAAACAAGTGAAATATGGAAGACAACAAACTGGAGGATTCATGAAACCTCTTCCCATACCTGAGTGGAAATGGGATAATATTACGATGGACATTCTCATGGAACTACAAAAGACCCCTATAAAGAATTATGCAATATGGGTCATTGTTGATCGTCTTACCAATTCAGCACATTTTCTTGATATAAGACAAGATTTACCACTTGAACATATAGCAAGAATATATATTAGTGATGTTTTAAGACTTCATGGAGTACCCCTATGGATTTTTTATGATTGTGATCACAATTTTACATCAAGATTCTGGATAAGTCTTTAGAAAACCCTAGATACGGAACTTCGTTTGAGCACTGCCTACCACCCTCAAACTGATGGACAGTCAGAATGGACTATTTAAACCATAGAAGAAATTTTTAGATCTTGATCACTTGACTTTCAAGGTATATGGGATCAATATTTTCCTATATTATAATTTTCCTAAAACAATAGCTTCCATTCAAGTACTCAGATGGTACCATATGAAGCGTTATAAAAAAAGAGATGTGACACACCAACTTGTTGGGATGATGTTGGTGAAATAAAACTCTTAGGCCAAGAACATGTTGAGTAAACGATTGAAAAGGTGAAGGTAATCCAAACCCACATTAGTGCAACTCAATGTAGGCATAAGATCTATGCCGGTAACCAAAGGAAGGATTTGAAATTTCAGGTAGGAGATCATGGTTTCTTAAAGGTATCTCTATTGAAGGGTGTTATACGTTTCGTTAAGAAGGGTATATTGTTTCCAAGGTAAATCGGACCACTCAAAATTCTAGAACAAATTTGGAACGTAGCTTACCATTTTGCAATGCCGCCAAGTCTCCCCAAAGGTCATGATGTGTTCCACGTATCACACTTAAGAACATATATTCCTGTCACAATGCATGTACTTATCTATGAGGAATTAGAACTAGAACTAGATCAGTCTTATTGAAAGGATCCTGTCATGGTTCTTGATACAAGATAAAAAGTGTTGAGAAACTGAATGACATGCCTCGTAAAAGTTTTATGGAGAAAACATACGATGGAATATGCAACATGGGAACCCGAAGAACTAATGATATAGAACCAACCAAATCTTTTTATGCAGTAATATTCTAGATATTTCGAGGATGAAATTATTTTAAGGAGAGGATAATGTTTCACCCCAAGCTTCCATTGAACGTTTCCCTTTGAATAATGCAATATCTTGCGTTGTACGCAACTTCGAGATTCTAACACATCATGACTAATCAAACTAGCCATCATGAATAGTAATACCCACCTTTTAAACTTTAATAAAAATTTTCATTCAAAAATGACTTCATTTATGGGTTCAAAAAATCAAAATTATCTTAGGGTAATTTTTTTATTTTTCAAAAAACATTCAGTTTTTTATGGATAGTGAAAAATACTAAATTTTAATTAAAACAACATTTTTAATCAAAATAATTTATTGTGATAAATTATACTATTGAGTATTTTTAAGTTTAATTAGATTATATTTTTACCATTTAATCTAATGTATGTCATTGGATGTAATTTAACATTTAAAATGGTTGTATGCAAGTGTCAATATTTTGATAATTTTTATTTCTTAAAAACACGGATTTTGTTTTGACAATGGGAATTAATTTAAAATTAATTTATGCCACTTCTATGTTTTAAATTTTAAAAAATGGATTCCATATCTAAAATCAGGAGGTCTAATTTTTTTAAATAGATAAATTTTATTTTCATCCATTTTGAATAATTATTTCAGTAAATATTTTATTTACCATGGTTACAGGGTAAATCCAGTAAATAAAGGTAATAAATAATATTATAATAATAATAAATTACTCTAACATGTAATATAACCCTATTGGATGATACATGTACGACCATGGGAATCCTTGGGTCGATTTTGGGACCCCATGGAGCCACTTGTAAGTGATAATTACACTTTATATTAATTAAGTTAAAATAAATATAAAAATGACATAAGCATATATCTTATAGTAAAACAATTTCTATGTAGGGTTATATAAGTTATCTATTAAAATATAAATAATCACTAGAAATATAAAAATATTCCATACCTAATGGTAATTTATTTATAATTTTTATACATTGAATAATTAATTTTATTTATGACACAATGATGATACAATATTTTTCTTATTAATGAACGAATCAAATAAATGGTATTATAGATGTTAAAATAAATATAATTTGAATGTTTTGATTCCACCCTAGAATTTTCTAATTTAATTTGACATTATAGTATTGGTAAAATGAATTTTATTAGAAGTAATAATGCTGTTGGGAATTTAACAAAAACAAAATAGCAAATATTGTTAAAATTGACATAAAAGTGTTTTTAAAACGAATTTTATATTATTTATTGATATTCTATTCATAAAATCTAAGGCTAATCCAAAGGTCTTAAATAATATTATATATGACATTAATGAACCACTTGAGGTTCTCTTGGATGTTTATATAAATTTTATTAACTATATTATATAAAAATACAAAGAGACATGGTAAATGTCAACCTAATTAACAAAGAGTTAAATCTAGAATATAAGGTTAATATAGTGACCCAGACATGTCTAAAACCTATTGGTTGAGTGCTTTTAGACCCATCCAAACCATAAACTCAAAATAAATCAATTTTTCTCCCTTATAATATTAAAATAATTTTATTATAAAATAAAATTTCAATCTTTTCCTACGATGCCCCTCACTGCTCTTATAAAAGGGCACTTCACCTTCTCTAACAATACACACCTTTAGATCCATTTGGATCAGCCAACCCATACCCAAATATCCTATAAACTATCCTCCCTTCATCCTAGATGCCCTTCTTTAGTCAGAAAGCCATCTTATGAAGACCTTTTAATCAAATCAAAATGAAGAACCCGAAGAATAGGTAAATATTTAATCACCTCTTTCAAGTTCATTTCTTCTTCAACTTCCTCTTTCCTTTTTGGTTACATTATAAGATAATAACTCCAATATCTTCTATATACTGTGATGTTATTATAAATATGGTACAACCATATTTGTTATTATATCCATCATTTTAATGAAATGTCACCATACGTGCATACGTACGGCTTACCGTCTCCAAGTCGTGGTGTAGTTGTTATTCAATACATTATAATTTGGATGGGTATAATAATGATGTATAATTGATGTAAATAATAAATATAACATGATAATTATTATTTACATATGATATACCATCCAATTATATATTATTTTAATATCAAAAAATGATATTGTCGCTCGTGCGTACGTACGAATTACCGTCTCCACCAACGCGATGATATTCATTCCCCATCGTATACATTCTGTACTAATTTTCATTTGATGATTAAAAATAATGTTTAAATAATTAATATCATTCTGAATATTATTAAGATACTTCATTCCCACAATAAAACATTACTTACATAACAAATCATATAAAGGAAAATGAATCAGTTAACACTTGAAATGATGATACTAATGAAATATCATTAACAAAAAAATATTTTAGGATAATATATTATACCATATTAATGTATATGGTTCTTTTATAATTTGATAAAAATTATATCACCATTATAAATGAGGTTAACCTAGAATCAACCAAAGAAAAAAACAAGGTAAGAGTTAATTTCACAATCTCTTCATTATCTGAGGTTGTTTATAAGTAATTATCTACAGGGATCTCTTTATCATAAACATTCATGTTTCTTAAAAATGTATTTCAAAACCTTTTTAATATTTAATAGAAAATGGGTTAAAGTCATTTATACCCTTATTGGACCTTATATGTTCTGAAAGGAATCATTTTGTCGTTTTCTAAACAAGGTACTTTATGCCCTTTTCGACAAAATTAAGGTAAGAATGTTTTTTTAACTTATACGGTGGATGCAGATATTTTCCACCGTTTTAACGTAATCAAAACATCCCTTAAAAGATTATAAGAATATTTCCAAAATAAATGTTTTATTTTATAATTAAATGAATTTTAAATGATTTAAAAATATAAAGATATATTTCACTAAATTGTTTTTTGATTTCATCGATGTCAACATCCATTGATTGATTTTAAGCTTATTTGAAGTTTGTTTATTATGATACAAAACTTCCATATTGTATTGATGGTGTTTTTATATATTTGAATTTGGATGTGTTATTTTTAATAGATTCATGGTTTATGGATAAAGTATTTACATTTAACATGCTAGTTTTAATATAATTATTTATGTTCTGTTTATACTTTTTCATATGAGGAATGTATTAGACTTAGTATGTGACGGGGGGAGGCCACTATAGCTCCTAGATTCATTGGTAGGTCTCATGAGACAAACTAGTGTCCTGGAAAAAGGCCTTGACGAAATCTTATTTTTTGTCCTAGTACAAGGCCTTGAATATGTGGTTATGATAACTGGGATAATGCATTCCTCCATAAAAAAATTTGCTATTAATATTGAATGTGATTACTCGACTAGTATAATATTCATGTGAATAAGTTAATGGAATTATTTGAATTTATCTTTTCCATATTATAATGATGTTAATGTTTAAAAGGCTTTTGTTTTAGTCTATTACATTGCCTTAAATTTTTATGCTTATTTATCAAAGTTTCATCTATATTGTTATCCTTACTGAGCATCTGATCTCACCACATTCTATGTTTAATTTTTCCCAGGAAGCGAAAAAGTATTCTATGACTGACCTGTAGGGATAGTCTGTGGGGAAATGATTATTGTATTTGGAAACAATGTTTGTATAGTTTCTTATTTTATAATGTACTGTAAGACTTATGAATGTTTATAGTATATCAAAGGACACTAAATTGGTCGGTCTTTCGAGACATTATTTCCTTATATCATTCCAGTGTTATGAAATAATTCACCGAATCTTGGTAACTAGGGTTGGGGCCTTACAATCCTGGTGACAACGTCGACCTGGAGGCATGCCTATAATAAAAAACTATTTGAGATCTTAAACAATTAATAATAAATATTTAACTTTAATGGATGAATGAATGAATTATTATATGGTTAATGTTTGAACGTATCTAAATGTATAGTCATTTAAAATATAGGCTTAAATAACAATGGTTCATGATCCATTCCTTGGCCTCTACCCTACAACCAGCATCACATCATTTTTTTGGATGAGTAAACATAATAGTTTCTTTAATCAAATGATATAGGGCCCTAAATACTCATGTCTCATCATATATCTAGTTTTTACATTTCTCAATAAACTTAATTGAAAATATTTCCCTACCAAATTATGTAATCTCACTTTTACCAAATGACAATATCCATCATATCCCTCCACCTAAAAATTTAATAGAACTTTATCATGAAACCCTCCCTTCAATGTTTATACCTTCTGAGATGGAAATGAAATAATGAAGATGGTGGTTTCTCATGTCCCGACTATAGTAGGACCCAAGTTGGTGACTAGAAATTAGTGTATAATAAACAAACATATGGGAGGAATGACCCTCTAAGAGAACATGTTGAATAGAGAGATAAAAAAGATACACCAATAAACACCTAGTTAGACATATATATGTAAATAAATCCTATGTGAAAAAAATTAAAGTCCATACATTACTAACCAACCGAATGGAAAATTACAAGTATAATATGGGTAAAGATAACATTAACAACAAATCCTAATTAGATTATACAAATCCATATGCTAATAATATCCATCCTGATCAACAATCGACAACTGACCTCAAGAAATTGTTGATGTATAAATAGGTTGATAATAATAGTATACACAGTAGGATCCTTCCAATAACATCTCTTAAAAATATAAAAAACTCATGAAAAATAAATGTGAATTACAGTGAAACAAACTCATCTCTTAAACAGTTATACTATGTTACTAACCTCACTGTGGACAACTCTCACCAAGTATCACATGCATGAGAGAATATAATATAATAAGGAATCATCAAGCGTAAACCTATAAAAAACTAATTTTTATGATTTTTTGGAATAAATAATATTTCATTGATACATTTCATTACAGAAAATAAAATTTTATTCTTTTATTACACACCAAACTGAGTTTAAATGAAGCAAGACATTCTACTAATATATTATTATTCAACATAAAAGTTATTTCATATCCATATTAATGGAGGGTATGTTTAGTATTATATATATAATGAAAATATATGGTCTATACATGTATATATAATGAATTTCTTAGTGACCGATTAATTAGAAATGAAAATAAAAATGATTTAAATAAAAATGAAATAATTTTCTAAAAAACTATTATTATACAAATAAATAAATTTTTCCTCAATAAATTAAATGAATCAATTAAGGGTAATATATTTAATAAAAAATTTATATTATATATTCAATAAAAACATTCTTCTTTATTTTCTTCTATTTAAGGGATATGAATAATTCCAATTTTATGCATAGAATTATATAATCTAAAATTTTGTTGTCACCATTGGGGATATTATTTGAAAATAAATTTTTACCAATTTTATAAATTTTATATTAAAAAATAAAAATTAATTTTTAAATAAAAATAAAAAAATATAAGTGAATATCATGCATTTTTTATGAAAATATTCATTTATTCATGAATAATGAAAAATACTAAATTTTTTATTCAAAATATTTTTTCCATTTAATTGATTTGAAATTTTTAATTTTACTTGTATTTGTGTTTGAAAACTCATTATTATATTATAAATCAAAAATCCAATTTAGGTCATTAAAATAAATTTCATATTGGAATCTGATAAAATGTAAATGTAAACATAAGAATATTTACTCTGTAAAAACCCACTTTCTTATCATGTATAGAGGATAAATTCTAAAATAATTTTATTATATTCTATGAATGGATTTAGATAATTGGATTAAATATTTATAATTATAATAAATCGTATTATCTTATATTCTGAACATAAATTTTAACAAAAATGAATATTATAAGTATTTAATATTAATTACTCGAGAAAGGTAAAAATGGATTCATTGGGGGTCAAACTAAAGTGATAAGTCATATAATTACACATAATATTGTCTAGAAAATATTTTTTGGATATATATTGAATATTTAACCAACATGGTTTGATAATTTATCATATAGTACCCTTGTGACATAAGATAAATTTTATTTAACTTATTTCATTTTAATAACACTATGTGTTCCCTCTCCCCCACTTATAAATGTCCACTTCCTATACTATCTTCTTTACAATATATATCTCTTTTTTTAAATTACAATAACTACTAAAATTATTTTAAAAAACTGTCATCTCATCCTATAATCCTAATATTAAACATAAATACAAAGTAGTTTGTCTTTTTTGGAAAACCATGGGTGGAAAACATAAGAAAAGATAATGTTCATCAATGAGAATTTTTTTTATTTCTTCTTATACATCCAATAATTATTTTTATTATAAAATTTTAATTTAATAAACATATTATATACCATATAAATAAATATTTTATCTTAAAATATAGACCTATAACCATCTCCACATACATGAAATGGGTTATGAGATCATAGTTTGTGTTTATGGTAGACTACCGCCTTGTGAATTAATAACATTCATTTTTGCATACCACCTATCACAGTTAGGTATGATGATGGATATAGAGAATATATATGTATATATATATATTATTTAAAAAATAAATATACCTATGGAGTCATTATATCATATATAAAATTATTATTTTCATCTCATATGTTATAGGATAATATCGCCCGTGTGTACGACGAACTACTGCCTCATGATGTGATGTGATTTGTTTTTCAATAACTCATTAAATGAATAATAATATGGATAAATATATGTTATATACATTAAATAATTATGTTATTTAGGAAATTTTGTCATTATTAAAATTTAGTATATCACTTCATTTATTACCTTGTCACTCACTGAAAGATGATAAATTCATCCGTGTTTGTTTGGACCAGCACCTTTATGAAGCAATGTGACTCTCCCTTTTCATAAAAAAACCACATAAATGATATTTAAAACTATATAATATTGTATTTATGATATTATAAAAATATTATTAAATATAATATATTTTTTTACCTCATTTACATAATGATATTTTAATAATGAAATCATTTCTCATGCATATATACAACCTACTATCTTCAGGATCATAACATGTTTCACTACCCTGAACTGTATTTTATCTTTGGGATTAAGATTATTAAAGATATATTAATATGATAATTATTTCATTATTATTGTTATATATATTAATTAACCATGCTAAAAGTACGAGGACCAAAAATAAAAAATACAATGATATAAGAAAAAACAAAGTTGTTATTACCCGATACATGAAATTAACATGGAATTATTTATAATTGGACAATAAAAGGAAAAAAGTAAATAATATATGGTATGATATATATAATTATGGTTCTATAGTATATTTATAATAAAAATCTGTTTATTAAACATGTTTTTTGAATGATTTAGATGGATGTCAATGCTTATGGTAAGTGATTTCTAGCCTCTCTTTTATTTTTGTGAGACATATGAAACATCACAACTTAATTTATTTTGTGTATATAATGAACCTTTATCATGGTTTATAATTATTTAAATTATTTTCATGTTATTTTATGTGTCATTTAATGTTAATATTTCTATGGTATTATGATTCAAATATTTCTAAAGCATTAAGGTATTTCTTTCTCAATTTTCCTTCTTTGAGACTTATATAATGTAATAAACCTATATTCTATTATGAGGGGAATATTAATCCCCATTGAAAATTAATATCACGAATTTATTAATTATAATGTGAATATTTTTTTATTTAATTGTATCCAATCATGGGCTCTATGATTAAATATCGCCATAAACCTGGATTAACCAAGATTAGGTATTCAATGATAACATATTATGATATAACTCTTAAAATTTATTATGTGTTTTATTTTCCATTGTTTATGCATGATATTTTATTTAAAATAACTATTTTTTAAATCTAATGTGCTCAAAATAATTAATAAAATGTATTTTATAACAATTCATCATTATTTATCTCTTTGGTTAAAATCAATTTTTCCAAAAACAACTTATCTACAAATAGTTTAAAAAAATATTATTTTCCAATAAATTATAAAACATTATACCCATGTTTTATGTTTTTTATTTTTTAAACCAATCTTTATGTCACGTTCCAAAAAATTCTTACCTAGATTTTACCAAAAATGTGAAAGGAGTCATTTTCATTCATCTATAGAATAAAAAACATCAATTATCATTAATATTGTTTTATTTTATGATTAAATTATAAGTATTCAAATTTATTTTAAAGTAATTTTATTTTATATAATTTTTTATGTTTGAATTTTTTTTTCAATGTAGAAAGGATAATTTCCTGCAAAAATGTTCAAAATGATGGATCAAAATGATTTCCTTAAAATACGGAATCTACTAATGTTACCTATTACTTATTGGGGATATGATCTAATATACCATTGTCATTAAATATCTAAAAGGTTTATGATTATGATGGAATGATGTTTATGAAACCCGTTTCTCTTCAACATGTTACCATGGAAAATTTATTATGAAACACAATTCTTTTTACATAGGTTATAAAATAATGAAATGATGAAATTAATATGAAACAGAACAATTTTCAATAGGATATGATATGAATAAATTTTTAGAAACACATTCTATTTTATGTGTTTGGATATGATAAATGTTATTTGATATTGTTTCACGCATATTTTTTATTTTAATTTTGTGAATTGTGTGACCTATATCACCCTCCAATTCATCAGTTAAAAATGGATAACTAATGAGTAAATGTGTGGGGAATGAACATGATTAAATATTCCCAATGTTATGGATAAACATAATTAAATGATCAAAATTTTATTCTTTAAATAGATTACATGATCACAGTGTTACATGTGGACTTGTATTTCATATATATAATGTTATGTGTTGATGTGTCTTTAAATTCCATAATGTTATTCATTGATCGAGTTAAATTTCCAATACTTTATTCATGGAAATGATTTCATTTTGTTAATGTAATGAGTGAATCACCATATTTTTATACATTTCCATGATTCTATAAGTTATTGTTGAATCCAAAACACTATTTATTATTCTAATTTTATTCTAACATGTCTCATGTTATTGTATTTATTTATGATTCATGTCTTATGAATTTATAATATTTATTATATGTCATGTTATTATGATGTTTTATAGGCATGGTATGTTTTATAAATGTTTTTATCATTTTTTCATACCCCTATACTCATTAATGATAACATATTTCCCTTGTTTTCAAAAAAATTACATATGTTCTCACCCATCCTTATGTTTCCTTTCCCGAGGTTACTAATTTTTTTTTCATTATAAGTTATAAAGGGGAAGATATTTATTGGAGACATTGACTATCATTCAAGAATTATAAATATATTTTCTACATTTTTGAATGTAGTTAAATTTTATGTTCCTAAGGCATGTTGTTGTGTAATGTATTGAATATTCATCTAAAATTATGTAATATCCATATATGATAATCATGGGTCACTATAATTGGAATTAGTGGATAGGTTTAGTTACCCTTTGTAAATTAGGGTTAAAACCCAATGGTGAGATTCCTAGGTATACTCCATAGGAAATGTTCCGGGATGTCCATAATGATTTGAATATGTATGAATCAAAGTATAGAAGAATTTCCTAGAGTTTTTTTTAATTGATTGAGAAAATGGTTTCTAATTAATTATTTCATTTTACAGATGAAAAAAGTGAATGTACATCTAACGCAATAGTAGTTTGGGTTAACAAATCTGAAAAAGGAAGTATTGATCGAGGCTCGATGATCCACTAGTGCATAATAATGGTCCTTGTTGAATGCCTAGTTTGACAATCCCAAGGGATATGCTTTGTAAATTCTTAAACTATATATGAACCATCATAATGTATTTATTTATATAATGACTATGAATAATCTAGGATAAACCTAATGTTTCATATATTAAAATGAGGATGTCCTAATTTTGACTCTATATAATCTATTCATTGGGATTATTTTTTTACAAACTTTTATAATTGTTTCATACAATATTTTTTTGGTATTAAAAATGGGTAAAACCAAAAAGAATTGTATTATTGCTGAATGAAATGGAATATAAAGTAATTTTACTCCAATGAAACCAAATGTTATTAGAGATAAAATGATAAAAACTCATTTTTTTGGTCATATAACATTCTTAAGATATGAACAATGATGTAAATATAAAAAAGTAAATGATGGATCAATGCTATGTTGAATTTTTATGTGTGAATACCCACTATCATTAAAGGATTCTAAAGATATGTTGGTTGATGAGAAATGGATCAGTACTACTGAATATATATTTTCAGTGCTACAATATTCTGAGAATGAGAAAATCATTTTTGTTTTTACCATTTCAAGGTGAGAAAAATTAATAGTGTAATCATATTATGAATATTATGTAATGAAAATAAATTGAATCTATGATGTATTTAGAGTTTGTAATCCTATTATTTCATTAATTACATTCCATGTGTTCTTCAAAAAATAGATATATAATTTATCAAGCATAAGTGGAAGGATGATGAATCTATCTGTACCTTTGAATTTTATATTCAAGACTTGTGAGGTACTATTTGGGTATTATAATTAAACATGAATATAAGGTTGAATTATTCTTTAGTGTTAGTAACCCAAATCTCTAAAGGTAATTGTCCATAAGAGATTTTGGTTTCTATGAAGAAATCATTTGATGTAAACTAAAATCATAAATAGATATTGGAATCCATCTTGTTTCTAGTGATAAGAAATGTAAAATGAGGTTCCAATGATGATCTAACAATTTTTCAATGCAGGGAAGAAAATGTTCCAAACTAATTCTTTCAAAAATATGAGAAGGATAATATACATGAGTTTCTAAAAAGAAAAATATGGTTTTTAAAATGTGGTAATCCATGTAGTTTGAAAAAAGAATGTAGAAGTGGTGTGAAGATTCCAATCAACGATATAAATAGAGAAATATCACGAATGAATGGACCAAGAACACTTCATTGTTTCATGTGAAAGTAATCTAGTTATTTTGGGAATCAATGCGCCAATACAAGAGAAAATATAAATGATAAGAAAATAACACTCAAATGAAAAAATATATTATTCAATCATAATAGATAAATTTAATACTGACAATTAGGTCACACTTATCCTCCCCTAGTTATTTGGTAATTTCATGTTTTATTTTTAGTGAATGAGGTCTATGAAAATTTTATAATTCATCCTTCAGTGAAATTTAATGTGATAATCTCTCACTACAAGGATTCAATAATAATGAGATCACATTTAATATTATATTGGTACAAGTATGACACCAATAATCTGGTGAAAACATTTCTGTATAATATTTGAAAATTATAGATGGATAAATTAGTGAATTATAATATAAAATTTTATATGTTTCCTTGTAATACTGACATCAATATTTTAGATTGTATCATTAGTATATGAGTTTTTGGTTTATCATAACATGGAATCCATTTACACTCCCATTAGAATTTTTTTGTGATGTTATTTTATCATTAATACCGATATTTTAAGATACATTTATTATTATACAACCCATTAGTTTAATATATTTTTAGAAATAATGACATTTAATGTGGAATTCATTTTTATAGACATGTGATTATTTCTATTGGTACCCATTAGAGTTTTTAATATCTTTTATATTGAGTTAATTATGGGCATTCGATGATCACATTATGAACTCATCAGAATTCATTGCTACTAGTGTAACACCTCATTCTTTCATAGTATGTTTCCCTTTGAATAATGCTATAGCTTGCATTGTATGCAACTTCGAGATTCTAACACACCCCAACCAATCAAACTAGCCGTTATGAATAGTAAAACCCACTTTTTCCAATTTTAAAAATTTTATCCTTCAAATTGACATCTTTTTTGGATTTGGAATATCGAAATTATCTTGGTGTGAATTTTTGGTATTTATTTAAAAACATTCAATTTTTTATGAATAGTGAAAAAAATTGAGTTATTGTTTAAAACTGAGTTTTTATTTATATATTTATTAAATTTTATTAAATTTTATTTTTGCTCAAAATATATACATAATACATATATTTGTTTAATTTAATTCATTGGAGTCATTTTTTAATGAGTATATATATATAAAATTTTATCAAACTTTTTACGGTCTTTTACCCCCCTCCTAGGAGTACTTCAAAATTTGTAAAACATTATTTTACTACTTCTATGAGTTTTATTTAAAAAATCTGAGAGACACGGTTGATATAAGTAAGTAAAATATGGTTCAATAAGATGGAAATAATTTTTGGTGAATAGTAACTTTTTACTTTTATTTACCACGGTTACAAGTAAATAGGGAAATTAAGGGTCAAAATGATATTATTATTATTACACTAAAAAATATACTAATTCTATTTTATAAGTATAACTCGACCAAAAAAACATTATGAATAAAATATTAACCAATTTGGTCAACATAGATTATATTAGGGCATTTATTATTATTTTATTTAAAGAAGAGTTAAAAGTGTTACATTCATTGTTTAATAACTAAACCATTTTTAATATAAGGCTACAGATAATATAAATTCAACTATATATATTAATTATAATTATAAAACTATTTCCTACATAATCGTATTTTTTTATATTTTTTAGACATTAAATAATTAAATTTATATATGACACAATGATGATGTAGTAATTTCCATATTAATGAAATATTAAAGTAATTGATATTATAAATATCCAAATAAATATAATTTGAGACTTTTAATGAATTCAACTAATTTTATAGGATACTATATCATGTTAGGGTTGAGTAAATGTATTTATTTCGAATAAATACTATTTTTAGGACTTTAACAAAAATCAATTATTAAATACTCTCAAAATTGACATAAATGAATTTTTAAAACAAATACAATATTATTAGATGATATAATAACCCTAAAAATATAATGTTCTTACAAAAGTATTATACACATATAGGTGTATCATTAATTAACAACTTTGGGTTCTCTTGGAAGTAAATAGTAAGTTTATTAACCATATAATATAAAAATACAAAGAGACATGGTAAATATCAATCGTTTTTAACTAATAGTTAAATCTAAAAGATAAGGTTAATATAGTGACTCAAACCTGTCTAAAGATTATTGGTTGAGGGGTTTGAGACCCATCCATACCTTGTTCTTTAAATAAATTATTTTGGAGCCATTAAAAACTGAAAACAATTTTATTATAAAATTATATTTCAATCTTTTCCTAAGGTGCCTCTCGCACCTCTAATAAATGGGAACTTCCCCTTCTCTCAAATTGACAACATCAAAGCCATTTGTTTCGGCTAAACCCTACCCAAATATCCTTCCAACTGTCCTAACTTCATCGTAGGGGTCTTCCTTGAGTCATAAAGCCAACCTATGGATCCCTTTTGATCAAATCAAAAGGGAAAACCCAAAGAAGAGGTAAATGTTTCATCACCTCTTTCAAGTTCTTTTCTTCTTCCACATATTCTTTCAATGTTGTTTCTATTCTAAAGTAATAACTCCAGAATATTCTATATACTATGATGTTATTATAAATATGGTACAACAATATTCACTATTCTATCCATCCTTTGAATGACAGGTCACCGTACGTGCATATGTACGGATTACCATCTCCACATCATGGTGTAGTTTGTTATTCAAGCACTTCATCATATGGATGGGTATAATAATGAGTATAAATGATGTTAATAATAAATATAATTTGATAATGTTTCTATATATATGATATACCATCTAATTATATATTATTTTTATATCAAAAGAATGAAATTGTCGCTCGTGTGTATATAAGGATTACCGTCTCCACGAACGCGATGAGATTCATTCTCCATCATATCCATTCAATAATAATTTTCATTTGATGATTCAAAATAATTTTTAAATACTTAATATTCTTTTGAATATGAATAAGATACATCCTATCCATAAAAAACATTACTTATGTAATAAATGATATAAAGTAAACTGAATCAGTTAACACCCGAAACAATGATACGACTGAAATATCATTAACAATGAAATATTAGAAGATCATATATGATATCATATTTATGTATATAGTTCTTGTATAATTTAATAACAATGATTTACTTATTATATAGGAGTTTAACGTACACTCGACTGAAGAAAATATTTCTCAAAAAAAGATTTTATTTCATCGATGTCAACATCCTTTGATGAATTGTAAGCTTATTTGAAGTTGAATTATTATGTTACAAGACAATCATATTGTATAAAATGTTTTGTGGCATGTTTGACTATGGATGTGTTATTTTTATACCATTAATGTATTATCGATAAGTATTGAAATTTTTTATGCTAGTTTAAATACTAATGTTTATATTTTGTTTACACCATTTAATATGAGTAATGAATTGGACTTAATAAGTGAGGGGTGGAGCCTATTATAGATTCTCGATACATCGGTAGGTCTCATGAGACAAACTAGTGTCCTGGAATAAGGCCTTGAGAAAATCATAATTTTATTTTTGGCACGAGGACTTGACTCTGTGGTTTTGAAGTCTAGGATTATGCATTCCATCATTATGAAAGTGGCTATTGATGATTCATGTGATTATTCGAATCATAGAATATCCATGTGAATAAGTAAATGGAATTATTTTATTTTATCTTTTCCATATTTTTTTTATGTTCAAGTTTAAAAGGGTTTTATTATAGTCTTACATTTCCGTAAATGTTTTTCTTATATATGAAAATTTCTGCTATATTTTTATTCTTACTGAGCATCTAAGCTCACCCATTTCTACATTTTATTTTTACCAGGATGCGAAGAAGTATATTATGACTGACCTACATGGATAGTCTAAGGGATATGAGTTTCACCAACGGAGACTATGTTGTTTTAGTTTTTCATTTTATAATGTAATATGAAACTTATGAATGTATCTTGTATTTCCGAGGCTACTAAACTAATCGGTATTTCGAGACTTGATCTTTTGTGATCATGCCAATGTTATGTAATAATGCACTGACTCTGGATAACTAGGGTTGGGGCATTACAGTTGGTATCAGAGAAAGTTTAGTACAAACCTTTGAATATAGATTTAGATAAATTCTAATTATAACACATTACCCTAAGATAGACTTTGATGATTATTATAGAATAACGTCCTAGAATTTAGGTTTTTCAGAGATTTTGTGAGTTTTCTAAGAAATACATCCCAGTCTGGATATGTGCACATAGAGGAAGCTCTGGAACCTATTTACCTATTCGTAAAAACTGAAAACACCGCTTTGAGATAGACTCGAATGGGAACTGATGCATGACAAAGGGCCTTGCTGCACTCTTGTTTAGGAAACTCGTGAGGGATATGCTAAGGATAATTCCCATTTTTATTACAAACCATTATGAAGGGTTTATGAGTATATAATTATTTAAATAAAACATTTTTATGATTATGGATTATATCCATAAAATATTCAATTTTTGTTAACTCTTTTACACATTTGGAATTTTGTATTGTGATTCATAAACTAATCTAGTTTATTCCATTGAATAAAAATGGGGCCAAGTGGAAGGAATGGAAACCATATCAATGCACGTAATCTATGTAGGGATTTCCCTGCTACTCAAGATAATTATAGTGGAGCGGGGGATGCAACTGGTGTTGATCAACTTATCACTATACTGGGAAAAATCACTCAGGTTATGAATAATAACCTTACCCATATCGAGCACCCTGATCCACAAACGTGGAAGATCAAGGATTGACTGTTTAATAGGGAAAAAACCACCAATATTCATGGGAGTTAAAATCCCTTAGTATCTGAGCAATGGATAAATTCCTTAGAGAAAAAATTTCACACTTTGGGGAGTAGTGAAGGGGAAAAAAGTTTTCATGATAGTTTATCGCATCATGGGAGATGCAGATCAATGGTGGTAATTAATTCAAAACACATAGGAATATGAATAAGTATAAAGTATGGAATGGTGTGTGTTTAAAGAGTTTTTTGTAGAAAAATTCTTTCCTCCTGACCATCGAGTGGATATGGAAAGTAAATTTCTTATTCTGAGGCATGCAATAGATTATATACGTAACCCAAGTAGTAAGATTGATCGATTATTTGATGGATTAAAACCATTTCTCCAGTAAGAATTAGTCTCATAGTATTTATTTTCATACGAAGATATTATCTCATGTGATATCAAGACAGAAAAATTATTCTCTAGGTTTTATGACATTAAATCAAAAAAAAGAAGAAGAGATCTTCGAAACACTCTGGAAATGGAAGTAAGGGATGAAGGGAAAATTTGATTATCCGTACTCCAGTAAATGTGGGATGAAACACCCCGGTACGTTCCTTAATGGAATGAGAGTATATTAAAAGTGTTGTTAAAAACACCACCGTGCTCATGATTGCAAGTGGAAGAAAGAGGCTGTCAATTTCGAATGCCACAATTGTATAGAAATGAGTCTTTATGCAAAACAATGCTCTAAGAGCCAAGGAAAATTACCTCATAAGAGGCCAAGGGATCACGATCAAGCTTATTCTATCATTACTATTGAGGTTAAAGCTCAAAAAAAGTTGTTGTCAGTTAATTTAATGATTTACTCAAGTTTAGAAAATGCTTTATTTTATTCTGGATCATCATATTGTTTAATATCATCCCAATTTTCTAAGAATATTAAATATTTTCAATTTGACTTAACAAGGGAGTTCCCAGTAGAAAAACTTAAGGGAATTATAATTGAAACAGTGTTTTGTGAATCAGTTCCCACTAGGGCATATAAATGTTCTTTATTTACTGATCTCATCATCCTATCCATGATTTAATTTGATATAATACTTGGAATGGATTGGCTTTCAGACCATGATGTGAAAAATTATTGTTAGAAGAAGGAGGTTTAAATTATCAATAATGATAAGGAGTTCCTTATCTTTAACAAGAAACTTCATCACTTAATTCTTATCTAGATCCACCCCCAATGGCACAACTAAAATCAATTATATGGGAGGAAGATAATGAAATAACTATTAGTGAGGAAAAGAATGTTCAAATAGAGGACATACCTATTGTGCAAGAATGTGTTGATATATTTCCAGAAGATTTAACTGGACATCCTCCAGAATGATAAATTGAGTTTTCCATTTATTTAATTCCTGGTTCAAGGCCCATTTCTAAGACCCCTTATAGAATGTCCACTATAGACTTAGGGGAACTAAAGAAAAAACTAGATGAAATGAGTAATAATGGATTTATTCTCCCTAGTGTTTCTTAATGCGGAGCCCATGTTATTTTGTTATATAGAAAGATGGATCTATGTAGTTGTGCATTGACTATAGGGAGTTCAATGCTATAACAATAAAAAACAAGTACCCCATACCTTGTATTGATGATTTATTTGACCAACTTCATGGAGCTGAATATTTTTCAAAGATTGACCTTTGATCTGGATATCATCAGTTGTTTGTGAAAAAGGAAGACATTCCGAAAACAGCATTTCGTACCAGGTACGGGCATTACGAGTTTACTATAATGCCTTTAGGATGGACTAATGTACCCTCTTTCTTCATGGATCTAAAAAATAATTTTTTCAAGGAATATCATGATGACTTCGTAGTGGTATTTATTGATGATATCATGGTATACACAAAAATCTACGAAGATCATGAAAATAACTTGCGCATTATTCTAAAGACTCTTTAAGGAAATGAATTATATGGGATGTCTAGAAGGTCTGAATTCCGGATTAAAGAGATTCCATTTCATGGCCATATGGTCTCTAAGGTTGGAATCTATGTTGATCCTTCCATGATCAAGGAAATCCAAGAAAGGAAAGCACCGACAAGTATAACTGAGGTACATAGGTCTGTTGGTTTAGCATGTTACTATCGATGTTTCGTCCCAAATGTTTCCAGGTTGGTTAACCCATTAACAGAGCTCACACGTAATGGGGTTACATTTTTTTGGACAAAAGAGTGTGAATAATGTTTTGAATAATTGATGAAAAGATTAGTCCATGCTTCTATCTTGACTCTACTATCAGAGAATGGCGGTTTTTTATTGTGATGCTTTAACAAATGAACATGGTTATCCTTATGCTGAATGATTGAGTTATTTCATATTCATCAAAACTGCTAAAAATTATTGAAAAAAACTATCAAACTCATGATCTTTAGTTATCAGCTGTAATATTTTCATTGTAGGTATGGAGAAAATATCTCTATGCTGAAAAACTATGAGATATATATTGATCTCAAGAGTTTGAAGTATATTTTCTCACAAAAATAACTCAACATGAGGCAATGGCAATTGCTGGAACTACTCAAGGATTATGATGTCATGATACACTACAACCCGGTGAAGAAAAATAAGGCGACATATGCTTTGAGTAGAAAGGATCATGGATTTTAGAACAAGATGATAGTTGAAAGGGATCCTATTTTTAAGGATCTTGTAAATATGGATATGGGAATAACCATGGAAGGTGAAAAATCAATGCTTTTTCAAATGGTTTCTATTCCATCTCAATTATAAAGGATAAAGAGTACTAAGACTGATGATGAGGAGTTTTAAAATAAGATTAACGATGTGAATAATGGTAGATTGAGGGAATTCATATATAAAGACAGGATTTTGAAATTTTGGAAGAGACTTTGTGTTCCCGATATACCTAATCTGAAAAAGGAATTGTTAGATGATGCTCCTAGCTCATATTTCTCTATACACTCTGCTAGTGGTACGATGTATAGAGATTTGAAGGAACGTTTTTGGTGGGACAACATGGACAGATTTCTAATTGTGTGTGAATATTTATGGTTTGTAAACAAGTGAATGATGGAAGGTAATAGCCTGGACAAGTCATGCAACCTCTTCGCATACCTGAGTGGAAATGGGATAATATTACGATGTACTTCGTCATGGGGCAGCCAAAGACTCCTAGAAGGAATGATGAAATATGGGACATTGTTGATTGTCTTACCAAGTCAGAAAAGTTTCATGCTATAAGAAAAGATTTTATACTTGAACATCTAGAAATACTATATATGAATGAAGTTGTAAGACTTTATGAATTACCCCTATTAATTTTTTTTACCATGATCCCGGTTTTACATTATGATTCTAGAAAAGTCGTCAGAAGATCATGGATACTGAACTTCATTTGAAAACTGCATACCACCCTCAAATAGATGGACAATCAGAGAAGACTATTCAAACCTTAGAAGAAATGTTGAGATCATCCTCACTTGACTTTGAAGGTATGTGGGATCAATATTTACATCTAGTAGAATTTTCCTATAACAATCGCTTCCATTCAAGTATTCATATAGAACCATATGAAGTGTTATATGGGAAGATATGTCGCACCCCAACTTGTTGGGATGATTTTGGTGAAAGAAAACCCTTTAGGCCGAGATCATGTTGAGGAAACGATGGAAAAGTTGAAGCTTATCCAAATCCACATAAAAGTAGCACAAAGTAGGTAGAAGATCTCAACCAATAACCGAAGGAATGATTTGGAATATCAGGTTGGAGACTATGTTTTCATGAAGGTATCTCTATGGAAGGGAGTTATACGGTTCGGTAAGAAGGGTAAACTAAGTCCTATGTACATCATACCTTTCAAAATTCTTGAACGAATTGGGGTTGTAGATTACCAGTTGGAAATGCCGCCATGTCTCTCAAATTTTCAAGATGTGTTCCACATTTCATTGTTGACAAAATACATGTCTGACCCAATGCATGTGCTCATATATGAGGAATTATAAATGGAACCCGATCTGTCTTATTGAGAAGATCCTTTCAATATTCTTGATACAAGAAACCAAGTTTTGATAAACTAGACGAATCGTTTGGTAAAAGTTCTATGAAGAAACTATAAAATGGAATATGCAATCTGGGAACTTGAGGAACTTATGATGAAAAACCACCCGAATAATTTAATATAGTAATATTCTAGAAATTTTTATAATGAAATTATTTAATGGAGGGAAGAATGTAACACCCATGCTTCCCTAGTACAAATCCATTTGAATAATGAAATATCTTTCATTGTATGAAACTTCGAGATTCTAACACATCGCGACAAATCAAACTAGCCGTTATGAATATTAATAACAACTTTTTGAAATTTTATAAATTTTATCTTCAAAATGGACTTCTTTTTTTGGATTCAAAATATCGCAATTATGTTAGGGTGAATTTTTGGTATTTTTTTGAAAGCATTCAATTTTTTAGGAATAATGAAAAACACTATGTTTTTGTTTAAAACCGTCTTTTTATTTAACTATTTATTTAATTTCATTAAATTTATTTTAGGTTAAAATTGATACATAATACCTATATATGTTCAATTTAATTCATTAGAGTCATTTTTAAATGAGATTAGATATATGAAGTTTTATCGAACTTTTTACCGTCTTTTACCCACCTCCTATGAGAATTTCTAAATTTGTATAAAATATAATTTTACCACTTTTATGTGTTGAATTTTAAAAATCCAAGAGACACTGTTGATATCAGTATGTATAATGTGGTTCAATAAGAAGAAAATAATTTTTTGTGAATAGTACCTTTTTAATTTTCTTTACCACATTTAAAAGTAAATAGGGTAATTAAGGGTAAAAATGATATTATTATTACCCTTACACCTGTCGTAATTCTATTGGATAAGAATAATTCTTCAAAAAACAATCGTAGGAATAAAATATGAACCTATTGGTCCACATGAATTAGATTAGGACATTTATTATTATTTTATTTAAAGAAGAGTTAAAAGAGTTAAATTTAAAGTTTAATAATTAAATCATTTTTAATATATGGCTACAAATAACATAAATTTGACTATAAATATTCATTAGAAATATAAAAATACTTCATACATAATGGTATTTTATTTATAATTTTTATACATTAAATAATTTAATTCATGTATGACACAATGATTATGTAGTAATTACCATATTACACTACTAAAAATCTGGGCATAGCCACTGACCTATAGCCATGGTTTTATAGGTCCGTGGCTATAGCTTTTATTTTTCCACAGTTAAATTCCATCTCTGTGGCTAAATCAGTAATACACCGCGAGTGCATTTTTTTACCCAATCTGTATCAGGCTCCTCCTCCACCCCCGATCCGCAGCCCTCCTCCTCCTCCCCCGACTCACACACTGCCCAGCCCTCCTAACCAATGATGTCTCCTCCTCCCCACATCCCTCCTCTCCTCCCCCTGATTCACAGCCCTATCACTATGCAACCCTCCTCCCTGCAACCCTCCTTCACCTCCCCCAGTTTACAGCCATATCATTGGACAACCCTCCTCCATGATAACGTATACTCCCCCGATAATCTCCCTAATGATCTCACCGTGCATCCCTCTGTCACAGCGGCACCCTCATCCTGACGATCTCCCCGACGATCTCCTCCCCCGGTTCGTAGCTATGTTTCGGGATATATGGGATTGGGTAAGAGCTATCTCAGTTTTTTATTTTTCATGAGGGGAATTGGCTTGGGTTTTTATAGTCTATGCACCACGAGTTAAGTGTTGTTATTATTTCAAGAATTCTATAATGGAATGAGAGAATTCATATATGTTTTGGTTATCAATGTAGGAAGGTAGATGTGGATGGATAACCACTAGGAATTATCAAGGATGATAAGTATTATGGGGTGGAGTTTCTAATTCCATGCATCTATACGGGTGTTGGAATTTAGGAGGAATACAAAATTTTGAAATAGTGCATAGTCCATATTTTGAGTTGGGAATTGGATTGGAATTATGAGGGTTTGACTACCCCAAATCAATTTTTTTAGACAAAAAATAAGGGAATAGATGGTGGCATGGAGGTCTTGAGAAATATCAGTGGCATCTTAGGATTGTATGGTAGCAAGTTGGCTATAAAGTACAGCCACCAGCAAGCCCTTGGTTAGTCACTAACTAATTGGTGGCCTGGGTAGCAGCTTGGTTCCATTTTTTGGCTTAGCTACCAATAAATGAGATTTTTATAGGGTAAAATACAAAATTATCCCCTCAGGTTTTTGAAGGATAATCCCCCTCTGTTTCCCTCTATTTTTAGCACACAACTAAGGGATTTGAACCCCTATCCCCCCATTAACACCCCCTTAATTTTAGATGGTTTTAGATTCTTTCTTATCAGATTTGAGAAAAAAACCTCATATCCTCTTATCCTTCCTCATCACTTAAATTGGACTTTTTCTTTTAGGATTTTTTATGCCAATTCAACCAAAGAAATTTGGAATCATCCTTATATCATAAGGATTTGATTTTTCTTATATATGGGGAATCCTAAGATGTCCTATTTAGGTTTTTTCATGTCATTTTTATAGAGTTAAGTGGTGACACAAATCTTTTTATGTTTTTTCCTAAAATTCAAATTGGTTATTATTTTTCTTGGAATCATTGATTTGGTGTTTGGATAAAAATGTGGTCCGGAGTACATCATGGGTATTTTATAAGTATTTTTTGGGTTTTAATATTGTGATAGATTCTGGTAGGTTTTTCATTTCTTGTTCCTTTATAGAGAAAAGTTTTTAATTAATTATAATTTATTAAAATTAACTGGTTGAAATTTCATGGTTTAATTTTGGTACCTGGTTGGTGATGAATACCTTGGAGAACCTATGTGGTAACTGTCAACCAATTGAATAAATTTGGGAATTTTTTTTAACGATTGGTGGTCCTTTTAATTTAACACTTAGTTTTTTCTTCTTTTAGAGTGTCTGCATGATTTAGTCTAACTAACTTTATCATTATTGATACAATTTAATTTATGTGTTTGAATTTAAGGTCTCCCTATTTCAACGACCCATTAAATATTCCATGGGAATTTTTGATGGGTAGTTTCAAATGTAATTCATATTGGATTAATTACCTTGAAATGGGTCGATGTCATTAAATGTTGAAATTTTGTTTTAAATGGATTAATTGGAACATGGTTTGAATCGATGGTTGTGAAATGAAATTTCAAAATCATCAACTATTATAAATTGTAAAACCTTTGGGTAAAAAATAATATAATGGTATGTTGGATTCTTATAAAGTGTCCACCTTTTTAATGTCATGGTATTGATTAAATGGGTTGAGAATCCCAAAACATTTAAATGGAGATGAAGTCGTTTTATGATAATTGAAGTTGTATAATTGAATGGTTGTCTTGATAGTCCCAAAACATTTAATTATGGATTTTTTGATTTTTTGGTTCCTTATATTTCTGTTGTGTGTTTTGGATTTCATTGAGGTGGATTCGAGTCACCGTTGACGAAGGCTTACATTTTTATGCATAGGTAGGAATATGCAAATATAAGTTCGCCCATTATATATATTCACTCATGGAAGTATGAATATATATATTGGGGCTAGGTGTGCTTATATATAGATATGAAGAATGCATACGCGTGTAAGTGTAAAGGGGTATATGCAAGTATAAACATATATCTAAGGACCCCCTTGTGCATATTTGGCCATGAAAATATGTACATAGGGGCTAGGTGTCCTTATATATTTGTTAAGTTTCATATGTGTGCAAGAGGAAAAAAGGAAGATTCGAGTTGTCGTCTTCAAAAGAAAAGGTGCCTTGAGGTTGAGGTAGGGTCCCTCTCCTAGCCTATTTAATTCAAGAATGTTTTAAATTGCATTTAGTTTCCTTCTTAATTTTGCATGTTTATATTAAATTGCAATTCTTGAATAAATGTTTGTTAAGATAATTGATTCTTTTGATAAATAACTCATGGTTTTGTAATAAAACCCCTCCAACAGAGGTGCGCTGTCAGCAGGAACTCACAGTGGTATACCTTTCTTAACATTATTGCATTGATGTTTTCCTTATACTTGATGTCATTGTTAGTCATAAAGCACACATCGTACTTGACCATTTTTATATCCCTGTAGGGGGTTTACCTATTTTTATTAAAATGGTTGTTTGAACCAAGACACTCTTTAAGTGTCGTTAGACTTTTAAGATGGGTCCCATGTTGTGTGACCATGTCACATGGCATGTGATATTTAAATCCAACCAAAAGCCCAGTTCCACAGCCCAGGGGTCCCACAGTACCAGTAATGTCAGATTACATTTTATGTAACCTGTGATTTTACTGATCCCATGGGGTATTCCTCTAGGTATTCCTACACATTTCTAGATCTCCAAACCTCACCGAATTAGGTATATCAGGGGTCATCCAATCCTCTAGTCATCACAGATTAGCATTCATTTCTTTAAATATTCTGAGAAATCATCCTTCCATGCCATCCATATCATCCTACATGAAACTAAGTGGAAGATTCTGCCTCGAGATATTGCTGGACCGGGCCAACACGCTGCGGTCACGACGCGTTCATGCCACGTTCATGCTGCGGTCACGCCGCGGTCACACCGCGGTCACTCCGTGGTCACGCCGCGGTCACTCCGTGGTCACGCCGCGGTCACGCCGCGGTCACGCCGCGGTCACACCGCGGTCACGCCGCGGTCACGCCGCGGTCACGCCGCGGTCACGCCGCGGTCACGCTGCGGTCACGCTGCGCCGCGGTCACGCCACGGTCACGCCACTGTAATGTCGTGATTTGGCCCTACTCCAGCCTCATACAGCCCACACCAGCCCCCTTCAACCTTCTTTTCAGCCCGATGCCACCGGCATTCCAGCCCGCAACAGCCCCCCTGCCACCATCGAATCAGACCACACCATCCCCCCAGCACCAGCAACTAGCCCCCTTCCACCTGCATTCGAGACCTCACCGAATTAGGTATATCAGGCGTCATCCAATCCTCTAGAAATCACAGATTAACATTCATTTCATTAAATATTCTGAGAAAACATCCTCTTATTCCATCCATATCATCCTATTTGAAACTAAGTGGAAGATTCTACCCCACAGATGTCGCTGGACCAGGCCAACACGCTGCGGTCATGCTTCAGTCACGTCGTGGTCATGCCGCGGTCACTCTGTTGTCATGCTGCAGTCACTCCACGGTCATGCCACGGTCACACTGCGGTCATGTCGCGGTCACGCCACGGTCACGACGCGGTCACGCCGCTGTCACGCCGCAGTCACGCTGCAGTCAAGCCGCCATCACGCCGCGGTCACGCCGCAGTCACGCCGCGTTCATGTCATGGTCACACCATGGTAATGCCGTGATTTGGCCCTACTCCTGAAACATCCATCCCACACTAGCCCCTTCCACATTCATTTCAGCATGTTGCCACCAGCATTCGATCCCACAATAGCCCCTTTTCCACCTTCAAATCAGCCCGCACCATCCCCCCAGCACCTGAAACCATCCCCTTCCACCTGCATTCGATCCCTCACCGAATTAGGTATATCAGGGGTCATCCAATCCTATAGTCATCACAGATTAGAATTCATTTCCGTAAATATTCTTAGAAAACATCCTCTCATGCCATATATATCATTCTATTTGAAACTAAGTGGAAGATGCTGCCCCGCAGATGTCGCTGGACCAAGCCAACATGTTGCGGTCATGTCGCGGTCACGTAGCGGTCACGCCGCGGTCACACCATGGTCACACCACGGTCTCGACGTGGTCATGCCGTGGTCACGCCGCGGTCACACCATGGTCACGCCGCGGTAATTCCATGATTTGACCCTCCTCCAGCCATATCCAGCCCAAACCAGCCCCCTTACACCTTCATTTCAGCCCGCCACCAGTAGCATTCCAGCCCACAACATCCCCCCTTCCACCATTGAATCAGCCCGCACCATCCCTCCAGCACCTGCAACCAGCCCCCTTCTACATGCATTCGAGTCCTCACATAAATTAGGTATATCAGGGGTCATCCAATCCTCTAGTCATCACAAATTAGCATTAATTTCTTTAAATATTCTGAGAAAACATCCTCTCATTCCATCCATATCATTCTATTTGAATCTAAGTGGAAGATGCCCCCCTGCGGATGTCACTGGACTTGCCCAACACGTTGTGGTCACACCGCGGTCACGCTGCGGTCACGCTGCGGTCACGCCGTGGTCACGCCGCAGTAATGCCATGATTTGGACCTGCTCAAGCCATGTCTAGCCCACATCAACCCCCTTCCACCTTCATTTCATCCGGCTGCCACCAGCATTCCAGCCTGCAAAAACCCCCCTTCCACCTCCGAATTAGCCTGCACCATCCCCCCAGCACCTGCAACCATCCCACTTCCACCTACATTCGAGCCCTCACCGAATTAGGTATATCAGGGGTCATCCAATCCTCTAGTCATCACATATTAGCATTAATTTGTTTTAATTTT
The DNA here is from genome assembly GCA_963277665.1 of Viscum album. Classification (NCBI taxonomy): domain Eukaryota; kingdom Viridiplantae; phylum Streptophyta; class Magnoliopsida; order Santalales; family Viscaceae; genus Viscum; species Viscum album. Next base: position 408,437,485 of record OY728150.1, on the reverse strand, counting down.
CTATGTAAACATCCTCTCATGCCATCCATATCATCCTATTTGAAAGTATTTGGAAGATGCTGCCCCGCAGATGTCACTGGACCGGGCCAACACGCTGCGGTCACGCCGCGGTCACTCCGCGGTCACGCCGCGGTCAATAGAGATGTAATTATTTAAAATATCATTAAACAATATTTAACATGTTTCAGTAGCAAAACCTAAACATGAATCTGGTAAAATGTGTTTTCATGGTAACACTAGGGAAATTATATAGATTTGATATTAGCCTCCAAGTGAATTTTCCAATCAAATCATCATTAATGATACAAATATCCTTGACCACTAATCCTCATATTTCCACAGGTTTTATGCATTATTTCCACTTCACTGTGACCAACATCCTTTCAAATATTGATCATGTCCATATAAAGTTACTCACCCGACTTTGATATTCCATAATAATCCCTCATGGCAATTTGTATCAAGTGAAAGGGAAAGGATCCCCTCTTCACCCTAAGATATTGAAAGGGCAAGGATCCCCTCTTAACCCCAAGGTATCAAGTGATCATGTTCTTTTTTCCAACAGGAATTCCATTGCGAAAAAGAATTGATGATTTGTCCCAGCTTATGGCATGTCCAGCCACATCCTCATAGTGAGTGAAAAGAGCCTTTATATAGGATATGGTTCTCTTTGCAGCCTGCCCTAGCAATATGATGTCCTCAGCATAATGAAGATGGGGCGGGGCATGATCAGTAAAACCAGCTCTAATCCTCTTATAAATACCCAGAGGAGCAAGCTCATTGATGCATCGGCTTATGTAATCCTCTACAATTGAAAATAGTATACCCGATAAGGGGTCACCTTTTCGTACACCCCATGAGCAAGAGAAGAACCCTCTCAGTGCACTGTTCACAAGAATTGACATACGTGAGGATCCAAGAATAGTGTTAACTAGGTTCAGAAATCTATTCGAGAACCCATGCCTGTGAAGTATCTCAATGAGAAAAATCCATTTATGGGTATCAAGAGCCTTAGAGATGTCAATATTAAGAGAAAATTTCCCTTCCTTTTACTTCCTTCGCATGAGGTTAACACTATTAGAGGCCATGAAAAGGCATTGCTGTATGTTCCTTATCAAGTTTAGTACACATATTAATGTTATCCGAAGTATGAGAAATACCAATAGTATGATTGAAAAAAAGGGGAGGAGATGTACCTGAAATATTTGTAGCAAGGTTGTCATGTGAAGTACCTGAATGATTTTCCAGCTTTTTTCTAGAACCTAGGAGAATCTATAGTGTGTCCACCAGGTTCGGTTGCTCTTGATAAGATGAAAATAGACACCTCTAATTCTGGGCCAATTCAATAGGCATATTTGGGTTGGCATCTTTCTAATCATGCAAACCCGAGGTAACAAAAATTGTGATTTGGGTAACTGTATATAGCAGTCTTTGAAACACCCAGAACTTCAGGTGCCATGGCCATCTCCATGGGAGATGCACTGTCCTAATCAAGTAGGGGTTAAGGGGTCTGTTCAGAGCTAAAGGTATTCTCTACATAAGTGTCACTGCTCAAGTGTAATCCCCTAAGAGGGTTTCATTTGTTCTAGTTAGAGTCATTATTCAAAATCGGCTTGGTCTGATCATCTTGTCTGTCATGTAGTGTGCCAACCTATTTTGATTCACAGCCCAAAGAAGAAGAAGGGTATGTAGATTGACCATTTTCAATATTCATACCATTAAAAATATCATTATAAATGTGATGTGGTTTATTACCTGTAGAGGGGTCTCAGACATAATGCACAAAGTATATTCATAGTGAGTATATAATTACCTTTTTAATTGAGAACATTTAAAGAAAAGGTAGGGGATGTCCAGGCAAGGGGGAGCTATCCAAGTAGGGGGGTGTCCAGTAAGGGTGGAGATGTCTAGGTAGGGGGAGAGGTGTCCAGGAGGGAGGGGGTATTGTCCTGGTAGGGGGAGGGTGGTGCTGTCCAGGCAGGGGGAGAGGTGTCTAGGAGGGAGGGGGTGTTGTACAAGCAGGGGGAGGGGTGTCCAGCAGGGAGGGAGGGGGGTGTTTTCCAGGAAGGGGGGTGTCTAGGGGGAGAGGTGTCCAGTGGGGTGCTATCCAGGCAGGGGGGAGAGGTGTCCAAAAGGGAGGGGGTTGTCCAGGTAGGGGGGAGGTGTCCAGGAGGGGGGTGCTATAGGGGGGTGGGCTAAACATTAGATTTTTTCATCATTCCATTCAGAATAACTTCTTAACTACACATATTGATTTTTGTAATGACATCATATATCTCTTCATTCAACATCAATCAATACATAACAATTTTTGGGAACCATAGTTCTATTCAGCTCCACTGTAACCTAAATATCATTATGACTTGAACTTTGTACAACCACTCATCAATATCCCATTTTGGCATAATATGATTAAACTATTATTAAATTTTTGGAGGGAGCTGTCCTGTAATGGCCCGGACATCTCCGGCCCATTCCTTTTTCAAAAAGAAGGCCACGAAGTGTTCTGGAGGGTAAAATGGACTTTTCCCACACTTTCCAAAATTTTGAAACTACATGCCGTGTAGTTTGAGTACACGTCGTGTACCCTCTTGCCGAGTATACTCCATGTGTATGGCCGTGTCTTTTCCATGTGAAGAAGATAGGTACACGTCGTGTGTCCAATCTACACGTCGTGTAGTCCTTCCCCGCGTACGCGTTACCATCTGTTGACCAGTCGTCGGTCGTGTGCCGCATTGGAGCCGTGTCCTTGCCATGTGCAATACATGTGTACACGCTGTGTGTCCAATCCACAAGCCGTGTAGTCCTTCCCCGCATATGCGTTACCTTCAAACCATGTGTTGACTAGTCAACGGCCGCGGATCCGCGTTGGAGGCCGCGTGGAGACCGTCTAAAAATGGCTGAGTATACGCCGTGTACCATAAGTGCACGTCATGTAATTTTTCTTGTCATGCCTATAATAGGAGGGGTCCCCTCCTCCTTTCAACTCACACCTCTCCTCCCCTCTCCTTTGAGCAGAGCTCTCTCAAGAGACTCGAAGGCTCTTTCTTCCATAACTTTTTCGTCTGAGCTCCAATTTACGATCCGTCAGTAGCCACATGATCGTAACAACAAGGTGGAACTTCCATGATTGGATCCGTTGTCTTTCCTTCAGCTTTTCCTCTCCGACTTCCACCTGAGGAGGTTTTGTCGGGACTCCGATGAACGTCTTCTAAAGTTGATCCGGGGAGCGTTGTGACCAGAACCTGTTGAGGTAGGGATCTCACCTTTGTCTCTCTAATTTGTGTATCATGCGGGGCGGGTATCCTTTTTTTTTTGAGAAATAGTTGAACCATTAAATAAAGATAATAATTGGTTAAAAAATGGGGTTGGGAAGTTAGTGATTGATGTTACATTACTTTTTATATCCTGTGATATTATATTTGTGAATTGAATGAGCTTCTACCTACTGAAAATCAGGGTCGTTGGGGGCCTTTGCTTACGCAATTAAATGTTTCCCCTTCCTTCTGTAATTTCTTATTGATGGATGCTTGTGTAATGTGGAAATTGGATAATCACGTAAAGTTGGCTGATTAAATGAAAATCCGGAACCCTTGTGTGATCACCGCCGTTAAACAAAATAGAATAATGAACATGTGGGTGTTGTCTTGGTTACGTGGCATGTGATGGGGGTGTTGTGTGTGTTGTTGTGGTTTGGGTGAGCAGCGGGGCTGCGGTTGACTTGGTTGTGGGAAGGTGTGAATGTTTAATGGTGATGGTCTTCAAGGCGGCAATAAATGGTATTAAAGGGATAACGATGTGTGGTGTGGTTATGGTGATTGGCAGTGAGGTTGTATGGATGGGTTTAAATGTGAACGGACTATGGGTTTTGTTTAATAAATAAATAAAAGTGGAAGAGTTAATGAATGGTGGGGATTGGTATTGAAACCGAAATAATAATCAATGGGTTGGTTGGTTAATAAGAAGGGAATTCTCGTGTTGTTATGTTTTCCTAACCATCTTTGTGGATGGCAGAGATATGCTTACGAACGGTCATTATGGTTGGTTGTGGATAGTTTCCCAGTAGTTAAGGAACTAAATAAGCTAATTTCTGCTGAAACGTGAAAACCTTAACGGGGTTGGGGTTGTTTGCTATATCATGCTTCGTGGTAGCAGTGCCGAGGCACGTGCTCAGTTTCTCTTTTTAGAAGCCATATGTTGGGCTGTGTGGTTTCTATATATATATATCTGTATCTTTTGTGTTTTATCGCACTGCACCTATGTTGATCACTTAGTTCCGAACAATCCTATTACATGGGAGAGGGTTTTTTCCCATAGTTACAAGCTCTTTCCTACTCCTTCTCCCCTAGGCATTGATGGCTTGAGGCGACCTTACACCCAGGACTCTTTGGGTAGGTTTCGATTGGGGTGATTAGGCCCAAGACTCTTCATGCATTCTTATAGGCTATAATGGCTTGAGGCGACCTTACACCTAAGACTCTTCAGGTAGGTTTCAATTTCAGGCCCAGGTGTCTTCGGGCGAGAGTTCGGTTACTATTACTGTTCCCAAGAATCTTCGGGATGAGGCCCAGGTGTCTTCGGGCGAGGATTTGGATGTGGTTGTAAGGCCTAGGTGTGTGTGGGCGAGATGTGTGGTTGTGAGGCCTAGGTGTGTGCGGGCGGGATACGTGGTGGCGAGGCCCAGGTGTGTGCGGGCAGGATGTGTGGTTGTGAGGCCCAGGTGTGTGCGGGTAGGGAGAGTCTGACAGTGTCAGGATGTTTAGATAACTAATGAGAAATGGTGTGGGGTACCCCATACTCTTGTTCTTATACTACTACTAGTAGTTTTTATTGAGTTTTGGTGAGTGTGAATGGTGAGGTTGGGTGGATATTTTTCCTTGTTCGGTTTCTTCTGTTGTTCTCACGGGACATTAGGATGTCTTCCCACTTGTGCATGAGTGGTTTAGGTTTCCCTACCGAGTATACTTTTATGCTCACCCTACATGTACTTTTAGGTTTCCAGGAGGACTACCAGGGCCGTGCGGGACCCTACCAGTCGGGCAGTTGGAGTTGTTGCAGTTGTTGTTCTCTTCTTTTCTTTGGTATTGTACTTTTGAGCTTCCTTGTACTTGTACCTTGTTATAAAATTGTTTAATCATGCATGTGGGCTGGTTTGGGTTTATTTATATACACTTGTTCTTTTCCCTTTTTGGTGGTTGACTTGTCATATTTCCCAATCCAAAATAATAAAAAGGGTAATGCCTCCCATATTTGTGAAAACTCACACCCTTGGTGCTAGTCGCCAACCCGGGGCCTATTGGAGGCGGGACTCAGGGGTCATTATCTCCCTTTCACCATTGCCAACTCAGGAGGGGCATCATTGGTGGGAGGGGGTTATGACAGAATGGTATCAGAGGTGATGGTTGACAGATAGGATGGAGTCTGGATTTAGGCACAGTGAGGATTGCACGGGATGGTAGGGAAACAGTGTTAGTTAATCTTGGTGCGTGACATAGGCTAGGGAAGACAGGCTAGGACACAATATTTTTGGGCCCCCGTGATCCGATGCAAGGACTCTGAGCCTACCAAAAAACCAAGTGAGACTACATTGATTGTAGGGTAGAGACCCTAGGGAAGGTACATGCATCATCATATTTGTGTTTTACTTGATTTGGGTGTTCTGGGAAAGAAGTTGAAATAAAATGATAATTAAAACTTTGAGAAATTTCCTTACTACTTGGGATTAGATGATCCTTGTTTACCATACAGCTATGGCACCTGGACATCGTCCCCAGGTGGCTTAGACGGCCGAGGCCCAGCAGATTCAGGCGGTCAATCAGTTGAGGATTGAACGAGAGGAGGAAGATAGCCAGTGGCAGAAGACTCTTCGTTCCTTCCAGCGGCAGACCCTCAAGAAGTACGATGGTAGTACTTCGGATATGGAGACAGAGGGGTTGCTTGAGGAGCTAGGGATCGCTTTCACCTTGATTCGTGCTCCAAGGGAGTACTGGGTTCTCCTAGCAGTCAGTCAGCTGAGAGGTGCAGCGCGACAGTGGTGGACGCTCTACCTCGGAGAGAGGATAGAGGAAGAGGTTCTATGGGCTGACTTTAATAAGGAATTCCGAGAGGAATTCATTTCTTCCATGATCAAGGCAGAGAAGTGGCAGGAGTTACTCTCCCTTCAGCAGTGGAGTATGTTGGTACGAGAGCTAGGGATCATGTTCAAGGATCTCCTGCGCTTTGCTCCGGATCTCTTTCCAGATGAGGAGTCTCAGGAGAGACGTTTGGAGGAGGCGCTTCGTCCTTCACTTCATTATGCTGTCACCCCCTTCACCCTCCCGACGTACATAGCAGTGCAGAAGAAGGCAGAGGTCGTAGAGATGATGCACTCACTGGGAGGTGCACCGCGTGAGGTGTTTCATCCAGGTTCGTCGAAGGGGAAAGCAGTCAGCAGCAGGTCTCATGCGACAGGACCTTCCCGGTTCAGGCCAGTGGGGAGCAGGCCCCAGCAGTTCCAGTTCAGATCATTGGGTCCTCGTCCCTTTTCCATGATCCCAGGGCCGAGTTGTTTTTCTTGTGGAGGTTTCAGGCACGTTCAGAGTCAGTGCCCGACCCGAGCTCAGTACGGTGGAGGTGGGCAGGTCCAGTGCCCACCACAGCAGCACCAGTTACTGGCGAGGCCCTTCCAGCAACAGCAGGACCTTGCTCCTCCGAGGGAAGACTTTGCGGGAGGAGGCCGACCTTAGGGAGCTCCTCAGGGACCTTGACCAGGGCGTGGTCAGTGAAGTGGACGACATTAGAGAGGCAGACGAGCTGGGTGTGGATAGTTGCACGCAACAGAGTTGGCAGCTCTAGCAGGACCAGAGGTGGTGCGAGGTACGATTTTTTGTACAGCACTCTTGTTTCTGATTTGTTCGATTTAGGAGCTTCACACTCCTTTATTTCACCTGGTGTAGCCGAAGAATTGGGAATAGACGTAGAGAGGCTTTCCATACCACTGGTGCTGAGTACACCAGTTGGGGGCCAGACCAGCGTATCTTGTGTTTTCCGGGGATGTGGGATGACGTTGGGACCACATCGATCTAGTGGAGACCTTCTTTTATTACAGATGCAGCCATACGATGTCATCCTAGGCATCGACTGGTTGTTTTCTGTTAGTTCCGTTATCGACTGCTTCTGGAGAAGAGTTATGTTCTCCGACATAGATGGGAAGCGCGTACCTTTTATTGGCGAGAGGAGCTATCAAGCGGGAAGCCGGCGTGTGGAGCCTCTCTTTTCCTTGTTGAGAGGGTTATCAGTGGATCCAGCTAATACAGAGATGAAGGATGTCCGAGAGGTTGTTGGGGTGTTCCTAGATGTTTTTCCTAAAGAGGCTGTAACTCTACCCCCCCCCCCCCACCCCCCGACGAGATGTTGAGTTTGGGATAGACTTACAGCCTGGTGCTCATCTGATTTCGATGGCCCCTTATCGGATGGCACCTTCGGAGTTGCGGGAGTTGCGGATTCAGATTGACGATCTGATGGAGAAGGGTTTTGTTCGACCCAGCGTGTCACCATGGGGTGCTCCAATTTTGTTCGTGAAGAAGGCAGATGGTTTTCCCAGGCTATGCATAGACTACCAAAGGTTGAACCGGGTAACAGTCAAGAACCGTTATCTCCTCCCGAGGATAGATGATCTTTTCGACCAATTGAGGGGAGCAGGTTGGTTTTCCAAGAATGATCTATGATTAGGATATCATCAGCTGAGGGTGAAGGACAGTGACATCTCGAATATAGATTTCAGGTGCAGGTATGGGAACTTCGAGTTTGTAGTGATGCCTAATGGAGTTACGAATGCACCAGCTGTGTTCATGGGACTTATGAACTTTTTCTTCCGAGAGTTTCGGGACCGGTTCGTCGTTTTTTTATCGATGACATCCTTATCTACTCAAGGTCATAGGAGGAGCACGTTGAGCATCTCAGGGAAGTCTTGGAAGTCTTTCGACACCACTAGCTTTACGGGAAATTGTCGAATTGTAAGTTCTTGACACAAGAAGTACACTTCCATGGGCACGTGGTGTCTCAGCATGGAGTATCGGTGGACCCGTCGAAGGTGGAGGTATTTCTTTCATGGGAAGAACCCAAGAGTGTGGCAGAATTTCGTAGTTTCCTGGGGTTAGCAGGTTACTATCAGAGGTTCATTTCGGACTTATCTCGAGTTACTGCTCCATTGACAGCTTTGACTAGGAAGAACCAGGTCTTCCTGTGGAGCGAGCAGTGCCAGAAATATTTTGACTACCTAAAGGAGAAGTTGTTCAGTGCTCCCATACTTAGGTTTCTAGAGGAAGGGTTGTTGTATGAAGTGTTTTGTGATGCTTATGGCCTTGGTCTGGGGTGCATTCTGATGTAGAAGAATGGCATGATTTGTTATGGGTCTAGGAAGTTGCGCCCTCACAAGCGTAACTTTTCCACCCATGACCTGGAGCTTGCAGCATTAATGTTCGCATTGAAGTTGTGGCGACATTACCTCTTTGGGGAGCGATTTTTGGTCTTCTCAGATCACAAGAGCCTACGTTATATCTTCTCCCAGTGTGACCTGAACTTACGGCAGTGGAGATGGGTGGAGTTTCTCCAAGACTATGACTTCGAGATCTCTTACACTAAAGGTAAGGGCAACGTTGTGGCTGATTCCCTGAGAAGGAAGTCACATAAATAAGTGGTTTGAGAATCCTCTGATGCTTGGAAGGCGATGGGAGAGTTGGGTTCCCTGCACTTAGATGCAAGGGAAGAAGGTGTTGGAGGTTGTTTGTTCCAGATGATTGTGCAATCCTCCTTGTCGCAGCAGGTGGAGGAGTCTCAGTGGTGTACTCCGAGGAAGAGGTGATGCGGGATCATGTTGATTAGGGGAATGCTCTAGAGGGATGGTCAGAGGACAGCCGACATCAGATGATTTTCCATGGAAGGTTGTTTGTCCCAGAGGCGATGCGTGAGGGAGTTCTCCGTGAGTTCCATAGCTCAGCCTTAGCGGTACATCCAGGAGTCTCAAAAATGTACTGAGGCCTGAGGGATCAGTTTTGGTGGCTCGGGGTGAAACGGGCAGTTGTGGAGTTTGTGGCTAAGTGCCTAGTGTGTCAGCAAGTAAAGGTTGAACACCGTGTTCCTGGTGGTTTGTTGCATCCTTTAGATTTCCCCGAGTGGAAGTGGGATGACATATCGATGGACTTCGTCATAGGACTTCCCAGAACTCAGGGTGGTTATGATGCTATCTGGGTAGTGGTGGATCGACTGACAAAATCGGCACACTTCTTAGAAATCAAGGAGTCGGGCCTGGTGAGTACCGTAGCACAGAGGTACGTAGACGAGGTAGTGTGTTTTCCTAGAGTTCTGAGGACTATAGTCTCAGACCGAGATACTCGGTTTACCTCAGAAGTCTAGAGGGGGTTACAACATGCTTTTGGCACCCAACTACGCCTTAGCACTGCTTTCCACCCCCAGACCAACGGGCAGAAAGAGCGGATTGTCCAGACATTAGAGGACATGCTACGAGCATGCGTACTGGATTTCGGAGGATCATGGGTACGACACTTTCCTTTATTAGAGATTTCCAACAACAACAGGTTCCACTCTACTATTGGCATGGCACCATTTTAGGCCTTGTTTGGAAGGCCATGTCGTTCACCCATTTTCTAGGAAGAGGTTGGTGAGACAGGTGCTCTTGGGCTACAGGTTGTGCAGAGCACCACGGAGAATGTCCAGCTTGTACGTGAGAGGATGAAGGCGTCTTAGGACCGACAAAAGTCTTATGATGATCGTCGGAGGAGGCCCTTGGAGTTCAAGGTGGGAGACCATGTGTTCTTGAAGGTTTCCCCTCGACGGGGGAAGTGGAGGTTTGGGAAATGGAGAAAGCTCTCACCTAGGTTCATCAGACCTTTTGAGGTGTTGAGGCGAGTCCACGAGGTGGCATATCAGTTGGCCCTACCACCTCAGATGGAGAAAGTCGATGACATCTTCCACGTCTACCAGCTTCTTCAGTACTTAAACGATGACTCTCACGTTGTCGACTGGGGAGAGTTGGATATGGGAGACGACGTAACCTTCGAGGAAAGACAAGTCAAAATCGAGGATCATAACGAGATGGTGCTCCGTGGATGAACCATTACCTTGGTTCATGTGTTGTGGAGGCATGGCGGCCTCGAGGAGAGAACTTGGGAGCGAGAGACCTAGATGCACGCTCAGTACCCGGAGTTTTTTTGACTTGTGTTCCCTTGTTCTTCTGAGATTTGTGTTGATTTTGTACTCTGTACCTTTGATATATGGAATGCTTGGCTTGTCAGTTGTGAGACCTTATTGTTTTCTTGTTCCCTGGTAATTCTTAACATGTTCGGATGCATGGGAAAGGGAAAAAACCTCACCCTTAATCGAGACACATTAATGTGGATGCGATTGAGCCCATGTGGGCGAGTCAGTGCCGCCTAAAGCGGATAATATCTCGACATAGGAGAAGGAATTCCTAACACATATGATTAGGGTTGTTGGTCGGGTTCCTATTACAACGAGAACCCTATAAGGTATCTTGTTGGGTTCCTCTTGGTTGGTTTTTGAATTATCGGGGACGGGAATGTTTTAAGAGGTATCTGATGTAATGGCCCAGACATCTTCGGCCCATTCCTTTTTCAAAAAGAAGGCCACGAAGTGTTCTGGAGGGTAAAATGGACTTTTACCACACTTTCCAGAATTTTGAAACTACACGCCATGTAGTTTGAGTACACGTCATATACCCTCTTGCCGGGTATACCCCGTGTAGATGATCGTGTCTTTGCCGAGTGAAGAAGATAGGTACATGTCGTGTGTCCAATATACACGTCGTGTAGTCCTTCCCTGCATACATGTTACTGTGTGTTGACTAGTTGTCGGTCGTGTGACACATTAGAGTCGTGTCGTTGCTGTGTGCATTAAATGTGTACACGCCGTGTGTCCAATCTACACGCCTTATAGTCCTTCCCCGCGTATGCGTTACCTTCAAACCATGTGTTGACCAGTCAACGGCTGCGGAGCCATGTTGGAGGCCGCGTAGAGACCGTGTGAAAATGGCCAAGTACACGCCGTGTGCCATAAGTACACGTCGTGTACTTTTTCTTTTCACGCCTATAAAAGGAGGGGTCCCCTTCTCCTTTCAACTCACACCTCTCCTCCCCTCTCCTCTGAGCAGAGCTCTCTCAAGAGACTCCAAGTCTCTTTCTTCCATAACTTTTTCGTCCGAGCTCTGATTTACAATCCGTTAGTAGCCACGGGATCGTAATGATGAGACGGAACTTCCGAGCCTAGATCAGTTGTCTTTCCTTCGGCTTTTTCTCTCCGACATTCACCCGAGGAGGTTTTGCCGGGACACCGACGAACGTCTTCTAAAGTTGATATGGGGGAGCGTTGTGACCAGAACTTGTTGAGGTAGGGATCTCACCTTTGTCTCTCTAATTTTTGTATCATGCGGGGAGGGTATCCTTTTGTTTTCATGAGAAACAGTTGAACCATTAACTAAAGATAATAGCTGGTTAAAGAATGGGGTTGGGAAGTTAGTGATTTCTATTACTTTATTTTTTATATCATGTGATAATATATTTGTGAATTGAATGAGCTTCTACCTACTGAAAATCATGGTCATTGGGGGACTTTGCTTACGCAATAAAATGTTTCCCTCTCCTTCTGTATTTTCTAATGGATGTAAGCTTGTGGAATGTGGAAATTGGATAATCACATAAAGTCGGCAGATTAAATGAAAATATGGAACCCTTGTGTGATCACCCCGGTTAAACAAAATGGAATAATGAACATGCGAATGTTGGCTTGGTTACGTGGCATGTGATGGGGGTGTTTTATGGTCTGTTGTTGTTTGGGTGAGCAGCGGGGCTGCGGTTGACTTGGTTTTGGGACGGTGTGAATGTTTAATGGTGAATGGCAGCGGGGCTGCAATAAATGGTATTAAAGGGATAACGATGTGTGGTGTGGTTATGGTGGTTGGTAGCGGGGCTGCAGGGATGGGTTTAAATGTGAACGAACTATGGGTTGTGTTTAATAAATAAGTAAAAGTGGAAGATTTAATGAATGGTGGGGCTTGGTAATGAAACAGAAATAAAAATCAATGGGTTGGTTGGTTAATAAGAAGGGACTTGCCGTGTTGCTGTGTTTTCCTAACTTTCTTTGTGGATGGCATGGATATTCTTACGAACGGTCTTTGAGGATGGTTGTGGATAGTTTCCCAGTAGTTAAGGAACTAAATAAGCTAATTTATGCTGAAACGTGAAAACCTTAATGGGGTTGGGGTTGTTTGTTGTATACATTCTTCGTGGTAGTAGTTCCGAGGAACGTGCTCAGTTTATCTTTTTAGAAGCCATAGGTTGGGCTGTGTGGTTGCTATATATATATTTGTATCTTTTGTGGTTTATCGCACCACACCCATGTTGATTATTTAGTGCCGAACACTCCCATTTCGTGGGAGAGGGTGTTTTCCCATAGTTACTAGCTCCTTCCTGCTCCTTCTCCCCTAGGCTGTGATGGCTTGAGGTGACCTTACACCCAAGACTCTTCGGGTAGGTTTCGATTGGGGTGATTAGGCCAAAGACTCTTCGGGAAGGTTTATAGGATATAATGGCTTGAGGCGACCTTACACATAAGACTCTTTAGGTAGGTTTCGATTTGAGGCCCAGGTGTCCTTGGGTGAGAGTTCTTTTACTATTGTTGTTCCCAAGAATCTTCGGGATGTGGCCCAGGTGTCTTCGGGCGAGGATGTGGTTGTGGTTGTGAGGCTCAGGTGTGTGCGGGCAGGATGTGTGGTTGTGAGGCCCAGGTGTGTGCGGGTGGGGAGAGTGTGACAGCGTCATGACATTCAACTAACTAATGGGAAATGGTGCGGGGTACCCCATACTCTTGTTCTTATATGACTACTACCGGTTGTGATTGAGTTTTGGTGAGTGTGGCTGGTGAGGTTGGGTGGATAGTTTTCCTTGTTAGGTTTCTTCTGTTGTTCTCACGGGACATTAGGATGTCTTCCCACTTGTGCACGAGACCTTTAGGTTTCCCTACTGAGTATACTTGTATGCTCACCCTACGTTTACTTTCAGGTTTCCATGAGGACTATCAGGGTCGTGCGGGACCCTACTAGTCGGGCAGTTGGAGTTGTTGCAGTTTTTGTTCTCTTGTTTTCTTTGGTATTGTACTTTTGAGCTTCCTTGTACTTGTACCTTGTTATAAAATTTTTTAAACATGAATGTGGGCTGGTTTGGGTTTATTTATATACACTTCTTCTTTTCCCTTTTTGGTGGTTGACTTGTCCTATTTCCCGATCCAAAATAATAAAAAGAGTAATTCCTCCCATATTTGTGAAAAATCATACCCTTGGTGCTAGTCGCCAACCCGGGGCCTACTGGAGGCGAGACTCGGGGGGTCATTATCTCCCTTTCACCATTTCCAGCTCAGGAGGGGCATCTTTGGTGGGAGGGGGTCGTGACATGTCTAGAGGGGGCTTTGTAGGGGGATGAGGGGGGGGGGGCTGTCTAGGGGAGGCCTTGCAGGGGGAAGGGCTATCCAGGGGAGGCTTTGCAGGGGGGAGGGGTGCTTTCCAGGGGATTCTTTGTAGGGGGAGGGGGCTTCAGGGGGAGGTCTGTGCAGGGGAGAGGTGAGGGGTATTTTTTGGGGGAGGAGGGGGGTTATCCAGGAAGGGGGGGATCTCCAAGGGGGATTTATAGGGGGTGGGGGCTGTAGGGGGGATGGGGATGCAAGGGGAGTGGAGGTGGGGGCTGTGTAGTGGGGTTGGGGGGTATTTTTAATGTATATTCAGACCCTATATCCATGTTTTAAAACCATGTCTATTGGTTAATTTCCACGTTTTTAACTGTGGATATTGTTCTAGGACTATAGCCACACCATACTTATCCATGCTTCCTAAAACTATGGCTATTACCTATATCCATAGTTTGAGGACCAATATCCACAGTTTAAAACCGTGGCTATAGCCCGAATTTCCAGTAGTGTTAATGAGAGATTAAAATAATTGATATTTTAAATATCCAAATAAAAATAATTTGAGACATTTAATGAATTACAATAATTTTATATATTAATATGACAGGTTAGGGTTGAATAAATGTATTTAGTTAAAAGTAAAACTGTTTTTAGGACTTTAACAAAAATCAATTATTAAATAATGTCAAAATTGACATAAATGTGTTTTTGAAAAAAAATACAATATTATTGGATGATATAATAATTATAAAAATATATGGTTCATCAAAATAAACATATGTAATGATAGGTGTTTCATCAATGAACCACTTTGGGTTCAGTTATATGTTTATAGTATGTTTACTAACCATATAATATAAAAATACAAAGAGACATGGTAAATATAAATCTATTTAACTAAGAATTAAATCTAAAAGATAAGGCTAATATAGTGACCCTAACAAGTCTAAAACCTATTGGTTGAGGGTTTTTATACCCATACCTGACTTATACTTTAAATAATTCATTTTAGATACATTAAAACCGAAAACAATTTTATTATAAAATAATATTTCAACCTTTTCCTTAGGTGCCCCTCACCCCTCTTATAAAAGGGCACATCCCCTTATATCAAATTCACACCATGGAATCCATTTGGATCATCCAAACCCTGCCCAAATATACTCCCAACTATCCTCCCATAATCCTAGAGGCCTTTATTTTATCATAAATACATCCTATAGAGCACTTTTGAACAAATCAAATGGGATAACATAAAGAAGGGGTAAATATTTCATCACCTCTTTCAAGTTATTTTCTTCTTCCACTTCTTATTTCGGTGTTGTTTCCATTCTAAAATAATAAATATAGTATCTTCTATATACTTTGATGTTATTATAAATATGGTACAAACATATTCACTATTTTATCCATCCTTTTAATGACAAGTCACCATATTTTCTTATGTACGAATTACCGTCTCCACATTGTGGTGTAGTTTGTTATTCAAACACTTCATCATTTGGATGGGTATAATAATGAGTATAAATGACTAAGATAATAAATATATTATTATCATTATTCTTTATATATGATATACCATATAATTATATATGATTTTAATATCAAAAGAATGATATTGTTGCTTGTGAATACGTACGGATGACCATCTCCACAGACGCGATGATATTTATTCCCCATCATATCCACTCAAGACTAATTTTCATTTGATGATTAAAAATAATTATTAAATGCATAATATAATTTTGAATATGAATATGATATATCATATCCATAACTAACATTACTTATGTAACAAATAATATAAAAGAAAAAAAATTAGTTAACACCTGAAACGATGATACAACTAATATATCATTTACAAAAAATATTAGAAGGTCATATATGATATCATATTTATGTATATATTTTTCCTATAATTTAATATAAATGAGTTAACTATTATATAGGAGGTTAACATACCCTCGACCAATGAGAAATACAATGTAATGGTTAATTTCAGAATTTCTTTATTATTTGAGGTTGATTTTACGAAAGTATCTACTGGGAGCCCTTTATCATCCACATCCATGTTTCTTAAAAATGTATTTCAAAACAGTTTTTACTATTTAATAGAAAATGGGTAAAAGAAATTTATAACATTATTTTACATTATATGATTTTTAATGGAATCTCTCCATTGATTTCCAAACAAGTTACGTTATGACCTTTTCGACAAAATTATGTTAAGAATGTTTTTTAAATTATACGGCAAGTGCATATATTTTTCACCGATATGACATCATTGAATCTACCCTTACAAGATAATAAGAATATTTTCAAAATAAATGTTTTATTTTATAAGTATATTGATTTTAAATGATTTCAAAATAGAAAGAGGTATTTATCTAGAGAAGATTTTATTTCATCTATGTCAACCTCCTTTGATGAATTGTAAGCTTATTTGAAGTTGATTTATTATGATACAAAACTTCCATATTGTATTGAATGTTTTGTGGTATGTTTTACTATGGATGTGTTATTTTTATACCATTAATGTTTTATGGATAATTATTGACATTTCTTATACTAGTTTTAATAGAAATGTATATATTATTTTTAAAACGTTTCATATGAGGAATGCATCGGATGTAGTAAGTGAATGGTGGAGCCCTCTATAGCTCCTCAATGCATCTATAGGTATCATGATAAAAACTAGTGTCTTGGAAAAAGTCCTTGAAAAAATCTTATTGGTAATCTTGGAGCAAGGCCTTGACTGTGTGGTAATGAAGTCTAGCATTATGCATTCCATAATTATAAAATTGGTTGTTGATATTGCATATGATTATTCGACTGGTAGAATATCAATGTGAATAAGTAAATGGAATTATTTGATTTTATCATTTCCATATTATTCTGAAGTTAACATTTAAAAGGATTTTGTTCTAGTACTAAATTTCCTTAAATGTTTATTCTTATTATATAATATTTCTGCTATATTGTTATTAATAATGAGCATCTGAGCTTACCCCTTTCTAAGTTTTAATTTTCCCGGGATGCGAAGAAGTATATTATGACTGACCTACAGGGATAGTCTAAGAGATATGGGTGTGGGCTACGGAGACTATGGTGTTTTAGTTTTTCATTTTATAATGTAATTTGAATCTTATGAATGTATCTAGTATTTAAAAGGATACTAAACTAATCGTTCTTTCAAGAATTTATCTTTTGTGATCATGACAATGTTATGTAATAATTCATCGACTCTGGGTAACTAGGTTCAAGGCATTAAAACTAGAGAAGATTTATCTATGGATACTATTTCTAGAATATAAATTCAAGAATCAATTTATTTATATGTAGTTACACATTTAATTGCATGTAATCAAGATTAGAAGATTACTCAATGTTTTAGTGAACTATTCAGGATGATCATGATTTAGAGTTGACTTTAAAAAATAAAATTAGGATACGAAACCAAGAGGATATGATATGATATTTTTAAATGGATTTCAATGGTGATTATGATGAAATATTCTTCTATTTGAGTTTCTTCAATATAACTTATTTCACTCAAAAATTTAGATATCTCCCAATGAAGACCATTATATGTAATATAATGAAGTTGCATGAAGAAAGTTGTTGGTAACTATGATATCTGATGAAATTTAAATGAATTTCAGATCCATTTAGCTACATGTAAGTAATTCACAATGTAGATAGATGTATTATGATATTAAGCATCGATGTGATCAGGAATTTTAATTTAGTGATAATGTATTTCTATAAATTTCTCCTTGGAAGAAATAAGTGAAAACTAATCCCTTGATATATTTGTACCAATAAAATACATGATATTATTTGAGCAATATCTTATCATGTAGACCATTCACAAATCCATTCTCTAGTTCAAGAAGTGTCCCATGTATCACTATTGATGAAGTATATACCTAATCTATCACATTTAATGAACTCTTAGGTCATACTATATGACCATGATATTTCTTTTAAAGTAATATTCATATCTATTATCAATTTTATTGAGAATGTTCGAAAAAACAAGACTAATCACCCGGTAAAAGTGTCATATTTAAACAAAAAAACTATGAAATCTATATGGGAACCTGGGGATGTATCGATGCATAAGTATACTCAATTTTTGGAATAAAAGTGATGAATTTTGATGGAGAAATTCCTTTTATGGGTGAAGAATGTTACAAAATAGTTTTTTTGAATTGTTATTTTTTGCATAAATTTAAATTCATTGATATCTTGTGTAACACACAATATTACATATTATATTTGTTACACAGAACACTAATTTTAAACAAAGAATGCCATATTATTAAAATATCATTAGCTAACAAGATTATTATCACCAATACATATGAATGCTGGTTAATAATATTATTAACTAAATTATGAAAATTTAGGTATTACACATTTACATATAATGAATTATTTGTTGACCAATAAATTATAAAAGAAAATAAAATCCTTTGGAAAAAAATCATTTAAAAAAATATTTTTCTAGACATCTCTATGTCATCACTAAATAAATTAAACCAAACTATTTAATTATTTATACTAATAAAACAATTATATTATATGAACAATAATGGTTTTAACATTTATCTTATGTGTTTTAAATAAGTGAGATAAAAATATACATTTTTATGTTGAAAAGCATGCTTAGAAAAAAATAATTATGTCAAATATGGAGGGCATATTTTAAAATTATTTTTTAACTATTTCAAAAATTTATTAGAAACAATAAAATTAAGTTTTGAAATTATAATATCAAGATTATATAAAAGCGATTTATTGGTATTTTTTTGAAAAGTATTTTTTTTTGATGACTACGGAAAAATACAAAATTTTAATTGAAAAGTATATTTTTTTAATTTATTTATAAAGTTAAGTAATATTTTAAATTGTATTAATGTAAAATTAGTTCAATTATACATTAATTAATCCAATTTTGGTCCTTTTAATGAACTATATATTGATCTATGATTCAGAATCTTTGTAAACACGAACTCTTTCTCTTTAGTAAATCGTGTTTTCTCATCGCATATGTGAGATTTATTTAAAATTAAAATTTCCCAATTATGTGAATGGAATTTTTTTAAAAATTGATTCCATATTTGGAATCAAAATAATTAATTTTTTATATAATGTAACTTTTTTTAAAAATGAATGGTAAAAAGTATATTTATTTAATTATCATGGTTAAGGTAAAAATGAGTTCACTAGGGGATAATCTAAACTGGCCATGGCTAAAATGACAAATAAAAATGTATAAAAACAATTTTATTGAATTATTTCTACCATTACACATCTGTTGTTTAATATTTTAATATTATTAACCCCTGATACACTTTTAAAATGTAGTATATTTTATTTCATTTAAAAATTTCCATGTTTATCCACTCCCCCACTAATAAAATGACACACCACCTCCTCTATTATTTCAACCATGCAACCTTTTTGTTAAGAAAAAAAATATCCAAATATATTCCAAGATTTCATAATATCATAATAAAACAATTAGGATGAAAAAAAACACGGAAATTATATTGATGCAATACTAAGGAGGATATCTGATTACGAGGAATTCTTCATCAACAAGAATTATTTATTTATTTCTCCAACTCATTAAATTATAATTATACCATTATTAGAAAATATAATCAGTAAATTATATATAATTATATTTTCTTTTAAATTAATGGCCTTCAACCATATACACTTCCATCAAATGGGTTATGAAAGCAATGTTCTTATGTTTGGTGGACTACTACCTTACAAACCAATGTCGTTCATTTTTCATTTAAAATCTCTCATGGTTTCTTATTGTTATGAATAAAAAGTATATATATGATATATATAGAATAATTATACCTATTTAGTAATTATATCATATATAATATTTGGTCTTTCTATTATATAAGGTATATGATTACCTCTCTCATATGTACGGTGGGACACAACCCCAAGAAGTGATGTGATCATTTATCATTAACACATTTCAAATATGATAAAAAGTATGAATTCATGTTATAGACAGGGAATAAATTATGATATTAATGAAATATTTATTTTTCTGAAAAAATAATTAACATTTTCATTTTTATCTTTTCAATCACTCAATGATGATATCATTACCCGTGTATATATGAAATACTGCAGACAAAAGTGATATGGATCTCTATTTTCATTATCACAACACATGGATGATATTTTATGAATATAATTTTATATTTATGATATTATTATCATTATAGATATAAATAAAATTTCTTATCTTTTTTCAAAAAGATCATTGAATTTGATATTTTTGATATTATTATCACTATAGATTTATAATACATTACTTAACTTTTTACACAATGGTCATTGAAAAATGGAAATATTACTCATCCATATATACGACATACCATCTCTATGATCATTTCATACATTATTAAACAAAATCACATTCAATGATTGGTATAAATTTTCAACTTATGTATATATATGATATTTATTTCATGATTACTATTTTTGATATTATGAAAGAACGATCAATGTAAGAGGAAAAAAAATTAAATATCAATACATATATGAAGATAAAATAGGTTTTTACCTGAAACAAGACTTTAAGTTGGAATTGAGAATTAATGTAAAACAAAAGGATAAAAGAATTTAATATATGGTATCATATATATAATTATAACTCATTAAAAGATTTATATTATTCATATATTTATTGTATACTATTTTTCAATGTGATTTAAGGAATGAATGACTTACAGTTACATATTTAAACTACCTCTTTTATTTATTAAAGACACATGAAAATTAACAATTTTATATTTTTATGGTGTATATAAAGACCTTTAACATGTTATATCATGAACCCTATTATTTTGAAGGTATTTAATTTTTCACTTTTTGAAATTATTTATTTGGGATTATGATTCAATATATTACTAAAGTAATATGGGATATTTTTCTAAATATTTCTTTATCGTGACTACTATCACATTATACACCTATATTATTTTAATGTGTTCCTATTTATCCCCACTGAAATTTTCTTTCAAGAATTTATTTATTCTCTAGATATTATATGTTTCATTTTCTTTTATCATTCCATGGGGATTAAGATTTAAATTCACTATGTGGTATTATTTTTATGTTACAATCACACTGTTTATCAGGATTAGTCATGATTATGTCTCCAATGATTAAATAATATCATATAACTCTCAAAAAGTATCATAACTGTTATTCTCCACTTATAATTCACAAAATTTTATGTAATAGTACCATTTTAACTCTTTTTTATCAAAATGATTGTTGAATTTGTTAATGAAAAATCTGACATTATTTCATCATTTAGTCAAAAAACTATTTTAATTCAAAACCATGCTTTCAAAAAATGTTTTAAAAAATGTTTTTTATTATAAATAAAATTTTAATACATAGTTATATGCATTTTATGTTTTTTAAAATAAATCAATGGGATATTCATGTGAACTTCCAAAAACTATAAATTTGGATTTTAAACAAATGTGAAATTAATCATTTATTTCACATGTACGTCAAGAACATAACCTACCTTTTTCATTTTGGTTTTTATATGATCCATACTTTATATTTTTTAAGATTAATTTCATATAATATGGTTTTTAAAAAATTTAAGGTTTCAAAATCATTTTTTATTGTAGAAATGGTATTTTCCACGACAAATGTTTTACATTATGGATCAAACTCATTTTCCATCAAACAAAACATCCATTTATATATCATATTCATTAATGGGGATATGATTAGAGGACAAATTTATTATTATTTTATTTAATGGTTTATTTTTATGATGGAATGATGTTTATAAAACATTTTTCTCTTCCAAGGGTTATACCAAGATAAAATTATTACTATTCCCAATATACTTTCCATTGGTTATTATATAATTAAATTATTAAATTATTAGTTAACCTATATATTTTGTCATAGTTTTTGATATGATGAAATTTTTATGACACCCATTTAATTTTACAAGATATCATATGATGATTTTTTTGATCTTATGGAACACATATGTATAATTTTCATTATGTGATGGGTGGGACCTATATCTCTCTATAATTAATTTGGTAATTTTGGATAAACATGAGTAAATATGTAATGTGTAAATCAAATTACATGTCCACAATATTTTTCCTGAATCATTTTATATGTTTACAAGGTCATGTGTGACTAGACTACGTGTTCACAATGTATTCCTAGGACATTTCATTCATGTTGATAATATTATGTCTCGTTTTATATTTTATGTTTATAATGTTATGTGTGGACCTATTTACATGTCTATAAGTTTTTGTAAGGGCTTTATTTCATTTTCATAACATAACAAGTTAGCATTTCTCTATTTATACATGTTCCCAACACAACAAGATGATGTGTATTCTAAAAATCAAGCTATTACTCCAATGTTATGCTCTCATGGATCATTTTAATTTATTTTTTTTTTATTTATGTTGTATTAAATACCAATATATATAACATGAATCTAGATTTTTATCCTTGATATGTAGGGTATAGATTTAAAATATTATTCTCATGTTCCCATACCCCTATACTCATGTTATGCTTACATATTACCCTTTTTTAACCTTTCTAAATAGCAGAGGTCATCCTTTCTTAGTTTTTATTTCCACATGTTATGAAGAATGGATTTTATGTAGGATTAATAAAGGGGATTATATTTAATGATTATGTTGAATATCATTACTTTATTATGATATTTGTGTTCCATGTTTGCAAAGACAATAAACTATTATGGTCCCGAAATTTCTTTTTATAATGTATTGAATATTCATCTAACATTATTTCATATCCATGTATGATAATCCTAGGTGGTCGTAAGCCCACTAATACTTCCCCAATTATTTTACTATCCTCCCCATAATCACACATCTCAATCAATATCACTCCATAATAAGCCTCCCTGAAGCCAACTATGAAAGGAATAAAAAAAATGCACCCACTGCATCACATCACCACATAATAGAATCCACATATCCATATATAGGTTTATAAATTTATTTCTATGATAGACCACATAACATATGACATATATTTCACATCATGTATTTCAACTCAATACATTACATCCCATACATAAAGTAATTATCTCAATCCATAAATGCCTATACAAATCATACTTATAATAATCATTCGTATTCTATATACGTGGACATGTCTTTTTGAATAATCACAACCCATAACACCCCTCTACGCACATATATGGGGAAAATAAAAACATTAAATAACAATATATATAACTATCGGATGTAGAGAGTGAGGCAAAATGGGGTAGTCAGTCATCCATCCTCACCCCAGGCTGTTGGGGGAAACACCCTCCCAGATTCCCCTCGGTGTTAGTCTCCCTAACCTACTTTGGTGTATAAGAGAATGAAATTAATAAAAACATATGATATAATATATCTCTAAAAACCATGACATGAGAATAAACTAGCCTTTGACTCAACTACAGCTAACATCACTCAGACTCATAACTACCACTACCAAGAATATATATCTTTTATAAACACATAATTTTGAAAGAGATAAATTATTTACATAATCCTTTTGGTCATTTCATTATTTCTTATTAATTTATTTTCCAATTAATTAACCATTAACATTATTTATAGATATATTCACTAGAAACCATCATGAATTTCATTCCCTATAGACATAATATCAACCATTTCCACAATTTATCATACAATAAATCCTTTTCAAATTTTTATTCCATCAATAGAAACCCTGTGGGTTAAAAAATATTTAGCCATTATTAACTTCCTTCCATAAAACAAATAGTCATGTAAACCCATCCTAATATACCCAAAGGTAAAAACGAAATTAATAACATATTGCTACCTTGAGGAGTGGTGAATGTAATGAAGATAAATCAAGAAACCCATTCAGCATCAATTAAAATGATTCATTTTAAAAGAGCATCCAACTTTACCACATTATTAGGTACGACCAAAATTAAAACCATCTATTATATATGATTTCATACCCAACACAAAAATGTATATCCTAATACATCTCTCCATCATAGTCCACAATTTATGTCCCATGATCTAGTCCTCTCTACCCACTTCACATCATCCATCCTAAAATCGGGCATCCTAGGATCATAGTAATTTAGGGCCTCCCAACCCTATATCACATCACATAGTGATGCTGACATATGATCAAATAAAAAACATATGGGAAACAATTAATAGAAATAAGTAAAATATAGTCCCTAATAGAAGTAATCTAGACATTACACTCAAATTATATCTAACATCTCCAAACTCAAGTAACTCGACCTTCAAAAGAAAACTGGAAGATCAATACATAGAAATTATAATAGTCACACAACAAGTTATTATTCAATTGTGAATTAACTAATTCATTTTTCATAGGATACCACTACAAGAATCATAAGGAATCAATCTATATTAATCTATGTAAATATAAACATTCTATAATACTTAAAACATGTTTTAACAAACTATTAAAAAAACATACTAAATTATGATTATTTTTACTATTATCAACAAACTCAAAAAGAATAAACATGATTAAAATTATATATTAATTCCTTTATCATGGATATATAAATTTAATTATGAATGTGTATTTCATAAGATTAATTCTCAATTAATTATTAGAAACATTTGATTAATTAAAACATTCTTATTCATTATATATTAATATATTTAATTAATAAATTCTAACATTAGGTTATTTATAAATTTCCTTCAATAAAAACCTGATATTCATTGGAATACAAAGCTTTTATAACCCGAATAACATAGATATCACACTGTATAGTGAAAGAAGAGGTGATCCACTATCATGGTTGAAAAATGAAACATGTGATCATGACATCCAATTACTATTTAATACATTTCAATAACTTTTAAGGCTGTTTTATTTCTACCTAAATGGGAAATCCACGATAACATTATAATTTATAATAAATATATTGGTGAGAAAAATCTATTCATGCCTAATGAAATCAAAATTATTCGCATGAGAAAGAACCAATTTTTTAGTTCCTGATACCCATTCCCAATGGAATCAACATCCCTCCAAAGAAACCGTGACAAATCCTGAATAATAAAAAACCAATAAAACATCCATTATAATCATTGAGATAACCCCCATCACATGGAATAATGATGTGGGAGAATAAATGTCGATGAATTAAAAACAAAGGGATAGAACATACCTAATATCATTATGGGTTAAAGATTGGAATCCAAGAATTGATCCCTGTCGAAGGAATATAAAAACATTAATAGAAAGGATTATTGGCAGCATAGAAATTAACAGAAAGATTATAGTTGTGAGAAAACCCATGGAAATGAATTATTTAAATGTGTGATTCACATGTTATTTAAATGGTGTGAAAATATTTTACATTATGTAAAAATCATGTTTAATATTTCATGGATTTTTTTTATTCAAACCAAATAATCATAAATATTTACACATTTTGTATCACCCCATGAACTATCCCTAATCAATCCATGAACAGATTTCATCAATTTATTGAGATCTCACAAAATTCATGAATTATGAATTTATGAAGTGAAACATTTACACAAAATGAATTCACCATACTCATAGTTTTTAGCATCTGAAAAAATCCATAACAACTACATACATCTAATGAGCACCCTGATATTTGAAAAATAAAAAGGGCCAGATTATAAGGAACTAGTCCCTAAAAACATTGGTTTTAATTAATGCCACAAAGATCAACAATTTTAATATTTAATTTAATTAAAATAACAAAATGAAATTTCATTAGAATAAAATTTCTCTTGATATTGTCAATTTTAAACCTAATATTTATAAATTTAATATTTTATATTTAAAAAAAAAATTCTCCATAAATATATTTTAATTAATAAAAACGTTTTCAATATATTTAATTGATGTTTATAGAATTATCTTGTTATAAACGTAATGGTATTGTTGTAACATGTATTTGTTATTATTTACATATAAATAAACTATAAAAAGACATTATTTTCATTGAAATACATAGAGTAATTTTTCAGAATATAAATTTCATTATATTAATACATGGTGTAGAACAATGATCTATTAGTGCCTTTGGAAACATAGAATCATAAACAATCATCCATAAGTGTGATACATAGTCTTCCACTATGTTCTTCTTAACTATGAACCTTTTTAGAAATGTCATAAGAAATAAATATCTTCATATCATAGTGAAAGAAAAAATAAAATAAAATTGTATCTTAGAACATAATTAATGATAAACATTAGAGATATGTAAGAATAACATGAAAATATGGGTATTATAAAATGATAATAACAATTGAATACAATACCCTATAGATCAACGATCTTTATCATGAGTTATGAAATAAGGATTGGAAGTTCGTAATTCTAGAGTCATAAGGGAAAAAAGAACACGATCCATGAGATAATAATACATTAATTGTTTTATACATAATCCTAGAAAATCATGTATTTATCAATCATGGATCACTTCCTAGACCATTATAGAAGATAATTTCATTTAATAAATTGGGTTCGCTCCCCGTTCCAGCTTTGTATTATTGAAATAGGCTCACTTACAATTCCAACCCTTCCTTGATGAACTGATTTCACTCCTTTTTCTATTATAATAATTATTTTGAGATATAAATATTTACCCAACTCTTTGGAGTTAGATATAGGTCTAACAATAAAAAATTAAATGATTCATATTTTTTCTAAAATATCAGAAGCATCAATCATATAATAACCCTTTGAATGAAATGTGTTTCAAAATAACATTATCTTAAAATTTATTCTACAAAATAGATAGGTCTTATAATTATTTGACCATAAATTGATCCATGAAAATAAGAAGGTTTCATATACGTTTTATCCATGTAAAACCAATGTAATTAAAACTCATTTCATAGACATTATTCTGTAAAAAATAAATCATTTATTGAAATTATAAGAATGGTTTTTGTGGATAATGCCCCCAATAAGGAATATGTAACACATATCTAGGTCATATAAAACTATAAATAATTTTGAAGGATCTTTTAAATAATTTCTTCAAAATAATATCCCTTCGCATTTGAATTATATTTTTAAAACAAATACATTTTGGAAAACAATTTCATATAAAATAAAAATAATAACTTATAATGAAATCTCTAAAGAAATTATTTTCTATGATGATTTAATTTTAGTTAATCTCTTACAAATTAAAATAAATGTTCATTTCACATTTAATGTAAAATCTAAATGAGAAGTGGTTTTGAAAGTGGCATGAGTATTCCTTTCAAAGATGTTTTTTGAATAAAATCCAAACATGTGTATGAATTTATTTTATAACCCATAATAGGGTAATAAATAAAATTTGAAAACATTAATAGAAAACATTCTTTTTAAGGAAATCAAAAAACTAAGATCGATGGGAGAAATAATTTCATATTTTCTTAAAAAATATCATTATTATATTATGTTCCAGGGAGTGGAAAATGGTACCCTTAAATGAAAACACCATCAATTAAAAAAGAATAAGAAATATTAATTGAATTATTTAGATATGGAAAACTATATTTCAACATTGGATACTTAGTCATAAAAAATCAAGATAAATGAAGAGATTGTAACATCAAATCATTATAAATTTGGTAACATTGAATCATAATCCCTATAAAAAATAACATAAACAAAACATAAAATATCACAAGGATGAAGAAATTGAAGATATTAAAATCCATTGGGATTTATATAATTAATGTGAAAGAATATATGTGTATAACATATCATATATCTCAAAGAATAGAAATTTTGACAAAAATACATTATCTTAAGTCTTGACCTCCATTGTACTTATTATACCATACAGAATAATAAATATCAATTCGATAAATATCTACTATAGAATATTAATCACACATATATCTACATATATCTTACAATATATTATGTTATTAGTCAAATTTTTTAATTACTTATTAATGATTCCAGGTGAATGTTATGTCTCAGGTAATAATCTCTCTATTTTTTGTAAATGTTTTAATTCGATATATTTTTATGATATTAATTTAATCTAAATTTATAATATCTATATTGATATGTATGATTTAAATATGATACCTATTCCTTATATATGTATTTTTATTAGTATAAAATTATATATAAATGAGAAATTAAATATGTTGTTCACTTAAACAAGAGGCTGTATATATGCTTTATCATTATTTATATATTCATGTATGATTGAAAGAACTAAAAATATATGATATATTATCATTATATAAAGAAATTATTTAATATATATCACATATTTTTATTGAATCTTTCATTAATATATTTCATGTAAAGTGTGATTGAATCACAACTCTTCGCGAGGAGATAGTGGTCCCTACAGACGAATGATGTTATCATATTCCCATAAAATGAGGCGCATGATGTTGTGTGTTATATAAAAATTAAAAAATAATAATAAATACTAAAAAATATATATATAAATATATATCATATATAAATAATAAAACTATTAATAAGACAATCCTTTAGTGTTGTTAATGTATAAATAAATTACATTTCTTCACGAGATGGTAATCCACCAAACACCTGGATGAAGATCTCGTAACACATTCAATAGAAGTGGAGAAAATTTTCAAAAATTACATTTTTATAAAAGTATATAAATTTACTTAATACATTTATGGTTTTTATATAATAATGATATAAATTTAATTAAATGGGTTTGATGAATAAATAAATTAAAAATGATCTTTGATGATTTTTACCTCTTCATTAGGTATCACTTTTTGGTTTTAAAAAAGGAAACCATTAGATGGATTTATAATCAAACTATGGATTATAGGATGGTATCGAGTAGATATAGAAGTTAGTTTATTATGTTATGGATGAAAAAATGTACTTTTATGGTTTGAAGTGTTGGGGGAGTAGTTGTAATTTTATAAGGGAGGTGAGTGGCACTCTTTTGAGGTTCTGAAATAATGAATTCCACCTGTGTTTTTTCATATCATCAGGATGCCACAATAGTCCATTATCAATCCTAAAATTTATAAGGTTGAAATATATCCATACTATGGGTTTTAAAATGTGTTGGGCCATTTTTACACTTTATATTTTATTTCTAAAAACTAATTATACTTTTTTTACCTTAATAAATTTAATTAGATTAAATTTTGGTCAATAATAACATTTGTCAAAATTTATTTCAAATTAAATAGACACCATATATTATGATGATTATAGATATGTAATAAAATTTTCCAAATTGAATTAACATAAGTGTCAGTAATTAATTTAAAATTTATCTCAAAGTCGTGAAGAGAAAATAGGTTTTTCAAGAGAAAACATGGTCAATAGTTTACAAAGTTTATAAATTAAATTTCAATATAAAATTGATTCCAATTTAAAAAATTAGATTAATAGATATATAATTGAATCATTTATACTTTTAAACACTTTTGGAAAATAACATAACATTATAAATAAATCAAATTTATAGGAATTTTTCAATTCAAACACAATATTTTCCACCATTAAACCTAAAAATGAAAATTTTAAATATGTTGGGTATAAGTAAATATATTTAAATTATATCAGGGTTTTTCTAAAACTCAGTGTCATTTGTAACGCATGATGATCCAATGTTATTTTGTGCACAATAATTACATGATGTATCATACAATAGAATCCATCAAAGTAATTAAACTTATTAAAAAAATCCTACTAAATCAGGGTGTTACATTTTTCACACCATAAAATGAATTTCTCTGGAAAAATTCATCAATCATATAAAAAAAAGAACATACATAAACATCATCATATCCTCAATTTTATAAAGGTCTTCCTCAATCTATTGGTTTCTCCACAAAACAAT
This sequence comes from Viscum album, assembly GCA_963277665.1. Lineage (NCBI taxonomy): Eukaryota > Viridiplantae > Streptophyta > Magnoliopsida > Santalales > Viscaceae > Viscum > Viscum album. The sequence goes on along the minus strand of OY728150.1, from coordinate 408,408,069 downwards.
TACTTGGTGAGTGTCATTGATTTGTATAACTTTATTTGTATGGTCCATAATCTCTAATAGTTGTTCCATGTAATAAAGATGTAGATTCATTAGTACGATGTCTAGGTTTAGTAACATATGAATGGAAAAAAATTCATATCCTCAATAGATATACATGGAACAAATCATGGGATTGATATTGTATTTCTAAAAGTCCTAGGAAATATGTTACAATCATATTATGATCACGTATGTCAAAGGGATTGGTATAAATAGTTCTTAGTTTCCCGTTATTATTGAATATAATAACCATATTCCAAAAATAAATTTAGAGAAATAAATTTTCACAAAATTTAAATTCTATATCACATATATGATTATCAATATAACTTTTATACTTAATTTTATCTTCTCTTATATTACTTTCAATTAAACTTACCTTATATATATTTTCAACAACTAAATCAGGTCCAAATATCTTTCTTTCCTCTACATAATTCTCTCACAATGTAGAAATGATTTTATTTCTATAGAGGACACCACATGGATCCATTTGAATTCTTGATTAAAGATATTGGTGACTAAAAACACAACTATAGAAAGGTGTTATTATCAGTGACCATTCAAATTGAATAACAAGATCTCAAAATATCCTCTACAGATTGAATTTATATTTTAGATAGAGTATCTCTTTTAGGATGATGCACATTGTTGAAAATAAATTATTTATCTAGAGCATGCTTAAGGAATCCCTAGAACATTTTATTAATCCTTGGATCCAAATCTAATACAATGTAATGTGTTATAACAAGAAACCTAACACCTTCTTTAATGTATATCATAGCAATATTATTCCTATATATGTCTCATATAATAGTGATGATGTGTGGAGACTTAGAATAGATATTGACTACTAGATATATATAATTATTTCATTTTGAGTTTTTAGGGAATATAATGAATAAATCCATACTGATTTTCTCCCATTTAAATTCTAATATGGGTAATGGATGAAACACCCCCTTAGAAATTTTCAATTCATATTTAACTTGTTATCATAGAGAAAATAAGAGATAAAAACTCTTTGATATATCTCTTGATTTCATCCAACCAAAAGAATTATTTCATATAACTATATAACATAATACTTCTAGGATAAAAAGAGAATGAATAAATATGATCTACCTATACTATATCTATTTTTATGTGTGGTATGTATGAAACTGATACATGATTATAGAACCTTATCATTCCATCATGATCAAAGTTACATCCAGGAATATTTGTAATCTTATTTTATATCTATACATCTTCTTTTTATCTATATTAAATAGTCACTTTTATAGAGAGATGAAATATCAAATGAGAAAGATAAGATTTCCCACTGCTATTTCAAATTTGTTGATTCATACTTTAAAAATCCCAAAATATTTGATATTTTTTACTTTTCAGGGATAATTTAGTTTTATCATTTCAACTTGAAGAATCAAAAACCTTGTTTTCTTTCCCAATGCAGTAAAATATTGAGAAGACGTAATCCATAATCAAATATAACCATCTTCTCTAGAACATGTACAACTCATAAAAACTAAAAAATTATAAGATGGGTAGATATATAACATATTTCTCCATAAATATAATTCATCGATATCATTAATGAAAATATTACCACTACAAACTTAAAATATTGAGTTGGGTAAATTTTCTCATAAATATTCTATTTTAATGATGTATAAGATATAGTCAGGTTATTATACATAATAACACATCCCAATCCCTTATTTGATGCATCACTATAAATTTCAAACACTTATCCACTATAGGGTGATGTAATGATGAGTGGGATAACTAACCTTTTTTCAGTTCCTTTAAATTTACCTCACATTTATCTGTCAAGATAGACTTGACTTCCATCCGAGATAACATAGTCAAAGGATTAGATACTTTGTTTGAATTCACCAAAAAAATTTCGATAATATTTAGATAATAAAATAAAACTACAGATCTCAGTCAGTGTGGTTAGTCTGGACTAACTTTAAATACCCATCGTACTTTATGGATGTATTGATATATCCTCCATAATGATATTATGTGACCCAAAAATAAAACCGTTTGAAGCCAACGTTTTCCAATTTGTAAATTTTTTATATACTTCCTTTTACATAGGGTCATTATTATATTTTTGAAATAGTATTTAATCAATTCATTTCTCATTGGGTATATAAGAATGCCATCTATAAAGCCTACTAAAATACTGATCATGGTAGCATGCAAATTATATAATCATTAAATATATGATGAAATAATTGGAATTAGTAAGACTAAAAATCATAACAATATATTCTGTGTCCATAACTCTTATGGAATTTTTTTCTTGGGTAAATACTCTTTTAGGACACCCAATTGATGATATCCACAATACATGTCAATCTTGGAAAAACATTGGCCTTTGTGCTGTTGATCAGAAAAGTCATCCCTAGGGGGAAGATGGTAAATTTTTTTAATTTTGATCATTTTTAGATCTCTATGATTATTATTTAGTCTCATTTATCCACCATTATATTTCAAAAATATAATAGGTTCACCCGAACGTGACAAAAATGTCCAAATAAATCTCTTATTAATGTTTTAATTGGGTTTCTTCATCAATTCTCTCAACTTAATCATTTCCATTCTATAGGGAGTCATTTTAATTAGAGTAGAACCATGTATGAGTTATATTAAAAACTCATGTTCATGTTTTTGTTGATGGATAGAAATATCTTTTGGAATGACATGTAAAAAGTTTCTAACAATAGGAATATAAAAAATGTTGAGTTTCTCTAAAAACATTTGAGATAGACACATATTTTTAATGGGAATTAATTCACATACAATGGATTTAATATCCATAGGATGTTCATACTTATCCCAACATTAATATATGGTCAAATGGTGGTTTGTTATATCAAATTAATCATCGTTTCATTGACAATTATTTTTTGTTTTATGTATATAAATCAAATCTTTTTCTTGGATGAAATAAAATTATACTAGGGGAAGACTACAAATTATTTTTAGAAGCTAATTGCCTACACAATCAACTAAATGGAAATAATAGACATGAGATGATATAATTTTACAATTAGGGGTTTTTTATACTAATTACACATCTAATAATTTTCCTGGAATCTTTAAACCTATAAAAAATTAATTACATTTCAACAAATTAGTAGAAACATATTTAGTTAAGACATTAAGAAATATAGAGTGGATAGTAAGTATACCATTAAACACATAATTATCTTACCCCTAACCAAAAATAGTGCTCTCAAAAGAGTTTCCCTTATTTCATAGCTTAATAGGTTACTGATGTCAATCATCATCATTATCACCCAGGTTTGAGCATTGGTTAGCGTAATGGTCACTCTCCTTACGTTGTATGCACTAATGTGTGGGAGTTACATTAAGTGAATATTTTACTCTATTTTCATCATTATTTTACTCTACCTCATCACATAAGTAATAAATTGATTGATTACCTCCCATATATTATTTAAAAATTTACTATCCCCCTTAAATAAATTTCCTCAATTATTATTCCCATTCAAAGGGAATAAAATAAATATCATCTTTTTCTCTCAACATTTCTTAGATATTCCATTAAACGCCATATTACATTTATTTTCAACCCCTGAGATTGATACATATCTCAGAATTCAATTTCCACCATGATTTCACATCAATTAATCTCTACATATCTAATGGCATATCTTATGGATAACGACCTAGAGATACTTGGTTTTAGGCCACTAAAGAATCAATAAACCATATATTCAGGTTGGATGATAAAAACATAATCATACCTCGATTATCATATAAATATTTCATCATGGGCTCCAATAGAAAAACAATCAATTTTCAATATATCAGGAAACAACTTATCCATATTCGTAAAAATAATTTGAGGAATGTATTTATTGAACAATAAATTTGTGAACTTGTCTCTATCCATGCATTAAATTTCATATTGATTTCTAATATTATTTATAAGAGTCCTCAAAGAATCTAATTAACATTAAAACATTAGTTGAAAATGATTTTTTCATGTCCCAAACACTAGAGAATGAAATATATCATTTTAGTGTTACTAATCCTTTATTTAAAAAATAGTGGTTCAGAAGAAACACTAAAGAAGGTAGAAATTTCCTTCTATTTGACACAATAGATGATTTTTTATTTTTTATTCCATCACGATTCATATATATACAAATTTATGTGAACATAAATATAATAATTTTCATTCAATCTCAAATAATAATTGGATTCTCATGGGGAACATTTCACTATACTTCTAAGTATTAACGTGGCTCCTTTGAGATCCTACCACTTACTAAAAAAACATAAATTAAGAAACACTAACCATATTGGGATACCACATAATAAAAACAATAACTCAAATTATGCCTCAATTAAAGTAAAATTATTTAAAATGTGTCCCCATAGGATAATCCTAGGTCATTCATAGCCATCATATATTTAAACCCTTCATTATGGTTTTAAATGAGTTCGTGAATTTCCAAAGCGTATCACAGAGGATTTTGAAACCATGTTTATAGTAACAGTCATTGTAATAAACTAGTTCCCAATTAAGTGTATCTAAATAAGATGTTTTCAGGGTTTCTTCCCCTAAGTACATATTTTCCAGAACAATATTTAATTTTAGTATCTTGAAATTGATGTATTTTTACAAAACAACATGTTATATCCTTTAACAAAATTCTTGGAATTTTTCAAAAACATTGACCCATCCATAGACTTATCCTTAGACATTTACATTGAGATCTCTCTAAGGTTTTAACATCCTAGTTTCCAAAAGATAAATAATCCTATTCTATGATAATAATCATAATGACCCCAGGTTTTCATATATAGAAATTACCTGGTTTTTATTTAATATAAGTTTCAAAAAATAAATACACCCTGAGTACCATAATATTTTAGTTCCATTAAAAACTATGAAATATAAAAACTGGTTCATAAGTGAGCTACATCATCTCCCACTTTATTATTCATAATTATAACCCATCTTATACATATCATACATAATACAAATCGTCATAATATGGATAATGGAAACATATGAAAGGGTAATATATGATTCTCAGTAAGGGAAATCAAGGAATATATGTACAAATAATATGAACATAAGGGTATGAGAACACAATAATAACATTTTAATAACATACCCCCCATATCAAAGATCATAATTATGATTCATGTAAGAAATATTTGCAGTTCATAAGGAATTATTCAAAATTTAATCAACAAAAATAATTTATAACAGAATAATACATTGAATTGGTGGTATACATCTCCTAGATAATAATATCTATCTTATAGAAGGTTCCTTTCCAAGACATCATTGATGAAAAATTAATTTATTAATTAATATCACACCTTATTCGAACTATATATTACTAAATTGGAATAAAAAACTATTCAATTCAGGTCTTACTAACCTATCTTCACTCCCCATTCTATTCATGTACATCTTATTAGATATAAATATTTAAATAATGCATTTGACGGAGATACAGGTATCACCCTTCAAAAAATCATACAAAATTGTTCTATAGGATAATGAAAATTTATAATATCATGCCCCATGAAATGAAATGGTTAATATACCCATTTAATCAGATAATTACTCATTGAAAATTTATAGGATTCATAATCATCTCATCTTAACACATCCCATGAAGAGATTTGGGAAAAAATGAATTTTATCAATGTCTAAAATGAAGAAAAAAAATTGATTAAAAGTTTTTTTTCAATAAAAATATATCCCATTCAAGGAAAGAATATGATTTATATTCTTATATCATATACCCATTAAATAATAGTAGACATTGATGAATTTGATCTTATATGGAAAATAATTTTTAATGATATTTGAAAACCTTTTTTGAGTAAAAAATCATTTCCTCTTAGAAAATTCCCTTTGAAAAATAGAACATTCGAAACCCTTTTTCTTTTAAAATGTTATAAAAATATATAAATTAAGCTCAAAATCAATTATTAGTCATGACATTGTAATTAGATTTCCATCCATACACATTTAAATGAAGGGTCCTTTCACATTTGTAGTAAAAGACAAATATGAATTGTTTTGGATAATGAATTTGACAGTCAATTCAAATATTTTTTTAAAAAGTAAAGAATATTTTACAATTTATTTTAAAAATATTAATATATAAATAGAAAAACTATTAAAATAGTTTCATTAAACATAGTTCTAATTTAAAATAGATTCCTTACTTAAGAGATAAATAATGTCATATTTTATTAAAAAATCATTTTATTAATTATCATAAGTACTAAAGAGAGGACAAACTAACCTTTATATGAATAAATCATGAATACCTAGAGGTGAATTAAATTAAATACAATTCAAGATATATAGATAATACAATTTCAACATTGTATATGTAATCCTAGACAATCTATATAAATGCTAAGATCAAAACATAAATATATTAGAACATTGCTAACACTGAATCATATGCACCGTCAATGAATTACATAAAACATATCTTAAAATATAATGGTAAAGAAAAATAATAATTATATATCATATCAAAGGTGTTTTATATTCAAAATGTGAAATAATATAGTATCATAATATAAACAATGTCTCAAAAAACGATAATTGAGAAAAAAATCCATACCTTCAGTCTCGACTTCTATCATTCTCATTAAATCCTAATACATAATAAATTTATTTTTATTACATATATATTAAATAATAATATTCATATATATATATATAAATATATTACTGTATATTAATTTCTTATGACCTTTTATTATCCATCTATTATATATTTCCGGGTAAGGTTAAATTTCTACTAATAACCACATTTTTTTAATAATAGTTTTGAATTTTTATATTTTGAATACCTTAATTTAATCATGATTTCCTTATTTAAATTCTGATAAAAAATAAATAAAAATTAGCTATTTACCTTTTATATGTGATTATAATAATCTTTAAAAGATATAAATTGGAAATGAAATAAACCATTCATTATGACAGTAGGTCATATGTAGGCATGAATGTTGTTTCCATTTTAGATTGATAGAATGAAATGTTTATGGAATAAGTTTTTACAAAATCATTTTAATTTCAAATATATAAAATATTATTATCAATTTGATCCTTAATAAGTATCATTTAAATTGTAAATGAATCAAGATGCTTCACGCTACGATATTCCACAGTATACATGAATGGTGTTATCATATTCCCAAAAAAATAAAAGAACCAAGTTATAGGTTATATAAATATAATATAATCATAATAATATAATTATATTTATATTTATATGATGTAATTAATATAATTACAACCATCCATGGAAGGTGGTAATGGGAAAACTAATATTATCGTTTTATTAGTTTGTAGTTTGCCGTACAAATGAATGATGATTTCATAACCCATTATATGGAATCATAGATTATTGTACATCATTACCTTATAATAACACGGTATAATTTTATTTAAGATTATCATTTTATTAAAAGAGTGTGATATAAATTGAATTAGAGGTGTTTTGAGAGGAAATAAAATAAAAACGTTAGTTGATGATTGTTACCCCTTCTACGGGTATATTATTTTGTTTTGTAAAAAGACCTTATTTTATTTGATTTATACACTATGTAAGGATTAAAAAACAATATGATAAATTTTTTGAAGTAATTTATGATTTTTTAGCCCCAACCAGTCAGTTTTGATGGTGCTAAGAGAGTGGAGAGTGGTGCAATTTTATTAGGGATGTGAGTGGAAAACATGTAATTTTTTGAAATAGTGAATTACACCCATATAGTTTTTATGTCACATCCCAAAATAATTATCCATTCTCAATAACAGAATTTATATGGTCTCAATATAGCCATAATTTTTTTTTGGATATTTTTTTAGTCTATTTGACACATTATATTCTTTGTTTATCCATTATGTAGACCATTTTAACCTTAATCACTATAATTAAGATGATTTGTTTTCAGTAATTCAAATATTTGAATTTTTAATTTTCCAAATTAGTAATTAGGAATTATTTTGTTTCCAAATATCCAATCCATTTTTTTAAAAATTCCATAATATAATTGAAATTTTTTTATTTAAACATAGAGGTGCAGTTAGTATGAAAAATTGTGTTTTATTTCCAAAAAAATTGATGAAATAAATTCATTGTTTTTATAATAAATTTAAACATTAAATTATTTCATATTATCTAAATTGGATTAATAGAAATATAATTCAACTAATTATAATTTAAAATTTTAAAAAAATTATTTCACATTATAAATAAATTAAACCGAAAGGCACATTAATTTAAAACATTGCATTTTCACTATTTATCCAAAAATTACTACTTCTCAGAGAAATTATAAAAATTTACCCGACAGTTATTTTGAAATTATGAATTCAAAAATATATTTTATTTTGACAAATTAATTTTCCAAAAAATTTCAAAACATATTTTTATTATTTTTTAAAAATTGAGATAAATAACAGTTAAATGAGAATATTGTAATATCAAAACATTAAAATTATTTACTGGATAGTGCTTTTTATTGTGAATATGTTTTCCCTATATAAAACATTATATTTAGAATATAGTTATGACTATTTTTATTACTATGTTTAATATATAGGTTATAATGGTCGATTACAAATAACTATATTAATAATATATCATTACTTTTTTTATAACTCAGTGTCCTGTGTAATGTAAAATTGGCTAAGGTTTCTTGTAGCACAAGATAAAAATGTTTTTTCTTGCAAAAAAACAAATAAAATAAACTAAAAATTTACAAAAGTTCTCAGAGAAAAATAAAACTTTTCATTAAGGAAAAAACATCATATACTCATATTGACATGGTGAATTCAAAAAGTGGGTTCATTTTATAAAATTAAAATTCATATATTAAAAAATTCATCTTTTCAATGAAATTAATAAATATAAAGAAGAACAATATTTTATTGAAAAAATTATTATAACCTTTCTCTCTTTTGTAGATTATTTGACATAAATGACTAATTAAATATAATTGTAAATATTACATAATTTATTTATGTATAATATGTTATAATAATCATGTTTAAAACTGAGCAATTCAATATATATTGATTAAATACCCAATACATTAAAAACTATTCTTTGAAAAAAATTCAATAATAAATCATATTATTTATTTTTCCTCTAAAAGTAGGAATTCATAAATGGTTAATATCTTGTAACATACTAGTGGTTTTATTCATATTATAATTTTATTATTAATGTTTACATAATATATATCAACTTAATTTATTTTGTTTTACTCTTTAAAACAAGATATTCATTCAAGCATTTATTTAGAGGGATGTTGATATAGAAATCATGGTTTGTTAAATTTTGGGAAATGATATATTTTTTATTATGAGAAAAAAATATTTGTTGTGTTGTTATTAAAAATTGATGATATTCATAATTTTTCATTACGAATGTATTTTCAATCTTGTATATATTGGTTGTTTCATTGATAATGAGTATTCAAGTTTCATAGATGTAATATATTTTTTATAGAAAACATGTGATGCTTCTCCACCCATTATGGTAGATGATAAAATTAGGGAAGAATTATTACACTCAAAATAAGTGTACAAACTAGTTATATTCTATTTTTGTGAGTAATGATAGAAGGAATCTTTGATCATGGGATTCCAAATCACTCTCGATGGAAGGACATATTTTTCTTGATAAGCATGTGGTGGTTTTAATGTTGGTATACCCATTTATGGTTTATCTTTGGCCCTCTACTGTTATTTAATTTAAATATTATCTAATGAAGAATTTTATTTGAAGTGGAACTATGATGGAATGAAATATTATAACAGCCTCTTAGAACCATTACTGCATGCCTCGGGCTCTAGGTCATATCAGAATTGAAAACTAGAAACACTTTAATCAGTCTCTTCATGCGTAGTTTTTTGTGCCAGTTAATCAATAAGAAATTGGCCTCCTTGGACTTCATAGATCAATATTTCATGAAAATCCTTATACTAGAAAACTAAAATACATTGAGTCCTATATTTACACTAGTTTAATAACTGTCTTCCCAAAAATACACATGCACTCACATTATTTTGTCAACATAAAATCCACTATTATCTTCTGGCCTGTTAACTAGACTGAATAATGTCTAATAGACTATCTCAGTTCCTCATATTTTGATATTGAAAAGAAAATATCGATCAATGATCAATTGGATAGTATATACATTCTCCCTAATGATAACACTTCAACTATTTCAAGACAAAACTTTATCAATAAAGAATATATGCTCAAATGGGATCAGTCTCCAAATGTGTAACGACCCAATCTTTTTGAGTAGTATATTAACTTACTCTTATTGATTTATTAAGATGTTAATGGTTAATGCACAAAGAGGAGTTGATGGCTTCATCCAGTAGACTCAACCCTTACGAAGCCCACTTATCAGAGCTTGGGAAGGAGGTAGCATCTGTGGGCTTCGCTTTGGACCAAGCCCAATCCGAGCTCCAGCATGTCAAGCTTGAACGAAAACGCTTGCAGGAGAAGTTCAAGTTAGTGGAGATTGCTACTAGGGCAATGTTATCTGAGACTCCCTCAGATTCTCTCACCATAGCACACCTTACACTTAGGTCTTATGCCAGTGTTATAAGGGGCTATGTGATGAGACCCTAGTTTCCTTGTGTAATCCTTTCGGGTGAATAAATTGAGATTTCTTCCTTTAGTGATGTTTGTGAAATTTCAAATGTCTAGATAATTTTAGAATTTATTTTATTGATGAATTTTGAAAATGGGATATTTTGAAATATTTATGTAAACCCTAAATAACTAATGATGTGTAATGATTTTCAAAAAATGGTCTTCTACAAAAGTGTTCAGTAAGGAATTTGGAGTCTAATAAGATCAACTTAATTTTTGATGAATAGTAAATTATGAATAGTGATTTTACGCTTAGGATTAGTAATGTGACCAAATGGATTAGTAATTTTCACTCAAAGAATGTTTTATTATTATCTAGGCACCTTGATTAAGTAATGTGATTCAATAAAATGGGTAAATAACGGTTTCATAAATTATTATTCAAGTATTAGTTTTTTCAGATGAATAGTGTTTTTTAATTAAAAATTTAATTAAAAATAAATAGAAAATTATTTTTATAAAAATGACTTTATTTTTGAACTCAGAGCATCGATATTATGTTATGGTAATTTTTGGGGATTTTTCTAAAAAAATAAATTTTCGGTGAATAGTGAAAGTATAGTTTTTAAGTTACGGGTGTTTAATGACATCATTAAATGATGTATTAAGTATATATTCAATATGGTCGAATTATGAATAGTAAGATAAGGTGTGAGGTGTCCCAAGTGGCCAATACCATGGGAAAATACCATGGGCAAGCCCATGGTTTCGCCAAAACCACTAGTGAGGGGTCCCTTGGCCTTTAATGCTTTGTCCCCTCACTTTCCCTATAAATACCCACCCTTTCCTCCTTTAGTTTTCACTCCCAACTCTCCCCCAACGAAGTTCTAGTCTTCTTACCTTCCAAGGAGTCCTCCCAAGGTGCCCCCAAGCCCTCAATGTCCAATCCTTTGAGTTTCAAGAGTCACGTTTTAAGGTAAGGGATCCGACCCCTCTCTTTCTTTTCATGTAATCTCTTTTATGTCATTCCTTTTCTGCTCCATGTTTTTATGTGAGAGGATTCTCTTTTATATTCCTCTTACTGACCTTTCATTTTTATATGATGAGAGATCCCCTCTTACTCTCATCATTTCGTTTTATGAAAGTTTAAGTGACGCCGTTAGGCTGCCGTATTTTTAAGGGATTCTTTCACCCTTCTCATTTTTCAAGTTTGATTTTCATGTCAAGTCTTTCAAGTTCCTTTTTATTATGTTTGGGTATGATCTCTATATCTATCATACTGATCTCTTATGATCATATTATGAGGGACCCTATTTGATCTTGTCAAATCATTTCCTTTTGAAGTTAAGTGACGCCGTAAGGCTGCCGAATTTTCATAAGAGAAATCTAATATTTTTCCTTCCATGTTATTCATTTCAAATGGTATGTCCCTAAAATTTAATTACCATGTCCATATGTCCTTCTTATTCTTTCACCCTACTGTTTTATGGATCATTTATGAGTGGGTTACCCATGTCCCCTCTCAAGTCAATGTTTTCTAAAACCCCGAAACTTAGCCGTTATGCTGCAGAATTTTCCCCTCAAAATGCCTCTCTCTTTTCTCAAAAATTATTTTATGTTATAAAGTGAATACTCAGAGCTCTTATTTCTACAAGGGTATTCACATATATATCAAAATGTTCTATTTTAAATTCTGGGGTTTACATACATGAGACCCGCTTTCCCTTTCTGTGGGTTTAAAGTGACGTAAAGATCATGTCTTTAAAGCAGTTTTTAAAACGTTATGATTATGAAATGAAACCCATTTATTTTATGCTATGTGGGTTATTTATGAAATGTTTGATGATGATATATGTGGCTCACATGATAATATAGGCAAATTTAAGGGTGCACCCTGATAGCGCTCCAATGCATTGGGTAATGATGTAACCACTAGAGATTACAATTTTCATGATACCTTGGTGAATAACCTAGGTAATTTTCAAATGACACCTTGGGGATGGACCTTGGTGATATTTTCATGATTGTCTATGTTAAATGATGTAGCCACATCTTCAAGTTATGAAAAATGTTATTTTTATTATGAAATGCCTCATGATTTCTTTCTCTTGCCTTAAAGTTCTTTTCATGTCCTTATTGAAGTATCTCAAGTTCACATGTAAAATGTTCCTCTTGTTTCCCTTACTGGGCCTTCTGCTCACCCTTTCTTTTGATGTATGTCCCCAGGTTATGAGATGCATAATGAGCATAGGATGAACTAAAGGAGAAGCCTTTCAAGTGTTTAAGAAGAATGTTTTTATGTTTTTTTTGTATTATGATCCTTGTTTCCAAGACACTAAACCTTAACGATCCTCAGTTTTGTGTAATGTAATGAAAGTTTATGTTATAAAATGGTGGGATGCTATAGTTGGTATCAAAGGATGGTTTAGTTATTTGTGGAAATTAGGATATAAAAACTTTAGGAAGAACCCTATATAAAAGTTTAAATATAGGAAAACTTCCTGGTATTTTGGTAAGTATTGAGTAAGTGGTCTATCAAACAAATACATCCCTGTCTAGATACGAGCAGGTAGAGGCGGCTCTAGCACAGATGTACATAGGGGTAAAACCCGAAAACACCGCTTTGAGCTAGACTCGAACGGGAACTGGTGCACGATAACGGGCCTTGCTGCACTCTTGGTTACGACACTCCTGGGGGATATGTTTGGTTAATCACGAGCTTTTTATGAATCATTATGAAGGAATTATAGAAAAGTGTAATTGTATAAGCATGAACTCTTAGTTAAAAGATTCATAAATGAAATAAGTTTCTCACTAAGGTTTTATTCTTTTAGAAAATGGCAGGCAATAGGAGAAACCGTGCCGATGGTGACCGCAATGCACCATGTGATGACGGCCCTCCGATGGAAGCCGGAATGGAAACATTCATGCGAATGATGAACCAACTAACTCAAGTTATGAGTAATAACTTGAATCAAGCTGAGAGGCCGACCTCACCACAAAGGGAACAACTTTCTGTTGAGTCCCTCATGCGTCAACGACCGCCAACATTCAGTGGATCTACTGACCCATTGGTTGCGGAACAATGGATAAGCTCCATTGAAAAGATATTTTCTGTACTTCATTGTTCGGAACAAGAAAAAGTCACCCTTGCTGTTTACCGCATAGAGGGAGAAGCTGATCAGTGGTGGTCACTGATCAAAAACACAAAGCCACGAGGAGAGATGGAAGCTATGGAGTGGGAAGAATTTCGGGGGATTTTCTTTAACAAGTATTTCCCTCGTTCAATGAGAACGAAAATGGAGAAAGAGTTTCTCGAGCTGAAGTAGAAGGAGAACGAATCTGTCGGAAGCTATGAGATGAACTTCACAAGGCTTTCCCGTTATACCTCAAGTTTTGTCATGGACCCTACTGGGAAGGTTGATAGATTCTTTGGTGGACTAAGACCTCATCTGCGGAAGAATCTAGCCAACCGGGACTATGATAGCTATGAAGAAATAGTTCGAAGTGCCATGAAAGTTGAACTAGAGTTTGGGGAGACACAGTGGTCTCACAAATCTAATGAGAAGAAGAGAACTCTAGAACCGAGCCTGGGAAGAAGTTTTGATCAGGAAAGAGGTGGAAAGCATATGCAACATGCCACATGCAATAAATGTGGGAAGAAGCATCCAGGGAACTGCTTGATCGGAAGTGGCAAGTGCTATAGGTGTGGAAAAGAAGGCCATATTTCTCGGAATTGTCGTGGTGATGTGAAGCCTCAACTTCCCAACACTAACGACAGAGGAAAGATGGTTTTGGCCCTACCCGAAGTCACATGCTTCAAGTGTGGACAACTTGGGCACTTTGCTAATCAATGTCCAAATCCGAGGGCGGTGGAGGGGAATCACCATCAACCTCAGCAGAGGCCAAGGGAGCAAGGTCGTGCTTTCGCTATCACAACAACTGAAGTTGAAGTTCCGAACGATGTGGTAGCAGGTACTCTTGTTGTCCTCTCAAAACTAGAAAGTGATTTATTTGATTCTGGTTCTACGCATTCCTTTATTTCTTCCAAGTTTGCAAAGAATATAGAATCAATCCCCGAATTGCTTGAGGTAGAGTTGTCAGTCAAGACTCCAAGTGGGATTATCCATGCATCAACAGTGTTTAGAGACTCTAGTGTTTACTTTGGTGAGCACAATCTTATCGCAAATCTAGTAGTCATCCCCATGATGGAATTCGACGTTATACTAGGGATGGACTGGCTCTCAAAGTATAATGCTAAGATCAAATGCAGAAGTAAGGAAATCTCAGTAGTCTTGAATGAACGACCTACAGTTATCTTCCGAGGAGAGATATCCCGAACTGATCCCTATCTAGAAGCACCTCCTATAGCTTTCTTTATGGAGTTAATTGGTGATGAGGAAGAAGGGAAGGGGAGCATACAAATTGAAGATGTTCTGATTGTTCAGGAATACATGGATGTATTTCCTGAGGAGTTACCTGGACCTCCCCCAGAAAGAGAGGTAGAGTTCTCCATTGAACTCGTACCTGGGTCTCAACCGATATCAAAGACTCCGTATAGAATGGCAAATGTGGAGCTAGAGGAGCTAAAGAAACAACTCCAAGACTTGTTGGAGAAGGGGTTTATCCGACCGAGTGTTTCTCCTTGGGGAGCACCAGTTCTCTTTGTGAAGAAGAAGGATGGATCAATGCGGCTATGCATTGATTATAGAGAACTGAACGGGATCACAGTGAAGAACAGATACCCTCTTCCAAGAATTGATGATTTATTTGACCAACTTCGTGGGGCTCAATTCTTATCTAAGATTGATCTTCGATCTGGTTATCATCAACTGAGGTTGAAGAAGGAAGATATTCCAAAGACTGCCTTCTGATCAAGATATGGGCATTATGAGTTTACTGTTATGCCCTTCGGCTTGACTAATGCTCCTGCTATTTTCATGGATTTGATGAATAGAGTCTTTAAGGACTACCCTGATAACTTTGTGGTAGTTTTTATTGATGATATTTTGATATATTCAAAAAGTCGTGAGGAGCATGAAGATCATCTGAGGGTTATTTTGAAAACTCTACGGAAGGAGAGGCTCTTTGGGAAGTTCAGCAAGTGTGAGTTTTGGTTACAACAAGTGGCTTTCTTGGGGCACATCGTAACAAATGAAGGAATCTCGGTTGACCCTGCAAAGACAATGGTTGTGGAGGAGTGGCCTCAACCCACAACAGTAACTGAGATTCGTAGTTTCCTTGGTTTAGCAAGATATTATAGGAGGTTTGTGAAAAACTTTTCACGGCTTTCTAATCCACTAAACAAGTTGACTCGAAAAGGGGTTAAGTTCATCTGGACAAAGGAATGCGAGGAAAGTTTCCAAGAGCTGAAGAAGAGATTGGTTACTGCACCTGTGTTAACACTACCCTCTATCGGAGAAGGATTCGTTATTTTTAGCGATGCATCTCTGAAAGGGCTTGGGTGCGTCCTCATGCAAAATGACAAAGTAATTTCTTATGCATCTCGACAGTTGAAGATTCATGAGCAGAATTATCCTACGCATGATCTAGAGCTGGCGGCAGTTGTTTTTGCTCTAAAGATATGGAGGCACTATCTTTATGGGGAGAAATGTGATATATACACTGACCACCAAAGTCTAAAGTATATTTTCACTCAGAAAGAATTGAACATGAGACAAAGGAGATGGTTGGAGCTTATTAAAGACTATGATTTTTCAATTCATTATCACCCTGGAAGAGCAAACAAAGTCGCGGATGCGTTAAGCAGGAAAGATCCTATTGTTCTGGCAACAATGAGGATCCTGGGAGATCCCTTGATTAAAGATCTAGTAAAACTGGACATGGGAATTATAAGGAAAGGGACATCATCAACCCTATCCCAAATGATTTCTCAACCTTCATTACTAGAGAAGATCAAGAAGGCTCAAAAAGAAGATCCTTTACTGCAGGAGAAGTTCGAGGCTGTAAAGGATGGGAAGTTCCCTGATTTCAATATTGATCAAGAAGGTGTATTGAAATTTCGTACAAGACTATCTGTTCCATCTATTCCGGTGATAAAGAAAGAACTGATGGATGAAGCTCATAGCTCTACTTTCTCTATACATCCGGGAAGCACTAAGATGTATAGAGACCTTCGTGATCATTATTGGTGGGATAACATGAAGAGGGAGATTGCCGATTACACTACAAGGTGCCTGGTGTGTCAGCAAGTAAAGGCAGAAAGACAACTTCCTAAGGGGGTATTACAACCGCTACCCATACCAGTATGGAAGTGGGATAATATCACTATGGACTTTGCAACTGGTCTCCCGAAAACATCCAAAGGGAACAATGCGATATGGGTTATTGTGGACCGTCTCACCAAGACAGCCCATTTTATCCCTATTCGGGAAGATTTCTCTCTAGATCAGCTTGCCAAGATATACGTGAAGGAAGTGGTAAGGCTGCATGGGGTACCACTATCCATCGTATCTGATCATGACCCATGATTCACATCAAAATTCTGGAGAAGTCTTCAGCATGCTCTGAATACTGAATTGAATTTTAGTACGGCCTATCATCCTCAAACTGATGGCCAATCTGAAAGGACTATTCAGACACTCGAAGACATGTTGAGATTATGCTCAATGGAATTTATGGGTGGATGGGATCAACACCTCCCATTAGTGGAGTTCTCCTATAACAACAGCTTCCATGCGAGTATTCAGATGGCACCCTATGAAGCTCTGTATGGAAAGCGGTGTAGAACTCCTACTTGTTGGGATGAAACTGGTGAGAGGAAGCTTCTTGGGCCTGATCTTGTGCAAGAGATGACAGAACAGGTTCATGCCATCCAACAACACATAAAGGCTGCTCAGAGTCGGCAGAAGAGCTATGCTGACAATCGTCGAAGGGACTTGGAGTTTGGTGTTGGTGACAAAGTCTTCCTTCGAATTTCTCCATGGAAGAGAGTCATGCGGTTTGGGAAGAAAGGGAAGCTCAGCCCTAGGTACATCGGCCCCTATGAAATCCTTGATCGCATAGGAGCAGTGGCCTATCGTCTATCACTTCCACCGAACCTAGCTCAAGTTCATGATATCTTCCATGTATCTCTCTTGAGGAAGTACATACCCGACCCTTCGCATGTACTGAACCCAGAGGTGGTACAACATGAACATGACCTCTCTTATGAGGAGCAGCCAGTGGAGATCTTGGACCGTAGAGACAAGGTCCTACGAAACAAGACTACCCACCTTGTGAAAGTGTTGTGGAGGAATCATAAATATGAAGAAGCGACTTGGGAGACTGAGGAAACGATGAAGCAAAAGTACCCTCACCTTTTCAACTAGGCCTCAAGTATAAATTTCGGGGACGAAATTTCATAAGGGGGGAAGAATGTAACGACCCAATCTTTTTGAGTAGTATATTAACTTACTCTTATTGATTTATTAAGATGTTAATGGTTAATGCAGAAAGAGGAGTTGATGGCTTCATCCAGTAGACTCAACCCTTACGAAGCCCACTTATCAGAGCTTGGGAAGGAGGTAGCATCTGTGGGCTTCGCTTTGGACCAAGCCCAATCCGAGCTCCAGCGTGTCAAGCTTGAACGAAAACGCTTGCAGGAGAAGTTCAAGTTAGTGGAGATTGCTACCTGGGCAATGTTATCTGAGACTCCCTCAGATTCTCTCACCATAGCACACCTTACACTTAGGTCTTAAGCCAGTGTTATAAGGGGCTATGTGATGAGACCCTAGTTTCCTTGTGTAATCCTTTCGGGTGAATAAATTGAGATTTCTTCCTTTAGTGATGTTTGTGAAATTTAAAATGTCTAGATAATTTTAGAATGTATTTTATTGATGAATTTTGAAAATGGGATATTTTGAAATATTTATGTAAACCCTAAATAACTAATGATGTGTAATGATTTTCATAAAATGGTCTTCTACAAAAGTGTTCAGTAAGGAATTTGGAGTCTAATAAGATCAACATAATTTTTGATGAGAAGTAAATTATGAATAGTGATTTTACGCTTAGGATTAGTAATGTGACCAAATGGATTAGTAATTTTCACTCAAAGAATGTTTTAATATAATCTAGGCACCTTGATTAAGTAATGTGATTCAATAAAATGGGTAAATAACGGTTTCATAAATTATTATTCAAGTATTAGTTTTTTCGGATGAATAGTGTTTTTTAATTAAAAATTTAATTAAAAATAATTAGAAAATTATTTTTATAAAAATGACTTTATTTTTGAACTCAGAGCATCGATATTATGTTGTGGTAATTTTTGGGGATTTTTCTAAAAAAATAAATTTTCGGTGAATAGTGAAAGTATAGTTTTTAAGTTACGGGTGTTTAATGACATCATTAAATGATGTATTAAGTATATATTCAATATGGTCGAATTATGAATAGTAAGATAAGGTGTGAGGTGTCCCAAGTGGCCAATACCATGAGAAAATACCATGGGCAAGCCCATGGTTTCGCCAAAACCGCTAGTGAGGTGTCCCTTGGCCTTTAATGCTTTGTCCCCTCACTTTCCCTATAAATACCCACCCTTTCCTCCTTTAGTTTTCACTCCCAACTCTCCCCCAACGAAGTTCTGGTCTTCTTACCTTCCAAGGAGTCCTCCCAAGGTGCCCCCAAGCCCTCAAGGTCCAATCCTTTGAGTTTCAAGAGTCACGTTTTAAGGTAAGGGATCCGACCCCTCTCTTTCTTTTCATGTAATCTCTTTTATGTCATTCCCTTTCTGCTCCATGTTTTTATGTGAGAGGATGCTCTTTTATATTCCTCTTACTGCCCTTTCATGTTTATATGATAAGAGATCCCCTCTTACTCTCATCATTTCGTTTTATGAAAGTTTAAGTGACGCCGTTAGGCTGCCGTATTTTTAAGGGATTCTTTCACCCTTCTCATTTTTAAAGTTTGATTTTCAGGTCAAGTCTATCAAGTTCCTTTTTATTATGTTGGGGTATGATCTCTATATCTATCATACTGATCTCTTATGATCATATTATGAGGGACCCTATTTGATCTTGTCAAATCATTTCCTTTTGAAGTTAAGTGACGTCGTAAGGCTGCCAAATTTTCATAAGAGAAATCTAATCTTTTTCCTTCCATGTTTTTCATTTCAAATGGTATGTCCCTAAAATTTCATTACCATGTCCATATGTCCTTATTATTATTTCACCCTACTGTTTTATGGATCATTTATGTGTGGGTTACCCATGTCCCCTCTCATTTCAATGTTTTCTAAAACCCCGAAACTTAGCCGTTATGCTGCAGAATTTTCCCCTCAAAATGCCTCTCTCTTTTCTCAAAAATTATTTTATGTTATAAAGTGAATACTCAGAGCTCTTATTTCTACAAGGGTATTCACATATATATCAAAATGTTCCATTTTAAATTCTGGGGTTTACATACATGAGACCCGCTTTCCCTTTCCGTGGGTTTAAAGTGACGTAAAGATCATGTCTTTAAAGCAGTTTTTAAAACGTTATGATTATGAAATGAAACCCATTTATTTTATGCTATGTGGGTTATTTATGAAATGTTTGAGGATGATATATGTGGCTCACATGATAATAAAGGCAAATTTAAGGGTGCGCCCTGATAGCGCTCCAATGCATTGGGTAATTATGTAACCACTAGAGATTACAATTTTCATGATACCTTGGTGAATAACCTTGGTAATTTTCAAATGACACCTTGGGGATGGACCTTGGTGATATGTTCATGATTGTCTATGTTAAATGATGTAGCCACATCTTCAAGTTATGAAAAATGTTATTTTTATTATGAAATGCCTCATGATTTCTTTCTCATGCCTTAAAGTTCTTTTCATGTCCTTATTGAAGTATCTCAAGTTCACATGTAAAATGTTCCTCTTGTTTCCCTTACTGGGCCTTCTGCTCACCCTTTCTTTTGATGTATGTCCCCAGGTTATGAGATGCATAATGAACATAGGATGAACTAAAGGAGAAGCCTTTCAAGTGTTTAAGAAGAATGTTTTTATGTTTTTTTTTTGTATTATGATCCTTGTTTCCAAGACACTAAACCTTAACGATCCTCAGTTTTGTGTAATGTAATGAATGTTTATGTTATAAAATGGCGGGATTCTATAAAATGGCCAGCTCGACTCCAAGACATTATATAAATACCTACTCTATGAAAACACCAAATGGATTGGTACCTTCAATAAAACACCGCTTCCTCCTTTAGGATTCACCAGGTTCAAAACGATATAGCTCAATAAAATTCAAGTTGATAAAAATCATCAAAGAGTTGGTATTTCACTATGCTCTTAATGTGTTCTTTTACATCACCACCATGAAGACATCGATCATATCTTCCTATGTTGAAAAACCAATAAATTCCTTTGGAAGGAATTAATGTATATCTTTGAGATACACCCACCTCAAACTGGTTCACTGCATCAGTTTCTTCTCGCTACTCTAAAATTCTATTTTTCCAACAAGATCATGATCCTCTTCAAGGTGGATTGTGCAGAACTACTTTAATCCACATGGAGAGGTAGAAATAAAGTCATTCACTCCCATGCTCATGTGAAAAAAAATCTTCCCACTATTACCACTGTAATACAAAATGAAAATTTAATTCCTGATGAATTTTGTAATAACTCAATAAGTTACTTTATTATCCTATTTCACTTGAATCATACAATAAATATTCCTAATCCATCTATAAATCATGAATTTTTCAGGTTTCCCAACATAATTGGATGGTTAAAATACATTATTGGTGGTTCCTCAAGGGGATATCTGGTACATTAAGATATGTGTTCATCTTCATACTCCATTACCGTGATGTTTTAGAGTGTCTCTATGGTCATTGTGGCCATGTCACATCCCTAGATCTGGAAATGATGAGATTTAACAAAGTGGTTGATTTTACATATCAAAGAAGTTGTATAAACATATGGTTCATGTGAGAATCCATTACTAGTGTTCAAGTCATAAGGATGTGAATGATTCATTTTTCATAAAGCCTAACAAAAAATAGGTGAATTTTATTGAGAATATTTCATCTATGAGATACATCATCACTCATACCTTTCAAGAAGACAATTACATTCCTAACGGTCTTTCAGATAATGATTTTTTAAAGAGGGATGCATATGTTCTATCACCCTTGTGACATGTTTGAAACCATTCTCTGAGGAAAATGTAAAATTTATTCTTTCAATCTCCTATAACATTTATTTGTCCTAAATAAATAGCCATTGAGCTCATCTTTCCCAAAAATATATGATTCCATTTTTATAATTACGAGTCACTAGTTCCTTGACTAGTTATACATTAATCTATATCTGTACTGGTTCTTGTACATATAAAATGTTTTAATGATATATAGGTGTGATATATTCCTCATGTAGTATATAGAACAAGTACATCATCTTAGATAATGTGATAGACCTTATGTATGGATTATAACTATGTACCCTCTCAATGTAGTGATTTATTGGTTACAAAAAGTCTGAACTATTAATTTATATACTATAATCCTACAATTATTTGTTTATGTTGATTCATAATGAATTTTTACAATATATATTGATAATGTTTTACACTGGTTCATACATTAACCTATTATATTACAATTGAGTTGATATAATGATGGTGGTTTCTTATTGAGTATTACGATCACACCCTACATGGAAACATTAATGGAAATGAAATATTGCTATATAATTTCACAATAATTAATGTAGATCAGTAGTTTTTGGGACTCCTTGAACTTTCACTC
Organism: Viscum album; assembly: GCA_963277665.1. Lineage (NCBI taxonomy): Eukaryota > Viridiplantae > Streptophyta > Magnoliopsida > Santalales > Viscaceae > Viscum > Viscum album. The sequence continues at coordinate 408,385,624 of OY728150.1, read as the reverse complement.
ATGTATATCATCCAAGATTTATATATTGACACTTCATCAAAGATGTAGTAGTTGGAGAGAGGGTAAGAGTTTTTTATTTGCATATTGATAATTCTTATATTTTAATCATTGGTCTTAAGACTTTAATTTCTAGATAGTTATTATGGACTATCAACATATTGTTGAATAAATTTTTTAGGCATATATGAATTTATATTGAATGTTATAGTTTTATCATATTCATGTTTGTTGACATATCAACCACTTGGATTCACACTTAATTTTTTGGGAATTTGACTAATAGGGCGAGTCATCATGTAATTCCTTTATATTTTTACCATGGAGTATTTCCATAATTAGAAATGGGTAAATCATTCCTTAGTGGTATTCCATGACCAATTATTTGAATCAAAAACCCCTTGGGATTTGGGACTACTTGTAGGGTACAATGAATAAGATTAAGATACTATTGGTTCTGCCTGAGTTGTATGTGTGGGAGAAAATTAAATGAAATTATAGATAGAAATTAATAGCCAACTGTTATAGAGAGTTTCACATCAGGGTCACCATTTTTTTGGACCCAATTCCAATCGTGACCCATTTTGGTGGGAGATATGGTTATATCAGGACATGACAATGTGTCATTGTTTATGTTGTGAAGGAAGTTCCACAGTTGAATGGTTCTGGTGGGTGATTGTGGGGGGTTAAGTGTTTTTGAAACATGATAATGTTGGGGATTATGTCCTTGGATTTTCTATAGTGGGTTTACTCCTAGATCCAGAAACACCCAACAATCCTTTAATCCATGATTCATAGACATTATTTCTGAAGGAAGGTGCTTGTTGGATGATTTATCCTATGGCACTTAATGACTACATTGGCATAAAGGTAGGTAGGTTGATCTAATCACACCCTTTTGGGGTAAAATTATTTCATAATATGAGACACTATAATAGATTTATGCAATGTTCTTATGTTTGTGAATCCTTGGTTCATTCGTAAGAAATGACTGTGGTGTACCCCGTGGTTGCAAGATCAATCAGAAATTTTCATGGGTTTGGAATCATCTTTATGTATCTGAGGTTCTTCATCAATATTACCCTCTTATGAACACATTTATGATTCTATGGACTATTAGCGTGATCATTATTATTTAATCCATGTGATGAGGCACTCTTAATTTTATCATCATCCATAGGGGATAAATATCTTTTTGATATCTGGATCAAACTGATATGTGGGATTCATATGTATCATTGTGAGAGGAATTATATTTAACATAGATTAGTATCTATTTGGTTGAAAAATCACCCTTTATGGTTTTTTCACAAGGTCCCATCCATATAGTTTAATTTCATGTGGCAAGGATGTCTCGGTGGAATATGCATTTTCATGATTTTGTGTGGGTCTTACACCGAAATAGCTAAATATTCCCAAAATATTTGTGGTCACCTTGGTAGAAATGACCCTATTGGGGATATGGATATGAAAATATTAGGGTGATTTGGGTGTCAGTTATGGACCTCCACGAGTCTTCCTATGAATCTTGATTAGTATTGGAATCAATAACCTCATTGTTTGATCTTATTTGGGACATACATCACGAAGTTGACCCATTTGTGGGGACATGATTGGGGCTATCACATGGGAGCTTCTAATTTTAGAGAAATAAGATAGGTTTTAATCTTGAATATGATTCCCTAGAGAGTATGGGAGAATTATATTGGGCTTAATTATAAGGATAACATCCCTTGAACTCGGGACATAGGTAGGTGGAGTATGTATCCAAATTAGAGTAGAAATTAGAGTTCATGTAGTTCAATTCATTTGGGGATTGCACCTTCTAAGAGGCCTATGATTTGGGGTTATGTGAATGTCATTATCACCACCACACTCTAAGCCCACATGGGTCACACTCAGTGTGTGAAATAAAGGGGAGGAAGTGGATTTCAAGATTGCACATCCCACATCATCTGCTGATATATGATACTGGAGGCCAAAGGGGGAGAGATATAGAGAGACGGATTTGAACATCCCAATATCTATCATTTGTATTCATACCATGGACAGTCTGCTTATCTTATCCATGTACCCTTGGGAAGAGGTTGAGATAAGCACTAATGTAACCCCCTACATGAAAATCTATGGTCTTACCTCGATGGGAGTGACCTAAAATTGGGTCTCAGAAAGGGTAGGATAGTTTCTTCTTGTAAAAGGAATGATATATCGTGATTTCTCTATGATATCATTGACCCTCATTTAAGGTAAATTCTTGTTATCACCCATGATCCCTATAATGGAAAGGATCACGTTAGTATCCCAAGATTGGACCTTGGGTAACCATGGGAACGTAAACTTTTAGACATTTTGAGGGACATCACTATTTCTGGATTACTTACATGACTTCTCTGACCATGGTTATGTAGACTCAAATGGTTATGCTGATGCCCTTGGTGGGTTTATCATATTTTTCTGGTGGATTTGGAAGAGGTTTTGTCCTAATTCTATGAGATTGGATCACGGAGGGACTATGGATGGGGTGCCAGAAATGGAAGTAGTTGATCGATGCTAGAGACTATAACATCTGAGGGTACCACATTTCACATCCCATTTATTCATGTGGGATGGGAGACTCCACATGTATTTTGTTACTATGTGGGATGAGGGACCGTCCATTTACCATGACGATACATAGACCTGTATACGGTTCACATAGTGTTTTTCTACACGAGATCAGGGTTCCGGTCAAGTATTTTGTCACTACGCAGCACCGAGTTCCACCTGTGTAGTGTCTTTCTACATGGAATATGGGTCCTCCTAATTATACTTGTGCTAAATGGGGTTCTGGAGTAAATAATGGTCATTGGTTCAGTGCCTTGTGAGAATTTCATCTGACAAGGAGATATGGTTCATAGTTTGTAACCTATTATATTTATTTCTTTATTTTTACTCTATGAGGATAATTTATATGTGTGTGAATTCGTTGGAAGAGGTATAGAACATGCTGATCGATCACTTTATAAATTATTCTTAAACAGTCTGTCCAATTCTTTGAAATTCGCATCCTCCTTCTCGGCTCCCCTTAGGGACCCATTATATATTTTTATGGAAGATGTATCTATTGATCTCTCAAAAACTTTTATAGAAGCCCATAGAGAGATCTCCCAACCTATAGATGACTTGGTCAATAGAGCCCCATGGTTTTGTGTTTCATGGTGTCAAAAATCAGCACCTCAATCTTACGAACAACTTTTTCTCATTCGTGGGGTGTTGTTGGATTTGCCTCATTCGTGCCCCATTGGGATTACAGGGAAAATACATGAGGGTGCGTTTCTCTACCTCCATTTCTCCAATTACGAAGTTCACAGTGATGTCAAATGGTTTTCTTTGTTCTGTGTACTAATCAGTTCATAGGCGATTCATTCTAAAAAATTTTTGCGTGATTTAGTATGAAGATAGATTACTTTCCATTTCCATATTTGGATTCTTCAATACTTTTCTCTAAATACACCTTCCAATTTTTTTATTCCTTTTAAAAAATTATTGGAGTATTTAACTTCCCTTTGGAATGTTTTCAAGACCCTAAAAATACACCCATCAGAATGAATTACAATCAGGATGAAGATGATTCTATTCTGATGTAGAAAGTTGTCATCATGTGTACTGGTTTGTGGAAGAAATGTGGACCTTTTGGAGGGCCGTCATTATAAAAGGTTGACCCAGGTCTTTTTTTATCACACGTCTTGTAAAAATGTTCTCCGAAAAATTCTCTTGGCTCTCCTTTCTTCCATGTATTGAATGCAATGCGTTAATTTCTTTATCCATGAGCCTCGTTTTTTATTCCTCAAATCAAAGACCCTTCAGAGTTATCATTTCCCATAAAATTTTTTTTTTAATTCTGCACAAAACACTTTTTATATTAAAACTGATCATATATTCTTCACAGTATATGATTTTTATAACCATGTATCAATTATTTGTGTGCGACTCATCTAATCCATGATTTTATTAGTTCACTAGACAATGCATCTTGGGGAAACACCTCATGGGTCATTCAACTAACATTATGTTTTTGGGGAATTCCGTCCTCAAGCATTTTCCAGGGTTCAATACATAGAACTATTAGTAATGAAAACGTTTTTTAGTCCTTTTCAATTTTTTTATTTGGAAAAAATATTTTGTTGTACTGACGATTTGTATAGACTTATTTGTACAGAAAAGATATGGATTTAAACATATATCATTATAAGCAACAAAAAAGATGGAGGATATGGTTGAAAATGTTTAAGAGAAACACTTATCTTATGTCATTCCATAGGAGGGTATTCTAAAGGACCTTATCTCATAGGAGTTCATGGACTACCCATTATCCAATTGATTACACTCTACAACTTCAGTATCCTGGGTGACATCCCTTAGCCACTGGTTGACAGATGTGGATTCACTATTCATCGTGAGATGTCTCGAGAGTATGACCCAAGAAATATTTTTTTCATGGGGGAGATCAGGATTTCCTCGAGCCAAGAAAACATATTTGTTCTGAATGGATCCATGTGGATGTAGAGAAATTAATTCTTCCATATTACATATATTGAATTAGACATTCATAACAACCAAACTATTATTACCTTGGCACGAATTAGTCCCAAATGAGGGTGGAGCTCCAAATGGGATCTTCGATCTAGAGTGTGATTTTAAGAAAATTGGGCCTAGGTGTTCTGGGTTTATCAGAATGACTTTCCTCTACAGTGCTCGAATATGTTAACCTCTACCAAGTGTTGTGGTTCTCCCAATTTTCTATCTATTCTCTGGGTGAGATACTGTCTGAGCAACTCAGCCACTGGGGTTCGAGCAACAACACCTTTCATTATTCTCACAGTGAAGTGGGGATCAAATTTTGTGATGTATACCAGATAGGGGACATCATGTACATTATGTCATGTATGATGAATCATTACTAATGGATAATGCATGGAGGAATGTTGACCAATTATCCCCTTTGGGTGGATAATTTATAACTACAACTCAAAGGCTATAATGTCAGATTCTTCATGCTCACCAACATATTTCATTTGAGGATTGGAGTGGACTATTACTGAAGATGAACGGGCCTAGGCCGAAATTTATTTGTAACTAAACCCATCCGAATTAGCCATCACATATTATTCATATCTCTTACTATGATACCCTTGAGGTGGGTCACTTAAACAAATGGAGTTATGAGGTCCGGACAGATATATCTCTAGAGCTCATACTATCAGGTTTCTTTTTCAGGTTCCTAAGAGTGTGTATCTTTCTTTCCTATGACATTAATATTGGCGCTTGGGTTTTCACCCTAATTATGATAGCCATGCATGAGGAAGGACAACCTATCAATTTAGTTGTCTCTTATGTTTCCCAAATTTATGAGTTATTGGGGAATTTACCGAAAGGGGGGCCTCCACCTCAAATTAGTGGTACATTTCATTTTTTTGGTTAGATTGCATTGGATTTCCCCTGGTATTAGTATGAGTATACCACGATGGTCCCCCGTTCATTATTTTACCCATCATTACTTATAATTCCCATAGTACATCCTCAATCATTCAATATTGGCAGCGTCATTGACATGTTGAGTGATCATTCTCATTTTATTTATTGAACTAACCCTATGCATTATAGAATAATGGTACATGTTGGGAAGCACTCTTTGGAATCACATTCATACCTCATCAAACTTTGATAAAGAATCTTAATTTCTCATATAGACAGGAAGACCATCTATGATGCCTATGTTACCTACTAGTTTTCAAGCTAGTTTTAAATGTCTCCGGTAAGTCTCACTCCTCTAGTTACTGGTGTAAATAGGTAATCTCATACAATAATCCTTTTTAAACAATAGTTTATAATGATATTGGAGTACTAAAGCATGCATGTCATAATTCCTCCATAATGGACCTTTAATTACTTTTCAATGGATTATACCCAATAATGTGTAATACGCTACACTAATGATACTAGACAGGCCAGTTCCACGGGTTCAAACACCATTGAGATCTTCCAGTCCCATTTTTCATATTCCATATATGATACCTACCTCCATTTCTATTGACCAGTGGTGATTCATCACCGTCACAGGTATTCATAGGGGACTTACCTTTTCACAACACATACATATAGAGAGTGACTCAAACACTCTGTTTCAAGGTGATATTGTTCGTGGTCCTAATGAAGAATGCCCAAGTGGAATGTTATTGAGTACCCTTGATGTGGCGGTCAACCCACTAAGCATAGTTCCAGATATTGAACCATTATAGAGTGAGAAGGCTGCCCTACTTGGGAAATATAACGACCTATACTTTACATACATGGTTATTACTTCAAAATTGAAGTACACTTATTACAACATATAACAAAACCATGAAAGTACCATATAGGTATAGTGTCTTTAGAAACTGGGAAACATAAACAACTGGTTCATAAATCATCTATGTTGTCGCCCATTTATTTCATCAAATCTGGAGTCCATTTTTGGAATATCCTACTTAATATCCTTCTTCCTGGCCTGGGGAAAATAAAACATACTAAAGGTTGAACTCAAATGCTCAGTAAGGAAAAAAAAAGAAATATCAATCACATCATATTCATAAGAACATATCATTTTTTGAAATCATAACCTGCAAAAGAGATCATAATTTCATAACATGGGATAAATCATAGTAGTGAAATGTAATCCCAATAATAATAAATTAAAAACATGAAACATTGGGGCATACACAAATTATCATAGAGAATCATTTCTTAGTAGTCAAGACTCATAGCCAAGACTATCCTAGCAGACAAAATCCATTTCTGAACCGAGTTCACTCCTCGTTCCAGTCCTGTTTTACTGAACCGGTTTAACCTGCCGTTCCATCCACCTCTATCTCATGAGATATAAATCTTTACCCAATGCATTGGAGGGAGATATAGGTCCCACCCATCTCATAATGATAACATTATTATGTGTGCCACAACATCATAAACTATACATCATAGCACAACCCATGTAATAAAAATGGGATTCTTAAACATCACATCATCATAACATAATCCATAAAAGGATATCGTAAAAATAATTTCATCGAAACATTATCAAATCAATGTAAAAATAGGGATTTAAACAGAACCCTATATTATCTAAGATGGAAAATAATTTTGTTACAACACTTGAACTCCATTCTTGAAGAAAATATCCTTTCTATTTCAAAAACATTTTCCTTTCTTAAAATTTCATATAATTTTGACCTAAAAGAAGTTGATTAAAAATAATCTTGAAAACTTGTAAAGGAAGATTCATGGAAATAATGTTCTTAAAATCCATTCATTCCGTATATGTTAAAAAACATTCTTTCTATACTCTGGCCGGAAAAGTCAAAAAGTACCTCATATGAAAAACGACAAAAGATTTATTTCATATCTTTTACTAAAAACTCACCGAAGGGTAAAATTGGATTTAAACAATTGTAGGTGGATGGAAATAATATTACATATTGAGGAAACATGGATGTAGAGGATAAATATTCCCTAGTAAATTCTGAATTATAAACAATCTCGGATAAAAATGAGATTGTGAGATTTTACCTTACCTTAGGTCCAATTTGCTTCGTAAGTGTCTAAACCAATTTTATAATGATTTAAATAATGTTATTTACTTATTCCAGAATCATAATTATTTTTATGATATCATATATGGTTATATTCTTAGCTTCTTATTAGTAATATTTCATTACTACTTGTTATTCAGGTGTTTATTAATTTTTGTTCTTATGCGTGTTTTGTCGAATAAACTCCTATTCTTATTTTAGGTTATTGATACCTCATTTACAGAATGGTATTAGTGTAATATATATCATATTCCTTCAATCAATTCATTTATATAATCTTTATGAAATGAAGATCATATAGAACGAGTCACATCACATTGTGGAGACGATATTCCGTACGTACGCACGAGCGATTATATCGTTCGCATGATCGTGGAATTGTATTGGAGTGTATGTATAATATTTCAGAATCAATATCACTTTAATATAATCATATATAGTTAATCATTATACCATTTTACCCATCCATGTAAGGTGGTGCTGGAAAATATATTACACCACGGCGTGAAGACGGTATTCCATACATAAGCACGCGCGGTGATTTTGTTTTCCGTAGGATGGATATATGGTGAAATAGGGTTGTTTAATACTTATAATAACATATCAGTATATTATTTATACTGATGTTATTACTTCATAATGAAAAAACTAAAGAATAATAAGTTGAAGAAGGAATAAATTTGAAATAATCGTTAACAGACATTACCTCTTCTTTGAAGCGCCTCTTTGATACCTCCTTTTAGGGCACTGAAATTGGACTTTAAAGAATACCAGGACCTCTAAGATGTTTCTAGGGAAGTGGATAAGATAATTTGGCAGGGTTTTACCAAGCTTGAATGTTCAAAGTGGTGTGAGGAAGAGAGGGAGGAGGTTCCCTTTTATAAAGGAGGAGAGGGGAACCTTAGGAAAAACTAAAAATATTATTTTATTATAAAGTCATATTCAGTTTTTAATAGCTCAAAACTAATTTATTTCGAAGATAAGGTGGTGATTGGTCAAAATACTCTCATCCAATAGAATTTAGACAATTTTAGGTTTTTATTTTAACCTTATCATTTAGATTAAACTTTAAGTTAGATAATTTAACTTTTACCGTGTCTTCTTGTTTTCTTACACTATAAGGTTAATAAACATACTATTACCAGAAAATGAACCCCAAGTTGTTTATTATTAATATATAAAACCTTATATAAGTCATTTGGCCGAACCATATATTTTTAGGAATAAAATAACAATTTATAATGTTATATTTGTTTTAAAAACTAATTTTTGTCAATATTGACACTATTTGGTAATTGATTTTTTTGGAACTCATAACAGACTTATTATTTCGAAAAACGTTAATTAAATAAATAATAACATGTTATATTAACCTAGTAAATTATTTTAATTCATAAAAAGTCTCAAATTACATTTATTGGGGTATTTATAACATCAATTATGTCAATATTTCATTAACAAGATAATTAATTTATCATCATTGTGTCATAAATAAATTAAATTATATAATGTCTAAAAATTATACATAAAATACCATTATGTAGGAAATCTATTTAGATTCCTAATGAATATTTATAGTCAATTTTATATTATGTATAACCCTATATTAAAAATTATTTATTTATTAAACCTTTATTTTCACTATTTTAGCCCTTCTTTAAATAAATTAATAATTAATGTCCTAATCTAATCCATATGGGCCTAAATGGTCATAGTTTTTTCATAAGGTTGTTTTTGGTTGAATTACACTTATCCAATAGAATTAGGACATGTTTTAGTGTAATAATAATATCATTTTTACCCTTAATTTCCCTATTTACTTTTAACCATGGTAAAAAAAGTAAAAAGTTACTATTCAACAAAAATTATTTTCATCTCATTGAACCACATTTTAGTCCTTGATATTAACCGTGTCTCTCGGATTTTTGAAATTCCACTCACAGAAGTGGTAAAATTACGTTTTATGTAAATTTTCAAATTCTCATAGGAGGTGGGTAAAAGACGGTAAAAAGTTCAATAAAATTTTTATATATCTAAAATTATTATAAAATGACTCCAATGAATTACTTTAAACTTATATAGGTATTAATTATCAATTTTGACCTAAAATAAATTTAAATAAAATAAATAATTATTTAAAAAAAAGTCGGTTTTTAGATAGTAACCCAGTATTTTCACTATTCATCAAAAATTGAATGTTTTTAGAAAAATGCCAAAATTTCACACTAGGCTAATTTCGATATTCCAAACCCAAAAATGAAGTCCGTTTTGAAAAAAAAAATTCAAAATTTCAAAAATTGATTATTACTATTCATAACAGCTAGTTTTAATAATATTTTAAGAGCATATCGATGCTTAGTGAAACTCGGTATTGTGTACGATGCAAGCTATCGAGGAAGGTCACGATTGCATGTAAAGCAAGCCAAGCTAGTGTTGTGTGTAGTGAAAGATTCCTTTGATGCTTTATATAAAATAAAAACAAAATATTTCTCATAAAATTCTCAGGTGTTACATTCTACCCCCCTTAAAATGAATTTCACCCTCAAAATTCGTCACTTTGTAACAACCAGATGAGGATACCTCTCCCTCATCATATCCTCAAGATCCCATGTAGCTTCTTCAAATTGGTGGTTCCTCCATAAAAATTTCACCAAGAGAGTGGTCTTGTTCCATAGGACTTTTTCGCTATGACCCACAATCTCTATCGGCTGTTCTTCATAAGAAAGATCTTGCTTCAGCGGTACAACTTTTGAGATGAGTACATGTGAAGGATCAGATATGTACTTTCTCAGGAGAGATACATGGAACACATCGTGAACTTGAGAGAGATTCGGTGGAAGCGACAATTAATAAGCTACCTTCCCAACACGATGCAATATTTCGAAAGGACCGATATACCTAGGGCTCAGCTTTCCCTTCTTTCCAAATCTCATTACTCTCTTACAAGGAAATATTCTCAAGAACAATTTATCACCCACTTCAAACTCTAGGTCTTTTCTTCAGTTGTCGGCATAATGTTTTTGTCGACTCTGAGCTACTCTTATGTGTTGTTGAATAGTTCTAACCTTTTTCCGTCATCTCATCAACAAGATCAGGTCCTAATAGCTTTCTTTCCCTAACTTCATTCCCGCAAGTTGGAGTCCTGCATTTCTTTCCATAGAGAGCTTTATAAGGATCCATATGAATAATGGAGTGAAAGCTATATTTATAAGAAAATTCTACCAAAGGTAGGTGTTGATCCCAACCACCTTTGAAATCCATAGAGCAATCTCTCAACATATCTTCTAGAGTATGAATTTTCCTCTCAGATTGACCGTCTGTCTGAGGATGATAAGCAGTGCTGAAACTCAACTCTATATCTAGAGTATGCTGAAAGCTTCTCCAGAACTTCGAGGTAAATCTCAGATCCCGATCAAATATAATGGAATGTGTTAATCCATGAAATCATACCATTTCCTTTATATATATCCTGGCAAGCTGATCTTGGGAGAAATATTCTCTAATAGCAATGAAGTGTGCAGAATTTGTAAGACGATCAACTATGACCCAGATAGCATTATTGCCTTTGGATGTTTTGGGAAGCCAAGTGACAAAGTCCATAGTGATGTTTTCCAAATTTCATTCAGGTATGGGTAATGGTTGTAACATCCCCTTAGACTTTGGTCTCTCAGCTTTAACTTTCTGACAAACCAAGCATCGAGATACATATTCAGCAACATCTCTTTTCATGACATCAAACCAAACGTACTCTTTCAAGTCCTTATACATCTTCATGCTTCCAGGATGAATAGAGAATGAAGAACTATGAGCCTCATCCAGTAGCTCCTTCTTTAATTCAGGGATGGGAGGAACACAAACCCGATTCCTGAACTTTATTATCCCATCACAATCAAGGTTGAATTCAAAAACTTTTCTCACCTTCTTTTCTAACTCGACATCTTCTTTTTGTGCCTCTTTATTCTTCACATGTATAGATGGTTGAACATTCATTTGAGAAAGACAAGATTTTCCCCCTTCCATTATAATTCCAAGATCCAACCCTTGTAAATCCATAAATATTGGATCTTTTGTGATCCACATCATGGATAAGCTAGCATGGTCTTTTCGACCTAATGCATCTGCCACCTTGTTTGCTTTCCTAGGGAGGTAATGAATTGAGAAGTTGTAATCCTTAATCAGCTCCAACCATCTACTTTGGCTCATAATCATCTCCTTTTGTGTGAAAATATACTTTAAACTATTATGATCAGTAAAATATCACACCTTTCTCCATAAAGATAATGCCTCCAAATCTTTAATGCAAATATTACCGTAGCTAACTCCAAATCATGAGTTGGGTAATTTTTCTCATGGATTTTCAACTGTCGTGAGGCATAAGCTATTACCATGTCATTTTTCAGGAGAACACACCCCAATCCCTTCATATATTCATTATTGTAGATCACAAACCATTCTCCACTATAAATAAGTGTGAGTACAGGTGCACTGGATAACCTTCTTTTCAACTCCTTGAAATTCTCTTCACATTCCTCCATCCACACGAAATTAACTCCTTTTCGAGTCAACCTGGTGATTAGATTAGATAATCATGAAAAATCATTCACAAAAGGTCGATAATAACCATCCAAACCAAGAAAACTTCAGATCTCGGTTACTGTTGTTGGTCTCAACCATCTTTCGATAACCTCTGTTTTTTCTAGATCCACAGATATCCCCTCTTTTGGGATTATATGACCAAAAATGCATGTTTTTTAAGCCAAAATTCACACTTGGTAAATTTTTCATAAAGATTATCCTTTCTTAGGGTCTTCAATATAATTCTCAAGTGATCTTCATGTTCTTCCTTGCTCTTTGAATATACAAGAATATTGTCTATAAAGACTACCACAAACTGATCAAGATAGTCTCTAAAAACTCTATTCATCATATCCATGAAGATAGCAGAGGCATTAGTAAGACCAAATGGCATCACTATAAATTCATAGTGTCCATACCTTGTATAGAAAGTCGTCTTTGGTATATCCTCCCTTTTGACCCTTAATTGATGATACCCTGAATGAAGATCAATCTTGGAAAAGTATTGAGCTCCATGTAGTTGGTTAAATAAGTCATCAATGCGCGTGAGAGGATATTTGTTCTTGATAGTGATCTTGCTAAGTTCTCTATAATCGATGCATAGTCTCATTGATCCATCTTTCTCCTTAACAAATAGAACAGGTTCTCCCCAAGGTGACACACTAGGGAGTATGAATCCCTTATCAAGATTCTCTTGGAGTTGCTTCTTCAATTCCTGCAACTCAATTGTGGCCATTCTATAAGGTGTCTTTGAAATAGGAAAAGCACCCGGTACGAGTTCTATTGAAAACTCAACTTTAAGATTTGGTGGAAGACCCGGTAATTCCTCAAGAAAGACATCATGAAACTCCCATACAATGGGCATATTCTTAATCGTGAGTTTCTCTCCGACCATTTGAGATAAATAACACTTATTTAGTGGAATCAAGACCCATAATATGTAAGAAATTTCCACTGGAAGGTTATGTTCATCCTTTCATTGATAGATGATCATATATTGATCTGGAATATGAAATGTTACTTCCCTTATTTGGAAATTGATATGAGCTCCATATAGATAAATCCAATCCATGCTAATAATCACATCAAATTCCACTATAGGAAGGATCACAAGATTTTCAGCAAGAACTTTCCCACAAACTTCAATCAGAGAATAATTATAAACTTTTGATGCGACTGTTGTGCCATTAGGGGTTGTCACAGCTAACTCAACATCTAATTGTTGAGGTAATACGGTGATACCCTTAGAATATTTTTCATAAATAAAAGAGTGGGTGGATCCAGAATCAAATAAAACATTTTCTACTTTAGAGTGGATGGTAAGTGTACCTTTCACCACTTCGTTATCGTACTCCACATCGCTAATATAAATTTCATGTGACATTACTTTGTCTTTATCTTTAAGATTTTTTTTGCATCGATCATCATCAAAAACCCTTGGATTAGGGCATTGATTATCATAATGCCCCATTTCCTTACACTTGTAACATTCCAGTGTAGGAGGTGAACTCTATGTAGCCTTTTCTTTGATTGCATCACTAGACATATTCTTTCCTTCATTGTGGCATTCAAATGCCCGATTACCTTCCTTTACACATTTGAAACATTTACATGTCACTTTAATACAACTCCCTCCATGTCTCTTTCCACACTTTGAGAATAATGGAAAACTCATCTTCTTTTCAGTGTGCTCTTTAGATTTTCCGTTGAATTCCATTTTTCTATTCTTATCAAACCCATATGACTGATGGGTTACTCCAATTTCCATATCAACTATGAGAGCACATTGAATGATTTCCTCGTAGCTGTTGAAGTCCCTTGTGGCTAACGCCCTTTGAAGTCTTGGTTTTAAGCCACTAAAGAATCGATCGATCTTACTCTCAGGTTGGATAATAATAACAGAAGCGTACTTTGCAAGTCATGTAAAATTATCTTCATAGGTACCAACAGATTCATCATCCATTTGCTTCAATTCAAGAAAATCCTTCTCCATCTTTGTTCGAAGAATACGAGGGAAGTAATTATTGAAAAATAAGTTCTTGAACTCGTCCCATTCCATGGACTCAATTTCATCTCTTTGCCTCGTATTCTTGATAAGATTCCACCATTGATCAGCATATCCTTCCAAATGATACACTTCTAAGATGACTTTATCATGTTCAGAACATTGAAAAACTGAAAATATCTTTTCAGTAGTACTGATCCATTGTTCAGCCACTAATGGATCAGAAGACCCGCTGAATGAAGGTGGATGCTGCCTCATGAAGGATTCACAGAATTTTTCTCCTTCCATTGATCATTTGGAAGACCTGCATGATTCATAGATTGAGAAAGTTGTGTGAGCATGGCTTCAAGATTTTTCATTCCAGTTCCCATAATGTTTGGATTCTCATGGGGACAATCATTTCATTTCCCGTCACATTCCACATTAACATGGTTCTTTCGGGTTCCATCCATTGACTAAAACCAAGAAGAATAGTGTGAGGAACATTAATTATAATAAGAAACCCACATAATCAATAATAAAATTTCACACTTAAGGTCTTATCATTGGTTGTTCATGTCCATTTTTAAAACACTAAGATCGTGTTCTATGCTTAGACTTATCCTTAGGGTTCTTACTAAGGATTTTACATCCTAGTTTCCAAAGGTTGACTATACCTTTCCTCTGATACCAACTATAATGACCCATAAATTACATACATGTTTATTACATAAAAATTGAAGTACACTTATTAAAACATATAACAAAACCATGAAAATACCATATAGGTATAGTGTCTTTAGAAATTGGGAAACATAATCAACTGGTTCATAAATCATTTACGTTGTATCTCATTTATTTCATCATATCTAGAACCCCTTTTTTGCATATCTTACTTAATATACATATTCATGACCTGGGGAAAAGAAAACATACAAAATGGTGAGCTCAAATGCTTAGTAAGGGTAAACAAAATAAATATCAATCATATTATATTCATAAGAACATATCATTTTGTAAATCTTAACCTGCAAAAGAGATCATAATTTCATAACATGGGATAAATCATAGTAGTGAAATGTAATCCTAATAATCATAACATAAAAAAATGAGACATTGTGGAATACACACATAACCATAGATAATCATTTATTAGTAGTCAAGACTCATATCCAATACTATCTTAGAGGACAAAGTCCATTTCTGAACCGAGTTCACTCCTCATTCTAGTCCTGTTTCACTGAACCGGTTTAACCTGCTATTCCAGCCATGACTATATCATGAGATATAAATCTTTAACCAATGCATTGGAGGGAGATATTGGTCCCACCCATCTCATAATGATATCATTCTTATGTGTGCCAAAAAATCATAAACCATACATCATAGCATAACCCATGTAATAAAAATGGGATTCTTAAACATCACGTCATCTTAAAATAATCCATAAAAGGATATCGTAAAAATAATTCCATCATAACATAATCAAATCAATGTAAAAATAGGGATATAAATAGAACCCTATATTATCTTAGATGGAAAATAGTTTTGATAAAACACTTGAACTCCATTCTTGAGGAAAATATCCTTTCTATTTCAAAAAAAAATACTTTCTTAACATGTCATATAATTTTGAACTAAAATAAGTTTATTAAAAATAAAATTGGAAACTTGTAAAGGAATCTTCATGGAAATAATTTTCTAAAAATCTTTCCATTCCGTATAAGTTAAAAAAAACATTCTTCCCGTACTATGGACGGAAAAGTCAAAAAGTACCTCGTACGAAAAACGACAAGAGATTCCTTTCATATATTTTACTATAAACTCACCAAAGGGTAAAATTGGATTTAAAAAATTGAAGGTGGATGGAAATAATATTACATATTGAGGAAACATGGATGTGGATGATAAAAATTCCCTAGTAAATTCTGAAGTATAAACAATCTCGGATAAAAATGGGATTGTGAGATTTTCCCTTACTTTAGGTCCGATTTGATTCGTAAGTGTCTGAACCGCCTGTATAATGATTTAAATAATGTTATTGACTTATTCCAGAATCATATTTATTATTATGATATCATATATGGTTATATTCTTAGCTTCTTATTAGTAATATTTCATTACTACTTGTTATTCAGGTGTTTATTACTTTTTGTTCTTATGCATATTTTGTCGAATAAATTCTTATTCTTCTTTTTAGGTTATAGATACCTCATTTCCAGAATGGTATTAGTGTAATATATATCATATTACTTCATTAAATTCATTTATATAATCATTATGAAATGAATATCATGTATAATGAGTCACATCACATCGTGGAGATGATATTCCGTATGTATGCACGAGCGATGATATCGTTCCCATGATCGTGGAATTGTATTGGAGTGTATGTATACTATTTCAGAATCCATATCACTTTACAATAATCATATATAGTCATTCTTTACACCATTATACCCATCCAAGTAGGGTGGTGGTGGAAAATAGATTACACCACGGCGTGCAGACGGTATTCCATACGTACGCACGCGCGGATATTTCGTTTTCCGTAGGATAGAGAGATTGTGAAATAGGTTTGTTTCATAATTATAATAACATATCAGTATATGAGTGATACTGATGTTATTACTTCATAATGTAACAACTATAGAAAAATAAGTGGAATAATAAATAAAGTTGAATGAATCGGTAACAGACTTTACCTCTTCTTTGAAGCACCTCTTTGAGACATCTTTTTAGGGCACAAAAATTGGTATTTTAAGAATACCAGGACCTCTATGATGTTTCTAGGGAAGTGGATAAGATAATTTGTCAAGGGTTGGAGGAGATTTAAGGCTCATAGTGGTGTGAGGAAGAGAGGGAGGAGGTTCCCTTTTATAATG
This sequence comes from Viscum album, assembly GCA_963277665.1. Lineage (NCBI taxonomy): Eukaryota > Viridiplantae > Streptophyta > Magnoliopsida > Santalales > Viscaceae > Viscum > Viscum album. The sequence continues at coordinate 408,368,576 of OY728150.1, read as the reverse complement.
AAGGTGAGGGGCACCTTAGGAAAAACAAAAAAATATTATTTTATTATAAAGTAATATTAGGTTTTGAATAGCTCCAAATTAATTTATTTCGAATCTAAAGTGGGTATGGGTCGAAATAATCTCATCCAATAGAATTTAGACAAGTTTAGGGTTCTATTTTAACCTTATCATTTAGATTTAACTTTAAGTAAGATAATTTAACTTTTACAGTGTCTTCTTGTTTTCTTACACTATAAGGTTAATAAACATACTATAACCATCCAAACGAACCCCAAGTTGTTTATTATTAATATATACAACCTTAGATAAGTCATTAGTCATAACCATAGGTTTTTAGGAATAAAATAACAATTAATAATATAATATTTGTTTTAAAAACTATTTTATGTCAATTTTGACACTATTTGGTAATTGATTACTGTGAAAATCATAACAGAATGATTAGTTCGAAAAACGTTAATTCAATCAATAATAACATGTCATATTAACCTATAAAATTATTTTAATTCATAAAAAGTCTCAAATTACATTTATTTGGGTATTTATAACATCAATTATGTCAATATTTAATTAATAAGATAATTACTGCATCATCATTGTGTCATAAATAAATTAAATTATTTAATGTCTAAAAATTAAAAATAAATTACCATTATGTAGGAAATATTTTTATATTTTTAATTAATTTTTATAGTCGAATTTAGATTACGTATAACCCTATATTAAAAATGATTTAGTTATTAAACATTGATTTTAACTATTTTAACCTTTCTTTAAATAAATTAATAATAAATGTCCTAATCTAATCCATGTGGGCCTAAATGGTCATATTTTATTTATAAGTTTGTTTTTGGTCGAATTAAACTTATCCAATATAATTAGGACATTTGTTAGGGTAATAATAATATCATTTTTACCCTTAATTACCCTATTTACTTTTAACTGTTGAAAAAAAGTAAAAAGTTACTGTTGACCAAAAATTATTTTCCTTTCATTGAACCACATTTTAGTCCTTGATATTGACCATGTCTTTCGGATTTTGGAAATTCTATGCACAAAAGAGGTAAAATTATGTTTTATGTAAATTTATAAATTCTCCTAAGAGGTTGGTAAAAGACGATGAAAAGTTCAAAAATTTTATATATCTAAAATTCTTATAAAATGACTCCAATGAATTACTTTGAACTTATATAGGTATTATGTATCAATTTTTACCTAAAATAAATTTAAATAAAATAAAAATTATTTAAATAAAAATTCGGTTTTTAAATAGTAACCTAGTGTTTTCACTATTCATCAAAAATTGAAAGTTTTCAGAAACATACCGAAATCTCACCCTAGGATAATTTCGATATTCCGAATCCAAAAATGAAGTCCATTTTGAAAAATTAAAATTAAAAAATTTCAAAAAGTTGTTATTACAATTCATAAGAGCTAGTTTTAATAATATTTTAATAGCATATCGTTGTTTATTGAAACTTGGTATTGCGTACGACGCAAGCTACCGAGGAAGGTCGAGATTGCGTGTAAAGAAAGCCAAGCAAGTGTTGTTTGTAGTGAAATATTCATTGATTATTTATATAAAATAAAAACAAAATATTTCTCATAAAATTCTCAGGTGTTACAAGAAACCCATCATAGTGTGGGTCCATATATCATGGTGAAATTTCCCGACACCATACCTATTGTAGAAAAGGAACAAAGTCAAGCTTCCAATACTATCAGGAAAAATTAAACCATGTGTAGACATTCCTGGATTCAAATCCGTAATGTTATTGCTAAAACTCCTCTTCCAAATATTGTTGATGAGGAGGACACCCTTCGGTGGCTACTTACAGACATGGGTTCTAGTGACTCAGAAAACATTCATCTACACCAACATACATAGAAGATTGTTATAGTTCGAGAGAATCTAGCCATTCATGAAGATAATGTTTCCCAAATTCAATGCTTCCCACCATCAAACAAATGACTTTTGGGATATTATCGTAGAAATGCATCATCTAAAACATGAGGAGGTAAATTTTCCTAACCACGTGATTATGAAAAGAGAAGATCTGTGGGACTATAAAACTCATGTAGCCATGAAGAAGGAACAAATATTATCAATAACTATAAATTTTGAAGCTATTGAGTAGAAATTATGATATATCAGAGCTGTTATAAAACATGTACATCAAATATATGAATAAAAATATATCAAAATGATTTCTTTAGAATAAGCTCTTGATTTACTATGTCAGACAATTATTGATCTACTAGAATGAGATAATTGGTATTCATTATAATCCTTTTAATTGTCTTGCGCTATTGTCTTATTTGATTTGATATCAAGGATAGACACAAATTTGTGGATACCCTCCTTACCTTCATATAATCGAATGAGGATTTTGGTATATCCAATGATTCTCATTAATTTTCTGCCTAAAACCTCAATCAATCAGGATCAACTATATTTTAAACCATAATCTCGATCGGATATCAATTTGAATCACAATCCGGGATATAGGAAATAATCAAATCATGCATTAATTTTGTATTGCACTGAGGGGATAATTGTCTATTTTTATACTACTGTTGTGGTATCATGTAAAAACCCACAATGTTTGCATCCTTTTGTATTACTAACTTAATGTATTTCTAAGCCCATTATGGTGTGGAATTAGTGTTTATAACATGAATTTTTATTTGGCTTCCATTTTTGTGTTTTCAACCTAACAAAATTTTTGTATCTTGATTTTTGGTGGGTTAAAAATTTTTCCTAACCCTTACATGGCATGGTTTAGCGATCTAGCACATGAAATTTATCTAGGCTACCCTTTGGGGGTTTTCATCCTGGTGAGTGTTGTCCCCTTGAAGGGTATTTTAATGTATTGAAAACCAAACTGTCATTACTGATGACTATGGTTTAATATATTTGAACAAGACTAAGGTTTTGGTCAAATATTTTGGACCATGATTTAAAGGGTGAGGGCCACAACATAGGACTCATTAACTGGGAATGACCAGGCAACGTACCGACATGGATACATGATTTTTGTGACCCGGACATTGCAGTTCTTAGACATTGAACATGATATGGGGCATGGAAGCCAATGGTCATACATATGTAGGGAAATCTTCTCTTAAGGTTGAATTTTATTTTTGTTAAAACATCATTTTTTGGGAAATATATTCATAGTCACTGTTTCATTATGCATGTTAGTCTAAATTAGGTGTCCTTATGACGTTGGCCTCCCATTTTTAATGGATAGAAGATTTTATGGAAGTTTGTATTTGTTTTATTGTTAAAAATTACAATGAGTGGCCTGTTGAGGGAATGATACCTAAAATTATGAGGGAATTTATATTGGATTTGGATGAGAAAAAACACCCACATGAATTTGGTTTGTGTAATGCATGGATGATGCATGGTGTTGATTAACATTGTACAAATGGTACTTTAGAATATTATGATTTGAATTCATTTTTTTCTATACGTGGGATAAACAATCTTATTTTCTCCAGGTGGTCTGAACAGAAATGTCCTATAATCTTTAGTAATTACATTGGAGGATGGATATAAATTGTAATCTGAGGGGTTTCTGAACCTGGGGAATGAGGTGACATGTAAATGTCATATGGTGTACGGATGGAGGAAAATCCACACTTAAGGATGTTTTTTTCCGTTGGCTGACATGCCATTTTTGTGGGGACATTATGTTGTTATTCTAGTTCATTGTGTTCATAGTCAGAAAAATGTTTCTTTAGGATATTAGCCATCCATTTCCGACATTAGTGGAGGATTATGTGGATTTAGATTATTCTGGACATAGAGTATGGGTTTGAAAAAAGGGGTTCTTGAACATTAGAGGGGGTATTTCAAGCCAAAATTTTCCAAAAATAGCCAAAGAAATGCATCCCATACAGGTGAGTGAGGTCTCCTTATGTAGGTATTACACTTACATAGTACATTATGAGATGATTATATATCATGGTTGGGCTTAAAAATACCACTCAGGCGTCACAATGTATCCTTTTGATGATATAAATCATTCTAAACATAGATATTTTAATGTTTTATCATATGCTAGTCTGATTCACACATAAGGGTGGGGAATTTTTGTTTTGGTGTACAATCTCACCATTATGGGGGGACCCATATTGGATTTCCTTATGAGGATTCACTCCATGCACAATAACATAGGGGAAAATATTGTTTAACACATTTGGGCCCAAGGGTGGACATTGGGCATCATGTATCATGTAGTTTAAATTTCATATGATTGCTACGATGACATTGAGTCCTTAATGAACTGAAATATGGTTAGGCCAAGGTGTTCCAACATGTTCATGACATGGATAATGAGGAAAGTGTAAGACAAATTTTCTTGGGATCATTGAACATGAGAGATGACATATGGCGTGAAAGTTATTGAGCATACCAGAATTGGAAAACACTATGATAAGGAAAAATTTACCTTTGATTGAAATTCATTTTTGTTAGAATAATATGTAGAGTTGTCTGAGAATTGTTTTCATATCCAATCAAAGGTATCCATAGGACATTGCCCTCACAATTATGATGGCTAGGTAGGTATATGAAGATCCAAAAATCTCTAAAAGCACAGAGTTGAAAAAATGGAAAAGAAAAGTCTGGATATATTAGAAACACTAAAGACATGATCACCCATATTGTTGGGAAATATCCTACATCGATATAGATCTCATGTAGGGGGAGTCACTTTGATTCTCTCGCTGGAGCGAGGCTTGATATTAAAGATCCTGGTGTCCCAAAATTAGGCTATCTACATAGGGTTGGCCTGTATGTAGGGAGTGGGGAATTTTATCTATTATTGGGGTACCATTAAGTTTAATATCATATAGAGAGGACTTTAGGTTTCTTTATTTGTAGGGGAAAAATCTAATATGCCTCTAATGTTGTGCCAATAGGACCGGTCATTGTGGATTTATTTATCCTGGCTCTGTGGGGAATTCCACACTGAAATTCATAAGCCCACATGATCTATGCTAAGTCTGAGAAATAAGTGGTTGAAGGGGTTTCACTCCACAACCTAGGGATGATAGGATTAAATAAGGAGAAATTTTCAAGAAATGATGTTTAAAATCATACAGGGAGGATGTGGGTGACATGACATAAACGAGATAGTCATTGTAGGTTCATGCAGTTTTTAGTCTTGCGAAAAGGATGATGAAAACAAAGTTTAACCTAATGTTTTGGGATGAAATTAAAATAGAATCACATCTAAATATGGTCTAATCATGTTGGTTTATCCCTGGTATTCCCGGGACATGGTCGGGGGAAGAAAATGTAAACCATGATTCTAGGAACCCTCGAATCTGAAAGGCTGAGGCGAGGTTTATGAGACAATGGCGTACACGAGTAGGAAAAGCTTCTCATGAGGACTAATTTTCTTTTGGTTGAAAATAAATTTTTGTTTGTAACATATACAGATTCTCTAGGTAAATGTGTGTATAGTCAAAAAATGGTTTATGGAGGACACTGACTGTCCACTTCTGATAGCCATTAGTGATTACGGGGATTAATGTTTTCCTAGGGCATGGAGATTGATGAATGAAAAAGAGATATCTGCGTAGGTGAGAAATTTCTAAATCATGATTAATTATAACTTAAAAGATCATTTAAATATATTTTATTTTATTTATGTGGAATAATATTTTGATTAATCCTTATTGTGAGGACCAAGGATTGGAATCTTCCTCGCAAATTTATAATCACATACAAGAAATAGAGGCCTTTGGTTTTCAACACAACTGGACCTAGGAAGACCCAAGTGTCACTATGTATCTCATTATACAGATAATCAATCCACATTTATTTCCTATGATACCTTATATTTTATTGTCTTGTGGTTAGGTCTTCATTGGACATGTAGTTCAATGTCGTGCAGTTAGGACTCATGAATTTCCATCCATATGTCTGGCCAACACAGAAGGGGAGGAATTTTTTTCCATGGCCGCTAGACCAGGACATTGGATCTGGGAATAGCTACATATCCTACAATGGCATGAATAAATCCACATGTAGATTTGGTATCCCATGTTGTTTAACATCTTATGGAAAGAAGAGAGTGAACTGATGTGAAAAGGATGAGGTGGTTGAGGTGTTATTATTGATCCTCAGGGAGGTCTCTTATGTATCCCAGTTAGTTGGAATCAGAGTCGACATAGTTATAAATACATGTTCTCCATATCGGTCTAACCTGTTTAGAGAGATGGGAATTTTTTGAAATGGTGTTTGGACCAAGATGTTGAATTCATGTAGCCCTATGTATCTTGTGAGGGAAGGAAGCAATCCATATGTAGTTTGTGAGGTACCTTGTAGTTTTACATCATACAGTTAGGAATTTTCATTGATTCCCCTATGAAATTCTGACATATATGCAGGGAAAAGGGTTATTGTGGACATTGGATGGCGGGTATACTTGGATTTAGGATCACTGTATCTCTGCGTATCACATTGATGAAGGAGAATCAAGTCATATTTACATATATAAAACAATACCTCCCATTATTAGCTCATACCATATGAAAGGAGGGGGATTGTTCTTTTTGGGTGGTGGATAAACCATGATCTAGGATTCTTGAAACACTACATACATTGAAAATGAATGAATCAAGCCACATGTAGTTCTATAAAACATGTTCCCTATACTAGTCTAAACCGTGCACAGGAAAGGGGTCATCATTTTTTTCTGATGCAGGTTGCTAGAATAAGAGGTTGGATCCAAGTGTTACTAAATATTCCATTTTGATATGAATCAATCCAAACATTGTTCTAAGATACAATCTTTGTACTGGTCTGACCCATTCACATTAAGGGTCATCATGTTTAGCATACCCATGAACTAATTTGATTCATGCGCGATGAAGCGCTATTCAGAATGCAATGACCCCCGTGCTATTTATTTTCATGTTGTTAGGATAATTTCTCTATGTAGTTTAATGTTGTGCGGTTAGGATAAAGTTGACAGGAAGATTAATGTTTTGTATCCAGGAAGTAGGTTTCAAGTGGTTATTCATCATGTATAATTGACTTAGGTGGTGTTATGTAGTTTAACGTCTTGCAGCTAAAATGAGTATTTTATAATTACACAATGTATTTATTTTAGATCCTTTCATTAGTGGGATATGTGGTTAGATTTTTATCCATTGAAATTAAGTCATATTCCCTGTTATAGTAGACCATGTGTATGACATATGATCATTGCCATTTTGGCACCAATTTTTGAGATTTCATTCCATGTATCAATAGAGTTATGTGGACAAATACCATCTCTCATTCCAAGAAATATTGAAGGAGAACCTTTTTGTTGAAGTATTGTATAATATGATTCAATTAAATAGCCATGTGGTTAAGAGTGTGCAATATTTATTCAACCTACAACTCCAACTCATCAAACCATTCCTATGACTACTCATCTATGGATAATTGATCATAGATGGCTACATGGAGAGATGGTAGTAGAACATCGATGGGTATAATATCCTCTATCCAATATACTAATTAGTATGAGGTTACTTATGTGGTGGTGTATAACATGGTCTGGTATGCCCAAATACCATATAGGAGCCTATCTGACAATGATTTACAGTTCTTTTCAACCATATTATGGAATATATTTGATAGGGTCTTATTGATAGGATCTATCTTCTCATTGGACACTTCATGTTAGCCAGATGAACGGTTAGCCTTGATAATATAATACTAATTTTGATTGATCAATTCCAAAAATAATAAATTAGTGCCATTTTCATTCTGTATTATATGAGGGACATGAAATTCAGTGATGTTGTTGGATTTTACAAAGACGACAATGATTCATTCCATGATTTCGTTGAGGGGTGTGACTTCTTCTCATTTTGAAAGGAAGTCTATTATCATGGGAGTATATTTTAAATATATGGATGTGTCAGGGTGTTATGGTCCCACAATGTTCATTCCTCATACGGAAAATGCAATGGTGTACATGGATTTGTGAAGTAACTCAGGGGTATGGTGTATGCAATTTTCATGAAATTGGTAGGAATGTAGCTTATTGGTGAATGAGGAGTAATATTTCATATTGTTTGGTCAATTTTACCCAATACATAGAATTTTCTATGAGAGATTATAAAGTGATTGTTTTTCTCTAAATGTTCTTACGTGCACTTATTTCAGGACGACAACAACCTCTTCTCCATCCATGAACTTGGGAAGGGATCTATGAGGGCCTAAATTATCAATAACCTATTTCTAGTTCATGTTATCATACAGGAGTAAGTTGGTTTCCCATCTCTAGATCTGTTACCTTATATCCCAATCGAGGGGAGCTCCCGCTCTGAAGGTAATCTATAATAGGAGTCATCCAGAAGGAAGTTGGACCATCTTGCTCAGTGATGGGATAGATTTCATTCATTTCATCTGTGTTGGATTGAATGAATGGTAAAACCATTCATCAAGGGTAAATAATGATGATTGTTTCATTCCAATCTAGATTATCTAGAGTTGTGGCTACATCTTCCAATGCATCATCTTACACATTCAATGAAAGGATGATATAAGTATGTGTTGACACTGGTGGGAATTTTTCTATCAATGCATTAACATTGTTCATCAAATGATCATCTCATCCGTCTTGATAGATCTATCACCATTTAATTTCTTGATGACCAGTTCTGAATCACATTTTATCTTTACGTTTTCTTCTTGAACTAGTAGTTCCAACACTAGGATTGCACAAATGGTTTGGTACTCTACTTCTTTATTTTCGCATCCTTCTAATATTATGAATGAATAAAGAGAGACTACGTTTTCTAGGGATATGAGTATGACTCTCAACCCCAAATTGTTGACCTTGGGGTCTTCAATACTTTTCCCTATTAGTATTTGGTATGCACTGTCGAAATACATCACACATGACTTGGATCCATCTTGCATATAGAATACCTCTTCATCGGGCATTCAAGCATCCGAAAAAGTCAAGTCTGTCGAGGGGTTCTGTGTTAGAAATTATGATAACACCTATCTTTTGATGGATTTTTATAGTATGAACCATATACCAAACTACTACATAATGACAACTCATCATTAATGGAATCCAATTAATATTGTACGGCTGAAAATATACTTGAGTTGGTTTCTATGTGTGAAAAAATAGACCTCCTAGTGCTATAAGTAATAACTCATCTTCTAGACTGAAAATATTAATGAAAATAATGTCTTCTTGATATTCTAATAAAGATTATCAGCATCGATCATGGTTTGGAAGAGGTAATGGAGACCATTCTCGTTGTCGACATTATTCTTCTATGTGATGAAGGAACCAAGTGATCGCTCTAATGCGGTGTGCAATATAATAAGTTCTCTTCCTTCAAAATGTTTCATTATAACGGATGGTATTAGGATACATCTCTATAGAGTATCGATTGCTTCTTCACAATCATCAATCCATTGATATTCTACCCCTTTTTCATTAACCTGTTGAAGTGATATAAGTTTCCTGTGAGGCTTGAAATGAAGCACGAATTGTAGTCCAGAAGTCATTGGATTCCTCTTAACACATTGAGGTAGCAAGGATATGGCATACCATGGATAGAAATTATCTTTTCGGAGTTTAATTTGATTCCACAGTGGAATACGATGATTCTAATGAATTTTCATGAGGTAACACCAAAATCACACTTTTGGGGGTTCATTTTTAGATAGTGTTGCAATAGTTTATTGAAAAATATTTTATGATTTGATAATGTATCTGCATGTTTTTGTGATATAACCACTATATTATCAACATAACATTAAAAATATATCCCAGTAAGGGTTTAAAAATGTGATGCATGGAACACTCATATGTGGAACCAACATTTTTCAGACAAAAATGTATTACATTATAGAAAGACACTCTCCTAGGGGATCCCTAATGGTGGTGGATTCTTCATATTCTGAGGCCATTCCAATTTCATTTTATCACTTATAACCATCAATTAAAAAGAGAGCTTCATATTTTGTAGTTATATCGATCATCAATTTTATGATTGGGACTGGAAAATCGTCTTTCGTGAGATGCCGATTGAGATAACGGAAATCGATGGAGACTCTGGTCTACTTATTTTTTATTTTTTACAGGGATGATATTTTCTATATAGATAGGGTATTGGACATCCCAAATAATGTTTTGTATAATGATTTTTCCGACATCATCCTCTATTTGGCAACTACTGGTCAGGTTTGTCCTTCTGGAGGCATGCTTATAACAACAATGGTCTTCTGAAAATCCTAGGTGGTGAGTGGTCACCTCTAGATCTAGGCAAGGAATTTTTATAAAATGGAAGGTAAAAATTATCAATTCTTCTTCCGGAAATAGTTATTTACCTCTTTCTCTTCGGAATACATGGCCACACAAATCAGGGTGGGTCTCGGGTCTTCTTCTATACCTAGTTGATTTCTAGGAGTGCATCAATGGTGGTAGAGACACCATACATAGTTATATAGGGGATTCCCTTTGGTCTTATTCTTCCTCATTTGCATCCTCATCATATTCCTCTTTGTAATCTGATGGGGATATAATTTTTTAGACAATTTCTCCATATTTTAAGGAAGAGTTGTAATTTTGGTTTCTGGGGGGTGATATCACTTCGTCTACCTCATTCGTCTATAGGGTAATCTAGAGAGAAGATGTAGTTAGGGGTAAAAGAGTTTCTCATCTTATTTGAGCAAGGATACACTTTCTCTAGCATTAGTGGACAAGGCATGGATTTCCTAGAGTTTTTATGATGGTTTGGGGACATTCTTATCTAAGCCCCCAATATTATCTTGGGGGTTAGAGAGATTATCAACATTATTAACCTCAATGTCCAGGAATGAATTAATTAGGATTGCTGAATGTGAATTCGAATTTGGACCTATGCACTTAGTATGATTGATGGGATGTGCATATTCTACTTTAACCAACTTGAGGGGATCATGGTGAACCATTTTCCAACCATTTGGGGTGATAATGAAATCAACACTGTTGATTTAATGTCTCTTCCCCTTAGGCTCATAGAACTCTCCATCAATATAGTGTGATCTGTTGTAGTCTAATGGGGCCTCGTCGACATGACGTTCCCACTCTATCCATAAATTCTTTATTTGAGTCATTGATGGTAACATAAGGGGATTGATGCATGTTGATGAATCCAAGGAATTCCTATAATGGTGTTGAAATCTTTATTATTTTGGACCACAAGAAATTTGGGGTGAGCTATGAGGTCACCAAGTTGGATTTCTAGAATAATTTTGCCAAATGGCTTAAGCTCACTTTTTTCAGGGCACAATAGAGTCGTGTTGTTGTGCATGCGATTATCTTCATTGCAGCCCGACTGATGAAGTGTCCATTATGGGAGGAGATTAACTCTAGAGACATTTTCAATTAATAATTTTCAGAAATCAACATCATTTATCCTTCCCTAACACATTTAAGGGTTTGATGTGCCCAAGCTTGGTAGATTCTTCATATCTATCCATGATGGAGATAACTGTGTGGAATTCTGCAGGATTGGAATCTATCCTGTAGTCCTCAGTGGCTGCTACATCCACTTCAAACTTCTTTTCACTTAGCAAGGCTTCAATGACTGCTTCCTTGAGATCTTCCGATACATTCAGTGCATCTGAGATTCATTGATTAGCCGGTATGAAAGCTATTTGATTCAGAATATAATATTATTGATCTAAAGTATGGTGCTTATAGCTTAGGGATTATCTTTCACGGGTTCTTTAGGGTCTTTTTCATTTTATGGTGACGGTTTTGACTTTGGTATTAGTGCTGGAAGAAATTATGTTCTGTGTGGATTCGGCCGAGTAGGTCTGATTGCTTTCTTGGGGCAATTTTCAACTAATTAATCCTTTTATGGATATTCCAGAATGATTATGTCGAGGTCACTTATTATAGAGCCAGGAGAATTTTCCTATCCCAATTGGATATGATGGAGGATCCTTCCATGGGTTTCTACAACACTGAAGGTTTTAACAGGGGTATGACGATAAGGATGATATCAACCAGGGCTACATCTCCCTTAATATCCTTGGCTTCTGATGCTTCCTTCATCGGACACCCTATTGGGTGTGGGGAATTATAGTTGATAACTATAATCATTTTCAGAGAAGGGATCCATTATGTGTATTGCATTTATGGAGTCAAAAATCATCTCCTCTTTTATGGTCACTCTACCTCATCATTTCTTCCACTAGTCCCATTTGGCAGGGTGGTACCCATACTCTTAGAATTGATGGCATGTAATGTGATAGTATAAAATCCAACATTGTCTTTATTGTATGTTCATGTTCCTACAAATTCTTTACACCTTTTTTGTTGGATAGATTTTGGGAAATCATCCTTTAGAGGATTTCTGGGCCAACGATATATGCTGCATTGCATCAGTAGCAGTTGGAAGCACAATTTGTTTCATCAATCATGCTTTGAGTTTTCATGTTCTTGGTTGATTTTTTTCTTAGTAATCCAACTATCAAACGTTTTCACCTATGTTAACCACTTTTTTCTACTCTACTCCTTCATTCGGGTTAGTCATGGGAGCATATGCCACTTGTGCTGGTGGTGGTCTTAGTTTGACTTCTCTGTAATCTATCATATTTTGTATGAGGTCCTCGAATATGAACAACTCTGTGATAATGTTCCCCAATATCTCGTATAAGGGATAGTAATCTGGATAGTCACCAAGACCTACTTTATCATCCATTCTTAGATCCAGAAGCCAAAGAATGATGCAATTCTTGTCGTCTACAAAGTAGCCACAGACATGGACGTCCTAAAATTAGAAATCATTATTCTCACATTCCTCAAATTTCTTTTGCATGGTTCCTCTTCAATCGTCTTGGAGTGGGGGAATCTACATATGTGCATATGGACCAGCACGATTTGGTGTGGGTCTAGGAGCTAGAGCCAGTGTAGGGGGTGTCTTTAGTATGATAGAAGCCACTTTAAATATTCCCCCTATTTTTACATGGGTTGATGGGGAAACCCAAGATATATAATTACTCTATTTAACTGAATTTTCTATCCATTGAGCTTTGAAGGATATGTCCCAGAACCCAATTGTATATTTAATCAAAATAATGGGTGTTCATAGATCATCACAGGGGTTTTCAACACACATGACCAACATCTCTTCTTGGGGGAGTAGACAGTTCAAGGAGATATGAAGACCCTTCCATATAGAAATGAAGTCTCGAACTCTCCCATTCTCTCACTGCTCATTATTAATGAGTTCAATGACATTTGTTTTTTGGAAATGTATAGCTAAACAAAAATAGAAACTAGATCTAGGGATCCTCCTTTCTTATTATTGAGTAATAAGAAACCCAGTGTACCACACCGAGGATGAACCTTGTAGAGTTTTACAAATGAATCTATTATTCAAATCTTTTTTTATGTGGCTCCCATCATGGGGTCACAGTAATATGATTTTTGAATTAGGTGCTTCTCTCAGTCACCTAAGCCATTGAACACTGGGTATATGGGGTTTTTGAAATTTGGAAGTGGCAGAACATTGCTTACCCAGTCAGGGAAAGGATTCCATTCTAGATGTATCAAAGAGATCCTCCCTTCCAGGGCTTCTAATTATATTGTTAATGGATTTATTATATTCATGTACCATATATGAATATCTTCTTGAATGTGAGAATGAGTTGGTACAACATGGGCAATATTTGATTTAATGGTGCTAGTTAAACATGAGGAATATACCCATCTGTAGGCATCCTTTGAGTATTTTCCGGAATCAGTTCTCCTTATTCCTTCAATGGATGGACATCATGGTATCCTATTTGAATTGGGTTTAGGTGGACCAATGGTCCTGATGTCACCTTGAATGAGATTTTAAGCCATACATTATCTATCAAGATGGAACCTAGATGCAGAAACACCTCTATTTGAAGTGAATTTTGATGTTCTTCCTAAGGAACATATCTGGTATGATGGATTTCATGAATTTTTTCAATGGTGATTCTATTAATCTCTTTCATTTCTTCCTCCATTCAAGTGAATCTCTCATCGAGCATTTGAGGATCATTTTCCTGAGTATGAGGTGGGTTGTATGAAACCTTATTTTTATTCTACCCCTTGTTTGTGATTTTTAAAGGAGGAAATCATAGATTAGTTGCGGGTACGCCCAAATTTATGGTGGCCCATTGGTTCTGTATATGGATACCTTCAGGCACGGTACAGACAACCTCTTGGAGGTAACCATCTTTTCTTGCTTCTTCATCATTTTTATTGATTTTAGTGATACATGTGGTATTCAAAGGAATGAGTTTTATCGATGAATACCACATGGGGAGTGTCCTACTGGTTTCCTAATGGACAGATGGTGTCTTATATCCCTTGACAGATATTTTCCTTTAATTCTAGTACCATATGCGAGTTTCCTGGGGAAGAGTAACTCAAAGATATCCTTGACATGACCTAGTAGTTTTCCATCACCCCAAGGGATGTGAGTCATGAGATTAGATATAAATAGTGACCTCTCTATTATTTTTCTAACCCATGGAGGAAAATACAGATTTCCATTGGGTTGGTGGTTGAGGAAAAATTATCCCCAGCCCTACGGGATAGTGTTTCCCGCATTCTTATATTGATGTGTGTTGTCTTGGATTTGATGGTATTACATGGAACATTATGTTAAAAACTCCCCAAGCCCAGAGAGCTTGTGTTTCTCTCGTACTATAGTGGTTTATGTTCTCATCAAAGCCTTATTTATTTTGCACATTCCAATACAGGAATGATCGAAATATGGATCTGGATATACATGTGAATTATTAGTTTTTAAAGACTGGATCAAAGCTCATTGGTTGGATTTCCGTAGTCAATAATAATGTTAAATGTACTTAGTGGGATGGTTTAGGAGTTTTATAATGGCTTGTTCTAATAAATCCTGATGCTTTTTAGAATTACACATGGTCAGTTCTGGTTGAGCAGTACACTTTTCTTGAATAAGTACATCATTTGTCTATCGTCTTGGGATGATGACTTTGCAAGATTCTCTTTATGGTGGATTTTACTGGACTGGATGTAGGGAGAAGTATAGAGCTCTATGTTCTCCAACCCTCTTATATGAACAACAAGTGAGGCATCACCGATGTGGCAAAAAAAATTTGTAGCATGTGGAGGCAAGATAACTCTAATTTTTTCTTTTGTCTTTTTGATCGTGGATGTCATGAAGATGGATGGGCTTCTTGGTCAATGTTATATGGAATATACCCCAATATAATAATGTGGTATACATTCCCTTCATAGGGTAGAAATTGTATTTTGAACTAGTGGAGAGTTGTCCAGATATTGAAGAGAATTGTATCCATGAATTCTAATGGAAACTATTTTTGAACACATAAATGAGAAATGGATGTGGGATTAAACATAACTGGGATGCCATCACTATCTTTCTATCTCCTCCTGAGAAACATATTTTTTTTCTTCTTACATTAATTTCTCTACTTGTTTTCCCCAACATAGATGCTTTGTGATGATTTCATCTTCAGTTATGGGGCTAGTTGAGATTTAATTGATGCACGAACGATTATGTAGTGGATCATATGAAGAGAATGAACCCAGGTCTCCTCCTCAATGATAAATGATGTCATTGGTTAATGAAATATTTTATCCCATATTCGACCTCATCCTTACAAGAACAATAAAATATGATGTCTTTCTCATATTTGGACTGGTGGTTGGAGGACCTTCTTGTTAATAAGAATTTGGGCTAATGGGAGGACCTTTGAAACTGAGGATGTGGTGGTGAGGACTAACATTGCATCTCAGAATCCAACCGCTGGGCTATTTTCAATAGAATGTGCCCTAGGGAGGACCTTTAGGTCCAACCTTATCAAAGGGGGGACAATATTTCTATTTTCTCATTATAGGGAGGACTCGTGGAATTAATACCATCATGGAGAGGGTTAAAATTATGGCCTAATATCTATCTTCTGGGAGAATATCTACATTGTACCTTCTAGAGAGGACCTTCAGAATGAATTGTAGTGATGGGAGGTCATTCTCATTTTTATTTCACTGCATGGAGGACCTTAGAAATGACTATCATCGTGGAATATACTACTATCATATCGTGGCATTTGATTATAGGGAGAATAATTTGTGCTGCATATACCTTTGGGATGACCATCATGTAAGATAACAATAAGGGGAGGACCTTCTTTAGGATTGGAATTCTATTTAAGGGGAGATATACACTAACACACATAAGGAGATAGTCTCTCCTGATCAATCTTTTCTAGAACATGGAGTAAGCCCCCATGGGTTATCTTAGGAGGACCTTCAAAGCTACTGGTAGAGAAATTTCAAGGAGGACATTCAAAACTACTACTGTCTTATCCATAATTTGTTAATATATTAATAGGATCTTGAGCCTCTACTGATAGATGAGTTAAGACATCAAGAAATCCATATTCTAGTAGAGTATGATCATGAGAGTGCTCTTCATTTTCTAACTTCCTTTGTAACCTTTCATTTTTGGGCACTCTTTTGTGGTCAACTGGGGCCGCCTTCTATTGATAACGACCATCAAATATAGGTACAGGTTTGTTTGGATCCCACGATGTGTCTGGGATATACCATTGAGAATCATGAATTTGGGAGGGATATATTCCTACCCTTGAGTGGCCACCTTATTGGATCGGTGTCCCCTAGTTGGAATGATTGTTTGATCCCAATCTGATTGTCCTTGTATCATGGATTGTATTCTTCTACCCTCCTGGTCTAGAGCAGGGATTCATGTCAGCTTCGGTGTAACCATTGTATTTTTGGGATGAATCACCCCTCCCTAGGAGATGATATCATGACCTGACTCCTCAATTTTTCCGTAGACATGATGAATTCTTGACAGGTTTAGATGATAAGGTTTGGAATTTCCATTTTATACTCCATCATTTTTAGGATGTAATATTATATTTCATTGTTTGGAATGGGTATAAATTACAATTAAGATGTCGGATTAAGAGTTTGTGCCTACTCTAGTCCTCCATTGGTTCTAGTAGGTACATGTAGCTCTCCTATAATGGGGTAGAGGAATGAGTCATCCCACCACTTGTAGCAGAGATACACCGACAACGTTCTCTGGATCCCATTTTATTTTATTGGTGGGATTTATATTTGTGAGAATGAATTTGTATCAACTCATTTTAGACTATATTTTTCTCATGGTCTTGATGTGAATCCACCGAAATTTGACCCTTCTTAAATTTTGTTTCCACGGTATTTGAATGGTGTAATTGACATTGGTAGGCATGAATTTGTTTCTGCTTATTGATTGCCACCATATTTGACTGGTGGGCTCCAAATGAATTGGCGGTGTTATGTGACCACCAATAGTTTTCTCCCATATTTATATAGAGGAATTATTGTGCATAACTAAGGATTTTTTAATGCTTTTAGATGGTTTCTATCATATTTTGATGAAGAGAGTCTTTTATATCAGTATGGATTTGCATTAGCCTATAATTTTCTACCCTATTTTCATAGCAGGACCAGTGAGTGTTGATGGGAATTTACACCAGCTCATATAGCACCACCATATATCTATGGGAGGATTCATAAGAGGAGTTATAATTGTAAGTATTTCTGTGAAATGACACCATGTTTGTATGGTGGATTTCCTCCTTGAGAACTAGGTTAATGACGTACTGATTAAGCATTTTTTACCCTAAGCAATATCCCGAGGGGCCCATGTTTGTTGGACTTCATTAGATACCCTTGATATGAGATCTTATTTAGAGTGATGATATTGGGTTGCATGCCGCTGGTGGAGACGTCCTCTGGCAGGAGCCCTCGAGCAAGGCTACTATGAATTTGGGATAAATTCATTGGTGTAGACTTTATCTGCCACCCTGAGATAACATAGGGGCTCATTGTCGCATTTTGGGGATAGGCTCTAAAAATTATTTTAGAAGGCCAATGCTGTTGTCCTGTGATAGATTTTGGCCTCAGATAAAGAGGTCGTTGGTGTAATTTCACCAATTATAGGGACCACTTTACCGCCTCCACCATGGGGAGAGTACCATTTTGGTGGAACTCATTGATAATCACATATGAAACCCATCATTGCAGATACTGAGATAGAGATGGAGTCATGGTCATCATCAGGGACCCAGCTGATGGGGTGGTTGGTGAGACACGTGTCTAATAAAACTGTTGGGATGACATTGGATTCAAGTTATCTCAGTATAATGCCAACAATATATATGACTTATAGATAAAATACCTCTTTAGAGTACCATCTCATAATCAGATTCATAATTGAGGATTTTTCATTATCCTCTCCATTTTGATTGAGAAATTGGATTGAGTTGGGGTGACGTGATACCATGGTTAAGGATTCACATTGGGTTTGTCAATTTTGTTTCAGCTTGAGGAGCATGTGTTGGAGAGAACAAAATGGTCTGATAAATAACAACTAATTGAATACTGTTATAGAGTGTTTCATGTCGGTTTGGATTATTTTTCGAATGAAGTCACATCATGACCCTTTTTAGTGGGACAGATTGTCATACAAATCTTGAGAAGTGTGTTCTTTTTTATGTTGGTAAGGAGGTTCCATATTTTAATGGTCGTGGACAGTGATTGAAAAGGGTTTAGTGTTTGTGAAATCATTCTATATTGTGTCTGATGTCCTCAGATGGTCTCCATCAGGTTTATTCATAGAGCCAAAAATACCCGAGGACCCTTTTATCTTGGATTTATGGACCTGATTTCCAATGGTATGCCCTCATTGGATGATTTATCCAATGAAACCTAAGGAATCCATTGGTCTAGATGATGGTATTTCAGGTTCATCACACCCAATTAGGGGGGAAATAGTGCCTACTATGAGGCTCTTATATAGATTTAATAAATTTTTATATGTTCATGAATCTTTGGTTCATTCCCATGCATGTGTCCATGGTGTACCACAAGGTCGAAAGGTCAATCAGAAATATGAATGGGTTTAGAATCATCTATATGTATTGTGTTTATTAATCAATGTTACCCACATATGGTGACATTAATGAATATCTAGTCCTTATCTAGGAAAAAAATGATTTAAATCATGTGATGAAGCACTCTAGAGTTTATAATCATCCATGGGGTACATAGATCATTTAGATTTTAAGATAAAACCCATACAGTGGGATTTATATGTATCCTCGTACAAGGATTATGTTTCAATGTAATTCAATGACACTTTACCAGAAACATTACCTTTTATGGTCATGTGAGAAGGACCCATTCATGTAGTTTAACATCATACCGAGAGGACTTCTAGGTAGAAGATTCATTGTAAATAATTAATATGGTACTTATGCTGATGTGGCCTAATATTCCCAAAAGAGATATTTTATCCTGGGTGTATATGAACCAATCAAGGATATGTCTCAAAGAAGATTAGGGTGATTTTTTGTCAAGTTTCTACCTGAGGGATGCTTCCTATGTATCCAGATTGGTGAAGGAATAAATGTCATCTTAGTTTGATTTGAGTTTGGACATAAATCACTAGGGAATCCCATTTGTGGGGGCATGATTAGGCTTAGACATTGGAGATTCCCATTTTAGAGAAACAAGTTGGGGCATACTGATAATGAGGATGGGCTAGTGAGTCCAATGGTATTTTATTAGGACTATCTTCTAAGTAGAACTCCCCTTGATCTTAGGCTTTAGGTGGGCATACTATGTATCCTGATTAGAGTAGGAATACGAGTTTTAAAAGATCATTTTATTTTGGGATTATACCTTTTATGATGCCCATGGTTTGGGGTTATGTCAATGTCATTATCACTACAATTCATTAATCCCAGATGAGTCATGATTAGGGTGACAAATAGGATGAGGTAGTGGATCATAAGATCTCACATCCCACATTATATGAAGATATATGGTATTAGATCCCAAAGGGAGAGAGAGGGGGATTTGAACATTCCAATATCGCTATATTGTTTTGATACCCTAGATAGTCATATTATCTTAACCAGGTATTCCCTAGGTATATTAAGGTAGAAGCATGAATTCAACATCCTGCAGGAAAATCTATGTGCTTACCTTGGTGGTAGTTCCCTAAAATTGGTTATGGGAATGGGGAGAAATGTTTCTTCTTATCAAAGTTAAGAGAAGGTGTGATTTCCCTCTAATATCACTAACCCTCATCATATGGAATGTCCATTGATCATCTTGGATCCCTAAAATAGTTTGGTTCATGTTAGTATCCCAATATTGGACCCCATATTACCATGGGAATGTAAGCTTATGGAAATTATTTGGTCTTCATCATTTAAGGTATTACCTATACGACTCATCTTATCATGGGTATATAGACTAAAAAGGGTGTGCTAATTTTTCTGATGGTTTTATCAAATGGATCATGTGGATTTCGAAGAGTCTTTGGCATAATGTTTTTGGACAAGTTCACATAGGGAATGCGGATGAGGCAGTATAAATGGAAGAATGTGATCAAAGATGGAGAGTGGAACATCCGAGTGTACCCCATTCCCCATACTATTTATTAATGTGGGATGGACCCCTCCTTAGGTATCATTTACCTTCATGGGAGGAGGAATCGTCTGCATACCATGATGGTAAGAAGACATATATATGGTCTGTATAGTGTTTTACTACCCAGTACAAGGTTATTACTGGCTAATAGGATTCAACATGGTGTCATGTAACATCCCAAGTAAGTAATGAATAATTGATATTTTTATCTATGTCTATTAATGAATTATATAGTGTTTTAGAGGCTTAAAATGAAAATAAATCCAATCTTAAGCATGGAATACACTAATATTTTTTAAAAGATTGTTTTACTGCCTTTTGATGGAAACCCATTTTTAAATCTATCTTTTGACAATTTAATAAGCTATGTTTGTAAAAATAAACTTATTCTTTATGATTGGGACATCAAAATTTACTTTGTGTGAATTTTTGGTATTTTTCTGACAATGTTCATTTTTTTAATGAATAGTGAAAAATACTGCATTTTACATCAAAACTGCTTTTTAATCTAATTTATTTATATGATTAGATTATCTTTTTAATTGGTTTTAAAGTTAAATTAGAATATATTTTTACCATTTAATCCAATGGTGGTCATTATGATGAATTTCACTTTGGAATTGGGCATAAACTAATGCCAAACGTTTCATAGATATTATTTCAAAAAAAAAATCGCTATTTGTTTTGACAACGGGAATTATTTTTAAATAAATTATTGATATTTAAATGTTTGGAATTTGTTAAAATAGATTACATATTTGGAATCATAGGGCCAAATTATGTAATCAAGACTCTTTTGTCTTTGGACATTATGAATAGTAACGACGGTAATTATATTTAATTATCTTGATTAATGAGTAATCGGGTAGTCAAGGTTAATAAAATAATATCATAATAATAAAAAAATTACTCCAACAGGTGTCCTACTTCTACTGGTTGTCTCATGTCCGACCATTCGATGTCTTGTGCCAAACATGGGGACCCCATGGAATCACTTTTGTGGAAAGTGACTTGTTATCTTTTTATTTTTTTTAAAGAAAGTAAATATAACTAGAATGTATCACCTGATTAAAACATTTTTTATTTTTTCTACATAGATGATATTTCAGACTATAAATATTCATTGGAAATCTAAAAATATTTCCTACATCATAGTATTTGTTTCATAATTTTTAGACTTTAAATAAATTAAATTATTTATGACATCATGATGATGCAGCGATTACCTCATTAATAAAGGATTTAAATAAAATGAAATGGTAGTGTAAAATCTATGACCTACACATGTCCAAAACCTATTGGATGGGTCTCTTTCTAACCCTTATCACCTTACCCTCGAATTATATCAATGTGGGACCTTTTGAATCCGAAAATCATTTTCAAATAAAGTAACATTTCTTTACTTTCCAAGAGTGCCCCTCCTCTCCTCTTATAAAAGGCCCCCACCTCTACCTCCTTACCCACACTCCCAAAGCCTTTGGCTCGGCCAAACCCTTACCATTTTGTCTTTCCACTTCCCTATCTTACTACTTGAATCCTCTCTTTTGGCAGAAGTCTTCCCAAGGAAGCCTTTGAGCTCAAACCAAAGGGAGTTACCCGATTTTAAGGTAATGTCTTCACTTGAGTCCTTTTGTTTTATTTTTCTTCTCCAACCCCATAAACTCTTTTTATTCATTTCTTTTTTAACAAATCTTGTATATTAAATATACTAGGATGTTTTTATAAAAAGTATTCGAGCTACACTTACACACACTTACACTTAATGGTTAAAGTACATACTGTTTCCGTGGATGCTGAATTTATGCCTCCCAAAACGATGATTGTTGAACATTATTTTAACACCTTTAATGGTGGCCATTAATATGTCACTATATTTAAATATGATATATAATATGTTTATTGTTTCCTTAATCTTCTGTATTTTTGATTTTGGGCATACTTTTATGGTTTCCATTATGGGTAAACGCGATATCTTCATTTAAGGAAGAGCGGACTACCACCCCCTCAAAGTGATTTGATTCGTTAAATACCATATGTGGGAAATATAAAGGATGCAACTATGATATTATATATGATATTATAATGAAATTATAATATACCTTTATATAATTATGCTTCCATTCTTTAAAATATGAAATAGAAATGAAAGTAGCGTTCATGCGTACGTACGGCTTACTGTCTCCATGAACGGTGCATTTCATTTCATACCTCTGAATGATTTTGTAATATTATAAATCCATGTATATACTGGATATATATGATATATACATCATTATTATAATTCTGGATATAATGGATACATGAACAACTTGTAATTATAAAGGGTTTATTTTTTACTCAAGTACCAATGATCGTTAAAACAACTGTTATTAACTTAAATAATTACATAGTGTTCATCACATGGAAGTAAGTGATATAAAAGGAATAATGAACTTGAAAAAGGTTCTTAAGAAAGTAGAAATTAACTCAAGTTTATTATTCAGGACATTAAAGAATGATCGAGTCAAGTCAGACCTGAGGTATGGGACTTCGCCTCAATCTCCTTTCATTGGGGAATATTTTGTTTTATACAAAACCTTCTTTTATACGATGTATAAACCCCTTTTAATTTATTTTTATTCAAAAGGGATCTTTTTTATACAAATAATTTACTGAAAGAAAATTGGGAATGTTTTTGTCGTACGTATGCGGCGACAATAAATTCTCCGCCCCCGTGACCATTATTTGAGTTTCAGCTTCCTCTACAAGCCATACCTTTTTTCTAAAAGAAAAATAAATACCATGTTTTACTTTTCTTTTATTTTGGTATTGATAATGGTTTTCATAATGTTTTTATATCAATGTGTTGTATTGATATCTTGTGATTGAATGGTGGAAATGTTATGTTTCCTTTATGAATGTTTTATGTGATACGATTATGTTGAGGTTTTTGTGCATTATTATGAAGACGGGTGCTTTCGTGATAAACTAAGGGAGGGTGAGCCCGATATATCTCTCCAATGCATTGGGTAACGCGAAGGAGTGAAATGTTAAGGTTTCTCTAAAGAGATTTAGGGAATATACTTTGATGGGTATTCCAAACGTAACCAAGAGGGTTACTCCCTACATAAGATTGTTATGAATGCCTCAAGTTACCTTTATGTCTTATGATTTCTATGATTTATTCATGATTTGATGAGGTATGTTTAAGTGCTTATGTTTTATGTGTAAAGTATGATTTCATTCTTATGTATATATGTACCCATGTTTCCTTTCCATATTTTTATATCCCTTACTGAGCTTTTTATGCTCATCCCAAGTTTTTTGAAATGTTTTTCATAGGTCAAGGGAAAGGTACATGATATGATGATAGTGTCAAGGAAGTGTCAAGAAAGAATCCATGTTTTATTTTAAATATGTTTCCATTGATGGGAAATAATAATACTATATTTATTTAACCACTTTGTTTATATGTGGAATGTAATGCAATTTTATGATCTAATTCTCTAAAACTCTAAACCCGAAAATATCCTCAATGTGTAATCCTGTAATAACTCAAGATTAAGTAAGGCTTAAGGCTGGGGCCTTATAGTTGGTATCAAAGGACGGTTTAGATAACTTTAGGAGTTATAATTCTATTAAATGATTATGCAAAAATATATTTTTTAAATGATATATTATTTGAAGATTACCATGTTGCTTCATCTAAGACATGTTTGTTCAGAATGGTTTTCCGCAGAGGAAACATGGAAGCAGTGCTCGGAAGGCATACAGAAGGTAATAACCTTCCAAATCAGCATCCTGAGATGGTCAGAATTGGAACTGAATAGTTTGTTGCAGTAATGGCGCAGTTGACTCAAGCGATAAATGGCGGTGGTATCCATACATGAGATCAGCCAGATCAACCGCAGAGGAACATG
This sequence comes from Viscum album, assembly GCA_963277665.1. NCBI lineage: Eukaryota > Viridiplantae > Streptophyta > Magnoliopsida > Santalales > Viscaceae > Viscum > Viscum album. The sequence goes on along the minus strand of OY728150.1, from coordinate 408,344,149 downwards.
TCAGTGGTGGAACATTTCATGAGGCAACATCCCCCATCATTCAGAGGATCATCTGACCCTGTGCTAGCTGAAGGGTAGATTAAAGCACTGTAGAAGATTTTCGATGTCATGGGGTGCTCAAACAATCAAAAGGTTAGTCTTCTATTTACCGTTTGGAGGGTGAAGCAGATCAGTGGTGGTCGATGGTTAAAAATATCAGGGATGCTGATGAGATTGATGCTCTTGACTGAGATTAATTCAAATGTATGTTTCTTGAAATGTATTTTCCTAGGGCTGTTCGACTTAGGATGGAAAAACAATTCTTTGAATTGAGGCAAGAGGAAGACTCAGTGGCTACCTATGAATAAAGGTTCACTCGATTGGCAAGGTATGCTCCAAATTTTATCCGAGACCTTGATAGTAAAATCAATCATTTTTATTAAGGATTAAATCCAAAATATCGAAGGTAATTAGCTTCTCGTGAGTTTAAAAGTTATGAAAACTTGTTTGATGTGCTGAGATGTTGGAAATGGAGTTTTCCGATGATCAAGTGTTCTATAACAACCAGTAGAAGAAGAGACCAAGGTGGCGGGAGAAAGGGAAGAATTCTTCAAAAAAGTCTGATGGTAAGAAATCTAAGTTTCTAGTTTGTGATAAATACGGAAAAAGGCATGCTGGTGAATGTCTTCTGAATTTTGGAAAGTGCTACCGATGTGGTAAGATGGGACATAAGGCTCGTGATTGCACTGAAAAAGATCAAGGTGAAGGTAAGACCAAATTTGATTTACAGTTAGTGAAATGTTTTAAGTGCAATGAGATAGGTCACTATGCAAATGTGTGTCCGACAAAGAGATTGAGTGATGGGAAGTAGTTAGACTACAAGCAGAAAGGGGTGGTGGAATCCTTTGCAACTACTTCAGCATATGTCGGTCCATCAAATGAAGTTTTATCAGGTACTTTGTTTGGTTTTTCAGATTATGCCAGTGTGTTGTTTGATTCAGGGTCTACAAATTCTTTCATCTCTGAAACCTTTTCTAGTAAAATGGGAATACCATCTCAAGAAATGACTCCTGAACTTTTGGTAAGAACACCTAGGGGAAATGTTGTGGAAAAAAGAATTTATAAGAATCTTCCTATCCTTATCTGTGGAAAGAACCTACTTTCAAACCTTATTGATCAACCTCTAGTAGAGTTTGATTTTATCCTGGTTATGGATTGGCTCTCTATTTACCATTCTAAGATTGACTGTAGAGCTACAGAAGTTTATTTTCATAAGGGCTTTCAGTTTGTGTACAAGAATGAACCCTTACTGTTGATAACTTATCAAGAAGCCAAGAAACTTGTAAAAGATGGAAATGAATGTTACCTTGGACACATCATTAAAAATAAAGGAACTGTTCAGATTAATGATGTGCCAGTGGTAAATGAGTATCATAATGTTTTTCCTGATGAGTTTCCTGGAATAATACCAGATAGGGAAGTTGAGTTTACTGTTGACTTAGTTCATGATGCTAAGCCAATTTCAAAACCCCCTTATCGAATGGCTCAAATTGAAATTTTAGAGTTGAAGGAGAAATTGAAAGATTTATTAGTGAAAGGTTTCATTTGACCTAGAACATCACCATGGGGTGATTCTATTTTATTTGTTAAAAAGAAAGATTATTCAATGAGACTTTGCATTGATTATAGAGCCTTGAATAACATCACTGTTAAGAACAAATATCATTTGCCTCATATCGATGATTTGTTTGATCAGCTCCAGGGAGCTTAGTATTTTTCAAAGATTGACCTGATATCGGTGTACCATCAGCTGAATGTAAAGGAAGCAGATGTTCCGAAGACTGCATTCCATACAAGATATGGCCATTATGAATTTTTAGTAATGACATTTCGGCTAACCAATGCACCTGCTGTATTCATGGAATTAATTAATAGAATTTTCATGAGTTCTTGGATAAGTTTGTGGTGGTTTTCATTGATGATATTTTGGTGTTTTCTAAAGGTAAATAGGAGAATTAAAGACATTTAAGGGTTATCTTGCAAACCATAAAAGAAAATAAACTGTATGGAAAATTCAGCAAGTGCGAGTTTTGGTTGCAACAAATTTCTTTCCTTGGTTACATTGTTTCTAAAGATGGGATAACCGTTGATCCTGCAAAAACAAAGGTTGTTTAAGAATGGCCAAGACCCAAAAATGTAACAGAGATTCGTATCTTCCTTGGTTTGGCAGGATATTACCGAAGGTTTGTTAGAAATGTTTCACGGTTATCTAGTCCAATGACTAAGCTAACTCGGAAGGGTGTTAAGTTTATCTGGAAAAAGAATGTAATGATTGTTTTCATGAGTTGAAAAGAAGTTTGGTGAATGCTCCAGTTTTGGCACTACATTCTAGGAATGGTGAGTTTGTTATATACAGTGATTCTTCATTGAAAGGACTTGGTTGCGTCCTAAAGCAGAATGATCAGGTAATTGCGCATGCTTCACGACAGTTGAAAACTCATGAGGTAAATTATCCGACACATGATTTGGAATTAGTTGCTGTTGTTTTCGCTTTAAAAATTTGGAGGCATCATTTTTATGGAGTAAAGTGTGAAATATATACTGATCCCAAATGGTTAAAGTATATATTCACTCAGAAAGAGTTAAACATGAGACATAGGAGATGGCTGGAATTAATCAAGGATTATGATTGTACAATTCATTACCATCCGGGAAAAGAAAATAAAGTGGCCGATACTTTGAGTCAAAAAAGTAATTCTTCATTAGCAATGTTGCGTTTGGAAAGTAATCCTTCGGTTAAGGATTTGATGAGCTATGGCATAGAAGTTGTTGGTGCAGGAAGTTCTTCTGTTTTGTTTCAGATATCAGTGAGATCATCTCTATCAGATAAAGTCAAGCAAGCATATATGCAAGACAGTGAGTTGTAGAAAAAGGTATAGCTAGTTCAGAAAGGTAAGTTGCCTGAATTCAGCATTGAAAATAATTGCGTTTTGACATTTGGGAAGAGATTGTGTGTGCCTTGTGATTCACAGTTGAAGAGAGAGTTTTTATGTGAAGCTCATAGTTCTCCATTTTCAGTTCATCCTGGCAGTACTAAGATGTACAGAGAACTACGGGAGTATTATTGGTGGGATGGAATGAAAAGAGATATTGCTAATTTTACTGTGAAGTGTTTGACATGTCAATAGGTTAAAGTAGAGTAGCAGTTACCAAAAGGGATGCTTCAGCCTTTACTAGTTCCAGAGTGGAAATGGGATAATATATCCATGGACTTTGTTGTGGGATTACCAAAGAAATCTCGAGGTAATAATGCAATCTGGGTTATTGTTGATCGCTTGACTAAATCTGCTCATTTCCTTGCTATACGAGATAATTTTTCCCAAGATCAACTTTCCCATTTTAATCTTAAAGAGATAGTCAGGTTACATGGAGTTCCTCACTCCATTGTATCCAATCATGATCCGAGGTTTACTTCTAACTTTTGGAAAGGCCTTCAGAAGTCGTTGAGTACTGAATTAAATTTTAGTACAACATTTCACCCTAAATCAGATGGGAAGTTAGAATGAACAATTCAGACCTTGGAGGATATTCTACGAGCTTGTTCGATGGATTATTAGGGAAGTTGGGACCAACATCTTTCTTTGGTTGAATTTTCATATAATAACAGTTTTCATTCCAGTATACAGATGGCACCATTTTAGGAGTTATATGGGAAGTGGTGTCGAACTCCAGCTTTTTGGGATGAAGTGGGTGAAAGGAAGTTGATGGGACCCGAATTGTTAGAAGTGATGGCCGAAAAAGTTCAGCTGATTCAGAAACACATGAGAACACCTTAGAGTAGGTAGAGGAGTTATACAGACAATAGGAGGAAGGATCTAAATTTTGAGGTAGGTGATCATGTTTTTCTCAAAGTGACACCATGGAAAAGTGTGATGAGATTTGGTAAGAAAGGAAAGATGATTCCAAGGTTCATTGGACCATATGAAATTCTAGAGAGAGTTGGATCAGTTGCATACTGGGTGGCTTTACCTCCGAGTTTATCTCAGGTACACAATGTTTTTCACGTTTCGATGTTGAGAAAGTATATGCCAGATCCATCTCATGTTTTGAGTCCAGAGGTAGTTCAGCTGGAAGAGAACCTATCTTCTGAGGAACAACCGGTCTAGATTCTTGACCACAGGGAGCATGTGTTACGAAATAAGGTGATTAATCAGGTAAAGGTTTTGTGGAAAAACCACACGATGGAAGAGACAACATGGGAATCTGAATATGCAATGAGGGATAAGTACCCCCATTTGTTTGATATGTAAATAAATTGCAGGGACGCAATTTTCTAAAGGGGGGAAGGATGTAACATCCCAAGTAAGTAATGAATAATAGATATTTTTATTTATGTCTATTAATGAATTATATAGTGTTTTAGAGGCTTAAAATGAAAATAAATCCAATCTTAAGCATGGAATACACTAATATTTTTAAAAGATTGTTTTACTTCCTTTTGATGGAAAACCATTTTTAAATCTATCATTTGACAATTTAATAAGCTATTTTTGTCAAAATAAACTTATTCTTTATGATTGGGACATCAAAATTTACTTTGTGTGAATTTTTGGTATTTTTATGACAATGTTCATTTTTTAATGAATAGTGAAAAATAATGCATTTTACATCAAAACTCATTTTTAATCTAATTTATTTGTATGATTAGATTATCTTTTGAATTGGTTTTAAAGTTAAATTAGAATATAATTTTACCATTTAATCCAATGGTGGTCATTAGGATTAATTTCACTTTGGAATTGGGCATAAACTAATGCCAATCTTTTCATATATATTATTTATAAAAAATCCGCTATTTGTTTTGACAACGGGAATTATTTTTAAATCCTTTATTGAAATTTCTGTGTTTGGAATTTGGTAAAATGGATTCCATATTTGTAATCAGAAGGTCCAAATTATGTAATCAAGACTCTTTTGTTTTTTTGGACATTATGAGTAGTAACGACGGTAATTATCTTTATTTATATTGATTAATGAGTAATCGGGTTGTTAAGGATAATAAAATAATATCATAATAATAAACAAATGACACCAACATGTGTCCTAAGTCTACTGGTTGTCTCATGTCCGACCATGGGATGTCTTGTGCCAGACATGGGGACCCCATGGAATCACCTTTGTGGAAAGTGACATGTTATCTTTTTATTTGTTTAAAGAAAGTAAATATAACAAGAATGTATCACGTGATTAAAAGATTTTTAATTTTTTCTACATAGATGATATTTTAGACTATATATATTCATTAAAAATCTAATAAGATTTCCTACATCATAGTATTTTTTTCATAATTTTTATACATTAAATAAATTAAATTATTTATTACATCATGATGATGCAGCGATTACCTCATTAATAAAGGATTTAAATAAAATGAAATGATAATGTAAAATATATGACCTACACATGTCCAAAACCTATTTTATGGATGGATTTCGAACCCTTATCACCTTAACCTTGAATTATATCAACGTTGGACCTTCTGAATCCGAAAATCATTTTCAAATAAAGTAACATTTCTTTTTTTCCAAGAGTGCCCCGTCCTCTCCTCTTATAAAAGGCCCCCACCTCTACCTCCTTACCCACACTCCCAAAGCCTTTGGCTCAGCCGAACCCTTCCCATTATGTCTCTCCACTTCCCTATCTTACTCCTTGAATCCTCTCTTTGGGAAAAAGTCTTCCCAAGGAAGCCTTTGAGCTCAAACCAAAGGGAGTTACCCGATTTTAAGGTAATGTCTTCACTTGAGTCATTTTGTTTTATTTTTCTTCTCCAACCCCCTAAACTATTTTTATTAATTTCTTTTGTAACAACTCCAGTATCTTCAATATACTAGGATGTTTTTATAAGAAGGATTTGAGCTACACTTACACACACCTACATCTAATCGTTAAAGGATATACTGTTTCCGTGGATGGTGAATTTATGCCTCCAGAAACGATGATTGTTCAACATTCTTTTAACACCTTCAAAGGTGGCCATTAAGATGTCACTATATTTATTTATGATATATAATATGTTTATGTTTTCCTTAAGCTTCTGTATTTTTCATTTTGGGCATACCTTTATGGTTTCCATTATGGGTAAACGTGATATCTTCATTTAAGGAAGAGCGGACTACCGCCCCCTCAAAGTGATTTGATTCGTTAAATACCATATGTGGGACGTATAAAAGATGAAACTATGACATTATATATGATATTATACTGGAATTATAATATACCTTTATATCATTATTATTCCATTCTTTAAAATATGAAATAGAAATTAAAGTAGCGTTCATGCGTACGTACGGCTTACCATCTCCATGAACGGTGCATTTCATTTCGTACCTCTAAATGATTATGTAATATTATAAATTCATGTATATACTGGATATATATGATATATACATCATTATTATAATTCTGGATATAATGGATACATAAACAACTTGTAATTATAAAGGGTTTATTTTTGACTCAAGTACCAATGATCGTTAAAACGACCGTTATTAACTTAAATAATTACATAGTTTTCATGACATGGAAGGAAGTGATATAAAAGGAATAATGAACTTGAAAAAGGTTCTTAATAAAGTAGAAATTAAATCAAGTTTATTATTCAGGACATTAAAGAACGATCGAGTCAAGTTGGACCCGAGGTATGGGGCTTCGTCTCAATCTCCTTTCATTGAGGCATATTTTGTTTTATACAAAACCTTCTTTTATACGGTGTATAAACCCCTTTGACTTTTACGTTTATTCAAAAGCGATCTTTTTTATACAAATCATTTACTAAAATACAAGAGGGAATGTTTTTTTCATACCTATGCGGTGACAATGACTTCCCCGCCGGCGTGACCATTATTTTAGTTTCGTCTTTCTCTACAAGACATACCTTTTTTAAAAAGAAAAATAAATACCATGTTTTACTTTTCTTCTATTTTGGTATTGAAAATGGTTTTGATAATGTTTTTTTATCAATGTGTTGTATTGATATCTTGTGATTGAAAGGTGGAAATGTTATGTTTCCTTTATGCTTGTTTTATGTGATACGATTATGTTGAGGTTCTTGGGCATTATTATGAAGACAGGTGGTTCCGTGATAAAATAAGGGCGGGTGAGCCCGATATAGCTCTCCAATGCATTTGGTAATGCGAAGGAGTGAAACGTTAAGGATTATCCGAAGAGATTTAAGGAATATACTGTGATGGGTATTCCAAACGTAACCAAGAGGGTTACTCCCTACATAAGAATGTTATGAATGCCTCAAGTTACCTTTATGTCTTATGATTTCTATGATTTATTCATGATTTGATGAGGTATGTTAAAGTGCTTATTTTTTATGGGTAAAGTATGATTTCATTCTTATGTATATATGTACCCATGTTTCCTTTCCATATTTTTATATCCCTTACTGAGCTTTTAATGCTCATCCCACGTTTTTTGATATTTTTTTCACAGGTCAAGGGAAAGGTGCATGATATGATGATAGTGTCAAGGAAGTGTCAAGAAAGAATTCAGGTTTTATTTTAAATATGTTTACATTGATGGGAAAGAATAATATTATCTTTATGTAACCACTTTGTTTATATGTGGAATGTAATGAAAGTTTTATGATCTAATTTTCTAAAACTCTAAACCTGAAAAGATCCACAATGTGTAATCTTGTAATAACTCAAGATTAAGTAAGGTTTAAGGCTGGGGCCTTATATGTCGGGTTCCACCAACATAGCGTATTGCTACACGGTGGATGGTTCAACCCACATAACATCATGATACGTGGGGTGGAGGAGTTGATAATGGGAATTGGTTCAGCACAATGCCATTATTTCATCCGTGAAAGAGATACAGATCAAAATATACCACTTGTTATGATTCATTATTCAGTTTTCCTCTATATGACTAGTTTATACCAGCGGGTTCATCATATGTGGTCCTCACCTCTTCAATCATTATCTTCAGAAATTCATCTCAAAAGTCTATCTAATCCATTGAAATCTTCACCCTCCTTGTCATCTCCCCTCAACATCCCTTTATAGAGTGTTGGGGAAGCTGGATTTATAGTTCACTTGACTCATTTTACGGAATCCCATTGGGAGATCACCTGGATCATGGACGACTCAGTAAAAAGAGTACCATGGGATTGCGGTTGATGGCGGTGAAAATCACTACCTCAATCCCACGAATGACATCATCCCTCTTACGGGGCACAACTTTCTTTACCTCATCTGTGCACTATTGAGTTCGTAGGAATGGTATGTTGGGGGGAGTTTCTCCATCTCCATTTCTCAGATGATGTGGTTCATGGTGACGATACGACAGGGTGATTTTCTTGGCCTCTAATTTTCTTTTGAAGTAGTTCATGATGATGGAAGGAAGTTGTATTTGTTCCACATACTAATTGGTTTATGGGAAATTCCATATTCAATCTATTTGCTGGATTTAGTAAATGGATGAATTATTTTACATTTTTAAATTCGTCTTCTTCAACAATTTTCACTAAATAATTCACCCAATTTTTTTCTTTACTTATCTAAAATTATTGTAGTATTTAACTTCCCTTTGTAATGTTTTTAGGATCCTAAAATAGTTTCGGACTTTGAGTCGTTGCCAATGTAAAAAGATTATATTGAAATATATTACTCATATAGATTGAATTATTATCTTATTATTCTTATACACACCATTTAATATTATACTCATTAATCATTATTATAAACCCCTGTTGAAATAATTTGTTATTCCTTTCATAAAATGAATCTATTATGGTTTCCTTGTAATGTGATTTAAAATAGAATATAATATATCAAAACATTTCATTTGAAACCAATTATTCTTGAGCTCTTGACTATAATCACCTATTATAGAAACATTCTTGAAACCTTTCTCAAATTTGAAAAAATATAATATAATTAAAAAATAGATAATTTAAGAATTAAAATATAAATTAACCCCATTAAAATATTTTGAAATAATGTATAATAAATATAAACCATATTAACTGAAGATATATTCTAGAGTACTTCCAAATAAAACCAAATTAAAATGTTATAATGCTGCTCTAGTACCACACTAACCAAAAAGAAAAAAAAATTGTTCATTTTTTACATTCAAACATGGATAAAAAACTAGTTTTCATCCACATGATGATAAATTATTAGAAACACGTTCTTATATTTTCAAAGATATTATAGTAAAGACATATTGTAATGACCCAAAATTATATGAGAAAATTATAATATAACTATAAATATATTAAATATTTCAACAAATTACATGGAAATATCTCTTATTTCAATATTATAGAAATTGAATTTTCTATGAGAAATAAAACAAAAATATTCAGTCTAAAACATATGGAATTTGTCATTATAAAATTAATAGAAATATTATCATTAGTTAATTTTGAGTTAATAATAATTTTACGAACAAAACCATAAACATAAAGTACTCCAAATATAATGGTGTAAACAGCTATAATAACATCTCTAAATCCTTTTTTAGTCCCCATAATGGTAACTCAAAAATTTATATGAAAAGTATTATATTTATAGTATATTGTGAACGTTTATGGGTCTCTTAAAATTATTCATATGTACCCATGATCTTTTTTTTAATTTATTATTATTACATTGACGTTTTTCTTATAATATTTATATACATATGGTACTAAAGAATCATTTAAGCCAAATATATTAGAATGAAAACATTTTTTACCCACAGAGAATGAACATAAGTATTAAATTTGGTATATTATGTAAACAACTTGAAATAAAATTTCCATTATGTCTAATTATTATGGAGTCCTCAAAAACAAATTTTGGAAATAAATTTCTTTTGTGACATATAAATAATATCTAATATAATAGAAACTCATAGAAGTTTATTTCACAATGAAATTTGTACAAATCTAATGATATTTTCCACTATAATAAATTCATTTCCTAATATTGGTATCAATTTTAAAATTTATCAATATATCCATTTTTTACCATCTAATGGTAAACATATATAATTAATCATTTATAAATTCAAAATACTCATTTAGATTATCAAATTTAAGAGTATGATAAGATAAACATATAAAAGTAATATATGTTATATATTTAATAATTTCAATCATATTGTTATTATCATATATAATTTAATTGTGGTTTTCTTTCAATTTTATATTTCAATGTGTAAAATGATCTAAATATTTTTAATGATTATCAAAAACAACATTAAACCCATCTATATATTGAAATTCAATCTCAAACGTAGAATAAAAAATTATAAGGTTAATTCATTCTATCAATAAACTGTATTTATTACTTCTTCATTTTCAAACATTTAACTCAATAAGCTATATACAGTGAAAAACCATGATCCATTCATTCCACACATCTCTATTATTTTTTTAATAAATTATTTTGTATCATTCCTATGTATTGTTAACTCAAAATTTATTGGAATTTCATTCTACACTTTGGACATACATCATTACCTGAAATAAAAATGGAATTTTAGGTTTCACCTTTTCTTTCATTCCAATTTTTACATCTCTTGAAATCACCATATGATATTTTTAAAAAACATTTTCATTGTTTACATTTCATTTAATTCATTTTTTAATTTCTGTAAAATTATTTGGCACACGTTTTTACTTCACTATAATTAAAATACTCTCTAGGAAAAATATTTCTATATTTAAATGAAACATCTAATTTTTGTTATTGTTATAAATAAAAAACATGTTCTTCAACTCAAGTTTATATTGAGGTATTGAAAATATTTATTCATTTATTTATTATTCTTTAATTTTATTTATTATAAAAATATATAGTATCTTTTATTTTTATTTTTAAATAAATTAGTAAAAAAATATTTATAAATAACTATAGTTTATATGTTTTTTATAGAACACCCCTCCCATGCACATTTTTTATGAAAACAGTGACCATAATTCTCATTTTTATGAATTCTAAAATACTATAATTCATCCCTTAGTTTATAATTAATATATAGTTATTTTTTCAATCCTAGAGGGTGTAAAATTGAATATTCCTAAAATATCATAAGTTTCCATAAATATTAAAACATTATTGTTGAGATTAATACTAATTGAGTAATATATAAAATTAATAGTTTTTTAATTTGTGACATAATTTATTACATCATTGAGTCATGAATATCTAATTAAACTACATGTATTTTACAAGATATTATAATCAAAATTACATTATAAATGATTGATTTTTTTGTGAACCTTCTATTCATGTTTAAAATATTTATAGAATTGTTCATAAAAATATTTTGTACTCTATTTTATCAAACAATATGGTATTTCTTTACCATCAATAAAATTAATATTCTCTTTATACAGTTTATCACTAAAGGTATATATTAGTATACCTAAAAATATTTAGCTTATGAAAATGTTATGATATTATTTTTTGACTACATATTGTAAGGGTAAAGTTAATAAGGGGTTATTAACTTTTTAAAAATTAAATTTCAATATGAAAATATTGTAAAGAAAAACAGTTATATTGGTTTAGATCATTTTAATCATACTCTATTGTATCTGTTTTAATACTCCTTAATAATTATTGAATGTAATAACGATTTCATAATATGGAGGGTTTGTTTCATCCCTATATAATTATCCTCATATAAGGTATACATAACCATGAATAATTGTGTAATTTATAAAGGTACAAGAATGAACAAAACTATAAATTTTAAGGAGGTATAATTAAATACAGGGTAATATTTCTATTATGAAAAATTATAAAATAAAATTGTTAAGTAAATTAACATATAAAATAAATGAATAATTTATATTTATAAAAGAATATGGTATTTTAATAAAAAAACATATTTATTAAAACATTATACCTTCAACACACATATTTCCAAGAATTAAATTATTTTTATCTTGTTTAAAGTAATAGATAACAAAAAAAATGTATTCCTTTATAATTTTTTTGTTCTAATTCCCACACAATGGTTCTCACAAAATCGTTTCTAAAAAATTAATTTATTTTTAATTTTTCAAAATTAAATTCTTTTGGTTTCTATAATATAATATTCGTATTAAGGTATTAGGTCATATTTTCTTTTTGAACCCTAAATTAGTATAGTTATGAGCATATTAAATAATTGTTTTCATAAATATAAGTAAAATTTTTTGCTTATATGTATCTATGATATTGTGATATATAGTTCTTTTTAGCACGATAATGTTTTATTGTGTTGAATATTAGTATTTTGTTATCTATATGATATTTTTCCAAACCACATTGGAAAAGCAACATTTGTATTCAGTCACTATATGAATCTATTAAAAGTAAAACTGAATATTAATTTTATATTATCATTTGTTCATTATAGAATATTTTTTCCATGTTATTTTCCAAGAAGTAACTTGAATTAAAACAAAAATAAAAGGCATAAGGAACTATTGACAAATATAACAAGTTCGGTATGAAATATAATATTAGAATAACAAAATTCATATACATGATTGTTAATTCTATTTTTTATTAAAAATGAACTAAACCTATTCGGGATTCCAAGTAATTACATTTTTTGAATACAAAAATAATCATCAACGTATATATTCATGAGAATTTAGCAACATTCCAAAACATGATGAATGTTAAAATTGAAATTAAATCTTATAACCTTGAAAATTATGAATCATAATTTGATGTGGAAAAGTTCTTATAGATAACCCAAGGTAATCATCAAAGAAAATAAATGTTGGTAATGGTAAAATAAATACATTTGTGGGTAGTGACTTGTAAATTTTTTAATAACAATAAATTAACAAACCAAAACATAATGTATCCAAAAAATAAACTCAATTTAAAAAATAATACGACTTAAAAATATATTATGCTAATAATAACATTAAGATGTTGAATAATTGATCAAAAAATAAATGTTGCATTACCTTTGTTTTCATACAAACATTATGACAAAGTTTACAATATCTATAATACCCTTAAAAATATATATCAAACCTATTTATGAATTATATTATGTATAATTATTTGACTTATAAAATCAAAAAAATATTTATGGAAAAATATTTGATGACCAATTATTTTCTACAATATAGAAACTATTTTAGTTCATGGTTTCTCACAACTCCCATTTACAGTGGATATCGCTTCATATTATTTCTATTTACTCTTAATTAAAATATATATTCAATTAACTATCATCCAATTGTCAGCCATTTTAGACTTATATACTTTTAAAATCATCACCTGAAATCATATTGAGTGAGATATTGTTTTTAAAATTATTTAATTAGTTTCATGATGCATCATTAACGACTATCAAATCTAAATATTAAAAAATAATCATAAAGTAAATATAAAAACAAAAAAAAATAAAAATAAGTAATTACCAACATGCAATATAATATTTTAATTAAATTTCTATAATGGAAATATAAATGAATAGATTAGTTTTATCAATTGTATACCACATTGGTGAGATAGAAATATCTTTGGTTAGGGTTAAAATTTTAATATTCCGTATTCATTTAAATTTTCATAAAATTAATGATGAGAATATGAATGGAAAAGACACAATTATTTTTTTAATAAAATACTTAGAACCACCATAAATAAAATTAATTAACATAATGGAAATTTTGTTATGGATTTTAGTATTTCTTTAAATATAATATCTTTTATTCTATGATGAAATGATTTAGCAAGTGTTCATGTATTCTATCTAACCTCTCTAGCCTACTCCGAACACTTATATATGAATCTCTTTAGTCCTATAGTCCAATTTTTAAATACAATTCCTCACATGTTTATTTTATTTTTATGTTTATATATTTAATAGTAAAAAATCTCATTTATAATATAGTCCCATTAATCAATAATTCCACTAAATTTATAATAGAAATATTTCCTCAAAATATAAAAAATTAATATATTAATAATCCTAATGTGTTTCATGTAATATTTTATATTATTGTACTTAAAAAAGAATTAAAATTTTATTCAAATTTACCCAAGATGAAAATATATATATATATAAACTTTTTGACATTCCTAATTTTGTTCCTTCAATTTAGTTTTTTGATATTTTATTAAATGATATTACTTAAACAGTGATGTAGACATAATAATGACTCAACCCAAGCATTCATAATTTGAAAAAAATTGATGTAATAAAATAAAAGTTTCTAAAATAATTCTTAAAATTTATTATAATCAATAAGAGATCATAATGTAGTAGTTATAAATAAATCTATCCTCAGTTAATTTAAAAATAAAAAAATTGAATTTGTACCCATCGTAGTGAAAAATAATGGGTATTTATATTGGATAAACCATTAAATTCATATTATTTAATTATTTGTAATATTAATTTCAAAAATGTAAACACCACAAATTGTGATGTATAGTATTTTCAGAGTACTAGACATATTAATAAAAATTAAATATCCTAAATTCAACTTAATCAATAAAAACTCAAAATGTTTCTCTAACAATCGTAAGGCCCCTAAAACTATATAGGATAAAGGGGTATGCTAAGAAACATACTACGGGAATAATCATGAAAATAATTAACTACATGACAGTCATGAATAAAAACAAGATATCATAAGGATAATGGTTATCTTCATGAAAACATGGCTTTAGGGAATGAAATTATAGGAACAAGCATGTGGTGGAATCATAAACCAAGATTTCATAAAAATATATAATGATTAACGACAAATATATAATTAAATATCTTAAATATCATCATAATCATGTTATTCTCTAGTTAAATATCTTTATAAATAATTTTATTAGGATAACTTGCGGTAGACTATACATAGTGTGATTAAGCTAACCGCACCTGGAAAATTCAGGGTTTCTCATGAGAAATTAATATTGGCCACTGAGTTTTATTCATATAATGGAATATCCTAGAATATATTATGATCAAAAACATCATAATTTATAAAATCATGTATGTTCTAAAAAAAGGAAAAAATAAACAAAAAATAATAAAAAATCAAGATTATCACATTAGAAGAAAGGGGATTTCATAATATTATCTTAAGTCATAAACTAAGGCTATATAATATTAAATCAATTTGAGCATTAATAATTTCAAAAGGGAAAATGGTTCTTTTACAAGTGTGTTAATTTTATAATATAGTTCTTAATACAATTTTAATAAGTAAGATATAATTAACATCTTATGTGATGGTTTGCATAAAGAGAGAAGGAATATTTAACAATGAAAAGGTTAAATTGATTTACATTAAAAAATTATTTTATCTAAAATGTATTCCCATGAAATAAGTAAGATTAAAAAACAATTTAATGTGAAAATATTTTATGTGGAAGATACATGAGATGATTGTATAAAAGAGATTTTCCATAAATCACATAGTTTTATTAAATTAAATAACATTGAAGGGATCATAAAATTTCTATATCCACAAATAATAAAGGTAAATTAAACTATGAATTAATTTATATAGAGTATATATAAATAAGATTACTGATATAATAAATAATTACCTAATAGAAAAATTAGAAATATAAAATGGACATGTAACCAAAATTTAACAAGTACGATTGAGATGATTATCTACTTTTATATATATAACCATTCACCGCACACACTAAATTTCATGAATAGTTAAATATTGTTTATTAAAAATATAAAATAAATCAAATTCATATTTATTTATATTTATTAGTCCCATAAATTTTCCTTTGTTATTTATTTTTAATTTAGATTTCAATTTCAACAGTTATATAGATTTGTTGTGTTATTTTCATTGAAACACTTTTGATTGCTGATCATAGTTAAAGGTGTTGTCAAATAAATTCTTGATATCTTAAATTTTGTAGGTTAATATATTATATTTTTTACATCAGGATAATATATATATATATATATGTTCCAAGGATATCTTAAAAAATATTCTAATTTACCACGGTTCATTTATAATCCCATTTAAGGCAGAAAAAGTTAATATAAGAATTTTATATTTCTCTGATATATATATTGTATAATATTGTCATTAATGAATATTAACAGTGCTAAAAATATCATATTATACAAATATATAACATTTTTTATCCTACCAAATAATAAAGTTATAGAAAATTGAACATGTCGGTCATGGAGTCTGTAGTCTGCACACAAACATGAAAATCACGCCCCTTTGCATAATTATATTGTAAGGAATTGTAAAATATAAATTTAAATTGTATAATAACATTTAATTATAAAAATTGGTTTTTTCAGTCTCCCATGGATATAGTGGACTGTATGGTTGTATAGGAAGAAAAGATCAATGAAACAATGGCAGTGACTATTTCATTTTACTTAAATGATACCACATTAGTTTCTTTTTAAGAAACATTAACATTGGATTTTGGTGAGAGAAAATATTAAAATCCATAGTGATGGTGTTGAGGGGAAAATACGGTAGTGTTTCTTTATATAAGGATTTTTTGTTGGAGTTGAAAATGGGGGAAGAGGTGGTCACCTTTTATAAATGAGAAAAATTACACATTTATAAAAAAACAATTTCTCCACGATATAACAGAAATTACCAAGGGAAAAGCATAACAATGTTCCATAATGATTTTTAGATATATTTAACTTTAAAACTCCCTTAACCATTCAATATAATAGTAGTTTATTATATATTTTAGTCATATTCCCATTGTTTGAATTTGTTTTCCTTAATCTACCATTATTGTGAAAAATAAACATTGATCATTGAAAAATTAAATTAATGAAAATAATTAAAATTGACATTATATAATAATTTAAAAATGTAGTCAAATATTAAAATATTTTTATAAAATAAACATGACATGATTTATATAAATTAACATAAGTATTAACACACAAAAGCATAAAGAACTGTTTTAAAAAAATCATTTTTAATCATATAACTTATATTTAGTATTATATTATCAATTATGTTAATTATATTCAAATAAATTTATTATTATAATTTAATAAATATATTTATATAAATAAACTAATTTTGAAAAAAAAATAAACAATTTGAAATATTTAATAAAAACAATAGATAATAATTAATTTTGTTAAACCATTCCCTATATTCTTTAAGATGATAAGACTCAGATTTATATATCAAATGTGTATTTTAAAATAATTGATATAAATGTATTATATATATATATATATATATATATATTAATTAATAACAGTTTCATACATTTTCATAGATTATTTTTTTAATAAAGACATAAAAGTTTTTGTATTACAAAAAACACAATTTTTCACAATTGACCATAATATTAATTATTTATAGTAAATGAAAACATATATTACTAATGTAATTTTCTAAAAATAATTCAAAATAATAACTTAAATTTATTATATTAAAATTATATAATTGAAAAATATTATTATTTTTATATTTTATTTAACCATTGTTTTAATATGAATTTTTAAACATGAAATGATTCTATCTTATTAAGATATGTTAAAAAAATTCATCCAAAAGGTAATATTATTAAAATATTATGAACAAAATTAATGATAATATGATGTTAGTTTTTAAAATGTATATCACCTCAAGTGACAAATATACATATTCAAAATGGAAAATTTCATTATATAAATTAATGGTCATAAAACTGTGGTATCAAATAATGTTATCATATATAACTATGACAAACCACAATTTTTATACATTGATAATATAAATTACTATTTAAATTTGCAATATAAAAAATTTCGATACATTCTGGGATCAAATAGGCCTAGTTCCATGGGGTACATGGATACATAATTAACCAGTTCATAAATTAAGTACATTATCTCCCATTATTTTATTCATAACAAGTACCATTCTTAGAAATATCATACATAATTCAATTTTTCTTAACCTAGTCTATTAAATCTTAATATAGGGTGAAAATATTTTCTCATTACTTGTATACCCGAGATATATCAACATAACCTGATCATAATGGTACGAAGATAAGGGAATATAATTTTAAAAACCATTCCAAATATATCATAAATCACAAACATGAGTAATTTAATAAATATTGGTAGTTCATATGACATAAATACTAAATAAATAAAATATCATAATCTATGATATAATAACTTTAGAATTAGAAATACCTTTGTAAAATATGGAAATTGTTAGAAAATAATCTCCTTAGTAGTCAAGGATCATTTCCAAGGCTATCATAATGTAATGGGTTCATTCCCAAAACTACCTTATTACCCATGACTCACTCTAAAGAATATTATAGTGAAAAAACACCGTATTGAACATGATTTCATACCCAATGTAGACCTTTTAATCTCATGATAACTCATCATTTACCCGATGCATTGGATGGGTATGTAATTCAAGTCCCACCCATTAAATTAAAAATTTATATAAATTTCTAACACTAGATCATAAAACATTCATCTTTTCATAACACTTGAAAAGAAATGGTTATCATAAACATTTCAACATATCATAACCCATTGAAAAGATAAGGTTTGCATAATCATTTTTTTCAATTCATCATAGAATAAACCATGGAAAATCAATGACTCTAACCAAAATCATTAAAAAAAATCAAAAATAATCTAGCGAAATAATATGGATGGAATCATTGATAATTTATCAAGCATTGTTTATATAACATCTAAGGATGTCATATAAAAAAAATTATTTTTAAAATTCACTTGGATCATTTCTTGAGGAAAATATAATTTTAAATTAAAAATCAATTATTAAGAATAACAATTTTTCAAAAATATAAATGAGACCATTTTCTTTGAAAATATTATTGAGAGCTGGTAATGGATTCTCAAAATCATTGAAAGATCATCATCCTATAAAATATCATCCATTCCGTACACATTAAAATTATTATTCCTTTCATATTTTTAGTAAAAATGCATTGGATTATTTTACAAATAATTTCAAGATTATTATTTTTAATTAATTTTTCAAAAATTAGTCATTGTGTAATAAATTATTTTATCAATTATTGGGCAACCATAATTATTTTCCTTAAACATTTCCAGAAAACATACAGAAGGAATGAAAACAACTGAACACAGAAATAAAGTTGATTGTTTATAAACACATTATTTGGCCTCTTGAGTACATAATGAGTGGAAAAATAAATATAAAGGTTCATTATATATAAAACCCATAATATAAGGAAATACATATGTTTGGGTATATTAGATCCTTATAATTCATCATTGGAAGAATAAAAAAACAATCGGTAAAAACAATGATATTTTAACACAAATACATTAACATATTAGTAATGTTTGTATCATAAGAGCGTTGAAGTAAAAAAAATATTGATATAAATAGAAAAATAATTATCATAATATGTATAATAATATAAATTATTGTGATTAATATATAGCATATATAAGAAACATGTGGTGAATATGACTTATGTATATTTTGGATATAAAATTTGAAATTATTATTATACTAACAACATAATTTAAATGAGTTGTGAATATAAAATATGTATCCCAGAAACAATAGATATATTGAAAGTCCATTACCCCTTTGAAAAAATTTGTATCATAATCCCCATTAAATTATAACATAAAAGGAATCATGAAATGTCATTAAATAAAGTATATTCACAATATTACAATTCAAGGTATAGGTATATGCACCACTCAAATTAAATGAGTGGTGAATATGAAATATGTCTCTGAGATATAAAACAGACCAAAATTACCCTTACCTTAAGAATTTACATTTTTTATATCCATTATAACCTACAATATAATAAATATGGTTTCATTATTCATATATTCAAGAACCTCAATCATATATATCATACCACATCTATTTACTCATAAAACATTATTAGAGGTTAATTAATATTTCCTTATTAAATCATTAATTAGGAAAAAAATGCTTAATTTTTCATGTATATTTTTTAATCATATTATCAATAATTTTACATTTATATCTGGACCATTATATGTATAAATTTAAACATGATATAAATATAATATAGATATATATATATATATTATATATTTATTTATAATAACACATAATATCAAGAGATAAAAATAAATTATTTCATTCAAGGAGACATTAGGGTGTATGTACACATGATCATCATTTTGATTTTCTAGATGATCCAAATGAATGAATGTTAAATAATATACAACCCTTAAACCAGATTTTTATTTCATATATATCATATATATTCACAAAATTTATCTTTATATATATCCATGTCAATATAAAAAGAAATAAAAGTCACATCGCTTTCTAGAGTGGTATTCTAGAAGTAAACATATTTGACATTACCATATTCCATGGGATATGAAGTTATATAGGTAGATGTGATATTATTATTCTATGATTGTAAATATTAATCAAAATCATATATAATAATTAAATCAATCATTATCTATATCTTTGAGAGGCGGTGATAAAAAATAAATTACATCAAATCGTGTTATGGAAGTCCTTTATACACATGATCGATGGTTTTATTTCCCATTTGATGTTCTCAGGATCGAATAACAACTGAGAAGTGGGGGGGTTAGGTTGAATCAGTTCTTCTACTTTTTATACGATTCAAAACATTAAGATACATTACCCTTGAAACATGTTAGGATTTATTTATTTTTCAACCTTTAGCAAGAAACACAATAATGCAAGAAAGCTAAAGAAAGAAAGAAACATAATATTTACAAGGTTTAGACTCAATATGTGAACCTATGTCCTTTCTACAGCCACTCCTGTGGGTCTATGTAAATTCACTGTAATAATAAGTGAATACAACTTGTTCCAACTCCCTTTAGGAACCTTCTATATCCCAATAGGAAAGATTATACCAACTCCTGGATGTATAAAATGTTTTCATATACAACAATTGATCCAAACAAAAGAATAAAATCTTTGATGAAGTTTCTCCAGAAAATGCTTACTCCGAATCTTCTGTCCGGTTTTCTTGAACCTAATTTTCTAAAACCATTGTTTTCAGCATGGTAATGATGGTTCCGATTTCCTTCTCCTAGAAAACACAAGAAACCATCTTAAAGATAATTCAGATCTTCTTATCAAGGTAAGATTATTCTGATTATATTATTGTGAAAAACTCAAGAAAATAGCGTAATGCTGGTAGGAACATTTCAATTTGATTTCTCCAGTGCTTAGCCTTTTCTGCATTTGAGAAAGTTACAAATGAGTGAATGATCTGACCATATATTTACAGGAAACTAGGAAAACCGAAAGAGGAATCTTGAAAATCATTATCACTTCCTAAAATATCAAAAACTCTAGAAGTATATCTCATTAAATCTTCAATCATTGACTTCATAAATCCTCCTTAAATTTCTCTGAGATTTATGAAATTCTGAAATTTGAGTTTGATAATGATGAATATTTGTTCCGTATTTTCCTAAAAACATACTCATAATTGTTGTTTAGATTTTATGAGAAACATGTTCAAGGAATGGATTATTTTTTCTCATAAACATTCTCATAAATCAGGTTCGGATTTCTCTGGATTTAGTTTCTGATTTTCTCTGGAATCAGGTAAAGATTTGTGTAGAATGGTGGTTCTGATTTCTTGATCTTCCTAGTTCCAATTTCATTAACATTTATGTTATGATTTATTAAACTTCTAGGATTAGATTTGTTGAACTTCCTAGTTCAAATTTCTTCAACTTCATGGTTCTGATTTATTTATCTTCCAGGTTCAAATTTCTTAAATTTCTAGGATCCAATTTTTTGAACTTCCTAGTTTCGATTTCATAAACATCATGGTTCCGATTTCATCATAATTCAGGTTCTAGTTTTCTCAACAAGTTTCCAATAATTTTAATTCTAGTTTTCTCGACATGTTTCTCAGGATTTTCATAATGTTCCAAATTTAGGTTCCAATGATTTGTTGATCTTACATTGACTTTTTCAACTATTCAATCATCTTGAAAACCCATTTTTGTAAGAAACTTTTCATTTATTAATTAACTTTTCTTATTTAAGGTTCTTTTTATTAGATAATAATGTTTTCTATAAGAAACATTTCCTTGCATAACGGAGTCTTCTATAAGAACCATTTCATTAAGATCAATAGTATCCTTAGTTTGCAGGATCTGAGTTTCCCAGAAACATGCTCAGAAGTATGAGTATCATAGTAACATGCTCAGAAGTAGAATATGTGTTTCCCAGTAACTTGTTTAGAAGTAGGACCCAGGTAACATATTCATAAGTAGGATCCGAGTTTCCTTGAAACATTCTAAAAAGAAGGATCTAGTTAACATGCTCAGAAGTAAGATCTAGGTATCTTCTTCCAAAGTAGGATCCGGGTAAACTTCTCAAAAGAAGGATACTGGGTAACATGTTTAAAAGTAGGATCCGGGTCTCCAGGTAACTTTCTCATATGTAGGATCCTGGTAAAATGTTCAGAAGTATGATCCAGATAATATGTTCAGATGTTGGATCTAGGTAATATGCTAAAAAGTAGGATCCAAGGTAACATGTTTAGAAGTTGGATCTAGGTAACATGCTCAAAAGTAGGATTTGGATTTCCTCATACGGTTTCTCAAAATTAAGGTTCTGAATTTATCATAATGTTTCACCAAAGACATGAACCCTTTCCATCATTTATTCAACAACTTTTATCATGAAACTTTTCATGGTTTTTGAGAACTGTTACGTCAGTGAAGCATCATATAATTTTGTTTAGAATGTTTGAGACACTTTCTTAACATATAACTTCTTATTCTTCAACAACATCCTCTTTATTAAAATCATCAACAACCAGAAGCTGCACCTTTTTTCAACTCAAAAACATTCTTCAACAAATATATTAGTTGTCAAAAAATACTAAAAATTGTTAAAACAAAACACCACAATGTTCTCCAATCTCCCCATTTGGATTTGTTAGTAACCGTAGTTAACAAGTTTTCACTATTCAAAAACATTCACATCTCAAGTTCTTGAACCATACCAAAATATATCATTTATCAAAAAATAATTTCCTGAAACCACACTACTAGATAAATTAATTGTTTATGGGATTTACATCCCTTAATGACATGAAAATTTTAGGGCCATGTAAGGATAAACATCACCTTACTCAACTCTCCATAAACTATTATCTTTATCTTTCTCACTTTTATTTTCTACTCTCTTTTTTCTTTCTCTCTCCCCCATTATATAAAACCATATCTTAATATTCAAAAAATAAATCAATGTAATCACAAAATTCAATGAATAAAGTTGTTAATTACCCCCCCCCCCCTTTGTCAACATAATCCAAATCACATTAGGGGAGACTTCCTTATGAGTTTTTAGGAAGTCACGGGTGGAGGCTGAATATGGTGTTGCAGCCTCAGTTCAAAAAACCATTCTATAGACATTTCTTTTGTAAATGTATCATCAATATGATACATTGTTGAAATATATTCTATAAATATTTCTACAGCATTATATTTCTCTTTTAAAAAGTGATAATTTATATCAATATGTTTTGATCTGGTATGAATAATAGAATTCTTTGAAAAATCCATGGCACATGAATTATCAAAGAGTATCTCCAATGGTTTAGAAACTTTATCTATCAAATCATCTAGATGAACCTTCATCCTTGTCATTTGAGAACAAGCCAAAGTAGCTGCAACACTTTTGGATTTTTCTGTGATTAATATTACGGAACTTTTTTTCTTACTGTGCCAACTCACATAACATTCCCCTAAGAAAAATGATCCTCTTGATGTTGATTTTCTATCATTACAATCACCAGCCCGATCAGCATCAGTATAACGATAAAACATCATCTCATTATTTCTCTTTTATAACAACCCATGTGATGTTGTTCCATTAACATATCTCATAATATTCTTAACATCCAACATGTGTGATTATTTTGGATTACATTAATTCTGAGAACATAGAGTCACAATATAAACAATATCAGTCCATGAAGCAGAAATATAATGATGACTTCCTATCATCTTTTTAAATTCTTTCTGATTCACAATGTTCCCTAATTAATCTATTCGCAACACTATTCTCTTAGAGATAGAATTTGATACTTCCTTTTATTCTTCCACACCAAATATCTTTAACAATTCCATGGAATACATTTCTTGGGATAAGAAAATCTAGTTTTCTTGTTGTTGAACATGTATGCCAAGAATGAATAATAATTATTCCAACATTGACATTTCAAAATTATTCTTCATCTCTACAGAAAAGTCTTCACAAACCTTTTCTCAATCTCGAGAAAAAATTATATCATCCTCATAAATGATTACAATTAATGTTCGGTGTCAACATCTTTAACATAAAAGTTTTTATCAACCATTCATTTAGAAAAGTTAATATTTCTGAAAGAATTTTCGAGCTTCAAATTTCATTCTCGTAGATCTTGTTTCTGCCCTTACAAGGCATTTTTCAATTTGAAAACATTGTTTTCATCTTCATCAAGTAAAAATTCCCGACGTTGTTCAATGTAAAATTCTTCCTCAATCTCTAAATTTAAGAAAGATGACATTATATACATATGATAGACCTTGAAATTATAATGAGTATCCATTGTAAGAAACATTCAAATAGTTTTCAACCTTGAAATAAAGGGGAAATTTTTCAACAGAATCCACACATTCCACCTATGCATATCCTTTACACACAAGCCTTGAATTGTTTCTTGTAACTTCTATGTGCTCATTAAATTAATTTCTATAAACCCACTTGGTTCTAGCAACCTTTTTATTTTCTAACCTTGCAAAAAGTTCCCATGTTTCATTCTTCTCAATCTGATCCAATTCTTCATTTATATAATTCAACCATTATTTATATCGAATAGCTTCTAAAACTGATTCTGGTTCAACATTTGAGATAAGGGAAGTCTGATTTTCTAATCTCAACATCCTTCATATCTAAACTAGATCCCTATAATCCTAAATAAAATTTTCATATTCAACATGTTTTCGTAAGGTAGGAAATCTCACATTTCCTTTCCCATCATCACTTTCTTCCCCATGTGACTCATCTGAGTCACTTTCAATTTTTCAGGATTCAATTATTTATCTTCCTCAGTATTCTTAGTAGATTTTGTGAAGGAACATGAATTTTAAATGACCTTCAAATCATATGACCCCACCGACTTCTGTAAATATCTGTTCCAGCATTTGTAACTTCATCTATTTGATGAATAACGTATAAATATTCCTTCTTCAACATTCTTATCAAAATTTCCTAAGATCAGATTTTTCAATTTGAGAAAGCATGGACTTCCAAAAACATTGAAGTATTTCAAGGATGTATTTTCATTATACCACATCTCATAAGAGGTCAGGTTGGTATCTCATCTCAAAAAGCATCTAATTTGAACATGTACACCAGTGCTAACATCTTCTCTCCCAAAATAATTTTGAATGTTTTTATTATGATAATACACTTATTCCCATTTCCACATAGGTTCTAATATTACTTCTTGCTACTCCATTTTTTTGAGGAGTATAAGGAGAACTATAACGATGTGTGATACCATGCTTCTTTTTATAAGTTTCAAAATCATTTCTTGTGAATTCAGTACCATTGTATGTTCTCAAAAAAATTTTGAAGCTCCCAATTTTGTTCTCCACATTTTTTTGAAGAATTTAGACATTTCAATAGCCTCTAACTTATGCTTTAAAGTACATGATTTTATTCATCTGAGTGAAATCATCAATAAAAGGGATAATGTATAAATCTCAATTTGTTGATTGATGTCTCATTGTCCCATATAGATCGGAATGAATAAGATGAATTGGTTTGTTAAATTTAATCTCAACTCTTTAATGACTTTTGTTACTCATTTTTCTTTCCTAGAAAGTAATACAAACATCTTCATCTCTTCTTTTTAGTTCAAGAAAATTCTGAATATCATAAATTTTAGAAAGCGTACTCATGTTCTTTTAACCAAGGTGGCCATGTAGTCAGCGCCACAACATTTTTTCATATTCAATACTCAAACAACAAGAGTTATTGGATTCTCTAATTTTAAAGAGACCCCCTAGGTCTTTCTCCTTTTGTAATCACTTTTCCATTTTTCACACTTTTGATGAAAAAATAATATTTTCTAATGATAACTTCTTTTCCATCATCACAATGTTTACTTACACTAATTAAGTTATGTTTTAGCACATCAACATGCAAAAAATCCTTAGATTTATGTTTTTCTGCATCAATATCTGTCATTCTCATTCACTTAATTTTTAGGGATGTATCATTTCCAAAAGTATCGTATCATACATCATGAAATTCAACATGTTACAAGTTTTTTACATCACCTATAATGTGCGAATAGAAACCACTATCAAGAATCCATGGTTTGTTCTTCTTACTTTCTTTCAATATCGTCTCAACAACAAAATATCTCTTATCAACCATATTATTTTCCTATTTCTTTTCTTTATTGTCATAAGAAACTTTTTTTTCAATGTATTTAATACATCATTGGGAATGATGACTAGACTGATCACATCCTCCACAAACATCTTCCAAACATTCAGATTGATTCTTTGTTGGAATGTTTTTGGGTATCTTGGGAATTCAATTTTTTCAACTTTCTGTGAGTACATAAAGTTACTCATTATTCTTTCACTATTTCTTCCACTTTTCTCAAACCTTCTTCTGGGTAGAGAAAAATTGTGGAAAAAATTATATTCTCTATGCCCATATATTTTGCAGTACCAGCAATAGTCGTCAAATCTTGATTTCCTATTAAAAAATGATCTTTCTCTATAAAACTTTTGTTGAGGTTGATAACTTATTTGATCTCTAGAAAACACAAAATGTAGGCCATCTCTTTTTTTGAGTGATTTTTATTCTTTTGTAGGATTGATAGGTTTTTAAAATCCTTTCTCCACCAAGGATTTAATAATACTTTTTCCATAACCTAAAATTTTAGAAGAATCAGATAAAACATTATTTTTTTCAGAGAAAATGACACCGAATTCTCATGGTATGCCTTCTCAGCAATCATGGAAGTCTCATATTTTACTCTAGTGGCTTTGTTGATGTATTAATTCATCTTCCATATGGTATTTTTAGACTCAATGACTTTTTATTACAACTTATTGACCTATTATTCTTTAGTTTCTAGCTTCTTGCTATGATTTTCAGTCATCTTTCCAAGTTTATCACATATTAGTTTGTAACTTAAAATTTCTTGAATGTATTCATCTTCCTTATTAGTGACACATTTACTTCAAATATTAACTTCTTCATGATTTTTCTTCATCACATGAATTTCTTTCTTGAGATATTTGTTTTGTTCAAGACATGCAATAAATTCATATCTTAGCTGATATTATCTGTAAGATTATCCACCACCTTGTTCACTCTCTGAGGAAACATTTATTTTCTCAACTTTTTCAATAAAGGATCTGAATATTTATTTACTTTATTCTTCAATGGAATCATTTACAGATGATCTAGATTGACACTTATTTCTTAATATAGTTATTTTCCTTCCAAAAAACTAATTCTTTAATTTTTTAGAAGTATTCCTTGCTTTTTTATTCTTTTTATACATCCTCCATCATGGATTCTAATCAGAAACATCTTGATATTATCAAAATTTATTCTTAGAAAAATTAATTACAAGGTTACATATTCCACCACACTCAAAAAATTGGATAAGAATATTACATCCATACATTCCTCTTCCTGTTTGATAGTTCGTGGACCCAAGAGACCTGATTTTTTTATTCAACACTTCATATTCCTTATAATTAGAATCACAAGGATCAGCTTCAACATAATCTTGGATTTTTCAACTTTCTCATCGCTTCAAAATCTATTTCATATTTCATCTTCTTCTTAAATATTGGATCTTTCCTTATTTTATAAGCTACAAAAAATGTTATGCAGTTCATCAAGAGATAAATCATCATTACTTTCTAAAGATATGATTTTAAAAATTAAACCCATCTGGAATGTTTCTCATAAGTTTCTTCTAAATTGTAGAATCTTCCGAGTCTTCTCTAAATCCTCTGATATTGCATACAATTTCATTATCTCTGGTGAAGTATTTATCGATTGTTTTATGATTTCATATCCTGATGTGCTCAATATTACTACGCCATATTTGTAGCTTGGCCTCCATGACTTTTTTATTTCCATCCAAAACACTTTCCCGCTTGTCTGACACGCCTTTTAATGTTGTGAGACCCATCACATTCTGATATAAATTTTGTAATAAGGACATTAGAATAGTATTCATAGCCTTTCCATCAACTTATATGTTTCTCTTATTAGTAAACCTCATTGGAGCATTTTTATCAATAGGTGGAATTCCAATAGTATCAGCATCAAAAACTTCAAGGCCAAGAGATAATAGATAAGGAATCATCCTATTTTTCCATCCATAATAATTCTTATCAACGAATGTAGGAATTCCTCTACTATTGATAGAATTGATATTCTCCATGATAAGGTTAAACAAGGGAACCTTCCTCTTATACCACTTGAAGTTCCAAGGATCCAATAACAACTGAGAAAGGGGTGAATCAGTTGTTTTAAATTTTATAAGTGTCAAAACATTAAGAAAACTAACCCATTAAACATGTTAAGATTTATTTCTATATCAACCATTAGAAAGAAACAAAAGATTGCATGAATGTTAAATCAAGAAAGTCACACAACATTTACAAGGTTCAGCCTCAAAATGAGAACATACGTCCTTTCCATAACCACTCCCATGGGTCTATGGAAATTGAATATAATAAGAAGTGAATATGAATTATTCCAACTCCTATTAGACAAAATCTATATCCCGATAAGAAATATTATACATACTCCCATCAGATTGAACTATTTTATCAAAGAAAAAATGAGCAAAACACAAGAATAATAACATTGTTGAAGTCACTCCCCAAATGCTCACTCTAAATCAGTAGTCCAGTTTTCATAAATAAGATTTATTAAAACTAGTCTTCTCAGCAAGGTAATGATGGTTCTGATTTACTTTTTCGAAAAAACTAAAGAAATCTTATTCATGATAATTATTATCTTCTTTAGAAAGGTAATATGAATCTGATCCTCTTATTCTAAAACTCTCAAGAAAAATTCTTCAACATTGTAGGAACTTTTCACTTTTGAATTCTCCAGCACTCCTCATTTTCCACATATGTGAAAGTTACAACGGAGTCAATGATGTGAGAGTATATTTTTGGTAACTCGAATAATAAAGGTGTGAATGTTAGAAATCATTCCCACTTCCTCAAATCTCAAAACTCCAAAAATCCCTCCGATTAAATCATCAATATTTAACATCTTAAAACCTCCTTAAATTTCTCTAATATTTATGAATGGTTGAAATTCATGTTTGATAATTCAGAATCATTGTTCCAAAATTTCCAGAAAACATGCTCAGAAATGATGTTCAGATTTTCTCAAAAAAATGCTAAAAAAGTGGTTATGTTTTTCTCAAAAAAATTCTCAGAAATCAAGTTCTGTTTTTCTCAAGAATTAGGTTCCTATTTGTGCAAAATGATGGTTCTGATTTCTTGAACTTCCTGGTTCTGATTTCTTCAACTTCTAGGTTCCTATATCTTCAAATTATCGATCCAATTTCTCAAACATCCTGGATCCTATTTCTTCAATATCATGATTCCAATTTCTTCAACTTCTATTTTCCGATTTCTTCAACTTCTAGGTTCTGATTTCATGAACTTCCTAGTTCCAATTTCATTGACTATCAGGCTCTGATTTCATAAGAATTCATGTTCCTGTTTTCTCATCATGTTTCTTATAATTTCCATTCTATTTTTCTCAACATGTTTCTCAAGATTTTCATAATATTTCAAATTCAGGTTCTGATGTTTTCTTGACCTTCCTTTGAATTTATCAACTCTTCAATCTTCGTGAAAACCTTTTCTATAAAAAACTTTTCATTCTCTATAGAAATTTTCCTTCATTAAGGAAATCTGCTTTATTTAAGAATGTTTTTTATAAGAAACATTTCCATTCATAAGTAAGTCTTATATAAGAAAAATTTCATTACACTCAAAGACATCCTCAATTTTTTGGATCAGAGTTTCCCACCAATATACTCAAAAGTGGGATCTGAGTATCCCAGTAACTTGCTCAGAAGTTGCACTCATGTTTCCCAGTAACATGTTGAGAAGTAGGATCTAGGTATGATCCTGAGAAGTAGGATCTATGTTTCTTAGTAACTTTGTCAGATGTTAGGTCTTGGTAACATGCTCGGAATTAAGAACCAGGTAACATGTTTAGAAGTAGGATCCAAGTATCATGCTTAGATTTAAGATTTGGGGTAACATTTTTTAAAAAAGGATCTAGGATTCCCATTAACATTCTCAGAAGTAGGATCTGGGTGACATGTTCAGAATTAGGATCTGGGTAACATGTTTATAACTAGGATATGAGTAACATGATCAGAAGGAGGATATGGGGTAACATGTTCAGAAGTAGGATCCAGGTAACATGCTCAGATGTAGGATTCATGTATCCTCATAAGGTTGCTCAGAATTCAGGTTCCGAATTTCTCACAATGTTTCTAAAAAAACAGCAACCATTTCCATAATTTCTTTAATATCTTTTATCATTAAAATTTTAATGATTTTTAGAACTTTAGTATCAGCAAAGCATCGTATAATTTTTTTAGAATTTTTGAGACACTTTATTAACTTCAGACTTCTTATTTTTCAACAACATCCTCTTTAAGAAAATCTTTAGCCACCAGCATCATCAACTTTCTTTAACTCACTGACATTCTTCAACAAAAATATTAGTTTTCAACAAATAAAAAACATTGTTAAAACAAATCACTACAAAAGTTCTTCACCATTTGATGAAATAAGAGATTAATGTAGTTAATTGTACAACCAAAATATAAAGAATATAAGGATGATATTATATCATCATAGTTTTATATTATTTTAATGTGGTGGATGAAGAAATAAAATGAAAATTCATGGTTTCGAACTACACCCCATCTCCAAAGAACCACTTTATTTGTATACCTAAATCCTTCTAAGAAGGGTTTTACCAGTCAATAAAAGGAATATCAAATGGTGTAAGGGATGTATGGAAGGTATTTGTGTCAGTCATGGATGATAAAATCGATCATTGACATCATATATTAGAAGATATGAGATTCCCTTTTATGAGTAGAGAGATGACCCCACATAAAAACTACATGGATATTTCCCTATAGATTAAAAAGGGTAAATTCATTACATAGAGAAATTATTCAAATTGGAAATGGTTTTGAGGTTATTATAGTATAATTTAGAATAATGTAAATGGGATCTAGACTAATTTTATTTGAAATAAAATCCTTCTAAGTTGTATTACCAACACTTGTAAATCCATTTTATCCTTAATCACAGTAATTAATTTTTTTCAAATTACTATTCCATAATATAAATAATTAGTTTACCTTATTATATAATATTAATAATTATGATTCATAATATGTAACCATTTTTATTAATTGAAATCATAAAAATTGATGAAATTAATTTAAAATTAAACTAACTGAAATGATGAGAAAATAGGCTTCCAAAGAAAAAGCTTCCATATGTATAAAATGTGTTTATATAAAAAATCAACATAAAATTGATTCAAATTGCCTTAATTGGATTAATAAAAACATTATATACAGTTTTTTATTTTTTAATAATTTCAAATTGATATATAACTGTGTAAATGTTTTAAATGAAATGGTATTTAAAAAAATTCAGAACATTTCAGTATTCAATAAAAATTATATTTCTTATAGAAAAAAAAGGAATTAACATTAATAAAATTTTTAGATCATATATAAAAAAATTAATACAAGTTATCTCAAATAATTTTATACAATTAGAAAAATAAATATGGTTATATGATGACAAAAATCAACAGAGAACATTTTTTTAAAAGAATAATTATTTTTAAATTATATAATGATTTTTCTTAAAAAGAATAAATTTTTATCAATATCATTTCATCATATTCAAATTAAATGAATTATTTTATATATGTTCTTATTCCTATTCTATTTTGAATTTCAATTTCTATATTATAACTATAATGTTTAAATATTATTTTAAAAGTATATTATTGGTTTCTAAGATCTTATAGTGCGTAACTGAAGTTACTGATGAAATTGAATTAATTTGAAAAATAAATTCAAAAAATATTTTTGTCTTAAATTATACACCCTTAAAATGAATTTCACCCTAAAAATTACATCACATTTATTCAAACAAATGATTATACATTTGCCTAATCATATGCTCATGTTCCAATGAATATTCCATAAGTATGTAGTTTCATGATTAAACCACGATCATGTTAGTGGCCTAGTTTCATAGAAAATTCCATATATGATAAAAAATATCCATTAGTTATTCCTTGTTGGGAATATCATGATCAATATATATGACTTTTGAGTTTGGTACAAGTGAAGGATTTGGTATGTACATCAGGATGAGTGACACATAAAAACGTTTTTGGATTTGAGATAGGTTCGGTGGATGTTCCAAGAGATAATAAACCGAACCTTCTAGAGAAAGAATCTCATAAAATAAAATATAGCTGGTTCTTATATTTCCTTCCATCTATAATATCATTACCTTCTTCAATGGTTAAATTTTATGAATTCATTCTCGAAAAACATCATACTCTGGATCATTCCAATGATATTAGTTATGTATTTTAAATTGATACAAAATTCACTTTTTGTATTTTTAATGGATCTAACATTCACTTCTATTTACTAAACAATTTAAGGTTTCAATAGCTTTATTTTTCTTATTTAAATCCATAATATTCGAGCTATACACTTATTTCCATAGGGGGATTCATAAAGAGCCTTTTAAATGCTCTAATGAAATTTATTTTTGTAATTAAACTCAACTATATAAAGGTTTAGATCCTAACCACCATTTAAATCATTATAAACCATTCACATCATATCTTATAAGGTCATAATTTTTCTTTCATATTTACCATATTTATATAATTGATAAGTTTTTATAAAACTCAACTCCTTATCCATAGCTTACTAATGTATTATAAAATAAAATAAATGTAATCCTTTGATCTTAATAAGATAAAATATAATATGGCACACCATGAATCAATAAAACATATCTAATTTATATACTGTAAATATTATTAAGAGAAATATGAACCCTAATAGTGATGATGTGTGATGACTTCATAAGGAGATTGACTATTACCCATATTTCTTATTTTCCTTAAATATTTTTGGAAATCAAACAACAAAATCCTTGGGGATGTTTTACCGGTTCTCTTTTTGTATGGGTAATGGATATAACATGTCCATAGAATTCCTTCTATAAACATAAACATGTTGACACACCAATAACCAATATATAAACTCAATAATATCACCCTTCATTCCATCTCACTATATATTCTCATCTATATATCTATAAATAATTTTACTTCAAGGATGAATATAGAATGAATAATTTTTATCATTCTCTAATAGATCTTTTGTCAAATCAAGTATGGTTGGAACCCCAACATTTTCCCAAAACCATATCATTTCATCATAATTAACATTAAATTCATGATAATTTCGAATATATTCTATATATTTATACTATTCTCATTCATATAATTAATATTAATATGGATATAAGTTTGAAAACTCAATTTATATGTATAATATTTCTCTCATTCCTTAAAAAAGTCTTCATAAATCATTTGAAAATCAATAAATATTATATATTTTTTTATCCTCATCATAGAGAAGCTAGAATGATACTTTTGAATCAAAGCATCATCCACCTATATCTATTTACATGGGTTCTAAGGTATTCAATATAAATAATATTTAATCTACCCCAAACATTCGATTGTTTCATTTACAACTATTTTTGTTTGAATTCATACTTCAAACTATTTATATAAGTATGAAAATCACTAAATCTTTCATAAAGTTAATTCCTCAACATTTTTAATGAAATAATTTCATAACCCACCTAAATTCATTATTTTTGTAATTTTTCTCTAAAACATATTACTTTTATGAGGGGAAATATATAATTGTGCAATTATGCAAAAAACTCGCATCCACTTAATTGATGTGTCATTATTGATTAAAAACCATGCACTATTATAGGGTAATATATGCATTGGATTATTAAGTAACATTATGTTACATTCCTTTTAGTTTTACTCACATTCATAATTAAAAATTATCTTCTCTCCCTTTTGAGTTAAAATGGTGAGTGGATTATATAATCGTTGAAAATTATCAACAAACCATCAATAATATCTCACGAGACAGAGAGAACATAGAATATGTTTCACATTGGCTAGTCCGGGATACTGTTTAATAGATTCATTCTTTAATGGATCTAATAAAATTCCCCATCTTGATATTATATGACCCAAAAAAATAAAATGTGTTAATTGAAAATTTAAATTTTCTAATGTTTAAAATTTTTTCATATTGAATCTTCTTTTTATTTATAGTTCAGTAAAATCCATAGGTGATATTAATGTTATTCATTTATATTTTAATAGAATTTAATATGATTTATATTGACTACCAAAAACTGATCAAAAAATTTATAATGTATCAATTCATTAAATCAATGAATATATATTGAAATATAGTAAAACTAAATGGAATCACTATATATTCATAGTGTTCACACACAATATGGAATACTCTCTTGGTTAAATCCTCCATCAATACCCTCAATTAATGATATATAAAATTAAGGTAAATATTAGAAAAGTATTATTATATTTTAATTTGATGAAACTATTTATAAAATGGGGAAGATGATATCTATTATTTATTATGATCTCCTTCAGTTTTCATTAATCAATCAATATTTG
The DNA here is from genome assembly GCA_963277665.1 of Viscum album. Classification (NCBI taxonomy): domain Eukaryota; kingdom Viridiplantae; phylum Streptophyta; class Magnoliopsida; order Santalales; family Viscaceae; genus Viscum; species Viscum album. Next base: position 408,309,285 of record OY728150.1, on the reverse strand, counting down.
CATTGATCCATCACTATTATTACATAAAAACAGAGTAACCCTATAGGGATACACTTGGATGATTGAATAACTTTTCAATATAGTCATAGGGTTTCTTTTTAAATTCATGAAACTCAATATGATCTATTTTATTGGGAGTCAATAAAATAAGTTTAAAGTAGCTATGAATTCAATTGAGAACTCATCCTCAGGTTTCAGTGGAATACTTAGAAACTATTTAAAAAACTCTTAAAAATACTAACAAATATTAATAACATTGATGTTACTTTTCTATCCAATTATATGTGAAATAATACTCTTTTTATTTTTAATAAATACCCATACAATTGATGGAATTTCAATTATAAGGTCTTATTTATCATCAAATCGAATGATAATAAAAATTTTGTTGGGAATATAAATTGGGACTCCCATTCCATAGAATTTGAATTTTAATATATGTAAAAAAATTCAATCCTTGCCTAAAATAACATAAATTTAAACTATATGGATAACAGTGAGATTTTATTGAAGCACATTCCCACAATCATTAACTTGATATTAATCATAGACTTAAAATGTTTTCATCATAACATTAGGGTTCTTCGCTGATAAATGAACATCTAGTCATTGATGAAATGAATAATATCTCCTATAAACATGCTATTATATAAATTTATTCATATAACAATTTTTAAGAGAGTAATAAAATATTTTAGAATATATATTACCACATTAACTTCCTTATTTTATCATTAGTCTATTTGTAAATCAAAAATGGCCTTCCAGACACTCTTAAATCATTGGGCATAGTGATAAATAATCTATTGGATGTCTAAATAGGGACACTATATTTTCAATATTTGACACCATTAGTTTAATATTTTTTATTAATGGTCATAATATTTTAAAACAATTAATGATGGTTCATGACGAGTTTGGTAATTTCACCGAAATATCCACTAGGAGTGTCCAAAAAGGTGTATAGAATTTCTAGTTAACAAGAACCTGGTGATGATCGAGTTAAAATCAATGATCCATTTTTATAGTTATTAACCATATGTACAACATATCCAGACCCATATCTACTTATATTATATAGAAAAAATATAACTTTTTTGAAACCACACAATGTATCCTTCACAAAAATTCTATTACATTTTTGTTTATATTGAATTATCTATAAATTATATTTTGGTATACCCGTTGACATATCCCTAGGGATTTCTATTATGTTATCTTATCCTAGTTATAATATTTTAACTAAAAATATCATTGATACTAAATAATGTTACCCAAATTATTCATACATGGATAATACAAAATAATAGATGAATATTAATTGCATTACATAATGATCCTTCAATAATTCTATAGACATAGTGCCTTTGGAAAGGTGGATACATAAAAACCTGGTTACTAAGTTAAATACATGATCTTCCACTATGGTTTTTAAAACTATAAACCGTAAAAAATATATCATACATAATAAATTACATCATAATTATAGGAATGTAAATACATGTAAGGGTGAGCTCATATACTAAGTATGGGAAAAATGGTCGATATCAACCTAACGACGCCATAAAGGATCGAAAATATTTAAATAACATTTGAAATACCATAAAACGTATTACATGGATCACAATCATGATCCCTAGAATAAATCAGGCATGTTCTCAAGACATTATTGATAAAGTAATCATATATATTCATCCATGATAGGATACGTTTTGAATACAATATATATGTTTTAGAATATACATTTGAATATTAAATCATTTCCATAGTAGTCATTGATCATTCTGTAACACCCAAAAATTTTATATGAATATAATTGGATTTGATATAATTTAAATTTGTTTAAATTTAATATTTTCCATAGATTGTGTAAAATGAAAATTCAAACAGAAATAAATATTAATATGTTATAACTATGCTCAGTTGATGGAACCATGCACTATATTCAAGAAAATATTGTCTTGGAGATTGTGGAAGGGAAATATCTCTGAGGAATATTCATTCTGAGCATGTAAGGAATAGATAAAGAGGTTCCCTAGGGAAAGGTGTCATCTCTATGGATACCCCTTCATGCCCATATCCTAGCCCTCATTATACATTTTATTTAGATTATGGTTTTTGTTAGAATAGTTGTAGGTTTCATAATTGGGCTTGCAGTGCTATTGGAATCCCCATGTATCCCACTCCTGATATATCATTATTGTAGGAAAGTGCTCAACCAAATAGGGTCCGAAAAACCATAAACTATCAGTTATAAGAATTTTTTGACTTTATTCATCTTTTATTGGATTGTGATTGCATCATCATTATGCAGTCCCTTGAAATTAAATAATTCCACCATGGATTATAAGAACTTTTTCTAGGATAATGGTGCATCTTTTAGCTGCTGTTGTTTTTTCTTTAAAAATTTGGAGGCATCATTTGTATGGAGTAAAGTGTGAAATATATGTCGATCACAAAAGTTTAAAGTATATATTCACTCAGAAATAATTGAACATGAGACAAAGGAGATGGCTAGAATTAATCAAGGATTATGATTGTACAATTCATTACCATCCGGGAAAAGCAAATAAAGTGGTCGATGCTTTGAGTCGAAAAAGTAATGCTTCATTAGAAATGTTGCTTTTGGAAAGTGATCCTTTGGTTAAGGATTTGATGAACTTTGGAATAGAAGTTGTTGTTACATGAAGTCCTTCTGTTTTGTTTCAGGTATCAGTGAGATCTTTTCTATCAGGCAGAATCAATCAAGCACAGAAGCAAGACAGTGAGTTGCAGAAAAAGGTAGAGCTGGTTCAGAAAGGTAAGTTGCCTGAATTCAAAATTGATAATGATTGTGTTTTGAGATTTGGGAAGAGATTGTGTGTGCCTTGTGATTCATAGTTGAAGAGAGATTTGTTATGTGAATCTTATAGTTCTCCATTTTCAGTTCATCCTGGCAGTACTAAGATGTACAGAGATCTGCGGGAGTATTACTGGTGGGATGGAATGAAAAGAGATATTGCTGATTTTACTGTGAAGTGTTTGACATGTCAACAGGTTAAAGCAGAGCGGTAGTTACCGAAAGGGATGCTTCAGCCTTTACCAGTGCCAGAGTGGAAATGGGAGAATATATCCATGGACTTTGTTGTGGGATTACCGAAGACATCTCGAGGTAATAATGCAATCTGGGTTATTGTTGATCGCTTGACCAAGTCTTCTCATTTCCTTGCTATACGAGATACTTTCTCTCTTGATCAACTTTCCCGTTTGTATCTTAAAGAGATAGTCAGGTTACATGGAGTTCCTTTCTCTACTGTATCTGACCGTGATCCCAGGTTCACTTCTAACTTTTGGAAAGGCCTTCAGAAGTCGTTGGGTACTGAATTAAATTTTAGTATATCTTTTCAACCTCAATCAGATGGGCAGTCAGAATGAACAATTCAGACCTTGGAGGATATTCTATGAGCTTGTTCGATGGATTATCAGGGAAGTTGGGACCAACATCTTTCTTTGGTTGAATTTTCATATAATAACAGTTTTCATTCCAGTATACAGATGGCACCATTTCAGGCATTATATTGGAAGCGGTGTCGAACTCCAGCTTTCTGGGATGAAGTGGGTGAAAGGAAGTTGATGGGACCAGAATTGGTAGAAGAGATGGCAGAAAAAGTTCAGCTGATTCGGAAGCACATGAGACGAGCTCAGAGCAGGCAGAAGAGTTATGCAGATAACCGGAGGAAGGATCTATCTTTCAAGGTAGGTGATCATGTTTTTCTGAAAGTATCACCATGGAAAAGTGTGATTTGATTTGGTAAGAAAGGAAAGATGAGTCCAAGGTATATTGGACCATATGAAATTATTTAGAGAGTTGGATTAGTTGCTTACCGAGTGGCTTTACCTCCGATTTTATCTCAGGTACACAATGTTTTTCACGTTTCGATGTTGAGAAAGAACATGCCAGATCCATCTCATGTTTTGAGTCCAGAGGTAGTTCAGCTGGAAGAGAACCTATCTTATGAGGATCAACCGGTCCAGATTCTTGACCACATGGAGCAAGTGTTATGGAATAAGGTGATTCACCAGGTAAAGGTTTTGTGGCAAAACCACATGATTGAAAAGGCAACATGGGAATCTGAAAATGCAATGAGGGATAAGTACCCCCATTTATTCGATAAGTAAATAAATTTCGGGGATAGAATTTTCTAAAGGGGGGAAGGATGTATCATCCAAAGTAAGTAATGAATAATATATATTTTTATCTATGTCTATTAATGAATTAGATAGTGTTTTAAAGGCTTAAAATGAAAATAAATCCAATCTTAAGCATGGAATACACTAATATTCTTAAAAGATTGTTTTACTGCCTTTTGATGGGAAACCCTTTTTAAATATATCTTTTGACAATTTTATAAGCTATGTTTGTCAAAATAAAATTATTATTTACGATTGGGATATCAAAATTTACTTTTTGTGAATTGTTTGTATTTTTCTGATAAAGTTCATTTTTTTATGAATAAGTGAAAAATGTTGTATTTTAATTCTAAACCTCTTTTAATATAATTTATTTGTAAGATTAGATTATCTTTTGAATTGGTTTTAAAGTGAAACCATAAAATATTTTTACCAATTGATTCAATGGTGTACTTTGGAATTAATTTCCCTTTGAAATTCGACATAAACAAATATCAATCTTTTGATATATATTGTTTCTTAAAAACACGCTATTTGTTTTGACTACATGAGTTAATAATTAAATTAATTAATTCTAGTTATATTCTTTGAATTAGGTAATATAAAAATTATTTTTGAACTCAGAATATCGAATATATATTAGAGTGAAGTTTTGGTAATTTTCTGAAAAACTCCAATTTTTGATGAATAGTGAAACCACTAAGTGGTAATCAAGCAAACTGATTTTTCAGTTTAATAAAATTTTACCACTAATGTGTATTTAATTTTGAAAATCCGACATACAAGGTTGTCATTAGTATGTAAAATGTGGTTCAATGGGATGAAAATAATTTTTTGGTGAATAGTAACTTTTTTTCATTAATCGCGATTAGAGGTAATTAGTGTAATTTAATGTAAAAATGATATTATAAAAATGTGAAAACACCATGACACTTGTATTAACCCTATTGGATGAGTCATGGCTGACCAATACAACCCATGGGTCGATTTAGGGGACCCTATGGAGCCTCTTGGGTGAGATAATGACTTTAATGCTTTTTTTTAAAATAAAGGTGAAAATGACACTAACATAAATTGTTTTACTAAAACAATTTTTAGAAGGGGTTATACTAATCATAATTTTGTCTATAAAACCTCTTTGGAAAGCTAAATATATTTCCTACATCAGGATAGTTTTTATATAATTTTTAGACATTAAATAAAGTAATTAAATTATGACATCATGATGATGCAACGATGACCTCATTAATGAACAGTTTAAATAAAATGAAACGATAATATAAAATCTAAGACCTACACTTGTTCAAAAACTATTGGATGGAAATATTTCGAAGCCTTATCATCTTATCTTAGAAATATATCAATGTGGGACCTTATAAATTCGAAACACTTTTGAAAATAAAATAATAGTTTCATGATTTCCAAAAGTGCCCCTCCTCTCCTCTTATAAAAGGCCCCCACCTCTACCTCATTTCACACAGTCCTCAAGCCTTTGGCTCGGCCATCCCCTGCCCATTTACTCTCTCAAAAACCCTCTACTCATCCTAGAGGATTCCCTTTGGGCATAATCCTTTCAAAGGAAGCCTTTAGGCTCAAATCAAAAGGAGTTACACTTTTAAAGGTAATTCATTCTCTCGTGTTCATTTGTTTTATTTTGCTTCTCCAACCCCCTAAGCTCTTTTTATTTACTTCTTTTGTAACAACACAAGTATCTTCAATATACTAGGATTTTTTTATAAGATTTATTCGAGCTAAACTCTCACACAACTACATAAAATGGTTAAAGAACATACAGTTTCCGTGGATGACGAAATTCTGCCTCCCGAAACGATGATTGTTCAATACTCATTTAACACCTTCAAAGGTGGCCATTATGATGTCACTGTTTTTATATATGATATATAATATGTTTATTCTTTCCTTAAGCTTCTGTATATTTCATTTCTGGAATACCATTATTGTTTCCATTATGGGTAAACACGATATCTTCATTTTAGGAAGTCCGGACTACCGCCCCTGAAAGTGATTTGATTCGTTAATACCATATGTGGGATGTGTAAAGGATAAATTTAATGATATTATACATGTTATTATACTGGAATTATAATATACTCTTATATCATTATGCTTACATTCCAGAAAATACGAAATAGAAATGGAAGTAGCATTCATGCGTACGTACGGCTTACCGTCTCCATGAACGGTGCATTTCATTTCTTACCACTGAATGTGATGTAGTATTATAAATACTTGTATATGATGAATATATATGATATATATGTTATCCAAATCATCAATATCATTCTGGATATAACGAACCTTTGACCAAATTAACAACATGTAAGTGTAAGAAGTCTCTTTTTGACTTAAGAACCTAATACCGACAAAATGAACATTATTAACTTAAATGATTACATGATGTTCATAACATGGTATAAAAGGAATAATGAACTTGAAAATGGTTCTTAAGAAAGTAGAGATTAACTCAAGTTTATTATTCAGGAGATTAAAGAACGGTCTGGTCATGTCGGATACGAGGTATGGGACTTCGTCTCAATCTCCTTTCATTGAGGCATATTTTATTTTATACACAACTTTCTTTTATACGGTGTATAAACCCCTTTGACTTTTACGTTTATCCAAAAGGAATCTTTTTTATACGAAGCGTTTACTAAACGACAAAAGGGAATGTTTTTTTCGTACGTATGCGGCGACAACGACTTCTCCGCTGCCGTGACCATTATTTGAGTTTCGGCTTCCTCTACAAGCCATACCTTCTTTTTAAAAGAAAAATAAATACCATGTTTTACATTTCATTCATTTTGGTATTGAAAATGGTTTTCATAATGTTTTTATATCAATGTGTTATATTGATATCTTGTGTTTGAAAGGTGGAAATGTTATGTTTCCTTTATGCATGTTTTATGAGATATGATTATGTTGAGGTTCTTGGGAATTATTATGAAGACGGGTGGTTCTGTGATAAACTAAGGGAGGGTGAGCCTGATATAGCTCTCCAATGCATTGGGTAACGCGAAGGAGTGAAACCTTAAGGTTTCTCCGAAGAGATTTAGGGAATATACTATGATGGGTATTCCAAACGTAACCAAGAGGGTTACTCCATACGTAAGAATGTTATGAATGCCTCAAGTTACCATTATGTCTTATGATTTCTATGATTTACTCATGATTTGATGAGGTATGTTAAAGTGCTTATGTTTTATGGGTAAAGTATGATTCCATTCTTATGTATATATGTACCCATGTTTCCTTTCCATGTTTTTATAACCCATACTGAGCTTTTTATGCTCATCCCATGTTTTTTTGAAATGATTTTTACAGGTCAAGGGAAAGGTACATGATATGATGATAGTGTCAAGGAAGTGTCAAGAAAGAGTCCATGTTTTATCTTAAATATGTTTCCATTAATGGGAATGAAGAATACTATCTTTATGTAACCACTTTGTTTATATGTGGAATTTAATGCAAGTTTTATGATCTAATTCTCTAAAACTCTAAACCCGAAAAGATCCTCAATGCGTAATCTTGTAATAACTCATGATTAAGTATGTTTTAAGGCTGGGGCCTTATAAACATATTATAATTTGAAACTTCGGTATTTTAAAACAGGAAAATTGGTTTGGATAACATATATTACACACAACAATGAGAAAAAAGTACTCATGAAATCTATTTCTCTATATTCAGTATCTTGATGGCTTATTGAATATGCATCCTTGAGTCTAGATGAACCATAATATATTATAACATTATAACCTAGAGATTAATACATATTTTATAAATATTACTACCTAAATTATGAATATTATAATTTTTTTCTTTGAAATAATATAAGAATCATTTAATTGTAAATTAGCTTTTATAAAAGACTGTATTTTTTGTAAATAATAGTTTAGTAATGATCTTAAAACATAATTTAAAAATAAATTTTTTAAAAAATTATCAAATTAATATTACAAAATTTAAATTAATTTTTTAAATACTAATATTAATTTTTTTCTTTGGGGTTTTTGGGGGTTTTATGAAATATTTCATTTCTCAATGAATAGTTAAAAATTCAGATTTTTATTTGAAACTACTTTTTTATTAAATTTTTTTCAAGGTTAGATTATATTTATATATTTTTTTTGAATAAATAATTAGTAAATTTTTTTTATAGTTGACTAATTTATTTCATTTTAATCATTGTTTGAAAGAAATTTTAAATTAAATCATTTTACACTTATTAGAATTCTCTCCTAGGACCACACTTTCTAGACGTGTATGTACATTTAAATTGAAATTGGATTCCTCCACATCTAGGAATATAATTTATAAAAATGGAGTAAATATTACTAGTCATAATAATATATAATATCTAATAAGGTTAATTAAATTTTTTATAATTTTGACTGGTAAAATTGGAAAAATTAAATAAACATGGTTAAGAAAACAATTTATTTTCCAGGGGTAAGACAATGATGATGAGGATATAATTGAGCTAAAACATGTCTGAACCCAACTTTATGGACATACATAGACCATATCACTGTTAAGGTTCTCTAATTACCCTTTTTGAAAAAAAATTGGATAAAAAAATTAGATTTAATAATTATTTTGAAACATTCATTGTGCGTCCTCTCCCCCTATTATAAAAGGCCACACCCTATAATACCCTCTTTACACTTCAAAATCCATTTTTCATAGCCAATAATTACCAAAATAACTTCACTAATACCTTCCCAAAACACTAGATAAATTTTTTTATCACTATTCCATCCAATAAATGACATTTGGTGAAAACATAATGATGCTTTACGAAGAAGATATATCATTCTTGAATAATCATTTCCTTCATATTCCACCTATAGAAAATATTATCAAAACATTATCTTATAATAAAATCTGTGTATTTCATATACTTATATGTTGTTTTGTTTATTTATTTACCTATATCCATATCCTCTTCAATAAAATAGGAAACAAAATTGTCGATGATGTATACGGTGGACTATTGCATCCCAAACAGATGTAATTCATTTTCCATCACCACCTTTAATGATTAGGAATGGTTATTTAGTTGAATTATTTTTATGATATTTATGATAAAAATATTTATAAAAATCTAATATAAAAGAACTCCTTTCATTTCATGCCATTTAAAATACAATATTGTCACTCGTGTGTATGACAGGCGACCACCCCACGAAGCAATGTGGTTGATTTTTCAATTACGCATACATTGTAACAGCCCGAGATTTTATGAAAAATATTCTTTTTAATTTTATTGTGTTGTATGCTACACCAAAAGAAGCATGCACAACACACATCTTTGACTTGCCTTGCATTACACGCAATCTCAACCTTCCTCGATAGCGTGTGTAGTACGCAATACTGAGTTTCACGAAACAACGATATGCTATTAAAATATTATTAAAACTAGCCGTTATGAATAGTAATAACCACTTTTTAAATTTTAGAAATTTTAGCTCTCAAAATGGACTTCATTTTTGGATTCGGAGTATCGAATTTAGCCTAAGGTGAAATTTTGGTACTTTTCGGATAACTTTCATATTCTGATGAATAGTGAAAATTACTAAATTATAATTAAAAAAAACTTTTTTAATAGAAATAATTAATAGTGATAAATTATTAATTTGAGTGGTTTTAAAGTATATTTAGAATATATTTTTACAATTTAATACAATGTTGGTCATTGGATGTAATTTCACATTTAAACTAGACATAAACAAGTGTCAATCTTTTGATAGATATTGTTTCTTAAAAACACGCTATTTGTTTTAACAGCGGGATTTAATTATAAAATTAATTAATGCAACTTCTGTGTTATGAATTTGGTAAAATAGACTTCATTTTTGAATTCGGAATATGAAATATAGCTTAGGATGAAATTTTGGCATTTTTCTGAAAACTTTCAATTTTTGATGAATAGTGAAACCACTAAGTGGTAGGTTAAAAACTGAATTTTGCATAAAACTTAATTTTACCGCTTCTGTAAATGGAATTTAGAAAATCCGATAGAGACGGTTAATATCAAGGACTAAAATGTGGTTCAATGAGATGAAAATAATTTTTGGTGAATAGTAACTTTTTACTTTTTTTTACCACGGTTAATAGTAAATAGGGTAACTAAGGGTAAATATGATATTACTATTACCCTAACACATGTCCTAATCCTATTGGACAAGTGTATCTCGACCAAAAACAACCATAAGTGTAAAATATTATCATTCAGGCCCACATGGATTAGATTAGGACATTTATTATTATTTAATTCAAAGAAGAGTTAAAAGAGTTAAAATCAAAGTTTATTTACTAAAACATTTTTAATATAGGGTTATACATAATATAAATTCGATTGTAAATATTCATTAGAAAGATAAATATATTTCCTACATAATTGTATTTTATTTGTAATTTTTAGACATCAAATAATTTAATTTATTTATGACACAAATATGATGCAGTAATTATCTTATTAATGAAATATTGACATAATTGATAATATAAATACCAAAGTAAATGTAATTTAAGACTTTTTATGAATTAAAATAATTTTCTAGGTTACTATGATATATTATTGTTGATTTAATCAACTTGGTTCGAACAGATAATTCTGTTATGACTTTCACAAAAATCATATATCAAATAGTGTCAAAATTGACACAAAATAGTTTTTAAATCAAATATTATATTATTAATTGTTATTTTATTCCTAAAAATCTAAGGTTAGGCCACATGACTTAGATAAGGATATATATATTAATAATAAACAATTTGGGGTTCGTTTGTCATGTTATAGTAAGTGTATTAACAATATAGTGTAAGAAAACAAAAAGACACGGTAAAAGTTAAATTGTTTAACTTAAAGTTAAATCTAAGTGAAAAGGTTAAAATAATACAGTAAACTTGTCTAAATCCTATTGGATGATAGGATTTCGACCCATACTTACTTTAGCTTCGAAATAAGACCCTTTGGAACCATTATAAACCGATTTTGACTTTAATATAAAATAATATTTTGAGGTATTCCTAAGGTGCCCCTCTCCTCCCTTATAAATGGACACCTCCACCCCCTCCTCCTCACACCAATTTGAGCACTCAAGCTCGGCCCACCCCTGAAATTTTCTCCTCTCCACTTCCCTAGAATAATCCTAGAGGTCCTGGTCTTCTTCAAAGACCAATCTTAGTTCCCTAAGTGGAGGATTCAAAGAAGAGTTCCAAAGAAGAGGTAATATCCATTACCGATCTTTTCAATTTCATTCTTCTTCAACTTCTTCTTCTTTAGTTGTTTCATGATAAAGTAATAACATCAGTATTACTTACATACTGATATGTTATTATAAATATGAAACAATCCTAATTCACCTTCTATCCATCCTACGGAAGAAATGAAATCATCGCGCGTGCGTACGTACGGAATACCGTCTCCACGCCGTGATGTAATCTATTTTCCACCATCACTTTACAAGGATGGGTATAATGGTGTAATGAGTAACTATTTATGATTATTATAAAGTAATATTGATACTGAAATAATATATATATACTCCAATACAATTCCACGATCATAGGAATGATATCATCACTCGTGCGTACGTACGGAATACTGTCTCCACGATGTGATGCGACTCGTTCTACATGATCATCATTACATAATAATTATATAAATGAATTGAATGAATAAATATGATATATGTTACACTAATACCATTCTGGATATAAGGTATCTATAACCTTAAAAGAAGAATAAGAATTTATTCGACAAAACGTGCATAAGAACAAAAGGCAATAAAGTCCCGAGTAACAAGTAACAATGAAATATTACTAATAAGAATCTAAGAATATGACCATATATGATATCATATCAATATATATGATTCTGTAATAAGTCAATAGCATTATTTAAACCATTATACAGGAGCTTCGGACACGTACAAAGAAAATCGGACCTAAGGTAAGGGAAATATCACAATCTCATTTTTATCCGAGATTGTTTATACTTTGGTATTTACTGGGGTGTATTTTATCATCCACATCCATGTTTCCTCAATATGTAATATTATTTCCATTCACCTAAAAATGTTTAAATCCTATTTTACCCTTCGGTGAGTTTTTAGTAAAAGATATGAATGGAATCTTTTGTCATTTTTCGTACAATGTACTTTTTTGACTTTTCCGACAAAAGTACGAGAAGAATGTTTTTTTAAAACTTATACGGCATGAATGGATTTTTAAGAAACTTACTTTACAAGTTTTCAAGTTTATTTTTAATGAACTTCTTTTAGTTTAAAATTGTATGACATGTTATGAAAGGAAAATTGTTGTTGAAGTAGAAATGATATTTTCCTCAAGAATGAAGTTCAAGTATTTTATCAAAATTATTTTCCATCTAAGATAATAAAAGGGTTCTGTTTTTATCCCTATTATTACATGGATTTTATTATGTTGTGATGGAAACATTTTTATGAATTCCTTTATCTTATATGAATTGTTTTATGATGTCATGTTCTTTAAGAAGCCCATTTTTATTACATGGGTTATGCGATGATGTATGATTTATGATTATGTGGCACACATAAGAAAGGATTCATTATAAGATGGGTGGGACCTATATCTCCCTCCAATTTATTGGGTAAAGATTTTATATCTCATGAGATATACATGGCTGGAATGGTAGGTTATACCGGTTCAGTGAAACAGGACTGAAACGAGGGTTACTCGATTCAGAAAGGGACTTTGTCCACTAAGATAGTCTTGGCAATGAGTCTTGACTAACAAGAAATGATTCTCTATGATTATGTGTGAATGCCACAAAGTTTCATGTTTTAAGTTATGATTATTGTGATTACATTTCACTACTATGATTTATCCCATGATATGAAATTATGCTCTCTTTTGCAGGTTAAGATTTCTAAAATTTATGTTCTTATGAATATGATGTGATTGATTTTTCTTTTGCATACCCTTACTGAGCATTTGAGCTCACCATTTTATGTTTTCTTTTCCCCAGGATATAAAGAACGGTTTTAGGTAAAAAAGGGAAGATCTTTATGGGAGATATTGAAGATCTTTCACCACGATTAGAAGATTACGTTCCGAGTTTCCAAAGACACTAAACTATTACGATCCTTGTGTGTGTGTTTTTGTTTTGTACTGAGTATTCCGCAAAAGTAATGTAATGTCCATGGACGTCTAGATTTGGGTCTCTACAGTTGGTATCAGAGGAAAGGTTTAGTCAACCTTTGGAAACTAGGATGCGAAAATGTTAGTGAGATCCCTAGAGATATTTCTAAGGTATGTCTAGGGATGTCCCTAAGGATAGGTATACATATACGATATAGTCCTAGCACTATGGTAACGATCTTAGAATTTAACCTAAGATGTTCGATATTGAGGTTACTCCCCCTTTTATTATGATTTTTGCATCTCACACTAATCTTTTTGGGTTTTAGAAAATGGCTGGAAACAAGATGATTCACGATAATGGAAGATATGATGGACAATAGAATGATATTCTTCATAAGCAATCAAATGAAATGGGATTTGGAAGTCCAAACATCATTATTATGCCGAATCAGAAATCTCATAATATGATCAATAAAGTAAAATTTGGTAAGTTTCCTGACTCAGCTAATAAGAGAAAGATGGAATTTCATGATGATCATAGAGGAAAGAAAGTTCAATTTCCCCTATGTAAATCATGTGGGAAAAGGAATCAAGGAGAATGTTTCAAAGGAACTGGAAGATGCTTTGGGTGTGGAAAAGAAGGACACAAATCCAGTAAGTGCAATGGAAAAGTTTCAGTTAACACCATGGATGAGGTTAATGGTATTGCTACGACATCAACAATGGTTAAATGTTTTAAATGTGGAATGTACGGGCATTATGCAAACCAATGCCCTAAGGGAATGTCTCATGAAGAGAATCGGTATGGTCGTATGGGTAGTATTTTTGTTGATGATGATGAAGAGACTAAAAATGATATGTGAGATGAAAGAATTATTGAAGCTCGGTCAATGGTTTAAGAAGGTAGTGGAATGATTACATGTTTATCAAGTGTAATGTTGTACTATAAAATAAAAAGAAATCTAAGGATTGTTACACTGTTGTCTTTCCTTATGTTTTTAAAGTTTATGATGAATGGTATGAGTAACAATGAAAGGTTATTAAGATATTTTTTGGAAAGTGGATGATATGTGCATAATGAAGGGATAAGGAGAAAATGAAATGTTTGACAGTATTCATGAGCTCATGATTGATATAAGGACTAAGTGATATCATGGTTTGAGTATATAGAATTTTGAGGATTTTGGTATGTGGAAAGTGTTAACTTTTAACTGCATTCATGTTTTTACTAAGGTATTCAAGAGAATACATGATTAAGGACTTTGAATGTTTGTAATGTGACCAACAAAACATATCTTATGATATATGGGGATCAAAGATGGTGTTAAATCTCTGGTAATCGTTTTCACTATATTATGAGAGTGGACTACAGTATTTTAGATAAGCCTAAAGACTGGAATGGATTATGTTGGACATAAGTTAGTATTGTTTAAGGATTGAACTTTTGATATTATTTATGTGATGTTATAGTAATGTAGTTTTAGAAAAAGGACAACCTGCAGGACGGGCGACAGCCCATCGCGTCGGATAAGGCTGTGGAATTCGAACCCACAACTGAAGTGCGACTGGCCTTTATCACCTACCATTGGCCTACAGGAAGTCCTTGTTTAGTAGAAACTAGTTTTATTATATTAAGCGGTATGATATATGAAGTATAAGTCCATTTTAGGAACCATATATGATTAATCTCATTATAGATCGACTTATGTATATAATTTTTGCTAACCTTTTGTTTGAGACAGATGGAATGACCCGTCATTCTATCACATGATCTGATAACACTTCACAAATAACAAATTCAACTTCATTTATTTAAGAGATGAAGTGGAAATTGTTCAAGGCACGAACAACAGTGAGATTGTACCAAAATAAAGTAAGTATTTATTCTAATACAAATATTTGACTTTAGGGAAATGATCTTGAAAACCAAAAATGTTGTCCTAGTGATATTATACCTGATGAATCAGATGGTACCTTATATCATCACAAATCTATGGATTTGTGATTACTGGCTTTTCTATAGCCATGTTCTCTACCACTCTCCATCAGAACATGATGGTTAGATTTCTCTTCCATATCCATATTTTCACCTTTGTGGAAACCCAGTGATTAGTTTATTTGGGTAACTGTTACGTTTCATACTTTTGTTTTTAAAGATATGTTTTGATATTTTTTTTATGATGTGGGTTTCTATTAAAGAAACTTTCGAATAGTAAACCATTTATAACCCCGACGAATTTCGAGGGCGAAATTCATTTTAAGGGTGGTAGAATGTAACAGCCCGAGATTTTATGAAAAATATTCTTTTTAATTTTATTGTGTTGTATGCTACACCAAAAGGATCTTGCACAACACACATCTTTTACTTGCCTTGCATTACACGCAATCGCATCCTTCCTCGATAGCGTGTGTAGTACGCAATACTGAGTTTCACAAAACAACGATATGCTATTAAAATATTATTAAAACTAGCCGTTATGAATAGTAATAACCACTTTTTAAATTTTAGAAATTTTAGCTCTCAAAATGGACTTCATTTTTTGATTCGGAGTATCGAATTTAGCCTAAGGTGAAATTTTGGTTCTTTTCGGATGACTTTCATATTCTGATTAATAGTAAAAATTACTAAATTATAATTAAAAACAACTTTTTTAATCGAAATAATTAATAGTGATAAATTATTAATTTGAGTGGTTTTAAAGTATATTTAGAATATATTTTTACAATTTAATACAATGTTGATCATTGGATGTAATTTCACATTTAAACCAGATATAAACAAGTGTCAATCTTTTGATAGATATTGTTTCTTAAAAACATGCTATTTGTTTTAACAGCGGGATTTAATTATAAAATTAATTAATGCAACTTCTATGTTATGAATTTGGTAAAATAGACTTCATTTTTGAATTCGGAATATGAAATATAGATTAGGATGAAATTTTGGCATTTTTCTGAAAACTTTCAATTTTTGATGAATAGTGAAACCACTAAGTGGTAGGTTAAAAACTGAATTTTGCATAAAACATAATCTTACCGCTTCTGTGAATGGAATTTCGAAAATCCGACAGACACGGTTAATATCATGGACTAAAATGTGGTTCAATGAGATGGAAAATTTTTTGGTGAATAGTAACTTTTTACATTTTTTTACCACGGTTAATAGTAAATAGGGTAACTAAGGGTAAATATGATATTACTATTACCCTTACACATGTCCTAATCCTATTGGACAAGTGTATCTCGACCAAAAACAACCTTAAGTGTAAAATATTATCATTCAGGCCCACATGGATTAGATTAGGACATTTATTATTATTTAATTCAAAGAAGAGTTAAAAGAGTTAAAATCAAAGTTTATTTACTAAAACAATTTTAATATAGGGTTATACATTAGATAAATTCGATTGTAAATATTCATTAGAAATCTACAAAGATTTCCTACATAATTGTATTTTATTTGTAATTTTTAGACATCAAATAATTTAATTTATTTATGACACAAAGATGATGCAGTAATTATCTTATTAATGAAATATTGACATAATTGATATTATAAATACCAAAATAAATGTAATTTAAGACTTTTTATGAATTAAAATAATTTTCTAGGTTACTATGATATATTAGTGTTGATTTAATCAACTTGGTTCGAACATATAATTCTGTTATGACTTTCACAAAAATCATATATCAAATAGTGTCAAAATTGACAGAAAATAGTTTTTAAATCAAATATTATATTATTAATTGTTATTTTATTCCTAAAAATCTAAGTTTAGGCCAAATTACTTAGATAAGGATATATATATTAATAATAAACAATTTGGGGTTCGTTTGGCATGTTATAGTAAGTGTATTAACCATATAGTGTAAGAAAACAAAAAGACACGGTAAAAGTTAAATTGTTTAACTTAAAGTTAAATCTAAGTGATAAGGTTAAAATAATACCCTAAACTTGTCTAAATACTATTGGATGATAGGATGTCGACCCATACTTACTTTAGCTTCGAAATAAGACCCTTTGGAACCATTATAAACCTATTTTGACTTTAATATAAAATAATATTTTGAGGTATTCCTAAGGTGCCCCTCTCCTCCCTTATAAATGGACACCTCCACCCCCTCCTCCTCACACCAATTTGAGCACTCAAGCTCGGCCCACCCCTGAAATTTTCTCCTCTACACTTCCCTAGAATAATCCTAGAGGTCCTGGTCTTCTTCAAAGACCAATCTTAGTTCCCTAAGTGGAGGATTCAAAGAAGAGTTCCAAAGAAGAGGTAATATCCATTACCGATCTTTTCAATTTCTTTCTTCTTCAACTTCTTCTTATTTAGTTGTTTCATGATAAAGTAATAACATCAGTATTACTTACATACTGATATGTTATTATAAATATGAAACAATCCTAATTCACCTTCTATCCATCCTACGTAAAAAATGAAATCATCGCGCGTGCGTACGTACGGAATACCGTCTCCACGCCGTGATGTAATCTATTTTCCACCATCACATTACAAGGATGGGTATAATGGTGTAATGAGTAACTATTTATGATTATTATAAATTAATATTGATACTGAAATAATATATATATACTCCAATACAATTCCACGATCATAGGAATGATATCATCACTCGTGCGTACGTACGGAATACCGTCTCCACGATTTGATGCGACTCGTTCTACATGATCATCATTACATATTAATTATATAAATGAATTGAAGGAATAAATATGATATATGTTACACTAACACCATTCTGGATATAAGTTATCTATAACCTTAAAAGAAGAATAATAATTTATTTGACAAAACACGCATAAGAACAAAAGGCAATAAAGACCTGAGTAACAAGTAACAATGAAATATTACTAATAAGAAGCTAAGAATATGACCATATATGATATAATATCAATATGTATGATTCTGGAATAAGTCAATAACATTATTTAAACCATTATACAGGAGCTTCAGACACATACAAAGCAAATCAGACCTATGGTAAGGGAAATATCACAATCTCATTTTTATCCGAGATTGTTTATACTTTGGTATTTATTGGGGTGTATTTTATCATCCACATCCATGTTTCCTCAATATGTAATATTATTTCCATTCACATAAAAATGTTTAAATCCTATTTTACCCTTCGGTGAGTTTTTAGTAAAAGATATGAAAGGAATCTTTTGTCGTTTTTCGTACAATGTACTTTTTTGACTTTTCCGACAAAAGTACGAGAAGAATGTTTCTTTTAAACTTATACGGCATGAATGGATTTTTAAGAAACTTACTTTACAAGTTTTCAAGTTTATTTTTAATGAACTTCTTTTAGTTTAAAATTGTATGACATGTTAAGAAAGGAAAAGTGTTGTTGAAGTAGAAAGGATATTTTCCTCAAGAATGAAGTTCAAGTATTTTATCAAAATTATTTTCCATCTAAGATAATAAAAGGGTTCTGTTTTTATCCCTATTATTACATGGATTTGATTATGTTGTGATGGAAACATTTTTATGAATTCCTTTATCTTATATGAATTGTTTTATGATGTCATGTTGTTTAAGAATCCCATTTTTATTACATGGGTTATGTGATGATGTATGATTTATGATTATGTGGCACACATAAGAAAGGATTCATTATAAGATGGGTGGGACCTATATCTCCCTCCAATGCATTGGGTAAATATTTTATATCTCATGAGATAGACATGGCTGGAATGGTAGGTTATACCGGTTCAGTGAAACAGGACTGAAACGAGGGTTACTCGATTCAGAAAGGGACTTTGTCCACTAAGATAGTCTTGGCAATGAGTCTTGACTAACAAGAAATGATTCTCTATGATTATGTGTGAATGCCACAAAGTTTCATGTTTTATGTTATGATTATTATGATTAAATTTCACTACTATGATTTATCCCATGATATGAAATTATCCTCTCTTTTGCAGGTTAAGATTTCTAAAATTTATGTTCTTATAAATATGATGTGATTGATTTTTCTTTTGCTTTCCCTTACTGAGCATTTGAGCTCACCCTTTTATGTTTTCTTTTCCCCAGGATATAAAGAAAGGTTTTTGGTAAAAAAAGGGAAGATCTTTATGGGAGATATTGAAGATCTTTCACCACGATTAGAAGATTACGTTCCGAGTTTCCAAAGACACTAAACTATTACGATCCTTGTGTGTGTGTTTTTGTTATGTACTGAGTATTCCACAAAAGTAATGTAATGTCCATGGACGTCTAGCTTCGGGTCTCTACATACATGGAATGAAATAAGGATAAATTTATTTTATATTTTTAGTATAAATGAAATTAAAAAAATTTATATGATTAATGTTGAACCTAATTATTATCCTTTTAATCGTAAATGGGATGTAATGATCTCTTGGGAAAACGTACTACCTAAAATCTCCACAAAGTGATGCGATTCATATTCATATCAAAATTTCACGAAATTTTTAAAAAAATAATTATTCAATATTATTTTTATAATAGTAATAATTTTTTTTTATTTTACCAATCTATATCCTATTTCAATGAACTGGAACATTCATGATAGAATACCTATGAGAAAACAAGGCATCTAACACATGAAATAAGGAAAATAATGAAATATTATGAATAAATGATTTGTAAAATGTTACAATTGGATAACAGATGATATAATAAATAATAATATGATTAATTTTTAAATTAATAAAATTATTAAAATCATTATTCTATAGATTAAATCAATTTCAACAAAAAGGAAGTGTGAGGAATGGAACATACTCTTAATTTCAATTCATTGGGGGAATAATCTAATGTTATGAACCTAATTTATTTTACATAGTGTATGTACTGAACTATTGAAAAGAAATATAATGATTAATTAATAATACATTTTATTTTAGGTTTAAATTCGAATTATTTCATCCATGTTTACTTGACATTAAAAATAAAATATGGTAAATAATTTCATAACTCATTTTCTCTTCATTGGGTTATATTTCTTATTAATTTTCATTAATATTTAAAGATTGTATATGTAATTACCTATAAATATTTTTTTATATATTCTAATTTTATATGTATTTAAATTTTATAGAAATAATCTTCTAATTGGAATATATTCATCCCATCGTTATGATCTTTATAAGGGTTTATTTCACAGTCTCATTTTAATAAATATTGTTTATGCTTAAATTTTAAATGAAAGATATTGAATTGAATATTATAAAATAAAACTATTTCTTTTTACGATACTATTTTTATTCATGTTGTTTTTGTAGAAATCATGTCCCTTCATTGCTGTAAATTGAGTCTGGTTTTTTTATTGTCAATGCACTCTTGGTTTATTAGGTATTTTTCAAGGAAATAATGTTAAAATATAACATGGATACAATGTTTATGTTTGATTTATTTCAAATATTTTTCCAAATATTTGGGCACAAAATTAGGTGGAAGGAGTAAAATACACTAATGGTGGTTTTATAGTAATGAATATTTTAAAATGTGGTAAAGGAATAAGTTTCATGATGATTAGGTTTCATGTAGACTGGGTTTCTCATAGATTGGGTTTCAAAAAAGGTTTCACATTTTGAAGATATAGATATTTAGGTACGTGTGATGAGTTTATGGCGTAATTCATTAAATCAATAAAAATCATGATTGAATGATGATTTGATGGTTTTATTCAGGAATATAAAAGTTATCAAGATTTCACAATTTGTTGAAAATGTTATTAATGACTAAGATAAGCATCCCGAGTGCCCTATTAGTTGATGATGATTCTTCATGACTATGAGAATGATCATGAATAGGTGAAATTTTATAGTAACATCATGAATGAATGATATTTTTTCACATGAATCTAGAGGTTCATGAAAAATCTATAGGAGGTGAGAGATCTTCTTAAAGTGTAAAGTCTTAAATATATTGATACCCCCACTTCGTTGAATATGAAATTAATTGGAGAAAAGTTTGAATCACTCTAAATATATAATGGCTAAGACAATTATGAATTAGGTATTCATTAATATCCTAAGAATTGTGAAGAAACTACCATAGTTTTTACAAATGAGTAGGTATCTTAGAAACATGTGTTTCCTGATTAATGGTTATTCCACGACGATTTTATTGTTCAGCAAAGGGAGTTTTATTCACAATTTTTGTGATATTAACAAATAATATTCATGAATAGAAATGTTGAAAATGTTGTTTTTTGAATAGTTATTTTTTGGACATCGATATAGGACACTATGCAAGTAGTGTCTCATGATAGTCAGATAAAAATACATAAATTCCCATCAAATGAAGTGAATATAAAAGTAATAAATTTTTGTAAGACATCACCTAATAATGTGGGCCAGGGGGAGTCAACGAATGTGTTCTGAGGGAAACATTATTCTTGGAACACAGTGACTATCTTTGAGCTTCTATAATAAATATCTAGTGATGAAAAATTGATTTAGGTATAACTATAACGGTATTGACATATTCTTATAAACCTACCCTTTATTGGTGAAATATGTTAAAGTATTGTGTTGTGTCTCTATATCTAAATGTTTGATTACTGCATGATTCCATCAAAAAGGTTTTACAAGTTCCTATCAACATAGGAAAATGATCATTCGCTTTAAAATATAATTTTGACACAATGATTAACCCCTCCCCTATCTAGGTTTTTCTAGTTCCTATAGTTTTTATATTGTTGTACATCTTTCCCCTCTCTTGGGTATTGAAAATGATTTATAAAATATGTTTAAGAAAATATTACTTCATTTCTCTGTTAGGTGGAAATTGTTTCCTTTCAAATCCATGTTTTCATAAAATGTTCTCAAATTATTTTATCATTATACAAGTTATTTATGTGATGGAGAAGAAATTTGTATGGGTAATGTGAAACTCAACCCTTCAGAAGGTGTCCTACATATCCTATATATTGCTAGAATCTGATTTATAATAGTTAAAATTTCCTCTCAATATGCTAATAGATGAGGAGGAATGGTATTACCATGGGAGAAATGTTATATGATGGTTATGATGTTAGAGAAATTGACGGACTTATGCTGATATAAGGTTCTATTTGAAATCAGCCCTTTGAATGTGTCATTCATATCCTAGCTTAGAAAAGAAGTGTCATCATTGTTAAATTGATTAAGGATTACACAATAAGGGTTCTATTATATTTGGGTAGCAATTTCATTCCATTCATCAATACTAACACAATAATGTTTTCCTAATATTGGGATAGTAATATCATGCCACTGATCGGGGTTTACACACTAAGGATTCCCAAATATTAAAACTATAAAAGGATTAAATTTCTTCAGTATGTATACATGTCATGGGATTATTTTTTTTCAACATGATTGAGGATTTTTGGATATGACCTTAGTGTTATATGGAATATTTTGGGTAATTTAGGGGACATACATAAAGAAAATTTCATGATCTAGATGGATTTTCAAGAGAGTGTCGCATGAGCTGGATAACTCATCTAGAGGACACCATATTATCTACATTGAAATGTATTAAAGATGCATCTTGATCATAGATGAATTTTATAGAGGATATCACAGGATCAGTTTTGTATCATCCTCTTATCATCACAATAATTGGATGACGTGTTCCATTGTCATTGTCAAACATGGCTTGCATATTTGAAGGGTGCCATGAGATTTTTTTGGAAGGCCCTGAGGGCTCTGTGAGATGAAGATATCATAAAATATTTACCTGATATAATTTGGAAGAAATGTTTCCATAAATCTCATGTTTTGTATTTCATTCCAAGAGGGCATCACGTGACTTAGGTGTTATTCCTGGAGGATGTTGTTTTACTTACATGGCATGTTAAGAGGACGTTCCATCCAAAAAATGGAATGTCATGGTGATGTCGCATGGCATGGGAGACAAAGACTAGTGACGTCAAAAAATATGTATGTGTTATGAAAATCACATGAGGATCAAAATATATGTTCATTGTATAATTATGAAATATTTTAGCAATTATTATAGCCATTATTTCTTGTGTTTAATAGATTTATATAGTGATCTCTTGTTTTAAGTTTCACATGTCCTGGCTATTATGCGGGATATCCATCACATAATACGTTTCAAATGTTTGAGGTACATAAAAATGTTCTTTTGTGATATTAGTGAAATGAAACTTTTATAACTCACAATTTTTTATATATTTCCCTATATTTTTTACCTAGCAGAATACCTTGTGATCATCCGCTCCAAGAAGTAAACTTCTGATATCCCATGTCCGAGGGATCGTGGATGGATGACTTTTTAGAGATTTAGGGGGGATATTATTTTACTTACAACCAATATTATACAATACCTTTTACAAGACATATCTCACAGATTCAGCCAATAGAAAATAGTGTGAATTTTAGTTACACAATTTTGGATGATCCCACTATAGGTAATCCTAGGGGTGTCACATGATTTTTAGCAACTACAATAACATCTCGTCAACAACCAATTTTTTTATTCTGGAAAAATAATGGATATTTTATGATTTTGTGGACATGTCAATGGATTTATATATGGTTTTATGACATGTCAAAAGACATTCACAAGATTAGTATACATGCTAAAAGGTTTTCATGTGATCAAAGGTGACTTTTCTTGGACCATTCAGAATACAAGGGTGGCTTGCTTGGGGGATTTTATGAGATCGATATATCATGGAAATGGGTATTATGGGACAATGCTAGAATTATTAAGGGGGTTTTCATGATCAATGGTGATTTCCATGGGCTTATAAATCCATTAAAATGAAATTATTATATCCTGATCTCAAAATAATCACCCATTATTTCCCTTTCTATTTCATGGTTTATTTTTCAAGGGATAGAGATCTCATGTGTATGAATGATAATTGTCAGAGACAATCACTATCATTTTTTTGTGACGTTTCATGTGACTAATAAAGTATCATATGGTGATGCATAACAAATATAAATCCTAACATGTCACTATGTATTAGGATTTGGAGAGGGAGCGCAAGGCCCTATAGTCATGTATGAAGCACTTTCTATGATGATGGTGACATTATTGTGAGAACCTACACAACAATGTATACATATCAATAGGACATTCATGGAATATGAAAAAAAAAATAGTAATGATGCATTATTCATTTGAACCACAAGAAAGATCCATATTTTTTATATTTTAGCATTATTTTACTTGTATTTTTGGACGGTTTTTCTGGTGCCAGCTGGCTAACAAGTTGTGTGGTCAGAAGGGACTCATTTTGAATCCATTAAATTATTAGAGAACATCCCAAAATCCATCAAAATAGTAAAATGGATTGCAATGTGGTTCCATGTGATCTCCCAGTGGCCATGCACTATGAATTTCCCATTTTCCTGAACATCCAATCGTCATGAGATTACATTTCCTATTTCAGGTTATGTGATCACTATGTTCGGGAAAAATTGTTCATCCTATTCATTATAGAGAAAATAATAACAATACTTTGGGTATTTCTTACCTTGTAAATTTATTGATTTATATTTTTTGTGTGTAAAAATTACCCAACATAAGAGTGACATCAACGTTGATAAGCGATTATTTTTGAGGAATTTGAATTCCTACCTGATGCCTTGGTGTTGTCTCTAATCAGTGTTTGCATTGATGTTTTCTCTTCAAATAAATGTATTTTATTCCACATAAAATCCTATAAAAAGAGGAACATATGGTAGATCATTCACTAACAACCCAATTATCAGATATATTTCAATTTGTCTCCATCACTTGACCCTTTCTTAAGACAATCTGCTTGACTGTATATTTAGATCTATCTATGACACCTTTTCATAATAAATACTTCAGTATAATTTATTTTCTTATAGTTTTTAAGAACTATCCATGAATAAATATTCAATAATTGTTTGAAACATGGGTATATGGATACATGGTTTTCATGGATGTTTCACATGATCTGTTGATTTGGTCTCTTGATCATTAGACTATTATACAAAATGGGTGACCATGTTAGGGTCACATGATTACATCTATTATTACTAATCTTGTGGTCATGCGATGTTCTTTAGGGTATGTAAAATTAATGATTTTAATGGGAAAACAAATTCATGGGTAATATTTCGAATTAAAATCCAATGATGATTCATGTGATTCACATGAGGCTACAAGTACTATGCATTTATTTTGATAGGGTTTCATTCATATGACATATGATTAATTATTTTCTGAATATTTATTTCAAATCTCATCAATGTTCTTCCAATGTGTATAACTAGAGGTCTATGTTTACTTGGAATAATAATGGTGACCCTCTATATCATTTTCCCTCTAATAAAAATTTGGAAATTATTATCCCACTAGTGTTCTATAACTATTGTTTATCATAATTGATTTACATATATAGATGTATCATTCTAGAAGAAAATTCAATCCATTTTCTAGACTATGTTCTAATATATTTTTTGTTTTAAAATTCCCTTTATTTCATTCTGATGATAGTCATTAAGGATGTTCAACAAGTCATAGCATGATCACAGAGGTCATATTATATGATGACAGCCTCTACTCTTGGTAAATATGGCTACGATATCTCCCACTAGCTAATCACTTAAAGTCATTTGAGCATATTTATCTTTTCTTTGAATAACATGAGGTAGGGATAATGCGCAAAATGTTATTTGTGACCTTACGGAAACATCTTAGGAAAATGGGTGTGGCCATTCTGGGTCAGGAATATATGCATATAATTTACTGAACATATTTACGTTATACATTACCAAGTAGTATGGGTTTTTTACTTCATCATTTACTATAATTATGACCTTCATAGGGAACTGGTTAGAAATTGGTTCCTTATTACCCATTTCTTCAATCATTCCCATAATAATGTTTCAATAATCCTCTGGGATATATACCGACCGGGAGGGATGTCCCCCATTGGGGATATGTATGATCAATTCCTCGCTTCTATGGATGTCTAGGATGAATCTGCACAAATTCTAAATTTAAATAGGAAATTTCCCAATAACATGAAATAAATGTTTTGAAAGGAGAGGAGTATATACACTCTCATATCCTTTATGTATTAGATAAAAGTTATCATCTATCATATCAAAGCTTGGGAGACTGAAATATTCCCTCAGTTGTTACCATCCAAAAACATTATTGAATGTTTCAGATAATATTGGGTCATCATGGAAACCTAAGATAATGTAGCATGTGGTTACTGAAGAGTCCAAAGATCTATGTAACCACTAGAGAGAAGTTTAAATTGATATTATCCTGAAAGGATGGATTTTTTTGTCGTGGAAAATGAACTCAAGAATTAGAGACAAAACATTGGTGATGGAAGAGAAAATTGAAGAGGGAGGGACTCTAAATCTAGTGGTACCAACTATTTCACTCTATTATCATATCCTCATCCACATTCAGTTGGGATATATCCCTTATTTTACCTGTGCACCATTCTAGTTATTTATTTGATAGTGGAGAATTTCCACTTAAATATATACAAAAATACCTCTGGGATTCATAGATACATATTTCATCTAAGGTTGTTGGATATATCTAAAGTTGAGGACATGATGTTAGATCCGAAAAAGATTTCTCTCAAGTTGAGTCAATCAGATCGATTCTACTTCACCACTTATCATGCAATGAATTTGAAAATTATTAACAATGGTGGTGAAAATTATAAATATTGTTTATACAAGATATCCATTTAGGGCGGGATTCTTGTAGAAATGATGGATGTAATGATTGTTTGTGAGTTATATACTATTTAATGATATTTTTTCAGCTGGCACACTTACTTTTTATCATGAGTTTTTCATAGGCCCGGATAGAGGCCTACCCACATTCCATGCTGAACAGATTGGTACACTACATTAAGAAACTATTTTCCTCACCAACACCATTATTTTATGAAATGATGGAGTTGATTCAAGACTCAGATGAGTCCTCGAAGAAGAGATCACATCCTAGTGATGAGCATACCATCAATGGGGGAAGAATCTATCAAAGAATAAATAACCTCTGTATAAGAAATAGGTGACATAACTGGTGAGGGAAGAATATATTGGGAATCTTTCTACAGATTCCACATATTACCATCCAATTTCTCCCCCTATATTCATATCCATCCATAGACCATAGAAGATAATCAGAGATAGCATAGGATGATATAGAAGAAAATTCAAATCCGGATTATTGAGACTCCTCTAAGAATATTTTATTCCCAATAGAAACATCTTTTTCATCTTTTTCATGATTTTATGGAGAGATTATTTAAACACGAACACATATATGAAATCTTGAAACAAACCATCATTATGCTGAAACAATCGGATAACAGTGAGAGGGCCTTACATGTCCTTGATGATGGAAATCTGTTTGTAAAATTTATTAAGAAATATTCAGAGGAATTGGAACAAAGTAACCAGTTTATATTTGAGTTTCCAGGCCAAATTCATGTCTTGAAAGTGAAGATATAGAGATATGAAGAGATTTTAGTCGAATTTTTTTTTGACCTTTCAATGACATCCATCTCAGTAGAGACCACATATTAAGGAGTTGATAAGCTATCCACTTTGACTGAGACCCTTCATTCAATGGAAGAATCATAAGAACAGGGTGAGCCGCACTTCATCATTCAATTAAAGATTCATTCCAGACACTTTATGATTATCTCATATCAACATATTGAATCTTAATATAGTTAGGTTGTTAAAATGTGATTTTTTCAATTGAATCTATGTAGAGGCTCTAGAAATTGGATATTCTCCCTCATTTATTCTATGAATGAATGGATCTTCTAAAGACCACATGTTTCCATCTAGTTTTTAAATATTCATGATGTGAATGACATTTCATTGACATAATTTTCCATGAATCAACAATTATTCAAATTCTTTTCATAATATAAAGTAAACCTGAATAATTATATTTGAATGGTATAACATATTTTCCTTAATTAATGATCATGATTTCCCAAAAACATTGATGTTTATGGTCTTATATCCAATACCTTCTATTATTTTAGTATAGGGTATTTTAGCTCAAAACTTCAATCCCAATATTATTGGTTCTCTGGTTCAGTCAATATCATTACAGTTTAGGGTCATGTACCCCAGACCTTCTATTGATGTATTTTAGGTTCTTTTAGATTGGTCATTTCATCGCCACAGTTTAGGGAATTTTATCTATGTCCTTCTGTCTGTGAATATTGAATATAGGGACGACATCCTATGGATGACCTACGACACCTATGGTTTAAAGTTTTGTAGTGGTGTTTCCTTGGCTCATGGGGATTAGAGTTCCTTTACATCAAGTAGAAGATGTCACTATTTGGATTGGTAGAATCCCTTTCACATCAATATCATTCTCAAAAGGATGTTAACCCACCATTTTTTCAAGTTCCATGAATGATTTATAGTGTTAATATGGGTGGATGAAAAGAAAATGTTGGCATTTAAGTCTTCACTGGAAGGGTTGGAATAATGTTTCTGTATATCATGAAATTATGAGAATCAATAGATGAATAATGAAATGGGGGCATATAATATAGGAATTTAAATAAGACATGTTATTGTTTTGTGTTCTTTTTTGGTGTCACTATGGCTTACGAGGACCTGATCTCCTTTCCTATATGTAGGTGATTCCTTTAATTGGTTGGTTGAATCCATTTATGCACTGATATTATTTTCAAATAGATCTATCTTCATACCATTCTTGTGGACATAGAAGATTTTTAATGAATTAATCAACTCATTAATGATGTCTGGTAAAGAGAAAATGACTATCTAGGAAGCATTCTAGCAACTAAGGTCAAATTAGAATTTTGTTTTCCCTTCTTTATCCCTATGCCTTGTGTTTTTTAGACATGATTTGTGGTCCAATAAAAAGTTTGAGACTGAATAGTGGAATTTATTCTCTGATAATGGGTTAAAAACATAGTGGCATAATGTTGAATATGTTACATCATCTTGAATAGTGTGGTTATGGGGATTGTATATTATGGTCTTTAAATATTTCAGTTAACTAGATATGGTATCTTGTGTGTACATGTCAACCTTTGATGATGGAATGAGCCTCTAATGTTTCAACTGGTCCAGACGATAACTTCTAGATTTAAGGGGATCCATTTGAGGATATGATGTTCATTTTGTAGAAACCAATCCCTATTATAGTATGCTACTTCGAGATTTGTATACTAAAGAATTCAATGTATATAATGTAGTTTAAGAAAAGTGTAACATTAAATGAATGTTTAAGAACCCTAAACATTTTATCACCACCTAATGAACACATCATCATGGTAAGAAGATGTGAAAACCTATTACTCGAACCTTTTCCTGGGCCAGGTGGTAGAGTGATCATTTCATCAACTATTATTAAGGATAAAAAGTTGGACCTATAGGATTTATGACTCAATTATTTACTACTTAAATGTATCCTAAACTACAGATATGATGGATTTTAGAAGTTAAGAATTTACTTTTATTCCATCCATTTATAACCCCCGATTTTGAGCACATAACTCATTTCGCTGTGTTTTTTTAAATGGTGTGTCTTTCATTGGGTTTTCATTAAATAGTGTTTCCATAAAATAGAGAGTTTCCATAAAATAGAGAGTTTCTATAAAATATACTGTTTTAATAAAATATACAGTTTCAATAATATAGAGATCTCACATAAAGTTGTGTGTTTCCAAAATGATGGTTGTTTCCATAAAGTGGGTTGTTTCCATATAGTGGGTTGTTTCCATATCGTGGGTTGTTTCCATAAAGTGGGTTATTACAATAAAGTGGGGTGTTTCCAAAATGTGGGATGCTACCATAAAAAAAATTTTTCCATAAAAAGGGTAAAGTATAAGGATGTGAGAGTTTTTGGGGTTTATAAGGAGTTTTGGGACCAAAAGGAAGGTTACAAGATCCATACATGGTTGGCCCAAACGGTGTGGTCAAACCTTGTGCATAGGTCAAATCTAGATCCAATTTTCTAAGAGAAAACTTGTTTTTTCACTATATATTTATTTTTGTCTTAAAACGCATTTATTTCTAGATTAATCTCCCTAGAAGGCTGGTTAACCCTCCCCACACGATTTTGAGCCAACATAGAGCCTTCCCTTTGAGATTCCAAGCCCGTTTATTGGGGTTGGTTCCAATCTTCTTGGTTCTTTTCCATTTTCTGCAAAATCCACCTCCTCTCCTTCTCATTTTATTAGATCTACACCTCTTTTGGGTAGATATAATTTCTTTAAAGTCAATTAATGCTAAATATGGAGTTTTTCATGATATAAGTTGAGATCTAAGCTACTTGCATGGAATCTTGATCCGATTCTCGAGTTATGTCTCCATTCATTCCTAATTTGTCACGTTTTCTTAGATCTATATAGATCTACTTCTCTGATCTCCATTCATTCCAAAATATGAACCTATATTTGATATATCTATGTTTTTTTATTCCAAATAATTTAATGTTGATTCATGATCTGGCTAGGATAAGATACTAAAGTCGTTCGTGGAGAATCGGCTTGTCTTTTTGTTTGTTCTTTGTCTGTTGTTGAGTTTTGTCAAAACATTCAAGGTAAGTATCTTCACTCTCATATCCTATTGCTAGAATTTATTGTCATAGTTTCAAAATGGTTTATTTTAATTGTATTTATTGTGAAAATAATGGAATAAATCTATTCATTAATGATTTATGGTTATAGTTAAATTGTGAAATCATGGTGAATTGTTGTGAAATGTGTGTTTGCCACTTTAATTTAAAATGATGATTTTAAAACATTGATTTGATGGAATTGTTAAATGTTTTGATGAAAAATTTTTCCTATAAAAATGGTGTTTTTGTGGAAATGGTGTTTTGGCATGAGCGTTGGACATATTGGTGTGTGAGTACATATTGCATTTCTGGGGCTTGGTTGAAATATGACCTTGTGCTAAATGCCAATGGTTAAATGGCACATGGGATATAAATTTCATATTTTATACATGGGGATTGTTTGAAATATTACCTTGTTCTCAGTGTCAAATAGTTAATGGAACATGGAAAACAATTGCCTTGTGACTACTTGGTAGATCCACGAGACACCACTAATGAGTATGGAATGGTCATGATGTATCATGAATGGATGGTTGCATTGGTTGGTGGAATGGATGGGTATGAAAAGAAAGGGGAATTGTGAAATTATTTCAAAGGATATTTAGTTATTTTTCTGTAAAAATGCCATGCTAGAAAAATTGGTTTCATTTTCACTTGTATGGTATTTGTAATGAATGATTTTGGAAAATAGTTTATATTTAGTTATAAACTATTCTATAGAAATTGTTTTATAGAAACTGTTTTATATCATTATTTCTAACTCTTCTATCCTAGTGGCATGAGTAGGGAATTCATTGGGGGGAAACCTACATAGTTTTATACTCACCCTTTCTTTGGAACATTTGTTCTTTTGCAGATCCTATCTTCCAAGAAAAGGGAAAAGGTAATGTTTCACACATGTCTAGCACAACCTTGTGATGTTTGTTCTATTCAAAGATTGTGGATCTTGGTTCTTGTGGTGAATGAAGTCTTATCATCTTTGGAGTGTCTTGTCTGGTTTATCTGATGTGTACTTTGATACATGGTTATTCATCATCTATTTCTTGCTTTGATGTGGTCTTGAGATACATGAAGATATTGTGTTCTCTTTCATTCATTCATCCATCATATAGTGAATGTTTGGTTATTGTTGGTTGGTTTATTGGTTTATTTATTATTGGTTAAATAATTCTCTACATGTATTTGAAACCCTTCGGTATTTATTTCCCTCCTTCGGCATCATGGGGATGTCGCTTAAGGCCTATTAATGACTTGTTGTACTCTCAAGCCAATTAGAATTGGCAGGTCATTATAAATGGTATCTTCTTGTTCAGTCCTTACCTAACAAGTAGTCATTCATGTTCCTGGTTTTGGAGATGAAATCTATTTATTTCTATTCCTTAGGGGGAATCATAGAAATAAGTAGGATTTTCTGAACATGACATGTATAGCATAAAATTTCATAGCTAACCCTTTTATGTGGAACTTCAAGTTACGAGGGATTTGGGTAAATAAGTGTCTGGAGCCCCATCTAGGATTTTGAAATCTCATTGTCTTGGGTTTATCCAATGAGACAAGAATGACATGAATTGCATAGGAATGACTTCCCACTATAATTGCATACATAATTTCGTGGAATGATTCATGTTTTAAAAAAATGTTAATTATTTAAAAAGTATGGTTTTGGATTTCCAATGAATAATTTTGAAAAACAAAATGCTTATCATATTTTAAAAATGGTTTAATTTTAAATAAATAGGAATTTTTTTTTAAAATGGTTGAACATTGGAAAAAGGATGTTTTGGAAAACAATTTGGAGACAGTTGATGTGATAGAATTTAATATGCTAATCCAAAAGCATCAAGATAGTGAGATTGAAAGGGATTTTTGTTAGTTTAGAAAATGGAACCTAGTAGGTGTCGTCGAAACCAACCCAAATAAGCTACGGAGAATGTGGTTTCACCTGAACCACATTTGAACCAAGATCTGGGTGAGGGTATTGTACAATATTTTCAATCTGTGGACACAGGGATCTAGAGGAATGAGCCACAACATGTGGATCATACCATCCAGTTCATGAAGCAGAATACCCCTAATTTCTGGGGTGATTCCAAAACCAAGAAGGCGGAGGTGTGGCTATGTAGGATGAATCATATTTTTAACTTCATCGACACACTGGTAAATCTATAGGTCAATATGGAGATGTATTTTCTCGCAGATCTTGCACGCCAGTGGTGGGATTTAGTGGTGAAGGCTAAATGGGATGAAGGCCTTACATGGGAGGATTTTTAGGAATATTTCAAAAAAATATTCTCTCATCACACGTTCAAGATCCATAAAATGGAAGTCTTCTTCAGCCTGAAATAAGAGAGTCTCTCAATCAGAGAATATGCCGATAAGTTCATGAACTTAGTGCTCTTTTCACCACATGATGTGGAAAGTGACTCTTTGAATGAGCCCATCTTCAAATCAGGGCTATGACAGGAGATTCAATCATTTATTTTCATACATTGTATTACATATTAAATAGAGATGGTGAACAGAGCGACTATGACTAAACGTGATATCTTGGGATCTATGGGAGGAGACATGATGATACCTACAAGAAATGATGGGAACTGATTCTCATGGAATAGGAGAAAAAGGGACACCTATTTCTAAAATGAAAGTGGAAATCAGAACTAGACGGCTGGATTAGTAAACCTTCCTCCACGACCCCGTATCAAAGAAGGTGGTTTTCAATTTGGTTTTCTTGACCACATAATGAGATATTGTATGTCACAATCTAGGTCATGTCATAATTTCAAAAATATGGGGCATCTTCAATGCTATTATCACAGTGCTCCAAGGTCTGGTGCTTGAGACACTTCTTAGGCATCGCAAGCATCACATGCTTTGAGTAGATGAGGATAAAAGAATCAGACTTATCAACAGAGCATAGCTATCCATATTTATTCTAGAAATACCATGACTCCTCAACCAGTGCAATCTCAACAAGGAAATAAGGAGAACAGTGTAGCGAAGATGCAATTGTATCGAGTTGAGCAGATGATTTTAGATGACCAAGTTGAACCATATATAATGAGAGGTATGATTATTTTTAATTCTACCTTTGTGAAACTTTTTTTTGATACTATTTCATCGCATTCCTTCATTAATTCTTGTGATATCGACTTAATATGTTTAAAACTAGAAATTATGTCTTCTGTTTTGAAACTGCAAACTTCTCTCGGTGAAATAGAATGTCAATACTTTGTGTGTTGAGCATGTGTTATAACTGTTGATGGTGCTGAGCTAAAATGGGACTTCATGATGTCAGATATAGATGTCTATGATTTAATCCTAGGTATGGATTGGTTGACAACATTCACGGCTCAAATCGATTATTATCGGAGAACAATTGTTTTCATGTTTGAGGATGACATCGAGCATATCTTTAAAGATGAGAGGATTGTAAAGAAAGGTGAAAAGATATTATTGGAACCTATTGTGGTAATGATCTCTTACTAGTCAGCAGCATTGGTATTGGCATCAATGGAAGAAAATGAGGAAAATAGTTTTCCATCTGTTGTGGATCAATTTCTAGATGCCTTTCCCAAGAACTTCTCATGATCAACACCTCTAAGGGAAGTGGATTTTAAGATTGATCTCCTCCCGGGGACTAGTCCCATTTCACTTCGGTATTATAGAATGGAAAAAATATAGTTACGAGAATTGAAACTGGAGTTAGAGGATCTTGAAATCAAGGGTTTCATTCTACCGAGTACATCTTTGTGGGCAGCCCCATTTTTTTCTTGAAGAAGGCAGATAGATCTCTTCGGTTGTATGCTGATTATTGTAAGATTTAACATGTTATGATAAAGAACATATATCCACATCCACACATTGAAGATATGTTCAATTAATTAAGGGGATATCAGTGGTTCTATAATATTGAATTGCGACTAGGATATCACCAATTGAGTGTTCAGAAATTGGATATTCCAAAGATAGCATCCGGAAGTAGATATGGCCACTATGAATATGTAGTCATGTCTTTTGGTCTAATGATTTCACCAAGGGTCTTCATGGAATTAATGAATCAGATTTTTCAAAAATATTATGATTTTTTTTTTGGGTTTTTGTGGACAACATTTTCGTCTATTCAAAGACAAGGGATAACTTAGAGTTGCACCTAGATACAATGTTACAAATCATTATATAGCATTTTTTGTATGAAAAATTATCAAAGTGTGTTTTTTGGATACAGGAATTACGTTTTCTTGTTCATTTAATTTCTAAGAAATTTGTTTCTATAGATACTGAAAAGATAGAAGTCTTTATCTCTTGGAAACCCCCAAATATTGTTTTCGAGATACGAAGATATTTTGATTTAGCTTGTTACTACTGACATTTTGTGCATGATTTCTCATGACTAGCTTTACCAATGACAACTCTAACAAAGAAAAATTATCCAATAAAATTGATGTAGGAATGTCAAAAGTCTTTCTAGGGACTGTATTTTTTGTTAAATTAGCACATATGTTGATCATACTAGAATCAAGAAAGGGTTATTTGGTGTATTTTGATGCTTTGGGATCAGGTTTGGTTTGTGTTCTCATGCAAAGAGATCATGTGGTTTCTTATAGTTGAAGACAGTTATGGGTGAATGAGAAGAATTACCCAACAGATGATTTGGAGTTATCTACATTCATCCATGCTTTGAAAACATGGATACATTATCTATTTGGTGAAAATTTACTGTGTTTACGGATCACAAAAGCTTGAAATAGATTTTCTCACATTAAGATTTGAATTTGAGGAAAATGATATTGATGGAGTATCTAAAAAATGTTTAAAATTTACATGATGTAAACACTTTGGAAAGGAAATTTGGTGGCAGATGCATTGACTAGAAAGTAATATGCTCAGTTGGAAAAAGAAAATTCGGATGAATGGAAGTTCATATCAGTCTTAGATGACATGCCTGTAGAATGTGAAGACTAAGGTGATGTTGCAGTTTTCTTTTCAGCAATGTTTTTTCTTGATTTAGTAAAAATGATCAAAGAGGCTTAAAAATTTGATACAGAATGTCTGGGTATAAGTTCAAAACTCAAAGGTGGGGAGACCATTGAGGTTTGGAAACATGATGGGTGTTCAATTTTGTTTTTCATAGATTGGATGGTTTTACCTATGGTTTTTTAGGAAGAACTCCTTCATGCTAACCACCATTCGAGATGGATTGTACATTCAAGTTCACAGAAGATGTATAAGGGGTTGAAGGTGCAGTTTTGGTGAAGAGGCATGAAAACAAAGGTGGTAGAGTTTGTCTCGCAGTGCTTCACTTGTTAGTAGGTTAAAGAATATTATCATAGACCATCTAGTATGTTACAATATTTTCCCATCCTTGTGTGGAAATGGGATCAGATAAGAGTGTATTTTTCTACATGTCTTCCAAGAATGGTCCAGAAACACGATGCCATTTGGGTGATAGTGGATCTTCTAACCAAGTCGACCCATTTCATCCATATTCGTGAATCTCATATGGTGAAGGATCATTCTAAAATATATATCTGAGATGTGGAAAAGAGGCATGGTGTACCAGTTTCAATAGTCTGAGATAGAGACTCGAGATTCATGTCTCATTTCTGGAAGTCCTTACAGCAAGCCATTAGGACTCAGTTGACTATGAGCACAGCGTATCATCCTTAGACATATGAGAAATCTGAGCGGAAAATACGAACATTGGATGGCATGTTATAGTATTGTGTAATGTATTTTGGTGGCTCATGGGAGAAGCATATACCCGTAGTGGAGTTCTCATAAAATAACAGCTATCACGTCTCAATACACATGGCTCTGTTTGAAGAATTGTATGGGAGTCCTTGTTGTACTCCACTATATTGAGTATAAATGTGAGAAACATCACTAGTCGGGCCAATCCTTGCCCATGAAACAACATATAAGATCTAGTTCATTTGAAAGAGGATGCAGACAGCTCAGAGACGTCCGAAATCTTATGAAATCACCATCGAAGACCGTTGTCGTTCACTGTGGGTGATCATGTCTTCGTGAGGATCTCTCTAAGGCTTGTACATCATCATTTCAGTAAGTAGGGAAATTTTTCTCCTATATTCATTGGAACTTTTGAGATACTAGTGTGGGTTGGAGAGGTGGCATATTGGATGGCATTACCACCACTGTTTCCCTCAGTGCATAATGTGTTCCATGTATCCGAGTTGGAAAATTATCACTCTGATCCTTACCATGTGATCAGATGGGATGATGTTGAACTGGAATAGGATATATCATTGGAACATATCCTAGTAAATATTAGGGATAGAAAATAGAATATATTTCTTGGGAAAAGCATCGTTCTAGTGCTGTTTTTATGGAATCATGGCCTGATTTAGGAAGAGACTTGGGAACGTGAGAAGGAAATCAAAGAGCAGTGGCCGGAAATATTTTTGGATAGTGAGGCATTTCTACTTTCCATGGATAAAAATAATAATTGTTGGAAGAATATAGTACCCCTAGTTTTGGGTATATAATCCCCTTCTTCATGTTTTTTTAAATGGTGTTTCTTTTATAAGGTTTCCATAAAATAGAGAGTTTCTATAAAATATAGAGTTTCCATAAAATAAAGAGTTTTGATAAAATAAAGTGTTTCCATATAATAGAGAGTGTCCCTAAAATTCAGAGGTTATATAAAATTGAGAGATTCAATAATATATATTGTTTCCATAATGGGGGTGTTTCCATAATGATAGTTGTTTCCATAAAGTGGGGTGTTTCCTTAAAGTGGGGTGTTTCCATAAAGTGGGTTTATTCCATAAAGTGGGGTGTTTCCATAAAGTGGGATGTTTCAAAAAATATTTCATTCAATAATAATATTAAAGGTGAAATATGGGAGAGTTTTTGTGTTTTATAAGGACATTTGGGACCAAAAGTACGGTCACTTGGTCCCTACATGGTTGTCCCAAACTGTGTGGTCAAACCTTGCACAAATGTCAAATCTAGATCTTATTTTCTAGGAGCTTACACGTTTTTTCTCTATATATTTATTTTTGTCTTTAAAACACCCCTATTTCGAGATTACTCTCCCTAGAATGCTGGAGAACCCTCCCCATAAGATTTGGAGTCAACCTAGAGAATTCCCTTGGTGATTTCAAGCCGGATTCTTGGGGTAAGTGACGATCTTCTTGGTTCTTTTTCATTTTTTTCAAACTCCTCCTTTTATCCTTCTTGTTTTCTTAGATCTAAACCTATTAATGGTATATATAAGTTTTCTAACATAAATTACTCCTAAATATGGTGTTTTTCATTATAGGGGATGAGATCTAATCTTTTTACTTGGAATCGTGATCTGATTCTTGAGTTATGTCACAATTCATTCATAATATTTCAAGTTTTCATATATTTTTTTATATATACTTCTCATATCTCCATTATTTCTCAGATAAGAACATATAGTGGGTAGATATACCTTTTTGGATTGAAAAAATTCAATTATGAGTCATGATCTTTCTAGGATAATAGATCTAAGGTCGTCCTTGGAGAATCGACTCGTCTTCTTGTGCATTCTTCATCTACTGTCGAGTTTCGTCTAAACCATCAAGGTAGGTGGCTTCACTTTCATCCCATCTTGATATAATTTATTTTCATCGTTTAAAATTTTATAATTTTAATGGGATTGTTTTTAAAAATCTTGTAATAAATTTTTTTTAGCGATGATTTATGGTTTTAGTGAAATTGAGAAATCGTGGTGAATTGTTGTGAAATGTGATTTAGCCCCTTGAATTTAAAATTATGATTTTAAATCATTTATTTGTGGAATTGTAAAATGGTTTGATGAAACTCTTTCTTTCAACAAAAATGGGTTTTTTATTGAAAATGTGTTTTGGCATGATCATTGGGCATATTGGTGTGTGATTTAATATTGCATTTCTATGTCTTGGATGGAATAAGACCTTGTGCTCAGTGCAAAAGGATGAATGGCCCACATGATATAAATTTAATATTTATTATATGGTCCGTGGTTAAAATATGACATTGTGCTCACTTCTAATTGGTTAATGGAACATGGGAAACAATTACCTTGTCACGACATGGTATATCAACTAGAAACTGCTCATGAATATAGAACTGTCATAATTTTTCATGAATTTATGGTTGCATGGGTTTGTGGAATGGTTGGGTATGACAAGAAAGAGGTATTTTAAAATTATTTCAATTAATGTTCTGTTATTTTTCGATAAAAATATCATTCTGGGAAAATTGGTTTAAATCTCACTTGTATGATTTTCGTAATTAATTGTTTTGGAAACTTGTTTATATTTAGTTTTACAGTGTTTTTGAGAAATTGTTTTATATAAACTATTTTATATCATGGTTTTTAACTCTTCAATCCTAGTGGCGTGAGTAGGAAATTCATTGGTGAATACTTACTCCATTTTATACTCACCCCTGCTTTGGCACTTTTGGGATTTTCCAGATGCTATCTTATAGGACATGGGAAAATGTAATGTTTCACACATGTTTTGCACTACCTCATGATGTTTCGGCTGTTTCAAGAATTTCGAGCATAGATTTTGTGGAACATTGAGTACAGAGGTCTCTCGAGAGTATTTTTTAGTTTATCTGCTGTGTACTTTGATACTTGGTTATTCTTTCATTGTTGCTTACTTTGATGTAGTTATGAGATACATGAAGTTGTTGACAGTACTGTAATTGTGACATTTCCCAACACTTTGATACCCCCATTCCCAACGGTTTGGCCAAAACATTGGGGAAGCCCACTTTGTGGCCACTTTTCCAAACGATTTTCCAAAACCGTTGGGAAAGGGTAGGCTTTCCCAACGGTTTGTCCAAATCCTTGGGAAAGGTCGAATTTTTGGCCACTTTTCCCTATTGTTTGGCCAATCAATTGGGAAAAGTCCCTAATATATCAACATCACTACCCAGATTCTAGGGACATATACTAACAATTGTCAAAACCATTAGTATAGGTCTATACCAACAGTTTTGACAACCGTTGGTATAGGTCCTTTGATTTTTTATCGGATCCTCTTAACCAGATCATTCTATAAATCAAAATTTAAAATAATAATGATAATAAATATATATATATTTATGAAATTATATTCACAAAAGTCATGTTAGGTTAGTGTTTAGGTTGTTCAATGATAAACTGGAGGTCCTGTGATCAAATCCCAGCGAATGTTTTTTTTGAAATACTTATACCAACGATTTTATGGAACCATTGGTATATATTTTCCTATTACTTATTCCAACAGTTTTCAAAACTATTGGTTTAAGTATATACCAACGGTTTTACAAAAACTGTTGGTATAGACCTATCCCAACGGATTACTTGCCTACGATTCTCCAAACCGTTGGTATAGGTTATTTTTCCAGTAGTGTTGAGTTTTAATTCATTCATTAATGCATCATATAGTGAATGTTTGGTTATGGTTGGTTAGTTTATTAGTATATTTATTATTGGTTAAACCATCCTACATATGTATTTGAAACCCTTCGACATTTATTTCAAGCATTTAGCATCTTTAGGATGTCTCTTATGGCATACTAATGAATCGTTGTACTCTCCAAGCAATGAGAATTGGAAGTTCATTACAACCCACCCATTTTTTTGTTTTCAATCTGACCTGTTTGGTGTCTCTTTCACTAGAAATTTATGGTATTGTGATTTAGAGATTCATACTAAAGGGTTTTGGGCCATATAGATTTGTCCAATTTGATAGAAGTTTATGGTCATGTCCCACATTGACCAAACATAGATTGATATACAAAAACCTGATTATGATACCCGTGATCAAGTTTACTCTAACATATTCAATGGTAATAATGAAAATATTATAAATCATGGCTTGAGATTCTAGGTTAGGAGTAATGATATGGAAAAATCATGCTGGTGATGGTCGAGAACACCCTTAGGTGATGAGTTTTTCCTAGGTGAAGATATAATCATAATTATCACTAATCCCTTTATATAGATCCATGATGTATTTGGATTTTAGATATAAGCTCTTATGAATCAATCGAGTGCTCAAGAAGAGAGATCAATTTTCCTTTCCCATGACTAAGAATTGTTTGAGACAACTTGAGGTGCTTAAAACATGAAATGTGAGTTTTTGTGTTGAGGTTCTTAATATATGAACAAAGTACCCCCACTCATTAGTTCAACAAGGTCTATATTTTATTGTCTTTTGATATGGAATAAATATGGGTTATGGGATGTAACTTTTAACCTCATGGAGTAGGGAATCCTTTTCTATACAGTTTTAATTTTGAGAGTCCATAGAAATTTTCATGCAATTTATGGTCATGAAAAAAAAGTTTCCCTCCTTGTAGTTTTAATGTCAAGATGTAAGGATGTACATTTTTCCTTTCATTTTAAAATCATACAATAAGGACATGGAAACTGACATGAAAAACTATTCCAGATATATTATGCACTCATGAAATCCATAAGTAGATATGACTCGTATATTGGAAAATCAATCTTGTATGAATCGACCCTTATGCAGTTTGTGTTGTATTTTAATTCCTTATATGTTACAGATGAACCCATTGTTAAAGATATGAGTTTCATCACGTATCATATGATATCAAAAATCAATCCATTAATAGTTTATATTTTTTTATAATGGATAGACCCTGGATTCCAAGGTTTGGTAATTTATATACTTTATTTAAGGAAAGGAATCATTGAAAATGTTTTTCCTGATTGGTAAATTCTCAATATATGTCTGAACCATAC
Source organism: Viscum album (assembly GCA_963277665.1). Classification (NCBI taxonomy): domain Eukaryota; kingdom Viridiplantae; phylum Streptophyta; class Magnoliopsida; order Santalales; family Viscaceae; genus Viscum; species Viscum album. The sequence goes on along the minus strand of OY728150.1, from coordinate 408,267,630 downwards.
AGAGGTTGGATTGATCCTATTGATTCTATTCATTGGACATGTGATTGGGGAGATTATTTTAAATACATATCATGTGATGAATGAATCAGGACGCATGTAGTTATTGATAAACCATTCAATTTAAAATCATATGGAAAGGACATAGGCATCCTATCATGAAAAGTGTACGGTGTGACTTTTCCCAACAGTATATTTCTGGGCATCACTCTGTGTCATGTGATGATAGGAATCAAGTCACATTTAGTTTTTGTATGAAATCTCTCTAGATAGGTCTGAATTGTATTCTTGGGGGCATGTTTATATTTATTTTTTATTGTTGGACCCATGATTGGATATCTTGGTGTCACTATGTATCATGTGACAATAAAAATTTGTATGTATATAATTTTTGGAATGGAGGTGAACTGGGACCCAACCCCAATGGCAGGGGCCCTCTCATGTGAGTTTTATCATAATGCACATTTTTTGGGTCATGTAAGGGAAAAAAACCGGCCATTTTAATATCATGTGGAGTGGACAGATGTTTTTCCATCAATGGTAATTCAGCTGGGACCATGATAATGTTGTCATGAGATGATACATCTCAAAGATTTAGTGATTCAATTACCCAAATTCCTAATACCAAGTGTTCCATGCTCGATGTGAGAAACTAGAAATGGTAACGGTCACCTAAATATATAAATATATGTAGGGAAAGGATGGGTAAAACATATATCATATAGTTTCTAAGACAGGATATAGAATCTAGTTTCACTTTTTATCTCATTTTGATGATAACAAAGTCATGTGTTGTTCTAAAACATCATGAAGTTTAGTGTCGTATAACATGGAAATTAGTAACCCGATTCAATGATAAATTTTTTACGTGGGTGACTCGATGTGAATGAAGAAGAATGTTGTGGATGGTTCTAAGAATCACATAAAAAATATGGATTATAACAATAGATATTTATTGGATGTTGATATATCTATTGGTAAAAATGAGCAATTCCAATTGATATTAAATTTTATTGGTATTGATTTTAAGTTCCAACATTTTTTTTCACAAAACAATTATATCTGTTGATATTAATAATTTAACACCAACAAATTATTTACCCACAGTGATATCTATTGGTTTATCATATCATTACAAATTTTTTTCCAACAAATGAATCTATTAATATAAAATGTCATTACTAACAAATTTTTTACCATTATAAAAATTTTTTGCAATAAATTATCCAATAACATAAAATATTATACCAAAAAAATAATATATATATATATATATATTATTTTCAATAATTTTTATAAATTAAAAATATTTTTAAAAAATCATATAATCACATCATGTTGTTGACAAATTATATGTTTGTGATAATATATATATATATATATATTATATAAAATGGATGATAAATTAATATAATTTTTGGATACTTGAACAAGATCGAATGTAGTAATAACTAAACAAAAAAAGTCACGTATATATAATTTCATTACATATATATAATATATATTTTTATTCAAGATATATATAAATATTAATTTTTTTCATTATATTTAAAATATATAAAAATTTATTAAATATCATGATTTTTTTAAATTATACAAATAATGACTCTTTTTCCTATGTTAAAAGTCTCAATTCGCAGTGATCAGATCTCTATTAACATGTCTTCCAATGTCACACTAGACCCAGTTATTTTAATTTTATTGACAAAAAATGATTTATTATTATTATTATTATTATTATATATTATTTTTACCTTTTATACTTCCCATTCTCCCCTACGTCGCCCCACCCCCTTACCTTCCCATTTTTGTCACAATCCCCATCTAGGAGGAACCCTAGTGGCACACCTACCTCCTCCTGCAATGGAATGTGGTGATACTGAGCCACGATTTTTGTATTTTTTAGCTGTGGAAACCTGCGAGAGAGGGGGTATGTGGCTTGTCCCTTCTCTATACCAACAGGTTAAGAGTCATTCTACTAATGACCTTGTCTCTCACTTGGTGTCTTCTCCATATAACACAGATCTCTTTATCGATGATCGAAAAAGTATTTAAATCTCATATCTGGCTTGGATTCACATTTAGAACTGGAAGAATATGGGACTATATCTAGGTCTTGGATTAGGGTTCTCACAAGGAATGTCGTTGTCTCTCCATGGAGCTCTATTTTCGAGATTTTACCATTTTTTCTCCTCTTACATCAACATTTTTCCCTCTCTCATCTCCTCTATAATCTCCCATGTTTTTCTTGATGGAGTTGGTGTGTGGTTCCTCCGATATTGGTATTTTATGTGAGATTTTTTGGGTTCTTCGAGCTTACTGTTGTGTCTAAAGTGTGTCGTTGGGACTGTTGTAGTGTTTGAATCTATATCTAAGTTTCACGTCTAACCCCCTAACTCCTGCTATGGATAAGGTTCGTTTTCAAGTGTCTAAGGTACATTTCTACGCATCATTATCTCTCATGGGTTGTCTTATCGAGGAATATAGCCATTGGATGCATGACGATCATCTTCGTGGTGTAGCTTTAATTTCGTAACCCTCCCCTGTGACTTCTGCAGAAAATTATTTGCATGGTTCTGAAAACTCATCCTCATACTATAACTTGGTGTTAATGAATGGCTTGTAGATTTCAGAATCTATTGATGTCAATGTAAAAGTTTGGAAAGATTCATTAAATTTCTCTATTTTTCATCCATTCTAGCTTCTATGGGTGTTTTTATTAGGTGAATCAATGATAAAAATTTAGTATCCATTTCTATATTTACATCCCTAAAATTGTTGTGATTGTGGCCAAATGGTAACCTCCCACTACATATGTGGTCAATCGAAGTCACCTTTTCAGAGATAATGGGTGAGATACATAGCTAAAATGGTAACCTTTTCCCCCTCTGATATGTGTGTTAGCATCATGTATATTTGAAATATATTTCAATTCCTTGAGGGTAAAATTTCACCTTCTGTTTTGCACAGCAACATTCATTTTCTTTAAAAGGTTTTTAGGGGTGTGGGTGGTAGACTAACTCTTTTTTAATAGTTTGGACTATATTATAGAATTTCCAGTTTTTTTCTCTTAATTGAATTTTGTTCCATTATAAATTAATGGTGGTCACATGTTATATTATCTTCATATTATTTTTATATCATACGTTGTTATTTTTATTTTTTCTAGTCACTGGATATCTTCTGTTAGTGTGTTCACTTTTTTTCATCCATCATATCTTCAAGTAATTTTTCTATTATGGTGATCACTTTTTATTTTTATATCACCTATTATTGAATTTTTTTAGGTATATAATAGTTTTTTGGTCAGGATGTATAATTTTTTGGTTGTCGCATTATCTAGTTAGATTCTCTTATGGTTTTTACCACTAGTTATATTATCCTCTTATTGTGGTCATTGGATGTTTTCCTTATATCATGTGTTATTATTTTTATATCTAATATTCAAATTATAACTATTTTCCAATTGTTTTGTTTGTGTTATCCGAATGTTGCTCGTGATGATTCATGTCTAAAGTGGGGGGAGCAAGGAAATGTGATGCTTCAAGCATAGAAAGGTGGTCCACTGCAATCAAATGGACGATGGTGAAGTTCTGCATGTCCTGATCCATGTAGTAGAGAATAGATCTTGTGAAGTTATGGGGATTCCAAGACAGTGGCATCTAATGTTTGCAAGAAATATATTGAAAATGATGTTTTATTGAGTTCTATGCAAAGTGTATTAGTGTTTGAACATGTCAAAACATGTTTTTAATATTCTTGTTAGAGTTTCTTTTCTTTCCATGAAGTTTGAAGTTGTATTTAAATTATATTTGAACTTTTTTTTAAAAATAATGTATCAATTTTATTGTGTTTTATATAATATAATTTTGTAATTATTAAACTATAAATATTATAATATATTAAATATAATTATATTAAGAAATATAATTTAAAATTTTAATAATAAATATTAGAAGTGCCAACATTTATAGAATAATTAACAGTGAAATATTATTGGTTGATATTTTTTATAAATGTTAAAAATATTACCAACTGATATATTTATTGCATTAATCATTTTCTAAAACTTTTTACCAGAATAAATATTATCTATTGGTATTATTGTAATTTAAATAGAAACATTTTATCCATCGTAATAAATTTTAGCGATAGAGTTTTTACCAATAGTATACTGACAGGCCAATTTTTGTTGGTAAAATGTTTTACCAACAAAAATTCACTTTTACAAATATACATAAGTCTGTTAGGAAAATATAATTATTTTCTAGCGAATAGATGGATAGGTGTCAATGTGTATTTTATGTTTTTTGAAATCAATCCACATGTTGTTCATTAAAATAGTTAAGTTTAGTGTCATGATGTAAGGATTTTAGCCATGTAGTTTAACGTCTTACAGTAAGGATGTGATGTTCACCAGATGTGAAAGAATATGAATGTTGTATCAGGGCCCAGAAATGTATTCCTATAATTCACTAACTATCTGAAAAATTCTGAAATAAATCCACACGTAATAATAGAAACCAACCAATTTAGTGTCATCTGATGTGGACATCGGCCATGTAGTTTAACATCATTCAATAAGGATGATGGTCAACTGATGTTGAATGATAGAAATATAATGATTGGTCATAGGAATAGTGGTCTAGAAATCACTATATATCCAATGATTGACGGATTTAATCATTACATAGTTCTTGAAAAAAATTAATTCACTATTTGGATCTTACTCTCACAACAGAATAGTGGAATTTCATCCTGTTTCACATAGATATAGCTCATGTGTCGTGGATTGTTGGTGATATTAGAATTCTCCTAATTTTTAGAATCATGTAGTTTGAAAATATTTCATTATTTTTAATATCATGTGGTAAGGATGTTATTTCATATTTTCATGTCATGTGGCCTTGACAGGAGAAACCCTGAATTTAAAGTCTTGATGTTGATTCGAGTTCTGTACATTTTAACATCATGTGTCTAGGATTAGAGACAATGTTTAGCTTAATTTCATGGTCCCATGACTAACAATGATTGGAGTAATATATTAACATTATTTCATAATTAATCATAATTGGTGGGTGTGTGACATGCTCTCCATCGATTATGGCCACTGAGTATGAACCGTTATGATAGAACTTGTGTATGATACAAGGTCCTTATCATTAGTGTTCCATATATGGAAGGTTACATCCTGGTATTATTTGGGTTTTTAGAGCCAACAAAAAGTATCCTTTGATGATGGAACAATGTTAAATCTTTTTATTAAAGGCCTATGTGATCCGATTTGGATGAAATTTTTGGATGTGAAATGTATGCGACATGTCTTCATAGATATTCCTCAACTCATCCAACGTCATTTTTAGTTTCTCACCATTAAAATGTTGTCCACACATGGCTATTTTATTTGATTTTATATGGAGTTCTATGGTATAAAATTCATCATACCTGTAAAACAATGAATGTGGTGTTTCTTATGTATCCTCATGAATGGAAGTACTGTAGTCCCACCAAGCATGGATGAGCCTTTACAGACATTAATTCTCATTTGATTTCACCATATTCTAGAGTATATTTGGAAAAGTCTTATCTATGGACAATATATATCCATTTTCTACTTCATTGTAGTTAAATGAGTGATTATAATCAATATTTTTTTCATTGTAAATTTATTTCAATTCTGTAGAATATAAGTCAATGTCATTCTCTATCAATAATTTGTGAAGGATACCAACCATGGTGGGGATATGGGAAATTATGAAGTTGATAATATTCTTCATCACAACTTCCTTGAGAGGTATTTCCTCATCTCATTTAGAAATAAGTTAGTAATAGTGAGGAAGAAGTTAAATTGTATAGATTTGACTCGGAGAAATAAAACCACAACGTACATTACCCATAAATAAAATGGCCAAAATAAATAGCCATATTTTTTAATTATGGTGTTTTATGGATGAAATTTTCATGAATATAGAATGCATTCCATTTCCTTTTTAAATTCCCTAGAGTCTGGTATCATGGTTTTCCAGTATTATCCCAGCCAGCTATTTTTGTGGGGGAGCCATGTATCACCCAAAAACTATAAAATATTTTCTTTTTATAATGAATATAATTATGATTTTATCTTTATTTATAAACACCACTAATTTATCTTGTGTTATAGATAATACATAGGTCCTTCAATATCATATAATACATGAAATGATAAAATTAAAAGTGTATATAACATCTTGATGCATTATGATATATTTACTTTTATATTAAATAGTCAATAAAAGTTTTTTACATTCATCCAATATTATATATATATATATATGATATCAAAAGTTTAAATTTTATGAATAAAAACATGTATTTATCTAATGTTAGTTTTTAAACCTTTTAATGGCACACCTATTTTGAAACTAAAATTTTCCCCTTTAAAAATTTTATTTAAAAAAATAAAATTCATTTTTTAATTAAGAATGTCAAAATTATCTTTGGTTTTTTTTATTTATTTGAGAAATTTCATTTTTATGAATTGAAAAAAATACCCCTGTTTATTGGAAAACTGCATTTAAATTTATTTAATTATTAATATTAAATTGTATTTTATATTAGTTTATAGAAAACATAGACCATTCATTCAACTATTATTACAATATATGTCATTGAAATCATTTTCATATTTTTTTAGATATTAAAACATAATGAAATATTGATCATTTTCTCTTTAAAACCCCCTTTTCTAACCACGTCTATAGGATTAGCTTTGAATTTATTTTTTTCACTTCTATTAATTGAATTTGGAATATTGAGTATAAATATTTGGAATCATTATAATATTCATATTCTAATAATATAAAATCTTTTTTAAACTAAAATATTAGTAAAAGGAATTAAAATTTGTTAGAATGATTAAGATAAAAATTAATGTACTTAACGGTTGAAAATTAATCTTGCGAGTGGAAAGTGACCTATACACATTTTTAAAGACATTAGAGGATCATATGTCAATAATATCTCCTCTTGGTTCAAATTTTTTCACTTAATAGGACTTTATTCCCTGTACATGACCTATATAATAAGTTAAAAATGGCAATAGACAAAAAAGGAGTTATCCTTACCTTTATCATTAAGAAATCCTTGAAAAATGAATAAAATTCATAATCTATAAATATCATTTTGAATTTTAAACGTGTAATTTTTTGTATAATAATAATTTATTAATACTTTTCGAGATTAATTATTTAACTATGATTCTTCGTAAATACCAACGTAATGATTATTTAGTTAATAATAAAATAAAATAACTTATAATACAAAAATAATATTGAATAAAATTGAATAAATTACTTTTTTCAATTATTTTTTATGATTTATATTTAAATATACTCATTATTGAACTTAATATATTAGAGTTATATCTATTTTTGGATGATATTAAATTTTAATGAAGCAAATACTGTCGAAATTGACATTGATGTTATTTTTTAATAAACGACATTTTTTAAAAGATATAGAATTAAAAAAAATTATTATTTTCATGGAATTTATTTTATAATTTTTATAAATGTAAAACAAAGTCCATTAATGGATAAATTGTAATATTATAATCACTTTATTTACAATTTAATTGTAAAATCCTTTTTAGCATGATTACTATTTAAGAAGTATTTTTGAACGTTACATTAGGTTGGGTTATAATTAATTTCAAATCCACTGATGTTTTTTATTTTTCAAATTATTGAAATTATTTATAATTTAATTTTTCTATATTTTAAAATAATTATCATATTAATTTTTCTACAAGGTAAAATTACATTGGTTAGAAAACTAGTTAACTTTATAAAAGACAAAATTGTCGAAGTGGGGAAACATATATGTTATTGAAGAAAATATTAATAATGAAGTCATTCTTGTGTGGTGGATGTTTTGATCAAACAAAAATTATGTTTCCTAAATTATTTTTAATTTTTTTAGTATCTTCATGTAAGGGATACCTCCCAATAGTTTTTAGCTTTTTATATTTACAAGAATGACACTTCTCCTCCACTAAAAATAATGAATTCACTCCACCCAATTTCTTCAATCCACACAAATAATTATTTTTAAAACCACTTTCCTATTATCTCCCAAAAATCCTTCACCTTATTATAATAGTAAAAAATTGGGTATAAATAAATCCATGTATTTATTTTGGTATAACCTAGAAGGAGTTTCTCGAATATGTGGTACCGTTCTTAAACGATCACTTTTGTTACATTTCCTTCTCTACCCATTAAATTATTTATATATCATTATAATATATTAATATCAGTATATTAAACGTGATTATATGTTTTTTAATGTTACTACCTAAACCTATGAACACTTCCATCAAATGTGATATGAAATCATTGTTCGTGTGTTTGGAAGACTACCTTCTCATGAACTGATGTCATTTGTTTTTTCATTACCACCAGTCAATGATGGAAATAATGAAGTAATTATAGTTTATACATGATATATATAATATGTTTAAATGTTTTATGATTCTTTAATTATATATATAACACATACATCCATTCCTTCCATCTTGTTGGAATACGATAACATTGTTTGTGGACATCTGGACTACATCCTCTACAATGCTATGTGATTCTTTTATGATATAAAAGTAAAATATTAAGAATGTTTTTTATAAATATATTATTATATAAAATAATTTTTTAAATATGATTGGTAAATGAATGTAGTGTTCATGCGTACATATGGCCTACCATTCTATGATTAGTGTATTTCCTTTCTTATATCCAATTTTTATGGATTAATATAAATAAATATATAATGAATATATATACTATTTATATAAAATTTAAAATTATGGATATGATTAAATAATGATATAATTAATTGGAAAAAATTCCAAACATACATGAAAAATAATGCAATTAACACCCGAAATTATGAAAATGGTGAATGATTATTAATGAACCGATTATAATTTATTATAAAAGGACTATATATGATATAATAGATATTAATATGGTTATATTTTTAGTTAATAACCTACTTAAAACCATTATAAATGAGTTTAATGAGCATTCATCCAAAAGTAAGTGTGAGGTAATGGATTATATATTCACTTTTTATATATGTGAGATAAATGTCATATTCAAAACTCATTTCATTTTTGTGGGGTTTATAGAAATAATTTGCTATTTAATAGAATAAAATATTAATTAGTCACTTTAATTTATGTGTCACTATATTTTATGTCATCCAAAGGGTTTTTAAATGAAAATTAGAAATTAGTAATAGTTATCTAGGTTATCTCGCATTTTTTTGTGACTCTTAACCTTATCTTCAAACAATCACATTATTATAACCATTTTCTATAGAACTTGGGATTACAATTAAATATAAACACTATTATATGATGTATATTATTATTTCATAAAACATATTCAATTTTTACATATGGGTTTTACTATAACAACAATTGAATTAACTAAGGAAATATTGATAAATATGTATATTTTATTTTATTTTGATATTTAATGATGAGGTACATTACTTATTAAATAAATAAATATTTCAATATATGAGTAATTAATTTTAATATTATGAAAATGTTTTGGGAACAATAAATTCAATCCATGTGGTTTTGGGACCAGTTAATTGAAGCCCTATTATTTGGGGATCAGATAATGAAAGACCCCCGATTCATCGACAGTCTCCTATGAAAAATCTGTTAGCCAAATCAGATGTGTTTCTACATGATATAGTAAACCCTCTTGTAAGCTGTGTTGATAGTAAATTCACCATTAACTTGGATATAAGGAATACAATAATTAATATTATATATTATTGATAATTTATTTATTTTTCATTATCTATGAGATTATTCTTTCACACTATCTATAGATGATTTTCAATTTCAATTTATTTATTTAATGGAATATATTTCAATTATATACCTTACCATATTGAGTATTCATTATCCAGATATTTATATAGAATGTGTGTTCAGTTATCTATCTTTTTATGTAATTGATCCATTACGTTCTCATTATACTTAATCTTAACTAATCATTTATGATCATTATTATTTTATTTCATTTCAATAGGTTTTAAAAAATATATTTTTGAATGAGTTTTCAAGAATAATGTTTATTATATTTCATTATGTATGTAATTTTATATTTCATTCACTAATGTAAAACCGACATCATGTATGTAACAAGGATTTCAAAAATAGCTAAACAACTCGGTCCTTTAGAATTTGATTCCTTGTAATGATTTCAATGTAATAAAATATGGAACTGAATTTGGGTTTCTGGGGGTGGAGTGTTAATGATATTATTTGATGATGTTTACTAGAAACAATAAATGTTATATTTTTGTGAACATATATTAGATAACAAAACCCTATTCTTGAATATCGTGATAAGTACTACAGAAAATCCCAAAAAAATTACATTTATGAAAATGTTATTAGATATGAAAAAATTGTTTAATTTATATTATGTATATAACTGGTTATATGATTATACAGTATGTTTCATAAATATATAATCAAATATAGTGCATGAATTAATTTATAAATGGATTAGTGATGATTAACTTTAAACCTCACCTATGAACGTGATCTAATGAATAAGAACAGTCATATTGTTTAGGTTCTTAAGCTAATCATTCGAAGGGAACTAGTCTCCCAAAAATTCACATTTTATAAATACATTGTATCATGCACTAATGATATTGATAAATAATGGTTGTTGTATCAAGTATTTAGAGGGAAGCATGAAAATAAAAAGATTTCCGGGAAAATATTGATAAAGGTAATATAATTAATATGTATTTCCACACATGTATTAAATGTTAGAATAATCACCATAGTTATTTATTAATAGGAATCCGTGCTTTATATATGCGTGAAGATAAAGTCCACCATGCTTCTGATTTCATCTGTAAGAAAAATGTCTCTATTGAACAATGCATTACCTACAAGGATATGGGACACTCCAAAAAACAATGTTTCATGTGTTGAAGGAATATACCACACAAGCAGCTAATAGATCATTAACAAACATTTCCTACTACTATATATGTAGAGAAATGTTTAATATTATTGTGTTTGTATTCAAGAGTTATTTAATTTGAGTATTTAATAAGTAAGGTACTTTTTATGAGAATTATAAAATACATAAATATTGTACTATAGGACTTTTAAATAATGATTTTATTGTGTTTGATGAATGGTACAATGAAAATTGATTCATTAGCAAGTTAAGAATTTTAGAAGTCAAATAATTTGGGGAAATATAACCTTTAAGATTTTACTGATGTCTAGAGAATGATGTTTTGATAAAGAGATGTGTAATATAGAAAAAGTTATATTGGATATTATATACTAACTTTTAATTGATTAATGAATTTTTTACAACATGTTTTATACAATCATTGATGGACTTTACAACAATTTTATATTTAAGGATTATATCCAATAATCTAGGTTCTTTTTAAGGAATAAATAAGATTTTTTGATTTCAATAAATTTTTATGGTTATTTCTGTTATTTAATAGTTAACATGTTGGGAATTTTATTATTAAAGTGATAATTATTGTGGATTTAAGACTAATGAAATGTTCATTTTGGAAATTCAGTGAAATCCTTTATAAAATGATAAAACATAATACTTCAGAAAGATAACAAATTTATAAAATGGTTTATATTGATATTTGGATGAGATATTAGATGTTAATGTATCACTTCACCATATATTGAAACTTTTACTATGAAATGAAGTATAAATAGTTCAAGTAAAAACTAATGCATAAAATTTTTCATATGAATTATAAATCTATTGTGTATGTATATTCAGTTTTATTTATATATATTTAAATAATTACTCATCTAAGGGAAAAGTATCCTGAAAAAAAATTTATCGTATTATATTCATATCTGAGGAATCAAATGCACTATTAGATCATCAATGATTAATGGGTTTGAGCACCTTAAGATTCAATTTATCTTATACTTTCTTATAAAAATGACTATATTTATTTACTCTTTACACCATGCACATGTTTTCATTTCCCACATTTTTTCTTTGATCTGGGATCCCAGTTACCTGACCTTGATACTTCCTTATCTCTCCTATTAGGAAGGAATTTTTTATCCCTTTAATGATATGGGTTTGTCAAAAATATTATTTTCAAATATCAATACCACGATTACCAAGATCTAGTTTTAATTGTGGAGAAGAAATTTATTTACATTTTTGAGAATTTTACACCCCATGTATTTAAAATATTTACGAGGATATTTTATTAACCCTTTTATGATATGGGTTTTCAAAAAATAGTATATTCAAGTAACAATCCTATGATTACCAATATATAATTTTTATTTTGAGGAATAAATATATTTAATTTCAGTTACATGTAACATCCTATGTATTAAAAATATTTTCCTTTTAGAATAAATATAATATAATTTCTAGAATTCTTTATACGCGACACTATGTTGGCTATTGTAACACAAAATACTGAGTTATTTAGATAGTGTATGATGCACAACATACCCAGATTAGAAGAGTATTTATCTTCCCAGGAAATTATGATTTATCTTTTAATATTATAAATTCAATGAAACACTTAGATATATGATAATAATAAATCCATTATTATGCATAAAAGCTCTATTTTTCTTTATTAATATTTCCTAGTTTTTAATGGATGACCTATTTTAAAACTAAAACATTACCATATTAAAGAAATTATTTTCAAGAATAACATCATTTTTTAATAAGGTATGACAAAAGTTACTTAGGTTTTGTCTGGTATTTCTTGAGAAATTCCATTTTCTAATTAATAGTGAAAACACTGAATTTTAATTTCATAAATCCTTTTCATTTATTAATATTTTATGTTATATTAAATTCTAAATTGTAGTTGAAGTTAAAATAAATCACTTATACCTTAAATAATCCAAATTAAGTCATTGGAATTATTTTTATATTGAATTTTGTTATAAAAAAATAACGAATGTTTTAACATTTTCACATTAAAACCCCTCTTTCTCACCACATCTATGGAATTAACAATTAATTTAATTCTTCCAATAAATTTAATTAAATTTAGTAAAATGGATATGTATATATTTTTTCTGTTTTATAAATTTTTTCTAATAATATCAACTTAGTTTCTAACAAAATATGTTATTAAATGCTATTAAAATTAATTATTGTGATTAAGGTAAATATTTGTTTACTTAGTGGTAAAACATTAATGTTAAGGAAAAAAATTCCCTTGAAACATATCTAAAAACCATTTTACCCCTTATTTAGACCATATACCCCCATGGTATGAATTTTATTACTTATTTAGATACTATTCCAGGAATGTGACATATATAATAAGATAGTTAAAGAAAAAAGACAAAAAAGAAACCATCCTTAACATTATCTTTTAAAAAGCCTTTAGATACGGAAATAACATCTAATTTTTAGATATACATATAGATTGAAACTTAAATTTGTAATTTTTTATCATTAAAAATTATTGATGATTTAGTTACACTAAGGTATTAAGAAACACCGATGTAAAGATTATTTAGTTAATAATAAAACAAAATAAACGATTCTAAAAAATTTAAAAGTTAAGAATAATAAATTAATAATTTAAATGACTTATTTTTATAGAATAAAATTTCATTTAGGTATATTATACCTTAATATATTTAAATTTTATTATATTGTTGATATTTTAAAATTTTAATTAATCAAATAAGGTTAAAATTGACAATAATTCTATTTTATAGTAAATATATTTTTATTAAACCATATAAAATTAATAAAAAAAACATATCTTCTTGAAATTTATTTTTAATTGTTAATAAATATACAATATGGTACATTAATGGAAAAATTATTATATTTTAATGACTATATGGGATGTAAAATAGTAAACCCTCTATTAGAATGATTGAGGTTTAAATAGTGTTTTTCATGTTACATGCGCTTATGTTAAAATCAATATACAACACACATGATATTTTTATTTTTTAATTGACATAAAATATTTATAATTAATTTTTTTTATATTTTCTAATAAATATCAGTTTAATTTAGTCTTAACATAGGTTATAAAACTACCAACCTTTAAAAAAATGGTAAAAGTGCGGAAACAAAGAACTTAAATAATATAATTATAAAAATGAACCAATATCTCTATGTTGGAAGTTTGTAAAGACCCTAATTTTACATTAATAAATTATTTTTCAATTTTGGAGGCACATTCGGTAATGAAGACCTCCCAATATTGTTTTCTTTTTTAAATTTATAAGAATTCCACTTTCCCTCCACTATAAAAGGCATTCACACCCCCACCCCCACATATTCACACCTCACAAGACATTTCAATCATCCAACCCCTTATAAAATATACCACCAAAACCTACCCCATAATCTTATAATCCTCACTTTGGGTAGAATGAAATCCAAATTGGTATTTTGGTATAAGTGAATTTTAGTTATCTGAATAAGAGGTAACATTTTTCAACATTCACTTTTATTTCATTTCATTATACACCCCTCCATTTGTATATATATATTTTATTTATAATAACATAATTATATTAAATATAATTATATTCTTTTGTCTTAATTGTTTGAAATAAGACTACACACACTTCCATAAAATGGGATATGCAAGCATCATTCTTGTGAACGATGTACTACCACCTTGTAAACCAATTTCGTTCATAATTCCATTACCACAATTAAAGGGTGGTAATAGTGAATAATTAATATATTATATAAGATATATTTAATATTTATAAATATTTTATCATTCTATAATTTTTATATAACATATTCTTTTATGGTTTCCATTTTTTAGGAATATGATAAAATCACTTGAGGATGTGCGGATTACATCATCCTCAGCATGATGTGATTCATTCACGCTATACATGGAATGTATTAATGATGGATTTAAGAATAATATGTCACATATAAGACATAAAAATGATACAAGAATTATTATATTCATATATAAATACATGACATAATTTTTAATGATAAAAATAAAATGGAAGCAGTGTCCATGTGTACGTTCGACCTACAATCTCCATGAAAAGTGAATTCCATTTCTTATATCCAAATTTGATGGGATAGTAAAAATAAATATATACGGAAAATATAATATATTTATATCATGTTTTAAATTTTGTATATGATAAAACAATATGTAATTATTAGGATCAAAAAATAACAACTCATGCAAACTCGAAAAACAAGGAAATTAAAACCTGAAATAATGAAAATGAAGATACATTATTAACAAACGGGTTATTATATATTATAAAAGGACTATATATGATATAATATATATTTATATTGTTATATTTTGATTTAATAACATAGTTAAAATATTTATACATGAGTTTAAATAGTTTTCAACAAAAATTAATTGTATGGTAAGGGATATTCATATCACTTTTTACATCTATTTGATAATCACCATATTCAATAGATATTTAATTTTTGAGGTGTTTATAATACCAATTTTTAATTTAATACCAAGAATAACTCATTACTAAGGTCATATTATGTTTAAAATTTAATTATCTTATCCAATGGTCTTTGAATTCAAAATTAACAACTGGTAAAAATTATCTTTGTTGTCTTACTTATTTTTCATTTGTTAAATTTGTTTTTAAACAATCACATATTGTGATAATTTTTTGGACATCAAAAACCTTTTAAAAATTAAAATTCCTTCAATATATGTATGGTTATTTCCTAAACTTTATTAATTTTTTATACATGGATTTTACCTTGCATTTATGTTACTAATTGGGGTAATATTGATAAATATGTATCTTTTATTCAATACATCCATTCGATGATAAGGCCAATTATTTGATAATTAAATCCATTATTCAATATATGAGAAATTATTTGGACTGTTTTACATGTGTTTTGGTTGTTTAATTAAATAAATATAGGATAGGGACCGGGTAATCCAATCACTATGTTTTAGGTATGGGATAATCCAATCATTATGATGAATCAGTAGTATCATGAGAAGAATTAGTTGTAAAAATATGATGTTTTACTACCCAATATGCTAACTAATCTTGTGAATGGAATTGGTTGATATGTTACCATATACTTATGGAACATTGAATATAATAATACATAATTTCATATTCTATGAATTCATTTATTTTTTTCAATGAGATTTTGATTTGAAATTTTCCCTGAATGAATTTCATTCACAATTTGCTGATATAAAGGAATTTTTTAGAATTAATTATCTTTCCATGTTTAGAAAGTATTATCTAGATATTTAGGTGGAATTTTTGTTAAATTATATATATTTCCATGCTATTTATTATTGATATCTTCCAATGTACTTAAACTTTATTGATAATTTAAACTCACCCTGGTTTTTTTTCACATTCCCCATGTTATGAGGAAGAGATCATTCAATGAGTTTTAAAGGATGATGTTTATTAGATATTTTTTTTATTGAATTTAATTTTCATATCCTCAAATGTAAAATGGGAATCATGTATATAATATGGTCTTATAAAACTACAAAAATAACTGGTCGTTAGGGATTTGATTCCCTGAAATCATTACAATGTAATAACGTATGGCACTTTTTGTTATCTTTTGGGGTCAGACCGATATATTTTGTGTCAATGTAAATTTAAAAGAAACATGGAAATTGGATTTTGGAATACATATGCCATGGATCATCACCCTATTATAGTATTTGGTGATAAGAATATAAGACCATCCTAAAGATGTAATGTTTAATATTATGAGATTAGACACACATAAAATATTCAATTTATATTAAGTGGTTTACAAGTTAAATGATTATAAAATATGATTCATAAGTTTGTTTTCTAATATTTTGTTTATTATCCTTTAAAAATGGAGACTAGAATATGGAATGTGAACTTCAACAACGCTCTTGATCCATAGAGTATGAATGGATATATATTTTATCATATTAAGCCAACATTTTTAAGGGAACTAGTCTCCCAATAATTCTCATCATATGGGGACATATTATAATATGTTAATGAGTTATAATAAGTATTAAATGATTATCATTGGTTTGGTGGGAAGAATGAGAATGAGAGAAAGTCTAGGGGAAATCAATATAGGGAAGAAGGGAAAAAAGTGTTTCCCAACATGTAATAATTGTGGGATTAATCACTATTGAACGTGCTTAAATGGTTTGGGTGTTTTATACATGTTTTAATTGAAAGGAAACCATTATTTTGGTTCAATGATGAAAAAATATTATACAATATAGTGCATAAACTATAATAAAATATGACACTATCATACTCAATTTCTCAAGTGTCTAAAGAATATACCTCAAAAGTGGAAAATGGATAATGGGAAAGATTTTGATTTGATGATAGAAAAGGTTGAATAAGTAATATTCATGTGTTTTGATACATGAATTATTTTATTAGTATATATTTTGTCATGATAATTATAAAATATATAAGGATTGTACAGTACCACTTTTTATTAAGGATATGAAAGAGTTTGTTGAATGATCTCAAACAAGTGATTCAGTAGGAAGTCAATGTTTTTGGAAAACATATGGTTGGTTAAAATATTACCTTTAACATGTTCTTTATGTTGATAATTTTTTTTAAGATGAAGTGATGACTACCATTGACAAACTATAGGTGATATTACAGACAACCTCAGAACTCATTAATGATTTTTTATAACACGGTTTATGCTTTCTGTAATGGAGTTGACAAATAACATTGATTCAAGAAGTATATACAAAATTAAATATCCTATTTAAGGAATAAGTAAGAATTAAGCTTTTAAATTTTGGTTTATGGTAATTTGAGTTATTACTTTTTTAACATTTTCAGTTTTTTATGATTAAAGAGATACATCATGTTGATTAAATACTAACGAGAAGTACATTTTCAAAATTTTGTGTCCTCATTTATAAAATATTAAATCATAAATTTTTTGATAAGATAACCATTAATGGAGTTGTTTAATTTTAAATTTATATGATATATTAGATATTAATTCATTAATTAATAATTTAAGGAACTTTTGTTACTCAATGAAGAGTAAATATTACAAGGAACAACCAAATCATAAGATTGTTCTTAAGAAATAAAAACATATCAAGTAAGTATATATATATATATATTCATTTAGTGTTATATAATTAATCATCACTATGAAAAATATATTGAAATAAAATTTTTTCCATTTATTTTTATATTTGATGAATCAAATGGTGCTTTAGATCATAAAATATTTATTGTTTTCAGGACCCTAACATTCTAATAATAACTTACTTACTTGTTTACAATGAATATATTTATTAACTCTTTTCTTCCATGAACCTATTCTCATTTCCCACCATTTTACACTTATATGGGATCCTAGTTTCCTGACATTAGTACTTCCCTATCTATCATATTAATATGATATTCTATGAACCCTTTTACAATGTGGTTTTTTAACAATAGTATTTTTAAATATCAAACTCCATGTTACCGAGATTAATTTGGAATTGTGAGTATGCAGTTCATTGATGTTGCAGAGAATGTAATTCTCCAATATCTTATGATAATTTAATTTTATAATAAATTTAATTTTTTATAGCTTTCTTAATGAACAAAACTACATTGGCTTGTCTTACATGTGAAAATGAGTTCAATCGATAGCATATATGACATGGAATATGAGGATTAAAAGTGTATATAACATCCCAACACCTCATGATAAATTTATTTTTCTCATACATTAAATAAAATTTTATTATATTAAAATGAATGTTAAAAGAAATAATGTAGTTTAACACATAAATAATGTTTCTTTGTAAAGTCACATTTGATGCCTTTTAATGGTACACCTATTTTAAACTAAATATTTAACATTTTATTAATATTTTTTAAATAATGTTCATTATTTATTTTTTAATGTCAAAATGATAATATGATTATTTTTTTTGTATTTTTCTCAGAATTTTTATCTTTTAATGAATAGCGAAAACTAATACATTTTAGTTGAAAACTACATTTTAATTTAAGTAATTATTATTTTTAAACAACACATTAAATTGGTTTTAGTGCCACAATAGATAATTAATAAATCTATTAATCCATTTTAGGTAATTATAATTGTTGTTATAATGAATTTACAAATAAAATATTAATGAACCTTTGACCATTTTCACTTTAAAAACCAGCATTCTCTCCACACTTATAGAATTAGCTTTAATTACAATTATACCTCTTCAATGAATTAAAATGGGAATAATTGACTTAAATATTTATAATTTGTATAATATTTTTAGTCAAATAATATATTTGTAGTTTTTTACGAGAAGGTTAGTAAATTTCATTAACATTTATTGTTGTGATTAAGGTATAAATTAGTCTACTAAGTTGTTACTCATTAATCATAAAGAAAATAGTGACCTAAAAACATGTCAAAAATCGATTGGATGCCCATATATTAAACATATCACATTTAGGATAAATTCTTATGAGTTATTGGGATAGTATTACATGAATGTGACCATGTAACTGATCACATTGAGGCCCTTTGGCATCCTATATAAAACTCAAGAAGGCCCCCAAACAAGTCTTCCTTGATCACATGTATCCTTGTTGAAAAATGAGATGATATTTTATAAATCTCATAGACATGTCATTGTGATTTTAAAAAGACTATTTAAAGGTGTAATTTAATATATAAAGTCTCCTTGATATCCTGGGGGTTCCATAAATATGGAAATTCCTAATTAATTGTACAAGTTCTACATATTAAACAGCATGAAGATGATGTTATGGATTACCCATGGTGAGTTCACGTGAAATGTGTGATGTGATGATCCCTAAACCAACTCAATTTAATATATTAAATTTATTCACCATAAAAAAGGCATAGATTATGGGTGATGATTCATATAACTTACCCCTACACCATCAAGGAAAAAACACTAAGAAGAATAGAGGTTTTATAAGACTTCTCAAAGTAGAGAATGGGGAAATCAAAATAGTCTTCCAACTGGTAAACCCCAGGAATGGCTTAAGGGATTAAACAATATGTCATTAAGACTATATTGATAAATCCATTGATCACATGATAAATTCTCACATGTTTTCTGGATCACATTTTGGTGTTTTCTCATGTCAACTTGGTCACATGAGGGATTAATAGGATAAAACCTAATGAAAATTAAAAATTTTATTCAGTAAAAACTAAAACTGAAGAAATATATAATTGAAGTTGGATAAATTAATTTTCATGAGAAGTGGATCATGCCCCTAATGTGACACATTTGTTAGACATGTGATAACACCCAAAAAAGTCAACCTAATCATTCGATATGCTCTTGAAATGACAACTAAGTCACATTATTCCTTCAATAAATGTTATATAGATCATGAAATTTACTCTAGATATTTTATCCTAATAATTCAACATCTTATGGACATGTCATCTAGATCACATGATGACCTCTATACATGTCATTCATGTCATGCAACGTCTATTATATATGTCGACCAGATCATCTGATATCCTACATACATTTCCTCTTATTCATACAATGTCCTCTAGAAATGTAATATGATTCATGGTATGGCCTCTAGATGTGTCAACCATGTTTCAAGACACCATCAAGTAATGTCATTAAGATAATGTGTTATCCTTCATAAGTATCAGTTGGATCCTTTAAAGTCGTATAGAAATGATAGATAGTTTATCAAATGGCCTCTATAAATGTAATCTAGGTCCCATAATTCACTATTCACATGTGAAATAGATCATGTGATGTATTGTTGTCACACAAAAAAGGCCATTTAAAGTCCCCCCTGACATATCTGTCATATTATGAAATGTCAAATGGTTCTGTCAGCATGATCGGGTGATAACCCTTAATCTTTTTAGCTTAAATCATATGAATTCCACTGTTTTATCTAGAAGTCTCATGGTGACATTTTAGGAAGATACCATAGAAATTTAATGTTGATACAAATTAACATGTTATCCTCAACCAGTTGGAATATAGAGACATGTTCCCTTGAGCCATCTAAATCCCAAAAGATGAGTGTTTGGATGAGAATTCTCTCTTCATTTTCAATGTCTCTGTAATGAACTAAGACTATGAAATAATTATGAAATCCGTATGCCACTCATTTTCACAAACCTCTACCAATAAAATGGTATGGTTTGAATATATTACAAGGGAAATAATCCATGGTGTAATTCCATCTACATCCAAAACACTCCATTGCTTGGGACCAAAACTCTTTTAAGAGTCCATCAGCCATCCTTATCCATTAGAATAATGGAAATATTGTTATATAGGGGTATCTTCATTGATGTAAATCCCAGATATATCATTTCATATGACCCAAACCCTTTTTTTCTATCATTATTATACATCCATCATATGATTTAGAATCTAATTGAACTAAAATTACAATGATTCCTTCTATAAGAATGGAATGTAGGAAGTTTTTCTATGGTCTGAGATCTATATCAAAAATTCCAACATGACCTCTTGAGTACATAAGTACAATATCCACATGTACTGATTCTAATCACTTGATATCCATTATTTTTCATACATATCATTTCACACATGGGATTTTGGGTTTTCAATAATATCATTAGAATAATGAATCCAAGAAAACATTGTGTGTTATTCTCATTCAATGACATGATGCAGACTCCCCGATATGTGGGTGTCCACCTTTGTGTATATCCCAAATGAAATATCATATTCGCAAACTCAAGGTAAAAAAACTCATGGGAACCAATTATCAACAATTCTCTTTAGATGGTATTGGGTAGATTAATCTAAAAAGACACAGATTCCTATTATAAACATGATATATTAGATTCCTTACTAAGTGTCAATCTTTAAACATGATTCATAGGTTCCCTCATATTCATCCTATAGACAGGAAATCAAATAGAGCTGGTTGAATTTAACATCATATCGAGGGTTTGTTTCATGTTCTCATATGATATATATGGTGCTTCTTAGAGCTTCAATTCCATCATCGATGTAACAATTTACTCGCGTGATTAATGTATATTATAGATCTCCTAGTATATGAATTCAATACATAAGTATTTTCTCATTTCTATGAAATAATTGGAAATGGATGGAGAACCATAGATACATAAAAATCTCCTCATTAATAAAATGTCATTTTCATATAGAGAGAAATGGAACCCCATAATTGTATCAGGGTAACTAATCTATAATCCAGATTTGGATGAGATTCATGAATATATCTTAAATATATTAAAGAACCCCTAAGTAAGAAATATTTTCTTCCCAAAATGTTGTGATGAGACCGACCTCTCATCCTCTCTACCAATGTGTTTTCTATGTGTTGTTGGGATTAAAACACCAAGTTTCCACATGCCTTTGGAAATTAGGCTCATTATTCATTATAGAAATGTTATTCATTGGTAGATTTCATAAGATATGAAAAACCTAAACTAAACATGTGTTAAATTGAGACCATATTTGAAACCAATTATAATTATTTATTGGCCTCCTATTTTAATTAAAACAAAATATGGTGAAACTAATGTTCAATCTAGAAATAATAACTTAATATGAAATCAATCAACTATGTCATCATATTCACATGTTAGGAAAATAAATATTTCTTTGTTTCCATCAATTCATTATTTCACTCCCACCTTCAAATAGAAACATTAATTTTATACTCATATAATAAAATTTATTATTTATTCTAATGATGTAGTTTTTTCTTATTCCAAATATCAGATAAAATGATAGATAATTCGTATCATATGGATGTGTTATTAGATTATACACCTAGTTGGAGGATGGTTACATATGATCTACTATAATGATTTCAACAAAATATTCCTTGAATTTCATTTTATTTATACTAAAAATGATGATTTGTATAATTTTTATAAAATATTATTCAATATGTTATGGTTTATTATCTTTATATATAATTGATGATATTATCTATTTGGTTTAATATTTATAAAAAAATAAAATATTTTATTTTTAAAAGAATTTAATATGTAAGTATGTATCATACCAAATTCCCAAATAAATTAACGATTTTTATTTAATTTCATCAAAATGGGATATATAATTCTCAAAATAATATTATTTATTTAGTTGAATCTTATTCCAACCAATGTGGATCAATAGATTACATCATGAATTGTGACATGTAAGAATAATTTTTAAATAATTGAATATGGGTTTTTTGTTGAAATATGAATTTTTGTGTCCCAATTGTGTGTGGAGATAAAATAATGAAGATATATTTGGGATTTATTTACCCATCTCTATAAAGGCATGCTTTTTTGAAAACCAAATTATGAAATGTCCACAACCTATAGGGCGAGATCTCATATATCATGAATGGGTAGTATATTTTATATTATTTTTTTAAAGAAAACATTTTTATATTATTAATACATGTTATGAAATAAAATTAGGATAACATAGATGAAATTTAATTCCTTTTATGCACTCTTTTGTTTTATGATTTTCAGTGGAAGATTTTTATGTCAACTAGAGAAGACAATATTCCTGTTATTTTCTTAATTAATTTAGATTATAATGAAATTTATTATCCCTTAAACCAAATACAAGCATTGGATCTCTGATATATGATAGTTATTAAAGGTTCACATCTAAAAGCACTATTTTTCAGGAAAATAGGATAATTGATATTTTAATTAAAAATTAGTATATAAATTTATGGAAATTAATATAATTTAATATGTGGTAAAATAATATACAATATAGAAAACCTATGATTAAAATGAATCTATACTTATCCTAAATTCCATCTCATTTTTAAAACTACCATAGTATCAGTAGATCTTTTTATCAAATTTATATATTATCTTTTTTCACCATTAATCACCCCTATAAAATATAGTTTTATTTTTTGAAACTTGTTATAATGGAACAATCTATATCATTAACCACCCTAAAGTGATAAAATATGCCTTTCCCAACACTATATCCATTTATCTTAGAAAATTTGTTAATTTAACAATAATGAAATGAATACATCAAAACTATATTTAGGTTAATTATTTATTCAACATTAAGTTGGATATATATATATATCAATCTATCTATTATTATTTTTATTATCATAATAAAAAAAATAATTTGGGAAATAAATAAAACAATGAAATTATAGTTGAAGAAAATACACTCCATATCATAAAGAAATTGAAATTCATTCAAAATAAAATGTTACATAAATTATTCTAAGCCCAAAAATTCCAATTATAAGCCTAAAAAATCCAGAAACACATTTCATAAAAGAATATATGAACCAATAAAATGTGACCCCCTAATGAAAGTTATTAGTAAAAATGCATTCTACCTATACTAGAAATACACTCTTATTTACCTTAACTCACATCTATAGTAAATAAATATAAAAAATATATAAAATATAATAAACTTCATGGGACTAGGGGAAACTATACAATACCACAACAAACTATAACAGACTAGAATGGGAACTAATGGTCTTCTAGAGTAAGCATGGGAGAAATATGGAGATAAAATATTATATAAAAACATGAAAACCATTAATATAATCAACCACCTAACTAAAATGTATGATATAGAAAATTGAGGAATGAAAACATGAGAGGCCAAAAATATAATGCACAATAAGAGACGATGAACTCACATATGAGAGAAACTAAAAAACATCCAACATCACAGACATATATCCTACTAATATATAAGGAATTAAGTCTGTCCAGAAATATGCACCAACTTGGAGAGAATTCTAAGAATAGGAATCAAGAATAATGAAAATGGAAGATCTGATAATGGGGGGATAGTTAACATAGAAAACAACATCACCTCTACACAAAATGATTAAACCCTTGGATTCAATTGGGGTTATGGGAGAGAAAGAAAAAAAGTTATTTGGGAGTGTGGAGACAAAAATTATTTATGTATAATTAGGGTGGAATAATCCTGAAATATATTTTAAAAATTATTTTAAATGTTTAAATTATGTTATTAATTATGATACATGGAATAAGAATGTTTCGATACAGATATTGTTCGTTTAATAAATGATATTACATACATTTTTATTTACCCTCCAAAAACACTTAATTCCAGGTGGAAAATTCATTTTGGGATCCATTTATAATGAATAAATATGGAATGTTAATGTGTTTAACTATGTAATATATATTTCTCCCCATATCAATTAAAAATATTTAAAAAAATTAGACCAACTTATATTCATTATTTAATATATGATTTTTGGGTAGATGAAATCATTTTAATTTCTATCTTTTTATAAATCCATGTTTTTAGAATTTTTTTTTCTTCATTGAGTGTCTCTATCATGTCTAATTTAAGAGGTTTTTTTGTTATTGGATATTCTAACTATGGTAACTTATAATATTCTCATCAAATTTAAAGGGGTTTTAAAAGCATATTTAATTGGGAGATATAACAAAAAAATTATAAAAATTTTTAAAATCAATATGGAATTTCATTTTAATGGGTTTTCAAACAAATTTAAAATATATGTTTTTAAAATTTTATTAGATTGATTTTATAAGATTAAAAAAATTTCAAAATTTGAAATCAGATAAAATGGATCATTGAAACTAGCATTATAGTTGTGAAAAATTCTTATTTGGAATATATTAAGTCAAAATTATTCCTTGTATTAATATTATAGAACTCTAGTTGATTAATTTTCATAGTACATTGGGATAAATAAACAATTATTTTAGTCTATTGGGACATTAGTGATAGGGAAAAAGGAGATGTAAAAAACATTTATTACTATTTTTTTCCTAAAAAACATATTGGATTCCATCACTTATCATGTGACATAGTTATAAGAATCACATTCACTCTCCTCTTTAACATATTTTGTTATATTGATATTACAAACATCATTTTTTTCAGATCATAACGTCATATATCATAGATTGAAATGATGTTCTAATGAAGGAAAAACTTATTATTAATTATATTTTTTGAAAACATTAAATTAGTTTTAGGTTTTGATAATAACAATACTATGGGATTTTGAAATTTTATAGTATAATTGTTTTAATGTGACCCCAAAAATAGAAAATATTCTAGATAGGTATCAATTAGTTTTAATATAGGTGGAACTAAAAATTAATATTCATGAATTCCAGGTATATGTCATGTGGGTCTTATGTTAACTAATAGGGAATTCAATTTACCACAAAATAAGAGGGTCATAGTCTAATGGAATTAATAAAATTAAATTAAAAAATTATTCACATTATTGTGTACTCTTGATTCAAGTGATTCATCCCTATTTCACTACTATGTCACGTAATGTAAATTGGATACATGTGTTTAATTCTATAAAATATGAAAAAGAAATAAAAAATATATGGTTTGGAATATATTATATAGTAAGTGGAAAATAATAAAATGTGTCATAGGTATTTTTGTCACTCATTAAAATATAAAAAAATGTAATGAATTTTGAAATAATTATATCGGAAATTATGTATTTTGAATTAATTTTTTTTGATGGCTATTATAATGAATTGGGATATATCTATTTAATTTTTAGAATTATTATAAAATATTATCAGTATTTGACCATTTTAAATAAACATGAAAATATATAAATAATGATTATAATATATTATAAATAATGATATGTAGATTTTGATGTGTGAAAAAAATGAAATTAAATGTAACTATTTATTTACATATAAATATGATAATATGTATATTTACTGGAAACATGGATTAGTACATAAAAAATATTCATGTTAAAATTTTTATACAATAAAGAGTTTATTTTTCTAATAAATTACATAGATGTTATTTTAGAATTTAAAGTGGCATTGTCAGTGGATGAAATGAAATAGGTCCCATTAGTTTATTATCCCATTAAAATGGAACTGGAAATCTAGCGGGATCATATTTAATTCCTAAACAATTATACACTCTACTAGTTGGTTGGTGCGCTACCATTTCCAGGAGGGTGGAATTCCTATATGAAATTCCAATTGCTAACTATCCACTAGTTAGCAGGCGGCCCCCACCAGTGAGCTTCTGGACTAATTTTAGCTATTCCAGCTATAATACCTTATCAACACATATAATTACCACCATAAACACCACTCATAAAATCAAGTAAGAATCAATATATTACTAATTCCAATTCATAATAACTAAAACCAACTTAAAAAGGAAAAATCCATTAAAGACCGTAGAGGGAAAGAAAACATTAGAACGAGATATGTGTAGTACTATAAATTTACATGATGATGTTACAATATGTTTTATTTGGAATATAATATGATTTCAATTAAATATATTATTTTTTGTATTCTTTAGAATTTAGATGATTTGACATGGTTGTAATAGTAGTATTCAAATTTTGTGAAATATGATTGTTTAATGAAGAAAAATATGTTTTTCACTATTAGTCAATATTTTGGTCTGTTTTACAATTTAATAAACAATTAAATAAAAAATATTAATGAGCATGGAATTTTCACGTTTTGATATGTGAAATAAATTTCTTTTGGATTAATATGATTTTATTTATATGATATATCCATAGTTATGTAACTTGTTTAGTTCTATAATGATATTAATTGATAAATTAATTTAAAACATCACAGAAGACATCAGGAACATATGTGATAATTATTATTAATGTGTACTCAGTTAGTTTTGAATTATTCTCCAATAATTTTTATTCCATTGTATAGGTATTTCTATCAAGAAATTATGGGTATGTGGTTAAGATCACATCAATGTTAATAGGGTTGTTTCTTAGTAATTCCCAAGATTATCACCATGGTTATAAAGGTATATCCCATGATGACTTAGTGTTTATTTAAAAATATATTTCTTTATTGACATTTTTATTATACCAAAGTTGATTAATTGAATCTTTTAAACTGTATACATTATTATAAGTCTTAATTAGTTTAATAAAATAAATATTTTAGTCATTTTTTAAACTATAATAATTGATTTTTGTTATCATTTCTTTTTTATAAAACATTGTTTTTGGATTTATATTATATAGGATTATACAATAATCCACTAAAAGTTCAAACTTGTTGCAACGCCTCAACCCCAGTTACCCAGAGTCGGTGCATTATTACGTAACATTGGCATGATCACAAAAGATCAAGTCTCTAAAGACCAATTAGTTTAGTCATCTTAGAAGCATTAGATACATTCATAAATGTTACATTACATCATAAAGTGAAAGACTACAATAACATGGTCACCATAGTCCCCACTCATATCCCCTTCAGACTATCACTGTAGGCCAGTCATAAAATATTTCTTCACATCCTTGGAAAAATAAAACATAGAAAGGGGTGAGCTCAGATGCTCAGTAAGGATAACAATATAGTGAAAACTTTCATAAATAAACATAAACATTTAAGGCAATGTATAACTAAAACAAAAGCCTTTTAAAATTGAACTTCAGCATAATATGGAAATAATTAAATGAAATAATTCCATTTTCTTATTCACATGGATATTCTACTAGTCGAATAATCACCTGCAATATCAATAACCATTTTCATAATGATGGAATGCATAATGCCAAACTATCATAACCACGTAGCCAAGGCCTCGTGCCAACACTACCAATAATATTTTGTCAATGCCTCACGCCAAGACACTATTTTGTCTCATGAGACCTAACGATGAATCGAGGAGCTATAGAGGGCTCCACTCATCACTTATTAAGTCCAATTCATTCCTCTTATGAACAAGTTTAAACAAATCATAAATCATAACATAATCATATCACATAAAACATGCATAAAGGAAACATAACATTTCCAAATTTCAATCACAAGATATCAATACAACACATTGATATAATAAAACCATTTTCAGTACCAAAATAAAAGAAAGGTAAAACTTGGTATTTATTTTTCATTTTTCTTAAAAATTTATGGCTTATAGAGGAAGCCTAAACTCAAATAATGGTCACGGTGGTAGAGAAGTCGTTGTCACCACATACGTACGACAAAAAAACATTCCCTTTTGTCATTTAGTAAAACGCTTCATATAAAAAGATTCCTTTTGAATAAATGTAAATTTCAAAAGGGTTTATACAGCGTATAAAAGAATGTTGTGTATAAAACAAAATATGCCTCAATGAAAGGAGATTGAGACGAAGTCTCTTACCTCATGTCCGACTTAACTCGATCTTTCTTTAACCTCATGAATAAAAAACTAGAGTTAATTTATACTTTCTTAAGAAACTTTCTTAAGTTCATTATTCCTTTTATATCACTTATTACCATGTTATGAACATTATGTAATTATTTAAGTTAATAACGGTCGTTTTGTCGATCTTTGGTACTTGAGTTAAAATAAACTTCTTATAATTACAAGTTTTTCATGTGGTAAAATATCCATTATATCCAGAATTATATTCATGATGTAGATATCATATATATCATAAATATCCAATATATACATGCATTTATAATATTACATAACATTTAGAGGTATGAAATGAAATGCACCGTTTATGGAGACAGTAAGCCGTACTTACGCATGAACGCTACTTTCATTTATATTTCATATTTAATTGAATGAAATCATAATGATATAAAGGTATATTATAATTCCAGTATAATATCGTATATAATATCATTTACTCCATCCTTTATACATCCCACATATGGCATTAACTATTCAAATCACTTTGAGGGGGCGGTAGTGCGTACTTTCTAAAAAGAAATTATCGCATTTACCCATAATGGTAATCATAAAGGAATTCCATAAATGAGAAATACTGAAGAATAAAGAAAACATAAATATAATATATATCATATATAAATATAGTGACATCTTAATGGCCACCATGAGATGTGTTAAAAGAATATTGAACAATCATCGTTTCATGAGGCAGTAATTCGCCACCCACGGAAATAGTATGTTCTTTAACCATTAGACGAAGGTGTGTGTAAGTTTCAATATATTCCTTATCATAAAAACATCCTATTATCTTTAAGATACTGGTGTTGTTACAAAATAAAGGAATAAAAAGAGTTCAAGGGGTTGTAGAAGCAAAATAAAACAAAAGAACATAAGAGAATACATTACCTTAAAATCGGGTAACTCTTTTTGATTTGAGAAAAAGGATTCCTTGGGAAGACTTCTGACCAAATGGATGCTTCTAGGAGTAATAGATAGAAGTTGAGAGAGTATTTGGGCAGAGTTGTGCCGAGCCAAATG
Organism: Viscum album; assembly: GCA_963277665.1. Taxonomy (NCBI): domain Eukaryota; kingdom Viridiplantae; phylum Streptophyta; class Magnoliopsida; order Santalales; family Viscaceae; genus Viscum; species Viscum album. Next base: position 408,237,342 of record OY728150.1, on the reverse strand, counting down.
GATTTTATGGTATGAATAAGTTGGTAGAGGTGGGGGCCTTTTATAAGAGGAGAGGAGGGGAACTCTTGGAATGTCATGATAAGTTACATTATTATGAAGTGATTTTCTGATTTCAAAGGTCCCAAAATTATATATTTTGAGTATAAGGTGATACGGGTTCTAAATATACTCATACAATAGGTTTTTGACAAGTTTAAGTCCTATATTTTACATTATCTTTTCATTTTATTTAAATCGTTAATTAATGTGGTAATCGCTGCATCATCATGGTGTCATAAAACAATTTAATTTATTTAATGTCTAAAAATTATTAAAAAAATATCATGATTTAGTAAATATTTTTATCTTTTTAATGAATATTTATAGTCAAAAATATAACTTATATAACCCCTTTTAAAATTTTCTTTGGTAAAATAATACATGTTTGTGACATTTTTATTTTTACATTAAATAAAAGGTATTAATGTCATTTTCTTAGCCATGTGGCTCTATGGGGCCCCCAAGTTGACCCATGGATTGTATTGGTCGTCCATGACTCATCCAATAAGTGTAGGACAAGTGTAAAGGTAATTTCATATTATTATATCATTATATTTACCTTAAATTACACTAATTACCTTTAATCGCGATTAATAGAACTTAGAATTTACTATTCATCAAAAAATAATTTAATCCCATTGAACCACATTTTACTTCCTGATGATAATGTTGTATGTTGGATTTTTGAAATTCAAATCATAGAGGAGGTAAATTTTCATTTAAATGTAAAATTAGCTTTTTAAATACCACTTAGTGGTTTCACTATTGATCAAAAATCGATGTTTTTTAGAAAAATACCAAAAATTCACTCTAAGCTATATTTGATATTAAGAATACAAAAATTAAGTCCATTTTGAAATATAAAATTTATATAATTTCAAAAAGTGGGTATTACTATTCATAACAGCTACTTTGATTGGTCGCAGTGTGTTAGAATCTTGAACTTGAGTATAATGAAAGCTATTGCATTATTGAAAGAGAAGCGTACCGTGGAAGCTTGGGGTGTTACATTATCCCTTCCTTCAATAAATTGAGTCCTCACAATTTGAAATTGTTCTTCGAAAATAAAAGGTGGAAAATAGAAAATACCTTTGTGGAAAACTCATATCAGAAATAGGGTTAATAAAATTTAGTCTTAATAAGAGGGAAATGGAAATGAGAAAGTCACCACCAAATTGGGGTTTCGAATAGGAGAACATTGGTGCAAATTATAGACACATAATTATAGGAAAATGTAATTATTTATAGGGAATTTTTTAGGTCATCAATCACAAACAAGTGTAAAATTGAGGGCCTCAAATCCATCAATCTATAATGAAAATATCATCAGTTCAACAAAAAATAAGGTATTAGGATAACACATTTTGGTTTTAATATCCCTTCCCTAAAGTTTAAGAATTAATTTATTCATAGAATAAGAGACAGGTATATATATATATGATTGAAAAGTAGAGTTTCAACCTTCAATTATTTCTACCACAAACACATGTTTCACTCAAAAAGATAATAGAACTCAAAAATATTATATTTATCCTAATCGTACAAGGTTCAAAATATTAACACATACCATTTACATTAGGAAAACTATTTTGTAATAACTATGGACTTCCTATAGGCTAGTGTTAGGTAATAAAGGCATGTCACACTATGGTTGTGGGTTTGATTCCTGCAGCTTTGTCTGACATTATGGGTTATCCCCCGACCTGCAGGTTGTCCTTTTCCTAAACTATAGTATTATAATATTCCAAAAATAATCTTCATAAATGTTTTAACCTTAAACAATAATATCCAAAGTCAAACTTAATCCATTCAAACCTTTATAGTTATAAAAAATACCTCTATCTAGAATTTCTCTAAAAGGTTACTAAATTCCAAAATCAATTCATCAGATTCCCCAAAAAATGTAAAGTTTCTATTATTGTCACATACTAAAAATATGATTAAATTTATCATATTAAAACCTTAATGAAAACAACAAGTACTGCAGAAAAATCCTTATATATATTAAATTATACTTATAACTAGAATATAATCCTTGAGTCCAAAAGCACCAATACATTCATTATTCCACTTCAACTGTAGTAACAGCATAAGATTGGCCTTGATCACTTGGCCTTTTATGAGGTAATTTTCCCTAACTCTTAGGACATTCATTTGCATAATGCCCCATTTCCCTACAATTGTAGCATTCAACATTGATATCCTCTTTCTTTCCCATGAAATCGCGAGCCTATTGACCTTTTTATCAACATTTATAACAAACTCACATTCCTTTTAGACAAGTACAGGGGTTATTCTTCCCAAAATTATCACATAATGGAAAATACTTCTTTCCCTTTTTCCCTTTATCTATCTCTTATTCCATCATTCTCTTCTTCTCTTTATTTACTTTATTGTCATAAGATTTATAGAATTATTTTTCTGTCTTGATAGAACATAAGACTATATCATCATATGTCGAGAAAGATTGTGATAATATAGCTCGACAGAGAAATAATTTTAACCCATCAAAGAAATGATCAATATTAATTCTTGGGTTACATATATAATCTGCAACATGACTCGCTAACCATGTAATGTTAGACTCATACTTTGCGACATTCTCATCTTCCTTTTCCCTCAGACTCAACAATTGCCTTTCCATATCTGATCGATGGTCACGAGGAAAGTATTTTTTCTAAGAAAAGATCTTTGAACTCCCTCCATTACATATTTGATAGTTCATCATCTCACTCCGTGTTTTGTATCAATTGCCACCATTGATCAGCATCTCCAGTGAGGCAGTAAACTACCATGATAACCTTTTCTCTTTCACTACTCCCCAAGGAATGGAATATTTTCTCTAAGGAATTTATCCATTGCTCATCTACTAAGGGATTTGTACTCCCAATGAATATTGGGGGTTGTTTCCTCATCAAGCAGTCTAACATTGATCCTCCATGTTGTGGATCAGGGTGCTCCATATGAGTAAGGTTATTATCTATAACCTGAGTGAGTTGTCCCATTATGGTGATAAGTTTATCAGCACCAGTTTTATCACCAGCTTCACTATAATTATCTTGAGCAGGAGGGAAATTCCTACATGGAGTGAGTGCATTGATACAGTTTCCATTCCTTCCACTAGGCACCATTTCTATACAATATAATAAACTAGATTACTTTATGAATCAAAATACATAATTACATACTTGTAAAACACTTAACATAAATTGAACTATTTGTGTATATAATCCATAATCATAAAAATGTTTTCACTGAGGAAGTATATACTCATAAACCCTTCATAATCTATTGTAAAGAAAATGAGAATTATCTTAAGCATATCCCCCAGGAGTGTCGTAACCAAGAGTGCAGCAAGGCCCATTTTCGTGCACCAGTTCCCGTTTGAGTCTAGCTCAAAGCGGTGTTTTCGGGTTTTACCCCTAGGTACATCTGTGCTAGAGCTGCCTCTACCTGCTCGTATCGAGACAGGGATGTATTTCTCAGAAACTCAAAAAATATCTATAATACCAAAATTCTAGGAAGTTCTTCTATACTAATCCTCAATGTCTATCTTAGGGCTATGTGCTCTAACCATAGTTTATCTAAATATAGCTGCTATGGTTAGTACTAAACTGTCTCTGATACCAACTGTAACACCCTGACCCCAGTTACCCAGAGTCAGTGCATTATTACGTAACATTGTCATGATCACAAAAGATGAAGTCTCAAAAGACCGATTAGTTTATTCGACTTGAAAAAACTAGAAACATTCAAAAATGTTACATTACATCATAAAGTGAAAAACTACAATAACATGGTCTCCGTAGTCCACACTCATATCCCCTTCATACTATCACTGCAGGTCAGTCATAAAATATTTCTTCACATCCTGGAAAAAATAAAACATAGAAAGGGGTGAGCTCAGATGATCAGTAAGGATAACAATATAGCAGAAACTTTCATAAATAAACATAACCATTTAAGGAAATGTATAACTAAAACAAAAGCCTTTTAAACTTGAACATTAGCATAATATGGAAATAATAAAATGAAACAATGCAATTTTCTTATTCACATGGATATTCTACTAGTTGAATAATCAAATGAAATATCAATAACCACTTTCATAATGATGCAATGCATAATTCCAGACTATCATAACCATGTAGCCAAGGCCTTGTGCCAAGAATACAAATAAGATTTTGTCAAGGCCTCATGCCAAGACACTAGTTTGTCTCATTAGACCTAACGATGCATCAAGGAGCTATAGCAGGTTCCACCCGTCACTTATTACGTCCAATTCATTCCTTATATGAATAGGTTTAAACGTATCATAAACAATAACATAATCGTATCACACAAAACATGCATAAAGGAAACAAAACAATTCCACATTTCAATAACATGATATCAATACAAAACATTGATATAATAAAACAATTTTCAATACCAAAATAAAATAAAAGTAAATCTTGGTATTTATTTTTCATTTTTTTCAAAAAAAGTTATGGCTAGTAGAGGAAGCCGAAACTCAAATAATGGTCACGGTGGCAGAGAAGTCGTTGTCACCGCATACGTACAACAAATAAAACATTCCCTTTTGTTTTTTAGTAAAACGCTTTATATAAAAATATTCCTTTTGAAAAAATATAAAATTCAACGGGGTTTATACACTATATAAAAGAATGTTGTGTATAAAACAAAATATGCCTCAATGAAATGATATTGAGATGATGTCCCTTACCTCGTGTCCGACTTGACACAATCATTCTTTAACCTCCTGAATAATAAACTAGAGTTAATTTCAACTTGATTAAGAACATTTTTCAAGTTCATTATTCCTTTTATATCACTTATTACCATGTTATGAACATTATGTAATTATTTAAGTTAATAACGGTCGTTTTGTCGATCTTTGGTGCTTGATTCAAAATAAACTTCTTATAATTACACGTTGTACTTGTGGTAAAATATCCATTATATAAATAATTATATTCACGATGTACATATCATATATATCATATATATCCAGTATATACATGCATTTATAATATTACATAACATTTAGAGGTAAGAAATGAAATGCACCGTTCATGGAGACAGTAAGTCGTATGTACGCATGAACTCTACTTTCATTTTATTTTGTATTTAATTGAATAAAATCATAATGATATAAAGTTATATTATAATTCCAGTATAATATCATATATAATATAATTTACTCCATCCTTTATACTTCCCACATATGGCATTAACGATTCAAATCACTTTGAGGGGGCGGTAGTCCGCACTTCCTAAAATGAATTTATTGCGTTTACCCATAATAAAAATCATAAAGGTATGCCATAAATGAGAAATACAGAAGAATAAAGAATACAAAAATATAATATATATCATATATAAATATAGTGACATCTTAATGTCCACCATGAGATGTGTTAAACGAAGATTGAACAATCATCGTTTCATGAGGCAGTAATTCACCACCAACAGAAACAGTATGTTCTTTAACCATTAGACGAAGGTGTGTGTAAGTGTAAATCTAATAATTCTTATAAAAACATCCTATTATATTGAAGATACTGTTGTTGTTACAAAATAAAGTAATAAAAATATTTTAAGGGGTTGGAGATGAAAAATAAAACAAAAGAACATAAGAGAAGATATTACCTTAAAATCAGGTAACACTTTTGGATTTGAGCCAAAGGCTTCCTTGGGAAGACTTCTGCCCAACGTGAGGCTTCTAGGAGTAAGAGAGTAAAGCTGAGAGAGTATTTTGGAAGAGGTTGGCCGAGTCAAATGGATTTTATGGTGTGAATAAGGTGGTATAGGTGGTGGCCTTTTATTAGAGGAGAGAAGGGGAACTCTTGGATTGTCATGAAATGTTACATTATTATGAAGTGCTTTTCGGATTTCAAAGGACCCAAAATTATATATTTAGAGGTAAGGTGATAAGGGTTCTAAATCTACTCATCCAATAGGTTTTTGACTAGTTTAAGTCTTATATTTTACATTATCTTTTCATTTTATTTAAATCATTAATTAATGAGGGAAACACTGCATCATTATGGTGTCATAAAAGAATTTTTTTTATATAATGTCTAAAAATTATAAAAAACATATCATGATGTAGGAAATATTTTTAGATTTCCAATTAATATTTATATTCAAAAATATAACTTGTATAACCCCTTGTAAAAATTTTTTTAGTAAAACAATACATGTTTGTGATATTTTTATTTTTACATTAAATAAAAGGTATTAATGTCATTTTCTTACCCAAGTGGCTCCATGGGGCCCCAAAGTTGACCCATGGATTTTATTGGTTTCCCATGACTCATCAAATAATTTTAGGACAAGTGTAAAGGTAATTTCATGTTATTATTTCATTATATTTACCTTAAACTATAATAATTACCTTTAATCGCGATTAATAGAACTTAAAAGTTACTATTCACCAAAAATTATTTTAATCCCAGTAAACAAAATATTATTTCCTAATGAAAATTATGTATGTAAGATTTTTGAAATTCAAATCACAGAGGTGGTAAAATTTCATTTAAACGTAAAATCAGTTTTTTAACTACCAGTTAGTGGTTTCACTATTCATCAGAAATCGATGTTTTTTCAGAAAAATACCAAAAAATCACTCTAAGCTATGTTTGATATTCCGAATCCAAAAATGAAGTCCATTTTGAAATATAAAATTTATATAATTTCAAAAGGTGGGTATTACTATTCATAACGGCTACTTTGATTGGTCGCGGTGTGTTAGAATCTCGAACTTGCGTACAATGCAAGCTATTGCATTATTGAAAGGGAAGTGTACCGTGGAAGCATGGGGTGTTACACTTGTTTTTGTGTTGTCATGTTTTCTTATTGATAATATCAAATTAAATGATATCTAACTATTTTAATATCATTATGTGATTGGATGACACACATAAGAAGAAGATGGTAGAAAATAATTTCATATGATTATGAAAGGCACATGGGCCCTTTTACATAATATTAACAGCAAAAATGGTGATTTTTATATTTTAAATGAAATATTACCCCTTTTGTTATAGAATTATTATGTGGAATTATTTATATGACCTATTTGATATAATTGTAATAAAAAATAATAATCTTATTCTTATAAATTGTCTACTGTGTGGATATGTCATGCCTGATTATTGAACAAAATAGAGTTTTTAATTATTTATGGGTAATATCCTTCTCTTCTAATATTTTGGATTCACCTGTAAAGTAGACTAACCTATAGTGATATATAAATATTATTTAGGAATTTTTTCTTTTAGTAATAAAAATCATATAACATTATATGGTCTTGTGTAAAACAACTATATCTACATAACCTCATGGTGCTAGATATATGAGTATGATGATAAATTAGAGGCATCATTCCCCCTCTCTGTAAAGTGATACAAGTTTGAATATCAAGTCAGGAAGCCACCAAAATATAAAGAGGTAATTTTGAGATATAATGAGAAACTAGTATGGTTTAATTTGATTTCATACAAGAATAAAATTTTAAATAAATAAATAGCTGTAAGGGAAAAAGTTTTTTATATAATAAAAGATATTTACTCTAATTTATTCAGAATTTTTTTAGTATTTTTAGTTGTTTACTTATATTATGTCAACTATATAAGATATGAGTTCTTTTTATCATATATGTAAGATTTAATGTAATTTTGTATCCCTTGGACCAAACATAAGGGATGTATCGTTGATATATGATAGTTGTGACAACGTTCACCTCTAAGGTGACCATTTTAATGGGAAATAGGATAATCAATATTATGATTAAAAATCTATTAGATAACTTCATTGAAAAAACTATTAATGATATTATAATATAAAATACATCATCTGAACATTTTGATGAAAATGGTTTCATTTTTATCTTAATGTCATCTTAATTTACAGTTGTCATAGGAACACTTTTTGTTTTATTAACCCATTTCTATTTTACTTTTGGTCACCATTAAATTCCTCCTCCAATTATTTATAGTATGACTTTCAATCATTTTTTAAATCTATAATCCATAACATTAAACATCTTAAAAAGACTAGAGAGTCCATTCACTATACTTTATCCATTAATCACTTCAAATGATTATTTTTAAAACAATAGAATCAATATACTAACATTACTTGTTGGATAATTCTATTTTCAACACCTGGGTGGCTATATATCTTGATTATTATATTTATTTTATAAAAAATACAAAATATGTAATATAGGAAATATAAAAAAAATATAACTCCAATATAAAAAAATACAAACCTAACCAAAAAATTGAAATTCATTCCAATCATAAAGTCATAGAAAACAATGATTGCTCAAAATGTCCTAAACCAACCTGACCATAATGAAACACATGTAACATCATATTTTCTCCACCAAGAATAGTGTCACCTCTCAGAAATATAACAAAGTAAATATTAACAACATATTCCTAGAAAACACCATCATTTACCATAAATTGCATCTTCTGAAAAGGAATGTCAAAAATACAAAAAAAACAAATAACAATCATGGATATGTAGAAACATGAAAAATGCACTACAAATGAAAGTAAACTAAAAATTTTAACTAATGGGGTTATAAAAAATGAATGGATTTAAGGATAATTAGAACCATTTTTTTAAAATGTTGAAAAAATTAATAGAGTCTACGATCAATCGATGTTGTAAATTCAGACAAATAGAGGCATATAAAAATGAAATTTCAAAAAGCACATGCAGAAAGAGAGTGGAAGAACTCACATGTGAGAGAAACCACTTAAACATACATAGTGACAAACCTAAATACCATTGAGAGATAAAAAACCATTCCTAGGCATTAATACTGGCCACTAAGCCTGATCAATGTTTATTTCAAGATCAATCATTTAAAAAGAATGGTGAGATATTTAATTCCCTTAACAAGATAAATTAGTATCACAAATTGAATTTCACTTCGAAGAAACTAGGAAAAACATAGAGGGAACGGAAACCAAAAACCCAATCCTCAAAAATAGCTGATTTAAAACATATCCCCTCAATAAAAGAATCCTAGAAAAGAAAAACAATATGATATGACCATGTAGATAATCCTGAGACACATCAATAGGTAAAATGATTGAGGAAACCCCATAGAATTTGGATGGATTAACATAGTTGTTACCATCACTACCAGTTCAGAGGATGAGGCTTGCAGTCATAAAAGAGGCCTAGGGGAGCGATAAATTAACTGGTTAGGGACTGAGAAACCAAAACTTATTTATGAATAATGGTGTTCTTTCATCCCACTCTCTATTATTAAAAAATTTATCATGTTTAAATAATATTATTAATTATGTTACATCGAATTAGAGTGTTTAAATATGAAGATGGGTCATTTTACAAATAATAGCACCTATATTTCTCATTGTAGTCTAATATATCTAGAACTGATGTGGAAACTTCTTCTTCTAATACTATTTAAGGAGAAAAAATATAGTTTTTCTGTTGTTAAATTATTTAATACATATTTTCTAACATTCGTATGGTTTGGTATTTTTGTAATTATATAGTATAGATTAATGGTGTTATGGGATGAGAGATATTCGTCGGAAATTGTAATTGGTATGTGTTGGTCATTATTCATTACAACAATTTTTCATGTGAAAATTTATTTTATATTAATTAAATGTATTCCACCAAGGGGTGTATAGGTTCATGTGTTGATATCCAATTATTTAATCCAAAAATTAACCCATCATGGAAATTATTTCATATATGTAAATAAAAATGTTGTTAACTATGATACATTAATGGGTAAGGAACTGAGACATTAAATGTGAAATATACCAAAATGGTGGTGTCATAGTTAGAGGTGTATATTGATAATGAGGCAACATGTATTATGTTATAATCATGGGTTTCAAAATTATTATATTTTTTCATTTTTTTAAACATTATGTGGTAGCTATCTTTTTAGATACAACATGTTTATGATTCAATGATGGAGTTTTTTTTTCATTATTTCTAATTTCATGGGTAATATGCATTGTTAATTAATATGTGGCTCCAGTGATAAGTTTATTTTCACCAATAAACCATAACATATATTATTCGATACAAAAGTGTTTATAGTGACACAATGGTTGAATCCTAGGTGATGGTATAAGTTTTTTAAAATTATTTTAGTTTTCTTATCCAAGTATGGGTAAAGTTGGATGTTTTTGAAGAAGAAATAAATGAATAGTGAATTATAATAATATATAATAATTTTAAATTATTAAAGTGAGTATAAGAATTATGTAATAAAAGGATTAAAGTAAAAGATAATATGAAAACATAATATAAATTATTTTGGGTGGTTTGGTCTGATTTAATCAATGTCTTGACTATAAAACAATCATCAACCAAATAATTTTTCCTTGATTATTTATAGAAACTGAATGGTTAAATATTATATTACCCATTTTGTTATTAATTTCTCAACCAATCTATGGGTTTGAAGTTCTACTATATATAACGATAATATTTGACATACAAAACAAATTACTCACAATGAAAATTCAATACTTTTGAAAATAGAGAATAACATACATAGTTAATAAATATTTTTGATAAATATTAAATATCTATCCCAAATTAACATGCTTGGGAACCATAAAGGATTTGTATACATGGACATTGGATACATAAAAATATTATTTATGTACTCAAACGTTCCTCAAAAAAATCTTTCTTTATATAAAATCCCCTTCTAGGATAATCATACATAGATACTTACATAAAAAACCAGGGAAGGAAAAAATAATAATGTTTTATCACATGTGATCAAGAAGGTTAAACAAGGGAGATATCAATTATAATAAATCATAATATGATCATTTTGGTATAATAAAATAATTATTTTAATGTCCTCAAAATAAATATTCATTCCTAGAAATGTATAAATCAAAAACATATAAATCAATTCATATCTGGATTTATGATATCTAATCACCCATAAATTCCATATATATATTTTTAATTATATAGAATTATTTCGAGACTGCGAAATCTGACGGTGTGTGATTCCGAGGCCCGGACTGCCCGGAATGATCCGTTGAAGTTTTGTTATGCTTTAATTAGTGTGTGTAAGCAGTTTTCCTAAATAGTGGAATAACTCTTAAACGGTTGCCTTGATCAGAAATATGAGGGCACTGTTACATTTGGAATGGCGGTTTTACCCTAGGCGGGACATATGTTTGGTCCGTGCGGTCCTACTATGAGAAATCCCAAAAATGGCATAATCACAAATAACATAATTAAATAAATTATTTTATTTTTATAATGCCTAAAAATCAAAAACCGTTGCTCGGAATGAAAATATGAGACCACCATTGAACTCGGTAGGGCATGCCTTATCTAAGAAGATACTAACTTGGGCCGGTGTGGGACACCCATGAAAGTAAGTTTTTCACTGTAAATAAAATAATTAGGTGATAATTATTTTATTGTAAAATCCATAACTATTATACGGTAACTCGGATTGGAAATACGAGAGTAACTATGGGTTCGCTGGATTTTGTTTCTCTTGGGAAGAGCCTAACCTTAACCAGCGCAGGTCGAGGGTGAATATTAATAATTTTCTGAACATTTTTTCAGGTACATTTTGTAAATGCACAAGTTGTGCTTTGTAACTTTTGAACGGGTGCTTAGAATTGAAATCTGAGAAAACCGTTGAACTCGCAGCGCCGATATTCTCTTAAGGGGACCTTCAATTTGACCACTGTTGATGCAGAGAAAATTTACTATTTGTAACTTTTAATAGAATAAATGTAATTAATTTATTATTTTATTTTTATTCTATTCCTTTAATGGACGAGCCGTAAGGTAGGATCGACAACGTGTCATGCTAATAAATGGATTGCCCTCCAATCTGAGTTATAGCAATTTTGGGGGAAATTAGAAATCTTCTTAATTAATGAGCTGAATTAAGTCTCTCCATTGTTACATACCCACCCCTTCTTCTATAAATATGGATCTTTGGAAGGGCTATCAGAGAGCTTCACCAAGCAGCGAATTGCTGAAGGAATTCCATGACGCCAGACCCATAGAAGACGATGATGACTTAGAGGGAGGTGATAGATGACATCGAACAACCAATGGGCGACGAGCGAGTGACGTCTTTGTGAGATAGTCGTGGGAACTATAAACACGGTCCAACAGAAAGCGCAGACGATTCTCTGAAGTTCAAGGTAGGGGTTATTTTGTTTGAGCATTTATGATTTTCCTCCTCCCCGTTCTTGAATTTATATGAAGAACACAAGTCAACCAACTAACAGCTTGACCCGAGATTCTTTCATCTTTGTGGGATGTTGTTGTAGGGTATCTTGATGGGTTTCATGTTGATTTATACCCCATTTCCCTGTTCTTGTCGACCCCATGATTTAGGAACATTATTGATGCTTTCTACCATTCTAACACAGGGGGTGTGGGGAAAACGAACATGTCCTGACCCCTCTGAAACCTTAGTGGAATCTTTGGTGGTATTCAATAGATAGTGAAGTCATGAGACGCATGTGGGAATCTACAGAATGAGGAAAGGGACACCAGGGTGTGCCTAGGGACCCGAGGAATATTTTCGGTGACCTGTGATGGAGATCGGCACTGAAGGGGCTCAGAAGAGGCGGCTAGTGGTGAAGATAGCAACGGAGCAACCGCACCGCCGGTGAAGGGCCACAGACCGTCGGCCATGGTGGAGCAAGGGTGGAGGTCGTCACATGACCAGGTGCATGAAGGATGTAGTGGTGCACGTCCACACCGCTCGGCAGAGAATGGCCTTGGCGCGAAGTCGTGGCGGCGATGGAGGGGTGGCCGGATCGCTGCGAGATGCTGGGGAACACACGACGCGCGTCCGCACCGCGTGGAAGAGGTTGGACATCTAGAAAGCCAGGGAGCCGAGAGGGCCACCACACAGCGGGCCGCACATCATGCTGGGCCACACAGGCGGACCGAGTCGGGCCGAGGGCGAGTCCCGATTCGGGCTAGGTCCACTCAAACAGGGTCGGGTCGGCACTGGCTGGGTCGGGCCGGGTAGGACCAGACCCAGACCCACTTCGACCATTTTCGTTCTTTCGGGAATATCATTAGCTACAAGCATCCATTTGAAGAACCATCTGCAGCGCCAGAAAACAAGGGTAAAGACGGAAATTTTATAATACCCCACTTCATTTATGGATAAATTTTGGGTACGTTCTGGATTGGATCAATCACAAATTTAACCGGGTCGTTGGGTCTAAAATTTCAATAACTTATAGACTGCACATCCGATTGACACAAAATCTATTGCATTGAGACCCATATCATGTGGAGGTCCATTGAGATACATCTTTATGGGACATTGTGGTAGTTGGACCATCGACATATGGTTTGAGGATCGGACCCTCCCGAAATCAAGCGAGCATAGTGAGGGAACCTTGTAGCTGGCTGTAACATGGGAAAGGGATTCTATGTACGTCTGGGCATTGGGTTCCTATGTGGGTCTATGCATTGGGATACTATATGGGTATATTCTTTGGGATCCTATAGGGTCTGTGATTTGGGATCCTTTTGTGGGTCTATGCTTTGGGATCCTACGTGGTTCTATTTTCGGGAGTACCACTTGGATCCGCTCTTGGAAATCCACGAGGGACTACTCTAGGATCCTCCATGGGTCTGCTGTACTAGCATCCTACATGGGTCTGATGATTTAAAATCCTATGTGGGTTTGCATATTAAGAGAGTAAGATGCATTAGTAGGGACATCTAATCATCTTTTCTACCGTACCTATGTTATACCTGGTGTGAGCTATGTCCTTATTATCATGGTGATACCTTTGTGGTATTTTACTGTGCGACGTAACATTGTGGTACATACCTTTGTGATGATACCATTGTGGTATTCTTAAGTGTGGTGTACCTTTGTGGTACATAACTTTGTGGTGATGCCTATGTGGTATTCTTTTGTGTGTCCTACCTTTGTGGTACATACCATCGTCGTGATACATTTGTGGTATTCTTCTGTGTGGCGTACCTTTGGGGTATTCTTCTGTGTGGTGTACATTGGTGGTACTGACCTTTGTGGTGATACCTTTTTGGTATTATTCTATGTGGTGTTACCTTTGTGGTACTAACCTTTGTGGTGTTACCTTCATGGTATTCTATCATTCATGGAATAGTTGAGCTTCGGGATAATGAGTTGGGCCTTGTTTTACCTCATGAATGAGATGAGTATAATTAATAACTAATGTATATGTATTGGCATGTACCTAAGTAGGTTTGACTATTGTTTCTATGATTTTGGGTTTATCCATTGTAGATTTCGGGAGAACTTAGGAGGTCTCGGGGTCCCTACTGAGTATAGTTATATTCACCCCTACACGGCTTATTCACGTACCTTGTTGTGTTTGGTGTATACAATGGATAGCGCTGACTGGGGATGAGAGTACCAGGACTGGCGGTAGCTTGGAGGTGGAAATTAGGTGAGGCGTACTGCAGAGAAGATCATTCGAGAGTTGTACCTACCCTTAAGGTAGGATCCTTTGAGGGTGTTTTTAGGAGCTGTTTTAGTTTACTTTTACTTTTCTGTTTTTGAGTACTTTTTTGTTGGGATTGTATTCGGGACCCTTTTTCATACTTACACAATGTTTTTATTATAAAATTTACTTATGCTCATATTTTGTTGTGCAATTGGTTATTTGTGTTTACAGTTTATAAAGGAAATGCCTTCCCTGTTTTATGGAATACGCCTTTTGGTGCAAGTCTCCTGCCCCTAGACTATAAAAGGCAGGCTTAGGGAAGTCACGACATGGGCCCCGGGGGACGGGTCATGACAAATTGGTATCAAAGGAGTTTGGTTCTACCAAAGAACTAGGACCCTGATCTTTTATATATTCTAATAGTTTTAAGTGTTATGAGTGTGGTTTTTAGTTCAGGGAGTCCAGTGTTGGTGCGGCGACCGACATTTCCATACACTAGGGCCCTGAGTTACGATTTCTGACTTTATGCATGAAAACACTAGTTGTGTGTGTTTTGAAATGTATTTATTGTTTTTTCACGGGTCATCTCACTAGGTATAACTTAATGAATGTGGTGCACCTATTCCTTATCAGGATGCTGCTACATAGATAGCCAGTTAGGATTCCTGAGAGAGTACACGACAACGGCCCATAGAGTGATGAGGCTCTAGTTCAGGGCCACCCATTCAACATTGGCACCTTCGGGTGGTGTACCAACAGCACCACTTTCTGTTGGACAACCGTTTCCACCAGACCCATTAGCAGAGTGTGCACACAGACTAAGAGCATTACACGAGTTCCAGAAGCAGAGGCCTCTGAGGTTTCGAGGCGAGAAAGATTGCCATGCAGTTGAGGTCTAGCTGGAGGAGCTTCCTAGAGTTTTCTACCTAGTTCACACACCAGTAGAGAAGATGGTAATCTTAGCCAATAGTCATTCATAGTGAGTTCCCATTAGGATGGTATACACCGTGATGAGGCTTCGGTATATGGACCATTCCCTGAGATGGTACCATAATTTAGTGTTCCAGCTATATCACTGCCTATTGGTCATCCATTACAACCGGTGGTACCGGTAGAGGACACATATAGGATTAGTACTTTACACGTGTTTCAGCATTAGATACCCCTCAGGTTCTAAGGTGAGCCCAACTCACAGGTGACTAAGGACTAGATTGAGGAGGTGGATGAGGGTTCCCTAAAGATTCTACAGCTTCAGTAGGATGACATTTCAGTAGCTGAGTATTCATCGAGGCGTATCGACAATTCTTGGTACATGATTAATATTATACGATCAATGTTCAAGGCCCAGACATCCGAGCAAGGTGTGTTTAAGGACATCCAAGCCAAGACTTTTCATCTATGCATTCCAAATTATGTTAGGGTCCTAGAGAGAACCTTTGTGATTGAATGTTATTTGGTTGAGTGGATATAGACAGTGACTGTTAGCAGTTAGAAAGCAGAAAACTAGCGTCAGTCTCAAAGAATTGGGCGAGTAAAATTTTTCGGGAGGATGAAGTGCTAGGGACAAATGAATCTGCAGGGTAGAAGACATGGAAGCAGAGCTAGGAGAGTAGCATGAGGTGGTGTAATTTTCAAATGATACAACCACACCCCTTTTTGTAGACCCCAACATGCTCATTGAGCTAGAGGACAAGGGAAGGGAGTAGCTACATGAGGTCATGGAGTGTGACCCAAGGGCTCTATGAATGATTCAGCGTACAATCTTTTACTACTACTAGCTACCGTATAAATAGAATTAGGTTCCAATAATTCCTAGTTTCCATGAATCATGTTCAATACCTAGAGTATCTAGTTATGCCATTGACTATACCCTCATTTATGGAGATACCTTTGGGAGGACACTAGATAATCACACATATGCTGACGGTGTGATCTGACCCTTGAGGTGAGAGTTTCGATTGGAACCTTTGGGTAGCATCATTGAGGCCTAACAATGATAGTTTGTGTATGGAATAGACATCCACAGTTCATAAATGAGATTGACTATATTAGGCAAAATGGTTGTGGATTCGTTACAACGATGGAATGGGGTTTTCCATGGTCAGCGAAAAAGGATCCCATGGAAGCACACGATAAACTCATGCATAGGATGGTGCAGCTAATCACTCTTGAGTTGGCCAGACTTACCCTCATGGAAGCAGAAGTTTTGAGTTTACAATTCCAAACAAGAGTGGCAGAGGGTGGGGACATCTTTTCAAAAGTTTTTTCCAGGATTACCTCCCTGTAGGGCGAGGGACTTCTGGTTTTTCTAGGTACTAATAGAGTTTTGGAGCAGAATTCTCAAGGGTAGTGGCACCCTTGTCTGCTTTGATGAAGAAGGAGCCTTTCCTTTGGACAGAGAAGTGTAAGCAGAGCATTCAGAATTTAAGATAGTGACGATGGCTAGAGTTTCTCTAGGACTATGTCTTTGAGATAATCTTTACTCTTGGGAAGGGGAACGTGATAGTAGACATACTTCATAGAAGATTTGGTCAACATATTCTAAGTGAGTCGTCAGGGATGCTAGTCGTACTGCAGATATCCATCATGGATAGAGATGGAGAAGCTTACCACCAGTCTATGGTTGTGACTCCCCCTAACCATCAGTGGATCCGAGAGGCACATCTTGGGGCCATTGACTGTGAGGATGGACATGCTCAGATAACCTTGGGGCAGACACCGGATGTATTTTTTAAAGGTGGGTAGAACATCATCCTCTTCATAGAACGTACCAAGGTACCAGTGACGCTTCCGGAGGAGGTGTTGAGGGATTTCCATGCGTCCCCTCTAGTAGTATATCATGGATTGGTGAAGATGTACCAGGACCTACAACATCAGTATGGGTGGTTAGATATAAGGAAAAAAGTGGCCGATTTTGTATCACGATGTCTACCTTGTCGGCAAGTGAAGACTGCACAAATTTGGCAGAAGTCTTAGGCCAATATATTTTGGAGACCCTTGGAGTTCTAAGAGGGGGACCATATTTCCATTTGATTATCTCCTTGATGAAGACTATGGTGATTTTTATGAGGGGTAAAGTTATCACTGAGGTTTGTCGGTCCTTTTCTGATCCTTCAGAACGTAGGTGAGGTAGCATACCTCTTGGCTCTTCCACCGCAGTTGGAGAGGGTGTGTTTAACACCCCGAGATTTTATGAGATATATTATTTTTTATTTCTTTGACCTTATATTATACACTACACAAAGATTATCTTGTATTATATGAAAAACCTCATTAGCTTGCAGTATATTCAACACTATTCATGGCTTGTATTACACGCAATCGCGACCTACCTCGATAGCGTGTGTAGTATGCAATACCGGGTTTCACAAAACCAAGATATATTGTTATAGTATTATTATGGACTATCCGTTATGAATATTATTAACTACATTTTGAATTTTATAAAATTATTTTTCATCTTACACATTTTCTAGAATATGGTGTGAGAACAAAATAAATTTTTCGTGTAAAACATGTATTTTTCAAAATATTGCAGTTTTCCCGCCTTTTGATGGCGCACCCACATTAAATATTGTTTTTGACATGTCTATAAGTTCAATTTGACAAAATAAAATTCTTCTTTTGAAATATTATATAAAAATTTACTTTGGATAAACTTTTAATATTATTCTGATAACTTTCATATTTTAATGAATAGTAAAAACATGATATATACTAATTTAAACCAATTTTTTTCATCGCATAAATTTATATGGTTAGATTATATTTTTAATTGGTTTTATAGTGTAATTAGAATATATTTTTACCATTTAATCCAATTTTTTTCATTGGAATTAATTTCACTTTGAAATTTGATATAAATAGATATCAATCTTTTGATAGTTTTTGTTTCATAAAAACACGCTATTTGTTTTGATAACAGGAATTAATTTTAAAATTAATTAATAAAAATTCTATGTTTTGAATTTTTAAAATAGACATCAATTTTTAATTCATAATATCAAATAATTCTTAGGATGAATTTTTGGTATTTTTCTGAAAAACATCAATTTTCGATGAATAGTGAAACCACCTAGTGGTAGTTAAAAAACTAACCTTTTCATTTAAATGAAATTTTACCACTTATGTGAATTGAATTTCAAAAATAAAAGAGACACAGTTAATATTAATGACTAAAATGTGGTTCAATGAGATGAAAATAATTTTTGGTGAATAGTAACTTTTTACTTCTTTTACCACGGTTAAAAGTAAATAGGGTAATTAAGGGTAAAAATTATATTATTATTACCCTAACACATGTCCTAATTCAATTGAATAAGTTTAATTCGACCAAAAACAACCATAGGAATAAAATATGACCATTTAGGCCAACTTGGATTAGATTAGGACACTTAATATTATTTTATTTAAAGAATAGTTAAAATAGTTAAAATCAATGCTTAATAACTAAAACATTTTTAATATAGGGTTATACATAAGATAAATTCGACTATAAATATTCATTATAAAGATAAACATATTTCCTAAATAATGGTATTTTATTTATAATTTTTATACATTAAATAACTTAATTTATTTATGACACAATGTTGATGTTGTAATTATCACATTAATGAAATATTGGCATAATTGATGTTATAAATACCCAAATAAATGTAATTTGAGACTTTTTATGAATTACACTAATTTTATAGGTTAATATGAAATGTTAGTATTTCTTTAATTAATTTTTTCGAACTAATAATTCTTAACTAATTTTTAAAAAAATAAATTCCCAAATAGTGTCAAAATTGACATAAAATAGTTTTTAAAACAAATATTATATTATTAAATGTTATTTTATTCCTAAAAATCTAAGGATAGGCCAAATGACTTATATAAGGTTATATATATTAATAATAATCATCTTGGGGTTCGTTTGTCTTGTTAAAGTATGTTTATTAACCTTATACTGTAAGAAAACAAGAAGACACGGTAAAAGTAAAATTATTTAACTTAAAGTTAAATCTAAATGATAAGGTTAAAATAGAAACATAAACTTGTATAAATTCTATTGTATGAGAGGTTTTAGACCCATACCCACCTTATCTTTGAAATAAATCAATTTTTAGATATTAAAAACCGAATCTGACTTTATAATAAAATAATATTTTAAGTTTTCTTAAGGTGCCCCCTCTCCTCCCTTATAAAAGGGAACCTCCTCCCTCTCTTCCTCACACCACTTTGAGCCTTAAATCTCGGCCAAAACCTGAACCTTTATCTTCTAAACTTCCCTAGAAACATCCTAGAGGTCCTGATCATCTTCAAAGACTATCTTTAGTGCCCTAAGAGGAGGTTAAGAAGAGGCGCTTCAAAGAAGAGGTAATGTCCATTACCGATTCTTTCAACTTTATTTCTTCTTATACTTCTTCTTATTTTACTGTTTCATTATGAATTAATAACATCAGTATCACTAATATACTGATATGTTATTATAAATATGAAACAACCCTATTTCATTATCTATCCATTCTACGGAAAACGAAATCACCGTGCGTGCGTACGTACAGAATACCGTCTCCATGTCATGGTGTAATCTGTTTTTGACCACCACCTTACTTGGATGGGTATAATGGTGTAAATAAATAAATATATATGATTATTGTAAAGTGATATTGATTCTGAAATATTATACATACACTTCAATACAATTCCACGATCATGAGAATGATATCATCGCTCGTGCGTATGTAGGGACTACCGTCTCCACGATGCGATTAAATTCATTCTCCATGATAACCATTCATGAATGATTATAAAGTATATATAATAATTAATAATTAAATATACCAAATGATAATTATACTGGATTTATGTATATATATATATATATATATATATATATGTATGTCATCTACGTAATTCCATTCAATTCAGTAAGGAAACGAAAATAGCGTTCATGCGTACGTACGACCTACCTTCTCCATGAACGGTGTATTTCATTCCATTTATCGATCTGTCATATATATATGTATATGCTGAATATATATTACATATAAATCATGTTTTACATTATGAAATTAAGTAAATCAGGATATAAGTAATAATATCAAGAACAACAAGTCTAAACATGTACGATAAATAAAACAATTTTACCCAAAACGCTGCTTTAACATGGAACTTACAAAAGAACGGGTAATATAAAGTCATAAGTGAACAATATATGATATCATAACAATTAATATGATTCTGTAATAATTTAAGGACATTATTTAAATCATTATACAGGATGTTCGGATACATATGAAGCATATCGGACCTAAGGTAAGGGATAATGTTGCAATCTCAATTGTTTTCTATCTCAGATTGCTTATACGTAAGTATTTCCTGGGGTTATATTTATCATCCACATCCCAATTTTCTAAAGATGGCTTCATGTATGTTTAAAATCCTTTTTACCCATTTTTACTTTTACTACATGGTATGTAAGGAATCTTTCTTTTACGAGGTACTTTTTGAATTTTCTGGCAAAAGTATGAGAAGAATGTTTTTTTAAACTTATACGACATGAAAGGGTTTTTACGGTTTCATAATGCATAATTTTCATGAATATTCCTATACAAGATTACATGATTATTTTCAACAAAACCCTTTTTTTAAATTTCATGGTATTTTGTGAAAAGAAAATTAATTTGAAGAAGAAAGGATATTTTCCTCAAGATTTCGTTTTAAGTGTTTTATCAAAAATATTTTCCATCTAAAATGACATTGTTTAATGTGTTTATGTTTCAAGTATAATGTATCTATTATTTACATGGTTTTATTCTTCTTTTGATGAAATGATATCCATTTTTTATATGTATTATGTTATGATGGCATGATATTTAAGAATTACATTCTATTACATGGGTCATGCTATGATGTATGATTTATTATTTTGTGGCACATTAAAGAATGGTTTCATTATGAGATGGGTGGGACCTATATCTCCCTATAATGCATTGGGTAAAGATTAATATCTCATGAGATAGACATGGCTAGAATGGTATGTTAATCTGGTTCAGTAGTACAGGACTGGAACGAGGAGTGAACTCAAATCAGAAATGGACTTTGTCCACTAAGATTGTCTTGGTAGCAATTCCTTGGCTACTATGGAAATCATATCAGGTGCTTAATGTTTTTCCACAACTACAAGTTTTATTTACAAGCTATTTTATCCTAATTGATGTTCTATTTTGATCTATGCCTTACGTATAGCCATGTTTTATGTCATTACTCAAGATTTCGATGTTTAAACATTATGTTCATGTTTTTATGTTCAAATGTATATGGTTTGTTATATTTTCACCGTGCTTACCCTTACTGAGAATTTAAGCTCACCCTTTTATGTTTTCTTTTCCCTAGGATATAAAGAAAGGTTTTAGGTAATAAAAAAGGGGGAATATCTTTATGGGAGATGTTGAAGATCTTTTACCATGATTATAAGATTACGTTGGAAGATTCCAAAGACACTAAACTATTACGGTCCTTGTGTGTCTATTTTTGTAATCTATTATTTATTCTGCAAAAGTAATGTAATGTCTATGTATGTCAAGATTCGGGTCTCTATAGTGTGATATGTCTTCCACGTATCCCAGCTGAGGGGATGAATGCACGACCCATCTCACATCATCGACCACGTCGAGCTGGACTTAGACAGTGCTGTTTCGTTTTCAAGGGTTCCAGTAGAGATTGAGGATAGAATGATTTCAGTCCTTTGTGGACGGTCGATTCCTCTGGTCTGTGTACTATGGTAGTAGAGGAACCTCCAAGAGAGAACATGGGAGAAGGAGGCTCAGATTCATGTTCAGTACCCTCTTTTGGTAGTTTTGTCTTTATTTTGGATTTAGATGACATAATTACCTATGGTTGGGAGAATTTAATGTCCCAAGAAATTATGTATAATTTTTTTATTTATACAGAATTCTTTTGAGACCTCTAAATTTGACGGTGCGCGATTCTGAAGCCCAGAGTGCTCGGAATGATGCACCGATGTTTTGCTATGCTTTAATTAGTGATCCTATGTAGCTTTCCTGAAAAAGTGGAATAAATATTTATCGGTTGACCGAATCAGAAATATGAGGGAACCATTGCATTCAGTATAGCAGGTTGACCCTAGGCGCAACATATGCTTGGTCGGTGCGGGCTTCCTGTGAGAAAACCCAAAAAATGAAAAAAACATAAATAAAATAATTAAATAAGTAATTTTATTTTTCAAATTCATATAACTCACAAACGGTAACTTGGATTGAAAATATGAGACCACTACTGAACTTGTGCGAGAATCCTTTTTTATGCAGATACTAAATTTGTCTAGTGCGGGCCACCAGTGAAAGTTAGTTTTTGGATGTAAATAAAATAATTAAGTGAAAATTATTTTATTGTAAAATCCATAACTTTTAAAAGGTAACTCAGATTTGAAATCTGAGAGTATGGTTGGGTTCGTTGGGGAGTGTTTCTCACATTGGAAGAGCTTATCCTTGACCAGTGTGGGTTGAGGGTGATTGTTATTAATATTGCGAACATTTTTTCATGTATATTTAGTAAAAATGAAGTCAGCATTCTGTAACTTTTGAAGTAGTGCTCGGAATTGAAATCTGAGGTCATCGTTGAACTCGCACGACCAATTTCGCATAAAGATACCTTCACTTCGAAAGCAAGAGGTCCGAAGTAAAAGTTATTTTTTGAATCTTTTAATAGAATAAATAAAATAACTTTATTATTTTATTTTTATTATATTCCTCCAACGGACGAGCGGTAATGTTGGACCGGTGACGTGTCAAGACAATAAATGGTTTGACCCTCCTATATGAGTGACAACAACATTAGGTGAAATTAAGAAGATTACTAAATAATGAGCCCCATTAACTCTCTGCGTTGTTACTTACCCTCCCCCTCTCTAATAAATATGGAGATAGGGAAGAGGTATTAGAGAGTTTCACCAAGTAGAGAATTGATGAAGGAATGTCGTGATGCCAGACCCTTAGATGATGATGTCGACCCAGCAGGTGGTGATGAACGACATCGAACCACCAATGGCCGACGACCGAGTGGCATCTTTGAGAGAAAGTCATGGGAATTAATAACACATTCTACCGGAAAGTGTGGATGATTCTCCAACGTTCAAGGTAGGGGTTATTTCGTTTAAGCGTTTTTGATTTTACTCCTCCCCATTCATGAATTTATATGAAGAACATGGGTCAACCGACAAACGGGTTGACCCGTGATTCTTTCTTCTTTGCGGGAGGTTGTTGTGCAGTATCTTTTAGGGTATTTTGTTGATCTATACCCCCATTCCCCATTAGTGTTTCCCCCTTAATTCAAGAACATTTTTTCCGGTTGCTACCGCTCTAACGCGAAGGGTGTGGGCCAAACGAACATGGCCTGAACCCTCCACAACCCTAGTGGAATATTTGGCAGTCTTGAATTGGAGACGACGTCTTGAGTCTAGTGCGAGAATCTATGGAATGAATAACGGGCCACCAGGGCGCGCCTAGTGCCTGAGGAATATCGCCAACGACTAGTGCCGGCGACCGGCACCGAAGGGGCTTGGAAGCGGCGACCAAGATACCAACCGGATGCGAAGATGGTGGCGGCGCAACCGCACTGCCATAGAAGGGTCATGACCTATCAGTTGCGGAAAAGTGAGGGCGGAGGCTGGCGCATGGTCGGCCACGTGACAGAGGGGGTGACACGCGTTTGTGTCGCCCAGTGGAGAAGGGCTGATGCGGTGAAGGAGGGACAACTGACTCCCTACCCGCCACTGGTGAAGGCGTGGCACGCGACCACACCCCATGGAGTAAGATAGCCATCAGACCAACTGGTGTGCCGAGCGGGCCACCGCACTGCATAAAACCAAGTGGGCTAGGCTGGGTCGGTCTAACTGGGTCAGACCGGACCAGGACCAACATCGACCATTTTCGTTATATCGACCATATCTGGGGCAACATGCGTCTTTTTGACATACCATCTATGGTGTCGGAAACCTTGGGTCGAGACGGACCTATTGGTATACCCCACATGTGTTTTGGATAATTTTGGGGTACATCCGGGTTGGATCTAACATGAATCCAATTGGGCCCTTGTGACTAAAAGGTCAATAACATATAGACTGACCGTCTGATAGACGCACTGTCTGTTGAGTTGAGACCCCTATCATATGGTGGTCTATTGGGATAATTATTTGTGGGACATTGTGGTAGTTGGAGTATTGACATGTGGCCTGAGGAGAAGACCCTCCAGGAATCAAGCGAGCTTAGTGCGGCAACCCTGTAGCTGGCTGTAACATGGGAATGGGATCCTATGTGGGTCTGTACTTTGGGATCCTATATGGGTCTGTGCTTTGGGATCATACATGGTTCTATGATCGAGAGTCCCAATGGGATCTGCTCTTGAAAATCTACATGGGACTAATCTAGGATCTTATGTGGCTATGTTGTTCTATGATTCTACATGGGTCTGATGATTTATGATCCTTCGTGTGTCTTCCTTTTAACAGTGTAATATGATTCAGTGGTTACATTTAATTGTATTTTCTACCATAAATAAGTAATACCTAGTGTGATCTGAGTCCTTACCATCGTGCTGATACCTTGACGGTATCCTTCTATTTGACATTCCTATGTGGTACATAACTTTGTGGTGATACCTTTGTGATATTATACTGTTTGGTGTACCTTTTTGGTACTTACCTTCATGGTGATACCTTTGTGGTATTCTTTTGTATGGTGTACCTTTTTGGAACATACCATCATGGGGATACCTTTGTGGAATTCTTCTATGTGGCGTACCTTTATGGTATTCTTCTGCGGGGCCTACCATTATGGTACTTACCTTTGTGGTTATACATTTTTTGTATTCTTCTCTATGGCGTCACCTTTTTGGTACTTACCTTTGTGGTGTTACCTTTCTGGTATTCTTTCCTTCATGTAAAAGTGGAGCTTTGGGATTGTGAGTTGGTCCTTGTGTTTCCTCATGAATGAGATGATTATACATAATAACATTGGTTTATGTATGGGAATATACATAAGTAGGATTGATTGTTGTTTCCATGCATTGTGTTTTCTCCTTTCTGGATTTTGGGAGACCTTTTGGGGTCTTGGGGTCCCTACTGAGTATCATTATACTCATCCCTACACAGGCTACAGCCACACCATGTTTTGTTTGGTGCAGATGATAGACATCACTGACTACGGATGAGAGTTCCAGGAATGGAGGTATCTCGGAGGTGGACATTAGGTGCGGCATACCGTAGGGACGACTATTTGAGAGCTATACCTAACCTTTTGGTAGGATCCTTGGCATGAGTTTGTAAGAGATGTTTCAGTGTACATTTATTTTTTTATTTTTCTTCTACTTTCAGTTGGACTTGTATTCTGGCCCCTTTTTCTTACTGTACTCACACTTTTTACTATACTTTTTACTTGTGTTCGCATCTTACTATGTGAATGGTTTTGTGTGTTTGTAGGTTATACAGGCAATTCCTTCCCGATTTTATGGAATACGCCTTTCAGTGCTAGTCAGCATCCCCTGGCCTATGGAAGGTGGGCTTAGGGTAGTCACGACATGGGTCCCGGGGGACAGGTCATGAAAAATAGGTATCAAAGTAGTTCAGTTATATCGAAGAACATGGACTCTAATATTTTATATGTATAAATATTATTAAGTGTTATGAGTGTAGTTTTCAGTTCCAGGAGTCCAATTTTGGTGTAGCGGCCTACATATCCATACACCAGGACGCCGAGTTCTGATTTCCGAATCGGCACAAGAAACATTGGTTGTGTGTGTTTTGGAATGTCTTTTTTTTTCTTGAGTCATCTACATGGTATAACCTAATGACCATGGCACACCTGTTCTTTTTTAGGATACCACAATGTAGAAAACCTGCTAGGATTCTTGAGAGAGTACACCACGAAGGCCCACTGAGCAACGAGGCTCAAATGTAGGGCCCCCCTTTCAGCATTGGCACATTCGGGTGGTGTGCCAGTAGCACCACTGCCCGATGGACAACCGTTTCCACTAGCCCCTCCAAAAGAGGGTTCACTCCGGCTGAGTGCGTTGTATGAGTTCCAATGGAATAAGCCTCCGAGGTTTCTAGGCGAGACAGATTCCCATGTAGTTGAGGGTGAGTTGGTGGAGGTTCCTAGAGTTTTCCGCCTAATTGAGTCACCAGTAGAGCAGATGGTGGTCTTAGCTACTAGTCTTTCCCTGTGAGTGACCATAAGGATGGTTTGCATAGTGATGAGGCTTCAGTACATGAAATATTGTCCGAGATGGTACTTTTGGGTAGTGTGCCAGCTATATCGCTGCCTGTTGGATAGCAGTTACAACCGGTGGTATCGGTAGACGACACATGTAGGCTTAGTACCTTACACATGTTTCAGCATCAGATACCCCTCAGGTTCCGAGCCGAGCCCGACTCACTGTGGACTACGGAGTAGCATGAGGAGGAAGCTGAGAGTTACCTAAAGCTTCTACAGCTTCATGAGGATGACATGTCAGTAGCTGAGTATTCAATCGGTGATATGATCAGTGTTCAGGGCTCGTACATCCGAGAGAGGTGTGTTTAAGGATATTTGAGGCCACACTTTTCTTCTATTCATTCCTACTTATTTTAGGGTTCTAGACATAACCTTTCTATTTGAATGTTCTTTGGTTGAGCGGATACAACCAGTGAATGTTAGTAGTGGGAATGCATGAAACTAGAACTAGTCTCAATGACATGGGAAAGTAAAATGTTTTGGGAGGAAGAAGTGGTTGATGAATCTGCAGTGCAGTAGACATGGAAGCAGAGCTAGGAGAGCAGCTTGAGGTGGTTTTATTTTCGACATGTTACAACCAGCCCCCTTTTTGTGAACTCCACCAGGATCAAGGAGCTAGAGGACATGGGAAGGGAGTATCTGCATATGGTCAAGGAGTGTTACCCAAGGGCTCTAGGAATTATTCGAGGTACGGTCTGTGTCTACTACTAGCTACCATATAAATAGACATATGTATCAATCATTCCTTCTTTCCACGAATCCAGTTCAATGCCTAGAGTTTCCGGTTAAGCCGTTGACTTGACTATCATGTCTGGAGATACCTTTGGGAGGAGAATAGATAACCAAACTTATAATTAATGTGTGGTCTTACCCTTGAGGTGGGTGTTTCGGTTGGAACCTCTGTGTGGCAGCATCGAGGCCTTATGACTTTAGTTTGGGTATGGAATGGACGTCCATAGTTCATACATATATTTAATATATTATAAAAATAGGTTTTGGTTTCTCTACAATGTTGGAATTTAGTTTTCCTTGGTCAGAGAAACAGGAAACCATGGCAGCACAAGATAAACTCATTCATATGATGGTGCAGCCAATCACTCTTGGGTTGGCCAGACTTACCCACTTGGAAGGAAGAGTTTTATGTTTTTAGATCCAAAAAGTAGTGGATGATCATGGGTACATATTTTAAAAATATGTTTCCAAGATTAACTCCCCATAGGGAGAGGGACTTCTGGTTTGAATGGGTACTACCGGAGTTTTGGACTAGACTTCTCCAGGGTAGCGGTACCATTGTCAGCTTTGATGAAGAAGAAGCATCATTTCCTATCGATAGAGAAGTGTCAGCAGAGCTTTCAGAAGTTGAGACAAAGATGATGGATACGGTTCCTCCAAGACAATGACATTGATATAATCTTTACTCCTGGGAAGGCGAACATGATAACAGAGGCACTCAGAAGCAGGTTTGGTTAGCAGCGGCTGAGTGAGCCGTCAGAGGAGCTAGTGGCAGTGCAGATATTTTTTGTTGATAGAGATGGAGCAGCTTACATCCAGTCTATGAATATCACTCCCCCAATAGTTTTGTGAATTTGGGAGGCACATCATGGGGGCATTGACAATGAGGCTCTCCGTGCTCAGATATCCTCAGGGTAGACACCTGATGGATTTTCTGAAGGTGGGGAGCACATCGTCCACTTTAGAGAACGTACTATGGTACTAGTGACGCTTCCGGAGGAGGTGTGAAGGGAGTTCCATATGTCCCCTCTGGGGGTGTATCCTGGTGTGGTGAAGATGTACTAGGACCTCCGACATTAGTACTAGTGGCTAGTGATGAAGAAAGTAGTGGAAGAGTTTGTATCATGATGTCTCACTTTCCAGCAAGTGAAGACTGCAGAGAGTTGGTAGAAGTCATTTACAGATAGGATACGGAGACCCGTGGAGTTATAGGAGGGGGACCACATTTTCTTGCAAGTATCTAATTGACAAGGACTATGGAGATTTGGCTGAGGTGGCAAGTTATCAACGAGCTTTATCAGTCCTTTTCTGATCTTTCAGAGGGTAGGCGAGGTACCATACTGCTTAGCTATTCCACCGCAGTTAGAGAGGGCACGCGACATCTTCCATGTATCCCATATGAGGTTATACGTGCATGACCCATCTCACATTATCGACCATGTCAAGATGGACTTAAACGTTGGGGTGTCATTTGCGAAGGTTCCAGTGCAGATTGAGGATCAAAAAGAGTGGGTCCTTTATGGCCGGTCTATTCCTCTGGTGGACATACGATGGAAACATGAGAACCTACAGTAGAGCACATGGGAGCAGGAGGATCATATTCATGCCCAGTACCCTCTTTTGGTTGTTTTTTCATTGTTTTGGCTTTCGAGAATGTAAAACCCTAGGGTTGGGAGAATGTTATGTCCTGTAAATTCCATATCATTTTCTTTAATTATATAGAAGTATTTCAAAACCACGAAATCTGACAGCATGCACTTCCGAGGCCCGAAGTACTCGAAATGATCTGTCGAAGTTTTGTTACACTTAATTAGCACGTGTAAGCTTTTTTCCTAAAAAAGTGGAATAAAACATAAACGGTAGTTTGGATCAGAAATCTGAGGGCACTGTTGCGTTCAAAATAGCGAGGTAACCTAAGGTACGACATATGTTTAGTTGGTGCAGGTCTCCTGTGAGAAAACCCAAAAATAGAATAATCATAAATAAATTAATTAAAATAATTATTTTATTTTTCAAATGCCTATATCTCACACATGGTAGCATGGAATGAAAATATGAGACCACTAATGAACTCGTGAGGGAATTATTTATTTATGAAGATACCAACATTGTCTGGCATGGGCCACTAGTAAATGTTAGTTTTTGGCTGTAAATAAAATAATTAAGTGACAATTAATTTATTGTAAAATCCATAACTTTTAAATGGTAACTCAGATTGAAAATATGAGAGTAAGGTTGCATTAATTGGGTAGTGTTTCACTTGGGAATAGTCTAACCTCGACCGTCATAGGTCGAGGGTGACTGTTAATAATTTTCCATACTTTTTTTTGGTACATTCAGTAAACACAGAAGCGGCGTTTTTCATCTTTGGAACCGGTGGATGGAAAAAAAATCTGATGACATAGTTGAAATCGCAACGCTGATATTCACTTAAGGAGACATTCACTTCGACCACTATAGGTCCAGAGAAAATGATATAATTTGGATATTTTAATAGAATAAATAAAATAACATTATTATTTTATTTTTATTCTATTCCTTCAACGGACAAGTAGTAAGGTGGGACCGACAACGAGTCAAGACAAAAAATGGCTTGAACCTCTAATCTGAGTAACAACGACGTTGTCAGAAATTAAGAAGCTTCCTAATTAATGAGCCCCATTAGCTGTTTGTGTCATTACAAACCCTCCCCCTATCAGATAAATATGGAGATAGGGAAGCGGTATTAGATAGCTTCACCAAGTAGCACATTGCTGAAGGAATGACGCAATAGAAGACCCATAGAAGATGAAGCCGACCCAGTGGGAGGTGATGGATGACATCAAACCACCAATGGGTGACGTCTGAGTGGTGTCACTGGAAACCAGTCATGGGAACTAAAAACACGGTCCACCGGCTAGCACGGACAATTCTATGATGTTCAAGGTAGGGGTTATTTTGTTTGATAATTTTTCAATTTCATTCTCCATGTTCTTGAATTTATACGAAGAACGAGGGTCAACCAACTAACGGGTTGTCCCGCGATTCTTTCATCTCTGTGAAATGTTATTTTGGGGTATCTTGTAGGGTTTGTTTTTGATTTATACCACATTTACCCGTTCTTTTCAACCCCCTTTATTCAAGAACATTTTTGCCACTTGCTACCATTCAAACACAGAGGGTTCGGGCCAAACGAACATGGCCCGACCCCTCCACAACCGTAGTGGAATCTATGGTGGTCTTGAATCGATGGTGACATCCTGAGACGTGTGTGGGAATCTACAGAATGAAGAATGGTCCATTGAGGCGCACACGGTGACCCAAGGAATGTTGTCGGTGACCCGTGTCGGTGACCGGTAGCAATGGGGCTCGGAAGCGGTGGCCGGCAGTGAAGACGACGGAGGCGCAACCGCACCGCCGGAGAAGGGTCACGGCCCGTCGGCCATGGGGGAATGAGGGTGTCGGCCGGTGCACGGCCGGCTGTGTGATGGAGGTTTAGGCACGTGTCCACACTTCCCAGTGAAGAAGGGTCACGACGCGATGTCGCGGCATTGATGGAGGGTCAGCCGGCGCACGACTACCCACTGGTGAACGCGTGAAGTGCGACCGCACCGCGCGGAGAAGAATGGCCATCCGACCAGCCGTGAAACTGAGTGGGTCGATGCACCACGGGTCGGGTCAGACCCAGGGCCAGACCCTGGTCTGTCCGGGTTGACACGAATAGGGTCAGGTCGGCCAAGGCCAGGTCTGTCCGACTGAGTCAGACGAGACCCAGACCAACTTCAACCATTTTCGTTCTTTCGGTCATATCATGAGCTACATGTGTTTGTTTGACGAACCGTCTGTGGTGTCGGAAGCCTTGGGTAGAGAAAGACCTTTTGGTATACCAAAAATGTGTTTTGGATAATTTTTTGGTACGGAAAGGTTGGATTGAACACGAATCCAACTGGGCCCTCAAGACTAAAAGGACAACAACTTACAGACCAGGCATCTGATTGATGCACGGTTAGTTGCGTTGAAATTCCTATCATGTGGCGGTACATTTTGATACATCTTAGTCGGAATTCATGGTAGTTGGAGTATTGACAAGTTGCTTGATGAGATAACCCTCCCAGAATCAAGCGAGCTTAGTGAGAGAACCATGTAGCTGGATGTAACATGAGAAAGGAATCTTATGTGTTTCTGTTCATTGGGATCATATGTGGGTCTGTGGATTGGGTTCCTATGTGGGTCTGTTCTTTGGGATCTAATGTGGGTATTTTCTTCTGGGATCTTATGTGGGTCTCTGTTCGAGAGTCCCACATAGATCCGCTCTAGGTAATCCACGTGGGGCTTCTATAGGATCCTACGTGGGTCTTATGTACAAGGATCTTATGTGGGTTTGATGATTTAGGATCCTACATGGTTCTTCCTCTTAATAGAGTAAGATGATTCAGTAGTTAAATCTAATCATCTTTGTTACCATACCAAAGTTATACCTGGTGTGAGCTGAGTCCTTACCATCGTGGTGATACCTTTGTGGTATTATTCTGTTTGGCTTACTTTTCTGGTACTTACCTTCATGGTGATACCTTTGTGGTAATTTTTTGTGTGGAATACCTTTGTTGTACATACCTTGTGGTGATACCTTTTTTTATTCTTCTGGGTGGTGTACCTTTGTAGTACCTACAATTGTGGTGATACCTTTGTGGTATTATTCTGTGTGGCGTACCTTTGTGGTATTCTTCTGTGTGGCGTACCATTATGGTACTTACCTTCATGGTGATACCTTTGTGGTATTCTTATATATGGTGTTACCTTTGTGGTACTTACCATTGTGGTGTACCATCGTGGTATTCTTTCCTTCGTCGAATAGTTGAACTTAGGGATAATGAGTTGGGCCTTCTATTTCCTCATGAATGAGATGAGTATACTTAATAACTTAGGTATACGTATAGGAATATACCTAAGTAGGGTTGATTGTTGTTTCCATGATTTTTAATTTATCCTTTGTGGATTTCGGGAGACCTTCGGGGTCTCGAGGTCCCTACTGAGTATTGTTATACTCACCCCTACAAGGGTAATGCCCGCACCGAGTTGTGTTTGGTGCAGGAGAAAGACAACGCTGACTACGAACGAGAGTACTAGGACTGGAGGTAGCTCGGTGGTGGACTTTAGGTTAGGTGTACCATAGAGATGACTATTCGAGATAATTACCTACACTTCAGGTAGGATCCTTGGTGAGAGTTTGCAGGAGCTGTTTCAGTTTAATTTTACTTTTCAGTTTTCTTGTACATTCCATTTGGGGTTGTATTCTAGCCCCTTTTTCTTAATATACACACTCTTTTTACTATACAATTTACTTGTCTTCATATCTTGTTGTGAGCCTGGTTGAGTTTTTGTATAGGTTATAAAGGAAATTCCTTATCGGTTTTATGGAGTGCGCCTTTCGGTGCTAGTCACCAGCCCCTGGCCTATGGATGGCGGGATTGGGGATGTCATGGCATGTTCCCAAGGGGATGGGCTGTGACATAATAAACAAGGGTATAAAATCAATAATCATAATCCTAAATTCATAAAATAGGAATTTGGAATCATAGAGATTGGAAATCAAAATCTTTTATAGAGATATATTTTCAATCATTTCCACATATAATCTTGTGATCATAGCTAGAAATGAATCATAGAGAATCATAAAAATATATATTGAGATATTTTCAATAATGTACAGAAATAATCAAATAATAATGGATATTAAGATATCCTATTCAGACACAAAAATTGAAAAACTAATTAAAATAATTTTTACCCATATCATCATCATCTCACGAGATATCAATATTGATGGTTCGAGGCAAAATGGAGACAGTTATCAAAACTAATCAAAAATAAAAATATCATATTTTTTGGATCATTCACATATTATATATGTCATTAATGAAATCACTAGTGAATGTTTTCCAATAAAATATTGAAAAAAGGATATTCGATTGAATTGGAGATATTTTACAAGTTATATTTATAATTAATATAATTTAATCAATACAATGATTACCTCATTCCTGATATTTTTCTTCATCATAATTCCAATCATCTTAAAACGTTTTCAATTATTCTTCATTCATTTTCCGTATATAAGTATATAATCCCTCTATTGGAGATCCAAATATTATCCTCTAGCCACCAACTGAAACTGATTAGTCATATGGTGCTAGAATAGTCACTTGATCACCTTTCATTCTTTTTATAAATTTCATCTCCATTCATCATCTAGAAAAAAAATCATATTCATCTTCTTGTAATTAATAGAATGTGAGAGGGAATTAAAAGTTTCTAGATAAATTTTTTTATACATAATGATTCTAAATTAACCTCCCTAAAAATGTATTAATGGAATATTTATCGACCTATGTTTATGATTGTTAATTTAATTGATTACAGAATATCACTTATTAAATATTAAACACGTTTCTAGACCCATGCCATAAATTGAATTAATAATATTATTTAATTCAATGGAATGCACTATATAGAGAAAAATGTTATATTTTAAACACATTTAAATTAATTTTTTATCATTATACTCAATAATGGTACATTAGTCCTCCTATAAATTTACTAAATACCCAGGTAATTTACAATTTTCATAAATAAATAATAAAAATAAATAAATATTATATATATGAATAATTTTTACAATTAATTTAGGAATAAATATTTATTTAATTTATGTAGTCCTTAATCCTGAATAAAATTATTGCCTATTTACTAAGAATAATTTACATTATAATATTAGAATTAAAAAATAATTTATTAGAGAATAATGGAAAAACAATGTTTGTAACACTTTATAATTCATTCTTGATTTCATTAGGTGGCCATAAATAAATTCTACTAATATTTTCTAGAATATTTTCTTGGGACCCAAGATAAATTATTTAATTTTCCAACACATACAATCCCAAGCTCTCACTATGTGATATAATTTCTTTATCTCATTATTTTACCATGTAGTTTGGAAATTCATGTCATCAATATATATTATTAATATGTATTTATTTTAATATCTAATATAAAAATAAAATAAAAACATTGACATAAAATTTAATGTGACTAACCCATTTTTATCAATGGACCATGATATAATATTCTTAAAATATGGACGAGACAAGTCCTTCCTCGATATATTCCATAATCACATTCCATTCATTATGTACCAAACGAACCATACTTCCTATGAACATATACAATAATATTTTGGTTTAGAAAATTATATAATGTGATTCTGGAAAATTATTACTTATATTATTAAATTAAAAGTGACATTACAAATTCATAATGATAGGATTCTCTAATGATATATAAGTATGTGAAATTCATTTTGGCGGGTATATTATCATATTCACTCATCTTGGATGTTACCAAATGTGATGTTCTTGATATGGGATCTCTTATATATATGAGTACTTTCAAATAAAAATTAAAATTATATATTTCCCAATATATAATGTTATTTGAATATAAAATTAGGTTTAAGGATGTGATCCTAAAACCTCAAGGTTCTCATATTAGTGACAACTTTTAGACCGTTTTCCGATGAGACATATACTCTTGAAAATAATAATGTTAAACTCAGGTAAAATATGAATACAATATAATAATAAATATAATTAATATTAATATATCTTATTATACGTGCAATACAAAATACAAATTACTTGTTCTAGAATGCCAACTCTAATAGATTTACTCATGGATTAGCGCCAACTTTTAATAACTTTCAGTATGTGGGAACACATATGATGATCATGTTTTTTATGAGTTAAGGATTTAGTAAATGGGTCCCCTATTTTGAAATACATGGAGACTCTTCTCAATTTAATGTCACTTTTATAAGAAATATCCCACAATTGATGATACTTGTGAGGAATGTTCTTTATCCACAAATGTAGAAATAGATTTTATTCAATCAAAACTACAAAATTTTTATTACAATAGAGTGTGATATGGTCTTTATTACAATGTAGCACATCAACATCTTGGATGATGTTACATATTAAAACTATTATTTATCTTCAATAAAAGACATAATATGTTTGGGATCTTCTATAGAATCAATGACCATATCATTCTTAGAACTCTTCTAACTAATATAAACTCCATTGAGGGTAAAGATGTATCCCAAATGTGATTTCAGAAAACATTTATCTATTTGTAATACAACATTTATATAAATTTTTATGTCATTTTTAACATATACTGTAATAAATAGTAACATATCCTTAGTTCATCTCAGATTCGTAAGGATAGTATTTAATTCCATCGAATAGAAGTCACCTGTTTCATCTTGACATCTTCCCACCACCCTTATAGTATATTTAACCTCTAGAATAATCCAAGGAATAACATATATGATTTTCCCAATCATATATGCCTATTGAATCTATTGTAGATATTTTCATTTTTCATGTGTTTATGGATTCATTTTCATGGAATGATGAATATCATGTAATAATATAAATAATTCCATCTTGGATTATTTCATGCATAACAGTTTCAGTATCTTGTCATTGTATGTACATTGAAAAAGACTAATTAGCCACTAATATATTTAATTATGGATCCTATTCCAAATAATTTATGTTATTTCACTAATTTAAATCATATAAAAGATTTTATTTAAACCAGAATTTGAAAACTATAGGATATGTATCAAATTTCTAATATGTATTATTTCAATAACCCAAACAATTTAAAAAACTACTACACTACAACTAATCCAATTTTAGGAAAAGTGGCCACAATCATTCTTTATAAATTTAAATTATATTATAGATTCATCAAACATATTATTCCATGACTTGGATTTATTCTATAATCCATGAATAAATCCTTTCAATTTTCATACCCTGTTGAAATACATTGGATTAAGATGAATTTAGTGTTTTGTCGTATAGAAAAAATATAAAATGTTCTTATTTATTAATGATGTTTATAAATATATTTTATAAATCCAATAGTCGTGATAAGTCACTATGGAAATTATAATTCTAATGTATTTCAACAATGCAACTTGTTTAAAGGCCCCTTCATTGTATATGAATTGATTCTCTCGGAAAAAATTTGTTCTTTACATGTAAAAAATTTTCAATCCTTGTATATTTCATTTGAGCGTACAAATTTGCATCCATAATTAATAAAATATACATTAGGATCTACAAATATACATACATTGTTTTAATACATGGAATTCATTTTCGAATTCATCGCTTCATTCCACATAGAAATATCTCTTCCACTAATTTATATCATCTATATTTAGAGATAATTTTTATCAACTAATAATAATCTGTAAATAATGGTGAATATAAGACCATAACATTAAGGATCTATAACATCTCATATACTATTACATAGTACTTGTGTCTTTGGAATCTAATCTCCCACGGGGCATTTTGGATTTTTTTTTAATTTGAAAACTCTAATGTATAGTGAACCTATACATAATAAAAAACTATATCTATCCCACTATCTATTTTAGAGTTGTGCCCCATATCAAGTAATTTATAATTTCTCACCACAATTATCTTTTTTTGGTTGGCCATATAGGTAATATCCCTTTTTTTATTGTATCTTATAAATGAAAAGTTTTCACTCAGGTTTTATGTTTGTTCTATGATGATTCCTCAACAAATGATTCATTCACACCACATATTTATTTATGAAATTGTGGGATTATTTACACTCAATAATTGATATGGAATAACACCTATATCTTTATTTGTAATCTGCTTTAGTATAAAATTCGCTATCAATAATGCTTATTTCTAAAAAAAAATAATGGAAGAATTCCCTGGATCATCATTCATCTCATCATTTACAATATTACATGATTCCTCCTTTATCTTACACCATCCCATTAACCTATATAAGGTTTACAGTGTTGGGATATAATCCCAATCTCTCTTAAATAATCAATGATTATATTATTAAGATATTAACCACTAGGGTTTGAGTACAACTTCTTAATTTACTTTCCATGATGGTTCTCAGCTTCTTTCATTTATTCATCAAATTTATAAACATATTATGTGTTATATCTCATTATGTATATATATCCATTTATACTAAAATCCACATTAATGGATATGAAGTATGAGTTCACAACACTTTATTTAACTATAAATATTATATATATATATATATATATATTTTCATGAACTAATTTATCACTCTCATTGGACCATTCACCTTTTACACCTACTGGGGGTTTAGTTATTTTTTCCTATAAATATGCATAACATATAAAATGTGCTTTTAGTTCAAATGAATCTAAACATCCATCTAAGTGTAAATTTTTAAAACACTTTTTTAATGTACTTTCTAGGGATTCTATAATTGGGTGTGGTATGATTCATTTGAACTTGATTGGTTATTGATTTCCACTACTTGGACAATATAATCCAACACATAGATAATATTATTTAAATATACCACACCACACCATAACATATAATTTATTTTAAAAAGATGAATCATTTATTTCTAAATTCTAAAATAAATCCATCTATATCATGACCTGATAGAGATATAATTTTTTTGATAAATTATGGAACATAATAAAAATCATTTAATACCTTGCCCATTTTAGTCGACAACACAAGGTTCTAATCCTAAATAACTAAAAAAATATTTTCTCTATTGTGTGCTTATATATATACCTAAAATAGTGATGTTTTCAAGAATATATTTGGTTCATTTATTTAAAAACATATCTGGGAACAAAAATCTATATCTAGTACTAGATATATAGAAATAGATAAATTTACCTTGATAAAGACTGAAAATTATTATTCCATTTTCTTCTTTCTCTGGGATTAGTTTTTCATAGAGTATCCCTTCTTTTCACATGGGACATAGATATCATCATGATACATTACTTGACCCTTGATATTTCACACCGTGGAATGTCTCTAAGAATAATCCTTTTTTACATCTCTTCTCATATATTTTCCTTTTATTCACAATTAAGAAAAAATTATTTTTATACTTCATATCCTTATCAACTTGGATAAGTTTCATGAGAATATATGAGAGAGACTTATATATGTTGTTTATAATAATATTGAAAAAATAAGGATAAGATATGAGGTAGTGATTATAGAAATATATAAATTTTTATTTTATCTTGATACATGAAACCTAGAACCTCTATCAAATCATTCAAGACAATAAGTTTCCCTACATGAGTCCAAGATGGAATACCTTCTCCATTTTTAATATAAAAGGGTGAATTCATTATCTAAAACTATAATCTTCTATATTTATCCTGATAAATACCATGATTATTCTAGAGTGATCTACAAGAATCATTTTCATAATGTTACTTCAAGAAGTTATTAAAAAAATGAAAACTTTTAATTACGAACATTGACCATGTTGCAAAATTTATTTTCCTTGAAATTGAAATATTCATTGGATTCATCCCTTATAAGTATATTTAGAGTTCATTATTTTAACAAGTAATACATCCCTTCCTAGTGTAATACTAACTTCAGAATTCATAAACATTCCTTAAAATTAATGCTACTCAGGAGATAATCTTTCAGTAGAACCAATCAGAGGGATAATGTTATTCAAATATTGTTATTAATATTCAATATTAAAATATTTTTTTATGAGTAGTTCAATATGTTACAATTAATGTGAAATAAAATAAGATAATTTTTTTATTAAGTCCCCCAATATTTTATCAATTCCTAACATCCCTTACAATTAATATTTTAATGCACGGATTCAAAGAAATATTTTTAGATATATTCCATATTCCCCTTATCATAACAAAGGAAATGGTTTTTTTTAAATTATCAATGGTATTTTAGGTTTGTGTGTATTTTCCTACTATGGTCTTGTAGCACTTTAATCCATTGAGTGGACACCCCAGTCCCGAAACCATTACTCAGATCTCCTCAACACATACCTCCACATTAAAACAAATATTTCTCAATCTACTTTTCATGATATAAATTGGTTAGAAGAACACAATACATTCCCAATAACACCCTAATTAATATATGTTTCCTCACAAGGGATTACAAACACATTGTTCAATGGTTTCATTAATAATCATGTAATAGTTGGTTTAGTCTTACATAATAATAAATTGATGTATTTAATTTTATATATATTTTTTTATCCATTAAATATATATATATATATATTGTTCAATTTTACATTAGTTATTAACATTGTTATGAAAAAAGATTATGATTGAACCGTTTACTTTATTTCCATCTATTAACATTAGTCTATTTATTTATGTAACCATGGTGACAAATCCATAAAATAAATCATGCATAAGATTGAAAAAAAGTAAATAAATTACTAAATGATCTTGATCATGATCTTATCTAAGGGTTCAGTTATTTAGAATACAATAAATCAAATTGTAACCTAAGGTGTAAAATCATTATGATAGTCTGGGAATCAATTTCAAAATCCCACTTGTCCACCTATGTATCACCTTTGATGGTTTTATATTGGTTCCATCTTGAACCACATATGACATCACTCATCCCTGAACCAACTCCATGAAACTTCTAAAAATCCATTTATTATATAAAATTTAGAAATCACAAGTTGGTGAGTGTGAAAAATGACCTAGTAAAGAAAATTACCTTAAACATCTTTGGACACAAGGGCCCAACATTATATGTGAGGGAGGAATAAAATATTAGGCGTCCTTTTTTTTAATAAAAACTATTTTAAAACATAAACAATTAATTGTATTATATTAAATATAACCAAAACACACATAGGTCTAGTTTAACCACATTATCATCCATACTCATGAAGTGAATGCACATTTAAAACAAAAATGTGTCATTTATTAATTTTTATTATTTAATAAGACAAAACATTCACAAGTTAATATGATTAATTTTATTATTATTAAATTAATTCAATTTAACACATTTCATCAAACCAATAAAATATTCCCATTCACTATGATTTTAAAAAGTAATATTTTATTTTATTTCAAACTCAACAATATAGTACATATCTTTTATACATTTATGTGACTTGGTGATTACCTATGTGAACTATTCATTATTTTTTAAATTATCTACAGTGAAAATATATGACATATTGTGTCCATGTAATGTGCCATAATATTATGGTGTGTACTACCAATTTCATTCCACATATAACACAAGAAATTACATATCTTGTACAATTTAATGTATTGATTCTTTATTCAACAAAACAATACATGATTCATAGTTTCAAATATTAAACAGAATTTACAAATAATTTTATAATAGATATAAAACATTATGGACAAGGGATACTATCAACTTAATGGCCTGTGTAACTTAGGTAAATATGGGTCAATGAATTAACTATTTAAAATAAATATTTCTACAAAAATAGATAAGGTACACAACATGTATAGTATAAGAACAAAACATGTAAATCTATTGGTTAGATATTCTTTGTACAGGCCTAGGGATTCAATATGTTCTTACCATGGATATTTATGAAGTAAAAAATAAGTAAATTATGATACATGGTTTCTTGTATGTACACATATTTTATATTACACAAGGTGTATTAATTACATATTATAGTTTGACCTTATGGTTTCTGACATGAAAACACCTGAACTACCTGGAGTGTATTCAATCTGAACATTATTTACTCTAAAAAATATTTTTTCACCACTATCTTCTCAATATCTGATAAATTTCCTTCAAATGTTAGGTAATATATACCTAATTACTCACAATCTATGTGGGAATCATTGTGTAATGAATGTGAATAAATGTCTTGTAAAAAAAGATCACAACACTTGTAGTCTTTTATTATCAATCCAAAATTCTTGAAACCTTGGGTTGGTTTGTTCATATATGAACATCATTAATTATTAAACGAAGACATATCAATGACAGATCATGTTTGAATAAAAATTTTAAATGGAAAATATCTTCAAAATTTTGAATAATAAAAAAAATTATTATAAATATAAATGTGACCCCTTTAATACAAACTGATAATTTTAAGTGTAGTATGAGTTCTTATTACGGTCATTAAACAATAATAAAATGACATATTTGAAATATGGTTTACATATTGTACAAGATTAACATGTAATGGGAAATGAATGTTTCCCAATGAAATATTTACAAGAATGGACTAAGGAATTAAGATATTAACTTATTAATGTTAAATTTTTATTTAATTTAATTTAATTATAAAAACAATATTAGCACAATATTGTGATATTTAATATTATTATATATTTATCAAAAGATTCCATTTTCATGATCCATCATTGTGATTATATGATCGATGTGTATAATCCATCTAGTGAGGATCCACATGTTATCCTAGGATTTGTGAATGGCATTAATGAATCATTGGGAGTTATCATTGTCTATTAATGATTTTTTAATTTTTATATAGATATCTTCTTATTTCATTAGTTTTGAGGATATTCTATTAATCATCTCATTTTGGAGAGGATGTGATATGAAATGGGAAGACTCTACAATGAAATATTTTTTGAAAAAATATTAATAATTAAAATTTCATAGAATATATTATTTGTCCCCATATAGACCTTGGGATAGGGTCAGTGATTTATTTAAATTAAAAAATTCCCTTAATTAAATTTGAATCTCATTTATTATAACATTAACTGTATTAAAATAATAATATAATTTATTTCATGTCTTGTGCTAACTGGTGAAAATAAATTTTTTTTCCAACCATTAAATTATTGTTTCTTTCAATACAAAACTGGTCTCTTTTATTCCTCCTCCTTATTTATTGAATTCATAAAAAATTAGATATTTATTAATTTGATAAATTATCCCAAAAAATCTTATTTCAGGATTTATATCTAAAATTAGTTAGTAGGCATAATTGACTAATGTCATGATTAATATCTAAAATTGGTCGTGTAACCCAAGATAATGATTTTAGTGTTGCAACATCAAAAACCACATATGAGAACTCACTATATAAGATATTACCCTAATCATTATTACTCCTCAAAGAGGTTTCAAACCATTTTTATAAACCAAAATATTTAAAATGTCTTTCATTGACTATATAAAATGAACTTCTCTTTCCATGAATCCATGGTATTTATTGTGATGGTTTTATTTCAATCAATGTAGAGGGATAATAACTTCAATAAATATGGATGGTAAAATATCTTCATGGGATAATAAATTACTAAAAAAATTATTCATTATACATCGGACACACCCTACTTCCCGCAAACAAATTGAATCATGGTTTTTTTATTTTTATAAAAAAAATACATGGGTGATATCAATCATTAATAATAAACATAAATTATATGGACCATTATACTCACATTCATATCGAAATATCTAATGAAACATAATAATCATTAATTAAAACATGTAGTTTTGTTCTCCTAATATCTCATCTTGGACGATACCATATGAAAAAAATCATTAGATGATGTCTCATTTTTTTTAAGTAATCGTACCGAACAGTCAACAAAATATATGACAAACCCTAAAATTTTATCCTACCAAATAAATTGATTAATGAAAACAGTAATTGAATTTTTTTTTCATATCATAGTCGGAAACTACTATTATCGTTTTCATTGTGAAATACAATATAATACATTACTAAATAAATTCATGCCAAACAGTGAAACATTTATGTTAATATGTTTACCTAATATTCACTTATTTGAATATACATGTAATCCAATGTATGAAAAGTTTATTTCAATAATATAAACAAAAACATTCACATTATCTCAATATCAAATTACATAATGTATGTTAGGGGTATATCGAAAGATACCATCACACAATAACAATCTATTCATATAAATTCAACTAAATCATAAAATATCTTACATATCATCACAACATAACCTATGAAAAAAATGGGATTTCAAAATACAATCATCATAATCATAAACCATAAAGATAAATAATAATGATTGTACTTCTAAATCCTATCCCAGTTAAATAATAATTATAGTGAAATTATGTTGTTATAGTTTAAAAAATTCTTTAAAATATCTTTATAATATATTCTAAAAATTATATTTTAATTTTAAAATCCCGAAATGAATATGAAAAAAATTATAAAATATTTAGGAAAATATTTTATTCAAAAATAATATTAGAAAACTATTAATTATGTTTGAAAAAAAAATTAGTGTTCATGATTGTTGGAAATTATGATCAAGGAATAATTATATAAATAAATGTCTTTACAGAGTTTCTATAAAATATACCATATTTAGTAAAGGAAACAAAAATTATTATTTAACCTTTTTATAAAAAATCAATCATGGGTGAAAAAGAATATATAAGATCATTATTGAATTTTCAAAACTATTATTCAAAAAAAATTAGAAAAAATATATATAAATTAATAATTTTATTCAACTAAAAGTGGATAAATAACATAATATTTTATTAGAAACAATTTTTAATCCATTTTGATTACAAAACAGAATAATATGGTACAAAAACATATAATTTATCAAATAATTCACTGTATAATATAATTTTAAAATTCATATCATAGAAGTATCATATAATTTTCTCAATGAAAATTCAATCATAAAAAATCCTAATTAAGATAGTAATGTAGAATAAATACCTTACCTAATGGTTCATAATTCTTCTCACACATTAAAAACCAATGTATAAGGACCTATATTTATTATAAATATATTAAATCACAAAATTTTTTGATAAATTATTTTGTAAAATTTATTTCATAATTTATATTATTATTTTATTGATAATTATTCTTTAAAATGGATATTCTGGTGAAAAATGACATCACTTCCATTAAATATTTTGTTTGACAATTCTAGTTCTTATAAAATGTT
The DNA here is from genome assembly GCA_963277665.1 of Viscum album. Classification (NCBI taxonomy): domain Eukaryota; kingdom Viridiplantae; phylum Streptophyta; class Magnoliopsida; order Santalales; family Viscaceae; genus Viscum; species Viscum album. Next base: position 408,192,958 of record OY728150.1, on the reverse strand, counting down.
AGTCATTTCATCATATATGGTATATAAATCATGAAACTTATATTGAATTTACTAATTATATTCAAATTTCTAATCATTAATATAAATCATTTATGAAAACCCAATTAAATATCTTCATGGATATGGTATTCCATACATATATATGAATGATGTTTCCACATTTATATAGTTGAAATGGATGAAATAAAAATAATATTTCACTTTTAAAAAATTATTATTACTTACAATAAATTTACAATACATTTAATTTATATATCAATGTTATAATTATTGTAAAATAAAAATGAAAAATGATTGAAATCACTTTAGGGATGTGGTAGTCCACATGTACACATGAGGGATGTTATTATCTCCCAATGTGTGATTAGATAAAAAGGTAGAGATGATATTATAATTAAAAAATCATAATTATATCACTAATAATACACACAAACACACACACACACACACATATATATATATATATATATATATTAAATACATTATGATAATTACCCATTAATTATGGTGGTGGAAAATGAATTATATCTCTATGTTAAGGGAATAGCCAAAAAATATGAAAAATCAACACATTAATTACCCATTTTATGAAAATGAGGGTCCATAATGATAGTCCCACAAACATAAATAAATTACATTATTTTTATAACAAAAAAATTAGAAATTTATGATTAATACCAATGATTTATAGGTAGCATAATAAAAATTAAATTGAATGTGGTCATGTAGGACACTAACATATACTTAACTATAATTACTTTATATACCATATTAATGACCACTGGAATGGTATTTTCAAGAAGAAAAAACCACTATATTGTTTATAGGGAAGTTTCTAAGTGAGAATATTGAATTCTTCTTGACATTCTTCATTCCACTGGTAAGTGACTCTATTTTCATCAATTTGGTGAAGGGTAAACTTTTGCCCACCAAATTAGCGATGAAACACCGAATATAGGCTATGTTTCAATGAAGTCCTCTCAATTATTTCAAATTTCAAGGAGGTGAAATACCAAGGAATGACTTTGTCTTCTCAGGATTGACTTAGATTCCACGATGGCATACAACAAATCTAAGAAGATTTCCTGAGGTTACCCAAAAGAAAATTTTAAGGGGTTCATCTTCAAATTGTGTTGTCGAAGTTTGTGGAATATGATTTCCAAATCAACCAAGTGATTTGAACATTTCATGGATTCAACCACCAAATTTTCCACATTACATAAAAAAAATTCCCTAAAAAGGGTTTGAAGATATCGTGCATGTCATGTTGATATGTTTCACCCACATTCTTCATGCCGAAGGGCATTAACTGATAGAAAAACACACCCTAAGGGGCTCTAAAGATGTATCTAATTAATCTTCAGGAGCCATTCAGATTTGATTATACCCAGAATATCCATCCATGAAGGAAAGTGCTTCATAGCCAGCTGTTTCATCACATATGAGTTCTATGTCCAGAACTGGAAAATCATCCTTGGGACAATGCTGATTATGATCTCTGAAATCAATGCAAACTCTAATTTGTTTGTTCTTCTTTTTCACAGGAAAAATATTATCCATCCATTTAGGATATTGAACTTCTCTGACGAATTTAGCTTTGATAAGCTTGTCCACTTCAAATTAAATTTTGGAAGCCTAAGTTGGGTGTCTTTTTCCCGCGGCTTGCTTAAATCCTAAATTTTCTTCTGGAAAACACAAATGATGAGTAGGAACATCAGGATCATGCCCTGGAATTTCTGTATATTTCCAAGAAAATATATCTCAATTTTGGTTCAAAAATTAAATATACATCTCTTGCTCTTGGAGATTCATTGACGCACTAATGAAAGTGGGATGTGGGTCTTCTTTTGTACCTAGATTTATTTCTCTGAGTTCATCTACAGTGATAGATATACCCTCTTCAAATGTTGGAGGAGCATCCCTGAGATCATCCTCTTCTTCTTCAACATGTGTTATTTATTCTATTTCTACTTTCATAGTAGATGATGGAGAAATAATTCTAGGATCAAGAGAGATGTTAAAATTTGAATATGTTGAAGAAGAGGCTGCCATTTCTGATCCCATTGATGATTAAGGGTCTTCCTTGGGTAATAAATAGGAGATTATGGATTGAGAATCCACATCATAGTCTATCTATGACATTGCTAATCTTCCTCTAGCCTGGTTGGTGATGTATAGACTTGCTAGATTTCAGACGATGAAATGGAAACATCTCCATTTGAGCTTTCATCACTGCTTGGTGAATCAACAATTTCTCCCATGCTATATGGCTAGATTTCCATAATTGACATTATGGAAGTTTCCATAAGAGTATTTGAATTTGGTTCTATCCTATCAATTTAACTAATAGGCAACACATAATCTGTACTCACATGTATGAACTGGATTCTTTTCCCAATCATATAGAGCATTAACTTTGGTAACCTCTCTTGTTGTGGATTTCTCATTACCCTCAATGTGATAGAATTTAGCCTCAATGTATTGAGATTCACATTTTTTGAATGAGTATTTATCACCATACAATGTCCTATTTTGACCATTGAAAAAATATTTAAGACATTGATGGTATGATGAGGGTATAGTTGCTTGTTTATGTAGCCAAGGTATTCTAAGGAAAATGTTGAAAGCTGTGTCATGATGAAGAACCATGAAATCAAAATTGGATACAAGATCTCCAAACTGAGTTCTGAGTGTGATCTCACCCATAGGTTCTTGTTTATTTGTATCATATCCTTGAAACATCAAAGTACAAGGAGATAAATCAGATTTAGTGAGGCCCAATCAACAAAGTGTATGAATGGGGATGAGGCTGACTCCTAAACCATTATCAATGAAAGCTCTTCGGATATCTACATCATTAACCATTCCAGATAATTACAAAGGTCTAATATGTCCATGCACAAAATCATCTTCATCTTCATCTGTGAAATATATCACTCCATGGAATTCTTCAGGATTATTCTCTATATGGTAGACTTCAGTCACAGTAATTTTAGTTTTTCATTCCTGAGGACCTGATAAATCCTTGATTAGTGCCTCCCAAAGATCCTTTGATAGATTTAAAGCATCCAAAATTGATAACATGGCCATTACTTTGGCCAAATGTTTCAAGACATTATATTTTTGATCCAAAGGTCTTCGTTTCCCAATAGGAACATGTGGTTTCACAGGTGCCTTAGAAGTTGACGCTTTGGAGGTAGAAGCTTCTTGTATCGGGGTAGGAGTTTGAAATACTCATGGATTTGGAACATTAGACTGAATAGGTGTTTTTACTTGCTGTGAGGAAGAAGGTGTAACCTCCAACCGATCCTCCAAAATAATTGTGCCAGGAATGAATCTTCCATACATGGAAGAACTTTCATGTTCTTGTTGAGCTCGCTGAATTGATCTGCCACGAGTTTCTACTCCATACACAGTTTAATCAGGGGTAGAATTGGAATAGTGGCTTCCAGGATATCCAGGTCTTCCTCTGTATCCAAGACCTCCAGAACTCCCTCTAAATCCTCTGTTTGATATAGGAAATTCAGGCTCATCATGATCAAAACTGTGACTGGAATAAGGATCTATTAAGTGAATCATGTTAACAAAACCAAATATCAACCCTTCGTTTGATGAAGACTCTGCCTAATTAGCCAGTTTAGACTGTGTCATTTGGTGGGACGGTGCTCGTGGCTTCGAAGTAGATGTCATAAAATCTGCCAGAGTCAAGGACAACTTGGGCTTTGACATGATCTCATCTTCTTATGACTGCTCTTTTTTCTTTGAATTATGTCGTTTCTTTGAGGATTTTCTTTCTAATGAAGGGGGATTTTTTGTGGCATTCATAGCATAAGACACAAATTGGTTTCTTCAATTGTGCTCGTAAAATGGAATGAGTTCGGTTGATCATTTTTCTGACCATCCAATCATCATATTTCAATGCATTTTTGTTTTTGACATCTTGCCACTTGCCTTCTTCCTCTGGATCTATAGCAGTAACACATTCTACATGATCTGAGGAACCTTTAAATTTGACTTTTATCGAGTCCACCATTTTTTTCACGAGGCCTTTGAAGACAAAAAACTCTTGAATGGGATGCCCCAACATCTGATGAAATGCTAAATAATTGGGATAGTATTCATCTTCTTCCTTCTTCGGCCTTTTAGGCCATGGCAATTAAACCAAATTAGTTTCCAGAGCTGAAATGATGTAACCATGATCTTTTTCATTTCGGAAAGAATAAACATTTCTCTTTAACTCATCAAATTGTTTCCATATTTGATCTCCTTGATCGTATTTATGAAACATCCTCTGTTGTTGACACTCATGAGGTAGAGCCCTTCGGAAAGATGAAGGATTTTAAGTGGAAGAAGGTACAAGTGCCTGTTAAAGCTTAACTGTAGAAGTCTCTGCTCTACCCATTATCCTTCCTAGAGCTGATGGAATTACATGAGTTTTATCCTTATTCTTTGTAAGAGATTCTAAAATCTGTTGAGCGAATGAAGTAAGGTCTCAAAACCCTTCTGTATATTTCACATGGATCAATGGTGTGCGTAATTCATCACACAAATATGACACACATATTGACAAAAATTCTTCTTGAGGGAGTGCTATGATTAGAGAATTTGTTAATTCCTTCCAGTGAGCAATGAAATCTGAAACACTTTAATTCTCCCCTTTCTTACAATTTTTAAGATAAAAAAATGTTGTCTTTGGAAAAGTTGAGATGAATTGAAGAAGGAATTGTTGAGGAATATATTCCCACTCGGTAATCGACCGGGATTGAAAGGTTGTATTCTAGAAAAAAGCAGGCTCTTGTGATGACTATACAAATCACATGAGCTTAACCGCTTCCTGTTACTGAGGGGTTCCCATCATAGGATCAAAACCTAAATGAAAATTTTTTAAGTGTTTCTTTGGGTCTCCCAAGCCATTAAAGATTAGGAATGTGGCATTTGAAAATTTTTATTGGGGAGGAATTTCATAAACCCATTCAGGGTAAGCTCCCTTTTCCTGTTGAATTTGACCATGTTTTCCATCCATAGATTCCAACCGAGATATTAATGACTCAACAGTAGTAATTAACTTTTGAGAAACATCCGGTTGATCTTGGACTTGAGCAGGTGAAATAACTGGAGCTTGGACAGATGTGGTGGCTGGTGCTATAACTGATAGTAGCACTGTCGATTGTTGTTTCACATGACCCATAAGATTTGACCTTTGAGGGTGTACTAGTAAAGGAGGATATTCTTTATCCATCTCAGTAGCCATAAAAAATTCCCTTCGCTGCCTGATTCCTGCAAGATTAGGAAGAAGACTAACTTGAAGTTGTTTTTCATTCAACCTCCTTAATTCCTTCATTTCATCCTCCTGTTGTGCAAATCATTGTTATAGTGAGTTTGATTGGTCTTCTCCAGATGAAGGGTATGTAACCTGATTCTTTCATTTCCTCTTGTTGGGAACCTTTTGGAGAGGAGGATGTTGGTTATTTGGAGGAATACCTAGATTCTGGGTAAGCCTTGGATTTTGTGTATGCAAAACTTCTTTATTTCCCTCTGTCTGCATAGCCTCTTGAGAAGGAACTTCTTCATCTGATCCCTCTGAATGAGCCTCATGTTCTTGAGGATCAGTAACAACTTCATTGATGAAATTTATTGATTCATAATTCATTGCATCTCTTCTATTGGCATTTATGTGATACTTTCTTCTTCCATGTCCCTGATGAGACATTGCCTTCTGTTGAGATGATCCAATAGGAACATCTTAAAGAACCAAAATTTGGAGGGAATCTCTTGATAATTCAGCTCTTCGTTCCTCTTATGGATTCTTCCCTAATCGAGAGAAGGAAAAAATTCTCTGAGGAAGAGATTGAGGATTTGAAAAAGTCCCATGTTCGGTGGACTAGGACTGTTCCTCCTATTTATGCTTAACTCTTAGAATCCTATTTGGTGATTGTGATGGTTGGGTTAAAATAGTCCCCAGTCTGGCAAGCTGGGGTGGTTCTTGAGCTGCTACATCTGAGACTTTCTTAAAATGTCTCCTGATCTTGTTGACATTAGTCCGAAAATTGGCTAGATGCATCAACCAAAATACACTCAAATCACCTGGCTCAAATGAATGCTGGATGATTTCTGACACTTCTATCACCTGATGATGTGCTCGCTCTAAACAAGAATCTTGTTCAATATTCTCGTTTTCCTGATGCAAATGTAATTTGACAACCAGTTCTCTGTATATCTGACTTTGGGAAGAACTAGTTGAGGCCAGTTCCTGAGCAAGCCTTTTATTAAAAACAAAGCCAATTGGTTGTGGCCATACATGAGAAATAGCATTGCATGAGACCATTTTTGGTGGTCTTTGTTGACTAGAGAGTACAGTGAAATGCAGTGCTCCATGAACACCCCATCCCCTGATTTGAATACCAGATGGGGAATTGGAAATTAACTGACGCAATCTTTTTAGTACGCCAAGGCATGAACTCTGAATGGTTATCTGTCAGTTTTCAACCTTCGGATATCGAGAAACTAAGAGAGAGGCCAAATAAATTTGGCATTGTAACCCTTCTATTATCATGACATGATTTTCATACTCATCATAATAGAATATTTTATTTTTCAATTGATAAATATTTTTCCACATGTTGAGACAAATATCGTGAATACAATATTCCATCAACATCTCTGGAATGTCATAATGAGTGTCAGTCAAAGGCCAAAACATGACTGGAACTTCACCTTTCACCAGTTGTTTTATCTTATTCATCACTTCTTCTTTTTTATTTAGTGAATATTCTTCTACCTGATTAGACTGGAGCTGGGGATTCTTTGTTGCTTCATCAGATTCAACAATATTGGTAGATAATTCATTTATCAAACTATAATATGAATGACCCAGGGGTGGTTCTGAAAATGACCTACACCCCGAGCTATTTTCTGATTGAGAAAGTATTTCACCTGCTAGCGCTAAAGCATCAGACATGACTGGCTTCACATTTGCTTGTGCCTCAAGATAAGAGGGATTTCTTGTCACTACATTGTACATTGGAGATTCTTCCAGGTAATGTGAATTACTACTGTGGAGAAGACTTTCACAGCTAAATTCATCATCATGGGGAGTACCACCATGGTGGGTTAGGGCAAAAGATGTAACCTTTTTCTCCTTGATATTATTGCCACATAGAGGGTTCTTGTGGATCTCATCTGAGTATAATATTTCGAGGTCAACCGAACTGGTATGAAGTAAACATTTATGTAGAAGTTTCTAATGAAGACCTTCAGAATTAATGTTCCCACTATTAGGAAATGAGAGAGTATAATCTTTAGTTCCAACAGATAATTTTCTGAGGGCTTCAAGAACTCTAGCATCAAGCCAAGACTTATTAAAGATTGGCCATTGATTTCATCAATGTGCTGGATGGGTCTTCTTCTTACATTCCTTCTTACTCACATTTGGAACCAAATGTTGAAGAAAGTGGTTATTATGGGCAGGTGTATGTGCCTGGTCAGGATAAATAGTCAGGTTAGGCTGATTTTCTCCATTCAAATCTGGTGTATGTGCCTGAATTGGTTGTCCTTATGACATTGGGGGGTATGCCCCACAACCATCTTGGGCTAGAACATAGGTGTGTATCTATTCTGGAGTGATTTTTTGATGTGTCACTCCACTAGTAGGGACATATTATCATTTCTTTCCCTATGATGTTGCTGAAGCTTTTATAATATCATGAAAGGAATCCAAAATATGAGCAGGTATTTTCTTCTGCTCTTTCACCACTATTAGAATGTGTTTGGTAACATTATCTATTGTAATGGGAATATACGTCCATTCCGTACTTGGATTAGGTGTGTATTCCTGCTCATATCCTCCTTTTCCTGTCAGTGAATTCTGATAGTACTCATGTGTGGGGGCAGAGATTTGTGTCTGCTCCAAATTTGTCATCAGAACATTCCTACTGACTTCTTTTAATGCTACCAAACAAGACTATTGACAGGATTTATGAATATTTTTAGGTGTATGCGCCTTCTATGTATTCCTTTTCAAGTACAATTGACTATTTTCCTTCAATATTGGAAGATGGGACTAGGGATAGAATTGTTGACTGTAAAAATGTGTGTGTTCTTGTTTATCAGTTGCCACCATATCAGATTGGTGACCTTCTTTGGTTGTAGTCAGACGAGGCTGCTGAATAACTGATAAATTATATACGGGTTTTTATGCCTTACAATAATACTCCGCAGGAATTTCCTGGCGAGATTGGCGTGTTTCGGCCAGATGAGTCTGCTAGGAAGTAACATCAGGACGGACGGGTGTATGTTCCTGCTCATTGATTTCCATCAAGTTGGCCTGATGGAATTCTCCGGAGGGGGTAGAAGTAAGAACCTGCTCCTTGTTGACCATATTTTCCCTCTGGCAGTTATTCTTGCAAACTCGGGTATGAGGAACTTGAGATAAACCCCTAATGGTGATACCCTCATCATGTTTAGGGCGCACTTCCGCATGAGTCTGGTGGCGATTGTTGATGGGATCCCTCATGAAGGACTCGTGTCTCCTTGAATTAAGGCCTTGAGGGACCTTCTCATTCACCAACCCAAAATATGGAAGGGACTGGTGATTTCGTTATGGGGATAACGACCCGAAACTGTTGGAGATGGGGGTTGGCACCACCTACTTCTTGATCACTCGTCATCACTGTCCGGACAACCATGTTGAATTATTGACTTGGAGGGCTTGTCAAGTGGCCTCCAGAGTAAGAATTGTATAGTTTTAACGATATTCATTAACCAGTGCATTTTATACCCAGCGTTGAAGACACTACGTGGGCGATTTCATCCTCAGAGAAAATGAAGATCTAGCAGGAGTAGTAGCAAAGGTATTCGCAGTAGAGGTATTCAAAGGTGTGAACTTTAGAGAGGCTATTTCTGTAATGCATATGATCATGGAAATGAGTGCCTGTTTGATATGACAGACATAATCAAGATTAGATTAACCACTAAATATTTTGGATGAGCACATATGTTATTGATTTTTTTGTTGTCCCTCTGATATAGTTTAAATAGGGGCCTAACAAATATGTAAAATATCATTTTAACTTGGTTAAGGATTGACATCGGTTTTACCATTTTTTTTATTTCTTATAGAAATGGGGATGACCTCATTTGTTTAAGGTTCAAACATTCTAATAGATTTTTAATGTGTTTGTTCGTAGAACCAGAAACATCCAATGATTCTATATCCATTTGGACCTACATTTCAAAGGTAGGTACTCATTAGTTTTGAACCGAAGAGGCTTAAGAATTTTCATTGGTCGAGAGGATGGAAGGTCCGACTCATCACACCTTTTTAGGGGGAATTATTGTCTAATCCGAGACTCTCTTTATATATTTTAGTTATGTTCGTGAATCCTTATTAAATTACCAAGTATGAAAATGTGCTTTCCATTAGATCTGACAATCAATGATTAATATGTATGAGATTTATAGAATCTTTTATATGTATTTTAGGTTCTTCATTGATAGAGAATAATATGTATTTGTTAGATATTCTTATTCAATGGTATCCTTCAATACATTATATAGAGATCTATTAGTCATTATGATAACCATATTGGTTTTAAAGCCACTCACCAGGGCACATGAAGTTTATTGTTGTTCAGGAGGACATGGATTATTTCAGAGTTGAGATCGTACCTGCAGATAGTCTACCTACGTATCCTTGTTTAGAAAAGGATTCATAACCCACATAGTTTGAGTGAAGAATTATGAGTTTTGTGCATGATTGATGGCCCAAAGATAGATGTCATAATTAATTTTACTCTCTAAACTCACGTGAGTGATGCTCGGTGTGAGAAACAAAAGGTATTAGTAAATCCGAATGATTGTTCCACGAATTGTGCAATCGTAAAAAATAATATGGGGATTATGTATGTCTGACTACCTAGATAGATGAGGATTTGGATTTACATCAGGGAAAAAACCTGGGAACAAGGTCCATAAAGGTATATGTGCTTTATAGAGATTTAGATACTTAACTGAGGTCTTACTCCTGGGAAGGATTCCCAAATTAGAGGACACTTATGATTGGGTTTTACTCCTAAGAGGGAAGCACAAATCAAAAGTAAATTCAGACTGGGGCTTACTCTAGAAGAGGAGGCCCAGGTCAAGGGGAATTTAAAATTTGTGTCTTACTCATAAAAAAGAGGCACAGGGTAAGGGACTTGGGGATAACTCCCAAGGAGGATTCCAAAATTAAAGAAGCTTATGACTGAGGTTTATTCCTAAGAAGGAGGCCCAGGTTAAGAGGACTTGTGACTAGGGATTTCTTTTGAAGAGGAGGCCTAGATTAAAGGGATTTAGACTGGTTCTTACTCCTGAGAAGGAGGCCCAAGATAAGGATATTAAGACTGGGGATTACTCCTGAGAAGAAGGTCCAAGTTGGGGTACTTGGACTGGGGCTTACTCTGGAAAAGGAGGCCCAGATTGAAGATCATCTCATCTTAAAGGATGAGGTTGAATGAATGAAATCTCTAACCTAAGTTACATAAAAATATGTAAACCACTAGGTTTAAAGATATGTTCCACAGAATTCCTTTCAGATAAGGAATCCACAAAGGAACCATGCCAAAAATGGATTTGAAGAGTGTTTTGAAGGCTAAATCTTGAATAGGAGATGTGGATTTGAAGAGAAGAGGTTAATAAGCAGGAGAGGCACCCAAAAAGATGTAGTCGCACAAATCCTGGTGGGGCACACATGTCTTGGTCGCGCAAGTGTACTTGTGCGGAACAGGTGTACTTGCATGTCGGTCAACCCATATGGTAATACTTGGGTGAGGCTTGGCTCAAGCCCTTATAATTATCCATAAATACATCAAAATGAGTGGCTCGAAGGTTCTGTTGAAGGGATAAGGTAGCACTCAAGTGTGACCATTTCTCGTAAGGGTTAGACACCTAGGCGTGAAAGTGTTGGTTAATTTCAACACTTAGGCCATTTTCTACCTCTTTAGATCTTCCATTATGTGTGAGAAATTACTATAGAAGTGTTCGGAATACTTCAAGAAGAGACTAGGGAGCAAGGATCTCAAATCGTACTTTTGGAATTTTTCCTTCCTCTTAATGGGGGGCCCACAAGGGGTATTTATAGGCTGCTGAAGACCTTTAGCAGAAATCAAATGGGGCAAGTAAGTCACTTACATGTCCAATATGTGGCGTGCAGTTATACCTGCATGACCATCTTGGAACTTGCACGGCCCATGCTTAAATAAATCAATGTTCATGCCTTTGTCCATTTTTGATGTTTTTTTTAAAGGATGAATCACTTTGTGCTTAAGGTATTTACCTTTATCAATTGTTAGACTCTATGATGAAAAGCAGCGTCAACATCAGTATATCATTTTCTACTCCCTTGAGACTTTGGTGTATCCTACTTTGTATTGTTATACTCTCCCCTTCTATGAATTTTCCCACACATGGTGTGCCTTTGTAGAAAAATGATAGTATGATCGTGACATCACAGGAGCTTAGGGATATTGGGTTCTTGGACCACATGCGGCGGTCGTAGATTGGGATATAAGAGAGGGACACTCTCAGGTGTTTAACATTTCCACTTATTTCTAGGTTTTGGCACTCTTCATGTTAGACGTTTATTTTAACTCTTTTTACATTTCAGTTTAATTTTCAATACATGTACCTGTACTTTTTAGTGGTCGATGCAAATTTTGGGTTTATATATAGCAGTGTTTAATCTTCTCTTTTTTTAACATCTTTTTTCATTGAGTTTCTTGTGTGTTTGTGTATAGGTACTTTGGAAAATTCCACCCTGAATTTGTTATTCCATCAACACTCATTTCCATCCCTTGGCTTATGGAGATAGGTTGGGGTTGTAGCATCTCAAACCCCGACGTGGGATGAGTCGTGACAATTTGGTATCAGAGGTGGTTAGACCCTTGGGACTTTGTTCAGATGATTCCCTAAAAAGGCACTATTAGGGTTAAGGGAAACAATTTTAACGTGTCTTGAGAGAGGATTTTAGGATAGGTAGTCCGGTGATGGTGCAACATCCAACAAAGAAATTCACTAGGACCTTGATTACCTGATTGTCGACTCGGTATGATGAGACATTTGTTGAAGGGATTTTTGGTGTGTGGATAATATAGGATCGAGTCATTGACTACTATTCTTGATTAATATCCCTATATATATAAATATATATATATATATATTTATGCCATGTGACCACGGTTCTCATTGATTGGTTATGGATGCCGCCGCGATGGAACCCATCCAAAATACCAACTCCAGTTCATGAGGACAATTCCTTTGGCGATAAAGACTTAGTTCAGGATCCATTATAAAACCCCTCTTTCTACAGGTGGGAAGGTATAAGAACCTCCATCTATGGTGGAATTGTTATTACTGGAAGCACATGCTGATACCGAGCATAATCTTAGATTTTTTTCCAGCATCAGCCTTAGAGAATGCTGAGGTTACATAGTGAGACATCCCCTTAGGTAGTGGAGGATTGTCTAGAGTCAGTGGTTCTCTTATTAAGGCTTATTCAAAAACTAATATAACAAATGGTGGATTTTGAAGCTAGAAGATTCTACGGAGCAGTTGTAAGTTGGTGGAGTCTGCTGAATTCGATGCACAATGAGTCAGTACTCTCATGGGATGACTTCCAACAGCAGTTCCGTGAGGATTAATACCCATATCTCATATACATCCTTCGTTTTTAGATGCTTTAGGATCTTTAGTAGATTGGGATGGAGGTGGTAGAGTACGAGGATCAGTTCGTAGACCTTAATCAATAATCTTTGGATGTGATCCTCAATTGAAACTTCTGGGCATAGATGTTTGAGAAAGGTATCTGTTGAGATATTTGTGTCTACAAGTGACCATGTGCAGGCCCACCTATGAAGAGGTACTATGGAATGAAAAACTGTCAAATAGATTTCTGTAAGAGTGGTTCCATATAGCTGGTTTTGGAAGTCAGTTCAATACAGCTGAAAAACCTTCCACAGCAAGTAGGCATCAGATGACAAGATCTCAAAAATAGAGGCCTCCCCATAATTGGTATTAGGAACATAGTCATATGGGGTTGAGGAATTATAGAGTATGGGGATAGCTGGGGGAGGGCTTGTGTTATGCTTCTGATGGGAGAGGTCACATGGAATAATATTCTCCAACCGTATGAGATGATATTTCCATGCAGATAGTAAACAAACAGCCGCAGAGAGATGCCGACATGATCTAGGATCTCCCTGGTGGGGATAGGGTGGTCCCCAGGGACGAGATTCAAAGTGGAGGATTTAAGGTTGGTGGAAGATGATATGAGATCCTTCAACCACCACCAGCTATCCTACATCAAGCTTATAGAGTTGGGGGTCGGGGACCATGGGTAGATGCATGCTATGGATGTCTATAATCTAGTATCACGTGAGATGATAAGAGATACTCCCTCTATCCTTTATACATTTTTAGTATTAATTTTTCGACAATGGGTCAGGAAGTCTTTTCTCCCAGCTTTATTCAAATGTTTTTTGTAGGGTGATAAGGGGTGTCAGTGTAGCCGTGTGTCAGTGTTGTTCGATATAGATTTGGATACATGAGAAAGAGGGGTCCCTCCTCCACCAAGACACATTTTTTGATGTGAATAAACCCATGAGGGTGAGTCAGTGTCACTCAAATTGGATAATATCAAGCTGTGGTGGATGAGACCCTTTGTGTTTTTCATTCATGGCAGTGTTGTGTAGTGGATTGATGGAGCACGGTATGGCATTGTTAGTGGAGTTTTCGTACATGGCCTCCTTTTTCATGAGATTCCACAAGTGAGTGTTATGGTGTACCTAGATTGGGGATTAAACTCCTTCCTAAGGATGAGAAGACAAATAATGTATTCCACATGCTTCTGTGTCTAGATTCATGATGTTGGATGAGTTTACTCACCTTATCTATTTGTTAAGACCTTTCAGGCTCAATTTTAACCTCAATATGATAGTAATATAGTACATGTAATAGTTATAGAGACCCCATGAAGTGAAATATGTTACTCAAAATCTGGTGGTAGAAGTTGTAGAATCCTAACTAGGAATGTGGATACGCTATCTGTCATGTCACGACATGTCCCCCGGGGCCAGTATTGTGACTACCCCAGGCACGCCTTCCATAGGCCAGGGGATGGAGACCAGAACCAAAGGCGTAAATACCTAAACTAGGAAGGCTTTTCCTTTTTATACTAAAACACACACAACAGAGTACGTAGCTAGAAGTAAAACAATGCATTAAACTGTATAAAGAAGAAGTGCAAGAAAGTAAATGGGGCCGAAAATACAACCCAACTGTAAAATACATGAAAAAGAGAAAACAGTTGGAAGGTGACAAGCAGCTCCTGGATCGTCCACCATGGATCCTACCTGAAGTGTAGGTACAGATAGCATCCTCAGTGCTCTAAGTCTATCAGACTCCTCTGTGAACAGACTCGTCGTAAGGTCCACCTCCGGGTACCATCCAGTCTTGCCACTCTCAGCCTCCTTCAGTGCTAGTTGTCATCTGCATCCAACACAATGAGGTGTGGGAATATCCCATGAAAGGGTGAGTATAACGATACTTAGTAGGGACTCATGATAAACTCAAGGACTCACTAAATCCAACAAGGATATACCACAATGTCTGAAATCAACCGAAAATCCCACCTAGGTATATGCCCATACATATACCTAAGTTTATCAAATGAACTATCTCAATCATGAGGAAACACAAGAGATACTGACTCATCTCACATAGTATACAAATTTTTTAGAGAGGTACAGATGATCAGATATATCCACTGAGTCATCTAAGATGTCGTACCAACACATGATCTTGGACCAGCTATTCTGTCGGACCAACACATGATCCAGGAACAGAAGTCAAGACTTTCAAACCAACACATGATCCAGAAATAGTTGTTAGAGCTATCAGACCAACACATGATCCATGTAAAGATATTTTGTCGGACCAACACATGATCCAGGTACATAAGTTAGACTATCGAACCAACACATTATCTAAGAACAGTCGTTAGAGATTTCAGACCTACACGTGATCCAGGTCCAGCTATTCTGTCAGACCAACACATGATCCAAGTACCAAATTTCGAACATTCATTCCAACACATGATCCATGAATAGTCATCGGAACTTTCAGACCAACACATGATCTAGGAAAAATCAACAGTGCACAACCAACCACAAAGTTCTGGTTTGGTATGATTGATTCCAGAAGGGTCCTCCCCTCAAGACAAGTGTCAATATGTCAACTGTCACTAAGTTCCACTATGAAGTATCTCAGGGGTACTCCTCATCATATGGGTTTCAACACAATAGACGGTGTGCTGATCGGATTCCCGGTCTGTGAGTTATCGGAATTTCTGTTCCAAGGACCAAGTTGGATTTAGGTTCAAACCAACCTGACCATACTCTAACTGTGTCCAAACCTCAAGGGGCATATGATAAAATAAACATCATTCTCTAAGATTTCTGTCACCGTATACGGTTCATCGATCGAACTCCTGTAGCCCAAGATATGGGAGGATAAGTGTTTTCGGGTCAAACGGGTCTCCACTGGGGTCTGATCCGGTCCACGGGTCCAACTCGGCCCGAGGGTCCGACCAGGCCCGTAGTGGGCGCCCGGCCCGGTGGGGAGGCCCAGCCCGTGGGTGGCCTGGCTCGAGGCGGCCTTGCCCGAGGCGGCCCGGCCCGTCTGGCCAGCCCGCGTGGCCCAGATGGCCACGCTGTGGGGGGGGGGGGGGTTACACCCCCATGCCTTCCAAACAGTCGTCACATGGTGCCGACCCGGTATACGCGGGACCCTTCGGTTCCTGCCTGTAGTGCGAACCTACAGACTTCTCAGCCGGTCTCCCATGGCTCCTAAACTGCGGTGCAACAACATCGCAGTTCATCGTCTGTCCGCTGCGGCCCTACTGGCCCCGGGCCCTTCTTCTGGCATCGTGCGACGGTGTCGCGCCCCTCCGGCTCCGCTATAGCTCTCCTCGCCATGATCCGATTCTTTGTGCGGCTCTATGGCGACCCTCCCCTTCAGCGACATGGTGGCCCTTGTGAAACCGGTTCCTCTCGTGGTCTGCCTCCGTCGTCAACAAACAAGAACAACCAAAGGGGGAGGGTCGGGCTGTGTTCATGTGGTCTGATCCCTCTTCATCATGGTGATAACATTTGGGAATTCATAATCCATAAATTTGAACGATGAAGAATGGAGGTTAGAACTCATTTATAAAATAACTCAAACCCACCTACCTCAAGTTCGGTGATCGATGATGGAGTTGCAGAAGGATGACGTCGTTCCGTCAATGTCGGAGGAGGAAGAGGTCAGAGAAGGTGAGTCAAGATGACGTCATCAGCATACTTCGTTGGCGGCGGTACATCCCTTTCTTTCCCTAGTTGAAGAAGGAAAAATATGGTGTTGGTCGTTTTTCAGAGGTGAGGGGCATTTTTCATGTTCTTCATCGAGAGGATGATGTTCTCTCAATTATTCTATGTTTCTCCACGGCTCCACCAAAAGAGAGTTTCCAACTAGAAATAAATAATAGCTTTGACTAATATTTTAATATTGGTATGACTTCAAAAGAATTCAAAATGTGCCAATTAATTATGTGCAGGATTTGGCACTTTAACGAGGGGAAGGTGAAGACGCTCTCCACATAATTGGGGGTTTAAGGGGGTTTAAACCCCGTGTGGGGCCCACCACTTTTATTGCAAGAGGTGTTAAACATCAGGTGGGTCCCACTAAAATAATAACCTCTCTATGGAGGTTATGTATGGGTGGGACTCACCTCTAACATCCACTTGGTGGTTTTAACCACCAAACAAATAAAAATAAGTTACACTTATTTTTATTTAATTTGATTTAAAAACCCCAAAAATTAACTTCCATTCTTATTTTAATGGTACTGCGGTGAAGGTCTCCTTGAAATAATATTGGCTCTGTGAGTTCAACGGTGCCCTCAGATTTCAATTCCTATCACCAGTTCAAAAGTTATAAAATGTCGCTCGCACATTAACTGAACGAACATGAAAAAAATTGGAAAATTAATATCAGCCACCCTCGACCCATGCCGGTTGAGGTTAGGCTCTGCCTAGGTGAATCATGCCCCCAACGAACCCAACAGTACCCTAGTATTTCCAATAAAAGTTACCATTTAAAAGTTATGATTTTTACAAAAAAATAATTGTCACTTAATTATTTTATTTGTGTCCAAAAACTAACTTTATCTGGTGGCCCTCACCGACCCAAGTTAGTATCTTCTTAAAAAAATCATACCCTCATGAGTTCAGTAGTGGTCTCATATTTTTAATCCGAGTTACCGTTTTTGAGTTATAAGCATTTGAAAATAAATCAACATTATTTAATTATTTTATTAACAGTTATTCCATTTTTGGGTTTTCTAACAGGAGGCATGCATCGACTAAGCATAAGTCTCGCCTACGGTAAACCCGTAATCTTGTGCACAAGGGTGGCCTCATATTTTTGATACATGTAACCGTTTATGCATAATTAATCTTTTTTTTAGGAAAACATCATATGCGCGTTAATTTAAGCTTAACAAAACTTCGACAGATCATTTTGGGAACTTCGGGTCTCAGAATCGCACGTCGTCTAAAACTGCGGACTCGTAAAATTCCCATGTATTTATGTAAAAATTTTCCATGGGATTTCCGGGTCTTTACATTCTCCCCATCTCAAGTTTTTATGTCCCTGTAAGCTACAACTCGAACTATGGAAAAAAAAAGGGTACTTAGCACACATCTAAGCCTCCCGCTCCCATGTGATCTTTTGGAGGTTCTCGTGCTACCATTGAACACGCAGTAGAGGTATCAACCGTCCACATAGGACCCGCTCTTATAGATTATCAATCACCCATGGAACCTCCGTGAATGTCTCCCCATCATCGATTACAGCTCTCCATGGTCGACTATGTGAGAAGGGTCATGAATGTATCTCTTCAGTTGAGATACGTGGAAGACTTCATGCAACCGGTGAAACTGAGTTGCAAGAGCTAAGAGGTAAGCCACCTCGCCCACTCTACTGAGGACCTAGAAAGGTCGGATGATTTGCGGAGACAACTTACCGCCTTGTCCAAATCTTTGTAGACCTCATCGTGGTGAGACCCGTAGGAAGAAGTGGTCACCATCCTCAAACTTTAGAGGTCTCTGTCTCTTGTCATCATACAACTTCTTCCTGATCTATGAAGTCCTCATCCGCTCCTGGATGATATGCACCTTCTCCGTGGTTGCGTGAACCAACTCTGGTCCCACTAGTGCTGACTCCCCTAGGTCTTTCCAGCACTTTGGTGATCTGCAAAGTTGACCATACAAGGCCTCAAAAGGTGTCATCCCTATGGTGGAGTGATAGTTGTTGTTTTAGGGAATATCCACCAATGATAGGTGGTCTTTCCAATAGCAGCCAAAGTTGAGGACACAAGCTCACAGCATGTCCTCAAGGGTCTAAATGGTTCACTCTATTTGACCATCCTTCTAAGGATGGAAGGTGTGGCTCAAAAAATGATGTGTCCTATAATATTCATGCAACCCCTTCCATATCCGGGATGTAAATCTTGTGTCACGATCAGAGACAATAGAAGAATGTACTCCATGTATCCGTACAATCTCCCACACGTAGAGGCTTCTCATGCTCTCTACTGAACCCTGTTCTCTGATCTGTAGGAAGTGGGCTGACTTGGTGAGTCAATTGATTATCATCCAAATCGAGTTGTGACACTTGGATTAACGTGGGAGACCTGTCACGAAGTCCATGGATATCCCATCCCACTTCCACTCCTCCAAAAGATGAACCAAGCCTGCTGGTATGTGGTACTCCACCTTCACTTGCTGACAAGTGAAAGACAAACTCCGCTTCTTCCTTCTTCATACCTGGACACCAATGCTGTCGTCTGAGGTCCTGATACATCTTCACCACTTGATGTACCGATAAAGGGGGAGTGTGGAACCCCCTCAAAACCTCCTAATGATGGGAAACTAGTACCATGGTACGTCTTATAAAGAGGATGAAGTGCTCCAAACCTTCATTGAATCTATCAGGTGCCTACCCTTTGGATATCTGAGCACATCGCGTCTCGGAGTCAGCATCCCCACACTACGCCTCCCTAACTCACTGAAGAAGTGGAGGAGTGACTATAAGAGATAGTAAAAAGGCCTCTCCATATCTATGAACAAAGGATATCTATAAAGCAGCCATCTACTCTGTCATCTCTCTCAGTAGATTCAGGCCATACCTCCTGCTGAGTTCGTCTGCTACCATGTCCCCCCTCCTACAAGTATAGACTATCTCAAATTCAACTTCTGCTACCATAAGGGTGAGGTCGACTGACTCACAAGTGACTGGATGCACCCACCTATGCATGAGTTCATCATGTGATTCATGGGTTTCCTTTTTCACTAACCATGGAAAACCCCTATCCCAATGTTGAAGATAAACAACAAACTCTTTGCCTAATACAATTAATCTGAGCTTGAACTATGGATGTCATGTCCCAACCCAAACTAATGTCGTAAGAACTCGACGCTTCCACCAAGATGTTAAAACTGAAACTTTCACCTCAAGGGTCATATCACACCGTCGGCGTAAGTGTGATTATCGAGTCCCCTCCTAAAGGTATCTCCAGACGTGAGGGTCAAGTCAATGGTTTAACCAGAAACTCTAGGTCCTGGACAGGATTTGTGATAGGAAGGAATGATTGGAACCCATGTATATTGATACGACAACTAGTAGTTGACATAGACCATACCTTGAATCATTCCTAGAGCCCTGGAGTCACATTCCTTGACTGTATGCAACAACTCTCTTCCCCAGTCCTCCAGCTCCCTGAGCATGGCGGGGTCCACAAAAAGCGGTGGTTGTAACATGTCGAAAAGTACTCCACCATATGCTGCTCTCATAGCTCTACTTCCATGTCTGCTGCCCTGAAGATTCATCTGTCCCTATCACATCCTTTTACTGAAATACATTACACACCCAAATCTCTGAGACTAGCGTCAGTTCCCTGCTTTCCCTCTACTAACATTCACCGGCAGTATCCATTCAGCCAATGAATATTCAACCGCAATGGTTCTCTCTAGCACCCTAGAATACGTAGGAATTCATAGAGTAATAGTGCAGGCTCGGAAGTCCGTTAAACACACCTCGCTTGAGATTTCATGCCTTGAAGCACTGATCGCATCGTATTCATCGAGTACCAGGAATGGTCAGTATGCCTCGATGAATGCTCATCTACTGACATGTCATCCTTCCAAATCTGTAGAGGTTGAAGGGAAATCTCAGCCACCTCCTCAAGCCAGTAGTTAGCCACCTGTGAGTTGGGATATCCTCGGAACATGATGGGTATCTGATGCTGAAACACATGTAAGGCACCAAGCCTACAAGTGTACTCTACCAGTTCTTCCAGTAGTGTATTTTGACCAGCGGGCAGTGATATAGTTGGCACACTGCCCGAAGGTACCATCTTGGAAAATGGTCCACATACCGAACCCTCATCACTATGAGGACCATCTTGGACACTCACTAAAAAAGGATAGCAGCTAAAATAGACATCTTCTCTATTAGTGTCTCCACTAGGCGGAAAACTCCAGTAATAACCTTTATCCAGTCATCTGCTAACTGGGAATCAGACTTGCCTCGAAACCTCTAAGGCCTCTACCGCTAGAACCTACACAACACGCTCATTTACATTGCACCTTCCTCCAATTCGGATGATGAATTCTGCTTCCCAATGGGTGGTGGTGATGCTAGTACACCACCCGAAGGTGCCAACATATTAAGAGGTCCCTGCACTGAAGCCTCGTCTCTCGGTAGGCCATCATCGAGTACTATATTGGGAACCCTAACTTTTTGTCTATGTGGATGCATCCTGATAAGGAATAGGTGCTCCATTTTCAAAATCTTATACCTGGTGAGATGAACTGGTTGATCTGACCTAAAGAAAACTCTTAAATACACACACGCAATCAATGTTTTCGTGCTCTAAGTCAGAAATCAGTAGTCAGGGTCCTGGTGTATTGATACATTAGCGGCCACACCAACACTGGAATCCCTGAACTAAAAATCACACTCATTACCGTTAACACTACTGCTTCACAAGAAAAGAAATATCAGAGATCTATGTTTTGAGGTAGAACCGACTCCTCTGATACCAATTTGTCACGGCCTATCCCCCGAGGCCCGTATTGTGACTACCCCAGGCCCGCCTTTCATAAGACAGGGGCCAGCGACAAGCACCAAAGGTGTAAACCCCTAAACTAGGAAGGCGTAGCCTTTAAAAAATGAATCACATACAACATAGTATGCCACTAGAAGTAAAACACACAGTAAAAACGGTATAGAGAAAAAGTGCTGGAAAGTAAAAGGGGCTAAAAATACATGCACAACTGTAAAGTACAAGAAAATGTCAAAATAGCTGGAAGGTGACAGGCCACTCTTGGATCTTCCACCACTGATCCTACATGAAGGGTAGGTACAGATAGCCTCCTCAGTTCCCAACATCTTTCAGACATTTCTGTGCACCGACTCGTCGTAAGGTCCACCTCTAGGTACCATCTAGTCCTAGCACTCTCGGCCTCCAACAGTGATGTCTGTCGTCTAAATCCAAAACAATAAGGTGCAGGCATATCCCATCCAGGGGTGTGTATAATGATACACAGTAGGGACCCCGAGACCCTCACAGTCTCACTAAATCCAACAAGTATATACGAAAAAGTATGAAATCAACTGAAAATCCCACTTAGGTATATTCCCATACATATACTTAAGTTTATCAAATGACCCATCTCAATCATGAGGAAACACAATAGTTACTAACTCATCTCACATAGGTATACAACTTTTCTAGAGTGGTAATGTTGATCAGATATAGCCACTGAGTCATCTATGCTCTTAGACCAACACATAATCTCGGACCAGCTATTATGTTGGACCAACACATGACCCAGGAATAGAATTCAAGACTGTCGGACCAACATAAGATCTAGGAATAGTCGCTAGAGTTGTCGGACCAACACATGATCCAGGTCCAGCAATTCCTTCAGACCATCACATGATCCAGGTACAAAATTTAGACTGTCGGACCAACACATGATCCAAGAACAGTAGTTAGAGTTTTCAGACAAACACATGATCTTGGTCTAGCTATTCTGAGAGACCAACACAAGATCCAGGTACATAAGTTAGAACTATCTAACCAACAAATGATCTAGGAACAGTCATCAGAACTGTCGGACCAATACATGATCTAAGAACAGTCAATAGTACACAACCAGCCATAGAGTTCCGCTCATGTATGCTTGATTCTGGGAGAGTCCGCTCCTCAAGCCAAGTGTCAATACGTCAAATGTCATGAACTACCACAATGAAATATCTCAACGGTTTTCCTCGTCATAGGGGTCTTAACGCAACAGACCTCACGTCGATCAGACGCCCGATCGTTGAGTTATTGGCATTTCCATTCTAGGGGCCCGGTTGGATTATATGTTCAAACCAACCCAAACGTACCCTAATGGTATCCAAACCTCAATGGGGTATTAAAAAAGAGCAGTCTCGCACTATGATTTTTGTCGCCACAGATGGTTCCTTGATCGGACTCATGTAGCCCAAGATACGGTTGAATAAGTGTTTTCGGGTCAAACGGGTCCGGACTGGGGTCTGATCCGGTCTGTGGGTCTGACCCCGCCCGAGGGTTCGACCCGGCCCATGGGGTTGCCCGGACCGATGGTTTGGCCCGAACCATAAGCATGACCCAGCCCGATGGAGGCCCGGCCCAATGGGGCGGCCCTGCCTGAGGCCCGGCCGGCCTGAGGCAGCCTGGCCCGAGGCGGCCCGGCCCGGCTGGCTAGCCCTCGTGACCCAACTGTCCACACTGTGGGGGGGGGGGGTTACACCCACTGTCTTCCGAATTTTTGGCGTGTAGCACCTACCTGGTCTCTGCGGGACCCTTTGGGTCCCGCCTATATCACGAACCGGCAGCCGGCACTGCCGGACGCGCCTGGCTCTTCCACTGCGGCGCAACGGTGTCGCGGTTCATCATCTGTCTGCCAAGGCCCTCCTGGACATGGCCCCTTCTTCCATCACAGTGTGATGGAACCGTGCCCCTCCATCTCCACTGCGGCCTGCCTGGCCACGGCCTAGTTCTTTGCACGGCTCTGCACCCCTTCGGCGACCCGGTGGCCCTTGCGCTGCCGGTTCCTCTCGTGGTCCACCTTTTCATGAACAAAAAATAAAAACTAAAGGGGGAGGTTTGGGCCATGTTCATGTGGTCCGATCCCTCCTCATCATGGCGATAACCGTTAGAATTTCATAATCGATAAATATGAACGATGATGATCGGAAGTTAGAACTCATATATAAAATATCTCAAATCCCCCTACCTTGATTTCGGTGATCAATGACAGATTCGCGGAAGGAAAACGTCATTCCGTCAATGTCGGAGAAGGAAGAGGTCGGATATGGAGATTCGAGATGACGTCGTCGGCATACTTTGTTGGCAGTGGCGCTTCCCTTTCTTGCATCGGTTGAAGAAGGAAGAAGATTGTGTTCATCGTTCTTCGAAGGTGAGGGACATTCTTTGTGTTCTTCGTCTAGAGGATGAAGATCTCTAAAATCATCCATGTTTCTCCAAAGCTCCACTAAAAGAGTGTTTCCAACCAAAAAGAAATAATATATTTGTCAATTATTCTATTATTGGCATGAATTGAAAAGAATTCAAAATGTGCCAATTAATTATGTGAAGGTGTTGTCACATTAATGAGGGGAAGGTGAAGAGGTTATCCACTAAATTGGGGATTTAAGGGGGTTTAAATTCCTTGTGGGGCCCACCTCTTAGATAGAAAGAGGTGTTAAACTTCAGGTAGGTATAACTAAAATAATATCTTCCCTAGGGAGGTTATGTGTGGGTGGGCCCAACCTCTAACATCCACTTGGAGGTTTTACCCACCAAACAAATAAATATAAGTTAAACTTACTTTTATTTAATTTTAATTAAAAACCCCAAAAATTAACATCTATTCTCGTAAAAACGCAACTACAGTGAAGGTATCCTTAATAGAATACTGGAACTGTGAGTTCAATGGTGCCCTTGTATTTCAATTCTGAGCACCGGTTCAAATGTTATAAAACACCGCTCGCACGATTACTGAACGTACCTGAAACAAATGTTCATAAAGTTAATATCAGCCACACTGAACCCGCATCGGTTAATTTTAGGCTCTACCTAGGTGAATTACTCCCCAAAAAACCCAAATGTTCCCTCATATTTCCAATCCATGTTACCGTTTAAAGGTTATGAATTTTAAAAAAATAATTGTCACTTAATTATTTAATTTTCGGCCAAAAACTAACTTTCTCTGGTGGCCCTCATTGTACCAAGTTAGTATCCACATAAGGAAATCCTACCGTCACTAGTTCAGCGGTTGCCTCATATTTTTAATCAGAGTTACCATTTCTAAGTTATAATCATTTAAAAAAAACATTATTTAATTATTTTATTAATGGTTATGCTATTTTTAGGTTTTCTCACAGGAGGCCCGCACCGAATAAACATAAGTCATGCCTAGGGTAAAACTGCCATCCTGAGCACAAAGGTGGCCTTAGATTCCTGATCCAATTAGCCCTTTAATATTTATTGCTTGTTTTTAGGAAAACATCATATGAGCATTAATTCAATCTTAACAAAACTTCGACAGATCATTCTAGGAACTCCGGGCCTCGAAATCGCGCAGCTTCAGAAAATGAGGACTCGTAAAATTTCCATTTATTTGATAAAATAAAATTTATGGAATTTTCAGGTCTTGACATTTCTGAAGAGTGCTTTGTGGTTTTCTCGGACCAGTACAGTCTCAGGTGTGTCTTCACCCTGAGAGATCTGAATCTGAGGCATTGATGATCATTGGAGCTCCTACAATAATATGAATTCAAGATATTATATAATCAAGGAAGGGAAATATTATAGCAGTTTCCATTAGAAGTATGTACTAGGCCTAAAAATGTTGTATTCTTTTTATGATGATATCTTCCCTACATATGACCTTGGTTGAGTAGGAGGGTAGAATTTTATTTAGTCGATGGTGATGAATCCTTCAATTCTCAAGCTTGTAAGATAGTCTCAGTTTTGAGGCATGTAATAAGAATTCATATGTGACCAAATATCTTTGGGTGCTCCACCAGATATATATTCCGATGAAGATAATAATGTGACCATGTTCCATGTTAATAAAGTGGTTCTGGTTGTGATGTTGGAGGAGCTATTGTAAGTGTTCCGCACTTCTCACATAGTTGTATATCCTTTTGGGGAAGATATATATAGATCTCAACTGTTAGTTTTTTTTGTTTGGTGTGAGATGAAGCATATCCAATTTCATCTCGTGCTACCTCACCTATTAATTTGTGAAGGATGAGCCCCATGTTTTGGAGGGTTGTTTCAACCTCTTGAAAATCCCTTAGTGAAAATGGGATAGTATATCCATGAACATCATCACATGGATTCCATGAAAATTGAAGGCACATGATGTCAACTCAGTGATAGTAGACTGTCCCATAGGTCAGCGCACTCCCTTTCTAATGGATCAGAGTTATGTGGACAGTTTAGGGTAGACAAACCGAACTATTCGGTTGTTAGAGGAAATGTTGTCAGATTGGGTGTTAGTTTTTGGTTGGGGAGGCGAGTTACCAGTAATTTTTTTTGGGATGTTTGAGATTTTGATGCAGTATGTTGAGGTTTTTTACCACTATTCCCTTCCCCCAGAGTTGGAATGGGTGTACAACATTTTCCATGTTACAATGATTAGGATATGTGTGCAATCTTATACATGACATCGATGAGATAAGGCCTTATAGGAATGGACCATCCCCCTAGTTAACATGTTGTGGTATCATGGAAGCTTAAAGTAGAGTGGGAGAGCTAGGTGTGAGCTCAGTATCCAATGTTTTCTTCACTACTTTTTCTTTTTATGGATTAATATCTTGAATGAATGAATGATGTAGAGACCTAGTTTTTTTCCTTGTAAGACTTTACAATATCTCTACTTATATTTCGAGATATATCCACTAAGATGGCGTGTGATTCAGAGTCCTGGTGTGCCCATAATAAAATTTTCAAAAATATTCTGTATTTTTATACTATGAACATGATGGAAATGGGATTTCTCTCAAAAGGTATCATGATTCAGAAAAATGAGGTCATTGTTGTGTCTGGATCATGTCGTTTATCCGAGGTGGGAAATAACTTTTTTGGGAACATAGCTTCTGTGAAAAACATTACTGAGTATGTAAACATAAATAAAACAATTAATTAATATTATTTTATTTTTATGCTACTCTTGATAACCTCTGAATAGAAATTCATATTGAAAATATGAGTGCACCATTGCGTTCATAGTGTGTTGTTTATCCTACGGGCGACCATAGATGAGAGGGTATGGAAGGTTAGACTATAGAAACCGCTTGAATATTCCTATAAATATTATTTTAGAGAAATGAGTTAGTGTTAACTCATTTATCTCATGGATGGAAGAGCTCTGTCCATCTACCACTGATTGTGATTTGACCTTTGAACTTCATTGGATCACAATGAAAATGAAGGGGCTAGTAGACTAGAGAGTATCAAACACAATGGATGATCTGAAAACGGGGAATGATTACTATTTTCTATTCTAAAGCACCCTAGTTGAAATTTCAATTTAGAAAATAATTTTTGTTTAAATTTTCTATTTAGAATTATTTGATGATGGTAAAACTAACAACAACCATAGTCCGATTCAATTTCTATAAAACTATTATTCAGGTTCTTCATCATACTTCAATGAAAACATTTCTTCATGCCCAAAAGACATCTGATTAGGGGGTAAGGCATATATCTACGTATCACTTGACCTGGGGAGTCTTGTTCTATGATCGGAGATGAGTTTTGGGGACCAGAGGATAAATTTTGATGAGGGGAAGATCTGTAAACTTTTCATTGCGTTGAAACATCGATGATTATTTAAGCAGAGAGAACCAATGTGTAGATTGAGATATGAGGATCCCAGATCTATTAACAGATAAATTTTATGATCACTGGAGTGACCATGATGGTCCAAGAAAGGTTTTACTTTGAGGTGGTTGGAAAAAGTGGTCTATTGAGATGAACCGTGGTGGCTCTAGGAAAGGTAGTAGGTTGGTAGGCAGTGGCTTCGGTCGGTGTGGTAGGCAGACAAATGGTAGGGAGCAGGGGGATGGTGGTAGGCCGAGTGACGGTGGAGGCCGCATGATGGCAGATGATAGGAGGCCGGGATGGTGACATGGGTTGGGTGTATCTATCTTGGGGAACACTAAAAGGGTATATCGAAAAACATATACAAATAAAAATATTGTAAAAATATAAAACATATTAAGAATATTTTTTTAAATATTATTATTAATATGTTAAACCACTCTAATTCCCACTTGTGGAGTCTAATTAATGAAGCGTCAATCGAGAAATGACCTCATTTATTATAAGAAAATTTTAATAATATTCAAGATAATTCTCTATAACTTGTGTACTTGGCCCCTGAATCACTCTTCAGAAATTATATTTAATATTATTTTAAAATAGTTAACCCTCCATAACTTCTACATACGAGGTCCAATTGACATGCCATCAACGGTGTTGTGATCCTAACATCGTGAAGGGTCTATTTATATTAGTTTGCGACATTTATGTTTTGGTTCCCTGGCTCTGTTCTATAAAGATACTGTGTTTAATAATTATAATATAATTATTATTACTCAAAAATCATGTATCAGACCAAGATTACAAACCATATGTCTGATTCACATGTCGTCTCTGAAAAAATGACCCTTACTTTGAGGTGGACCTCTTTAGGTTATTTTTGGAAGTTTATAATTTATCCTAATGGATTTTTTGTATGATAAGTATGATAATAATAATAATAATAATAATATATTTATAATTTGGGAAACAACAATCAGACGGTACAACTTCATAAGACATCTGATTGAAACATCGTTAGAGGTGTTGCGACCTTAGAGTTGAGGCTGACATTTCAAAACTGATTTCAAGCACTTAAACCGAAATGGAGGTGATGGACCCATGAGGCCCATTTTTGGCATTTGAGATAAAATGAAACTTTTTCATTAGGTGTCCATTTGGGATGAATGAATATCCAATCCGGTTTTCTTTTTCAAGAGTATCACAATGGCACAATCCATTTGTTGCGTTTCACGATCTTGGAATGGGTCCCACAACACATTGTTTGTGCACAATGCTTTGAAATGTAGTATCATTACCGGATGTCTGATTTGGGTGGATGAATAGTCGATCCTGTTCATTTTTTACCAGGATCATGATGGTGTGATCTTTTTTATTATTCAGGGCCCTCTTAAGAGGAATTTTTGTAGAATTAAATTTTCTCCCTTCATATCAAATAACGAGTTTCCAGCGTTAGTTAGCCTTTCGGGCTAGAGGCTCATTTTACTCTAGGATTATACTTTCATTACTAGTGACAACATGTTCAATATTTTGTACCCCAGTATGGATGGGTTCATTGAAAGGTGATGATGTGGGGCCACACGTCACGTGGGCCCCACGCACTTCATGTACCACACTAGAGATATTCTATCTCTCATATCTCCTTATTTTTAAATCATGTTTTTTATAAGAGTAGCATAAACTATGTGTTTTTCTATGTAAAATATAATGGTTACACACATACTGGAGTTTGAGATATGATAAATGATGTTCTGGATGTGATGCATATTCATGAAATGTCTAATGACGATAGTGATTAGGTGATGATATATCAGTGATTACTGAGAGGTACCATACATCATGGATTACTAGTGTAGTTCATCAATATCTTCCAATTAGAATCCCCCAACCCGGGAGGGTGTGGATCCTCAAGGAACAAGAGTGGAATCCCCCATCAGCAAGATTGTGGGTCCTCTATGACTACTATTAGAGTGGAATCCCCCTGACCCACCAGTGCATGGGTCCTCTATAACAATAATAGTGGAACACCCTATCTGCATGGGCATGGATCCTCTATCATCTTATTATGAGTGGAATCCCCTTAATGCACTAGGGAGATGGTCCCCGATGAATAATGGTGGAATCCTCATTACACACTAGGGTGTGTGTCCTATAATTTTAGTTCACTCTTTCTGGATGCAGATCAATGGTGAGACACACTTTGACATTACATTAGACTCATGAGTAAGAGGGGTACTTCGCCACCGAGAAACATCCTTGTGATGTGACCTAAAACCATGTGAGTGAGACAGACCCACAAAAAGAGGATAGTATCATGGCGTATTAATTGGGTACCATTAAATTGAGTGTTCAAGGAATACGGGAGGGGTACTGGAATCGTTAGTGGTTACATATGGAATTTTTCATGACTCCTTTCCTGGGTTGAGATGTGAGATTGAAATCCCATTACTCTCTTCCCTTTGGGATTCTTTGACTGAGCATATATGTGTATCCTATTTCAGTACCAACTCTTTGGGTCTTGGTTAGTCTCCTTTTAGGAGAGGTTAAGACACACAGGGTATGACATCTTTATTCCATGTTTATCTTCTCATTTTTAGACGAGTCACTCTCATACTATAGGTTGTGAAGACCATTTGAGAAGTTCATCTTTCCACCATTTCTAGATCCTTGTATTTTGGATGAGTTACACACTCTCATGTTGGGTTGAGCTGTAGTGATTTATGTTGTTCCTTTTTTATCTACTTCTTTCGTCCTTAGTATTTATTTTAATACTCCCTTATGAAATCATGCCATCCTACTATGTTCTTTTGTACTCACCCCTACTTTCGATTTTCCCCCACTTGGTGTTCCCTTGAAGATAATGGACAGGTTGATTATGATATCAAAGGAGCTTAGGGATATGGGGTTCTTCAATCATTTGTAGTGGTCATATCTTGGGATACCAGAGAAGGGATATCTTACCATTTTTACTTCTCCACTTATTTCAAGGTTGTGCCACTCTTCTGGATTAGCATGCATTTTTCCCTTTTTACCTTTTAGTTTACTTGTTAGTACCAGTAGTTGTATTATTTAGAGTTTGATTCATATTTTTGGTTTATATATAAGAGTATTGTAACATTAACTGTTTTACTATATAAATTTTCATTTTTTTGGATGTGTGTCTATGTAAATGTACTTTGGAAAAGGTCTTCCTATGTTTTTTATTCCTTTGGTGCTTGTTGCTAGCCCTTGGCCAATAGAGGTGGGCTTGCGGTAGTTGCGGCTCTAGCCCCGACATGGGTTGTGTTGCTACCACTACTATGTAAAAATACATAATTATTTTGAAAATATGTGATTTTATTTCACACTCCATGATAATTTAATAAAAAAATTATTATAATTGAATCCATGTTGTATGATATATGTGTCACACATAAGCATGAGAATAAAATTAAAGTGATGAGTATGCCCAGAACTAGACAGTGTTCAACTGAATTAAGTAATTTTTTTATCTCGTGATATGTCTTCCAAGGGATTAGGTTGTGAACTTAATATATCTTAGGACATTTTCCATCATGATTGTTTTAGAATTTATCCTTGACCTATTTTTATGATGCATTATTTTACGTTGTTGCGAAATTTCAGATGTTGCTTTTAAGTTACTATTCTATATCATGCATCATTTCTCATGTTTATGATTATCACAACTTTTATACCCCAATTATATGCATATTCTGTATAATATATTAGTTTCTTCTTGTAATTTTATTATTATTAAATTACAGGGCCTTATAGCTCACCCATTTGAAATGTTTGTCTACAGGATATCCCAAGATGTTTTATGTTCGATGGAATATTAGGATCATATTAAATATGTATTCAACAATTTCAATGTATTCATTGTTTTGGGTTGTTTTTTAATGTTCTTAATTCACAAATATATTATAATTCTTGAAATTACAAGTTTTATTTTACATTATGTTAGTTAATAAATCATGAATTAATTTATAATAAATAGTAGGGTTGTAATAGTTCATATAAAAGGAAATGTTTAGTTTTTGTGGTATTATGATTATAAAAATCTATATAAATCATTAGGGATATTTATAAAAAAATAGAATACATAAATAAATATTGTTAATTTGTAGAGTATGTGATTTTTAATACAATACATACTTATCTACAAACAACAAGATGATGTGGATCTTTCACTATTGTATATATGCATAAAACCTAAAACACTACATTTTTCTGCACTCACCCTAGAACTAGAGCATGATAAGTGGACTTGCAAAACACTTTGATTGACAGTCTTAGGGGATATCCTTTAGTAAATTTAGAAGATCGTTGTTAACCATAGTTAATTAAAAAAATACAATAATTGTCTATGTTAGTGAATAGAGTATTGATAACAAACACTGATGCATAAAAATTAATAAGATATTGAATATATTTAATTTATAAATTATCCTTTTAATGTTTTTATTTACCCATTTATTTGTTTAGTAGTTTCAAATTTATCCTCCCTAAGACTATTTTGGATTATATATATAGGACAAATATCTTATAATTCTTTGGTAGATTATGAAATCTATTATAATATAATTCTAGTTCTTATGAAATAAAATAAAAACACATCTATACTTCTCACCATTTGAAGAAAAATATGATATTTTAAGGAAAAATTATTCATACATTTCATGAAATTATATTCCCTTATGTTCTAAGTCTATAATATAATGTTATTCCTTAACAATATAAAATTAATAATGAATACAAAATACTTTCATATAAGGATCATTTCTAATGAATTGATGGTCTTATCATCTTTTATAGATTTATGGTATTATTGTCTTTTACTTTCACTTTACCATGTTATCTATAAAACTATATTAGTTCATTAGTGATATTTTTATTTTAAATCTATATGCTTTAAATTCCCACTAATATTCTATTACATGGATACAAGGTTATGTGGAGACCTTCACACATCACATTCTCTTTTTAAAAAAGGATGTATTATTAACTATTTTATAATGTGTCTTTTTAATGATGATAGTTTCAAGTGAAAAAACATTTCGTAACTAGTTTATGTTCAAATTTCTTTGACAATTAATTTAATGGGGTAGGGGAATGTAACACAACATTATTTTAGGAATAAATCATTGTTATATAAAATATGTGATACACTACTGTGAACATAAACAAACAATGATTATTTAAAAATAACAATTTTGACCTATCCACTATATTTTCATATATATGAAGGGTTAGCAAAATTATGTAATTTATACACACACACATATATTTTTATATATTTGTCCAAAATATTTTAAAATTAACTCATTAAATAATCAATCGTTTTTTCAAATGTCTTTTTGATCTCAAAATATTTTTTATTGAAAATTTGTTTTTTTTGTTTTTATGAAACAACATTGTCATTATTTTCTAGGTATTTTGAAAATTTACTGGTTAAAATTAAAGAAAATTTATATATTAGTATATAATAATTTACATTTAGTGAATATTCGGGATTTTCTAGAATATATATATTTTTGTGAATAGTGAAAATATTTCTTTTAAATTGGCATTTCATTAGATTAATTCATTAAATAAATAGTTTGAACATTATTTTAATTTTATATCTAAGTAACATATGTATTATTTAATTTTATTTAATTCAATATATCTAATTTAAATCATATTTTTAATTGATTTTATTGTGATACAATTTTTTATTATTAAAAACACATTTTTCTGAAAACATTTTTAAATTTCATAATGTTTCTCAATTTTAATAAATTAAAATAACTAATAATGAGAGATTATTTAAATTATATTTTTAAATTAAATAACTATAATTATGAATATATATTATTATAATGAAAATTAATATTTATATAGTTAATGTAAAATAATTTTTTAATTTTAATGACTTTTCGGGAAAACTGCTTTCCATAATGCTTGCAGGTTTTAAATGAAATAAAAATCACCAACCTCTGTTAATTTATTTTTATAAAATTTATTCAACATATGGTATTATAATTGATATCATTATCTAATAATGTTATCCTAATTTTTATACATTATTAATAGTTATTATAATTAATGTTTGTTTTCACAGAAAGAGGAAAACAATTAATTAATGGTAAAAATAGCTTAATAGTGACTATAAACAAATTAACCCAAATAGTATAAATATTTACATTTCCTTTTTGTTGAAACTTTGGTAATATATATTCCTTATTGTTTTTACAATACAAATGATTAAGAATCAGTTTCATAAAAAATATATTTTGATACAAAAAAACAAATATTTCATTTTTAGTTAATATTTAAAATCAATAAATGAATTTATGAATAAATATAATTTTTGACATAAATAATATTTTTTAAAAATATTATAATTAAATTTAAATTATCATATAATTCTTAAAAAGTCAAATGAAATTCTTAAAAGGGTTTAAAAAATATAATTCTCAAAATACCAATCATTCAACAATAAGTGCCTATTCTTAATTTAAAAGGGAAAAGTCACATATTTAACATATAAAATCATGTAACATAATTATTATGTTATTAATGTTATTAATGTTTTTTTTTTTTGAATCCTTTAGGACCTACAATATATTTTTGGGTTTCAAAATCCTTTATTTATGGACATGTCTCTCTTCCACATCAGCAAGGGAATTATTTAAATAATTTCATAAATATGTCTTAAAATATAATTTAAATAACCCATATTTGGCAGAAACCCAAGGTAAGAACGATTTTATGCTTTTTAGTTTTCATTAATTTATTATATATTGTCCTTAACGACTGTTTGAGAACTAATAAAGAATCCATATCATGTCCTATATAAACCCACATATGATCCAATTTATCTAAACTAAAAATCCTTGGAGAATGTAATAAATATACCTTAATATCTTTGTATTCCTCCCATTCCTCCTCCAAGATATCAATAACTCCTCCCAAGCATTAGAAATCACCCTCTCAAGGTTAAGGATATCTCTATCCTCTTTTTTGTTCAAGCATCTTCTTTATTTTATGAACTTTCTTCAAATAACTTATCTTGGGGTATGTTCTTATCTATCCCTCATTCATCTAATTTTATTTGTGTATAATTATATACCCATTTTATTCCAATTATTTCCCACAATTAACCTTTATGTACAAATATTACCATGTTTATCTTTTGTAATGGATTTCTCTTTTTTTCTTGAAGCACATTTTTTATGTTACGTCACCAAGTATCCATTTTTGGCTATTTGGGTATGTTTTCATATAAATTAGCTAAATTATTTTTTATTACCATGTTATTATAGACTCATTTCACTGTCTATAATCCCTAACACAAACCATTATGGACACCCATTACTATGTCAATTTTTTTAATGGGTTCCTCTCATTCTCCTATTTATTCAAGTTTATTCAATATATTATTTATTTTTTCTCCAATTCTAAATTATGGTTTATTTTCTAATATTTCCCCCTTTATCTGTATTTAAATTATAAATTATTATATACACCTTCCACTCTCATCATTCTCTTCCATTAATAGTTATACACCCCTGTAATGATGATGAAATTTCACCGCGATTTTCAATTCCAAACAATTGTGTAGTGAATACACCTACACATTTCCAATCAAGGGTAGTCACATTTATTATGATATTATATATATGTGGAACTAAAATATATCAATTCCA
This sequence comes from Viscum album, assembly GCA_963277665.1. Taxonomy (NCBI): domain Eukaryota; kingdom Viridiplantae; phylum Streptophyta; class Magnoliopsida; order Santalales; family Viscaceae; genus Viscum; species Viscum album. The sequence continues at coordinate 408,158,269 of OY728150.1, read as the reverse complement.
CACTCCTTTATTTGAAATCAAATATCATCTTGAAGGAATCCAAATTGTTTGGTCTTAGTGGCACAGATAAGAATGAGAATGAAATGAAAGTGATGGTTGTGCCCATAATAATATTGTGCTTCAATGCATTGTGTAATGTTTTAGTCTCATGAGATTTCATTCAATGGATTAGGGAGTGATCCTAATCAATCACAAGAAATTTCCATCATGATGTATTGAAAGTTATCCTTTACCAATGTTTATGATGCAATGTTTTATGTTCTTTCCACATTTACCATGTTTCCTTTATGTTATCATTCTATATCATGCATCATTTCCCATGGTTATGATTTTGACCCCTTTTTCACCATTAATATTCTAATTGACTAATATGTATTAAATTATTTATGTTAATCCATGTTTATTCCCTTACTATGTTTTATAGGTCACCACGTTTTTATGTATGTCCCCTTTTTATACCATGTATTTATAAGTTTTATGGAATATTATGATCATATTGAGTATGTTTTTAGTAATGTAGATTTATTCCATATTTTATATTGTTATTTAATGTACCTAATTATAAAAGCCAAAATTCTTCTAGATATTCCAGGTTATATTATGTGTAATGTTTTGTAATAAATCAGAAATTAATTTTTATTAATGTGTTGGTTTTTATATTCCCAAAACAAATGGATTTAAGGTTTTTACTTTATAAAAATATGGAATAATAAACATTAATCCAAATATAAAATAATTTCTTCATAGTTATGAATATACATTGACATTTTATTAGATAAAATTGAACATTTATTTAATCCTTTTGTAAATAAAGTATAAATCTATCATAAAATTATTCATATTGAAAGAAATAATAGAAATTTAAAAAGAGAAATAAAATTTTATTTTCAATTCTTTTATTTCAATATAAAAATATCCATAATATAATTTTTTGAATATGGACATCAAATATTATGATTTTGGAAATTAGATCATTAAAAACATATTTATGAGTGTTTAAGTTATAGTGTCCCTTAACTTGAGTCTAACTCACCACATTTGTTTTTATCATCAAAAATATTAAAATTATGTTGAATTTTTACACTAATAAATAACTTTTCAAATTATATTTTTCATTTTAATTTATTTAGTTACATTTAATATTTTACCTATATAATCAGTCAAGATCACATAATTTTTTTTGGTGACATTCAAATCATATTTCAAAAATGAATACTATTGGTTAATTATAGTTAAAGAATTCATAATTATATGTTATAAAGATTTATAATAAGAAATAATTACAAATTTGATATATTAAAACTAATTTCAAAACCATCAAAGAATGATGGTTTTGAAAAATGAAATTTATTACAATTATGAATACAGTAAGCTGTACAAACTGATTACTAATGATTCAATTTATCAAAAAACCTAAAAATAAAATGTATGTATTATTATTTATTTATATATTTATTGTTATATTATAAATATGGTATAATTTATATAAATATACATATAGTGATATTTTTTTTATGTGGTCATGAAAATGATTGACATCACTTCATGGAGGTAGAAATCTACAAATATTCATGAACGATGTTATCATAATTCAATATATTGAAATGTAATAAGTTTTATTGTATTGTATACTTCTACATTGATAAAAATGTCATTAATATAATATTTATAAATTGAAATGTTATAATATATAGTCTTAATAGGTTGTGATGGAAAATGAAAAACACCATTTTGTGAGGTTATATTCCACTGTTCACACAAATGATGGATTCATTTGTTATTTGATGGTATGAGGAGATAGATATAGTTTATCAAAATAGTATAAGAATATATCTGCACTCTTAAATTTTTTTTTATTATTTCAACATTTTTTAAGAATATATTATGTAGGTAAAAATAATAATAAAACTTTTTATAGAAACTTATACATCATCTTTAGAAAACCTCCATTACATTACACCATAAGACCTCTATGGAATCTATTATGATTAATATGATACCTCTAGATCTTGGAGAGGGATGTAAGGAAGTTTTATATCAATTTATTTTTTAATTTTCTGTGATAAAATGGTGTGATGAAGAGATTAGAGGATGTTTCCTTTTATAAATCAGGGGAAGAGCATTATTGTAATTTATTACTATATTAAATTAATATAAATTAATATTCATGTTAGAGTGGATTTAAATTGATATAATTTAATTATATGGTGTGTATAGGTATAAATAAATTTTTCAAGTGAAATTTTTAATTCTTTCTATTATGTTCTTAACCTTTTCTATTTTTTAAACCCTCGTTAACCCTTTCGACAATTATGGTGACGTCAATTTTATTTACAATTTTTGAGTCACGAAAGTTAGTGTAAAATAAAACAATGAACCATAAATGGAATATGGTAGGTATTATAAACTATATACCATTAATGTGCTAAAGAATTATAATTTTATTAATTTTAAATCATTTAAAATATTGTTTATTATTATAAAATATCCCTAATTGTACTTTTGAAGTATTCATTTAGATTAACCTTAGGGTAATAATATGACAATTGAATTTGATTAAAAAAATTAAACATCTATAAAATTTTATATTTATCTATAAAATTATTGGGGCACTGTTAATCACTCAAACAATACTAATTTTATACTAACTAATATCATTTACATTATTTTTCTACATCTTGGGTCAGAACTGTGTTGATGTTACCTATGGGATTAAGGTAGTTATAGAATAACTAAAAAATAAATAAAATTTACCATGATTAAAATATTTTTCTATTATCCACATAACCTTTTATATTAATTAATAATATCTTTCTATCTTATTGTGAACATATAAGATAAATTTTGAAACAAGAATGTGAAATTTTGTATTTTTCTTAAATTAAAATAATATAATGTAAAAAATCAATTATAAAAGGAAAAAATGGAAATATTTTGTATTTATGGAAGAATATAAAATAAATATACCCAACTAATTAAATAAATAAAAGTTTTTGAATGGATTAATATCCATGGAATATTAGATTTTACATTAATGATCACATTTTATCTTTAATGGGGTGACAAAAATTAACAAGGATTTCTAATCCTAATGAAAAAAAAGAAACGAATCATTTTTCCAAATTTTTACCACATAATTATTAATATATATAATTTTCTCAAGATTAAATTACATTAAGTTTGAAAATAAAATTCAAAATTAATCCCTCGAAACACGATTAAAAATGTGTTTTTAAAAGAAAATGACTTATTAGTATTACAATGTTTTTATACCAAATTGAATATTAAAATTATATAAAAATGAAATAAATTAATTTTATATCAATATAAAATTTTTAATTTTTAAAAGTATCCAAATTAAAAATTTACTATGTAAATATTTTCAATTAAAGTATAGTTTCTTTTAAAAATCTGGAGGTTTTACCATTAGTTTAAAATAAAATAGTTACAAAAATTAAAAAATAAATATCCATATTATATTTTTCACAAGTGGTATTAAAAATTTAATTAATTTTGATAATAATAAAATTAAATAATTTTTAAATAAATATTTTAAATTAAATCATATAATAGATAAATCCCACATATGATTTGAAATTAAACATTATTTCTTTAACTAATAAATAACATAATATTATAATAATGAGTATAAATCTAATATTTTTTATATGAAATGAAAATTATTTTTCAAGATATTATTTAATTATATACACTATTAACCTTTTTCTATTGATAAATTCATTGGAATACCTTATTTCCATCATTGAATTTGTATTTTCATCATTTATTATAAGAATAATCTTTTTCGGAATATGAGATACATTGATGTGATGTTGAATGGATCTAAATTTCTATGCTATTTCCCCATCCATAATAGGTCTCAATATATTTATTTCTTAAAAATCAACACAATAATATAGTGTTTTCTAATTGTCTCTATATAATTTTTCATTCGGATCCATCTGAATCCTTAAGAGAAAGAGGTCATTGTATGAAACATTTACCAAAAATGGTCTTGATCCCAACCATATTTAAAATCCACAAAATAGGATAGCAACGTTTTATTATGTGTTTGAATATTCCTCTCAGATTAACCATCTATATATGGATAATATGATGTTATACATTTTGTCTTTGTATTAAATTCTAATTAAGGAATCCACTAAAAAATTGAGGTAAAGCTAAGATCCTAATAAAATATAATATAATAAGGTACTCCATGTAACCTTACCACTTTTTTAATTAATATCCGTTCATAATTATGAAGAGACAAATATTCTCTAATTTTAATGAAACATGATGATTTTGTTATGTGATCTATTACAAATCGAATAGTATTATTCCCATTACATGTTTTGGGAGTCTGTTGATAAAATATAGTGTAATTTTCACATTTTACATTATGGTATGGTAATGGTTATAAAATTAAAATATATTTATAACTCTCATTCTTAACATACTAATATTCTCCCCATCTATATATCCACTCTATAATAACCTTTTCATGTTTTCCCAAAAAAAATAATTTTGAGATATTAATATATTTTAAGACAATTTGGATAAATATTGAATGTTGGAACATGAGATTCATCAAATAGATCCTTATTCAGATATGGAAAATAGAGGAAACTTAATCATTTCATATACCTTTTTATTATCTCACAATATTTGTTAGACTTAGGAACATTTTTCACCTTCTTCTACAACTTCACATCCTTATTTTTCACCTCATTAGTCTTCACATGGATGTATGACTGAACAATAATGTTATAAATATGTTATCTATCCTTCTTCCTAAATATTTCATGATAAATATTTTTTAATATAAAAATATGGGATCTACTTCAGAACTCATCATGGAAAAACTATCAAGGTCATTCCAACCTAGAGTATCATCCACCTTTTTCACCATTCCAGGATGGTAGTATCATGAGTACTCAAAAGAATTGATCAATTAATACCATAATTATTAGATCATAGTTAAATAGTTCATCATGAATATATAATTTAATAATTTATTATCTATGTATATATATCACATATTTCAACATATTGATAATAAATCTATATCTTTAATCAAAAACTATGTTTACTAATTCTAAATCCTGATTACTGTAATTTTTCTCATTTAGTATTGAAATTGTGAGAGGAATATGAAATCACCATATAATAATACATGATGATTCATCCTTTTCCTTTAATAAATCCATCAATTTATATCACACATAATTCTCCACTACATTTTTGGTGTATGTACATGTGCAATTATCCACCATCTTTTCAACTACTTGAAATTTTACTCAAATTCACATTTCCATAGGAATTTGGACCCCTTCTGTGTCCACATGGGTTTTTTGTAGATATCCATGTTCAATTACACACATATATTTTATATTATCCAAAAAATGATGAAATTGATGAATTTTAGTTATCAGGGTTATTTTAAGTAATTGGTCAATGTATCACATCATTAAAGTATTTATCGATTTCGCTCACATGAGAAAATACGTCCCACGAATGAATCATTTTGTGTACATAACATTCACAAATGAAATTTGGAATACATATTCTATTTCATTATGGATATCAAAAAAATCAAAAAGTAGTCTTCATGTTATTCTTTTCCCATGAAATACATTAAAATATCATCTATAAACACTGTAAAAAAAGATTGAGGTAATAACCAAAACTATATTAAATAAATCCATGAACATAAAACAGATATTTTAATATAAAAGAAATTAATGTAAATTAATAGTTGAAAAATATTATACAGATGTATTTCATTGGTATATCTTATAACTTGACCCTCAATTGATGATAACTAGTGTGATGGTATATAGTAAAAAATTATTTATGTCCATGTAGTTTGTCCAAAAACCCATCGATATGGTGTAGAAAAAACTTATTCTTGAAATTGATCATGTTATGCTGTTTATAATTAGTAAAAATAGACCTCAAAATGTCTTTTATTTTTTTATAAATTCTACAGGTTCACCCTATAGTGACATACAAGGGAATATGAATCCCAATTATTCACATATTATTTTTTAAGTTTCTCCAGATGCATTTGCGAAAAATATATCTCATCAATTATGTGTAAGACACATATAATGGAATTAAATTATATTTTATTTTCGTATTCATCATCACCCCAAAATATTATCAAATGTTTCATTATAATATCATATGTTACATCCTTCCATGAAAATTGATATGGGAACTATATATTTACAACCATTCCATTCCCAGAATCACATCAAATTCATCAAGATGGGGAATAAGAAGATTTTTGGGATGCATATTCCAACAAACGTATAACAGAGATGATCTATAATCATGAAATAAAATAATATTATCATTGTGATCATTTAATTTTATTCCAATATCTAATCATATATGTATATTTGTGACACCATTAGAAATGTTTTTTAACATAAAATAGTTTGTAGTATAATAATCAGAGTGAAATTTTCAACACTAGAGTTTAGTGTATGTGTACTTTTCACCACATCATTATCCAGACCCATTAAAATTGTAATATAAATGGAAATATATTTATGATTTTTATTTTTGCGATGTTTATGCCTACAATGATAAATATATTTGTGATTAGGGAATGGATTCTCATAATGGAAAATCCTCATATATCTAAAAAATAAAAATTCCTTATATTAACACTTGTTCTTATATATTTAATTTTTCAAACCTTTCATCACCAATTGAAATTATCTAGATCAATGTATATACATTCAATAATTAAATCATTTCATAGTTACATTAAAAAATATCTGGTGTGATTTCCACTATATTTTTTTTATTTAGTTAATTTGAAATTTTTTCCACCATGGGATTTATTATTAGATATTGAGCCATCATATCATATTTCATGATTTATTAATTTTTTTTGATGTTTATTATGGATAAATCATTTCAGGAACTTTCTTTTCACCACTAAATGTTTGATAATTTCTCCTCATGTGGTGGATTATAAATCCATAATCTTACCTTCAAGTTATTTTATATTATACTTAATTTGTTCTAATAGAATAATAATATTTATCTTTATTCTCAAAAATTACTTTTCAATATTAACAATACAATTTTAATGATAGTATATACATAAATTCCTTTATAACCCATTTTCAATACAAGGAGTTTAACTCTTCACAATTGATTCATGTTACTAATAAGAGTAAATCATTGATCATCATATCCTTTTATGTGATAGACTGAAAAGAAAACTTCTTCATTCTAAGAGCATTGAAGAACAAAAAATATCATTTCCTTCACATTGATTCATTTCATGTACACTACTGTATCAGAAGAACCATATAATGTTGGTGGAAATTATATTATAAAAGGATCAATGGAATGTTTCCCACTCATTGGTGCATTATGAATATTATTCTGATTTATTTTATTTCACATAGATTGTATGATTGGAGTGATTATAATTTGAAGATATTATATCATAGATCTATGTCCATTTTGATTATATTGAATAAAATCCTTTCATTTTCCATCACATTCATTGTTCATGGGATTCATCTCAATTGTATCCACTACATAAAGCCAATGACATAATGTAAACATCATGCAATAGTAATAATTGATAAATATCATATATTTATAAAAATAAATCTTAATATGTCGTAAATTATGACACATTTTTATAATCATATGACAATTTAGGTTGAAAAAATATAATATTTTGATCAATATAGTTTTTTCTTGGGATATATCTTTTTCTGTACCACAACCCAATCTCCAAAAATAAATAAGTCATACTCGGATACCAAGTATAACAACCCATGCATATCATAGTTGGATATTACATGTTTTTAATGAATATTCAATATATATCCCAAGTAAATTATACCAAGTACTATAGGTTTTTGTTTAATTATATAGAAGATATATAAAAATATTTTTTAGGTTCAAACATCTTCTTTTTAAACACCAATTTTACATTTTAGACCCTTCAGACGCAAAACACTTAAAACCTTCCATTAAAACTTGCGGATGTAAACCATATGAAACATATATCTTGGGAGGTCACTAAGGATAAACATGGAATATACCAATAATAAGAATATATAAGATTATCATATGGTTATGATAATCAAGTGCATTCTCTCATTATAAATATTTAAAAAAGAGAATCTTTGATCATTAATTCTAAAATCAAGTCATTTAAAAAACATAACCAAAAGGATGTCAATGTAGTAACCATTATCCAATATTTATAAAAAATGTATTTGAACCATTCGTCTAATAAATAATAATCATGTGAAAAAATTATTCAAATTCATGTCCACAGATATACTTGTGAGAATAAATAAAATGAAATCAATCCCACACAATAAAATGTGAATAAATCAATATTCAATCATTTTTATACATAATATTGTGTGCATGGAAATAAATAAATAATACTCACCTAACAAAATGTGAATATAAATATATTTTAAATCATTTCAATGATTATATTTCATCACCTCATACGTTATTAATGTCACATTACCCATTGAATTGGAGGTATAGAGTGGATCCAATTACCACATAATATAAATACATTTATAATAATTATATAATATCTTAAAATAATTTTTATATCATCATAAACCTACATTTTTGGAATAAATATGTTTTTTTAAAAACTCATAATAATAATAATAAACCATCCAAATAAATTATACGTATTTTATCATTGAATCATATACTAATAAAATCATAATAAACATAAAAAAAATTATTTTCCCTTGATAAATTTATTTTGAAGTATCACATGAATATTTCCTAAGAAAAATATCATAATCATTATAAAATCCTATATAAAAAATTTATTACTTAATTCATATTAAGTAAAAAATTTATGTAACATTGGAAACATATAAATTAATCTTTAAAGCATTTAATGATCATGATTTTGGGAAATTTCATACATACAATAATTATAAACACATAGATCATTTCATACCTTTTTAAAGAGTTACATGTTAAGAAAATTACTTAAAGATACTTAAAAACAAAAAAAACTAGAACATTTGTAAAAAATAATATTAGAAAAATTATTTAATAATATTAAAAAATATTCTTAAAAAAATTAATAGTACATGGATATGGATGAAATGGTTTTTTAAGTGGAAGAGGAAAAATAATGTTTTTTTCAAAAACAATTCTTAACCATTTTGATTACGAACGCTAAAATATTTGTACTAGAACATAAAAAGTATAAATATGAAAAGTGAAAAATAAAAATAAATGGGTTTAATCAAACAAGGATAATATAATTTACACAATATAAATTCAAACATAAATAATTATGTTTAACATGGGATTGAATTATTATTCACTTAGCTCAAGAGTCTTATTAGTTCGTATAATTTAAAAAATTATATATAATGAAAATATATTTTTTATAAAACTATTATTGAAATAAATTCATTTATAAATTACTATATATCATTATATTTCTATTTCTGATTATCCTTTTACTAACAATTCTTCCTTTAAATGGATATTCATGACGAAACAGACCATTCTCCTATAAATGTTTCAGTTAGATGGTTCTAGTTCATGTAAATTGGTATTGGTTTCATTATATCCAAAATCTCAATATTGAAATATGTATTATATTTATTCATTATATATAATTTTATAATAATTCATATAAATAGATGATGAAAAATGAATTACATCACTTTTGGATATGGTAGTCCATATGTATGCATGTGTGATGATTCCTCTTTTAGATGGTTGAAATGAATAATAGGTAACTAGAAACTGAACATTAAAAATTTAGTTTTATATTATAAAATTCATGTATTTTTATTTAATTTATCCCTTCTAATATCCATGTAAAAAACAAGAAAGTAACATCGCTTCATAGAGGTTGTAGTGCACACGTAAACAAAAATGGAATTATCATCGTCCAACGGATGGAAGGGTTACATATTAGATAAAATATTATAACTAAATAAGATTTACTTTATCATAGATATTTAAATTAAATTATAAATCCACCTCAATAAATATCCATGAATTATGTTAATGGGAAATGAATAATATATCAATGTGGAGGTGGTTGACCACATGTACAAATGAGCAATACATTATTTATCATTTGATGGAAAATAGTGTTGATAACGTTGGTTACATTATTGTAATAATGTTTTTAACATTTATGATACAATATTTTTTTAATGATTTATAAAATGTATTTAGATTTTATTAAGAAGAAATAATTTTAAACAGGAAGATTTAGAAGATTACATTTTCTTATGTATACCACCTTTTGATATACTTTTCATGCCCAATTTAATGAACTTTTAAGAAGATAAAAACCCTTAATTAGTGTAAACATAAGTTTAGAGGTGAATTCGATACATTTCTATTGAGCTAGGTGGCTAAAAGTGGTGTATATAAAAGATTGGATTCCATTTAATAATTATGGAATGACCACTACATGTGTTTTAAAAGTTTTATAATATGATATTGTTATATTCATGGAAACATGACCTATAAATAATTAATTTTCATTACAATAGTGATATGGGAATTAATACCTTCATCTAATAAGAACTATGAAAAAAATATTGTGGTCATTTCAGTTACCTTAATCATGATACACTCATTTTATACTTTTTAGAAAGGCAGAAATATTCTTACCATAGTTTATATTTCAGAGGTATTTAAATGCAATTTCAATCCTTATTAAATCTAGAAAATATATTTCAAAATATTGAATCCATTTTTTAAGATTAAATATTTTGAAATGATTGTAATTTGATTACTGTAAAAAAAATACAATAGAAAACCAATTTTATGATAAACAATTTTATAATTATAAACTTATTTTTAATCCAATATCATGTATTATAATGATCCAAAAAGTGTATATAATAAAAAAATTAATGAAAATAAAAAAAAATAAAAAAATTGAAAAAATAAATGGATATTTGAAACCAATAAAAAATAATGATTTTTTCTTTTAAAATATCCATTTTCATTATTCAACTAAGAATAATATTTATAGATGATTCCAAAAAACACCATTATGTAATTTATAAATGAGAATTTCAAAAATGTAGTTAATTTTTTATATAATAGAATTTATGAAAGGATGTATAAAAAAATATATTGTTAATGTGAAAATTTTATTAATTTTATTGAGGAAAAAATGGTTTCGAATTATAAAATGTCTCAACTATAAAATAAGAACTTATGAATTGATAAATTTTTATTACATTAGTCATTTATACCTGCAGTTACTAATTTTTTTTACTATTGAAAACATCTCCTTTTGTGGATATTTTATAATATGCACATAAAAATTATAAAAATATTAATAATATATTGGGGTTCTATTAAATTTATGTGTTATGTGGAGATAATAATATTAAATAATTAAAAGTTTATTTCAAATTAAATAGATATAAATTATTTTTATGTTTTTAATAATAGGTTTTTATTGTTTCTGAAAAAATATCAATTATCAATAAATGTAGGATCATCATTATTAGATTTTTACTCAATCAAATTTGTTGTCTAAGAATTAACTATGGATTATTATAATGAATTATAATGATAAAAAATAGATAATGAGGCAATACAAGAGTTATACACCCCAAACACTACTGCACAAAAGATTTGAAATTAATCACTCTTGAATAAAATTTTATAACGAAATTATGGAAATTATTTTAATATAATTACAAAATATTTTTAAACATAAAATTTAAACTATAAGACAACTAAATGAATTATATTTTTTAATAGTACTTATATAATTTTAAACGTATATCACAATAATAGAAGCATGGCTAAAAAAATTAACCAATAAACAATATGATATAATTAGTGTTTCAGGGGGTGAAATATATAAATGGGAATATAGTAGAGAATTTCTTATATTATAAAATTTCCTTCCATTAATATTTTTAAATTAAAACCTATAAAAAATGAATATGATGCATAATTTCAGAGAAAAAGAAAATGCATAATTTTTTTTAATTTTTTCCCATTGATTTCCCATTCCTATTTAACCATAAATGATAACATATCCTTAATATTCTATTCCAAAAAAATAAATTAAATTCTATATAAATATAAACTAAAAACATATTAATTAATATTGTATTATTTTTTGAAAATTATGTCTAAAATACTAAAATAGTTTCTTATAACATTGATAATTAAGAAAAATTCCATTTCTTTCATTCTATTAATATATGCATCCCAAAATAGAAAAATATCACACATTATAAATCCTGATTGTTATTTATTTTTGTATTATGATCTATATTATAAAATATTAGTAACATTGGTACTCTATTCAGAGAGAAGCAGAATTCATTAAAATAAAGTAACACAAGGGTGATATTTGACATTGTCTATTAAATGGTATTTTTGTAAGATGAAGAGTTGATTTTTGATGTGGATTTCAAATAACATAAATGTTTATATTTTTGTGATCTATAAAATGTATTATGAAATTTTTGTTATAGTATGTGTTCCATTTTCCCAAAAATATAACGTTGGTATAATAAATAAAATTCTAAATGTTGGTATAGTTGTAAGATTCATGTGTCTACAAAAATGACAAAATTATCCCCATCTAAAAATGAATGACATGTTAATAACTGTACTAGGGATTTGAAAAAATAAATATTTCATGAATCGTATTAGATTTTAGAATTTTTTTTAAAATATTATAAAATATAAAAAATAGATATTGAAAAAAAAACATTTTATGTGTATACTATGTATCAAAGCATTAACAGGATATGAAAATAATGATTTTTTTGAAAACATATATGTGGGAACTCATTAAAGACACTTGATTGGAATTTTATTATTACCTCCCATACACAAAGTGTAAAGACCCATAAAATTCAAGGGAATTTTTTTTATCTTAATTTTCATGGGAATCATACAACAACACAGTTTCTGACGTCACCTAATTCTGTGGCCCAGTGTGCTCGGTATCTTTTTCCGAAGTTTTGCTCGGGTACGTTCAGTGAAGGAACGAGCGGGTTTTTCTGACCTTTGAACCGGTGCTCGGAATCAAATTCTGAGGGCACCGATGGAATCGCAGCACTAGTAATTGCTTAGAAACACCTTTTCCGGAGTTGCGTTTTCTCGAGTGTGGTTTTTAATTTTTTGGGTTATGTTAAGGAACAAAATAAAAGTGGTGCAACCAATTTTTATTTTATTTTTCTTAACCTAAGTTAAGTGGATGATGTAAGGCCCACAATATCCTTCCCACATGGTAGGATATTTGTGAGGTGGGGCCCACATGACCCCCACCATTTTTTTTCTTCCTAAACCCCCTCCTTTAATTATGTAACGAACATGCACCCCCTTCATAATGAAGTCAACCCTTGCGTTTAATCTGGTTAACACACGCCCCATTAATTTGGTAGTTTAAACGTTGCAATTAATTCACTTAATTGATTGTTTCATTTTTGAATTCAAATCTTTGGCTTGTGAGTTAATAAAATAAGGCAACTCTTATTTTATTAAGGGTTGTTGGGTCATGAGAGGTTTGGGAGAAATCACTCATGCCGTGAAACACTCCTTCCTCGACGAAGAACACGAAGAACGTGAAGAACGCGAAGAACGTGAAGAACGCGAAAAATGCGAAGAACGCGAAAAACATGAAGAACATGAAGAACACCGACCTCTGATGAAGGTCGAAAATAATGCCGGATCCTTGGAGATCAACGATGTGACACTGACAAATCCTTTCTTCGCGATGCGACGTTCCTCCTTCTGCAACGCTTCTTCCACGACGCTTCTTCTGTGACGTTCCTTCTTCCATGACCTGCAATTCTCTGATGAACCCTTTATTGATGGCACTCGAGGTAGGGGTTTTTGGTTCATTTAAATCTACAAGATTTATATCCTCGGAATGTGTTTAAAATTTTTCAGAAGTTGTTTAAACCGCTAACGTGGTGGGTGCGGACCAACGAACAAGTTCGAACCCACCGTTTCTTCGTTCTTGGTGTGCAGATCGGTGGGCGATGACGAAGTAGGCCGCAAGGGAGTTATGAGGTCTTCGTAGTGAAGGACTGGTCCCGAGAGGGCCATTGGCGAAGACGGTAGGCAAAACTGACCACCGGAGCTCGTCCGGTGGTCCGCGGAAAACACCGACGGCGGCACCCGGCGCGCCGCTGGGAAGGCTCGCCGCAGCTGAATCCGCAGCGGCAGTTCGCTGGTCCCGTGACCGCGAGGGACCGAGGGAGGCGGGACGCGGTGCTCGGCCGCATCCATTGGAAAGGGGTGGCCCCACACGGGGCCACAGTTTCATTCAAGGGGGCGGTGCCCCTTTGTGCGGCCACTTGGCCAGCGCCAAAGCGCCGGGTTGAGCCGCCTGGCCAGACCGCCAAGCCGGGCCGCGCCCAAGTGGGCCGGACCCGGGTCGGGTCAACCCGGTTCGGGCAGACCTAGGGGGTACCGGGCAGGGTCGGGCCGGGCCCGAACCCCATAAACCGGAATTTTATGATCTGTTGCTCATAACATGGGCTACGGACCTCCGATCGATGCACTGTCAGTTGCATAGAAATCCTTGGATCGAGACTAACATTTAGGTATATTATACTCAAGGTTTCAGAGTACTTTGGGTTCGGCCGGGTTGGTTCGTACACAAAACCAATCGGGCCCTCAGAGCGGAAACGCTTATAACTTGTGCTCCGGACATCCGATTGATGTGCCATCGACTTTGTTGGATTCCTTTTACTGAGACAGACCTTTTGGCTTACTCCGCTCGAGGTTTGGATGCAGCTGGAGTATGGTCGGGTTGGTTTTGAATTAAAAACCAACCGGGCCCCTAGGACGAAAAGGCCAATAACTCTCAGACCGGGCGTCCGATTGATGCGCAATCTGTGAAGTTGAGTTCCTGTTGACGATACAAATCTTTTGGACACATAAACTCCGGACTATGTGTCAGTTGATGTATTAGACCCTCGGCTGATGGAGCGGACCCTCCTGAACGAGGTTTCTTTCTGCGAGAACCTTAGAGCTGGTTGCGACTGCGACAATGATGACAACTGTACAGAAATACTCTGTGGATTCGACGGTGATGACTACAGCACTTAGCGATACTATGTGGATCAGTGCTGCCAATCCTATGTGGGCAGATGCTGTGTGGGTCAGTGCTCAACGGTCATGTGTGGGCCAGTGCCTACAGTTCCTGTGTGGGTCATTGCGGGGGTTAGTTACCTAGCGATCCTCTGTGGGTCATTGCGGGGGTTAGTTACCTACCGATCCTGTGTGGGTCATTTTGGGGGATAGTACCTATCGTTCCTATATGGATCTGATGGCTTAGATGAATCAGTGGCAGTATCTAATCATCTCTCTCGTCTTACGAAGTAGTATACCAGTGTGATTTGAATCTTGTTTTGCTTTCCTATGTGGATTGTGTTGTGCTATCCTGTGTGGACGTGATCGAACTTGTTCTCGGATGTTGGAGACGAACTAGAATTGGTGACTTAGGTATATGTATGAGCCTATACCTAAGCAGTGTCGGATGTTACTTCATGATTATATATTTCATTTGTGGATTATCCTTTGTGGATTATGGAAGACCTTCAGGGGTCTCAGAGTCACTACTGAGTATCTTATACTCACCCCTGCACAAGCTATGCCCACACTACGTTGTGTTGGTTGCAGACGATGGACATCGTTGATCGTGGTTGAGGCTTGCGGAGCAGTCGGTACCTAGAGGTGGACCACTGGGCGGGATATACACGAAGCGGATGGCTGGACCCGAGGAGCTCAGGTGGATACCTGTACCTACCCATCAGGTAGAAGTACCAGTGGACGGATTGATTTTATGGATTTACTTTTCAGTTGTTGTAATCCCTTTTTCATTTATACTTTAATTTTAGTTTGGGTTTGTATTCTGGCCCACTTAATTTTCCGCACTTACTTTTGTACCCAGTTTTTAAATAGTGTTTACTTCTGATTGCTTGCTCTGTGGTGTTTGTTACTTTACAAAGGCAATGCCTTCCCTTTTTACCAAGAATTACGCCTTGGTGCTAGTCTCCATCCCATGGCCTATGGATGGTGGGCTTGGGGTAGTCACGGCACGGGCCCCGAGGACGGGTCGTGACAAATTGGGATCAGTGGGGTTCGGTTCTACCATAGAACATTAGACTCTGATCTTTCTTCTATGTGAAGCAATAGTGTTAAGGGTATTGACTGTGGTTATCAGTCCAGGGAGTCCAGTATTGGTGCGGCTGCCGACATATCCATACACCAGGACCCTGACTTCTGATTTTTGACTTAATGCACGAAAACATTGATTGCATGTGTGTTTCAAGTTTTCTTTATGATTACTTTTTTTCATCTCACCAGGTATGTTTTTTGACCATGGAGCACCTGTTTCTTTTCAATATAGCCCCATGATGTTATCCAGCTAGGGTTCCGAGTGTTGTACATGACGACAGACCACCGAGCGACGAGGCCTTGGTATAGGGCCCTTTGATAGCAGAGGCATCGGCGGTACCTCTACCAGCCGAGCCACCAATGCTACGAGCCCTAGCCGCTGACGATGCATGTCGCCTTAGTAAACTGCACGATTTTTAGTGTCAGTGACCGCCCAGGTTCTTGCGTGGAGACAGACCCTCAGGCAGTCGATGATTGGCTAGAGGCTGTTGTACGAGTTTTGAGGTTAGTGGGGCCACCAGCAGACCTCATGGTGATCCTCACAGCGATCCTCCTACACGCGGCAGCAAGAAGATGGTGGAGCTTGATGCTCCAGGTTCACGACGAGGAATCTCTCCTTTGGATGGACTTTGAGAGCCTCTTCCTCTTAGAGTTCATCCCAGCCACTCTCCGTGCGGTGCGCATCCAAGAGCTTCTTCAGGTGCGGTAGGGCAGCTTGACGGTCGCCCAGTACTCAGAGAGATTTATAGATCTCTCCCCCTATTCGACGGACATGGTACGGAACACATTCTTCCGGGCCCTGACTTTTGAGCAGGGGTTGAGGCATGAGATCATAGCATCGCTAATCTCCCTCAGCATTCCGACACAGGCAGGGGTACTGGAGAGAGCCCGTCTGATCGAGTGCTTCCTTGCTGAGCCTACATCAGCAACGAGACCTACCGTAGGGCGGCACGTATCAGAGTCTTCTGCAGCAGGCAGTCGACAGATGACTCATGGGTCCAGGCAGACCAGACCCTTAGGCAGATGACCTCAGGACACTGGCTCAGTGGTGCGGGGCACACAGCGCGGAGCCAGTCTTTCGAGAGGCAGACAGTGCTACGCATGCGGCGTGCAGGGCCACATGGCTCGTGACTGCCCGACCTTTCGTGCAGAGGAGCAGCAGACAGTTGAGGGGCCACCAAGGCAGAGGCATAGGGTCGACCATGGCGGTCCGTAGGGAGCAGGCAGATGAGGCGGAGGAGCTGTCCGAGCAGCAGGTGGTGGGCGACGCTTTGAGGCTCTACCACCACCACCACCAGGAGGTCCACCCTGACCATAGGGAGCTAGCAGGAAGAGACAAGCACAACTTCAGGCAGCAAAGTCCTATGACCATGGTGCGCCCGAGATGATTTGAGGTATTACTTGTGTCTATTCCACCCTTGTTTCAGTTCTTATAGACATAGGAGCGAGTCAATATTTCATAGCTACTGCCCTTGTTCGGAGCTCGGAGATTCCGACAGAGTCATTGGCTCGATCCTTACGGCTAGAGACTCCTACGGGAGCAGACTCAATGATTACGCACTGGTGCCGGTAGTGTGAGATTACTCTAGGAGGTGAGAGCTTCAGCTGTGATCTTCTTGTAGTGGCGTCGAGGCCTTACAACGTTATCTGGGGCATGGACTGGTTATCTACATTCCATGCTCAGATTGACTGTATTAGGTGCAAGGTGTGATGTGTACACACCAACGGAAGCAGGTTCACCTTCATCGGTGACAAGGGAGCCTTCTTAGCACATGATGGACTCTCGCAGAGAAGAGGACAACCCATCGCTCATCAGTTGGCTAGCCTCATCCTTCGAGCAGTTGACGTGCAGAGTCCTGGTTTTCTTACAGTGGTTGATCAGTATGCTGACGTTTTCCACGATGACTTTCTTGGACTACCTCCTCACAGAGAGGTAGACTTTTATATTGATCTGTACCCCAGGACAGCCCCGATATCCACCCCAGCATATCGGATGGCTCCCGCCGAGTTTCGAGAGCTACGGGTACAGTTGGAGGACTTGCAGGGCAAGGGATTCATCCGACCCAGTGTTTTGCCCTGGGCTTCCCCGATTTTGTTCGCCAAGAAGGCAGACGGGAGCTTGCGAATTTGTGTCGACTATCATCACCTGAACCAGGAGATAGTGAGGAAAAAGTATCTTCTAGCGAGGATTGATGACCTCTTCGATCAGCTCAAGGGAGCATGGTGGTTCTCAAAAATAGACCTTAGCTCAGGCTATCATCAGCTCTGACTTCGGGATGAGTACGTGCAGAAGATGACCATCAGATGTCGGTATGGCCACTATGAGTTCTTGGTTATGTCATTTGGAATAACCAATGCTCCATTAGTGTTCATGGGCCTCATGAACAGGATCTTTCAGCCATACCTCGATTGTTTTGTCGTGGTCTTCATCGATGAAATTTTTATATACTCGACGACTAAGGAGGAGCATGCCTATCACTTGCGGGTTGTACTGGACACACTCCGAGAGAACCAGATTTATGGTATGCTCTCGAAGTGTATATTCTGGATACGTGAGGTCCACTTCTTGGGACATGTCATCTCTGAGGCGGTATTTTCATTGGATCCTGTGAAGATCGAGGCAGTGATATCTTGGGAGCCACCCAGGAGCGTGACGGAGGTGTGGAGTTTCATGGGACTAGCTGGTTACTATCGGAGATTTGTGGTAGAATTCTCCAGAGTTGCGGCACCACTCTCATCTTTGACGAAGAAGGGGTAACCCTTTGTGTGTTCAAACAGATGTCAGTAGAGATTCCAGGAGATGAGACAGAGATTGACCAGCGTGCCTATCTTAAGGCTACTAGAGAAGGGAGTTGGGTACGTAGTTTAATGTGATGCATCAGGGACCAGATTCGGATGTGTCGTGATGTAGGATCGGGCCGTGATAGCCTACGGATCACGTCAGTTGAGGCATCATGAGCAGAACTACACTACCCATGACCTTTAGTTAGCAGCAGTGGTCTTCGCTCTGAAGATGTGGTGACTCTATCTGAAAGATGAGCGCTTTACAGTCTATTCTTACCATCAGAGTCTCAGGTACATCTTCTCGCAGAAGGACCTGAAACTAAGACAGCGGTGATAGGTCGAGTTCCTCCAGGTCTATGACTTTGAGATATTCTATACTCCTGGGAAGGGTAACGTAGTAGCCGATGCTCTCAACAGGATGACGGGCATTCAACTACTTGGGGAGGCGACAGAGCAGCTAGCCGCTCTGCAGATATCTTTCATGGATTGAGATGGAGAAGCCTTTCTTCAGTCACTCACAGTCACTCCTCCACTACTGCAGTAGGTCAGAGAGGCATAGCGTGGGGACGCTGACTGTGAGACGTGGTGTGCGCAGATATCCTCAAGACAGGCACCTGATGGTTTCTCCTTAGGAGGAGAGAACTATGTCATTTCTATAGGATGTACCTTGGTACCAGTTGCTTTACGGGAGGAGGTTCTGAGAGAGTTTCACACTTCCCCTTTGGAGGTACATCCTGGAGTGGCGAAGATGTACCAGGACCTTAGATGATAGAACTGGTGGCCGAGCACGAAGAAGGTTGCGGCTGAGTTCGTTTCTTAATGCCTCACCTGCTAGCAGGTGAAGGCAGAGCACCAAGTACCACCAAGCATGGTACATCCCAAGGAGGTCCCGGAGTGGAAGTGGGACGTCATATCTATGGACTTTGTGACTGGACTTCTATGCACTTCTAGAGGTCACGACTCTATTTGGGTGATTGTCGACTGACTCACCAAGTCGGCTCACTTCTTACCCATCAGAGAGAAGGGCTCAGTGGAGAGCTTGGGACGTCTCTACGTTCAAGAGATTGTACGGCTTAATGGTGTGACATCATCTATCATCTCAGATCGAGATGCTCGCTTTACTTCCCAGCTTTGGAAGGGGTTGCATGAGGAGTTCGGGACGCAGCTACGTCTGAGCACCGCCTTTCACCCTCAGACAGATGGTCAGACAAAGAGGACCATTCAGACTCTCGAGGACATGCTCTGTGCATGTGTCCTTGACTTTGGTCACATCTGGGAGGACCACCTACCCATGGTGGAGTTCGTGTACAACAACAGCTACAATCTCTACCATCGTAATGGCACCTTACGAGGTGTTGTATGGACGACCTTGCAGATCTCCACTGTGCTGGACAGACCCTGGGGAGTCAGCACTTGTGGGACCGGAGATGGTCCAGGCCATTATAGAGAAGGTATAGGTCATCCAGGAGCGGATGAGGACAACTCAGTGCCAGCATAAGTCTTATGCTGACAGGAGACGGAGGCCACTAGAGTTCGAGGATGGAGACCACATTTTCTTACGGGTCTCACCTCGACATGGATTTTGGAGATTTGTCTGAGGCGAAAAGTTATCTCCGCGCTTTATCGGACCTTTCCAGTTCCTCAGTAGGATTGGCGAGGTGGTTTATCACCTGGCTCAACCACCTCTGTTGCACTGGGTGCGTGACGTCTTCCACGTATCCCAACTGAGGAGATACGTGCATGACCCGAATCATATCATTGACTATGGGGAGCTGGACATTGATGATGGGGCGACTATTGCGGAGGTCCCAGTGGAGATTGAGGATCGACAGGAGAGGGTCCTAAGTGGACAGTCGATTCCTCTAGTGCACATCATATGGTAGCACAGGAACCTCCAGGAGAGCACTTGGGAGCTGGAGGCTCAGATGCGTGCTCAGTACCCAAATTTGTTTCCCTAGTTTCTGATGTATCTTTACAGGGAAGTAAATCCCTGAGGTGGGAGTGATATAAAGACCTGTAAAATTCAAGGGAATTATTTTCTCTTAATTTTCATAGTAATTTTACAAGAACTCAGTTTCTGACGGCACCTAATTCCGAGGCCCGGTGTGCCCGAAATCTTTTTCTGATGTTTAGCCCGGGTACGTTTAGTGAACGAACGAGTGGGTTTTTCTAACTTTTGAACCGATGCTCGGAATCGAATTTTGAGGGCACCGCTAGAATCACAGCGCCGGTAATTGCTTAGAAACACCTTTTCTAGAGTTGCATTTGATCGGGTGTGGTTTTTAATTTTTGAGGTTAAGTTAAGGAATAAAATAAAAGTGGTGCAACCAATTTTTATTTTATTTTTCTTAACCTATGTTAAGTGGATGATGTAGGACCCATAATATCCTTCCCACCAGGTAGGATATTTGTGAGGTGGGCCCCACATGAGCCCCACCATTTATTTTCTTCTTAAACCCCCTCCTTTAATTATTTAATGCACCTGCAACCCCTTCATAATGAAGTCAACCCTTGCGTTTAATCTGGATAATAAACTCCCCATTAATTTTTCGGTTTAAATGTTGCAATTAATTCACTTATTTGATTGTTTCGTTTTTGAATTCAAATCGTTGGCTTGTGAGTTAATAAAATAATAATACTCATATTTTGTTAAGGGTGTTGGGTTGTGAGAGGTTTGGGAGAAATCACTCAAGTGGTGAAACACTCCTTCCTCGACGAATAACACAAAGAACGCGAATAATGCGAAGAACACGAAGAACGCGAAGAACACGAAGAACGCGAAGAACAGGAAGAACGTGAAGAACGCGAAGAACGTGAAGAATGTGAAGAACGCGGAGAACGCGAAGAATGCGGACCTCCAATGAATGTCGAAAAGAACGCCAGATCCTCGGAGTTCGACGACGCGACACCGACGAATCCTTTCTCTGCAATGCAATGATCCTCCTTCCGCGACGCTTCTTTCGTGGTGTTCCTTCTTCCACGACATGCAATTCCGCGATGGACCCTCGCTCGATGACGCTTGAGGTAGGGGTTTTTGGTTCATTTAAATCTATTTGATATATATCTTCGACATGTGTTTAAAATTTGTCTGAAGCTGTTTAAACCGCTAACGCGGTGGTTGCGGACCAACGAACAAGTCCGAACCCACCGTTTCTTCGTTCTTGGTGTGCGGATCGGCGAGCGGTGAGGAAGCAGGACTCAAGGGTGTTTTAGGGTCTTTACAGTGAAGGATCCGTCCGGGGAGGGCCGTTTCCGAAGATGGCAGGCAAAACTGACCACCGGAGGTCGTCCGGTGGTCCACGGAAAACACAGCCGGCACGCCGCCGCGACTGAACCCGCGGCGACAGGCCGCTGGTCCCCCGACCGCGCGGGACCAAGGGAGGTGGGACACGGTGCTTAGCCGCATCCGTTGGCACGGGGTGGCCCCATGCGGGGCCACAGTTTCATTCAAGGGGGCGGCGCCCCTTTGTGTGGCCGCTTGGCCAGCGCCAGCCTGCCGGGCCGCACCCAGGTCGGGTCGGGCCACGTCCAGGTCGTGTCGGGCAACGCACTGGTCGGGCCGCGCCGCGCCAGCCTGGCTGGGCCATGCCCAAGCGGGCCGGACCTAGACCCGGGTCAGGTCAACCCGGTTAGGGCCGACCCAGGGGGTACAGGGCCAGGTCGGACCGGGCCCGAACCCCCTAATACCAGACTTTCTCGGTCTGTTGCCCATAACATGGGCTACAGATCTCTGATCGATGCACCGTTAGTTGATTAGCGATCCTAGGATCGAGACGGTCGTTTTGGTATATTATACTCATGGTTTTAGAGTACTTTGGGTTCATCCGGGTGGGTTCGTACACGAAACCAACCGGGCCCTCGGAGCAGAAACGCTTATAACTTGAGCTCTGGACGTCCGATTGATGTGTCGTTGACATTGTTGGATTCCTCTCAGTGAGACGAACCTTTTGGATTACTCCGCTCGAGGTTTGGACACAGTTGGAGTATGGTAGGGTTGGTTTTGACTTAAGAACCAACAGGGCCCCTAGGACGAAAAATACTATAACTCTCAAATCAGGCGTCCGATTGACGCGCTGTCTATGACGTTGAGTTCCTGTTGACAATACAGAACTATTGGACACATCAACTGCGGACTATGTGTCAGTTGATGTATCAGACCCTCGACTCGTGGAGCGGACCCTCCCGAACGAGCTTGCTATGTGTGGGATCCCTAGAGCTGGCTGCGACTGCGACGACGATGACGACTGTACAGAAATCCTCCGTGGATTCGACGTGGATGACTATGGCACTCAGCGATCCTACGTGGATCGGTGCTACTGATCCTGTGTGTGTTACATCCTGTGTGGGTCAGTGCTCAGCGGTCCTGTGTTGGCCAGCGCCTACAGATCTTGTGTGGGTCCGATCCTGTGTTGTTCATTGCAGGGGTTAGTCACCTATCGATCCTGTGTGGGTCATTGTGGGGGTTAGTTACCTATCAATCCTATGTGGGTCATTGCGGGGGTTAGTACCTATCGATCCTATATGGATATGATGGATTTGATGAATCAGTGGAAATATCTGATCATCTCTATCGTCTTACGAAGAAGTATACCTGTGTGAGATGAATCTTGTTTTTCTTTCCTATGTGTATTGTGTTGTGCTATCTTGTGTGGAGGTGATTGAACTTGGGCTTGGATGTTGGAGACGAACTGGAATTGGTGACTTAGGTATATGTATGGGCATATACCTAATCAGTGTCGGATGTTACTTCGATATTTTATATTTCCTTTGTGGATTATCCTTTATGGATTCTGGGAGACCTTCTGGGGTCTCGGGGTCCTTACTGAGTAGCTTATACTCACCCCTGCACGAGCTATGCCCGCACAACGTTGTGTTGGTTGTAGACGATGGACAACGCTGATCGTTGTTGAGGCTTGCGGAGCAGTCGGTACCTGGAGGTGGACCATTGGGCGGGACGTACACGTAGTGGACGGCTGGACCCAAGGAGCTGAGGTGGATACCTGTACCTACCCTTCAGGTAGGAGTACTAATGGACGGCTCGACGTTGCGGCTTTACTTTTCAGTTATTGTACTACCTTTTTCAGTCGTACTTTACTTTTAGTTTGGGTTTTTATTCTGGCCCACTTACTTTTCCACACATACTGTTGTACCCAGTTTTTACTTAGTGTTTACTTCTGCTTGCTTGCTCTGTGGTGTTTGTTACTCTACAAAGGCAATGCCTTCCCTTTTTATCGGGAATTACACCTTGGTGCTAGTCACCAGCCCCTGGCCTATGGAAGGCGGGCTTGGGGTAATCACGGCACGGTCCCCGTGGACGGGTCGTGACACAAATTTTGGTAATTTTTTTTAGGAACAACCATATAACACAGAATAAAAAACATTATTACAAAAAATAATGAAACAAATATTTTCCCATTAGTGTGTCAAGACATAGTAACACTTCCATCATGTATTTCAACACATCCAATTTCTTTAAATCTATTCCAACCTCATTTTAATTTTGAATATTCAAAATCAATTTTGGAAAGTATTATCACTCCAACATCATCAATTCTATAAATATATCTATTTATTTAAATAATTATAACACAATCAATAATAAAAAACATGGATCTATATGTTTTTAAGATATAATTTCATTCCTTTACTAAACCAAAGTTGTCACTCATTAATGTGTCTTTAAAAGAGGTTCCATTAATTTTTATCTTCATAGGAGGTTTTTTTCTTTGATTAACATGTATGTTACCTGATATGGCTTTAATTATCAAATTAATCAAGTAAAATACCCCTTAATTAATTTAATTATAGATATTTCCCCTTAGTTATTTTTCAAAATTACAATTTAATGTTTTTATATTAATGAAATTCATGCGTCTACCACATCTACTAAACATGATTATTTTCCAAAAAAACCTAAATGGATACATCCAAATTTGTGATTATAGGTTATTTTGTAATCCCAATGTGTTTCTATAATTTATTATGTCCAATAATCAAATTTCTAACTAGATATCACCAGTTGAACTTGTTTAACTTTTCAACCTAAATTTTATTCCAATGAAATTAGTTTAAAGATGATAAGAAAAAAGAGATTTATATGCAACCATTTTTTCCAAAACATAATCTATAGTTCAATAATATAAATTGATTCATATGTCACTCAAAAAGTCTTGTGGTTTTCCTTACCTACGAATAATATGTGTTTAGTGTATCCTAATTAGGGTATATGCATATTTTTTCATAGTGTGTCCAGACTCTCACCATATAAAAATGATTTTTTATAAAGGATAATTTATATGATACATTGAAAATATATAAGGATAAATTTCTATATAATAATGTATATAGAGGACACGGGGCGAATAATCATCCATGGTTATGAAATATTAGAATTATTTGAGTTTTCTTCACATATAAGGGGTTTTTATATGGAATGAATAAATAAATAAGTAATTATAATATATAAAAATATTTTAAATAAATTAGGCTGAATAAAAATAAAAAGTAATCTTGGGATTGATATTTTTTACAATGTGGATACATAATATAAATATATCAGAAAATATATTTTATGTTTTTTGGGGATTTAAACCAATTATTGGAAATAACCCAATCCTCAACATAGATTGCATTCATTGATAACATATTTAACGTAGAAGGTGAAATATTATATTAACCATTTTTATTAAGTTTTGTTAATATTACATGATTTCCTCAGCTCCACTAAGTATAAAAATTTTCAAAGACATACATAATGAATGACACACAATATCCACTCATTGATGATTGAGATTAATAGTTCCCACTAACTCAAGCATCCAAGTACTTTCTATAACTCCAAATATAGTACAAATTATATTTTTATAGGGGCTACATATTTATTTTTATGATTAAATTAAATAAAAATGGTAAACAATATTAAATGAGATGATACAATATTTCTACAAACTGTACATACCCTCAAAAATATTTGAAAAATACGTTACTATTCTGTTGAAAATGAATGATTAATTACAAAAATTATTCTAATTAAATATGATCATATTTATTAACACATCTCATAAAATAACTAATAATTGTGCTAGTAGATTATATGATAAATATTTTTCTGATGTTAAATTGCAATAAAAATACTATGTTAATGTAATTATGATATGATAGAAACAAAACAAAGAATTATTTGAGGAGTGTATTCCAATGTTTGGAATAATGTATGAAAATTCCATTCTTACCGTCATCATTTTTACATCATTGAAATTCAACCACTTATGAATTTTAAAAAAATACCTTAAAATGAGAAAGGAGGAATAATGTTATAGAAAATGAGTTAGCATGTATTGAATCCAAATATAAGAATTGATTTCACATGCATGGTTGAATACAGATTTCTCTATATATTAAAAATACATTATTATTTTTTTACTAAATTCCTTCTTAAGAACCCATAGCATATCAATACAATTTGAAAAATATATAAAATATTATTATCAAAAAACTAAAATTATTTATATTTGAACTATTGATTCAAAACCTTCATATTTTATAATTTCCAATGAATTTATCTATCCCAAAAGGTAATATTCCAATAATTATAACTTTTTTTGGTTGTTTATTCATTTATTAGGTACCCTATGATAAGATGGTTGAGTAATTTCACACCTTATTAGAGAGATATGTGGAATTAGATCTGTTGTTGAAAATTGCTATATATATTTAATAGTCTTCATTAAATTTATTGATTAATCATACAAGAATCTTAATTAATATGCGATGTTATTTCAAGAAATAAATATCGGTGTTTTGGTAATTCCCAAATGTTTTCATCATACTTGGTCTCCTTTCGATGATTCAATTTTCTATAAAATAAAATTATCTCAAATATTCCCAAATGAAATGATGGGTAATGTTCGATGATCCATATGACTATCCAAACTAAAAATCTTTCATATCAATTTATATGAATTTTAGATACATTCACCCGGGATAATGAACAATAAATATCTCATGAGTTAAATAAAATTAGTACATTTTAGAATCTAAATATCAATCTAGTTCGAAGATATATATATATATGTAATGTTATCTAATTATACTATTTATCAAAGTGTGAGAAATAAATGAAAAATATGACACTTTTATAAACATCTATAACATTCTGATCTAAATGGCACTCAACTGGTTACCCATCCCACCTTTCCTCATGACAATAGGAATGTCACTCCTTTTTCTTGAGGAGTACAAGTAGCTTTTGGGGACTAAGATGAAGCCTTGGGGAGACTATACCAAAATATTATAGAGAAAATAAATTAAAAATAATGGCATATCATCCAATATATTAAATTATTGTAGTAATATGAAAGAATAAAAAACATCATTCTTACCAAATCCTTTATATAAGTATACAGACATACAATAATATTGATCATAAATTGATATGATTTCATATATAGAATAGAATACCGGAAAATATGTTAAAAATAAAACTATTTGTCAGGGATTCCACTATGAACCTCTTGCCATCATAATATCTAAATCCCATCTAATATACTCTAGGTAGATCATGTAATAATGGGGATTAACCCATTTTGTGACATCAAAAATCATGTGAAAATATCTTGAGTAACCATGTGAAATGGTATCCTAAGGATGAAGTGATTATAAAAACCACTATGGTGCCAATAAAAACATCTCATACTATACCATAAACAAAGTTATCTATTCATGTTACATTCATATAATAAAATAAAAATGATATATATAAATAAGAAAATAAAAAAATACCTATTATATCCAATATTAGAATATAAATGATAATGTCACATAAATTTCACCAACCCATCTACAAAATACTTTATTATTATCTATAGTTTTGTGTGTGAACCCCATAGAACATACCAAATTTTGATAGTGACTGAAATTATCTATTCCCATTTCGATTACTATGCCTCTAAATACAATAGACCCAAGTCTCCTATATAACATTATTGGTATCATATACCTACCCTAAAAGTGTTTCCTCTGCCCACATAGAGCCTGTAAGTATCACGGACATGGGTAATAAACTAAAAAATATCGATAATAGTTTATAAAATAAACCCCCACTCAAAATCCATGTATTTTGCACTGATAGTAAAATAGAATAATACTATGGTAGTTTACATAGCTGTTAATAACACATACCCCTCATATGGTATTTTTTCATCAGAAAAAACCCACAAGTATCACAAAACTCCCTTTTATTCCTTTTCACAAAACGTTATCACATAAAACCATAAACCTATGTAATTCAACATACATAATTAATATTACCTAGAGGGTTTATATTTTTTAACAATATAAAATGATAAATTACTAGTATTAATGAAATATCTAAATCCATCATCAATTTTCATACCCAACAAACCCTCACACAATGGTAAATATATCCCTAAAACAACCCCTGGGGTTCTCTAAATAAATTGATAGAATGATTAACTATACTAGAGTCCTCATTACAATGACATGTCACTTGGTTCGTAACCGTGCACATGGAGGGTGAAATACTCCTCAATAATGTCACAAACATGAAATAATCCCATCTTCCACATGGGTCATGCCACTCTATTAAGGTAAATAGAGATGAATGACAACCCCTCTAAAATCTATTAGTTATTTTTGGCCAGTACAGTAAACAACATATTTCCCTCCCATCTAAAATCATTCCAACTAGGATAAATCATACAAATTATTATCATAATGACATCTAAGTAAACCCATCATAATTAGACACACACCCCTCTTCGATATACACAATGGTCCCTTGGAATGTAACTTAATTCATAAATTTATTTTAAATTAACTCAATAAATCCCCTCAAGTGGGTATGGTAATCACTTGAAACGATGGTATTGATTATCAGTTGATGATTCCAAAAATCCAAGACATAAAAGATAAATTGGCTTTCATGCTTGTCAACATAACATAAGACACAATATATATAATTTAACATTTAACCAAATTAATCATTTAAATTATTTAACTAAAATTTAAAATTACCATAGAGGAATGGTTGTAAATCACAAATTGACATATTAGTATCATTAACCTAGATGGAATGTATCATGACCACCTTTTACTTTATAAGCTTCATAAATTTTAGTCCCACATCTCATCATCTCAAACTATGATTGTCCAAGGTCCAAAAAATATCTTCCATAGATCTTGGGAACCTAATTCACGCTGAACATAAAAAATACTAAATAATATCTAATTTTAATTAGTTATATCATTTATGATAAAGTATAATAATCATTAATAGTTATTTGGGAATCCAAATATTGATAATTCATTAACAAATGGGGATCCGACCATCCCTAACACTCTCTCAAATTGAATCAATTCAAATGTCCCAAACTAATCTACCAATTTTATCCTTAAGTTTATTTAGTTTTACTAAAAAGAAAAAAACACATTTGGGGGTGTATCTTTTATGAAATAGTGAATGATGATTAATAAATATCATCTCAAGACACCCTCTCCCAATGTTTCATTAACACCCTCTCTAAAACTATTGATTTCACAATTCTCTTATGATTTCCAAATAAAATCCATAAACTAAAACAACAACCAATCAGTATGAATAAGGGGGAGTATGGAAACTAAAAAGGATATGAGATTTTACCTCATGTGGTAGAAGATAATTCCCTATAAGGCTGCCAAAAATGAACAGGAATAAATAAATATGAGAGGGTTTGGACCCTCTACTCATGAACTCAACTTGAGGGGATGGAGGGGGGTTATCCTTATAAAATTTTAGGATTTCATTTATAAAATCCCATTTTATATAGCCAAAAACCGCATTCAATGAAAAAAAATCACAAGAACACTACCTAAGATCAATAGGGAGAAGTGAATAGTATGGTGCTTGTAAACACTACTCAAGGATGAAACTAAAGGAAATAAAGTCGGATTAAACATATAAAATAATAGGGGGTAATTATTAAATTTCCCTTTTATAAGGATGAAAACTAGTTTGTATATTCCCATCAACCAATAAATAGACACTAGAATTATATTTATTATTATGGATAGCCCACTAACTAGCTAATATTAGGTACTAGTTATCCTGTTCTCACAACTTCCATGTTAGCCTCAGCCACCTCAAACCCTCGAATGGACTCCCAAGACCCGAAAACACCTCCAAATATACATTCATCCTCCTAAACCCATCATTATAGATATTAAAACTCTATGAATTTGATTCTAAATCATAATTAAATATCGAACCTATATACTTATTTCAATAATTGAAATTCACTATTGATTTATAAATCGTCTATGAATATGATAATTATACAATCCTTTTGGAAAGTCATTAAATACAATGAATGAAATATTATTATCATGAACATGTTTATTTTAGGAAATTCAATGGTTGTAAAATAATAATTTCTTAGTAATTTATGATTTTATTTTACCTTCAGGTAATATAATAACTCAAATGATTCTATTTTTCTTCTATACGTGTATTTATATTCTACAGTCATTGGGTGTGTATTTGAGGCTTTTTGGTCGGATTTTAGACCGTATTTTGTTTTTACAGTGTGGTTCAATATATAAAAAGACATAATGATATTATTTTTTAGATAATCTAACATTAAAAATATTTTGTGATAACTTCATTTTGGATTATTATAAATATGAACATTTTATAAAATATTTTAAATAAAATATATATTTAAAGGGATATGAGAACGTTGTTATAGATGGTTATTAAAAATGAGAATAATTTAAATATTGTTAATATGTGGATTTTGAATGGTTATTTAGTGAAATTTGTCTTTTATTTTTATATAAAGACGATATGGTTGTTGGCCTCCCCTATTTTAGATATTTTTATTCTATATTGAAGGATTATGATATAACATTCTCAACACTATTTTCGAATGTTCTATTGTTATATGAGATTATTTGAGTAAAAATAAGTCTTGTTGATAAGATATTTTAATATGAGGATAATGTATTCTCACTAGCTGAATCCAAATATACATAGTTCAACTAAAATTGGGAGTTCGGGGAACTGATTTCCTCATAAAAATTAATTTTTCATCATATAATATTATAAGGAAGAAATTATAAATATATAATTCCAAAGGATATTTTTTACATTTTTTTGGGAGGATATCATTGATCACAAAACCCCATTTTCATTTTTAATTTGTTTCTAATAGAGAAAAAATATTAAAAATGTTTTATATTAAGGATATATGATAAAATATATGTTTATTTTATTTTTTAAAAATTTAAAATATTTGGAATTTTGGATATACAATGATGAAAATAGGACTTTTACCATGATGGTTCTTATGTTAACTTATTTAATTGGGTTTTCAGACTTGAATAGAATCTTGGAAGAAGACTCCATGATTGATTTTTTAGTGGAGGAGTATGGGATTGTATAGGGATGCTTTTTTTCCACTATCTTGATTGTGCGAAGTATAGTTTCCCTAGTACCGAGTAGGATTGAATTGATAGTATATGGTCCCCAACCGGCTAGCATGTGGGGCAAGCTATGTGGTGTTATGTGGTGGGCTATTTTGATCTTTTTTTCCACAGAACCCTATCAGGTATGACCTCTTGTACTTGAATTTATAGAGTGTTATTAGTTGTACCCCTTACTTATCATGCCTCTAATAGTTCCGTATTATCCAAAATGGATATAGATGAAAACATTTGGAAGATAAATGTATGATCATCCTTATTCATTGATCCTGGCCTATTTTGTTGCATGGGGGTGGATCATTCTGTCATTTTTCATGGGTTATTCAATATGTTATTTCAGTCCCCTAGTGATCTATTTATTTATAAATTTTCCAAAAAAATCCCATACACTAATAATACATTTAATTAGATCATTCCTTTTTTGGTCTCGATTAAAGAGTTGGATGACAATTCCACTAGTCCATAATGTATTTTATTTTGATAAAGATGGGGATTTAAATTTTCATAGCTAGATAATTTACTATTATGATGAAAATGTTTATTTTTTTTATTATTTAACTGAATGTTTAAACATTGTTTTTAGTTTTATAAGTTTTTTCAAACTTATGGTTGATCGTACATTGTAACATTATAATAAACACGATAATTTTAATACCTTAGATTTATGAGTGCACCTAGAGAAACTAAAACTCCATTGGATTATGTGGTATATATGGTAAATCACTTCTTATAATAATTTAAATTTTATTTTATCAAAATATACATTGTTTTTTTATGATTGGAATATTTCCTTTAATAATGTCGAAGGATTATAATGGACATCCATGGGAGGTTCTTCATGGTTTTGGCTAAATAGTGAAACCTGGTATAAATTTATAAATATTCCTTTATCTGTTGGTTGTGAAGCTTCTCGGATGCTTTATATACTTAAAATTTATTTATAATTATTTAATTAGGAATTATCAGGCATAACATAGGTCCTTGTGGTTCTTTGTAGAGTCACAATGGACTGGGATAACTCATAAAATGTAGTACATACTTTATTATATTGGTTTTAAATCTATGTTAGGTAGGTATTACTACATATCCAAACCACGTGGTTATAAACACGGTTTATTGGTATGTGATTTTTGGTATATCATGTTCTGTGAATAATTATTACTTCAATGTTTTTGTGGAACTTCATGTATATTATAAATTATTAAATGTGACAGAAGTCTTAACTAATTAAAGGAACCGTGAATAATGTAACATAATAATGTTTCAAGGACCATGAGAGGCCCTTGGTTACAGTCTTGATATTCTCAATTGATGGTATGGGATTGACCACATGTGTTTACAAATGTATCCCGTAAGACCATGTTTTATGTATTTATGACATGAATCTGTGTTTGTAGTATGTGAGACCATATTTTTTATATTCTTCACGTGTGGGTGTGACTGTTTGTGAATCATGGGACAATGTTTGATGTATTAATCCCATGTTTATGCACGTGTATCCAGTGAAACTGTGAATGATATATAGATAACATATGGGTTCATGTGTATGCTGCGAGACCCCTATGTGTTTCTTGATTACATGACTATGAATATGTTTCTTTTTTATATCATGTTTTATAATAATAACATGTATTTTTAACTAAATTTCAAAAATGAAAATCTATTTTATAACTTTTTATGATCTACCGAATAATATTTCATTTCCAAAACATTGGTGTTATTTCCTTGGTACATGGAAATTTTTTTAATTCATGATATTTTTTTCCTTAAGACGGGGAGTGTGGATGACAAGAGATAATGAAGGCGATGGTCCAGAGCCTATGGTTGGGGAACAACTGAATTAAGAAAAAACCCTTCATAGAAGTTGAAGGGGTAAAAGGACATAATGGTGTAAACCGATGAATATATTATATATGAGAGCCTTGAGTTTGACCCAATGAACGAGATGGGGATCACTATTCTTGATATTTGACAAATGATGGAGCTATGATGAAATAACCCTGCGCCCAAAGATACCCGATGACTTAATACCACCATGATTCATGATAAGAAGACTAGTGGCCTGACTAGAGACGATTAATTTTCAATATAAATTGATATTTTCCACACCCATATATCTATATATTTATTACTAATATTCTCCTTTTACATTATCCTTCTTCCACAAGCCAGCTTTCATAGGACATTAGTTTGTTTCTTTTTGGTAAGATCATGATAGTTTAGAATATGTGTGTTTGATTCTGACTTTTTATTTTGTGTTTTTATGCTATCCTTGGAATTTTTTTTAAACTTATATTATAATAATATTATTACATTAACATACTATATAATTATCAATCACATAAAAGACTATATTTGGTTTTCCCCTCTATGTTTTACTCAGAACATTCCTAGGTGGTCATGTCAGAGGGGTTCCCTAACAATCCTCACTTGATATAGGTATAGGTTGTACTGAACCTAAAAATTGTTTTTATATGGATTGGTTATTACATTTTTATATACATTTAAGAGTTTTGGATTCTATTTTGGTTTATAACCCCTTTATACTATTTATGTTTTCTATATTCTGTATGTTATTATCCAAGGTGGTGATCGATGTCTTATATTCTGGTATGACAATTCTGGTATATTTTTTCAACATTAATTCATTAGTTATGGTATGATTATTTGTCCCACCCACAATTAATATTTATTTTTATAACTTTCTTGATCTATTATTTTTCACTCTAATAGAGGGTATTGTCTTGCCTTGATCTACATAGACCTTCATTTGTACTCAAAAACCGTTGTAAAATTAGGAAACAATCCTAAGGTTATGTGGAACTCTATATCATCCCATTATATTTGGGGTGGGGTGTTATAAAATTTTATTGGAGATTTATTATATTTTTGATTTAGGGAATCACTAGATACGCGACATATGAACATTTTAGCTATTGTGATGAAACAATATTCGGTGCATTGAAAAATCCATTCTCATAGTATGTTATGGTTACAAGAGAATGAGATTGATGATTTTAGTATATGTTGATATCATTATATGATTTTACCTCATTAAACACACATGGATTTGATGTATTTTATTTAATTTGTATTTTAATCTTTGAATTATCAGCAACCAACATCACATGAATCATATTCAACACATATGATTCACAAGACACATATGATGCTTGTGTATGTGTGTACTAGTGAAAGAGAACTCATCATCATAGTGTCAACTAATTTTATAATGTTTTCATATCTAAGTAATTTTTTATATTCTTTCAACTGAAGTCATATGTATTTTTACTTCTAATGTAATTTCTTATGAGATTATGGTATGGTATGCTGAGGTGATGATGATGACAGCGATGATGATGGTGATGATGATGCAGTCCCTCTGCGCATTGGATATTTATCAAGCCTGATTATGTCACTATTTAACATTAATTTCCCTAGAAAAAAATAAGTAAATAATATCCACTACATAGGTCTAGTTAATTATGATGTTACATGTACTCTACGTGGGACTATCCATCTAGAATCAAGTGGAATCCTATTTAATTTTACTACGTGTTTATGTCCACTCGATTAGAATTTTTTGAGAGATAATCCATCATATAATGTTTATAGAGATGTTTTTTATATTTGGTTTAATAACTTGTGTCCCTTAGTGATAACTCTTTGTGGGTTATATGTTTGAACTTGTCCCATTACGAGGAAAAGATGATCACTAGTAAGTCATCATATCAGTCTATGTGAAGGTAAACTGAGTGAGAATATTCCATATAAAGTTATATTGAATTTTAATTCCATGGAGATGTTTTTATTGTCAATGATTCACTATGCATGTGAATAACCTTGGGATGGAATATATAATGATATTGAGATCTTCCCTGAAGACCTAGTGTATAGATATTTTTTATAGATAGTACGTGTAATACATGTTTTGTTTTTGGAGTTATTTCATGCTTGTTTCATTAAGGGTAGGATCATAGTTTTCCTATCCCATTGGTTTGGAATGATTATCTACTTCTATGTCAAGATAATATCCTAGGTGGTCAAAATGAGAATGGTGGGATCATATTAGGAATTTTAATGATTGGAAATGACACCCATATGATAGGTAGATATTGATGAATCTTTTTAGAAATAAGATTTCAATACAAAAGAGGAGCACTGAGATTTTTCGGTATCAGTGGTGATATTGTCTTCTTTTTTAGATAGTGGAAGTGGAATGAGTGTTTTATACTAGATTTCTATTAATATGGGTGAAATAAATATGTTTTGAGTAAATTGAATTGTTATCAATCATTTTTTGGGACAAATTTATGATATTAGATTAATTATATGGTTACATTATAATTATAAAAAAAATATATATAAGTAGGTTAGTGAGTAAATCATTGAATAAAATTTCAAATATATATATTATCCTAGAAGAATATGTTGTGGTAGTTGTAATAACCCAAGAAATAATTTTTTAGTGTTAGATACCTTGGTTCCAATAATATTTCAATATGTTTTCCATAGAATCAGAATGAACGACTTATTATTTCATGATAAATATTTTCATCATATGCTGATATTAATATTTACAACCAAGAATAATAAAAGGACAAAAAAATATTCTTGAAAACCAACAACACATTTACCCTTTATTTAATAACATTACATTTAGTCTATATAAATTCCTGTTATTAATCGCAATAATACAATTAGGGCACTAAAATAAAATAAAAAGGTAAATTTTAAAATAATTGGTCATCCTAGCACTAAAGAATTATTCCAACCAGGAACAATGCCATACCAAAGAATCATAAAGTTATTAAAAAAATATTCATTCTATAAAATTAATTAAACCATGATAGAATCGAAGTAAATGAGTATGTGTAATAATGGTGTTGTAATTATTAGTAAATCTGATCAAATAAATTTCTGTTTTTCCACTAATATTATTGGTTTACATTAAGAACATAATTCAATAATATAGTTGGACATTATTCTGTTAATTACATGGATACTTTTAATGATAGTAATAAATGTTTAATGATGTATTAAATTAGAATTAATTTTCAAGAATATAAAATGAATTATATTAAAATGTGTATTATTTATAAATATAAAATAAATTTTATTTTATCTAATAATATTATAAAATTATTTTCAATGATCATATAAATTGATGAATCCTAATGTAATTTTTATCAAAGTCTGATTTTTTATTTTTCTATTAAATATTTAGTTTCATTCAAATAAATATTTATTTAAAATTTAAAATTCTCATACATATAGAATTATTTTTAATAATTAAAATTTATTTTTGGAGTTAGAATGTCATAATAATCATAATTTTATTTATAATTATCTTAAAAAGATGGATGTTTACTGAAAAGATAAAATTGTATCTTTTAAAATTACTAAAATTTTATGACATCATTCTTATGAAATCATGATTTTAAAATTTATGGAATCTTTTTTGGGTAATCTAAATTGAATTTATAAGATAATTTTTTTTAAAAAAATAATTTATTTTATTTTTTTAATTTATACATTGATTTATTAAAACAAATATGACATTTATGGATAATTGTTTTTTTTTGTTTTCATGCATTAATTGGGTAGTTTTGAAGGTTTTTTTATATTTAGGTTTTTATTTAATGTCCAACCACCCAATACCACACATAAATAGACCATAATGAGTTTTAAATATATTGGTCTCTCAAGTGGATGGCTCATATGGTAAGATAATAAATATTTAATCACATTAAATCCACCCTCCCTCTTGTATAAATACCACATTTCCCCCATCTATCCACTAATAATTAAAAATCCACAAAGTTATTTCCATTTCTCTCTCAAAATAACTTCCAAGGTTTACTAATGTTGTATCCATTGTCCTAGGGTTTCTTACACCATAATTTAGGAAGAATATTTTTTATGGTAAGGGAATTTTCCCCTTCTCATTTTTATTAGAGTACTTCTCCTTCATAAGTATTATATATTTGAAATATTTTTTATTTTTATGAAATTTTAATATCCCATATACCTATAAATTAGTTCTTTATAAATAGTAGACATAAATTCCATTCTATTTTTCCTTTTTATTAGTCAATGTTATGTACCATTATTTAGTAAGGGAATTCCCTTCATCCTTATTTTTAATTCATGTGATTGTTTTGTGTATGACTTGAAAAAGATATTATATGTTATTTTACTCAGACTTAAATGATAAACCTACTAATAAATATTGTTTCAAAAATAGGAGACCATATTTATCTCCCCATATTTCCTTTTACATATTCCACAACATATATCATTAAGCTGTAGATATTCAGTAAGGGAAATCTCCGCCTCTTCACTCCCATTCACATACATATTTTCTATTGGGTCTTATAATATTAATGATTATTTCATTAAAAAAATTAATTTATCTCTACTAAAAATATACTATTTTATCAATGGGATAATTCCAATATCTCCAATTTTTCCTTTTATTAATCGATTTAAGGTATTTTCATACGGCTAAATTGTTATGGACATTATTTTTTCCAAGAGGAATTATTGTATTATGAAAACCAAAACCTCATCCATTTATATATGTATTTAACTATATGTAAATATAACTTATTTATTCTTGGATTTACATATATGAACCCTATATTCCCTTTTCATGGTATAAAAATATGTGTTTCTCAAAACTTTTATCACATTATATGTAATGATTTTAAAATAAAACATGTTATTTATTTCTTGGGTTATTGATGAAAATAGTTCCTTTTTGTTCAATATGGCTCAAAATATTTAATAAATATGAATAGAGTTCCCCGGTAGTGGTTATATTAATTGGCTATATAATTTATCTACAAATTTGTCATGATTTTGATACATTGTTGAATAACATATGAAATTATGAATTATGAAACCTTGGAGAGGTACCATAGAGATATGGCACCTTGGGGAAGAACCTTTGTGATATGAACAAATGGAGATGGACCATGGTGCTATAAATCTATGGGGATAGACCTTGGTTATATAAAACATTGAGTAAATACATTGATGTTATTACACAATGACAATGGACTTTGGTGATATGAAACCTTGGGGATGGACCATGGGATATGCTTATGAATATCCTCTTTTTATGTTGTAGGAAATTTTATATGTTATGATTCATGTTCATTATTTTCTTATATTTTTCATATTCAAATAATCATTCCTTAATAATATAAATATTTCTCTCATGATATGTGTTTCATTTGTTTATTCCATTCCTGAGTTTTATGCTCACCCCTTTTATTCATGTATGTCTTTAGATTATGAGATGAAGATAGAGTAACATAGAAAGAACCTGTGAAGAATTTTTTCAAAAGGATTAGATGAATTTTTTTGATTATAAATATAGGTTTTTAATGTATTATTTCCTATTACTAAGGTACTAAACCAAAAATATATTCCTATTTATCAAAAAACTTATTAGGTAATGAAATATTTACATACCGAAAAGGTGGGTCGCTATAATTCATATATATAGATAGTTTCATTTTTCTAATAAATTTAGATTATAATAAAATACTAGATACCATATGGATAAGTATAAATATAGAGAAAAACATCTGAGAATTTCTCTTCGAATTAATAATGTGGTTTTTGAAAACAAATATCTATCTAGATACAAAAAAAGGATGTGGCTATGGAATAGATGTGCACATGGGTAACACAATAAAACACGACTTTGAGGTAGACATGATCAATAATGGGTTCAAGACAATTAGCCTTACTACACTCATCGTTTGAAGCTGTTAGGGGATATTCATTGTTAAATTCACAAGTTCATACGAAACATTATTAATGGAACAAAAATACCCATTAAATTAATGTTATCAAAATTGGTCATGGATAACGTAGATTAAAACCCCAAATATTCTTACTTTGAGGAATATGTTAAATTATATGAACTTTTATGTATAAATATTACAATAAAATTTAGGACCATAAATTTTATTTATTTTTTAGAATGTTCATGATAACGTAGGGATAGTCATTTAAAGAATTTGGTTAAAATTATAATAAAAAACATCATGAATGCTATTTTGATCCAAGAGTGATATATGATGAAATGAAAGTATTAAATATAAAAATATAACCACCTTAAACATTAACAACCAGGATTATTTGAAATTTTTATACATTAATCTCATAAAATATCATTGATCAATCAGGAATAGATATATATATTTTATTTAAATACTTTTAAAAATTGATTTGATCTCATTATAATTACATGTTGATGAGTTCATTTAATTTATTAATTATATTGTTTCAAAAAAATATAGATTGACGAAGGCCATAAAAAACTATACTACTTCTACTAGAATATATACATGCATGTATAATCTGTAATATTTTTTCATATGAATTCAAAGAATTTTATAATATCATAGTTATATTCAAAAAAATATAATGAATGAAATACCTATACCGTTACCTGATTCTTTCCAAGATCTTGTATTTTCTGTTGTAGAATCATCCACTCTAAT
The DNA here is from genome assembly GCA_963277665.1 of Viscum album. Taxonomy (NCBI): domain Eukaryota; kingdom Viridiplantae; phylum Streptophyta; class Magnoliopsida; order Santalales; family Viscaceae; genus Viscum; species Viscum album. Next base: position 408,118,307 of record OY728150.1, on the reverse strand, counting down.
GTTTCTTATCATGATATGCTTAGGAAGTGAAATCTTGGAATTTTCCAATTCATCTCTATATTTCAAAAACATGATGAAATTAATGATTTTCTAGATTTTTTATAGGAGGGAGACATCTAAGAATACTATATGTATCTAATTATATATTTATTCAATTTGGAAATATGAAAATATATTTAGAAACCCCTATTTCTATACATTCGAGGATGAATTGGTAATATTGTTTTAAAAAAACTCAAATGATGTTTTTAAATAATATATTATATGTAATTTTTTAATTATTTATTTATTCTTTCATTGGTACAATCCAAAATGAATGAGTTGTATTTGATTAAAGTATGTAGAAAATTATAAAAATATCCTTACATACCATTGGGATGCATGGTACTACACTCCTGGTTGAAAATACCGACATGAAAAACTAAAATGATCATTTAATGGATAAATAACATCAATAGTGAATCTTTTAGTGTGATATATACATTTTTTCACATATAAAAAAATAAATTTGAGGAAGAACTTTCATTAATTGGGGGAATAATGTAAATCCCCCCAAAAATGTAAATATTATTTATTGGAACTCTTATATAGAATTTTTTCATTATTTTTTAATATAATCACATATAACAACTCTATATTTCATGATAAATTTTACATCTTATTTTGATGTAAACTTTTACAACTATAAATTGTAAAAGGATAGAAAACACATACATGAAAACCAAAAACTCTTTATTAATTTATTTAATAAATTTACATTCAGTATATAACAATTCCTATTATTAATCCTAATAATAAAATGGGAAGAATAAATTAATACATTATTAATTAAATAAAATTAATAAAAATTGAAAGGGTAACCTCAATCACCCAGAATCATCCCACCCACGAAAAAAATTATAATAATGAAAAATAGGTTAGTAAATTAACATTTTTTATAGAAAACATATATAAACATGATATTATAATAGTTTATGATGGTGTGTAAGAATGATGGTGTATTTATAAGTAAATATGATCATATAAATTAATGTTTTCAACTATTATGGTTGGTCAAAAATATGATCACTAGTCAAGAAAATAGTTGGTGATTATTTTGTGGGTTATGTAGAAACATTTAAATGATCATCAGTATTGCTCAATGATATAATCATACAATATTATATTTGTGGAATATAAAACATATTCTATTAAAATATTTTCTAAGATTATTTATTAAATAAAATATTATTTCATCTAATAATATTATTAAATTATTTCTAAATGATAATATATTTTGATAAATCCTAACTTAATTTTTATAATGGACAGGTGGTTGATTTTTCAATTAATTTTTTTCACTTAAAATAAATATTTAATTGAAATTTAAAATTATCAAACATATAGAATGTATTTTAATAAATAAATTTCATTTTTTTGACTTATCACTTCAAACTCACCATAGAGTTTTATTTTTTAGATTTTTTTGAAATATATGAAAATTTCTAGATAAAATGAAATTTTATTACTTTAAAATAAAAATGAATTTATGAAATCCTTATCATGACATTATGGTTTAAGAATTTATGAAACATATAAGTTAATAAAAATAGAATTTAATAATTATAATTAGTTCAAAAAAATTATTTCAATTTTTAAATTTATACATTGCATTTTGGAACAAAAAATCACAATTTTGAAGATAAATTTATTTTTGATTTGTGTTCATGAATTGGGTGGTTTGGAATGTATAGTTCAATTAAGGGAAGTATATACCATTCAATCACCACAAAACACTCAATTATAGTCTAGAATGATTTTTGGAATTTATTTTTATCACAATTTTTTCACATATATAGTTATATAATCAATATTTAATCATTTAAAACACACCATTACTCTTGTAAAAATACCGCCATTTCCCCATAATCTCCACTAATAATTAAAAATTCAAAAAAATTATCCCATTTCCCCTAAATATCCCCCATGTTTTTACCATTATGTCTCTAGGGTCCTCTGATTTCCTCCTCAACAATTTATGAAGAAACTTTTGAAGGTAAAAGAATTATCTTATTCTCCTTTTTCAATAACGTACATATCATTTATAATCCTTATAAATTCCAATGATTAATTATTGTAATTCACATTTAATATTTCTTATAGTACCAAAGTATTTTTTCTATCAGTGGTAAACCTCATTTTCCTCTCATAATTACTTTTTCATAGTCAATGTTATGTACCATTATTTAATAAGGGAATTCACGTCATCCATATTTTCAATTCTTGTGATTTTAATGATTACTACATCTAAAGTTTGGGATAAATATTTTGACAAGGCCATTAATCATACCCAAAGTCAAAATAATTTTTTAATCATAAGGATACCTTATATTCCTCGCACTATTCCATTTTCCGTAGGCAACAACATTGGCCGTTTTGTTTTCTAGGTTCCCTATGGGAATTCTCCTCCACTTATTTACCTTTAATATGCTTCATTTTTAGGTTGTTTACAATTTCCAGATAATTTACTTAAATTAATATTATGACTACCATATATTGACCATATAAGTTTTTATCAATGGTGTACCACAAATACATCCCATTTCCCTTTATTAATCCATTATAATTACTATCAAAATAAATAATTCTTTTCTAGAAGTTCTATCTTTTTCATGAGGAATTTTTTTTTTGAATAACCAAATCACTTACATTTTCATTGTTATTAACCAATATGTGATTTTACCTTGTTTATTCTAGGATCTATATATAAAAAACAAATATTTCATTTACATGGGTTATAAATATTGTTTTTTTCATGCCATTAAACCCATTATATGCAATTATTTTTATATATAAAATATTATTAATTTCAAATGGGTATAGGAGAAATTATTTCCATTATTTTCTATGTATCTCGCATGATTTAAGACATATGAATTATTTTAACTAAAAGTGTTCCAATTAATTATGTGAATAATTATTCTTCACATATTAGATTAATATGATACCTTGAAAAATAACCATGGTAATTATGATTTAGGACACCTTAGGGATAAACCATGGTGATATAAAACCTTGTGTATGGACCTTAGTGATACGACTCCATGGTGATGGACATTTTTTATATGACACAGTTGTGATTGAACTTTATGATAAGAAATATTGGGGATGAATCTTGGTGATATAAAACAATGGGGATGGACCATGGATATAAGACAGTTGGTGGATATACCTTAGTGATAGTCTTGTGAATGTCCTATTTTTATTTAGTAGATAGGTTTCCAGGTAATGATTCATGTTCATTTTTTATGATTTGTCTCATCTTCATATGATCATACCTTATTCATATGCATCTTGATGAAATTATATGTGTCGACATTTTTTATCCTCTTGTGGAGATTTATGCTAACAAGTTTATTTTATAAAATTCATCTCGATATGATATACAGGAAGATTAACCGAAGAAAAACCTATTATGATATCTAGAAATTGGATTATACAAATGTTTATGATTATACGTATGTAGTATTCTTTTATTATATTCCAATAACCTATATAGTAAAAACAAATCTCTTTTATATTGTAATGTTTGTTATCATGAAAGGATATATTTATGAACTGAAAAGGATGGTCACTATAGTAAGTCATTGAAAAAATTGAGTTAAGGGGAAGAAATTTCGATAAAACTTGATGTCGTTTTAATGAATGTTTTTATTATGGGAATTATAGATGTTTTTGGTAGAATAGATTTAGTTTTTGGAGGATATATAAGTTTCAATATATTTGGACACCATTATGTGGTTAACTAAATATTGACTCTTATGGAGATAAAAATGTTTGTTGTACTACCCTACATGGGGGAAAAGTCTGGTTTTTGGTGAAACTCATAACCTAATAATTCATTTAAAATTTTCCTTATGAAAATTAATAGTGAATAATTAAATGTTGTGAATTCTGTTATAATCAATCTAGTTGTTCACGATTCATGATGGAATAAGAATAAATCTAGTGTTAATGGAAAATTACACTATGTAATATCATTTAGAAATTGGATAGTTAGATTCAAGAAGACCATTTTATACAATTTATATTAAAAAATAACGCTACTTATATGATCTGATGCAATTATTTAGCTATAAAATAGAAATCCTCTCTTGGTAAGGGTCATGGTTTTGGGTAGGACAAAACCACAGACAATCACAGGGACTCTTAATGACCGATGAGTAACAAGATTGAGAGGATATGGTTCCAAATGAGTCATTGATTTTTGTTTTATACAAGAAAATTATTGGTTAGTAGATATGGAATTAGTCTTGAGTTTAAGTTGTTTTGATTTTAGAGTGAGATTGATGATTGGAATGTTTGTGCATGACTGCTAGCCAAGTCTCTTGTGCAAGAAGTTGGTTCATCAATAAGGAAAATTACTTCAATATCCCATCTTCATTTAGTAAATATATATGATCAATTTAATAGTTACTCAATGGATTAATGCTTCATCATCCTTGTCTATATAGTGTGTTTTTTATTTAGGATGAAAAACTCTATAGGATGTTAGATAGAAGATAATTGAATGGTGTTTCATATGAAACCGAATATAGTGGATTTCAACCAAATCAGGATTATCTTTCGGGAAATTACTATATAAGTAATTATAATTTAAGATTATTTTAGGATGACTAGAATAGTTTTGTTTATTTTGTCAGGGAAGTCTCATTAGTTTGTCATAGAACTAGGAATGAGGCTTTGGTATAAAATTTTAACCCGTATTTTGTATTTTATTGAGTGGAATGGAAGTTAATCACATATAAATTTCATTGTTCTACTAAAATAGTATCCTATATGGTTATCCCTATGGTGGGGAGAATATTAATTATTTAGAATTATTTAGTTATATAAACTATGGTTTATCATTCAAAACAGATGTCATGATCAAAGTATCAATTAAGGATTTCAGAAATTTTATGGATTAACTTTGGGGTTTCAATTGTTAGTGTCACATTAGATGAGAATGAATGGTGATTCTGAGTATGTATTTATGTGACTATTTGATTTTGTTTTCTTGTAGGATGAAATAAACATAACATCTTGTAGTTGAAAATTGAGGAAAACAATGATTATTGATTTCCATGATACTATAACTTTTTAATAATGAGAATACCTGTGGTGAATATAATATAATGGCCCCAATAGTTATGGGTTATAAATTTTGGAGGCATTTGTAAATTTTAATCTTGTAGATGGAAGACTTTGGGTAACATTTTTTAACAAATATATTTTGTTTTTTAAGATCATGAAGAGATGTTTTTACACGTGAAACAATGAAAATGGGTAACTCAAAGTTCAGGTTTTCTATAAAGGAGTCCTAGAGTAGTAAGAGATTATATTTCTTCTAGTAATTATATATTTTGGTGGGATGAAGCACTGGTTCACAAAAATTCTCGATAAAAATTTATTGAGAAACACTTTGTGGCAAGTGATGAACACACTAGTTGATGGTGTGTGATATGAAAGGTGTCATTTTGTCATTTTTTCACAGATCCCAATTATTTTAAACCTCCTTTACTACTATTTTTTACATAAATTTATCTAAAATACATCATTATCATCCCCCATGACATCCTTATATTTTTGGGTAGATCTAGGTCAAAATATTTGTTTAATATGGGTAACATCCTCTATTCATCATCTACCATGGCATTCATCTTCCATCTATGGGGGCTGATCATTGTTTCATTAGTCATGGGAAATTAATCATGGTAATTATTTTCCATTATGATCTGTTATTATCAATTATATTGGAATCCTATTATATATTATCATCATGGTCACAGATTGATTCTTGGTATTATCTCGATTAGAGATTTGATGAATATTCCACTAGTCTAAGAAATATTTGTCCTAGAACAATAGGGATTTTTATTTAAACGGCTAAAGAATGTTACGTTATGATAATGACATGTTTTTTTGCCTATTTCATTCATTATATTTCCTTTAGTGTTCAATTAATGGGATTTAGATGATTTGTTTTGGATTAACAATTGAACTGTAGAATTTAATAGGGTATTTAGGGTGACTAAGATTTGGGAGTTCACCAGGGGTTTATCGAACTCAAGTGGATGAAATTATGGATAAGGTATAGATATCCATTAAATTATGATAAATATTAAAAATTTATTATTTTAAATTGGGATTTTTTATATATCCATCTTTAGTTATTTATCCCAAAATAATTTTGATAGGGTGTTACAGACCTTTTTAAACTAGTTGGGCATGGTTTCTGTTAAACAGTGATGCCCTATTAGGCATTTATCATGTATGCCAAAATAAATTGGTTGTGAGTTTTCATTGAATCATTTAATTAATTATAAATTGGTTATAATTAACTAATTTCTTTTGGTCTGGAATGAGTTAGAAGTACCTATAGATATGTAGAGTTTTAATGGACTTTGAAAACTCAAAAAAATTAGCTCGGATTTTCATTGAATACAGTTGACTGAGTTCGAGGAATGCGATCCAACATACTCTACCCTATAGTAATATACATGGTTATTGGTATATGATATTATTTTTTCTACACTGGTATATTGAACATCACATGTTAATTTTGTTATGAACTTCGTGTATTTTTATAATTGGTAAATGAGATCTATGTTATAACTAATTAATGGAAATATGAATAATGTATCAAAAAAAATTCTATTAGACATAATGGAACCATACATATTGGATTTTAATCGTCCACATAAGGATAAGGATTAATCATATGACTTTGAATTTCTCTCACATTGGACCATGTTTTATTGATTGTTAATTAGCGTATGCATGTTTAGATTTTAGTCCCTATAGAAACCCATTTTTATTACCCTTCCGGAACAAATCCATGTGATGAAAAAATGTGGTTTGTAGAGGCATGGTAATTACCTAGTCACTTGGTAATGGGTTTTTACTAGTTTCTTATTTATTTTTAATTACATGTTATACTTTTATAGTTTTGTATTGAAAACATAATTTATATATATAATTTCACATGCATGCAAATTTCTTTTACTTGTTATGTACTAGACCATATTGGTGGTGAAAAACATTGTTTTACTCACACATTACTTAAGAAACAATGAAATTTTTATACTAAATAATATCTCACTTATTGTTCTTAAAAGTTGGACTGGTCATTGAGTTTGATCGTTTGAGTAAGATATCATTCTACGAGTCTGGTGCCTTGGAAGAGGTCAGTGTTAATGGATGGAACAAACACACATAAAACCATTACACTTTTAAATCTTTAGTGGGTGATTGAACGAGTGTGAGATCAATGTATTGTATATAGGTAGGACCATTCTACTGTATTGTTTTTATATTCATTTATTACATATGGTATGTTTATTGGTTCGGAATACTCTTATTATTTAATGTTATGTATCTTTTACTTATCTACTATTGTACACTCTGATTGTGTTCATCGCCTCCCCACAATCTAGATATAGTATCTCTAATTTTTACATCAATTGGTGTATAGAGAGGCATTTTTGATTTCGTGGCATAATCTAGGACAGACCAGGTGATTTAGGTTGGGTTGTTACATGTTGTTATCTCTCTTATTATCTACAATGTCTATCTTGGATTCTATAAGGGTATTTTAAACACTAGTATTCATAAAAAACATATATATTTTTTATTTATTATACCTTCAAGACATATTATAATAAATTTACATATTCTAAAAATTGGTACAAATTATAAAATTATTGGGAATATTGAATGTGATATAACAAAATTTATAGAATAATATAGTGATATATTAAATAAATCTAGTCTTTTAAAACAAGTTGAATATTATTATTCTATAAATTTTTTATATTGAAATGGTTCCATTGGTAATTATTATATATAACTAATAACTATCCAAAAATATTTCCCAAAATACTCACATATCCATAATTTTCTCCTCACATAAAAATGAAACTATCATCCTAATTAACATTAATGATGAAATTATTTATTTCATCATCATTTGAAAAAAAATATTTCATTATCACTATGAATTAACCTTTAATTTTTACAGTTGTAACATTAATATCAACATTAATTTACTGTATTATAGAACAGTATTCCATATTAATAATTCTCATCAAAACTTCCTCCAATTATTCTATTTTATATATTAAATGTGGAATCTCAAATAAGATAAATTATTTTACATTTGGATTCATCTTGAAAAAAAATTTATATGGATTCATATATGTGTATGGCCTAAAAAATTATTTTGAGTTGTTCTGGAAGTGTAAATTGATTGATTCATAACATATATTGAATTTTTATTCTCTGTTAGCAGGAATGTATCCATATAAAAAGTATTTTATACAAAAATCCACACACTATATTATCTAGAGAAATATAGAGAACACGGATTGTATTTCATGTTCCATATTTATCACTAAAACCAAAAAAAATGATCACTTGTAGAGTCGCTTCCATTTTTTTATATGAGTCTCATTATTGGAAAACTATTTTCTATTTTATTCAACTTCTAATATTTGAAAAATCTAATGAATTGAGATTTGGGAGATATAAACATAAATTATGAAATATTAGTGAAGTCATCAATGAATTCAACGATTTAATTTTATCCACTAATTGACTTTCAGGTAGTGGATCCACAAATGTCAAAGTAAACCATGTCTAATTGTATTATATTTCGAATCTCAACTCTATTCTGACTTTTATTAACAATATTCTATTTTTGAAATGTTTTTTTATATTATGACAGTTCTTTATTTCAAAAATGTAATATCTCCCATAGCTTCCTACCCTATTTATTTCTCTTTGATCATTTTTCTAAGATGACCAAGTACATTATAAAAAAAATTATCACCATGAATAAAAAATCATAATACTGTTTTGGATTTCCCAACATAAAATAGTTTATATTGGGGTACTTTCCCTCTTTTGATCAAAAAAATTATTTCGGATCTTAACTGAACAATGATTATATTCAAACATCACCATATTTCTATTATTAAAATTATTGGATATTATCAATAGATTTTTTTATCCCAACACCAAATATAATTTTATCAATATTTATTAGAATTTTTAGGATTATAACCACTCTAAATCTTGTCATCATTAATAAATAATCATTTCAAAATTTATAATCTTCTCATATTTACATGAATCATTTATTTTTTCAATTAACCTTTTATATGTGAAGATAAGTCACTATTCATAATCAATTTCTACTCATTTTTTCATTCTAGGAATGAAAATTAAAAAAAATTATTATTTTAAATGCCTTATTTTTTGACAAATATTTGTTCTCAAACATGGGTTAAATTGATCTTGTATTACTTTCATACCCTCATTTGGGTGGTGGAATTTATTATCACTAATTAAAGATATATATTATAAAAAAATATTTTTTTTAATTTAATCTTAATCACAAGATATATAAAATAATAATTTATTTTCGTATAGTAATGTTGTCTCCCCTTGATTTTCCCTTATTTTTCTAGGTAAATATCTATTATAATGGTAGTTGTAAGATCTATGAAAAAAACCACAACACTAGGAGTTTCCTTGAAATATAATTATTCGATATATTATTTTTTTATTATGTTGATTTATGAAACCGTTTCCTTAACACCAATGGTTTCATATCCCTAAAACCTATTTTAGATCACTTATATGGTCATTAGAGTTTGGAGTAGATAGTTTTCCAGAGAAATATCCCACCAAATATAATAACATTCTTTCATTTCATCAAAAATCATCAATAATACATATTTCTATATTTTAATGGATCCTTATTAAGATGTGATTATAACATGTGATATAACTCTAGTAGGTTTTCATTCCATAGGTGAAACATATTTTTCATTAATAGTGATTCTTTTTTGTACTATTATATAATCACATACTACTATAACTACTCTATTGTTATCGTATTTGAATTTTGTTCCTATTAGGATCTATACATTTCATTTTTTTTTCATTTCCATCTTATTATCTATAAGGATGATAGTAGAGTTCATTCCATAAATTATATTTCTCTTATCATTACTCATATAATTAAATCTCCCAGCATATTTTTCTAGACTTTATTTCTCCATACAGATAAGATAATTTTTATCAAAATTATATTTGAGAAGTTAAATTTCATATCATAGTCACAAAATCATTTTCAAGAAATTTTGGATCTCTATTATTATTTTATAATACCTGGTTGATTCTATGTATTCTATAGAAAAAATAATATATATTCATGATTTATCCTCTATTCCATTATTCTATTTATATTATAATTTATATGGTTCATTTGGGAATCCACATTAAAATTTCTCTCATCATCATAGCTTTTACCGCTCCCAAAAATTCCATCCTCAAAAGATTCAAAATTATATATACAAAACATAGAAAAAAATATCTCCTTTCCTCTTTATTGATAATGGATTTTCCTCTAATGGTATCGTTAATTGGATAGTTTCTTGTTATCTTTATCGCCTTCATTTTCAAGTTATATTATCATAATAAAATTTACTGACTAATTAATAACTGTTCATAGTTATATTATTTAAAAAGATGTTTAAAGAGGATGGTTCCAAGATTAAAAGAATATTTGTTATTTCTCATATATTTTCCATGTACTCTTTATCAACAATAATGATGGAGTTTATAGATATCCCCTTTTATTACTCATTGATTCATTTATTGTTAATTATATGATTTAAAAGAATATATTTGGACGATAACAGATATACATCATATATTCTTCTATATAAGAATTTTTTTAATGAAACTTATATCCCATGATTCTATATTTTTAATTCTCACAGTTCAATTTATTTAATATATTATGTCGATTAGACACCATTTTGATTAATGAAGGACCTGAAAGATAGTAAACATAGTTTCTTGAGTGAGGGAATGGGAAATTTTAATGTTATACATCAACCAAAAATTAACCCCCCCCCCACCACCACCAACCACTCAGTGGTGATTCATATCCCTTCTAGTGGGACAATCATGTGTTATCAAATCCATGATTCCTTAATATGGATCACAAAACATTCTTTTATAATATTCAATAATCAATATCACATCCATAATGAATATAATGATTACCTACTCTATAATGAATCATATAAAAGGATACTAACATTACCCATGTAAATGATGAATTATTTAATAAAAAATGATTATATACATTTGAATTAGATTTAACAAATTCACACATTATTTATTATATTATTTAACCAACATAATTTCAATATATAATTTTTTATTTCAGTTTAATTATATATAGGGTATTGATTCTGATATATATATATACCATATATATTTCTTTCTACTAAGAAGCTATTACATTATACATCATGTTATGAAGGTTAATTTTAATTATTATTCCCTTATATTTAGTTAAGAGGTTCTTATTGGATAATTGGATGATATATATCGAAATACATTTAGAAATTAATAGAAAACATAAGTGAAGAAAATAATTAAATTGATATGTACTATGAAATTTTTTTATGTTGATAATTGGAAATATTTTATACAACATGACTAGAAAAATGAAAAGCTTCTAGTTGATATTATAATTTTTAGGTGGAGGGTTTAATTAGATTAATGAGATAAGGTTTTTAGAATTAAATATACATCATTCATTGAATAATATGTTGATTACTTTAAATTATAATATAGTATAGGTCAATGAAAAAACTAATTGATTATGGGATCAAGTAAATAAGGCCAACAAAGGATTATAAAAATAGCTATATGATTCTATAAAATAATAAATGTTTTATAATTTCAAAAAAAATGGATTTTGAAAAAAATTATAAATATAAGAAAGTCTCAAAAACATAATATAAATATTCTTCTAAAAAATTACCCTGTGGACTAACATTGATGAATAATTATGGAGAATAATGTTTTGAATCAAGTGGAATGGGTTCCAATCTAAACTCACATACATGAATGAAAAGTAGTGAGAAATTATTTGAGAATAAAAATGTATAATCTTTTAGAAGACTCTCTAATGTTGACCAGTAGTAGAATAAGGTAAAAGGTTAGAAATAGATCCAACACCTAAAGAATTTGGAAAATATTATTGTTCAATATCCCATTATTATAAGAGACATTAGATTCCATGTTTAATAAATTGTTAATTTTGTCTTTTAAGGGAATCCCAAAAAATAAAATGAAACTATTGAAATATTAGTGTGAAAAATGGTCCATAAAAGAATATATGATTTAAATATAGTACATAGGTAGTATTTTCTATGGAAAAATTGAATACTTTATTTTATAAATCATAGTGAAAAAACTACATAAAAATTAAATATATTACCATGGAGAATTAGGATTCTATAAATTATTATAATCAATTTTAATAATAAAAATTATTGGAAAATCAACCATTTAAAGAAATTTTACAAATATAGGTGGGAATTTCACCCTACATTCCCACATCCACCATTGGTACAAAATGTTATAAGATCTTTAAGGGCCTCATCATACACATTTCAAAAATTTATCTTTTTTTACAAATCAAGTGAAACTTTGTTAAACACACTATATTCAAGTTAAAAAAACCATGTTAAGATTATTTTAATTTTAAATACATTAATTATATTGAGGGTTCATACACTATATAAAATTATAATTTTTTCCTAGGGGATTCAACAAAAATCATGGAATCAAACAAAATCCAGAGAAAAATCTAGTTATGATGGACTACATGTCTAATATAATATATCATATCATAGAGTACATCATAATTTTTTATTCATATTCTAATAAAATTATGAAATCAACTATTGATTAAGACATAATGATTGTATAATACATAGACAAAACCCATGGGTCTTGGAATACCAGATTATGTACCATCCCTATAAACCATAATCCATGATGAGATTGGAGGAATCCAACCGAAATGGTTTAGAACCAGTTCTTTTTTGGGGCTACCATACACACCTCTGAGCCTAGGAATGTAAGAGAAGTAAGGATATTGGAAATAGAAACAGTCTAAACCATTGAGGTATCATTAACATCCATATATATGGATAAGAAGGTAGTATGAATTCTATGAGGGTTTATATAAAACATAACATCATTTTACATAGTTAAGAAAGAATAAATTGTAGAGAGGGAGTCCACCCAAATAAGAATTTAAACATATTCACTAAAATAAACCATATTTATAGAGATTATATAATCATCCAATTGAGTGTGATTCTGTACATTCATAAGAAGTTAGTTCGCATAATAATTCAATAGATTTTGAGAAAACCTGCAGCCCCCTTAGATTTTTTAGACATTTTACTCAACCCAAGTTGAATTATGAATATTTTATACAAGATAATGAAAATCTTTCCTATGTTGATAATTTTTTTTCATCCAGTTTTTCTTGAATCTTCAAATGATCAAAAATATTGAATGTTGGATGAAATGATTGTTGAACTTAAGTAGTCGTTGTGGTTTCATATGAATGACATCACATATCCGTTTTTTTTATTATTTAGTGTTCAATGGGTCATTGTTTTTGGTATTCCTAATAAGAGTTTCATTATCCATAAATGCACCCCACATAATATCCTAGATGGATTTTTTCATGGAAAATGGAATTATGAGTATTGATGGATGTTATAACACTTTCAAAGGACATTATATATTTTCTTATATGGATATCAGAAGTATCCTATATAGGATTTTCATTCCATGTGGCAGTCCAATGGTTGATATTAGAGTTCTTATATCCAAACATTTTGAAATTTTCATGTTTTCAATAAAAGAGGACTTGATTTTATGCCAGACATATTATATAATATGATTGGTGTATCCATTAATTAGCCTTTTCTTGAAACATAGTGAGTTAAAATATATGGATATATTATTTGACATCATGATATTCTATGTGAACTTATTAAAAATTACATTATTAAAAATCATGAGGCCCTATATTCAAAACAATACCCTAATGAATTGGCATAGTGAATTATTTACAAGAGAAATTTATTTAAGATCATGATGTGTCTTATAGTCTATCAATTAATAGAAAATGAGTATAGAAATTTTGAGTTTCTCACAGAAGTAATGTAGAAAACATTTCTAGATTGGGAAATATACTTACCTTAATTTCATCTATTTTACCAATGACTCCATATAATATGACTTCAAGATGACATATTTTCAATTTTTCCCAAAAAACAGGACTCCAAGAGATGTGAACAAGAGGAATCCCATATTCATTCCAAGTTATTTTTTACATGGTGTTATAGTAAATATAACTCCATTCCCATAGACCATGATTTATTTGTACCATATAATTGGTTTTTATTTCAATTCCTCATAATGAGAATAAATAGATTAAACCAAAGTAATAGTCACTTTAGTTGATTATACAAATAGAATAATATCATCACTATATAGAATATGTGATTAAGAATATACTCTTCTACAAAATTTGATTTGTTGTTAGATACAAATTTAAGCTAGTTAATTGAATCATAGGCTTATCAGATCCTATGAAAATGAAAATAAAAGGCCTGATAGTAGATATCCTTTCCAAACACCTCTATTTCATTAAGAGAAACCAATAAGGTAACCATTAATGAGTATTGATATCCTTAAAAAATTGAATATTAAATTTATAAGTCTAATGAAATTAGTTTAGAATATATATTTCTTCATTAAAATAATGATAAAGTTAAAATTTTAATTATAAAAATCTGTTAATAATTCAATATTGATGAATAATTCCCAACAATATATTTCATCTTCATGTAGTTAACAATTTTTGAAGTTGTGAAGAGACAATTATAAATGAATATCAAATGATAAAATCCAAATTGACTTGGAGTAATGATATTATTGGTAATACCTCCAATATTTTTCACAATAATCATGATGAAAATTTTACGAATTGTGTTTCATAGAGAAACTAACATGAATTCATTGATATCAGTAACATTAAATGTATTTAGAATAAGATAACTGATGGATTAATTAATACCATAAAACATTGAGGAATGGGTAAATAATTCCCTCACAACATTGGTTTCATTATCATGCAAGATGTCCTAATTGTACATGTAAAATTTATGGGTCAACCCATTGAGTCTATGAGCTCTGTCAATATTAAAGGAGAAAGTGATGATTTTATTCCTCCTTAAAAGGTTCCTTTACAAGTGCCTAGTTTTCTTGGTCCCCAATATAGAAGGGACTATTAACAATCATTTTTAGGTTCATTCCACACCACGATCTAAACATAAATCCCTAAAACAACTAACCACCGAACTATAAATTTTAATCTCTTAGGTCTAGATAAATGTATTGATTGTAACCCCTAGATATTTTTTGAAATATATTTTTTCAAATTAATTTAATTTTATTTATATTTTTTATTTCACGAAACACTAAATATATATTTCTCTATATGGATACACTAAGTCTATAAAGAATTGTAGGAAACATGATGTTAATAATACAAAAGGCACTACACTGAGTTAGATTTTGGTACATGTAAGACCGAGTTTTCTAGCCTGTTGATGGCACATCGATTTTACAAATATATATTGAAAATTATATAAATTTTATTTTTCAAATGAAACATCATTTTTTTAATTTTTAATTTCAAAATTAACATAAGGTTAATTCTTTAAATTTTTATCTGAATGATCATTTTTTATGAATAATAAAAACACTACAATCAAGTAAAAAATTATATTTTCATTTAAATATTTATTAAAGTAAAATTATATTTTAAATTTTATTTAAAGTAATAATATATTAGTTTTAGATCTATTTATACAATTTAGATAATTGGAATCATTTATATATTAAAATTAGAAAGAAAAAATTATTAAACATTTGAGCAAATTTACTTTAAAACTGTACATTCTTTTCATGGTTGTGAGATTAGCTTTAAATATAACATAGCCACTTCTTTGACTTGAATTATGAAAAAGAAAAACTACATAGTTGTAAGCATATTTATATTTATAGTCTAATAATATCATTATAATTTTTGACATGAAACATCAGTGAATGTGATTAAAATTAAACACATCAGTTAAGGTAAAATTACGCTTCACAAGGGACTAAGACTTAATATTATGGGCCAAAATGACCTTTAAACATCTCCAAAATCAATTGTATTTCTGTATTTCAACAATATCAATTCATAGTTAAAATTTTATTAGTTATTGGGATTTTATTCAATAATTGTTCCTTAATTCATATGTTTAGTAAAGGAAAAATAACTCTCCTTAGGATTAACATTTATAAATCCATAAGGTATAAAAAACAATATATTTTACATTATGCACAACCTTTTAAAAGTTAAATTATTTATTAATATCATAATGATTTATGACTAATATTTATGCATCAATTAGTAACATTAAACACTTCACAAATGATAACTGAAAGATTATTTAGTTAATAAATTAATAAATTAAATTCTGTTAAAACATTGAAAGTAAAGTATATTTAATTAATTATTTTGAAAAATTATTTTGTATTAAATATATATTGATACATTGATTTGGTCATCTATAATTTAATTCCAATAATTTTTTATATATTTTCTCAATTAAAATTAAATAAATAAGTTCAAATTCGAATTTAATGTAATTTTATAATAAATTATATTTTATTAAAAGATTAAAAATTAATAAAAGTACAAACCTCAACCAATTGATCTTACGTGTTAATAAATAATAAATATGATATATTAATGTACAAATTTACTTTGATAATTAAAAAATTTACCCTTAACTAGAAAAAATATTTTTTGCATGGTTCTGGTTAATGTAGTGTTTCGCACACTACATGTGTGTTTTACAAAATTAATTTACGAACCAAATGAGTTATTAATTTTTTAAATTATATATAATATTTTTAATTCATTGGTAATATATATTTTTATAATTTGACCCCTGATTTAGTCATAATTTTTATATTACATAGGTTGAAAAACTAGTTACCCAAATGAAAAACCATTAAAAAAATATAAATAAATTTAATGGATGAGGAAGAAAAGTATAAAAATGAACTTATTTATTGAATGATGGAGATTTGTTTCAACAAAAAATTATATTTAATATTTTATTTTATTATTTTTTAATCAAATTAGTTAAGTGATACTTTCGATTAAGGTTTACCTTTTTGTATATAAAAGAATGTGACTCCTCCTCTACTATCAAAAAACATTTACCATTATCATTTCTCACACATATGAAGCCACTATGGCTCATCAAAACATTGAAAACATATTCTCCCAATGTTTGTACCATCGTTCTTTAAGAATCCATTTAGGATTAATCCAACCAAGAAAGATCATTTGTGCAATGAAAATGGAGTTACCCAAAAGAAGTGGTGAAGTCCTTCCTCAAGATCATTTCTTTTATATTCATTCTCAAAACCAATTTTTTTTATTACATGGTTATATAATACATAAATTATAAAAAATATAATTATATTTTCTTATTATAAGGGTTATAACTTTACTTACATGCACTTCCATCTAATGGGTAATGAACTAACTATTCATGTGTATGGCGTACTACCGCCATGTGAAACAATATTGTTTATTTTACACTTTACCAACTCTCACAGTTGGGAATTATATTAGAAAATGTATTTTTCAGTGTTATATATCATATTTTCGATATATCCTTATTTTTAAATTTATATATAACACATAAATTACTTATTTACATTTTTATAAGTATGATATTTTCATTTGGGAAAATGTGGACTACCACCTCCTTGATGGGATGAGATTCTGTCACACATTACATGAAATTTGTTAAGGGTGTGATTAATGAAAGTATATGAAATACATAAAATAATAATTATGATATAATTATAAAATATATATACACACATATTTCATTTAATTTCATTCATTCAATATGATAATAAAATGGAAACAGTGTTCATGAGTATGCAAGACTTATTGTCTCCATGAACGGTGTATTCCATTTAATACTTATAACCTATATAGATTGTTAGAAATACATATATACATAATAAAAATGATAATTAAACCATTTTTAAAATTATTTAATTATTTATATCATTATCTAAGTAAGATAATCATGAATAAAAGGTCAAATCATATATGAAAAATTAATGTGATTTTACCTAAAACGTAACATTAACATGGATGTATTAATAAACAGGGAATATAAAGTGATAAAAAAATATATGGTATTATATATAAAAATTTGTTTCTGTATTATAATTATAAATAACATATATTTATTATACATTATTATTGAATGTGTACGAAGAATTTCAATACTTAAGGTAATGGAAATTCATCCTTCTTTTTATTTATCTAGTTTATAAGCCTTATTCACCACTCACATTGTCTGTGTGTTGTGTATAATTCACATCGAAATATTATATGATAATTTTAATTAAATTAAATTAAATTAAATTTACATATACAATTTATTATATTTATTTCAATGTTTTTATGGTTCAAATGTTTCCAAATTGGTAAATTAATTTTGTCTCAATTTTCTTTCTTTGAGACACATGTCATGTTATGCACAAATGTTTTTTATATGAGGTATGTATACTGACCTTAGAAATGATATATCATTAACATACATCGTTTGATTATATTTTTATCTTCATCTATTTTTATTACTTCCATAGTTTTTTGATTCCAGGTTACTAGAGTGGAAATGATACACTGCTACAATATCATCATTTATTAAGATTTTTTATCATAATGCTTCCATTGATGAAATATTGTGATCCACACCTCAAGGAAACTCATGAATTTTATTATACATTATTTACCCATGATATATTAATGTATTATTAACAATTTTAGAATCTTTGGAAAATAATATAATTAAAAAATGTTTTATAAAAATCAGAGTCTATTTATAAATTCGGTTGGAAATTTGTGTTCATTCAAAACAGTTTTTTTCTAAAAATGATTTCATTTTTTTAATATTAACCTATTATATTTAAAGTACATATGTTATCATGTTATAAAATTTTTAAATACCTTCATAAAAGGAATCCATTAGTCATTTTCAAATTAACACCATTTTCTTAACATTTTATGTTGCAAAAATAATGATCAACATGTATAGACCTACCTCCCGTTATAACAATCATTTCCGTTAAGAATAAATTTTAATAATTTAATTTAATTTTAAAGTAATTTTTTACCAATATTCTACAAATTTTTTAAATTTAATTTTTTTTCAGAAAATTTTAAAAAAATATGTTTAATAAGTGTTTTTAATGATTTTCATGCTACCTATATAAGCTTTCAAATGGTTAATTTTCAAAAAATGTATTTCAATGATTTCATGATTTATTTATATTTTTTTCAAATCTATTTTATATTAAGGTATTTAAAATGATTTCAACCATCCGTTTAATATTTTCATGGTTTTTTCAATGGAGGTTTTTTTCTTAATTTTTTATTTTTTAAAAATCATTTTAAGTGGAAAATATTTTTTCATCACATAGTGTTTTAAATGAAATTATATATCTTTCTTTTAAAGAAATGTATTATTGCATTTTTTTTGTGATAAGGATTTTATTTGTATATATATTTTCCTTAAGAATGTTCAATGTAATATTTCAAAATCATTATCTATCTAAAATGAAATACTTTGTTATAATTTATGAATACTAATCACATTTGTTCATTAATGTCTTATGTTTTGATTGGTTCTTGTTTATGATACCATTTTCACTTCACTAGGTTATATTCTTTTGAAACCCACTTCTTTTCATGGGTTAATGTTTTATTAAATCATTATAAAACATATCAATTCTCTATATGCTATGATGTGATTAAATGTTAATGAAACCCATTTCATTTCATGGGAAAATATATGAGAAAATTTTGTTATCTTATTGAACATTCATATTTGATTTCATTATGTTTATGGTTGGATAAATTTTTTAATCTAATGCATTAGGTAATGATAAATGATTTTTGGTGTTAAGATGGCATATGGGAGGGTATCCCAAGAACAAAACAAGAGGGAATATTAAACCCAAAAAAAAGAGCGTACATAAGAGGGAATCCCAATCCCAAACAAAAAAGTTATATGAGAGGAAATCCTAAGACAGAAACAAGAGAGTACACGAGAGAGCATCCCAATCCCAAAACAAGTGGGTACACAACAGATAATCACAAGACCAATGTACGTACATGGATTTTTTATATCTAGACTAACAAGTTATGAAGATCATGGAAGGTATCCTTGATATATGATTTTCTATTCTTATGTGTATGAAAAACATTCCTTGACTTATTAGAATATTATATTATCATGGAGTGTGATCTTTTTTTCCTTGTGATTCAGGTCTTTTTGAATACCAATATATTTTCCATGACTCGTGTATATGACCCTTGATATGCATGGTATGGTTTTAAATTGTTTTTATCATATTATCATACCATTATGATCATGTTTTTGTTATGTATATCCTTTGTTTACCCTTACTAGGAATCTATGCACACCCATTTTTATGATTGTTTTACCCACGTTATGAAGAATGGTATTAAATAAATTTACTAAAGAGGATAATGATTTTTTGAAACATTGAAGATCATTGAATAACCTATATTATTTTTTTTATATTTATTCAAAGAAACTATACTATTAAGGTCATGAGACATGTATTTATATAATTTTCATAATATTAATCTAAAATGATATTATTTTTATGTATGTTAATTCAAATTCTCTATAGCTGGTATCAATGGAATGGTCTAGTCGTCCTTTAGAATCTAGGATGTGATTAGTTTTGTGATATACCTTGGTATATATCTAAGGACAGATCTAGGGACGTATCTAAGGATAAGTATAAGGATAATGAAGTAAATGAAACATTTCTAGATGTTTTTATAGGATATACTAAGTTTTTTCCTATAAATAGATCCATATATAGATAATTAAATTTAATGTGGAACTACAACAGTTTCACCTAGGGGAAAAACTGGGAAATGTTGTGTCTGGAATGACTTGAGTGTATCATACTATACGATATTAGGTTTTGATGCACACCTCATTTAACATTACTGGGGTATATGCATTGGGAATTCAAGAACTATTTATAAACCACCATGAACTATTTATATAGAATATTACTATTAATATCCTAAGATTAAGCTAACACGTCATAGATTAAAGTAGTAAGTGTAATTATTTAGATATCCTATAAGTTATTTTTTAGGATTATGTGGTTTTCTGCTATCATAAGTGTTTCTCATATTATAGTTTATGGTTTTTAGTCAATCATGGTAAATAGAATGAATTGAGATAACATTGAATATTTCAGATTTGGTATGTATTGGCATAATGAAAATTGATTTCCATAGTGGAAATCTCATGAATAGAATCAGGAAGATCCTTGTGTATTTGTTATACTACTGAAGATAAATAGACCCAAATGGAATGTTAACGGTTTGTGGATTTCTTCTATTATTATTTATAGCAAACATTAAAATAAGTATTAGGTTGAGGTTGAGGAACCTTAAGACTAGATTTATATTTCATATTCTAAGAAAGATATATTATAGAATAATTTTATGAGTCATAAGTAATAGTTTAATAATAATGTTGGATGATTGAAGTGTATATGCTTTGGAGGTCAGAGATTAGTTCTTATGAATCATGAAGTATATAAGGATTATTTGTTGATGCTTTTCTTATTGTAATTACCAGAATGTGTTAATTGATATTGATGACCTAGAAAATTTATTTAAAGGTAGGGTTACATTAAGTTAATGTAATAATTAATTTTTTAAAGACGAGGATTCAATTGTGTTTATCTTGGATAAAGTGATTATTCATTTGAATAAATTAAATTGGATAGTCATTGTGACCTCAGAACCAATAAGGTATTTTTGGGTAATGTGGTCTTTGTTACCTTATATAATGTTTACCAATTATTAGATTTAAGGAACTCATACAGTATTATTTAGAATAATGATTAATGCATGTTATCCAAAATGATTTATGGTAATTCATGTTATTAAAATGATTAAAGAGAGTATACAATGATGGTATTTAAATTTTTGGGATGATAAAACTATGATTAGCATTATGATATATGGTGGATCAATGTTATGATTATTTATTGGCCTTATTTAAAAAAAATGGACTTCAATTTCATGTAAGAGTTATAAGTTTAACCATTTATGGAATGGTTTATGTTAAACATCAGAATAGGTATTATATATTCAAGTATTATCACACAATATAAGGATTTATTCATATTGGATACCCTTTTTTTAATAAGGAAAAATGGAAGGAATTGTCATTCAATTTAAGGATATTGTGATCTGTTAATACTTTAGGAATGAATAATTAAACTTCACTAGATAAAGTGTGATAAAATATTGAAATATATCAAGGAAAAACTAAATGATGGAATTGTTAATAAGTAATGTAATGAAATCATGTAATTATATATTATTTAAAAAAAGGGACTTGGAAAAGAAATGTATCACAAATACCTTAATTTTTATTGAACTAGAGGAATTTGAAATCATCACATATATTTGACATTGAGGATATAAAATTTCCAATGATAATTACCTTGTTTTGTGAGTTATGCCCAAAGAAACTCTCAAAAATTATTTACATGTTTCCTTTTGTCCATTTTTTAAATTCCCACCAATGTTCACCTATATAGAATCCTTGTAATGTGTTACTTTGGTTAGACATTATGTTTATAACACTAACTATTTAAAGGAAGTTTTAGTATTCATTATTATAATGTGGGATTAAATGGATGTAAATTTCAATTATAAAATATTAAATACCATAGGAATATTTTAAGGGAGTCATTCATTTTAAGGTGGGTAGAATTTAATACCCAGAGATTGGGTGAAATATATTTTTTGAATTAATTTATTGATTTTAAATTTATTAGCTTCAGACAATAATGAATATAGACGTTTATATATCGAAATACTATGTTTTGATGACATTATATACAACACCTTGTAATGAATACACAACACACAACACTCATTTATATTTTGTTACAAGAAAGACCATATTTTAACTCCTTTTTATGAAACACTATTTTAAAAAATATATATTGACAGTAGAATAAATTTTATTTTAAAAAAACATAATTATTTTATTTTAAATGAAAAAGTTTTTAAATGTTGATTTTTTTATTTTTAGTGTTGTTTCATTTTTTGGGGAATAGAAAAAAATAAGAGTATTTTTAAAACTACATTCTTGTTTAAATAATTAATATTGATAAATTATATTTAATTTTTTTAATGTCACAATAGATATATTATAAATATAATAATTATATTGAGGTAATTTTATTCATTTTTATATTGTATTTAGAAAAAAAATCATGATGAAATTTGAACATCTTTACTTTAAATGACCGCTTTATCTCCACATCCGTAGGATTAACATTAAATTTTTTCTGATGAATTTTGTGTATAGAATTTTGAAAATGGACATACAAATTTGTAATCGGTATTATAGTTTTAGTATAATAAGATCTTATAATTTTTTTCTAATAATTTTATTGAAATTGTTTGAAATTAATTACTTTGAGTAAGGTAATATTATGCTAACAAAGGACTAAAAATTAATATTAAGGGAAAAAATGACGTAGAAACTAGTCCAAAATCTATAGGATTCCAATATTTAGACTCTACAAATTCATGGTTATATTTATATTTGTTAGTGGGATACTATTCAATAAATTTTTAATATTTCAGGAGTTATGTAATGAAAACAACAAAAAATAACTTTCATTACATTTCAAATTTATAAAACTATGAGCTATGGAAAAAATATTTTTGATTATACATATCCTTTTAAAATATCAAAGATTTATTTTTATCATAATTATCTATCATTAATTATTAGAGATTAATTTGTTACATTAAATTCTTTGAAAATTCTAACTTGTGGATTGTTTTTCTAATAATTTAATTAAATAAATGATGCTAAAAACAACAAAAGCAATGTAAATTTAATGAATTATTATGTTAAATTATATTTGTTGATGAATATATTACGATACATATTGTTTAAAATAATATATATTAATTAAAATAAGTTGTTATATTTTATAAATTGAAATAAAATGAATAATGTCAAAATTGATATTAATGTTATTTTACAATGAATTATATTTTATTAAAATATTAAAAATAAATAAAACTATTACATTTGGAATATTTATTTTTATGTTTTAATAATTATAAAATATAGTCTATTAGTTGGAGAAATGATCTTTTATAATGAACATATATTCTCTTAAATAGTGAAAACATTTTTAGCATAGTTTGGGTTAAATCACTATTATTGTTCATTATACTCATTTTTTTAAATTAATTTCCAACACACATGAGTTTTTTATTTTTTAAATTTGATAAAATATTTATATTTTAGTGCTAATATATTTTATAATTTATTTATCATTAATTTAGTCTTAATTGTTAAAATACATAGGTTGGAAAACTTGTTACCTATAGGAAACCCCAAAATGAAATATATTAGGAAATTTAATGCTAATGGAACAAAATTATAATATTCAGATATTTTTGTGTGTTAAAGAATTTGTTCAAAAATGTGTTAACATTAATAAAATAGTTATAAATTTTGGAATCAAAATACATAAGGTACACCTCCTATTAGTGCTGACTTTTTTGTATTTATAAGAATTCCCCTCCCCCTCCACTATAAAAAGGAATTCACTATTACCCTTCCTCAAACCTATGAAGACTGTTTGGCTCATAAAAAATATGCTCAAATAATCTAACAACAGCCCTCTAATAGTTATTGATTCCTCCCTTGAGTCTCAAATATAACAAATGAATCCATGTTGTTCAATGTAAAAAGAGTTACCCAAAAGAACAGGTAAAATAATTCTTCAAGATCCTTTCATTTACTTTCTGTCTCCATCACCTCAATTATTTCTATTACATACAAATATGAAAACACCAGAATCCAAAATATAAAAATATTTTTATTTTAAGGGTTTTATATGAACTTATGAACACTTCTATTAAATGGGTAACAAAAATACTGTTGTTGGGTATAAAGAACTACCTCTTCAAAAAATGATTTTGTTGGTTTTTAATTTACCTCCTCTCATGCTAGCGTATTATGTTGTAAAAAGTATTTTATTTTTATTTTTAATATATGATATTTAAGAATTAATTATTATTGTGTAATTTTTATATAATGCATACCTTCAAGATTTCCATTTTTGAAAGTATGATAATTTCATTCGGGTAACGTGTTGACTACCTCCTAATCAAAGTGATGTGATTTGTTCACACCATACATGGATTGTATTAAGGATGTTTTTAGTGAACATATATTATATATAAAATATTTATTTCAATTTAATTATAATATTTATATAAATATATATCATTTAATCTATTTCTTTCAATATGATAATAAAATGAAAACATCTATCAGGCATACGTATTATATATTGCCTCCATGAACAGTGTATTAAATATCATACTTATATCTTATATAGATTATTAAAACTACATATATAATTCATATATATTATATTCATACCATGTTTTATATTCTGTAAATATTTAAATAATGATCTATATAATATTTTCAATAATAAAAAGTCTAAGCATATATGAAAAATAAATTGGGTACTACCTGAAACCTTACAAAACACGTAGTTGTGAATAAACAGGTTATATAAAGTTAAAAAAATTATATATGGTGTTAAATATAATAATTTTTTATTATATTTACAATATAACCATATTTATTAAAAGTGAGGTTTTAACATTTAGTAATAAATTCATGGCATATGGTACGAGAATTTCATATCACATTTAATCTCTGTAAGATACATGGCTTATTTGCCACTCATTTATTTTTTTGTTGTGTGTATAAATCTGATGGATGTATTCTATGAATACTATAATTAAATTTATGGGTATTTAAAGATCCATTGGATGATTTTTTTTCATGGGGTGTATGTTTTGAAATATACTAAATTGGTTAAATAATTTTGTCTCAATTTTCTTTCTTTGTGACACATGCCATGTTATAAACCAATTTTTTTCATTGTTGTGTATATAAATCCCATTGAGATATTATATCATGGATCAACTTTTTTAAATTTTATTTTGAGATTCATGTTATTTTATTCCATACATATCATTATGATTCATTATAACAATTTTTGTAACAATTTATTACTAAAATCTCATCGTTTATCAAAGTTTTATATTATTATGCTTTTATTGATGATATATTATGATTTACTTCTCACAAAAACTCTTAAATTATATTATAAAATATTTTTTCTTAATATATTAATTTATTACTACCATTTTTTCACTTTTTGGTCCATATAATAATTAATAAAAAAATTATGAAAATATGGATTTATTTCTCATTTCGGTTGTAGATTTATGCTTTGCCAAACACATATTTTTTGAAATTGTTATACAAAATTTTTTAATATTATCCAATGATATTTAAAATAAATATTTAACAATGTGTTATCTTTTTATAACATTGTTTTAAAAATAATCCTCTTGTCAATTTCTGATGAAGACACATTTCAAATTATTTTTTGGTATAAAAGGAATGATCAACATGTACAGACTTACCCACCATCGTGAACTTCATTAACCTAAAGATTTTTATGTACGATTAAATGATATTTTTAATGAATTTTTTTTCTAAAAATCTGGATATTTTTATAAATTAAAGTGGTTTTCAAAGAAAATATTGCTCAAAAATTGTTAAAATTGAGTTTCAAGGATTCTTTAATTAGTTTTCAAAATGGTAATTTTCAAAGAAAATGATTTCAATGATTTGATGTTTTATTTATCTAGTTTAAAAACATTCTATAGAAAAGTGTGTTCAAAATTATTAAAATAAACCTTTTAAATTATTCAACATTATTTCAACTAAAAAGGATTATAAAATTAAATTTGTTTTAAAATTATTTTTTAAGAAGTGGAAAAGATGGTTTTTTCAATAAAATGTTCAGTGAAATTGTAAATCATTATTTTTAAAAATGGTTTTTTGAAATGGTTCTTTTAATTATTTTCAATGAAATGATATTTTACTAATGAATTATTCCATGTTATCATTCAAAATCCTTATCCAACTACAATGACAGACTTTATCACATTTTATGTATTCCATTCATATTCTTTATTGATTGTTTTATATTTTTATGGAATAAAGTTTATGATACACATTTTCATTAGTGGGTAATGTGATATTAAAACCCTACTCATTTCATAAGTCATGGATTGATGAAATAATTATAAAACATATCCATTATCCATGGATTATTATATGATTATATTTTAATGATACCCATTTAATTTAATGGGTCAAACTATAATGAATATTTCGTTATATGGTGGGATATGAATATATGATTTCATTATATTATCGGTGGGACCTATTTCTCCCTCTAATACATTGGGTAATGATAAATGTTTTATGAGATATATAGGATAGATGGGATGGAATCCCATGCCAAAACGAAAATTGCATCTTAATCATGAAACAAGAAGATACATGGGAGTGCATCCCTATCGTGAAATAAGATGATACATGAGTTGAAATCCCATGCCAAAAACAATAGTATACAAGATAGGGAATTCTAAGCCAGAAACAAAAGGGTACATAGGAGGGTATCCCAAGCCTTACGTAGGAATATGGGTTGTTATTACAAGTGTAAAAAGTTATGAAGATAATTATAGGTATCATTGACATAGTTTTTTTTATGCTTATGTGTATTCCACAAATTCCATGTTGTATTCATATGTTTTATTTTCTTAGATTATGTTATTTTTTCTATTATGATTCAGGTTTTATTAATTGTCAATATTTATTCCATGACAAATTTATATGATCTTAGATTTGCATGGTATGATATTAGAATGTTTTTATCATATTATCATACCATTATTCTCATGTTATACTTATGTGTCACCCTAGTTTAGCCATACTAAGCATCTGATACCATCCTCTACAGTGAATCATTTCCCCATGATATGAAGAATGGTTTTATGTATAAGTACTAAAGAGGAAGATATTTTTTGGAAACATTGAAGATCTTTCACTAAGATAGAATATTTTGTTCCATGTTCCCAAATACAGTAAACTATTATGGTCTTCATGAAGGTATTTCAATAATGTTCTAAATATTTTTATAAAATTATGTAATATCCATGTATGTTAATTATAGGTCTCTATAGTCGGTATCAATTGAAACGTTTAAACAATGTTTGGAAACTGGGATGTGAAAATATTTGTGATATACCTTTGGATATTTCATAGGATATGTCTAGGGATGTCTTTAAGGATATGTATAATGATAATGAAATGTATATGAAAAAGTCCTAATTTTTTTGAAAATGATCGAGTTAGTGGTCTCCTAGAAAAATATCAATCTATTGATATTATTAGTGTATATGGATCTGGTACAGATATAGGTAGGAGTTACAACTTCTTAAAGGTGTGGTGGTCCTGACTTGATAATATCCAGGTACATTACAATAGGGCTTTGTAAACACTTGGTTTGACATTGTAAGGATATATGCATTGGGAATTAAAAAAATATTTACAAACCATCATTAAGGATTTAAATTGAAGGTGTATTTTGACAACCTAGTACTAAACTAATGTGACATATATTAAAGATGTAGGTGTAATTAATTTTATATATTGTAAGTAGTTTTTTCATGATTATTTGGTTCTTATCATATGAACATTATTTCTCACCATATTCTTTCTAGATTTAATAAATAACAGGAACTAGAAAAAATAGCTAGTCATTTAATATTTTAGAAGGCGAATGTATGGGATTGATGAAAATCAATTTCCTATATGTAAATCTCATTAAGGGAATGAGAAAGGTCCATGGGTATTTGTTATACTACTGAAGATAAAGAGTTTGTAAAGACATGTGAATGCTATGGTACGTTCTACCAGTATTGCTTACATTAGAAGTATAAAATCTTGATTAGATAGAGGTTGGGAAACCTTAAGAGATCATACATATTTCAAATTCTAGTAATGTGGTATTATGTAAAATGTTGAAGAAGCATGTGTAATGGTTTAAGAATAATGTTGGAAGCTTCAATAGTATATGTTTTTTAAATCAAATATTATGTTATATGAATCATAAAGTATATAAAATTATATGTAGAATATTTTCATACCATAATGTCAAGAATGTGTTAAATGATACTGATAATCTATAAAATCAATTAAATGAAAAGGATATATTAAGGGAAGGTAGCCATTAGTTTTTCTTATATATTGAGGCAATTGTGTTTATCTTGTATAAAAAGTCTATTGATTTGTATAATGTAAATTTGATATTACTTATGACCATAAAACTGATAAATGATTTGTTGAAATATTAGTCAATGTTTATATAGATGAAGCTTAAAAACTTTTATTAAAGGAATACTTCCAATAATATATAGAATAATGAATCATGTATATTTTACTAATGTTTTTTTAGTAATTCATATTGTTTCCAAGATTCAATTTAAATTAAAATAATGGTATTCACATGTTTTGAATGTGAAAACCAAGATCTACTTTATGATATATGAGGGATTAATGTAAATCAGATTTAGTTACCTTCTTTCTAATGCTATAGAATTTTAAATTGGCAAATAGTTATAATTTAAATTATTTATGGAATGGTCTATGATTAAATTCGGATGAGGTTTTATATATTCTAGTATTATCACTCCATATAATGATTTATTCATATTGGATAACATTTTGGTGGTGATAGAGACAGATAGATTTAACTATCATTCTCTTTAAGGATATCATGATTTGATAATGCTTCGGGAATGAAAAATTCACATTTGTTCCCTGTAGTAAGAGATGAAGTGGGAATTTATCATGGCACATATAAATAATTAATTTTTCTATATATAATAGAATGAAATCATGTAAGTATATCGTTTTTAAGAAATGAGTATTGAAATAAAATTTTATCCTAATACATTTATAATTTTTGAACTGAGGTACCATTAAATAGTAAATCAGTTGTGACTTCTAGGTCCCCAAAATTCCGTTGATTATTTAATTGTTTGTGATTGATGAATTATATTACATTATAAAATTATTTACGATTTTCTTCCTTGTCAATATTTTCACATTCCACATATGATCTCCTTTGTGAAAAACTAGTGATGTGTTACTTTGGGTAGATGTTATGTTTCCACAATTCCATTTTTATAGAAATTTTTTTATTCATTTTAGGATGTGGATTTCTATGTAAGTCACTTAAATTAATTAAACATTTAATAAACCAGATGAATTTCGATGGAAAAAATATTTTTAAGGGGGTTGAATGTAACACCCGAGATTTTGAGATATATATTTTAGAAAATTAATTTATAATCTATATATTTTCCATTTTCTGTGATAGTGAAAATAAATATTTTTTGTATAGGAAGACAATTTCATGCATTAAAATCAACACCATGTTAAGCATACACAACACACAACATTGTGTTAACTTTCTTTATAGGGATGCCCGAGTTTTACCACCTTTTGATGGAACACCTATTTTGAATCTAATTTTGACAGTTACATAAATTTTATTTTAAAAAAATTAATTTGTCATTTAAAAATTGGATTTTTATTAAATTTTTTATTTTTCGATAAATATTCATATTTAATGAATAGTGAAAATACTATATTTTAGTTAAAAACAGTCGCTTTGTTTAAATAATTAATAATATTAAATTATATTTAAAAGTTGTTTTTAAAGTCAAAATGGTACACCTATAAATATATTAATCCAATTTAGGTTATTTGAATAATTTTTATATTGAATTCATTTATAAAACATATTGATCTTTTAATCATTTTTACTTTAACAAAAGGCTTTCATTCCATGTTTGCGAGAAAATAATTAAATAAAATTTTCCACTTATGTGAATTAAATTTTGAAAAATGGACAGAACAGGTTGTAATCGGTATCATATGTATAGTAATATAAGATCAACTTCATTTTTGACCTAAAATATTAGGGATTTTTTAAAAAATTAATTACAATGATTAATGTAAAATTATGTTTAACAAGGGACTAAACCTTAAACATAATTCCCAATTGACGTAGAAACTTATAAAAAATACATTGCATGATTATATTTATCCCACATACATCCATGTTAAATTTTTTTGATTTAGTGGGATACTATTCAATAAATGCCTCATATTTTATATAATAGGTAATGGAAAAATAAAAATAATAACTTTCCTTAACATTAGCATTTATAAAACTTTGAGTAATGTAAAAAATGACATATTTGATTTATAAAAATCATTTTTAAACATAAATTAATTATTTTTTTATCATATGGATTTATTAATAATTTTTAGATTCGAATTAGTTAAATGAAACTCTTATGAAACACTAATGAATGGATTATTTCATTAGTAATTAAAAAAAATGGTTCTAAAAAAATTAAAAGTAAACAAAATTAAATGAATAGTTTTTTTGTTAAATTATTTTTATAGAATAATATATAATTTTACATATATTTTATTACGAATAATGTTTGGATATTTTTATCATCGAAATTAAAAAAATAATGTCAAAACTTAAATTAATATTATTTTACATTAAATTATATTATTTAAAATTATTTAAAATTCATAATAATCATGAACTAAAAAAATTAATTTTAAGAGTTAATAAATAAATAAAAGGTCTATTAAAGGACTAAATTTTCTTTTATAATGAACATATGGGCACATAAAAACTAAAAATATGGTTTGTATGGTCTAGGTTGAAGAATTGTTTTTGCACATTACATTGACTTTTTTTAAAATTAATTTCGAACACACATGAGATTTTTATTTTGTAAATTATATATCAGATTTCTAATTATGTGTTACTCTATTATATAATAAATAAGACCTTGAATTTTTTGTTAATTGTTACATTACATTGGATGGGAAACTAGATACCTAAATGAAAAAACAAAAATGTATATTGTAATGAAACAAAAAGAATAAGGGAAACAATTATATAATTTAATTTAATTTTTTATAGTGCATATTTTTTTGGCACTATTCAATTAAATTAAATATTATTACATTTTCTATGAACATATGGAAAGGGATACCTCAAATTATTTATTACCTAATGGTATTTACAATAATTCCACTTATCCTCCATTATAAAAATACATTCACTATACCCCATCCTTAAACATCTTTTTTAACATTAGATCATCCAAAATATTCTTAAATAGCCTCCAAAAATACCTACCTTCCACTTGGAATCATATATTTTTGGTATTAAGGCCAAACAAGTAAGTCCTTTTTTGTAGAGTAAAAAGAGTAACCCAAATAATAAGGTAACATCCTTCCTCATGCAATTTTATTTTATTTTACTTCTTCACAACATTAATTATACTTTATTCATGGTTATATTATAACAAAAATATTCTAAATATGCATAATTTTTTTTTCATAATGGTTTATATTTAAATTGAATACACTTCAATCTAATTTCCAACAAACATACCAGTCTTGTGTATGGTGAATTGTTGCCTCACGAAACGATGTTGTTCAATTTTCATTTGCCAACTCTGATGGTTTGAAATTATCAATGAATTCTTTTATGTTATATAAGTTATTTATAATGTTTCTATTAATATTATGTTTTCATAAAACACGTACCTTCATGATTTAATTTATTTTAAATATTATAATTTCGTTTGGGGAGGTGTATACCACCACATCCTCAAAATTATTTGATTTATTCACACCTTAACAGGTATGTCTTCATCAGTATAATTGCACCCTAATTATTCAATGGAGACATTTCATTCTCCAAATCTACTACACAGTCATATCAATATTCTGAGTATACAAGGACCCATATCACAAAAACTATATTGATAAAATCTAAATATATATTTCAATAGATTAAAGGTATATTATAAATTATGTCATATTATATAGCCCACTGTAAAAATTGAATACAAATCAGTTGAAGGATTAATGTTCATATACTTTACGACTAATCAATATGATTCAGTGAACATATGAAATATGATTTTAGAGACACTCATAAAAAATCTAGTTCGGAAACTACAGAGACTAAACTTCTTATTATTATACCAAGGAAGTGGGGGTTTCCTGTGGGAATAAATCTATAATAAAATAAAAATGATCTACAAATTATGAGACTAAGAAGATGTGTATCTGGTATAACATCTAGATGTGTAATAAAATTCTGATTCTTAATGATGTCGATATACAAGGAATCAATTTGGATCCCGATATATATATATATCATTCATGAAAAACATCATAAATGATGAAAATGAATCTCACATAATTCAACATTATAAATAATTAAATGTATCCTGAATAGATGTTAAAAAATAAAAATAAATTCTTGAATAATTCCATGTTGAAGGTTGATGGGAGTCTGTGAAGTATAAAATCCTCACCACCTAAAATATAACAAAATTGCATGGATAATTATAAAATAAAACAGCACTAATGGATGACATTAAATTATTATAAAACAAAAATATTGCATATAGAGTTTTTTCTTTTTAAAATTTTTATGAAGACACACTACAACCAATGTATTGTCCTCTTATTTTGGGATTAATGAATGACTCTTCCTTTGGATCCCAATTGTCAATTCCCATGGTTTAGTTTCCCATTAATTAATATTTTATAATATTAATCCCAAAATACCTCAAACGTAGAATAAAAATAACATGAAAATAGTATAAAAAAAATTTATTATAAAAAATGACATTTAAGATTCCCAAATAATTTAGTGAAATTTATTTTCTCTTAGATTTCACCCATAAATTTTTATAGTCATAGATATTATCATTATAACAAAATAGTTATTTATTTTAAAATAAAGGTATTCCTCTTATGTGTGGTTCATGAATTTATAGAGGCATTTAACCCCTCAACATAAAAATATTTTTTCTATGTCTAGAAGAATTATTTACTTTGGTTTTTGGCTCATTGATGGGTATAAGTACCAATTTCATTAACATAACATTACAATTAGTTTATTTAGATGAATGGGTTGACTTAATTTGATGTGCATCAAGAAAGGAATATTTGGAGCAAGGGTTATAATGTTAAAATTTGATTGAATACTATAAAATTATTTCTCTAAATATTTCAAATAGACCATATGTTTTGAATTTTTATATCCTAATTATTTTTTATGTATTCCTTGAAAATAAATGTATAGTAATCGATGGAGTGATTTCCACACAACCACAGGTTAATATGATCCTTGATATATCGTGGACTTAATAACCTATCCACTTGATTTGAAGAAATGAATATGATTATCCAGAACATGAAATATGTATAGTATTTTTTTCCATAATTAATTATTATTGATTACTTCTTGTGAATTGATCATATAATTATAATAAAATCATTCTTGGATTAAAATGATTACTTTTACGAATAAATGTTTTTGTACAAGGGTAATGAATTATTATATATACAATATTGATAACTATTAATAATTTATTTTAAATATAGTTATATTTAATTAATATATAATCATCCATGCATTATTTATGTAACTGTTTTGAATGATGATAAAATTATTCAAAGATAAGACATGGTTATTTTCCAGAAAACTATTTATTTGTGTACATAGGATTTTAAAAGTAATAAATTAATAATTAACTATTAATTAATGATCATAATGTTAAATTTAGTTTATATATTCAATCATGTTTTTTATCATTTATATATGAGTTTTGATAATATGTGCAATGAACGTAAATCTAGTTTTATGTTTACTAATGATGTTTCTTTAAATGATATTTTTTGGGTTTTTTATGATTATTTTAAAATTAATTTATAAAAATTATAGAAATTGAATTTTTTAAAATGTATTCTATATTTGGATTCATTATATCCAAATTGGTAATGAGGTCGCTTTTATTTTCTATCCTAATGTATTGTAAAACAGTATAAATGTGTTGCCACATTTAGAGTTCAAAGAAGTTTACAAGTGGTGTTAAACTAAAAGATAATGGAAAAATTAAACATGAAATTATTTAATTATTATTTTTTGAAGATATTTTTACATTATATAATATTATATTTTACGACTTGTTCAATTGGTTTAACATTTATAAGAAATTATCATTAATGTTTTATTTCTTTAATGAAATTCCTTATATTCCCCTCACCTATATCATAAAATTTCACATATTTTCTTCCCTTATAAACAAACATTAATCTATATAACTTAATATATACCTAACCAAAATTATACGTAGATTCTTGATAGTCATTATGTTTACCGTGGTATTATAGTAAGGCCATCCAAATAAGAGTAATGTGTATGAGAAATGAGGTCTCTAAAAGAAGATGTAATTTTCTTACACAAAAATTCTCAAAGTTTAATTTTTTTCATAAATCATATAAATTTTTATGTCTATCCTAGAAAAATTAACATTGTAATATAATTTTTTTTATTATTATGGGATAACCATTTTCCATATCATTTCGATCAAATTTGAAATTAATGTATCGATCATGTCTATGTGTGGACAACTTCCTCGATATAGGGATATGATAAATTTTTATCCACCACCACATACAGTATAGTAAATAAAGATTAAAAATTGATAATAATTTTTTTAATGAATTTTCAGTATATATCATATTGAAACAATCATGGGTATTATAATGGATTATTGTATATTTTGAATATATATATATATACATCTTATTCAAGAAAAATATTCATTATTTCAATCATATTTATTTACATAAGGTTCCCTAAGAGACTCATCACACATAATGCCTTTCCTCAGAAACATGGGAAGGAAAAAAATAATAAATGGTGAGATCAGGTGTTTAGTAAAGTTAGACATTGGACATATCAACCAAAAGAAAGTATAAGAAGATTATATTGAAATTATTCTATAGTTAAGTTCATGTTCTCTGAGTAAATATTCACACCTAATAAAACATATATCATAAACTAAATAATCATGTTATATCCCTTAACATTATTAGTAATTATGTCAATAAGTACTCATTTTCCAAGATTTATAACATATTCATGTGGAAAAAAAATTGGATATCATAATCATCTAAAAAAAATATATTTTCAAACATGTTACCACATAACTATATGATAATAGCTAAAAATAAATCATATTCACAAATTAAATATGAATATAGATACTTACAATCATGTCTATATGTAATATTTTGAGAATATCTAGAATGAAATCACACTCACACAGTGAATTGGGAATAATGATATTTTCAATCATTTCCACAATTATCATTATCATGTCATGAGATATCAATATCACATTTACCAATACATTGGTAGGATATTATAGGCCCAAATATCACATAATCATATTTCATTTATATGGATGAAAAAATATCCAAAAATATTTATCATATCATTATAGAATAGCTTATGGAAAATAAACTATTTTCATAAGTAACGCATTATCATAATAATAAACTATTAAAATTAAAAATAAGGATAATATCATTGAATAATGGCCTTAGTAAAGAATAATAAGTACAAAAATATGGTATCATATGAGAAAAATATTTATAATAAAAATAGAATATTTCTTAAGTAAAAGAACATTTTTATTTTGAAAAAAGTTATTTAAATTCCAAATATAAAAAAATTTGAAGGAAAATATTTTCTCTAAAAATAACAATAACATATAATGTAATTATAAAATAATAAATTTTCATATCTATAAATATTTAAGAAATGTAAAATATTTTTACATAAATGTGGATTCTACGTATGATAGAATACTCGACATACAACAACGTTTTTACTCCAAGTCTTATGTTGCAGACCAGACTGAGTTATATAAATAAATATTAAATTATTAGTTTTATTATTTTAAATGGTTATTATCGCCTAACTATTGAATTGGTGGGAATGACTAAAAATGATATATTTTTCTTAAATATTTTTATAAAATGTTTTTACTTTTATCTAACAAATTTTAGAGGCCAAATATGAGAATAATTCCAGTTTTAAGCATAAAATACTCTAATGTTTTTAAAAGATTCTTTTACATCATTTTGATGTTGAACCCTTATAAAAACTAGTTTTTGTCACCATTATATGTTCTATTTTACTAAAATATATTTCTTCTTTAGTTTTTGGCAATAAAAAATTACATTTGTTGTTTTTTTGTATTTTTAAAATAAAATTCATATTTTTTATGAATAATGAAAAATACTCTATTTTAATTCAAAACATCCTTTTTGTCAAATGTATTTTTATATTTAGGTTATAATTTTAATCTATTTTAAAATTTAATTATAAAATTGTTTTATCATTTAATCCAATTTTTTTCATTTAATGTCTTTTCACATTGAAATATGATATAAATGCGTGTCAATATTTTGTTGGGTTTTTTGCTTTCTAAAACACTCATTGTCTCATTTTGACAATGTGGATTAATTTTAAATTAAGTGGATAAAATAATAGTTTTTGAATTTTTAAATACTTATTCCATATTTTTAATCATAAGTTCCAAAATTTTTAAATAATTCTATTCCATTTTTGGACATTATGAATTGTAACCTGAGTAATTATATATATTTACCACAGTTAAATGGTAAATAAAGTAAATAAGGGTAATAATAAAATTATAATAATATAAAAATACCCAAACCCATTTTCTAATACTATTTGATGATATATATACATCAAAAATATCCGTTAGACTTTGAATATTTAATTTTAATTATGTCATAATGATGATACAATTATTTCTTTTTTAATGATGGAATCAAATAAATGATATTATATGTAATCAAATATATATTATATGACGTAATTTATTTCATAAAATATATTTCTAGGTACATGTGACTTGTTATAGTACTATTAAAAGGTTTGGATCGAAGTTATCTATCTGTTTAGATTTTCTTTAAATTCAATAAAATGAATAGTTTAAAAATTGACATTATTGATGTTTCATAAAAATTGTAATTTACTAAATTATTTAAAGATAATAAATATATTTTAATTCCAAAAGTGGTGATGATAAGGTCTAAATGTTCATTAACTGTCCAATTATGGTAAATTAACAACATATTAGAAATCTTAGTAACCTGTTAATAGTTAAAACATTGTCACCACAATTAAAATTAAAAGAGAATAATTAAGGGTAAATAAAAAATATATGGTTTAAAATAAAATAAATAGATGTCTAGAATTTATTATATGAGATTATTTTCATCAATATGAATATTATATTCCTCATATCTCATTTTGGATTCATTTGGATTAAAAAATATAATTTATATTAAATCAATAGTTTAATAATCTCCAAGGGTGCCCCTCCCCTCTTCTATGAAAAGGTGCACTCTCTTCTCTAATACACACATCTCTAATGTGTTTTGGTTCAGCCAAAACCTCACCAAATCCCCTCCCGAATTCACTCACATAAACTTAGAGGCCATAAGTTTGGTCTAAATTCAACTTTTTGAGTCTGTTTGTAACATTTAAAAGGCTACACTCGAATAATATGTAATTATTTTACCAACTCTTTAAATGTTATTTTCCCATTATACTTCATTTTCATAATTTGTTTCCATACTAATGGAATAAATCTAATATCTAATATATTTTGAGTTATTTTTCTGGTTATTCATAAACCATGTTCATAATTCTACCCATCCTACCAAAAACAATATATGTATACGTGCGCGCATACCTACGACTTGTTGTCTCCACACCGTGTTGTTAACTGTTTTTCATCTATATTTTTTTTTGATGGATATAAATATGAATATAAAGGATTTAAAAATGAATATGACTTTATAATGTTTCTTTATAATTCATATACCATCCAATTCAATACAATTTAACTATTAATTTAATGATATAGTCACTTGTGCGGGGGTACGACTTACTGTCTCCACAACACTATAAGATTCATTCTCTGCATTATCTATTAAATAAGGATTATAAATAAATATATAATAATGTTTAAATGATTTCTGTAACATTACTGATTTTATAATAATTCTATAAAGATAAAACAATATTTACACTGTTTCCATAATGATCAAAGAAAAATGGAATACATTACTCATGTGTACGTACAACTTACCGTCTCCCTGAGTGTAACATTGTTCAATTTTTCATATCCATATTTAATCAATAGATTTAAAATTATAATTATTATATAATATGTATTATTATGTCATTAATATTTCTAGATATTATGGACTTATAACCACCTGAAATAGTGACATCAAACCCATGTTCATTTTTGACACAAGTACTGAATATCACCAAAACGTTTGATGTGAACATACATAATTATGTAATTTTCATAACATAGTAATAAGCTAAATAAAATAAATAATAAAATTGAAAATGTTTTTAGTCAATTAATATTAACTTATGTTCAAAATTATGTTATATAAATATTGTATGCGATGAGTCGAACTCATGGTAAGGGACATCATCTCAATATCTTTTCATTAAGGAGTAATTTGATATCATACACCACTTTATTTTGTACAGTGTATAAATAAATCCATTGACTTTGAATTTCATACAATGGTTTTCAAAAGGAATATTTTTACTCGAATAATTTTACTAAATGATAAAAATAATGCTTATAATGTACACAGAAACAATTAATTTTCACCACCGTGACAATTATTTTGTATTTGGATTCCTCTACAATCCATAATTTTTCTAAAAGAAATGTAAATACCATATACCATATTTCCGTATTTTTGTATATAAAATTGTTTTTTAGAATAGATTTACTATATATTTACCTTGAAATAATATCTTATTATTGAAATGTAGAAATTTTAATTTTCCGTTATGTATGTTTTTTGGGTTATGATTATGTTATGGTTCCTAGGAATTGCTTATGTATACAGGTGGTTCAATGAGAAACTAGGGGTGGTTGAGCCGATGATAGATCTTAAATTCCTTGGTTAAAGATACATACATAAAAAATAAGGCTTCTCCAAAGAGATATATGGAATATACTATGATGGGTATTCCAACACTACAAGAAAACCGTCGTTTAGCGGCGGTTTTTTCGCTGTAGTTTCAAAAACCGCCGCTAAACGCATTTCAGGCCGCCGTTTCGCGGCTATTTTTAAACCGCCGCAAAAAAACTCTCGCGTAATGCCATAATTTTTTTTCAAATTTATTTTGAGGATTATTAGTGGTTTTTTAAAAAACCTCCGTGAAATAGCGGCGGTTTCGGTAAAACCACCGTGAAATGAACGAAAAAAATCAAAAAACATGAGAAACCCTGAAATCACTAAAACGACCATAACTTTTGATACGGGCATCCTTTGGAGCGCCACGACCAGTAAAATCGAATCTCATGAAGAGATCTAGAGGCACATATAATCAAAACCATAAAACAGTCTAAGGTGAAGATGATATTGGTGTTATAAGAATGTCGCGAAAAGTTCTCCAACTTCAAACAGCCATAACTTTGGCTCCGGGTGTCCATTTGCGCTCTACCACATATCAAATCAAATCCAGCGAAGTGAGCTACGCACCAAATCAACAGAAGAAAGCATCAGTTGTGTTTTTTGACCCCATAAACCCCTACGAAGGCTTCTAAAACCTCATTTTCTTCACCGGTGTCCCGTCAAACTTGTCTTCAAATGGACCTAACTTTCGATCTGCGTGTCAGTTCGGACACCTCCACCTTCCAGATCATAGCTCATTCCATGAGCTTCAGTTTGACTAGTCGTGGCACCCACCTGCACTCTTGGATCATATGTTATGGCCTTTTTAGTGTGTATCGGGTTTGTTATGTTTTTCGATGCCTCGTTTCTAGCACCCGTTCCCCGTCATCGTTTTTTTAAATGGTCATAGCTTTCGATCCGCCTATCCATTCGGATTCTTTCACCTATCAGGTCGAAGATCGTTTCAGGATCTTTGATTTTAAAGGTTGTGGATCTAAAACAGACTCTCGGATCATAAATTATCTCTGTTAATGTGAGTCCAATGTTTTTGTCTCTTGATGACCGTTTAGACAGGTTTTAATGGTTGCTCCATTTATTATTGTTTATTTGGGTTTCCATGACTTGTTATCTTTATCAATGGTCATTTGTGGGTTATTATGATGATTATGTTGAATTATAAAGGGGTTTTCCAAAGTTGTCATGAGTTCTCATGCGTTCTCATGCATTCTCATTCTTTCGAATGCCTCATTCTTCATATGCTTCTCCATCCGTTTTCATGCGTTTTCATGATTTTTCCTCCCATACCATGTCTTTTCATACTTTTTCATGTGTTACCTTTATTCTTTATTATTTATTATTTATATTTACTTATTTTTTTATTTATTATTTATTATTTATTATTTATTAATAATTATTTATTAGTAGTAATAAAAAAATATTAATAATAATAATAATATTTTTTAGTGGTTATTTATTATTTATTATTTATTATTTATTATTTATTATTTATATTTATTTATTAATTATATTTATATTTATTATTTATTATTTATTAACTATTATTTATTATTATTTATATTTATTTATTATTTATTATTTATTATTTATATTTATTATTTATTATTCGTTATTTATTATTTATTATTTATTATTTAATATTTATTATTTATTTAATTATTTAATTATTTATTATTTATTTATTATTTATTATTTATTATTTATTATTTATTTATATTTATATATTTATATATTATATATTATTTCTTATTTATTATATATTATTTATATTTTTTAATTATTAATTATTAATTATTTATATTTATTTATTATTTATTATTTATTATTTATTATTTATTA
The DNA here is from genome assembly GCA_963277665.1 of Viscum album. Classification (NCBI taxonomy): domain Eukaryota; kingdom Viridiplantae; phylum Streptophyta; class Magnoliopsida; order Santalales; family Viscaceae; genus Viscum; species Viscum album. Next base: position 408,076,455 of record OY728150.1, on the reverse strand, counting down.
TTTATTATTTATTATTCATATTTACTTATTATTTATTATTTATATTTATTTATTATTTATTATTTATTATTTATTATTTATATTTATTTCTTATTTACTATTTATTATTTATATTTATTTATTATTTATTACTTATTTATTATTTATTATTTATATTTATTAATTATTAATTATTTATATTTATTAATTATTTATATGTATTATTTATTTATTATTTATAATATATATTTTTTATTATTTATTATTTATTATTTACTATTTGTTATTTACTATTTAATATTTATTATTTATTATTTATATTTATTTATTATTTATTATTTATTATTTATTATTTAATATGTATTATTTATATTTATTTATTATTTATTGTTTATTATTTATTATTTATTATCTATTATTTATTATTAATTATTAATTATTAATTATTTATTATTTATTATTTATTAATTATTAATTATTATTTATTATTTATTATTTATATATATTTATTAATTATTAATTATTAATTATTTATATTTATTAATTATTTATTATTTATATTTATTTATTATTTATTATTAATTATTAATTATTTTTTATTTATATTTATTTATATTTATATTTATTTATTATTTATTATTTATTATTAATTGTTTATTATTAATTATTTATTATTCATTATTTATTATTTATTATTATTGAGTTTATATCTATTGTTTATGTATTATTTTTTTCAATTAATATATATAAGTATATTAAATTATGTTTATTAACGACATGACGAGCTTGCTGGAGTGGTAAAGTCTTTGGAAAATATGCAAGAGGTTAGGGGTTCAAATCTCACCAAATGCAGTATTTCTTTATATTTCATGGGCATGTGCACGGGCGTGTTCATGTGCATGGGATGTGCATGCATGGATAAATAAAGTAAATAAAATAAATAAAATAAATAAGAAAAAGAAAATAAAAAATAAATAAATTAAATATGAAATAAATAAAATAAATACGAAATAAATAAAATAAATACGAAATAAATAAAATAAATACAAAATAAATAAATAAATAAATAAATATAATAACTAAATAAATAAAATAAAATAAATAAATAAAAAAAATAAAATCAATAAAATAAAATCAATAAATAAATAAATAAATAAAATAAAATAAATAATTAAATAATAATTAAATAAATAAATAAAATAAAAAAAAACATAATTAAAAAATAAACAAAAATAAAAAAAATAAAAAAAATAAAAAAAATAAAAAATAAAAAATAAAAATAAAAATTAAAAATTAAAAAATTAAAAATAAAAATAAAAATAAAAAGAGAAAGAGAAAGGAAGAAGTAATGACTATTATCGTAATGAAAAATAAATCATGTTTAATTTTAAAAGTTATATATGGTGGAAGAAGTGGATACCATTGTACTGGTATCCACTTTATATAAATTTGATTTATTTCATATTATTTATGTCCTAATTTTCTAAAACTCCCACCCTGAAATGATCCTCAATGTGAAATCTTGACTTAACTCAATATTATGAAATGTGTAAGTTTGGGGCCATATAGTTGGTATTAGAGGTCTGTATAGATAACATTAGGGGTTAAGATACTGTTAATATAATATTTATAAATGATTTTTATTTTATGGTCAAATTGAAATGATATAAACTTTGAAGTTTACTATGTTGATTCTTCAAAGATAAGTCAGTTCAGAATGGTTTTCTATAGTGGAAACAAGACTGCAATACTGGGACATCATCAAGAGGAAAATAAACATTGAAATCACTATAACGACCCAAATTTTTTCAATGGAAAATTCCCTTCATATATTTCTGTGTAAAATAACATGAAAACACAAAATAATGAACTACTAAGTGATAAGTGACCTTTAAACTTAAGTTTGTCACAACTATGTTTTGAATTTTGTAAATCCGACACACACGGTTTTGTTCAAGATGGTTTTTGGAGTCTAATGAAACAAAAATAATTTTTGGTGAATAGTAACCTACCCTTATGAATAGCAATATGACCCTTATGAATAGTAAATAAAAGTAACATTACCTATGAATAATAAAATAAAATTTAGACATCTTAGAAAGTGACAATTTGACCTTAGTAAACGTTTTTGGTATTTTATAAGTCATAAATAATTAATTATAATTAATTAATTAATTTTAAAGAATATTTATTTCCATTAAATGTATTCATAAATTATTTAATCAATGTTTAATAGTTTTTAGATAATTTTATATGACCCTGCATAATTTTTGAAAGAACTATAAAATCAGATTTAATCTTAAAAACTGTTTTTTCATGTAAATTATGATTTTCATTAAATATTAAATTAATAATATTTAGAAAATTATTTTTGAAAAATGGACTTCAATTTTGGATTCTACATGTCGAAAAATGGTTGGGGTAAATTTTTGGAAATTTTATGAGATACGTGAATTTTTTATGACTAGTAGAATCTGATAATTCACAATAAATGCTAAATAATGTATTAATTGAGTCATCAATGATGTTATGATGATTTAATCCCACTTTTCTCTAGATTACATTATAAAATTACTATTATTGGTTATCCAAGACTCACTATTCCTTGTCTTAGGGGAAATTAATAAACTAATGAATTTTATATTAAGGAAACCCCTCTCCCCTCCACTATAAAAGCCACCCTTCACTCTCTCATTTCCTCACACCTCTCAAGCACCAAGACTTCTCTGAAATCTGCACAAACATCTTCCCTAGAACCTCCCCCACGTCCAAAATCTGTTGGTATCATAAAAAGGCCAATACTAGATTCCTTAAAGAGGATCTCAAGAAGAAGATTTAAGAGGTAATTTCCCTCCATCTTCTCCTTTAATTTCCTTTCAAGTTCAAGTTCTTTTATTGATCTCTCCCCACCTATATTCATCAAAATTGTTTTGTAACTCCAGTATTATACATATACTGTAATTTTATGATTCAAATGGGATATTATATCACCCTACACCCTTTCCCTCTTCCTTTTATTTCATTAAGGAGAACGTTGTTCATGATGTGTTAATTTTTCACCTTCAAAAATGACATGCTCTCTTCTTCCATTTCTACCTTCAGATCTTGTCATGAAACCATTTTTATGGTTGAACCAGATTATTTTATATTTATTATGTTCTATTTTATGTTCTAGAAATAACATATGTCCATATTACTAAGGGAAAAGTTAAAACAAGTTCGTTGTGGTCCAAAAACCGCTCAAATTAACCCAAATAATCATCATTTAATTCTTATCTAATGATTCACCCACATGGATCTAATATAATTAATTATAAAATAATTCAATCACATTTAATATCACTAATAACATGTAATTTCATTTCTGGATGTTTACCCATGACCTACCCGGACTTCAATTTAAGAAGACAAGTGAATCACCCAAGAAAAACCATAAGAACGAGCATCCCCGAACAATGTTTTTTAAACTCTATAAGTCATCCAAAGGAATATAATATGACATAATGAAACCAGAATGAACCCTATTAATGTACAAATGGTTCTGGATTTCTAATTAATGAATATAATGTCATTATACATGACATTAAAGAGATAGAAGCATTCAGGTACAAGGTAAGGGGAAATATCGAACCCAATTTTCTTCCTTCAGGCTCTCCCTCTATCACTCCATTTTTTGATATGGTTACTCATCAAAGATAATTTCTTCACCATTGACATTAATTTTCTAGGATATACATGTTTTTCACTGGTTTTTATGTCCATCAAAATGTTTTCCAAAATAACTCTTCTTTCAAGAACTCACCATTTACCTCTCGTTCAAGGTTGATGGTTCTTGTATCAAGTATGTTGTTCGCTCTTTCTTTTGGGAACCCAAAGCTTATGAATGTGTTATTATGAGAGGAAACCCATTCCTTTCAATGGGTTTTTATGTACATGTTTGATATGTTTTCTATGTGTAAATCATGATAATGATAATGTTATGATGTGATGGGTGTGCCTGGAATTATATAGCGCAATATGAATGTTTAAATGTGACGGGTGCGCCTGGAATTATATAGCGCTCCAATGAATTAGGTAAAGTGATGAATCTCATTTGTAAATGTGAAATGATGTGTGAAAAATATTCTATCTTGGTTCACAAGTATTCGTTGTAGTTAAACACTAAGACATGATGTTTTATTTTTATGCATTACCACATTTCAAGTTTTTTATTTATGCTCCTCTCATGTTCATGATCTTTTGACTATGTTATGATTATACCACCCCATGATATATTGTTCTTATCTATCCTCATACTAGGATTTTATCTCACCCCTTTTATGTAAATCCTTAGGTGGCTACATGTACTAAGGATAGGACAAGTTCCAATAAGAAGCTATAGAAGAAGAAATTAAATGAACTTTTATGCTTGATGTTGTATTTGTTATGTATGGTCCTTGTTTTCCGAAGACACTAAACCTTTGGATCCTCTATGTGTAATACTATTATGTTGTTTATCTTTGAAATGATGTAATAGTAATGTAATAAAAGTCTAGGTCACAATAGTTGGTATCAGAGGAAAGGTTAAGTTAATTTGGGAATTAGGATTAGTGAACCCTAGAGAAAAATTATAATAGGAGATTAAGTACAAATATGCACACAAGAACATATACCTAGGGATCCCATATGTTATGTTTTTGGTATAAATTTTTTATACGAATAATTTATTCAATACTTGTTTACTTATGTTTTGTTCTAACCTTCTCTATTTTAGAAAATGGTGGGAACTTGGAGAAATCAGGAAAACAACTCATGCGAGGGCTAATGCAGCGATTGCCTGAACAACATCCCCAATGATCTGGGAGGTGGAGTTCAAAACTACATGGCTATGATTACCCAATTATCTCAGGTTATGACTAATAACCATAATAATGGGGAACGTCTTCATTCACCAAAGAGGGGTCAACTACCTATTAAATGTTTTATGCGGCAACGACCACCGACGTTTTGTGGATCTTCTGATCCACTAGTTACAGAACAATGGGTCAACTCCATGGAGAAGATCTTTTTTGTGCTTCACTGTTCTGATATGGAGAAGGTGACTCTAGTCGTCTATCGTCTAGATGGAGAAGCCTATCAATGGTGGGCTTTGATTAAGAACACCAAGCCAAGGGAGGAAATTGAATAGATGGAATGGGAAGACTTTAAGATAATTTCTCTTAATAAGTAATTCCCAAGAACTCTTCACAAAAAAATGGAGAGAGAATTTATAGAGCTCATGCAAAAAGAAGGGGAATCTGTCACAACATATGAAGCGAATTTCACAAGGCTCATAGGGTATGCTTCAGGTTTTGTTATCAACAATGATAGAAAAATTGATAGATTATTTAGTGGATTAAAACCACACCTTTGAAAGGCTCTTGCAATTCGAGACTTTGGGTGTTATGAAGAAGTTGTTCTGTGTGCTCTCAAAGTGGAGATGGAGTTTGGAGAATGGTCTCATGGATATGATGATAAGAAGAGTAAGATGGAGTTTCTTGCCGTTGGATCTAATGAAAAAGGTGGGGAGAAAAATCAACGACCCACATGCCAAAAATGTGGGAAGTTGCACAATGGGAACTTCCTCAAATGGATGGGGAAATTCTTCAAGGGTGGGAAAGAAGGACACTATGATCAAGAGTTTCTACAAGTAATTAAAAGGAAGGATAATATAGCTGATGAAAGGAGAGAACCACTCATGGTTCAATGCTACAATTGTAGGGAGCTAGGAAACTATACAAACTAGTGCACTAAACGTCGAACCCTCAAGGGTAATCAGCGTCAGCAGCCACCAAATCCAAAGGAACAATGGAAGGCTTATGACATTACTATTGTGGAGGAGGACCATGATAATGAAGGCGTACAGGGTACACTTCCTATTCTCTCAAGAATGGAAAAGGTCTTATTTGATTCTGGTTCTACGTATTCCTTTATATCTTGCATGTTTTCTAAAACTATAGAATCGAAGCCCCGCGACCTTGAAGTAGAGATATTTGTAAAAACACCAAGTGGTGAAATCATTTGAACCCAATTGTTTGACTCTTATCATATTGATGTATGTGTAAAGATTCTTCCAGCAAATATCGTAATACTTCCCTTGGTGGAATTCGACGATATAATGGGAATGGATTGGCTCTCGTTATACAGATCACATATCAACTGTAGAGAAAAGGAAATTTATTTTCATATTCCGAACCATCCCATGCTCCTCTAAAAATTCAAGGAAGATCATGAATCTCCATTGAGAAATCCTTCGATGGTTTGGGAGTTTATTCCCTATGAAGAAGCATACCTCACCCAAATGGTTGAGTCGAAGGAAAGTTCCAACCTTGAGGAAATGCCCATAGAGAGGAAATACTACGATGTATTTCCCGAAGAGTTACCCGGAATTCCCCCATATCGTGAGTTAGAGTTCTCAATTTAACTCATACCTGAAGCTACTCCTATCAAGAAGTGTCCATATAGGATGGCTCCTATCGAATTAGAGGAGTTAAAGAAGCAGCTGCAAGAGCATATAGACAAAGGGTTCATACGCCCTAGTGCATCACCATGGGGTGCGCCAGTGATCTTTGTGAAGAAGAAGGATGGAACCATGTAGCTGTGTATCGATTACTGGGAACTCAACAAGATCACCATAAAGAACAGGTATCCACTCCCAAGGATTGATGACTTGTTCAATCTGTTAACAGGATCTCAATACTTCTCAAAGGTGGATCTTCGTCCTAGATATCATTAGGTAAAGGTGAAGAAGGAAGATATTCAAAAGACTGCCTTTCGTAAAAGGTATGGGCACTATGCGTTTTTAGTGATGCCCTTCGGAAATACTATTTCCCCTAAAATCTTCATGTATTCGATGAATATAGTCTTTAGACATTACCTCGACAAATTTTTGGTAGTTTTTATCGATGATATTCTCATCTACTCCAAGATCAAGGAGGAACATGAAGATCATCTAATACTTGTGTTGGTGACATTGAGAAAGGATAAGTCGTACACCAAGTTTAGAAAGTGTGACTTTTGGATGAATCAAGTCACGTTCTTAGGAAATGCGATCACAAGTGAGGGAATTTATGTGGATCCTTCAAAGAAAAAGGTGATTGAGGAATGGCACATGCCCTCTAGTGTCACAGAAATCTGTAGTTTTCTTGGAATAGCTGGGTACTACCGAAGTTTTGTGAGAAACATCACACGATTGTCAAGCCCGTTAACTAAGTTAACAAGGAATGGGGTAAAGTATGATTAGACGGAAGAATGTGAGGGAAGCTTCAAGGAGCTAAAGAGAAGGCTGATCACTGCACCTGTACTCACACTACCAAAAAGTGTAGAATGTTTTGTGATATATAGTGATGATTCAAAGAAAGGCATGGGTTGCGTACTCATGAAAAATGATAATGTGATAGCCTATGCCACACGACAGTTGAAGATCCATGAGAAGAAATACCTGAAACATGATCTAGAGCTGGCAGCCATGATTTTTTCCTTGAAAATATGGAGACACTACCTTTATGGAGAGAAGTGTGACATATACACCGACCACAAGAGCCTAAAGTATATATTCACACCGAAGGAGCTCAATATTCGTCAAAAGAGATAATTAGAGCTAATCAAGGATTACGATTGCTCTATTAACTATCATCCTGGAAAGTCAAACAAGGTAGCTGATGCTCTTAGCAGAAAAGAACCTGCTACTCTATCCATGTTGTGGATTGAGAAAGACCCTTTCTTCTTGGATATGAAAAGGATGGATTTGTAAATCATAAGGGCAGGGGATACATCCTACCTTGCCCAAATGATTGTGCAACCATCCATCTAGGAGAAGATTACGGAAGCACAGAGGGATGATGTGGAGATACAAAAGAGGGTGAATGTAGTAAATGAAGGGAATCATCAAGAGTTCCATATCTATGATGATGGTGTGATTCGGTTTGGAACTTGTCTTTGTGTGCCTTCATCACCCGGGATAAAGAAGGAGCTATTGTTTAATGCACACAACTCATCTTTCTCTATCAATCATGGGAGTACCAAGATGTACCATGATCTCCGAGAACACTTCTGGTGGGATAACATGAAGAAGGAGATTGTGGAATTTATATCAAGGTGCTTAGTATGTCAGTAACTTAAAGCTGAGCGAAAAAAGTCCAAAGGAATGATGCATCCATTGCCTATAACGATGTGGAAATGGGAAAATGTTACTATGGACTTTGTCATGGGTCTCCTGAAGACGTCAAAGGGGAATAATGCGATATGGGTTGTGGTTGACCGACTCACCAAGACTGCCCATTTTATTTCTATTTGGGAAGAACTATCGCTTGAACAACTTGCAAAGATATATGTGAAGGATGTGGTGAGACTGCACGGTGTTCCACTTTAAATTGTCTCTGACTATGATCCAAGGTTCAATTCTAAGTTCTGAAGGATCCTTCAACATGCTTTGAGTACTGAATTAAATTTCAGAATGACCTATCACCCCCAAACCGATGTCCAGTCTAAAAGGACTATTCAAATGCTTGAAGATATTCTAAGAGCCCGCTCTCTTGAATTCAAAGGTGGTTGGGATCAGAATCTCCCATTGGTTGAGTTCTCATACAACAATAACGTCCACTCGAGTATTCAGACGGCTCCGTATGAAGATCTTTATGGGAAGCGATGTAGAACTCCAACCTGTTGGGATAAAGTTGGAGAAAGAAAGCTACTTGGGCCCGATCTTGTTCAAGAGATGATAGAGAAGGTTCATGTATCCAAAAACACATAAAAGCTGCTCAAATTCAGCAAAAGAGCTATGTTGAAAAACATCGAAGGGACTTGGAGTTCGATGTTGGAGATAAAGTCTTCCTTTGAATATCTCCATGGAAGAGAGTCATCCGATTCGGGATGAAATGGAAGCTAAGACCAAGGTATTTTGGCCCCTTTGAGATCCTTGACTACATAGGATCCATGGCCTATCATCAAAACTTCCACCGAATATGGATCAAGTTCATGATTTGTTTCGTGTATCACTATTGAGGAAGTACATTCCAGACCCCTCACATGTACTAAACTCAAAGGTGGTGCTGCTGGAAGATGATATCTCCTATGAGAAGCACCCAGTAATGATTCTGGATAGAAGTGATAAGGTTTTATGAAACAAGACAACCCGTCTTGTCAAAGTGTTGTGGAGGAACCATAAGTTTGAGAAAGAAACTTGGGAACTAGAAGAGGCAATGAAAGAGAAGTACCCTAACCTTTTTGTGTAAATTGAAACTTTGGGGACGAAATTTCTTAAGGGGGGAAGAATGTAACGACCAAAAGTTTTTCAATGGAAAATTTCCTTCTTATATTTATGTGTAAAATATCATGAAAACACAAAATAATGAACTACTAAGTGATAAGTGACCTTTAATCATACGTTTGTCACAACTATGTTTTAAATTTTGAAAATCTGACATACACGGTTGTGTTCAAGATGGTTTTTGGAGTCTAATGAAACAAAAATAATTTTTTTTGAATATAACCTACCCTTATGAATAGTATCCTACCATTAGGAAAAGTAATATGACCCTTATGAATATTAAATAAGTGTAACATTACCAATGAATAATAAAATAAAATTTAGACATCTTAGAAAGTGACAATTTGACCATAGTAAACGATTTTGGTATTTTATAAGTCATAAATAATTAATTATAATTAATTAATTAATTTAAAAGAGTATTTATTTTCCTGAAATGTATTAATAAATTATTTAATCAATGTTTAATAGTTTTTAATTAATTTTATAAGACCCTACATAATTTTTTAAAGAACTATAAAATCTGTTTTAATCTTAAAAACTGTTTTTTATGTAAATTATGATTTTAATTAAATATTAAATTAATAATATTAAAAAAATTATTTTTGAAAAATGGAATTCATTTTTGGATTCTATATGTCAAAAAATGGGGGGGGTAAATTTTTGGGAATTTTCTGAGATACTTGAATTTTTGATGAATAGTAGAAACTGATAATTCACAATAAATGCAAAATAATGTATTAATTGAGTCATCGATAATTTTCGGCTGATGGAAGCCCACTTGGTTCGGGATTAAATTATAAAATTACTATTATTTTTCATCCAAGACTCACTATTCCTTTTCTTAGTGTAAATTAATAAACTAATTAATTTTATATTAAAGAAACTCGTTTCCCCTCCACTATAAAATCCACCCTTCACTCCCTCATTTCCTCACACCTCTAAAGCTCCATGAATTATCTAAACTCTGCCCAAAAATATTCCCTAGAACCTCCCCCACGTCCAAAAGCTTCTGGTATCATCAAAAGACCAAGAATAGCTTCTTTAAGGAGGATCTCAAGAGGAAGATTTAAGAGGTAATTTCCCTCCCTCTTCTCCTTTAATTTCCTTTCAAGTTCAAGTTCCTTTCTTGATCTCTCCCCACCTATATTCATCAAAATTGTTTTTAACTCTAGTATTATACATATACTGTAATTTTATGATTCTAATGGGATATTATATCAAACCACACCCTTTTCCTCTTCCTTTTATTTCATTAAAGATAACGTTGTTCATGAGGTGTTAATTTATCACCTTTAAAAACCACATGCTCTCTTCTTCCATTTCTACATTCAGATATGGTCATGAAACCATTTTTATGGTTGAAACAGAATATTTTATATTTATTATGTTCTATTTTATGTTCTGGAAATAACTTATGGCCATATTACTAAGTGAAAGGTTAAAACAAGTTCGTTATGATCCAAAACCCGCTCAAATTAACCCAAATAATCATCATTTAATTCTTATCTAATGATTCACCCACATGGATCTAATATAAATCATTATAAAATCATTAAATATTTTTAATATCACTAATAACATGTAATTTTATTTCCAGATGTTTACCCATGATCTACCCGAACTTCAATTTAAGAATACAAGTGAATCACCCAAGAAAAACCATAAAAACGAACATCCCCGAACAATGTTTTTTAAACTCTGTAAGTCTTTCAAAGGAACATAATATGACATAATGAAACAGGAATAAACCCTATTAGTGTACACATGGTTCTGGATTTCTAATTAATCAATATAATTTCATTATACAGGACATTAAAGAGAAGGAAGCATTCAGGTACAAGGTAAGGGGAAATCTCAAACACAATTTTCTTCCTTCGGGCTCTCCCTCTTTCACTCCATTTTTTGATATGGTTACTCCTCAAAGATAATTTGTTCATAATTTCATTTAATATTCTGGGATATACATGTTTTTCACTAGTTTTTATGTCCATAAAAATGTTTTCCAAAAGAACTCTTCTTTCTAGAACTCACCTTTTATCTCTCATTCAATGTTGATGGTTCTTGTATCAAGTATGTTGTTCCCTCTTTATTTTGGGAACCCAAAGCTTATGAATGTGTTATTATGAGAAGATACCCATTCTTTTCCATGGGTTTTTTATTTACATGTTTGATATGTGTTCTATGTGGCAAGCATGATAATGATAATGTTTTGATGTGACGGGTGCGCCTGGAAATATATAACGCAATATGAATGTTTAAATGTGACGGGTGCGCCCGGAATTATGTAGCACTACAATGCATTGGGTAATGTGATGAATCTCATGAGTAAATGTGAAATGATGTGTGAACAAGATGCTATCTTTTTTCACAAGTATGTGTGGTAGTAAACCACTAAGACATGATGTTTTATTTTATGCATTGCCACATTTCAAGTCTGTTATTTATACTCCTCTCATGTTCATGATCTTTTTCATATGTTATGATTATGCTCACCCCATTATATAATGTTCTTATCTATCCTCTTACTGGGATTTTATCTCACCCCATTCGATGTAAATCCTCTAGTGGCTACATGTACTAAGGAGAGGACAAGTGCCAATAAGAAGCTATAGAAGAAGAAATTAAATGAATGTTTATGCTTGATGTTGTATTTGTTATATATGGTCCTAGTTTTCCCAAGACACTAAACCTTCAGATCCTCTATGTGTAATAATATTATGTTTTTTATCTTTGAAGTGATGTAATTGTAATGTAATAAAAGGCTGGGTCTCTATAATCACAACCAAATATGGTCGGAATAAAAAGTGAATAATTTTTTGTAGTGATGGAGCAATTGAATCATACTATAAATGGTGGTGGTATCCATGCACGAGATTATCCAGATTGACCACAGAGGTTCATGTCAGTAGTAGAGAATTTCATGAGGAAACATCCTCAATAATTCAGAGGATTATCAGACCATATGCTAGTGGAAGGGTGGATTAAAGCACTGGACAATATTTTCGATGGCATGGGCTGTTTAAAAGATCAAATGTTCAGTCTTATTATTTACCATTTTGAATGTGAGGATGATGAATTTTGGAATATGGTTGAGAATATTTGGGATATTTTGGAGATTTAGTCTCTTCATTCAGATGAATTCAAAGGAATTTTTCTTGAGAAATATTTTTTAAGGTAGTTCAACTTAGAATAGAGAAACAAATTCTAGGAATTGGGGTGAGGGGATGATTTAGTGGTGACATATGAAGAAAAATCACTCGATTGGGATGGTTTGATTCAAATTTCATCTAAGATATTGATTATAAAAAAATCATATTTATTTAGGATTTAAGACAATGTATGAAAGGTAATTGGCGTCTCATGAGTTTAAAAGTTTTGAAAAACATGTTTGATGTGGAAAGAAGGTGGAAATGTAATTTTCCAAGGATCATGTATTCATTGAAAATAGAAAAATAAGATGTCTCAGTGGTATGTGAAAGGGAATAATTACGAAAAAAAATTAATGGTATGATAATGATGTTTACTATTTCAAAATATTGTGGTAAAAAGACCACTTGGGAATTCCTTTTGAATTCTGGTAAGTAATTTTGATGTGGTAAGATGTTACATAAGTCTCTTCATTGCACTAAAAAGGAAAATGATAATGGTAAGACAAATTATGATTTAAAATTAGTAAAAAAAATGTAAGTTCAATGAGTTGGGTAATTATAAAAATAAGTGTATGATGAAGAACTTGAAAGAAGGGAAGAAACTGAACTACAAGTTAAACAGTGTGGTGAAATCCTTTCCAACTACTTAATAAAATGTTAAGCCATAAAATGAAGTGGTATTAGGTACATTTGTTTATTTATTAAAATTATCATAATGTTTTGTTTGATTCAGGATCTACACATTATTTCATTTCTGATAAAATATATTGTAAATTGGGAATTCTACCTTAAGAAATGAATCTAGAACTTATTGTAAAATGAAATGGGGGGAATGTTGAGGAAAAAAATATAATAATCTTTATTTCCATGTATATGGAAATGGTCTACATGAAAAAATTATTATTTTTAATCTAGTAGAGTTTGAGGGTATTCTATGTATGGAATGGATTTCTATATACCATGCATAGATTGATTGTTGTGACAAAGATATTTATTTTCAAAAAGTGTTTCATTTTGTGTACAATACTGAGACCATACCATTGAAAAAATTTCATGAATCTAAGAAACTATTGAACATTGGTAATGAATTTTGTCTTTCACATATTATTGAAAAAAATGGAAGTATTAAAATTAATATTTTTACCGTGGTAAATGAGTGTCTTGATGTTTTTATAGATTGTTTTCCTGGTATAATACCTAATCGAGTGGTTAAATGTATTGTTTTCGTAGTTCCTATTTCTCAAGAAATTCTAAAACCCCTCATATCAAATGAACCAAATTAAATATTTAGTGTTTAATAAAAAATTATTAGAGTTATTAGATAAATTTTTCAATCAACCAAGCACATCACCATGGGTTTCCCTTTTCTTTTTTGTTAAATATAAATACTATTCAATGTGACCTTGTATATATTATATATCCTTAATTAACATCATTGTTAAGAACAAGTTTTCTTTTACCCATATTAAATATTTGTTTTATCATCTCAATGGAGAACAATATTGTATGAAGGATGACTTGGGGTTGGGTTACCATCATTTTAATGTAAATGAATCAGATATTATGAATACGGATTTTTGTACTAAATACAGCCATTACGAATTTGTAGTTATTTCATTTGGGATAACTAATGAACCTGTTATATTAATGGACCTTAGGAATAGAATTTTCCAAGAGTTTTTTGATAAGTTTTTGGTTGCATTTATTAAAGATGTTTTGTTATATTAAAAACATAAATATGATCATGATATTTATTTCAGGGTTGTCTTACAAAAAATAAAAGGAAGAAAATGGTATGGGAAATTCAGAAAGTGTGAGTTTTGGTGCAAAAAAAATCATTTATTGGTAACATTGTATCTAAATATTGAAAAAAAATTCATCCTTATAAAAAATTTTGTTGAAGAATGGGAATGACCCAAAAATATAACATAGATTCATAGTTTTATTGGGTTAGTAGGATATTAACCGAAGTTTGTCTTAAATGTTTTAAGGTTATCTATCATACTGAATAAGTTAACATGAAAAGGTGTTAAGTTCATATAGACAAAATATTGTGATGGATGTTTTCAGGGATTTAAAAGAATATTGGTGAATTCTCTAGTTGTGGAATTACCTTCAATAAATGATGATTTTTTTATCTATCGAAATGATTTATTGAAAGCAAATAGTTTTTTCCTAATGTAGAATGATCAGGAAATTTCTTATACTTCACATCACCTGAATACTCATGTGTTAAATTACCCTACACTTGATTTAGAATAAGATGGTGTAGTTGTTTCTATAAAAATTGTGATGCGTCATTTTTATGGAGTAAAATGTCTAATATATACTGAAAAAAATAGTTTTAAGTGTATATTTACACAGACGAAATTGAACATGAGACAAAGAATATAGCTATAACTAATCAAGGATTATGATTATATGATTCATTACAATCCCAGAAAGTAAAACAAATTGGTCAATGCTTTGTGTTGGAAAAGTAATGCTATATTAACCATCCTACATTTGTAATGTGATTCATTGTTATTAATTTAATGAATTTTTCTAGAGAAGTTATTGGTGCAGGAGATTACTCTATTTTTTTAAGTGTTAGTGAAATGTTCATTATTGAAAAAATTAATAAAGTGAATAAGGAAGAAAATGAGTTGTTAAAAAAGGTAGAATTGGTTCAGAAGGGTATGTTGTTGAATTTAACATTGATAAAAATTGTGTTTTAAGAATTGAAAATAGTTAATGTATTACTTTTGATTCACAATTGAAGAAGGATATGTTAAGTGAAGCTCATAGTTCTCCATATTTAGTTCATTCAGGCAGTACAATGATGTATAGGGACAATCGAGAGTATTATTTGTGTGATAGAATGAAAAGAGATATTGTAGACTTTACTGTGATGTGTTTGACTTGTTAGAAAGAGAAGGAAAATGCCTATTTCCAAAAGGGATTCTTCATCCTTTTCCAGTACCAGACTGGAAATTGGAAAATATATCAATGGATTTCATAGTGTAATTACCAATGACTTTTCGATGTAATAATGCAGTTTGGGTTATTGTTCGTAGATTGGATAAATCTTCTCATGTTATTTCAATTCCAGATACACTCTATCTAGATAAACTTTCCCAATTTAATATTAAGTAGATAGTAAGGTTACATGGAATTCCCCTCCCCATTGTATCTGACAGTGATCTCAAGTTCAATTCTAACTTTTACAAATGCCTTCTGAAGTCATTTAGAACTGAATTAAATTTTAGTACAACGTTTCATCCTCAATATTATGGGCAGTCGGAACGAAAAATTCAGATTCTGGAGGATATTATAAATTCTTGTTCAATGGATTAACAGGGTAGCTGGGACTAAAATAATAAATTTATGTGGTTTTCTTATAATAAAATTTTTCATTTTGGTATACATATGGCATCATTTGACGAATTATATGTAAATCATTGTCAAACTCTAGCTTTTTGAGATGAAGTAGGTGAATCAAGGATTATGGGAACATAATTTCATGGAAGATATAGACAAAAATATGTGTTGATTCAAAAACATATTAGGACAGGTCATCGAAAGAAGAAACGTTACATGGGTAACTAGAGGAATGAACATTGTTTGATCTGGGTGATTATGTATTTCTAAAAGTTTATCCATGGAAAATTATGATGTATTTTTGGTAAAAAGAGAAAGCTAATTCCAAAGATCATTAGTCCCTATAAAATATTCGAGAAATTTGGATTAGTTTCCGATAGAGTGGATTTATATTTGGGTTTATCCTAGCTACACAATATTTTTCATGTTTGAATGTTGAGAATGTATTTGATTAATTCATATCATATTTTTATTCCTTAAGTAGTTTATTTGAACGAGAATCATTCTTACGGGGAAAATCTAGTTTAGATTCTTAACATCAAAGATCATTTATTGTGGAATAAAGTGATTCATTAGGTAAAGGTTTTTTTTGGAAAAACTATATGGTTGAATACGAAACATGGTAATCTGAATATTCTATGATAAAAAAAGAACCCCACTTACTTAAAAAGTGAATAAAATTTTGAGGACTAAAATTTTAAAAGGTGGGAAGGATATAACATCCAAGGTAATTATAAAATAATACATTTTCATATATATTAATATTTATGAATTTGATATTAAGTTTAAATAAAAGGGTATGACATGTATTATAGAATAATCGACACACAATAATGGGTTTCTCTGAATTCATCTATTTCACAGAATACTGGGTTATATCGAAAAATAATACATTATTAGTATTATTTTTTAAATGGTTGTTATAGATTAGATATTATATTGACAGAATAAAAATAACTAATAATATAATGTTTAAACAAGTTCATTAAATTTTTCTACTTTCATCTAATATATTTTATAGGATTAAAATTAGAATTAAAGTAATTTTAAGCATAAAATACTGTAATATTTTTAAAAGGTAGTTTTACCACCTTTTTATGGTGAACCCTTTTAAAATATATTTTTTCACATTCATATATTCTATTTATATAATTAAATGTATTCTTTATAAATAGGAATAAAAATTTACTTTGGTTGAATTTAGTAATTTTTATAATAAAATTCATTTTTTATGAATAGTGAAAAATACTGAATTTTAATTTAAAACATCTTTTTAATTTAATTTATTTTAATATTTAGATTATAAATTTTTCGTTTTTTATGTTTAATTTTACTTAGTTACTATAATTTAATCCAATTTTTTTGAATTTATGTAATTTTACATTGAAATTTGATATAACACATGTCAATGTTTTGGTGTTTTTTACATTTAAGAAAAATGTATTCTCATTTCGCAAATTGAGATTAATTTTACAATAATTAATAAACCATATATGACTTGAATTTATAAGAATGTATTAAATATTTGGAATCATAAATTAAAAAAAAATTAAATAGTTTTCTTTCAATTCTGGACATTATGTCTCAAAACCTTAGTAATTATTTGTATTTAACATGGATATTGGGTAAATAAAGTAAATATGGGTATAATTAACATTATAATAATATAAAAATACTCTAAAACGTATCCCAATACTATTATATGAGTTATTACTGAACAATACCACATGTGGGACTAATATTTTTCCTTTCATGCCACATCAGTGTGATTATGGCACTTATAATGTTTAATTAAAATAAATGGAAAATATGTTATAAACATATATATTCTTACTAAACCAATTTTAATATGGGATTATATGAGTGATATCTTTGACTATGAAGTGTCATTATAAATATAAATTGGTTTGGTACATGTTTTTTTATTTATAATTTTTTTTACATTAACTACGTAAATTTATTTATGAAACAATGATGATGGGTTGATTGATTTATTAATGAAGATATGAAATAAATGATATAATAAATAATAAAATAAATATTATTTGACATAATTTATGTCAACCAAGATTTATATAGGTGAATATGACATGATATAAAACTATTAAAGAGTTTGGTTCGAAGTTATTTCTATGTTTATATTTTAGTAAAATTCAATAAATTGAAAAGTGTAAAATTTACATAATTTATGTTATATACAAATTGTAATATATTAAATTATATAAAAAGAAAAATAAACTTTTCAAATAACAAAGTGACTATGAAAATTTATAAAATTTCATCAAATGATAAATTATTGGAAATTTAGCCCATATAAGTAAAATTAGTTACTTCTTAATAATTAAATTATAGTTACCAAAATTAAAATTAAATGAGAATCATTAAGGGTAAACCGAAATGGTAAGCTTTAAAATAAAATTATTGCATCTCTAAAAAATATTGGATTAGATTATATAGAAATATATCATCTTATATTTTACATATTCCATGTTGGGATCATTTGGATTATTAAATTAATTTATATAAATTTAATATTTTGATACAATCCAATGGTGTACCTCCCCTCTTCAATAAAAGGTACCCCCACTTATCTAATACACACACCTCTAAAGCCTTTTGGTTCAGCCAACCCCAAACCATTTCACCTACCAAACTCCCTCAATTCATCCTAGAGGCAATAATTTATTAATAAAGCAATCCAATGGAGTCCTTTTTTGAAAGTCAAAAGGATACACTCTAAGAAGTGGTAATTGTTTTACCAACAATTTCAAAACGATTTTCTACTTAAACGTCATTTTTTCAATGCTATTTATGTAATAAATTAATAACCCTTGAATTTTCATTATTTAGATATGTTTTTATGGTTATGGGACAACATTATTCATCATTCTAACAATCCTATGAAAAAAATATCACTATGCGGGCATACATACGACTTATCATCTCTACGATGTGATCTGAACCGTTTTTCATAAGTACACTATTTTGAAGCGATATAACGATGAATAAAATGATGTAAAAAATTAATATTACATGATAATTATAATTTTAAATTAATACATCATCCAATTCCAAACTATTTATCCATTAATTGATGTATAGTGTTGCTCGTGCATACGTATGACATACGGTCTCCAGGACGCAATGAGATTCATTATCTAGATTAACTGTTCAAGAAGGATTATAAATACATATATAAGTATGTACAAATGATTAATATGATTTTAATGATGTTATTATCATTATAGAAAGATAAAATAATATTGAAAGTATTTCTTTAATGATGAATGAAAAATGGAAAAGTTTACTCAAGCGTACGTATGGATTAACATCTCCGTGACTTTAATGTTGTTCAATTTATCATATCCATATTTAATGAATGGATATAAAAGTATAATTAATATATAAAAGTTATTACTATGTCATGAATATATCTGTAGATTATGGTCTTTTGAACACACGAACTAGTGACATCAATACCCTATTCATTTTTTACTCATGTAACAAATATTGACAAAACGTCTGATATGAACATAAATAATTATGTATTATTTATAACATTGTAATAACTAATAAGAAAGAAATAATAAACAAAACATTGTTCTTAAGCTACTATAAATTAATCTAAGTTTATTGTTCGTGAATATAAATATTGTACATGATGAGTCAGACTCACGGTAAGGGACTTCATCTCAATCAACTTCCATTGATGTATAATTTGATATTATACAACACTTTATTTTATACGGTGTATAATTAACTAATTTGAATTATAATTTCATTAAAAAAATTTCCAAAGTAATTTTTTTTCAAATCCTTTTACTAAAAAACAAAAGGAATGTTTTTTTACATAGTGACAATGACATTTCCATCATCATGGGTATTATTTGGAATTTTTCTTCCTATAAAAGCTATAATGTTTTTAAAATAAAATTAAATAGTATATTAACATTTTTTGGTTTTATATAGAAAATTTATTTTAAATGGATTGATTATATCAGTATCTTGAATTATATCTTATGATTTGAATTTTGAAATCATATTTTTCTTTTAAGCATGTTTTATGTGTTATGATTGTGTTAGGGTTCTTGTGAATTACTTATGTATATAGGTGGTTCTGTGATTACCAAAGGATATGTGAGCCTGTAATAGCTCTCTAATTCATTGGGTGATGATAAATACTTAAATAATAAGGATTATCTTAAGATATTTAGGGAAAATACTATGATGTGTATTCCAAAATTAACCCTGAATTTTACTCCCTATATAGCTATCAAATCTAAAATATAAGTATGATAAGGATTCCGTAAGTTAAAATTATTATTTATGATTTTTATGATGTTTTTATGGATTTTAATGATTTAATGGGTTTATAAATATTCATATACCAACCTTTTCTTTCATTTTTTTATCCCTTATTGAGATTTTTGTTCTCATCCCAAGTTCCGAAGATGTCTTCATAGGGGATAACAATGGATAAGATAAAGGAAGAATCCATGAAGATTTTTATCAAGAAAATGAAATCATTTTTAGATTTAATCGTTCTATATTGTGGATGAAATGGATACTATTATAGTGGTGTACACCTTTCATGAATTTGAGATATTATGTGTTAGTTATATCATGATTCTCTAAAACTCTAAACCATAAATGATCCCCAATGTAAATTCTTGAATAAGATCAAGATTATGAAATATTTAGGGATTGGGCATAATAATAACCATGTAAAATATGGAATAAATATTCAAGGAAATGAGTGCTCATAAAGGTACGAAATTTAATTCATCTGATATTAATTAAATTATTTATTTTGTTCATACCTTCAATAAATGAAACCTTTCTAAAAAATGACATGAATATTTTCTTTAAACAATTTTGTAATAAGTAAAATATATGAAAATTTTAATTTAAAAAAATCATTAAATAAATATCATTTTCATTATTAAAATAATTTTATAAAACATAAATATGGTATAAAATGTATTTTCTAATGAAATTTTAGAAATAATCCTGATTCTTCATAAATAACATAATGAATTATTTTCAGTATTGAAGAGAGAAAAAATGTACCAAAACATTAAAATATTAGAAATTACTATAGTAGAAAAAATATAGGTTTTTATATAATATTAATCGTAATATTTTATCAATGGAAATGGATTCCTAATCAATCCCATTTAAAATTGTATCAAAGGATAAATCCCATACCTCAATTCAATTCTTTATTTATATTATAACACCCCAAGATTTCATAGTGTGTTATTTCTTCAAAATAATTCAATAACTTGCACTACACGCAACACCGAGTTCAATTGCACCATGACTTACCAAAAAAAAAGCCATTAAAAGAGGTCATGAATAGCATTAACTACATTTTTAACTTTATATAATCCTTATAATTTTAGAATCCATATTATGAGTTTCTTGGTCATAATGCAAGAACAGATTCATTTTCAGTATTGCACTTTTATCAACTTTTGATAGTGAAACCTTTTTTAATACAATATTTTAAGCTTTTTGACTAAATGGAGACATCAAAAAATTTAGAATGAAACATCCCAAGCTTCCACGGTACGCTTTCCTTTGAATAAAACAGTAGCGTGTGTTGTACGCAACGTCGAGTTTTAACACACACCACAACCGATCAAACTAGCCGTTATGAATAGTAATACCTAAATTTTGAAATTATATATATTTTATATTTTGAAATGGAATTCATTTTTGGATTCGGAATATCGAATTTAGCCTAAGGTGAAATTTTGGTACTTTTCGGATAACTTTCATATTTTGATGAATAGTGAAAATTACTAAATTTTAATTAAAAACAACTTTTTTAATCAAAATAATTAATAGTGATAAATTATGAATTTGAGTGGTTTTAAAGTATATTTAGAATATATTTTTACAATTTAATATAATGTTGGTCATTAGACATAATTTTACAATTAAACCGAACATAAACAAGTGTCAATCTTTTGATAGTTATTATCTCTTAAAAACACGCTTTTTGTTTTGACAGCGGGAATTAATTTTAAATTAATTTCTGCCACTTCTGTGTTTTGAATTTAGAAAAATGGATTCCATATTTGGAATCAGGATGTTCAAATTGTGTAAATAGGTAACTTTTATTTTTAGACATTTTGAATAATTACTGCGGTAAATATTTTATTTACCATGGTTAAGGGTAAATCCGGTAAATAAGGGTTAACAAATAATATTATAATAATACTAAATTACCCTAAAACGTGTCTTAACCCTATTGGTTGATACATGGTCGACCATGGGCATCTTTGGGTCGATTTTGGGACCCCATGGATCCACTTGTAAGTGATAATGACACTTTATTTTAATTAAGTCAAAATGAATACAAAAGTGACACAAGCATATATCTTTTAGGAAAACAATTGTTACATAGGTTTATATAAGTTGGATTTTAGATTATAAATATTCATTAGAAAGCTAAAAATATTTCCTACATAATGATATTTTATTTATAATTTTTAGACATTAAATAATTTATTTTATTTATGACACAATGATGATGCAGTAATTACTATAATAGTGACAAATTAAAATAATTGATATTATAAATACCCAAAAAAATATAATATGAAACTTTTAATGAATTAAACTAATTTTATAGGATAATATGATATATTAGTATTGATTTAATTGACTTTGTTCGAAGTAATCAATCTGTTATGAGTTTCACAAAAATCAACTATTGAATAGTGTCAAAATTGACATAAAAGAGTTCTTAAAACAAATATTATATTATTAATTGATATTAAATTCCTAAAAATCTAAGGATCGGCCAAGAGACTTATATCATGATAGTTTCATCATTAATGGACCACTTGGGGGTCTCTTGGATGTATATAGTAAGTTTATTAACCATATTATATAAAAATACAAAGAGACATTGTAAAAGTGAAACTAATTAACTTAGAGTTAATACTTAAAGATAAGGTTAATATAAGTACCCAAACCTGTCTAAATTCTATTGGTTGAGTGGTTTTCGACCTATCCCCACCTTAACCTTTGAATAATCAACTTTGGAGCCATTAGAAACCGAATATTAATTTATTATAAATTAATATTTCTAGCTTTTGCAAAGGTGCCCCTCACCCCTCTTATAAAAGGGCACTCCTCCTTCTCATTTCTTCACACCTTAAAAGCCTTTTGGTTCGGCCAAACTCTGCCCAAATACTCTCCCAACATCTCTCACTACAACCTAGAGGCCTTAGTTTGATCATAAATCCAACCTAAGGATCCCTTTTGATCAAATCAAAAGGAAGAACCCGAAGAAGAGGTAATGATTTCACCACCCTTTTTCCAAGTTCCTTTCTTCTTCCACTTCCTCTTTCTTTGTTCTTACCATACTAAAATAATAACTCCAGTATCTTACATATACTGTGATTTTATTATAAATATGGTACAACCATATTCAGTATTCTATCCACCCTTTGAATAACATGTCACCATACGTGCGTACGTACGGCTTACCGTCTCCACGTCGTGGTGTAATTGTTATTCAATATATTATTATTTGGATGGGTATAATAATGATGTTTAACTCATGTAAATAATAAATATAACATGTTAATGATTCTTTATATATGATATACCATCCATTTATATATTATTTTAATATCAAAAGAATGATATTGTCGCTCGTGCGTACGTACGGACTACCGTCTCCACGAACGCGATGAGATTCATTCTCCATCGTATCCATTCAAGTATAATTATCATTTGATGATTTAAAAATGATGTTTAAGGACTTGATATCATTCTGGATATGAATAATATACAACCTATCCTTTACAAAAATGTCTTACGTAACAAAACATATAAAAGAAAACAAGTAAGTTAACACCCGAAACGACGATAATTCTAAGATATTATTAACAAATCAATGTTAAAAGATCATATATGATATCATATTAATATATATGATTCTTGTATAATTTAATAAAAATTATTTCACCATTATACAGGAGTTTAACCTACCCCAACCAAGGAAAAGTACAAGGTAAGGGTTATTTCACAATCTCTTCATTATCCGAGGTTGTTTATTTGTAATAATCTACTGGGATCTCTTTATCATCCACATCCATGTTTCTTCAAAATGTATTTCAAAACATTTTTATTATTTACAAGAATATGGGTTAAAGTCATTTATACCCTTGTTTGACTTTTTATAAGAGGTTTATAAAGGAATCTTTCCGTCGTTTTCAAAACAAGGTCATTTTTAACCTTTTCGACAGAATTAAGGTAAGAACGTTTTTTTTAAACTTATACGGCGGGTACGGATAATTTCCACCATTATAAAATCTTCAAAACTTCCATTACAAGCTTATAAGAATATTTTCAAAGAAAATGTGTTATTTTATATGGATCTTAAATGATTTCAAAATAAAAAGAGATATTTCTTTAAAAAGAATTTTGATTTCATCTATGTCAACATCCTTTGATGGATTTTACGCTTATTTGAATTTGATCTATTGTGATACAAAACATCTATATTGTATTGAAGGTTTTGTGATATGTTTGACTGTGGATGTGCTATTTTTATACCATTCATAGTTTATGGTGAAATTATTGACATTTCGTATGCTAGTTTTAATACGAATGTTTATCTTATGTTTAAACCTTTTCATATGGGAATGCATTGGACTTAGTAAGTGATGGGTGGAGCCCGCTATAGCTCCTCGATGCATCGGTAGGTCTCATGAGACAAACTAGTGTCTTGGCACAAGGCCTTGACAAAATATTATTTGTAGTCTTGGCACGAGGCCTTGGCTATGTGGTTATGATAGTCTGGCATTATGCATTCCAACATTATGAAAGTGGTTATTGATTTTTGCATGTGATTATTCGATTAGTAGAATATCCATGTGAATAAGTAAATGGCATTATTTCATTTTATTTATGCCATACCATGTTGAAAGTTCATGTTTGAAAGGCTTTTGTTTTAGTTATACATTGCCTTAAAAGTTTATTCTTATTTATGAAAGTTTCCGCTATTTTGTTATCCTTACTGGGCATTTGAGCTCACCCCTTTTATATGTTTTATTTTTCCCAGGAAGTGAAGAAGTAAATTATGAATGACCTGCAGGGATATTATGTGGGGATATGAGTGTGGATTATGGAGACATTATGTTGTTGTAGTAGTTTTTTTCATTTTATGATGTAATGTAAAACCTATTAATATATCTAGTGTTTCGAAGGCTACTAAACCAATCAGTCTTTTGAGATTTGATCTTTCTTGTGATCATGCCAATGTTATGTAGTAATGCACCGACTCTGGGTAGCTGGGGTCGGGGCGTTACAGTTGGTATCAGAGGAAGTTTAGTACAAACCTTGGAAGCTAGATTTAGATAAACTCTGATTAGAGCACGTAGACCTAAGATGAACTTTGAGGATTAGTATAGAAGAACTTCCTAGAATTTTGGTATTGTAGAGATTTTGTGAGTTTTCCGAGCAATACATCCCTGTCTGGATACGAGTAGGTAGAGGCGGCTCTGGCACAGATGTACCTAGGGGTAATACCCGAAAACACCGCTTTAAGCTAGACTCGAACGGGAACTGGTGCACGACAACGGGCCTTGCTGCACTCTTGGTTACGACACTCCCGGGGGATATGCTTAGGATAACTCTCATTTTCTTTACAAATAATTTTGAAGGGATTATGAGTATATACTTCCTCAAAGAAAACATTCTTATGATTATGGATTATATCCATAAATAGTTCAATTTATGTTAGGTGTTTTATAAGTATGGGATTATGTATTTTGATTCATAAACTGATCTAGTTTATGCCATTGTTTAGAAATGGCGCCCAGTAGAAGGAATGAGAACTCCAGAAATGCACATGATCCAAAGAGAAGGAAGGATCATATCTTTCATGGTCTTAAGCTAGAATTTATAAGAGAAATAGTCTCCCATGTATTATCATCATATGAAGAAATAATATCATGTATTTTACTGAGTCCTATGGATTTGAAGGGAAGCAAGAGAAGAAAAGGATAGAAGAGAGAAAGATGGATAAAGGGAAGAGGGAAAAGAAGAATTTTCCCATATGTGGTGACTGTGGAAAGAAACACCCTGGAACTTGCCTGAAAGGAATGGGAGTTGGTTATAAGTGTGGAGGAAAAGGGCACAAAGTACGTGACTGCAAGGGTAAGAAAATGGTTTCAAATGTACAATGCTTCATTTGCAAGGAGTTTGGACACTACGCGAACCTATGTCCCAGTCATCAGACTATGCCGCAAATGATGTTATTGGATAATAATCATGTTATGATACTACCACAGATGAAGAGGAATGATTAGAGTTCTTATGTTGATTATGTCAATTGAGTGTTGTATCAACAATGTACTTGTTATAATAATTATGGAGTATATAAGTATTTTACTGCAGTACTATTTCATTAAGGACTTGAGATTGTGTGGAACAAAGGAAAGTGACTCAATAGCAGGATAAATTTTTGGAAAATATATGGTTGAGAGAATATAGTTCTGATACTGAGGTAGTGATTTTGGAATAATATGTGATTATTTTGGATAAATTATATTGGATATTCTTGACTACCCTGGAACTGATTAATGATTTGTATATTCCATCATTGTTGGGGTTTAAAACATTTTTGGATTAATGAAGTATATCCAGCTTTCTATATGGAATAAGGGAGCAGGAATGTAATCAATAAGGAATATGGTAATTCAGGATGTTTCGGTGTATTAAAAAAATACATGATGAAGGTATTCATATGCTATTACGGGGTAAAAAGGTTCTACATTATGTTTACCTTACTTATAAATGTTGGACTGTGAGTTTGGATAGAAGTATTTTGGATAGTTCTAGTTTGGATTATTTTGGATTGCCATAAAAGGACAACCCGGAGGTCGGGCGGCAACCCGTCGCGTCCGGCAAGGCTGCGAGACATGAACCCGCAACCGAAGGGCGACAAGGGTGTATCACCAACCACTGTCCCACGAGATGTCCTAGATTAAATATAGTAGTTTTTATTAAAAGATCTTGTAGATGAATTATAAATTCGTTTATTTTGGAAACCCTATATGAATAGTGTAAATAGAATTTTTTTACATTCTATTATCTTTTAGAGTGAAAGATGAGTTTGTGGTAGAAATTTATTAATGGATAAAACTATAATTATAAAGTAAGTATATCTCCTTATGATCTTAGCCAATCTTATAAATAAATTCCTCAATATTAAGAAAAGAAACTTAGAACAAAAATGTTTTCCTAGATGGTACCTTAAATCATCACTAATTTATGGCTTTTGGATTGTTGGCCTTTTCATAGCCATGTTCTCTACCACTCTCCATCAGATAATTGATGGTTAGATTTTTCTTCCATATCCATATTTTCTTACATGGAAGCCTAGTATGTGTTATTTTCGGTAATCTTCATACTTTCGACTCTTTATTTTAAATAGAGGCCTCGTTAATTCATTTTTCGATGTGGGATTTCAACTAAGATATTTTGAAACGTCAAAAATGTGTTATCCCAATACCCTATATTTTGTTGAACTGATGGAACTTCAAATCATCATAGATTGATGAGTTTAAGGACCTCAATTATACACTTCTTTGTGATTGATGACCTCAATCACTACCTATAAATATTTACGTTTTTCCTCCGATTATATGTCTCTAATTTCCACCAATGTTCTCCTAATCAAGATCATAATTTGGTGGTGACCCTTTCATTTCTCTTTTCCTCATATTAAGACTAAATTTTAGTAACCCAATTTCCGATGTGGGTTTTCCCACAAATATATTATCTATTTTCAACCTTTTATTTTCGAAGAACAATTTCAAATTGCGAGGACGCAATTTATTGAAGGAGGGGAGAATGTAACACCCCAAGATTTCATAGTGTGTTATTTCTTCAAAATAATTCAATAACTTGCACTACACGCAACACCGAGTTCAATTGCACCATGACTTACCAAAAAAAAGCCATTAAAAGAGGTCATGAATAGCATTAACTACATTTTTAACTTTATATAATCCTTATAATTTTAGAATCCATATTATGAGTTTCTTAGTCATAATGCAAGAACAGATTCATTTTCAGTATTGCACTTTTATCAACTTTTGATAGTGAAACCTTTTTAAATACAATATTTTAAGCTTTTTGACTAAATGGAGACATCAAAAAATTTAGAATGAAACATCCCAAGCTTCCACGGTACGCTTTTCTTTGAATAAAACAGTAGCGTGTGTTGTACGCAACGTCGAGTTTTAACACACACCACAACCGATCAAACTAGCCGTTATGAATAGTAATACCTAAATTTTGAAATTATATATATTTTATATTTTGAAATGGAATTCATTTTTGGATTCGGAATATCTAATTTAGCCTAAGGTGAAATTTTGGTACTTTTCGGATAACTTTCATATTTTGATGAATAGTGAAAATTACCAAATTTTAATTAAAAACAACTTTTTTAATCAAAATAATTAATAGTGATAAATTATGAATTTGAGTGGTTTTAAAGTATATTTATAATATATTTTTACAATTTAATATAATTTTTGTCATTAGACATAATTTTACAATTAAACCGAACATAAACAAGTGTCAATCTTTTGATAGTTATTATCTCTTAAAAACACGCTTTTTGTTTTGACAGCGGGAATTAATTTTAAATTAATTTCTGCCACTTCTGTGTTTTGAATTTAGAAAAATGGATTCCATATTTGTAATCAGGATGTTCAAATTGTGTAAATAGGTAACTTTTATTTTTAGACATTTTGAATAATTACTGCGGTAAATATTTTATTTACCATGGTTAAGGGTAAATCCGGTAAATAAGGGTTAAAAAATAATATTATAATAATACTAAATTACCCTAAAACGTGTCTTAACCCTATTGGTTGATACATGGTCGACCGTGGGCATCTTTGGGTCTATTTTGGGACCCCATGGATCCACTTGTAAGTGATAATGACACTTTATTTTAATTAAGTCAAAATGAATACAAAAATGACACAAGCATATATCTTTTAGAAAAACAATTGTTACATAGGGTTATATAAGTTGGATTTTAGATTATAAATATTCATTAGAAATATAAAAATATTTACTACATAATGATATTTTATTTATAATTTTTAGACATTAAATAATTTATTTTATTTATGACAGAATGATGATGCAGTAATTACTATAATAGTGAGAAATTAAAATAATTGATATTATAAATACCCAAAAAAATATAATATGAAACTTTTAATGAATTAAACTAATTTTATAGGATAATATGATATATTAGGATTGATGTAATTGACTTTGTTCGAAGTAATCAATCTGTTATGAGTTTCTCAAAAATCAACTATTGAATAGTGTCAAAATTGACATAAAAGAGTTCTTAAAACAAATATTATATTATTAATTGATATTAAATTCCTAAAAATATAAGGTTCGGCCAAGAGACTTATATCATGATAGCTTCATCATTAATGGACCACTTGGGGGTAGCTTGGATGTATATAGTAAGTTTATTAACCATATTATATAAAAATACAAATAGACATTGTAAAAGTGAAACTAATTAACTTAGAGTTAATACTTAAAGATAAGGTTAATATAAGTACCCAAACCTGTATAAATTCTATTGGTTGAGTGGTTTTCGACCTATCCCCACCTTAACCTTTGAATAATCAACTTTGGAGCCATTAGAAACCGAATATGAATTTATTATAAATTAATATTTCTAGCTTTTCCAAAGGTGCCCCTCACCCCTCTTATAAAAGGGCACTCCTCCTTCTCATTTCTTCACACCTTCAAATCCTTTTTGTTCAGAAAAACTCTGCCCAAATACTCTCCCAACATCCCTCACTACAACCTAGAGGCCTTAGTTTGATCAGAAAGCCAACCTAAGGATCCCTTTTGATCAAATCAAAAGGAAGAACCCGAAGAAGAGGTAATGATTTCACCACCCTTTTTCCAAGCTCCTTTCTTCTTCCACTTCCTCTTTCTTTGTTCTTACCATACTAAAATAATAACTCCAGTATCTTACATATACTGTGATGTTATTATAAATATGGTCAACCATATTCAGTATTCTATCCACCCTTTGAATAACATGTCACCATACGTGCGTACGTACGGCTTACCGTCTCCACGTCGTGGTGTAATTGTTATTCAATATATTATTATTTGGATGGGTATAATAATGATGTGTAACTCATGTAAATAATAAATATAACATGTTAATGATTCTGTATATATTATATACCATCCATTTATATATTATTTTAATATCAAAAGAATGATATTGTCGCTCGTGCGTACGTACGGACTACCGTCTCCACGAACGCGATGAGATTCATTCTCCATCGTATCCATTCAAGTATAACTATCATTTGATGATTTAAAAATGATGTTTAAGGACTTGATATCATTCTGGATATGAATAATATACAACCTATCCTTTACAAACATGTATTACGTAACAAAACATATAAAAGAAAACAAGTAAGTTAATACCCGAAACGACGATAATTCTAAGATATTATTAACAAATCAATGTTAAAAGATCATATATGATATCATATTAATATATATGATTATTGTATAATTTAATAACAATTATTTCACCATTATACAGGAGGTTAACCTACCCCAACCAAGGAAAAGTACAAGGTAAGGGTTATTTCACAATCTCTTCATTATCCGAGGTTGTTTATTTGTAATAATCTACTGGGATCTCTTTATCATCCACATCCATGTTTCTTCAAAATGTATTTCAAAACATTTTTATTATTTACAAGAATATGGTTTAAAGTCATTTATACCCTTGTTTGACTTTTTATAAGAGGTTTATAAAGGAATCTTTCCGTCGTTTTCAAAACAAGGTCATTTTTAACCTTTTCGACAGAATTAAGGTAAGAACGTTTTTTTTAAACTTATACGGCGGGTGCGGATAATTTCCACCGTTATAAAATCTTAAAAACTTCCCTTACAAGCTTATAAGAATATTTTCAAAGAAAATGTGTTATTTTATATGGATCTTAAATGATTTCAAAATAAAAAGAGATATTTCTTTAAAAAGAATTTTGATTTCATCTATGTCAACATCCTTTGATGGATTTTACACTTATTTGAATTTGATCTATTGTGATACAAAACTTATATATTGTATTGAAGGTTTTGTGATATGTTTGACTGTGGATGTGCTATTTTTATACCATTCATAGTTTATGGTGAAATTATTGACATTTCGTATGCTAGTTTTAATACGAATTTTTATGTTATGTTTAAACCTTTTCATATGGGAATGCATTGGACTTAGTAAGTGACGGGTGGAGCCGCTATAGCTCCTCGATGCATCGGTAGGTCTCATGAGACAAACTAGTGTCTTGGCACAAGGCCTTGACAAAATATTATTTGTAGTCTTGGCACGAGGCCTTGACTATGTGGTTATGATAGTCTGGCATTATGCATTCCAACATTATGAAAGTGGTTATTGATTTTTGAATGTGATTATTCGATTAGTAGAATATCCATGTGAATAATTAAATGGCATTATTTCATTTTATTTATGCCATACCATGTTGAAAGTTCATGTTTGAAAGGCTTTTGTTTTAGTTATACATTGCCTTAAAAGTTTATTCTTATTTATGAATGTTTCTTTTATTTTGTTATCCTTACTGGGAATTTGAGCTCACCCCTTTTATATGTTTTATTTTTCCCAGGAAGTGAAGAAGTAAATTATGAATGACCTGCAGGGATATTATGTGGGGATATGAGTGTGGATTATGGATACATTATGTTCTTGTAGAGTTTTTTCATTTTATGATGTAATGTAAAACCTATGAATATATCTAGTGTTTCCAAGGCTACTAAACCAATCGGTCTTTCGAGATTTGATCTTTCTTGTGATCATGCCAATGTTATGTAGTAATGCACCGACTCTGGGTAGCTGGGGTCGGGGCGTTACATATATCAATTCAAAGATCCTATATGATGGATATAGATTTATTAATCAAATATCATAAAACAAAATTCATTCATCAATTAATGTGTACCATTCCTTTATAATTTCTTGTTACCCTTTAATTAAAAATTTTTATTTATTTAGGACATTCGGGTGAAAACTGTTCTATCTTACTTGAATGTTTTGGATCTATGGTTCGTGATCATGATCCAAGGTCATGTTTTCATCATTTATATAATCAAAATATTGAAATATGTATCTAACATATTCTTTATAGATATGTGTATAATATTTTAGAAACTGTGGTGATGAAAAATGAACTACATCACTTCACAGAAATGGTAGTCCATGTGTACACATGTGTGGGTTTTCGACATTTCAATAGATGGAAGGAATTAAAGGTAATTTAAAAAATGACTTTATAAAGTTGTTATTATAGAAAAAACTCATATATATTCATTTAATCTATCCTTATTACAATCCATGTAAAATATAAATGAAAATTGAACCACATTAATACATAGTGGTGGTACTCCATATGTATGCACATGTGGAATTATCGTTTTCCAATGAATATATGGGTAAATGTTGGTGATGTTATATAATTGTAGATAAATTATTATATAACCAAAATAATATATGGACATCAAACCCATCAATATAATCATTCAATAATCATGGGGATGGAAATTAATATAATCATTATGTGGATGTGGTAATCCACACGTACACATGAGTGAAACATTTATTTTCTACCACAATCAACACTAATGTTTAGTGTAGTTTGGATACAAAAGTTATTATTTAATGATGAATAAATCATAATTTCTGGTGGAATAAGAAGAAATAAATTTAAATAGGTCTATTAGGACACTTACCACTTCGTTGGTAGTCCTCATTTTTATATATTGTTAAGCACACATGGAATTGTCCTCAAAGATCAAAACAATCTAAAATTCATGCATAGAAATGTTGATAAGAGAATTGGGTATTTTCTGGTGGATCTAGCTGGATCAATTTGGTATGAATAAAATATAGGAAATGTTTTCTTTAATAAGTGGGGGAAGGGACACACCTAGAGTTTATTAATGAATTACAAAAATTATTATTGTATTTTCATTACAAGGGGTTCTATAAATAATGATATTTAGATAATAAGGTGATATGAATAACAAAATCATCTAACAATAATTTAGTTGAATAGTTATAGCCATATTAGTTATTTTATCCAAAATTAACATATTATACCCTTTTTAATAAGGTAGTAATATTTTTATTATAGTTACTAATTAAAATAACCAAAAATTGAATTAGAATCATACATAAATCTGTATAAAATATGTCAAAATATGGAATTTATTTATAAGATTAAAACTACTGATATGGTTGAAATTGATTTATAATGAAAAGGAAAAATTCAGTGAAAAAATATAAACGTGAAAAATGCATTTTAATTGAAAATTATTTTTCAAACATGATCATATATATTGTTGACCTAAAATGTATAAATTGATTTTTTAACAACTAGAAAATATTGAAATTTTAGATAATATATATCTAAATAGATGTATAAAAATAATTTAAAATAATTTTTCTTCAATAAAAATTGATATTTTTAGAATTTTCAAGAAAATAATTTTTTTTGAAAATTGAAAAAAATGTCTTTATAAATTTTTACATGGAAAATTTTAAAATAATGTAAATTTTAAATAATTACATTTATAATAAATGTTATAAATTAATTATAATTTTCATGTACATAATGTAATGAAACCCATTTTTTATTAAACATATGTGTGTTTTCTAAAATGAAACTAGTGAGGACAAATTAAATATGTATCAATAAAATATCATTATATAAGTATTTTATATATAATTTTTAAAATTAATTTATTACATTTTTTACCTTTATTGTTAATGACTACATTATTTTGGATACAATTTTAGATTATTATTTTAATAATGTATCATTGATTACTAAATGATTATTTCGGCGTGTAAAGAATGTTATGGAATAATTCAAATTTATTTCAAAAGATATTCCTATATAATACTGGTTTGTTAAATTATACAACCCATAAAATGAATTTTTACTTTAAAATTTTATATCCTTGAAACCAAAAAAGGAGTAAAAATATTTTCAATCACATCATCAGGTTCACATGCAGCTTATTCACACTCATGATTCCTCCAATGAACATTAACTAGGTCACTATTCTTATTCAGTATCATGTTATCTCTATCATCCAATATTTTCACATGTTTTTATTCATATAAAAGGTCATGTTGTGTTACTAAAACCAAATAGTTTAGTACATGTGAATTATAATGTAAATACATCCTCAAGAGTGATTCATGGTATACATCCTAGATAAGAGAGGTGTTCGATGGAAACATCATGTGGTAAGCTACGATACCTAATCGATCATAAATATTTTGAACCAAATATTCCTACGGCTCAAAATTACCTTAATTATAAATATAATAAAATTATTACATGTAATAATTAAAAGTTAAACTTTTTAGAAACATTAAATTCTATATATTATTGCATATTTTCAGAAAAAAAAAATTATGTCATCTCTAAGATACCTTGATGTGCTACTGAATGGATTTAACATTCCCTACACTTGTTCACAATAATGTAATGACCGAATTGATTCATTTATACAACATTATGTATTCAAATTATAGTTCTAAAATCCATTCCATAGTGGTATTAATTAGGATCCATATGAATTATCAAGTGAATGTTTTTTTGTATGAAAAATCATACATAGAAATGTCTTAATCCCAATCACATTTTAAATCCAGAGAATATTATGTCAAAATATATTCAAGGGTTGGAATGATCTTTCATATTATACATTTGAATAGAGATGATATGTAGTAATAATTTTAAATTTTCTATTCCATTTATTCTGAACACATATTGAAAGTATGATGATAAAACACAACTGAAAAATAAATACAATATATTTGGGTACTCTATACAACCATACCACATTCTTAACATATATATAATTACGGTGATCAAGAAGGAATTCTTCTCAAATTACAATGAAATAAGATGATTTCATAAGGTGATCAACTACAACCCAAATAACATTATTCCCTGTATATTTTGTTTGGATATTACAATTATGAAATCCACTGTAATATTATTCCATTAACATTCCAGCATGGGAATTGGTTTCAACATCCCCTAGAATTACGTCTATATGCATTACCTCTCTAGCATACATGGAATTGAGATTAATATATTGAAATATAAATTTTTATTGTCCCGCTATAAATAATATTTTATATTTCAATAAATCATCAATCTTATAATATGAATAGTGATTGATAAACTATGAGTGTAATCCAGTAGCTTTTTCATTATATTTTTTATTTAAGGGGTGAATACCCTTTTCATTGAACTCATCATTCCATCCCAATCATGTATATACTATGTAATATTTCTCACATTCATCTCTAAATACACATCCTCCTTTTGTACATCATTAATAATTATAAGAAATAATGGTTGGAAATTAATATATAAAAGATATTATATATATCCTTTCCTAATAAATTGTTGTTCAATATTTTAAAAATATCTAAAAATTAGATAACTTTTGATACTTATCATAGAAAAAATATAATTCAATTTTAATCATAGAGCATTTTTCACCTTGTTGGGATTCCTTGGGTGGTTGTGCATTGAGAAGTGATAATAATTGGTGAAATATAAACATAAAGTAGTATAATATTAAAATATTTCTTCCATAGTATATAATTTAATATTCTATGATAATTATATATATCTAATCAGTCACCATGAAGACAATTACTCCTTATTATTAACAAAAAATACTAATAGTAGTACCAAATCCTAAGATGGGTAATTATTCTTAGGTATTATCAATTAGAAGAATGTATGATCTGACACTATATAATTCTAAATGATGATTCATCGCATTACTTTATTTGATGAATTAATAAAGATTGTAAACCCCTATCCATTATAGGGTAGTGTCATAACTGGTAAACCTAATAACCTTAAATCGAGATAGTGGAAATTGTTTTCATAATCATATACCTATATGAATTTATATCCCTTCTGATTCAACCTGGTTATATGATTTTATAGCCAAGCCAAATTGCTGAAAAACACTTTATCGTTACTATCCAGCCTAAGAGAACACTGGATCTTATTTACCAAGGTTTATCTGTAACATTATTGGATAACATCCATATCTAAAGGATATACAAATAATTAGTCACATGATATTATATATCTTATGAATAAACATTTTATAACTAAAATTCACACTTGTTGAATTTGGTATAATTTTTCCCTTTTTTAGGGTATTCTGCACACTCATCAAATGATATGTATATTATTCCATTATTTTAGAATAGATAAGAGTACCATCAATAATGACTACTATAAAATGATCATGGTAATCTATTTGGACTCTATTCACAAAATCCATAAATATGGAGTGGGAATTTTTATCTATAAATGGAATTAGAAAAAACATAATGATAATAAATCATATTTAATGCTTTATTTGGTATACACTTTTTCTTTTCCCTCAATTGATGTTATCAAAAATTAAGGTAATAGTTGTAATAGTATTGGGAACTATGTAGTCGATCATGTATGTTATCAATATGTGGTATATCGTAATTTCTTATGGTGAACTTTCTTTGTTATTTATAATCAATAAAAATATGAGTTAAAAAAATATTTATTCTTAAAAAAATAAGTTCACCTCATGGTGAGGCACAACAGAATATGATCACCTTATCAATATTCTATATTATTTTAATTTTAGTTTTGTAACTCAATAAAATCCACTCAATATAGAGCCTTTCATTTTGTATAAGCACCAGTTATGGGTTCTACTAAAAAAACCACTTCATTATTCAGGGGATGACTATGAATGTCTTTAAGAAATACATTAAAATAATCTAAAAAAATATGCATATCATTAATTTTTTCTATTTCAATTTTAGGTAGAATTACACATTTTGTAGGATGAACATTTCAAATAATTTTATCCATGAGAATATATAAACTTGAGATGAGAAGAACATACCATAATGAGTTTTTACTAGAAACATGGCATCAAGTCATAGTGGTGATGATGTGATACACATTGAAAATTCACGAAAAAATAAATTTTTGGTAGATTTAAAATCAAATAAGATATTAAAACCTCTATAATAGAAAGTAATTGTACATTTAACCATGTCATCCTCTTCAACCACTTCAGTTGTGGTAGAAAATACCATCTATATATCCTTTTTCAGAGGGGTTATTTAGGCCTACCATTCTAATTAGCTCTTAGATAACAAAAAGGGTTTTCATAATGCCCAATCTAACTATATCTGAAACACCAAACTCATTAGTTTAAATAATTATTAATTCTTGTTTCTTTTGTCAAGAGTTTCAACCCCCATGAACATTCACTACCTCGAAGACTAGAATTTACATAATAACATATTTACAAGATAATTTTATTTAATTTTTTAGCTATATTGGCCATCATTTTTTGTCAAGTATTTGGTTGGAATTTCTTTACTGTTTTTTATTTATAACTATTGTTTCTATAAACCTCCAATATTATATTGTTTTCAGTAAAACCAAAAATAATAATTTGATTTCCCTCTCAAACTTTTTGTTATTAGATCACATCTATTGATATCTTCTTTTTTAATAGATTCTATTATGACTAATTATATTTAAAAAAATAACTTCACATGGCACTAAAAAATGGCCCTTTTTTACAAAAAAATTATTATAAATATAGAATCATATCTTAAAATATTTGTAATTTTTTCCTTATTAATATAAAAGGGTTAAGCATCCTATTATTTCAGATCAATAAATAACCTTTTTATATGAGCATGATGAGTTTTAGGAACATATTTATTAGGAAAATTTTATTAAAATCCTCTCATACCATGGAGTTTATTTACTCCTCGTATCTCATGTCATTGATAAGATTCCACCATTAATAATAATTTCTTTCTAGGTGATAGACTACTAAGAAAAATGTTTCATGTTATGAGAACAATAGGTGTTCAATGTATCTTGAAACATGAACAATAGGTCTTCCAATGTAGTAATCATAATATAAGTGAAATAACAATGTATTAAGGAATTATTGTCAAAAGAAACAATAATATTGTGAAATTGTTTATTAACAATAATGTAAATTATTAATATTATTATAATTGTTATACATTTATCACACTCATACATAATAATGTTAATAATGGAATTCAGAATCTTATCCATGCATAATATTATATGAATAGTTATAAATATGTTATAATCATGATTAGAAATAAAATAGAATGATTTTTTAAATAATGTACATGATTATCATTATAATATCATGAGTTATCATTATCATGTTAACCAATACATTTTATTTGTATAACAAAACCATCCATCAAATAATAGCTAGTCAATATAAATTCCAGATTATCATAAAATATTCATCATATCATCATAAAAAACCCCATAGAGAATGAACCACCTTCATTGACCTCACATTTTAATAATAATATTTCCAAATTAATAAGTAAATAATTTACTTTAAAAAAATTAAAGAATCGTGTAAATTAAAATTCAAATAAGAATGTATTCATAGTGGCTGGATATTCTACTACTTGTATAATTGTAAAAATAGAGATTATGTTCATACATTCGTTAAAAATTACCCTATTCCATAAATGAAAAGAATATTATTTTTAACCCTTATTGAAAAATGTAAAATACAGAAAAAAATTACTTAAAAAATTATTACATAATATAAAAAAAATCATTCCTTAATTTTTTAGATATAATTTATATTTATGAAAATGGTTTTCTGACTGAAACTGGAGAAATAAGGTCCGATTTTATTAAAAACATTTTTTAACCATTATGAGTAAAATTGGTATAATTATGATAATAAATCATAAAAAAAAGATTTTGTATTCGAAATTAAATGGATTAATCAAGTATGAATCATATAATATCCTTGATTGAAATGCAATCATTAATAATCTGGAATAATGTGTGGTTGAAACATAAATGCATTAACCCATGTATAACATTGCTAAATATGTGTTCAAATATCTTTTATAATGAATATTTACTTATTATTAATATATTCCATAAATAAATTCATGAATAAAATATGATATATAATTCTTTTATAATTTCAAATATGATTTTATTACTAATTCATACTTAAAACAAACATTCAGGTGAAAAGAGGATTGTTTTCTATGCATATTTCGGTTTGATTGTTCTGGTCCTTATACCATGGTATGGTTTAATTATATCTAGAATGAAAATCATATAATATTTATAATATTAATTATTTATATATACTTTAATAATCATATATATATATATAGTTAATGAAAAATTTATTATATCAATTATTTAAGAGGGTAGTTTGTATGTATGCACGAGTAATGTATCCTCTTTTTTATGATTGGAAAAAATAAAAGGTAAATAATAATAAAAATTTCCTGATTATTGTTTATATATTTAATTTCATATATTTTCATTCAATATATATTGATAAATATAATTGTACAATGGAAATGAAAAATGAATCTCATCACTTCATGGAGGTAGTAGTCCACACATATCCATGAGAAATATTATCTTTTTCAACTAATGGAAGGGTAAAATTTTATATAATATATTATAATTATATAAGAATATATATATGATAAATATCATATATAAAAATAAAACCCATCATGAACACCATGCATCAATTATAGTTTTGGAAAATGACTCAAATCCCTATGGGAAGGTAGTAGTAGACTCGTACGCCAAAGAGATACAGTTATTTCTCATTCATTATAGAAGAGAGTGGATAAAACTGGTTAAAAAATAGTAATATCATTATGTATATTTAAGAAACTAGATTATTTATCATATTTTAATACCATGTATTTATTAGAGTTAGATGAAGGAATAAATAGAAATATGTTGGGTGGGACAATTACCTATTCTTTGATAGACCTCCTTTAGACCCCTTATTATGGACCCTTGGAATAGTTTTTTATAAGGCCATAACCATTACATTGTGGTTAGATAAGTTAATAAGGACATTGGGAAGAGTATGGTCTATCTGGATGGCTTGGTTTTTTTTAATTATGAGAAATTATGGGTGACCATTTATATATGGGAGGAGGGACACACCATGATATTTTTAATAGAATAATATATTAATAAAGTAATAATCACAATAATTATTCTATAAAAAATAAATTTGATGACCAATTTTGTAAGATTATAATTGTAATCAACTAAAATAAATTAAAATGAAAAAATGTGGCCTTGTCACTTACTTTAACCATTATTTACCCAGTTTACAGTTTTTACTGATTGAGTAACTGTTTTAACAATGTTACTATAATAAAAACCAAAAATGAAATTATCCTCATTAATAAAATTTAACATGATAATTACAAATATAAATTTTATTTATAAATTTTAGCACTCTATAAATGGTAGAAATGAATTATAACATCAATATAAAAAATTAAATCAAAACTATTTTTTATGAAATCATATTTCTGAAGCATATAAATTATCCACTAAAATTTAACTAACTAAAAGTATGAATATAAGAATTATATAAAGGTATTAAAAATATTATTAGTAATTTTAATGTTAGTATTCATACTTACCAATTTAATGTATAAATTATAATTTTCACATTTAAATAATAATAGTTTTTTTTGTATTGTTGTTCCCTTAGTGTATTTGGTTGCGTATTATAAAAGATATTGAATACTTCAAAATACATTTCAAAATAAATAACTCTAAAATCATGTGGTGTTAAAAATTGATGGATAAAATAATATATTTATTAAATTTTGATGATATTTATATCATAATATGGATTATTGAATAATAAAATGATATTTATTTTTCTTTCATTCTTTTAGGTAGAAAATGAAAACTAAATTCATGAATATATATGGAAAATTATCTCCAGAAATGATGAAATTCATTTTTATATTTAGTAATTTCATGGATAGTACTAAATATTTTTGTAATTAATATCTATAATTTTAATATGATGATCATCTTTCACCAAATTTTGTATCCATGGTCAAAAATCAAGGACTATATCCTTCTAACAGAATATGTAATTATAAAATAAAGTAGTTACCACCTGAAATGGGGATGATAATGAATTATTGAAATTGAAATGGTTATAATATGATATAATTAAATCATATATTTAATGTATAAATATGATTATGTTATATAGGTATAATAAATTGAAATTTGTTATACAAGGATTGAAATCAATTACAAAGAATGTCAGACCTAATGTATGAGTCTAATATTTAAATATCTATTTTTACTAAGATTGTTTATGATTAAATTTAATGATGAAAATATATGATCAATATCTAAAAGATAGTATTAATTTTCTTCTTACCTAATTATTTTTATAAATTGAATTTTATTTCCTTGACTTTCCATTATCTAATTACTCAAAAGTCTATTAGAGTGTATTTATTGAATAAAGAGAAAGTTTCTCTTTAAAGACATAAATATATATTCTTATAATATATTTTATTTAGTATATTTTCAATTATTATAGTAGTATTATCGATTAACTCATTTAATTCATTTTTACCCATCTTTTTTTATAAAATGGATTATAATGAATCTTATTATTTTTTCCAAATGATGTTCTATTCATGAATGTTATGAAAAATAGTTTTTTTATAGATCAGAAGAATAGATTATCCCAAAATCATGACTAATATTTTCTTTTAATTTTATTTTTAAATATTCCATGTTTTATTTCAAAGAAAAAAATTATCCTAGTCATCAATATATTATTAGGTATTTATAGGAGATTTAAAAAAAAATTAATTATCTATAAGAAATGTTTCAGTGACTTTTATATTTTATATTCGAATATAAAAACATTGTATGATATTTTTATTCATTTTTAGAGATATTCCAAAATTTTAAAATCATTATTCTTTCTCTAGATGGTTATTGATAATAATGATGAAATTGTAATGGAATTTGTTTACCATTTACCAACTAAATCTTCAATGAAAGGAAAAATGATTTCTTGATCTTATTGAATAAATTATAATGGAATAATTTTTCGTGACGTGTGGGAAAACTGTAAACCACTAATAAATTTGGTAATGATTCATGTTTTATGATCTTAATGGGTAAATGGGAGTAATAAAAATCTCAAAAGAGGGTGTAATTGTAGTTATCCAAAACCAATAGTAGGTACATTTATAATTTTTCCAAACCTAACATGTGACATATATCTTAATGTGTAGGTTTAAAAAATTGTTATTCGCTTATAAATATTCTACAACTTTTATTTCACTCTCTATGACATGTTACTATTGTTACTATATGATCTAAGGGAATAAAAAATTGATTCTCATTTGATTCAATTATTTTGATCTACTAATGTTGTTTTCTATTTTCTTGATCTATGGTTTAATGGAAATGATTTTCAATAGTTAAAATCATATTTTATTACCGTTTCTGACATGTTATTTTTATATATGATAATTGAATAATGTATTCTGTGATTTCCCTTAATGACAATTAGATCACCCGCTTTCTTATGTTTTCATTCAAAACATTATAAATAAATCATTTAAGTATGAAAAGAAAAGAAATGTTCTATTTGAGAAAAAATAAATTGGGGAATAAATATAAATATTAACTAAATATTATTTCATATGTAGTCTTTGAGGTCGTAAAAAAATTAAAGTTCTTGGGTTTTTATTTTTATGATATAGTTTAATATTCATCTAAAATGGTGTAATATTAATCTATGTAATCATGTGTTTAATTAAATAGTATCTGAGAATGGTTTATTAATTTTTAAGGATAAAGAATATAGTACTCTATTGGAAACCGGAGATATATTTTCATGTATATTACATCATCCTAAATATTTATAAATAGAATAGATTTGGTGGTTTTTTGAGAAATTTCATCCATATCTTGATAATGGAAAGTAGATGGGAGTGCATCCTAGATATACCAAGGGTAAAAACATTAGACATGGATGATTATATTGCAAATTTACCATCACTTATTCTTCATGTTTGTGATATCCTTGAATATTAAATTTATTTCCATTGAAAGGAAATAACCAGTGTTCAATAACATCCCATATATTG
This sequence comes from Viscum album, assembly GCA_963277665.1. NCBI lineage: Eukaryota > Viridiplantae > Streptophyta > Magnoliopsida > Santalales > Viscaceae > Viscum > Viscum album. The sequence continues at coordinate 408,033,500 of OY728150.1, read as the reverse complement.
AAATATGAGTAAATATAAACCTGATATTGTAAATCATTATAACATCAAAAATAATTTTTATATATAAATAGTAATAAATACATTCTAAAAAGTATGTATAATTGATTCTAAAACTGAAAAATCATTTATTATTGAATATTAAGTAATTCTAAATTCTCAGAAAATTCATTTTAATTATTAACAATAAGTTTATGTAAAAAATGGTTTCTATCAAAACTATTCACCTAAAAATTTAAATTAGCATCTAATATTTCATGAAATATTATTTAAATAAATTAATATCATTTTCCAAATTATAATTTCAATATTAGCTTGGAGATATGTTTTAAGACTTTTTTTAGAATAATTTACTTTACAATGACAAGAGAAAAATACCATTTTATATATTAGCTATAATTTTTTTAAATATATTATTATTATTTTAATTTTTTCATTAAATAATAAGTGTATTATTTAATCAAAAATAAAATAATTATTTACATAAGAAAAATGATTATAATTTCTATTTAAGTTAATTTGTTTCTTAAAAACCAAATTTCAATTAAACTATTTTTATGTGCATAATTAATTTTATTCACAAAAATTTAATTTAATCAATAATTGTTAATTTTTATACTAATATTTATATATCATATATTATATACAATAGTTTAACCTTAATTTTATGGTCTTTATAAATTAGGGAATGTATTTAAATTACGTTTTATGCTTTAAAATATTTTTTAGAAAATCAGATTTTATTGCTGTCTGGATATTTAATTAAAATTGAATTATAAAAATAATAGAAATTTAATCTTGTGATTATATTTATATATTTATCACACTGATAAAATTTGTGTTCAAAAGAATTAATCATTATTTAAGTGAAATAGTAATGTTTTAAGGAATTATAGGAAAAAGAAACAATAATATTGTGAAATAGTTTATTCAAAATCTTGTATATTACTAATCTTTTGATAATAGTTATATATTTATCACAATCAGACATAACAATGTGAATAAAGACATTAAAAATCTTATCCATGCATAATATTATATTAATAGTTAGAAATAAGTCATAATGTTTCGTTGAAATATAAAGAATTATATTTGAAATAATGTACATTATAATCATCATGATATCAGGAGTAATCATTATCAAATTACGTAATGCATTTAAGTGGTAAAACAAACTCAACCAAAAAAAAATAATTAATTAATATGAATTCAACATTATCATAAAATATTCATCATATCAACTTAAAAAATCCATAGAGAATAAAATAGCTTCATTGACATCACATTTTCATAATAATATTTCCAAATTAATAAGGAAATCATGATCATTAAAAAAATGATGGAATCATGAAAATTAAAATTCAAATAATCAACTATTCATAGTGGATGGATATTTCACTAATTATATAATTGTAAAAACAGATATTCTTTTCACGCATTCGTTATAAGTACCATATTCCATAAAAGATAAAAATATTATTTTTAAACCTTATGGAAAAATGTGAAAAATTAAAAAGTTTTACATTAAAAATAATTTCATAATAGAAAAATATTCTCTAATTTTTTATAAATAATTTATATTTAAGAGAAAGGAATTCTAACTGATAGTGGAGAAATATGGTCAAATTTTTATAAAAACATATTTAAACCAATGGGAGTAGAAATGGTATAATTATGATACTAAACTTTAAAAATTCAAATTGTGGAAACAAATCACACTCTAGAATACCTTATGAATTCTAGTAAGTTCTTGTAATATGGTATGATCGACATAAGGCTAATAATTTCTCTGAAAAAGAAAATGAAAATAGTTAAACCATATTATTTACAATTAGAAAAAAAATTAAGTGCAATGATATGGGTCATTATGAAAATATGTGTCTGATGAAGAACTCGAATGAAGGAATGCAACTGAACTACAGGCAGAATGGTGTGGAAAAATCATTTGAAACTACTTCCACAAATGATAGACCATAAAATGAAGTTGTATTAGGTACATTGTTTGTTTATTCAGATAATACCAATGTGTTTTTTGATTAAGGCTCTCTACATTATTTTATTTCTAAGAAATTTTCTTGTAAATTGGGAATTATACCTTAAGAAATGAATCCAAAACTTATGTGAAAAACAAATGAGGGAATGTTGAGGAAAAAAGAAAAAATAAGAGTCATCATGTCTTTTTATGTGGAAATAATATACATGAAAAATTTATTGGTTTTTCTTTAGTAGAGTTTTGTGAAATTCAATGTGTGGATTATATTTTTATTTACCATGCATAGACTGATTTTTGAGATAAATATGTTTATTTTCAAAAATATTTTTTGTTTGTGTAAATGACTGAGACCTTACCATTAAGAACATATCAAAAATCTAAGAAACTATTTAACATTGGTAACGAATGTCATCTTGCACATGTTGTTTAAAAAAATAGAACTATTGAAATTAATGTTGTTCCCATCATAAATGAGTATCATGATGTTTTCCTAGATGAGTTTCCTAGTGCTTTACCTAACTAGGAAAGTGGATTTACTATTGATGTAGTTTCTGATTTTCTAGAGATTTAAACCCCCCATATCAAATGACTTAGATTAAACTTCTAGAGTTTATAAAACAATTATTGGATTTATTATATTAATGTTTTATTCGACCTAGAACATCTTTATGGTGAGCTCTTATCGTGTTTGTTAAAAAAATATGGTTTAGGGGAACTTTGTATTTATTATATATCCTTAAATAACATCACTATTAAGAACAATTATGTTTTTCCCCATATCGATGATTTGTTTCACCATCTCAAGGGAGAACAATATTGTTCAAAGGATGAATTGAGTTTAGATTACTATAAGTTTAATGTAAAGGAATCATACATTATGAATACCATGTCTTCTACTACATATGGCCATATCAATTTTTAGTAATGTCGTTTGGTTTAACTAATGATCATATTGTATTCAATGATCTTATGAATAGAATTTTCCCCGAGTTTTGTGATAAATTTTTGGTTGTGTTTATTGATAATTATTTGTTATATTCAAAACAAAAATATGATCATAAAATTCATTTAAGGGTTGTCTTACAAACCTTAAAAAAATAAACTATATAGAAAATTCAGAAAGTTTTTGTTTTGGAAAAAAAATTCATTTTTTTGTCACATTGTTAATAAATATTGAATAATCATAGATCCTTCTAATTTTCTTTTTGATGAATGGGAATTACCTAGAAATACAACATCGATTCCATGTTTTATTATTTTATAATGGTATTTTCAAAGGATTTATGAATAGTTTTTATGGTTATCTGACCCACTAAATTATTTAATTGAAAATGTGTTAAGATTATATGTATAAAAGAATGTGGTGGCTGTTTTCATAAATTGAAAAAGGTTTGGTGAATGCTCTAGTTTTGGCATTACCTTCAAGGAATGAGAAATTTTTTATTTATAGTGATGCTTCATTGATATTAAATAGGTGTGTCCTAATGTACAATGATAAAGTAATTTCTCATGCTTCAAATCAGTTGAATAATCATGAGTAAAATTACCCTACAAATGATTTGGAATTATATGGTGTAGATTTTTCTTAAATAATTTTGAGGCATCATTAGTGTGAAGTAAAAAGTGAAATATATACTAACTATATTTTTTTTACGTAAATATTTACACTGAATAAATTGAACATGATACAAGGAAGATGGTTGGAAGTAATAATACTTTATGATTTTATAATTCATTAAAATCCCATAAAAGAAAACAATTTGGACAATGCTTTGTGTTGGAAAAGTAATTCTACATTAACCATATTGTGTTATGAATGTGATACTTTGTAAATTATTTAATGAATTTTTCCTTTGAAGTTTTTGGTACACGAGATTCCTATATTTTTTATAGGTCTTAGTGAAATCATCTATATCTAAAAAATTAAGCAAGTGTAGAATAAAGACAATGAGTTGTAGAAAAAGGTAGAATTGGTTCAAAAGGGTTATATTTCTGAATTTAACACTGATAACAATTGAATTTTGTGATTTTAAAACAGGTTATGTGTGTCGTCTGATGCATAATTAAAGAAGGAGTTGATAAGTGAGACTGGTATTTTTTCATTTTAAGTTCATCCTGACATTACTAAGATTTATAGAGACATTCGAGATTATTACTATTGGGATGGACTGAAAATAGATATTTCTGACTTTACTGTGAATTCATTGACTTGTTAATAGGAGAAATAAGAATACCAGTCTCCAAAAGGGATATATTAGAATTTTCTAGTAAAGGACTAGAAATGGAACAAATATATCCATTAATTTAATAGCGGGATTACTAAATTCTTCTCGAGGTAACAATATAGTTTGGGTTATTGTTGATATATTGGATAAGGCTTTTCATTTTATTTCTATTTGAGATGCACTCTCTATAGATAAACATTATCGATTAGATCTTAAAGAGATAGCCATGTTTCATGGAATTCATATCTCCAATGTATTTGATCATAATCTCATGTTCACTTATAACATTTATAAATTCCATTAGAAGTTATTTGGTACTGAATAAAAATTAGTACATCTTTTCATCCTCAATAAGATGGGTAGTCATAATGAAAAATTCAGACCTTGGAGTATATTCTACGTGATTTTTCAATGGATCACTAGGGTAGTTGGGATTAAAATCGTTATATGGTTGGGTGTGTTTATTATAATATTTTTCATTCTAGTATATATATGTCTCCATTTGAGGAATTATATGTAATGAATTTTCGAACTCTTGCTTTTTGGGATGAGGTAGTTGAAAAGAAGTTGATGGGACCACAATTATGTAGAAGAGATAGAAGAAAAATATTAATTGATTCAAAAACACATGTGGACAGCTCAGAGAAAACAATAATGTTCTATGGATAATCGGAGGAATGAACGTTTTTTGAGGTAGGTTATTGTGTCTTTCTCAAAGTTTCACCAAGGAAAAGTATGATATGTTATGGTAAAAGGAGAAATTTAAGACAATAGTTCATTGGTCCCTATAAAATATTATAGAAATTTGGATTAGTTTATTATAGAGTGGATTTACCTCTGATTTTATCCTAGATACACAATGCTTTTCATGTTTGAATATGGATAATGTATTTGAGGCATTCATTTCATGTTTTTAGTCCTGAAGTAGTTTATTTAAAAGAGAATCATACTTGTGTGGAACAACTAGCCTAGATTCTTAACCAAACAGAAAAGTGGTCATGGAATAAGGTGATTCATTAGTTTATGGGTTTTTTGGAAAAACTATATGGTTGAAGAGGAAACATTGGAATCTAAAAATTCTATGAGGTAAAAATAACACCACTTATTTTATAAGTGAATAAAATTTTGGGGATGTAATTTCCAAAAGGGAGGATGGATGTATCATCCAAGGTAATTATAAAATAATACAATTTTATATCTATTAAAATTTATGAATTTTATGTTAAGATTACATAAAAGGGTATGCTATGTATGATAGAATAAACAACACACAACAATGGGTTTCTTTGAATTCTTATGTTTCACACCAGACTGATTTATACCAAAAAATAATACATTATTAGTATTATTTTTTAAAATTGTACTTATTTCCTAACCATTGTATTGGTGAGAATGAACATAAATAACTATATTATATTTAGAAAATTTTATTAATTTTTTTACTTTCATATATTATATATTATAAGCATAAAATTAGAATAAAACTAGTTTTAAGCAGAAAATATTATAATATTTTGAAAAGGTAGTTTTACTACCTTTTGATGGTGAACCCTTTTTAAATCTATTATTACTTCACATTCATATAATATATATATCTTATTAAAATTATTCTTTAGAAACAGGATGTAAAAATTTACTTTATTTGATTTTAAGTATTTTAATGATAAAATTCATTTTTAATGAATAGTGAAAAATACTTCATTTTAATTTAAAAATTCATTTTCATCTAATTTATTTATATCTTTATTTTATTATTTTAATAGGTTTTAAAATGTAATTTTTCTTAGTTTTTATAATTTAATCTAATTTTGGTCATTTTGTGTAATTTTACATTGACATTTGATATAAACACATGCTAATGTTTTGATGATTTTTACATTTAAGAAACATGTTTTCTCATTTTGACGATGTGGATTAATTTTACATTAATTAATAAATATTTTGTGTGTTGAATTTGGAAAAACAAGATTTCTTATTTGGAATTTAATGGTCCAAATTATTTAAATATTTATATTTCAAATTTTGACATTATGAATCACAACGTTAGTAATTATTTTTATTTAACGCGGTCAAAGGGTAAATCTGGTAAATATGGGTAAAATTAACATTATGATAACATAAAACTACCCTAAAACATATCCTAATACTATTATATAATATATGTCTGACCAAAACTTCATTTGGGACTAAGATTTTTCCCTTTTAAGCAGCATGGGTGTGATTATGGAACTTATAATGTTTAATTTAAAATAATGGAAAATATGTTTTAAAAATATATCTTCTTAATGAAACATTTTTAATAAGGGATTATATGAGTCATATATTTTTCTATAAATATTAATTACTAATTTAAATTGATCTACTACATATTATATTTTTATTTATAATTTTTTATATTAAATAAGTAAATTTAATTATGACACAATGATGATGTAGTGATTGATTTATTATTGAAGTAATCAAATAAATGATATAATAAATATTAAAATAAATATTATTTGACATAATTTATGTCAAAAAAGATTTTTATATGTTAATATGGCCTGATATAGGAATATTAAAGGGTCGGGTTTCAGGTTATCCTTATGTTTATGTTTTACTAAAATTCAATAAAATTAATACTGTAAAAATTTACATAATTTATGTTATATAAAAATAAAAATTTTATAAATTATATAAAAAAATAAAATAATAAAGTGATTATGATAATGTATAAAAGTTCATTAAGTGATAAATTATGGGAAATATACCCCATATATGTAAAATTAATAGGTTATAAATATTTAAAATTTTGTTACAACAATAAAAATTAAATGAGAATAATTAAGGGTAAGCCAAAATGATAAGGATTAAAAGAAAATAAATGCATCGCAAAAAATTATTTGATTAGATTATTTAGAACTATCTCATCTTATCTTTTACATATAACATGTTGGATTAATTTGGATTATAAAATTAATTTAATATTAATTTAATATTTTGATACATTCCAAAGGTGTCTCTCCCCTCTTCTATAAAATGTACCATCAATTTTCTAATACAAACACCTATAAAGCCTTAAGGTTCCGCCAACCCCAACCCTTTTCTCCTCCCAAACACCCTCACTTCATCCTATAGGCCATAATTAGTGAATAAAAAAAATGGATTCCTTTGGTTCAATTCAAAAGGATGCACTCTAAGAATAGGCAATTCTTTTACCAACACTTTTAAATTGCTTTTCCACTTATAATTCATTTTTCATAAGTTATTTACATAATAAAGTAATAACCCCAGAATTTTCAATATTATGAATTGTTTTTATGGTTATGGGACAACCATATTCATCATTTTACCCATCATTTGAAAAAAATTTCACCATATGCACATACGTAGAGCTTATCATCTCCACACTATGGTGTATACTTTTTTTCATCTATATATTACATTGAAGGATAAAATGATGAATAAAAAGATTTAAATAATGTATATTTATTGATAATTATGATTTAAAATTAATATAGCATTCAATTCCATACTATTTAACCATTAATTTAATGATAGTGTTGCTCGTGCGTATGTATGGGATACTGTCTCCATGACATGATGATATTCATTGTCTAGATTAACTATTCCTGAATTTTTATAAATATATATATAAGAATGTTCAATTTATTAATATTATTTTAATTATGTTATTATCATTATTAAAATATAAAATAATATTTACATTATTTCCTTAATGATTAATAAAAATTGAAAAGGTTACTCAAGCATACGTATGGATTACTGTCTCCATGATTGTAACATTGTTAAATTTTTCATATCCACATTTAACGAATGGATATAAAAGTATAATTAATATATAAAACCGATTATTATGACATGAATATATCTAGAGATGATGTTTTTATGACCACATAGACTAGTGAAATCAAAACCATATTCATTTTTCACTCATGTAACGAATATTGCAAAAAAATCTGATATGAACATAAATAATTATTTATTTTTTATAATGTAGAAATAAGTGATATAAAAGAAATAATAAATTTGAAAAGGTTTATAAAGAAAGTATAAATTAATCAATGTTTATTATTCATGAATATAAATATTTTACACAATGAGTCAGACTCGTAGTAAGGGACTTAATCTCAATCATCATTCATTGACATATAATTTGATATTATAAAACACTTGATTTTATACAGTGTATAATTATCCACATTGAACTATAATTTCATTAAATGTTTTTCAAAAAGTATATGTTTCTTCGAGTAATTTTACTAAACTACAAATATAATATTTTTTTAACATACATGGCGACAATGTCATTTCTTACATGATGACTATTATTTCGTATTTGTCTTCCTCTACAATAATTAATGTTTTTAAAAAAAGTAAATACCATATTCCCTTATTTTAGGTTTTGTATTGAATATAGTTTTTTAAATGGATTGATTATATCAATATCTTCAAATAATATCTTATTATTTCAATTTGGAAATCTTTTTTTCTTTTACAAATGTTTTACGTGTTATGATTATGTTAGGGTTCTTGGAATTGCTTATGTATAGAGGTGGTTACATGATAAAATGAGGTTAGGTGAGCCCGTGATATCTCTCTAATGCATTGGGTAATAAGACATACTTAAACAATAAAGATTGTCATAATATAATTATGGAATATACTATTATGTGCATTCCAAAAGAAACCATAAATTTTACCCCCTATATAGTTGTGCAAGTTAAAATATAAGCCTGATATGGATTCGATAAATTAAAATTCTGATTTATGATTTCAATGATTTTTTTCTGGATTCATATGATTTAATGGGTTTATAAATATTCATATACTAACACTTAATTTCCTTATTTATATTCCTTACAGATCTTTTTTCTCATCCTTGGTTGGGAAAATGTATTCAAAGGGCATAACAATGGGTAAGAGAATGAAAGTGTCCATGATGATTTTTATCAAGTAAAATAAATCTTTTTTTACTTTAAAATTTTTTATATTGTGGATGAAATGGAAACTATTATAGTGGTGAACACTCTTTCTGAATTGAGTTATTATGTGTTAAATACGTCTTAATTATCTAAAACTCTAAACCGGAAAAGATCCCCAATGTGAATTCTTGACACGGCTCAAGATTTTGAAATATTTAAGGATGTGGCCTAATAATAACCATGGAAAATGTGAATGAAGATTCAAGGAATTGATTTCTCTTGAAGGTAGGAAATTAAATTCATCTCATATTCATTAATTTAGTTATTTTTATACCTTCAATAAATGGAACCTTACTTAAAAAATGAGACAAATATTATATTTAAACAATTTTTTTAAAATTAAAATACTTGTAAATTTTAATTTAAAAAACGTTGAATAAATAACATTGACATTATTAAAAAATTTATAAATCATAAATATGGTATAAAATGTGTTTATTAATGAACTTTGAGAAATAATCCTGAAATTTAATATATAACATAATGATTGAGTTTCAGTACTGAAGATAGAAAACATGTACAAAAAACACCAAAATTCTTGAAATTACTTGAGCATAAAAAATAGAGGTTTTTATATAATATTTATCATAATTTTTTTAATATAAATAAATTCCTAAAAATCCCATTTTAAATGGTATCAAAGTATAAATCTCAAACCTCAATTATTTCTTTAATAATATGAATTCAATGATCCTATATAATGGATATAGATCTTTTATTCAAATATTACAAAACCTATTTCATTCATAAATGACTCTGTACTATTACTTTATAATTTCTAATTACCGTCTAACTAATAATTCATCCTTATAATCATTAATCGTGTGAAAACTGTTCCATTTTGAATTCATGTTTTTGTTATGTGGTTCGTGATCTTGACCCATTGTCAAGCTCTCAACATTTATATAATCTAAATTTTGAAATATGTATCTAAATTATTCTTTATAAAGATATTTATAATCTTTCATAAATTTTGGAGATGAACAATGAACTACGTCACTTTACAGAAATGGTAGTCCATGTATATATATCTGTGGGTTTTTGACATTTCAATAGATTTTATTAATTAATGGTTATTTACAAAACATCTTTATAAAGTCATTATTATACCATAAACCTCTTGAGTATTCATTTAATCTATCCTTATTAAACTCCGTGTAAAATATATTTGAAAATAGAATAACATCAATATGTAGTGGTGGTATTCCATATGTATGCATAAGTGGAATTATCATTTTCCATTGGATGTATGGGTAAACCATTGGCTATATAATGTAATTGTAGATAAATTATTATTTAACAACTATAATATATAGAAATTAAACCCATCATTATAATCATCCAATAATCATGGTGATGGAAAATGAATATAATCACTATGTGGAGTTACATGAGTTATTATTTAATGATGAATAAATCATAATTATAGGTGGAATAATAAGAAACAAATTTATATAGGTCTAGTTGGATACTGAACACTTCTTTGGTAGTTCTCCTATTGATATATTTTTAAGCACATTAGGAATCATCTTCAAATATCAAAAACACCTAATATTCAAGCATAGGGATGTTGATAAAAGAATTGGTTAGATTTGGGTGGATCTAGGTTGATCAATTTGGTATTAATAAAAGATAAGAAATGTTTCCTTTTATAAGTGGGGGAAGGGACACACCTTGAGTTTCTTAAAGGATTACAAAAATTTTAATTTTATATTCATGAGAAGGGTTTCAATAAATAATGATATTTAGATAATATGTTGATATGAATCAAAATAATATCATGTAACAGTAATTGAGTTGAATATTGTGTGCCATATCAAATATATTATCCTTAATTTACATATTTTACCCTTTTTATTAATGTATTAATATTTTTACTATAGTTACTATTTAAAGAGACCAAAAATGAAATTAAAATCATAAATAAATATGCATATAATAAGTCAAAATATGGAATTTATTTTTATGATTCAATCTATTAACATGGTAGAAATTTATTTAACATGAAATGAAAAAAATTAGTGAAAAAATAGATTGGTTGCATTTTAATTGAAAATTATTATTATAACAAGATCATATATAATGTTGACCTAAAATATAAAAATTGAATTATTTTTGAAATCTAAAAAAATAAAAATTTAAAAAATATCTATATCCAAATAGATGTATGAAAATACTATAATAAAATTTTTCTTCAATAAAAATTCAATATTTTTAGAATTTTCCCAAAAATAAATTTGTTTATAAAAATAATAAAAATCACTTTGTTAATTTTTACATAATGATTTTTAAAATCCTGAAAATTTTACCTAATTATATTTATGATAAATGTTATAAATTAATTATAATGTAAATTTACAAAAATTATTGAACCCCATTTTTGAATTAAACATATTTTGGATTCCTAAAATGACTCATGTGGGAAAAAATTAAATATGCATCAATAAATTGTCATTATATATATATTTTATACATAATTTTTATAATGAATTTATTACTATTTATAACTTTAGGATTAATGACTACATTATTATGGTGACATTTTAATATTAGTGTTTTCATAATGTATCATTGATTTCTTAATTATTATTTTTTTGTGTAAATAATTTTATGGAATAATTCAAATTTATTTTAAAATAAATACATATCTAATCTTTGGTTGTTTCATTATACCACTCCTAAAATAAATTTTTAGCTTAAAATTTCATAAATATGAAACAAATAAAGGAGGAAATACCTTTTATATCACATCATCGGGTTTACATGCAACATATTCAAATTCTTGATTTCTTCAAAGAACGTTAACTAGGACAGTAGTGTTTTTCTTTATTAGGTCATCACGATGATCAAATATTTTCATACATATTTGCTCATTTGAAAGTTCATGTTTTTTTACTAAAACAAAATAGTTTAGTATTTGTAAATTATAATGTATATACATCATCAATAGTGATGCATGGTTTATATCCTAGATAAGAGAGATGATCGATGGAAACTGCATGTGGTTAGGTATGATACCTACACTATCTAGAATTGTTTTGACCTAAATAAACCTACAGCTGAAAATTACCATCATTATAAATATAATAACATTATTCCATGTAATAATTCATAGGTAAAACTTTTTAGAATCATTAAATTCTATAATTTTTTGAAGATTTTCAGAAAACAAAATTTATGTCATCTCTAAGATACCTTAATGTGATATCGAATGGATTTTACATTACCTACACTTGTTTTAAATAATATAAGGACCCAATTGATTAATTTCTATATCATTATCTAATCTAATTATAGTTTTGAAATTAATTCCATAGAGTTATTCATTAGGATACCTATGATATATCATGTGAATGTTTTTTTGTATGAAAAATCATACAAAGAAATATCATAATCCCAGCACTTTTAAAATCTAGAGAATATTATGTTGACATATCATCAAGGGTTAAAATGATCTTATCATATTTTCCATCTACATAAGGATGATATGATCTAATAATTTTCAATATTATATTCAATTTTTTCTAAACCCATAATTAAAATATCATGAAAAAACTAAAATTCCAAATAAATACAAAAGATTGGGGTACTCTATACAACCTAATAAAATTCTTAACTTATATACTATCAAGATGATAAAGAGGGAAATATTATCTAATTCCAATGAAATGCAATGATTTCATAATAGGATCAAATACAACCCAAATAAAATTATTCCCTATATATGTTTTGGAGATTCCAATTATGAAATCCATTATAATATTTTTTTCATTAACATTATAGCCTGGATATTGCTATGAAAATCACCTAGAATTATGTCTCTATTAATTGAATCTCTAACATTCTAGGAATTAAGATTCATAAAGTGAAATATCAATTTTTTTTATCCCACTATAAATTGTCTTTTATATTTTTATACATCTTCAAACTTATAAGATGAATAGTGACTGATGATCTTTGAGCTCCATCTAGTAGATTCTTCTATAGATTTGTTATTTAAGGGGTGAATACTCTATTCTTTAACCTTATAAATCAAACCCAATCATTTATGAATTATGTATCATTTCTCACCTTCATCTATAGATCCAGATCCTTCATTCTTACATCATAAATTCTTATACGGAAGGATGTTTGGACATTAATCTATGAATGATATGATATATATCATTTCCTAATCAGTTTAAGTTCTATATTTTATAAATACAAAAAAATAGATACCTTTTGATACTCATCGTTGAAAAAATATAATGGAATTTCATACATAGAGGATTTTCCACCTTGTTGGGCTTCCAAGGGTGGTTGTGCATTAAGAAGTCATAATCATTGGTCAAATATAAACATGAAGGTATATCATATTTAAATATTTCTTCTTTAATATATAATTCAATATTCAATTATAATTTTATATATTAGATCAGTCACCATGAAGATAATTCCTCTATATCTTTAACAAAAAATACTAATGGTAGTACCAAATCCTAAGATGGGTATTTATTCTGAGGTATTATCAATTAGAGGAATGCAACTTCTAGCATTATATAATTCTAAATGATTATTCATACTATCACTTTATTTGATGAATTAATTAATATGGCGACCCCTCTCTATTGCAGGATAGTATAATAACTGGTGAACCTAAAACCATTAAATTGAGATAGTTGTATTTTTTTCATAATAACATACCTGTATAAATTTAGATCCCTTATGTTTGAACCTTTTTATATGATTTTTTAGCCTTGTGAAATGACTCAAAAATAATTGATCATTACCATCCAACCTAAGATAACTATGGATCTTAGGTACCATGGGTTACTTAGAACATTGGTTGATACCACCGATATCTAAAGGATCTACCGATATTTAGTTGCCTAATATTATATGACCAATGAAAAAAAAAATATATCTATAATTCACACTTGATGAAATTGTTATAATGATTCTATTTTTAGGGACTTCTACACACATATAAAATGATATGCAGGTTCTTACATTCTTTTCGAATAGATTAGAATACCATTAATAAGGACTATCATAAAATGATCATGGTAATATATTTAGAATCTATTCACTAAATCCTTAAATATGGTGTTTAAATTTCAATCTAAAAAGGGGATTAAAAAAACCTCATGACAATACATCATATTGAATGGTTTATTTGGTATATCCTTCTTCCTTTCTCTAAATTTATGATATCAAAGATTATGGTAATTGATGGAATATGTAGTTGATAATATAACTTATCAATATGTGGTATATCATACTTTTTTATAGTGATCCTTCTATGTCATTTAAAATCAATAAAAACATGAATTAAACCATATTTATTCTTAAAAAATATGTTCTCACGGCGAGGCACAACGGCATGGGATTACATTATCAATATTATATAATTTCTATTTACTTAGTTTTGTAATTCAATTAGGTCCACTCTATTTAGAGCCTTTCATATTTGATAAGCACTAATTATGTGTTATATTCAAAACACCGATTCATTATCTAGGAGTAGACAATGAACATCTTTAGGAAATAAATTAAAATAATCTCAAAAAATAGGCATATCATTAATTTTGATTGTTGCACAAACCATTTAAGATAAATATCCCTTTTTATTTGGATGTAATTCCTTGTTACAGATGCAACTTCTATAGTATTTTCATATTCACCATCACAATAAAAAAAGATAATATATTGATTCATAATTTCAAAAATAAATTTACATCATTATAAATTGAAATGGTCTCTATATATATAGATTTAATCCATTCCCAAAATCAAATAAAATTAAACATTACGGAGAAATACACGTTTTACATGATAAAAATTTCCAACACTTTAATCCATGAGAAGATATAAGCTTGAGATGAAAACATCATACCATTATGAGTTTTTACTACAAACCTAGCATCTAGTCAGAGTGGTGATGATGTAATACACATTTAAAAATCAAGAAAAATTAAATACTAGTTAGACTTAGAATCAAAGATGATATTAATACTTCTAGAATAGAAGGTAAGTATACATTTAACCACGTTATCCTCCTCAACCACTTCATTTGTGGTAGAAATGTCCATCCTGATATTCTTTTTTCGTAGGGGGTATTTAGGCCTACAAATATATTTAGCTCTTAGATAATAGAAATGGTTCTCATAATGGCAAATATACCTATATTTGAATAACTAAACAGATTAGTTTAAATCATTATTTATTTCTGTTTCTTTTTTCATGCATTTAAACACCCATGAAAATTCACTACCCCGACAACCAGAATTTACATAATAACATATTTACCAAATCATTATATATAATTGTTCTACTATATTACACAACCTTTATGGAATGTATATTATTGTAATTACATTCATCATTTTTATTTATCACTACTGTTTCAATGAACCTCCAGTTTTCAATTATTATCAATAAAAAAATAATTGGATTTTCCTCTCTCATGTTTTGTTATTAGATAACATTGATTGTTCTCTTCATTGTCAACAAAGACTATTATGACTAATTGTATTTAAAAAATTTCACATGGAACTAAATAAATGGCCATTTCTTTACAAATAATATTATTAATATAGAATCATACCATGAAATTTTTGTACTGTTTTCTTTATTAATATTAAATGATTAATTATCCTACTATTTCTGATCAAGAAATAACATTTTCATCATAGAATAATGAGTTTTAGGAACAAATATATTGGGAAATACCATATTAAAATCCTCCCATACCATGAAGTATATTTATTCCTCACATCTCATGATATCGATAAAATCCCACCATTCATCATATTTTCTTTCTCGGTGATAGACTACTAAGAAACATGTTTCATGTTTTGAGCATAGATGAAAATAAAATATCTTTTACAATGCATTGATCCTTTGTAGTAATACCACAAACCCAAATTAGTAATAATCGTTTAAGTGAAATAACAATGTCTTAAATAATTATAGGTAAAATAATCTTTAATATTGTAAAAAACTTTATTCACAATCACGTACATTAATAATTTTTTGATAATAGTTATATATTTGTTACACTCAGAAAAAATATTGTGAATAAAAATATTCAAAATCTTATCCACACAAAATATTATAATAAAATTTAAAAATAATTCATAATCATTCTTCAAAATATAAATAATTATTTTTTAGATAATGTACATGATTTTCATAATGATATCATGAGTTATCATTACCACATTTCCCAATTAATTGTAGTGGTATAATAAACCAAACCAAAAAATATTAATTAAAAAATATTAATTCCTCATGATCATAAAATATTCATCATATCATCGTAAAAACACTATAGAGAATAAAACAGATTTAGTGACATAAAATTTTAAAAATAAAATTTCTAAATTAATAATAAAACATGTTATTTAAAAAAAATATGGCATCATGTAAATTTAAATTAAAATAAATCAGTATTTTTGCTGGCACGATAATCTACTAATTATATAATTGTAAAGATCAGGATTTTGTTCGCGCATTCGTTAAAAAGTTCCTTATTATACAAATGAAAAGAATATTATTTTTATACATTATTGAAAAATTTAAATCATTGAAAAGTTTTACTTGAAATATAATTTCATAATAGAAAAAAACTTTCCCTGATTTTTTTGAAATAAATTATATTTAGAAAAATTGTATTACGGCTGAAAGTGGAGAAATAAGGTCATGTTTTCTTAAAGACATTTTTGAAGAATTTGGTGTAGAAATGGTAGAAGTATGATAATAAATCATAAAAATTCAATAAATAACCATTTTATATTAGAAATTAAATTGATTAATCAAGTAAGTATCATATAATATCCTCGATTAAAATTCGATCATAAATAATCTGTGTTAAGGTGGGGTTGAAACATAAATACATTACACCATGTATCACATTACTAAATATGTGTTCAACCCTCTTTTATAATGAATATTGAATTATTGTTAATATATAACATAAATAAATTCATGAATAAAATACAATATATCATTCATTTATAATTTCAAAATATCATGTTATTATCAATTCTTTCTTAAAATAAACATTCATGTAAAAAAAGAGGATTATTTTCCATGCATATTTAGGTTTTATGGTTTTGGTCCTTATACCATGGGTATGGTTTAATTTTTTCTAGAATATAAATCATATTATTTTTATAATATTAATTATTTTTATAAACTTTAATCATATATATATATATATATATTGTTAATGAAAAATGTATTATATCACTTCGTAGAGAGGGTAGTTTGTATGTATGCATGAGTAGTGTTTTCTATTTTTGATGGTTGGAACATATAAAAGTTTAATAATAATAAAAATTTCCAGAATAATTTTTATATATTTAATTTCGTATATTTTCATTTAATATATATTGATAAATAGAAATGTATAATGGAAATGAAAAATGAATCTCATCACTTCATGGAGGTGGTAGTCCCCACATATGCACAAGCAATGTTATCGTTTTCTACTGATGGAAGGGTAAAATTTTATATATTATATTATCATTATAGAGGAATATATATATGATAAAAATCATATATAAACATAGATACCATCAATAACACCATCCATCAATTATAGTTATGGAAGAAGAATCAAATCCCTATGGGGAGTTACTAGTAGGCTCACAACCAAATAGATACAATTATTTCTCATTTATTATTGAAGATAGTGGATAAAAATTGTTACAAAATAATAATATCATTATGTATAGTTAAGATAATAGATTATTTATCATATTTTGAATAACATTTATTTAGTAGAGTTAGATGAAGGAATAAATAGAAAGAGGTTGGATTTGATGATCACCTATTCTTCGATAGACCTCCTTTAGGTCCCCTCTTATGGACCCTTGGAATAGTTTTTTAGAAGATTTTCACCATTACATTGTGCCTAAATATGTTAATAAGCCAATTGGGATGGGTACGGTCTATCTAGATGGCTCAATTTGGTTTAATGAAGAGAAAGGAACAGTGTCCTCTTAAATGTGGTTGGAGGGACACACCATGAAATTTTTAATGGAAAAATATATTATTATATAACAATCATAATAATTATTTGATAAAAAACATTTCATGCTCAATTTTATAAGATTCAACTGGAATCATCTAAAAGAAATTAAAATGAAAAAATGTGTCCTTATCACTTACTTTAACCATTATTTGACTATTTTAGAGTTTTTACTCAGGGAGTAATATTATTAACGAAGTTAATATAATAATAACCTAAAATGAAATTATAATTATTAATAAATTTTCACATGATAATTAAAAATATAAATTAAATTTTTAAATATTAATTCTTTATAAATGGTAGGAATTCATTATAACATCAACACACAAAATTAAATCAAAACTATTTTCTATGAAATTATATTTTTGAAGCATAGAAATAATCCACTAAAAATTAAATAACTATAAATAAAAAAATACGAATTATATAAAGATATTATACATATTATTGGTAGTTATTATGTTAATATTAATACATTCCAATTTAATGGATAAATTATAATTTTTTCATTGAAATAATAATTGATTTATATAGTGTATGGTGGTTTTCTTTAATATATTGGGTTGCATATTATAAAATATATTGAATACATCAAAATGAATTTCAATGGAAATAACTCTAAAATCAAATGGTGATAAAATTTTATGGATTTAATAATTTATTTATGAATATGGATGATATTTATATCATACTTAGGATTATTTAACAATAAAATAATATTTATCATTCTTTAATTCATTCTGCTTGAAAATGAAAACTACATTCGTGAATATATATGGACAATTATCTCTAAGAATGATTTAATTATTTTTTATATTAATTAATTTCATTAATGGTACTAAATATGACATAAATTAATATATATGATTTTAATATGATGATCATCATGTAGAATATTATGTATCCATGGTCAACAAGTAAGGACTATATCCCTCGAATAGAATCAGTAATTATAAAATGAAGCAGTTACCACCCAAAACGGTGATGATAATGAATAATTATTAATGAAAGGGTTATAATATGATATAATTAAATCATATATTTAATGTATTAATAATATTAGGGTATAGATTTATAAGAAATTTAAATTTTTTATACATGGATTGAAAGCAATTACAAAGAATGTCAGACCTAATGTAAGGGTCTAATGTTTTAATATCACTTTTTACAGAGATTGTTTATGATTAAATTTATAATGATGAAAGTATATGATCTGTATCTAAGAGATAATATTAAATTTCTTCTTATCTAATTATTTATTTAAATTGAATGTGTTTTCCTTGATTTTACTTTCTATAAGTACTAATAAGTACAAAATAGTGTATTTATTGAATAACGACCCAGTTTCTCTTTTAAGACATCAATGTTTCTTCTTATAGTAAATTTTACTTAGTATATTTTTAATAATTATTTTATTATTATCCATTTATTTATTAATTTAAATTTTACCCAACTTTTTATTTTTATAAAAGGGTTTATAATGAATATAATAATTTTTTCCAAATGATATACTATTCAAGAATGTTATGAATAATATATTTTCTTTATATACCACAATAAGTGATTATCCCGAAATCATGATTAATATTTTATTTTAATTTTATTTTAATATTTTCTATGTTTTATTTCAATGAATATTTTCTCCAAATCATCACTAAATTTATTTATATTAACATGAGAGTTTAAAATAAAAATATTATTGTCAATAATAAATGTTTCAATGATATTTTAATTTTATATTCATATAGAGAAACATTGTATGAGGTTTTTATTCATTTTTAGATATGTATAAAATTTTTAAAAACAATATTATTTATCTAGATGGTTTTTGATTATGATGATGAAATATCATTAGAAGTTGTTTTCCATTTACCTACTAAATATTTAATAAATGAAAAAAATGCTTTCTTGTCCATATAGAATATATAAGAATGGAATAATATTGTGTGATATGTGTGTAAACTATATACCTCTAATAATATAGGTAATAATTCATGACTAAGAATCATAATGGGTAAATGAGAGTTATAAAAATACCAAAAAAGGGTGTAGTTTTAGTTATCCAATCCCAAGACTAGGTACATTTGTGATTTTCTCAAGCCTAACATGTGAAATATTCCTTGATGAGTTGGTTGAGAAAATATTTATTTCATTATGAATATCCTTTAATTTTTATTCCATTATCTATGACATGTTACTATTTTTATTATGTTATCTAATTTCTTAAAATCATTGATTCTTATTTGATTCATTTATTTTAATCTACTAAAGATGTTTTCCATTTTCGTGATCTATGATTTATTGGGAATAATTTTCAAAAAATATAATAATATTATCTAACCCCTATTCACATGTTATTATTATATATAATAATTTAATAGTGTATTCTATGAATACCCTTACTGACAATAAGAGCACAACCTTCCTAATGTTTTCATTCAAAGGTTTATAAATAAATCATTTCAGTGCAAAAATCAAAGAAATGTACTATTAGAGAATAAATTCATTGAAGAGAAAAATACATATTAAAAAATAATATTATTATGTATGTAGTCTTAGAGGTCATAAAAAATTACAGTTCTTGGGTTTGTATATTAATGATATGTATTTAATATTCACCTAAAATCGTGTAATATTAATCTATGTAATTCATGTGTTAAATTAATTAATATATGATAATGGTTTAGTAATTTTTAATGATTAGGAATATATTACTATATTGGAAACCAAGTACATATATTCTTGTATATTACATCATCCTGGATATTTATTAAAATAATAGATTGTCTGGTATTTTGATAAATTTCATATGTATCAAAATAATGGAAATTGGAGGGGAGTGTAGACTAGATATACCAAGGGTAAAAAAATACAAATGTAATATTTGGTTTTAAATTGACCATCACTTATTCTTGATTTTTGTGAGAGACTTGAATTTTAAATGTATTTCCATTGAAATGTAATAACCACTTTTCAATAACATCCCATATATACAAACATGAGTAAATATGAACGTGATATAGTAAATCATTATAACCTAGAACATAATTTTTTATGTATTATTAGTAATAAATACATTATAAAAAGTATATATAATTAAATATAATACTGAAAATTTATTTATTATTGAATAATAATTAATTCTAAATTTTCAGAAAATCAATTTTATGCTTTAACAATAAGTTAATGTAAAAATTGATTTCTATCAAAACTATTCATGTGAAAATTTAAATTAGTCTTTAATATTTAATAAATTAATATTTCAACAAATTAATATCATTTTACATATTATGAATTAAATATTATCGTATATAAATTTTTTAGGATTTTTCTAGAATGATTTACTTTACAATGACCAGAGAAAAATTCTAGTTTTTTATATAAGTTATAATTTATTTTTATGTTATTATATGATTATTTTTTAATTTTTTTCAATAAATAATATTTGTGTCCTTTAATTACAAATAAAATAATTAATTAAATAGGAAAATCATTATAATTTCTATTTAGGTTTTTTTTATTAAAAACTAAATATTCATTAAACTATTTTTATGTGCATAATTGGTTTTCTTCACAAAAATTAATTTAATCACTATTTATTATTTTATATACTAAAATTTATATATCATATATTATATATAACATTTTAACATTAATGTTTTGCTCTTAATAAGGTAAGGAGTGGATTTAAATTACTTTTTGTGGTTTAAAATCATTTTTAAAAAATCATGTTCTTTTGGTGTTTGAGTATTTAATTAAAATTTTATTATACAACTACTAGATTTGTAATCCTTTAACATGGATATTATATTTTTAATAAAAAATAATATTCTAATTTTATAGGGTAATCATAATTTTTTATCATTGTAAATAGTCAAAAGATAAATTTTTTGTTGATAACATTAATGATTATAAGGAATTAAAAAGTGTTAAATCAATAGATAAGGGTAGGATTACCACTTTCTCCTATAATATGAAAATTGTAGGAAGTTATTCAAAAAATATATTATCCTAATATATAATAACATTGCATTTGGATACACATTTCCAAAAAATTTACCATATATCATTGAAATCATTAAGAAAGTTCCATGTGTATCCCTCCCCTCATTTGCAGACTGAAACCTCCACACCTCCCTTTTTTATTCCATTTGAACCACTATGATAAAAAATATATATTTACTCAAAAACCATCTTATTATCACTCCCTTATACCTAGATCATATTTTATTCTCTTAACAACAAACCCTCTCTTTTTTAGTAATCCATATGTGGTCTCCCAATGAAGAGGTATGGATCTTAACCAAGATCCTTCAAAACAATTTCCTCTAATAGATCATCAAAGCATGTATTATCCATCAAAATGTGATTATTATACTGTCTTCAAATTATATATATTTTAATATGGAGTTTTATCAAAAAACATACCACTTAATATCAATCAAATGGAACATGAATGTATCATTCATGAGTAAAAATAGATTACCACCAACAAAATGTAATACTTTTCATTCTTCACCGTCATCATTTAGGGCTTGTTATTATGATATAAAAAATGTTTATATATAATATTTATTTTATAATAATAATTATTTAAATATTAATTATTATGTACATTTATTTTATTCCACCCATTCCAAAATTTGAACATTACTCTTGCGTACGTACGAACAACAATCAAGACAAAGTTATGTTATTAATTTTTCATCACTTTTTTATATATATGGTTATAAATTTTATATAATGAAATTATATGAAATTTATATATTTATTTACAATATATAGATGATGGAACTATGATCAAATTGAAATCATGTTAACCATATAAATAATATGCATGAATAATCATGTATTTGGCACCCAAAATGGTGATGATAATGAAATATTATTAATGAATGAGTTATAATTTTAAATATATAAAGAATGTGTACTGTTATTTTTATTACTATAGTTATAATTTATATTGAAGAGAATTTAATTTAGTATTCAAGATATTATAGTTCTTCAAAATAAACATGCACTTGTGTTATAGGATTTATGTTATAATCTCATCGTACCAATATTATTTATGAATAAATTTTCCGATGATAAAATTATATGATCAATCACTCCAATTTATTATTTATTTTATTTTCATATTGTAATTTATTTTTAAAACATGTTTTAAAATAATTTTTCTCCATTTAAGTGGTCAAGAAACCAAAATAATGTATTTTAATGAATAACATTCATTATTTATTACATCATTGAAGAATATTTTCTTCCAAGTCCATATTGTTTTAAAAGGTATTAGAGAATTGTTTTTTCTAAAATGATTTTTAGTTAATTAAATCAATACTATAATTTATTAACCAATTATTTAATTTAATTTTCAAATAAATTTCAAAACGTGTTATTTTATCATTTTACAACAAATATGAAAGTAATATATGTTTTAATGTACACAAATCAAATGAATTTCACCACAATCATGAATACTATTTTCTTTAAATATTCTCATATAATTTATTTTTTTATTTTATAATATATTTTTACATATCTTTTAGAACTTTGATATTCCAAATAAGTTTTTTAAAATAAAAAGTGTATTTTTCTCAAGAGATGGTTTAGTGACCTTTAATGTCACTTTAATGTATTACAACATCTATTGATATTTTTTACGTTTTAAAGGGTATTTTTTCAATATTTACATAATTATTATTTATCTGTATGTTTTATGAATTTAAATTTGAAATTTTTATAAACCTTATATCCTTATTGTAGGTTATCGTATGTTGATATGATGAATGTTTTATGATCTTATAGACACAATTTATATGGTTTTAATTATTTGATTATTGTCCCTATTATTATATTTCACCATAATGAACATTGTAAAGATAGATACCTCAAGAGATAATAATAACTCTAATGTGGAGTCATCATATTTGAGTTTTTGATTGTTTCCATTAAGATAGTCGTGGGAGTAAAAATTAAAAAGTTAAATGATAGAATGGGGAGTGAACCCTGTCCACTATATTAGTTTTATAAGAGAGCCTTGATTGAGGAAATAATTTTATATTCTGATGTGCCTATGAAAAACATATTCCTAATCCCATCGTTTTTTAATAATGTGTCATGATTTAATTATTATTATTATAAACTCTTATATATTATATAATTTGGTTAATAAAACATTATACCGTGTTCTAATATTTTTATATAAAAATAGATTGGTTTTATTTTTATATTGAATAGATGTTTTTCTCATACACTGAGTCTTATCTTATACCCATATTCAATCATTTGTTATTATCACTTACATTTACCATTACTAAAGTCTAGGATCACCCTTTCTAATGTTTATCATTCCCAGGTCATGTAGAATTTTTTAAAATATGATATTTATGTGGATGGTTTTAGTTATTAATAACATAACTAGAAATAATAGAGATATTTTAGGAAAATATTCGTTATAGTTTAGTATCCATAGTAATGAAGAGATTATGGTTTCCAAGGGAAATGAAATTATATTTAGGATACTACTAGTTGACATGTTTTTGGAACAAATGAAAATTCATGCGATAACCTTAAGAAGAGTTGTACAAGTTTATCTCAACCACCATTATAGTGAAAAGTGAATTTCCTCGTACTAAACAATGGGGTTTTCACTCCCATGGTATAATCATGGGTTAATTCACATTTTCCTTAAGACCCATTATAAAGGATGTGAATAGATACTGACAATTGGCATCCAAGTATAAAACTATATTTTCATAGATTGAAAAGAAATATTCATTATTTATACATTCTATGAAACTTTTTTTTGATTAACCACTCTAATTAATTTTTCATTAAAATCATCATACCTATATTATTATGAGTAGGGGATAAAATATAGATTTAAAATGATTAGATGGTGATAGGTATGCTGAAATATTTATGTAACAAATTCTATATCATTCATATGAATTAATTTTTATCATGATAATTATTAATGAAAATTTATTTATATTTTCAATGATTATATATTAATTTTTCATTAAAACTCTCAATGGTATAATGATCGTATTTTATGGTCTATGATTCTTATTTGAATAATTTTATTGGGAATTATCTTCATGAAAATATTATTATTCTCTCTCTAGTTGAATTAGATGTTATTTTGGGAATGAATTGGAATTATTTTTTTAATTATGATATCAATTGTGGAGGATTGGAAATAACGTTTGATATTCAAAAACAACCTTTGTATATCTATCAAAATGATGATAAAAAAACAAATGTACATTACATCTGTTGCATGGTTATTAAGTCTTGTTCAAATGTTTTTTCCGTACATGGTTTGGGATCAGATAAACATAAAAATTATTCCTATTGTTTGTGATTTTATTAATCTATTTATGGATGATTTACGCAGTCTTACTATAAATCATGAATTTATGTTTCCAAAAAAACTCATTCATATTATTACACCTATTTCAAAAAATATATATAATGGAACATATTAGATCATAGTAATTAAAGAATTAACACCCAAAAATTCTTGATAATGGATTCATTCTTCCCAGTCCACCACCATGGGGACACATATACTTTTACATAAAAATAAGGTTGGATCATTTTTAATTTTAATTTATTTATGTTAACATACCAAGATGACGATCATTAATAATAATCACTTTCAACATAGTGATAATATTTTGATGTATTACATGGATAGAAACATTTATTCATGATTTATCTTTGGTCTGGACAGTATTACTTTATAGTCAAATGTTTAGAAAATAAAAATACAGCCTTATGAATGAGTAATGGAAAATTTTTATTTATGGTCCTATTTGAACTTACTAATTCCTCATATATCATTATGCATTTTATCAGTAGTCCTCAAATATTGCCTTGAACAGATTATAGTGCTATTTATAAATAATATTCTAATATATTAGAAGTGTTTATAAGTTAATAAAGATCACTATAGGACTATACTAATGTCCTTACGGAAGGATAATTATTATTAAAACTCTATCAATTTTTGAATTTTTGCTACATAATTTTTGTTTATAGTCACATGATAACTACTAAGGCTATATTAATAAATCCATCAATAGTAGAAGTTATTATAAAATGGTACATACTAACCTATATAACTAAAATTTATTATTTTATATGATATTATAGATATTTTATATGATTTTTGAAGTGCTTATCATTGATATCTATCACACTCAGGAAATGAACATGTGATGGAGTTTAGTTCCTTTCGAATGATGAGAGTGAGTAAAATTTTAACAAACAAAAGAGAATTTTTTTTAGGGTATTTTTGCTGACACAAGCCTATAGTGGATATGGGAATGTGATTTATATTTATGTATCAATGAAAGTAATGGGTTTTTTTCTCACAAATAATTAAATAGTGATAGATTATGAATCATGACAACTGATGGTACGTGAAAAAAATTATTCTACTTGTGATTTGTAGTGACAAGTGGTAATATTTTTATTAAATACATGTATTAATTATATTTACATAGAAATCTATGAAAACATGTAAGGATAACAAAATAGTATAGTATACATTCATCTATAAATTATTTAATTTTTTTCCCAAATAAAACAATTTTTGTTAATTAATGCGTATGAATACATTGTAAAATACTACCCTTGGGAAGAGAACATGGTGGCTGATACTTTTTTTGAAATTAACCTTTTATATTTTATATTATAAGAATCATAAAAGATTAAATATTTATGGATTTGATAATGATGTACCATGAAAACATCATAGAAGGTGATTAATATTATCTTTAAAAAATGAGTGTTGAACTGTTTATCCATGTAATGATTAAATATGCATAAAAGTATGATGTGGATTAAAAAAATGAGAAATATTCCTCAATTTTACTTTTATTACAATTTAATGATATAGTTCCAAAACCAATACTTTCTTTTGTCAATAACATACCAAATGAAATAACTATTAGAAGAACTTTCTACTTAATTATTCTATATTCATCCTAAAATATATATATGTTTAGATATAGGATATATTATTAATTATAAGAAAACATTAATAGATATAATTCTCTGTATGTGTCTCTTTTTTCTGATATGTTAGTATGTTATGTATAAAAGAAATACTTATAACGGTATGTTACCACCCATATCCATACCTGAATTGAAATTAGGAAATATCACAGTACATATTATTTTCAGACACCCAAAATTATCTCTATGCTATAATTCAGTTTTCGACGTTGTAATCCACATTATAAAATTAGCGCACTTAATTATAATTACAGAAGATTTATCTCTTGATTTAGTTTAACTGATATAAAATAAAAAGTCATAAGGTTATTTGGGGTGATATATTCTTTTGTATCTGAACATGATCTGATGTTTACCTTAATTTCGTAGTAATTTATTCAGAAACACACATATATATATATAGTTATATTTTATTATATATTCTCATAATCAAATATATTTTTTGTTTTAAAGGACCCCTAGAACCACAGAAGATATATTAAAATATTGTTCTCTATATTACAAATGTACATGGGATCAACACATTATTCTAGAACACTTTTCTGACAATAATATATTTTACTCAAGAATATATATTTATCTTTATCACTCATTATATGGAAATAAGTTTAAGTATATGATATACTTGGACGATGACATAAAAATACTAGGACCTAAGATAATAGAGGAAATGGAAAAGAATCCAAGATTTATTCAGCATAAAATCAAGGTAGTTTAGATTTTATTGAATTATCTTACTAAAAGTAATCTGTGAGATATAGAATTCAATGTTAGTGAGATGGTTTTAATATGAATTTATTCAAGTATGAATGTTATGAGATTTTGAAATATGTTAATTTTTATAGTTACGAATAATGTTCCGTTTGATAATCTCAATCATATAAGAATGGTAGCTTATCAATTTTCACTAACACCAACCCTCTCTCAAGTTCATAATGTATTACTTGTATATGTCCTCAGTAAGTTCATAAAAAATATTTCAAGTGTAATAAATTAAAACCAATTAATATTGGATAATGAACCATCCAATGAATACAATTTTATTCAAAACATGTATCATAGATATATATTTTTATGGAACAAGACAACTCAGATTGAAAAACATCATTAGAAGAACCATAAATTTGAGGAAGCTACATGGGAAACTGAGGATGTGATAAGGTAAAGATAATGAAAAAAATTATAGAACAGTTGCATAATTTCAATGTAGAAATTAATTGTACTTGGGGTATAATGTGACACCCCAATATTTTATATATATTTAATTTTAAATAAAAAATAAATTATTAAATATCTTTCCTTATAAGCAACCCTGAGTCTATAAGAACATATACATAGTAAACCCATATAATATTTCCATTAAATTGGATCTTATGAATAGAAATCAAAACATTTTTATCAACAATTAAAAATACTGTTTAATAAATAAAAAAGTATTAATTATGGAATATTAATCATGTATTCAATTTTTAGTAAATCCATTCTATAGTTAAAAATTAGTTTCCATCAAAAACAATATTTATCACATTTATACATGAAAAGTGTTTAATTAATATAAACAATCTTATAAATTTTATTTAATAAAAAAAATATCATTTCTAAAAATTTCAAGGAAATATTTTTAAATATTTTATCTGTCTCCCCCCAAAAAATAATAAAAGTTACATTTTCTTCTCTCATTTTAACTTCATCTGATAATTTTCACTAAGAAATCACCGACACCAAAAAAATTATTGAATCATTCCCTTTATGAAATATTTTTTTAACATCTACTATTACACATCCCTCAAGGATTATGGAATTAGCCAAAATATGTCCCTCAAATAAGATGTATTGATCTTAACGAGGCCATATTATTATTGTTTCTTCTTATAATTTCATTAAACAATTTTTATACATATAAAATGATCATTATAGTATCATAAATATACATATCTATTTCTATTATGTACTCACAATGATTTACCTCCTCTTCTTAGTAAAATTAGAGATGAATTTATAGCTCATGAATATGGTAAGACAACCACCTCAATATAGTGACACACCTCATTTTCCCACATAATAATTTAGGGTTCATTATTATGTCTTCTTTATGTATTATATATAACAATTATTCTATAATAATTATTATATAATTATGAATTAACACATAAATTGTTTTTTACTTTTAACAAAAAATAAAAATTTCCCTCGTGCATATGTACGGAGTACTACACCCACGTAATGATATATTTCATTATTTTAACATCATTATTTGAATGGTTATATATATATATAATGTGTGTATATATATATAATATTTATATAATGATTAATATTATAAATTTAAATTAACCATTATAAATGTGCAATCACTGTTATAATCCAAACAAAAAAAACATGAAAAATGAATTAATTAACACTTGAAATGATAATGATAATAAAATATTGTTAATTAATGAATAATATGATGTTATAAGTAAATCTTTTATGATATTATAATTATTCTTATGGTTATATTATATTATTATATTAAATTTAAATTTATTATAATTTATGTTATAAAACATAAAAATCCATGAGGATATGAGGTACAGGTTATATATTAAAATATCCTTGTTACTCACATTATTATTAATTAAATTTTAAAATTATGAAATAGTGTGATATATAACTCAAACTATTTACGAATTTTATTAACCTATGGTTATTTCTTGATTTTACATGATTTCTATAAATTTTACACGCTTTATCTACCCATGAATCCAAATGAATATTTTTATGTAAAACTAAATTCATTTATCTCTTAGACCGTTAATTGTTTCTTCTATGTCTATATTTATCTTATTTTTTTCAATTTTTTTAATTATTATCTAATGATATTAAAATAAAAAATTAAACAAAATTTGACATTATCTTCAAATATTTATATGTAATTTTCATATAATTTTTTCAAGAATTTAATTTTTGACTTTTCCAAATAAAGAGAATAGATTTTTTGTTGCAACTTATACAACATTAATGGATGTTATTACGACCATGGATAATATTTTCCTAAAATATTCCATTATATCAATTATTATTCTAAATTAAATTATTTCTAATAATATTTACGATGGTTTTATTTTCTAAATATGTTAATTCTAAGAAAAAAAATTCCCCAAGAAATTTATTATTTGTACATTAAAGGAATTTTTACATATAAAAAAAAATACATGTTTACTATGATTATCTAGGTTTACGATCAAATGTTACCATCTTTATTATTTATAATTATAGACTATGTTTTTATTATAAAATTATTTTGAAAACTATATATTTTACACATTTTGTGATATAAATATATGATCTATATGTTATGATCTCATGTCCCACATATGTGTAGTTTTATTTATATGATTGGTTACACAAAAAAATATATTCCAACAATTCATTTGGTAAAGAAGAGTATATCAAGAGATAATTTGTAATATAATTGGTATTAAACCTAGTTTAGTATGGTACTTTTTCATATATGATAGTCATGGGAGTGAACCTTGACCATATAAATGATCAAATAGGGAGTAAACCCAATCCACAATGATTGGATTTTATATATTCCTAAACTAAGGAAATTATTTTCTATTATAATATGTCATCCACAAACCGATACCATGTTCTTATGTTATAATCTAGGGGACCTAGATTGAAGTTGGTTGATTCCTCACATTTATGTATTTTGTCTTTCCATAGATCGAAATTATTTATAAGTTTCATGATTATGATATATGAATCGATGGAAATGATTTTCTAATGATTATTTCAAGTTATATTTCCATGATTATTCTCATTATATCACGTATTATAATTTATTTATATACCTTTTTACCCCTATGGAGCATCTCATCTCATGTATTCTTATGTTTCCCATTCTAAATTCATGGGAAAGGTTTTGTGTATTATTTTAAGGATAATTATTTTAATTATGAATAACATAAACATAAATGATGTAAGAAATTTATATTATAGTTTTATTATATAAACATTTTGAAAAAATAATCCTTTATCATCTTTATGCATTTATTATTTTAAAATGTATTGAATATTAATCGAAAATGGTGCAATATTTATGTAGAAAAAGAATTGTTTTCCATAATGACTGAGAATAAGACCAAACACATGGCTAGACACTCCCATTGGATTTTATTTGGTTAATTCATAGTTTATTTATGAACCATTTTGATAGATTTGAATAGAAAATGGAAATGGTTTAACATATAGTTTCATAGAATAAAATGAGGTTTTCATGATTTAGAAACCAAATGAAATATTTTTTATGATTATATAATTTATTACATTGAAAATATTTTCTGACACTATCAATTTTGGTTCTAGAAAATGTCTAGAACCATTATTAATTGTGCTAATGACGATTATGAAAAATTATGTAACTATTTTCATTATAAAAAGAAAATGAAATGGGATCTAGAATTAGATCCATGTGATTTTTTATATCCATCAATCTTAATATATGAAAAACCACTTCAATATGGTTGAGATTTATGACACCCCAACTAAGGGGAAAATAATTTTCTATTATAATTTATTTGATGAATACCATATTGTAAAGAATATTTAGCTACCAACATTTCATGATGGATGTAATAAACCCATTGTTTAGTGTCTCAAAGGAATTATAGTATGTCTTATGTGTGAAAAATAAAAGTATTTAGAAAATAATTTTGATAAAAAGTTGAAAATTTTGGAGAGGGAGATAATATATATCCAAAATAAACATTTATAATTAAATGTATTATGTGTATGTAACTTTTTCATTATCATAGTAAATTCTCTAATATACGGGTTAACTCATGGACCAATGAACATAAAATCTATGTAAATAAATAGGGATTTTAATTATTATTATATCCCAGTTATCCTCCACTATATAGTTGTCGATTTCATATTAAATGTTTTATGAATATTCCCTATACAATTATTATTATTCATTATTTAGTGAAAGTTTATTTGATTTTGGGAATTAAATATATGTCTCTATTATGATTCCAAAAATATTTTCTTGCATAACTAAATTACATTTGATATTTTAAAACAAAATATAATTATACATTGGTGAAATT
The DNA here is from genome assembly GCA_963277665.1 of Viscum album. NCBI lineage: Eukaryota > Viridiplantae > Streptophyta > Magnoliopsida > Santalales > Viscaceae > Viscum > Viscum album. The sequence continues at coordinate 408,001,155 of OY728150.1, read as the reverse complement.
ATTAATAAGATATTCCAATGAAATTTTATTTCATTTTGAAAGATATTAATTTCTATTTGTTAAAGGAATTTATCTTATATGGTTTCAGAGAAATTGAAAAATTATGATAATCATATTGTATGGTTGTTTTTTATTTTCCTTCCAGATGTGTTTTCTAGAATTCATTCTAATATTAATGATCCTTTTTCAATAAAACTCATATCTAGTACTACAATAATTTCAAAGTCTCCTTAAAGAATGAAACTAATTATTTTTGTTGAATAAAAGAAGAAACTATAGAAAAATATTGATAAGATATTCATTTAGATAGTTGTTTCAAATTGTATCAACCAAATCATTCTTCCAATAAGAATTGTGGATAAAAGAAACTCTACCTTGAAAATCAGAAAAACAAAATTATCTCATAATCAATAAAAAGTAACCAATTACCTATATTGATTGTTATTTTTATTTTCATGATTTTTAAAATATATACACGATTTAATATCAATCTAAATATATTCAATTGGGAATCAAATGTGTCAACATACCTAAGACAACCTTCCGTATATTGTTCTGATAATAAAAATTTATGGTGATTCTTTTTGGGGTGATTAATTATGTCGATATCATCTTGTAATTTGTGAACATATTCTTTATAAATTTCCCTGATAATGTTTTTTTATTCTTTATAGATAATATTATTATATACTCCACTAATAATGGAGAGTATGCATATCACTTAGGATTGGTGTTAAAGACTTTGAAGAAGGAGACATTATATTCCAAATTCAGTAAGTTTGAATTATTGTTATAGAAATAATCAATCTTGGGAGACATGATACCAAATTAGGGTTAAATAAACTAACAATAACCATTAATTATTTATTACTATAATCTCTTTATATAAATAATACATCCAAAACATAGTCCCATAATGAAAGGACTATCAAGGTTAGTGTCTTAGAGATCATCTATATAAACATATTAATTTTCTCAACTTGTCATCAGTTCACCCTAATTATGCTCATATTGATGCTTTATGACATATATAACATGGTATAATCATATTAATAAATTTATTAATTCAAACTAAATAATGGCATGAGATCATACCCATAATAGTTTGAAAAATATTTCATAATGTGTCTGATCATAAACATAAAGGGGAGAATAAGAAAAAACTTATATCTTATTAAGAAATAATATGAGTGTATATGATAATCATAAAACAATATAAGTATGATAAAATAATAAATATACTTTTAAGGATGTGTAAAAGTTTTTTCATAGATAATAAAACATATAAAAACAAATAATTTTGAAATAAAAGTGTTAAATATTTTAAAATAAATAGTAATCATGAATACATTGAATAAAAAGGTAAAAAAGGTGAAAGGTTTTGATAACCATAAACATAGTATCTCGTATAATTTTTAACCTTAATAACCTCTAACTTGTTCATATATATAATTGTGAGTATTATTTAAGTCCTCTACACTCACCCCTTATGAATCTAGTGAAATAATAATTAATTGACCTGAATAATTGAGTGTTTATGTTAACACCATCACATTCCTCCTTTAGTAACATGAATACTTCCTCACCCCTCCACATGTAAAATTTTACATATTGATTAACTCCATAAAATTCACAAATTTTCAACCAAGATACTCAATAAAAAATTTTCAAAAAAATTCTATATCATGAGATAAAATCCAATTCCCAGTTCATTTGATGGTGATATAGGTTCATCCCATAAAATAATTGATACATTTGTGTGACACATTAAAATTAAACATTTATATTCTCATAAATAACCTCTGATAAAAAATTGGGTTTTTTAAAACATTAAATAAACCACAAAATATGAACAAAAAAATCATATAGCATAAAAACTCTCTTTTAAAAATTAAATCATATCCTAAAAACATAAAAATGTGAAGAAAACTTTTCTTCATGAAAGATTAAACATGGAGGGTGAATGGATGTGTCAGCAAATATTTCAAATATCATTTTATAACATTATGGTAAAAGTTACAACGAAAAAAATATTTGGGATTATAAAAAAGAAGAACTATGAAAACAATAACATAGATAGTTCCAAATAATACATCCTATATGAAAAATAAAGGATATAAAAATGATAATTAAAATACATTAAGAACATTAACTATTTTAAAAATAATCATTTACAACACATCCTTTAAAAATACTTAATTTTTAAAAATGTGGAACTGATTATAATTTTAAAATTGTAACATTTTAGAAGAATAATTCATAATGTAATATTAAAAAATTAAAATAATTATTTAAAATTTTATTTAGGATTGAATGATAAAACAATTTTTATATTTAAATGATTAAAAAACCTTGTTATCATTTAGAAATAAACATCTTGAAAATGAATATCAATAAAAATGATTGTGAATAATTTGTTATTAAAGTAATAAAAATGATCATTTTGGATAAAAAAAATTTTAGTTCCCAATTAGGTAAGGGAGAAAATTTTCTAGAAGCAAAAACATAGACATGGAATAAAAATACATTTAAATAATTATGAATTATTTTAGCTAAAATTTATTTAATTGAAACATTATAATCAAAATGGAAGAAGAATTTAAATTGTATATTTTTTTACATAGAAACTATTAGGATGTATAAGATAAAAATATAATATATTATAATATACAAATCATAAAATATAATAAAAAATCGTTATTAATACCCAATGAAAATTATTGATTTTTGAAAATCCATTAAATCTTTTATAACATTTGATTTAAAACACCACGAATAGTATAAAATTCCAAAAATAGCATTATTATTTGGAAATATCATCATATAATATGAAAATATTGTATTATTAACACCACTATAAATGAATCATGGTGTATATCTTAATCATGTCTTAAGGGATTGAAATTTGAGAAAAAGAAACCCTTATAATAATTGTATTTAAAGAATCAATTCGAAAAGAGAGGGATATGATGAAATCAAAAATATAATAAAATTTAAGGAATAATAAATATTTTATGTGAAATAAATATATATTTATATATATGAAACTAAATAGATTTAAGTGTGAAATATGAAATCCGGACTCAATAAAATATTACTTGATAAAACTAACCTGAACCATGATTCCTTGTATATTTAGTGACACTCTATCAACTTATATGAAAAAAAATATCTTACTAAAATATTTCATAACATTATTCATATATGTAACCCATTTTATTTCACAGATTATAATATAAATTACATATTGCTTAGTTATCACTTAATTAAACCATCAATTGTTAATAACTTTCACCATTTTTTCACACTTTATTATATAGATCATACTGCATAGTTTTTAACAAAAATATAATCATTGCAAAATAATCTCTGTTAATTTAATATATGTATTAAATTTATGTATAAAGGTATTATATTTTTATATATATTTTTAGATACCCTTAATTAAAATGGAATCAGGGTTGACATATTTGGACCATTTTAGGGAATGAAAAATGCTACTTTAATAGTAAGATAAATAAATATTATAAAATTTATAGAAGAATGAACTGATAATTATTTTATTATAATATTATTATAATTCTAGTTTTCATGTTTCTATTTTTATCCATTATGGATATTTATATAATCATTCAACTTGCTATTTCAACCAACCCAAACATAAACATGCTTTAACTCGGTTTTAGAGTATGATTATGTTGTTGTACTATATTGACCTAATATAAATATCATATAAGAATAATTATTTTCTTATTTTTATTACTGTGAACATGAGTTTGGGTTTTCTAGATAATGTATTAAAATATATATGGAAAAAATAAACTATTTCATCATTAATGAGTTAATCCACACATAGGTATGATTAGAATTCTCATTTGTCGATGCCTGATAAGGGTGAATATGGATATTAAATTTCCAATTTTTAATCTAAATTAATTGAATTATATCATATTGATTCATCATTACCCCCATTAGTATCTTCTATTAAAATAAATAATGAACAACAAATAGCACTTCTTTGTGGAGGCAGTAGTCGAAGAAACACACTTACAATGTTATTTTTTTATAAGTTGATGGAAATCAATAACTAAGGGTTTCTTCATTAAATTTTCATCATATAATTATAATAATGTTTCTCATATAGTCATATTTATATATTAATAATGTATTTTAAAGGGTAATATTATGATGAAAATCATGGGAAGAAAATATTATTTATATTGAAGAATAAATTTTTCCTTTGATCTTCCAATGAAATTGATGTTTAGAAGATAAATTTGAATGACCATGGTCTGGGGTAATACGTATATTATATGTTCAAAATCAAAATTATGAATTTTATGATCAAATTTATAGTTGATAGGGTGGAAGTAATATCTATTTATAAGAGGTTAAAATGAAACTTTTGGAAACACTTGTCATTTTCAATATCTCTATCACAATATTTAAGGTTCAAAATTTAAAAAGTGAAAAAATTGATTGCATAAAATCATGAAGTGAACAAAAATATCAACCTTTTATTTGATATAAAATCATATTTTCTTCTATTTCCCCTAATTAAAACTCTTCATAACATTTTTTCTTATTTTCAAGGAAACTATATTTTAATTTTTGTAATTTTTTATACCAAAATATTAAATCAAAATTATTTTATAATTTGACCTTTTGATTTTAATATGATAAAAAAATTTAAATTTTATAAATGAAAACTTTAATATAAAAACACAAAATAATTCTAAAATACTTTATAGAAAAATTTTGTTTCTTGTCCGTAAATTCATAAATAAGTTAATATAATATTATTTACTAATTTTAATGCTATAAATTTTTTTATTATAAATCAAATTATATTTATGATTCATTAGTTGAAATTTAATACTGAATATTACATTGTAAATATTGACTCATGTTATCATTTTATCTGTTAAGGTAATATAAATTGTTATTCTATGATGTAGTAATCTAGGATTCATAATATTATGTGGTTTATTATTTTTATCATATCATCTGGAACATGTTATATAACATTTTTTTTACATTAATGGCTCAAAAATCATGGATCATCCTATAATACCCCCCTTAAATAAAATTTATTGTCAATGTATACTAATCATTTACATGATGGAATATCTAAAGGTTTTTAATAGATTAAAATTGCAGAAATTATTATCTCTAATTTTACAATAATGAAAAATATCATAGGGAATATGATAAAATTATTATTTTTCCATAACCATTTCGGGGGAGATGAATCTCATAATATGGTTTTAAGTTAATGATATGTATTCATTTGTCTTATTAGATAATTCATAGTATTCCATGCACTAATATATGTTCAAATATGATTTAAAATGTGTTAAAGTTTTACAAAAAATTAATTTATATTCAAAGTTAATATTTAGATTATATTTCAAAAAAATATTTACAGTATTACTTTATTAATTTTATATTTTTTATTTATATATACATACTGATCCAAAAAACTAAATATTTTCAATAAAATAAAAATCACTAAAGGTTGTGACATGATGTTCTTAAAAAACACAATTGATACAATAAGGTTGATAAAAGTAGAATATATACAATAAAGATTGGGTGATGATAAGTGATTCCAACCTTCCATGATCTACTTCATCGATATTAATTAAATTGGATTTTACTTAATCTTATGAAATAAGAGGTTGTCTATATATATTTTCATTTTAATCCATTGGATTTGTGCAATAGTTTATGTAGCTCCCAAATTTAGGCAACAATCTAGTAGTGTACCATTAAAATGAAATTTTTTTAAACAAATTATCTAAAAATTTTCAATTACCTTATAATATTTTGGATCTATTTACTCATTTTCCATAGATAAAACTAATTATTGTACCTCTAGCACATTCCTATAGGTATATCCTTCCATATTATTTGAAAAAAAAATAAATAGAATCATTTTTATTTTATCATATTCATATCATGATATCATTGGGAACAAGAACCTTTTTTCTTAATTAGGGTAATATATTTATAAAATCTAATTTTATAAATTATAAAGTGAGATAGTTTTGGGAGGATGATGATATAATTTAAAAACATATATTCTAACCCATTTATTTTACCACTAGGAAAAAAAAAATTAAACAATGAAATCAATTACGAAATTCATTCCTCATAGATATGGATATTATTAATGAAAATAACGTTGTAATGAGTGATGAAAAATCAAAAACATTGGTGAATTAATTTAATTTTAAAATTATTTCAACTTCATAACATATTTCCCTATTAAAATAGATAAATTTTGAATACTTTCTTAACTCATCCATATTAAATATTAGTTTGTACTCTTTTGGGATATAATATATTTCCCCACCTAATACATTAGAGTTAATGGTAATTCAATCATTTATAGTGGGTTTTAAGGAAAATATTATTAACCAATGCATATCCTCTGGGATTTTCAAACCAGATTTATTTTCATGGAATATCATCTTTTACCAAAATCATGGTTTAGATTTAATTAACTAACAATTTTTGGGTTTATTTCACATATATTTATCATTTTGATAACCACAACCACATTTATTGTACAAATAGTGATGTATTTAAATAAAACCCATAAACTATATAATTTACCAATATTTCAGAGTATAATATTATACATAGAATCCACTCTAGGGTTTAACAGAGTTTTTCTAAACCTAACACCAAAGTTAACTAAAAAATCACTAAAAACATAAATTAATCTTCAGGAAATAAAACCATAATATGATAAAAACTATATTTAGGCTTTAAAATTATGAAATAAATACAACATTAATATTATTATTTAATTTATATATCTCACAAGAAATTGGATACCCTATGGAAACGTTTTGAGTCAGTTAGACTATATGCATCTTTTATAACATTTTAATGAAATGAATTTAGTGGTATAATTATAAAAAAATAATTTAATATAGTTAAATATCAAAATAATTAAAAAAGATTATTATTTACACAATTAGAATATAAATATTTTTATAACATATACATGTCTTGGTAGTTTTTAATTTGAGGCAGACAAACACTAACGGTAACATTACCATAATAAAAAAATAGAAAGAGAGTGACACAATGAAATGGGTCCTAAAATATAATCACCAGATTAATATTTTCCATAATTGAATAAAATATGGTAGAGGCTATAACATCCCTGGTAAATAAAGAATATGACATTTTCATATTTATTAATAATTTTAAATTAAAAAATATTTTTAATTTAAATGGTATGTTGTGTTCAATTGCGTACCTGATACACAACTGGTTTCTTTGAAATCTTATGTTTCACAAAACATTGGGTCATACAAAAATTATAATAATATAATATTATTTTAAGTGGTAGATAATTACTAGCCATTTTAATTTCGGGAATGAACTAATCTAACTAAAAAATGATTGTATATGTTTCCTAAATGTTTTTACATTTATCAAATAAAAGTTAGCAGCTTAAAAAATGAAAACAATTCGATTTTAAGCATAAATAAACTAATATTCACTAAAAGGTAGATTTACCACATTTTGATGGAGAACCCTCTTTAAATATATTTTTTTTGTCACTTTTATATGTTCTATTTGACAAAATAAAATTCTTCTTTTGAATTGGGACATCAAAATTCACTTTGGGTAAAATTAGGTATTTTTATGATAAAATTTATTTTTTGATGAATATTGAAAAATATTGTATTTTAATTCCGAACTACCTTTTAATGTAATTTATTTGTCTGGTTAGATTATCTTTTTAATTGGTTTTAAACTTTAATTAGATTATATTTTTACCATTTAATATAATTATGGTCATTGTAATTAATTTCACTTTGAAATTGGACATAAACATGTGTCAATATTTTGATAGATATTATTTCTTAAAAATGCACTATTTATTTTAAAAATGGGAATTAATGTTAAATTAATTAATTAAAAATATATGTTTTTAATTTTCTTAAATAGATATCTTTTTGTAATCCAGAATAACAAATATATCTTATGCTGAATTTTTGGTATTTTTCTAAAAAACTTCAATTTTTGATGAATAGTGAAACCACTAAGTAGTAGTTAAAAAATGAATTTTTCATTTAAATGAAACTTTAATACTTCTATGAATTGAATTTCAAAAATATAACATACCTAATTTTTATTATTTTTCAATATTATTAAAATATTATTTTTGAATAGTAACTCTTGACTTTTATATACCACGGTTAAATGTAAATAGGGTAATTCCAGGTAAAAAGAATACTTTAATAATAACAAATTACCTTAACACTAGCCCTAACCTTATTGGATGAGTAATTACCAACCATGTTCATCCTTGGGTCGATTTTGGGACACCATAGAGCCACTAGTGAGTGATAATGACAGTTTAGATTAATTAATTTAAACTAAAGATAAATATGACAGAAACAAATATCTTTTAGTAAATTAATTTTTACTTGGGGTTATATATGTTATCAATTAGATTATAAATATTCATTTTGAATCTAAAAATATTTATTATATAAGGGTGTTTTTTTATAATATTTAGATATCAAATATATAAAATTATTTATGACACAAAAATGATACAGTATTTAGCTCATTAATAAATGATTTAAATAAATAAGATTTTAAATATTAAAATAACATCCAAAACCTATTCAATTCTTATTGAATGAATTTATTTAGACCATGAGTCATCTTATCTATGATCTTAATGAGTTTTGGACCTTTATAAGATGAAAATTATTATATAATAAAATAATATTTCCACACTTTCCTAAACAACCACTCCTCCACCTTATAAAATGACCTCACTTCTAACCAATTACTCACACCTCTCAAGCCCCTTGGCTCATCCAAACCCTGCCCCAATAATCTCTCATGATCCCTCTATTACTTCTAGAATCCTTACATTAGGAATTAGACAATTCATGAATTCCATTTGTGCAAACCAATGGGAGTTACCCGAATTAAAGGTAACTGTTTCTTTTAAATTCTTTTCTTTTATTTATCTTCGTGCAACTCCTAAAATCATTTAATTCCTTTATTTTATAACAAAAAAAAGTATCCTAAATATACTAGGATGTTTTTATGAGAAGTATTAAAACTAAACTTACACAAACCTTCATCTAATGGGTAAAGAACATATTGTTTCTGTAGGTAGCAAACTAACACCTAACGAAACAATGATTGTTCAACTATCTCCTACCACCTCTTATGGTGGTCATTATGATGGAACTGTATTTATATATGATATATATTAGGTTTCTTTTTTTATTCTTCTGCATTTTTAATTTATAACATACCTTAATGGTTTCTATTGTGAGTAAAACGCGATAATTTCACCTGAGGAAGTCTGGACTACCGCCTCCCCAATGTGATATGACACATTCATACCATATGTGGGATGTATAAAGGATGGATTTGTTAATATTATATATGATATTATACAGGAATTATAATATAACTATTTACCCTTATGTTTTCATTAAATCAATATATGAAATAGAAAGGAAAGTAGCGTTCATGCGTACAAACAACTTATCGCCTCCATGAACGATGTATTTCATTTCGTATCTCTAAATGTTATGTATTGTTATAAATGAATACTGGATATATATGATATATATGATATATAAATCATGATTATAATTATGGATGTAATGGACTCTTGACAACAAGGACAACATGTAATTATAAGGTGTTTATTTATTACTCAAGTACCAAATATCGACAAAATGACCATTATTAGCATAAATGATTATATAATGTTTATAACCTAGTAATAAGTGATATAAAAGGAATAATAAAAGTTAACAAGGGTCCTTAATCTAGTATAAATTCACTTAATTTTATTATTCAGAAATAACAAGGATCAAACAAGTCACGTCGGACACGAGGTAAGGGGTTTCTTATCTCACATTCAATTCTGTGAGATTTCCATTGTTCACCACTAATTTATTGCATGTGGTGTATTTTATACTTCCATTTGATTTATATTATCATTATTCTATTTATATTTATGTATTTATGTGAAAAAATAGTTGGTTATTAAATTTTGGTCATACGGCTCTATTGATTACAACGTGGTATGGTATTTTCATCTCACCGTTTATTCACATGAGATTCATGTTGTATTTGCCACTATTTCCTTTTGTGTGGTGTTTTTACTTCCCATGATTGTATTAATTGGGTAATATAATAAAATATATTGGTATTTATATATTAATTTTAGGATCCTTTTTTCATGGGTTATATGTTTCGTATGTTACCAAATCGGTAAGGGAACCTTTTATCCCAATTTCCATTTGTTGGGTTAATCTTCTAATTCTTAATTATTTCATAATATGATAATGTGTGGAATCATGATTCATTTATTTATGTTTTAATTTCCACTCACCTTGGTGTGGATATACTTTTTATACACATAATCACTCCATTTGAAAATTCTCATGTCATCAATATGAACTTGATAAGAGTCATTTTAACTCAATTTCTATTCATTGAGTTAAACATCCATGTCATTGGTTTTGTCTTAAAAAGAACATATGTGAATTTCCTAATATGGATTTTCACTGAGTGTCCAATCATATTGAGTGTATTTTTATATTTCACACATTATTATGTAATTGTTTTATCCTTAATCTAAGGATACCATCTTTATAAGGGATTTCATCTCAATTTAAATTCCATTGAGACTTAATAGTTTTTATGCACCAATTAACTCTTACATGGTGTATATATTGTCCTTTTCAAAATTATATCATGAATCCCTTTATTCTCATGATTTTATAATGTTCTTATTAAATTTTATCCCCCAATTATTTGTATTCAAGCGTCTCTCATTTTGTTAAAATCTATTTAGCTAAAATATAATTTTAAATGTTTTAAATATTTATTTTTATAAATATTTATAATTAATGTCCATAATTTAAAAATGTTTTCTAGGATTTATTTATATTGACATTAATTTATTTAAATGATAATTTATTTAAAAGTTTTAAATTGATATGGAACACTATGATACAAAAATTTCTTTATTAAATGTTTTATATGGTTTGATAAAGCATTTATTATTTCAATATCATGATTTGATATATTGTGATTAGAATGTGGACATTTTTTCTTCCCTATATACTTTTGTTATGTGTTATGATTAATTTATCGTTGTTGGGCATCGTTTACATATACAGGTGGTTCCACAATAAACCTAGTGTGGGTGAGCCCGAGATAGATCTCCAATGCAATTGGTAATGGGACGAAGGTAAACATTAAGGTTTATCCTTAGAAATTTAGGAAATATATTGTGATGGGTATTCCAAATGTGACTCCCTCTGTATCAATGATAGATATAATGTAAATATGTTAGGAATTCCATAAGTTACCTTTTTGATTTTTTATTTTTGTATGTTATTCACAAATCTTATGATTTTGTAAGGTATGTGATGATTGAAATGTTTTTGTTTGGTTTATTTTTATTCATTTATGGACTAATGTTTTACTTCAATATTTTATTACCCTTACTGATATTTTAATGATCATCTCATGTTTTTGAATTTTTTTTCACAGGACTAAATGATGAATAGGGTCAAGGATGGGATCAAGGAAATGTCATTCTATCTAAAACTTGGAACAAGACATGTTTCTTTTTATGAGATTTTATTTTATAAAAAATGGATACTGAGTAGTATTATATACATGTAATTTTCAAGTGGATATGTAATAGTTATTGCCTAATTCTCTAAAACTCTAAACATAAAAAGATCTTAAATGTGAATTATTCATTTAATTAAAGATTGTGTAATTTTTAAGGTCGGGTCCTTATAGTTGGTAGTAGAGGGCGGTTTAGATAACTTTGTTTGTTACGGTGTTATTTAATCATATGTGATATAACCATAATGGTTAGAATATTGGAATGAATATTTTCTTTTTTAGATAAAGTGAATGAGTTTAAGATAACATAAATAAGTCTATCTTAGTATTTACCCTCCTCATAAGATATTATTTGATTATTTTACCGATATACTCACACTGACCTTTTTGGTATAGTGAATGGATAGATCTAGTAGGCACCAGAGTAATAGTGGATGTGGAGAAAATTGTGACGGTTTTCTGAATGAGAAACAGAATTAAATTGGAGTTTCAAATAAAACTCATGTGGTTATTCTCAACCAACTATCTGGAGTCATGATTGACCACCTGAACCATGTTGATTTTTATAAGGAATCATATATGTGAGAAACAAATACCTACAAAAGTTTAGTTAATAATCATAAAGGTATGTATGTTCAAAAACCTAAGTGTCAAGGATATAGAAACAAACACCTAAGAAAATGCTTCAAATAAACGGGAAGATGCTATATATATGGGAATGAAGGTCAAAAAGCAACAACCTACCATGTAAAAAGGAAGCATCTCGTTGACTCTAGGAAATGGAAAGAATTTATTTCTGAGGAATCAATTAAATTTTTTAAATGTGGTGTGCATTGTCATTATACAAATATATGTCCTATGAAGAAGTCTCAGGAATGGTCTCACCAGGATCATACAAATTTTTGTTTATCAATACCTAATGCCATTCTGATTTAGAGTAAATAAACTTAAAATGACCAATGAAAGGTATGTATTATTTCATAAAATATGTTTTAATATTATTGAGTCTTAGGATATGATTCATGATTTTTTTAGGAAAGAAGAATTTCAGAGTAATATTTTAAAGAATGGTTAATGGATCACGAAGAATGTTGAATGAGTAAGAAGTCAACATGTAAGGTATTCAAAAGTTATGGATGATTTCATAATAATGAAAATTTTAAAATTATTAAGGATCTTTTGATGATGGGAATAAATTGGAAGACTTTTTAATGTATGTTTAACCTTGAAGTTTTATATATGAAAATGTAATTAAAGGATTAATTATCTATTCTTCTGTTGAGTAATGGTAGAATTTTATTATGGAATAATCCCTATTTTTATTATATACATATGGTGATTTGGTTTATTTATGGAAATTATTAACCTACTATATTAAATATGTGATTAGGTTAATTACACTTCAGGGTGAGACTTTATGAGTAGTCAGTGTTTTTGGAGATAAATGTTAAGATTTACTATAGAAGAATATGTGATAAAATCCTTCTGAGTTTTGGGATTCAATATTAATTTGGATTATTTTGAAGAAATTTAACGGAAATTTTGTATTGAATGGTATTTCTTGAACTTTGGGTACCTTTAGTTGAATTTTGGAGATTAACAGTAGTATTTATTTTTATAAAGAATTATCCTTTTTCAAGATTATATGATCTCGTACTAACCATATTGGTTTTAGTTGATGTCTAAAGAAAAAGGAAGTATTTAGTTCTTCTTTTTTGGATTATGTGATTTTCTAGAAGATGATTCTTGTTTTATTGATGTTACAAAGTATTTTTGAATGCTCATTGTTTGATGAAAAGATTATTGTTTTGGTAGAAACTTATTAAAGGATGAAACTCTACTTAAAGGTAAGTATATTTCCTTATGTTCTTAATCTAAGTAGTAAAGGAATTACTCCAAATTATTAAAATTAGCATAAAACAAAAGTATTTTTGGTTTATGTTTCCTAGTTGGTAATCAATGAATGATTAACACATCATAAGTTTGTGATTTTCTGGGGGTTAACGTTCTACTAATAATGTTTTCTATCAATCTCCATCAAAACGTGACGATTTTTTTTCTCATCTATATCAAGGTTTTCCTACATGTAATTATATTTTATGTTATCTCGGGTGACCTTTGTACTTCTCCTTAATTATTTTAAAGTGATAGTTTTATTTCCCATTTTCTGATTTGGGAATTTCAATAAAGTCTCCTAGCCCAGTTTTAAAATTTCAAGGACGCAATTTCTAAAAGAGGGGATGGATGTAACATCCCAGGTAAATAAAGAATAGGAAATTTTCATCTTTATTGATATTTTAAAATTAATTATTAATTTTACTTTAAAGGGGGTGTTGTGTTCGATTGCATACCCGATACACAACGGGTTTCTTTGAAATCTTACGTTGCATACAACATTGGGTCATACTGAAAAAATAATAATATAATATTATTTTAAATAGTAGTTAACGCCTAGTAGTTATAATGGCGGGAATGAACAAAACTAACTAAAAATGATTATACATGTTTTTTAAATGTTTTCACATTTATACAATAAATGTTAGAGGCTTAAAATAAGAAAAAAATTCAATTATAAGCACAAATACTCTAATTTTCACTAAAAGGTTGATTTTCCACCTTTTGATGGTGAACCCTCTATAAATATTATTTTAGTCACTTATATATGTTCTATTGTAAAAAATAAAATTCTTATTTTGAATCATGACATTAAAATTCACTTTGGGTAAAAATTTTGTATTTTTCTGATAAAATTCATTTTTAGATGAATTGTGAAAAATACTATATTTTAATTGAGAACTGACTTTTACTATAATTTATTTTTGTGGTAATATTATAATTTTAATTGGTTTTAAGTTTAATTAGAATATATTTGTACCATTTAATCCAATGTAGGTCATTGGAATTAATTTCACTTTGAAATTGGACCTAAATACGTGTCAATATTTTGATAGATATTGTTTCTTAAAAACACGCTATTTGTTTTAAAAATGGGAATTAATTTTAAATTAATTAATGAAACTTCTATGTTTTGACTTTTTTAAAATAGAAAACATTTTTTAATTCATAATATCAAATATATCTTAGGCTGAATTTTTGGGTTTTTCTAAAAAACTTCAATTCTTGATGAATAGTGAACCCACAAAGAAGAAGTTAAAAACTGACTTATTCATTTAAATGATATTTTACCGCTTCTGTGAGTTGAATTTTGAAAATACGACATTCATGGTTTTTATTAGTGGTTCAATAAGATGAAAATAATTTTATGGTGAATAGTACCTTACGAATTTTATTTACCGCAGTAAAATGTAAATATGTTAATTCAAGTTAAAAAGAATGTTATAATAATATAAAATTACCTTAACACTTGTACTAACCATTGTTTATGATTCATAACTGACCATGGTCATATTTGGGTCGATTTGGGGACCCCATGGATCCACATGGGAGTGATAACGTCACTTTGGATTAATTTATTTCAAGTAAAGAAAAAAATGACACAAACAAATATCTTTTAGTAAATTAATTATTACATGGGGTTCTATAAGTTATCCATTCGACTATAAATATTTAATATAAATCTATAAATATTTCTTACATCATGGGTTTTCTTATAAATTTAGAAATCAATGAAATAATAGTATTTGTGACCAAAAAATGAAGTAGTATTTACCTCATTAATAAATGATTTAAATAAATAAGATTCTAAATATCAAAATAACATCCAAAACCTGTCCAAATCTTATTTTATGAATTTATTCTGACTAAGAGTTGTCTTAGGTTCGACTGTAATGAGTTTTGGACCATTATAAGCCGATAATAAAAATATAATAAAATCGTATTTTCACACTTTTCTAAAGAAACCCCCCCTTATAAAAAGCTCTAACTTTTAACCCAATCCTCACACATATCATGACCCATGGATCATCCAAACCCTACCCAAATAAGCTCTCAAGATCCCTATATTCCTCTTATAATCCTTAACTTAGTTAGAAAACACAAAAATAATTCCTTTTGGTTCATACCAAAAGGAGTTACCAGATTTAATGGTAACAGTTTCCCTTAAATTATTTTCTTTTATTTTACTTCTTCAACCCCTAAACTCAATTCATTACATTATTTTATAACAACACCATTATCCTAAATATATTATGATGTTTTTATGTTAATTATTCGTACTAAACTTATACACACCCCCATATAATAGGTAAAGAACATATTGTTTCTGTGAGTGGAAAACTAACACCTGATGAAACGATGGTTGCTCAATTATATCCTACCACCACTTATGGTGGCCATTATTATGGAATTGTGTTTATATATGATATATATTATGTTTATGGTTTCCTTATGCTTCTTTATTTTTAATTTATATCATACCTTTATGATTTCCATTATGTGTAAATGCAATAATTTCATTTGATGAAATGCGGACTACCGCCCCCTCAAAGTGATAGGACTCATTCATACCATACATGGGACGCATAAAGGATGGATTTATTGAAATTATATATGATATTATACTATAATTATAATATAACTATGTATAACTAAGTTTTATTTAAATTAAAATATGAAATAGAAATAAAAGTAGCGTTCATTTGTACGTACGACTCACTGTCTCCATAAACGGTGCATTTCATTTATTATCTTTAAATGTTATGTGTTGTTATAAATACATATATATACTGGATATATATGATATATATGATATCTAAATCATGAATATCATTCTGGAGATAATGGAATCCTGACCACATGGACAAATTTTAATTATAAGGTATTCATTTTTTACTCAAGTACCAAATATCGACAATATGACCATTATTAACTAAAATGATTGAAAATTGTTTATAACATGTTAATAAGTGATATAAAAGGAATAATAAACATTTAAAGTGTTCTTAATCAAGTATAAATTAACTCATGTTTATTATTATGGAATAACAAGGAACAAACAAGTCAAGTCGGACACGAGGTAAGGGGATTCTTATCTCACTTTCTATTCTGTGAGATTTCTATTGTTCGCCACTAATTTATTGCATGTGGTGTCTTGTGTACTTCCATTTGATATATATTATAATGATAATATTTATATTCATGTTATTCTAAGAATAATTCTTTGGGTATTAACTTTTGGTCATACGACTCTATTGATTACAATGTGGTAAGGTAATTTCATCTCACTTTTTATTCACGTGAGATTCATGCTATATTTGCCACTATTTCCTTGTGTGTGGTGTATGTACTACCCATGATTGTATTGATTGTGTAATATACTTCAATTTATTTGTATTTAAATATTCATTTTATGATACTTTTTAAGGGATAAATGTTTCATAAGTTACCAAGTCGGTAAGGGAACCTTTTAACACAATTTCCATTCCATGGGTTAATCTTTTAATTCTAAATTATGTCATTCTATGATTATGTGTGGAATCGATTTTTATTTATTAATGTTTTAATTTCCACTCACCTTGGTTTGGATATAATTTCGATACACATAATCACTCCATTGATAAATTCTCATGTCATCGATATGAACTTGATAAGAATAATTTTAACCCAATTTCAATTCATTGAGTTAAACAACCAAGTCCTTGGTTTTGTCTTAAAAAGAACATGTGTGAATTTAATATTACTGATTTTCAGATAATATCCAATCATATTGAATGTATTTATATTTTTCACACATTATTATGCAATTAATTTTATCCTTAATCTAAGGATACCGTCTTTATAAGTGATTTCTTCTCAATTTACATTCCTTTTAGAGTTTATTGTTGTTATGAACCAATTCACTCTTACATGGTGTATATACTATCCTTCAGAATATTATATCATGAGTCCCTTTATTCTAAATATGTTATAAATTTATGATTAAATTTTATTCCTCAATTATTTTTATTCAAGCAAATCTCATTTTGTTAAAAACTCTTTAACTAAAATATCATTTTAACTGTTTTAATAATTTGTTCTTTTAAATATTTATAATTATTATCATTGTTTTCAAAATGGTTTTTAGGATTTATTTACATAGAAATTAATGTACTCAAATGATATTTCATTTAAATGTTTAAAAGTGTTATGGGACACTTTGATTCAAGCATCACTTTATGAAATTTTTTATTTGGATTTGAAAATGGTTTAATAAAGCATTGTTTATTTCAATATCATGATTTGAAATATTGTGATTGGAATGTGTAAATGTAATCTATCCTCTATACTAGTGTTATGTGTTATGATTAAGTTATTTTTATTTGGAATTTCTTATGTACACAAGTGGTTCCATGAGAAACCTAGGGTTGGTGAGCCCGAGATAGCTCTCCAATCATTGGGTAACGTGACAGAGGTAAACGTTAGTTTTTCTCCTAAGAGATTTAAGGAATATACTGTGATGGGTATTCCAAATGTTACTCCCTATGTAGCTGTGATAGATACAATGTAAATATGTTATGAATTTCATAAGGTAACTTTATGATTTTTTATTTCTGTGTGTTACTCACCAATCTTATTATTTCATAAGGTATGTTATGATTGAAAAGTTTTGGTTTCATTGATTTGTATTTATTTATGGGATAATGTTTTATTTCCTTATTTTATAACCCTTACTGTGCTTTTTATGCTCATCCCATGTTTTTGAAAAAAAATCCATCAGACTTAAAGATTAATAGGGTCAAGGATGTGATCAAGGAGAAGTCATGTTTCCTGAAACTTGGATATAGACATGTTTATTTTTAAGAGTTTTTATTTTATAAAAAAATGGATAATGAGTAGTATTATCTACATGTAATTTTCAAGTTGATATGTAATAGTTTTGCCCGATTTCTCTAAAACTATAAACCTAAAAAATAACCACAATGTGAATTATTCATTTAATTCTAGATTATGTAATGTTTATGGACAGGTCCTTATAGAAGCTATATCACATTCAACTTAAATATTTGAAAATAATTAAATCATTCTCTAACAAAAGTGAACTTGAGGAAACAGACACTTAACATGTGTCCTGGACATGTTAATGACACTATATCATCGAGTAATAAAAAATAGATACATTTTTAATTTATTTAACAACATTATTAATATATTTTACCTTTTATATTCCTCATTTTTAATTATTTATTATGGATTAATTGTTAAGTTATATGATATTTCAACCATTAGTTGTAAATAACCTTAACTATTTTCACATGTTTTATATTACCCATGTAATTGCCCATTCATTGAATGAATGATCATTATGGATAAATAATTAATGTTATTTTAAGATATTTATTATATTTATTTCTAAATATCATATATATTTTCATAGGTTTTTCAACTACACTTTGTGAAAATGGAATTTGTGATGGCATACTTCAGTGATTTTAGAGAATAAAAAAATGATAGGTTAATAATAAGATAAATTCATAATATATTATTTATGGTACCATATAAAAATAATTATCTTTCAATTATATTATATTATTATTATTTTTCACATTTCCATAGTCATCCATAGTTGAGTTTTATAGATTTTCTTATGTTGGTTATTAGACCGACCAACAAAATAACTTGTTATAACTTGATTTGTGAGTATGGTTAAGGAGGAGTTTTAATTTGATATACTTTCATTATAATACATTAATTCTTATATTATTTTTCTTTATTTATGTTTTTTATAAATATTTTATGTTCTTCTAATTTTGGGTGAATATTTATAGGAAAATGAAAATCACTTCATCATGGGGGTCGTAGTTGGAGCGTACCCACGATTTGTGTTCCCGTTTCTCAATGTGTCAGAGGGGATGAAGGGGGTATTAAATTAACATTTCATAAACATTAACATATGATATATATATATATATCATATTTATTAATCATTAAAACCATAAACTGCATCTATGAATTGATATAATGGAAAAATGATGTTTTTTGGGAGGTGACAATCCACATAACACAGTAACGATGTTCTTTCGATTTTTTATATTACTGGAAATTAAAAGGTAAATATTGTACCTTTAATAAAACAATATATTAATATAATAATTATAATTGTTACTATTATTGTTAATTTATATGATATTTTTTTTAAGGTTAATTTATAATGCTTAAAATGGAGGTAATACATACATTGAAGAATTCAGTTTTGATTTGAAGATACATAGAAATGGAAGTTCTTAGGAAAAATATGAATGGGGGATAATATATGTGGGTTAAGGTTATATGGAAAGTAAAATTAATTATTTTCAGGTTGTAATTCATAAGATATTTGTATCATTAAAAATTATTAAGTTATATTCTTTTATAAGAGTAGAAAATGGAACTTTTGGATGAACCCCACAAATTCAATATTTCCATGAAAATATTAAAGAATAGATGGATCATAAAGTGGAAAAATTTAGACATTAGGAAAATATAATTTTTAAAATAACCTTAACCGATTATTTTAAAACATGTGTTTAACATGTATCATCCATTTAAACAATGCAAAACTATTTTTTCCAACATTACATTTAATCAGGGTAACTTTTTTATCCTTAGTAATTAATTATGGTAACTAACATAGAAATAAACCATATTAACTAAAATGAAAACTATGATTTTAAATTTGAAAATAATTTTTTCATATCATATTTATATATGTTAAAAGAATAATTTTAAATTAAAAACAATTAATTTCATAAATATAGTTTTTTTTGAAAAATGATTTTTTTCATCAATAAATTTTAATATATTAAACAATTATAATTATTAATAATTTTAATGACATTAATTTAGTTAATATAAATTTTATGAAATGTATGATGATATAAATAATATCCAAAATAGAATCAAAACATTAAAATACATCACTAATGGGAAGACCAGAAATAGTTTTTTTTAAACTAAAATCTTTATTTAGTTCTAAATTGATGTCCATGGTAGTTATATATTTAAAGAATATGATGGATCAAAAAATTTTATTTCTTAAATATTTTTTTATTTATAAAATTGTTTTAAAAATTATAGACAATAAATACATAGTGATAAAATCATGAAATGTATAATTTTCATGGAAAATTATTTTTCAACTAAAAATAGCATACTTAGAAAAAAAATCATAAATTAGTACGTTGTATATTTTAATGACAGGAGTTTAAAATAGATTTTATATTTTTGAAATTAAATTTTTAAATTTTAAAATTTAGTTTTTAATAAGGTATAATAAAATTTAAATGGACTTCTTTATAACCTTTTTAAATATGAACTCATATTAGTTATTTACCTAATAAATGTAATAGCTATTAATGGTCCATGATATATTAATAGTGTGATCTGAATATTTTTTTGGGTTTTTAAATTTCCTGTAGTGTGTCAAAGACATTATAAAATATCATATTTCTTATAAAGGGATAAAAATCATAGGTCATCACATTATACCCTTATTAAATATATTCAGTGCCTGTAATTTAATTATCAAATAGTTTTAAGTATAGATAAAAGTCGTTAAATGATAGAAATGTGATAAGATATTATCTCTAATATGATATTATCCTCAATACCATTGGGAAGACAATGAATCACTTATTTCCCCAATATTTTATATGAAATGTTTCTCAAATCATGGTATTAAGTCCCTTGTTAAGGATTCATTTTTCTTATTAGAAAATTCATAGTTGGGGATTCACTTATATGTGGACGTATCTCATTATGAATGTTTTAAAATTTCATGAATTTAATAAAGAGTCAAAGTAACTACATCCATTAAATTTCTAAAATACAATAACTTTAATTAGGTAATCTTAGTATTACATCATAAATCTTATTTCAATAAACATAACAACCATAAAACTACATTTATCCTTTAAATTAAAAAACATTGATTCTAGTGTCATAGGAATCTTAAAAACCTATATACAATAGTGTTGATATAGCTTTCACACACCCCTTAATTTAGGGTTGAGTGCATGTGAATCCTAATTACCACTATACCTTTATTACATAGTAATTACATAAGATTTACCTTGATCCCAAGATCATAGAGGTTTTTGGTGTAAATATTTTATCATAATCCCTAGAATAGTGACTTGGTTCATAAATTTCACTAAATAATATATCATAATGCTGGTAAATTCAAGGAAAGAACATTATTTCTCTCCATCACGTTAATTTAATTCATTATTCTTTACAAAAATAACTTGTTACTTAATGTATTCTATTACTAGAGACAAAAAATATTCAATATCATTTGAGACATTCCCCTGGGTATCTATTAAAATATTATTTTAGATGAATGAAATTGAACTGTTTTTCATTAATCATCTTCAACACATGATTTCCTATGAAACCCTATAATTAATTTCAATGCTGAGTTCATATGATCCTAACATTTCATGTTCTTACTATTTACATGATATTAGTGTGTTAGTATAAACATTTAATCTCAAACACCATATCATATCGTATTTATTTTCCAATTTTGAAATGAAATAATTTTCCCTTGAAAATGCACTAGTCTGGTACCCATTATGATTTATAAAATAAAAAAACTATAAAATTGATTATAAAACATAATAGGTTAGATAATAATTAAATTAATTGTATTGGAAAACCAAAAAATGTTACTGGTGGTCATGAAAATTATAGGAATCCATAAAACTAGATAGTAAAATGCCTATTGGTTTATTATATCTTCTTTTAAAGGGTTACCTATATGGATGGTTTGGGGCTAGTGTCATGATTTATTTTCTCTATAGAGTTCCCACTGATTATAATGTCATGTTGAACAACATATTCATCATCAAAATCATGAATCATGTTTTTCTTCAAATAAATTTTTTTTTTGAATAAATCGAAACTATTAATTTGTAATAAACTCATAGAACAATAAATCCTAATTTCAATATTGTAATATATAAATTAAAAACTATAAATAAAGAAAGTATCTCAATAATGGCATTTTCTGAAATGATTTTACAATCTCATAGATTCATACTAATTCATATATATTTAGTGGAAAATTTAATAAATTCTTTTTGAATAATGGAAAAAATATAATTAATGGTATATAATAGTAGACTAACCTATATAAATTATGAATATGTTATGAATGTAAGACCCTTATAAAATGATTCTAGGTAAGGTGATTTAATCAATTATTTTGGTAATTTAACATGTTAAACAAATAAATTATATATATACGTATATAAAATCCCTTGCTATTGGTATAGACTATTTTGGGAATTCAAATTATATTATAGTGATCGGTTTTATGATTTTCATACATCCAATATACTAGGGTATGAACACATATTAACAAAATATAAAATTTACCAATATGTCATTTTCAAATAAAAAGTTATTAAATTTTTTTCAAAATAACTCCCCAAGTCCTGTATATGTTGTGAAATTATTCACAAAACTTGGGATCTAATATAACATGGTGAAAAAATTAAATAATTTATAACTTCAATTACATGTATATTAGAAAACTCAAATAATTCCTAATTTCATAGTACACTACGTCATGTTTAAAACATAGTAAAAAAAAATTATACATGATTATTAGTTGGTCTGACCTGCTATTTATGAATAAACCACACGTACAAGACAGTTCCGGGGAATAACTTCTAATGAGCAAGGGTTTAAACATTATGGACCCAATGGAAGTATAAATATATCTCAACCATGGAAAATAAACAAAATATAATATTAATATAATTAAATTAATGGTCGATAAAATTTGAGATATATACTTCAATACATGTTCCCTTATTGATTCGTTCATTATATATATACTATCATTACTCTTAAAGGAATTGATGTATTTTGTTATTTTAAGTGTACTATATTATAGGAACAAAAAGAAATTATAAATATAATTTTTTAATTTAAATGTTTGAATAATAATGTAACACCCCAAGCTTCCACGGTATGTTTCCTTTCGAATAATGCAATAGCATGTGTTGTACGCAACCTCGAGCTCTAACACACACCACAACTAATTAAACTAGCCATTGTGAATAGTAATACCTAATTTTTGAAATTTTATAAATTTGATTTATCAAAATAGACTTCATCTTTGGATTTGGAATATCGAAATTAGCCTATGTTGAATTTTTGGTATTTTTCTGAAAACTTCTAATTTTTTATGAATAGTGAAAAATACTTAAAAACAACTTTTTAAATCAAAATAATTTATAGTGAAAAATTATACTATTTAGTGGTTTTAAAGTATAATTAGAATATATTTTTACCATTTTATCCAATGGTGGTCATTAGAATTAATTTAACATTGAAATCAGACATAAACAATTGTCAATCTTTTGATATAAATTGTTTCTTAGAAACACGCCATTTTTTGTAACATCGGGAATTAATTATAAAATTAATTAATGCAACTTATATGTTTGGAATTTTTTAAAATAGATATCATTTTTGAATTCTGAATATCAATTATAGCTTAGGGTGAAATTTTGGCTTTGTTCTGAAAAACTTCAATTTTTGATGAATAGTGAAACCACTAAGTGGTAGTTAAATAACTGATTTTTCATTTAAATGAAATATTACCACTTCTGTGATTTGATTTTCAAAAATCCTACATACATGGTTGTCATTAAAAAGTAAAATGTGGTTCAATGAGATTAAAATAATTTTTTTGTGAATAGTAACTTTTAAGTTCTTAATCGCGATTAGAGGTAATTAGTGTAGTTTAAGGTACAAATAATGTTTTTATAATATGAGATGAGCATGACACTTGTCCTACTCATATTGGATGAGTCATGGTTGACCAAACAACCCATGGGTCAACTTGGGGATCCCATGGAGCCACTTTAGTTAGAAAATGACATAAACACCTTTTATTTAATGTTAAAGTAAAAAATGACACAAACATAAAATGTTTTACGAAAACAATTTTTACGTGGGGTTACACAAGTCCAACATTTGATTATAAATATCCCTTAGAAATATAAAAAGATTTCCTACATCATAGTATTTTCTTTATAATTTTTAGACATTAAATAAATTAAATTATTTATGACATTATTATGATGTGGCGATGACCTCATTATTTAACGATTTAGATAAAATGAGAAGATAATGAAAAACTACAAGGCTTACACTTGTCCAAAGCCTATTGGATGAAGCTATTTCGAACCCTTATCACCTTATCCACGAATTATATAAGTTTGGGACCTTTAGAATCCGAAAATCATTGTATAATAATGTAACATTTCAATCTTTCCAAAAGAGCCCCTCCTCTCCTCTTATAAAAGGCCCCTACCTCTACCACCTTATTCACACTTTCAAGCCTTTTGGTTCGGCCAACCTCTGTCCAAATACTCTCCCAACTTCTCTCCCTTCATACTATAAGCTTTACTTTAGTCATAAAGCCAT
Source organism: Viscum album (assembly GCA_963277665.1). Lineage (NCBI taxonomy): Eukaryota > Viridiplantae > Streptophyta > Magnoliopsida > Santalales > Viscaceae > Viscum > Viscum album. The sequence continues at coordinate 407,976,141 of OY728150.1, read as the reverse complement.
CCTAAGTAGTCCTTTTGATCAAATCAAAAGGAAGAACCCGAAGAAGAGGTAACATTTTCATCACCCTCTTTCATGTTTCTTCCTTCTTCCACTCCCTCTTTGTTTATTATTTCAATTCTAAAATTATAACTCCAGTATCTTCTATATACTGTGATGTTATTATAAATATGGAACAACCATATTCAGTATTCTACCCATCATTTGAATGACATGTCACCATACGTGCGTACGTACGGCTTACCGTCTCCACGTCGTGGTGTAATTGTTATTCAATATATTATTATTTAGATGGGTATAATAATGATATATAATTCATGTAAATAATAAATATAAAATGATAATTATTCTTTATATATGATATACTATCCAATTATATATTATTTTAATATCAAAATAATGATATTGTCGCTCGTGCGTACGTACGGACTACCGTCTCCACGAACGCGATGAGATTCATTCTCTGTTGTATCCATTCAAGTATAATTATAATTTGATGATTTAAAAATAATGTTTAAGGACGTGATATCATTCTGGATATGAATAAGATACAACCTATCCATGAAAAACATGACTTACGTAACAAAACATATAAGAAAACGAGTAAGTTAACACCCGAAACAACGATAAATCTAAGATATTGTTAACAAAGCAATGTTAAAAGATCATATATGATATAATATGAATGTATATGATTCTTGTATAATTTAATAACAATTATTTCACCATTATACAGGAGTTTAACCTACCCCAACCAAGTAAAAGTACAAGTTAAGGGTTTACTTCACAACCTCTTCATTATCCAAGGTTTTTTATACATAATTATCTACTGGGACCTCGTTATCATCCACATCCATGTTTCTTCAAAATGTATTTCAAAACATTTTTATTACTTACAAGAATATGGGTTAAAGTCATTTATACCCTTTTTTACTTTTTATAAGAGGAATCTTTCCGTCGTTTTCAAAACAAGGTCCTTTTTAACCTTTTCGACAAAATTGAGGTAAGAATGTCTTTTTTAACTTATACGGTGGGTGCGGTTATTTTCCGCCGTTATAAAATCTTCAAAGCTTTCCTTACAAGCTTATAAGAATATTTTCAAGAAAATGTTTTGTTTTATATGGCTCTTAAATGATTTCAAAAATAGAAAGAGATATTTCTCTAAAAAGTGTTTTGATTTCATCTATGTCAACATCCTTTGATGGATTTTACGCTTATTTGAAGTTGATTTATTATAATACAAAACTTCTATATTGTATTGAAGGTTTTGTGATATGTTTGACTGTGGATGTGCTATTTTATACCATTCATAGTTTATGGTGAAATTATTGACATTTCGTATGCTAGTTTTAATATGAATGTTTATGTTCTGTTTAAACCTTTTCATATGGGAATGCATTGGACTTAATATGTGACGGGTGGAGCCCGCTATAGCTCCTAGATGCATCGGTAGGTCTCATGAGACAAACTAGTGTCTTGGCACAAGGCCTTGACAAAATATTATTTGTAGTCTTGGCACGAGGCCTTGGCTATGTGGTTATGATAGTCTGTCATTATGCATTCCAACATTATGAAAGTGGTTATTGATATTTCATGTGATTATTCGTCTAGTATAATATCCATGTGAGTAAGTAATGGCATTATTTTATTTTACTTTTGCCATATTATGCCGAAGTTCAAGTTCAATAAGGCTTTTGTTTTAGTTATACATTGCCTTAAATGCTTATGTTTTCTTATAAAATCTTCCGCAATATTGTTATCCTTACTGAGCATCTAAGCTCACCCCTTTCAATGTTTAAATATTTTCCAGGATGTGAAGAAGTGTATTATGACTGACTTGCGAGAATAGTCAGTGAAGATATGAGTGTGGACTATGAAGACCATGTTATTGTAGTTTGTTTACTTTTGATGTAATGAAAGACTTATGAATGTATCTAGTGTTTCCAAGGCTACTAAACTAATCGGTCTTTCGAGACTTGATCTTTTGTGATCATGCCAATGTTACGAAGTAATGCACCGACTCTGGGTAGCTGGGGTCGGGGTGTTACAGTTGGTATCAGAGGAAGTTTAGTACAAACCTTGGAAGCTATATTTAGATAAACTCTGATTAGATCACATAGACCTAATATGAACTTTGAGTATTAGTATAGAAGAACTTCCTAGAATTTTGGTATAGTAGAGATGTTGTGAGTTTTCCGAGAAATACATCCCTGTCTGGATACGAGCAGGTAGAGGCGGCTCTGGCACAGATGTACCTAGGGGTAAAACCCGAAAACACTTCTTTGAGCTAGACTCGAACGGGAACTGGTGCACGACAACGGGCCTTGCTGCACTCTTGGTTACGACACTCCCGGGAGATATGCTTAGGATAACTCTCATTTTCTTTACAAATCATTATGAAGGGTTTATGAGTATATACTTCCTCAAAGAAAACATTTTTATGATTATGGATTATATCCATAAATAGTTCAATTTATGTTAAGTGTTTTATAAGTATGGGATTATGTATTTTGATTCATAAACTGATCTAGTTTATGCCATTGTTTAGAAATGGCGCCTAGTGGAAGAAATGGAAACCGTATCAATGCACGCACTCCATGTTGGGATTTCCCTCCTTCTCAAGATAATTATAGTGGGGCTGGTGATGCAACTGGTGTCGATCAGCTAATCACCATACTGGGACAACTTACTCAGGTTATGAATAATAACCTTACCCGTATGGAGAACCCTGATCCACAGCGTGGAGGATCAATGTTAGATCGATTCATGAGGCAACAACCACCAACGATCAATGGGAGTACAAATCCCTTAGTAGCCGAGCAATGGATAAATTCCCTAGAGAAAATATTTTAGGCTTTGGGGAGCAGTGAAAGGGAAAATGTTATCATGGCAGTTTATCGCCTCACTGGAGATGCCGATCAATGGTGGTCACTAATTCAAAACACAAAGGAAGATGATGAATTAACAAACATGGAATGGCAGGAGTTCAAAGAGCTGTTCTTAGAAAAATACTTTCCTCGAGACCATCGAGCGGATATGGAAAGGCAATTTTTGAGTCTGAGGCAGAAGGAGGATGAGAATGTCGCAAAGTATGAGGCTAACTTTACAAGGTTAGCAAGGTATGCTACAGATTACATACGTAACCCAAGAAGTAAGACTGATCGTTTCTTTGATGGGTTGAAACCATTTCTCCGTCGGGCTTTAGTATCACAAACCTTCTCTTCATACGAAGGTATTGTCTCGTGCGCTATCAAGACGGAAAAGGAATTCTCTAAGTCTTATGACTTTAAAGAAAAGAAAGAGAAGAAGAGACCTGCTGATCAATCTGGGAATGGAAATAAAAGGAAGAAGGGAAAGGTTGAATATCCATCTTGTGGTAAATGCGGGATGAAACATCCCGGTACTTGCTTGAAGGGAATGGGAGTCTGTTACAAGTGTGGTGAAAAAGGCCACCAAGCTCATGATTGCAAGGGGAAGAAGGAAGCTACCAACGTTCAGTGCTACAATTGTAGGGAGATGGGGCATTATGCAAATGAATGTCCTAAGCGTCAAGAGAACTTACCTCAGAAAAGGCCAAGGGATCAAGGCCAGGCTTATGCTATCACTACTGCTGAGGTAGAAGCTCCGAAAGACGTGGTGGCAGGTAATTTAATGGTTTCCTCAAGTTTAGCAAATGCATTATTTGATTCTGGATCATCACATTGTTTCATATCCTCCCAGTTTGCTATGAAAATTAGATATTTCCAATTTGATTTAACAAGGGAGTTGTCGGTCAAAACCCCTAAGGGAAGTATTGTTAAAACAAAGTTTTGTCGATTAGTTCCCATTAGAGCACATAAATGTTCTTTACCTTCTGATCTCATCGTCATACCCATGATTTAATTTGATATAATCCTCAGTATGGATTGGCTTTTGGACCATGATGCAAAAATTTATTGTAAGAGGAAAGAGGTTATGATTCTTGATGATGATGATAAGGAACACCTTATCTTTAGAGCCGAATCGTCGCCACATAATTCTTATCTAGATCCACCCCCAGTAGCTCAACTAAATTCAATTATTGGGGAGGAAGAGAAGGAAATTACCGAGGGTGAGGAAAGGAAGATTCAAATAGAGGATGTACCTATTGTGAGAGATTATGTTGATGTGTTTCCGGAAGATTTACCTGGACATCCTCCAGAACGAGAAGTTGAGTTTTCCATTGATTTAATTCCTGGATCAAGGCCCATATCGAAGACCCCTTATAGAATGGCCACTGTGGAATTAGTTGAACTAAATAAACAACTAGAGGAATTGAGTAATAAGGGATTTATTCGCCCTAGTGTTTCTCCTTGGGGAGCCCCGGTTCTTTTTGTTAAGAAGAAAGATGGATCTATGAGGTTGTGCATTGACTATAGGGAGATCAATGCTATAACAATAAAGAACAAGTATCCCCTACCTCGCATTGATGATTTGTTTGACCAACTGCATGGAGCTCAATACTTTTCAAAGATTGACCTTCGGTCTGGATACCATCAGTTGTGTGTGAAGAAGGAAGACGTTCCAAAGACCGCATTTCGAACAAGGTACGGGCATTACGAGTTTACAGTAATGCCTTTTGGATTGACTAATGCACCCTCTGTTTTCATGGATCTGATGAATAGAGTTTTCAAGGAATATCTTGATGACTTTGTAGTGGTATTTATTGATGATATCTTGGTATACTCCAAAAGCCACGAAGATCATGAAAATCACTTACGCATTATCCTGAAGACTCTTAGAAGACATGAATTATATGGGAAATTTAGCAAGTGTGAATTCTAGCTTCATGAGATTTCTTTTCTTGGCCATATTGTCTCTAAGGATGGAATTTCCGTTGATCCTTCTAAAACCAAGGCAATCCAAGAATGGCCAGCACCGACAAGTATAACTGAGGTACGCAGTTTTATTGGTTTAGCAGGTTATTATCGACGTTTCGTCCAGAATTTTTCCAGATTGGCTAACCCATTGACAAAGCTCACACGTAAAGGGATTAAATTTGTCTGGACAAAAGAGTGTGAAGAATGTTTTGAAGAACTAAAGAGAAGATTAGTCAATGCCCCTGTATTGACTCCACCATCGGGGAATGATGGGTTTGTTATTTATAGTGATGCATAGAAGAAAGGACTTGGTTGTGTCCTTATGCAGAATGATAAGGTCATTGCCTATGCATCACGACAGCTAAAAATTCATTAGCAAAACTATCGTACTCATGATCTTGAGTTAGCAGTTGTGATCTTTGCTTTAAAGATATGGAGACATTACCTCTATGGTGAAAAATGTGAGATTTATACTGATCACAAGAGTTTGAAGTATATTTTCACACAAAAAGAACTCAACATGAGGCAAAGGCGATGGCTTGAACTACTCAAGGATTATGATTGCACGATACATTACCACCCGGGGAAGGCAAACAAGGTGGCAGATGCTTTGATTAGAAAATACCATGGAGTTTTGAATGTGATGATAATTGAAAGGGATCCAATTTTCTTGGATCTAGTGAAGATGGACATGGGAATTACTAGGGAAGGTGAAACATCAATGCTTTTTCAAATGGTTGCCAAACCATCATTACTAGAAAGGATTAAGAGTTCTCAGACCAATGATGAAGAATTTCAGAAGAAGATTAAAGATGTGAATGATGGAAGATTGAGGGACTTTGTGTATAAGGATGGAATTTTGAAATTCGGGAAGAGACTTTGTGTTCCCGATATAACTGATTTAAAAAGGGAATTGCTGGATGATTCTCATAGTTCCAATTTCTCTATACACCCTGGGAGCACCAAAATGTATAGAGATTTGAAGGAACATTTTTGGTGGGACAATATGAAGAGGGAGATTGCTGATTTTGTGTCGAGGTGTATGGTTTGTCAACAAGTGAAAGCTGGAAGGCAACATCCTAGTGGAGTATTGCAACCTCTTCCCATACCTGAGTGGAAATGGGATAATATTACGATGGAATTTGTCATGGGACTACCAAATACTCCTAGAAGGAATGATGCAATATGGGTCATTGTTGATCGTCTTACTAAGTCAGCACATTTTCTGGCTATATGGGAGGATCTACCACTTGAACGTCTAGCATGATTATATATTAATGTAGTTGTAAGACTTCATGGAGTACCCCTATCGATTGTTTCTGATCGTGATCCTCGTTTTACTTCAAGATTCTAGAAAAGTCTTCAAAAGGCCTTGGATACTGAACTTTGTTTGAGCACTGCCTATCACCCTTAAACAGATGGACAATCAGAACGGACTATTCAAACCTTAGAAGATATGTTGAGATCATGCTCTCTTGACTTTCAGGGTATGTGGGATCAATACTTACCACTATTAGAATTTTCCTATTACAATAGCTTCCATTCAAGCATTCAGATGGCACCTTATGAAGCGTTATACAGAAAGAGATGTCGTACACCAACCTGTTGGGATGACGTTGGTGAAAGAAAACTTGTGGGACCAGAACTGGTGGAAGAAACAATGGAAAAGGTGAAGGTAATCCAAAACCACATCAAATCAGCTCAAAGTAGGCAGAAGAGCTATGCCGATAACAGAAGAAAGGTTTTGGAATTTCAGGTGGGATATCATGTTTTCCTAAAGGTATCTCCATGGAAGGGAGTTATACGTTTTGGTAAGAAGGGTAAGTTGAGTCCCAGGTACATCGGACCTTTCGAAATTCTAGATCATATTGGGGCTGTAGCTTATCATTTGGCGATGCCGCCAAATCTCTCCAAAGTTCACGATGTTTTCCACGTATCTCTGTTGTGGAAATACATGCCTGACCCAACGCATGTACTCACCTATGAGGAATTAGAACTGGAACCCGATATTTCCTATTGTGAAGAGCCCGTCAGGATTCTTGATGTGAGGGAGCAGGTACTGAGAAACCGGACGACTCGTCTGGTAATGGTTTTGTGGAGAAATCATAAAATGGAAGAGGCAACGTGGGAACCTGAGGAACTTATGATGAAGAACCACCCGAGTCTTTTTATGCATTAATACCCTAGAAATTGCGAGGACGCAATTATTTGAAGGAGGGGAGAATGTAACACCCCAAGCTTCCACGGTACGTTTCCTTTCGAATAATGCAATAGCGTGTGTGGTACGCAACCTCGAGCTCTAACACACACCACAACTAATTAAACTAGCCGTTGTGAATAGTAATACCTAATTTTTGAAATTTTATAAATTTTATTTATCAAAATAGACTTCATCTTTGGATTTGGAATATCGAAATTAGCCTATTTTGAATTTTTGGTATTTTTCTGAGAACTTCTAATTTTTTATGAATAGTGAAAAATACTTAAAAACAACTTTTTAAATCAAAATAATTTATAGTGAAAAATTATACTATTTAGTGGTTTTAAAGTATAATTAGAATATATTTTTACCATCTTATCCAATGGTGGTCATTAGAATTAATTTAACATTGAAATCAGACATAAACAATTGTCAATCTTTTGATATAAATTGTTTCTTAGAAACACGCCATTTTTTGTAACAGCGGGAATTAATTATAAAATTAATTAATTCAGCTTATATGTTTGGAATTTTGTAAAATAGATATCATTTTTGAATTCGGAATATCAATTATAGCTTAGGGTGAAATTTTGGCTTTGTTCTGAAAAACTTCAATTTTTGATGAATAGTGAAACCACTAAGTGGTAGTTAAATAACTGATTTTTCATTTAAATGAAATATTACCACTTCTGTGATTTGATTTTTAAAAATCCGACATACATGGTTGTCATTAAAAAGTAAAATTTGGTTCAATGAGATTAAAATATTTTTTTGGTGAATAGTAACTTTTAAGTTCTTAATCGCGATTAGAGGTAATTAGTGTAGTTTAAGGTACAAATAATGTTTTTATAATATGAGATGAGCATGAAACTTGTCCTACTCCTATTGGATGAGTAATGGCCGACCAAGACAACCCATGTGTCAACTTGGGGACCCCATGGAGCCACTTTAGTTAGAAAATGACATAAACACCTTTTATTTAATGTTAAAGTAAAAAATGACACAAACATAAAATGTTTTACTAAAACAATTTTTACGTGGGGTTACACAAGTCCAAATTTTGATTATAAATATTCATTAGAAATATAAAAAGATTTCCTACATCATAGTATTTTTTTTTATAATTTTTAGACATTAAATAAATTAAATTATTTATGACATCATTATGATGTGGCGATGACCTCATTATTTAACGATTTAGATAATATGAGAAGATAATGAAAAATCCAAGGCTTACACTTGTCCAAAGCCTATTGGATGAAGCGATTTCGAACCCTTATCACCTTAGCCACGAATTATATAATTGTGGGACTTTTAGAATCCGAAAAGCATTGTATAATAATGTAACATTTCAATCTTTCCAAAAGAGCCCCTCCTCTCCTCTTATAAAAGGCCCCCACCTATACCACATTATTCACACTTTCATGCCTTTTGGTTCGGCCAAAATCTGTCCAAATACTCTCCCAAATTCTCTCCCTTCATCCTAGAAGCTTTACTTTAGTCAGAAAGCAATCCTAAGGAGTCCTTTTGATCAAATCAAAAGGAAGAACCCGAAGAAGAGGTAACATTTTCATCACCCTCTTTCATGTTTCTTCCTTCTTCCACTCCCTCTTTGTTTATTATTTCAATTCTAAAATTATAACTCCAGTATATTCTATATACTGTGATGTTATTATAAATATGGAACAACCATATTCAGTATTCTACCCATCATTTGAATGACATGTCACTATACGTGCGTACGTACGGCTTACCGTCTCCACGTCGTGGTGTAATTGTTATTCAATATATTATTATTTAGATGGGTATAATAATGATATGTAATTCATGTAAATAATAAATATAACATGATAATGATTCTGTATATATGATATACTATCCAATTATATATTATTTTAATATCAAAATAATGATATTGTCTCTCGTGCGTACGTACGGACTACCGTCTCCACGAACGTGTTGAGATTCATTCTCCGTCGTATCCATTCAAGTATAATTATCATTTGATGATTTAAAAATAATGTTTAAGGACATGATATCATTCTGGATATGAATAAGATACAACCTATCCATGAAAAACATGACTTACGTAACAAAACATATAAGAAAACGAGTAAGTTAACACCCGAAACAACGATAAATCTAAGATATTGTTAACAAAGCAATGTTAAAAGATCATATATGATATCATATGAATGTATATGATTCTTGTATAATTTAATAACAATTATTTCACCATTATACAGGAGGTTAACCTACTCCAACCAAGGAAAAGTACAAGGTAAGGGTTTACTTCACAACCTCTTCATTATCCAAGGTTGTTTATACATAATTATCTACTGGGACCTCGTTATCATCCACATACATGTTTCTTCAAAATGTATTTCAAAACATTTTTATTATTTACAAGAATATGGGTTAAAGTCATTTATACCCTTTTTGACTTTCTATAAGAGGAATCTTTCCGTCGTTTTCAAAATAAGGTCCTTTTTAACCTTTTCGACAAAATTGAGGTAAGAATGTCTTTTTTAACTTATACGGCGGGTGCGGTTATTTTCCGCCGTTATAAAATCTTCAAAGCTTTCCTTACAATCTTATAAGAATATTTTCATGAAAATGTTTTGTTTTATATGGCTCTTAAATTATTTCAAAAATAGAAAGAGATATTTCTCTAAAAAGTGTTTTGATTTCATCTATGTCAACATCCTTTGATGGATTTTACGCTTATTTGATGTTGATTTATTATAATACAAAACTTCTATATTGTATTGAAGGATTTGTGATATATTTGACTGTGGATGTGCTATTTTATACCATTCATAGTTTATGGTGAAATTATTGACATTTCGTATGCTAGTTTTAATACGAATGTTTATGTTATGTTTAAACCTTTTCATATGGGAATGCATTGGACTTAATATGTGACGGGTGGAGCCCGCTATAGCTCCTCGATGCATCGGTAGGTATCATGAGACAAACTAGTGTCTTGGCACAAGGCCTTGACAAAATCTTATTTGTAGTATTGGCACGAGGCCTTGGCTATGTGGTTATGATAGTCTGGCATTATGCATTCCAACATTATGAAAGTGGTTATTGATATTTCATGTGATTATTCGTCTAGTAGAGTATCCATGTGAGTAAGTAATGGCATTATTTTATTTTACTTTTGCCATATTATGCTGAAGTTCAAGTTCAATATGGCTTTTGTTTTAGTTATACATTGCCTTAAATGCTTATGTTTTCTTATAAAAGCTTCCGCAATATTGTTATCCTTACTGAGCATCTGAGCTCACCCCTTTCAATGTTTAAATATTTTCCAGGATGTGAAGAAGTGTATTATGACTTACTTGCGAGAATAGTCAGTGAAGATATGAGTGTGGACTATGAAGACCATGTTATTGTAGTTTGTTTACTTTTGATTTAATGAAAGACTTATGAATGTATCTAGTGTTTCCAAGGCTACTAAACTAATCGATCTTTCGAGACTTGATCTTTTGTGATCATGCCAATGTTACGAAGTAATGCACCGACTCTGGGTAGCTGGGGTCGGGGTGTTACAAATAAATTATTCAATCATGATTATATATTTACACATTTATAGATGAGATCTACGTGGTTGATTTTTGAAATTCAACTTCAGAGCCTCTACTAAAGCGCGGATATCCATTTCCCTAATACTACTACTTAGATAAAAAAAATTGTAATGTTCATATTGTAACTTTTTCATATATTCTTTTTATGAAATTTAAAACAATAGTATGTTGTTATAGTCTATTCTTATACTTAATATTTTTTATCCAATGATATGATAATCCTACAAAGTAAGGATAAAATGAATAATTTACTGTGGATGTTTTAATTTTTTGTCAATAAAATTTATGAAATTGAGATTATTAGTACTTTTTAGTGTTAAATATTAAGTGAAAAGTTATTTATTTAATGTTCACTTTCAGATTAGAAAATAAAATTTTAATTATTCTTTCCAAAGAACATAGATGATTCTGAATGTTGTAATCTGTTATCTAAATTTCTAATAGAAAACTTTTGATTTGAAAATATTTATCCATAAAGGAAACTCGTACTCATCATTTTATAACATTTAAAATGAGATTAAATTATTTATTAATTCAGCTATAAATGTATATTCATGAAAAATAGTTATATTTTTGTACATCTGTCAATGAATATCTCAATAGTGTGGGTTTTTGTTAATAATTTTACAACATTAATGATAAGGAGGATAATTTTAAATGACACTATGTAGAGAGTCTCTATCAATTTAAATCTCAATATGGTGTATACTAAAATCCTATAAGATAATGATCTATGTTAGAAAATAAAATTTGAACATTTAAAATCAATAGTTAATCAATAATTAATATAGAAAACAAGGTACACAATACGATGGTGTTGTGATATTTTGAGAGGATTTTTAGTTTTGTAACAATACATTTTCATTAATAATATCAACATTACATATGAATAACTATCATGATTTATAACACCAAATATTGGAAATTTAAATAAATATGAATTAAATTACAAAATAAAATTGGTGGGAATTTTATAAAATACATATTGAAAATTAAAATAATATATAAGTGGGAAATGGTAATGAGTAGATATAAATCATACTTCTCAACCTACTTCCCCTGGTTGGTTTCATTAACAAAATTGTATATGAGACATCATTGTTTTTAAAATAATTTTACATTTGGGTCATAAAATCATAAAAACAGTAATTAACTTATGATCCACTAAAATCCAACAAAAACACAAATATTTATATTAATTTACATGAAATGTACATATAAATGGAAAATTCAATATTCTTTCATCCTATATAAAATTTAGCATCTTTATGATGGATTTACCAATAGAATTAATCAGATTGAAATAAAACAAAAGAATAATAATGTGTTATACATATAATTAAAAACATAATGTGAGTTAATGAGGTTTAACACTATTTTAAGTCCAAATTATTTTCTTACAAAATTTCATATACATTAATATACATGCAATGATTATAGTATGCCTTGATTCTTTTTCTATTAATTTGTATATTTTTTCATGTATTAACTGTGTGTGTATAAAAACCAAGAAAACTAATAAGTGAACATGAAACAATATATACCTATTCAATGCTCGTAAAGAAACCTTTTATGAATATTATTATCAAAATAAATAAAATAATATCGGAAAAGTGGAAAATGAACTTCACATGGATGTACATATGTGGCTAATGTAAACATAAATCCACAGTGTTGTCTAGTTTCCATGAAGTTTCACGGATTTAGGGAAATTTATAAATTAGGTATTATATAGTAGGAACCTTCATGAAACAATTTTATAAACATTGATATTAGTTAAATTACACTAATTTAATATTAATTATTTAATCCCTATATAAATTATTATAGGATGTATATTATATTGTGAAAATATATTATTATTTCTCATCATGATTGAATAATATAATGCATTAAATGTACATATTGAAAAAAAATCTAAAATTAAAATAATTTTCTTCATGCCTATATTTCATACTCAAAATTTCACCTCCAGGATTGAAGTCTAAATAAACAATATGTTTAGAGTACATGGAATAATAATTGAACCTGATATTTAAAATTATAACTTGTATCATTGGTGATTTATCATATTTATTGGTAATTTCATTCAATAGAGTTATTGATTGTGACATTTTTGTAACTATGTAAATTTAAAAATAGTGTACATATAAATCATTATCATCAATAATGAAAATAATGAGATTCAACCTATTTTCTTTAGATGTAAACATTGATATTTCAGTATTGAAATTAAAAGGATACCTAATGCAAATGATAAAAAGTTTCTTTGTAGAAATTTTTTTCTATATCAAAGGATGGTTCTTCCATATCATTTATCACTATCTTCAATATTTTTTTAATGTGACTCTATATATATAAAAATATAGTTATCCATGACTGAATATAGGATTTCAAAGATACAACCCAACACATGAGAGTAGGTTTCCATTTCTTTTATAAATAATCATTTCATATGAAATAATCAAAGGATATTGTGTTCTTTTGTTTGAATAGCTATATTGAATCAGAATCTATATAATTAGTTTTTGGTATGAATAAAAGTATTACTAAAATGAAATCCAGTTAAAATATCAACTCCAATTTCATTTCCATCTAGTTTCATAATGATTACCTGAGTACTATTTCATAATCTTAATTATTGATCTATAATTTTAAATAACATAATAGGAACCCAAATATTTAATATAATTCTATGTGGATGAAACATTGATATATTGATTCCCTTTTAAATTACATACTTTTATAAGTTCTATAACCTATCAATATCAAAACATTTCGTCTACATTGAATTAAAATATAATAAATATTTAGTTATATGAGAAATCATAGATAACATGTTTCCATTTACATAAAATAAAAATAACAGTTCTATGATAATACTACAATTTATTTCAAGTAAATGTCATTATAATAATTTTTGAAAACATTTTCAGAGGTTTAGTTAATAATTTCATGAATTTATCTGTCGAATGATGTAATAAGATATGTTGTTGGAATTTGAATAACTATATCATGCTCATTAGTCTTACCAAGTTTGTCTTCACCAATATCAAAAAAATACATTGAGCGAATTCATCTATTTTGAATTAATAATCATTACATGAATCTAAATGCATTCTCATGAATTTTTCAATGATAAATCATTTTATTATCAACATAATTAAAATTCCATTATATGTTAAAACACAATACATTTTTTGTTACCACCTAGTATTATATGAAATATTTAAATAAATATCCTCATAAGATAACTATAAGGCCACAACATGTAACATTTTAGCATTTCCATTTTTTACTAACATGATATCTATAAAATAACGATCAATAACATCAAAAAATTATTAATGAATAATTTTCTCTTCATCCAAAATAATGATTTTTTAAATATAGTTAGTTCAACAAGATCAATTCCAAACCTAATATGGAAAATATAATTCTCAATAACAGATACTGGAATATGATATTTATATTTATTTTATCCTTCAACATAGAACGAGTAATGAAGATATTCCACTGGAAGAAACTATAAGAACCATTATACTCTTTGACTAGAGTAGGCATGCTAAATATCTCCAAAAAAGTTCTTACGCATTAATCTACATACGTTCAATTGAAAACCGCATAGGAGGAAAATAATGAAGGACTAATGACACCAACGACATGTATATTATCATTATTTATCCTAAATTGTATATTTTAAATCTAAATATGATGTATTTCATTCCTATAATTAAGTTCGTATTATAATAAACAATTTCCATGAATATCAATTAATGAATATATAACCAACATAGAAGGATATTAATGTAATTTTCTACCATTGATACATAGAATGATGTATATTTCATGAAACTCATAAATTTACCTTTGATAATAAGTGAGTCTGAAATTGAATAAATAAATATTGTATTAGAAAATATTATTATAATACAATTTGAAAATTAGTAATTTAGTCGTGTTGAATCTTATGATGGGGAGTGTGCTTTATATTACACCAAATAGTTATAATTTATTAATCAGACTATTACTATAGGACACAATCATCTCCATAATTTTAGGAATGAAATGTTTTATATAATACATATGAAAACATTAATTTAAAAAAAACTTACAATTGTAAATGATATTCAATATACTTTAATGATGATTTTATGGTTTATCCCTGATTCTTATACACCCAAATAACAAATTCATATCTATTTCATGTAACACATATAGTTTCTTATGATGTTCACAATGTCTTTAGTGTAAGGAAAATTGAGTTTATATAATAATATTCTGTGATAATAGTTTATAATATTTGTTCGTATAACGAACCATTGTCTTAGGGAAAAATAAAATCGATTTTTTAATGAATATGAGAAAAGGTTGTTTTGAAAAAAGTACAAGATTTATTTTTTTCTGGATAATTTATGATGCTTATAACATGGATTTAACATATTGTATGTATCAGAATGAGTATATTAAAAATTGTTATAGATAAAAAAATATGGAAAATTATACTAACATCATTTAAGAATACCTTTATATAAATAATCAGATCGTTTCAATCCATTAATGGAAAGAAAAAAATAATAGTATTTGGATTTAGGGATAGATATAATATTAATTAATTAATTGTTTGGTAGTAATAATAATTTAATGGGATATAATAGAAAATTAATAAAATAATATGCAATAAAAAATATATATCAATAGGTTATTTTTATTTATAAATAAGAAAATATAGTTAAAATATATACCTTTTGTTTTCAACTTCTAGAATTGGGAATAGATAATATATTCACTCTAAATATTATTAATAATGTTGTTAACATTCAATATATATTTATAAGAAGTTTCACCTTCAATCCTTGTGAGAAACAATCTCATATAATATGGCGCTCCATTTCTCGGTTACATATTATATAGTCTTCAAATAAATAATCCATTTTCAAGGGTAACCATTTTATCTCATGAAATTTTAAGAATTTGTTTTACTAAATCCACATATGTTTCAATTATTTCTTCCAAATATAAATCATTTTCCTCAAAGCAAAAATCAAACATTGTTTATAAATGTTTCCTTTACTCAATATATCTTCAATATTATCACTATTACTGTAGGTAACACTATGTTATCATCATTAATGAAAATTATATCGATTTAATTGTGGATATATGTAAACAATATAATTATAGTGAATGTTCTAGGAAGATTTATAAGGTGATATGTGTCGTCAGTCATAATAAATTTTAATATCATCTACATTTTATTTCTGATAGTTTCATTCTATTGGGATAATAAAGAGTCATTGTCACATGATCGTTACCATCATGGAGATATTTAAAATATTATTTTATAGAATAAGATTAGTTAAAAATATAAATATCTATATGATATTGATAATTCAATAGTAAAACAATGTTATAAAGAACCAAAAAAGAAGTTTTCTAAATGAACACCATACATGAATATCATACTGCTAGTATTCCATCTTCAATAAAGTATGAAATCTACATCATTAAATTTTTTACTCCCAAACAAAATTATAGGTTCGAACATTGAACATGTAAAAATTTTCATTGAAAGATACTAATGATTGAAGTTACACATGGTATATAAATCATTAAATTTTTTAAATATTCATGAAATCATGTTAATGAACCATTATTTTTAATTTTATGAGAAAATATTTTATATATATGGGGAATTCAAATTTTTTCATGGAAAATTAAAAGGATAATGTGGAAATTAGGACACCATCATTTTTTATATTCCACTATTAAAAATACCATAGATAAAAGAGTAGTATTATTTAACTAGAATGAAACATGGTAAAAAATAATAATTAATTTTCTACGTTTAATGAATAGTACTTCAATGATCATTACCTACTCATGACTTAAAAAAATAAATAATTCTCATAAATAATTAATTAAATAGTCAATCATACTACTGAATACACAAGATAGTACTTGAGGAATGTCTGGATTTCAAAGATTATTATTTGCATAAAATATAGAAATTTCAAGCCACGTTGGATTATATTTAAATGTTCATAACAGATTTGGATATCATTCTCAATTACAAATCTATATTTCATTTTGGTAATTTTGAATCATATACGTGGGTAAACCAGTAAAACATAAAGGTAAAAAGATATTCTTTCCAGCTGAAGACCCATCATTCTAACCTCTAAGGTATGCATCATGAAATCAATTTTAAATATCAACTATTGGTGACTTTTTATTAAATTAAATAAATTATAGTCTTTGAGACACAATCATTTCATAAGAATATACAAAAAAACTATTGGAAAAACCATCTAGAATGGAGTAGTGTTGATAAAACAATGGAATGGAATTAAAAGTGATAAGAAAAACATTCTCCCATAGTATCATTCCAGTGTCAAGAGGATATATTCAGTTATATCAGATGATAAAAAATATTTTCAACATATACATCCTAGCCTCCTTTTAAAATTAGAGTATATTGAAATATATTGTAGAATGGTTAAATATTTTCTAGGCATTGTAGTTTTGGGACCTTTTAATTTATTATTATACACCATTCAAGATTAATATCTTTAATTTCACAGACTATATGAATTTTAAATTTATAAGTAGTTGGTAAGTGATATGTTACAGCTTCCATTCATCATCATTTAAAATGTTATAAATATAAATTTGGAAGTTATTTTTACATAAGAACATCCCTTGCACTTATAAAATAATGAGAAAAAGTATAGTTTTAATAAATATTTTTTTTCCAAAATATTAGAATCAATCGTTGAGTATGAATTCCCTTATTAAAATACACGAACACATGATTTGATTCATTAATATAAGTAAACGATTATCAATGAATTTTATTGTGAGTATTATAGTAACATGATGGCTTGTATTCTATTATGATAAACATTTTTAATATAATCTATGTAATGTTGTGAGAAATTTTGTGGTTGTTCTTCATGAGAAACTAAACTACATACAAAATGGTATTTTTATCCTTTTGATATAAATATGTATTTAATGACATGATTATTGATTGATCCATCAAATTTCCAACCCATTTACTTAAATGAACACATCGAATTATAAATGTGGACATGCTAATGGAATCTATTTTCGTGATTATTATTATAATTTAAAATCAATGTTATTAGGTATTCTGGAAAACCAAGAATTAATACCAGCATAATATCTCCCAGGGAGAGACATCAAAAAAAAATTGGGTTATTTTTTCCACCCCATTTCTGAAATATCTCATCAAACGAAAACATTGAACCAAAATATTAGCATACATGAAAAGTATCCACGAATATTAGAGTATACATAGATTAATATTAAATATAATATAATTGGTTTCCAAAAAAGTAATAATAACAATATTGGAAAAAAAATTATTTTTTGGATTTATTAATGAGAAAAATGATGTTATTGAACTACCCTATGTTTTCTAACGTGTGATTTAATATTTAATTCTCTATAGCAATAAATGTTATTGTAAGTTTATGTACTATGTATTTAGAAATATTCACAAATTTGGTAAACATTTGAATTAAATAAATAAATAATTATTTTGAAATACCTATAAATTATGGAATTTCATGTATTATTCAATTTAATAATACATGTCTTCCTAACATAGTATAGATCATTAAATACTAAACATGTTTTAATTATTTATAATATAAATATTCAGTAGTGGTAATTATTTATTATGAAATAAATCATAGAATACAATACATATATCTACTACTAAATTGTGATATTTTGATTTAATTTTATAAAATACATGATGAATGAAATTAATTGAAAATACAAGTGACATTATTAATGAAACAATTACAATTAAAAGAGGAATGGATACGTAATAATATTGAACATAAATTGATAACATTTTATACTAGAATGAGTTGTACTTACTATGTTTATATGGGATCTAGGGGTTCCCTAACAGTATGTGCATCATTCTGTCAAGATAACAAGTGTAATAAAGAAGGATTCATTGTTTAAATACTCGTATGTATTATATATTCACCTATGTTCATTGTAATATAGTGAAATCATATTTATATTTTGAAATGACTTGTTATAACATAATATCTTTCCTTCGTTTTCTCTTTCATGATCTGAAAAATATTGATAGCATATTATAAAATTCATGAGTCATTGATGAAAAACAGGTTAGTATAATTTTATCATTTTATGCATATTTGGATTAGTTGAAATATAAAACAAAATTATTTTAGTGAACATAAAATAAACAAAAAATTTCAAGGTATAGTTGATAACTTAATCTATGTTCCTCTCTATATTTTATCATTGAAAGAAATTGTTTCACATATAAGACAATATAAACTTTCATTAAATGTATTTAAAGAACATGTATGAGTGGTTAAGTCTATATTTTTGGAATTAAAATAAATGAATATCTTGAATTATTCCCAATTTAGGGATAAAATTCTAGTAATTATTATTATGTATTAGATGACCTATTTCCTATTATTTTTTTATTAATATTATATATATCCTAGCATCTACAAGAATTTCTAGATATTTCATATATATGTATCCTATATTACTATTTTATTTTCAATGAGTTCATAAAATACTTTAATGAATCATTTTTGTGGAAAAAAATTAATATAATGTGTAATGATAGCAAGAAATAAAATAATTCATGTACTCAAAAACTGTTATTTTAAACATTAATAAACATTATGGAAAAATTCCAGAGATAATCCCGTTTTACATTAATAAATAAATTAATAAGTTAATGAAAGGAACATATTTTGGTAAACAATTTGAAATATAAATGGATAAACTAATATATTAAAATAGTTTGTATATATAAATTACTCACTTATTTATGTAATGGTTACCTATATTATAGTAGGTTTTGGTATGATGAACCAATGAAGCTTAGACCATGAGAAACTAAATAAAAATATTTAAGACAAGAAAAATAGTGAAATTAACAGAAAATTATAGATGTACATATGGTTTCAAGAATATTGAACCATAGGGGGATTGATATAGGCTTTCCAGATTAATGAAAAGTAGAAATCACTTTGATGGATGTGTCATTCCCATTTGAGAGTAGTTTAAAATTAGTATATAAATGATGTTTTTGTGGTTTTTTTCAGTCCCATTGAGGAATAAAAAGATATATCAACAACATTTTAAGTAAACTATGTGAAAGGAATGGATATATTGACATCCATCAAGTGAATGGGTGGGGACAGTAACTCTTGGAGATGTAGGGTAGAAATTTTGATTGGATTGAAGAGAGACTATAAAATCAATATATCTAAATTAATAATAATATTTTACAATTAAATATTAGGATAGTTGGTATATTAATGGATGGAATGGTAAGAATGATGAAATTATTTTAGATTGATATCACTATAGAAATCTGATTTAATTTTGGGATCTAGATAATATGGTGTCTCAATCAGAATAGGATCTATATTGTATAAGTTAGGATCACCAGAGGTGTAAGATGAAAAAAATAGAATGATAAGAAATGGGAAAAGATGCATTGAACGATACTACTAGAACACTTGGTTATAATCATGGGATATAGATAAAGGGGGTTCATTAGTGAAATGGTGGGCATGGAGTGGAAAAGGGTGGGGGAAATTTTAGAGGGAAAGTATTTCATGAGTGGAGGAAGTGTTTACTTAGGAGGAGCAAAGCTTCATTTAATACTAGATTACTATGTTTTCTATCTCATAAATAATTAACGTAGTTTTTAAATTCTCCAATGAATCGTAAAATAATGAAGTTTGATATGAGTGATCCAATATTAATAATATGTGTGAATTATCATAATCATATAAATAATACAACTACAATACATCTTGTTATTTTACACTATCAAAATGACTTATACTTCCCTTAATTCAATCTATATCAATATTAGTTCATACTATTTCACATTATGTTTTGTTATATTACAATTATAAGCCTAATCCTTTAATTTAACTGGGAATTAATTTCTTCATTATGAATTTTAAAGATCCATGTGTTCAGTGATGGAGCAATCAATGTGTTGTAGAATGATAGCTGAGAAATACTCTACTAACAATTTATAGGTTTATTACACATATAAATTTTTTACCATGAACAATTCCACTTTTAGTATCTATATAGGGATTTATTTATTGGGAAATCATCTACACAAAATGTCTCCCAAATTTTATAATATTATCCTATAAATAGAATAAAAAAATATTTGTTTCACAATGGTTCTCCAACACAAGCCCAAATGTGATATTAACTAATCAGAAATCAAAATAATATAATACTTAAAATAACTAATACCTCTAGTGATACCAAGAATAGTGTCTAACACAAATAATTGAATAAATATTACATTAATCTACTGATTTATATAAATTTTTCAATAAATAGTCCCTTTAACAATGGAAGGGTTTTGAGTTAAGAAAACTCCTTACAAAAAATATACATTTTTAATCAAAACACAATGAGAGTTATAAAATTCAAAATAAATTTAATTATTATGAAATAACATAATATAAAGTCAAAATAGGGAAGTATTTAATCAATTGGAAAGGAATGTTTTTTATATGTTAGACAAGTCTCAATGGATTGAAATATGAGACAAAGAAACCCCTATAATAATTTCATCATAAGAATAAATTCTATAAGAGTTGAATATCATGGAATGCAGCAATAAAATATAATTAATGGAATTTTATTTGTCAAACATAAATTAAGTAAGTATGTATCTATATCACATTCAAGAAATATAAGATAAAAATATAAAATCATGCATCAACGAAAGTGAACTTGAGAAAACAGACTCTTACCTTGCTTCCTGTCTTGGTAGCTACCACTCTATCTTCTTATAAGTCAAACATTACTAAATTATTCATCTATTTAAAAACCATTTTAATATATGATAAATTTTATATTCCCCATTTAAAATTATTTATTACAGATATATTTGTTAGTTTAAACTTAACTCCACCATCAGGTGTGAATAACATTAACGATTTTTGCATGTTTCATAATTCTAATGTCATTACCCATAAATTGAAATACAAAATATGATATCATTTAAGATAAAATAATATATTTCTTATATTGAATAAATAATATAATTCAACATGTAGTTTAGTTACTTTGCATTAAAATAGAATGGGTGTTGTCTTATTTTGGTTATTATATTGAATGACAAATAATACATTAGTAATAAATTAAATACATAATATAATATTAAAATAGCCATAAACCAATAATTATTTTAATATTATAGTTTTATTATATTAGGTTCCATGTTTCTATATTCAAACATAATGTATTTTTTATCGTATTACATGTGGGTTTCTACACCGACCCAAACATGAACGTGATTTTAATCGATTAGAGAGAATCGTTAAGGTGGAATATTATTTTCGAATAATATTATCAAAAAACAATAATATTAATATTATTTTTAATTAATTTTTATGATAAAAAATAGTTATAGGTGTCTAGATAATGTATGAAAATCATGATGAAGAAAAAATAATCGTTGAGTCTTTAATCCAAATGTACACGTGATTAGAATTCCCATTTCATAGAATATGAGAGGGCTGAAGGTTGATATTAAATTTAATTTAAAATCCATAGTTATATGATACATATATTATATTTACCTTATTTCAATAATTATTATCAACCATGTGAGGTATAAATAATATATATTATGTCATTTCATATAGGAGTTAATCCGCACAACAAAATAATGATTTTCAATTATGTTTTATAGGTTAATGGAAATGAGTAAATAAGTGTTATTAAATTAATATAAAACATATATATATACTAATGTTACATAATTACTCATATTATTATGTTGATATGATCTTTGGAGTATTACTTTTACAATGAAAAGCACAAAAAGTTATAATAAAAATTTTGGGGACATGATTTTTATATAGAAGTTACATTAAACCTGATTGAATTATGATAGCTATTTATGGCAATGGAATTTGTTTTTTGATAAGATTATAGTGAAAATAAAATTATATAGTTTAAAATATCCATTTGAGGTGTAGTGTATGTTTGAAATGGTGTAAGTGATATCTTTTTATTATAGTAGAGACGTTCACTTTTTGAAACATTCATAATTTTCAATAACTCCATGAAACTATTCAAGCAGAAATGTATTAAAAGTGTGCTGAATTACAATGTGTATTAGGATAATGTTCTAAATCAACACATCCACTTTTTGAAAGCTGATTTTTAATTTTTTTCTTATTCCCCAATGTAAATATATTTTATCCATTTTTTATTTGTTTCCATATAAACTATATCTGATCCTTATTATTTAATTTTGTTAACTAAGAATAAAATTGGACTTATTACCTAATATAAACCATATAATTTTAAATTTGAAAATAAATTTATCATATCCAAATTATACATTTTTTAAATGTAATTATTTAGATAAAAAAACATAATCATGTAGAAACAATCTCTGAAAGTATGATATTCTTCATATTTATATTTATATTTAATAAATAATTATCATTATTACAAATTTTATTACAATAAATCGATCTATTGTAAACCTATTTAATGTTATGGTCATTTAAAGTAAATAAACAACTAAATCACACCTTGAAAACACATAATTTAAAGATTGCACTGAAAAAACAATTTACCAGACTAAAACTTTTATTTTGTTCAAAGATATTGGACATTGTATTTATAAGATCAAAAAATATATTAAAATGTATAATTTAATACCTTAAATAAATATTATAATATATATATTCATTAAAATGACTAATATAATATTAAATACTAATAAAATCATAAACAATTTAATTTTTAGCAAAACCCTATTTTACACTAAAAAGCAGCCTTTTAGAAAAAATTATAACATTTGTGTGATGTAAATTTTCATTAAAGAACTCATGAATTTATTTTATATTATTAATTTTTTTTTACTATTTTAAAAAAAATTTATAAACAAGTGACAATATAATTAAAAGGAATATTATTTTAACATATTTCAATATTTACTCATATTAATTATTTTTTCAGCTAAAGTTAATAACTATTAATGATCTAATATTTATTCATATTTTCATACTAAAATATAATTTATTTTTACGTTATATTTATCATGTGACACATGTTATAGAACTTATTATATATTTTAAAGAATACAAAATCCTATGTCATTAGAAGGGTATGTCAGTGGATCATTGTAATATAGAAGTAATTCAATATTATCCAAAACCAAAATATGAGACTATGATATATAGTTTTCTTTAATTAGATGGATATTATCACTTATTTTTGAACAACTTATCAATACTATTTCCTTTAATCACCATGTTATCATGGAAGGGATTGAATTTTTATGACACTGATGAATGTGACACAATTTTCATGGAGCTAAAGTTATCTTGTCATTGCACCAATTCTCATGTAACCCTTTAGTGGACAAGTGTTTTTCATATATAATTATTCATCTAAAATGGATTATTAAAGGTTCTAATTGAGAGTGAAAAGGTGATAGCTTATTCCTTCCTTAAATTAATGGTTTGTGAGAATAATTATCTAACCTATGACATAGAGTTAACAATTGTAATCAACGAACAAAAGATATAGGTGATTCTTATTACCATTCAAATGTTTGATATATATACAGATCATATATGATAAAAGTATATATATTCCTATAAAATTATGATTATAAACTAGAGAAGATGATTAGAGTTGATTGAGGATTATGATTTCTCAAAACATTACCACCTTAGGAAGGAAAACAAGGTGACTAATGATTTGAATAAAATTAATATTTCTATATTATATGTCAATATGATCGTAAATTATTTAATATTCATATAGTGTTTTAGTATATAACATGGATTAAACAATGAAGGGTAAAAATATAATCATAAAAAATTATTATTCATCCATCAATCCATGGGAATTTTAGAGAGGCATTGAAGGAAGTTTTAGATATTCAAAAGAAAGAAAGAAGTGTTGTTTTGTTAAACCACAATTCTTTTAGTATTATAATTTTTTGTAATATTGTAATTATCTCTATTATATAATAATGAAATAAGGTTATATTGAATGAAAAAAACTATCTCATCATATGCTATTCATCCTGGAAGTAAGGTGATCAATATAAACCTCAAAGATAATTTCAAGTGGTATGACTTGAAGAGAGATTACAATTTCAATATCTTGGGAATTTTTATTCCAAAAAGATAATGATTAGAGGGGAGTTTAAAGGTGATGTTATAACTATAACTCATACCTATATGGAAATGGGAAAACATCACCACAGATCCCATTATAAGACTACCTAATACATCTAATGGGAATAATGTAATTTATGTTATAATGATCTTCTTATGAATTCATCACATTTAATTTCTATTATAGTTTATTTCTAAATTGATAATATTTATATTATATACATTAATTAAGGAGAAATTTTTTATGGATTTCCACATTCTATTAAACCAGATCAAGATATGAGGTTAAATGTAATGTTCTAGAAAATTATTCATCAACCTATAGATGATAGGTTTTGTTTTAGTACTACCTATCATCCTTAGAAATTTTTTTAGTTTTATAGAATCATTAAAACCAAATAGTATATTCTATGATATTATTATATTTATTTATATTGTGTTTGGGATCAACACATTCCACTTTTCTAGTTTCTTAAGAATAACAATTTCTCTCAATAATTCAAAAGTATCCATTAGAATCCCTCTATGAAATGATGTGGATGAATATGATGTACTTTAATGAAGTTGGAGAAATAAATATTTTAGGGACTGATCTATTAATATAAATAATATACAATTTAAGAGTTATTTACCCACACATTAAGCGATATCTATGTTAGAAAAAGAGTATTTCTAATAATCATTGGTGAGATCTGGAATTTGATTTTGGTGAAAAAGTATGAATTCCTATGAATTTATCAATTGAAAAAAGTTTATTAGTTTCCAAATAAATGGAAATATCAATAATAGGTATATTACCCTTTTGATATCAATGATCATATGAGGAAACTAGCATATTGATTAGTGCTCCCACCGAACCCCACATAAGTCTTTGGCGTGATCCATGTATCTCTTTTGAGTAAGCATATACCTAATCATTAATATGTACTAAAAATGCAGGTTATAGAACTAGATAATTATTATTCTTATAAATAAAAAGCATTAAGAAATATTTAAGTTCATAGATAAATTTCTGTGGAAAAATGCTACTATCCTAGATTATGTTCAATATAAGAATTAGAAAATAAATTAAGCTATATGGTAATCCAATTGTGTAACGAAGATAAAGTATACTCATTTGATTACATCACAATGATATAATTTCAAATGAAAAATCATTTTATTAGGGGTATAATGTAAAAACTTAGGATCTTATATTTATTCCTCTAATATAAATATGAATTAATCAGTGTTTTTCTTCTATGAAAAACCTAATACAAAAATGAACACGGATATATTCTAGAATTTATAACATAGACATCTAATAGAATGTATGGGTAGGATTATCTAATTATATACTATATACAATAATGTTATCCTTTATTCAAATTTATTAATTAAAACATGACAAATAGTAATTAAAATTTAATAAAATAATATCATCACTAAATTTTCTATATGTTTAAAGAAATTAACTTTCCAAGGTGTTATGTATTTTTATATAAAAATATAGTTATTACTATTGAAATTCTATTTTACTATATTTTATTTCAACTGTATGAATAATTATTCAAAAAGTAGATTCAAATTTTTTTTGAAATAAGATAGATTTATTTGATTGTATAATAGATATTTTATACAAAATGGGTTTTATGTGAGCAAAGTATTTTTATATTATTATTTTTTGAAAAGATGAATTTTTATATTAATTAATTAAATATTTTACAATTGATTAATTATGGTAATAATATATATATATATATATATTATTTATTCAATAATTTATTTTACGATTCATATAATTGTCAGTATGAGGTGCAGAAGGAGAGTAATTATATTTATATATATATATATAACATGTCTTTTCAGAATTTTTTTTATTCATTTTGAAATATTATTTTTAAAATTATTTCATCCCCTTAAAGAAATTTCATTTAATACCATAGAAAATATATTTGTAATCACATTTTTTATATTATATAACTATATCACTCTAATTTATAATTATAAGGATTAGTGAAAATATTAAAAAATGTATATGATTGTTGTGGTTAAAATATGTTATTGAAGAGACTTAACAAAGAGATTTAGGTAAAAGTACCAAATATAATAATATAAATCATATTGGTCGAAGAGATTTAGAGATAATATCATATTATCCTTGACTTAATTTCATGTTTTTGACCATTATAAAAATATTAAATTTTTTTATTTATGTGATTTATGTAATTTCAATTGTATCATTCCACTCACATAAAAAATCTTATCAAATTCCAACTATTATTAGTGAACATTAAGCATATAAGGTCTCATGTATTTATACTAATTTTATTGTCAATGATTTTTATCTACTCATTTAGTAGACTATCAAACTATTAAAACATGTTTTGAAACATAATTATGAAATTCATAACACATAAAAGTGTAGTTTATAGATGTATTTCAAGGATCAAAAGGTGTTTGAGAAGAGAAAATGATTTTCAAGAGTATGGATCTTTAATAAACAATTTTTTGAGAGTTTACTACATGAACATGGGTGTAGCTCATGGTTTTTTAAATTATGTCTCTGACCATGCAGTGTGTGCTTGGGTGGACTATGTTCATCATATGGGGTTCACAAGGTTTATCAAACCATGGGGCCAACTCAGAGTGCAGAATCTCCCTTGGATAAAAGGTGTTTATGGTTGTTCCATGGTTTTGAAAAAAATGTAGTCATACATTGTATATTTTCAAAGTGTTAAAATGATAAATTTTCCCCTCCTCCTTTGAAGGATCCATGTCTTTCTTCTCCTCTCATACAACCAGGACATCCCCATCGTTGGGGGATTTTCCATGTCCTTTCCTTTAGGTGAATATGGATCTCATCTATCTAGACTTTAAATAGACTATTGTTAGTTATGTGTGTATAGAATATTAAGTGTATGACTCATCATTTATATTTTCATCAATTACATCACCATATATAATGTTTAATTCATGCAATATAATTCACCTAATTTTTGAGAAGTTTTATGATTCCTTCTATTTCTCTTTTTCAAGAATGAATAAAAGACAAATAATTGATGAGTGAAGATCCCATGTTTTACATTTTGTGGTATAAATTCATTTCACTTAATATCTCATGGTTTAAAAATTATTCCATTTTTGACATTCCAAATTATCTATTTTTCTCCTAAAAGAGAAAATAACCTAAATTTATTATTTCAATAATGAGCTATGCCTTTTGTTATATTCGTTCAAATTATTTAATGTTGGTGACCTAACCACATTGTTTTGACAATTAAATTTTCATTTTGGTCCATCTTAATGATTGAACCTATAATAATAATTGATTAATTATTGAAAATGAATTGTTTTTTATTACAAATGAGAATGTGTACTTTATTTTCCATTATACTTACTTAAACATAAGTGAATGAATTTTATTTTTAACCATAGGGATAAAAACTACCTAAGTTAAATGAAATGGAATATGAATGGAATGTAATTCCAATGGACTTTTTTACTACATAAATAGAATATTAGAAATCATACACTATAATTTTTATAATTAATTTCCACTTACATGAAATTATTCATCACTTATAAAGGAATTGTAGCATAGAATTGTTATTGAAATTTTCTTTTTCTTTATTACTATGTTTAAAAAATCGAGTAGTTTGATTAAATAATGAGTGAATTGTAATACTATATCGCTTATCTCATTATTATAATTTATAACCAAAATTATAAAATATATTTTCATGAAAATATAAATATTCATGGAATCCCTTGCTTTATGGAAATTAGGCTTGCTATCTCTTACATTATGATACTAAGGCACGGTGTCCCATAATTTATTGTACTTTAGAAAGGATCCCCTTACTTTATAATGAATGGAAAACAAATAACATATGTTATGTTACTTGGGAATGGTGTACCTTACATTATAATTATAGGTATGGAAACATTGGTATGTCTTCCTTTATATTGTGATCAATGAATATGAAACGCTACCCATGAATTCAATTATCTAACATTTGACCCTATCTTGTAGATTCCTTGGTAATATTCCTTGTATCGACAATAGTGCATGTATATAGGTGAAAATGATTTTATTATGTATGAATATATATATATATAAATCATGGTAGGTTTAAGGATACATTAGAGCTTATTCCAAAGTAGTTATTGTCAGTTAAGTGTCTTCAAGGAATTAGAATTCAACATGTTATTATGTATAGTTTATCACTTCATTTGTTATCACATCACGCAAATTATTTTATATTAAGAGAATGGGTTACTATAAAAAACATTAGGACATTCCTTCTGAGTATATCATAAACTGTGTTAGGTCTTCCATTGTACATGGGTTCCCATAATGTCCTTGTGATTACAGGATCATGTGTGTGGATTGATCTTACTTTCTATTATCCTTTTAAGTGAGGATAGATTATCATACTAGAATAATGATCATGTGCTCATGATACCTTTGGAGATATCTATTGTGTCTTTTATTTAATACCATGTTTTTTTCATTCATTATATTTATTTTGTATCTCCACTATATGACTATCTGTACAGTGTACCTTGTCTATAAATGATCATTTATTTATTCTTAATTGATTGTTGGACATTCCTATATTTTGATTCTTAATTTATCATTAATTATATGGTATTTATTACACATCTGGTGGGTGTTTTCTCTACAGTATATGTCCCTTAGACCCTCAATACTAGCTGAAAGCCTCTAGTGTACAAAGTGTCATGCTTGACACCTTATATTGAACAATCTTGGGCACTATTTTCATGGTTCTTGGGTAAGTTGTTAGAAATTATTAAGATAACATTACTTTTTTTCATCCTCTTAATGTTTTTTATGGTAAAAAAGAGACTAATAATGTTTTCACACATGGTAAATATCTTGTGTCAAGGTCCATCCAATCTATGCTTCAAGGAAATATAATTTTGTTAGTGAAGTAACAATTGTTCAATATTACGGTTGATTATTATTTCACTTTGGTGATTATTATACTCCCACTAGTTATTTATTAATTGGTTTATGTATATTTACCCTTTTCTAGATATTGAATGGAACTACTACTATATACATCATCATAGGAAAATAATGATTCACTTTCCATGTATACGAATTCCATGAACATTACATAGTATGGTCCCTAATTCATGACGATTTGTATACTATTATGTGTGATTTATTAGCATGATTATTTGTATTCCATGATGTGTTGATTTTCAATATCTCCCCCTTATAATATAATTCTTATTAATAATTACGAAACAATGAGTGTTAACTAATGTGTTATAACCAATCTAAATAGTCCTTTCACATATATTTTCACATTGTAATTTCATTTTACCACCCAATTTCGATATGTTTGAGTTATAGGACCTTGGATTTGTTGGATGAAACATTTATGGTTTTAATTAAATTTTAAAAAAACAATATATATAGATTATGGGTTCTATATAAATTTGGAAACAATGACACATATAATCAAACCATATTTAAGGGTATTTTATAATCTAAAAATGATTGTGATAACTGCAATGCAGTTACATTCAACTTAAATATTTATTTTATTTCAAGGATAATTCACTTTTAAGGGTTAGTTGGAACCATCACAGTAAGTCCAGTTTAAAGAGAGGAAGAAGTAAAGTACCTTGATAATATTAGCCAAATAGAAGACCTCTCAAGCATAATAGCAATTAGTTCTTCATGAATTTAGTCCCCTCAGGAACTGCTAAAATTGTCTCGCCTCTTCCCGTGGTGTTTCATGGAGTGTTTGCCTCCGACCATTAATTATGAATTTGGGTAGATTCACTTTGAGCTCTAGGAGTATGATACTTACCATAGAATCTTCCAAGGATGATCTCATTCTCGTTATTTTCTAGGATCACCACCGCTAAGGCTGTAGAGTTTCGAGTAGACCTCGTATTGACAGTTCTGGGTATATTGTAGTAGTCCCTTCATTGTTGAGATTTCTTCTCCTTTACAGCTTCAAATCCCTCACTATCAGTGCCAGCAGTTGTTTGTTTACCATTATCCACATCAGAAGTAATTGGGTCATCATCAGACTTGATAGCAGCATGCACCTCTGCCTGTGCATCTTCCTCATTTGAAAATTGATGACTGTCTCCAGCCACTGTCTCCCTACTACAATGCATCCCATTGTTCGTAACAGTAAATCCAAGTCCAGTGTCTACTTCAGACACGAGCTTCTCAGCATCAGCGGTCCCTACACATGAAGCAGCTTTGTGGTTATCATTAGATCCATTAGTACTGCCAGAACCTTCAGCGACATCAGAACACGTGTCATCCTTAGCTTATTCTGGGGTTTTATAGCCCAGAAGGAACCTGAAACTGTACCAGAACGACCATCCCGATTAGAGGTACCCCCATGTACTTCAGATAGATGCATTCTCTCTTTATCCTTTGCTCGAACAACTGGATCACCATCTTGTTTGACACACCCTCCCTTAATCATCCCGTCCTTGGGACCACATGGTAATGATTATTATGAGATAAATTAGACTTTCATTAAGTAGGTCGGTCTCACAATGTTGTTATGAAATGAACACATTAAGGGTATTATAATTTTCTAAATAAAATAGTTTCCTTGTGATTCATTTTTTTATAAACCGTATTAACATGATGGGAACCTCATTAGAAACATTAACATTAATATGTGATTAGTACATGAAAACATTGGTGGCTGATTATGAAAATTTAATAGTCATTTATTGTGTCGGAACCTACTTATATGGCGTTACATAAAAATAAATTATGGTATCATACATGAAATTTTCCCTTAATTAATAAAATCATTATTATCAGATTTTGAGATTTTTTATTATGAGGTTTCTATAAAATAAAATCCCAATTACAATATAAATAATGATTTTCTCTATATATTTTAGGTTGAATTTTTCTAAATTGAGTTAGTTGTGAATAATCATGATCCAAATAAATTGTTAAAAAATTAAAATTGTGAAATAATTTGAAAACTTATTTAGGGTAATAGATAAATAATGTGAATGTTTCATTTTCTTTAAAAACAAGTACTTTATATCAATAGTATATAAGATAATTTAAATGTAACATTGTGACCCTAATGTCCAGAGCCAGTGCATTATGTTATTAAATTGGCATGAATACAAAGAGTCAAACCCCGTGGGACTGATTGGTTTTGTAGTATTGGAAATCCACAATACAAACATCATACAAAGAATATATCATAAAAAATAAATACACCAATAAAATAAAATAAAATAAAATAAACAATATCCTTGAAATCATATTTAAAGGAGTTCTCTTTATAACATGGGTAAAGAAGACATAATAAGGGTGAAATGAAATGATCGGTAAGGGTAAGTAAAGTAGAATAAATATTTAATTAATGAGAATAAATAAAAATGGAAAGTTATATAATTAATATCACATGCCATTAAAATAAATGGATATAGAAAATTCAATATGGTAAGGTGTGAAACTAAAAGTCATGCCATTTAATTAAAGAAATTAAACTTTAATGTATCAATATATATGTCGACACAAAATCTCATGAATGGATAATAACTAAAACTAAATTAGTTAAATAATCAATTTTTGGACACCATGATTCTTAGGAACAAGAAACCAATACTATTATGATCTTTCACAATACTATTTAAATAAAATCTAAAATCTATTCTACAATGGCTAAGTGACTATTTTGTCTCCTGAGACTACTGATGCTTCCAGGTGTTTTATATAACTTGTACCCAACCATTTCATACCATTCCACAACATTCATCATATCTAATAATGGATTTAATCAATAAACCATACTCCATTATAGATATCTATATTGAATAAAATATAAAGATTGTCAATAATTCCCTAGTTAATAAAATAACTATAAAAGTGAACAATTTATGTGAAAATTGTATTATGTTTATGAAATAATAATATCCATAACTCAAGAATGTGGATATTTAAACAAAGTTATTATTAAAATATAAATTCAAAAATAAAAATATTATGTGATTCCCATGGTGATCAATATAAACATTCACGAGGAAAATAATATTATATCATTTCTAAGTGTCCCATAACATATTGAACATTAAAATAGTCATATCCATGAATGAATAATCCTTAAATGAAACATATAATGTCATTATAATTAATAGGTTTATGATAAGACATTTCAAATGGAATTTTAAACACCAAATAAATGAAACTAGGTGAAAAACAACAAATATGTATCTATATAAATTGAGATGAAATCAGTTACATTAACCTTCCTTTTTTTGTGGTCTTTATCCTCATATATATTTGTTGAAATTTTGTTTCTCATATATTCTATAACAATTTTTATATTAATAATATCATATATTAACTTCTTAAAATATATTATTTCCCATTTTTTATCTAACATTCATTATTTTAACTATGTCATGTATCAATTTCCTAGTTTTCTCAAGTATGTTTTAACTTGTTACATGTTGTTCCTATTATATATATCATGATTTAATCATCTCAATAATGTAAACCATGACATAAGTATCATATATAATTATAATATATGTATTTAGAATAGTCTATAATAATTAGATATTATAAAGGGAATGCATCGTTCAGGGAGACGGTAGGTTGTATGTATGAATGAATGCAGCATTCATCTCATTATCCTATATAAAAATAATGAAATGTAAATTATATTTATACTAATTTATATTAAATTTTATTAAAAGGTTGGGCCTGAAGCCTCAATTTATAATTTAAAGAATAATGTAATGTATAAATGTATGTGTTATAAAGAGATTAAAGAAGAAAAAATACATAATAAATACCATATATAACATATATATATTTAACCAAGTTTCGATCATATTGGCCACCATGAGAGGTGGTAAAGGAAAAATGAACAATCATCATTTTGTGAGGTTGTAGTTCATAGTGCAAAGAAAAAGATTATTTGTTATACATTAGATTGAAGTGTGCATATGTTTAGGTATAAAAAATAGCATAAAAACATTCTAGTATATTTTGGATACTTTTTTATATAATAATAGAAAAATAAGAGTTGAGTTCTGTAGAATGGAAATGAAACTAAAGAGCTTATGGATGTTTGTTACCTCTTAATCGAGAAACAACATTTGGTTTGAACTAAATGGATTCCTTCAATTTATTACATAAAAATGGAAGGCTTATATGATGATTTAAGGGATATAGGGAGAATATTAGAAAATATTTTTAACGATCCATAGTGCCTTGAGACATGTAAGGAAGGGGTAGAGGGCTTTCATTTTTTAGTGGAGGGGAGTGGTACTCTTGTAAATACAAAATGGTATACATTAATAGGAGTTATAACATAAATAAGGTGTTTTAAAAAATGAAAAATAATATATTAAATGAGAATTATATTTTATTCAAACCTCCACCATTTATAAATATTCATTTTAATAATCTGGTTACTTAACTTTAAAGATTCTCCCATTGTATCATTTTGGTTTTATTTAAAGAATATAGTTTTCAACCTATGTACTTTAAACATTAGGACTAAAATTAAATTAAATTATTTAAAATATATATATATATATATAATTATTTAATAATATGATTCATAATTTATAAAATAAAAATCCCAAGTGTTTTGGAAATTATTTTTAAAACAAATGAATGTGGTGTGCTAAAACACTACTTAAACGCAGATAGTGTTAGAAACATTTTGCAATATATTTGTAAATATTTTAATTATAAAAGATCAATTTTTCCATTGAAATATAATATTTAATATTAATTGACACTTAGAAAACTATTTTCAAAATATTGTATTTTTATTAATTTTAAATCATTTAAAAACATATTATTCTTTGTAAAATAAAAAAAATTTCAATTTTTACATTATTTATTTAATTTTAATTTCTAAATATCAAAACAATAATGTAATTTCAATATATTATTGTTATTTTCATTTAAAGTGTTATATTAATCTAGAAAAATAATTATTTAATTTAATTCAATCAATATAGTTCACTTTTAATATTTATAATATCATTTATTTTAGTAAATTATTAAAAAAATAATCATTGTGTTGGGATTTCTTATTTATTTTCAGTAAAACAAACTGTCTCTAATATTTTTTATTAATTATTATGATAAAAACAATACATTTATTTTTCAAAATGATATGTATAACCAAATATATTATGTTATTTAAATATCTCAATGTTTTATAAATTTTATAGGTATGGAACGTTACTTTTTTGTCTTTTTTCTTTACTTAAACTTTTATATAGGTAACATTCATTTAATAATATCTTAATAACAGAAAATTATGAAAAATGGGGTTACGGTCGAATTATTGGAAACCAATTGATTTTGGACAATTTTCTGTATCATTTTGGTCCCTAAGATTATTATTTAGTCCTTTATTAAGATTAATTTTACCTTAATCACCATAAATAATTTTTATAACTTTCATTAATCTTATTGGTAAAAAATTATTTTGATCTTATTAGAACACAAATATTATAATGATTAAATGTGTGTACGTCTGTTAATCAAAATTCAAGTCACAGATGTGGGGAAATTATGATTAATGGTAATCCCACAGATGTGGTGAGAATGATTATTTTTAATGAAAAAATGTTCAAAAGACCAATATGTTTTTAACTATCATTTTAACATAAAAGGATTCCAATGAACTAAATTTGATTAATATATGCATAATTTATCAATTTTTACTTTTAACCCCAATTTAAAATATAATTTAACAGTAATCATTATTTTAAATAAAAGGATGCTTTACCTAAATTGCATTAATTTTTAGTATTCATCAAAAAATGAGGTTTCTTAGAAATATCAAAAATATTATCCCTAATCTAATTTCAACACTGTGAACTAAAATATTGTGTTTATTTATAAAAATAAAATCCATAAAACTATCAAAATTTATTGTTAATATAGGTTCACTATTAAAATGTTGTAAAAATCAGTCCTAAATCTAACATAAACTAATTCAATGTTGTGTGTAGCATAAACTTATCATTGCGTAAAAATCATGAAAAAAACAATATTATATTTATTATGACTGGAAAATATTTTAATATCCTCAGGTGTAAAAATCTCCCCATATTAATTAAATTTTGTCCTTGTAATTTATAATTGATCTTGGTAAGAAGGGGATTGATATTTGAAATCCTTATTATTGAATGAACCACATAAAAAATAGGCTCAATAAAATGTACTATAAATAAGAATGAAAATGAAATGTGAAGTTAAGAACATAACATAGATTTTGAATAGAGGAAAATAAGTGAAAACCAGGACATTAAATATAAATCAAACAATTATATCATAATGGAGAGTGATGGAGAACATGTTTAGCTAAAAGTTGTATACCAGAAAACCATAAAACAGTGGTGTGGTTTAATATCATTGATATTATAAACAATAAAGACAATAAGACATAATTTTTCAATCGAAATCATTATTCTAGAGTTTGGAATTCCTTCACTCATTATGAATATAAGTAAATATACATTCTACAGACATACTATTTTCCTTTGATTATGCCTTGAACCATATCTACATCATCTCTTAGCACATGATCCATCTTATGTTGAATTAATACATTAAACTCCAAAATCACAACCAATGATCAAGTTAAACCATTTTTTTAAATGGTTAACTTTTCTAAAAGATTATGATCTAACACTTTTGAAGGAAGGCCATTGTATTTCCAAAATTAATTAATCATTAGCCTTAAATCATCACGAAGTAGATCTTTAATCATCACATACTGAATATTCAACACCTTAATCATGTATTCCCCTAAAATATGGTAATAAATTGAATTACCATGAACTCTTCCCAATTACATAAGTAAAAAATATGTTATTGGACATATACCAATAATCCAAATGTGCTGTAAACCACATCAATAATAGCATAAACCACTTTTTTACAATACATTAATTAGTTCAAATTTAGTTAAAAATTAAACAATCAATCATTTATTTAACATTTTCTTAAAATCAATAACATATTAAGGGTTTTTATCACCTATATCATGTATTTTCTAAAAAATTTTACTTTCTAATAAATAACATTTCTTTTTACCATTTAACAAAAGATATAAAATAATTAATGAAAAATTACTACATTACAATCCTTACATATTTAAAAAATCATTTGAGGAGACCATAATAAATAAAATAAATTTACAACATATTTTATTGATCCAAATATAGAAGTAAATTAATCATTCCACTTCGGTTGTTTTAATAACATATTCATGTCATTGATCCCTTATCTTTTTTTAAGGTCTATTATCAAGATTCATGAGACATTCATTTTCAAATGGACCCATATCCTTTAAATTATAACACTAAATATCAAGGTTTTCCATCCTCCAGTGGCATGATTTTTCTTAGTGACCCTTTTCTCCACCCATATAAATAATTTCAAATCCATTCAAACATTTAACTGAGTAATTTTTTCTACACTTATAACATGTTTCAAAATCATTGATTCCTATTATTTTTTTTAATAATTCCATTTTTCATGGAGTTCATAAGACCTATTATTCTATTGGGTTTCCATGAATACATTGGATCTTGATAATTCCTTTTTTATTTTGATGTTTGATATAACTATCTCTCCATAGGATGAAAAATAATGAGAGAATAGTTCCCTCTAGATATTTTATATAATGCCTTTGAATAAGTGGTCACTCTTGATCTTTTTATTACATATGTAATCAATAGTATACCTATATAAATTTTTTAAAGTATCTTCACAATCTACAAAACTATCTTCTTCCTTCTTATTTATGCTAAGGAAATTCCTCTTCAAAATAATTTTTTGGTCTTGAATCATGGATTTATTGGAGAATGTCTCCTTCAATGTTCTTAAATCCATGACAAAAATTTTTTATTCCTCTCTTGTATTCTTGATAAAAGACCTCCACTAATAAGAATCACCTTGGAGACAATAGACCATAGGTGTAACCTTTTCCTTTTCACTACATTCTATGTCCATAAATATCTTCTCTATATACTTAATCCATTATTCAACTATAATTGGATAATTATTCCCACTGAACGACAAAGGTTGTTGTATCATAAAGTGATAAAGAATATGATATTCCCTCTATTGAATAGGTTTATACATTTTAGAAAGGTTATTTGTCGTAAAAACGTTGTGTTTCCCAAATATTTATATGATTTTCTATATTCCAATATATGCAGAATTGGTTTCCTCAACAAGGAAATATCTACATTTTCCATGAGTATTGAAATTGTTAAACATTCCAAGTTATATTTATAATAAATGACATATATTGTATTAGAAAATAAAATTATTAATATTTTATAACTCTAAATATAGTTTAGCACATGATATAAATTTATGAATCTTAAATCCCTGAATCATAATCTTTAGTTACTATGGAGAAATATTTACTTTCTATTTTATCAAAATGATAGGTAAAAAAATTGAAATACCCTATGTGTAACCACTGAAAGTTTCAATATTGGTGCATAGTAAGGCCCATTTTCATGTACAAGGTTACACTGATTTCTAACTGTAACACCATGTTAGAGTTATTACTCCTAGGTACATAAGTTCCAGAACCACGTCCACTCGAAGTATCTATAATAGGATGTATTTCAAGGAATACCCAAATAATCTATACCTTACCAAAATTCTAGGATGATCTTATATACTTATCCTCAATTTCTATATTATGGTTATGTTTCCTAATCTATTACTTCTAAATATAGATTCCAATGTTGTTGTTATACTTCCTTTGAAACCAACTTTAATTCTTCGACTCGAGTTTCCGGGTGCCGGTCAATTATGTTATTACATGGGCATGATTATAGGGAATCTAATCCTAAAGGACCATGTAGTTTAGCTATCTTGAAAATCCATAATACACACATGATACCCATAATGAATTGGGAAATATAAAATAAAAACATGATACATAATAAAATTAAATAAACCACATCCATGAAATATTTTTCAAAATATTTATCTTCATAACCTAGGGAATGGAAACATAATAAGAGTGAGATAAAATCCTCAGTAAGGGTAATTAAAGTGGAATAATTAGTAAATCAATTAGAATAAATCAACATGGAATGGTAAATAATTGATAACACATTCCATAAAAATAACTACATATGGAAAATTCAATATGGAAGGGTACGAAATTGAAACACATGACATTTAATAAATGAACTGAAAATTAAATGTATCCGTAAATATGTCAATAAAAAATGTCATTAATGAATAATAACTAAAACAGAATTAGGTAAATGGTTAATTATTAGACTCCATGTTTCCTAGGTACATGTAACCCGTGATGTAAATATCATTCACAAGAGAGTGTAGATATCAGTTAAAACCCCTTATATGGTGGCTAGCCAACTATTTCATCTCATGAGACTATGGATTCATCGAGGGACTATCTATAATTGGGATCTACACATGTCATACCTTGAATAAACATTCCTATTATCTAGTAATGTATTTAATCAATATGCAATATAAAATATCCAATAATCATATTGAATAAAAGATAATAATTTATCAATAATTCAACAA
Organism: Viscum album; assembly: GCA_963277665.1. Classification (NCBI taxonomy): domain Eukaryota; kingdom Viridiplantae; phylum Streptophyta; class Magnoliopsida; order Santalales; family Viscaceae; genus Viscum; species Viscum album. The sequence goes on along the minus strand of OY728150.1, from coordinate 407,936,701 downwards.
TTAATCAAATAACTATCAATGTGAACTCTGTATGTGAAAATGGTACACCATTTGGGAAATAATAATATAAATCACCCAATAATGTGGGTATTTAAATATTTTTAATTTATCAAGATAATTTTAACAATAAAAAGAATGTGATTTTTTAAATGTGATCATTAAACACATTATTTTGGAAATTAATCTTTAAACATTCAAAGGGATCCCATTCCAATTTGAAATATTTAGATAATAATATCAATGAAGGAAAAATCATTAAATTAAACTTATAATATCATGATAATTAAAATTTTTAGGATATAAAATATAAGATGGAATAATATTCTCTATAGAAAAGAAACTAGGTGCATAATAACAAATATGTATCAATGGTATGTAAATTGAGACGAAATCTCTAACATTAGCAATCTTGTTTGTTATGTGGACTTTATCCAAGAATGTAGTGATTTAATATATTTTACATATCGATATGAGAACCTTAATCATATTAATAATATTATATATAGACTTATTATAACATCTTATTACCCATTTGTTTACAAACAATCATTATTTTGACTATTTAGAGTGTTATTTCCCTAGTTTTCTCAAGTATGTTTTGACTTGTTACATGTTGTTACTATTATTTGATCTTAATTTGATAATATCCATGATATAAACCATAATAAAATTACCATATATAATCTTTATATATATTTATTTATAATTTTCTATAAAATTGGACGTGGGAAATAGAATGCACTATTCCTGGGGAAGGAAGGTTGTACATATTCATGAACGCTAGTTTCATCTCATTGTCATATTTTACAAGAAAGAAAAGTACTGAAATGTATAATGATGTATATTGTAATTATAGAATCATATTTATGTAATATGTGTCATATTGTTATATTAATATCATCCTTAATATGTTCCGTGTATAACATGAACAAATCACATTGCATTGAGGGGGCAGTAGTCCACACTTCCACAATCGATGTTATCATATTTACAAAAAATGAAATCTATAGAGGTATGTGAAATATAATAAGTAAAGAATAATATAAACATGATAAATATCAAATATAACACAAACATATATATAATATAGTATCCATCACAATGGCCACCATTATATGTGGTAATGGAAATTTCAACATCCATTTTTTAATGATCTATAGTTCATTGTAAAAAGATTCAGTATGATTGTTACCTGTTAAATGGAAATGGGTGTATCTTTAGGTCTAAACCTTTTCATAATAATATATTTTTTTATTTATTATATTTTTTTGTTATAAATTTATATAATAAGAAGCATTGATGGGTAGTAGAATTGAGGTAAAATTAAAGAGCCAAAAAAATTTGTTTTCTGTTTATCAGGTAACTACCTTAGTTTTATACCAAAAAGATTCCTATTATTTCTCCCTATACCAGGGGAGGGTTAAATGAGGAGTTTAAGTATTTAGGGTGACTTTTGGGGTATATTTTCGACCCAAAAAAAGAAACATTAGTGGTGGGAGGAAGGGGTAGATTGAATTCCATTTTATAATGGAGGGGTAGTGGAACTCTTTTAAATACCAAAAGGTATTCATTCATGGGGGGTATACCTTAAATAATGTGTAAATAAATAGTAAAATAATGTATTTAAGCAGAATAATTGTATATTAAAAGATTAAACAAACAAATATATGATTATTTTGGTAATTTGGTTCCTTAACTAATATGATTCACCAATTTTATCAATTTGGATTTTATTAAATCATATAGTTTTCTATTCTATGTAATTAAACCCTTAAGTCTAAAATAATGTTAAATTTATTAGAAAATATATAGACACAAAATTATTAATATTATTCCTTCTCAAAAAACTAAAATTCTCATGTGTTTTTGAAATTAATTTTAAAACAAGTGCATGTGACGTGCTGAAACACTGCTTAATCCTAGACCGTGTTAACAACATTTCTACAATATATGTGTCAATAGTATGATTATAAATTATTAATTGGTCCATTAATATACCATATTTAATATTTAATAGTTATTTAAAGTCACTTGGAATAATATATTTTTTTTATTAATTTTAAATTATTTAATAGAATTTCATTTATTTTAAAATAACAATAATATAATTATTTACATTATTTGTATAATTTTAATATTTAAATATAAAAAAAATTGTTGTAATTAAAATATATTAATATAAAATAAATTTAAAATGATATATTCATCTAAAAAATAATTAATTACAATAATTTAATCAATATAATTCACTTCAAATATTTTAAGTATAATTTATTTTAGGTAATTATTAAGTACATAATCACTATGTTTTCATTTATTAAGAATTTTATGTAACTAAATACCCTAAAAAATTATTGATAAATTACTATATTAACAATAAATCCATTATTTTTCAAAATGATATGTATAACTGAATATATGTTGTTTTTTACATGTGTATGTTTTTTAAATGATAATGGTAAGGAATGTTCTCTTTCTTTTTTTTCTTTACATAACATTTTATATATAAAAATTCCATTCAATAATATCCCAATAAACCCTAATATTTTAACCAAGAGGTAATATGATCAAATTATTAGTATCCAGTTGATTTTAGATGGTATACATGTTATTTTCTCCCCTAAGATTAAGGTTTTGTCCCTCACTAAGCTTAATTTTAACTTAATCACCGTAATTAATTTTAATCACTTCCACTCATATTTTTATTCAAAAATTAATTTTATATTATTATACAAAAAATATTATACTTATTACAAATTTATAGGTCAATTTTAAAAAAATCATATCATAGATTTGTGGAAGTTAATATTAATGCTCAACCCGAAAACGTGGAGAGAATAGGGGTTTTAATGTAAAAACATTCAAAAGATCAATATAATTTAAATATTAAAATTTTTCCAATGAATTTAAATGGATAAATATATTAATTAATTATCATTTGTGACTTTAAAATCCAATTAAAAATACAATTTAACACTAATCATTATTTAAATGTAATGGTTTCTTTTAACTATATTGCAGTAATTTTTACTATTATTAAAAAATGGTGTTTATCATGAAAATCTAAAAAACACACCATGAGCTAATTTCAACTTTTTAAATTAAAACATAATACATTATATTTAAAATAAAATTCATAAAATATGTATTTTTTTTAAATTAGGTTCTCCATTAAAAGGTTGTTAACATGATCTTTCATGTAAAACAAGCTAATTTAGTGTTCTCTGTAGTGTAAACTTAATATTGTGTATAATTCATGATAACAAAAAAAGGAAAATATTCTAAACCTTTGGGGTGTTACATTATATGTTTAAATTAATGGTAATTGTTTCAATGTGTGAAAATTAAATATTTCAGAAGATCTTGTTGTAAAGTCCCCTATTTAGGGGTCAGTTTTAAATTATTCCTTGAGAGTTTCCTTTGAAAATAATGTTACCAATTTTTGGGACTATGATAACTACATCATGGGTTATGTTGGAAATAGTGTTTTGGTAGTAAGGCATAGTGATCTTCTCATTCATGACCTTGTTTTAGGTTCGATGCACTTTTTATGTAAGGAGTTATCCCATTATTGGTATCACCTTCTAATCATAATGAATTGATAAATTATTCTATTCAGTTTTCTGATAAGATGTGCCTTCACAGTTCTATTTTCCTCAAGTAGGGGAAAAGGTAGTGAAGGTACACCCCTAAATGATTTTTGGTTTCCTAGTAATTTGAGCTTCAATAGGGGTATTCTCATATATATATAACACTAATTAATAAATATTTATCTTATACACTAGTGTTTTGACCTTCCAACTAAAACTATTATATTCTAAATTTGAGGGAATTTATAGGCCCGATATCTCGATTATATCAGTAATTATGTTACACGTATAAGAATATATTATGACCCTTATAAGTTAATAATTTTTCACCTATTTCATTTAAATTATTATAAAATTAGGGTTTAGGTGTGGTAGATGACTTGTACCAAATTCCCATGAAAGGGATGTGGTTCTCATTCCTGATACCATAGGTCTAGGTGGAAGGCCATAAAACCTTTACTTTAGACACAGACCCCAGGTGGTTGTGGATGTTTCAATGAGTTGGTAACCCTTAAGATGGGGTTGGTTCAGGACAACATTTTCCTTTTTTTGGTAATATCTATTTTATGCTATTGTCTATACTAAAACATAGTAGGAACTCTAGTATTTAAAATATAGAATGGTTATTCCATTTCATCTGAAAAGCCTCATGAGGGCTTGTTTATCAAAAATTGTCTATGTAGGGTAGGACAGTTTAGGTTCTTGACCCAGCTGACCAGTTCCTATATTGTTGATTCTGTTTTATTGGGATCAACTCTCTGTAGTGGTCTATAATTCAAAAAATCATGTCACGTATGAGATGGTTTTTTTGAAGAAGATTACAAAGGTAACTCTTGGTTTATTCAAATAATTTCATTCTATATAGTGTGGATAGTTTGGTCTTCTTTACTAACAAAACATAGAATCATGAGTAAGGTTATTGAACAAAGCGGTACTACATACCACACCAAATATAATGAAAAAGTCAGTTCACATATATTGAACATTACATCTATTTAGAAATTAATTTTTATGAATGAAAAACTAAGGTTAAAATATCGATGCATTAAATATTGGAGCTTGTGAGATAGGTGACATCATGATTTGGGTAATTAAAATTTATTTCCCAGAATAAGTTAAAATGAAACTGGGTGGGAATAGTTAAGGATGTGGTGTCTGGTATTGAGAAAGTAAGGTGTGACCTCGTTGATTTAATCATATCATAAAGTGGTTTATACATTACAATAGAAAAAAATCTCTCTGTAATCTGACATAATATGAAATCACACCCCTTATATTGAAATCCCCATGAGTATGCTGAGTGTGGGATATACACATAGCTACCATTTTGATTTGACAAAATAAATATCTAAGAATTTCCCTTAGGGAGAAGTTTTATGAAAATCCAGAATGGTGTGTAGAACACTAATAGTTGTTGGAATTTTATGATATTAATTATGATTCATGTTTGGATTTTTCCATGATAACTACTGTATAGAAATAGAAATTGGTGATGGTTTATAATTTTTTTGGTTCTCGTGATGTTTGGGATCATATCCATGCCAGTTGTTATGCCTAGTGAGAATAGGGGATGGGATGTGGTGATTTGTTTCTTATTAATAGATTCGATGGAAAGTATTGTACTATTATGTGGGGTGGTATATCAGTTGATGAGGATGACCCCCATGAGAGTTTTATTACAGGACCTTTATACCGGTAATGTGGCTGTCATTTCGATACTCATCTTCCATTTAATATTTGAAGCAATGTATGGCTTGAATTATTATTAGATTCAAGGTATAAATTGTTAATGGTTTCTATGAAATTATAGTGGTGGAAATTATTCCAAGAGTATATCATTATTATCCATGGATTTGGGATAATGAAAAAGTCTGTTTGGAGTATAAATAATGTTGATGTTATTCTTGAGATATGGTTTTACCAAGAGACATCAACAGAAGTTGAGTACATAATTTTTGTGGGATTTCTCATAATGATCTCAGTATTTCATGGGTTAAGGGTATCTTATTGTGTATATTGATGTGTTAGTTATATGAGTATAGAATTTTTAGAAAGTATTTGATCATAGGTGGCTCATCATCCTTTCAATCAAATAGATATATTTTTTGGGGGAGAATAATTTATTCAGAACACCACCTAGATGATTCAACAACATCTTAAAATAATCAATTAATGCTTTTCATGGAAAGAATGGCACATTATGTTGATGTGGGTCGATTAGAGTTCACCCCTTTTGATTAGATCTAGGATTAAGGGCAGTTTCCTCACATGTAATTTGATAAATTTTCTCAGAGATTTATAAAAATCATACCTATTTGTTTCAGTAGTCAATTTTAATGGTAGGAGTTCCATGGATCGAAATTATTCATTTAAATATAGAACATATAGTGGGAAGTTATATTGGTCATGTTGATGTACTAGATGATGAATTGATCTTGTCTTGAGTTATATGGTATTGGATAAGCACTATATGTATGATTAGATGGTAGCTTTGAGTGTTGGATTGACTTTTGACCATTATAGTACGATATTCTTTACATGGAGCATATAGGTAATTGCAGCGAGACCATTTTAATGAAATATCACGAGCATAGTATATTGGGTGATGTATTCCTTCTCCCCAAAGGCTTATATGTGATAACGATTTTTATGGTGGGGGGAGTATAACATTAATTGGTTTTGGGACGGGTTGAATTGTCAATGAAGTTGAACATCTTGTTTAGTGGATGGTCCAAATATTAAACCATGTTTTGTATGTAATTATGAGTTTTGGAAAACAAATATTTGTATTTTTTTATGAAATTTAAGGACCAAAATGTTCCATAGATGCCCGTAAGAGTTTCAGTATCATGGTTCTTCAAAAACCTATTTCGAGAAGGGAAATATTATGTGTAATGGTTCAGCACATGGTTTGTTAAACCATTTCATTCACCATGTAGGGTGTGTATGGGTGGATAGTATCCACCACAAAAGAGATGTATGATTTTTGAAATGGTGTACATGACCAAGTTAGGGGAATTTCCATTGGATAGTAGCTACGCTTGGTTGGCACATAGTATGAAAAAAAATTCTTCCAAACATTTAATCATTTATAAGATAGAAAATTAAAAAAATCACTTCCTAATTTAAAGACTCTAACATATCTTCTCCTACAATCTGTGCATAGAAGCCACTCATTGTTAGATTTACCTTGGCTTATCCTATTGGCATGGATATATCTCCTCCAACTAGACTCACAATCATCAAACATCTGGTGTGTTTGACAGCCATAGGCAATTATAGGACCCCACATTCTTTATTCAGTAAGTTATCTTTCCATATGGAATGCTAAATAAATTTCATCTAATTACCACTATTTGTAAAAAGTTTCTTAACCCTTAGGATTTATATTATATTGTATTTAATATGTTCCTGATGTTGGTTAATTTAAACATTGATATTGCAAGGTAGTTGGTAAATATGTTTTTCTCTAAATGTATCATTTTTTATAAATTTTTTTGTTGCGTTGCATGTTTTATTCTTTTTCATTTATCCGAAAATACAAAATCAAATTAATTTATAATCTATTAAGTGACCTATATATTTCATTATATCCTTTCACAAGTTTGTTGTTTGGTGAACTCAAATTGGTTCCCACCTTGGTTGTGACCATTAAATTTTCCTTTTCTGGACATTTTTATGATAAGACCTAGAGTGGGAATTGATTAATTGTTGATAATGAAGTGTTATAGATTACAAATGTGAATTTATAATTGGTTGGAACACTTAAATACCTATATTTAAGTAAATGAATGGCAAGAGTAAGATCATGGATTTAATAATGACTAAAATAAATTGAATGGAAGCTCAGTGGAAGATAATTCCAGTGTCTTTCTTCTCTACATAAATGTAATGGCCCAAATAATAGAATTGAATTGATTTATTGGATGATTGCATACATGGCCTTTATTATAATTTATAAATAAACTATTATATTTCATGATCATGTACGTGACAATTTTCTTTAATAAAGAATTATCAAAATCATTTACATTTATTAAATGAATAGTGAATGGTATGAAAATTTCACCTACCCCCTTATTTTTATTTATTATCTAAATGATTAAAAGTTTTTTTTTTGAAACTATAAATGTAAATTTCATACCTTACCTTTTGATACTTTTTAGTGGTTTTCCATACATTATGATACTCAAAAAATGGTGTCCCTTAAATTATGATTCCCTGGAAAGGCATTCCTTACATTATGATACTCGATAAAGGCGTCCAATGTGTTATGAGACTAAAAAAAGGAATAACATAAATTATGATACATGGAAATGGATTCCCATATTTTATGATTATGAGTATGGACTTATTGGATTGATGTACCTTATATTATGTTTTATGAGTGTAAAACCATGGTGGGGGTGTCCCCTATCTATTATTTGATCCTCTATTATATATTCCCTGGTTCCATATGCCAAGTCCACACCAGTGCATGTATATATATGAAAATTAATGTCTTATGAATGAATATATATACATCATGGTAGATGTGAAGATACATTCCTAAATAGTCCAAAGAAGGTAAGACCTACCATGTGTCTTCAAGGAACATGAGGTCGACATATTGTTATGTATTAATACTACATCATTTTATATACATGGAAATAGTTCATTTTATATTCATATAAGGGATTAGTATAGAATATTATAGATGACACCTAATAAGTATATCCCAAACCCTTTCATGCCACCATTTCACTTGGATACCGGAACATGCATCATGATTATAGGATTAGATATATGGATTGATCATTCTTTTTATGACCTTTTTAATCTATGATGGAGTACATGAGATGCGGATTGGGATTGTTTAAAATATTTTCTTAGAGATTTATGTTGTTTCCTTTATTAATTTTTCTATATAATCAGTACATCTATTTAATTATAATCCCCTCTATATAACTGTATGTGAATTGTAAAATTCTTAACCCGGGTCATTTATTCATTCATTATTTTTTTTTAGTAATCATTATATTCAAATTATTTTTATGTCCTCAATTATATTTTTTTAAATTATAGGAAGGGGATATCCTCACAAATGTACCTCCCTTTGACCCTCATTTCTTGTCAGCATCATCTGGTGTATTGGAAGACATGCTTGAGGCCTAGTGGTGAAACTGTTTGGGCACCATTTTTGATTCTATTAGTTCATCGAATTTCAGATCCCTCTTTCTCCACCTAGTCTAGCCCACAAATACTTCTTGGATTCATCCCCTTCAATCTTGATCTCATGGTTATTTTTATGGAATATTAAATGAAGGGTTATTTTGTATGCCATGGTAGATTAGTCAAACAAGAGGTAATATTCCTACCCAACTCTTATAAAGTAATATTTTTATTATTCAAAATATTAATCTATTTTATAAATCCTAATATATTTACCCTAAAATAAATAATAAAAATTTTCTATTCTTTATTATAGGATAACCATTTTCCTCCACTTTATATAAAATTGGAAATGTTAGTGTCACTCGGGCATACGTGTGGACCATGGCCTCCAAATAGATATATGATTCATTTTTAATCACTATATCACATTGTCGGATATAATTATATATTCAATAAATATATTAAATTATTATGATATAATTATGTGTCTATAATGACAAAATATTTTTTACATTCTTTTAATTATAAAATGAAAACAATGTTCATCCATACATGTAGACTATTATCTCTATAAACAGTGTAATTAATTTTTTATCAATTCCTTTTACAGATGGTTCTATATTTGTATAAAATTAATATTTATTATTTTCATAAAATTATTTCCATTATTAATATGATGTAACTAGGATGATAATTCATAGACTATATCATCATAACTAAAATATATATCGAAAATTATGCATTTAAAACATTAAATGCTAACAAAAATGAAAGATAGTAAATAAATAGGAAAAAATATGTTTTAAAGAAACCATTTATAGTATAATAAGTATTAATATTTTTATTTTATTTATTTATAATAAATATATTTTTTATACATGAGTATAAAATTGCGTACAAAGAATGTTGGTCTTGAGGCAAGAGATATATGTTAGTATATCACCCTTTATAGAGATTGTTTATGCTTAAATTTATAAGGATGAAGTTATAATGTTTTTATCTCAAAAATATTATCTATTTTAATATAGTGTAGTTAATTCTTAAGAATCACTGTTTTCTTTCATTTTTCTCTACCTATGTACTCAATATTCTAATTTTTTAAGAATAACTGAGATTTGTTTATATTCAATCGGGAATCATTTTCTTCCATGTAGACAGTCTAATTAAAATTTAATCCATTATGGTTTTAATGTTATAAAATGAATGTGGAATGTTTTTTACCCATGATTAAAATTCCGGAAAAAGTTTAAAATAAAGCATCGTTTTTTTGTCAGAATAATGATCTTTCCGCTAATGTTGTTATTAGAAAATTTATTTTAACACATACCACAAAAATGAATTTTATTACCTTGTTGAATAATATATCAATTTAATATTTCTTTATTTGTTTCCATTTTAATTTTAAAGAATAATTTTCTCAAATATTATTTAATTTTTTATATTTTAAAATTTGAATTCACACTATAAGGTTGTTATCCTCAAGAAATGTTCCAGTGATCATTTAATGGTATTTTTATCGATAAAAACGTCCAATAATGTTACTTATGATTCAATAAAGATATATTAATTTTTTATTATTTATATTGTCAATATATGGTAATTTATTATGATAATTAAGTAATTATGAAACCTATTTTTCTTTTAATCAGTTTGGTTATGAATAAATTATAAATTTTTAATGATCTTTCAAAATAAATAAGAATGAATAACAATTATGTGATGGGTAGGTCTATTATAACCCTCCAATTCGTTGGGAAATTATTAATATTTTATGATATCAAATGAAACACATGGTATTATCCCAATATCTAATGTGTGATATGGGTAATTAGATCAATCCCAAAGTAGGTATAAGGGTTGTCATCCCAATCCTATCATGTCATTAATGTCTTCGTTGTTATCCTTGACAAAATATTTCTAAGACTATAATTTTTCTACACAATTTATTCCTTTATCCATTAAATGTTCTTGTACTTATGATATTTTCTCATGGATCATGATCTTTGAATTTTATTGGTTTCGTGTCTTATAATATTCTCAATTATTATTCCATGATTTTCATCTATGATCTTATTGGTATAATTTTAAAATTTTAAGATGAAATTTTCATAGCCTTATCCTCATGTTGTAATTATATTTTATCATTACCTAATTTATTTCCTGTTTACCCTTACTAAGTATCTAATATCACCAAATCATATATTTACACTTCCCACTTAACCAATAAATTTTTAACTTATGTTATGAATAATTTGTTTAACATGTGAGAAGAACATTATGGGATATGTATTCTATCTCTCCTGAGATATGATTATTATTATCTATTATTCAAATAAACTAAACAATTATGGATATAATGTGTGTCTAGTCGATATATGTATTGAATATTCCCCTAAAATGATGAATTGTTTTTGAATTTAATGTTTGGGTTGCCTCAAATATCAAAGGGATGGAGGAAATCATGAAAACAATAATCATTCCCATTGCCATGTGACCTGGAGAGCACTACATGAAATGTTATGTGGATATATTTTGGATGTAATAATAATTGATAAAATTATATTGTAACTATAAATTTTTCATAAACCTCAGTTGGGTATTCTATGTTGGAAAGAACTCTATTTTTTCTCTAGATTACCTTTATGGGTTTTCAACCAAATATTTTCTATGAATTTTCTATCTCAAATACAAATTTTTTTTCTTAATGATATAAAGGGAATATTCATTTAATTGAGAGATTATTTTATCAAATTTTCCTCTTTTTGGGATTTAAGAATAAGGATTTTCGTTTACTCTTTCCATAATTTATTTCAATTTTCAAAATTGAGGACAATGTGGCTATGATTTAAGTCAGAACAGTTTTTTAAACAATGTGTGATGATCTATATAGTATTACGAGTAAGGAACAATCAATTTTAAAGAGAGCCTAATTATAATAAAACATCATAGGTGAATATAATTTTATTCATAGTTCTCATACCAAAGTTTATTGATTATTTAGGTTGAGAAACTTTGATCCAGTACGTAGGGTGGTCTATATAATTAGGTAAAAGTAACACCCTATGTTTATGAGGGACCTATAGATAAAATGAGCTATTACAGAAATGGATAGGAATTCATTTTATAGACATGAAGATAAAAAAATTGTTTCATGTAGTTTAGGTTCAGGCGAAGGGAAGAAATCACTAGTTTGAGGTAATTATATTGAACGTATTCTAAGAAGATAAGCATTATAAAAATGTGTGTACCATTAGGGGCAATGAATCCACTTCAATATTTTGATTATAAATTGAGTAAATGATGACTCTAGGAGTTTGGATCACGATTGATAATATGAGATATTTATGATACAGATGAATCTATACCATATTTTATTATAAGGTTCTACTTCAATGGTTTAATGTGAATGGATATTAGAGAATATCTCAGTTTTTTATGAACATGTTGTTGGTAAATGGGTCATATAATGGGAATCATATATTGGTCCATATTTATGGAATGTATCTATAATAGAAGAGAATAGTTCTTTCGAGTCAAATATTCTGCTCACAGATAACCGGGGAAGGTTTTTTAGGATTGAAACACTAATAAAATGAAGTATGTGTATTATGGGAATAAATATTCAAAGGGGTTTCTAGAACCCTAAATGTTACGCCACTAATTATGCAGCACAAAACCAAGATTAAGATATTTGATATATCTCAACTCTATATTTTCTTTGAATAGTGGTTCTAGTGAAAATGTATCAACTTTTTCTAAGTCAATATGAAGTGACTTATAAAAATATTTCCTTTTATATGTGTCATATATTTTTTCACATAATGTGGAAGGTTTTTGAAGAGAATAATTGGATTTTTCTTAGGATACACATTATGGGTTCTCTTACTAACATGTATTGTGTCTTTTAACTTGTATTTTAGGGTCTTATTGTATTTAAGAATGATGAATATAGATTATAGTCATTCTGTATTTTCCAATCAGTGTGCTACTAGATAATTCATGGAGCATGGAGAAAAAAACATACCTTTTCTGGTCAGGAAACTATAATCAATCGAATAGTGATAAAATTCATGATTAAAACACCGTTGGATTATTCATGATGTGAATAGATCAAAAAAGAGTCCCATTGAAACAGAAATTTCAACAAGATAGGATATATGTAATTTATCTTCATATGGATGGAATAGAATTGTGATACTAGTTTATGGTCACTGTGCATATACCACTGAGAATTATTTAGAGTTTGTGACATACAAAGGATAGTACAAACCTGGTAAAAATAGAGGGTTAATGGTGATGGTTCATCATAAAATCATCAGATTAGAGATCACAAAATTTATGGGCATGATACATGGACCACATGGGAAAGAAAATTTGGACAGTGAAAAGTGGAATTTTTACTCATTGTGAATGAAGAACAAAATCCTTCTATAAAATATCTCAATTGGGGAACACAGAAATTATTATCTTGATGTTTAATTTATTATGTAGGTAGCAGTGAATTCCCAAATGGGTTTCAGGGACTAGTAATGTTCGAACATTATTTGATCAAAAGTGTGATACAGTTTAAAATAAAAACTCAATGCTCAATGATTATGATAATTGACCTCAGACATGTACTAAAGGGGTGGCTATGTTTCAAAATGGAATGAATGTTACATTATTATTTTTATGGTTGTATGGAGATTAGAGGTTCTTCCCTTTCTAATAAAGTTTTCACTAGTTGAAAAAAAAATAAAAATCATTATTATAAAGAGAAATATTAGAGTAATATCATTCATTTTCATGTATATATATCCCTTAGGGTTGAATATGCATATCATAGATAACTTGAATGTTTTATGGTCACTCAAAACACCATAGTTGTGATGTCTGATTTTTAAAAATGTAAACTGATTAAAAGTGGTGGATGAAATTTTTAAATTAATTTTCCAAGATATGGTTATTAAATTTCCTTTAGGGAAAAATAGATGGAATATGACTCCAAGATGGGTCCTAAATATATTATTTTTATGTTACATCATATTTGAAAACAATTAGGAATATAGAAACTTGATTCACTTATATTGCAAGGAAATAATTATGAAATGGAATTAAAAATTAAAGAAGATTAATTTAAAAATAAATTATTTATTAGAGTTAATATAATATATCATGAACATTTACTTATATATGGCCTTAATATGGTCAAATTGGTACACATATATGAGACACTCTATAAATATAAAGGTCATGCAAGGTGTTCCTAATATCATATAGTTTAACATCATTTGACATGGAGAAAGATTTAATACTCTTTGAGGTTATGTGATGAGGACCATTCAATGTGGGATTTTCTATAATATATATCATACATAGGGTGATGAAATGTTTACATACTAGTAAACCCAAGGAGGGGAAACCCTTTGTAAATAATGTCCTTGATCACTAAGAATAAATGAGGTATTTTACTAGGATTTATAGGTTGTCCTAGAATAAAGGGTCTCAAAATCATTACATATCATGTGGAGGAATGAATAAAGACACACATATATATCATATTATCAACGCATAATAGGTCATTGGTAGTGATTTGATATAAATGAAAATAATCAAACACTATAATGGGTATATTTTTTATCTCATTTCACAATCTATGTTCACATAGGGAACTTTACTGGAATTTCTTATAATGATATCATTAATACATTTGGGTTATTTTGACTAATGGGATTTATATATAGTCATTAGATATTAGACCATCTTATCAATATGTTTTCTATAGTTAAACTAACTAATCCACACATTTTTATTCTAGGTTTTTCACTTATATATATATATTATTTTATCATGGATGGATTGCATTTTTAGTTTGGGTACATATATGAATAAATCCATGATAAATTATCACATACTACTCTAACTTATAGATATAAAAGAATAATTTTCTATCACAGTTTATGAAGCAATTGACATCTAGGTCAGACATATATGGTTATGACCATTGAATTCCCATAGAAGGGAAATAATCATCTATGTAGATCGAGCTCTTACACTGGGTGGGGGAATATTCATGATTCATGTTTAGTCCTAGCATAAAAGATCTTGGAGTTACTAAATATCATGATGTTATTAGGAATTAGTAAATATGTAATACTTCTGAGGATATGTTTTATGTATATGGATCATATAAAAATAATAAGGTGTTATTATCTGCTATCATATAAACTTTTCTGACCATGAAATCCTATATAGATTTGGATATTATGTATATACACTGGGCCAAAGGGAATATAATACTATAAACCTATTAAATTAATGTAGGGTTGTTCATATTATTCTCTTCCTTATTCATGATGCTATATTCCATTTTTAATGGGGTGATTGACGAGGTCTATTAATCTCATTTAAGTTAAAATCGATGTGAAAAATATTAGGCAACTGGAGGATAAAATGTATCACACTAAGAAACAAGAAAATGATGTTTTCAAAATAATCAATGGGATTTGGAATTCACAATCCTAAATCCATCATATTATTTAATATTCCACAACATTGATGATATACTATGAAATTTAATGTATTATTTCTAGGTCATTATCAAGAAATATTACATCATATAACTAGGAAATTAGAAACATAGTTTAGCATCATGTTTTTGGGTCATTGTCATGCATATTTACATTAGCTGACTAAGAAAATCCAGAATCTTTTGATATTTATAAAATCTAAAATTTATGAAACCTTACATTGGTGGTTGGTGGGATTCAATCTTAATCCATTATAACCTATTAATGGGTTCTCTTATAGTAATCCTTGTATACAACATAATATCCTTACAAAAATGGGTTGACATGTGAGGTATTATTCAATATTATAATTGGAATTATGAAAATAATGTCATATCTCCTTACATTAGTTAATAATGATGAAAATTATTATTAAAATCCCATGAAACATGGTTTTAATAAATCACTCGGTTTTTAAGGTGAATAGCCTCTTCTCATTAAGTCACTCCAAATCATTCATCTATTTCAAAGATATTTTTCTATATATAAAAGCATTACCTATATCTCAGGTACAACTAAATTTTGGGTCACATGTGTAGCTAATTTATGGTGTGGTGGGACCACAAAGCATACTAGTGTTTGTTGGGTCAGCACATACATTTTTAATCCACTCTTTAATAGATTATGTTAGATAGTATTATTATAATCACTTGTCGCTACATTTTTTCATTATTAGTAGAAAAATAACTAGTTGGAATGAATTCCATATTGATGATATAACACTTTCAACTCAAAATACTAAAACTACTATCATTTTCTATCATTATTTTATGATCCACCCCAATTATGATAATAACATTTTTCTACAATAAGTATATATTGGATTTTTTTGTCCCCCTTGTGTGATATAACCTCATCCCATATAGAGAAGATTTTTTTGGTAGTAATAATATACTAAAGATTGTTTGATGTCACTGGGGGGTATGGCCCCATGAAATCTATTCCCCAGATGGGAAACAAACTTGATATTTAGCGATGTATAGAAACACTATTGGATGGTGGATTGAAATTCCATGTATTTAGAAATAATGAAATCACATTTTGAGTTCCATGTAATTATTTTTATGGTAGAAAAAATTTATTGATAAAAAAAGAGGTTACACAAGTCTAAAGTAAGGTCTTTTTCTAACATCCTGAGCATTAAAAGGGATTAATTCAAAAGGGAGATCATCCATCCAATGTAAGTTGTGAGTAACTCCAAGATTGGTAATCCCATCAGCGATCCTGTGGGCTTCATTGAATCTTGAGTGAAGATGAATTTAAGCCCAAAATTAGAATTCAAATAGTCCATCCAGCAGGAAGTGAGAGGCGAAGCATAGTGGATGGTACCATTCCAAATGGCCTGAATGATTGTAGTGGAATCGATCTCTATCCAAATATTTTTCCACCTATGTAATTTGGTAAAGGATATGGCATGGATGACACCCATCATCTCAGCTTACAAAGCGGAAGAGGAACCACAAGAGCCATAAAAGCATCCAAGAATCCGGTCCAGGTGATTTCAGAAGATGGAACCACAACCCACCGGTCCCAGGTTTCATTTGGAGGCACCATCCACATTGATTTTAATCCATCACAGAGGGGGAGGGAGCTAAAACACTTCACGAGTAGAGTGAGGGTGAGGGTAGATCCTCTCCACCCCAACACATCTGAGGATTCCAAAGTCACAGACCAAATTATTGCAGTGATTTTTTTGGATAGAAGCCGCTTCTCGAATGGCCATGAGGATTCTTGTTTTTCCTGCATTAATTTTAAATGAATTACTATGGAAAATTAATTTATTTCTACAATACCAGAAAATATGAAGAAGTTATATGACAGCCACAACTAAAAGGTTCTTGATTTTTTTTAAAGTAGACAACTCCAAGAAACTCTGAATCAGCATGTTGATGGTATCAAAAAGAAGCCATCCACACACAAAAAAGTCAAGAATATAATTCCATTGAGAAGTTTCTGAGTCACAGGAGAGAAAAATATTATTAATATTCTCCATATGTTGGTTTCACATACGACATTTAGAACAAAGAGTAATGTCAAATGTTTGTAAGCAATTATACATGGGGATTATTTGATGGGAAATCTGCTAGACTAAAGTAAATCTTGAGGGGTTTATCCAGGATTTGTTAAATTTATCTAGCCAGGGGTGACTATTGTCAACATTGTTGAAAAAGTACTTATAAAATACTTTGGAGTTAATAATCCCATTGTGTACAGGTTCCCAAATAAGTAAATCATTAGTATTAAAAAATGATAATTATCGACAATTTTAGTAATATTCTCAGGGAGATCGATGTTATGAATATGGATGATCGATTCAATTGAATCATGAAGGTTGGGAGGGGATTGGTTTATATCTGCCAAGGAGCTCAGGGGAATGCCAGTCCAGTTATGAAACCAAAATTTTATGTTGGATTACTTATTGGCCATCCATCTAGAGTAAGACATGACAGAAATGAAAGTACTTTTGATGGAGGACCATATAGAGGACTTAAGGGAGTAGGAATGATTATTTATAAGTTTGACAAGGAAACAAGCCCTGAGAAAATTCATGGAGGAGGAAGTATTGTAAATATTGATCCACATAAGTATACCTTGAAGGGCCTCATTGAACTTTCAGAAAGTTTTGATGCCAACCCCCCTTTTATCAATAGGTTTGCAGTAAGAGGTCCAGGGGATAGTCACCATCTTTCTCTCCGAAGTACTACCATTCCAAATAAAAATTAATAGCAACATTAATGCATTTTAAAAGAAGTTTTGGACATTTATATATCATCATGGAATAAGAAAGTTTAGAAACAATCGTGTATTTTACCAAATAAATTCTCCCAGCCATCGAAAGGGTCTTACTATTCTAGGAGGAGAGATGTCGAAGCGTATGGTCGGCAATGTGATAGAAATAATTCGCTTTACGTCTACCGTAAAATATAGGCACACCAAAGTAAGTAAAATGGAGAGATCCTTCTTTGAATACTAAGAAATTTGAGATGGAAATTTTTCTCCCTGGAGGAAATTCTTTGCTAAATATGATTGAAGATTTATTCCATTTGTTGTGTTGAACAGAGACTTCCTGATAGTAGAGAAGGATATCTTTAAGCTTAAGAATTTTTCTTTTGTCTCCCTGGGTAAATAGAATAATTTCATCTACAGAAAAAATATGTGAAGGGACTTGTAAATTTCTCAAGGTAGAGATAGGTTTTACGGTCATTTTGGAAATCTCTTAGTAGATCAGCCTACTTAGGTAATCTTTTGCAATGGAGAAGAGTATTGCAGAGAGAGGGTCACCCAGTCTCACTCATTTAGTGCAGTTTAAAAAACCTCTAGGTGAGCCATTAATGAGGATGAATATGTAATAAAATATGAATAAATATTTCATTCTATTTTTGAAAATTTCATTGAATCCAAATTTTGAAATAACTTTATACATAAAGCTCCAATAAATGGTATCAAAGGCCAGATAGATGCAGTATTGGATAGATCTGCCTTTTATGAAACCAAATTTGTTCCAAGAAACTATTTTTCTACAAATGGATGTCATTCTATTGGAAATTAATTTTGTGATGATTTTGAATAAATAATTGATTAGGGAAATGGGTCTGAAGTTCTGAATCACATCAGCATTCTCCATTTTGGGGATGAGAACAATGAATTGGGATTTAAGACCATAGAGAATAATACCTTTGGAGAAGAAATATTTAACCAGATGAAAAACATCTTGCTAAATAATATCCCAATATTTTTTATAGAAGTCATTATTGAAACCATCCGGGATAGGAGTATTGGCATGATTAAGACTGAAGATAGTATCTCTGATTTCATGATCAAAAGGGATGTTATTCAGATGAGAGTTGTCTTCCCCAGAAACAAGAGTGGGAATGATTTCAGGTTTAACATCTTTATCAATATTATCACCATTGAAAATATTTTCAAAATAAGAGACTATGTGATTGGAAATTTCTTCATCAGGGTCAAGAATTTGGTCCTCATTTATATGAAAGGCTAGGGTTCTATAGGATTTTCTAAACCTATAGAGAGAATTATAGAATTTAGTATTCCTTTCCCCATCATTAAGTCATTTGGATTTGAAGATTTGTTTTTTGAGATTATCCTTGAGGTTTAGTAATGATATTATTTTAGAAGAAATACAAATTTCTTTTTAAGAGTCCAGAGAAATGTTTGAAGAAGAGTTGACATTTTGGAGTTGTTTAAGCTCTATTTCAAGATGGTTGATATTATTGTCCATTTCACAAACCCTAGTTATTCACCAGATTTTAAGAATTTTCTTTATCATTTTTAACTCCATTGGGCAAGCAAATGGGTCAATATGACTGTGCCTCTTCTTCTGAGTGTTCTTGATGATGCTTATACTTTAGGTGTTAGAATACTAAGCAGTGTTATATCAAAAAGGATCCCTTAATTTACCCTTTTTGTAGGAAAAGGAAAGAAGGATGGGATGATGGTCAGAGAAAATCTTCGCAAGGGTATTGCTAAAGATATTGTCTCAATTTTCAAGGGCATGAGAGTTAGTAAAGCCCCTATATAAATTACTGGTTACATTTCTATTATAGTGCTTCCTATAACAAGTAAATTTAGAACCCTAGAGGTTAACCTCTGTGAGATTTTTCATTTTAATAGAGGAATTAAAGTCCCTAGTGGAAATAGGAGCAGGAGGAGGACTAAGTTTATCACCCGAAGATATAATAGCATTAAAGTCACCAATAATAAACCAAGGATAGAAAATAGAAGCATTCAGATGGGAGAGATCATTCCAAAGATCCCTCCTATATTGATGCCTATTATAGGAATTAACAAAAGTATAGAAAATATGAATGTTCTCAAAAATGTAGTCACAAGTAATATCTTGACTCGAACAGCTATAAATATTAACATTTTTTAATGAATAATGAGCAAAGAGACATAAAGATTCAGTAGGGGATCCATTGTAACAATCCCCTGGAAAGTGCCTACATCATTGATTGCTAAAAAATCCATATCAACTTACCTAGTGATATATCTTAGTCCATGGTTAATGAGTACTTTAATAACTGGTATAAAATTCCTGTATAACAGGTAGGATCTATCCTCCTTTTCTGAATCTTAGGATGATACCATAGAAAATTTATTTATAAAGGAATTATATTTATTCATACTATCATAAATAAATATATTTATTCCCTACTACTTAATTTACTCTATCTTTTCTCAGGACGATTAAGGGCATCCTCTTTGGAGGTATTTCGACATGGGGGATCTCTATCCAAGTAAACAATTATTTAGATAGGTTCTAAACCTTTCATGTTCTTGGGTAGTGTCGACCTCACTTATCTTATCCACATTGTATCCAATAAATTGGGACACGATCCAATGATGGACAATTATAATGATTGTCTAATTTTAATCTGGATCTACTTATGTTTTTTGTAGTTATCCGATGATTCTACATGATTATTTTACACATGTAAGAAATGATAAAATGTAGTATTATAGGGTAATTTTACCATCAAAACCAATATTTGATTATGAAATAATTTTAAATCCTTTTCTAGAAGTATATTCTCCATTAATTTTATTTATTTCCATCTTTTAATTTAAATTAACTTTTTTTCATGAAATCGGTACTCATAGATCTAATTTCATTCTTTGAAGAAATATAGATATCATTCTTCACTAGTTATTCCTCCTATTTAAAATATGAATAAATAGGCTAAAATATCATTTCCTAGATAAATAATAATTACTACCATTCCAAATCTATTTTCTTTTGAACTTTCCATAAGTATTCCTTTTATACTTCTAGAATAATGATATAAATATTTATCATATGTATATGGAGTAAAATGAAAGAGAAATTCCTATTTAGAATGATTTGATATATATAATTGGGTGGATTCTAAAGTAAGATGTTGAAAAAGAATGATTTCCAATGATATCTATTTGAATACCTTCTATGGTAAAAAGTATATTTGAATTTCATATAGAATAACCACCCGCCATAAAAAAACATCCAATCATTATTGGATTATTGAGGATATATATTGCAGGGTTAATAAGAGAGACCAAATAGAACATGTAATGCTATAGGTTGTGTCTTAATT
Organism: Viscum album; assembly: GCA_963277665.1. NCBI lineage: Eukaryota > Viridiplantae > Streptophyta > Magnoliopsida > Santalales > Viscaceae > Viscum > Viscum album. Next base: position 407,915,317 of record OY728150.1, on the reverse strand, counting down.
TATAAATAATAATTATCTATTTGTGGTAATTCATATTGATGTTAGAGTATCATGTATTAGTAGCACGTGTGGTTCTCTTAATGTTGTAGAAACTATTTTCTCTCCCTGAATTTTTTTATAAGTGAGACATGCTCAAAGTGATTCATCCAAAAATTTCATACATATAACGAGTGGAATTCCATTTACATTAGGAATCAATATAGGTGGTATTGATAGATATTTCTTTATTTTTTTTAATCATCCGAATAAATAGTCATCACATGGATACATCACTCCCTTCTTCCTGAACGTGGTGGAGAATAAACCATTGTGGGAAAGATTATTTATGAGTTATATAAAAGAGTAAAGTTTCAATTGAGGACTTAAAAATATTTTATAATTCAATGTGGTGAAATTTTATGGGTCACCTTGGTCTTTTCAAGTTCAACATTGATGTCATGATGGTGTTCCATCATGATAGGAAATGATTTGGATGTTAGCCCCAATGTAAAATTCATGTGATTCATCTTCATGTTTCACTATTGGTGTCTTTTTAAAAAGCTTCATGGTAAAAATTATGATCAATGAACTTTATATATTTCACCACCATATCAAACATGTCTTATTTTGTCATCTTCCTCGAAGTGGACTTCAAATGATGGTGTATGGAATACCGATGAGTGGTTCTATCATTTTTTAATCCAATGGGAATTACATGATATATATATTCTTCCTAGGGTTCCTTGAAAGTTGTGTAGTTCTATTAATATATACTACTCATATATGATTCCATCTAGAATATATGATTTTGAAGGAAGGGTCATTTAATGTAAGGGTTTCATCAAGAAAACGTTTTAAATGGGAATGGGAAGTCATACTTTAAGAAAGATTATTGAGAACCCTATTGTTAATGAAAACATTGATATGTATGTTGTTCTTATTAATGTGGAGACTTTGGGAAAGAAACATCATGTATTGAATATTCCAAATGATGATGAGTTTTTTTCATGTGAACATTGTATTCCAAGAATAAATAGGTTTTTAGGATAATACATAGCTATGTTTCTTTAAAAATGATATATATGTTTCTTATTTTCCTAGTATATAGTGCAAATAGTTAAGGTGGGATTTGGTCACTATATATATAGATTCATTTATCGAATTTCATCAATGGTGATAGAGACTCCTTGCTCAAATAATGGAAGGAGATATCTAATATATTCATTCAATTATTGTTTATTATTAGTTCTAGTGAAAGTGGGTAAAAATGAATGACTTGAATACTACTACACAATTTAGCATTTTTATTTTTTCTATATATATTGTGGACTATTTCTGGGTCATGATAGTGCTTATGTATAAGAATTATCATTTTGTTCATTCTATATATTCTCTCCCTCTTCATTATCTACCACGATATTTATGTGAATGGGTAGTCAAGGAATATAATCATAGAGATATGACTCTATAAGAAGATATTGTTATTAAATGAAATATGATGAATTGTATCTACACTCCAATAGTTTCATTGTGTATGAAAAATCCACTACCAGAAAACTGGGTTTCTGTAGTACCACCCTTTATCAGCGCTATGAAATCACTGTTAAAAGTGTCCCTTTCTCAGTACTTGTTTTTAGCACTGATAAAGGCACCCCTTTTATGAGTGCTTTTTTATAATTTTTAAAGGAGTCCCTTTATCAGTGCTATTTTAATAGTGCTGATAAAGTGGGGACTTTATCATCTCTTTTTCCTAGTGCTTATAAAGTGTATATTTCAAAAAATAATAATTTTTCATGAAAAAATAATATTTTGATATATTAGTATATTTATATTGATATAAATATAATATATATTTTTTAAATATGATTATGATATGTATTAATAGACAATTACATTTAATATATATGAAATTTAGTGAAAATGGTATAAAAATATTTCAAAAAATAATATTAAATAATAATTTTCTAATTATCATCGACTAATAATCATTTAATAACAATTTGAAGACAAAAACAATAAAAAATTTAATAAAAGATCTAAAATGAGTAAAAAATGTAACTTAAACATAAATTGGACATAAATTTTGATCTAGGTGTATGTTTGAGCTCTACAGCATATCAAATTGAAGCCTGCAACGATCACTACATGCTAGTGAAATAAGGGACCTTTTTGTCACATTTTTTTGAGGCCAAAGAAGGCTCGTAAGGCCTCCAATAATGAGTTTTTATCCAAGATACCCCGCTTCCTTAACATTAAAATAGATATAACGTTTGATCCAGATTTCCTCTAGGAATTTACTACATTTCATATCAAATATTGTTTCATTTTGAACAATTTGATGGGTTGTGGAGTTGATACAGACATCTGGATTAGATGTTATGGTCATTTTAACATTCTATGGCTTTTCAAATATATATATATATATATGTGTGTGTGTGTGTGTGTGTGTGTGTGTGTATTTATTTGTAAATATAAATATTTTTGTGTGTTATATATATATATATATATATATATATATATATATATGTATTTATTTGTTCATTTATTTATAAACACACATAAAAAAATATTTTATAAATGTATTAAAATTAATCTTATAAATATATATTAATATAAAAATAAATATACGGATAAAAAGATATAACAAAAAATATATATTAATATATATTAATATATAATAATATATGAATAAATATATATATATATATATTAATATATGTATAAATATATATGTTTTAACATAACTGAATATATTTATATTAAAATGAATCTATATTAATATACAAATAAATATAACTATATATATAAATAAATATATCATTAAATGGAGATTGAAACTAAATGGCTTAGTGGTAATGGTGATAGTGCGCCAGTGGGATGTCTCGTGTTGTAGTTGTACTGGAAGCAGGGGTGCGTGGGCAAGTGGGAGGGGGTTTCCGGGGAAAGTGCAACGTGAGGTGAGAGGGAGGGGGCTCTGCCTAGCGCTGATAATAGGGGTCAAGCACTGTTAAAAGAACTCCCATGGGCATTATATATTCTTTTTAATTAATTTCAATTTTTTATCAGTGCTTACAAAAAACGTTGATAAGAGGTGTCCTTTATCAGCGCTAATAAAGGATGTTTTTATCTGTTCTTTTTTTAGCGCTAATAAAATACCATTTTATTAGTGCTTTTTTAAGAACTGATAAAAGGGGACTTTATCAGCGCTTTTCTAAGAGCTGATAAAAGAGACCACCCTTTATCTTTGCCTTGGTAAACAATTATTTTCTAGCTCTATTAATTTTCTTTTCAAGCACTGAAAAAATCCATATTTGCATAAGTTATCATTAATAAAATAATAGATATTATATCCTTGTTCTCTATTGTTAACATGGTTAAATTATTTACTAATTTCAAGAGATTCAATAGTTTTTAAAAAAATTCATTTCATACTTATAATGGAGGGGTATTTTATAATCTGGTTGGTGATAGAAGTATCTCCCCACATTATAAAGATTAATTAGGAGAAATCTCATATATACTCTTTCTCTGGTAGAATACCACATATATATACTATAATTCATGATAATGTTAATGTGTAGAATCACTATGTATTACCCCACCATCTCCATTTGAGGCACTGGTGATATGATGACGGGGGTTCCATATAGAATTGAATCCATAAAAATCCCAAAAATTAGATGAAGGTTTAACCTTGATAAATATAAATAAACAAAAAATCTATAAATAAAGATTCCAAAAACATTGTTTTTATGGATTCATAAAAATATTTTCTACTTTCTTTTGTCATACCCTTGAATTAGATGTATAGAGAGAGACAAATCGGCTTCACATTCTTAGATGAATTTAAGCATTCGAATTAATATCGGATTTATTCTAGAGTTAATGTAAATGAGATAATGAAAATAATAAACATAATCTAACTTCCAATTATAAAAAGGGCATGATTTATCCACATATAGAAGTACCCCCATCATTCTCTTTATTGTAAATAATTGTGTGGGACTCAATAATGTAAGTTTAGATGCAATATACTTTATCTAAAATGACATTTAATTCATACACTTCATGTATTAAGAGATAATAAAATATTTATTCTATAATATTCTTTACATTAAAAAGGGTATATATATTTTAATGTTTGTTTGAAAAAATGATATGTTTCTTCAAGATGTCATAATTTTGATATGATCTCATATATATACCTATATAAGGCTTCTCTATTGTTTAAGGTTTGTGATATGAGGTTTCCTATTCCAGTGAATTTTTCCCTAGATTATATATCAAGGGTATCATTTTTGAACATTGGTTATTTTGAGAATACATTCAAATATTTGAATTCGTACCAAAAATATATTTATTATAAAATGGGTCCTAAAGCATATTTTACCCTTAATAAGACATGGTTGATTCGAAAAATATCTGGTTCTCTAACTAAGCATGTGGGAGATATTTTCTACTTTCTCCCACAACAGATACAGTTTTATCAAGGATCTAACCCAGGCATTCTGATCCATTTCAACCTCATCTCCCTGGAACCAATCATCCTAAAAAACATTTTAATCCTACTCCCCTATTGTGATAAGAGAATTTATGATCATATTAATATGATTAATTAGATAAAGGATTTTCTTCATCAATTATATTGATAGAGATGTATACAAAATCTTTGTCTGATGAGGATTTTATTTCATGTGATGTTTCTGATTGAAAATTTCATGTGGGATTTTTTACCCACCTAATACCTATGGCACAATATCTATAGGGTCATGAACTAGATTAATAATTTCCACCAATTGAAGTTCTTTTTCCTGAATATTATTATGTATGTTGTTCCATCATGTATTGGAGAACTTCATAAAGACTATTGTGCTAAATAAGTAGATTTTTTTCAATATATGAAGTTAGGGTCATAGAAGGTTAATTTTGAAATTATCTTAAAATATACTATTCAATAATGAACATTTTCATAATTATCTAATAACAAAATTTACATTCTCCAATACATTGGAATTATTTATATTCCAGCTATACTTCAGGTAAAGTGGACGAAACACAATATATTTGAGTTTGAGTATCTATCATTTTCATATGCCCAGAATCTATTATAATTAGAAGAAATTCATCAAATAAAAAATAAATCATGGTTGGTGTGAGCCAAAAATTTGAGGAAGCATTAATAATTTCTATTTTCATTGAGTCCACCAAGATTTTGATTCATGTGTTGGGGATTATTTAGTAGTTTTTCTATATATCAATGATAATGTAACTAGTAACCTATTAATTTTATATTGAACATACATTTTTCTTATGATCCTCATACAACGTTAAACAATACACATTTATCTCTTCTTCAATTAGATTTATATAATCTCATTTTAATTCAAAGGGGGTACCATGTGATATTATGCGGTTTTGGATTTCATAGTAGGTGAATGAGATATATTGAGTGTAATATTTGATATTTTTATATTAAAAGTCCACTTTACTATAGATGTATTCATCATAAAAGGAATATGTGTGTTCTATTAAATATAATAATCTAAACACTATGAAATTTATTCAAGATAAAATAATTATCCTATGTATATTACCAATGTGAGTTCCATTTATAACTAATCATACATATTTTTTATAGATTACAAAAAGATCTTCCTGGGGAACTATAAGCCCATGGAATAGGATGGTCTATTCCACCAATAAATAAGGTTTCATACACTCTGATTCATGGTTTTTTTAAATTTTGATAGGTCTAAATTATTTTGGTTCCTTAGTGTATATTAGAATTAACACTGATTTTTTAATAAAGTTAGTTTCTTTTTATGATTTATCTAGCTAGATGATTTCTATAAAAAACAAAATTCTAGCCCATCTGAAGTATTTATGAAGAATCTAATCATAGAGTCCTAATACTACTCATGTTTTCCAATCATGGTTCCACATAAATATATGATTTTTACTATATATATTTATATTTCACCATTTCCATTCATTTTTTAGGATGTTTGACTCATTAAACTGTGCATATGATAAGTCACATCAACCCATTATGGATATGGATTTATTTCAATATGCACTGGTCTACTATACCCTACTATGGTCTCTATTAGATGTACTAGGGATTAAATAGATACAATGACCTTTTTGGGGAGTCTTTTATAGCATGATACATCGGTAGAAATAATAGTTCTACATTGTTATAATTAGACTTCCTATATACTACAAAAAATAATTATTGTTTAGCTTGAGGTAGCTTTCTTGACGTCATTTTAGATGTTGTCCTAATGCAATATTATCATGATATTCACCAAAAAAACATGACAATATAAATATGTTTCCTTGATAATTAATTGGTTGGATGACTATATTCTACTCTCATTCTTAGACTAAACACTCCTTGTTGAGGGAGATTCTCTTGGGGGTAAACATAGGTTTCATCTTGGTAGACATACTCAGGGAGAATATTTACTATGACTATCTCAACATTAAATAACTTTAATTCCTTTATATATCTTACATATTAAGAATATATTACCTTGATGATTTGAGTATCAAAATCTTCATGCAACAATCTATATATAGCCACACCATCTATTTATATTTACTTAATGTCTTCCAAGGTGTAAAAAACTGAGTGATCTATGAAAATAATTAACTTGGATATTGACTTTGATAATGGATATGAATATTCTCTTCAACTATTTTAGTGTAGAACTTGTTTTAGATAGAACACATTATATCCCAATCTTCTATGTCAGAATCATGTTCTAGTTCATATTTGGTGAAATTATTAACAAAATTCACTATTGTGTAAAAAGATTTAATATCCATGTCCTCATATAGAATGGAATATATATTGATTTAGTTATAAATGTTCATTAAGAGGAATGTAATAAAATTAATCACCCTTTAATCTATTGGTTGATTATTTTGGTTTAAAAACAATATGTGTCCATTTCATCCCAATCAAATACAAACCTTATACGATTTTTGGAGATTATTTCTACATGTGTCTCTATAAATTCTTATTGAGAACATTCCTAAGGAGAAAGATAGGTCATAAATGGTGGTAACTATGAAGGCCCTTATCATGAATATTCTACTAGATGAGGGAACGTTTACATTCAGCAATAATATGTATATTGTGATTAAAATTACCCTAGGCCTTTGGGATGGGTTGAATTTGATATAAATCTATGAAATGTTGAACCCATTTGAGAAATTAATGATCTTAGGAATTGTAGTGGATGAAAAAATTACCTAATACCAATAAGCTATGTTTTCTCCAATATGACTATTAAGGTATCAACTACGGTTTCCCTTCTGATTTTAGAATATTAATTTTCAACATATATTAGATATATTTATTTTTAAAAGTGTGATATATTTAATATTGAAGAAACTATGTTGGCCAAATATTATTCACATCTCAACTGATAAGTATTATTGACATTTTTAATAGAAAATTTTTGAGGGTCCATACTTTTTTATTGCACAGTAATCCATTTTGGGGATTTAGAGATAATATGGCCTTGTATAATATGATGGGTAGAATTCACAAAAAAATTAGTCTTGATATTGGGTTAGATGTGATGGTGTTGAATTATATCTATAGTAGTGGGATCTGCTAGTTGGGGAGAATAGTGAAATAAAATTCTCTATTCCCACTACATCCTATGATATGAACTTCAGATAGAGTGTAAGTAATCAATGGATAAAATTTCATCATATAATTTTATCGGTAATATTGAATTCTTTGTATTTCCTTCCAAATTTATGGAACAATGAAACTAAAAAAGAAATAAAATTAAATCTAACTTTAAATCTACTCTATTGTTTTGAATTTTTTTCACATTATAAATACTGTATATCTCTTAATTTCAAATGATAAAGGTCCATCATAAGATTCTAAAGATTATTTCATATGATTTATCTCTAAATATATTTAAAAATTCATACTATGATGTAATTATGGGTTAAAATATTAATATCATGGTATCTATGGATAGTTATTTCCTCATCATCAAGACTTTAACATAATAATTAGTGAGGGATATTAAAACTTAATCTAACATGTGAGGACATTTCCCAACTACCATAACAAATGTAACATGGTCAACTAGAATTTATTTTTACAATATAGGAATATATATAGTCAAAATGTCGTAAATAAAATGACTAATTTCTGGGCAATCATTTGGTTGATAAAAAATATATATCATAATATATAAGATTCTTAGTGTGGAATACCACAATATCTTTGTTACATTATGATATAAGGCCTTTCTTTAATATTATTCATTAAGGGGGGGGGATTATTATCAAAATGAGATTCCACTAATAGGAGAACCTCAAAAGTGAATGCAATTATGAGGAGTATTTCCATCATGGTTGAATATCTAGTTCCATGCGAATCCTACAATATATTCCCTGTGGAGTAAAATGAAGGTGAATAACATCAAGGTGAGAACCTTCATTCCAATTTATATTTTATATTTGAGGATTATTTTGATATTTATCAATATGAGAAGTGTTCCCATGTTCAATCATCATAATGCTACAGGGATGATCTTCATGGTGGGTTTTTTGGGGATTACATCAATATATTTTAGTAGTAATGTTGCATGAAAGAATTTTTCAACTTATAATTGCTCCCATGTCTACTGATGAGTTAATAAATTCTTATTCCACTATTTAATGATGTTTCAGGGCCTTAAAACCTCCATTAAATATGTACTGGATATGTTAATGATGCAATGATTTATCCATCCTGTGGGGAAACTTCTTAAATACATTCGAACAGTTGTGGGTATGTATCATGAACAATGAATATAATATATAGGATTATATTTATGTAACTCATGTGTTTCAATACAATTATATTTTAGGATTTATTATAATGGGTAAGAATGTGTGAATTCTTCTAAATTTTCATTAAAACATGTCAATAAAATTACATACGTTGAAGAGGAGAACGAATATTTTTATTCTCCTAGTAAAATTACAATATATTATAAAAATCCCATGAAGAATTGTATGTAATGCTGGTTGTCCCTAAAGAGGCCATATATATCACTACCTGTCCCTCGGGGCCCATGCCATGATGACCCAAGCCAGCCTTCCACAGGCCAGGGGCTGGCGACTAGCACAGAAAGGCATATTCCCTAAAAAAAGAAGGCATTTTCTTTAAACCTGTACAAGCACATCGTCCAAGAACACAACAAGAATCAATTTTTAAGTAAAATGTTTTAGTGAAAATAGTGCTAAAAGTAAAAAGGTCAGAATACAATCCCAACTGTAAAAGTACAAGTACAATTGAAAAGTACAAAACAACTGAAAGGTTAAAATATGCTCCAGGATCGTCCACTGTGGATCCTACCTGAAGGGTAGGTACAGATCACCTCCATAGTACTCCACGTCTGCCCGTCTCCTCCATGTCACTTCATGCTGAATGTCCACCTCCGAGCACTGTCCAGCACAGGATCCCTCAGCCTCGATCAATGGTGTATGTCTTCTTCACAAGACATGACAATGTGCGGACAAATCCCATTCTGGGGTGAGTATAATAATACTCATTAGGGACCCCAAAACCCAGAAGGTATCCTGGAATTCCACAATGAAAAAACCATAGGGTAACAACCTGAAGTTAAAGTAACACATAGGTAACGTACCACATAGAATAACCTCAATCACAAGAAAAATGTAAAGAAATCTCACACCAGGATTTATTCTAGGGGTAGTAACAAGTAACATCCCCAGTCACAACGTCAAACACCTCGGCGGCTGGAGACCTCCTCCTATATCAAATACAGTGGGCCTAATGGGTCACTCTGAGCCTCTTCCTAGTAACCTTGAACTGCTAAGGTACTCCACTACATCACGTACTGTGGGTCTTTTGGGTCCCACAGAGCCACCCACCACCATCGTGGTTTGCTAAGGTACTCCTCCCCATCACGTACCATGGCCACTCCCCACTATGGCCCACCAGGTCACACAAAACCACCCACACACATCATGGTCTGCTAAGGTACTCCTCCTCATTGCATTCCATGACCGTCAAGTCACTCTGAGTCAAAAATTCAGTAGTCGTCAGGTCTCAGCCAGTCGCAGGGTTTCGTACCTAGTAAGCTTGGGAGAACCTCTCCCCAAGCCATCAGTCGTATCTCAACCAGCACGAAGTCTCACAAATAAGTAATATGATGATCTTCCAAGTCATAAGGGTTCCAACGAAATATACGGCATGTCAAACAGATTCTTGGTATGTGCATTATTGGAATTTCAGTGCTGAGGGCGCAGTTGGATTCGGGTACGATCCAACACGGATGAACTCCATGTTTCTCCAAAAATATAATGGAGTAGGTAAAAAGGATAGTTTCAGACTGGCCCACATGGGGAATCTCAGCCCACGTGGGGTGGAGGCCCAGTGGGGTGGAGGCCCGTTCCGAGGGCAGCGGCTCGACTCGAGGGTGGTAGCCCACTCTGAGGGAGGCGTCCTACTCCAAGGGTGGTAGCCCACTCCGAGGGCGCGAACTTGTTCGAGGGAGGTCGCTCGCTCCAAAGGTGGCAGCCCGGCCGAGGGCGGTGGCCCAACACGATGGAGGCGGCCCACTCTGAGGGCAACATCCTGCTCCGAGGGCGGAAGCCCAGTCTAGGGATGACACCCGATCTGATGGAAGCAGGCTAGTTTAAGGGCAGTGGCCCGGTCTGAGTGTGGCAGCCCGGTCCGAGGGCAGTGACCCATGCCGAGGGTGGAGGCCCGAATCTAGGTGGCGGCCTGATCCGAGGGGGGTGTCCCGGTCTGAGGGCGGATGATCACTCTGATGGTGGCGGGCCGGTCTGAGGGCAGCGGCCTGGTCCGAGGGCGGAGGCCCGGCGTGAGTGTGTCGGCCAGTTCCAAGGGAGATGGCCCGCTCTGTGGGCCGCGGCCCAATCCGAGTGAAGTGGCCTGGTGTGAGGTCGGCGGCCATCCCCGAGGGAGGTGACCAGCTCCAAGGGCGGTGGCCCGCTCAGAGGGCGGCAGCCCGCTCTGAGGATGGCAGCCCGGTTCAGTCCAACGCGAGGGGTGTAATCCCCCGCTCTCCCGAATTCCGGAACGTACTAGAGGACATTCAGTTTACGAGGCGGCGGTGCCACGTGGGTGCCGCTCGGTCACCGTGAAACCCGCCAGAGGAGGGTTTTGCCTCCGTCGTGGCCTCGTTCGCGGCTTCCGTTCACCAGCGGCATGGGGGTCGTGCCACCTCCCTTCTTGCGGCCGACCATCGTGTCGGCCGCCTCCTCCTTTCATCACGGATGAAGATCCATGACCTATCTCTTGCAACCTATGTCAACATGCTCACAGTCTTCCATGGAGGAACAATAATAGCAAGATAGCGAAGGGTTCGGGCTGGGTTTTTTAGGCATGCGCCCTCCGCGTTAGCTCGTATTATTGAAGATAATAAGGGGTTTAATAATAAATTAAATTAAACAACAAGATAAACCCCACAAGATACCCTGCAACAACCACCCACATGGATGAATGGATAGCTGGTTAAACCATTAATCGGTTGACCCGCATTCTTTGTATTATTTCAAGAATAGGGAAGAGGGAAATCAAAAATGCACAAAAAAAATAACCCCCTTCCTCAAACCCCCATTGGATAATGTCCGCGCATGAAGGTGTGTCGGCATTCTTTGTCCCCGCAACTGGTTCCAAATGACTCCACTCGTTTGTCGCCTTCCGGTTTGTGGTTCGGTGTCGCCTGTCACCTCCCACTAGGTTGGATCTTTCATCTAAGGATCTGGTATCGGGTTGCTCCTTTAGCGCTTCTTTTCTTGGAAAATCTGTGGCGGTACCTCCCCCAAGGATCCATATATATAATAGAGGGGGAGGATAAGTAATGACATTGTAATTTAATGGTGGCTCATTAATTAGGAAGCTTCATAAATTCACCCAATGTTGTTTTTCACTAAAATAATAGGGTCAAGAGATTTATTGGATTGACACATCACCAGTCCCACCTTACCACTTGCCCTCTGGAAGAATAGATTAAAGATGAAATAATAAAGTTATTTTATTTATTCTAGTAGAAAGTTCCAAAAAATTAACTTTTTCACCGGACCTTCTGTGGTCAAAGTGAAGCCTCCCTTAAATGATTCTCGGAGCTACGGATTCAATTGTGGCCTCGGATTTCTCATCCGAGCAATGGTTCAAAAGTCAAAAAATGTCTCCCATGCGTTTACAGAATGTACTCAAAAAAAAGTTTAGTAAATTATTACCAGTCACCCTCGACCCACGCCGGTCGAGGTTTGTCTCCATCTAAATGAAAAACTCTCCAAAAAAACCCAACGGTACACTCGGCTTTCCAATCGGAGTTACCATTTAGATGTTATGTATTTTACAATAAAATAGTTGTCACATAATTATATTATTTATGGAAAAAAAAACTAACTTTCATTGTTAGCCCGCATCTTCCAATGTTAGTATCTTCCTCAAAAGATCAAACCATCACAAGTTCAGCAGTGGTCTTAGATGTTTTATCCAAGTTACCATTCGTGAGTTATATTCATTTGAAAAATAAAATAAAATTATTTTATTATTTTATTTAAGGTTATGAAATTATTGGGTTTTCTCACTGGAGACCCGTGCTGACTAATCATAATTCTAGGCTAGGGTAAACTTGTCATCCTGAACGCAACGGTGCCCTCATATTTCTGATCTAGGAAACCATTTAAGAGTTAATCTACTCTTTCAAGAAAACTTATTACAATCACTAATTAAATCTTAAAAAAAATTGACGGATCATTTCGGGCACTCCGGGCCTCGAAATCATGTGCCGTTAGATTTCACAGTCTCAAAATAATTCTGTATAATTAAAAACATTATATGGAAATTCTGGGACATTACATTCTCCCCGCCATAGGGAATTATGTCCTCGAAATATAATACATAGACTATGAAAAAAATTGGTTTAGTGAGAACAAAGTCTCATAAATAAGTAATTTTATTATCTTCCAAGTCATAAGGGTTCCAATGCAACAAACGGCATGTCAGTCGAACGCTCTGTCTGTGTGTTACTGGCGTTTCAGAGACGAGGCCCAGTTCGATTCGGGTGGGATCCAACCCGGCCAAACTCTATGTTTCTCGAAAACTCTAATGGAGTAGGTAAAAAAGGATCATTTTGCTCCAAGGGTCATAATGCCATATATGGTTTCTCAAATGGGCATCCAGTTCTCAAGATAACATCCTTTCTGTGTTTTGGGGCCCGGTTGGGCCCAGGTCCGGTCCCACCCGGTCAGACCGACCCGACCCGTCCCAGTTTGGGCTAGGACAAGGTGGTCTCATCCCGCTGGGTCGATGTCTAATCTGGCCAACAAGAGGGGAGTTCGTTGCTTCTACTGATACATACCACTCTAAAGGTGGTAGTCCAGGCCAAGGGGGGCGGCCCAACCGAGGGCGGCGGCCCGGCGTGGGGGCGGTGACCTACTCTAGGTATGGCGGCCAGGCCTGAGGGCAGCGACCCTCTTCATGGAAGGTGGTCAGGTCCGAGGGCGGCGGCCCTGTCCGGGGGCGGCGGCCCTGTCCGAGGGCAGAGGCCCTGTCTGAGGGCGGAAGCTTGGCCCGGGGGAAGTGGCCCAGCCCTAGGGCTACGGACAGGACCGATGGCAGCGGCCCACTCCGAGGAAGGCGGCCCGGTCCGAGGGCGGTGGCCCAGTCTGAGGGCGGTGACCCAGCCCGAGGGTGGCGACTGGATCCGAAGCCTGTGACCTACTCTGAGGGTGGCGGCCCGCTTAGAGCGTGGCGGCCCGGCCAGAGTACAGTGTCACATTTCGAGGCCGACGGCCTGGCGTGAGGGCGGTGGCCAGCTTTGAGGATGGAGGCCCTCTTTGAGGGTGGCGGCCCGGTTCGAGGGTTGCGGCCCGCTCCAAGGCATGTAGCCCAACATGAGGGTAGCGGCCCACTCTGGGGGAGGAAGCCCTCTCCAAGGGCGGCTGCCCAGTGTGGTCCGATGTGTGGGGTGTAACCCCCCGGTCTCTCGGATTCTTGAACGGCCCGAAGGCTTTTCGGTTTGAGAGGCGGCGGCGCCACTTGGTTGCCGTGAAACCTGCCGGAGGCGGGTTTGGACTCCTCTGCGGCTTCGGCCACGACTTTCGTTCTCCAACGGCATGGTGGTCACACTACCTACCTTCCTATGGTCATCCATCATGTTGGCCACCTCCTCCATGCCCTGCGGCTGACGAGTCATGACCTTCCTCTTGCGGCGTTCATCGACGTGCTCGCAGTCTTCCAAGGAGGTGCAAGAATTGCAAGATAGTAGAGGGTTTGAGATGGGATTTTTAGGCCCCTTCCCCCAGCGTGAGCTCATATTATGGAGGATATTAAGGGTATAAATAATAAATTGAATCAAACAGAAGATAAACTCCACAAGATACCCCAAAACAACCTCCCTCCAGGATGAATGAATATCGTGTCAACCTGTTAGTCGGTTGAACTGATTTCATCATATTATTTCTATAATAGGATAGAGGGAAATAAAAAACACAAAAAAAAATAACACTTACCTCGATAACACGTTGGAGAGCATCTGCGCTTGAAGGGGGGTTGGTGTTCTTTGTCCCCGCAACCTGTTCCCAATGACGCCACTCGTACATCCCCTTCCGGTTCGTGAATCAGTGTTTCCTGTCACCTCCCGCTAGGTTGGCTCCATCTTATAAGGGTTCGACATCGTGGAGCTCCTTCGAAACTTCGTTTCTTAGTTAAGCTATGCCAGTACCTCCCCCCAAGCTTCATATATATAAGAGAGGGGTAGGGTAAGTAACAACGTTCGAATCTAAGGTGGCTGATTAATTAGGATGTTTTCTAATTTCCAACAATGTTTTTGTTAATTAGATAGGAAATTTAATCCATTTTTTGGCTTCACACGTCATCTGTCCCACCTTACTGCTTGTCGGTTGGAAGAATATATTAAAAATAAAATAATAAATTTATTTTATTTATTCTATTAAAAAGTTTCAAAAACTAAATTTTTCTCCAGACCTACTATGGTCGAAGTGAAGCCTCCCTAAATAGAATCTCAGTGTTGTGGATTCAACGGTGGCCTCATATTTTAAATATGATCTACGGTTCAAAAGTTAAAAAATTCCACTCGCGCGTTTACTAAACGTACTCAAAAAAAAGTTCAGTAAATTATTACCATTCACCCTCAACCCGCACCGGTCTAGGTTAGGCTCTTCCTAAGTAAAACACGCCCCAAAAAAACCAACAGTACTCTCAGATTTCTAATAGAGTTATCATTTATTTGTTTTGGATTTTACAATAAAATAATTGTCCCTTAATTATTTTATTTACGTCCAAATGTTAACTTTCACTAGTGGCCCGCATCGACCAATGTTAGTATCTTCCTAAAGTGATCATACCCTCACAAGTTCAGCGATGGTCTCGATTTTTTAATCCATGTTACCGTTCATGAGTTATAAGAATTTTAAAAACAAAATAACTATATTTAATTATATTATTTACGGTTATTCCATTGTCAGGTTTTCTCATAGGAGGCCCGCACCGACTATGCTTAAGTCACAGCTAGGGTAAACCCTCCATCTTAAATGCAACGGTGCCCTCAGATTTCTAATCTAGAATACTGTTTAAGAGTTATTCACTTTTTCAGGAAAACTACTTACATGTGCTAATTAAAGCATAACAAAACTTCGACGGATCATTCCGGGCATTCCAAGCCTCAGAATCAAGCGCCGTCAGATTTCGCGGTCTCAAAATAATTACATATAATTAAAAAATTATATTGAAATTCTGAGATATGAAATTATGGATATCAGGCATGGGGTTGTCACGGCATGGGACTCAAGGGATAGGTCATGCCAGTCGAGGCTAGGTTTTGACTAAGTGAAACACGCCCCAATGAACCCAAAGGTACCCTCAGATTTCCTATCCCAATTCCTATTTAGATGTTTTGGAATTTATAAAAAAAATTATTAACACTTAATTATTTTATTTATGTTGAGAAACTAACTTTTATTGGTGGAAGGCACTGACCAATGTTAGTATCCGCCTAAAGAGAGAATACCCTCATGAGTTCAGTGGCGATCTCGTATTTTTAATTCATGTTACCATTCTTGAGTTATAATCATTTGAAAAATAAAATAACCTTATTTAATTATTTTATTTAGGGTTATTACTTTTTTGGTTTTTCTCACTATAGGCATGTGCCGACTAAACTTTAGTCGCGCATACGGTAAACCCATCATCATAAACGCAACGGTCCCCTAGAATGTCTGATCAAGGAAACTGTGTAAGAGTTAATCTACTTTTTATGGAAATGTACTTACATGTTCTTATTAATTCTTAACAAAACTTTGAAAAATCATTCCGGACACTCGGGGCCTTAGAATAATGCGCCGTCAGATTTCATGGTCTAGAAATAATTCTGTGTAATTAAAAAAATTATACAGAACTTTCAGGACCTTACAATATATTGGGATTATTATCTCTATATTGAGTGCAAAAATATTCCAAATACATATTTAAAATAATTCATGGGATATAAAAATAATTCAATGTTATGGGAGAAGTAATTTGTTCATACTCCATAGAAAATCCTAAAATATTATGAGGATTTATCATACTATCCATGGTGGGAATATATTCCCACCCATGATTCATGATAGTATATATCAATAAAAATCATATTCATTTTTTTATACTACATGCTAATTATTTTTTCTAATATGGGAAGGGATATAAAGATTCTCATACATTTTCTCAAAGATATGATGATGATCTTCTATAGAAATAATGTTCTTATATTACCAATACTTCGTGGTAGTAGGAATATAGTCCTACTTTATATTTTAATTATCATTGTGATATGTCAGCAAGAATCATATGTGCAGTTGGAATGTGATTAGAACCCCTAGTTTCTAATATGTCATTTCTGTATGATTAAGATAATTCTACCAATGTATATTGATATAATTGGGTTGTGGTAGAAGGAATGTTTTCTTTATCATTATTTTCAATTAAAATATTTTGATGAGATTCATTAGTGGAATTAAGAATATGAGTCCTCTCCAGTTAGTTGGTCTCTTACCACCCATGCTAAGACTCCTGGATTCCTAGGTGTATTTAATTGAGCATAGAGCAAATTTGGTGAATTCCTCGATGGGTTTCTAATATATTTAGTTCACATGGCTCTAACATTGATTAAAATGATATAACCCTTCTAAGTGACTTCCATGTTGTGGGAAGCCCATGTTTCATCTCCCAATCCACCTACCTAAGATAAACATCATTTTCTATGCTACATTATAGGAAATGATTCGAAAATTACTGAATTTTTATTTAACTATTGGATATTTTATGATATATTAATATTTCATATTGTTATATGTCTTTGATGGTCTGTTTTATATGCAACACTAAGTTTAAATGAATGAAAATATTATATTGAAATTTTAGTACCACCTTCCTAGTAGATTGGTGGTTATTAAATTGATCAACTAAATTATAAATAAAATTATTTTTTATGTGTTATTTTTATTACATGTTTTTAAATTATAGTAATGAAATTTAAAGATTTTATATCATATAAAATATTTTATCATTCAGATAATGGTATTTATTAGGCAAGGAAGGAGAATAAATTTAATTTTATGAATAGAAATAAATTTTTCTAAAAATTGTTTTTGTTGTTCTTTGAACACTTATTATAAAATTAATTACAACCAATTATAGGAATTTAATTTTATAAAATTTCATCCATATTTTGTTTAAGAATTTTAAATTATATCAATCTGTCATCTTTCTTTTTAATTCATAATGAATAGTAATTGTAGTAAAAATTCATTACTTGGGTAATAGTTAAGAAGGGTTAATGAGAGGTTAAAATAAATATATTGGGGTTATAATTACCTAAAAATGTTCCCAAATACTATTTTCCAATTTTTTTATAGGTTGAAATGTTTCTTATACATCGACTTGGGATTCTTTGGTTAAACATTTTTCAGAGTACGACTTTTCTATATTTTCATTTCTAAACTATTTACATGTATTCCACCCACCTCACTTATAAAGGTGCTCTTCCTCTATTCACTTATTCACATATAATGATTAATATAGATTATAATACTCCAACCCAAATAACATCTAAACATTAATATCCATGTAATATAGGTTATGGGATTCATAAAATACTATCCCAAGAATCCTTAACAATAAGTCAAAATCAGGTTTCTCAAAGAATATGTATTCATATAAAATGAATCCTTTTAAGTTTATTACTTCTAATACCTCATAAAAATATTCTATAATAATAATAAAAATGACTAAATTATTATATTTAGTATTTCATATGTTTTTATATTCATTTTATATTCATTTTATACCTATTTTACATCCAATGAGAATTGATAATAGCATTTGTGTGTTTTTGAGAACTTCATCCTCCTCGAAGTGATGTTATTAATTTTTGTTTTCATCCATCCATGGTTTTTAAAATAGGTGGGTTTAATTAATATATATACTATATACGAAAATATTATAATTCTTGAAATAAATTAAATTTTCTCCTTTCTTTATTTCTATCCATTTAATTATTAAATCATTGCTCATCCATATGTATGGACAAACTTCTATATGATGTGATTTAGAAAGATGTTCATAACCTATTTATCTGAATGGTAACAAAAGTGTATATAATTAATATTTATTACACTTTTAAAGAAAATAATTTTATGATGATGATTAAACCTTGATCAAAGAGTTACAACCATAAGCAATGAACCAAAATATTCAAGGAAACAAATAAGATTTCACTCAAATGTTCCTTTTAAGGATAAATTCATTAATAAATGTGTAATTAAATATTATATGGGAATGTCATAGTGTATAAATTTTATGTATATAATTGAAGTGTATATTTATATATACTAAAACATGATTTATTATTCAATATTTTAACAATTTATATAAAGGGATATGGGACCTTATGTAAGGGATAAGGTTGCAATTCGATTTCTTTTTTGGCTTGTCTGTGTTAAATTTTCATTGAAGAAAATTATTAAATACATATTCTATAAACCCCACCTATGTTATTAATCTCTATTAATTTCTATAATTTTATATTATTAATAAAAGTATTCTATCATTGGTACCTAAAATGATCAATAAAATGTTTTTATTAAATGTTGACCCTATTTTTTCTTTGGTCAATTAACTCTCTCTTCCATATAAATTTTATTTATAAAATTACCAAAAAATTCATTTATATAATAAAATAATTATTTAAATTAATGTTTTTTTATATATTTTACATTCATTTAAAAGTATCAGTAATTTGATTTCAATTTTCTCTAAATAGTGTACTTGTATATTTTTTTCCAATGGTCTGAATGGAATCATTTTTTACATGTACCAGATGAATGAATTTTACAACCATCATGACATTAATTATATTATAAGAATACATTAAAATATTTATTCAGAAGTTTTATTTAAGCATATTTTCTTAATATTCAAAATAAAATTGGTTTAAAATATAATAAAATAAATAGATATTATCCTCTGTTTTTAATGAAATATCAAAATCCTATTTAAAGGTATTTCTCATCTATGTCCACATCCCCTAGAATATATTATGATTAACTCTATATATTATTAAATGATACAATCCATGTTAATTTCTTTATTTATTGTTATTATATAATAATGAAACTATTTTGAAACCTATATCTTTTATATAGGTTATTCTTTAGGGAATTGATGAATTATTTTACGATATTGTGGCACAAATTTGTATGGTTTCTATTATGTGATGGGTTGGTTCATTGTATCTCGACAACACGTTATGTAATTATTGATATGTGAGGATATAATATGGACTATAATAGTAACTGAACATGATTTAGTAATTGAATCATTCCACTATGATGTCCTTGGTATTGAAACTTTAATAAGGAAATAATGGAATTGGAAGTGATGCTAAGCCACTCTGATAGTCATGGAAGTGATACTTAACTAAAAAATGATTTATTATGAATATGTGTCTTCAAAAAACTTATCATTATGCATATGATATATTCTCATGGATTAATACTGATTATTGATTATTCTTATCATTTATGACTCATGACATTTAAAATGATAGATCTTTATTCTTCAAGTGCAAGAAACGGGTGATCTATGAGATCAGGACATACTTATGTTCTTCTTGTATTAATTTTGAACACTCTTTGGAGGTTTTTAGTAGGGGGACCTCAACCCATTCAATAGAGCTTAATCATCATTAAATACATCTTATAGAAATGATTCAGAATAGTGAGAATGGTAAATATCTAGAGTTTCATGTGGAGGATAGTCCGGAGAAGATAGAAACATGTTTATAATGTACAGGTTGAGGACATTAGTCATTATTTCTTGTGTAGGAGGATCAAAATGATGGTGTTTGAAATGCTTTCTTTTGAAGATTTTTATGGTTCTTAGCCGGTGATGAGGGCTACGGTACCCCAGGATAACTGAAATGTGTCTAAAGTTTTTAGCAGGTTGAGGTTGGATTTGAAGGGTCCTTACAATCATTGTGTGTGGAAGGGTGCCAATTTGGTCCAGCATAAGGATGATCAGTTGGGACACCATATGAATGGGGTAAAGGTGATTTTAGAATAGATGGTGGGGAGATGGATTTGTTTATAAAATGGATGTGGCTGACTCATCCTGAGCCGGGGAAGCTGGGGTCTCAGATTCTTCAGTCATGCCCTTGCTATAATTGAGTAACAGGTTTGAAGGCCTTTCTAATGTGGGTTTGAATTCTGATAATGTGAAACTAGTTTATGCAGATAGGGTATATGTGAAGGATCCCAATGGAATTGGACACAGTTTATTGGATTATGAGGCTTTTAGCCTGAAGAGAAATAGTGGTTTTAAGAGGAGGAAGGGTAGGAAGGACTACTCTTATTTACCACCTCTATTAGAGACCCAGTCCTCAAAAAAGATAAATGAAAAGAATATTTCCACTAATATATTGATCCATCAGAACCCATGGGATCAACATGATCAAACCATGAATTTTATTTTATATTCTAAAGACGAGGTGGTTGAGAAAGCATTGTTACTCAATGCAACTGAAGAGGAGGCAGCTAAAATGATGGGGAGGTCTCTAAGGTTTGTTCTCACTAAGGATTAATATTCCTGGATTTACAAATATGATTTAATTTTGATAGGGGGTTCAATAAAGGGAAGATCATCATTTCTTAGTATACACAATCAGGGGATCAGCAGGCTTTAGAGATTGAAATGTTGGTGATTGAGGTTCAAGGTACATAGGTTTTATCTTTATCCTTGTAATTGGTTAATGGAAAAACTATGGAAGGCTCAAGTTAATATTTAATGATCTTGTTTAATTGGGTGGTCTTGGTTGGATGGATGGATTGGGAGGATTGGTCACATGAGTGGCCTTTTATTTATATTGCATCTATGTGGTTTTTATGTGATGTTTAGATACATATCAACTATCACTATACTTGGATTTTCTTCATATGTCATTAAGAGATTGAATTCTTCACTAGTGAATTCAATTTGGAATTTGATGATGGAAAGGGTATGGCTATGCCATCAGTTCTGGGCCCTTTCAATTTTGCATGGGACAACTTGTTGAATGTTCATGCATTAGTGGAGTCTTTTTTTCATGGTGATGTTGTTGTGGACAAGACGATCCAGTAGTTGGTTTTGGGTTATTCTCTGTTAAGATTATTTCTTTTTGGAAGTGTTGGACTCCATGGATTCTTAATTTTTCCTCAAAAGTGGTTGATAATAAAAAAAGTTAATTTTCTACATCTTTATTCCATGAAAAATGAATTATTTTCTATGAATGATACAGCATGAATATCCAATGTTCTGATCATGTTCAAAAATAACTATTTGTATCTTATTTTTTATAGGATCATCAATAGATATCTTCTATGTTTTCCATTATTATGTATTTGATCTCCCCCTTTCTTATATTACAATTTGTTACAAGTTAAAAAAGAATGTTTTTATATTTGAAATCTATTAGAATTTAATTTTTAGAGAAAATATTTAAATAACATATTTAATATTTTTATAAAATATATTAATTTTATTTATAATATTCAAATATAATGAACTGTTTAGTCAAATAGAATTTATAATTGTGAAAGGTATTGAATATTCATCTAAAATAATGCAATATTTATGTATTTTTATGTTCGGGTTTCCACAAGGTCTATTGGTTTTATTTTATTAATTACATTTTTTCTTTAGTGGATGATAGTGGATGATTTAAATTGAGGATGGTGGCTCACACAATATATAACATCTGAGTCTTACTATCCTGATGGTACTCGCAAACAAATATATTCATCACTAGGTATTGATTTTCTTATTCCCATGTGAGAGATGCATGAAAAAAAATCACCAAAAATTCAATTTTTAATTGATATAATCGTTTAATGTATAATGTTATATTAAATATATTTATTTATAGGTTTCATATGGGAATAAAACTTTTAGAAATGGAAATTTCCCATATCCTCTACAATTGGGAATGTTTTGAATTAGAATCACTACGGTCCTTCCTTTCAAATCCAGATGGTAACTGGATTGGTTTTACTAGAAAAACATCATAATGAGTTTTATAGGAGAGAGTGGGATGTTGGGATTATGACATCATTTTAATGGGATTCATTAATACCCATTGAGTCATGTATAGACTTAAGATGTTTTTTTAAACCATCTGATTTACAATTGTAGAATAGGTTACGTCAGTGCTTGAAGTTGTTCATTAACATATATCAGTGTAAAAATATTTAATTATCTGTTTTTTACTTTAATATGAACATCTCTATGTATTGATGGTTCACTTACTATAGTACACTGTAGAGGTATCATAAGGTCTCCAATTTTTTTAATTATTATTTAGGGATTCTCAATTTAAATATAGTTGTGGTTTAAATATTTATTGATAGGAAATTAGGATTTTATCACCTTCTAAAAAATAATTAGACACTCATGGTGTTGGTATCAAGTATATAATGAGGGAATTTTATGTATCCTTATAAGTGGAAAGATAAACCAACAGTTTGGTAAACCCTAACAAGACAAAAAAAATCATTCTAATTGTTGTAGGAGAATAATCTATTCATAAATTTTATTTTTAATAGGTAAGGATTCCTAGGAGATAGTTCCTAGAAATGATTTATATGGGACTAAAACATGATCATCCCTTTCTAGTTAAACATGAAGGGAATATAACCCAATGAGATACGTTGGGCCTCACTAAGAATATGGACCTATGAGGAATATATAGTCTCATCAGGAATATAACCATTATAATAAATATATGATGGTCTCATGAAATAAATTTTTCTATCATGTGGGGAAATGATATAATTTATATTATTTATCTAAAATTAGATCTTTCCAGTAGATATGTATTTTAATAAATTCATAATTTTTCCCATGTAAATATAATAATTAGAATGAAGGATATAAGTTATATCTTATAGAATATGACCCCATGAAGAGAGAAACTATCGGTTGATGATGTTGGATTTAAATCATGGGAAGGAATACTATATATCCAATAATAATTTAATTTAAATCCCATATAATCTTTGTGAAATAGATTAATAATTTTGATGGTACCATAAAATGGTTTATATGTCATGAAAAAATGACATTTTCATGCAGATAAATGTTGTGGAACTTAGACATTGTATAAATATATTATCATCATATTATTCGTATATTTCTATCATGAATAATTAAAAAAGAGTATTTATAATGGATTAATCATGAGACCTATCCAGGAAATAATATATGGGGTTGAAATTTGATAAGTGTCCCATAAATTAATTTTTTCTGATTCTAATAGTACAACAATCTCAGATCACTGTGGCCATATGATTCATTCTCATTGTGATAAATAAGAGAAAAAAATGTTTAGAAACATTTTATAGAAGTTCATAATTGGATACAAATAGGTCTTATACTTTGAGGTTTCCCAGTGTGAGTTTCATTGGTGAGTTAATTAAATTACCCATTTTAACCATCTTTGGTTTTATAATTTAAATGTTTATTATCCTCCATACTTCCATCATGTAGATAATAATTCATGAATATGGAGGAATTAATATGAAATTATACAAGTATATGTAGATGGTTATTCCATTAGGGATGAACTAACATATCAAGGATCTTTGAGTGGAAAAGAAATAAATCATTGATCCAAGAGATACGGATCCAATATCATCTTGATATGGATCAGAATTATCATGGGAATCCAATATTATGATCTCCCAAAGCTTTCTGCCTATCTTGAGGATAATAACCAACAATAATTTTATCAAAGGAATCCACATTTAATGGGTTTCAAGCTAGTGTCTATGTAATAATCCTAGGCATCTGGTGACTTTGGAGGAGGACATAATAATTAGAGGAATGTGTAAGAGACTTGTGAGAAGAAATGATCTAACATTTAAAGAGGGTAACAAATATTCCTTGGTTTGGGAGTTGAAGAATATGGTTTATCGTTTTAATGGAATCAAAAGTGGATTCAACTAATTGATGATAGAGAGAAAATAATTCTAACTCATTTGAGGGAGAACATGACAGTTCTCTAGAGTAATAATTGGGTAATGTCAGACCCTTATTATAGTACTGTTTGAAAAGTGGATCAACAAAGTGTGTAAGATATAAAAGCATTCACATGTGAGTGATAAAATAATACTACACCCTAGTGATTCTAAAAACATTTGGCTCCCTAGTAGTATTATGTTAATTTAATATTCCAAAATATATAACATGGGAATAATATCACCCAAGTATAAGGGAGTCTCATTGGATTCATTTTGATGATCAACATGGAAGTACTTGCCTAGGAAATGGTGCTCTACCTTAGTTTTAATGAACTAGTAATGAAATGGCACCTAAAAAATATTTTTTTGTTTTAAACACATTAGGGACAAAATTAAACACTCTCTTGGTAAATTTATCGTTGATTTTGGAATATAAATAGTAGGTAATTTAATTATATAAAATAGTTTCAAGACTATGGAAGGAAAAGATTTACATCATATATTCATCCTCAAAATGGTGGAAATGTGGAGTCTATGATTCTAATTTAAATGAAAATTTAGTACCTAGGGATAAGGCAATATTGTATGTATGTGGTGCATAAAGGGTTTACATGGGAGAACGTAATAAGATATTTCAATGGTTTTGGGACAAATTATGGAACATTAATATAACCCCAAAAGCCTAAAATAAAACAATATTTTCAATAGACTGCATGGCATGTAACACCAACCGTATAAAAAAATAAAATATCCTCAAAAATTATAATGTATTTACAATTTTATTAAAATTAACCCATCATATAGATTTCAATGCACATGATACTGAGATATCATATTATGTACTCAAAAATGAGTTTCATTGATGTCTTTGGTTACGCAGAAGATAGATTTTTACCAACCAATAACATATTAATAAAATATTATTTAATGTAATAAGATAAAACCAAGAAGTTAAATTAGTGGTTATTAATGTTATTAACTAAATTATGAATATATATTGTTTAAAAAAATATTATATTGATTAAATAGTTACAAATTATTTAGAAATGAATATAGGAACCCATATAATATAAAGGGAATGTTTTTTTAGAAAAAAAAATTACATTCACACAAAGATGTTATATCCTACTAAATTAAATTAATTAAAAATAGTGGGTGTTATTATGTATATATATATATTTCTATATATTATACTATAAAATATTATTTATATTCATCTAATGTTTTTTCTTGTCATGGTTTTAGGGAAAATCCAATATTACACATAACAACCTATATTTTTTTAATAGAAATTTTACCACCATTCAATAGAGAACCTATTTGAAATAAAAATTTTGGAAGTTTTATAAATTTTATATTTAAAAAAACGTCATTTTTTAAATTGTAAGATAAAAATTAGTTTAGGGTGAATTTTAGGTATTTTTCAGTGAAAATTTATTTTCTCATGAATAGTGAAAAATAGAAATTTTTATTTCAAATCTATTTTTTCATATATTTTATTTATTTGATTAAATTATATTATTTGATTGTTTTAATGTTTAAATAAATAAAATATACGTAAAATACTCATATTTTTTTCAATGAAATTAAATTAATTTTTAAATTGAATAAAAAACATCTCAAATGCTAGAACATTTTACTTTAAAACCCTGGTTTGTCATCCTGTATGCGGGGTTAAATTAAAAATAATTACCACCAATTCTATGATTGGAATTTAGAAATATGGATTTTATATTTAAAATTAGAATAATTCATATTTTATAAAAAAAAATTATATTATTTTTTGACTAAAAATATTACAGAATATAATTAAATTTAATTCCAACAACAAAAAGGTGAATTGGCTTAACAAGGGACTAAACCATAAACGTATCAACCAAACTGAACAAGAAACATGTCCAAAATCCCTTATCCTAAAATATTTTTATTCTATACTCCATAACCTATAACTTGATCCATTATTGGATCAATATTTCATTGGAAAAATGTACATGGAATTACCCCTTAAAAAATATTCATGAATTCCACTCCTCCTCCAATATAAATGGGAACTCCAACCATCCACATCCTTATGCCTCTCAAGAAACATTTTCATGAACAAGATAAATTCAAAGAGCTTTAAAAAAATTCGACCCCTGAACCTAGATTTTTAAACATGGGATAAAAGATATCCAAGTAATCCCTTTGGTGAAAACAAAAATGATGTTACCCAAATAAGAGGTAACAACCTTTGTCAAGCCATTTTATTTTATTTTCATTCTACACACAATAAAATATTATTATTCCATGGTTATGTAATAATCTCATGATACTAAAAATAATTATATTTTGATATTATATTGTTTCAAACTACACGTATAGTCACTTTTATCTAATGGGTAGCAAACACATCATTTGTTTGTTCGGTGAACTATATCCTTAGAAAATGATGTCATTCATTTTTCCTTACAACCTATAATGGTTGGGTGTTATAATGGAAAAACATTTATTTATGATATATATGAGATATATAATTCCATTATACTTCTTTAATATTTATATGACAAATAAAATTATGATTTCCATTTTTTGTAAATATGATAACATTATTTGGGGAAGTGTGGACTAATTCCCCCTCAAAGCGATGTGATCTGTTCACACTATACATGGTAAATATAAAGGATGGTGTCATTAAACATATGTGACATATATAAAATATATATTATAATATAATTATAATATACATATATACATATCATTTAATATTCATTCATTTAGTAGACTAATAAATGAAGGTAACGTTCATGCATTCGTTAGGCTTACCGTCTCCATGAACATTACATTTTATTTCTTATTTGCAAACATAATTGATTATTATAAATACATAAATTTGAAAAATATGTGTCATATAAATCATCTTTTACATTTTATATATTGTTAAATCATGATCTAGGTAATAGAAACAACAAGTAACATGTCAAAACATACTTGAGAAACTTTGCAACTCATAACTGATATAGTGAAAATAATGAAAGGATATTAAGAAACTGGTACTAAGATATTATAAAAGAATCAATAAATACACTATAAATCTATGTATGGTTCAGGTATAAGTTATTAAAAATTTTAATACCATTATATAGAATGTTATAGGATGTTCACATGAAAGGAGATGCATGGAATGAGTTTTTCATCTCACATTTTACATCAGGGAAATAAATTTCACATTCACCACTTACTTATTCTGTATGGTGTATCTAATACCCATTTTATATATTATATCATGAATTGTTTTATTTTTATGGTATTTTTATTTTCAATTTGATTTATTTTTTCTGAGTGGATTTAGTTTAAAAGTTACCATGTGGTAAATAATTTCAAAAACTAATTACTTCTATTTGGGTTATATTTCTTCCTTATTGTCATTAATATTATATGATTATGTGTGTAATAACTATTTACAATATAATTTTGTATTTAAACTTTTTATAAATATTTATATTTATAAAACATAACCTTTTATAGATTTAGTCTCACATTAATGTTATGTTATTTTCAAGGGTTTAAATTAAAATATTATTTTGTTCAGAATTATTTATACTTAAATACATATCTAGGGAAATTATCATATCATGGTATAATAAAACCATTCAACTTATTCTCACTTGTTTATTCATGACCCTTATCAAGTAATAGTAAAAATTTTACACTCTTTGTTTACTCTAAAATTTTAATAAAATGTTTTTATGAAACCCCTACTTCATTTCCCTCTTCAGTCAGAGATACATTTTTTTTCTAAAACCCATGTCTTATAAAAAAATTCAAAAATATTTTTAGAATTTAAAAAAAAGATTTATTAAATAATTTTTTAGCCCACTTTTCATATACAAATTTTTTCAACAAAATATTTGTATATCATTCTGAATAAATAAATTTTCAATCCTTTTTTCTTTCCAAGGGAATGTTCTTTTTACCTTATATGGTATGTATGGATTTACAAGAAACATTTTCATTGAAACATCCATAGTAAGATTACAATATTAATTTGGAAAGATTTTTTTTCAAAATATATTTTCAAGGAAAGTTATTTTTAAATTGTTTTCCAAAATAAAAAGGATAGTATCCCCGGAAATATTTTTAAAATATCTTTTTACATTATTTCTTTTCATCAATGAAAACAACCCTTTATTTTTACTCCATGTGAGATATGTTGTATTGATAACATCTTTATTATTCCATTATATGGTTTATAATTTCTTTGACCAAGGATAGTATTTATATTCACTACCTTGATTCCTATTAGTCCCCTTGAAATATTCAATTTCATGTGAACATTGAACATTGAATTTCCCAAAACTATCAATATAATTTATCTTGGATATATTTATTTCCTAAAGTGTATATCATTTTTACATATGGTGTTTACATTGAATGTTCATTGATTGATTGAGAAATTCTTACAAATTGGTATCCTTTACTCGGTAGAGATATTTGATAATGCAAATTTTTTATTTAAATTCTTTTCACATTCACTATATGTGTTGAGGACTATTTATAACACTACCTATGGGTTCGGTACAGGTTAATGAAAGAACTATGATTTTGGTACCATTTAATGAAATCATGATGATGCATCAGTAGTCTAATGAGACGAAATTAGTTGGCAACAAACCCTTTTAGATTTATTCCATATAAAATATAAATTTTTCTAGCCATATATTTATACTATCTTGTGAATGTTCTCGAATGTAAAGGTGTCTTGTTCCTGGGAAACATGACATCCAATGTTTAAGTGATTAATTTATTAAGAGTTAATTTTTTATTATTATCTATGAGATTATTGCGTCATCAAATCTATGGATGTATATATGCATCATTGTACTAATTAAATTGAACATGTTTCAG
Organism: Viscum album; assembly: GCA_963277665.1. Lineage (NCBI taxonomy): Eukaryota > Viridiplantae > Streptophyta > Magnoliopsida > Santalales > Viscaceae > Viscum > Viscum album. Next base: position 407,885,878 of record OY728150.1, on the reverse strand, counting down.
TTTCTTACCTTTCCAATTTGATTATGCCTTATAAATTTATATGAATGAAATGTGTAGTTAGTTATTTACCTTGAAATATTGACAATTCATGTTGATTCATTATTTCTTCTCCTCTTTGTAACCCTTATGGAGAATTTGAACATAACGTTATTTCTTTTTTTATTTCTATATGAATCCAAGAAGTGTATTAGTAATTGTATGAAAGGATACACTGGATGAAATAAATTTATTATCCACAAAAGAAAAAATGAAATATTTTTTAATTAGTGTATATATTTTTAGTAAAAGAATCATGTATTTATATAACTTACATAGACTATTAAAAACATCAGTCCTTATGGATTCGATTCCTTGTAATCACGAAAATGTATAGGTGTTAGACACCGGCTCCTGGATTATGGGGTCAGAGCTCTATATTTGGTATTGTAAGAAGTTTAGTAGAACCCTTTGGAACTAGATTTACGAAATCATAAATTAGAGAACATATACCTAAGGTAGATTTGAATATAATTATAGATGAACAATATAAAATTTTGTTAACATATATATTATGTGGTTATTCCTATAAATACATCTATATATGGATACAATATGTGGATGTAGTCTTGTAATAGTTGTAACTAGGTGTAACAACATTGAAAAGGAGGGACATGCCGACTAGAGCAAAACCTAATACCCAAAAATGGTCATTGATAAAACACAATGTTGTTGAATATTTTATTAATAATAAATGACATAATTTACTCACATTTTTTTAAATATGATTGTTTTTAAATTTATGGGATTAGATCATTCATTTGAAAATTTGATTAAAATTCCAGATTTACACTTTTAAAATGCATTTTAGTATTTAACAAATAACTATTTTAATATGAATTAGTGGAACTTAATATTTTGTAACCGTGTTCATAACTTAATTTTATACAACTAGTATTTAGTAAACTTGAGCTAAAGAGTGTATTTGGATAGAGTAAATGGGACATTAATTCAATGGTGGGAATGACTTGGAACAATGGATATGGGTTTTGTATTTGGGCCATAACGTCTTCATCCATGATTGGACCAGTCCCAAATTATGAGAGGAACTACATGACTCATTTTCACGTGATTCACACTCCTGGAATGACAGCTGATTCACGTGTTTTGGTGGTCAAATGGGCGGTGAAAGTTGGCGTAAAATATTTGGCCGAGATTCCCCACTCACACTTAAAACCAAATTGAACTAAGCCTCCCCACCACTCTATAAATTGGTGTTTTACTAATTTGGCAGGGTTGGGACATTCATTAGGATATTGGAGGGATTATAGAATTAGTTTCAACCAAATTCTCCAAACATTGTAAGAGGGGTATCTCTTGAAGAAAGGATCCCCTCATCGAATCCTCTTTCTCCTCTTCATTTTGCAATGTTTTCACTTGTGTAATAAAATTATTTGATCTTCTTTTATTCCTCATATTTTCTTCAGTTTTTTTTAAATTTATTATTCTATTAATCATACTAATTGGTATGGAATCAATATTGGAGATGATATTGGGTTCTACCCTTTCAATTGTTTTCTCATGCAAAACGTCTCCACGATGACCACACTGTCCATGGAAGAGTAGTCTTTTTAGTAATCGATCTATCTCTATCCTTTTTCATTCATTTATTTTGAATAAATGAGCTACTATAATTCACATATTATGATCTATTAATTCATTCTTTAATTTAAATGAAATTAAGGAAACAATTGAATAGTTAACACAAAACACACGAGGTCGGGAATTGTGTGATGTGTGAGAGCGCAACCTTAACCAGTAATTCAAATCCAAATGGGATGTATTTTTAGAGTTCAAACATAATTACTAAACTCAATTAGTCATAATTTTCAGAATGAATATGTGCCTTAACTTACCACTTACCATAAGCTATACTTATAACATCAATCAAAGAAGGGTGATGCGATTACATGTTCTGAAGATAACCTAGGGTTTAATTCACTTCATCTTTGTGGTAATGTTAATTCTCATAGGGTTCAGGGGTTACAAAGTTAAGGGATCAAAATTAAGTGGATTTAAATTTAAATGGTAATGATAAATAATTCATGGAAGATGTAGAATTATATCTACTACATCTTCTAAATATTTTCTAAAAAACATCTTCTTGTTGTGTAATTTTAATCGAAATTCATTTCAAAACTAAAAACAATACAATCTTCTTACATCAACGTTCTTCTAGATTATAAACTATAACCAGCCCCTCATCCTTTCAAGTAGTTTTTTATTATCTTTTATTTTATTTTTATAATATATTTAAAATGTTGTTTTAATTCACTTCCTCCTTTGAGAGACGACCTTGGTCAGCCATTCTACTGCACCTAAGTACCCCAAAATCACACTAATCATTTGAGGGAACCCACGACAGTGCTCTTTCAGCCATTATTGAACACCAAGATTGACATGCACTAGGGATAATGATAGAAAAACTCTTATTTTAATTACAAACCATAATCATTGGTTTGTATAAATAAATATAATTAATGACCTTGGTTAAACCATAGGCCATGTAATTATGGTATTGAAATAAATCGATGATGTATTTTTCTACTGAGGATGCCTTGAAATCCATTATTAGAAGGATTTTAATGATTAAATTTATAGGATGAACATTTTATTTATTTTGGAAATTATTTTTATTTGTTTTTAGAAAAGGAAAACATGTATTACAGGTGAAAAACCATTATGTCGAAGAAGGCAGGGGGACTTGAACAAAAGTTCGAAGGACGAAAAAGGTTTCACAGCTACCACTGACCTATGAAATGTTCTAGTTAATATGTCATTGTTTTTAGTTAAACAATTTGAAAAATAATAGTTAATAATGAACTAGTAGTGAAACCCTTTTGGTTTAGAGGTTAATATATTAACCTTATTGGATTTGGAGAATAGTTATAGACAAATAGATAGACATGACACTCTTTTATGTTCCTTATAATCTATTAAAAAGTTACTTTTATGGATTTAAGAATCAAAGATAATTTTGATAATTCCATTTCATAATGTAAGGGATGAATTGAAAATTAATTGAAGAACCCGTAGAGGATGAAACTATGTTTATTAATGTATAACAGAGAAGTATATTTAACAATATACATAAGATGTAACAGATTTACATAACATTAGAAAAAAAGATCTTATAAGAAAAATGTTATCCAAATACCTTAATTTTTTGATCCGACTGTCTTTTAAATCATTATAGATTTGTGGATTTGATTCCCTAAACATTGCGTTTATTAGTCACTTAGTTTTTATTGATGAAATCAATAAATCTAGATAAATATTTATTCATTCCCTCTATGTAAGTATCTACATATGCCACTAATGTTCTTCTACCAAGAGACCTAATTATATGTTAGACCATGTAACCATTATACTTCCTATTATCTCATTTCTAGAGGATTTTTTATAAAACCATAACACAATTTGGGATTTCAACATAGGAATTATAAAATCAAATTGTCATTTTTTGAGTTTAATTGTGGGGATGAAATTGATTTATGGCGTGAAGAGTGTAAGGACATGAAATTCCAAAATAAAACATTGTATTCAATATCTTGTATAACCAGCAACACTAAGCATGTCAGACAACATAATATTCTTGGAAACAATAATATATTTACTATTCTAAAAAAATGACACATGATATTGCTTAAAATTCACACAATTATTAGTTACCATGTGCTACATGCAATAATAATTTTGTTCAATTAATTGTGTTACACACAATATAGAGATTATAGAACAACAATATATTAAAAAATATTATTATTTAATATAATAAGACATTTCATAGATGTTAAATTAGTAGTTATGAAATGTTTTAACTAAATTATGAAAATATATGGTATGCACAAATATAAAATTAATTCATTGGTAACAAATTAATTAGAAATGGATATAAGAACTAATTGAATATAAAGGGAATGTTTTTATATAAAAATATTTTTGTGCACATAAGGTTGTTTAGTCATAATAAATTAAATTAATTAAAATTAGAGATTGATATTAATAAAAAATATATTTTATTTTCAATAAAATATTTATTTTATTCATCTAATATAATTTAGTGATATGATAATAGAAAAGCTTATATTATACAGAAAAACTTATATTTTTAATGTTGATTTTATTTCCTTGTAATGGTGAACTGATTTTACGTAATTTTTTTTGTAACATTTAAAAATTTTAAATTTAAAAAATTATTTAATTTTTAAAACATAAATATAATATCTGGGTGAGGGTGAATGTTTTGAATTTTTCAATAAAGATTCATTTTTTGATAAATTGTGAAAAGTACCAAATTTCAATTCCAAACTACTTTTTCATCAAATTTATTTACAAGGATAAATTATATTTTGTATCAGTGTTAATGTTTAATTAAATAAATTTCAAAAGTATTAATAAAATTTGGGGTATTGTAATTAGTTTAAATTTAAAATTTAGAATAAAACATAGAAAACAATTAAACATTTTACTTTAAAAATTAATTTTTTCGTCTAATATGTGTGAAAAAATTTAAATTAATTTCATCCACATATGTTATTTTGAATTTTAAAAAATGGATAAAATATCTTGAATAAAAATTATTTATAATTCCTATTAATTTCACCTTAGTGTTTGACCAAAAATATTAGTGAATGTAATTAAAATAAATTAAAGCAATTAAGAGGAAAATTTCCTTCTCATGGGAGTAAACATTAAACCAATGATCCAAAATGACCTATGAACTTTTTAAATAGCTATTTTTTAGAAATATATTGACCCAATCCTCCATTTTATATAATTTTTTCTGTACTAGATCCACTTTTAATTGTAAAAATGTTGATTGAATTCGCATTTCAAAAATTTACAATAATGTCACTCCTCCAATATAAAAATTCTCTCACCTCTCCCACTTCCCCACACCACTCAATCGACATTATATTGACCAATATCTTCCAAAATAGATCCTAAATATCCCTAAAAATATCCTTTAAGCCTCACCTTGTAAAAAAATCAATCCAAAGAATCCCTCTACTGCAATCCAAAATGAGTTACCCAAAGAAGAGGTAATATCCTTCGTCAAGCTCTAATATTTTATTTTCTTTCTATACCAACTCAAAAAAATTTGTTCTATGATTTTATAATGACATAATTATCCTACATATAAGAATTTTTTTTATAATATTTTATCTATCTTCAAATTCATACACTTCTATCTAATAGGTAACAAACATACCATTTATGTGTGTGATGAACTGCAGCATCAGAAAACGATGTCGTTCATTTTTTCCTTTACCAAATATCATGGATGAAAACTATGATATAAAAACTTTTTATATTTTATTAAGATTATATTTATTAAGAAATATTTTTTTATGAAACATTACCCTAATCTTTCCATTTTTCAAAAACGATAACATTCATTTGTGAAAGTGCAGACTACCGCCCCCCAAAGCGATGTGATTCATTCTCACTATACGTTGAATGTATAAGTGACGATTTTATTATAAAAGTGTGAAATAAATGACTTTAATATTATAATGGGATTATAATATATATATATATATATATAATTTAATTCTCATTATATAAATAGAAATAAAAAATTAAGATGGTGTTCATGCGTACATACGACCTACCATCTCAATGAATGGTGCATTTCATTTCTTATCTACAAAGGAAATATAATATTCTAAATAAATATATATGTAATATATTTGATAATTATATCATGTTTTAAATTATTTATATTGCTAAATTGTGATCTAAGTAATAATTTAAACAATAAAATATTCAAAACATACTTTAGAAACTATGTAATCGACACATGAAATAGTGAAAATAATGAATGGTTATTAAGAATCATGAATTGATGTTTTATACAATAATAATATATGATATTAAAAATATAATTATTTTTATTTTATAATTTATTTTCAAGTTTCAAACCAATATAAATGATGTTAAAGGATGTTTGATTGAATATAAATGCAAGGTAAGGGATTTTCATCTAAGTCTTTACATCCATGAGATAAATGTCATATTCACCACTTAATTATTATTTTTTATATATATTATTCCCATTTTGATATATTATATCATAATATTTTATCTTCATGGTGTTTTTATGTTACAATTTTAATTATTTATTTTATGTGTATTTGATTTAAAAGATACCATGTGGTAAATAATTTCGTAACCAAATTTCTTTTCATTTAGTTATTTACTTCCTCATCATCATTAATATTATAAGATATTGGGTGTAGTAACCTTTTATAATATATTTTCTGTATTTACTATTATTTTATGTGGATTTACATTTGACACTCAAAAAATATTTATTAAATTTATTCTCACATGAACATTATGCTCTGTTCAAGGGTTTATATAACAATCTCTTTTTTCTCCAGATTGTTTACACATGAATTTACATTAGAGAAAATTCTTGGATCTTTGTTCTACCAAATATTTCATAATCTTCCCATATATTTATTCATGACCCTTTTAAATTAATAGTTCCATTTTTCATCTCTTCGATACTAAAAAAGATTTATAAATCCCTAACATCATTTTCTTATTAACTTAGGGAACCTATTTTCTTAAAAAATAATGTTTAAATAAATGTATTCCTAAATTTTTAAACTTTTTTATAATGATTTATCATCAAAACAATTTACCACTTTTTTCTTTTACAAGTTATTTCAAAGAAATCTACTTATCATTTTCAGAATAAGGAACTTTTATATCCTTTTTACCTTGAAAAACGAATGTTCTTTTAACCTTATATGACATGTATGGATTTACATTCCATATTTTTTTTGAATCGTGCATTGGAATGCTAAAAGGTTCATTTTTAATGAAAATTTCTTAAAATTTTATTTTTAGAAAAATTTATTTTATAAATTATTTTAAAAATATAAACTATATTTTTTTGTGATTATTTTTAAAATATCTTTTTATTGTATTTCTATTTGTCAATGAAAACAGCCTATTATTTTTACTCTATTTGGGAAATATTGTATTGATAACATCTTTATTCTTCCATTGTATTCATTATGATTTCCTTTCCAATGTATATTATTTGCATTCACAACCAATATTATTTTCATTCCCCTTGAGATATTCAATTTCCCATGATCATTTAACATTGATTTTACCCTTATTATCTATAACATTTATAATAGATATACTTATTTACTAAAACATATATAATTTTTTCAAATGGTGTTTATACTGTAATTTATTTGATTGAGTGGGGAAAATGGGTATATCAGCATATTTTACTCAATATAGTTATTTTATAAGGTATATTGTTTATTTAAATTCTTTGGACTTACACTATACGGGTTGGAGACCGGTTCATGCAAGTCCTATGGGTTGGAGACTAGTCAATGAATTCCCAATGGATTGGGTACCATTTAATATAATCCCCATGATACATAATTTGTCTAATGAGATTAAATTAGTTGGGTAAAAACACTTAATGGTTGTTTCCAAGAAGAATATACAGGGTTCAACTAATAGATTTAAGTTGTCCCAGGAAAGGTCTTGATGGTAATGTTATAATTTTCCTTGGAAGAATGAAATCTAATAGTGAAGTATTGTATTTAATGGGAATTTATTATTTATTTTTGTTGATGATATTATTCTACTTATATAACAATGGATGTGTTTCATTATCCTTTAATTCATTAAATTACATGTGTTTGAGTTTTTTACCATTCTATATTGATTACACCTTATACAGTTATGTGAATGGAATGTGTTTTAGTCATTTACAATTCCATATTGGTTATTCTCATTGACTAATTATTGCTTTCTATATGATAAACTCTTATTGTTCAATTGAGATCACCCTTATTTTGTTTCCTTAATAATTATAGTAAGAAAGTTATGAACGGATGCACTATATGGAATTAAGTTATTATTACCCTTAAAAGAAAAAAATATATCTTAATTAGTGTATTTATTTTAATAAAAGACTCATGTGTGTATCTTTTTAACCAAGACAACTGAAATCATTAGACCTTCTGGATTTGATTCCATATAATCATGCCAACGATATAGTAGTAGACATTGGAACCAAGCATCTTAGGTCGAGGTGCTACATCATTCTTTATATTTTTTCCATTCATATTATTAATATATTAATCATAAAAATATACTCAAATTTATTAAAAGAGATAAACAAAAATATTTCAAGTGGTTTTAATGAATAATTTAAAAAAACTATAAAAGATTATTTCCAAACTGACTTGAAATCAAGATTTATTATGAATAAATTTTCATTTCACGAAATTTTATTTTATTTCTATATATAAAAATAAGAATTTAAAGATCCATTTTTATTTATATTATTTACATTTTTTCAAACCATTTCAAAATTTTAACACCTTGATATTTTAAAATATCACAACGTTCGATTGTGTATTCAATATGTAATACCGAACATAAAAAAATATTATTATTTAAATATGAATGTTATAACATAACCACTGATTCGGATGGTATAAATAGTATTAAAATAATTATGAAATTTATAAATATATATATATATATATATTACTCAATACAGATTCTTTGATTAATTAATAGGAAATATGTTCCCAATTTTTAGTAATGTAATTTTATTCCTTATATATATGTTTCCTTCCAAAACAATTTCTCTTAGTTTTTTAGAAAATATTATCATTAATTTATTGATAATATAAAAATAAACTTCATAAAAAATATCACCATTTAAAATATCATATCAAATTTATCTTAGGGTAACATTTTTGGATATTTCTAAAAAGATTCCTTTTTTAATAAATACTAAAAAAAATTGTTTTTATTAAAAATGTTCTTTTTTTCACGCATTTACAAAGATAATTTTTTAAAAAAAATATATACAAAATTATAAAAATTAATATTATGAATGACTATATTAATTTCATTTCATTCTATTTAAATAGTGAATTTGTAATAAAAGTATGTTTATACATAAAAGGCATTTTTTGAAAAAAAACATATTTTAATTGGATTTCTCTATTTGATTTTAAATTAATTAATTCAAATTATAAAAGTTAAAAAATTTATAATATATTTAATATATTTAATTAAGAGGACTCAATTTGTTAATTAATCTATTTTATTTTTCATCATTATTAATATTAACTATAGTCAATAATTGAGACCACAGTAAAATTATATCCGGAAATTACAGTTTAAAATAATATGATAACGACTATAATATGATAATAATTCTTCCCCTAATACCACCAAATGATCATATTTCATTAGTTATCATTAAATATTACAATATATGTGCACTTTCAACCTTTTGGCAGTGATCTTTACCTTTTATTATTATATTTAACGAATAGTTAAAAATGACATTCTTTTTTTCTTATTAACATTAAATTTTTGGAATAAGGATAAACAGTATATATATTTGATTTTAAAAAATTATTTTAGATATAAATAATATTTTAATCATTGTAATTTTTTCCAAAATTTTATTGATAAAATAATTAATTTAATTGCATACACAACACCAATAATGTATATATTCAATTTCTAGAAACATAAAATAAAAAAATAAAAAAATATTAAAAGTAACACAATTTGAAATAATTAATTAATTACATGAATTTTTATAAAATATAATAATTTATAATAATTTATTAATGTATTATAATCTAATTCTCCCTCTTTGAGGATTTATTTAAAGTCATATTAATTTAAGTGTAAACAATGTCCATAATAATATTTTATAATGAATAATATTTTATTAAATGATACAAAATTCCTAATAACATACATTTGGAAAAATGAATATAATAAGGATGAAACATCATCCATTTTTCCTTTATTGGACATTTTTTGTTTGTAGTAAAATTCCACAATATTGATCATTAATATACAATTGTAATTATGTATGTATAATCAAAAATACATTTTTAAATGAATAGGTATTGATCCTAATCAAGAATTTGGGTTTAATTTCTTATTAAACCTCTTAAAAATTCTTTTTTAACCATGAATATGAAATAAAATTACAAAATAAAATATAATAAGATTTTTATGTTCATTTAATAACCAACATATATCTCCCATTAGATCAAATGTAAAAATAAACCATCATTCATGAATAAGATGAACTATCACCTTGTGACCAAATGCACTTCATTTTCCATCACCAAATCCCACAACATGTTATAATGATGTATTATTGTTTATATTATATTAAATAAAAAAATTAAATTTAAAATGCTATATATAATCTTACCTTCGCATTCATTGACAAATTATAAAGTTGTTCATGAGAACGTCTTGCCTACAATATCCATGAATCTATGTGATTAGTTTTTTCACCACAACATCACATGAACGGTATATATTATTTTATTTCAAAAAATTATATGTGTAATTTATTCTATAGTGTTCATTATTTAATTATAAAATAATACATATCATATTTCCATCATGCTCATGGGAAAACTAAAAACATTAATCATGTCAACATACATTCAATAATTTCCATAATTGAAACATATTTTCTTTTTTATGAAATTATTTGCTGACTAGATTAAAATGTAAAATTTATGTATAAAAATATAACTATATCAGGATTATTTTATGGTATATGATGAAATAATATTCAATTGGACAATAGTTAACCTACAAAAGTCATTTTTTATATATCAGTGAATTTTTTCAAAACGTCTGACATGATCTTAATTGAGTATATTAATGAATATAACATGGGAATAAATAAAATAAATGGCTAAAGAGTGGAAAAAATTCTAAATAATGTAAATAATTAATATATATGTAATATTTTGGAATATAAATAACATACATGAAAGTTTTTAAAAAATGTAAGGCAATATGTCTTCATTTTCCTTCATTAAGCCATATTTTATTATTATGAACCTAATTTTTTTATATATTCTATATAATTCCCTATTATATTTTATACAATTAAACATTCATAATTAATTTTATTATAATTTTAAATTTATATTATTTATTTGAATGGGATGTGGTAAGGGTCTTTTTAGCTCAATTTTTATTCTATGGGAAATATTTATACTTAAATTACTATGTTACACCCTGATTATGAGTTATATGATCTCTCACTGTATTATGTTGTCTTTTATATTTTATTTTTAAAATTTAAATTTATTAAAAAAAAAATTTTCATTGAATAATTCTCTCTTAAATGATTAAATACTTGAAAGGGATTTCATCTAAATTTCAACTTCATTATGGCATACTAGACATTATGAAACTATTAATTTTTATTAATACATATAATTTGTATTTTAGGTATCTAATATGATTATAAATTTATTAATAATGGTTAATGATTCAGTTAAAATTAATCTTCATAAAGGTAATTTTAATAGAAAATCAAATATTACTCCTCATTTAGATCGAGTATATTTCTCTTCCATATCCATTTTTCAACATTGTTTTCTCCAAAGTCCTATATGTATTAAAACATTTTTTAAGTAAATATTGAAAAATTATTAAAATATTACAATGTATGGAAGTAATAATTTTTAAATTTTTCCTAACCCCCCACCCATTTCTTTTTTATCTTAGAAATATAATACTTATGTTTTAACTAATATTATATGATGTTAGAAGACTTTCATGAAGTAATAACAATTTTTTTACATTTACATTCTTCTATATGTTTTAATGTGTTTAGAGAGAATCAAGATTAAAGGATAATTATTTTTAATATTTCATTTAGATTTTAATTTATTCATTAAATGAAATTAATTTACTAAAAATGAACTTTTTTTAATTTTCATATCTCATATATTGGTTACTCTCAAGGAAACTGACATTATCTTAAAATATCCACTTCATTATTATATTTTGACATTAAATATCCCTTAAATAACAATATTTTTATATCATTGATTTTATTATTGCATAAAATATATACAATTTCTACATATGGTGTTTTATTTTGAATTTTATTTGATTGACATGGTAAATAATGATAATTAAAATAAATTAAACTGTATGAAAGTTTATTTATAAGGATTTTTATTTATAAATATATTTTGATCATATAGTATATGAGGAATTCATTGGACTTGTAGTGATGGGTGGGGACCAAAATTATATCACCCATCAATTAATCAATAGATCTCATGACACAAATCTGTAAGTTTTAATTAAATGGGTTTCTAGTGTTTACCTACCCTTCAGCAAAGTAGTCATTACACCAAGAAATGATAGAATAGGTATCTAGATGTATAAAAAATTGATGTGAGATATTAATCACTTCCATCATTTATAATTCTATTAATATATTCCATGACATTACAAAAATGATTTTATCAATGGATTCATTTTATTATCATGTTACTGATTAAATGGAATGTGTTAAATTATTTAGCATTCCATATTGATTAATACTTATTGATTCATGATAGTATTTGAGGAATGTAACATGTACTGATAATTTGAGATAACTATTTTTGTCTACATCCAATGGTATGAGGAATGATATTAGAAATATTAACATTGATGCAAGAATGTTCTCTTATTATGTATTTTAAATTTCAAATTTAATATGTGAATCATGTATTTAGAAAATTTTAAAACACTACTAAATGGATCCGCCCTTTAGAATTATATCCATTTTATATATGATAATATAATAAATTAGAAACTATATTAGGGTGAATATGGTCACAGGCTCTATAGTTGGTATTAGAGGAAATTCAATAAAACCCATGGGTACTGTATTTTGGAAAAAATATTTTAGCGAACATTGCCTTAAAAATGACTTTGTGGATAAGAATAAGTATAAGATAACACCAAAAAAATTAATATAGGGATTATATGGTTTCCATATAAATATATCCCTATATGGATAATATATGCATATGTGGTTTTAGGACAGATGCATATATGGGTAGTAACAATGAAAAGGGTTGTTCGAGAATATATTGGCTATTATCACAGTATACAGTGAGTATACCCTTACTATGTACTCGGTTCGAAACTCCTTGTGGATATTACTGGTTTAATTCAAATTTTCATTATGAAAAATTATAGAGGATTAAAATATAATATAATAATGAATGATCTAGCTCACACCTAAGGTGTATTTGATTGAAATAAATGTTTCATAATTTAGTCGTCCAATAAATGATTAAGTGGTTTTGACCCCTGATTAATGTTTCACATTCTATTATTTTTTATTTTATTCAATGGATATAAAAAAGAGGAATCATGTTAACACTGAATGTGATAGCTAATCTGGAAATTATAAGAAACAACATTGGATAATGACTGGATGGAAAGGTATTATGATTATTCCTAATAAATTCTCATGATATATGAATAGTAACATGAACCATAACTAATATTCATATTCACCATAGAAGATAAGTAAATACTTTACTAATATATATTATAATGGATAACACAATGGAAATAATACACAGTTTCATTAATGTAAAAAAAATTAATAAGACACTGTGGAATATATCAAAGTAAGGGGAAGATATATTCTTTTGGGAAATACCGGACATAGGGAAATGATTTTTTTGAGGATTTTTTTATCTTATGTGTGATGAAAATGGTGATTATCTAAGTTTATTCCATAATAAAAAGGAATACATCTTGAATATAGAAGGACAAATGCATTTAAAATCATTGATGAAAATGGTGATTCTCCAATGGTTTTTTATTTAATATTAGAAAAAAGGTGTTGATTGGTAAAAATGATCTTGAATTGTGAGTTTTACGTAAGGTGAAATTTTATTTAAATGGAATTATTGGGGAAAAATACACCTGAATTTTGGCATGGTATTGATGTACTAATGTTTAGTTGGGATAAAGAGATGATTTCCATTTATAAATTAAACCCTATCCTATTGGTGTCCGAAAGAATAAATAGTGATTTTGTTAAAATGTATTATTTATGGATTTTATTACATAATTTTATTCTTGAAATATATTTGATATTTTAGGATTTTATTTTTGGAATAAAGATACATTTAATTTCGTAAGTACTTATCATTTTGTAGAATATTTATCGTGTTCAAGGTATTGAAATATTTCATTTGTTACATAAGACAAAAAATATAACATTTTGGGGATTAATTTCACGTTAATTTTCAAAATTTAATGGAATTCCTTATAAAGTTTTTCAATTTTAATTTTTTATAATTTATTTTGGAAGTTCGTTATAGAAAAATACATATAATAATATCGATAGATTTTTTGTTTCGTGCTCATGAACAATATCTAGAAACATGATCTGTAAAACTCTTAATCAGTTAATTGTTGTCATTTTTCTCTTTTATATCCATATTTTTATTTCTCATAATATTATTCTATTTCAAAACCTATTTTGATAGTTCCCTTCAAACATTTGTTTCCCGCTATTTAAGATATTGTTTTATTAACACTTTTAACGATTTGGGATCCACAAAACAATATTCAAATTTAAAATAGTTGATCGGTGCACACTATTTTCAATTTTGAGGACACAATTTATTAATGGGGGAGAGTTTAAAATCTATATATTTTAAAATAAAACTTTGTTCTTTAGAATATACAATAGTAAACATCGAGATTAAACAAACCATTAAATATTTTAATTAATTATGGATGTTATAAATTATACATTGAATTGTAAAGTATGATTATTATTAACTAAATTATGATATATATACATATATATTTTTATATATATATTTATATGAATATAATACCATCACAATAAAAATTTATTTATTATTTATCAGTTAATATGTACACAAATTTCATGAAATTTAATTTATACAACAAAAATACGTTTTCTTTAAGTAATATTTTTATTTATTTTTGGGATAATTTATTTTAAATAATTAGTAGAATGTATATAAATTATATTTTATGAAAATGAAATAATTTTTTAAATTAACCTATTAAAATTAACTCATTGTGAAATTTTCATATTTTTCTGAAAAGAATTATTTTTCCATGAATAGAATTAGAAATAGTAATTTTTATTTCAAGATGTATTTTTATCTCAAGAACATACATTGTTAAATTTTTAAAAAATTATTTAAAAATTAATTTATTAGTATTATATTGTTAATAATTTAAAATTTTTCATTTAAATATTTTTTATGATTGATTTTGGTATAAAAAATCTATTTATAGAAAGGCATTTTTTGGAAAAAATTATTTTTCATTGCATTTTGGGTTTTTATTTTAAATTAATTTCTATCAATTCTTGAAATTAAATCATTAAAAATGGGTTACATTTTTTGAATGTTTATTTCTAAATTCTTAAAATATTCACTCATTAATATTGGACACTATGAATAGTAGCCATAATAAATTATTGTTAAAATAATAATGGTAAATAAGATAATTTTGGTTATAAATAAAGTCAAAAGGACTATAAAATTACTCTAACACATTCATTAATTTCATTTTATAAACGTATTTCTTAAATAATCATCTAATATTTGAATATATGTTTTTTTCTAATTGGATATAATTTTTACCTAATGTGATTTCATTTAAAGAAATGTACAAAATGGCATTCTCTTTATTTAATTATCAATAAATTTTTTACATAATGATAAATCGAATAAATGTTCAAATATAAATATTTATTTTAGTTATAAATAATATTTAAATAATATTAATTTATTTTTAATATTTATTCATGTAAAAATCACCATAAATTCTTATATAACACCATCACAATATTTATTAAATCAACATAAAAACAAAATTATTTATTTTAAAATTTGAAAAATGATATATTTTCAATTGATTTATGTTTCCCACAGTTTTTCTGTATCTATTTTACATTATATAGAAATTATAAATTATAATATTCAAATTCATCCTTTTATCAAAGTATTTAATGTCATATTAAATGAATTGTGTCAAAAATGACATTTAAAATATCATATAATAAATAATATTCTATTAAATTATTTAAAATTATTAAAAATATTAAATCCTTTTTAATGAATGGGGTATTTTTTAGCATAAATCGTGATCCATTTGTGAAATTTTATTGCTTTTATGGGGACATTCTTGACCCTTAATTGTTGAAAATTTGAATATTTTTATAATTGTCAAATGGGTTAATAGGGGTTAAAATTAAGGATAAGGGTGAAAAAATAAACAAAAAAATCATTTTTGAAAATGATTTTTTCAAATCATACACACCTTAATATTAAATTATATCAATTGGAATATATTTTTACATGATAAATAATTTATAATAATTTAATACTTTATGATATTTCTATAATACCCCCTCCCTTAACTTATTAAACATTTCATCCCATCTACTTTTATTCACACTTAAAAACCTTTTGAATGAGAGAAAACCCATCTAAATACAATCATTTTATCCCTTCCTACATATTAGATCCATTTGTTAATCATAAATCCATTTTATGAAGTCTTTATGTATAATACTAATGTAGTTGACCATAGAAGAGATATTATTCTTAACCATGATTTTTTTTTATTTTCTCTTCCACCTCTATATAATCCTATTAAAAATTTACAATATAATAATATATTTATTACTGTTTTATAGGGATGTTATTATGTTAATGTAATAACCTACATCCATATACTATTTTATTAATATAGAAATTAAACCATTATTCATTTATTTTTCAAACATCTGCCTTGCGAACATAAGTAGTTCATTTTCAATCACCACATCTTTCAACTTGTTTTAATGATAGATTTACTATATATGTATATATATATATTATTTTCATGAAATGACTATAATTAGATAAAATTAATATATCATATATATTCTTACATTCAAATTTATTTAAAAATGAAAATTTCATTTAAGTGTACATGTAGATTACCCATTCCACATTGGGATGTCATTTTTTCACCAACATATCACATGAATAGTGTATATATGTTTATTTTAAATTTCTAATGATATAAGTATATTTATTTAAATTTAAAACCATACTTACATTCTTTATATCATGAAAATTGAAAAATGGAAAATAATACTCATGAGTTTTTAAGACCTACCATCTTGAAGATTGTAATGTTTTTAATTTTTTCATAACAATGGTTATTGGTTTGTTTTAAAGGTATAAATGAAATATAAAAATGGTTAATATTTAATGATTAATATTCTATATATGACACAATAAATTCAATTTTTTTCACCCATAATTCTGAATTCATTTTGGGAATTTGACTAGATAATAATCCAAACATCTTATGTGAATTTAATTGTGGAAGTAAATGAATATAAACTGGGGGAAAATAGAATGATAAACATAAATATATTATAATTAGAATAAATAATTTACATATTTTTTATTCCAAAAGGTAAAGAATGAAAGTGAAAAGTCAGGCATGAGGTATGGGATTTCATCTCAATTTTCATTAATTGAGGTATATTTTATTGTTATAAAAAATTATTTATGTATGATAACTATAATTATATTTTACATTTTATATAATTAATCCTTTATAATTTATGTTATTCTATGTTTAAATTAAATTTACATCCTCTAAGATGACATGAATTAAAATATATAAATTTGTATGGGTTTTTATAACACAATTTACATTCATTGGGTTATACTCCAACCTCATTAACTCTGTTATTCCAGGATCATTTTTGTATGAAATATAATTTCACTACAATTTATTTAATATTTATTATATGGATTAAAATATATTACACATAGTCACATTATTTATTAATTATCACATCAATTATTCAATCATTGTAAGGGATTTCAGCTCCATTGAGACATATTTGGTATTATTAATGAGTATATTTTTTTGATGGTTTATACCACCCATTTTAGGTATATAACCTCAATATTCATTTTAACCTGATGATTAGTGATTAAATTGTTATCACTAATTCTAGATGTATTTTAAAAATAAATTTTAATCTAATTCCACTTTTTTTATCAGGTATTTGTTTCTTCTATATCAATATTCATCAAAAAACATTAAAAAAAGTCTTTTATTTTTTGAATTTATTTATTAACGAATTTTTACAAAATTCTTAAAATTTAAAATGGTATAAAATTAATCATTATGATGTTTTCCCAAAATTACATATTCAATATTTTTTATAAAAATAAAAAATTAATGTTTTCTTTTATCGTATCTGATGTAAATAGACATTCAGATGTCCAGAAAAGGTATACTCCCTTATGATTCTTCTAAACATTTTCAATGGGTTTATATATAAAACCCTTAAATTTATAGTTGTCTAAATTGTTTCATTTCCATTTTTGTATTCACTAAAATAATTTATTTTACTATAAAATATTCTTTTTAATGATCAACCCCCATCTCTTTGTTAATATCATGGAAATTAACAACCATATGAAATATCCACTTTCCTATGATCATTTTATGTTAAATTTCATATAAATATGCATTTTAGTTTCATCATGGTTATGATCATTACCTAAAACTTACACCATTTATATATATACATTTTTTAGTTGAATTTATTTGATGGACTGGTGAATTGTTGATAATATGTATTCTTTATATGATATATAGATTTATTGATAAAGAATATACCATAGGAATTTAAGTTGAACATTAAATATAAGGGGAATTCATTAGACAAGATGTGAATCACGTGGGATGGAATTATATAATTCTATTTTATCACTGATAGGTTTAATGGGACAAATCACTAAGGTATCATTAAATTAGTTTTTAGTTTATACCATTCCACTGATTAAATTGTCTTAGAACAAGGATTTGATGGTGTAAATATCATGATATCTAAAATAATAATATTCCATATTATGTATTTCATTTATTAGGAATTGGATTACTATTAAAAATGATATTAATACATTTATAATATATAATGATTCACTTAATACTCAAGTTACTGATAAAATGGTATGTGTTTTTAATTATTTACCTTTCCATACTAATTATTCCAAATTAATTAATGACATATTTAGTTGTACGTAACTATTACAAAGTATCTAGACTCACCCTTTATTTATTTTCGTTTCCCATGGATATGAATAAGGATATTAAGAAAAATTCAAAAAAATATAATATTTATTTCATATTTCCAATGGAATATTTGAATCTTGTATATATTTGTTCAATTAAGACTACTAAACTGAAAAGTATTTTATGATATAATTCCTTATATCAATGAAAATATAATATAGTCGACATCATCTCTCAACAATATAGGTTGGGAATATTATAACATTCATTTTTTAATGATACAACAAAAAACAAGATGGGGTGTGAATCCAACCTTATCTTTTCATAAGGGTTAATAATTGTTCACCCAAAAAATCAGATTTTGTATTTTGTTTCATATAATTTAGTAACTATAATTCTATTAAATTTAAAACAATTATTTAATTATTATATCTCATTTCTTTTCATGGTGTCAAATTATAATATTTTAAATTGTTTTGATATTAATAATTTATTTTTTATATTTTTTATGAAGTGTGACAAGAATATTTCATGAATCTTTTCTGTATGAATGAATTTTCCAAAAAACTTCTTTAGTTCTCTTAATTAATCCTTCATTATCTAATTTCATTATTTTCTAATTTAATTTATAATCATATTATTTTTTATAAACATCCCAAAAAAATAAATTTACTATTCATGTAATCTTTTTATGCTTTTATTTTTATTTTTATAATTCTCTTATAATTTTAATTTCATCTATGTCAATATCCTTTATCATTAATTATACTTCAATAGAGATATAGTCTTATGATATAATCCCTCCTTATATAAATGAATAGATTATTAATATATTATTCCCAAATAAAAATAGAACATATCAATATTTTGTAGGTAAATATATCTATGATGATATTATCAATATTTCCATGTTCAAATGTCATAGATATGTAAGTATTGTCATTTTTTGATTGGTGGGTCATATATAATACACTAATAAATTAGGTAAATTTTTATATGAGCTGTTATAGTTATTTTTTGTGTGAATATTAATTATTTTTACATAAATCTTTGTTTGGGACTTAAAAACATAATTAAATATATATGTGTGGTTCTTAAAGATATGTCCATAACTCTATGTTTGGAAAAAATTAATATATACATAACTTTATGCGTAGTAATTACTAATATATTTTTAACTATATGAATAGACCTTATGTATTTGGTCAAATAAAAATGTGTGATCATTATTTGTAGGTTTATAATTGTATGCATAGTCCTAATGGAATATTTTTAATATACCTCTAGAACAATTTAGGTTTATATACATTCCCAATGTTATGGTTTATATATTCTTTCATTTATGTTACATTTCTATGTTATTCTCTATGGCTCATGATTTTTGTCTCCTATTTTTTCATTCTTATTCTATTTTATGAGTATCCTTTCCCTATGACAATTTTGATGATATTTTTACAAATATACTCAATTATGTAAAACTATAATGAATACATGATTTTTTATCAGATATATCCATTATGTTTATAAATTCTCTCATGCATATAGTCTCCCCCATTATGACTCAATGGTAATTTTTTACCATAATAATCTTAGGTATCGCCCCTTCATATGCTTACATTCCCCATGAAATAATGAATAGAATTAATTATGATGTTTCTAGAATTAATGAATATGAAAAGATTATTTGTAGAATATATTGAATAAATATTGTGCAATAAAGAATTTATGGTTTATTTAAAAATTATAGTTGAAATTCATAACCTTATTATTAAATATAGTAAACAATTTTTTACAAATAAAATGGAATCTGTTATATATCCCATAGTTCTAGGGGAAATTTACGCATGGTACATGTCCCATAGAGTAGGTTTAAATGAAATCCCAACACATGGACCTATGTCCTGTTCCCATAGGTCATCAACTCTTGTGTAAAACGTCACAACCCCACACACCCCCTGAAATCGACATTGACCCAACCATATTATTACACTGACACCAACATCACTATGTTTGTTGTGTTTTCATCTCACACCAGCAAATGAGTGGGGACCCATCCCGATCACCATTTCCTTTCGTGACTACCCATCCTCTAATAGTTGGGACTTCCTTTCCAATGTTGCAAGATCAAACAACCAACACCACAATGCAGACGACTCCTTCAATGAAATCGTATCACACACATTACTTCCCCAAAATCTTATTTTCACTATCATAAAGAAGATTATCATAAAAACCATTCACTTTTATTCATATGATATAGGTCCCCTCTTCATTCATTAGGCCTCTTATGAATATAAAATCACTCAAATATAAGGCAATAAGTGTTGTGATAATCTCCAATGATATTTTTGTTAGTAATTCCTAAAGAAACTAAAAAATTTTGTTCTAGTACTATGTATTTATTTTTTAAATATAATTTTTAAAATATGGGAATGATGAAAAATATATGTGTGTTATACTCTAGAAATCTCAAATTAATCATTTCACTAGGAAAAATCCCACAAAACGTTTTTATGGTTGTCTATTTTATATAATTAGGGATATCAAAAATAGGTGTATATATATATAAACTTATTTTAAATATAACAATATGTATCTAGATCTATTATCATTGTTTATTCAGTTTGGCGGTGGATCAATTTTAGGGATATACATTCATCAATATCAATGTGGGTTCTTTACCAATAAAACATAAAGATTATAAATATAATATAATTGATCAATTTATTCCATCACATTCATAACTAGTATGAGTTCTAAGATTATAATAATTGACAACAATGATTATTTAGGATTGGGAGATGGAAATTCATATCAATCTACTAGATTATGATGTCATTGATGTGTACATAATGAAAAATAAAACCAACTTTGAATTATTTTCATTTATTTTTACACATAATATATTAATGTAACATCTATATACATTGTATTATACATAAATATCAATAGATCATGTTATACATTAACTATTAAAAGGACAGTCAAATTAAATATATATTTCTATAAAATATAACTTTTATTATTGAAATATGTTATTTTTATGGGAATAAGATAATATTTATATATACTAGGTTGAGAGTTAATTGATAATCCTAGTTACTATAGATATTAGGTCAATGGAATTTAAAATAAATATTTTTGAATTTAAAGGTAAATTAATTGTCTTAAATGGTTATATGTTCCATATTAATAGACAATGGTTAACCATGATAACTCAAAAATACACTGTAATGTTAACTGTAGAAAAATTCAAGTATGCTAGATTATGTGATATTAAATGACTTTGTTCAAATGTATCCAAATGTGTGCATATCTAATAGTTCATTACGTTATACTATTAATATTATTGTCTTGTTTTTTTAGAGGAAATGAATATTTTTTATACAATTAGTCAACAAGAAATGTATGTTAATAAGATGGTGAACATGAATTATTATCTTAACACTAGAAAACCATATATATTTTCATCTATTTCTCAAAATGTATTATACATTAATAATATGACCCACCTTTTTTCTATTTTTCTTATTAAATTGAGATCTCTATATATTCATAATATTGACTGAAAATATATTTTACA
The DNA here is from genome assembly GCA_963277665.1 of Viscum album. Classification (NCBI taxonomy): domain Eukaryota; kingdom Viridiplantae; phylum Streptophyta; class Magnoliopsida; order Santalales; family Viscaceae; genus Viscum; species Viscum album. The sequence goes on along the minus strand of OY728150.1, from coordinate 407,863,311 downwards.
ACAAACCTTTTAAATAGGTGATCACCCCAATTTTTGATATGATGATAGAAGGACATTAAATTTTCATAAATTTTAAAATAATTCAGTCATTTTGAAATTATTGTATTTTCCTAACTAATACCACCTTATAAATAAAATGAAGTTAAAAAATTATCTCTTATTTTATTATTACATAATATTTAATTAAATCATTTTTTGTGATATAATATATAAAATATAATAATATGTTATCCTTAATTTATTTCATATTTAATAATTTTAAACATATTATATTAGATAAATATATACCTTATTTAAAAATAAAAAAAATCATTATTAAGAAGATTAAATATTTATTTATTTTTGTATAATTTCTTTATATAAATATATATATAATTTCAATATTTATCTTCTTTTATATAAAAATATATTTAACGTTTAAATATATATATGTATTAACTCTTAAAATATTAAATTATATATAATGGAATATGAAAAGTGTATTCTTTAAAATATATATAGTCTGGTAGGTCTGAAATGATAATGTTTAAGGGCATCAGTAGAAAAAATATATCTTCACTTATCATTTCAGATAATAATGAAATAAAGTGGGTGATTACTTTCTAAAAAAGTGAAATTTATATAAGATACAAGAATGATATAATTTGTCTCCAATGTGAGTATATATTTATAATATTTCTGTAAACTTTTATTTATTTAATTTCATATCTCATGGTCACATGTTTTATAGATTTTTTCATCACACATCAGGATATCACTATTAGATCTATTATCTATTGAAATTCCACTAGGTATTCTTAGTATTTATATTATTTTGGATAACATGACATATATAGTTTTGTAATGAATACTATTTTCATATCAATATCTTATGATATAATCATTCATGTGTCATAATACTTCTACAGGTTTCATTAGTTGGAATCAATTTTATCCAAATCTTACATGTTTACCTAATAATATCTTATTAGATACAAAAAACATATTCTATAACTCTTAATATATCCTATAATCATTCAAATACTTCATAAATTTAGAAGGATATTCATTATACTCCATATCCTATAATATCTCTTCCTTAAATGACTATTAAGGGTACTGAGGCCCCCAAAGGAAAAAACATTTCATGAGTACCATTACCATAATGAGACTAGTGCTACTCAGAGTCATATACAACGTATGTTGTTTATTGTTATTTATTTTTTGTATGGTTTAATTTTTTTATAAATAAAAATATATTATTTATATTATATCTAGTTTTTTCAAATAAAAAACCATGTACTCTTTAAAGAATAGATATTTTCTATAAAAAATAATTGTTTTTTTACTACAATGAAGATCATAAAATGACTAAAAACCCACACAATGTTCATGAGATTGATTTGAACAACTATAAATTGAGTTATTTCATTCTGTTGTATGCATTCTCTTTGAATAATGTATCTTTTTCAACCAATGAAATAATTTAGATAGCTATTGGGGTTTTCTTATTTGTTTATTTCTAATATTTTAGTATTATACCTCAAACTAAATAATAATAATTATTTTTTAAATTTCAATATTCTTGCGAAAAATTTTGCAAGGGGGTATCTGATGTTTGAAATGGATGAACATTGAAGGTCGTATAAATATGATACTTATCAATGAAAGGTTAATTTTAATTATTATATAAATAGAGGCTGGTTTTTTTTAATGATTTTCTCATTAACTGGTATTCTATAATGATTGTTTATAAAATAAGTCCAATATTTTGATACAACTTTTTAATTTTTTTTGTTATCAAATTTTATTTTTATGGAATATATTTATGAATTTTATAAATTAAATTTTAATATGGGATTTACAAAAAAGAAATAATCATATTTTGTTATTAATTAAGAAGTTTCACACTGTTGGTCACACAACTCCACATGTTAATTTGGAAAAAATGATATATATTTATTAATTTATTGATATATATATTTACACCAAACTGAATTTTAATTATTTTTTATGTGTAAATTTTAGTATAAGAAAAAAATATCAAACATCCATGGATGAGTAACTCATGATATACATTTTCCCTCTAATAGAAAGAAAATGGATTATAGCAGAATCAATCATTTCACCCAATATAAAATTATCATAATTATCATTTATTTTTTAATTCATATTGTTTTGATTATAATTTTATTAAAAATTAATTATTAATTTATTAAAAAAATACCACCATTATATGGACACTCATGAAAAATAATAAGAGGAACATTTAAGCCCTGATGGTCACCTATATTGGGTCTTCGGTTAGAATCACTATAAGTGCCTTGAACATGCACTCTCAGATCCTACATTGGAAACATAAAATTTACATTCTCAATTTTGATACTGGTGAAGATGGACCATATTTTTTCATCCAAACCATACAACATGAAAATGAAAAAATAGATCAGATACATTTTCATGGAACTTTTATTATTTAGTGTATTTGATAATTAGAATAAATTGTTAAATCCTTGTATTAACAAAAAAAACTAGTTTATAAAGATAAAAATCACTATACATAATCCCTATTGATTCATATTCCATATTAAGTATTAAAAATATACCACAATATTAATCATAATATAAACCATTCTATATGGATATAATTTAATCATTACTCTTCATAACCTGAGGAAATAGAAAAAAAATGAGTGCTTAAAATAATTAATAAAGGTACATGTATGCCATACAAATCGGATGTCATCTATGATCATATGAGTACCATAAGGGTAAATTGAAATAATCAATGTGAATGAGAACATGATGATAATATTATTCCCCATCAATACTTCTATAATCAAACAAAAGTAAAATTATTAATGATTAAACAAATGAAAAAGTCATTAAGATCAATAATCATGAGACATATGAATTAATTCCAACTCCAAAGTGCCCAATGCATTGGGGGATATAATGGACTCACTTGGACTTGGTTAAAAATGTGACCACCTGTCTTTGGTTAATCTCAGAACCACCCATCCTTGGTATATCACAGAACTCGCCACCCCTAGTAAATAACATTTACACCCACCCCTGGTTTATAATAGAATCACTCATCCATGTAATCAATGTACATGAACTATATCAACAATAAGGTACATACATTATTGATTTCATCAAAAACATATTGATACATCCTATATTGGTTTCAGAACATTACCAAACCATAGAAAGGAAATGAATTTTGAAATAATTTCACGGAAACAGGTTTTCCTTATAAAAACGAAAAGGGTTATATAAAAATATCTTTGAATCATTATTAACCCATAGAAAAGTAAAGGTCTAAATAAAAATCTCATTTAAATAGGATTCACTCATATAAATGAAATTTTTTCCATAATCATATCACTAAAAATCATAATACAACCAGAGAAAAATTTAAGGATGGTGATATTACAATATATCTCCATTGGATAATATGTAAAAACAAGGGGTTTGATGTTAATTAAATGAAATAAAATATTAATATAATTAGAAAAGTTTTTTTTTCAAATAATAACATTTTTATCATAAAAATGACTTTTAAAAACTAAAAAAGTACAAAATATTGTGCATATCTGTTTATCAGAAACCAACATTTCAGACATATAAAATAATGTTAAAATAATAAAATAGTCAAGATGGTGGGAAAATTAGATCATTTTTTAAATAATAAATATAACTTTTTAAAAATAAAATTTAGAAAACATTATAGAAAACATGGATGTGGATGAGAAACATACCTAATATAAAGTAAAATAAAAGATCAAAATCACTTATAAATGAAAATTTTCATGTTTCTTTATTAAATAATTAATGGAATTAAAATTAAACATGTGAACCACATTCATAACACATGATAAAAAAATTATCTAACTCATGAAAAAATATCACTTTATTTTCACGAATATAAATTTAAACATTACAATATCCTAAAAGAAATATGATTGAAATATAAATCCTTTGCCACATACGTAACTCTACAATAATATTACCCATGGAAGGAATACAAAATTTACACATTAAATATTATAAAAATATGTTTTTTCATGATAAAACATGTTAAATGGAATTATATACACCTAAAAAATTAATATAGTCACATATCATAAGGTATATACCATTGAAAGAAAATTTCGGAAGAATAATCCTTACAAAACTCATACCATTGAATTTGTGATTTAAATAATGATTCATTTATTTTCATAAAATTTAAATCCATATAAGTAATTTTAAATAAATTATAATATAATTACATTTCATTAAAAACATAATAATAGGAAATAAAAAACAGTTCACAAGTAATATTACCCAATGAAATGAAATTTTGTAATGAAAGTCATTACCACTTTGTAATTAATAATCCAAAACTACTTGGTTGAAATCATTAAAATTGAATCATAAATTATTATAATTTATGTTGAATTAAGGATATTAAATGTAAAAGGGGATTTATATAAATTAAAAAATATTAATAAGATGTGAATATAGAATATGTCTCATGGAAATAAAAGAGAGACAAGATTAACACTTACTTCTAGTATATGATTTCCATATATGCCTTATAAGTCATGCATATTAGAACTAAATAATTTATTTTATTTATTATGATAAATTTAAAATATTATCACCTTATACATAAAATATTTATTTTATTTCTTTATAATGGTACATTTGAATACTTAGTCATTTGACTTCACGTTGGGTGTATTTGGGTGTATCGAAACTGCTTCACTGTGTTGACTATAGTCAAAGTTATTTATTAATTAATCATATCCAAAATAATAATCATGATATAATTATCATATTCATGAATTATTATTTTAAAACCAATAAGGATTTTTCTTGAAAAATGAACAACGTTGCGATCCCGAGGATAGTGGGTCATACGAATGCAATATTAATGTTTCTATTTTCAGTGATAATTATGAAAAAATGTATGTGTTATTTTCCCTATTAGATATTATAAAAAAATTAAAAATACCATATTATTTATTTTAATATATATATATATATATATCATTGTTTTTATTTGGGTGTTAAATCGCATTTTTTATATTCTACCTGGAAAAAAATGGTCTCACAAGGTCGGGAAGTATATATCATTTTTATCTAAGGTCATGCAATAGTTAAGTATTTTATTGTCATGTTTACCAATTTTGTTCATCAATGTTTTCTATTATTCCCAGAAACTCTCAATGGTTCCCATATCTGATGCTGGGTACAAACCTAGTTTACATAGGCCGACGATCATCTGGGTTTTTAGGCCCTTTGAATCTTGGAGACTCACATTGGAAGAGAGGGTGGTAGGACCATCTCATAGAACCCATTTGGAGGTAATTGTTTCCTAATACTAGATTATCTTATAGATTAAATATATGTTCATGAATATTTTCCTAATCCGAATATAGGACCGATTACCATGACAAAATAAGTCACAGGTTTAATTTCTCATCAAAAAAAGAAGGGGAGTCTCATTAGTGAGTCTGTCCATATGTATTCGAGGATCATTATCAATTTTCCATACCATGAATATCTATTTTATGTGATAAATCCATATAAACATATTCTTTTAAATCATATTATATATTAAGAGTCAATTATTATTCTAAGGAGGGGTTTGATCTTTTGAAAGGAATCCTACATATCCTTGTTATTATAAAAATCAAACCCCCCATATTTTGTTCATTCCATTGTGACAAGACCCAAGGTTTATGCCAATATATGAGGGGTGTTCATGCTATTCCACTTGAATGGTATTAAATACTAGGTTTTCTGTGGATAATGGAAATTCATGATCCTTATTTAGGTGTGCATTACATCCCCTTAATCCTATGTGAGTATTGATCTATGTCGGAAATAAGGGGGAATAGATGATTAGTCTTATAGTGTATAGATATGATACTTATGTAAAGGGAAAGTCCTTGGGGTCTTTGGTTTAGAGTTTGGGAATTGTGAAGATTTCATATGTATATTGAGTATTGTCGGAATCCAAGTCATTATAGTTTGCTTATCCCTTTACATACTTTATAGGATAAGGTGGATGATCACACTCTGGGACATCATTACCTTACTCTAGGTTTCAAGAATTAAATTCTCTTATACCAAGATGGATTCCCAATTGATCATGTTCATACAATATGAAGTCAGTAGTTAGGGCTTACACACTAAATCTACCCATGTAAACTTGAAGAATATAGTGTAGATGAAATCATCAGTGCAACTCTCTAATCCCAGCCAAGCTATGATTGTTGTGAGAAAGAGTGTTTACCATGTCACCAATGTCACTTATCTTGGAAAGGGATTAATTAATGGGATCTACCTAGATGGTTTATATAGAGATCAAACCTTGAAGTGTTGGCCTACATATCCTTAATATGGTAGGAATCATAGAAATCGTTTCTCCCATGTTTAGAGCTTACACTCTAAGGTTTACATTGTATTCAGGTCTTACCTACTAAGGATGGATGAGGATATCAAATATTAGGATTCCCTTTTGATTGGTTCTTACAATATATGTTTTACTTTTTAATCAGGGCTTTCAAGATTTGGTTTACCTTTTTATCAGTTCTTACACTCTAAGGTTTCCCTTTTAATTGAGGCTTACACTCTGTGGTTTCCATTTGGAATAGGGATTACACTTTACGGGTTCCCTTTTTTTGGGTCATAAACTTTTATTTTGATCTCAATACTTTCCTAGATAGTGCCAAATGACCCTTTTTGCTTGTTCTGGAAGACATTATATGACCCAATCTTCTTCCCTTAGAATCCATCACATGACCAATCTTGAAAAATATAGGCATGTTGCAAGATTAAATGAGTCATAATTTTAAGGATTTCATGTATATTGGATATCATCCCTGGAGGTCATTGGGAGACATGACCATCCTGTCTCTAGGGTGTCACAGATCTTAGCAGGCTTTCTTGGAGTGTCCCATGAGAACTCAGTTTTCATGACTAGATGAAATTATGAAAATTGACTTATATGAGAAAATATCAATATATGAGTCTTGTGATGTATCAATATTACGTCACAAGGCTTGGGTGATAGACCTATAATATTTCACGAGACCACGGGGGTGTTCCCAGGGGGACCATGTGAATTTCTTTGACATGTCTAGAGGATTTTGGGTATCCCAAATAGCATGCTGAAGAAATGTAGTGAGATCTATGTGACATGTCCTTGAAGTTCTCATTTACTTGTTTGAAACATGTGAAGCTCATGAGGTTCATAGAGTGTGTATTTAATTTTTGTCTTCCACTTTTGATCTTGGTTCATTACCTTGTATTGTGAATTCCTTTTGTCTGTTCAGTTTCAATTTATTTTGAGTTTCACGTGATCTAGAAGGCATGTTTTATTTTCTTTTCATACCTTTCTGGCATCCCTTATCGTGAAGTATGAATGATCATGAGAAGTACCTTATTTATGGAACATGATTTTTCCATATGTTTTCTAGCATATTACTTGATGGAATACATGTCGATCACAAGATCTTCCACTCTAAGAAGTCCATAGGCATCGAGAGTCGAACATTACAAAGACCAAAAACCCTACCACTCTGAATCCAACCCTTTTTTCATGATTGGTGTGAGGAATTTATTATAGTCTCTACCCTAGTTATTTGGTTCTTTATGTGATGGGTCTAGAATGAGTCTAAGATGGAGTTGGGGAAGGGATCTAACACCACATGGCTTCGCGAGTCTATATAATGGACTGCTCCAAGTGCATCTCCTGGTATTCAATATTTGTGAGTATCTACCATGAATTATTCATTTATCTAATTATTTTCATTTAATAAAGAATTTTTTTATTATTTTGAAAGTAAAGGGACTTTTTAGATTGTTATATGTACATGACCAATGTCCTTCAAGGGAACTCGATGCCTTGCATAGGATATTTCATAAGGAAATTGTGGGTTTTCTAGGGGTCTCCCAAGACTATGTTTTATACTTTCTTAGCACACCATTGGTCTTTCAGTGGTTGTGAAATCTCTTGACTCTTTCCTCATTTTCCTATTTGTTTTATTTTACAATGTTCAAGGATTATGTCTATTAGCACAAGTAGTGTTAAGGATATTTAGTTGATTTTTTTATGATGTCTCGCATGAAAAATATGTTTCATATGAGGATTTGTGGGTGTTATATGGAAAATCCATTTGATTTTCCCTAAAGTGATGGGGGGAAACATAGAGTTTCTGGAAGGCCCTATCCATAAACATTACATAAGCTAGAGTTATTTCAACAATTCACACTGAGGGTCTATTCAAGATTATAGTTTTAGAGAATTAAACCATAACTATTACACTACATGAAAAATATTACAAAGTAGAAAATTCTACTCAGTATCCATTTTTCATTAAATAAAAACACTTTATAGAAAACAATAATTCTTTTCATGATATAAATCTTCTTGGATTCTTCCTTTCTCTTACCCTACCTTATACCCTTTGAAAAAAATTAAAATACATGGGATGAGCATAAAAATCTCAGTAAGGGTTATAAAATAAAGAAAGAAATAATTATTACATCAATACAAAAATAACATAATTTCTTTAACACACCTCATTAAATCATAAGATTTATGAATAACACATATAAATCAAATATCTTAAAGGTAACTTCTGGCATCTGTAACATACTTACGTTGTATATTTCACATCTACATTGGGAGTTACATTTGGAATAACCATCATATTATATTCCCTAAATCTCTTAGAAGAAACATTAATGTTCACCTCCATCATGTTACCCAATGCATTGGAGAGATATCTCGTGCTCAACTTCCCAATGTTTATCACGAAACCACTTGTATACATAAACAATTCCCTAGAACCATTACATAATCATAACACATAACATAAGAATAAAATAAAGATAACATATCCACATTCCAATCAAAATATATCATTTCAATATATTGGAATAATTAATCCATTATCAGTGCCATTTTCATTACCAAGATATGTAAAAAGATTATATGGTATTTGTTTTCCTTTAAAAAACATTAGGGCTTGTTAAAGAACCCAAATATGAAATAATGGTCGATGCAGCTGAAAGATCGTTGTCACCATGTATGTTAAAATAAAACATTATTTTTTTAATTTAGTAAAATGATTAATAGAGAAATATTTTTTTTAATGAAATGAAAAGTCCATGTGTTTTATACACCGTATAAAATAATGCCATATATAAATCAAAATATGCCTCGATGAAAGGATATTCAAACGAAGTCCCTTACCTCATGTCTGACATGACTTATTCATTCTATAATATTCTAAATAATAAATTAAAGTTAATTTATAACTATTTAAGAACCTTATTCATATTTATTATTCCTTTTATATCACTTATTAACATGTTATAAAAATTACATAATCATTTTAGTTAATAACATCTATTTTGTTGATATTTGGTACTTGAGTAAAAAATGAACTACTTATAATTACAACTTGTCCATGTGGTCAAAATTACATTATCTCCAAAATAATATTAATTATATAGATATAATATATATCATATATATATATAGAATATATATATATATATATGAGTTTATAATAGTACATAACATTTAGAGAAAAAAAATGAAATGCACCATTCATGGAGACGGTAAGTCATACATACGCATGAATGCTACTTTCATTTCTATTTCATATTAAATGGAATGAAAAAATAATTATACATTGGTATATTATAATTAATGTATAATATCATATATAATTTCATTAACACCATTCTTTATATGTTCCACGTAAATCATGAATGAGTCATATCACTTTGAGGGTGGCGGTAGTCTGCACTTCCTCAAATGATATTATCATATTTACCCATAATTGAAACCATAAAGTTATGATATAAATGAAAAGTAAAGAAACATATTGAAAATATATATATAATAATTATCACATGTAAATAAAATTTCATCTTAATGGCCACCATTAGGGGCAGTAGGAGATAATTGAACAATCATCGTTTCGTGAGGTCTTAGTTCGTCGTCCAAAGAAACATTATGTTTGAATCAATTAGATTGAGGTGTGTGAATGTGTAGTTAGAATCCATATCATAACAAAATACTAGTATATTTAATATACTGGTGTTGTTATAAAATTATGTAATAAAAAGATTTTAGGGGGCTGGAGAAGGAAAATAAAAAAAAGAACTTGAGAGAAGACGTTACCTTTAAATCGGGTAACTCCCTTTTGATTGAACAAAAAAACATTATTTAATTTCCTTATGCCAAAATAAAGGATTCTAGGTGGAAGATATAGACGTTGGGAAATTATTTGAGTATAGGTTGGAAGATACAACGTGTTTTATAGCTGAGAGTATTGGGTTAGAGGTGGTGGCCTTTTATAAAAAGGAGGAGGGTCTCTTTAGGAATGTTTGAAAGTATTATTTTATTATAAATTTATTTTAGGTTTAAAAAGTGATAAAACTAATTAAATTAGATTATAATATGCAAATAAGTCTAAATAAAATCATCCAATAATAATTGTACATGTTTTGAATATTTCATAATCATAATATATTTTATTTAACACATTTTTAATCTTAACGTTTAATTAAACAATTAACACATTTAGAGTAAAAATAGTTACCAAAACATAAAAAATATCCAATTAAAGATTCAGTAAGAAGATTTTATAATTTTTATTACCATATGGCCGAATATTAGTTTTTTGGGAATTATATAATATTGAATAAAATATTTTATATTTGAAAATATGAATTAGGTCAATTTTGACACTATTCATATCATGAATTTTCAAAAATACATAACATGATTGATTATAAAAAAACTCCAATAATAAAAATATAAATTATAGATATCATACATAAAATTATTTGATCATATCAAAATATCCAAATTACATTTATTTTAACATTTATAATATCATTTATTTGATTCATTTATTAATGAAGTAATCACTACTTCACCATTGTGTCATAATTAAATTTCTTATTTAATGTCTAAAAATTATAAATAAAATACCATGATGTAGGAAATAATAATAACTATCTAATTAATATTTATATTCTAAAATATCACTTATATTTTTATATATAAAAATTATTTTACTAAATGATATATGTTTATGTTACATTTTCCTTAACTTTAAATTAATTTTTATAAAATGTCATTTTGATTTAGTTGTGGATACATGGGGTCCCAAAATAGACCCAAGGATTACCGTGGTTATAAATGTATCATCAAATAGGGTTAGTACACATGTTAGTGTAATTTAATTTTATTATAATATTATTTTTTACCCTTATTTACTAGATTTACCCTTTAACCATGGTAAATAAATTATTTTCTAAAGTTACTATTCATAATGTCTAAAAATAAATGTTACCTATTTACTCAATTTGGAATTCCTGATTCCAAATATGAAGTACATTTTTTCAAATTCAAAACACAAATGTTTTATAATTTAATTTAAAATTAATTCATGTTGTCAAAATCCAAAACATGTTTTTAAGAAATAATAACTACCAAAAGATTGACATGTTTTTATGTATAATTAAAAAGTGAAATTACATCCAATGAACAAAATTGAATTAAATGGTAAAAAATTAATCCAACTACACTTTAAAACAAATTAAAAGTACAATTTATCAATTTAAATAAATCAGATGAAAAGACAGTTTTGACTTAAAAGGTAGTACTTTTTACTATTAATTAAAAAATGAATTTTATCAGAAAAATACCAGAAAATTAAAAAAGGTAAATTTTTATATCCCTATTATAAAGAAACAGTTTATCTTTTCTAATGTAACATATAAAATTGACAAAAAAATTTATTTAAAAGGGGTTTACCATCAAAAGGAAGTAAAACAACCTTTTAAAAATATTAGAGTTTTTCAAGCTTAAAATAAAGTTCATTCTCACTTTAAGCCTCTAATTTTTTTTGGATAAATGTAAAAACATTTAACAAACACATATAATCATATTTTAGTTATTTAGGTCCATTCTTACCAATACAACGGCTGGGCGTTAACTACCCTTTAAAATAATATTATATTAATACTTTGCAATATGACCCAGCCTTGTGTGCAACATGAGATTTTAGAGAAAACCATTGTTGGGTGTCAGGTATGCCATCGAACATAGCATACCATTTAAAATAAAATTAATATTTAATTAAAAAATATTAATAAATATGAAAATATAAATTCATTTATTTACCCGGGATGTTACATCCTTCCTCCCTTTTGGATATTACGTCCTTGAAATTTTTTCACATATCAAATATCTGGGGGTATTTCTCCCTCATATCATTCTCATATTCCCATGTTGCCTCTTCAATACTATTGTTTTCCCACAAAACCGTTACCTAATTAAATACCTTATTCTGCAACATAAGCTCACTTTGGTCAAGAATCTCGACTGGTTGTTCCTCATAAGAAAGATTCTCTTCCAACTAAACTACCTCTAGAATCAAAACATGAGATAGATCCAACATATACTTTCTCAACATTGAAAAATTAAAAATAATGTGTATCAGGGATAAACATGGAGGTAAATCCACTATGTAGGCAACTGATCCAACTTTGTCTAGAATTTCATAGGTTCTAATAATCCTCAGACTCAGGTTTCCCTTCTTACCAAAATGCATCCCAATTTTCCATGGAGAAACATTGAGAACGACATGATCACCTACCTCAAAATAAATAACCTTACTTTGGTTATCATCATATTTTTTTCCTACAATGAGATGTCCTCATGTGTTTCTATATCAACTGAACTTTCTCTACCATTTCTTCTACCAATTCTTGTTCCATTAACATCCTTTCACCAACTTCATCCCAAAAAGCTGTAGTTCAACACCAATTTCTATATAATGCCTCAAATGGACAAATCATTATATAGGAATGAAAAGTATTATTATAATATAATTCAACCAAATAAAGATAATGGTACCAACATTCTTGTGAATCCATTGAGAAAGTATGTATCATATCATCCAATGTTTAATTTTTTTGTTCTGACTTCCCATATTATTAAGGATGAGAAGATGTAATAAAATTTAATTCCGTACCCAAAGACTTCTGAGAGACCTTAAAAAAGTTATAAGTAAACATGAGATCCCGATCAGATACAATATAGAGGGAAACTACATGCAACCTCACTATATCTTTAACAAACAACCGAGAAAGTTGATCTGAGACAGAGTATCTCAAAAAGGAAGCAAATGAGCATATTTAATCAATCCATCAACAATAACCTAGATTGCATTGTTACCTCAAGATGCTTTTGTTAATACCACAATGAAGTCCATGGAAATATTTTTTCATTTCAACTCTGTCACTAGAAAAGGCTGAACCATCTCTTTCGGTAACCGCCTCTCTTCTTTAACATGTTCACAAGTCAAACACATCACAATAAATTCAATAATATCAGTTTTTATTCCATCCCACTAGTAATACTCTTGTTGATCTCTGTACATATTAGTACTTCCAGGATGAACTGCAAACGGAGAACTATGAGCTTTACATAACAACTCTTTCTTTAATATTGAATCACAATGAACACACAATCTCTTCCCAAATCTCTAAATTCAATCATTGTCAATATTGAATTCTGAAAACTTACCATTCTAAACCAACAATACCTTTTTTTCAAATCACTATCTTCTTTCTATGATTGCTTAATTCTATCTGATAGAGATGATCTCACTGAAACCTGAAACAAAAAATAGTAATTTCCTACACCAACAACTTCAATGCCAAAGTTCATCAAATCGTTAATCAAAGGATCTTTTTCCAAATATAACATGGTTAATTTAGCATTATTTTTTCTACTCAATGTGTCAGCCACATTATTTTTCTTTCCTAGATGGTAATGAATTGTGAAATCATAATCCTTGATTAATTCCAACCATCTTCCCTATCTCATTTTCTATTCTTTTTTAGTGAATATATACTTCAATCATTTTTGGTTAGTATATTTTTCACATTTAACTCCATACAAATGATGCATCCAATTTTTTAATTAAAAAATGAAAACATCTTATTCCAAATAATGTGTAGGGCAATTCAACTCATGAGGTTTCAACTAATGTAATGCATAAGTAATTACCTGATAATTCTGTATAAGGACACAACCATGTCCTTTCATCATAGAATCATTATAGATAAAAAATTAACCATCTCTAGAAGATAATTCCAAAACTGTAGCATTAACCAATCTTACTTTCAATTCCTGAACACAGTCATCATATTCTTATGTCCAAATGAACTTAACACCTTTACGAGTTATCATAGTTTGTGGGATAGATAATCAGAAAACATTTTCAAAAATCCTCCGGTAATAACCTTCTAAACCAAGAAAACTATGGATCTCAGTTTTATTTGTGTGTCTTGGACATTCCTCAACAACATTTGTTTTAGCATGATTCACAATTATTCCATTTTTTGATACAGTGTGACCATGTAAGGAAATTTTTTTAACCAAAACTCACACATTTTGAATTTCCAAAATAGTTTATTTTCTTTTACGGTTTGAAATAAAATCATAAATGACTTTAATGTTCCTCTTTATTTATGGAATAAACCAAAATATCATCAATAAACACAACCACAAACTTATCCAAGAACTCATGGAAAATTCTATTCATTTGATCTATAAATACAGCAGTTGCATTGGTTAACCCAAAAGGCATAACTACAAATTCATAATGGCTATATCTAGTATGAAACACAGACATTAGAATGTCTTCATACTTTACTGTCAACATATGGTACCCAGACCTCAAGTAAATCTTTGAAAAATATTGATCTCCCTGGAGATGATCAAACAAATCATCAATATGAGGAAAATGATACTTATTCATAACAGTGATGTTATCCAATGCCCTATAATCAATGAAAATAGTCATTAAACCATATTTCTTTTTAAAATAAAAGATAAAATTATCCCATGGTGATGTGGTAGGTCGAATGTTCGATTTTAGAGATTCGATAAGGGGGTTTTGAAATTGTCTTAGCATCAGGAAGTAGTTCAATAGTAAACTCAACTTCTCAATAAGGTATTATACCAAGAAACTCATTAGGAAAGACATCAAGATACTCATTTCCCATTGTCACATCCTCAACCATAATAGTTACTTTGTTTTCAAAAATATGTGTAAGGTAACATTCATTTCCATATTTTACTAGTTTCTCAGCCTTCTAATATGTTATCAAAAGTAAGTGCTCATTTTTATACACAAAATGAAATTATTTCTAAATATAAACCTCTTTAGCTTTTTAGTCAATCTTAGTATGATAAACAAAAATTCAATCCATACCCAAAATAATATAAAACTATACTAGAGGAAAAACAATAAGGCTTTATGGTATATTATTTGCACACACAAGTACAGAAAGGTTCTTATAATTTCTTTTCATCTCAAAGTTTCCTCCCTGTGTTTTTACCATAAGTTTAGGATTCATATCATGAGATAGAATTCCCAATTTACTGGAAAATTTATCATAAATTAGTGAATGTATAGACCCTAGATAAAATATCCCATTAGCATAATCTGAATAAAAAAATAGTGTACATGATACTACTTCATTCGATGGCCCAACATCTGCTGATGTAGTTGAAAAGGATTTCACCTCCCCTTTTACATATATTCTAGAAACTTTCCATCAGTTGAGTTCATTGTTGGACACTCATTTTCATAATGACCCATTTAATTGCACTTAAAACATTTTACTGACTATAAATCATATTTTGTCTTACCATTACCCTAATCATTTTCAATTCAATTATGATCCTTATGTCCCATTTTACCACATCAGTGGAACTTACCAGTCAAAAGGCATTCCCCAGTGTTATTTTTACTATAATTTTCACCAATTGTAAACATAACTTTCTTACCATCATAATTTTTGAAGAGTTATTCCGATTCGTCTACCACCTCGACCACTTATTCTATTATTTTTCAATGAACACATGATCATTGGAAAACTCGATTTCCACCTTATCTATATATAGAACATGTTTTTAATAACTTTTGACCTCATAAAAAGATAAATCAATTCGATACATTGGATTTAATCTTCAATAAAAAGGATTGATTTTACTATTAAGATCTCATATGAAATTTGGAGCATACCTTTCAAGTCGAGTGAATTTTTCTTCACAAGGAGCCACTCATTCATCCTCCTACCTCAATTCCAGGAATTTTGATTCCATCCTAAGAAAATCCACCTTAGGAAAATATTTATCATGAATCATACCTTTAAATTCATCCCAATCTAGATCATTTATCCCCTAATTATCCCTAATATTGTTTACAATCAACCACCACTTATCAGCCTCACCTTCAAAACGGTAAACAACAAGACTAATCATTTGATGTTATGAACACCCCATGATATCAAAAATCATCTCCAGTGCTTTAATCCACCCTTCAGATAGAACCTGGCTAGATGATCCCCAAAATGATTGGGGATGTTGCCTCGTTAAATTCTCTACTACTAAAAATTTCTTACGTGGTTTATTTGGATGATCTCATGCATGGATACCACCAACATTTATAGCCTAAGTCAATTGTACCATCAATACAAAAAAAATTAGTTCTGATTCTGACCATCTCCATTTTCTGATTAGGAAGGTTGTTTTCCTCTTGATTTTGTTCCATCATAGTTTCCTTGCTTCCTATACAGAAACCCATTTGGAACACATAAATATCTTAAGTGAAGTAACATGGTAATCTGTTAATGCTATAACATTTCAATAATACCATTAATTAATTTATGGATATTAATTTATCAATATCCTAACTCCTAAAGTTGTCTAAACTAACCTTTGATGCCAACTTTATGTCCCCTTCCTTCAACATTACATAATCTTGAATTAAGTCAAGAATTCACATTGAGGATATTTCCAGGGTTATAGAATTAGAGAATTATGCATTAGCTATTACATTACATCTCGAATCTTACAAAGTAAACAATTATACCCAGTATCCATTTTTTCAAAAAATAAACTCTTAAAAGAAAAAAAAATTATTTTCTTGATATAAATCTTTTTCAATTATTTCTTTCACTAACCCTTCCTTACACCCAGTGAAAAATATTTCAAAAACATTGGATAGGCATAAAAAAGCTCAGTAAGGGCTATAAAATAAAGAAATAAATCATTAGTCTATTAATATACACAAAATATAATCTCCTTAACACACCTCATGAAATCATATGATTTATGAATAACACATAGAAATAATAAATCATAAAGGTAACTTGTGGCATCCATAACATACTTATATTGAAGCTTTCATAGGTATGGAGGGAGTTGTGTTTGGAATAGAAATCAATGTATATTCCTTAAATATTTTAGGAGAAACATTAAAATTTACCTCTGTCATGTTACACAATGTATTTGAGAGCTATCTCAGGCTCACCATCCCTCATTTTATCGGGGAACCACCCATATACGTAAATAATTCCCAAGAACCATAACATAATCCAAACACATAACAAAAGTATAAAAGAAAGATAACATTTCCACACTGCAATCACAATATATTATTTCAATATATTGACATGATAAATCAATTATAAAAACCATTTTCAATACAAAAATACATAAAAATATTATATGGTATTTATTTTTACTTTTAAAAACATTACAACTTTTTAGGGAATCCCAATATCAAATAATTCTCGCGGCGACAGAAATTTCATTTTCACCGCGTATGTCGAAAAGAAACATTATTTTTGTTGTTTAGTAAAAATCATCATAGAAAAATTTTCTTTTTAATTGAAATTAAAATTCAAATGTGTTTATACAATGTATAAAAATATTAATGTATAAATAAAAATATGCCGCAATGAAAAGATATTGAGACGAAGCCTCTTACCTCATGTCTGAAATGACTTATTAGTTCTATAATATCTTGGATAATAAACTAAATTTATTTTTCTACATGCTTCATAACCTTTTTAAAGTTTTTTATTAAATTTATATCAATTATTACCACTTTATAAACATTACATAGTCATTTATTTTAATAATAGTCATTTTCTCGATATTTGGTACTTGAGTCAAAAATAAACTTCTTATAATTACAAGTTGTCCATGTGGTCAAAAGTACATTATCTCCAATATTATATTAATTATTTAGATAGCATATATATAATATATATCTAGTATATATATGTATTTATAATATTATATAACATTTGGAGATAAGAAATGAAATGCATCATTCATAGTGATGGAAAGCTGTACGCATTAATGCTACTTTCATTTCTATTTTGTATTTAATGGAATGAAAAAATAATGGTAAATATATATATTATAATTCCAGTATAATATTATATATAATTTCATTAATTCCATCTTTTTTACATTCCATTTATGGAAATAACGATTCATATAACTTTGAGGGGGCGGAAGTCCGCACTTCCTCAAATGAAATTATCGTATTTACCCATTATAGAAACCATAAAGGTATGATATAAATGAAAAAAATAGAAGAATAGAGACTATAAATATAATATATATCACAAATAAATACAGTTCTTTATAATGGCCACTATGAGAGGCGGTAGGAGATCATTGAACAATCATTGTTTCGTGAGCCAGTTGTTCGTCGTCCACAGAAATAGTATGTTCGTATCCATTAGATAGAGGTTTGTGGACGTGAAGTTATAATAATTCTCATAAAAATATCCTAGTATATTGAACATAGTTTTTTTATAAAATAATGGAATAAAAAGAGTTTAGGGGGTTGGAGAAGGAAATTAAAAGAAAATAACTTGAGAGAAGATGTTACCTTTAAATCAGGTAACTCCCTTTGGTTTGGACCAAATGGATTTATTGAATTACCTTATGCACAAAGAAAGGATTCTAAGAGGAATATAGATATTTTGGTATCTTATTTTATTAGAGTTTGGAAGATCCATGGGGCTTTAGAGGTGTTATTAATGGGTTAGAGGTGGTGGCATTTTATAACAGGGAGGAGGGTCTTTTTAAGAGTGTCTGAAAGTATTATTTTATTATAAAGTTAGTTTCATTTTAAAAGGTCCACATATCATTAAATTATAAGATACTATGAATATAAGTCTAAATAAAATCATATAATAAAAATTGGATAGATTTTGAATATTTTTTAATACTTATCTTTTTTATTTAATCCTTTTTTTCTCATTCCATATTATCTTGCATTTAAACCTTTTAGAAAAAAATAGTTACCAAAACATGAAAAATATCCAATTAAATAGTCAGTAATAATATTTTAGACTTATAATAACTATTTGGCCGAATATTATAATTTCTTTAATTTTTTAATATTTAATAAATTATTTTATATTATAAAATACGAATTATGTCAATTTCGACACTATTCATATCATGACTTTTTATAAACCGATAACAACTAGATTGATTCCAAAAAACATCATTAATAAAAAAGATAAAATTTAACTATCATCTGTAAAATTCATGGATGATATCAAAAAATCAAATTATATTTATTTTAAAAATTAATAATATGATTTATTTTAATCCTTTATTAATGAAGTAATCATTGCATCTCCAATGTGTCCTAATTAAATTTATTTATATAATGTATAAAAATTGTAAATAAAATACCATGATGCAGGAAATATTTTTATCTTTTGAATCACTTTTTGAAGTCAAAAAAATCACTTATATAACCCCATATAAATAATTTTTTACTAAATGATATATGTTTATGTTACATTTTCCTTAACATTAAATTATTTTTTATAAAATGTCATTTTCACTTACTTGTGACTGAATGGGGCCCCAAAAGTGAGCCAAGGATACCCATGGTTAGACACGTATCATCCAATAGGGTTATGACACGTGTTAGGGTAATTTAATATTATTATAATATTATTTTTATCCTTATTTACTAGATTTACACTTTAACCATGGTAAATAAAATATTTTCTGAAATTATCATTCATAATGTCTATACATACAAGTTACCTATTCACAGAATTTAGAGGTCCTCATTCCAAATATGGAATCCATTTTTCCACATTACAAAGAAAAAAGTTTCATAAATTATTTTTAAATTAATTCCCATTGTCAAAACCAAATAACATGTTTTTAAGAAATAATAACTATCAAAAGACTGACATGTGTTTAGGTCTAATTAAAAAGTGAAATTACTTCAAATTACCAACATTCTATTAAATGGTAAAAATATAATCTCATTACACTTTAAAGTAAATTAAAATGATAATCTAACTATATAAATAAATCAGATGAAAAGACAGTTTTGACGTAAAATGCAGTATTTATCACCATTTAATAAAAACGAACTTTATGAGAAAAATACCAAAAATTTACCCAAAGTAAAATTTTATGTCTCCCTTCTATATAAGAAGTTTATTTTTTTTAAATATAACCTATAAAAGTAACCAAAAATATATATTTAAACTGGGTTCTCCATCAAAAGGTGATAGAACGACCTTTTAAAACTATTAGAGTTTCTCCTGCTTAAAATCAGATTAATTCTCATTTTAAGCCTCTAAATTTTATCTGATAATTGTAAAACCATTTAACAAACATTTATAAAAATATTTTAGTTAGTTCTATCCATTCCCATTAATATAACTACTTTTCATTAACTACGATTTAAAATAATATTATAATATTAATTTTTAGTATGACTCAGCCTTGTGTGCAACATGATATTTTTGAGAAACCCATTGTTGTGTGTTAGGTATTCCATCGAACATAGAATCCCCTTTAAAGTAAAATTAATATTTAATTATCAAATATTAATAAATATAAAAATTTCATATCGTTTATTTACCTAGGATGTTATAGTTTCCATTCCATACATGAGTAATACAATGTAGTGAGGCTAACAAGGAAAAGTTTTTTCATGAAATGAGGAAGACATGTCATCCGGAACTCGCGGTGCCTTAAATGTTTTTTAGGTCGCGCTGAATGTCTTTCAGGGACCCTAAGAACCTCCAAGCTCCTGCCCTTTAACTCATTTCTTTTCTTTAAAAATGTCTGGGGGTATTATGGTTTTACATGGATATCATCATGGATATTTATCCTTTAGAATGAAGATATGGAAAAAAATTACAACCATTGGGGTTCTCTCCCTTTGGATATCATTCCTCCTTATTTTTTGAGGAGTTTCGGATGGTTTTTCAATAATTTTTTTATGAAAACTCAAGATATTCAGGGTGTTCATTCAATTTTCACCATGCTGACATTATTTTTCTAATTAGAATTAGTAAGATCAAAAAGGATCATTGAAGGGGGCTCCATGGGATTCATCGCAGGTTATGTGATGCATTTGGGGGCTTCACGTGACTTGGAAATAGTCACTCTATCGTGAGTCCCTTGGAGGCTCATGCGATTTCTAAGTCTCGCCTATTTTGATTTTTTTTGGGAATGTAATACCCTTATTTAATTATTTCATCATTTGTGATTTTTTATGATACTTTTTAGAGTTTAAATAAATCCCCCCCCCCTCAAGAGAAACTTTTCTAGGGGAAAGGGCTCAGTTCTGAGGAAAGCTAATTCCCTCATAAAGAATTTTTGGTGCCATGAATATGTGTCATAGGTGAAATTTGGTTTACCATAAAAATTATTATATTCTACGAGATTTTCATCATATCAGGGGTGTAGAAAAATTCATTCTACTAGTCACCCATTCTCTAGAGCGATCTCTTCTTTGCCTCCATCGGGAAACTTCAATGTGAGAATGTGTTGTTAACCGTGATCGAGAGCATAGTTTGTGACTCCGCACCACAATTCCATCTCATTAAATATTTTTTCAATACTATTTCGCATTCATATTCTCTTCTTATCCAGCCGTGAAACATACTTTGGTAGTATCTCGAACTTCGACTGTGAGGGTCATTCTTGTCTTGGTCACATCACAAGAGTCGTTGGCCCGATAATTTGGTCTTTTTAGACTCACGTGGCTATATTTATGTCACATAGTCTTTTGTCCCCAAGGGGGTATATTGGCCTACATGATTCCTAGAAGGGTTATGGGTCCCGTAAGTCTTCTATAGGTCAGTCGATATGCAAACATCTTATGTGGTTCGCAAGACCCTTACTGATTCATTTGATGCGCCTAACACCACTTTTCTTGTGTCAAACATTGAAAATATTGTTTTTATTTGTCTAATATATTCATATTACATGTTTTATTATGGCTTCTAGTTCTCATCATGTTTTACTGGTTACTGCCATTCAAAGGGTCCTAATTTTCAGAAATAGTAATTTTGATCCCCACTACCGTGTGTATACTGCTAATAAGAGTCTAAAGGGGTTCCTCTCACCCTAGTTTTTGGTCTACCCCTTATCTCATAGACTCCCTATATATGTGTTTTCATTATAGATGATACATCCATACCTCCCCAATGATTTAATATTCCATCTAGCTGGGTGTATGGTTCCTCTAGCTGTCTTCAGATGACAATTACCTAGGATAGTCAGCCGGTTACAGCTCAATCCTGTTGTTTATGTTACATATTGGACAAATCACCTTCAAGACCAATGGTCATGGCCTCTCTCAACAACCGGTTTCTCAATTTTATTTTATTATACTTTCCTCCTCTCGAGAAACTTATTGGGATGGAGGGTATTTGAAATGGTATCTTCATCCTCATGGTAACTTTTCGAGGAATGGGTATGGCTATTTTGGGTGAGGCATTTCTTTTTAGTGTTTGTTGATGATTTGTATAGGGTTCATCCTAACGAATCCTTGTGGATCTCTCAATTCATCATTTACCACTAGCCTGACCTTTTGTAGAAAATGATTAGCCATTGGTGTCTGGGGACCAAAACATTATATCTTCCTCACAGTGAGGTGGGTATTAACTTATGAGATATTCATCAACTGGGTGGCATTACTATTCTTGGAGAGAAATATAATGAATTCCGTTCTTCTATGTATGTTTGGGATGATCCTTCATAGTCCACTATTTTGGTGAGGGGATTTCTTTTTATCATGAATGATAAATTAAAGAGGGAGCTGAGGGTGCTCTCGATTATTTCATTCACAGACTGGAGAAAAGGATTTTTTATAGTAATAGGGAAAGACCAACTGTTATTCATCCCCATAGGATCCCTTCACAAAAAGTCACCGATAGTGCTTTCTTGTAATGGGCCATTCAAGAAGCTGGGGACTACACCTCATGAGGCTATTTGGTGAACCCATAGGTTTATTCAGAGATTAGGTTGGCATGATTTCATTCTATGATCCCAAATGTGGGGATTTTCTTGGTTGGGGATGTGTGATTAATAATCCATCTTAGCACACCGATAATGGAGTCAAGACTTATGGAAGGGAGGAACCTTATCCTCATAGTACCAGTCCGTCTGATCCTCTACCAAATCTTGGGCCATATCCAACAATGAAACACTCTTTACAGGTTTAGTGGCCCTCTCTAGTTCTGATTTGGATGGATAGGGGAGAAATTCCATTGTTATGAGTGCTACAATGTTTTTAGGATCCCAGAATTCTCATTCCATCCTAGATTTATGAAAATTTATAGGGTTAGGATCATGTCCTTATTTAAGGATGAGGTCAAAGGTACACTGCATCATTCTGATAGATTTGACTTCACAACATTATATGAAACTGGTGGTCTGATTATTGATGATGGTAGTGGTTCAATTAATGAAAGATCTTATATGATCTCTCTCTTAGGTGGGTTTTTCCTAGCCATGGTGGATGAACTAGTCATATGTGATCCATGCACACCATATCGATTCGCTCTACAGTTTTGATATGTTCAAAGGGTCACTCTCATCCCTTTGGTCATCATCCGAGGATAATTACATCTAAGATTCATTATTCAATTCTAGAAGATACTATCAGAGGTATATTATATAGATGATATCATACTTCCACCAATGGATGAGTCCACTTTGCTCACCCTAGATTATGCCTAAGTATGGGAAGCATCTTATCCCAATGATGTGTTAGGCCAGCCAGTCTGTCAAGTGGACATTCATTTTGTGTCACCAAGAACTCCATATGAAGAATCCATGGAACTTATTGAATACCTAGGTGAGTAATAAAGGAAGGGACCCCACTCTGATGATGGTTATTTTGATAGTGGATTATATTTTATTGAGGAGATCATTCCCCCATTACAAGCTACAGGCGACACACCTGCTGAGAGAAGAGTTTATTGAGCTTCCTATCTTTCTTTTGTAACTGTTTGGATAATAGTACTTCCATCCATCCAATCCACTAAATTAGTTGTAGTGGATCAGTTGATACATAGGTTAACTTGTAAATGGATCCATTCACTGATCACATAATGTCTCTTGGATGAATTTCATAACTAAGATGAGAACCTTCATAAAATATTTCCTAACTTGGGGGGATGATGGTTAGTATTGTTATCATGTGTTTGAATTTTAGATATAAATTTTTGCAATTTAGAGAGACTTGGAAAAATGTTAATTATATCTAAATGTCTTTACAGATGAGTCTCCCCTTTCCAGGTAGACTAGTGACACATCAGAGGCATTCGATCAAGGTCCTCATATAATATATGAATTATAGACTCAGGTGGAAATGTGGTCAATAAAAACATGGATTTATGGAGAATTTTTTTTTATTTTGATGTCTCATCTTTTGAAATCATCATAGGCATTGGTTTCTGCACAAATGAGGGTTGAAAAGTTGACTACCTCGATTGAGATTATTCATCCTAGAGTAGAAGTAGAAGAAGCAGGGAGAGTAGCACTCCAACCATCTATCGATGATTCTTGTTAGAGTCTTCCTAAACTTTCTAGTACAACTGATCACCTTTTGATAAGTCTTGATTTTTTATTGCATCCCATTTTGGATGAATATTTATATAGACATTGATACATGGAGATTCATACCCCACTTTTTCACAGTACAAATGGATCTTTTGAAATTTTCATTTTTCTATCAATCTTCTCTTTCTCTATGATATGCCAATCATCCCATTATTCTGATATTATGTGAATCACTTTCAAATACCCATCCTTTTTATTAAATCAAGAAAATATGAATTTCTAGGTTTGAATATTTTTTTTAGGAAGCACTCACGAATTCCCACTAACATGGTGTTTCTTATTGATGAATCTATTCAAGTTATCTTGTATAATATATGTCTATGAGGAATATTTCTCTATTTTTTTCTATTTTCTATAGGCTTAATGAGCCTATATTGATTTTTTAGGTCCATATGGGGGGCCTTTAAAGCTTTTGTAGATTGTTTTTATTTTGTACTTTATTTTAAGGTCTTTTAACTTTAACCTAATTTTGCTTCAGTTTAAGGTATTTTAGCTCAGTCCAAATACTTATTTTTGTTTAAATTATTTTAGCTCAGAACTGATGTTACTTATAGTTTATTTTCTTTATGCTCGGACCAAAAATATCTGTTTAGATTATGGTTATTTAGCTCAGACATGATATCACTTTTATTTTAAAGTATTTTATCTTGGTCATGATATTTCTTTTAGTTAATTTATTTTTAACTCACACCTAATGATGCTTTTAGTATAAGTTGTTTTATCATGGAAATCATATTGCTTTAGTTTATGTACATTCATCTCAAATTTTATATTCCTTTTAGTTTAAGGACTTTTAGATTGAACCTAATTTTTATTTATTTTAGGGATTTTTAGCTTGAACCTAATATTTCATTAGTTTAATGTCATTTAACTCGAACCTAATTCTTCTTTTAGTTTATGCTATTTTAGCTTGGACCAAATATTTCTTTAGTTTATGGTATTTTATCTCGAAGCTAATGTAGATTTCAGTTTATGGAATTTTATCATAGACCTTCAATTGTTGTAGTTTTAGTTCATATATATCAAAACAAATATTATTGTAGTTTGAGATCTTTTATCTCAGACCTATTGTGTGATCATGGGATGTGGTGGAGACATGCTAAAAATGACCTAAAACCCATTGAGGTTTTGGGTTCTACTATTGTGTTTCTATGGCTCTCAATGATCAGAAATCCCTTTTTCTGATTGAATCATTTTGTTGATGGCCATATGTTCATATGTAGGATCCATATGCATTCATATATAGTAATTAAATGGGTCCTTGAATATGGGTATCTTTTCTAGTAGCTACGGATTATTTAGAGTAAATATGGATGGGGATTAAATATTGGTTAATCTAGGTCTTCCTGGATAGTTGGATTCTAGGGGATGTAAATGATAACCCAAAAAATTCAGACCATGAATATGAGATGGTGTGTATAGGATGTGTATGTACCATGAAAATATGAAATTCTAGGTTCATCCACTTTGTTTCTAAATCTCATAAAGATTGAGGCTCATTTTATAAAGGATAAGATGCCTTTTGTTGGAGGGTTAAGGCCATTATACGTCAGTTTCATGCCTATAAAATATGATATCCACCTATCTCTGAGGGTCATTCCTCGTTTATGAAGACTCAATAATCCTGTTCATGAATATGGGTATGGAAAAAAGTCTATCTAGGAAGGCTTCTCGAACCCTAGGGAAATTAGCTCTTAAATATTAAATATAGGTCCCTACACCTTGTGGTTTCAAATCACAAGCTAGAAGCTATATAAGGTTGGGGAATAAAGTGTCATATTTGTTCTTAGAGAAAGGGTACGAAGCACTATGATGTAATGTCAAGGATATCTAATCTGCTTGTACAGTTAGGTGTGGGGTTGTAAATAACAACCCATAGTTCTCGAGTTAGGATAATGACAAGGGAAAGTCATATAGAGAATAGTTCACACCCTCTAAGGTGTGGAGTGATTCCTCGATGATGTTAGGGGTCACGGTGATTGTAATTTTTTTCTTAGAGACATATATCGTTAATGTATATAGGCTCATATGCAGGAGCCATGTGAAAGTATACATAATCAACCAAATGCCCCTTGAAGGTGAATATCCTTACCGAGGGTTGTGTAATATTATGATGATTTGAGAAACCGCATCATGGGATGTGTGATGTATGGAAATGGAAAAATATAAGGAGTGTGGGAGTACCCAATAAGTATGTCATTGCCTAATAAATGTATTCTCATGGTGATTTGATGTGAAAACCCATTACTCTATCTTATTCCTGGATCCTGGGGTCCAGCGAGGATAACATTGATTTTACTAGGTATACTAGGTAAACCCTGTGAGTTTTATGAATTATATATTTACACACTAATGTTTTCTTAAACTTCTAGAATGATGAGTTTAGCGGGCGGATACTCGAATTTTTCTTAGATCTCCCATTGGGGTTTTCCAACTTGAAAGGTATTGTGTCTCTTTCATTAGTCATTTAAGGTCTTATAATTTGGACCATTATAGGCTAGAGTTTCATGGTAATATAAATTTGACCAAAGTACAATCATTTAATGTTCATAACACATGGTTACCTAATATGGTAAATGTTAAAAAAGAGCCTAATTAGGATTCCCATGGTCATGAGTACTCCATCATCATTATGGGCGAGAGGTGAATTTGTTTTATGACATAGATCAAGGTTTTTAGGTCATGAGTGATGAGATGAGATAGTCATTCCAGGAGTAGTTCAAGTACACAGAGGTATTTATTTTTTCTACAGATATTTCAAGGAATACAAGGATTGAAAAATCCTTTTTACATAACGATTCATTAGGTTGAAAACCACATGCCCATATGCATGAGACATGGGCTTGTATGCGTAGTCAATAAAAGGGCCATTTAGTCTATGTAACATATCAAACTTCTATGAAAGATTACGGTGGCCTGATACACCTGATGAATAAAGTTTCAATTATTGATTGAGGTGATTTAAATGATAGTGCAAGAACCACATACTCTAGTTTAATGGGGTAATTCTCTTATGGTCCTTTGAAAAGGAATGAAAAATGGATATTGTTGTTTCAAAATTTTACATCTTTTAGTGGGGGAGTACATTCCTTTTTGTATTTTTAACAACATGTGTTAAGGATGTTCATCCATGAAGTTTAACGTCATGTGTTAATAATGTACTTCCATGTCGTTTAACATCATATTGTAAAGACGTGATAAACAATGTGATAGTGAATAAATATTGTAGATAGGCTCAAGGATAGAGAATCAAGCAACACTATATATCTCATAAGGATGAGAATAATGAGATATGTAGTTCTAAATTAACTCTTTTTCTTAGATCCACCTAATACGCAAGGAGTGGAATTTTAATATTATTTGTTATAACTGAGCTCGATGCTACAAATTTGAGCATACTACGTAAACTATGAGGGAATAAATCAAGCCACATATATTTACTGAATTGGAAATACTCTACATAGGTCTTACTTATATGTAGAGGTGGACATCATATCCATTGACGGTTGGAGCTGGGCTCGGTATTGGAGATCCAGGCATCACTAGTTATCATATGATGATAGGATTCAAGGTACACATAGTTCTTGATGTTCCATTCATTTTAACGTCATGCAATGAGCATGAGGGTGATCTCACCAAC
Organism: Viscum album; assembly: GCA_963277665.1. Lineage (NCBI taxonomy): Eukaryota > Viridiplantae > Streptophyta > Magnoliopsida > Santalales > Viscaceae > Viscum > Viscum album. The sequence continues at coordinate 407,834,881 of OY728150.1, read as the reverse complement.
ATTTTTAGAAATTTTGTTGTAAGTCCCAAAGATGGATTTTGTTACATCACTCTACATATAATGGGGATGAGAATCAAAACCACATGTAGTTAGTTGAAATCCCATGCAGTTTAACCTCATGAAATGGGGACTAAGTTTAACAGATGTGAATTGATTGGAATATGGATGTTGGGATCGAGAATGCAAGTCTGGGAATCACTACGTATCTCATGGGAATGAGAATCAAACTAATTGTAGTTCTAAAGAATCGTTTAGTTTGAAAGACATGCGAAAAAACATTGACAATGTAATTTAATGTCATGAAGTAAGGAACCATGGTAGTCCTTTTACAGCCTTGAAGTCTAGACCATAATGGACCTTTTTTGTACCCTTTTGTCTTGATTATGAGATTAATCCATAGTCGCAATTCCTAACATCACATGAGCTATGATCAACATGATAAACATGGAATTGAAAGGGTTTCCGTACAATAAAGAGAATGTTGAGGGTACAACAAGGGTAGTTTTCATCATGTAGTGGATAGACCAAGATATAGGATCAAGGCATACCTAATTATCTCATAAGAATTATAATAACTACTTAAATAATAATTGGAGAACCGTATAGTTTAATTTCATTCAAAAAATACAAAGGTGACTCGACATGAATAGAGATGGATATCATGAATATGTGTAATTTTTTTTAATGTAGTAAGGACATTAGTCGTGTAGTTTTACATCTTTCAGTAAGGGAAAAAGGCACTCTACTATTTAAAAACATTCATTGAGGATGAATTTGTCTATTTTAACATCATATAACTAGGATGATAGATGGTAAAAACATAGATGTGTATTCACTTGTGCTGATAGTGACACAATGTACTTATTGAGAAATAATGCATTGGTGGGTGGTGTGACATGCTCTTTATCCATTGTGGACAAAGAGTAGACCTTATTGTGGTGGAAATTTTATATGATGTATGGTCCCTCCCATTTGGGTTCCAGTATTGGCGCTTCTTTCTAGGTATCCTTGTGGTTCTGAGGACCAACACCAATTCCCCTCAGAGGAATGAGTGGAGGAGAACCCTTTTTTTGAAGGCTCGTACAATCCAATTTTGGTGGACCTCAAGGATGTGCAGTGCGCACAGACTATTCTCATAAATCCATTCCAATTCATCTGGTCACTATTATAATATATCGTCATCTAAGTGTTTCCCCTTGATGGGTACTCTAAGTGAGAGAATATACCCCTCTAGGGGTAACACTAGCGCAGTCCCATACACTATTGAGTATGGTGTTTCTTTTGTAGTAGTATGTGTCGTAGTACAGTATGTCCATAAGACATGGATGATTTTTTATGGAAAATACTTCATATCCTTTTTCACCATCATCTAGGTTATATTTGATAGAGTCTTCTTGAAGGGTGTTATCTATCCATTTGTTGTTGCATGATAGTGAGATGAGTGATTGGACTCAATATTGTACTCCTTTTATTGCTTCTTCAATTCTAAAAGATATAAATTTGTTTCAATACCCTTAAATATTATTTGAGGTATCCCAAACCTTTTTATAATATGGGACTCTACCAATATAATGATATTCTTTGTCTCAACTTCCTGAGGGGTATCACCTCATCCCACTCGTAAAAGAATTCAGTATGAGAAAATATATACTTGAACTACTTAACTTGGATAAGGGATATGGCCCCACTACATCCTTCCCCCAAAAATAAAATGGAAAGGAATATTTTGCTGTATTTACTAATTCTAGAAGTTTATAGATGATGTTCTCATGAATTTGGAAAGCATCATATTTCTTGGTGAATTCCAAAGAGTCATGTGTCATGGTTTTCAAGTAACATCCTAACCTCTAGATCTAATGGGAGTGAGTTGTCCATGTTTAATGGGTGTTGTAAGAGCCCCCATGGACTTCTTAAATGGTGTATGACATCTAACGTTATGTAATTAATGTGGGTATTATCCCATTGATTCCATGATTATAGAGAGTTCTCTTCTCATTTGGGTAATCCTATAGGGTAAATTTTGATACACGATTCAAAATTCGTTCCCTTATAGCCCTATCTGTTGGGAGAGTCCCATCTCCCAAATATCTGATTATGGTCTCCAACAATCTAGGGGTGATTACTAGTGCATCACACTCTAGGGAGGTGTTGACCTGGTTGATCTCTTCCATATCACAAATGATGATTGTCGAGGTCATTCTCTATTGTGTAATACGTAAGATTTATTATTCCATATCAGTTTCGGCCAAGACGGAAGCTGCATTAGACAATGCATCAGTGTGATCATTATTTTATCAGGGAACATGATTCAATTTGTGATGAAATGGTAATTCTACCATTACTCACCCAAAGTAACAATTAGGAGGGGCCAATTCCACATTTTTTTATGGTTTATTCTCAATCTACCTTAATTATCACTGACATTTATTCCCCTTTTATATTCAGGTAGTCTATTTGAAGCTATAGGTTTTATTCCATCACAGTGATGAGGGTTTTATATTATTCCCTTTTATTTGTGTAACCTACACATAGTGATAATGATTAGGGAAAAACCTCTATCTTAAGAGAGAGAAATATAATCCATAGGCCATCCTGATTGAGATTTGGGATTCACATCCTTGTTTTGACATGAAATTTTGAGGAACAATCAAAATACATCTCCCATGTTTGAGGAGTGTCTTGGGAATAGAAGACCTATTAATTTGGATGTTCGATGTCTTCTGATATATTTGAAGTGGTAGGATGTGCTTCCAGAAAATCATCCATGGTTTTTCCTTTCAATTACTTATGTGACCCAAACTAAATGACATATTTCTGAACAATTATCTCTCATAGTTCCAAGTTCCATGTCTAAGGATTTACTTGAGTAGGTTGATAGGAGAGACCAGTTAGACTTATTAGTGATACATTTAATGCCTTATCTTTTTCACTATAATTTTGAGTGTGAGGAAGTTATTCTTGTCATTATAGTAACCTGTATCAATACCTAGAATAGTTTGGATAAGGTAATAGAGACTATTATCACTCACTGCATCATTATTTTTTGAGAGGAGGACACCCAATGGGTATTCCCTATCGGCCACATATAAGATTATTGGCCTCACTTCCAGCATGGGAATTATAACTGGTGGGATTAGAAGGTATTTCTTGAGACATTCCAGGTATTTTTTAGAAATCATCGTCCTATTAGTAGGCGATTTGTGTCTTCATTAGACCAGTGAAGTGAAGTGTTTTTTCATCCATGTTGGTAATGAATCATCTAATGTAAGAGATGGTCCTTTGGAGCCCCTAATGTTTTTGATATTTCTGGAAGGTTTCATTGATAATATATCAACAGTCTTCACAGGGTCATCCTTAACGCCACAGTGGTATACCACAATAATGTGAAAATCCCCTAATGTTACCTCAAAAGTGAATTTTCTATCATAGATTTTCCAAAATTGTTTGAAGGTTCATGAAGTGATCACATCACCATCAAGATTTAACCACCAAATCATCAACATAACATATAGATGTCTTTCCTATGAATTAATTAATGATATGCTTCATGACATGTTGATATGTAGAACCAACATTCCTTAAACCAAAGGCAAAGAAAAGATAGAAAAAGATCCCCCGATCCACTCTAAAAGCAGTGTCTACTTTATCTTCAGGGGCCATGTTTATCTTATTTTACAATGAGTAACTATGCTTGAATGAAAGTGATTCGAAACAAGCAGTCACATCATTCAAGAGTTTTGTGATTGGAGATGGGAAAACACCCATTATTCAATGTCGATTATGTTCCCTAAAATCAATGAAGAGTCTAATTTTTCCATTAATTTTCTTTTTAGAGATGATGATGGAAATAACTATCAGTTATTTCACTTCTTGAACAATGTTTGAATCAATCAACTTGTTGACCTCCACAACTATATTTGTGGAATGAGGGTGGTTCTTCCTCCTGGCCTCCTGATTGAAGCCTCAAGGATCATCTTGTATCCTGAGATGGTGTGTATCCACATCTAAGTTCAGTCTATAAATTACTGTGTAGTTAAACATTAACACATATCAAAGATTATTTAGAAATGTGATGTGGATTTATTACTATCTGAGCGGCATAGAGACACTAATAAGTGTATTCCACATGCCTTCCTCTAATCCAAGATTTAGTTTCCTGAGTTCACCGATAGTGGTGGAGACACCTTCTTCGAATTCTAGAGGGGTGTATCGGAGGTCACCCCTATATCATTCCATCTTAGAGTATGTGTTTGTATTTTCAAATGAAGATATGAAACTATGGGAACCACCATGATTATCACGGTGGGAGAATACACGATAAGAGACATGGTCATCCCATGTTTACTGAATCTTTGAAAAGAGGAACGAGTGGTGACAATATTTGATGTTTTTAATTAGGAACGGAAGGTCTTGGACCTCTGTGGGTATATCTATGACATCGAACAAGTTTATGTGGAGTACATTATCACTATCAAGCATACTCTAGGAATTCATAGGTGCAGTCCCCAAGCCATTTTGAGTAGAAACCTGTACATAATCATTTTCCATTGGTCATTTTACTCCATTTTTATAGAAATATTAATCATCATATGTGGCATCAAAATTCTATAAAAGATAATTGTCACCATTTCATATGCCAAATATTACATTAATAGAATATTTCATACACTGATGGAACGTTTAAGCTATCTCCAGGTGACTATAGAGCTAGTTACTTCTAAGAAGAATGTTTTATGGGGTTCCATACAAGATTTCCATAAATTAGTCATCTGATTTATGAACCCCAAACTAGGATTAGATATTGATCTTTATGATAGGTCTTTTTTCATGCTTATCATACCCTAGGATGGTTATCTTAGAGGGATACAAACCATAATTTCCATATCCAAAAAAACTATAGGTTTTGGATTGGGATAAGATTGATCTCAGAACCATTATCAATTAGAGACCAAAGGATATTTCCATTATTGAGTCTTCCTGAGACATATAGGTCTTTAATTTGTCCTTGAAGGGCCTCATCTTGATCTTGACCTATGAATGAGATGACACCATGAAATTTGTATTCTATGGTCTCCACATGAAAGACCTTGATTGCTATATGTCCTATCTTGAACACTTATGGGATTAGAAGGGCTTCAAAAAGTTCCTCCATGAGTTATTTAAAAATATAGTGCACATCAAGGACAGAGATATTGGATGGGACTGCCAACAACTATTTCAGAATGGCATAATTTTATACTAGAGGTAAGTGCTTTCTGATATGGTGTTTCTATTCGATATATGGTTAAGCGGAAAAGGAATTTGGGGAGGAACATACTGGAACTTATGTAGGGGTCATTGGAGAATCCTCTACTAATGGAACAGATCGTCCCAGCCTTTCCTATTGTATGGGAATATCATGCTGGACCCCTATTAGGCAGTCATGCAAGAAAATTCAGAGTAGATAGATACTAATGGATTCGGATATGCCTATATACTAATGTTGGGATCACAATAGTACTTTCCCATGAGTCTCAACTACATATGTATTTTTCATAGTCATATTACCATAATATTAGGTCAAACTATGACCACACTATCCTCTATATCCTTTGTCCATGCACATGCGACCTCCAGTTGCCCGATTAAGTGTAGGAATCTCATGCTATGGGGAAACCTCATCATCATAGAAGGTTTTGAAAAGCTTATCATGTAAAAATAACAAAATATGAGTTCTTTTTCTAATGAAATTTCCATTTAGTGGAGAGTTTCTCATGTTTCGAATGCGGTAGGGATCAAATCGGTGAGAGATAAGGCTCGTTTTTAAAAGACAATATGACACTTCTTTCGTTTCCTCTTCATACTTCTAGTGGTCACGCCCACTATTAGGAGGCACATTTTGTATCTCCACATTTGGTGGTGGATTATTTTGATTTTCACTACTATTATCTCATAGTTTCATGGGATCAATCAACTGTCTTTCAGGTCATCCATTTGTTGAATTTTTTTGCACATCTAGATGCCACCTTTTCCCAATCACCCTCTTCTTCTTGTTGGTTCATGGTTATGCAAGGAACATGCTCTGGGGAGTTATCTAACACCACTCATCCAGAATCGATCGTTCCTTGATGGAAATATTTGAATACAATGTAGTTTTGGATATTATGACCCAACCTTCTATGGAAAGGGAAGTAGTTAGGAAAATCTGTAAGATTGACCCCATCAAGATTTCTTGGCTTCAAGAGCATGATCAGGTTATTTTCCAAGGTTTTTAAGAAATAATCAAGGAATTGATCATTCTTGAAGGAGTACACCTTAATGATTCATTCATCAAATCTCAAACGACCCCTATTTATATGTGCTTATTTTCAAGGGTGATGTTGTGGTTGTTGCTACTCAACATGAGGTGATGGGATGTTCGGGGACTACCTAGGTATTTAGATGAGAACCACTACTGGATTGAGAGTAATAGATGCATATTCTACTCTTTATAGACCTTTTCAATAAAATATGGGAAATAGTTGGTTTTTGTATCGGTTCTGCTAGATGGATTCTTCTAAACAACGTGACATTTCAGAAAACTCACAAAATACACTTAGATATTTCATTGGAATAAGAGGAATCTATAACTCACCCCTGATATTTTAATCACAATGTTCTATAATCTTCTCATATGAGATAGGGATTCTGAGTGAGTAGGCTTAACCCTTCCACCTTGCTAAGAATACAAAACCCCTCTAATTTCCATGTTGTTTTTAGTTTGTAGGGTTGTTGATCATTATCTTCCTCAGTGTAGAACTGAAATGATAAATGAATTGATGAAAAAGGACTTCCCAACCTAATCTATGTTTATATTGAAGACTCCAATAACAAATTAAGGTTTTCCCTGTCAGAGTCTATACAAAACACATCATCTTTGTTGCCTCATATTGATCTCGAGGTCCCATAGTCATCCCACTACAAGATACCAAGTGTGAAATATATTTTTCTAGTTTTTCTGCACTATTAAAGGTATATATGGTTGGATATCTAAAATTGGGTTGGGAAAAAGTGACATCCACCCAATTAGGATTTGACTTTATCTGAGGCTACACAGTCAAGCTTCACACTTTGATAAGTTCCATTCAAGTATTCAGGGACTGGAGGATGTTATGAAGCACCAGGGGAACTATTGATGTATCTATATATCATTCATATTGAGCAGATGGGGGTTGAAGAGTATTTCCTATTTTCATCCACTTCTGATTTTACATTCATCCTAAAAATGAATGATTGTCCGGGTGAGGGAGATGTTGTTTCCCTAACGGATGGAAGTCATGGTCTTTTTTGAATTATTCATTCATTTTTATGGGATTTTTAAATATAGATCCATCATGATGCTATAATACTACTCTAACTGGAGGATAGTATATGGGGGGAGGACATTTATCTCAGCCTATAGATGATACCTGGTGGGAATATTACCTATGAGTATCTCCTCGTTGAGTTTTTGTAGAGTTTTTATTTCACTCTCACATTTTAAAAAAATGACCCTATGGGGATGGAAACCCATTTATTCTGGTAGGTGATCAATATGTGGTTGTATCATTCCCCTTAGTAATATTTCATCATGGTATAGGAAACTCGGTATTCAGAGGTTCCATGTTTTGGAGCCATCTTAGGTTCCTGGTTTGTGCATCCACATTTAGTGCATCAAAGTCACCCTCCTCTTGAGGAATTTTATTGGGACATAGATATCTACATTATTATTGTGATCAATATCTTCCATGTTGGTAGTGAAAAAATTCATAATGGCATATCAGTAAATAGTGGTTCTTCCATTAATTTTGATGTAACATGATGATTCTGCACTATTTTTTTAGGGTAATAATTCAAAATACTTTCCATATTGGGCCATTTTAGTTTGTGGCCTCGATGGGGTTATATTTCCATCATTGTATGTTCCTCTTGTTTTGGTCTATAAATAGTGAATTTGAGGGAGTTTCTGGTCATGGTAGTCGAACATTCCTCAAATTGTAGGGTAATGTCTTATGATGGGTGAGTTAGTGAAATGATAACATGGAGAGAAATAATTCCCTCTGTAGTGGTTCCAATGATGAAAATTCACCAAGCCCTGTGGGGTGAGGGTCATTTGGGGCTACAATTGGCATGGATTGGTCATGTTATTGAAGATTCAATGGCTCTATATAGAGACCATAGGATTTTTAGGATGGAAAATAACATATAATTGCACCCCACCCAGTGGGATGTGGGTGAACTAGAATCACCTCTGATGACTCTAGGGTCCTCTCAATGGATTATGAACCTAGATATGGTGCTTTAGATATAAATCCCCCCATTCTATTCGGATGGGTTTCACCTACGGTTTTCGATGGTATGTCCTAAATCCTCTTGGGAATTGACAATCTGAGGAGCTTAGGAGGAGGAAGATATTCTCCTAGCCCATGGGGCCAAGTCTAATTTTAAGTGGTTGCTGTGGTGGCTTCTACTGTGGTCCACATGATGTGGCACAACTATAATCATTTGGGAGATGTCTATGATGGAAACCCATGGTTATAACCATTCCTTATGGGTTGTTTTCTTGGTGATAGCAACATCAATCTATGTGTATGGAATTCCCACATATTTTCATGGGGGGAGAATTTTGATATCTTGTTTTTCTATCATCCCTTTCCATCCATGGTGTCTCAGCACCATTGAAGTATTGGAATTCTATTGTAGCGACCAATTGGCCTGAGCATTACCTGGTCCCCTCATTTCACTGAATGCTATAATATTTTAGGATGAAACATTTGTGGTTATTTTTTATTCTAGGGGAGCGGCAATGTGTAATGATCCATACACTCCCCATCCTTGAATACAGATGTATAATGTTTCTTCAGAGATCAGGTTAAAACTATTTTAAATTAAATGGTGGAAAGTGTGTAAAATATTTGCACTGTGATTTTCTGGTATTGGATCTCGGGCCATAAAGATTTAATCCATGTCGAGATAACAACAAAGTATATGGATTTTCTAATGGTGACACTCGTTTCATAGATAAGTGACATGAAAAAACACTAGTCACTATTGACTATCACACATATTATGGTATAGGTAAGGAAACTACTACATTTCTAACCCATCTGGGATCTCATATCTAGAAGTATATAGGGTCCAAAACATAATGGGGAGGTTATTTTCAGCTAACATTTTTTATATGTTAATATAGGCCTCCTCCTCATCAGACATACAACCCTCTATCCAGTCAAACCATAAAATATGGATCTGATGGTCACATAATGATGGGAGTGGGGTGATGCTAGATGTTGATGAGGAACCGTAAATAGTTAACTGTACTATTTCCAGCACCTCTCTATATGAATCTATCAGAGTTTGGTTCAACTCTCTATATAGAGGTGTCTAGACAACAGGGGGATTGAATTTTACATGGGACATATCATCGTGGGGGGGGGGGTTAACCATGGTGGAAGATAGGAGAAAATCCCTATGATCCATCTCTACAGTACCATTAGAAGAAAAATCAGGTTAATGAATGCATTCCTCATAAGATTTACTATAAGAGACGGAAGTCCCTTTGGTGTTGAATGTATGTCTCAAAAAACCATAAGGACAGTAGAATTGAGCCTATTATAATCCTAGGACATGTTCTGCATTGTAGATGGAATATGGAAACTTGCCTTATATAATTTTTCATGGATATGATCCTACTCTATGATAGTTTCGGGAACTTGTATATAACCTCCCGATGTTGTGGGAGTATGAGCCTACATCAAGAAGCTATTGGAATATTTCAATGATCTATCTCATTATTGATAGGAATTTGAGTATGTCCTAAGGCATGTTCCATTCTTACTTGGTGAGCCTCGATTAAGATGGGGATATCATCACAATCCCAATACTTTGGAATATGCCACTATTCATTCATGGAATTAATATGATCCAACCTAGGGGTGTGTTCCTCTCTCACTTGTTGGGTACCAGTTGGATCAAGAATATGAGCCTGGTATGAATATTAATTCCCCATAAGGATATACCAACTGGCCTTGGGAATGGGAGAACGAATATAAGCATTCCCCTATGTTGCATTGGAATGATATTGGTGCAGTCGTTAGTCCGAGAAAGTGGGAATATGAACCTTTATTCCATGATATGCTAGAATATGTTAGGAATGTTCACTAATATGAATTTGAGCATTATCTGATGGTTGTAATGTTCTCTCTTGGTTAGCCTTAGCTAGAAAGGGGATCGGACCCCAATCCTGGGCCTTGTGAATACGTTGTTGGACTTATTTTCTATGCATGTGCCCCTGTCATGAGGCATGTTCTGCTTTCACCTGGTGATCCCAATTTGGAATAGTAATATGATCTATATTCGACACCTCTCCCTTAATAAAAAATATGCAGATAATACTCTCGAAAATGAGAAATAGTTTTTTCTTAACTTCAAAATAGACACTTAATTGCGATGATAATAGTGTTGAGCTATCCTGGATGTAGGGATAAGTGTATGTGAAAATCCCTTCATCTGAAATAGTTCTGGAATATGCTAGAGAAGTTATTCGTCTCTTTTGAAAATACATTGGAATTTTATAAAAGTTTTTTTATGGATATGAGACTACATATCTTCTATCTCCATGATAAACGGGTAGAAGGCATTGATTTATGAGGGGATATGTGACCGCGTCTGTCCTCCTCATTCCATTAGAATATGCTAATGGGATTTATGCACGAGGGAGGGAGTATGATCCTCCCACATTACTTCCGGAGGAATATTCCTGCATAATTGTTTTGAACAAGAATGGATATGATCTTTATTGTTGGTTCCTACATTATTAAGATTGAATAAATCATCAGGAGGGGTGAGAATATGATCCCTCTCCATGATATCTAATTCTTTCCTCCTCTGATGATACTTCCTTGTATCTCGTACAGGGGTGACAAAGGCAGTTGTGTGACGGTGGGTACCCTCTGCAGGTGACTGATGGGTACCAGTGGTATATTGTTGGTGAAAATGGTTGAAAGGTTCCCTCCTAGTAGGAACCAAAACCAAAAGGGATATGTATCTTGTCTCACAGTACACCTTCATATGATATAGAAGGTTGTGTTTTCCATTCTCTATGGATAAGATCTTGAAGTTGTAGGTTATAGCAACAGGGGATACTGAATTAACTGGAGAAATTCCTGGGTGATGCGGGCTCAACAGTCATTGTTCTTGGAGAACATCTTGATTAGATTCCATGGTCGGGATTTTATCATGTCGATGGTACTCCCAGACCATAATGTTTTCTAATTTTCATTGTAGTTTTCAAGCATGTGAAATCATTTTTCACCCCATGGGGGTTGCAGCCACATATGATTTACTAGATTGAATGAATAATGATGAATAAATTGTCTCAAATTGTAATGTTATCAACATCTATAGTCATTCATTTAATAAGGAACAAGGTTACTAATTAATCCAATATCATAGGTATAATGTTCTCAATAAGATATTTATTGTTTACACAATTTTCCTAATATTCACAAATTCGTTCATTCTTCTCATTTCAACTTGTACAAACAATGATGGACTTATTTCATGTTGATTTAGTTAATAAAGGATCATCTATAAATCATTCTTGTCTTAATGCATTGTTTGTATAAGGTTTTAAAAATAATGAGGCCTGAAGCATTACAACCCAATCACTCTATGGTTACATAGATTCACATCAGTTTTTCCATTTTGTTTCCATATAGGGGAATTTGAACTAGACTTCCATATAATGACCAATCATTTTTTCATTGGGGATATTCACTTTGGGTTAACCATTTCTGTTTCATTGGGTTTTTGATATTATACCCAGATCAAAATGGTCCGACAGGGTCTATACAATATATATCATTTTTATCTCCATAAGTATGTGTCATAGTTAAGTCATTCCACATCGGTTCCACCATTTTTGTTTCTTTAGGTTTTTAATATTATACCTACAAATTATATATGGTTCCCCCATCTGCAACTGGGTACTAATCTGATTTTCTATTGTCTAGGATCATTAGTGTTTTCAAGCCCAATGATTCTTGGGGACTGACGTTGGAGTATAGGATGGGAGTTTGGTCTCATTGCAACACTTTGGGGTAATTTTTTCTTACTTTGGGACTATACTATATAATTAATATATGTTCGTGAATACCTTTTTATGCCAAATACAATACTGGTTATACTGAAAAAATGATTCATAAGTTAATGTTCTTTTAAAACAAATAAGGGGATTAACATTAGTGAATTCAACTCTATGTATTTTGGGATATTCATCCTATTTCTTAATAGTGAATAGATTCATTTTGTGATGAAGTCGTATGAAAAAATTCTTTGTAATGTGATTCAATGGGAGGAGGTGGTTAATATTACGAGGAGGGAATTGAGTCATTATGAGGCATCTAATGTATCCTGGTTACTACATGAATTAAAACCCATGTATTTCGATTAAACCCTTGGGACTAGAAAAACATTTTATGCCCTTATATGAGTGGTTATTGTAACACCCCATCCTCTCTAGACCAGAGTCGATGCATTAATTGTTATATTAGATTTCTTAGAAGTAATGAAAATTTCAAAGGAATGATAATTTTAGTATTCTTAAAGAAACTATATAAATATGTGTGTGTGTGTGTAACTCAAATTACATTGGAAAAGGTTACAAAATACAATACATAACAAAAACTAAAAACTGAATCCAAAAAAATTATATAAATGATCTCCTCCTCATCACCTGTTGAAGGTAGACAAGGAAAGGGGTGAGCTCAAATCCTCAGTAAGAGTTATAAATATCAGAATCATGAATCAATAATAACTAAATAATGAAAATTTTGACATAGTCAATAAGGCATGGTGAATAAATGAGAGACTCGCACCATTAATAAACAGAGATTGAAACTGCCTCCATAGATTTTTTCAGAGTGAAAACCTCATGGATAGTAATAAATGATAATGAATAAAGAGAATACTTATTAATTTTACATCATGTATATGGAACATGATACCATAATACCATTAAAATAGTTTAGTTTTGTGGGTAGAAACTTGTCTGATTTTTGGAAACAAACACGAAGGGTTTGTCGCCAACTAATTTGTCTCATGAGACCTATCGATGCATCGAGGGGCTATAGAGGGCCCCACCAACCACTAAAAGTCAAAATAAAATTTTATACATTGATTTAATATAAGATCAATTTTCTTTTTCAATATCTATAAACAATAGAAAATACAGATTCACAAAAATTTCCATAGTTAAAATACCATTCAAATTATACACCATATGTAAAATTGTATACATTTAGACAAAAGACATATCCATCATATGAGATTATGTATATAAAATATAAATATAATTAAAAATGAAAATTGATCTCAAATGGGAAGTAGGTACACTACTTAAGGATTATTAGGTGCACAATACAAAGTTAGTCACAACAAAATGGTAGTTGAGACTATGTCACTTACCACAATGTAATCGGTCTAATCATATGACCATAACTTAATAACCATAAAATGAATCATTTAATAACATGAATATAAAGAGAATAAAGTTATTATATATCAAATGTCAGAACACATATACCTTATACATGAAATAATTTCTCCCAATGGAAATCTCACATAAATGAAAGTGAGACGAGAAACCACATACCTTATGATCGAGTGTGTTCTTTTTTTTTTTAAAAGACCCAAATAAAAAAAAATTATATTCATTAATAAATAATTCCATAACTTCCTATACATTTAATTGATTTAATATAACCTTATTAGATTCATTCACAGCCCTTTTATGGGGTTAAGAGGATCAAATATATTGCTTTGGAAGCATTTTCTTCCTTGGTTTTCATGATTCGTTTACTTGTATTCATGAATGGAAGTTTGTTTGAAATGTGGTTAAACATTCAAAACGGTTAATATATATTATTAGTGACATAAAAGTGATATAAATGATCTTATAATGATTCTGTGTTATATACTTGAGGATGAATCATTATTTAAAAGTAATTGATAAACGCTTGGATTTTTCTTGGTGGTTTTGTGCACAATGAACTGGTTTTGTATTATTATTCCATATTATGAGTGTGTAGGGATTCCATAAAATTAATGAGATTAAATAAAAATATTCGGATCTACTTCAAACATAAAAATGGTTTCATGACCATAATTGAATATTGTAACAAAAATTGAGAACCTGTCATCCTTGAATGTGATAAATTAACACATCTCGGACGGTGTTTTCATTTTTTAGTATAAGGGGAGGGGAAAAAGAGATGATGATGAAATATTAAAATATCATAATATAATTCCAGTTCATGTATTATATTGAAATTATCATATAATTTTTGATGAGGGAATATGAAGAAAAATGTATAAAAGAAATGAACACAAAATATAAGAAAAATTAAGAAATCTCTCACGAAAATTCGGCAGCCTAACGACGTCACTTAAAATTTCATAAAGTAGTTTCATTAGAGAAAGGGGGTATCTCATCACTAATAAATAATATGGGATGTAAGGGTAATATGGAATGAAATATCCCAGCATAATCCAATTTAAACTAAAATATAAAACAGAAATGAAAGCTTTAAGAAAAGAGAAGGGTGGTTGATTCACTTACCTTGTAGAGTAACTCCCAAAACATGAAGGTTGGGACCTTGGGGGTTTGAGGAAACCTTGGGAGGACTCCTTGGGACGTAATAATGCTATATATTCTAGTATAATGAGTTTGTAATCAATGAAAATGATGGGGGATGAGTGTGTATTTATAGTAATTAAGAGGGAGTGTTTTTGTGAATTACAAGGGGCTCATTAGTGGTTTTTGCAAACCCATGGGCTTGCCCATGGTATTTTTCCATGGTTTCTGCCACTTGGGACACCTCATGTCATGTGTTACTATAAAAAAGTCGACCATCCTTTTATATTAATTATTATATCATTATGATATCATTAAATTACTGAAAACTGAAAACTGTATTTTAACTATTCACGAAAAATTCATGTATTTTTTAAAAATCCCTAAAATTAAATATAACCTTTTTTTGACGTGTAGAATTCAAAACTGATTTCCATTATGGAAAAATATTTTTCTATGTATTTTTAATTTAACTTTTAAATAAAATAATAGTTAATTCAAAAAATAACAATTATAAAGATATAATTAGTTTTATATCACATTGAGAAATTAATTAAGATCTCAGTATCTTATTACTTTAAGAAAATAAAATATTATCATTATTTACTATTCATAAGGGTCATATTACTATTCATATGGGTATGTTACTATTCATTAAAAATCAAGTTGGTTCTATAAGTCTCCAAATGACTTACTGGTCACAACTCTAGATGACTATTTTTTGAAATTCAAAACACAAAGTGGAAAATTTATGTTTGATGGATAGGTTATGACTATCTTCTAAATAACCAAGTTTTGTTTCAAAGTAAAACAATGATTTATAAAATATAGGCTATGAATAGAATGTATTTAAGAGAAGCATACCATAAAATATTTGGGCTATTATATTATTCCATCCTTTAAAAATTTCGTCTTCGAAATTTTATATATAAATCCCACGAAAAAGATGCAGGTGGTTCATCTTCATGAAATCTTCTAGTTCCCATGTTACTTCCTCCATATTCTGGTTTCTCTAAGTAACCTTTACTTGAAAAGTTGTTTGATTTATCAATAAATGCACCCTTGTGTCAATAATTTAGATAGGATCTTCATATTATGGGAAATCATGTTCCAGTTCTATTTCTTCATAGGTCAGTACATGAATTTGGGTCTGGCTTGTATTTCTTCAACAATGAAACATAGAACACATCATAGACATTGGAGAGACTTTGAGGCATTTATAAATGGTAAAATAGAGATCCAATTCTTTCCAGAACATCAAATGGTGAGATGTATCTGGGGATCTGTTTCCCTTTCTTACTGAACCTTAAGACACCCTTCCATGGAGATAATTTTAGAAAGACTTGATATCCCACTTGGAATTCCAAATCCTTTCACCGGTTTTCAACATAACTCTTCTTTCTACTATGGGATGCTTTAATATGGGCTTGTATTTTCTTCACCTTTATCATTGTCTCTTCAATAATTTTTGGGCCTATAAATTTCCTCTCACCAACTTCATCCCAACAAGTTAGATTTCGACATCTCTTTTCATATAATGCTTCATATGGAGCCATTTGAATACTATAATGGAAACTATTAGTGTATGAAAATACCCTCAATGTCAATTATTGAACCCACTTTCCTTGTAAGTTAAAAGAGCATGACCTTAGTATATCTTCTAGAGTTTGAATAGTCCTTTCAGATAGTTCATCAGTTTGGGGTGATTAATCATACTCATACGAGGCATAGTATTCAAATCCTTCTGGAGACATTTCCAGAATTTTGATATAGACCATGGATCTCGATCAGACACAATTTATAGAGGTGCACCATGAAGTCTTACAACATCATTAATATAATGTTTTTCTATGTGCTAAAGTGTTAAAACCTCTCTTATAAGAAGAAAATCTACTGATTTTGTGAGATGATCAACAATTACCCATATTGCATTATTCCTTCTAGGTGTCCTCGGTAGTCCATTGAAAAAATACATCATAATGTTATCCTACATCCAAATAATAATAGGTATAGGTTGAATCAATCCTCTATCATGTTGTCTCTCTTCCTTCATGTGTTGACAAACAAGACACCTTGACAAGTAGTCAGAAATTTCTCACTTCATATTATCCCACAAAAAATATTGCTTCATATCTCTGCACATCTTTTTTCTACCCAGGTGTATAGAGAAATTTGAGCTATGAGAATCTTCTAATAATTCCCTTTGTATCCCAAGTTCTAATGTAATTCATAACCTCTTCCCAAACCTTAGAACCCCTTACTCATACACGAAGTCTTACAATCTCCCATCCTTAATAGAAAAAATTTTATTGTGCAGATTTTTATCATCAGATTGAGACCTTTTTATGTTATCTAGAAAAGATGGTTTAGCAATCATTTGAAAGAGGTAAGACCGGTTCCCTTCCTTAACAATTCCAATGTCCATCATTAGTACATCCCTGAATATAGAATCTCTCTCAATCCTCATTTGAGTTGGAAGTCCATGATCATTCCTACTTAAAGCATCTTCCACCTTATTTTCCATTCCTAGGTGGTAGTTTATTAAACAGTTGTAATCATTGAGTAAATCAAGCCATCTCATTTTCCTCATTTTGAGTTATTTTTGTGTGAAAATGTATTTCAAACTCTTTTGATTTGTGTATATCTCACCTTTTTTACCATAAAGATAACGTATCCATATTTTTAGAGAAATGATTATAGCTGCCAGCTCAAGATCCTGTGTTGGATAATATTTCTCATGAGTCTTCAACATCCTTGATGCATAATCAATAACATTACCATTTTTGAATAATTATGCAACCCAAACCATTCTTTGATGCATCACTGTATATTACAAATACATTTCTTCTAGACGGATGATTCAAAATTGGAGAATTGACCAATATTTTTTTCAATTCTTAAAATCATTATGTACATTATTTTTTCACACAAACTTAACTCCTTTATGTGTGAGCTTTGTCAGCGGGTTAGCCAGTCGGGAAAAATTATGAACGAAATGTCGATAGTAACTTACTAAGACAATAATATTGTATACCTAATTTATGTTTATTGGCCTGGGACAATCATGTATTGCCTTTGTTTTTAAAGGATCAACTTGGATTCCATCCTTAGAGAGAATATGGCATAGAAATGAAACTGATTGAAGCTAGAATTTACACTTGCTAAACATCCCATATAATTCATTTCTTCTTAGAGTTTTTAGAATAATTAGCAAGTGAACCTCGTGGCCTTTATAGCTTGTTGAGTATGTCAGGATATCATCAATAAATACCACAAAAAGGTTATCAAGATATTCCTTGAAAACTCTATTCATTAAATCCATGAAAATAGAGGGAGCATTAGTTGGTCCAAAAGGCATCACACGAAACTCATAATTCCCATACCTGGTTCGAAATGATGTCCTAGGAATATCTTCTTTCCTCACACGTAACTGATGATATCCGGATCGAAGGTCAATCTTTGAAAAGTATTGAGCTCCATGACTTTGATCAAAAAAAATATTCAGTATGAGGAAGAGGATACTTATTATTTATTGTAATATCATTGATTTCCTTATAATAAATGCATAGCCTCATGGATCCATCTTTCTTCTTGAAAAAAATGATCGGGGATCCCCATAGAGAATCACTGGGTCAAATAAATCCTTTGTCACTTAGCTCCACTAACTCCATTGTGGCCATTCTATTGGGGGTTTTGATATAGGTCTTGCACCAGGAATTAAGTCAATGGAAAACATAATTTCCCACCCTGTAGGATGTTAATGTAAATCCTATGGAAACACATCAATGTATTCTTGATATATATGCACATATTTAATTTTAAGATTTCATTACTCACCCATAGATATTGGGTTCTCATCCTCTCCAAGAATTTCATTCAATAGAGATACAGGGGGTGGGTCTAGATAAGAATCTTATGATGAGGTCTCTTCTATAAATATAACAGATTCTACACCATTTTCAAAAAATTTAACTTCCCTTTTCTTTCAATAAATCTCTGCATCATAGTTTTGTATCCAATTCATACCAAGAATTATATCCAATTCATTCATTAGTATGATGAAAAGGTTAGCAACTAAATCATGTTTTTGTGTCACGATGGGGACTAGTTGAAATGCCTTTATTGCAATGATGCATCCCCTAGGAGTTTTGACTAATAACTCCTTTATTATATCAAATTGAAAATGTCTTATTATCTTGGGAAACTAGGAAGATATAAATTAATGCGATAATCCAGAATCAAATAAAGTGTTGGCTAAGTTTGAGGAAACAATTAAATTAACTGCCACCACATCATTAGAAACTTGAAATTCCACATTTGTAATCACATAAGCTCTCCCTTTCTCTCTTGGGATTTTCTGAGGAATATTTCCTTGGCATTTAGGACACTCGTTTTCATAGTGTCCCATCTCTCTAAAAATGTAGCATTGAACATAACCAAATTGTTTCTTCCCCTTTCCTTCATTAGATAGATGACCCTTTTCTCCACACTTATAGCAGACTCTAATGCCTTTCAAGAATTTACCAAGATGATTCTTTACATAGTTCTAGCATAATGAGAATTTATTTGTTCCATTTTTCTTCTTTCGTGCCTCAACTTTCCCTTGGGTATCATAGTACCTATTTTTATCTTGGTTTCCCATGAACAAATTTGATCTAGAAAATTCCTTCTCTATTTTGATGGCACCTGATACAATTTCATTATATGATAAAAAAAATTTAGAATCTAATGCCCTTCAAATACTTGTCTTAACACCTTCAAATAAATGATCAATCTTGTCAGTGGAGTCAGGTACGTAATCTACAGGATACCTGGCATCCCTGTATAAGTATCCTCATACTCTGCAACACTATCCTCTTCCCTTTCCTTTTACCCAAGGAATTTCCTCTTCAATTCAGTTTGGTTCTCACGAGGGAAGTATTTTTCGAAGAATATTTCCTTAAAATTCCTCTATTCCATATCTTCTATTTCTTCTTCTTATGTGGTATTCTAAATCAATGACCACCATTAATCAGTGTCACCCTTGAGACAATATACTTCCATTACAACCCTTTCATTTTAATTTCATCTTAATTCCATAAATATCTTTTCAAGGGACTTGATTCATTGCTCAGCAATCACTGGATTAGTAGTCCCACTGAAATATGGGGGCTAATGCCTCATAAAACTACCCAACATAGGTGGGGAACGGTTATTCATTAAAACTTGAGTATGTTGTCTCAATATTGTCATGATTTGATATGCTCCAACATTGAATGTGTTGACTTTCTCAGTGGAGAGATCCCTACATTTCCCATGAGTGTTGATTTCCCTTCTTCTATTAGACTCTATTTCTGAATAATGAAACGCACTAGATTATGGTATGAATCATAGTGTATAATCTTAACGTAAAAAAATACATAGCATAAGCGTGATCATACGCATGGATAATCCCATAATCAAAAAAATGGTTTCTTTGAGGAATAAATTACATTTCAACCCTTTATAATGGCTTAAAAAGAAAATATGAGTTATCCTAATCATATCACCTAGGAGTTCCATAACCAATAGTGAATCAAGGCATGTTGTCGTGTTCCAGGATACCCCGGGTCAAGCCTGAAACTCCTTGTCAAAGCTTTCACTCCTAGGTACATCTGTGCTAGAGCCACCTCTAGCAGCTCGTATCCAGACATGGATTTATTTTCTAGAATTATTTACATAATCTATTACTTACCAATATACCATGGATGTTCTTGAACACTTATCCTCAGATACTACCATAGTTCTTTGTTACCTACTATACTTTTTCTACTCTAGTTTCCAAGTTTTCTACTAAAATTCTTTTGATACCAACTGTAACACCCCGACCCCTATAGACAAGAGTAGGTGCATTATTAGTTTTACTGGATTGGTTAGAGAGAATGAAAATCTCAAAAGAATGATCCGTTTAGTAGTCTTGAAGAAACTAGATATATAGATGTAACTCAAATTACATTGCAAAAGGATACAAAATACAATACATAACTAAAACTAAAAACTACATCCACAAGAACTCAATAATTGATCTCCTCTTCATCAACTGTTGAAGGTAGATAATTAAAGGGGTGAGATAAAATGTTCAGTAATGTTTACAAGTAGCAGAAGAATGAATCAATAAAAACTGAATCATAAACAATTTTACATAGTCAATATGGCATGGTGAATAAATAAAAGACTCAAGCGATTAATAAACTGAGATTGAAACTGCATGCATAGATTTTTTTCATAGTGAAAAACTCATTGATAGTAATAAATGATAATGAATAAGGAGAATTATTATTACTTTTATTTCATATATTTGTAACATTATACCATAATACCGTGAAAACATTTTAGTTTTTGTCGGTAAAAACCCGTCTGATTTTTGGAAACAAACTCGAAGGGTTTATCGCCAACTAATTTGGCTCATGAGACCTGTCGATGCATCGAGGGGCTATTTCGGGCCCCACACACCACCAAAATTCCAAATAATTATTTATACATTTATTTAATACATGATCAATAGGCATTTTGAATATCTGTATAGAGTATAGAATATGGATTCATCAATATTTCCATAGTTAAAATAACAATCCAATTATACATCGTATGTAAAATGGCATACGGTTTAGAAAATAAACAAGTCCATGATATGATATTATGGATATTTAAAAGAAATATAATTTCTAATTAAAAGTGATCTCAAATGATCATTAGTTACACCACATAATTATTATTAGGTGCACAATACAAATTTAGTCACAACAAAATCGAATTTGAGACAAAGTCCCTTACCATAATGTAATTGGTAGAATCATATGACCAGAACCTAATAACCATGAAATTAATAATTTAATACCATGTATATAAATGGAATAATATTATTATATATCAAATGGATGTACACATATACAACATATAAGAAATAAATGGAGAATAATGGAAATCTCACAAAAATCAATGTGAGATGAGAAACCCCTTACCTTATGATCGAGTGTGTTCTTCATTTGTTTTAATGACTTGAATAATAAAATTTACCATCATTAATTAATAATTTTGGAACCTCATATACATGTAATTTATTTATTATAACCTTCTTAGGTTCATTCATATCCCTTTTTAGGGGTTTAAGAGTGTCAATTTTATTGTTTTGGAAGCATTTTCTTCCTTGGTTTTCATGATTCGTTTACCAGTATTAATGAATTGAAGTTTGTTTGAAATGAGGTTAAACATCCATAATTGTTAATATATACTATTAGTGACATTAAAAAGATATAAATTATCTTATAATGATTCTGGTTTATATACTTTAGGTTGAATATTTAGTTAAATGTTATTGATAAATGCTTGGATTTAGGTTGGCGGTTTTGTGCACAATGAACTTGTTTTGTATTATTATTCCAAATTCTGAGTGTGTAGAGATTCTATAACATTAATGATATGAAATACATATATTATGATCTTGGTCATCAATAAAAATGGTTTCATTATCATAATTTAATATGGTAATAAAAATTGATAACCTTTCATCCTTGAATGTGATAAATTAACACATCTCGGATGGTGTTTTCCTTTTTCAGTATAGGAGAAGGTGGATAGAGAGATGATGATGAAATATTACATTAGAATAATATAATTATATTTCATTTAATGTATGGTAATTATCATATCATTTATATTTGGGATTATGAGGAAATATGTATAAAAATAAATGAACTCAAAATAGAAGAAAAATTGAGAAATCTCTCACGAAACTTCGCCAGCCTAACGACATCACTTAAAATTTCATAAAATTGTTTGATGAGAGAAAGGGTGTATATCATCACTCATAAATAATATGGGAAGTAATGGGAATATGGAATGACATATACCAACCTAATATAATTTAAAATAAAATAGAAAACATAAATGAAATCTTTAAGAAAAGATAAGGGTGGTTGATTCTCTTACCTTGGATAGTAACTCCAAAAACATGAAGGTTGGGACATTTGGGGTTTCAGGACACCTTGGGAGGACTCTTAGAGAGGTAATACTACCATATATTTTAGTATAATGAGTTTGGAATTAAATAAAACGAAAAGGGGGTGAGTGGGTATTTATAGTAATTTTGAGGGAGTTTTTTATTAATTAAAAGGGACACCTCATTAGTGGTTTTTGCAAAACTGTGAGCTTTCCAATGGTATTTTCCCATGTTTTAAGCCACTTGGTACACCTCATGTCATATGTTACTGTACCAAATTTGTCCTCCATTTATATTGATTTTTATATCATTATGATGTCATTAAACTTCTAAAAACTCAAAATTGTATATTTACTATTAACGAAAAATTCAAGTATTCTAGAAAAATCCCAAAAATTCACCCTAACGATTTTTCTAAATGTATAATTAATAAATGAACTATATTTTTTTAAAAAATGTTTGTATTAATTTTTAATTTAAATTTTAAATATAATAATAATTAATTTGAAAAATAACAATTTTAAAGGTATAATTAGTTGTATATCACATTGAAAATTTAATTAAGATCTCATTGTCTTATTACATTATGTTAATAAAATATTATCATTATTTACTATTCATAAGATTCATATCACTATTCATTAGTGTATGTAACTATTTATAAAAAATCTAGTTGGTTCTATCAGTCTCCAAATGAATTACTGGTCACAAATTTATATGGACATTTTTTGAAATTCAAAAAATAGAAGTGGAACATTTATGTTTAATGTATAGTTTATGAATATCTCCTAAATAACCAAGTGTTTTTTCAAAGTAACACAGTGCTTTATGAAATATAGTCTATGAATAGAATGTATTTAAGAGAATCATACCATAAAATGTTTGGGGTGTTATAGTTATCATCCCATTCCACCCATCCTGAAATACATACTAGTAGTGAAAATTCATGTTGTTGAATGAGGTGTTCATTTCATCACCTTAAGACCACTTGGGCGATGCTCAGTGTGAGGAACAAGGTTGAATAGATTATTAGTCTTTGGGAGTTTAGATATGGGACTTGGGTACTAGGACAATTCATTGGGTGATTGGTATAGATTTTGGGTATTTATAATGAATCATATGTATCCTATTTATGGAAGGAATCTGAGTCCTCGTAGTTTGGTTATCCCTTATCCTATATAATAAGAAAATTTGAATGATCACACTTAAGGACATCATGACCATCCTTGAGGTTTCAGGAATGTTAAGAGTATATTCGATGATAGTGTCCTTATTGAACGGGGACATACTATATGATTTTAACAATTGGGGATTATGCACTAAGGCTACCATTTTAACATTAGTGTATATAGTGAATATGGCATGATAAGATCAACTCTATAATCCCACATGATCAATGCTATCTATGAGAAAAAGGGTTGTAAATTGATCAATTTCATTTTTATGGGTAAGGTATTTGGTACTTTGATAACCTTGGATGAGGAATATGCATCTTGAACCTTAAATATGTGGCCTAATTATCCTATATATGGAAATAATTAGAGTCTTAATAGTTCCCTTGATTGGTGCTTATAGTCTAAGGTTTCCCTTGTATTCAGGTCTTACATAATGAGGATGGATGAGGCTCTCAAATCCTGGGATACCATTTTGTTCAGGGCTTACAATATTAGGTTTCCCTTTTCGTTGGGACTCTAAAGATGGAATTTTGATCGGGTCATGCACTCTGAGGTTTCCATTTTGATATGGGCGTGCACTCTGACGTTTCCCTTTTGTTTGGGGCTTACACTTTTATGTCTACCTTTTTATAGGTGCATACACTCAGAGTTTTCCCTTTCTTCTTACCTAGAGGGTGTCGCATGACCTAGTTGGCTTATTCTGGAAGCCATCGCATGACCCGATTGGCTAGTCATGGAATCCATCATATGAACATTCTTGACACAAATTGGGGGTGTCATAAGAGTCATTCTAATAATGTTTGAATTATTTCGTTTATCTTGGTTATCATATCTGGAGGTCACTGTGAGACCCAACCATCATGTCTGGAGGGTGTCGCGAGTTTCCTGGAGGGTGTCATGAGAGCTTGGTTGTCATGCATATATGGAACAATGATACTTCACTAATAAGAGAAAACAGTGTTATATGAGTCAGTCAATGTATATGAAGGATTTCATGAGGCTTGGATTATAGACCAAGCTAATTTCATGAAACCAAGGTGGTGTTCCAAGGGAGACTGTGTGACTTGCTTTTGCATATCAGGTTGATTTTTCATGTCCCAGATAACATTATTAATGAATGTTTCATGATTTAAGAGACATGTCTTGGTACCATTACATGTCCATGTATTACTCACACGAATTTTATGACATCCGGTGACCATGTTGTTTGTTTTAGTCTTCAAATTTTTATCTAGGTTCTAGGTCGTGTATTGCAAAACCCTTAGGTTTTTTCATTATCAGTTTATTTTGAGTTTCAATTGATCTTGAAGACATGTGGTATGTTCTTCACAAACCTCACCATGAGAGATTCATGTTATCTATCAATGATCACATTAAGTACCTTATGTATCGAAAAATATTATCAGTCTATTAACAAATATATTACATGATGGAAGAATTTTTTTCATGAGATCTACCACTCCAAGAAGTCTGTAGGGGTCGAGAGTAGAATCATCCAAAGTTAAAAAACCAAATCTCTCCTATTCGAACACATTTTTTCAGTTTGGGGTGGTTGATTTATAAGAATATCCACCCTGTTCATTCATAATATTTTTTGGAACATCTATAATGGGTGTTGACTGAGCTGGATAAGGGTTGTAGTGCCATGAGGATTCACGGGTCTCTATTGTGGACCACTCTGAGTGTGTTACCTGATTTTTCACAGTCATGAGTCTCTTCCTTCAATGATTCCTTTATCATATTAATTTTTATTAATGAAGAATTTTTTTATCATTCATCCATGTCAATGGACATTTCATCATGTCATATAGAAATTCCCAAGGTCCTTCGTGAGAGCTCAATGACTCACCTGAGATATTTTTTAAAGAAATGGTGGTTTTTCGGGGGTCTTTCTAATAGTACAGAAATAATTCTTAATGCATTAGAAGTATTTCAGCGACCATGAGTTCTCTCACTAATTTCATCATTTTTACCTTTGTTATATTTTACAATGTTTTGGGAAAATTCACAGTCATATGAGTAATGTCAAGGATATTTACTCAATTTTTTAATGATTTATTGTGGGATCAATATGGGTCATATAATGTTGTTTGAGCAATTTGTTGGCCAATATATCTATTTATACTTATAATGATTAGGGGGAAGTGTAGAGTTTCTTGTCCATACCTAAGGGATTCTATATGGTGAGGCCGAAAAGCTAATGATATTTTTCAAGATGAGGCAGAAATTTCATCGGGGACTCACGATGCCTTACAGATTTTCTGGGTCACACCACATGTTCTTTAGCGACTTTGAGCACCAGTCACCTCCTCCCCTTTATCTCCTTTTTTTATTGTACAAGGGTTTTGCAGTATTAAAATTTTACCTGGATATTATCATGGAAATTTATCCTTTTGAATTATGTCATGGCTCAAGAGTTTTTTGAAAACTAGGAGTCTCTCTAATTTAATATTATTCCTCCTTATTTTTTGAGGATTTTAAGGTTCTTTAAGGAATTTTCTAATGATAAAACATTTAAACTAAGGGAGTTCATATGATTTTTACCATTAATTCATTGGTTTAATAAATATACTTCACAAGATAAATAATGTCCATTGTAGAGGGATCTCTAGGATATTCCATAGGCTATGTGTTGTGTGTGGAGTCTTCACATTACCTTGAAATCGTCACTTGATCGCAAGTTCCTTGGAGGCTCCTGCGATACGCAAGTCTCTTCTCATTTTCTTTTGTGGGAATGGTTAAACCCATATTACTGTATTTCTTCCTTTTTGATTTTTTTTTATTCCTATTTGGGAAGAATCAATAGTGGTGATAAAAAATAATAACATCACATCATGGAGGTGGGAGTCCACACATACAGGAACAACATTATCATTTTTTAGGTATGGAATAAAATTATTTCATTAACTTTTCCAAATGATAAATATGTAATGAATAGAATTATGATTTCATTTATATGACATATAAATCATAATATCACCCTTATTACCTTCCACATAAATCATTATGGAAAAATTAATCACATAGTATCGTGAGGTGGTAGTCATCCACACAAATGAATAACATTATCATATCCCACCTAAAATGGAATTTAAAATAGGTATATGTGATACCATAACTACAAAATTATAAATATGTTTCAAATATAATTTATTTAATTAAAATAATTCGTTGTAATAATTCATGAGAGGTGATGATGGAAAATGAATGATATCGGTTCCCATGCTGTTAGTCTTTCGTACACACGAATGATGATTTCATGTCCCAATTGAAGGAACATGGGATAATTTTAGGTTATGATATTAACATATTAACATATCAATATATAAGAGATAATTTTTTTGTTACACCAATATATTTGAAGAATATTATATTGAGGCTGAAGAAAAAATAAAACACGAATACATTTTTAGGATTTTTACCTCTTCTTGGAGCACCTACTGGGGATTATACCTGAAGTATTCTTAAATTAGAATTATGACCAAAACAAAAACTATAGGATGAGGTTATGAGAGTTGGTAGTTTATATGGGTATGTATTTTCTAATCTAAAATTTTCTGAAAGTGTAATGAAGATACAATAGGGTTGTCCTTTAATAAGAGCAATGAGTGGAATACTTGATGTTTTTTAAAAGAAATAGGTGAGCCCATATTTTTCACATGATAAAATAATAAAAAAGGAAAATTTTCAATAATTTGACATTATAATCTCAATATTTTTCAATAAAATATTGTTTATTAATTTGTTTTTAGTTTTTTACCACTATTGTTTTAGTTTGACACCCTGGTCAATACATTTTAACTTTAATTGAAAGAATCTATTTTTACTCTTTCACTCTTCATTAAGGTAAAAATATTTATTTTAACATATTATTTATTATAAATTATTTAGTTTCATAAAAGTTAATCTATTTTAACGAATTATATTAATAAAATTGAAAAAAATCAATTTAAAATTAAACTCGTATATGATATAAAAATGTAGTTTTTCATGATGTGTATTTTTCAAGGAAAATATGATTTTATATTAACTATATGACTAAATATAATTATTTTATGAATATAAATAAATAAATATTAATATATAATCTATATTTGTATCAAAAATAATTCCCCATTTTGTTTTTTTTTAATTATTAGAAAATGACAGAAATTATGCACTTTAATCCCATTAAAAACACATTTTAATCCCAAGGACATCCTAATTTTAAAATACAATATGAATTTGCTTAAAAAGAAATTAACTAGATAAAATATAACTACCTAATAATTATGTTACATTATATGATATTAAAATTATAATGTGAATTTTAAATTTCCTAAATTATTTAAAATAAAAAAAATTTATAGAGAAATCAGTATTTTCACCATTCACCAAAAAATCAATGTTTTCCAAGAATTATAAAAATTTTACAAAATAAAATATTTTATATTTTAATATCAAAAAATGATACCAATTTTATTATTTTTTTAATAAATATCCAAATATTAATTTTAATATTTATTTTATGAAAATAAATAAAAATCATTTTTCTTGAAAATAAATTTTTGATGAATAAAATTACATTAAAACAAATTGATTTATTTTTTAATAAACATTTATCAATGAATTATATTGAGTATGAATTATATAAATATATTTATGTTAATTTTATAAATTATTTAATACTATTCATACATGCCTATTTAATGGCTGAGTTATAACTGTCATATTTAAAATAATATTATTTCATTGTTCATTAAAGCTCTCTATTGCATGTGTTATATGATATTGAGTATAATAATATTTGGATTAATTTTAGTTAAAGCTATTGATGATATTATATTTATTCTAAATTTAAAATAACTAAATTAGTGGGGGTGTGTAATTTTATTTTATGCTTGGTGATGCTTGTCAAATAAGCAATGAATTGTTTTTTCTTTTATAAGATATCTAGGTGTTACATCCACCCCCCATTAATATTTTTCATCATCACAATATGAAATATATATATGTATGTATGTATGTATGTATGTATGAAAATGTTGGATAATTAAAAATAACTATTTCAGAAACCCACAACATAATTTGTTTTTATAAAAAAATCCACTTGATAATGGAGAAAAGGGGAGTATTGAGGTCATCTGGAATAATCTATATTATGTTAATAAATGGAAGAAAATAGGTGGGAAGTGGTTATTTGGACATTGAAGAAAATACTAATGTCCAAATAATGATGAAGAGTGATAAAAATAATTTTTCACATAAAATTTAATGATGTAGAGAATGTAACAATCACATAACCATAATCTTGAGAGGTGTAAAAAAGGGTCATTGATTTTATCATAAATGTATGTAATATGAAATAATTTCATTTCATGATCCTTTTTCAAGAGTTTCACAATTACATTACCATATAGAATATGTACATAAGGAAACATACTTTCTTGATGATCATAATTTCATAAGTTAATTTTTTTTCAACCAAAATGTCATATTTTTTACCAAATAATGAGTATTCAATATGGATTTTTCATTCATAAAGAATGAAAATTAACTTTTAATATATTAAATTATTCCAATAATGATACATCGTTATTTTAATTATCTTTAGAAATTTACTACAACAAAAAATGGTCTAAAAAGATAAGTTAAATCCAAAAATATGTAAACTATGATATGAAAAAATGGTACATTAATCAAAATAGCAATAACTATTGTTCTACTGAAATAATTCCATAAATGAATGAACCTGTGTCCAAACTAAACTCTAATGGTGTGTCTGATACATTGAATTAATGGTCAAAATTAATCTTATAGACCAATGATGGGGTTTAAAAATATTAACATAACCTAAGTTAAATAAAAATCATAATTTCCTACATTATCTAAACCATTCCTCTAATACAAACTATAATGGAGTCAATCCTGCACTCCCAGATCTATTGTTGAAAACATAAAAATTATATTTCTATATTTGAAACTGATTATGGTGAAAATATTTTTTTCTATACCTACCCAACAATATGAAAAGGAAAAAAATCAGATCACACAAAATCATAAGGAACATTTATTTTTAGAGTTTCATAGATTTCGAAAAAACTATTTACAAAATGTATTAATGAAAAAATGGTTCATAAAAAAGAACATAATCTCCCCCAATAAAAATCTTTTCATATTCCATATTATGTCTTCAAATTCTCTAAAAACAGCATCCTAATAGAAACAATTATAAACACAAATCATTTAATCATCATTAATCATAACCTAGGGAAATATGAACAAAAAATGGGTGATCTCAAACGAATAGAAAGGGTAAACATAATAATTTGCAATTATATTACATTAGGTAGAACATGAATATCATAAGGGTATAATGACATAAATATAGTACATGTGTGTTTGTATCATGAGAATATTTATATGCACCAATATGAGGAAGATAATTCATGAAAACTTGGCATCAGTATTTAAAAATGAAAGATTAATTTGAATCAATAATCAAGATCCATGTGAAATAAATATTTATTATAATATACATTATTAACCCATAGCAACCATAGGTAAAACATATTGTAATAGTGGAACATTATCTTCACATAACTTCTAAAAATTGGAATATATAATATAATTGACATATATATAGAGAGAGTATACAATTTATTAGAGGGATATAATTGATCCACTCATACATAGATAATAATGTAACCTCTCATCATTGGATTTTCATAGAACCACCCATTCATGATTTATCATATAACTATTCTTCTTTATTTAATAACATACTAACCCATCCTTTGTTTACAATGGAACCTCCCATCATTGCCCACAATTTCTATGTACTATTTCATGAATTAATAAAATTAAGTATTCATTTATATAAAAGATAATTTAACTTACCACTATTCATTTCAAAACATGATTTACCCATAGAAAATAAATGGGTTCTATAATAATCTATTTGAATTGGGATAAACAAGTCAAAATGAAACAGGTACCAGAAAAATATTTCTGAAACATAATTAACCCATAAAAATTGGTTACATAATAATTTTTATCAAACCTGACATGATTAAACCATATAAAATAAAAGGGTTAAATGTTTTTATTAAAGAATCATTAACCCATAGAAATTAAATGGGTTACACAACAATCTATTTGAAATATTAGTAATCTATAGAAAAGAAATAGTTTCCATGTAACTCTCCAAGACACAATCACAATTTATCTAGAGATAGAATGAGGATGTTATTTTTACAAAAATATCTCTATTAGACCATAAGTAATAAAAAAGGTTATTTATGTGGATAAATGAAAGTGCTATTAAAAGGTCATTAATGTTTTTTTGGAATAATAACTTTTAATGTTAAAAATCACATTTCAAAACTAAAAACTCAAAATTTATTTTGAAAATAATTTTGTTTAAAAAAATAATTCAACCATATAATGAATGGTTCGAAGAAAATAATGGTCAAAATAGTGTGTAAATCTATTCATGTTCAGAATGAAAAAAATAAACAAAATATTTTCAATACATTTTTAAAAATGGTGTCAAAACTTACCCATTTAGAAAATGAAGGAAAAGTTTCTTTAAAATACTTTTAATAGAAGGAAAAGGATCATGTAAAATGGATTCATGAAATCATTTATTTTTAGAAAAGATATTTTTTTAAAAATATATTCAGGAAATATTTTAGAAACCATGGTTTCTAAATATAAATATACTTAATCTAAAATAAATTAAAATATTGGTATTATTTACCAATTAATTTGTTGTTATTTCTACACTAAATAAGGCCATAAATAAAAAAACATAACAACAAAATTAATTATAGAAGAATAAAAGATATATGGTGCAAGAAAATAATATCAAATTATTTCCACTAGATGAACATTTAACAGAAAAATCATGAATTAAATGAGATTCTAACATAAATCCATTGCCACATTGGTGAATCTTCAATCGTAATACCGATGAAAGGAATAAAATTAAATTATAATTTAAATGTCATGAAAATAAGGAGTTTCATGATATAAAATGTTAAATTACAGTATATAAAACTCAAAACATAATATAGGTGCACATCATAAATGTGTGTATCAATGAAATAGAATTTATGATGAGTGACCCATACAAAAACTTATATCGTAGAATTGTATAATTAATCAACGAATCACTTATATGAGTAAAATTTAAATAGAAATAAAAATTATAAATATTACAAAATATAATCCAAATTAATTACATATATAATCACATAATATCAATTAAATTTAATAAGTTGTATAAACCATTAAAAATAAATTGAGTTATGAAATTATTTACCAGCTCGTAATATTTAAGTAAGATCCTCTTTGATGAAATAACTAAAATTGAAAATTAAAATACCGTTATTTATTTTGGATTTATTAAATTAAATTTAAAAGTGTCAGTATATAAATCTCATATTATAAATAATTTATTAATATAGAATATATATCACATAAGTAATACCGAGACAAGAAAATACCTTACATAAAGTCTAGACATTCCTTCTAATAATGTTCATTCCTCTGTAATATTATTACTTCTATTTTTTAACATATTAATATATTTTTATAGGTTAATAAAATTGTACTTAAATCATCTATTTTTCTTATTTAAAATAATTTATTTGAATACTTAATTAGTTAAGTCCACGTCAGGTGTTTTAAGAAAGTTTGGTTCATTGTTTCAAAACAACAATGGTTTATCCACCATGGTAAAAACACTTAATTATTAAAACATATATAGAATAATAATAATTCTTATGAAATAATTTTCATATTTATCCATTAATTATGATTTTAAAACCATTCATTATAATTTTTATGAGAAAGGAATTGTTTTGTAAATATGGGGACGGCTGGTCATATGTATGCATGCGTAAAAAACTCCATTTATCCGTGATTATTATAGAAATAAAGTATATATTATTTTATCAATAAAAAATGATAAAAATATAATAATTATAATATTATTTCCTTAAATATACTTATATATATCATTTTTTATTTGGTGGACAAAAGTAAATCATATCACTGCGTGGAAGTGGTAATCCACACATACAAAAACAACGTTATAGTTTTAAAGTGTAAGAAAGAAAATTATATATTATATTTTAGAAATAATAAATATGTGATTAATATCATTATTATGTCATTTATATCACATATTTTCATTTAAAACATCATTATTAGATTCCTTGTAAATAATTAGAAAAAAATGAATCACATCTCTAAGTGAGGAATTAATCCACAATAAACATTAGTGTCGTTCCATGGAATGAATAATTAAAATAGTATAAGTGATATCATTATTGAATAAGTATTAATATTTTAATAATATTAATTATATAATTTAATTCTATCATTAATACAATCTCGTAGATGTGATGATAGAAATGGAATAACATCGGTTCATGGGGTGGTATTCTAGCATACACATTAATGATGATTTTGTATCCCAATTTATGGAAAAGGATAAGGACTTATGTTATTAAAGAAAATAATTACATATAATTACATAGGGTATAATACTTTTATAATATTGTCATATTTGATGAATATATGAAGGAGGTGGAAGGAGAAAAAACAAATGCATAGTTTGGTATTTTACATCTTCTCAGACAACATCTTTAGTCTTATAAAAAATGTATTCCTAGAATGGAAATTTAAACCAAAAAATAAAATTCTTGGATGAGGTCATAGATTTATTAAATTTATTTTGTTACTTCTTGAATGATCCAAAAGGGTTTGAAGTTGTAAAGAAGAGAGGAGAGGTGGTAGCATTTTATTTTTGAGATGAGTGGGAGACGTGTAATTCTTGGAAATAAAAATCTAAAACCTCATTATCTACATTAAAAAGTGTACCATCACTAATAATTATAGATAATTAGCTAATATATGGTCTAAAAAGTTCAATAAATTTGTTTTTTACAGGTTTTTATTTCATTTGTTCTCATATTTCTTTTGGTTTAAATGTCAGTAATCCCATTTTAAACTTTAGAGAGGTAATTTATTTTTACTATTTTTTCTCTATTAACTATGGTTATAAATTAAGTTTACCATATTAGATAATATAAAATATTTTAATTCTAAATAAGGAATCCATTTTATTGTATTAAATTCAAAGAGGTAAAAAATACATTCCAAATTAAAACCACAGATGGTATAAAAATGTTGGGTTTGAAGAATTGTATTCTTCAAGGAAAATTTGGTTTTATATTAAATCATTCACAAGTAATATTAATTTGATGAATATTGTTTCTGGGAATATATGTATGGAATAACTTGAATGTTTTATTTGGGGGGGTTATGTCTTTAAAATCATTAAAATCTTGTTTATGACCTATGTTTATCTTCTAATGAAACTCCCAACGGTTCCTACATTTGTAACAAAGTATGGACTCTCTATCTAACAAAAGGAGATCAATAGGGTTTTCAGATTGAACAACACATAGTAATTCAAATTGGTTGAGATATTGGGATTTTTTGGCTCATCACACCCTTTTGAAAATAACTGTTTTCCTACTTTGGGACTCTTATATAGATTTAAGATATCATTATGAATCTCTTCCTAATCCTAATACAGGACCACTTAACATAGAAACTTTTCCGAACATCTAGGAAACATCACATCATAGAAAATTTGGGCATCAAAGAAGGTACCCTTCCCTTCACCTATTTTGGAGTTCCCATATTTTGGGTTAGACCTAATTCCATATACTTTAGTGGTTTTATTGACTAGTTGATTAATCAACTTTCCTCTAGGAATGGGAAATCTGTATCCATGGTTGGCAGGATATGCCTTGTTAAATTGTCTATTGTCTCCAAAATGGTTTACTCCATAATGATCTATAAATGGACCCTTTATATTCTCAGGAGAGTAAATAACTATATTAAAAACATTATTTGGATTGGATGTATTCTTGAACGGATACTGGTTACCATTCCCTGGTCGACCTGCTACAAACCTCTTGAAAAGGGTAGCCTAGGTATAAAAAATCTGATACTTTTCAATGAGGCTCTAAAAATCAAGACTCACTTGAAGACTAATCAACAATAGATCTGACTCCACTGCCTTCCTTAAAAATAAGTTCCTAGAAAAACTCAAAAAAAGGAACTTGAACTATATCAATTCATCTCTTTGGACTTCCATTATAAACTCGTTTTTCCATATCATGCATCACTCTAGATATATAGTTATCTTCATCTCCAACATTCACTTCTGGCTTGACAAATGGGTTGGAACTCCTCTTGTTTCCATGTTACCTCCTAATACGTCTCTAAACAACATCAATTATTCTGTAAAATAGGTTATGTAATCTAGTAATTTTGATCTCTCTGGCTCTATCATGCAGATTGTTGATGGTTACTCATTCTCTAATGATAAAGATTTTCTTACATGGGAACCTGCTCACAATGGTGTTCTGGATTCAAAAAAAATTTACACTCATTGTTTCTCGAATTCAGAGTCGAATTTTTCCTGGCTGAAGTCGTTCGAAAAACCTTGGATTAAACCATCAGGACATAATATCATTTGGCATATTGTTCTTAACCGTATTCCTACCGAGACTTGTATTCAGTCCTTTTTAATAAAGCTCTGTTCTAAATGTCACCACTTTCATCAACATAGTAAAGATATCAATCACCTATTTATGTCATCTTCTACAGACTCTGCTCTTTGGAATATTATCACTGACATGTTTGATTGCAGATGGTTACTTTCTGACACTATTTTCTCACAGCTAAAACAGTGTGTCAATCTTAATTCTTCACAAAAAATCAAGAACCTCTTCCTATCTGATTTTTCGGAGCTCCTACATGTTATCTGGTATGATAGAAATTCAATTATTCATAATAATTATTCTTCCAACCTTATTTCTGGACGAACGAGGATTCTGATTGACATTATGGATTATACCATTATCCAGAAAGCTCATTATGACAACTTGATTGGTGACTTTGTGATCTTGAGATGTAATAGGGTTGATGGAATCTTCCCTCTGCGAAAATTTTTATTTGAGGTGTTCTGGAAAGCCCCTCTTCCTGTATGGATATAGATCAATTTGGATGGTGCTTCTAAAGGAAACATGGGACCTGCGGGTTGCGGAGCCATTTTTAGAGACTTCAGAGGTCGTTTCCATGGTTGTTTCTATAACAGCTACAGTGTCACCTCTTCCCTTGAAGCTGAGAAGTTGGCACTGATTCATGCCATCAATTTTGTTATGAAAAAAGGCTGGAACAAAATCTATATTGAAAGTGACTCCAACACCATTGTCCATGAAATTTTGAATGGTGTGGTCCATCTTGATTGGCCTCTTACTGCGAGTTGAAGGAAATGCCTTGACTCGCTCATAGAGCTCAGATACATAGCCACCCATTCCTACCGTGAATCCAAGATGGTGTCATATGGTCTTTCTAACAAATGTATCTACCAATACATGACGTATTTTGACAATTTTGTTGTTGACCTTCTTCCTCTCTAAGAAAAATATTGTAATAAAATTTCCTTTTTCAGACTCACGTAATCTACATTATTACCTTTAATAAATTCTATCTTTGACTTTGACCAGGAAATTACCTTTAAAAAAATACATATCATTATTATATTAGGAATAAAAAATGACATATTTTTTCAAACAAGTTATGTTTAATGTCATGTGGAAATGATATGTTTGGGGGGACATAGGAATATGGTTTAGAGTTCGATCCTCAAGGAGGCATCCAAAATAACCAGTTATAGAGGGAATCATTGTTATCATTGTTTAATCATTACCTTATGACATAACCTAATGTGGGTTAACATGTATGGGGGTTGTAATATCATTACACTAGTTGGATATTAAACCCTAATGATTCCCTATATGGTATATATTCATTATGTGAGTGATATGATCATTAAAAATCTATAATCATGCATGACCCATGCTCAGTGTGAGAAACCAGGGATATTATGTAATCAGTCCCACTTTATATGGATGTGGGACATATGCACCATGGAAAAAGTTTGGATGTTTTATACCGGTATTAATCCATATTAATGAATACTAAAAATCCTAATTATGATTTAAATTTAACTTATCTGAGTTCAGTTTCTTTATCAATCTAGAGGTGTTTGTGGAGGAATAATAAGACCATGTGAGAGATTGGGTCTGAATGGTTGAATTATTGAAACATGGGGGACTTTCAATAACGTGGATTCCCAATTTATCTACTACCTTAGGAATTCATCCTATATATCTCAGTGATATTTAAAATTAGATTTCTCATAGTTCAACTGGGTGTATTATTAAATACATTCTTTGTAAAATGGTATCTAGTCTCAAGACATCTATTTAACATGTCAATTTTCATCCAAAATTGTTATGGTTGTCTTCCTAGAAAGTTTTAGGATTTAGGGGAATGTTCTAGTATCCTAGAGTACATTTCTAATTAAAATATCATGATCCATTTGACTTCTCAAATGGATGTCTCATAATCTGAATAGAATTTTTTGACTCCATCGCTTGATCAATGATGACATGTCTAGAGGAAATTACATGATCTGGATGTCATTTTATGATGGTGTCAGTTGATCTGGATAACTTATTTCTAGGGTTTCACATAATATGGTTGATATTTTTTTGGAGCGTCTCATGTCCTAGCTAACATGTGTGTATTGTATTGTGAGGTCAGAAATATTTATCCAGTTGTTGCGGCATAACTTAGGTGACATGACTAGAGGATATAAAATATTTATACTGGAAATCCCGGAGGAAATTACAAAACATGGGTGGAATGCCATTATGGAATTTCCTAAATAATATGAAATTTCCAATGAATATCACATGGTAGAAATGGAATGTCTAGGTAACATCTCATGACATAGAAAACGTGTCTTGGATCTATCATATGATTTGGGTAGGTCATTCAAATAACATGACGATCAACATATCCAACTTCACATTATGTTCATATGTTCTTTATTACTTATTTCATCCATTAGTGAATATATGGCTTATGTTTTTTCTAGTGTTATCTGATTTTAGGTTTCATGTGTCCCAATTGACATACAAGACCTCAATCACATAATTTAGTGGACAATATATAAGTCCTTCAAATGATCTTTAGTTTGATCACATGAAGCCTCTATTCATTCAACATGATCCCTGACATTGTTCCCAAGATATTACCTAGAATAGTATATTTGTGATCACATGACTGGTGTCTTTATGAATTTTATTACTATGCTCCCATGTTGTAGTCGCTCGTGGGGTTTCATCAGTCATGTGTATTTTATATTCCAATGGGGAGTGATTTATAGTCCTCGCTTTCTTAGTTACATGCCTCCTTGTGAGGCGTGTATCTATATGATGTAATCTAGATATGGTGGATGGATTTGGGTATCAATCACTTGGCATGATTCTGCCGTGTTTCATCATTGGCACTGTTTAATGACAAAGGAAACATGTATATTCAGCCACCACCATGTTTATTGGTCTTAGGCTGACAAAAGGGATTTTTCCAAACCAAGTTATAATGTCTAATGGATTTCACAAGGTCAGCATGGCATCTTTTGTGGACTAAATGAGACAATTATCCTTCTAAGAATGAATTTTTGTGATCCAAAATGGATTTTCTGGGGTCCTTCATGATAAAATGGTGGATTATAAAGGGGGTCTCTATAGGGTCATACTAAAATGTTTACATGACCTCATGAGATATTTTTGGCCAATCATTGGATCCTCACATGATCAATGGTGATAAACAGGGGAATATTACCTATTTAATATGATGTATGTCATTTCCTTACATTACAATAAGCTTTCTCCATTCCCTTTTTTATTTCATTCATCATTATACAATGATAGGAGATCTCGCGCTGTCGTGAATGTTTTTTTTTTAGAAAATCACTCTTCTTTTCTAAAATTGGTCACATGAGCAATAATGTATCTTGTTGTGATATATGAGAAATTCAATGGAAAACACCTCATCATGTCTCAGGTGATAGAGGGGAATCACGTAGTCGAATGGAAAAGTCTGATAACCTTCACATGATGATGTTGATATGGAAACATGGTCTTATGAAATAGAGTGGGAAAGTTTCAATGTATTTGGGAGGTCTTTTGAATCATATGAGAAAAATCACATGAAGAAACATATATCTCTCCATCATATGAGGCATCATCCTTTCTCCACCATTACATTCAAAAACAATTTCGTATTATTTTCATGCATCAACCAATTTTCAAGTCACGTTACTAAGAGGAACTCATCTGGAAACTTCCACATGATCATAAAAACATGACAAGATTCCATTTTATTAATATGGTTAAATGTCTATGGGGATATACATGATCAAAATAAGATTATTAATTTCACATGATCGATTCTCATGACCATCCTTAGTTCATGTGATCGTGTGTCATTATAAATTTTACATGATTTAGGTAACTCATCTTCCATCTATGATTTTTTTTGTGGAAAAAATAATACTCATACATTGAGTATTTCTACCTATATAGATTTTATGATGTTCATTTGGTTATAAAAAACAAATCCTCCCCTCAAGAGAAACATCCATGGGGAAAAGGACTTGGTTCTAAGTAACATAAATGCCCACCTGAGTCTTTGGGCCTTACCCTAATTGGTTTCTTGGGTTAAATTTGGCCTTCTGAGTGACTGTTGGAATTCTATGGAGTTCTTTAGAAACAGGGGATGAAGGAGTCGTTCATCCCTGGAATAATTAAATTCTATAGAGCTCTAGTCACACATTATTTCATGTTACTCCCTCAAAATACCTCATCCCATGATCTTGTTCAAATTACCGCTATGAGAGAAAAAATGACTATTTTTTCACAAGACTACTTGATGAGATATTTTAGGAGATCTTGTCACATGCTTCAACCCTATGTCCAACTCTTTTTCAAACCAACCATGAGTTTATTCTCTGTAAATTATTGGACATTAACTGATGTCCTTT
Organism: Viscum album; assembly: GCA_963277665.1. Taxonomy (NCBI): domain Eukaryota; kingdom Viridiplantae; phylum Streptophyta; class Magnoliopsida; order Santalales; family Viscaceae; genus Viscum; species Viscum album. Next base: position 407,795,153 of record OY728150.1, on the reverse strand, counting down.
GCAGTGTGTATTCCTTGAAGGTTTCCCATAATATATTGATTTTATTGCATGTTCTCTTACCCATCATAGAGTTCATGTGTCTATTTTAACGTCATACAAACATTATTCCTATGAAAGGTCACACGGTTTTGAGGTGTCCCTCGGGTCATTAGGATCATGAGATCTTCTATGTTCATGTGGTTGAAAAGGATTTATCCAGTCATGTAGTCGCAAATACCCCCATTGTTCGTGGAATTTATGTGATGATGTCGGTGTCATGTGTCTATTTTGATAGAATTTTTCAATTTAATGACTTATAGTTGTTTCGTTTTTACAAAAGGATTCCATCCCCCATAACAATTCTCAAATTTATTCCACTTTGGATATCCATAGTTTCATGACTACAAGGAATTGTAATGCTAACCATCTGTACCTTGTCCACTCAAAAAATTTGGTTCTGAAGAGGATCCTTTCATCTAATCATAATAGTTCTCCCTTATCACGCCAAAATCTTTGTATGGATTTGGATTGCAATATGATGTTTTCATTGCTTCCTCTGACTAAAACCTTCCCTCTTTATAGCTTTCTCTATACATCAATTGTATTTATAAACTAATTTATAAGGACACCTAACTGGTTATAGCATAATCTTATGGTTTTTTATATATGTTGGGGAACTATCATTGGGTTCTAGATAGTTTTAATTTCTCCCATTGTCCCATTTCTCAGATTTATTTGATAATATATTTTTACCATTTGAACAATTATGGAGGTGGATGGAGCTAAAAATTGGACCTTTGACTTAGTGGTAACATTTTGGATGAATAATAGTGTCCATTTTGGTTTAGATAGAGCTGACCATAATTGTTTGACTAGAAAAACATTTTCCACCCTAATGAGGAAGTATGGGTTTCTCATTTCATCATATACTGTCAATTAGATCATCTTAAAAAAATATTTATCCATTTGTCCCTAGGTAAAAAATTGTACCATTTTTCTCCTAGATTAGCAAGAATCAGCCTTTGGGATTTTTACTGACTGTGTAGAATATCCCCCTTTGGGGAGATTTTGGAAGATTTCCTTCAAGGTACCGAAATTTGGGATGATCCGACAAAATCTCTAGTCTTTTAATGGTTAATGATCAACATTATGAAATAAAAGATATTAACCAAGCTAAATATGTTCTCACTCATCTCTATTATAGATTGGATCAATATTTTTCTCAGTCAAGATGAACCTTGTCTAAACAATTTATTCCCTCATTGATTCTCTTCTTGGATGGTTATTGAAAATTTCATCACATATTTAGTAAACTTGGAGTCTATGCAGTATTTCATATGTTGTTACCTGGTGGGACCTGAGATATCCCATAGCCTTAGGATAGCATGTTTTTAGGGAATGTTCTAGAACATGTAGATTTTCCCAAGAGGGGGTGTATGTATGGTAATCTGAGGTGGCCTGCTGGTTATGATATCCCTATTAATAAAGTGTATTATTCTAAATATTTATGAAGCAACTCATGCATGTATATACTCTATAATGGTCTATATATAACAAGGAAATTTCCCCTATAATATTGGAGGTCTATTCCTATTCTTATTTGAATTGACAGGGAATAATTTAAAATTATAAAAATACCAAAACTATATCTGGATATCTGGTTCCTTATTATTCCCCAAAATATTAATCATCCATGGGGTTGAGGAAGTCCATTTAGGCCCAGATGAGGTCATTGGCTTGTTATGCCACTCTGATCATCTCAATTCCATTCCTTATCGTACAAGTATTATGAACATTTTCAATTATTTCAGTTATTCTCTTAATGAATGTTCATATACAATCTCTATATGGTATGTAGTTATCATAGACTATATATTCATGTTGATTATTTTTTATCCATACTATTCTAAACATTTTTTCTGCAATCTCAGATGCATCCAAATGGTTTCTCCCCTCCCCTTATCTAGAATTCGGGGAGAACAACATCCAGGGATTTCCCCCCAATTATGGATGTTATAGGTCCTCATGGACACAAAAAAAATGATATTATCTATATTCATATTGGTTCCCCTGTCTTCCAATATTATCATTATGATTAGGCCTTGGTGGAAGCCTATCCAGGTGGTATGTTAAATAGACCATGCCATCATGTGGAAAAGACATGTCCTTCCTCGAACCCCTTAACTCTAGAAATAATGGATATGATTCAAGATATGGGAAAGCCTTAAAGTAATAATCATCATTATAATAATTACCATGCCATTAGAGGGTCATAATTTTTGGATGAAGATGGTCCTTTGATATGAGAAACGGGTGATACATCCTTTGAGAGAAGATCACTTGCGACTCTCTCCCTTGCATCGTCATCTATTCATCCAATTGTTCCCACTTATAATGTACCTACTCCAACAATTGAATAGGATTAGACATGTAGTAAGATAATTTGAAAGTAGATTCAGACATTTATCTCTAATATTCCCTAGGAAATATTTCATGACCAATATGAACATCCACAATTTCTCTTTTATAACATGGGGTGGGTGGCTTCGATCTGCATCTACAGTATGACATCATAAAAAAATTTCCATAACCCAAAAAGAGTTGTATAATATCAAAGTGGATTGTGTGACTTCAATGATGGGACTCCCCTAGATAAATTAATAGGGGATGTATAAGTATATTTTTAATCAAGTAACTAGAGACTATCTCAACTACGTGCCCAAATAGATGCATTTACTGTATATATAGAAACATATAAGGAGATAATTTCTCTCTTAAAGTCTGATATATCGATTCCATTGTCATCATTAACTTATATTTAGAAAAAACATGAATATTGTTATACTCTTATCAAGACTCTTTACCCTTAGTAATATGTATAAGAATAAAGGTGGGTGGCACTTCCATGCTCAATCGACACTTCTCATCATAATATTGTTGACACGGAAAATTAAACCGGTCCAATATTACTATAATCTGATTACCAATTTTTATGTTTTGAGGAAATCATTTGAGATTATTTGATGTGTGTATATTCCTTTTATATTTTAATATTATCAATGAATAAACCTCTTGAACAGTGTGTGTTGTTTTCCATTTTTCATTTATTCATGATGTGCATGAAATTTCATCAATAAAAATTTTCATAGATCATTAATGATACCCATCCTTTCCATAATTTCATGTAAAACTAAATTATTGAATTTGAATTCCTTAACCATAATATAATTTTTGTGAGATATGATAATTAATTCACAGCAACAAGATATTTCTCATCGCTATATCTTATCATGTTTTCATGAGATCACTTAATTAATAAAAGTATATTTGGGTAAAATATATGTCCTATAAGAATAATTCCATATCCTTGGATGGGTTTTGTGGAATTAGTGAGAATATATTATTTTTAAAATGTTATTTATTGGGCCTCACATGAATTGTATCTCATTATTCAAATTTCCCAATTTTTCATAAGCTTCTTATAGGGGATGAATTAGTGGGCATGGAAATATATTTTTCTTAGGCCACAATCTTATGAGTTTTGGGTTTGGAATGTTTTGTGAATTTTCCAATAATTGAAACTTTGGATTTGTTGTTATATAGTTTAGGTTTATCTAGATCCTTCCCTCTATTGATACAGTATCACTATCTTTTAGCTCATACCTTATATTAAAGTATTTTAGGGGTAATTATTTGGAACCTTATATCATTGAATTTTTGGGTCTTTTATCTTGGACCTTATATTTATTTAGTTTAGGTTAGTTTATCTAAGACCATATATTATTGATAATATTACATTTGAGATGTAGCATTCTCTATCCAGTTTAATGTCATGTGATAAGGAATTATTCTATATATTTTATTATTATGCTGTAAAGAGATCATCTGTATAGTTTAATGTCATGCGTTAAGGATATGAATCACTATGAATATTAAGTTACTCCTTCTAATACATGAATCATAATTGTGGAATATGGAGTAGACATACCCATGATGATCCAAAACACTCTCAAATGATGATTTCTACCATGGGTTTGTATGGAACCAGAAGATTTGGAGGTCATTATTTACACAGAGAAGATTCTCCTAGATGGAAGGTCAAACCCCTTCTTCATAAATATCTTGTTCATATAGAGGTTTCCAGACTCTTTTCCAAGGACCATGTACCGATTTAGGGATGGTATTGCTGAATGTAAAATATTGTGGATTCCATGTCAAACTAGATAGTTTGAATATGGTTTGAACGTATCACAACTCAAAATTTTGATTTGATGGATATGTGATCTCGTAGACATTCCATGGAAGGCCCATAACACCCTAAAGAGCCGTATTCTTCCACAATGTCACCGGGGATCATAAGGATTAGAGTTCCCATTGTACTATGAAGAGATGCCTTTGGGTTTTAGGTGAAATTCCTTATGCATTGATATCATGGTTGAATAGTGGTTTCACTACTATTTTCCAGGAGCCATGAATTATTTAGAATTTCAATTTACATATTTTTCTCATTTAGATGCATGGAGATAATTGAAATCTATTTCTCTTTTAGATTCTTAGAGACAATAATCTTTAAGTGCCATGAGTCTTCTTTGGTTCTCATATTTACCTACCTGAGATCATCATTGGAGGTGGAGATGGCTTCCCCAAATGCGGGAGGGGAATTCCTATGTCCATTATATTCTTATTCCACTTTTAGTTTGGTAGATAAATTTATTGACATGATAAAAAACCTGGGTAATCTATATCATCATTGAGGTGAATGAGGATATTAGAAGAGACATGTTCACACCCTAATACCATAATTACAGTTTAGAGATTATTGATATAAATATATTTTACACTTTTAATGGGAAAAAAAGGATCCTAGATATCTTTTTTTGAGTCTATTGCATCAACTCGATTAATGGAGAATATATAATCACCATCGAGCAAACTCCAAAGATTAATAGTGGTATCCCACATACATTTGGGGCATGTAGCATGTATATTTTTACACACTGTTAGTTATTTCCCTTACCTTTTATAAACACCTACATCATCATATGTGGATTCAATAGACTCGAAAATATTATTAACACCATGTAGTATGATGAATTTCTCATCAATGGGTTATTTCAATCAATGATTAAATATTTATGGTACTGACATTGGGCTATGAATCCAGGACCCTGTGGTTTGGAAATTTTATGAATTTTCTTACTAGATCACTATAAACACTATGTTAGATGATATATCTTAAAAATAATCATTTATCATGATGTTCCTAATTGTCATTTTCTCACTCTTATCACACCCTTGAATGGCCATCTTTGTGGGACATAAGTCCAGTTTTCTATATCCAAAACATCCAAAGGTTTGAATCAGAATGAAATTGATCCTGAAACCATTTTTAATTAGATATATTCCAATTTAGAAATTATTAAATCATCTTGAAACATATATGGATATCATGTGTCCTCCAATTACCACTTCTTGGTCCAATTTAGTGAATGAGATGGTGACATGGAATTCTGATGGAATAAACCCCACTCAATAAAACATGGATACAACAACATGTATCTCAAACTCCTGTGGGATTTGGAGGTCTTCAACATGTGTCTCTAAAAGTTATTTTGAAAGATTGTATGTATCCAGTATTGAAATTAGGGATGAGACAATACCAAACTATTTCATAATGTTGTACTTTTGGGCCTACGGTGAGAACTTTCCAAGGTATGGTTTCTTCGTATTATGTGGTTTAGAAGTTATTGAATTTGAGGAATATGAGAATGATTATCTTATATTAATTGAGGGAGAATCTATCTCTAGTGGAGTATGTCATTCTGACTTTCCCCTTTGTATGGGATTATTATAAAATCACACCCCTACCAGTCGGTCATGTAAGATGACTGGGATTGGATTATCATAGGAGGGTTTTAAGACACTGTTGTGTTTCCATTGATCTTTCCTAAGTGTTTTCCCATAGGTCCCATACGTATAATTGTCCTTTGTGGGGATTTGACTAAGATATTGGGCATGACCACATCTTCACTATCACTTGTATCCTTTTCTCCTTCACCTAAAACCTCTGACTCCCCTGTCCCATCCATGGGACTCATATATGGAATGATAATAATCATAAAATATGGGTTACTCCAAGTTTATTACCTTAATCAAACCATATATTATTACTTAATCTGATGAGGATTCCATTTTGTGGGGTGTCACTCATGCTTCATACATTATAGGAGTGAATTCCGAATGTTCTATGATTTTCATTAGAGATTAATATGACTCTTCCTCTTCTTTCTCTTCCTATGTCCAATGGTCGTGGACACCTCTAGGGTAAGAACATGATGTAACCTAAATACGTGATGGAATATTGATGAGTTTAAGAATACATTTTATAATGGTGGAATGAGCTATGTAAATTTTCTTTTAATTTGTTTAGTTGTTAAACTTCTTCCAATGTCTGACCAAAATATTTTTCCATTCACTTAACTCTTATGTTTATGAATCTGTTAAAAAATTCACCTATTCCATATTGTTTCCTAAAATCATGTATGTAGAATCATCCATTCATTATGGGATTTATATGAAGTGATAATAATCCAATGAGTGGTGACCACACCTTATACATACACATATGTGATCGAGATGATCAGTGAAGTTTACCTATTAGGGTTTCCTTGGATTTTTCATCTTCATTGGTTTATTTTCCATTGATTCATTGAAATAACTAGGGACCAACTCATTTTAGATGATGTATTCTTTATTCATATGTTTTCCAAATATCAGGTGACACTTATCTCTTTTTTTCTTTTGGATGTGGGAAATTTTGTTATTTATTTCACTCAATATGAGGATCTTGGTCATTCAAGACTTTGCTAGGTTCTTCGATGGGAACTTATACTAGTTTGAGGGTAACATAAGAATTATTTACCTTTTTTATCATTTTCTACAATGTTGAGGGCATGATTTGAGACATAGTTGGGTCCTAGTGGATTTTGTCATCCAAACATTATGTAATTTCTAAAAACTCATTGAATAATCCTTGGTATTTTATTTGGATCAGAGGTTTCTAAATCTCAATATATATATATATTTTAGAACAAACTTCCACTAATTTCACCTATGAGGGACGGATAATGGGTGAATAGGTTAAGAATGTACATCTAGGAACAACATCTTACACCCTATCATTTTGACAATGATTGTAGTTTTCTAGGTCCATAATTGTCATTTTTCTTAGAGTAGAGATGAAATAGTCAACAAATCAATGTAAAATTTATTCCCATACTAAAACGGATATAGAATAATGGATACTATACCAAAAAAAATATGGACCAATCATAGTTTGTAAAAAACCTCATCTTGTTCACCTACTTCTGATAGTAGGGGATTATCTTCATCTTGCATCCAATTAAAAATTATATGAGATGTTGTTTTAGGTCTTTAGCTCTATTATGGGTTGAGAAGGATGTATTTTTGATATTGGGTGTGGAAAATGATTCATCCACCCATTCCAAATATAAATTATTCATTGAATCCATAGGATTTTCTCTTCCATGGGTTCTATTCAAGAAGGTAGGGACTCAATTACATTGAGGTGTTATGGAGTTACTTCTTTCTGACCAACCTACTGTCTATACATTATAGACAAGGAAGAATGTGGCAGAAATATTTTGTATTCTTTTAGTTTTAAATTCATGAAAAGACTGAATTATCATCCTATTGTAGGAGAGGATATCATTATAATGAAGGGAAGTCAAAATCAATCTTTGATTCCCCATTTATATTGACTGAATTTTTAGATCCAGATCCACTCTGATGCTCATATTTCATTCTTGTAGGCTGATCAACTCTTTCCTTATGTATTTGAGGAGGGATACTAATCTCTTAATAAAGTTGATACACATTGGTAATGTTTCCATAGAGTTTCTCCTTGTTGAGTTTCTGGATATTTTTTATCCCATATTAGTATTGTTCCAACTACTCCTCAATGGAAGAAATTTCGGATCATCTTGGTTATGAGAGGGATATATCAACTTATTTCCCCTTCACGTTAGCATCATTCCCCCTTATAAGTGGAAACACAATATTAAAAGGTAAATGGTTTTTGATTATCCTCTGTTCTAGGGATGTTTATCCTTAGTGGTCATATCAAGATCCTCCACCTAGAAAATACTTTCTAGATTTCACAACTCTTCATTTTCATCTTTATCTATATTATCATTTTTATTGAGGTTGATGACATTCGTAGCTATATATCATGAAATGTTATATCTCATATTACACTTAACACAATATGATGATTATTTACTACATTCATCATGGTAATTTTACAAACACTTTTCCATATTGGACTTTTTTGGCTTATGACCCACATGGGGTTTGATTTTTGTCATTTTATTTTCTTACTACCGCATCCTATGAGTAGTGACCCAAAGAGAGTTTTTGGTATTGCTTACCGAATATGCATAGAATAGAAATTTTTTTCCTTGTAGTGGGATAAATTGGTGGAATGCTGACCATGGATAGTTACCTCCAAATAATTATAAGACTAATTACCTCTTAAGTGAGGATGATGATTAAGATTCCACTAGAACTATACACAAGGGATGATTCAAAGATAACATTATCATTTTTTGTTATTATTTTTCTAGATTTGATGATTTTAGTTAATGCATATATGAATAAATGGAAGTGAATTGAGATATAAATTCCCATATCCCATTGACCTAGGGTTAATCTAGAACCATATTTTATTTCCTTATAATCCACACGGGGTGTTATGATCATGGTAATGGAGATTTAGATATAATTTTCCTCAGTATTGTGGGTTGTGATTGATTTTCATCAACTGTAGAGACATTTTGAATCTTATTTAGTATTGATGATCCAATGGGTGGAGACTTTAGTAAATATTTCCCTGGCCTGGTTACATGGTATTTCTCCTGGATAGATTTTATGGCATCTGAGACCATGAACTTATTTATTTAGAATAGTTGTTCTCATGTATGATCTGGAAAAAATAGTACCCCATTGTGTGAGTCATTATTTTCTAGAATTTTTGGGGCTGACCATAACTTCAACTTCAGTGTCAGAAACACATTCTTTTTGTTCATAGGGGACTATTTTAATGATCTTCATGCAATATAATCACTATATTTTCGATTTTCTTGAATCATTAATGTAGGGGAATTCCATTGTAGTAACCAAATTACATGAGAGGTACCCAGTCCCCAAACTTTTCTGGAGGATATGATATTATAAGATGTTGTACCTAGGGTGATCTATTATTCTATGGGTGAGATAGAGTTCATCACTCCATTCTTTCTTCATCATTGTATATGGATTCACGAAGAGGATTAAACAAACAATTTTTAAAGACTTGTGATTTATTAGTGTCAAGCATGTTACATCTTTTCTTAGTGATTTTTCTGTTTAGGGTCTTAGGCCAAGGATATATCATCTAGTTCTAGTTGAAAAAATATATATCTTGATTTAGATGGGGTAAGTTTCTATCCTTTAACTACTAATCAGTTTCCTATATTTTTTTAAATTGGTAAAGAATTGACTCTTTCTCTAGACCATCTATTATCTAGTGGTCTAAAGTGGTGTGGGGATAGAACATGGTTGGGAGGTTGATTTGGATAACTCTCCATGTATATAAATATCATCTTCCCCTTCATCAGACATACATACCTCCATATGATCTGACCATAGAATTTCATTCTTTAGGTTTCTTTCTCACTATAGTGAAGGGTTGTAGCTACCTCATGGGGAACCATATATGGTTAAACCCAATGTTTCAATAACCTCTTCATATAAAAATATATATGTTTTTAAAACCTCTGTATAATTAGGTATCTGTACAATGTATGGATTTCCATGTCATTGGTAGATATCACCATGAGGAGGTTGACCACATTGAATGTTAGGTGTAGATTCCTTTTGGTCAATATCCACACTACCATGTGGATGACTATCACTGTAATGACCACCTTATTCTTTAGATGAAGATTTTATAGTCCCTTATGGTGATGAGAAGGTGTCTCAAATGAAATCAAGGACACTAGAATTTGAAAGGTTAATAAAATGATCCTCATTCTACATCATGGCCAAAATATGTAGAAATTCCATTAAGAGGTTGGTATAGTCATTACCAAGTATATTAATGTCCTATAGAGTATGTTTATAACCATATGGTTTTATGAAAGTATGATCCCATTGATGATAAAATTTTATTGTATTCAAATGATCTTCTACATTAATGGTTGGAATATGACCCACATATGGGTGGTTTCCACAATATGTTTGTTAACACTTGCTAAAGCAGTGATATGATCCCAATTCAAATATTCATTCACTAATGGAATATTCTAATATAACTATGGAATTGGATAAATAATACAAGCCTCCTCGTGTGAATGATTTCGATGTAGTCATTCATCAATCTAAGTCGGAGTGTGATCCTAGATCCCATGAGCTAGAAGAATATATCTAGTAGATTCACTATGAAGGATATGAGACTTCCCCTAAGAGTGGGATTCTCTCACCTAGTGGGCCATCGTGGGTGTTGGAATGTGCCAAAAGTATTGTTCGTCAATGATATGTGCCTATCTCAATGCATGTGTTGTTAACACATGGTGAGCCCCAATTGGATTGAGAATATGAGATCGTTCTAGTGATTTTGGATTATGTCACCTGTGTTTCTATACAGGCATATAACCTTTTCTTGAGGAATATGTTACTCTCACTTATTGTGCCCCTATTGGAATAGGAATATAAGCCCGGTTCGTTTCCTTTGATGTATGCTTCCATTATTCCTGGATCTTAAGGTGAGCCTATCATAAGGCATGTTTCATTATCACTTGGTGAGGACCTATTGGAATGGAAATATGAGCCAGATATGGTGCATATTCTTTAACTATAATATTCCAATAATACTCTAATATGGGATCATGAATGTGTTCATGATCCAAAGTATCCACATCTTCATACTAATAAGAGTGTTGTGTTTCCCTGAATGTTAAGTAAGGAATATGTGCCTACCCTTCTATATTTACCAGTTTTGGAATATATCAGCATAGTTATTTAGTTGTAGCTATAATGTAGTGAAATTATAGAAAATTGGGTCTAGGGTATATGCCTAACCATTTTCTATCACCAATATTTATAGGAATATTTTTTTGTTGAAGTTTGGATATAATCCCAATTATGTCATCCTTGTTATATTAGAATATGTCGATTGGATTCATGCATGGTGGTAGGGATATGTGCCTCCCCTAAGCATTCATTAGGAATACAGCGGAATACTTTTTCTTAGAGAGAAATCATATGTTCCTACTCATTATATACAACCATAATATTCCAACAATATTCATCAGTGTAGTTGGGGATACTATCCCACTTCTAGTTATCCAATGATTTTTAATCCTGATGTGTCTTCCTTGGTTCCCATTCTGGGGCACCAGAGGTAGAAATGTGTCATGTGGTCCCCTCAGAAGATGACTGAGGGGAACTGGTAGGATATTAGTGGTGGGGGTGGTTGATATGATCCCTCCTTATCATTTTATAAATAGGAATGGATCTATAGTTTACTCCTTGATAAACCATAATTAAATTTTGAAGGAGGTGATATTCGTGCTATGGGGATAAGCTTTCACAGTGATTGACAGTGGAAATGAGTGCAATTCGTCTTAATGAAACATTATTTTGACAAATAAAAACACGTCAATTTTAGAATATGAAGAACATTGTGTTGATCACCAAGGGATGGGATTATATAGTTTCTATGGTGTTCCAAGACCAGTGCATTCACCACTCAAAATCGAAGGTTTTGGGTGGGTGAATTCATTCTAGAATTCACAAAGGTCATAGTTGTAAATGATTTTTCCAAATAAGTAAATAGATTATAAAATGATCTCATGTCAGGGTTTTTTTATAAAATAAGTTTTTTTATTCTCAAAGATAGAATTGAACAAGGAAACCAATTACTAAACCATCTCATGCGTGATACATGCTCAATCAGATATGAAATGAAATAAAAAATAACCAGTCTTATTCCAGGTCTTACCACTGTTCTCATATAAACATTTCATAGTAAGGAAAAAATATTTCCCGAAGATCCTAGTTACATTTCATAAACTAACCATTTGTATTATTTGATAGATTCAAGTTGGTTTAACCATTATTTTCATGGGAAGATGTAGATTGTATCTCCCACTAATTTTATTGTCAGGGGTTTCATTTCTATAAAATTATTAAAATATATTTTAACATTTGTGTTTTTCTTCTAAATAATGGTCAAATGATCCCCACACCCATAATTAAGTATCTACCTTTTTTCCAAAGGTAATTCATCAATTGAGGTTTTAGACCCGGCGACAATTAGGAACACACATTGCTCAAGGGTATAGGATATCAGGCTCATCACACCCTTTTTAGAAGAAATTTATTCTGACTCTTAGAATCTCTTATTGATTCAATATTATTAGAGAATCACTTCTTAATTTTGATACAAGACTATTCACCCTGACAAAAGGATCAATCGTTCAATTCATTCACATGTATATGGTGGTTTATTAATGAGTCCATCTATTTGTATCTAATGTTATTTATCCAATTACCATTAATGGTTAGTTTTATATATTTTCAATCCATATAACCAGGAACTCTACAGTTTACTATCTTATAGAGAGTCTATTAATATTCCATTGATTGGATGGAACCTTAATGTGTCATTTTACATATCCTTCGTATTAAAAGAATAAAAAATTATTTAGTTTTTTGAAATTGTGATGTTTAACATCATGTAGTAAATATATAAATGGGGTTAATTTGGGACCATGTATTAAGATCAAGAATCACGGAGGCAACCTATATATCCTAGTAATGGAAGTAATCAGATTCATCTTAGTTCGGTCACACCATTAGCTCATTCCTCGAGGTGGATTACCTTGTATTATAGAAGTCATATAATGAATCTAGTCATATCATACACACTATGGTTTCCCTAGAAGGTGGAGATTCATTATGTGAATGATAAAATCTTTGAAAATTTATAAACCCAAATGAGCCATGGTCCGTGTGTGAAACAAAGGATAAAAACTAAATTGTCTCCCTATATATAGATATGAGACTTATGAATCGGAGAATCCCATTGGAAATTTGAAATGGAGAATGGCCCTTGGGAATTAAAAATAATTATCGTAGTTATGAAAGGAACCAGATTCATCATATTTTAGTTTCCTTCTAAATCCATTGGTGGTTGAGGAGGAATGATAAACCCATAAGAAAGATTTGGTCCTAATGGTTGAAATTTCAGTGACATGGGGGGACCTACATAGAGGATAATTATGATTCAATGTCAACCCATATGAAAGAATCATTTTTATCCTAATAAATGATTAAATTATAGTTCCCATAGTTTCTATGTGGTATTCCCAAATACATCTACTCGACAAGGTTATCTTGTCGCGAGAGGTCTTTATTAAAAGTATTGATTTTCCACCTGACATATTATGATTGTCTAACTGAAATGTTTGAGGATGTATTGTCGTGTTCTTGTTTCCTGGAGGATATGTACAAGGATAATCTCATAATCCAGTTGATTGTCTTATGGATTCTGCATAATCCAAATTTCATGTCTATATGTCATCTCACGATCTAGGCCAACATGTGATGAAGACATTGCACAAAATGTATGATATTCTAGGAAGGTTTCATAGGATCTATATGACTTTTCTAGAGGGTATCGTTTGTCTATGTTGAAAGGTATAGAGGGTCCTTCATTTCCATGTTGACATGTCTTTATGATATCGCAAGACCTGAATGACTTGTCCTAGTACCGCCACATAATTGGGAATACATGTCTATAGGGAAAAATGTGTTTGTAATGGAAGACCAGGAGGACTTCACATGTATTGGGTATCCTTTCTGAAGGGAATCACATGAATTTCTTGACATTTCCATGGGATTTTGCATGATCCAAATGGCATAACAAGGGACCATCACATGACATTAACGACATGTCCTGGTGCTTTCACAAGATCTAGGTAGGTCATGAGATGTGCATGAGTATCAACACATCCATATTTATGTAGGTCTCTCATTATTAGTCATTATTCAATCCTTATAGAATATTTTCACAAATTATTTTCTAGTTTATATTATTTCAGGTTTCCCATGAACCATTCAACATGCAGGACCTCTTTCACATAATTGTTATGATAGGCCAAAAGTATTTTATGTGATCTATATGGTGATCATATGATGTTTCTATTCATGCATCGTGATCCCTTAGGTTGGTCCCCTGATTTTACTTTTCATAAGACCATTGTGATTGTGTCACTCAATACTTTGATAATTTCTCTCATATGCTATTATGAACAGTCACCCATAGAATTTATTCCATTGTGTGTGTTTTTTATACTATGGGGGAGGGATTTATAGTCATAAAACCCTATTTATACACTGACTTACACATTTCATAACTCAATGATATGATCTATAGTTTGAGTGATTTTGGTATAAAATTCATTTCATAATCCTTCCATGGGTCATCCATGTCACTGCCTGATGATATATACCTCAAGAATATTCCACCATCTCTATGTTTGTTGGACTCCATCTGATCAAATGGATTTATCCAATTCATTTTTTCATGTTAATAGGATTTAAAAAGTTTAGTTTGACATTCCTTATGCTATTCACAATTTTATAATTCTAATGGAATGCACTTTTCATGATCAAATAGGATATGGTAGGGGTCCTTCGTGAGATAAAGTTGTCTTTCCAAGGAGGCCTCCATGGGATTAGGATTCAATGTATAAGGGACCTAATGAGATCATTAGTTATTTTATAGGGTGTCTTATCATGATCTATGATGTTCACATGGGGAATATGACCCCTTTTATATAAAGGATAGAACATTGTTTCTACATAATAATATTCCAACTTTCATTATTTTAGTTCTTTCATTATTCTACCCAGACATTAGATCTCATGTAGTGATGTGAGTGTTGGCTAAGATAGTCACTCTCCCTGACTATCAGGCATCACATGAATAATAATGGGTCTTATGGTTATGCATGAAAATTTTTATATACATCCCCTATCATTTTTTTGGGGAATAGAAGGGTAGTGTATAGTCGACTAGACATGTCTCAAATCCTTTACATTATGATGGTGATATGATAACATTATCTTGAATGATAAGGGCGTTTTTTTAGGGTCTTCATGAGGTTTTTTGGGTAGTTTGATATTGTATAATGATGATAAACAAAACTCACCAACATATGAGGCTTCCTCCTTTTCTTGCATTAACATCATATTCCTATTTAAATATTTATTTTTATTATCATGGACCATCTTGTGTACCTCAGTAACCCAGTAACCGATCCATCCTAGAAATATCACTAAGGGTGTTCTCAATCCCCATGGGTCAGCGACTATCACCTCACATCCTTCAATAAGCATGTGAGAACAAATTTTCCACAAAACATAGAGGAAGGAAGACATTAAAGTCAATATTCATATCAAAGATACTCTATTGGGAGTAAAGTACCATAATACAACAGGGAACAATCAATCCAAATGCACAATAATCCATGAAACCAAATAGATAAAAACAAACCAATTCCCAATGTACATAACTTACCACATCCAAGGCTGAATAACCAGATCCACCTCCAAGAGATCATTTCCCCTTGCTCGAACCTATAAGGAGAAAATCTATAAACACCCAAAGGAACAAGTAGGGTGTGATCAAAAAATCTGGGTATAGTCTCACCAATGATTCTATAACAGATTCCATAAGTAAATTAACTAGATGAATGCTTTATATTTTTAACAAAACATTTTCATAATTTGAAAGAATATTTAAACAAATCATGATCTATAATTAAAATGAGGGAAAATAATTTAAGAAAATGAAATAGAGGTGATAGAATATTTCTTAAACAATGGATTAGATAAAACAATTATGTAAAAAATTTTGGGTAAATTTAAAATAATTCAAAGTTGTTTTAAAACATTGGTATACATTTATATCTCAAATATAAATAAGAAGAGAGAAACATGGTCTTATTCCATATTGGAATGAAGGTTTTTCAGTTATTAGACTCCACACACTCTAATTGATATTAGAAATATGTTTATACACAAATCCCCTTGACACTAGCCAAATTCAACTCATCACCATCCCACCATGGATGCGACACACTGCATGTATGTTTTATAATATTTTCATAACATAGTGGGTATCAAAATTACTCACCGACTACCTTAGGCTTTCATATTCTCTTACACAGTAAATGATGAGAAATTTGTGTTAATATTTCTTGAATTACAATTGTATATCATTCTTCTTATTTCAATGGTAATTTTCCATTTAAAATGGAAACCTGATTTAAAAAAATATACCTCTTTACTAAGATAAATGCATGGTGTTTCTATCAAAACATTTTAAGCAATTTTCACATGTTTGAAATCCATTCAAAACCAATTACATTAATTTCAAAGTTCTTTTTTACAATTTAATTCTACAATTTAATTTAAATAATTTACAAAAAAACTATTATTAAAATTACAAAATTTAAATCAAAAAATTTCCATAAAAGTGCCTCTATTGAATGGAATTGGGGATTTTCCAAATTCTAATGCCAAAACCATTTAAAATATTCCATTTTCACTGGAATTATATTTTACCATTAAATAAATTTAATGGAATTATAAAAATTCGAATTTAAATCAATAGTTGAAATAAATCAATAAAATTCAATGTTAATAAATTTAGCTAAAAAGGACGGGATCACCTCCCTTCTCCCAAAACTCAACACACACAATGACACCAGTCAATGAGAACGAAAGAGTATAAGACCTTAAAACTCAACATAGAAATGAGATCCAATGTCACAGGTCATATTACAATCAACTTCAAGATGATATATTGAAATACCAAAGGAGGATAAAGAAAAAATGGTGAATAATGAAGAATAACGCTTACCTAGGAATCAAACTGCAAGCATAGAAATGATAAATCATAAAAATAATGTATCTAGAATGGTTGGAGGGATTCAAAATTGCTTGGGGAAGGCATTGGGTGAAGGGATATGAAACTGGAGAAGGGGATAAATCTGAATCTCTGCCATAGTACCTATTAAAATACCACATGTGGGGTATTATACAATTTTTAATTTCCTTTCACTTAGTGAATTAATAAATTTTTGGAACTACTGAAAAACATGATGCCTCAAATAAAAAACTGAATCTCAATTTAAAAATTAATATTTAAATCATTAATTTTATGTGAAGGATCTTTATGATGTGTACCCTTCATAGTGTGAATCCTTTCATGACATGCCTCCAGAAACCATTGCACTTCATGTAACCCATTTACGTGGTGTGTTACCCTTTGGGAGCTAGAAGAAAAGGTCGGTTAAATATGAGAGTCGAAAAAATCTTCGAGTTCACGATTATTGGTATCCTCCCAATTATTTATCAGCCCTAATTAGTCGATGAAAATTAAATCCTACAAAAAGGTTAAATCCATACTTGTCATATCGGTGATAGGATGTTACAACCTCACCACCATAAGACCTTTCTGTCCCCGGAAAGCCTATAAAGAATCTTCCATGCCAAAAAGATAAGGTCGTTGATATCTCATCAGTGCCTCATGTTCCTACACTTCATAAATATCAAATCCATGCTTCAATAAGACATAAACCTTAGGTATCATCCTCCCATGATGTACCTTGGTCTCCAAATCAACTACCCTAATTAGCCACTCAGTCATAGATAAATCAAGTTCAATCTCCAGATCAATATAGCTCAAAACAAGATATGCATCAGATACACACTCTCTCTACAATGATACATGGAATAAGTTATGTATTGTCGCCAACTATAGTGGATTTGCTAAATGGTAGGAATCCTTCCCCACCTGTTCAACAACCATGAAAGGTCCCATGAAACAGGTGGTATGCTTCCCTTGTTTCTCAATCCACCGTTGACCCAACTGACGTTAAAATTTCAAGAAAACCTACTCACCAGTTGAAAATTACAAAGGTTTACATCGATTATCAACATGAGACTTATATCATATCTATGTTTTTATAGTTATCTTCTTAACTAACTAAATCTTTTCTATCAACCCTTGCACTAAACATGGTCCAGCCAAGGAAATCTCACCAATCTTTTACCAACACAAGAGATATTTTCTTGACCGGCCATACAAGGCTACAAAAATATCCATTCTGATCATGGACCAGTAACTATTATTATTAGAAAACTCAACATACCCCAAATAATCATCCTTATCCCCACAAAAGTGGATAACACTAGTGGAAATCATATACCCAAGAATCAATATATATCTCTCTATCTGGAAATTAGATTATGTATTGTAGGTGAAGCTCAAATGGACCTAAGAACCATGTTTTTCTTGAAGGCCTGTCCAAAGTGATAAGTTGATTGAGGACAATTATCTAATACTATAATAGATAGAACTCCGTTCAAATGACCAATATCTTTCAAGTATAGATTTCCCAACTCCTCAACATTTTTTATATCATGAATATGAATGAAATTAGCCAACTTGGATATCCTATTATTCAAAACCAATAACTCATTCTACTTTATCTATGAACAAGGAAACCAACCCACAAATTCCCTAGAGATTTAATCCCACTTCTATGTAGGGTCTCTAAGTGGTATAAAACATCTTGAAGGTTTCTGGTGTTCATATTTCACCTGTTGGAATGTATGGAAATGTGGAAAAAATTCAGTAATTCCCCTTATCATGCCTAGCCACCATAATTTCTACTTTTGTCATAAAACATATTATTGGTTCCTTGGTGGAAATCCCTTTGTAAATTATTAAAATACACCATCACATCCTTCCTTGCCACTGAAGAAACAAAAAAAATATTTTAATATCATAGAACTCCCTTATTAGGGAACGACCACTCTGAAACTATCTCTCCACCATAAAGAGAGTACATATTTCTACATAATAAATCATAAAGATCTTGATCCTAAAGAATATTCTCAAGAAGAGCGGATGTCAGCTAGATTCTTGCTAAAGAAACTTCATCCCCTTTATCCTAAACTCCAATATGAAACTATGAAATCATTTCCATAATATTACACTCTTATAAGGATTGATTCGCTACCTTGTTTGGAAGATCCATGCTTAACGCAGCTATAATAAAATTTCCTTTCCCTAGGTTATATGTGATGTCAAAGTTGAATGATTGTAGGAACTCCACCCAATGCCTATGGCAGAGACTCAAATAATTCGAAGAAAATATGTAACTCATTCTTTTGTGGTCTGAATACATGGTCATACTTTCTCTAAAAATTATGTGTCGCCAATACTTAAATGGGTGAATCAAAACTGCATGATTAGGGTCATGGGTAGGATAATTCTTCTCTTGTGGTCTAAGATGACGATATCTATAAGAAACCACATGATTTCCCTAAATAAAGACACTTACCAGGACTAAACCCAATACATCATAGAAGACCACATAGCCTTAACTGGCCTCTGGAGGAGTCAACATTATTAAAGTTTTCAAAATTATATTCATTTCAACAAAAGAACTCATACATTTGTCATTCCAAGAAAACTCCACACCCGTCCGAGTCAGAGAATTCATCGTAGAATCCAACATTGAGAAATCCTTCACGAACTGATAATAATATCTGGCTATGACCAAGAATAATTGAATCTTGAAGACATTTTGTGGTTTCTCCCAAGTCATAACAAAATTTACCTTCTCAAGATCAAAAAATATACCCTATTAAAAGACCATGTGTCCCCAAAATTTCAATTCATGAATCCCAAAATCACACTTTGAATACTTGATGTAGAGCCAGTGATTTCTCAGTAGACACCAAACAGTTCTCGGATGATGGACATGACACACCACAGAATTATTGAAAATGAGTATGTAACCCACAAATAATACCAAAAAGGTATCCATATGCATGTCAAAAATCATGGTAAATAGTGCCATGAAAACTATAGGACAATTTGATAAACCAAACAGCATAACAAGGTTGTAACGACCTATCAATTCTCGTTGGCCTGAGAGTATAATGAGTCATTTCAAGGCCTTAAGAAACATCCCAAGATTCCAAAGGATGGTAATAAATGTCGAAGGGTTTAAAATATAAGTGGGGGATTATTTAAACTTAAATAAATAAACCAATAAACCTACCAACCATAACCAAACATTCACTATATGATTCATGATCAAATACAAGAAAATGCCACAACTTAATGTATCTCAAAATCACATCAAAGAAAGAAACAATAGAAGAATAACCAAGTATCAATGTACACGGCGGATAGACTACACAAGACTCTCCAATGACCTCAAGAATCCATGATCCACAAGCTCCAAGCTCCAAAATATCCGAACAGCCCAAGCATCATTAGGTAGGGCTAAACACATGTGAAACATTACCTTTTCTCTTGTCCTAGAAGATAGCATCTGCAAAAGCAAAAACATTTCAAAGAAGGGGTGAGTATAAAACTTAGTAGGTTTTCCCCAATGACTCCCATACTCACTCAACTAGGATAGAAGAGTTAGAAAAAAATTATAAAAAACATTTTATATAAAAAAAATTTCAAAAATAGTTTATAAATAAATAAAAACAAGTTTAAAAAACTATTCATTACCAAAAGCATATTAGTGAAATTGAAACAAATTTTCCTAGTAAAATATTTGTCCATAAAAATAACTAAACATTCTTTACATCCATTTCACAATATTCATATATCAACATGCCCAACCATTCCTAAAACCCATGCAACCAAACATGCATGCTACATTATGACAGTTCCATACTCAGAGCATTTTCTCATCGATCTACCAGGTTTTCAAAAGGTAATTGTTTCTCGTGTGCCATTAACCCTTTGGCACTAAGCACGAGGTCATATTTCAACCAAGACCCATGTATGAAATTCCCATGTGCCATTAATCCTTTGTCGCTAACCACAAGGTCATATTTTAACCATTCCTCGTATATGCAACATGAACACACACCACATATTCTAAACGATCATTCTAAAACAACCCTTTCAATTAAACCACCTTTTTATTGAAATCCATTTCTCTCAAAACCATTTCATTGACCAACCATTTCAATTCCAAACCATTTCAATAAAAATCCATTTTTATTGAAAACCATTTCTATTGAAAACCCCTTTTCAACAGCAATTTAGAAATTCCATAAAATCTATAATTTAAAATCATCATTTTAAATTCATGAAGCTAAACCCCCCTTGACCAACTATTCACCAAGATCAAGAAATTTTACAAAAACCATAAATCATCACTAATGAAGATTTTCCACGCATTTCACAATCAATAAACCAATTTTAATCAAATACATTAAATTATAGCAAGATAATATGAGAGTGAAGCCACCTACCTCAAACTTTTGGAAGAAACTTTGAGAACAGACGAAGAACACACAAGAAAACGGGTCGATTCTCCAAGAATGGACTTAGTTCTCTTATCCTAGAAAGATCGCGACACAACAATGAATTATTTGGAATCCAGAAACATAGATCAACCCACTATAGGCTCAGATAAGAATATGAATGGAGATCAAAGAAGTAGATCAAAGAATATCTAAGAAAACATGAAAAATCCAGAATGAATGGTGACATACCTCAAGAAATGGACACGAAATCTCCAAGGGAATGATCTACGTTAGCTCCAACTAATGTGGGAAGGGTTCTCCAGACTTCTAGGGAGATTAATCTTGAAATAGGGGCGTTTTGAAGCCAAAACAAAATATATAGAGAAAAAACGAGTATGATCCTATAAAATAGGATCTAGATTGGACCTCTGCGCATGGTTTGGCCACACGGTTTGGGTCAACCGTGTATGGATCGTGCAACCTTCATTTTTTCCCAAAACTCCTTATAAAACCCCAAAATTCACCCATCCTCCACATTTACCCTTTTTATGGAAACACATTTTTTATGGAAACATACCACTTTATGGAAACACCCATCTTTAAGGAAACAACCCAATTTATGGAAGCAGACAATTTTATGGAAACAACACACTTTATGGAAACAACCAACATTATTGACATACCCAACTTTATTGAGGATATCTATTTTATGGAAAGTATCTATTTTATGGAAACTATCTATTAAAGACACACCAATTACAAAATATGAGGAAAGGGTTTATGTAATCAAAACTGGGGGTAATACATTCTCCCCACCATTGGTCTTTCCGTCCTCAGAAAGTAGAAAAATCTTTCTAGACAAAAAGTGTTTTGGCCACTGCTCTTTCATTTCCTTCTCAGGTTTCCATTTCTCTTTCTGAATCTGACCATGATTCCATAAAAACCACACTAGGCCGATGATTTTCCCACACAAGACTTTCTCTTGTCTATCCATGATCTGCACTAGGATATGTATCAGTGATTCATCTAGTTATTGCTTAACGTGATCCCATCTGATCACATGGTCAAGATCAGGGTGATACTTTTTCAACTGGGATACATGGAACACATTATGAACCTAACTAAACTGTGGTGGTAATTCCAACCGATATGCCACCTCTACAACCTATTATTGTATCTCAAAAGGGCCAATGTATCTTAGATATAACTTGCCCTTCTTCCCAAAGAGATGATGTCCAAGTCTTGGAGAGATCCTCATGAAGAAATGATCACCCACAGTGAATGAAAATGGTCTTCGACAATGATCTGTATATGATTTTTGATGACTCTGAGCCGTCTCCATCCTCTTTATAATCAACTGTATCTTCTCTGTTGTTTCTTAGACAAGGCTTGGCCCGACTAGTGAAGTTTTTCCCGTTTCCACCCAGCAGAGTGGAGAACAACAAGGACGCCCATTAAATGCTACAAATGGAGCCATGAGTACTGAGGCTTGATAGCTTTTATTGTATGAGAACTCCACTAAGGGTATATGCTCCTCCAATGAGCCCCCAAAATCCATTACACAAGCCTGCAACATGTCTTTAATCGTTTGTATCATCTGCTCAGATTTCCCATTTGTATGAGGATGATACGTCATGATCACAATCAACTGAGTCCAACGGGATTGCTGTAAGGATTTCCAGAAATGAGACATGAACCTCAGATCTCTATATGAGACTATCGAAACTGGTACACCATTCCTCTTTACCACTTCTTGGATATATATTTTTTAAAGATCCTCCACTATATGAGTTTCACGAATATGTATGAAATAGTACGACTTATTTAGACGATCCACGATCACCCAAATGGCATCGTGTTTCGGGACCGTTCATGGAAGACCTATAACAAAATCCATTTCTATTTGATCTAATTTCAACACTAGGATGGGCAATGATTGTAACATACCTGCTGGTCTCTGATGTTCTGATTTAACCTACTGACAAGTTAAGCACCACGAGATGAACTCATCCACATTCCTTTTCTTGTTTCTCCACCAAAACTGCACCTTCAATGCCTTATGCATCTTCTATGTGCATGGATGTACAACCCATCTCAAATAGTTGTATAAATGAAGGATTTGTTCCTGAAAAACCATAGGTACAACCATCCGATCTCTGAAACAAAAAACTAAACCCCCATCAAGTTTCCAGCCATCAATAGTCTCCCCACCATTGAGTTTTGACCTTACAACAAGAAATTATGCATCATATGTTTGTGCCTCTATGATCATTTTTACTAAATCAAGAACAAGAGTAGATAAAAACAAAACTGCAACATCACTAATGTCTTCACATTCCACATGCATGTTTTCTAAGACCTACATCAACTTCCATTCATTTGAACTTCTTTTTCCAACTGAGCACATCACTTTCTAGTCAATTCTTTGGCCACCAAATTTACTTTCCCCAGTGTGTAAATGAAGTCAAATTAAAAATTTTGGAGATACTCCATCCATATCCTTTTCCACAGATTCAAATATCGCTATGAGAAAATGTGTTTCATGATTTTTTGAACCATAAACACAGTAAATTTCACACCAAAGAGATAATGACTTCATGTTTTCAAAGCATAGATAACTACAGCTAACTCCAAATCATGTGTTGGGTAATTATTCTCATGAACACTCAACTATCTTGAACCATAAGCAACTACATGATCTCTTTTCATGAGAACACAACCCAACCCTAATACTAAAGCATCATAATACACCACATACCCCTATCCTGATTCTGGCATGATCAAGATAGGTGTTGATGTAATCTGATCTTTCGGTTCCTGGAAAGACTTATAAAATTACTCTGTCCATTGGAATGGATCATTCTTCTTTGTCAGAGCTATCAATGGTGAAGCTAGTCATGAGAAATCATTAACAAAGCATTGGAAGTAACCAGCTAGACCATGAAAGCTTCATATCTCAAAAACATTATTTGGTGGTTGATAAGAGATAACGACTTCTATCCTTTCAGGAACAATAGAAACGCCTTTCTCGGAAATGACATGGCCAAGAAAACGTACTTCTTGTATCCAAAAATCACACTTTGAAAATTTTTCATACAAACAATGAACTCTCAGGATTTGTAACACTTTTTCCAAGTGCACCTCAGGATCAACCATTGTCTTCGAATAGACCAAAATGTCATCTACAATCACCATAGAAAGTGAATCCAGATATTGTAGAAATATCTATTTTATCAATTCCATGAAGACCACTGGTGCATTTGTTAGACCTAAAGGAATGACTATATATTCATAGTGGCCATATATAATTCTGAAAGCTGCCTTGGAATACCCTCTTTCCGAACACTCAATTGGTTATATCTTGATCATATGTCAATCTTAGAGTACCACTAATCTCCCCTTAATTAACTAAACAGATCATCAATGCATGGAAGTGGACGTCTTTTCATTATTGTAAATTCTTTAAGCTTACGATAATCAACACACAACCGAAGAGTTCTATCTACCTTCTTCATGAACAAAACTACTGCTTCCCATGGAGAAGTTCTTGGTCGAATTAAACCCTTGCTTTCCAGATCCTCTAATGCCACATTAAATTCTCATAACTCTGTTGGTGTTATCCTATAAGACGGAAGGAAAATTAGACTGGTCCCTGGAGGGAGATCAATCGTAAACTCCACTTCCCTTAGAGGTGGTAACCCTAAGATGTTCTTGGGAAAGACATCTAGAAATTGATACACAACCGTAGGAAAAAAAATTTCCTCAATCTCATCCATTGATTTCAATGTCAATGATTCCATTTGGTAAGATATCGTTCCCACCATTTCTTCCAACAATATTTTTCACTCTTCTTTACAATCCTCTCTCCACTAATGAGAAGCCAGATGTTATCCTCAGTCATGAAACTAATATTTCTCCTATAACAGTAGATTTGAGCCCTGAATATTGTCATCCAATCCATACCTAGGATTACATCATAGAAATCCATATCCAACTTCGAGAAGTCCCATTTTTTCATAACTCCATCAAAATTTATAGCACATGCTCTACACAAAAAGTCTTCACATTCTCTTTCACCAAGAGAAGTTTGTAGTTTCAAAACAGAAGGCATCATTTCCAGTTTTAAACATAGAAATTCAACAGCATGAGAAGAAATGAATGAATGTGATGCACTAGTATCAAACAACACTTGAAAAAAGGTAAATTCAAAATAATTGTACCTCTCATTATAGATAGTCCAACCTAATCATCAAAAATCATCTAATCATCTCCATACAACTATTTCATCACTACACGGTTCTCCTTGTTTCCTTGATGATATTGCCCTAGTTGAGGATTCATGGTATTTCTATAATCACCATGGCTAGCTATGCTCTACTGACGATACTGGTTTTGTTTTCCTCGTCTAGTCGAAGCATAATATTCTTGCGACACCTGAGAAATTTATCAAGCACCAAAACTTAGAGCACTACGAAAATAGTGCTTGAGATGTCCCATCTTGTTTAAATTATGACATGCTCTCGCTTGTGCTGTATAATCTATCTTTATGTGGTCAAGTGAAACACATTGAAAACAAACTCCTTTTCTCTAGAGAGGTGGAGGAAGGTTTACTGATCCTTCCGTCTGGTTCTGATTTTCACTTGCACCTTGGAAATAGGTGTCTCTTTTCTGATTGTTACTAATGGCTAAGTTCCCACCATTTCCTGAATGTATAATCATGCCTCCTCCCATAGATCCTGAGATATCACGTTCAGCCACAGTCGCTCTGTTCACCATCTATATATAATATGTAATACAAAGAACTATATTTTTTTATCAAATATTTTTTTTGTAGCCCTGATTCGATGATTCATGCCTTAAAATAGGCACTTGCCGCAACTTCTGGTGCAAAGTGTACTAAGTTCATGAACTAATTTTCATACACTGTGACAGAGAGACTCTCTTTTTTAAAGCTGAAGAGGTCTGTTGTTTTTTGGATCTTGAATGTGTGAGGATAGAATTGTTTGTTGAACAATTCCTAAAAATACTCTCAGGTAATTTTTTCATCCAATTTATCTTGCACCGCCAAATACCACCACCGACATGTAAGATCCTCAAGCATATACGTCTCTACTTTTAGGTGGATTTTTCTTCATGAACAGGATGGTATAATCCACATGTCGTGGATTATTCCTCTGGTTCCCTATGTATGCAACTTGAAAAGCATGGATAATACTCTAAACTAGCTCTTGGTTCAAATGTTCTTTAGGTGCAACCACATTCTCCGCAGCTTCTTTAGGTTGGTTTCGGAGACACCTACTAGGTTCCATTTTCTAAACTTACAACATACTCCTTTAATATCTTTATCTAGAAAATTTTGTCTTAAAATTTCAAATTCTATAACATCAAATATCACTAAATTTTTTTCCATAACAACCTATTTCCCATGTTCAACCATTTTTTAAAACAGTTCACACACTTTTGAAAATTAAACCATTTTCAAAATTCGAAAAGCATTCTTTTTTTGAAAATCGTTCATTTGAAAACCAATTACATTCTTTTTCATAACTCCTTTGCTCACATTTTTTAAATTGGTGTTTATTTAATAGATATTTTCCATAAAATATAGAGATTTCATAAAATATAGAGTTTCCATAATGTTGACTGTTTCCATAATGTTGGTTGTTTCCACAAAGTGGGTTGTTTCTATAAAGTGGGGTGTTTCCATAAAGTGGGTTGTTTCCAAAAAGTGGGGTGTTTCCAAAAAGTGGGATGTTTCTATAAAAATGTGGTTCCATAAAATGGGTAAAAGATAAGGATGGGAGAGTTTTGGGGTTTTATAGGGATTGTTGGGACCAAAAGGAAGGTTGCACGATCCATACACGGTTGACCCAAACCGTGTGGTCAAACCTTGCACAGAGGTTAAATCTATATCCTATTTTCTAGGAGATTACTCTTTTTTCTCTATATATTTTTTGGCTTCCAAATTCCCCTATTTTGAGAATACTTTCACTAGAAGGCTGGAGAACCCTCCCCACACAAGTTGGAGCCAACCTAGAGCCTTACCTTGGTGATGTCGAATCTGATTCATGAGGTATGTCACCATTCTTTCTGACAATCCTACTCTTTTCTAAGATTCCCACCTAAGGAATAGACAAGAAGGTATTTCATCTCCAAAACAAGGAACATCGATGAATAAATGTTAAGAAAGGACCGAACAAGCTAATGACATTTGTAATGAATCGCCAATTCTCATTGTCTTGAGAGTACAACGAGTCATTACTAGGCCTTAAGCGACATCCCCATGATGCCGAAGGCTGGCAATAAATGCTTAAGTGTTTCAAATACAAGTGTGGGATGATTTAATATTTAATAAATAAACCAATAAACATACCATTGATAACCAAATATTCACTATATGATGCATGAACAAATGGATGACAACTCAATAATTTCATGTATCTCAAAATCACATCAAATAAGAAACAACCAAATAATAACCAAGTATCAAAGAACACAGCAGATAGACTACACAAGACTCTCTAATTACCTCGGGACTCTATGCTCCACGAGCTCCATGATCCAAAATCATTGGACAACCCAAACATCACGAGGTAGTGTTAAACACATGTGAAACATTACCTTTTCCCTTTTCCTAGAATATAGAATCTACAAAAGCACAAAAGTTCCAAAGTAGGGGTGAGTATAAAACTCAGTAGGTTTTCCCCCAATGACATCCCTACTCACGCCACTAGGATAGAAGATTTAGCAACAATTATATAAAAATATTTATATAAAAAAATTCCCAAAAACAGTTTATAACTAAATAAACACATGTTTCCCAAAGTATTCATTACCAAAATCATACAAGTGAAATTGAAACCAATTTTACCAGCAAGATATTTTTCCATTAAAATAACTAATCAATCATTACAACCATTTCACAATATCCCTTTATCAGTATGCCCAACCATTCCTCAAAACCATGCAACCAACCATGCGTGCTACGTTATGAAAGTTCCATACTCATGACCGGTTTCTCGTCGATCTACCAAGTCTTCCCAAGGTAATTTTTTCCCATGTTCCATAAACACTTTGGCACCGAGAACAAGGTCATATTTCAACCAAGCCCCATGTATGAAATTACCATGTTCCATTAAACCTTTGGCACTGAGAACAAGGTAATTTTCAACTAAGCCTTGTATATGAAACATGAACACACACCACATATTCCCAACGATCATGCCAAAAGAACCCTTTCAATAGAAACACTTTTTTATTAAAATCTATTTTAGTCAAAACCATTTCAATGAAAAACCATTTCAATTTCAAACCATTTAAAAAAACTCTATTTTTATTGAAAAACATTTCTATTGAAAACCACATTTTCATCAACCATTTAAAAATTCCATAAAATCTATAATTTAAAATCATCATTTTAAATTCATGAGACAAAACCACCTTTTCACAACTATTCACCAAGATCACGCAATTTCCTAAAAACCACAAATCATCACAAATGAATATTTTTCCACGAATTTTACAATAAATAAACTAATATGAACCTAATCCAATCAATTCATGCAAGAATATATGATATTGAACCACCGACCTCAAAGGTTTTGAAGAAACATTGACAATATTCAAAGAACGCAGAAGAAAGCAGGTCGATTCTCAAACAATGGACCTAGTTCTCTTATCCTAAAAATAACATGACTCAAAATTGAATTATTTGGAATCCAAAAATTTAGATCTACCCACTATAGGTTCAGATATGAGAAATAATTGAGATCAGAGATGTAGATCTAATAAGATCTAAGAAAACATGACTAATCTAGAAAAAATGGTGACATAACTCAAGAATCGGACTCGAAATCACCAATGGAAATCTCTGGGTTGGCTCCAACTCTTGTGGGGAGGGTTATCTAGAATTATAGGGAGAGTAATCTTGAAATAAGTGTGTTTTAAAGACAAACGAAATATAGAGATCAAAAACAAGTAAGCTCCTAGATAATAATATCTAGACTTGACCTCTACACAAGGTTTGACCCCAGGGTTTGGTTAAACCATGTATGGATCATGCGACCTTCCTTTTGGTCCCAACAATACTTATAAAACCCCAAACTCTCCCATCCTTCACCTTTACCCTTTTTATGGAAACAAATTTTTTAGGGAAACATCCCACATTATGGAAACACCCAACTTTATGGAAACAACCCACTTTATGGAAACACCCCACTTTATAGAAACAACCAACTTTATGGAAATAACCAACATTATGAAAATAACAAACTTTATGGAAACTATATATTTTATAGAAGCTATCTATTTTAGGGAAACTATCTGTTAAAGACACAAAAATTAAAAAACACGAAGAAAGGGGTTACGTACCTAAAAACGAGGGTACTATAAAGGTAGTCACAATGGTCGTACCTACTCCAAAAGGTGGTTTTCTAAATGTCATATTCTTTTCTCCTCAAGTAATGGTAACCAGATCGAAGGTTGATCTTTGAAAACAACTTCACATCTTTCAAATTATCATATATATCATCAATCAGTATCAATGGATACTTATTCTTTACTATAAGTCGATTGAGTTTTCGGTAGTCAATGCATAAGAGAAGAGAACCATGAGATTTCTTAGCGAAGAGAACTGGTTCCACCCAGGGTGACACACATGGGTGTATAAATCCTTTCTCAAGAAGACCTTCCAACCCAAAGTTCTACTCTTTCATTTCAGTTATATCCATTCTATAAAATTAAATTGAAACAAGTTGACTTCCAAAGATTATGTCAATGGAAAAATTAAACTCCCATACTGGTGGAAAACTAGAGAGGTCAAAAGAAAATACTTCATGAATGTTGAAAAAAACTAGAGAGAGATCATCACTCAAGGATTCTCACTCCCAATCAAAATAAAAAATTAGCATTACTTTCCAAAACACTGGATAAGAAAGTTAATCATTTTCTCGACCTTGGGTTCCATTCTCTCTAAAAGACAAGAGATGCACCATTTGGTGCAGTAAGGTAGACCCGTTGAAGATAACAATCAATCCGAGATTTATTAGAAATGAGCCCATTTATATTGAATATGACATAAAGAGATTCCATGTTGAGGACTATAAAAATCCAAGCCATATCGACAATGGATAGAGAGAATACACAAGGAAGACTAAGGAGACCATACTCCCTCTTTTCCCATGGGGTGTAGTAATATCCATTGTAAAAGACAAAATATAAATAATAATATTATCCAAATTAATTATAAAAGTTCTGATTAATTAGTGGTATTCACCTGTATAAAATAGATCAGTCATTAATGGAAAATCTAAAGTAATTGTACCACTCATAGCTATGGTACTCAGGTATTCTACCTCTGGATACTCTTCCACTACCTAAAGTATATTCATTCCGGATGTCTGTGGATAAAACCATTTTATATTTGAATCCTATGGATTCCCCTCAGTTTTAGGAGGATATTATTGTCCTATTTCACTATGCCAAGTGGAAAAGTTATGGAGGAATCATTATAAGTGTCTAGAATGTCTGCAGGACCTATAGTTATCAGGTGCCTTAGTGACAAACCTCTTAGAATGTCTGGTCTTTCCACACCGATAGAAATGTAATAGAATTCCTCCTAGTCATTTAGAAGGTCTATAATGACCCTTTTGTTGAGAACTATCATGAGAATCATAATGATTCATTTTTCACATGATGGAGCTCACTCTATCTCTAGGGGAGAATGAAACTCTTGATGAACCTAACTTGCCATATAATTCCATATCGAACATCATCTCTCTTTCCAGTACACATCAAACTATGTTGTAATATTTAGTAAGAAAACATAATAATTGATATTCGATTGAATTACTAACTCAAACTGTTGAGCCTTCATCCTCTCATTAGATACAATATCAGTTGAAAATTTCACTAACTTAGTAAAGAAATTTAAATAATCAGGTAGGGGTTTTTTTCCCATCTCAAGCATAAAAAACAAAATAACCTTGGCAAACACCATAGACTCTTGATAGACTAGTTAGTAAAAATAACATTGAATTATTTCCACTCTAATCGCTCAAGTTTATTTTTCATCACCATAATGTCACAGAATCTCCTACTAAGTCTTTCCAACATGAAGGTGGCACACTTTACCTTCATCTCATTTGGTGTCTCGATGAACTAATCAAACATTCTCTCCTTCCCAACCATTCCTCATCATGTTAGGGATCAGTGTAATATTTGAAGACTAGTGGGTTTTGGTGAATGAACTATTTAGAATGATTTCGAAGAACATCCCCCTAAGGATCCATAGTAGGTTCATAAACGAGAACTGAAGGTGGTGACTGCCCTAGAGCTTGGACAGTGTGCACAATCACCTCAACAATATTTGGGTCCACTGGAAGATTTGCTCATTATATTTTAGTAGTAGTATCATCTTGGATCTGATATTTACAACTTATCAGAGGCATTATGCTACACAACATCATCATACAACAAGGAAGTCATTAGACTGACACTCAAACTGATCAATACGGGAAATTATTTCCAAGTAACAAAACAAAGCGATTTGGATTCCACTACATCCAAATCACAATAGGAGAAATACTAGAACTAATCCACCAAACACATTTTTCTAACCAACTTTGGTGACTTAAAATTCATTGCAGTGAGAGATGTCTAGGAACTCAATCAGAACTACCTCATATGTCCTCAAAATATTTCAACTACATACTAACTTTAAGATAAAATATCAATTTCTCCCATTGTTACCATTTGGTCACAAAACATCCTGAGTAACCTGGTAACTTTATAATTGAGTTGGTCCTAACATAGCCTGATGGGAATTCTCGATCCCCATTGGACGGATACTAGCACCTAACATCATAAATAAATATCTTTATTAGGGATTTAACTTTACTCTACACATATATTAAATTACATCATAAAAGATTGAAATTATTTATTTAAAATCATTCTAATATATTTAATATTTACAATGATCTCCCAAAATTAATTTAATGAAAACTATATATTAAATAGAATAATGTTTAAGACTTACTGTTATACAATAAATATAGATATTAGATGAAATCCCTAATCAGGTGATTTATTTGGTAGGGTATATGTATTAAATTTAAGATGTAAAATAATATATTTTTATAGTAAATAGATTTTTATGAATTCTCTAAACACACATAAATCCAAATGTCTCCACTGTTAATGGTTGGGACCACAAAACAATTCATCATAAATATCAACTTAGAACTCTTATATTATTTCAAATGTGGATGATTGAGGATATCCTATTTCATGAAAATGGGAAAATGATATACCATTAAATGACCTAATGAATCCAAAGACTTATATTGTTTTTGAATTTGATTAAATAAATGGATTAATTTTAAACACTTCCTATCATACTAGGTGATAAAAATAAATTTTTTTGAGAAAAAAACTTCTCACATGATTGGAATGGGAATGTATAGTGTATTACATCAATGAGTGCAGTGCTGTTTCAAGAGGAGTAATAAGTAGATAAAGAATATAAAAAGAATTTTAGTAATAAAAAAATTATTAAATGAATAATACAAGAATGTAATATATAAAAGATAATAACAATATATCTCAATGATAAATATTTAGAAACATAAAAAATTATTAGGTTAAATATTTCAGCAACTAAACATTATTCATCATGAAAAAAAGAATCCATTAAAATCAGTTAATGAATAATAAAATGATGAAAATAATGTGTATCATAGTTAATGGTTTAACTATATTAGGAACTATAATAAATAAGTGATCAATTAATTTAACCAAATAAAATTAATGGTATTGTTAATGTTTTCATATAATGCTTGAAATAATTAAATGATGAGGTATATATATTAAAAGAAGAATTAGATGTCTTCATATCATATAATTCATAAAATATAGAAAATATAATTTAGTTAAAGGTCCTGATTAATTCAAAAACATTAATTATTGAAATTTTTATTATAATAGTGAAAAAGATTTTTGAAAATTAATGAGCTCATGGACAAAGTATTACAATAATGAAGATAACATAGTGATCAAATTAAAATCATTACTCCTAGCACATTATATTTTAAAAAAATGAATTATAAAACATTAAAAATTAAATTTAAATATTTATTACATGTTAAAGGAAGGTTTTTAAATGTTTTAATAAACAATAATCAAATCTATATTGAAATGTGTTTTTTTCAATACTATGTAACCAAATAGATGTTATGATATAAATTAAATGAGAAATGAATAGTCTATTAAAGAAGATTTATTTTGGTAAATCAAAAAAAATGTTTTCAATTAAAAATAACATTCAATTAAATTCATTAAAAATATGACGTATTTATTTTTTAAATTATGTATACCCAATCATTTTGAACTCTTTCTCATAATTCAAATGAAAATATAAAGAAATTAGATTGTAAAAAAGATAAATCAGTTTTCTTATAATTCAAAAAATGGTTTCCCATGGTTATTATTATTATTATTAGTTATAATTAAGTGGATTTATATTATTTATCAATAATAAAATGTATTATAATAGTGAGGTGTAAATACGCAAATCCTTGTATATTTCACTAGAGATATTATAAGAAATAATTGGAACTAGAAAAAATCCTATGAAGGAAGAAGATTACCTTTGGTGTCATGATAGGGAAGTTAAAGAGAAAAATCATTTCGAAACAACCCCAAAAATATCAACAAAGAGTTTCAGTCATGGGAAGGAAAATGCTATTGAATTTTTCCTTATGAAATATAATCAAAAATAGTTATCAATTTCTGATGGTGGGTGTAATTATTATATGACATGAGAAATAATTAGTGAAGAACATTGTTCAAAATTAAGATGGTAATATCGGTTTTGGAAATTATAAAGAACTAAAAAGGATTTTATGAAAGAAAAAAATTGGTCAGAAAGACATGAGAATGACTGATGTAAAAAATCATAATGACTTATGATATAATTTTTTGACTGTTATCCTACATTGTAACTATGGGCATGCAATTCACTTCACCCAATTAACATTCATGATCCAAAAAGAATATGGATATATTTTATTGAATGTAATTGATAAATGAGAAGTATTTATCAAATTACAAATAATGAGTAAAAAAATTTCTCTCAAAAAAGGATAAAGACAAATTATTCCATAAATGTATTTTCAAATTAAATCAAAACCCATTGCTATAATATTTTTGGTGTTGTGGTTTTTGGAATTTTCTAAATAAAAAAACATAATTACTTTACTTTATGAACATTCTATGTGGAAATAAACATCCATATGATATTTAAGAATATGGAAACTAATACCATGAAATTTTTAATTTTTTTTACATAAATGTTGTAAATCGAATAAAAAAATAAATGTGATTGATACTATATATTTTTCATTTAGGATTATAGTAATATTTCATGTTTTTTGTTTAATGTACCTAAAATATATGTTTCTAATTTAATCAATATGCAATGGAGTGCATATGTAAAATATTATGAATAAGATTTAAACATTTTGATCTAATAAAATAATAGAGTTATCAACTCAAATATTAGAATATTTTAATGTTATGAAATGAAATATTCCATTATTACATTGTTTTTAGGGTACAAAAAGAAAATATATTTAGCTAGTTAATTAATCGCGTGATCAAAAATAAGAAATTAATAATGATAATTGTTTAGGTAAACTCAAAAAATATATAAATACATACTTTTGAATTATATTTTCTAAAATAATTGTGAATTGTTGAGACATAGTTAAAAGAGGAATCCCTATTATATGTGGTAAAATGAATATTAATGTTTGATGTTATTTATCACTTTTTGATATAAATTTTATAACAAGATTAAATATTATATAAAAAAAATTAAAAAGTTATGTTTTTAATATTATTTTTCATGAATTTTAATTAAAGGTAAATAAAATAAATTATTCATAAAAATCCCTAGAAATATGACTATAATTTGATATATCATGTGGATGAAGAACACTTCCTAAAATATTCAAATAGTTAATAAATCAATGAAGCTAAGGATAATTAGATCATATATATTTAAGATCAATAATAATAAATGATGATTTAGAAACTTTTTTTTTTAAATTTTGAAGTTTTAAATTGAACTTAAATACCATAAATACTAAAAATTTAAACAAGGTAATGTGAAATTTATAATGAAAATATTATTGGTGATAAAAATAATTATTCCAAGTAAGAATAATTAATATTTATTATTATTCTAAATAAATTCTATCGGTTTTAATGTATGATTGTTTGGTAAAATTGTTAACAAAAAATACTTGAAAAATATAGAATAATGACAAATTTTTAACTTATTCAATGCAAAATGAAAAATAAATTTACTGAAATAAAATAGTCCGTCCAAAAGGAGGTGAAAAATATTGAAATGTGACTTACAATAATTGTTGAATTTTATAGAGTATTTATACTAAAAATCAATTATTTCATGGACATGAGATATTTTCCCTAGCTAAGGGGGATAAATAAATATGTCAAATCATATAAATTGTAATTCAATGAAAATTAAAATAACCATTTAATTGGATTTTTATCCAAAATTTATCATTGGATTGTGGGAAGAAAATTTTTATATAAGGAAATATTATGGTTCTATTCTTAATAATTATTACATCATGATTTTTAAAATAAATAGGGTGTAATATTTCATGAACCAAAAACCAAAGGAACTTTATTCATGGAATAATCAATTCATAATGAATACCATATTTACGTGAGGTAGAGTTGATCATAATAGATATGTGGAGAATATAAAATATATATACTAATAATGTTGGTTTATATTGAAATCATTATATTTTTCTGATAAAATGAAATAAAATATGAAAGATTACTATATTCATTAAGAATGAATTTTTCATGTATTGATTATTAAAGAAAAATTTTTATTTATCATATATTATATTGAAAGGAATTCTTAAAAATTTATTACAAATATAGCATTAAATTATTTTGAAATAAAGGATATAAAACTTAGGTAAAATACCATTATTAATATTAATAAGTTATCAATGGTTGAAGGAGTATGGTGGTTAATGTCACAAAATAAAAAATAATAATTTGATTCTTATACTCATTGAAAATTACCTAGATTGATATCATATCAACATTTAAATTAATAAATAATCAATGTAACCCAAAACAATAGAGTTTTTCATGATAAATAGAATACCTTGTTAAATAAATGTCTCTATTGATTATGAAATATTCTGTAAAGAATTAAATGAATTGAAATTATTAGGGTTTAATAATGATGTTTTTTCTACTTTAGTAGATGATCAAAAATTCTCATCACAAGTTATAATCATTCATAGAGACAAACTCATAAAATTTATTAGTAATAAGAAATTATATTTCTATGTGTATAATGGAACAATAATACATAGAGATAACTCAGTCTTACTAAAGTTTATATGTGAAAATTAGTAGTTGTATAATAATTAATATGAGTTTAACACATGAATCTCAATTATTTAAAACAATAATTTTGTTTCTAAATATAATATTTTTTACTTATTAATCTATGTTTAAGAATAGATAATTTGAAACTCTACTTATGGTATATTTTTTTACTAATTTTGATGAGTTATTGGTTAAATTGATATGAAATATGATATTTTTTTGTGAATATATTGGCTTCATTATCTAATAGGTTGAAAATAAGAAAGGATCATATTGTTTTAATCAAATAAATTAGGTCATAGAGCGAACCAAAATATTGTTTCATTATTTATTATGTAAGAGTGGTCAGAAATTAACTTATTAAGGATGTTTGATCCTTATAATGGTATTTAATTTCTAGTATAAGAGTTATGTTTTTGTTCATGGTTATACATTTAATTTAATTAATTTTTTTAATAATTTCAATAGATAATTTAGTTTCTATGGATATCATAACATATAAAAATTATACAGATGTGAAATTTAAGAGGCATTTTAGAAAGATAATTTTAGCCATGTTTTTTAAAATTTATATTATATCATGTGGTCTTAGATTCGATTAATTTAATTTTTAAACTATGTATATACATATTAATATATATTAAGAAATTAAATTTTACTGGTTGGGTTTCTAAGAAAACCCAAATGGGGGTATTATTGGGCCTAATATATATTTTCATGTGGGGTTTTATTTTTTTATAAATGATGTGATGTTATTAAATAACCAATTCTTGGAACCCATGATTAGGGATAGAATAATTAATCTCATGAGGAAATGGATTCTATGATCCAAAAATATATCGATTTTCAATGATGAATTAATACATATCCTAGACCAATTCAAGAAGTGTAACAATAATCATTAAATACAATTCATTCATTGGTAATTCAATGTATAAAAGAACTTATCACCTTCTCATTTATATATTAAAACACTTCAATAGAATAAATATCTACATTAATCCATTGTTCTTATTGGTAATAGAAATCATATTTGTTTTCATATGAGATAAATCGAAAATGATCCTCCTATAATTTCTAAATAGAATATTTAATGTTTTTAAATTAGTAATTTCATCATGTGATACTACTTAATCAATTGTTTAAATCCCCTAATGACTAATAAATATTGTCTTATAAGACACATAATTTCTAATTAAATTCACCTCAATTGTCAAAAAATTAAACTTGGTATAGTTTCTATATATTTTTCGTATAATTATATCTAAAATATCTATCAATTACATTTTATACTCCTCCCTTATCTATGAATCCACCAGTATCTTATCAATGAGAAACACCATGAATATATCTATAACATCTAGAATAGTTAGTTAATTAGAGCTATAATTTCATTCAAAGAATTCATGAATCCAAATGGAATCACTTTGATTTTAAAATTTGGTAATTAAAATGAAATAACTTATTATAATTGTCTCTAGTTATGTAGAAATGTTCATGTCACAAGAATAGTCAAGGAAGGTCCAGCCTGTTCGAAGAGAATATAAGCCCAAAGGTCCCATAATTCTTCTTAAGGGTCTCCCTCATGAATGTATTTTACTTTTCAAATAGATATATCTCAATAAGATCCCTATATTATAATTTCACTTTGAGAAAGCATTAATACATGATAATGTTCCTCTATGACTCGAACAACACATCAAGACCGCACGAACGATAAATAATGTCTTCACGAGAACAAAATTCAATCTCATGGAGTGTTTCTAGTCTTCCAATCCCATCATTCTTTGTGAAGGCCACCAATCATCAAAAAACCCCTTTACAAATAATACCCCACTCATTCTAATATTTTAGGTATGGTTATATGACCTTTTAGCTTCAGAACTGGTCCCAATTCGCGATCCTCTATTACATATTGAACCATATAAAAATGGATCACCAATGGTATCCAATTCCTATGAAAACCTTTTACTTTATTCCATAAGATCCTACACCCAAATTATAGATTTACTTGGTGAATTCCTGCACCCTTCACAAAAATTAGAAGGTCTCATGGAGAACTTTAGGCTTCGTGAATAATGTAGCCTTCACGAATAACTCCCTTTTTGAACCCGGATTTTCCTCTAAGTTAGGGGATCACTGTTTCACAAATCATACCCCTTATCGAATACACTAAACTTTTCAAAGAATATGTTATTAATTAATAAAATCTTGGTATGGCCCTAGATTTCACGAAACGCATTCTAAGGGCCTCTCCATGGTGCCTTCCTTCTGAAGACACTCCTCCATAAAGGTTGGGTTCCCAAGGCCCCCACACCCATCCAAGTCTAGTCAAGATACATTTCTAGTGCCTATGTGACAAGGTCCACCCACTCTTATGTTTTCCCAATACACCTCAACTCTGGTTCGAGCCTAACATATACATTATTCTTCTCGACATATGTTGCATAATCAATAATTCTTCTTATCCTAGGGACAAGAACATGGACCTCATGAGTGACCAATCCTCCTGTCATCATACCCTAGAAGTTCCATATTCATTCCTCTCTTAGGGGATCATGAGAAATTATCACGTTATCCCTAGGTGTCTAGATTTAGTTCACCCCCATCTGAACTGTATGACGTTAAATTTTCTAGTTTGACATCCAAGTCGTATGAAATTAAAATACATGAAAACATCCTTAGAACATGATGTAAAAGTATATTCTCACCATATAAAATAATCATTGGATGATCCATGAATTGGTGTAATGGGATGAACTTCTACTGGATTTCATGTGTACAACTAACATTTAATTAGATCATATTGGCCTCAAACTAGGTGTAGGCCACAACCCATTCTAAACTACATGGTTATTGATTACTAACTAGCTCTTATACATAATATGCCTCTATGAGGTCCAAATTCAGCATCCAATTTATTTTTAAAATTATCCAAGCCACAACCCTATTAAAATCATTTCCATCACCTAGGATTCCACATATCTTCTAGGTCCTGTAGGTGGTTTAATTCATATGTCCCATAAAAAATTAAACTAATACAAATCCTCTAGAAAAGGTAATATTCAATTCTTAATCCCCATACAATCCCTTCTAGATGATCTATTCAGGAAATGAGGGTCCTTACCATGGGATGTTAAATATCATGGTTCTATCCTACCACATGAACCTAAATTGCGGCATCAAACTATGTTGGTATTGAACCCTGTTTTTTAAATATGGTACACAGGACACCTCTCTAAGGTTTAGTCTTAATAAATGGTAAAATTATGGTTTCCCTCATATGTACCCTGTTTCTTGGATCCACCTCCAAGGGAGTTCTAATCCATCCATATTAATCCTCCTCAAGGGGCATTCTGATCTACATCTACTGGGTTTCCCTACCATGGGAATTCCTATCCATCGGAAAACCTACATGATCCAAAATATTCTATTTATGGAGAAAACCTCCTAGTTTCACCTACATATAGAATTCCCATCCATCGAAACACCTTTAGGTTTGACATATTTCCACCTAGGGACGGACCATCTTGGTTTGGCCTCCATGGGTCATTAGATCTACCCATCCTAGTTATGCCCCCATCGGCTATTAGATCCAACCTTTATAGTTATACCTCCTTGAGCCTTTCTAATCAATAATTTAGGATCATCGACAATGGGTCATTCATATCCATTGGTAACCTATCTGGGTCTTCCATCCTGGGGATGAACCTTCTTTATTTCCCTCCTTAGGTCCTTCTAATGAACCTCATCCTTCCTACACAAGGAAATACACTCATTCCCCAATCTATCTCTACATGATTTTCTGAACTGTCTCCACATGAAATATAACTTGTGACACAAAACACATACTCTGGGAAAATCATGTGATTGTTTAGGTAAATCCTTTTATGATTCATGCCTTTAGGTTTGTAACCTCATGGTCTACATGGAATGCCCTGGGATCCTCACCCTATGATTCATCAATAAGATTCCCTACCAAGAGGAAGAATACCGGGGGCCAATGCACCCAATGTCTATACATGGACAATGATTCCCAACATGACAACTCTCATAGCTGGATGTTGCCTCCCCATAAATATGGAATCATAGTTTATAGATAGAATAATTGTAATTAACTAATTTACACAAAGTGATGGCACTTGTAATGAGTTCCTAAAATATGATTTGAATCTCTATGGGGGACCCGGACAAGGAAATGTGTTCCAAAGAGGAATCCATGTAATGAGGAACTGATATACCATCATCCTATTTGGATCAAGAAGCATACATTATTGTTGAATGTGATGATAGATTCATGCCATTGGAATTAAGGAATGTAGGGAAACAAACAATCCAATGGGCATATTCACATGCGAACACAGAGGTGTGCCCCAAAAAATCATCATAAATTGAAATGGGAAACCAGATGTGAAACTCTTATCCTCAATATGGGGACTTTTATAATTTGATACATCAGAATATTATCATTTGACCGGATCCACAAATTTAGCTTGAGGTCCCACCAAACAGAACAATAGACCAAACATAGAACTCTCCAAGAAATAAGTGCAGTTTGAAATTGGGAATCCAAGGATGTCAGCATTGTCATCTTGGATTATTCTCTATCTCTAGAAGACTGGATGAAATTGTAGAATTGGAAATTGACTTCCTTTTATGCCCACTTAGTTCTGAATCCACATTCCTTATTGGACTCCAAATATAGTAAATCATTATCCAATAACACATCGGAACCGGGGGAGACAAGAATACAACAATCTGACATGACTCCTCCTTTTCCATGAAATTAAATTTCAGGCACCCACACCCCATCTCACCCATTGAAATTATCTAGTGGAGAGTGATCAACACATTATTTTTCAAATACATGAATTAGGGGTTCATTCCCTTAGGAGACATTTCCAACCAGAAGTTGTATGTGTTGCCACAACACCATCACCACCACCCCCAAATGTCACGACATGGAAATCTGCCCTTGTTACAATAGTAAACAGCTTTGGGAGCCTCTTCTCAGAGAAGTACCATGACTCATTCCCATATGTTGAGGAGTTATGTTTTTCCTTATTCACCCCTGTGTGAATAGTGCTTGAGATCCAATAATAAGGGATCATACAATGCTCGTTCATCACCAACAATGACTTATCCCTCGAGTTGAATAGTAAGTGGAAATTACAACTACTTTATTGTTACTAGTCTGAAGCACCTGATGCCAACACTGGGAACATGCTATGGGGGTTCCAGTCAGGGGCCATCGTCTTCCACGACACTAGTGAACCCTTACACCACTAATGTATTCAGAGATATCAATCATATTGGAGAATAGGGATCCATCTTCACCTTATCCGTATCTAGAACCGATCCACCACATAGGTTGGATAGGATAGCTTGGTAAATCTCTATCTACCCCAAAAATCCATTATGATTCAACTCATTATGATTTTTTAGTGCATATTTTCTCCCTGCATCCTCCCCATCCAAAGAGAATGTCCTTCGTACTCATAAAATTAGCGTGGCCTTAATCCTTGTGTCGTCACTAGTTCAAGAATATGTGCTACCTACTCCATCCCTGATCGAAGTAAAGGTCCTCCCAACATCATAAACTATTAGTGAAAAGGTCCTCCATGTACTCATGATTCCATCCATGGAGGTCCTCCCCATTTCACAAGTAGTTAGAGCGGAGGTCCTTCCCACTCCTCAAATAGTAAACATTGAGTACCTCCCCATGCTCCCACCAATCGAAGCAGAGGTCCTTAAATATCTTTAAACAACAAGTAAATGGTCCTTCTCTATACTCCTTATCTTCAACACGGAGGACATCATCGTGTCAATCACAACCAATTTGGGGGTCCACCTCATACTCCAACCATCCAATATAGAGTTCCTCTGGGATTCGTAGGCAATGCAGGTCGAAGTTCCCCTCACATCGTTGAAAACCATGGTGGAGGGATTTCCCACTCCTTCAATGGTCAACACGGAGGTCCTCCCCACTATAAAAAAAGATAATACATAGTTCCTCTATATATTCCAACTAACCAAAGAAAAGTTCCCTGCAATGTCTAATTCAAGCATCATGAAGGTCTTCCTCATGCACCAACCCACCAACATGAAGGTCCTCCCTATGCCAAAGAGGTACCCTTCCCCAATGAACCATCCTAGGGTGGAAGAGCGAAAATCACCACTAAATGAAAAATAATGGGAAACACAATGTCTTTATAGACCTCATTAATATTTTTGATTACACTGACGTAGATGACTTGGTAATAGATCCTACACCCTGACTACTAGTCTGGATAAAGGTCATGAAATTTTATTTTTTCTATCCTAGAAGGTAAAATCCAAATAATCCCTATATCCCTCCATAGGGACATGAAGGTGGAGGAAGTCATGAATTCCTTTTTGGAGGACACAATGAAATCATCCCTTTCACCATTAGTGACCCACCACTATACCTATACATTATTCATATGAGAGTTTATGTGAATTTGGTTTACTCCTTTAGAAGTTGAGAAATTGTTTGAGCCTCTGATGAGCACCACTTCCCTTACACATGAGGTAAGGGTGGACACCTAGTCTTATAATGACATGATGTTCTGGTTGGTACAACCCACAAGAGAAGACCCAGTGTGAAAAAAAATATGGCTCATGTGTTGAATTATATAATGGATAACCTACTACTACACCAATACACCTTGTTCCCACCACCATACTCTCTTCTTTCACCAAATGATGTTTGGACTGATCAAGAGTAGAGCCCTACATATGAGAATGATATCCTTTGGAAGACTCTGGTAGTTAATAATTTTTTAAGGTGTATGGGGTAGGTGAGGGTTTTAAATTTGACAATATATAGTCCCTTACCATGTTCTAGGTTTTTTGATCCATAAATCCATTTAGGTGATCCATTACCACCTCTATGGTCGACATTTTGTCAACCTAGAAATCCAATATCTACTCGATGACATAGATTAGTTGTACCGAATAGTTGAGTTTGAAGGAATCTAATTAGTTCAATAACCTATGTCACCTGACTATCATAAAACCCTCAAATAGATATACATCAAGGACATTAGTTTTCCATACAGTATCATTGATGAGTAATCTCCACATGTGAGGATTAGGGGTTGGGGACAATATGATGTTATCCCCTTCATCCATATCATGTGATGACCTGTATTACTCATCAGTGCAGATAATCCCATTCCAAGTCTTATTATATTGAATGTGGTTCTTCCTATGTTTTCCATGGATAGGGTCCCCAATGTAGGCTTTGATGGAGAACACCCCCCATGGGCAACACCGTACTAGATGGATCCTTATACAGGTGATTGGACTCACAGGAAAATCCAGAAACTTGGCATAGGTGATCCCTTTGAAACAATTCTTACCTATCAGAATATAAAAAATTGTAAATATATTCTAGCACTATGATCCCTCTGAGATCACACAAGAAACTAGAAAAAATAACATTGTATACTTCTTACTATATTATATTATATAAGACAAGAAGATCCTCACTAATTTCATGGTTGGCCGATTCCTGTATTATGATGCCACTCAAAAATATCCTATTTATATTCTAGTAGGGTAGAAACAAGTTCTCCTTGGCATGTTTACACCAACTATGCTCAATATCCTTATACGTCCGGATAGAGTACATATGGGGTCATAATGAAAGATCCCAATATGTCATGACCCGCCTTCAACAAAAGTAGG
Source organism: Viscum album (assembly GCA_963277665.1). Classification (NCBI taxonomy): domain Eukaryota; kingdom Viridiplantae; phylum Streptophyta; class Magnoliopsida; order Santalales; family Viscaceae; genus Viscum; species Viscum album. The sequence goes on along the minus strand of OY728150.1, from coordinate 407,750,591 downwards.
TAAGGGTTAGAAGATTGTCAGGCCCTTCCTTCTTTAAGTTGAAAGAGAGATAATGACCCCCGAGACCCGCCTTCAATAGATCCTAGAGTGGCGACTAGCACCAAGGGTATAGAAATTTCTCATAAACGGAAGGTATTACCCCTTTTTCTTTTATAAGATCGAGAAATTAGATGATGAAACTCATCAACACCAGGGTAAAAGAAAAGTAAAGACAAAAGTAAACCATTCCCACATGCATGTTCCAAAATTAAAGCCACAAAGTACAAAAGGTGACTACAAAGGTAAGTACCAAAGAAGAAAAGAAACAACTGCAACTGCCCAAAAGGTCCGAGCTAGTATGGTCCTATGTGATCCCAGAAGTCCTCCTGGAATCCTAAAAGTAGTTTTATATACGTAGGGTGAGAATACAAGTACACTCAGTAAGGAAAACAGAAGACTCTCGTGCACAAGTAGGGGAATGTACTAAAGTCTCGTGAGAAAAAAGAGTAATCCAAACACCTATCAAGGTAAAAAATCCACCACAGGCCTCACCAAGGCACACTCCCCAAATAACGCAAGTCAAGTAATATATATAATCAGATCACATCGATGTTTGGGTACCCCGCACGACTATCCCACTGGTTATTGAGACATCCTACGCATCGAACCAATCCTTCCATTCTCACCACAGTCCCACTACCACACCCACCCGCACACACCTGGGCCACAACCACCACACGCAGTCCCACTGCTGAATCCCTCCCGCAAACACTTGGGACACAACTATCACATGTTACCACACATGTAAACACATAGGCCAGAACAACCACCACCACGCCTGAAGACACCTGGACCTCATCCCGAAGACACTTGAGAAACCGCCTGCTGCACACACCTAGCCAACCACCAAACAACCCCACTCGAAGGTTCTTAGGCTAATAATGGACCTCATGCCATCATAGCCTGCCCGAAGATACTTGGGCTATCCGTGAAAAGGAGCAGAAAAGGAGCTAATAACCAGCCACTAAGAATAGTGTTGGGAAAAACACCCTCCCCCATGAAATGGGGGTGTTCAGCACTAAGTGCTCAACTTGGGTGGGGCGCGAATAAGAAACACAAAACTACAAGTATATATATAGGTAACAAGCACTCACCCAAAGCTTAGGTTTTTCTAACTAGCCTATAGAACACAACACCACTGCGTCCAAGTCACAAGTCACGACTCTTGCCAACAAAACCCATCTTTCTTATTCTTGTTTCAAGTTCAGTGAAAATGTTTAATTAATTTTAAGCACTGCTGGGAAACTAGTAAGCATAGGCACAAGTCTAGGAAAGTAAACAGTGAAGCATCAACCATAACACCCACACCCGGTTCTCAACAACAGAGGATACCACCCCAATTCGTGATATAAACTAGTAACCACCGGGTCTTAAAACTTGCAACCACCGAATTCATATCAACAGGGAATCCCATCCACAATTTCATAACCACTGAGAGAATAAAAAGAACAGCATATCTCATCCCCTCCCACATCTCCAGCAACCAGCTCGTGAAAGAAAACAACCAAACCACCGTCACCAACACTAAGCAGAGCCTTGCCGATATTTTCATATTTAAAAGATTTTGCACGCTCCATGATTCCAATTCCGTGTGTTTTAACTGGGGGTTATCAGGGAAGGAATGATCCTAGGGATTTCAATTCACTTTGTCGGGTGTACTTGATTACCAGTATCCTTTTTAATAGTAGGAGTTCACAACCACAAACAAGCCATTTAAAACATCAGCAGGGGTTCATTAGTGCAAAAACAACGACCACCAACGACCTCGATTTTCAGAAACACGTAAGCCAGCACAACTCAAAAAGATGATTTTAATATAAAAAACATCAACTATCACAGCCCCCCACCCCCCCACCCCCCTCATTACTTATAGGATTCGTTCATTATCTTTATTTAGGTACAGAAACAAAAACACGCCCACCCCGCATGATACACAAAAGAGAGAGATGAAGGAGAAATTCCCTACTTGTTTATAGATGATCGACGCTTAGGTCGGGCGCGGAACTTTATGGATAACGATGTGGCGCGCCCGATGCACTAGAAGCTGTTCGTGAAAATACGCGATCGAGGAAAGAAGAAACCATGGCTAACCCTTAGTTTATAAGATCCGCGGATGGTTGAGGTGAGAATGTGAAACCGCGTAAGCCGCGGGGGTCATGGGTTGACCACGCGACTGGGCAGTTACACACGGAGGTCTCTCAAGATTTTTAGGAATTAATTATGGGCTTTAAAAGGTTTTGAAAGGAGTAAAAGAATTAATTTACATCGAAACTTACGTTGTGGGAGCGGAAAAGTTAGGTACTAGAAGAAGAACGAAAGGCTCGGAGAGGGGACACAGTGTCACCCTCACGGTGCCACCGTCACAGTGTCACCCTCACGGTGCCACCATCACGGTGCCACTGTTTTGGTGGAGCCTCACTTTTGGAAAAGTAATGGCCAAGAGGGTCCGGGCCATTACATTAGATACCTCTTAAAAGATTCTCGTCCTTGAGAATCAAAACAAACCAAGAAGAAAAGAGAGGGTCCGAACAACCAGTTCGAAAGATACCTCTTAGAAGTGAACCCATGCTAACCAAAAACACTTCTCTATCAGGAACCAAGAAACATACCATGCCAAACTGCCCAGGCGTGTGGGTTGGGGAGTCTCCTCCCCCCATGTCAAGATATTATCTGCTTTGGGCGGCACTGACTCGCCCGCACGGGTTTAATCGCATCCACCTTAATGTGTCTTGATTAGGGGTCGAGTTATCTCCTCCCCCATAGCCAGAGATTTTCACACGCAATCAGAGGAAAGGAGACCAGTACATTTAATATCCAAAAGAAAAAACATTCTACCACAATAGGTACAGCAAGGAACAAAACTTAAAACAACTCTGGGTACTATGTACGCATCTGTGCTTCCCTCTCCCATGTACTCTCCTCAACCCCACCATGTCTCCACAACACGCGAACCAAGGGAATGGTTCGCCCATGAAGTACCTTCTACTTGCGATCCTCGATCATAGCTGGTCTCTCCATAAAGGTCACATTGTCCTCGATGTCCAACTCACCCTAATCAAGGACGTGTGAATCGTCGTACAGATACCGACGGAGCTGGGACACATGAAAGACATCATGTATCCTCAGTAGCGGTGGTGGTAACGCTAGCTGATTAGCCACTTCGCCGACCCGCTGCAACACTTCTAAGGGTCCGATGAACCTGGGAGAAAGCTTACTCCCCTTGTCGAACCTCCATTGCCCACGCCGAGGGGATACCTTCAAGAACAAGTGGTCTCCAACCTCAAACTCCAAGGGCCTCCTCCTGGTATCAGCATGCGACTTTTTTCGGTCCTGGGCAACCTTCATCCTTCCCAGTATGAGCTGAACCTTCTCTGTCGTGTTCTGAACCACCTCCGGGCCAAGTATGTCTGCCTCTCCTACTTCGGCCCAACACATAGGTGAACGGAGTGGCCTCCCGTACAAGGCTTCAAACGGGGCCATACCGATTGTAGAGTGGTAGATATTATTGTAGGAGAACTCTACAAGGGGAAAGTGTCACACCCATGATCTTCCTGAGTCCATAACACATGCTCGCAGCATATCCTCCAAGGTCTAGATGGTGCGCTCTGTTTTTCCATCTGTCTGAGGATGGAAAGAAGTGCTAAGGTGTAACTGGGTTCCAAAAGCATGCTACAATCCTCTCCAGAATCGCGAGGTAAACCGTGCATCCCTATCCGAGACTATAGACCTCGGAACTCCATGCAACCGCACCACCTCATCCACATATCTTCGTGCCAAAGTATCCACTGCACTCGACTCCCTGATTGACAGAAAGTGAGCCGATTTCATCAACCTGTCCACTACCACCCAGATGGTGTCGTATCCCCCTTGGACCTTGGGTAGTCCCGTGACGAAATCCATCGAGATGTCGTCCCACTTCCACTCAGGGACATCTAGAGACTTTAGTAGGCCTCCTGGAACTCGGTGTTCAGCCTTCACTTGCTGACACACTAAGCACTTGGCCAAAAACTCTGCCACTGCTCGCTTCACTCTGGGCCACCAAAAATGTCCTTTCAGTCCCTGGTACATCTTGGAAACTCCTGGGTGTACCGCCAGGGGTGAGTTGTGGAACTCACTGAAAACCTTGTCGTGCATCACTCCTGGAACAAACAACCTTTTCTGGAAAAGCATCCGGTTCTGACCATCCTCTGCCCATCCTTCTGGAGCATTGCCCTGGTCAACCCGGTCATGCATCACTTCTCACTCTGGTTCTCCCCACTGAGACTCCTATACTTGTAGAAACAAATATGACTGCACTATCATCTGATATAGACAACCTCTATCGCTATCTATATTTGCATACAGGTGTAAGGAAGCCAACTCCTCCATTGCCTTCCAGGCGTCCGCCGACTCTCGGACCGCATCCTTCTGCGTCCTCCTGCTCAAGGAATCGTCCACCACATTTCCCTTTCCCTCAGTATAAGAGATCTTCAAGTCGTAATCCTGGAGGAACTCCACCCATCTCTGCTGTCACAAGTTTAAGTCCCGCTGGGAGAAGATATACCTCAATCTTTTTTGATCCGTGAAGACCACAAAGCGTTCCCTGATGAGGTAGTGCCACCATAACTTTAGCGCAAAAACGATCGTTGCAAGCTCTAGGTCGTGGGTGGAGTAATTACGCTCATGGGGGCGTAGCTGCCTGGACCCATATAAGATCACCCCTTATCGCTGCATCAACACACATCCCAGACCCTGTCCTGAAGCATCATAGAACACCTCATAGGCCACCCCTTCCTCTGGTAATCTCAGAATTGGGGAAATAACCAACTTCTCTTTCAGATAGCTGAAGGCTGACTCGCACTGCTCACTCCACCCGAAAGCCTGGTCCTTCTTGGTAAGGTTTGTCAAAGAGGCTGCTACTCGGGAGAAGTTGGGTACGAACCTCGGATAGTAACCTGCCAGTCCAAGGAAACTACGGACCTCTTCCACATTCTTGTTTGCTTCCCAAGAAACAACCGCCTCAACTTTTGATGGGTCCACCGCTACCCCCTGCTCGGACACCACGTTCCCAAGGAAGTGCACTTCTCATGTCTAGAACATGCATTTCAACAACTTCCCATAGAGCTAATGATGTCGGAGGACCTCCAAAATTGTATGCAGGTGCTCTGCATGGTCTTCTTCTGACCTCGAATAGATCAGGATATCATCGATGAACACAACCACGAACCTATCCAAGTACTCCTGGAAGATGGAGTTCATAAGCCCCATGAACAGAGCTGGGGCGTTCGTAACACCGAAGGGCATGACTACGAACTCGAAGTGTCCATATCTGCATCTAAAAGCTGTCTTCAGGATGTCTACCTCCTTCACTCTCAGCTGGTGGTACACAGACCGCAGGTCAATCTTCGAGATCCATCATGCCCCTTTCAGTTGGTCGAAAAGATCGTCTATCCTCGGAAGAGGGTAGCGATTCTTGATCATCCCCTGATTCAGCCTCTTGTAGTCTATGAAAACCCTTAGACCACCATCTACCTTCTTTCCGAACAAGACTAGAGCACCCCACGGTGATGCACTCGGGCGAACATAACCCCTCTTCATCAGATCGTCAATCTGGATCCGCAGCTCCCGTAGCTCTGAAGGTGCCATCCGGTAAGGAGTCATCGAGATCGGTCGAGCGCCGGGATGCAAGTCTATTCCAAACTCGATATCATGCCGAGGGGGTAGAGTTTTCACCTCCTCAGAAAGACGTCCAAAAACTCACGGATGATCTCTGGCACTTTCACCATTTCAACATCTACTGATTCCACTGTCAGCTCGGCCAACAAGGAGAGGAGGGGTTCCTCTCGCCTATTTCCCTTCTGACTGCTCCGCTCACCGGTGAAGGTAACACACCGGCCGTCCAAGTCCAAGAACACAACCCTTATTCAGAAATAGTTGATGACGGAACACACAGAAAATAGCCAGTCGATTCCTAGGATGACATCGTATGGCTGAATCTATATCAGAAGAAGATCCCTAACCGACTGATGTGGCCCTATCATCAGTCTACATCCTCGACAAACAAACAACAAGTTGGTCTAACCTCCAACTGGTGTGCTCACCACCAAGGGAACTGGAAGTCTCTCTGTATCTAAACCCAAGGCACGGGCTAGACTGAGTGCAACAAAGGAGTGCGAAGCTCTGGTATCGAACAAGGCAGAAGCAAGAGTGCTAAACAGACTGATCGTACATCGAACAACCTCTAGACCTACTAGAACTGCTGCCTCTATGGCGTCCAACTGTCCACACCCAGCTCCTCTGCCCCTCGGCTACCGGCCACCTCCCCAACCATTCCCCGGTCGAGGTCCCTGAGGTTCGCCCTGAGGTCGGCCTCCTCCTCCTACGTCTGCCCTCGGAGGAGTGGGAACTCATTGTCCTTGCTGCTGCGGGAGAGGTCTGGCTGGAAGCTGCTGCTGGGGCGGGTGGTGGGGCTTTCCACCACCGCCCTACTGCACCCGGTCCGGGAACTAACTCTAGAGATGTCCAGGGCTCCCACAGATGAAGCACCATCGTCCTGGGCCCGAAGAAAAGGGGTGAGGACTAGGGGATCAAAACTGAAACTATTGCGGTCTGCTCCCTGCTGGTCGGAACCTAGAGGGTCCTGACGCTGTAGGCCTGGTGCTCACGGCCTTCCCCATTGATTATCTCAGCTGAATCCCCTCTCGTGACACACCTCCTAGAGCGTGAATTCTCTCCACCACTTCGGCCTTGTTCTGGACCTCCAAGTACGTCGGCAGGGTAAAGGGGGTAACAGCGTACTAGAGGGAGGGTCGGAGCGCCTCCTCCAAACGTCTCGCTCGAGACTCCTCTTCGGGAAGGAGGTCCAGAGCAAAATGTAAGAGGTCCTTGAACTAGATTCTTATCTCCCTCATGGACATACTCCCCTATTGGAGGGAGAGTAGCTCCTGTCTCTTTTCCGCCTTCATCGTCGAAGAGAGGAATTCTGCCCAGAACTCCCTCTCGAAATCCGCCCAAGTCACCTCATCCTCTCTCCTCTCCCCCAGGTAAAGTGTCCACCACTGACACGCTGCTCCCTACATCTGGATGAAGGCCAGAGGAACCTAGTACTCGGTCAGGGCCTGAATTAGGCTGAAAGCTATAACTAGCTCCTCTAGCCAGCCTCCCGTCTTCATGTCGGAGGTGTTGTCCTCATACTTCTCGAGGGAATGTCGCTGGAAGGCCCGAAGAATCTTCTACCACTGGTCATCCTCTTCCTCTCGATCAGCTCTCTTCCGATCGGCCAAAGTAGTCTCTGGGGCCCCGATCGCCTATACCACACATGGTCTCCTTCCATGTGCCATAGATGCAAGGTAAACAAGGAATGACTAAGCCCAAGTAGTGAAGAATATCCTCTTCAAAACATCTTAAAATTTTAATTTATTCTTAATTCCCAAGACATCCCAGAAACACAAGAACACAAGTCATTATGATTTAAGTAACTTTCCTAGGGTCTCTACCCTGCAATCAGTGTGGCCTCACTTGGTCGTTCGGTAGGTCCAGATTCCTTGCATCGAATCATGGGGGGGCCCTAAAAATCATGTGTCCTAGCTGGTCTTCCCTGGCCTAATTCACATGCCAAGGTCACCCAACACAGTTGCCTTACCATCGCATGCAATCCTCACTGTGCCTAACTCCAGACTCCATCCTATCTCTCAACCTCCTCTGATACCATTCTGTCACGACCCGCCTTCACCAAAAAGAAGGAAGGGCCTAGAAATCTGATATCCCTTCCCTCCTTTTGGTGAAGGCGGGTTGTGACAGAACCTCCCTTTGATACCATTATGTCACGACCCGCCTTCACCAAAAGGAGGGAAGGGTTAGCAGATTTCCAGGCCCTTCCTTATTTAAGTTGAAGGAGAGATAATGACCCCCGAGACCCGCCTTCAATAGATCCCGGAGTGGCGACTAGAACCAAGGCTATAGAAATTTCTCACAAATGGAAGGCATTGCCCCTTTTTGTTTTATAAGATCAAGAAATAAGATGATGAAACTCATCAACACATGGGTAAAAGAAATGTAAAGCCAAAAGTAAACCATTTCCACATGCATGTTCCAAAAGTAAAGCCACAAAGTACAAAATGTGACTACAAAGGTAAGTACCAAAGAAGAAAAGCAACAACTGCAACTGCCCAAAATGTCCAAGCTAGTATGGTCCTGCATGATCCTCGAAGTCCTCCTAGAAACCTGAAAGCAGTTTTATATACGTAGGGTGAGCATAAAAGTACACTCAGTAGGGAAAACCAAAGACTCTCATGCACAAGTGGGGGAACGTACTAAAGTCCCGTGAGAAAAAGGAGTAAACCAAACACCTATCAAGGTAAACTATCCACCTCAGGCCTCACCAAGGCACACTCTCCAAATAAATAAAGTCAAGTAATATATATAATCAAAGAACATCGATTTTTGGGTACCCCGCGCCACTTTCCCACTGGTTATTGAGACATCCTACGCATCGAACCAATCCCGCCATTCTCACCGCAGTCCCACTACCAACCCGCCCACACACACCTGGGCCATAACCACCACACACAGTCCCACTGCCAAATCTCCCCCGAAAACACCTGGTCCACAACTATCACATGTAACCACGCCTGTAAACACCTAGTCCAGAACAACCACCACCATGCCCGAAGACACCTGGGCCTCATCCCGAAGACACTTGGGAAACTGCCTACCGCACACACCTGGACAACCACCGCACTACCCCGCCCGAAGGTTCTTAGGCTAATAATGGACCTCAGGCCATCACAGATTTCCCGAAGATACTTGGGCTATCCGGGAAAGGGATCATAAAAGGAGCTAATAACCAGCCACTAAGAATAGTGTTGGAAAAAACACCCTCCCCCATGAAATGGTGGAGTTTGGCACTAAGTGCTCAACTTGGGTGGGGCAAGAATAAGAAACACAATACTACAAGTATAGATATAGGTAACAAGCACTCACCCAAAGCTTAGGTTTTTCTATCCAGCCTACAGAACAAAACACCACTGCATCCAAGTTACAAGTCACGACTCTCACCAACAAAACCCATCTGTCCCATTCTTATTTCAAGTTTAGTGAAAATGTTTAATTAAGTTTAAGAACTACTGGGCAACTAGTAAGCATAGGCACAATTCCAGGAAAGTAAACAGTCAAGCATCAACCATAACACCCACACCCGGTTCTCAAAAACGGAGGATCCCACCCCAATTCGTGATATAAACAAGTAACCACCGGGTCTTAAAACTCACAACCACTGAATTAATATCAACATGGAATCCCATACCCAATTTCATAACCACCTAGAGCATAAAAAGAACAGGGGATCCCATCCCCTCCCACATCTCCAGCAACCGGCCCGTGAAAGAAAACAACCAAACCACCGTCACCAACACTAAGCAGAGCCTTTCCGGTATTTTAAGATTTAAAATATTTTACATGCTCCATGATTCCAATTCTGTGTGTTTTAACTAGGGGTTATCAGGGAAGGAGTGATCCTGGGGATTTCAATTCCCATATTCGGGTGTATGTGATTAACCAGTATCCTTTTTAACAGCAGGATTTCACAACCACAAACAGGCCATTTAAAACATCAGCAGGGGTTCATTAGTCCACAAACAACGACCACCAACGGCCTCAATTTTTAGAAACACATAAGCCAGCACAACTGAGAAAGATTATTTTAATATAAACAACATCAACGATCACAGCCCCCCCCCCCCCTCATTCCTTATAGGATTCATTCATTATATTTATTTAGGTTTGGTTTATCCAATTCTACAGAAACAAAAACACGCCCACCCCGCATGATACACAAAAGAGAGAGACGAAGGAGAAATTCACTACTTGTTGATAGATGATAAACGCTTAGGCCAAGCACGGAACTTTACGGATACCGATGCGGTGCGCCTGATGCACCAGAAGCTGTTCGTGAAAAGCCACGATCGAGGAAAGAAGAAACCACGGCTAACCCTTAGTTTATAAGAGCCGCGGAAGGTTGAGGTGATAATGTAAAACCGTGTAAGGCGCGGGGGTCGTGGGTTGACCACGCGGCTGGGCAGTTACACATGGAGGTCTCTCGGGACTTTTATGAATTAATTATGGGCTTTAAATGGTTTTAAAAAGAGTAAAAGAATTAATTTACGTCGAAACTTACGTTGCGGGAGCGAAAAAGTCAGATACTGGAAGAAGAATGAAAGGCTCGGCGAGGGGACACAGTGTCACCCTCACGGTGCCACCGTCACGGTGTCACCCTCACAGTGCCACCTTCATGGGCCACTGTTTTGTTGGAGCCTCACTTTTGGAAAAGTAATGTCCATGAGGGTCCGGGCCATTAAACAATATATGATTCATCAAACCTACATGTTTTGCGCGATTACCCACCTCAGGATCCACTTCATGCCACTCCTCGAGCCACTGACACCAACTATTGACTTGATAAGAATTTCAACCTACTAGTGATTAGGGACACTATCCATGAATGGGGCCATCACGGGAATGATTTTATTTCCACTACCACTGCTCACCTTGAGGAACATGAGAAGAAATGGGTGAAGATCCTACCTGATGAAAATTTGTATCTGGGATTATGGATGTCATGTGATAAACCTATGATTTCTAGAACAATATATTTTCCACTTTCAATAGAACTTTTTACCCACTTTAGCATTTTACCCACTTATCGTTATGATTTGGAACCATGTTGGTATTCCTTTAGTAGAAAGGGGTTGCCAAGATCCAATTATTTTTCTGAAATTGGAAGCACCTATGTTTGTCTGGTGTAGCCAGTTACCTATTAGGTCCATCACAAGGTGGGAATAACATCACAGATAGTTCATATACATGTTTAACTCCACCATGCAGAAGATAATAATTTATGACCTCTTCATGTGAAAAAAATCATGATGTGTGTGTCACATATTTCTCACCAAGTGGAAATTCCTCATGTAACACCCCCACCCCAGAATCCAGGGGCCGGTGCATTATTTTAATACATTGGAATGATTATAAGGAATCATTTCTTGAAGGACTGATCAGTTTAGTAGTTTTGGAAATAAGATACATACATAAGTTCAACATTACAAGTTGAAAATAAAATGTACAATAATTTATTCCATTAGAAACATCCAAACTTCCAAGAGAATTCTTACAGGTAACTCATAACTATCTTCTTCATATCCTCGGAAAATGAAACATGAGAAAGGGGTGAGCTCAAATTCTCAATAAGAGTAATCAATATAGTGGAAGATAACATAAACATTAGGCATGATGAATAACTGAAAACACATGCCTTTAAAAAAAATAAACATGAACACTTTATGGAAGGAATATGAGATAAATAAAAAATTCCATAATAAAACATAGTCATGGGTATTCCACTAGTCGAATAACCACATGAAATATTAATATCTAATCTCATAATGATGGAATGAATAATTTTAGACATCATAACCAGATAGTCAAGGCCTTTTTCTAAGACTAAAAATAATATTTTTTTCAAGGCCTTTTACGAAGTAAGTAGTTTGTCTCATGAGGCCGACCGATGCATTGAGAAGCTATAGAGAGCTCCACACGTCACTTACTATGTCCAATGAATTTCTCATATGAAAATGTTTAAACATAACACAAACATTCATATTAAAACTAGCATACGAAATGTCAATACTTTATCCACAAACCATGAATGGTATAAAAATAGCACATCCACAGTCAAACATAACTCATTCAATTCAATATAAAATATTTTATTGTAACAGATTAACCTAAATCGATAATAATGAAGAATATTAAATAAATGGAAAAAGAACATCATCAACAATATTTGAGATAAATATCCCCCTTTTTCTTGAAAACATTTAAAAGTCTCACTGTTTATCAATAAGTCTTTTGAAATAGATTTTTGAATCAAAGTGTCCCATAAAACTTTGAAACTTTTCAATGGAATTTTAATTTTAAAAAATTAATGTCAATATAATTAAAACTGTAAAACCATTTTTATAACATGTTCATTAATAACAAAGATTTAGAAGAATAAGTATTTAAAACATTTAAAATAATATTTTATTTAGAGTTCCTAACCAAATGAGAGACACTTGAATACAAACAATTGAGGTAATCAAATATTTTTATAATATCATGAAAAAATAATAATTTAGGATATACTATGTCAAACTACAATATATAAACCAAATAAAATTGAATTGTTGCATAATCAACAAAGATGACTCAATGGAATGTAAGTTGAGATGAAATCCCTTTTAAAGACTGTATCCTTAGGTTAAGGATAAATCAATGACATAATTATGTGTGACAATTATAAATACACTCAATATGATTGGATATTCAGTGTAAATCAATAATAGTACATTCACACATATTCTTTTAAAAACAAGACCAATGACTTGGATGTTTAGCTCAATGAATGGAGATTGAGTTAAAATTACTATTATCAGTTTCATATCGATGAGTTGAGAATTTATCAATGGAGTGGTTATTTGTATCAAAAGTATATCCATATAAAGTTGAGTGGAAATTACTAAATAAATAATAAATATTAATTCCACACAAAATCTTGGAGTAAAATAATAAATGAATTATGCGTAATGCCAAATGAGTTGAAATTGAAATTTGAAATTCCCTTACCGATTTTGAAAATTACGAAACATACATTCCATAAAAGAAGGATCCTAAAATGAATATGTAAATATCCATACTTTATATTATATTAAATAAATAATATAATCATTGGTCAGTACGTACACCACACAAAAAGTAAATAGTGGCAATATAGCATGAATCTCATGGGAATATGAAGTGATATGAAAACTCCTTACCACATTGTAATCAATCGAGTCATATGACCAAGAGTTAATAAAAACCAAATGAATCAAAGAATACAATGAATATAAATATATTCATGATAATATATATCAAATATCAGTACACAATACACCACATGCAATAAATAAGTCGCGAACAATGGAAATCTCATGGAATTAAAAGTGAGATAAGAAACCTCTTACCTTAAGTCTGACTTGTCTTGTATGTTCCCTATTCTTAGTGAATAATAAACATAAGTTAATTTATACTTGATTAAGAAAAAATTTCAGGTTTATTATTACGTTTATATCTCTTATTACCTTTCTATAACAATTAGTTAATTATTTTACTTCATTATTGGATATTTTATCGATGTTTGAAACTTGAGTCAAAAATGAACTTGTTATAATTACAATTTTCTCATGTGGTCAAAATTACATTATATCAATAATAATATAAATGATTTAGATAACATAAATATATTATATATCTAATATGTATATGTATTTATAACAGTACATAACATTCGTAGATAATAATTGAAATGTACCGTTCATGGAGATGGTACGCCGTATGTATGCATGAACGCTACTTTCAATTCGATTTTTTATTTTAATGGAATTAAAACATAATGATACATAGGTATATTATTATTCCAATATAATATCACATATAATATCATTGAATCCATCCTTTACACATCCCACATAAGTCATTAACTAGTAATATCATTTTTAGGGGGCGGTAGTCCGCACATCCTCAAATGAAATTATCTTGTTTTACCCATAATGGTAACCATAAAATAATGATATAAATGGAAAATAAAGAATCAAAAAGAAAAAATAAAAATAATATATATATATATATATATCATATATAAATACAGTTCCATATTAATGGCCACCATGAGAGGTTGTAGGAGATAATTGAACAATCATTGTTTCATGAGGCGTTAGTTTTTCATCCACAGAAACATTATGTTCTTCACCCATTAGATGGAGGTGTGTGTAAGTGTAGTTGGAATCCTCTTCATAACAATATCCTAGTATATTTAGGATAATTGGGTTATTATAAAATAAAGGAATAAAAAGATTTAATGGGGATGGAGAAGTAAAATAAAACAAAATAAAACAAATGAATTTAAGAGAAAGCGTTATCTTTAATTTCGGTAACTTCCTTCGGTTTGAACCAAAAGGACTTCTTGAAGTTCCTTCTACCTAAAGTAAGGTTTATAGGAGGAATAGGGGGATCTTGAGAGATTATTTAGGCAGGGTTTGGATGATCCAAGGGGCTTGATATTTGTGAGGAATGGGTTAGAAGTGGTGTATTTTATAAGGGGGAGGAGGGGCTCTTTAGAAAGTGTGAAAATATTATTTTATTATATAGTGATATTCAGATTATAAATGTCCAAAACTAATTAAATGCGAAGATAAGATGACTCATGGTCGAAATAAAATCATCCAATAAGAATTGGACAGGTTTTGTATAGTATTTTAATATTAATAATCATATTTATTTAAATAATTTATTAATGAGGTAAATACTACGTCATTATTGTGTCATAAATAATTTAATTTATTTGATGTCTAAAAACTATTAAAAAAATATCATAATTTAGGAAATAGTTTTATCTTTCCAATTATTTTTTATAGTTAGAAAAATTACATATATATCCCCATGTAAAAATTTATTTACTAAAATATATTATTTAATGTCATTTTTGTCTTCACTTTAAGTTAATTAAAATAAAGGGGCATTAACATTCTTAAGAGGCTCCATGGGGTCCCAAAACTGACCCAAGGATGTTCATGGTCGTCCATGACTCATCCAATAAAGTTAGGACACACGTTAAGGTAATTTTTTATTATTATAATATTTTTTTTACCTTGAATGACACTATTTACCTTTAATTGTGGTAAATAAAAGTCAAAAGTTACTATTCACAAAAAATTATTTTCATCTTATTGTACCACATTTTACTTACTAATAACAACCATGTATCTTGGATTTTTGAAATTCAATTCACAGAAATGGTAAAATTTTATTTAAATGAAAAAGTTAAATTTTTAACTACTACTTAGGGGTTTCACTATTCATCTAAAATTGATGTTTTTCAGAAAAATAACAAAAATTCATCCCAAGCTATATTTGATATTCTGAATTCAAAAATGATTTCAATTTTACCAAATTCAAAACATAGAAGTTGGATTAATTAATTTAAAATTAATTCTCGTTGTCAAAACAAATAGCGTGTTTTTAAGAAACAATAACTATCAAAAGATTGACACTTGTTTATGTACAATTTCAAAGTGAAATTAATTCTATTGACCAATATTAGATTAAGGGGTAAAAATATAATCAAATTGCACTTCAAAACCAATTTAAAATATAATCTAACCATATAAATAAATGATATTAAAAGGAAGTTTTGAATTAAAATACAGTATTTCTCCCTATTCATAAAAATGAATATTATTAGAAAAATACCAAAATTTCATCCAAAGTAAATTTTGATGTCCAGATTCTCAAGAAGAATTTATTTTGTCAAAATGAATATGTAAAAGGGTAAAATATTTGATTTAAAAAGGGTTCTCCATTATAAGGTGGTAAATTTGATTTTTTTGAAAAATACATTTTTTATCTGAAAAATTGAACTTTGTTCTTATAATATGTCTTTGAAACACATAATACATAAGTTAAAATTATGTGGAGTATATAAAATTTAAAATCTAGTTAATACTATTCATAACCGCTTTTGAACAGCTATTTTAGTAAGTCGTGGTGTGCTCGAACCCGGTGTTGCGTGTAGTGAAAGCTATTGAATTTAAAGAAAATAACTTACTATGAAATCTTAGGGTGTTACATTCTACACCCCTTTTGGAAATTGAGTCCTCGCAAATTTAAAATTGGTCTTGAGAACTTCATAGAAAGTCCCACATCAGAAAAAGAGTCAATAAAACTATCTCTTTAAAAGAATGAAAGAGAAGTACCATGGTCGCCCAAGATAACCAATACTAGGATTCCATGTAGGAAAACATGGATATGTAAGATAAACTAAGTGTCAATTTCTGTTGGATAGTGATAGAAAATAAGATCAGGAAAAGGTTAAAAATTAGAAAATGACAAACTTGTGAAGGGATAAATGGTCATAGTTTCCTAGTAAGAAAAGTAAACGGATAACATTTTTTTAAGTTCCATTTCATAATGTTGAGGAATTTATTTGTGATATTGACTAAGAACATAACGAGATATAATTACTTTTTATGTAGAGTTTCATCCTTTAATTAATTTATACTACTAACTCATTTTTTTTGAAATGATGAATATTCAAGATGACTTGGTCACACCTGAAGCGCTAGAATCACGTAATCTACAAAGGATAAACTATATATATTTACCTTGAATTTAGAGACTAACCAAAACAAAAATAGTTAATACAAGATCAGATGATCCCCAAAAAGGATAATACATTAGAGAAATAAATACTAATATTAATTTCCAAAAATTAAACCAAATATACCCAATTTTCAATAAATACCATTCAATAAACAAATTTCAATAAAATATTTTAATATAATCCAAACTAATATTGAAACCCAAAACTCAAAAAAAGTATTACGTATTTTTCCACGTTAAATTGTATCTCCCAATAATATTGACAACTCTTAAAGTCACATACATAAAATTAATTAACCTAATCACATATTCTCTATGATAGATGAATCATTTTCATTAATAACCCAAATTTCTATAAATCCATAATAAAAACATTGGTGAAAAATTCCAATACTCTTTAAATAAAATCCTATAGTATTCTATTTTCCTTAGGCATATAGTATTCCCAATAGAGTGAACGTCTTCCAAAATAACATTTATCAATTAATCAATAAATCATTTTATTATACTAACGATATTAATTTGATAATACATAAGATCCCAAATCAACTTATTATTGATCAATAAAATCATTTAACTAAAAAAAATTAGTCACACTAACCAAGGAATTCACGTAGTCCAGTGGTAGGCAATAAATCCCAATCGCACTATGTTTGTGGGTTCGATTCCCACAGCTTTGTCTGACGTGATGGGTTGTCACACGGTCTGTGTGTTGTCCTTTTTCAGAAACAATATAATTTTATAATATTCCAAAAAATGAGATAGATTCCTCAAAACAACTATAACATAATTTCACCTCAAATTTAATCTCATACCTCGCATTTTCATTCAAAAATTTAATAACTTGTAACTACCTCAAATACAACGATCATATAAAAACCAAATGGTTATTTATAAAAATGTCCATAAGACAAAATATAATTCTTCCTCAAATAACATTTTCACATAAAAAACAGTAGGCTTACAAATACAAGAAGAAATTATTCCAAAGTAATCCCATCAACAAAGAGCACTAATACTTTTTGAACATTTTTCCATCAATTTATTTCCTCATAGCTTCTTCCTTGACCAAAGAGGATATCCTATAGAATAGAGCCTTCACTCGGGTAATGGCCAGGTCCCCTATATTTACGGAAAATGACTATAAATGGATTCTTGGGACCGTTTTTATTTTCTTTCATAGTACTCTTCATTTTTGTTCAGAAATTATTTACTTTATGTCCTTCTTTAACACACATAAATCATTTCTTTATTCCATTAAGACACCTTCCTCGGTGTATCCTTCCACATTTCCTGCACGATGTAAAATGATCTTTCTTTTCTCCATGGTTTTCACTACTGGAGCTCTTATCATTAATTATTTTTCTCTTCCATGTTGAGTCAGGGAGTTGGTTAATATATATGTTGTTGATCATATTTTTTGAAAACTGATTCAGTATGAACATGATATCTTTTATGCCTATCAAAATTCCATTTTGATTCTCATTTCCACCATCGTTCAAACCTTATACATTATTCTCAATGTTACTAAGTATTCTTTGTAATTCTGCCATTGAATAAAACCAGAAAGCATTGTGTGAGTAATACAAGTTATAAAATCATTTAGAAAATACAATGACACCTTATTTTCAATTTTAAACACCTTAGGATTATCCAATGTCATTTATTATTATCTTATATTAAAATCCTTCAAATTGGTTTTTATTGAAAATGTAAATTATCCTAAGCATATCCCCTAAGAGTGTCATAACCAAGAGTGCAGAAAGGCCCATTGTGGTGTACTAGGATACCCCGGGTCAAGCCCGAAACTCCATGTCGGAGTTTTCACTCTTAGATACATCTGTTTCAGAGCCACCTCTACCTACACGTATCCAGACAAGGATGTACTTCATGGATAATACAAAACATCTATACATTACCAAGATTCTAGGATGTTCTTATATACTAATCCTAGAAGTCTATCATAAGGTAAGGTTATCTAATCAGATTTTATCCAAATATAGTTTCCAAGGTTTGTACTAAACTTCCTATAATACCAATTGTAACGCCCCAACCCTAGAATCCAGGTGCTAGTGCATTGTTTTAATACATTGGCATGATTACAAGGAATTAAGCCCTGAAGGACCGATTAGTTTATTAGTCTTGGTAACAAGATACATACATAAGTTCAACATTACAACTTGAAAAGAAAAAATACACTAATTTATTCGATTTGAAAAATCCAAGATTCCAAGATTATTCTTGTAAGTCACTCATAACTAACTTCTTCATATCATGGGAAAATGATACATGAAAAAGGGGTGAGCTCAAACGCTAAGTAAGAGTAAGAAATAAAGCAGAAGATTACATAAACATTAGGCATGTTGAATAACTGAAAATACATGACTTTACAAAAAATAAACATGATCAATTTATGGTAGGAATATGAGCAGAGTAAATAATTCCATAATAAAACATAGTCATGGGTACTCTACTAGTTGAATAACCACATGAAATATTAATAGCTAATCTCATAATGATGGAATTCATAATGTTGGAAATCATAACCACATTGTGAAGGCCTTCTACAAAGACTACAAATAAGATTTTGTCAAGGCCTTGGGCCAAGACACTAGTTTGTCTATTGAGACCTACCGATGCATCGAGGAGCTATACCGGGCTCCACACATCACTTACAAAGATCAATGCATTCCTCATATAAAATGTTTGAAACATAACATAAAATTTTTTTTTAAACTACCATACGAAATCTCAATACATTATCCACAAACCATGAATGGTATAAAAACAGCACATCCACAGTCAAAAATAACTCATTCAATACAATATGGAAATGGTTATCGTAAAAGATTAACCTCGATTGAGAACAATGAAGGATATTGACATTAATAAAAAAATCATAAAAACTATTTGACAGAAATTTCCCCCTTTTCTTGAAAACATTAAAAAGTATCACTATTTATCAAGAATCTGTTTAAAATAGATTTTTGAATCATAGTGTCCTATAACACTTTGAAACTTTTAAAAGGAATTTTAATTTTAAACCATTAATTTCCATATAAAGAAAACCATAAAACTATTTTTAAAACATGGACATTAATGAGAAATATTTATAAGAATAAGTTTCTAAAACCTTTAAAATGATATTTTAGTTATAGTTCATAACCAAATGAAAGACCCTTAAATTCAAATAATTGAGGTAATAAATTTTTTCTATAATATCATGAGAATAAAACAATTCATGATATACTATGTCAATGTACTATATATACACCAAATAAAAGTGAATTGGTGCATAATCAACAAGGAAGACTCAATGGAATGTAAGTTGAGATGAAATCCCTTATAAAGACTGTATCCTTATGTTAAAGATAAATCAATAACACAATTATGTGTGGAAATTATAAATACACTAAATATAATTGTATATTCAGTGTAAATCAATCAGAGGACATTCACACATATTATTTTATAAACAATACCAATGACTTGAATGTAGAGACCCGAAGCCTGACGTACATGGACATTACATTACTTTTGCGGAAAAATTAGTACATAACAAAAACAGACACACAAGGACCATAATAGTTTAGTGTCTTTGGAAACTCGGAATATAATATTCTAATTATGGTGAAAGATCTTCAACATCTCCTCTAAAGATCTTCTACTTTTTGTTTCCTTACCTAAAACCTTTCTTTTAATCCTAGGGTAAAATAAAACATAAAAAGGGTGAGATCAAATTCTCAGTGAGGGTGATCATGGATAAAATAAAACATACCATATACATTTGAACATAAAAACATGAACATAATGTTTAAACATCAAAATCTTGAGCAACGACATAAAACATGGAAGTACATAAGGCATAGATCATAATGGAACATAAATCTTGATAAAATAGCATGGGAATAAAACATGTAATTGTGGCAAAAATTAAGCACATGATATGATTTCCATATTATCCAAGGCATTTTTTCCAAGACCATCTTAGTGGACAAAGTCCCTTTCTGAATCGAGTTCACTCCTCGTTCCAGTCCTGTATTACTGAACCGATTTAACTTGTCGTTCCATCCATGTCTATCTCATGAGATATAAATCTTTACCCAATGCATTGGTGGGAGATATAGGTCCCACCCATCTCATAATGAAATCATTCTTACTTGTGCCACAAAAAAACTTAAAACATTCATCATAACCCAAAGAATAAAATGGGTTTCAAAAACATCATCCCATCATTTCATAATGCATATAAAACAAATGGACATTTCATCATAAGAAAATTCAAACCGTGTAAGTCATAGAGACATTATACTTGAAACATACACATATGAAATAATTTCATCTTAGATGGAAAAAAATGGTTTTGATAAAACACTTTAAATGAATTCTTGAGGAAAATATCCTTTCTTCTTTAAAATCAATTTCTTTTCACAAAACGTCATGCAATTTTAAAAGAAATATATTTTTTTGAAAATAGTAAAGAAATATTTTAGAGGAATATTCATGAAAATAAAGCTTTATAAAACCGTAAAAAACCTTTCATGCCATATAAGTTAAGAAAAACATTCTTCTCGTACTTTTTTCAGAAAAGTCAAAAAGTACCTCATAACTTAAACAAAAGAAATATTCCTTACATAACATGTAGTAAAAGTAAAAATGGGTAAAAAGTAAATTAAGCATACATAAAAATACTTTTAGAAAACATGGACATAGATGATAACAATAACCCCCAGAAAATACTGACGAATAAGCAATCTCTGATAAAAATGAGATTTGCAAAATTATCCCTTACCTTAGGTCTGATATGCTTCTTATGTATCCAAACCTCTTGTATAATGATTTAAATAATGTCATTGACTCATTAAATAATCATATTCATTGTTATTATATCATATATGTTTCACTTATGACTTTATATTACCCGTTCTTTTGTAAATTCCATGTTAAAGCAGCGTTTTGGGTAAAATCATTTCATTTATCTTATATGTTTCGACTTGTCGTTCTTGATATTATTACTTATATCCTGATTTACATTATTCCATAATGTAAAACATGATTTATATATAATATATATTCATCTTATACATATATATTATAGATCGATAAAAGGAATGAAATACACCGTTCATGGAGACGGTAGGTCGTACGTACGCATGAACGATGTTTTCGTTTCCCTTTTGAATTGAATGGAATTAAGTAAATGACATACATATATATATATATACAAATATAGTCTCATTATTTTGTCATATATTTCATTATTATTCATTATATATACTTTATAATAATTCATGAATGGTTAACATGGAGAATGAATCTCATCGCGTCGTGGAGACGGTAGTCCGTACGTACGCACGAGCGATGATATCGTTCCCATGATTGTGGAATTTTAATGGAGTGTATGTATACTATTACAAAATCAATATAACTTTACAATAATCATTTATAGTTTTTATTTACACCATTATACTCATCCAAGTAAGGTGGTGGTGGAAAATAGATTACACCACGGCGTGGAGACGGTATTCTGTACATACGCACGCGCGGAGATTTCGTTTTCCGTAGGATATATAGATGGTGAAATAGGGTTTCTTAATACTTATAATAACATATAAGTATATGAGTTATACTGATGTTATTACTTCATAATGAAACAACCAAATAAGAAGAAGTGGAAGAAGAAATAAAGTTGAAAGAATCGGTAATGGACATTACCTCTTCTTTGAAGCGCCTCTTGAGACCTCCTCTTAAGGCACTAAAATTGGTCTTTTAAGAAGACCAGGACCTCCAGGATGTTTATAGGGAAGTGGAGAAGATAATTTTTCAGGGTTTGGCCGAGCTTTAAGGCTCAATGTGGTGTGAGGAAGAGAGGTAGTAGGTACCCTTTTATAAGGGAGGGGAGGGGCAGCTTTGGAATAACTAAAAATATTATTTTATTATAAAGTCATATTCGGCTTTTAATAGATCCAAATTGATTTATTTAAAATCTAAGGTGTGTATAGGTCTAAATCCTCTCATCAAATAGAATTTAGACAAGTTTAGGTCATTATATTAACCTTAACTTTTAGTTTTAACTCTTAGTTAATTAGATTGACATTTACAATGTCACTTTGTATTTTTATATTATATAGTTAATAAACTTACCATATACATCCAAGAGACCTCCAAGTGGTACATTAATGATACACCTATCATTATATAAGTATATTGGCCGAGCCTTATATTTCAGGAATATAATAACAATTTTTTTAATATAATATTTGTTTTAAAAACTATTTTATGTCAATTTTGACACTATTTGGTAATTGATTTTTGTGAAAATCATAATAGAATTATTAGTTCGAAAAAAGTTAATAAAATAAATACTAACATGTCATATTAACATAGAAAATTATTTTAATTCATAAAAAGTCTCAAATTACATTTATTTGGGTATTTATAACATCAATTATGTCAGTATTTCAATAATAAGATAATTATTGTGTCATAATTGTTTCATAAATAAATTAAATTATTTTAAGTCTAAAAATTATAAATAAAATACCATTATGTAGGAAAGATTTTTATATTTCTAATGAATATTTATAGTCTAATTTATATTATTTATAACTCTATATTAAAAATTATTTAGTTATTAAACTTTGATTTTAACTATTTTAACCCTTCTTTAAATAAATTAATAATAAATGTCCTAATCTAATCCAAGTAGGCCTAAATGGTCATATTTTATTCCTAAGGTTTTTTTTGGGCCGAATTACACTTATCCAATAGAATTAGGACTTGTGTTAGGGTAATAATAATATCATTTTTACCCTTAATTACCCTATTTACTTTTAACCGTGTTAAAAAAAAAGTAAACAGTTACTATTCAGCAAAAATTATTTTCATCTCATTGAACCACATTTTAGTCCTTGATATTAACCGTGTCTCTCGGATTTTCTAAATTCCACTCACAGAAGCAGTAAAATTAAGTTTTATGAAAAATTCAGTTTTTTTAACTACCACTTAGTGGTTTCACTATTCATCAAAAAATAAAAGTTTCCAGGAAAATACCAAAAATTAGGCCTAAGCTATATCTGATATTATGAATTCAAAAATTATGTCTATTTTACCAAATTCAAAACATATCAGTTGCATTAATTAATTTTAAAATTAGTTCCCGTCTTCAAAACAAATAGCGTGTTCTTAGGAGATAATAACTATTAAAAGATTGACACTTGTTTATGTCTGTTTTAAATGTGAAATTATATCCAATGACCAACATTGTATTAAATTGTAAAAATATATTATAAATATACTTTAAAACCAATCAAATTAATAATTTATCACTATTAATTATTTCGATTAAAAAAGTTGTTTTAAATTAAAATTTAGTAATTTCCACTATTCATCAGAATATGAAAGTTATCCGACAAGTACCAAAATTTCACCCTAAGATAATTTTGATATTCCAAATCCAAAAATGAAATCTATTT
Source organism: Viscum album (assembly GCA_963277665.1). Lineage (NCBI taxonomy): Eukaryota > Viridiplantae > Streptophyta > Magnoliopsida > Santalales > Viscaceae > Viscum > Viscum album. The sequence continues at coordinate 407,726,865 of OY728150.1, read as the reverse complement.
TGAAAGATAAAATTTATAAAATTTTAAAAAGTGGGTATTACTATTCATAACGTTTAGTTCATAATAATATTATAATAATATCTCGTTTAGTGAAACTCGGTATTGCGTACTACACATGCTATCGAGGAAGGTCGTGATTGCGTGTAATGCAGCCAAGTTAGGGTTGCGTTTTGTGAAAGACTCCTTTTTTGTAACGTAGAACAAAAGACATCAATAAAATTAAAAAGAATATTTCTCATAAAATCTCGGGGTGTTACATTTTACCCCCCTTAAAATGAATTTCGCCCTCGAAATTCGTCGGGGTTATAAATGGTTTACTACTCAAAAGTTTCTTTAATAGAAACCCACAACATAAAAAGGAATACCAAAACCAATCTTTAAAAACTAAAGTATGAAACATAACGGTTAACCAAATTAACTAATCACTCGGTTTCCACATAGGAGAACATAGGTGAAAATATGGATATGGAAGAGAAACCTAACCATCATGTTCTGATGGAGAGTGGTAGAGAACATGGAAATGAAAAAGCCAACAATCACAAAGCTATAGATTTGTGATGATCTAAGGTACCATCTGATTCATCAGATATAAGGTAACTAGGACAACATTTTTGGTTTTCAAGATCATTTCCCTAAATTTGATGAATTAAAAGAAATGCTTGCATGATTTTGGTACAATCTCACTATTGTTCGTGAATTGAACAATTTCCAATTCATCCCTTAAATAAATTAAGTTGAATTTGTTATTTGTGATGTGTTAGCAGATCATGTGATAGAATGATGGGTCATTCCATCTATTTCAAACAAAAGGTTAGCAAAAGTTATAAGTCCATCTTATGGTTAGATTAATCGTATATGGTTCCAAAAATGAACTTATACTTCGTATATCATACCAATTAATAAAATAAAACTTGTTTCTACTAACTAGGTACTTCCTGTAGGCTAGTGGTAGGAGATAAAGGCCAGTCGCACTTCGGTTGTGGGTTCGATTCCCACAGCCTTGTCCGACGCGATAGGTTTTCGCCCGTCCTGCAGGTTGTCCTTTTTCTAAAACTTCATTACTATAACATCCCATCAACAATATCAAAATAATTTCTATCCTTAAACAATACAAACTTATGTCTAACATAATCCATTCCAATATTTAGGCTTATATAAAATACTTCGGTCCAAGCTCATAGTATAAAGAAAATGATTAATTGAAATATCACATAACAATCACGTGAATACCATCATTTATCCCCAATATATCATAAGATATATCTTGTTGGTCAAATTAAAAACATGTGAATACCTTAATCATGTATTCTCTTGAAGATTGAATACCCATTGAACCTTAGTGAAAACATTAATGTTGTCAAAAGTTAACTCTTTCCATATACCAAAATCCCAAAATTTCTATATAATCAAACCATAATATCACTTAGTCCTTATATCAATCATGAGCTCATGAATACTTTCAAAAATTTTATTCCCTCCTTATCCCTTAATTATGTCCATATCATCTGTTTTCCAAAATATTTGAATCACTTTTCATGGTTACCGGTACCATAAAATTATTGAAATCCACAATAAACTAATACAAAAATATTCTAATAAACCATAAGAGTACCTCAACAACATTATTCTTGAATACCAATACATAAACACTTCAATCCATCCTCTTCAATGATTGTCCTAGAATAAGTCCTTCCTTGATTTAGAAGTAACTTTTTAGGTCAGGGCATTGAGTCTGGTAATGCCCATGTTCTCCACAAATAAGACATTGAACTCCATAACAGTATGTCACTGTATGTCCCTTTTCTCCACAGAGATAACATCTATCCCTCCATTTGATGTATTCCTCAAGTTTATTCTTCCCTTATTTATAAATATCAATCTTCCTTTCTTTATTCTCCTCAACATGCGAACATGCGTAAAAGTCTATCTTCCCCTTATTTGATGAATTAGGCATACCACTAAATTTCACCTTGTTAATCATATATCGCGATGACTAATTTGGAAAAATCACAATATATTTCTCTCTATGCATTACACAATTTTGTTTCTCATAGTCACCAATTTGTCCATTGGATTCAATGTTAACCAAATTCCTTCTGGTTCCCTCCATTGACTAAAACACAAAAATAATTCTGTGAGAGGCAAAAATCATACAAGAAAAATAACATAATCAAGGGGGGGTACCTTCAACATCTAACATCCTAGGTTTAATTATAATATAGTTACCGTAATTCTTAGACTATAACCTATACTTATACTTAACCTCAGAGTGATCCCTAGATATACCGTAGAAATATCTCTACGGATATCACTAAAGTTCTTGAATCCTAGTTTCCAAAGGTTGACTAAACCTTTCCTCTGATACCAACTGTAGATACCCGAAGCCTGATGTACATGGACATTACATTACTTTTGCGGAAAACTTAGTACATAACAAAAACAGACACACATGGACCATAATAGTTTAGTGTCTTTGGAAACTCAGAATATAATCTTCTATTCGTGGTGAAATATCTTCAACATCTCCCATAAAGATCTTCCACTTTTTGTTTCCTTACCTAAAACCTTTCTTTTAATCCTGGGGGAAAATAAAACATAAAAAGGGTGAGATCAAATTCTCAATGAGGGTGATCATGGATAAAATAAAACATACCATATACATTTGAACTTAAAAACATGAACATAATGTTTAAACATCAAAATCTTGAGCAACGACATAAAACATGGAAGTACATAAGGCATAGATCATAATGGAACATAAATCTTGATAAAATAGCATGGGAATAAAACATGTAATTTCGGAAACCATTAAGCACATGATATTATTTCCATATTATCCAAGGCATTGTTTCCAAGACCATCTTAGTGGACAAAGTCCCTTTCTGAATCGAGTTCACTCCTCGTTCCAGTCCTGTATTACTGAACCGGTTTAACTTGTCGTTCCAGCCATGTCTATCTCATGAGATATAAATCTTTACCCAATGCATTGGAGGGAGATATTGGTCCCACCCATCTCATAATGAAATCATTCTTACTTTTTCCACAAAACAAACATAAAACATTCATCATAACCCAAAGAATAAAATGGGTTTCAAAAACATCATCCCATCATTTCATAATGCATATAAAGCAAAATGGACATTTCATCATAAGAAAAGTGAAACCGTGTAAATCATAGAGACATTATACTTGAAACATACACATATGAAATAATTTCATCTTAGATGGAAAAAATGGTTTTGATAAAACACTTTAAATGAATTCTTGAGGAAAATATCCTTTCTTCTTCAAAATCAATTTCTTTTCACAAAACGTCATGCAATTTTAAAAGAAAGATATTTTTTTGAAAATAGTAAAGAAATATTTTAGAGGAAGCTTCATGGAAATAAATCTTTATAAAACCGTAAAAAACCTTTCATGCCATATAAGTTAAGAAAAACATTCTTCTCGTACTTTTGTTAGAAAAGTCAAAAAGTACCTCATAACTTAAACAAAAGAAAGATTCCTTACATACTATGTAGTAAAAGTAAAAATGGGTAAAAAGGAAATTAAGAATACATAAAAATTCTTTTAGAAAACATGGACATGGATGATAAAAATAACCCCCAGTAAATACTTACGAATAAGCAATCTCAGATAAAAATGAGATTTGCAAAATTATCCCTTACCTTAGGTCTGATATGCTTCGTATGTATCCAAAACTCTTGTATAATGATTTAAATAATGTCATTGACTCATTAAATAATAATATTCATTGTTATGATATCATATATGTTTCACTTATGACTTTTTATTACCCGTTCTTTTGTAAATTCCATGTTAAAGCAGCGTTTTGGGTAAAATCATTTCATTTATCTTATATGTTTCGACTTGTCGTTCTTGATATTATTACTTATATCCTGATTTACATTATTCCATAATGTAAAACATGATTTATATATAATATATATTCATCTTATACATATATATTATAGATCGATAAAAGGAATGAAATACACCGTTCATGGAGACGGTAAGTCGTACGTACGCATGAATGATGTTTTCGTTTCCCTTTTGAATTGAATGGAATTAAGTAAATGACATACATATATATATATATATACACAAATCCAGTCTCATTATTTTTTCATATATTTCATTATTATTCATTATATATACTTTATAATAATTCATGAATGGTTAACATGGATAATGAATCTCATCGCGTCATGGAGACGGTAGTCCGTACGTACACACGAGCGATGATATCGTTCCCATGATTGTGGAATTTTATTGGAGTGTATGTATACTATTACAGAATCAATATCAATTTACAATAATCATATATAGTTTTTATTTACACCATTATACTCATCCAAGTAAGGTGGTGGTGGAAAATAGATTACACCACGGCGTGGAGACGGTATTCTGTACGTACGCACGCGCGGTGATTTCGTTTTCCGTAGGATAGATAGATGGTGAAATAGGGTTTTTTCATACTTATAATAACATATAAGTATATGAGTTATACTTATGTTATTACTTCATAATGAAACAACCAAATAAGAAGAAGTGGAAGAAGAAATAAAGTTGAAAGAATCGGTAATGGACATTACCTCTTCTTTGAAGCGCCTCTTGAGACCTCCTCTTAGGGCACTAAAATTGGTCTTTTAAGAAGACCAGGACCTCTATGATGTTTATAGGGAAGTGTATAAGATAATTTGGCAGGGGTTGGCCGATCTTGAAGGCTCAATGTGGTGTTAGGAAGAGAGGTAGGAGGTGCCCTTTTATAAGGGAGGGGAGGGGCACCTTTGGAATAACTAAAAATATTATTTTATTATAAAGTCATATTCGGTTTTTAATAGATCCAAATTGATTTATTTAAAATCTAAGGTGTGGATAGGTCTAAATCCTATCATAAAATACAATTCAGACAAGTTTAGGTTATTATATTAACCTTAACTTTTAGTTTTAACTCTTAGTTAATTAGATTGACATTTACAATGTCACTTTGTATTTTTATATTATATAGTTAATAAACTTACCATATACATCCAAGAGACCTCCAAGTGGTCCATTAATGATACACATATAATTATATAAGTATATTGGACAAGATTTATATTTTAGGAATATAATAACAATTTTTTTAATATAATATTGTTTTAAAAACTATTTTATGTCAATTTTGACACTATTTGGTAATTGATTTTTGTGAAAATCATAACAGAATTATTAGTTCAAAGAAAGTTAATAAAATCAATACTAACATGTCATATTAACATATAAAATTATTTTAATTCATAAAAAGTCTCAAATTACATTTATTTGGGTATTTATAACATCAATTATGTCAATATTTCCTTAATAAGATAATTACTGCATCATAATTGTTTCATAAATAAATTCAATTATTTTAAGTCTAAAAATTATAAATAAAATACCATTATGTAGGAAATAGTTTTAGATTTATAATGAATATTTATAGTCTAATTTATCTTATGTATAACCCTATATTAAAAATTATATAGTTATTAAATGTTGATTATAACTATTTTAACCCTTCTTTAAATAAATTAATAATAAATGTCCTAATCTAATCCAAGTTGTCCTAAATGGTCATATTTTATTCCTAAGGTTGTTTTGGTCGAATTACACTTATCCAATAGAATTATGACATGTGTTAGGGTAATAATAATATCATTTTTACCCTTAATTACCCTATTTACTTTTAATCGTGGTAAAAAAAAGTAAAAAGTTACTATTCAGCAAAAATTATTTTCATCTCATTGAACCACATTTTAGTCCTTGATATTAACCGTGTCTCTCGGATTTTCAAAATTTCACTCACAAAAGCGGTAAAATTATGTTTTATGTAAAATTCAGTTTTTTTAACTACCACTTAGTGGTTTCACTATTCATCAGAAAATGAAAGTTTCCATAAAAATACCAAAAATTAGGCCTAAGATATATTTGATATTATGAATTCAAAAATTATGTCTATTTTACCAAATTAAAAACATATCAGTTGAATTAATTAATTTAAAAATTAGTTCCCGTCGTCAAAACAAATAGCGTGTTCTTAAGAGATAATAACTATCAAAAGATTGACACTTGTTTATGTCTGGTTTAAATGTGAAATTATATCCAATGACCAAAATTTTATTAAATTGTAAAAATATATTCTAAATATACTTTAAAACCACTCAAATTAATAATTTATCACTATTAATTATTTCTATTAAAAAAGTTTTTTTCAATTAAAATTTAGTAATTTCCACTATTCATCAGAATATGAAAGTTATCTGAAAAGTACCAAAATTTCACCCTAAGATAATTTTGATATTCTGAATCCAAAAATGAAGTCTATTTTGAAAGATAAAATTTATAAAATTTCAAAAATTAGGTATTACTATTCATAACGGCTAGTTCATAATAATATTATAATAATATCTCGTTTAGTGAAACTCGGTATTGCGTACTACACACGCTATTGAGGAAGGTCGCGATTGCGTGTAATGCAACCAAGTTAGGGTTGCGTGTTTTGCAAGACTCCTTTGTTGTAACGTACAACACAATACATCAATAAAATGAAAAGGAATATTTCTCATAGAATCTCGGGGTGTTACTTTGAATGTTTAACTCAATGAATGGGGATTGAGTTAAAATTACTCTTATCAGGTTCATATCGATGACTTGAGAATTTATAAATGGAGTGATTATGTGTATCAAAAGTATATCCAAAAAAGGTGAGTGGAAATTAATACGTAAATAATAAATATTTATTCAAAAATAATCTTGGAGTAAAATAATCAATGAAGTATGCGTAATGTTGAATGAGTGGAAATTGAAATTTGAAATTCCTTTACCGATTTGTTAACTTAAGAAACATATATCCCATGAAAGATGAATCATAAAATGAAGATGTAAATAACCATAATTTAAATTATATTACACAAATAATACAATCATTGGTCAGTACATACACCACAAAAAAGGAAATAGTGGAAATATTGTACGAATCTCACGAGAATAGGAAGTGAGATGAAAACTCCTTAGCACGTTGTAATCAAACGAGTCATATGACCAAAAGTTAATAACCACCAAGTGAATCATAGAATACAGTTAATATAAAGAGATTAATGATAATATATATATCAAATGTATATACACAATACACCACATGAAATAAATAAGTGGCGAATAATGGAAATCTCACGTAATTAAAAGTGATATAAGAAACCCCTTACCTCAAGACTGACTTGTCTTGTATGTTCCTCGGTCTTCTTGAATAATAAACTTAATTTAATTTCTACTTGATTATGAACATTTTTCAAGATTATTATTCCTTTTATATCACCTATTACCTTGCTATAACAATTAGTTAATTATTTGAGGTCATTATTTGATATTTTATCGATGTTCGAAACTTGAGTAAAAAATGAAATTGTTTTAATTACAATTTGTCCATGTGGTAAAAATTCCATTATCTACAAAATTATATACATGATTTAGATATCATATATATATTATATATCTAATAGGTATATATATTTATAATAGTACATAACATTTGGAGATAAGAAATGAAATGCATCATTCATGGAGATGGTAAGCCGTACGTACGCATGGATGCTACTTTCATTTCTATTTTTTATTTTAATGTAATTAAAACACAATGATACATAGGTATATTATAATTAAAGTGTATAATCATATATAATATCATTAAATCAATAATCTATATGTCTGAAATAAGGCATTAACAAGTCATATCATTTTGATGGGGTGGTAGTCCGCACTTCCTCAAATTGAATTATCGCATTTTACCCTTAATGGAAACCATAAAATAATGATATAAAAGGGAAATAAAGAATAATATAGAAAACATAAAACTAATATATTTATATTAATCATATATAAATACAATTCCATATTAATTTCCACCATGAGAGGTGGTAAGAGATAGTCGAACAATCATCGTTTCGTGAGCCGTTAGTTTTCCATCCACAGAAACTGTATGTTCTTCCCCCATTAGATGGAGTTGTGTGTATATGTAATTCAAATACTTCTCATATAAACATCCTAGTATATTTAGTATAATGGTGTTGTTATAAAATAAAGTAATAAAAAGAGTTTAGGGGGTTCTAGAAGTAAAATAAAACAAAATAAAACAAAATAATTTTAAGAGAAATTGTTACCTTTAATTTGTGTAACTTCCTTTAGTTTTAACCAAAAGGACTTCTTGAAGTGACTTGGGCCTAAGGTAAAGCTTTGAGGAGGAATAGGGGGATCTTTAAAGATTATTTGGGTAGGGTTGTATGAGCCAAGGGTCTTGAGAGGTGTGAGGAATGGTTTATAAGTGGTGTCCTTTTATAAGGGGGAGGAGAGGCTCTTTAGGAATGTGTTAAAATATTATTTTATTATATAGTGATATTCGGTTTCTAAAGGTCCAAAACATATTAAATTAGAAGAAAATATGGATCATGGTATAAATAAAATCATCCAATAATAATTGGATAGGTTTTTGATATTATTTTAATATTAATAATCATATTTATTTAAATCATTTATTAATGAGGTAAATACTACATCATTATTGTGTCATAAATATTTTAATTTATTTGATGTCTCAAAATTATTAAAAAAAATTACCATAATGTAGGAAATATTATTATCTATTCAATTATTATTTATAGTCAAAAAAATGACGTATATAACCCCATGTAAAAATTGATATAATAAAAGATATTTGTTAATGTCATTTTTGTCTTTACATTAAGTTAAATTAAAATAAAGTGTCATTGTCATTATTAAGTGGCTCCATGGGGTCCCATAATTTCCCCACATATTCTCATGGTCGGAAATGACTCATCCAATATGATTAGGATCGGTGTTAAGGTATTTTTTATTATTATAATATTCTTTTTTACCTTGAATTACCATATTTATCATTAACCGTGGTAAATAAAAGTCAAAAAGTTATTATTCACCAAAAATTATTTACATCTTATTGAACCAAAGTTTACTTAAATATTACAACCTTGTATCTCGGATTTTTGAAATTCAATTCATAGAAAAGGTAAAATTTCATTTAAATGAAATAGTCGGATTTTTAACTACTACTCGGTGGTTTCACTATTCATCAAAAATAGAAGTTTATCAGAAAAATACCAAAAATTCAGCCTAAGCTATATTTGATAATCCGAATTCAAAAATGATTTCTATCTTTCCAAATTAAAAACATAGAAGTTGGATTAATTAATATAAAATTAATTCTCGTTGTCAAAACAAATAGTGTGTTTTTAAGAAACAATAACTATCAAAAGCTTGATACTTGTTTATGTATAAATTCAAAGTGAAATTAAATCCAATGAAAAACATTGGATTAAAGTGTAAAAATATAATCTAATTACACTTCAAAATCAATTTAATATATAATCTAACCATATAAATAAATTATATTAAAAGGTAGCTTTGAATTAAAATAAAATATTTCTCACTATTCCAAAAAAAATGAATATTATTAGAAAAATACCAAAATTTCATCCAAAGTATATTTTTATATACTGATTCAAAATAGGAATTTTATTTTTTCAAAATTAATATGTAAAAGAGTCAAATATTGGATTTAAAAAGAGTTTTCCATTAAAAGGTGGTAAAAACGAATTTTTTGAAAAATACGTTTTTTTAAGAAAAATTGAACTTTGTTCTTATAATATGTCTAAGAAACACATAATATGTATGTTAAAATTATTTTGAGTATATAAAATTAAAAATCCAGTTAATAGTATTCATAACTGCTTTTGAACTGGTAGTTTGGTAAGTTGTGGTGCGCTCAAACTCAGTGTTGCGTGTAGCGCAAGCTATTGAATTTAAAGAAAATAACTTACAATAAAAGATTGGGGTGTTACACCTCACGTACTCAATCAACATGACACTTAACCATGAGTAGCTTCTGAATATGTGCTTGGGGAATGTATAAGATGAGCTGGTCCCTACTATTATCACTCAAACTTTTCAAGGTGGGTTAAAAATGTAATAAGGCCCAATATCTACATGAATCTTTGTATAAGGTAATGGAACCATGCATTTTGTATCTCTCATCACCCATGATATGTTTTAAAAAGGTATAGACCATCACTAACATACAGGCAGAGTATCTTGATCCACTAGAGTTTTCAAAATCAATGCCTCAATACCATCACTGAGTGCCACATCCCTATGGGCCCTAATATATCCATGTCTGTAGCCACCAAGAACTTCCTCTCCTAGCACAACCTCTAATGTGAGAGAATGTGGTGAAATCCCCTCCTTAGGTATGAACCACTCATTAGGGTCAGGATCCAAGATTTCCATTCCCAAATAAAAGAAACTAGAAAACGTTTTTTATGATGCATATGACCTCAGCTATTTCCTCAATTCCTTATAGTAGATAATTCTGATGCTTCCATAGTGCAAGAGGCCCTAGTAAGTCATACAGACTGACCACCGTAACTATTTCAATTACCACATGATCCTTTGACATGTATTATAATAATCATAGGTTTTTATGGATTTTATCCAAAACTATGTGTGTAATGGTTTGATCAATTTGGATAACATATCATCACAATTCATAAATCCTTCTTCCAATCCCAATAGCAGTAATTAGTGTTCAGGTGAATGGAAGTAGGTTTCCAACCACGAGACCCATAATAATGATGAATTATTGGCTCAAGAAGCATGTTTTCACACCTATGACATCATTCAACTCCATTTAGGTGGGCCAGAATCTCATATTGTCACCCCATATCCTTCATACATTGTGTCCAAATCAATATCATAACCCTCAATGGCATATAAGATCTGGTGCTGATGGTGCAATGGAATTCATAGTCTCTCACCAGTTCCAAATCCATATTTCACCCTCAATGATTTTATTCCTCCTGATGTGGGAATCTCAAATAAGTTTCATCCATCACTAGAACACTTCTCTGGTGTTGAGCATGAATATTCCTTTGTGAACATCATCGACCTTGTCGACCACTTCACACTACACGATGATGAGGACTGCTCTGAACATCCCCAGAATGGATTTATCTAATGACATAGAATGGTAGTTTATAAACATAAAAACAACCATAATGACCATGAAAGTGCCTCACCCTACAGATAGTTGGTTGTCATTGGTTTTGGAAAATTTATTCGGTCAGTAGAATGATATTTATGGTACCATAAAGAACCCAACGGTACATTTTGGTGCATCTATTTGGCTTCCAACCAAAGAGTGTCCCCCTATATATAGAAACATACATCTGGTGTGGAAGTATGACATACTAGAGAACCTATATAGCATAAGTTCAAGTATCTAAATCTTATAGACCCTCATTCTATCGTAAGAATTGTGTGAGGCCCCTGGAGGTAGAATTTAAAATACCTCTCTAGTTTGAAGTAGTGGTATCTACCATAGATACCTACTATATAGAGGTTATTAAGGAAGATGAATGTTGATACATATTCCCCTTCTTTTGAAAAGATGAGGGTGATCTCATGTGGGGAATATTCTCCAACTTTATATCACATGTCAGTTCAATGGTGTGTAAATCTGAAATTTCCTATTCGACACATGATCTGGGATCAAAATCATCCTTACCCGTACACTCCACAAGCCAGGGCTTACCAAAGTATATCTGACTCCTCCCAAACTGAAGATTCAGTTCTATGACATGATTGATAAATTTACATATAGAAGGATTTAGTGGAAGACCCAATTTTGTGGCTTGATATAAAGTGTTGAATTTATGGTAGTCGCGCATCATTCCAAAAAAATGCACTACTGGTTGTTCCCTAATATAATTTAAATGTTTAAGTTACATAATCATATAACCATTGTATTAAGTAATCCCTAAAGGGTTTGGTAGGGGTGATCCAATGTTATTAATCTTTCGTCAACACTTGTGAAGCCCGATATCTGGAAACTGAATATTACATGGAAATTGGAAGTCGGTTCAGACCAATGTGGTTGAACACACAACAATCACGACAAGTTCATGGGAAAACATGGATGATTAATTAATTATCCTGATTAATCGGTTGGGGTCCACATTGCCAGAAATGGTAATTTTCAGCTTTTTTTTAAAGAATAAGTGGTATAGTATTAGTAAATAGAAGTAATTTTGGAATATTACCTCATACTGTTAAACAAGACATGCCCAGGTTCTACCAAAAGATCCAACTCCTCTAAAGTAATAAGAAGTTCACCATATAGACACTATTTCCTAATATTCCAGCCTACTCCATAGGGTAGGGTTGAATCCTTGGAATATGAAACACCAAAAATTCATTTAAATCAAGTACGGAGCCTAAAGTCGAAGGTCGGATGAAATTGGAATGATAGATTCTATCACAATGTTCTCAGCAGCGCAAGAGTTCCGATATAGAGATTCCTTATCATCCCATACAGGAACCAGTTCTCCCTCATAATCACGTTCCCTTAATGATATTTCTCCCACTGACTTTCCCATAACATACGATGTAGAGGATTTATAATATTCACCTCCTGCATTTTATGAGGGAATCTACATCATCATCGATGAGTGGGTTTATATAAACCATGGTACTAAAAAAGATCCAAGGCCAACACTTGTAACTGAAACAATGCCTCCGGAGGATCAACATCAGTATATGTATTTCCTAATTTAGTATCGTGATACATCAACTTGTGTCTCCAAAAATATATTAAGACTATAAAATATGGTTTTCACCAACTATATTAGTCTCTCAGTGGTTAATCTCGGATTAAAGAAACCTCCCAGTAAAATTCATCCCTCTCATGGTGTTATGGTTGAGGCTAAGGAAGACATGCTTATCAAATCAAGCTTATTTAGAGAGTATTATTACACTAAGTGTCTATCCAAAATCATTCTATTCATGAATATAAACATCCAGATCAGAGTCTGTATCAACTTCTGGGACATAAAACACTATTTCATGAAGGATTGTTACCCCTTTCCATGAAAGAGTTGTTGATCAATATTGTATTCATGTTCCATGCTCTCCCCTTCATGGATGGATACTCTGTATACAACCCAATATACAAGGACCCCATAGATTAATATTCTATTATCCTTAGGAATTGAAATTTACCATTTTAAATTAGAAAATTCCCTTCATACTGAAGAGTGCATGAGCCACTTTTTAGCATTCCATGCACCATGTCTTCAAATAGATCCTAAGGATATTTGTGGAATTCTATATATATGAATTGGTATTCAAATAATAAAAACACCAAGTCTATATTAGATACCATGAGAAAGGTTTTTTCTTCATTTACTCTTATAATTTGAAGATGAACCCCCAAGAGTTTTCATTTGGGATTAACTATGAAATATTTTTTGGCTTCATCTTCTTAAATATTTCCTTCATGATCATATTAGGGAGGATAAAATCCATCATTCATGTTTCTACCATGAATAACCATAGGGATTTTTGTCACATCTAATTCCACCTAGAATAAACATGTCAATTTACTTAAATTAATTATAGAATGTGTAATCCCTTTTAAAGAATCATGAAGAAAGGAAGCATCTACTAATGGGATTAAGAGTTCCAAACCACCTTCAAGGAAATCAAGATATATCTTTAACAACTTATGTTCCTTTATATGACAAACCTGGAATGGTCCCTCATTACCCTTATAACTCAATAGAAAAATAACAGAAGATAAAACCATTTATACTATTTCAGTCACATGATCCTCTATACGGAGGAAAAATGCTCCCCTATCAAAGAGAGATACATCACACTGGTTTTCAAAAAAAATTAATTGTGGAATTATCTTTTGAATCATGAGATAAGTTTGGAGTCTTGTGTGGATCCGATGAATTATATTTTGAATCACCCAATGTTTACATAATGGATAGCACATTGGTTGGGTATCCTTCAGCAGTGGGAAATTATGTTCATTTCATAGAAATCCATCAACAGTTATGCATTGTATGATTTCTTGATCACCCATTCGGATCCTGAAGAGATTCCCCTAGATGTTGACTACCCATACAAGGCTATCCTTTAATTGGATTAGTTGATTCCATGTTATATGATGGATTATGATGGTTCCTCCTGAATCCCAACTTGTAGAATAATCAACAATAAAAATATCAAAATAGTAGTCTTGGAGATCATCTTCATCATAACAACATAGGTTGTAATATCATACTCATTAAAATTTTTAGAAGGATACACTAAAAACAATGAGGATTACTAGTCTCCCATTACTGTTCTTGATCTATCCCTCTAGATTGATGTCCTATTCTTTCAAGTTTCAAAAGATACTGATGTAGTCACCACACTGATTAATTGTGATTAATTCATTAAAAATATAGAAATCATCTCTCTACTATAGTGTACTCATCGAAAGATGTCACAATTCCCTTCTCAGATGAAAGCGAATCATGTCCCTCAATCACATGAATGTTCATTACAATTCCTTGTCCATTTTGAATTCATCTCTTTGAGAGAGTGACCATGATAAACTATTCATTCATGTGATTCCTCAGAGAGTCATCACTCTTTTCATTTAAAAATATGATGGTAACTAGAAGGTGAACCAAACTTCCACCAGTTATTCTACATCACGCCCCTTTATCCCCCCACAACCACTATAGTGGATGAGGCACCTGATTTGACAACACCTTTCATTGAGTATATCCATCATGGAAATCACTTTCTATGTTTAGGTGAGCCTAAGAACATCTGTCATAATGTATTCAAATTTACCCATTAGAGTGGGAAAATACTTGAAAATGCCATTTAAATATATATTTGTTTGATGGAATTATACTACTTTGAATTCAATGTGATGTGATTCATTAGGTTATATAGTAATTTCATGTAATATCATGTGGTGCTCATCAATATGGATTGATTCTCTCCCAAAATATTTGTGGTTTTTTCTACTTCTAACCCATATTCTCAACTTCCATTCACCATAACAATGTTCCATTGTAACACCCTTATATTTTATGATAAGTATATTTTTTTAATGTCATATGTTATACACAACATAAAAGGAATCTTTCACTACACACAACATTATCTTGGCTTGCGTTATATACAAAATCAACCTTCCTCGATAGCCTGTGTTGTACGCAATATCAAGTTTCACTAAACAACAATATGTTATTAAAATATTATATAAACAAGCCGTTATGAATAGTATTAAATAAATTTTTAATTTTATAAAATTATTATTAATCTTACATATTTTCTAGAACATATAATGAGAACAAAATAATTATTTTGGGTAAAATAATTATTTTACAATAAATGTAGTTTTGTCGCCTTTTGATGGTGCACCCACTTTAAATCTTGTTTTTGACATGTATATAAGTTCGATTTGAAAAAATAAAATTCTTATTTGGAATAAGGATATAAAGATTTACTTTGGATAAATTTTTCATATTATTCTTATAACATTCATATTTTAATGAATAGTAAAAACACGCTATATTTTAATTAAAAAAAACTTTTTCATCGCAATAATTTATATGGATAAATTATAATATTGAATTGTTTTAAAGTATAAATAGAATATATTTTTACCATTTAATATAATATATGTCATTACCATTAATTTTACATTGAATTCGTAGGTAAAACCATTTCAATCTTTGGCAATGTTTTAACTTTTAAAACCTGTTTTCCTAACAATGTGATTAATTTTAAATTAATTACTTCAAAGTCTGTGTTTTTAATTTCTAAAATTGGATTAGATATTTGAATTCAGTGGGTTCAAATTATGTTAATAGGTTACTTTTATTTTTTTTGATATTATGAATAGCAACTACGGTAATTTTTATTTACTACATTTAAAGGTAAATCTGGTAATTAAGGGTAAAAATAAGATTATAAAATTATCCTAACACATTCCAAAATCTTATTGGATGATTGAAACTCGACCCATATCACCTAAGGTTCGGGATAGATTCATTTCATGGACTTTTGACCATGAAATAATATAATTATTATTAAAACCAAAGAAAGTGACAACATGTCACTCTCTTAAATCCTGTAAGTGTGATAATTTTAATTTAGTGATAAACATCATAAAACATCTGATATAAATAGTCCCTATAAAGATAATAAAATTATATACATCATATGAATTTATTTATAATTTTTAGGGATTAAATAAATATCATTAATTATGACATAATAGTGATGTTGAAATTATTTTATTGATTGAAATACCAAATAAATGATTTTAAAAGTATTAAAATAAATTTTATATGATATATTTAATGTTCTCCACTAATTTTTGAGATAAAAATAAAATTTTATTAATCTATTAAATCTTCTAGTTCGAACTTATCTTCTGTGTATATTTTATTTAAATTCAAATAAATGAATACTGTGAAAATTGACACTATTGTTATTTTATAAAATTAACATATTATAAAATTGATTAAAAATAACAAAAATATTTAAAAAAAATTAAATTAAAATTTATATGTCCAACAATGTAATAAAGTATAAAATTATGGACAATTCACAGGGTATAATTAATTATTTATAATGATTTATAATTTAGAATATTGTTACCACAAACAAATTAAATAGAATATATAAGGATAAATCAAGTTGATAATGTTTAAAATAAATTCCCAACTTGTCTAAATTTTATTGGTTGATGAGATTACAGCCCTATCTCATCTAATATTCATATTTGAGTCATTTTTGGAGGTTTTTAAGTGGGTTTTGAATTTATTATAAATTAATATTTCTTATAATTCCAAAGGTTCCCCTCTCCTCCCTTATAAAAGGGCACCTCCTCCCCCTCATCCTCACACCATTTTGAGCCTTCATACTAGGCCAATCACTACCCATTTACCTTCTAAACTTCCTTATAAACGTACTATAGTTCCTGGTCTTCTTCAATGACCAATTTTAGTGCCCTAAGAGGAGGTTTCAAAGAGGCGTGTCGAAGAAGAGGTAATATCCGTTACCGATACATTCAAATTTATTTTTTTCTTCTACTTCCTCAAATATTTTTGTTTTATTATGAAGTATTAACATAAGTATCACTAATATATGTATATTTTATTATAAATATTAAACAACTCTATTTCACCTTCTAACCATCCTACGGAAAACAAAATCACCGCGCGTGCGAATGTACGGAATATCGTCTCCATGTCGTGGTGTAATATGTTTTCCACCACCACCTTACTTGGATGGGTATAATCGTGTAAAGAATAACTATATATGATTAATGTAAAGTGATATTGATTATGAAATATTATACATACACTTCAATACAATTCCACGATCATGGGAACGATATCATCGCTCATGCGTACGTACGGCCTACCGTCTCCATGATGTGATGCGACTCGTTATACATGATATCATAACAATGAATATTATTCTATAATAAGTCAATAAAGTTATTTAAATCATTATACAGGAGGTTCAAATACATACAAAGCATATCAGACCTAAGGTAAGGGAAAATCTCGCAATCTCATTTTTATCCGAGATTGTTTTTACTTCAGAATTTACTGGGGAATATTTATCATCCACATCCATGTTTCCTCAAAATGTAATATTATGTTTATCCTCCTAAAATTTTTTAAATCCAATTTTACCCACTGATGAGTTTTTAGTAAAAGATATGAAAGTAATCTTCTGTCATTTTTAGTACGAGGTACTTTTTGACTTTTCCCACCAAAGTACGAGAAGAATGTTTTTTTATACTTATACGGCACGAATGGATTTTTATGATTTCATAGAACATTATTTCCATTATTCTTCATTTACAAGTTTTCAAGTTTATTTTAAATAAACTTCTTTTAGTTTAAAATTGTAGGACATGTTAAGAATGGAAAATTGTTTTTGAAGTAGAAAGGATATGTTCCTCAAGAATAGAGTTCATGTGTTTTATAAAAGTTATTTTCCATATAAGATAATATAGGTTTCTGTGTATATCCCTATTTTTACATTGATTTTATTATGTTATGATGGAATTATTTTTATTATTTCCTTTTATGGATTATGTTATGATGACATGATGTTTAAGAATCCCATTTTTATTACATGATTTGTGTTATGATGTATGATTTATGATTTTATGGAACATATGAGAATGGTTTCATTATGAGATGGGTGGGACCTATATATCCCTCCAATGCATTGGGTAAGATTTATATCTCATGAGATAAACATTATTGGAATGGAAAGTTAAACCAGTTCAGTGATACAGGATTGGAACGAGGAGTGAACTCGTTTCAGAAATGGACTTTGTCCGCTATGATAGTCTTGGAAATGAGTCTTGACTAATAAGAAATGATTTTATTTTATTATGTGTGTATTCCATAATGTTTCATGTTTTATGTTATGATTATTTGGGATTACTTTTCATTACTATGATTTATCCCATGACATGGTATTATGATCTCTTTTGAAAGTTATTATTTTCAAAATGTTATGTTCTTATGAATATGATATGATTGATATTTCTTTTGTTTACCCTTACTGAGCATTTGATCTCACCCTTTTGTATGTTTTCTTTTCCCCTGGTCAGAAAGAAGGATATTAAGTAGGATATTCCAAAAAGGGACTCTATATATGATGAAATAAAATGGGAGACAATGTAGTTGATTTTATGAACCAGTTATTTATGTTTCCCAGTTTCTAAATACACTATACCTATACAGTCCTTTCATGGTTTTGTTATATATTGTAATAAGTATGATTCAATTCTAAAGTAATAACAGTTTATGTAAAGTATGGGTCATTATAGTTTGTATCAGAGGAAAGGTATAGTCAACCTTTGGAAACTAGGATGGGAAACCCTTAGTAAAAACCCTAAGTATAATTCTAAGCATATAAAATAATCATAGTGTTTTTAAATGGACATGAATATCTTATGATAAGACCTAAAGTGTGAAATTTTATTACTGATTATGTGGTTTTCCTATTATAATTAGTGTTTCTCACACTATCCTTCTTGGTTTTAGTCAATGGCTATAACCAGAAAGAACCGTGTTAATGCTGAATGTGACGGACAATGCAATGATTGTCCCCCTGAGCAACCAAACGTTATGGGAGTTGGAATGAAAAATCTTGTATCCATGCTCACACAACTTTCTCAAGCTATGAATCATGAAGGACTTTCAAATGAGTAAAGGAAGGAGCAACATTCTATTGAATCCTTTATGAGGCAGTGTCCACCTTCATTAAACAGGTTTTTTGATCCATTAGTGGCTGAACAATGGATTAGTACCAATGAAAATATATTTTCAGTTCTACAATGTTCTAAACATGACAAAGTCATCTCAGTAGTGTATCGTTTGGATAGTTAAGTTGATCAATGGTGGAATTGTATCAAGAATACGAGGAAAAGGGGTGATATTGAGTCCATGGAATGGGACGAGTTCAAGAACTTATTTTTCAATAAGTACTTCCCTCGTATTCTTCGAACAAATATGGAGAAGGAGTTTCTTGAACTGAAGAAAAAGGATGATGAATCTTTTGGTACCTACGAAGAAAATTTTACAAGACTTTCAAGGTACACTTTTGTAATTATTATCCAACCTGAGAGTAAAATTGATCACTTCGTTAGTGGCTTAAAACCAAGTCTTCGAAGGGCATTGTCCATAAGGGAATTCAATAGCTATGATGAAATTGTTTGATGTTCTCTCAAGGTTGAGATGGAGATTTTAGTAACCCATCAGTCATATGGATTTAATAAGAAGAGGAAAATGGAATTCAAAGGAAATTCTAAAGACCACACTAAAAAGAAGATGAGTTTTCCCTTATGCTCAAATTGTGGAAAGAAACATGGAGGGAATTGTATTAAAGGGACAAGAAAATGTTATAAGTGTGGAAAATGACATCGGGCAGTTGAATGTCGAAATAATGGGAAGAAGATGTCTAATTATGCGAACAAAGAAATGGATACACAGAATGCACCTCATACACTTCAATTTTTCAAGTGAAAGGAGATGGGTCATTATTCCAATCAATGACCAAATCCAAGTGTTGTTGAAGATGATCAATGTCAACAAATTCTTAAGTCCACAGACAAAAGAAAGACACATGAAATTACAAACAGCGACATGGAGTACGATAACGAAGTGGTGAATGGTACACATACCATCCACTCTAAAGTATAAAATGTTTTATTTGATTCTGGATCCACCCACTCTTTTATTTCTAAAGAATTTTCTTAGGGAATCGCCGTATTACCTCAACAATTATATGTTGAGTTAGTTGTGACAACTCTTAATGGCACAATAGTCGCATCAAAAGTTTATAATTCTTCTCAAATTGATGTTTGTGGGAAAGTGCTTCCAGAAAATCATGTGATCCTTCCTATATTAGAATTTGATGTGATTCATGGCATGGATTGTCTTTCCTTATATGGAGCTCATATCAATTTCCAAATAAGGTAAGTCACATTTCATATTACAGATCAATCTATGATCATCTATCGATGAATAGATGAATATGACCTTCTAGTGGAAATTTCTTCCATCTTATGGGTCTTGATTACAATAAATGAAGGTTATTTATCTCAAATGGTTGGTGAGAAACTCACGATTAAGAATATTCCCATTGTACGAAAGTTTGATGATGTCTTTCTAGAGGAATATCCAGGTCTTCCACCAAATCGTGAAGTTCAGTTTTCAATAGAACTCATACTGGGTGTTATGCCTATTTCAATGACACCTTATAGAATGGCCCCAATTGAGTTGTAGGAATTGAAGAAGCAACTCCAAGAGAATCTTGATAAAGGATTAATACTCCCTAGTGCGTCACCTTGGGGAGCACCTATTCTGTTTATTAAGAAGAAAGATGTATCAATGAGACTCTGCATTGATTATCGAGAACTTAACAAGATCACTGTCAATAACAAATATCCCCTCCCATGCATTGATGAATTATTTGACCAACTACGCAGAGATTAATACTTTTCCAAGATTGATCTTTGTGCAGGGTATCATAAATTAAGGGTCAAAATGAAGGATATACCAAAGACGGATTTCCATACAAGGTATGGACATGATGAATTTATAGTGTTTTCATTTGGTCTTACTAATTCCCCTGCTATCTTCATGGATCTAATGAATAGAGTCTTTACATACTATCTTGACTAGTTTGTGGTAGTCTTTATAGACGATATTCTTGTTTATTCAAAGAAAAATGAAGAACATGAAGATCACTTGAGAATTGTATTAAAGACACTAAGAAAGGAGAATCTTTATGCCAAATTTACCAAGTGTGAATTTTGGCTTCAAAAAGTTTCTTTTTTGGGTCACATAATCTCAAAAGAGGGAAAATCTGTGGATCCAGCAAAAACAGATGTTATCGAAAGATGGTCAAGACCAACAATAGAAACTGAGATCTGAAGTTTTCTTGGCTTTACTGGATATTATCGACATTTTGTGAAAGATTTTCAAGGTTATCTAATCCACTCACCAGTTTGACTCGAAAAGGAGTTAAGTTCGTTTGGACGGAGGAGTGTGAAGAAAATTTCAAGGAGTTAAAAAGAAGGTTATCCAGTGCACCTGTGCTCACAATGACTTGTAGTGGAAAAAGGTTTGTGATCTAAAGTGATGTATCAAAGAAGGTATTGGGGTGTATTCTAATGAAAAATGATATGGTGATAGCTTATGCCTCGCAATAGTTGAAAATCCATGATCAAAATTACCCAACTCATGATTTGGAGTTATCTGCGGTAATATTTACATTAAAGATTTAGAGGCATTACCTTTATGGTGAAAGGTGTGATATTTATACTGATCATAAAAGTTTAAAGAATATTTTCACACAAAAGGAGTTGAATATGTGCCAAAAAAGATGGTTAGAGCTGATTAAGGATTATGACCGCTCAATTCATTATCACCCTGGGAAAGCAAACAAGGTGGCAGATGCATTAAGTCGACAAGACCATGCTAGCTTATCCATGATGAGGATCACAAAAGATTCCATATTTATGGATTTACAAAGGATGAATCATAGAATTATAATGTAAGGGGAAAATCATATCTTTCTCAAATTAATGTTCAACCATCTATTCATGTGAGGATTAAATAGGCATATAAAGAAGATGTAGAGTTAAAAAAGAGGGTGAGAAATGTTCCTGAATTCAACCTTGTTTGTGATGGGATAATAAGGTTTAGGAATAGAGTTTGTGTTCCTCCCATCCAAGAATTAAAGAAGGAGTTACTGGATGAGTCTCATAGTTCTTTATTCTCTATTCATCATAGAATCATGTAGATGTATAGGGACCTAAAAGAGTACTTCGGGTGGGATGGAATTAAAAGAGATGTTGCTGGATATGTCACTCGATGCTTGGTTTGTCAGCAAGTTAAAGCTGAGAGACAGAAGTCTAAGGGGATGTTACAACCATTACCCATACCATAATGGAAATGCGAAAACATCACGATGGACTTTGTCACTGGACTTCCTAAAACATCCAAAGGCAATAATTCTATTTGGGTCATAGTTGATCGTTTTATGAAGTCAGTACACTTCATTTCTATTAGAGAAGATTTCTCTCTGGATCAGCTTTCCAGGATATATGTAAAAAAGTGGTAAGATTGTATGGAGTACCAATTTCCATTATATCTGATCGGGAAGTTCTGGCGAAGTCTTCAACATACTCTAGATACAAAGTTGAGTTTCAGAACTACTTATCATCCTCATATAGACGGTCAGTCTGAGAGAACAATTCAAACTCTAGAAGACATGTTGAGAACTTGATCTATGGATTTAAATGGTGGTTGGCATCAACACCTACCTTTGGTGGAATTTTCTTATAATAATATCTTTCACTCCAGTAATCAGATGGCTCCTTATGAAGCTCTCTATGGAAAGAAATTCTGAACTCCAACTTGCTGGGATGAAGTCGGGGAATGAAAGATATTAGGACTTGATCTTGTTGATGAGATGGTATAAAAGGTCTGATCTATTCAGCAACACATAAGAGTAGCTCATAGTCAACCAAAAATTTATGCCGATAACTGGAGAAAAGACAGAGAGTTTGAAGTGGGTGATAAAGTATTCTTACGAATATCTCCTTGGAATAGAGTAATGATATTTTGAAAGAAGGGAAAGTTGAGCCCTAGGTATATCGGTCCTTTTGAAATATTGGATCGTGTTGGGAAGGTAGCTTACCGACTGGCACTTCCACCGAATCTCCCTCAAGTTCATGATGTATTCCCTGTATCTCTCCTAAGAAAGTACATACCTGATCCTTCACATGTACTAAGCTCTGAAGTTGTACCGCTGGAGAAAGATCTTTCTAATGAATAACAGACGATAGAGATTACGTATCATAGAGAAATAGTTATATGAAACAAGACCACTCGTTTGGTTATTGTTTTATGGAGGAACCACCAATTAGAAGAAGCTACATGGGAGCTTGAAGATACACTACTGGAAAACAGAGTTTTCCCAACACTTATATCCCAACGGTTTACTAAACTATTGGGAATAGCCATTTATACCAACAGTTTCTGATAACCGTTGGTATAGATGGTTTTTTGGAAGCTTTTACCAACGGTTCATCACAACCGTTAGTATAGGGGTGTTTTTACCAACGGTTCAATGAGAACCGTTCGTAAAAGTGGGATTTCGGTGACATTTTACCAACGGTTCAATGAGAATCGTTGGTATAGGTTTGGGATGGAGTTATATACCAACGGTTTTTAAAAACCATTGGGAAAACTTTCCCCCAAATTGGTAGTAGCTGATCCTCTCCCCCATTCGCGATCCAGAGCCCTAAACGGGAGTGCTTGGGAGATTTTGGAGGCGATTTTGGAGGTGCTTCGGGTTCTCTTCCTACATCCCATCCAAGGATGAGGTATTTTCTTAGTTTTTAGTTTCGATTTTGATGAGGGATGAGACCAATTTCAAAGTGTTTTATTTTTCATGTTAAATTTATTAAAAAGATTTGGGGACTAATTAAAGTTATTAGATTCCAATTTCCATGCTTCTATTCTTGTTAAGAATTAAATGAAATATGATGGTTGTAATTAAATGAAAGTCAATGTTCAATTTTTATCATGTATGGGTGATTAATAAATTGGAATGTGATGAACCATATAATTGAACCATTGTTGATGCACATTATATACCAAAAGTTTATTGAATAAAAGTTATTCTTGTGAATTTCGTTACATCATAGATAAAAATGGTTGTGGTTATATGAGAGATACCCCCGATGGTTCTTTGATCATTGTTTTATGGTGAATGAATGGTTTAGGTTCGGTATTAATAGTAGCTTCCAGTGAGACCATTTTAGTATAAGGGGAAATGAGATTATGATCTACAAGGGGGTGATTGAGTTGGTAGAGACCAAACATTGTTTGTTCCTTGTGTTCAAGAACCATAAATAGAGTGTTCCAATTAGGTGGTCATTAGTAAAGACGTAGGTAAGATTTCCAAGTCCTGTTTCATGAAGTTGAATATGTGGTGATATAGTGGTTTTGGATTGTTTGAGGTACTCTTAGTGTATTATAAACCCTCATTTGTTCCATATTCATTTAAATTGATTTAATATCATTTTTTTCACACACACCATTATATCCTATCAAACTATATTTAGAGTGTATTTTCATTCTTATGGTGTTAAATATTTTAGTAAATGTCCATACTAGCTTATTTTATGTGTTCTAGGGGTTTAGACTAATGACAGGGCTACATGATTATTGTGGGGGTATTCTTTTCATATAAATATACCTATACACACTGACCCCCTTGGACAACCTAACCACCCCCACAGACAGCCCTCCCACCTAGACACCCCGACCCCCCTAGACAGCCCCCCACCCCCTGGACACCTCCGACCCCCCGGACGGCCCCACCACCCCCTAGACACCCCGCACCCCCCCTGGACACGCCACACCCCCCTTGGACAGTCCCGCCACTCCCATGATCCTCATCCTACTCCTCATCCTGATCTACTTGAAGAAGTTAAAGTATAAAAGTCATATACTCCCAACAAGACCCTTAAGGATTATTTATTCCTTGATCCACATCCAATATCTTACTGTTCAATCATTGAATATAGGCATTATAAATTTTGTATCTTATTTTCTTATATACACTTTATTTTTTTTATTTCTTAATATGATTCTCATATAGAGTAATGTGTTAGTTATGCTTTTATATAGAGTAAAAAATTGTCATTTACGTAAATATTTTTTTGATTAAACTTTAATATTATTGAATTGCTTTGAAATGACTTATTGTGATTTTTTTTACAGAATGGATAGAAGTTGGATATATGAAACTGATCGGATTTCAACCAATTTTAAAAAAAATTTGAAAAGCTTTCTAGATTTTGCATTTGACAAGGCTTCCGATAGTGGTCGCATACATTGACCATGTTTTAATTGTGTTGGAAGACCTTGGTTGGGCCGTGAAGCAGTTAGCTATCATATAACCAAATAAGGTTTCCAAACAAAATATTATGTGTGGTATCACAACAGAGAGAAAATGGAATCTCAAAATGTTGATGATCCAAATGATAGGACTGAATTGGAGAGTTTGATATATGATCGGTTTCCATTTATTCGACATCATGAGAAGGAAAGGATGTCCAGCCAACAAGATTTCGATACAAGTACACATGATGTGTCCAATGAAAATGATGATGTTGATAGGGTGAAAAAATTGAATGATGCTGCGACGACTCCAGTATATCAGCAATGTGATAAAATGAAAAAGTTGGAATTTTTAATCTAATTGTTTCATGGGAAAACTATGTATGGGATTTCAAATACTGCAATTGATAACATTCTTACCTTCTTGAAGGAATTACTTCCAGATGATGCAGATATTCCCTCAAACCACTATATGGCATAGAAGTTGGTTGATGAACTTGGATTCTCAAAAAAAAATTCATGATTGCCCGAATTATTGCAGCTTATTTTGGGAGGAAACTGCTGAAAGAAATTATTGTATAAAATGAAAAACCTCCCGATGGAAGCCAAAATATGATGGAACACCATCTCGTGTGCCACAAAAAGTAATGTGGCACTTTCCATTGATCTCCAAATTACAGAACCTTTTCATGTATGATGAAATATCCGTAAAAATGCGATGGCATGACACCGAGAGAAAAAAGAATAATGGAGATTTGGTTCACCATGCAGATGGATTTTCATGGTAGAGATTTGATGCTCGATATCCTGAATTTGCAGCCGACGTGCGTAATGTGAGACTGGGTCTTCCATGTGACAGTTTTAATCCATTTGGGCAGATGCTTACTTCGCACAGCACATGGCCGGTTTTCATACACATTTATAACCTTCCCCCTTGGTTGTGTATGAAAAAGCCTTACACTTTCTTGAGTATACTGATATCTGGCCCTTCTGATCCCGGCAATGATATAGATGTATACATGCAACCTTTAATAAAAGAGTTGAAACTTCTTTGGGATGTGGGTGTGCCCACATACGATTCATGTTCGAAAGACATATTTCAGATGCGTGTTGTGCTTATGTGGACTATCATTGATTTTCCTGCTTATGAAATGATGTCTGGATGGAGCACAAAAGGAAAATTGTCATGTCCTATTTGTATGAAGAATACTCGATCGAGAAGACTGAAATATCGTCGTAGTTTTAGTTTTATGGGACATCGACGATTCTTGCCAATGAACCATCCATATAGAAACAATCGTCGAAGATTTGACAATACCATGGAGAATGACGATCCACCTCAGCGTATAACTGGAACTGATGTGCTTAATGAATTGAAATATTTCAGTTATTCATTTGGAAAGAGTGTAATGAAATATAGAAAGAGGAAAAATGTTTCCAATGATACCTGTTACAATTCGAAGAAGAAGAGTATATTCTTTGAGTTGTCATATTGTTCAAGCAACTTGTTACATCATTGCTTAGACGTAATGCACATTGAAAAGAATATATATGAAATGTTGCTTTCGATTCTTCTAAATGTCAAGGGGAAGACAAAAGATGATTTACGATCTCGGCACAACTTGGAAGATTGGGGGATCAGACCAGAATTGCATCCTGTCTGTATCAGTGAAAATAAATGGAAAGTTCCATGTGCTTCTTATGTGATGACTCCTGCTGAAAAAAATCAATTTCGGGAAGTGATAGAGACTATTAAAGTTCCTGATGGCTATTCAAGCAATATATCAAAACGTTCCAACAGAAAAGAGTTGAAGTTGAAATCTTTGAAGACTCATGATTATCACATCCTTTTGCATGAGTTGATTCTAATAGCAATCTGTCATCTCTTATCCAATAATGTTAGAGTCTCAGTTATTCGGTTGTTCTATTTGTTTAGAGATCTTCGTGCTAAGAGGTTTTCCAAATCCCTCGTGCAAAAACTGTTGGCAGAGACACCATTAATTTTGTGTGAGTTAGAGAAAATATTCCCTCCATCATTTTTTACATGCATGTTGCATCTGACTGTCCATCTTCCGATCGAAATACTTCTTGGAGGACCCATTGCTTTCCGTTGGATGTATCCAACTGAAAGAAACATGTGCACATTTAAATCATATGTTCAGAATAGGAATTATTTCGAAGGTTCTATTGTGAACGGTTACTTGGCTCAAGAATTTATGGATTTCTGCTCAATGTATTTGTCGGATTATACTACGAGAATAAACAGACCAATGAGAAATGAAGAAGAACAGTATGGGAAAATTGAACCTAGTTTTCCATCACTTCCTCAGACAGGAGGAATTCCGGGATCATATACATTGACAACATTAATCCATGAAGAGCGAGAGATGGCACATCGCACAGTGTTGTTCAATTGTGATTTGTTCGATGAGTATATCAAGTAAGTTAATTGTACATGTATCTCTTATCTTATCTCTTGTAATTTTAAATATTTGTTAAAATATTATTATTTTTATCTACAGGGAACATAAAGAATTGAAATATATAAAGCATCGTTCTTTATCTTTGAGAAAGAAGGAGACTTTTCATAGCAAAGGGTTTTCTGCTTGGTTGAAATTGAAGGTAAAAATATTTCTGTAATAACTAAATAAAAATAATATTTAATTAAGTTTACTATTTGTTTATATTTCAGTTATCGAGTTTGCCTGCAGACTCTGTTTCTGAGGAAATAAGAGCTTTGGATTTTGGTCCTAATACCATGGTTCGTGCTTGTAAATCACTTGTGATCAATGGATACAAATTTATTATCACTGAACGAGCAAGAAACATGAGAACACAGCATAATGGTGTTATGATAACTGCCACAACAGACTGTTATGCCAGTTCATCGGACACCAGACCTTGTTCTGAAAATGTTGCTTAGTATGGTGTCGTGGAGAAAATAATAATTTTGGATTATTACTCGCATGGTCGAGTCACAATGATGAAATTTCAATGGTTTGATTCAATGACGAGGCAAGGCACCTTTATTGATGATTGTGAATTTCAAGTTATTGACATGACTCGCACTCTTGCCACCGATGAACCATATGTATTGGCATCAATGCTGAAACAAGTTTTTTATGTCAAAGATCATCATCATCCTAAATTCGGTGTAATTATTGAAGTAAATCCCAGACATGTTTTTGATGATGGTGATGATGAAGTTGACACTATCCCTACTGCAATTGGAAGCAATCCGTTTATTACTTATGATGACCCCAACAGCTCAATTGTCAGAGTTGATTGTGAACCCGAAGTTGTGGTGGGAAATATATAGAATCATACAGTCGTGTTCTCACCTACAAGTTTCACCTACATCATTCAGAGTTTGTATCCTAGTACTTACCTTCATAACATCATAAATCTTCTATTTCATTATGTTCTTTTTATCATAATGGTTTTTCTATATTTTGTTTTTTGGGTTACACATTAGTTATCTGTTTCTAATTACTTCCATATTTGTTTTCATTGCAGGAAATGACACCCGTTGAAGAGAGGCGGCGGAAAAATATGGCAGATAATAATGGTCGCATGGTACAGATGGGTGTTCCTCCACTCATCCCTGTTGTGAGTATTTTATTTCAAATATAAATATTTCAATAACTTATAATATCATTTGTTTACTTTTCTGTAAAACTTTATTTCAGGTTCCACCCCCTAGATGACAGATATCTGACGAGGAGCCTGATATTGCTCCCAGTAGAGAGGTTGGTGGTAGGAGGGGGTGGTGTCAGAAATGGACGATCATCTAGTGGTCCCAGTACTGAGGTCGGTGGTACGAGGGCTCGTGGGGCGAGAGTTAGACGACCCACTACCACAAACATATCTTCTACGCCCTATTTTGATCCTAGCGTGTCTTCAGGGACATATGAGATATTTAGACCTACGATGTTTACACTACCAGCTGGCTAGACATCTATGCCATCATCTTTTGCTTCTGGTTCATTATCTCCAGTCTATTATATTCCACCTTCTTCGACTCCTGCTGTGACACAGTATGTTGCTGAGTAGCATACACTGAGGGACACTCCACTTATACAGGATATTCCTTCAGCTTCTGCACCCATTGATCCGACTACCACAGGTATATTTATATAACTCTATCAAATTTTTATACCAAAATTTATTTTTATTATAACTTGTATTGATATTATTTTTCTTTAATAACAGATTCATCTACAGATAGGAGGCGGGGGAGGGGCGTACTCGCTTGCGTGCGGTATGGAACTTCCAGACACAGTTGATGGTTGAATACAATGTTGATTGAAAAATGATTGAGAAATTTGGTCAGCAATGTCGGGGTTTTTTGGTGACGCTAGTCAAATACTCCGATATCATTCCGGTCAGCCCTCTCTCTTGGAGACATCTTCCACCCGAAGTCAAGGATAACGTGTGGGAACAAATATGGGTAAAAAATCTATTGGATTTAATGTAGTATATTTTTGTATTTAAATGAACTAATCAATTTGGTTTCATCTTCGGTTTAACTTCCCTGATGGCGAAGGTGCACGACCAGCGCGTTTGAAAGAGCTAGGAGAGATTTGGAGAGCTTATAATCATGAGTTGTATGTTGGCTGGTGTGATAGAGTGGGCACGGAGTTAGAGACATTACCTATCGTGGATGACTGCCCGATAGAGCAATATCACCAAATGATTACCCATTGGGCGACTGCCAAATTTAAGGTATTAATCTCATTTGAGTTATTTAAATGAGAGTTTTCATATTTTTAATTAATATAATCTTATTAATTATTAATCATTATTTATGAATCTTATGAAAAAATAAAAAAACATTGATTCAAAGCAATACCTCCACACTTTGGGGCACACAACTATGGCAGATCATGAGAGGCAGCAGGTACGATATTGTTAATTATAATTTTTCTTTAGGACTTTCCCTTTTTAGCGGATCCTAATTAAATTATGTGATTTATTGAATAATTAATATATGATTATACTTTCACTTTATATTGTTTCAATGTCATTACAGAATCACAAAATGAATATTGAAGGACATATCCCTCGAGCAAAATTGCTTTGCTCGAGTAGAAGAAAAAAATATGGAACTGCGATAAATGAACCGACCCAAGAGAATATTGTAAGTTTTAATTTGTTTATTTCAAAGTTTAATATCTAATTTGAAATTTAATAATCTATTAATATTTTTTACAGGCTGCTTTAGAGGCTCTTGATGCCCAGGAGCCTGACAATTTTGGGCCACACGATCATTTATATCAGGTTTTGGGAGATGAGCACTCTGGTCGAGTACGCTGCCGACCTGGTAAGAATATAGTCCCGACGAGGTATTGGTCGTCTCCAGGTATCCATTCTAGTACCACCAAGTTGGAACAGGTCAAGGAGCATGCAAGACAGTCTGATAAAAGGGTCACAGATTTGGAAGTACAAGTTCAAACAAGAGACATAGAATTTATGAAACTGATGAAAGCATTATCTTCATCACTTCCACCAGAGGCTAGTGTGGCTTGTCAGACATTTATGTCATCGATGGGTGAGTCATCCAATGCAGCAGGCGGTATCTCTAGTGGCGATCGAGATGATGACGTTCCTGGTGATGACGAGGATACTGAAGAGGAAGAGGGCGAGGATGAGGATGTGGACAAGGGAGAGGATGGGGCCGAGGGCGAGGATGGGGCCGAGGGTGAGGATGGGGCCGAGGGTGAGGATGATGCCGAGGACGAGGATGAGGCCGACGATGAGCATGGGGACGATGACGAGGATGAAGACGAGGACAGAGATGGCGGCGAGGATGAGGCTGATGATGATAGTGGTGATGGTGATGGTGATCAGTGGCAGATTGATCCATTACATTTTTGAATTCTGTATAACTCTTTATTTTTGAACATGGTTTTCCACTTTGGGGTTTTTCTCTGCTTCATAGGGACGTTGCATTCGGATTCTGTTTTTTTCACTTGATTCTTATTGTATGATTAGTCTACTACCTAGACCTTTAGTATTCCTTGGTACTGTGATACTCATTTTTCTATTTTTTTTACTTAGATTTCTTAGTTAGCCATGTATTTCATGTTTATGCATGTGGAAAATGATATGGAAAATGTGCTTTGAAGTAGTGGCTGACACCACTCAAAGTGTCTAACTTTTATTTGAAATGGACAGGATTTTAAGTGAAAACAACAACTGGCATACAGAAAATAGACCAAACGCATTCACATTCTATTTAAACTATAGGAAAATGATCCATGGGTCATATGTGACATCTACGAGTCAACCCCGCCTCAATCCGAGGGCCAGTGTGGCCGGTACCACTAAAAGTGTATTTCTTTTGTTTAAAATGGATGCGCTTTTAAGTAAAAAAACCACATATGGAAAATGGAACAAACGCATTCAGATACTGTTGATACTTTAGGACATGTATCCATGGGTCATATGTGATGTGTACGAGTCAACACAACCTCAATCTGAGGCGCGGTGTGGCCAGCACCACTCAAAGTGTCTAACTTTTATTTTAAATGGACAGGATTTTAAGTGAAAACAACAACTAGCATACGGAAAATAGACCAAACGCATTCAGATTCAGTTTAAACTATAGGAAAATGATCCATGGGTCATATGTGATGTGTACGAGTCAACCCCGCCTCAATCTGAGGTCCGTTGTGGCTGGTACCACTCAAAGTGTCTTTCTTTTGTTTAAAATGGATGCGCTTTTATGTAAAAAAACACATACGGAAAATGGACCAAACGCATTCGGATACTGTTGATACTTTAGGACATGTATCCATGGGTCATATGTGACGTGTACGAGTCAACCCCGCCTCAATCTGAGGCGCAGTGTGGCCGGCACCACTCAAAGGGTCTAACTTTTATTTGAAATGGACAGGATTTTAAGTGAAAACAACAACTGGCATACGGAAAACAGACTAAACATATTCAGATTCTGTTTAAACTATAGGAAAACGATCCATGGGTCATATGTGACGTGTACGAGTCAACCCTGCCTTAATCCGAGGGCTGGTGTGGCCGGTACCACTCAAAGTGTCTTTCTTTTGTTTAAAATGGATGCGCTTTTAAGTAAAAAAAACACATACGGAAAATGGACCAAACGCATTCAGATACTATTGATACTTTTGGACATGTATCCATGGGTCATATGTGATGTGTACGAGTCAACCCCGCCTCCATCCGAGGCGCGGTGTGGTCAGCACCACTCAAAGTGTCTAACTTTTATTTGAAATGGACAGGATTTTAAGTGAAAACAACAACTAGCATACGGAAAAAAGACCAAATGCATTCATATTCTGTTTAAACTATAGTAAAATTATTCATGGGTCATATGTGATGTGTACGAGTCAACCCCTCCTCAATCTGATGGCCGGTGTGGCCGGTACCACTCAAAGTGTCTTTCTTTTGTTTAAAATAGATGCGCTTTTAAGTAAAAAAACCACATACGGAAAACAGACCAAATGCATCAGATATTGTTGATACTTTAGTACATGTATCCATGGGTCATTTGTGGCGTGTAGAAGTTAACCTAGCCTCAATCCGAGGCACGGTGTGGCCGGCACCACTCAAAGTGTCTAACTTTTATTTGAAATGGACAGGATTTTAAGTGAAAACAACAACTGGCATAGGGAAAACCGACCAAAGGCATTAGGATACTGTTGATACATTAGGAAATGTATCCATGGGTCATATTTGACATGTAAGAGTCAACCCCACCTCAATCCGAGGGCCGGTGTGGCTGGGACCACTCAAAGTGTCTTTCTTTTTTTTAAATGGTTGCGCTTTTAAGTAAAAAAAACACATACGGAAAACTAACCAAACGCACTCGGATACTATTGATACTTTAGGAAATGTATCCATGGGTCATTTTTGATGTGTACGAGTCAACCCCGCCTCAATCCGAGGCACTGTGTGGCCGGAACCACTCAAAGTGTCTAACTTTTCTTTGAAATGGACAATAGTTTAAGTTAAAACAACAACTGACATACGAAAAACCAACCAAACGCATTCGGATTCTGTTGAAACTATAGGAAAACGATACATGGGTCATATGTGACGTGTACGAGTCAACCCTGCCTAAATCTGAGTGCCAGTGTGGCCGGTACCACTCAAAGTGTCTTTCTTTTGTTTAAAATGGATGCGCTTTTAAGTAAAAAAACCACATATAGAAAACTGACCAAACGCACTCGGATAATGTTGATACATTATTAAATGTATCCATGGGTCATTTTTGACATGTACGAGTCAATCCCGCCTCAATCCGAGGCGTGGTGTGGCCGGAACAACTCAAAGTGTCTAACTTTTCTTTAAAATGGACAACAATTTAAGTTAAAATAACAACTGACATACGGAAAACCGACCAAACGCATTCAGATTCTATTGAAACTGTAGGAAAATGATCCATGGGTCATATTTCATGTGTACGAGTCAACCCCGCCTCAATCTGAGGCGCAGTGTGGCTGGTACCACTCAAAGTGTCTAACTTTTCTTTGAAATGGACAACAGTTTAAGTTAAAACAACAACTGACATACAGAAAACCAACCAAACACATTCGGATTCTATTGAAACTATAGGAAAACTATCCATGGGTCATATGTGACGTGTACGAGTCAACCCCGCCTCAATACGAGGGCCGGTGTGGCTGGTACCACTCAAAGTTTCTTTCTTTTGTTTAAAATGGATGCGATTTTAAGTAAACAAACGACATACGGAAAATCGACCAAACATTTTTGGATTCTGTTGAAACTTTAGTAAAATGATTTATGGGTCATTTTTGACGTGTACGAGTCAACCCCACCACAATCCGAGGTGCGGTGTGGCCGACACCACTCAAAGTGTCTAACTTTTATTTGAAATGGACAGGATTTTAAGTGAAAACAACAACTGGCATACAGAAAACTGACCAAATGTATTTGGATTCTATTGAAACTTTAGGAAAACGATCCATGGGTCATATTTGACGTGTATGAGTTAACCCCGCCTCAATCTGAGGGCCGTTGTGGCTGGGACCACTCAAATTTTGTCACTTTTCTTTGAAATGGACAACGGTTTAAGTTAAAACAACTGGCATACGAAAAATGGACCAATGGTATTCAGATACTATTGATACTTTAGAACATGTATCCATGGGTCATATTTGACGTGTACGATTCAACCCCACCTCAATTCGAGGGCCGGTGTGGCCAAGACCACTCAAAGTGTCTTTCTTTTGTTTAAAATGGATGCGCTTTTAAGTAAAAAAACCACATACGGAAAACTGACCAAACGCAGTCGGATACTGTTGATACTTTAGGACATGTATCCATTGGTCATTTTTGAAGTGTACGAGTCAATCCCGCCACAATCCAAGTCGCGGTGTGGCCGACACCACTCAAAGTGTCTAACTTTTATTTGAAATGAACATGATTTTAAGTGAAAACAACAACTGGCATACAGAAAACTGACCCAACGCATTCGGATTCTGTTAAAACTTTAGGACAACGATCCATGGGTCATATGTGACATGTACAAGTCAACCTTGCCTCAATCCGAGTGCTAGTGTGGCTAGGACCACTCAAAGTTTCCTTCTTTTGTTTAAAATGGATGCGCTTTTAAGTAAAAAAAATGACATAAGGAAAACCGACCAAACGCTTTTGGATTCTATTGAAACTTTAGGACAATGATCCATGGGTCATTTGTGACGTGTACAAGTCAACCCCGCCTCAATCTGAGGCGCGGTGTGGCCAGAACCACTCAACGTGTGTCACTTTTCTTTGAAATGGACAACAGTTTAAATTAAAACAACAACTGACATACGGAAAATAGACCAAAGCCATTCAGATATTGTTGATACTTTAGGACATGTATCCATGGGTCATTTGTGACGTGTATGAGTCAACTCCGCCTCAATCCGAGGCACGGTGTGTATGAAACCACTCAAAGTCTCTCTTTTATTTCAAAAGGAAATCATTTTAAGTGAATACGGCTGAAATTTACACTCATCAATGATAGCCGCAAACTCTTTTTCATGAGTTGGGTAGTATCACTCATGGGGTCATAAGTGACGAGACTCCTATGAAAATATCTTTTCACCATATATTATAAACAATACATGTTCAATGAAAACTTCATCACAAATCATTACATACCCAAACCTAGTATCACAAAAAAATGGGATTTGAGTCAATTTGAATGTCTTATTCAACTCTAATAGATATTTATCAAACTATTCTGCCTATTAGAATTTGATGGGTGAGGTGAATTACCACCAGATGATTGTTGTCATATGTGTTTTGTTTGGGCTATTTTAGGTGTTTTTTATACTGTTTGAAGTCTGTATGTGGCTTTTGTGATATTTTTTATGCAGGTGTATAGTGGAGGGTATACTGGAGGGCTGTTGTGCACTGTTTGTTTATGCAGGTGTATGGTAGGGCTTCTGGAGGGCTTTTGGGGGCTGCTGTGCAGTAGCTCTGGGAAAAGCTTTACCAACGGTTCTGAACCGTTGGTAAAGCCTTTTCCTGAAATCCAGAAAAACTTATACCAACAGTTCTGAACCGTTGGTAAAGATTTTTCCAGAATTCTCGTAAAACTTATACCAACGGGTATGAACCGTTGGTAAATCTTTTTCCAGAATTCTGGAAAAACATATACCAACGGTTCTGAACCATTGGTAAAGCTTTTTCTAGAATTCTCGAAAAACTTATACCAACGGTTCTGAACCGTTGGTAAAGAGTTTCCCAGAATTCTCAAACACCTATACCAATGGTTTAAATGAAACTGTTGGTATAGGGCTTTCCTCACGGCTAACTGGCCAACGGTTTGGAAAACCATTGGTATACCCTATACCAACGGTTTTCCAACCTATACCAATGGTTATAAATCGTTGGTATAGCCTACTTTTCCAGTAGTGATATGATGAGGGAGAGGTATCCTCATCTGTTTGTTACGAAGTGACGAATTTCGAGGGAGAAATTCATTTTAAGGGGGGTAGAATGTAACACCCTGATATTTTATGAGAAGTATATTTTTTAATGTCTTATGTTATACACAACATCAAAGGAATCTTTCACTACACACAACACTATCTTGGCTTGCGTTATACAAAGAAGCAACCTTCCTCGATAGCGTGTGTTGTACGCAATATCAAGTTTCACTAAACAACAATATGCTATTAAATTATTATATAAACTAGCCGTTATGAATAGTGTTAACTAAATTTTTAATTTTATAATATTATTATTCATCTTACTTATTTTCTAGATCCTGTTATGAGAACAAAATAAATATTTCGGGTAAAATAAATATTTTTCAATAAATGCAGTTTTGCAGCCTTTTGATGGTGCACCCACTTTAAATATAGTTTTTGACAAGTTTATAAGTTCAATCTGACAAAATAAAATTATTATTTGGAATCAGGATATAAAAATTTACTTTGGATAAATTTTTCATATTATTCTGATAACTTTCATATTTTAATGAATAGTAAAAAAACGCTATATTTTAATTAAAAACAACTTTTTTCATCACAATCATTAATATGGTTAAATTATAATATTTAATGGTTTTAAATTATAAATAGAATATATTTTTACCATTTAATATAATGTATTTCATTACCATTAATTTTACATTGAATTCATAGGTAAAAACATTTCAATCCTTGGTAATGTTTTAACTTTTAAAACTCGTTTTCTTAACAACAAGATATATTTTAAAATAATTAATGGAAATTATGTATTTTTAATTTTTAAAAACTGATTCAATATTTGAATTCAGTGGGTCCAAATTATGTTAATAGGTTACTTTTATTTTTTTGATATTATGAATAGTAACTACGGTAATTTTTATTTACTACAGTTAAAGGTAAATCTGGTAATTAAGGGTAAAAATAAGATTATAAAATTACCCTAACACTTTCCAAAATCCTATTGGATGAATAAAAGTCGACCCATATCACCTAAGGGTCGTACAAGATTAATTTCATGGACTTTTGACCATGAAATAATATAATTATTATTAAAACCAAAGAAAGTGACAACATGTCACTCTCTTAAATCTTATAAGTGTAATAATTTTACTTTAGTGACAAACATCATAAAACATCAGATATAAATAGTCCCTAGAAAGATAATAAAATTATCTACATAATATGAATTTATTTATAATTTTTAGGGATTAAATAAATATCATCCATTATGACACAATAGTGATGTTGAAATTATTTTATTGATTGAAATATCAAATAAATGATTTTAAAAGTATAAAAATAAATATTATATGAACTATTTAATGTGATCCACTAATTTTTGAGATACAAATGAGATGTTATTAATCTATTAAATCTTTTAGTTTGATCTTATATTCTGTATATATTTTATGTAAATTCAAATAAATGAATAGTGTCAAAATTGACACTACTGCTTTTTTATAAAACTTACATATTATAAAATTGTTTAAAAATCACAAAAATATTTAAAAATTATAAATTAAAATTGATATGGCCTAAAATGTAATAAGGTATACAATTATGGACAATTAATAATATATATGTAATTATTTATAATGATTTAAAATTTATAATATTATTACCACAAATAAAATTAAATAGATAATATAAAAATAAATAAAGTTGATAATGTTTAAAATAAATTCCCAACTTGTCTAAATTTTATTGGTTGATTATATTACAACCCTATATCATCTAATATTTGTATTTGAGTCATTTTTGGATGTTTTTATGTGGGGTTTGAATTTATTATAAATTAATATTTCTTATAATTCCAAAGGTTCCCCTCTCCTTCCTTATAAAAGGGGACATCCTCCCTCTCCTCCTCACACCATTTTGATCCTTAAATCTCAGAAAAAACGTTCCCATTTCCTTTATCAACTTCCTTATAAACATACTAGAGGTCATGGTCTTCTTCAAAGACCAATTTTAGTGCCCTAAGAGGAGGTTTCAAAGAGGTGTGTCGAAGAAGAGGTAATATCCGTTACCGATTCATTCAAATTTATTTCTTCTTATACTTCCTCTTATTTTGTTGTTTCATTATGAAATAATAAAATCAGTATCACTAACATACTGATTTTCTATTATAAATATTAAACAACCCTATTTCACTTTCTATCCATCCTACGAAAAATGAAATCACCGCGCGTGCGTACGTAGAGAATACTGTCACCACGCCGTGGTGTAATATGTTTTCCACCACCACCTTACATGGATGGGTATAATGGTGTAAAGAAAAACTATATATTATTATTTTAAAGTAATATTTATTCTGAAATAGTATACATACACTTCAATACAATTCCACGATCATTGGAACGATATCATCGCTCGTGCGTACGTACGACCTACCATCTCCATGATGTGATATGACTTGTTCTACATGATATTCATTGAATAATTATTATATAAATGAATTCAATGAATAAATATGATTTATATTATATTAATACCATTCTATAAATGAGGTTTATATAACCTAAAAAGTATAATAAGAATTTATTCGACAAAACATGCATAAGAACATAAAGCAATGAACACCTGAATAACAAGTAGCAATGAAATATTACTAATAAAAATATATAAATATGATCATATATGATATCATAACAATTAATATTATTATTTAATAAGTCAATAACATTATTTAAATCATTATACCAGAGGTTCGGAAATGTACAAAGCATATTGGACCTAAGTTAAGGGAAAATCTCGCAATCTCATTTTTATCCGAGATAGTTTACACTTCAGAATTTTCTGGGGAATATTTATTATCCACATCTATGTTTCATCAATATGTAATATTATTTCTATCCTCCTACAATTTTTTAAATCCAATTTTACCCATTTTTTAGTTTTTAGTAAAATATATGAAAGGAATATTTTGTCGTTTTTAGTACGAGGTACTTTTTGGACTTTTTCGGTCAAAGTACGAGAAGAATGTTTTTTAACTTATACAGCATGAATGGATTTTTATGATTTCTTAGAACATTATTTCCATGATTCATCCTTTACAAGTTTTCAAGTTTATTTTTAATCAACTTATTTTAGTTTAAAATTGTATCACTTGCTAAGAAAGTAAAAATGTTTTTGATGTAGAAAGGATATTTTCCTCAAGAATGGAGTTCAAGTGTTTTATCAAAATTATTTTCCATATAAGATAATATAGGGTTTTGTTTATATCATTATTTTACATTGTATTGTTTATGTTATGATGGAATTATTTTTATGATGTCCTTTTATGGATTATGTTATGATGACATGATGTTTAAGAATCCCATTTTTATTACATGGGTTATGTTATGATGTATGATTTATGATTTTGTGGCACACATAAGAATGGTTTCATTATGAGATGGGTGAGAACTATATCTCCCTCTAATTAATTGGGTAAAGATTTATATCTAATGAGAAGATATGACTATAATGTAAAGTTAAATAGGTTCAGTGATATAGGATTGGAACGAGGAGTGAACTCAGTTCAGAAATAGACTTTGTCCGATATGGTAGTCTTGGAAATGGGTCTTGACTAATAAGAAATGATTTTATATGATTATGTGTGTATTCAACAATGTTTCATGTTTTAAGTTATGATTATTTGGGATTACGTTTCATTACTAAGATTTATCCCATGACATGATATTATGATCTATTTTGCAGGTTAATATTTTCAAAATGGTTGTTCTTATGAATATGATATGATTGAAATTTCTTTTGTTTACCCTTACTATGAATTTGAGCTCACCCTTTTGTATGTTATCTTTTCCCCAGGTCAGGAAGAAGGATATTAAGTAGGATATGCCAAAAAGGGACTCTAGATATGATGAAATAAAATTGGAGACAATGTAGTTGATTTTATGAACCAGTTGTTTATGTTTCCCAGTTTCTAAAGACACTATACATATACGTTCCTTTCATGGTTTTGTTATATGTTGTAATAATTATGCGTCAATTCTGAAGTAATTACAATGTTTTTAAATTATGGGTCGTTATATCCATATTCTGCATTGAACTCACTGACCCTAAGGAAACTAGAGAGACCTATATATTGTTCAATAAAAACCACAAAATGTTTTCTAAATAGTCCAAAAACTCACAAATTCTTCCTCCATATTGTAATAGTGTGGCCTAATTAATTTTACGATGTTGGGATAACTACTAGAGATTGGTATTTTACACTAGAATTCAACTCCTATTGTCCAATATGGTAATGTATTAACATGTGACTAGTAACAATGACATTGAACTATAGCATTGTGGACATATATCCACATATTACTGTAGCACTGGTCACTTATTGTATTTATGGTGGTATTGTAGAAACATAGGTTATTTTAACTTCATGTTTTATTAAGATTTTATTCGAGCTAGGTTATGTGTGTATATATGAAAATATGATATTTTCCCTATATTCATACTCCATAACAAAGTGAAATTTCATCCTCTTTTTGAATTCATGAATCATTTCCCAAACTATTTAAATATTTATGTCTTGTTATCTTCATAGAGTTATTACTTACATACATTTTACAATTCTTATTTAAATCATTAATCATTCCTTTATCCCATAATTTACACAAAAAATTCACATCTAAATAGTCTTATACTCTTTTGAAAACCTAAAAACACATAGTTGTAGTTCGAGGAAGTTTTGGACTCAATAATGAATGTATAAAACTGATGAGATAAAATATACACTTTATTAAAATTTTATAATTTAATAATTTTGATATTTATGATAAATTAATCTAAGTAAGATAAAAGTGCATATAAATATGATGAAGGAATTTATTTTTCCATTTGATATTTTTTATAAGTGGGGAGATTAGGAAAAAATCAAATCAGAATTAAACAAAACATAAATAATATTTTTAAAATGAACATGGAACAATAATTACATTAAAATTTTATAAAACATATGAAAGAGTATATATAAACTTTTTAAATGGAAAATATATAACAACAAGGATAAATATTCACCTTCAAAACTCTTAATTGTGTTATAATCATTATAAATTTACATGGATCCACCCTATAAATAAATGGAAGGACATATTATGCATCTATTAGATGACATATAACCTGAATATAATGAATATGGAAGTGAAATTCTAATAAAAAAAGTATAGAAAAGGACCCCTTATGAACGTTATAAAAGGTAAAGTATGAACCCAATAGAGGAAATTATAAAACAAATTATAAAAATAATGATCAACAAAATGAAACATGGATATCCAAATTGAAATTTAATATAATATATTCAATGTAATTAATGATATGGATTAACATAATAAAGAATAGAGAACTAATAAGATTCATCTTCAGTTAACTCTTAACCTCCTCAAATTCTCAAAAAAATAACATTAAAATATAATACAGTTTTTTAATAATTTTTATAAAAAACAATTTATGTATATTTACATTAATAATATTCACTTATTAATTTATTATATATTTATAAATTAGTCATAGTTTTCATTAGTCTTCATTTTTAATATTTTTAATCTATCTATGATAATTTTGTTATGGTTGTCTCATTCACCATTATAACATAACCAGTTCATTATAAAGGACCTCGTCCAAATTTTTTAGGAACTATAGAAATGAAAACTCACTATATAATTTATGACCATAGATACAGTCATAGAATTATTATAGTTTAGACTTGGTAGATTTATAATTTTGGAAGCATTGACTTTAGTGGAAGTGTTATTTTAGCTTCATAGACTTCAATCCACGTGTCACTATAACATAATGCAATTAATATGTTGATGGTGTTAAACATTTACTATCTTCAATATAATCTCATTCATTCTTTTTTTTGTTTTTGATACTTTATAAAATATCCTTATAATTGTAATCCCAAGATAGTCAAATTTTAACCTCTCTATGGATGTAGTGATCATTTTAAAAAATATAAATTTATATATCTTGTGGTATTCCTATCATTCTATTGTTTTCCATGTTAATCTAATTTTCGGAATCATTTATCATTACTACTCATGGAGATTTCTTAACAATTGTTTTGAATATTTAAGAATAAATAAATAGACTTATTGTTTAGGGTATCTTTACAAATAATAAAAATTGGAATTGTTATTAATATTCATGTCAAAGTTTCCACCCTAGAAAAATAAATAAGAATAAAATTATTATTATATAAAATAAATATTCATTATTTTAATTTTATATAACTCTAAATTATGATAACTATGAAACTAGTGTAAAATTCTTTGTGTTGGAAGTTAAACTGACCCTAATAAAACTGTGCTACAAAAAAATGAATGATTATATATACTCTATATTTCATTATTATTATACAATTATAAAACTATATTTATATTAATTAATTTTTACTAATGTGTGAATTTAAACTTATGAAAAGGTATAGGATAAATATAAATGAAATAGTTAAAAATAAAATGAAATTAACAATGAAGTGTCAAATCTTCCCCAAAGGACATTTTTTTAATGATGGATTTAAATATTATTCTATTGAAAAAATTATATAAAATGAAATAATGGAATATATCGTATGGAATATAAGAAAATTATAGAGAGATAATTGATAACTATTTTTTGTTTTAAAGGGTTTGATGGGGGATAATTTATTAAATAATATTAAGGGACATTTTTCTAAAAACTCATTACATAACAACTTATAAAAATAATTTTCGGTGAAATGTAACTCATAAATGAAAAAATATGAATGCAATATTTACATAGAAAATGTTTTATGATAATTTGTTATTAATTTTAATTAGGTTATTATCATTTTTAGAATATATATATATATATATATATATATATATATATAATTTCAATATTTATAGGTATGGGTTCACTATTTACATGATAATATAATTTTAAAAAATGAATGATATTTTTGAATAAAAATACAATAAAATTTATGAGGTACTACATGAGTATTAACTAATAATAGGGTGAAAAGTTGAATAAAATTCTTATAATATTATTAAAGAATAATCCTTTTTCACCAATAGATGTGATATTAATCTAGAAATCAGCAAAAAAATATCTATGCTAAACAGAATGATATGAAAATTTTATTTTAATGATGGATTTTGAACATCCAAACAACCAAAGAGAACATAACAACTTATAAGGATTAACATTGAATTCTGGTTTCCACATCCTTGGATCAGTATGTTAGCATCTAATGTTACATGATCTATTAGAATCCTTAAATGGATTACAAAAGGCATAGCTTTTCCATGAAACAAGTGTTTCTAATAATGTTTCCTTAAAGTAAATTTTCCCCATACTCAATCAAGATATTCCTTTTATGAAAAAAACATCAAGGATATTCCTATATGTATATGAATTTTATTACATGCTATCATTGGATTATCACCGTATTTTCATCAATTAAATCACTAAAAAATAAAATTCATAAACAGAACACTTTTTTTATGCTACCAAGAAACTTAGTTATTATTTTATTGTGATATCATAATGTATAGATGAATTCATGAGCATTAAATAAAAATAATCATTTTAGTAATTAACAACACAACCATAATTGTCTATCTGTTTTAAATATAATCCTTCGAGCATCATAATTTTCAAATACGTATTAAAAGAACCATTAATATTCAATTACTATAATTATTGAGTTCCTCAAATGTTTAAATCTTATTATTCTCTCTACCTCATCTTAATATTTTCACTCTTCCCAATAAACATATTAAAAATACATTTTTTTTATTTTCAATTCAAAAATCTAAGAACCAACTTCAACTTGAAAATCTATTCACATCCATTTAAGTAATTAGAAAATTATTATCTATTAAATTAAATTTTATATGCACAAGAGATAAGAAGGATCATTTTAGTATATCCCATGATTTAACTAAAAATTCACATTATAACAAATTCTCTGAAATGAAATTTTGGTCAAACCAGGATGTCATGAGAATAAACCATGATAGGTTGAATTCACAACCAACCAACTAAATTTAAACTTTTCAAAATGGTATTCATCCCTGAGAAACAATAACACAGACTTCTCTACTTTATCCTTCAATTGAAAAAAATGATGTTGGATTCCATATCATTAAAAAAAATTATAATTTATATAAAAATTTTCCTTGACCATTTTAGTATGATTATAGTGTATCACCTTTTTCATTTTCCTTCCATACTATGGTCTCTAAATTGCCTATATTTTTAATCAACTAGAAATTAATAAAAAACCATTTTATCCTTCATATCATCATTTTTGTTACCTTAAATAAATCCATACATAAACAAGAAATATCAAAACATAATTTCCCCATGTAAAACAAGGATTGTTTCCAAAATAATATAAAAATTAGACCATTGTAATTCTTATTTTTCTAATATTCACTC
The DNA here is from genome assembly GCA_963277665.1 of Viscum album. NCBI lineage: Eukaryota > Viridiplantae > Streptophyta > Magnoliopsida > Santalales > Viscaceae > Viscum > Viscum album. The sequence continues at coordinate 407,682,128 of OY728150.1, read as the reverse complement.
AAATTTTTTCTTAACTAAAAAAATTATGCGTTATTTAGAAAATAATTTCATGTTTCTTCTTTCCAACTCTCAAATAAATCTAATCTTCATACTTCAAATATAAATTTTTTATAAACATATTTAACACTATAATTATTTTTCAATTTATCTAAAATAACTAAATTCTTTAAATATTCATTGATGTTCATGTGTTGAAAAAAATACAATAAAATCATTATTGACCTCACCTGTTTTGATAATCCCAATATTGTATTCATATGTTTTAACAATCCCAATGATGTTTTCATATATTATGATATTCACAATTACTGTTGATCTACACTTTAATTCTTTCAAATCGATGATCAGGTTAATAATAATGTTAAAATAATTTCTGATTTATGTTAATCTCGATTATCCATGTTTATATAAGTTTTGAAATGATTTTAAGTGAATTAGATGTGTTTTTCATAAGACAGTCAGGTGTAAGTATCACTGACCTGAAGAGAGCTACCGATATGCATAATAGACAGAGCTATCGATAGACGGAGAGCTACCGATAGCCAGAGCTACCGATGCACAAAGCTACCGATGCACAGAGCTACCGATATCCAGAGCTGCCGATGCACAGAGCTACCGATGCACAGAGCTACCGATGCACAGAGCTACCGATGCACAGAGCTACCGATGCACAGAGCTACCGATAGCCAGAGCTACCAATACACAAAGCTACCGATGCATAGATCTATCGACAGCCAAGAGCAACCGATGTAACTAAGTTCATCGAGCTACCGATAAGAGCTACCGATAAGAGCTACCGATAAGAGCTACCGATAAGAGCTACTGATAAAAGCTACCGATAAGAGCCACCGATAAGAGTTTGAAGAGCTACCGATGGAAGATCCTAGACAGAGTCAACTGTACACGACTACAAACAAACAGCTACCTATAATGAACTACAGAGTCAAATCCTATATGTTCGACACTATTTGTATATTACACTAACGTCTACATTTGTTACTTTTTATGCATTTAATGTTATTAAATGATTTATGTTTCCATTTCAGGAAACCGTACCAAGTACAATCGAAAATCATATAATCATTCCTTCTTCATAGAAAAGAAAAAAAGGGCATAAAATACATCGTGTATGTATCAGTGAAAGTGAGCGAGACAAGAGACTTGAAGAGATCGAGCACACAGAACATACTTGCGATCAAGCTCAAAACGTGCCAAGAAAAACTGGAGAACTTGCACTCACAAGATTACTACTACCAGACTACAGAACACAGAGCATACATCAAGCAATATATGCTAAAGAAGAACTACACAGAACACTTCATTTTCTGAGCCAATAACCAAGCTGAACCTGGAAGCACTGAAAGAAGAAACGATACTCTGTTTTTCAGACAAATACCAGATAAGGACACAGAACCATTTTTGATCAAATCCAAAGGAGTCCAGAGCTGCACTTCAATCACCAGAGCCATTCTAAACTCTATATCTTGCTCTAAGTGATTTAGTATTTGCATTACGAGCAGTGTGTGTAGCTTGTTAATTATTACACACACACTGTCTCCTGAACCTTAACTTGACGATTTGTAAATCCTCACTTACAATCTTTACATCCTTTATTTCCCACTGTGTATAGTGGAAGAGGTCGAGTGTGACCTGGACAACTTTGAGTTGTTGTTTGTTATACCATGTATAACTGTGGTAGAGGTCTCTTGACCTGAACAGTGTGATCACTGTTGTTAACCCAGATCCAGGGTGTGGATCACTTTATATAAATTTTGAGAGGACTAAGTCTCGGCTTGATACTGAACCTCTTGGTTAACTCTTGTGTTCTTAGTTAAAATCTATATCCATACTATATACATTTATTTCATATTCCGCTGCTATTACTTTGAAATATAATTTATCTTCAAAGCTACTTTGATAGTTAAACTCACAAGTGTTTATATTTATTATAAACCAGTAAGTTAGTTTCAAAAGTTAATTTAATCATAAGATTGAGTTAGCTGAGAATTAATCAATCTTTGAGAAACTAATTGAACCTTTATAATCTGTATAAATTCACTACAGTTTAATTTGTTTTGAAATTGGGGGATTTTAATAGAAATTGTTTTTAGCATAAATTTTAATTGGAACTCAATTCACCCCCCTCTTGAGTGTCCACTCTGACCAACATTTGGTATCAGAGGTTGTGTGTTTTGCAAAATATTTATTTACTCTCTACTTTTCAACTGTGATTTTAGTTGTATTTTAAAGTTCTTAAAATTTCTGTTATTTCTAAATTTTTATCTCTTTAAATTTTGTTTATAATGGATAATAGACTTGAGGTTGCTGCTACTAACCGACCACCTTTCTTTAATGGAAATAACTATGCTCAGTGGAAACTTAAAATGAAAATTCATCTAGAAAGCATGATTTTTGATATTTGGACTGCTATTGAATCTGAATACAAAATTCCCACTACTGATAGATCTACTTGGGATGAACCTACAAAGACTGCTTACAATAATAATTGTAAAGCTATGAATGCTCTGTACTGTGCTCTAGGAGATGAAGAATTCAACAGAATTTATGCTTGCAAAACTGCTTTTGAAATTTGGGATACCTTGGCTGTTTCTCATGAAGGAACAAATAATGTTAAAGAAATGAGATTGAACACTTATACTATTAAGTATGATAATTTTAAAATGAAGTCTTATGAAACTATTTTTTACATGTATCTCAGGTTTAATGAGATAGTCAACACGATGAATTCACTCGGAAAAGTTGATCCACCAAAGGAACAAATTATGAGAATCTTGAGATGTCTACCAGACCGATGGAGAGGCACATCTGTCTCAATCAGAGAATCATGTGACATTTCTGCTCTACCTATCAAAGAAATTATTGGCAAATTGATGATGTATGAAGAAGAGCTCAAGGTAAACAAAGAGGAAGATGATGAACCGAAAAAGAAAATCTGTAGCTTTCAAGTCTACTGCTTTGAAGAGTAAAGAGAATGAGAAAATACAAATGGAGGATGAGAGTTCAACAAGTGAAAACTCAGAGTATGACAGTGATGTAGAAATGGCTCAGATATCCAGGAGATTCAAGAAGTTTTATAGGAAAAAGAAATTCTTTAGGAAAACAAATTACAAAGGAAAGTATGATCAACAAGGCAAATGGAAAAAGTATTGGAAGAAAGCCGACAGAACTGATGAAGTTGTCTGCTACGAATGAAAGCGAAAAGGACATATCAAAGAAGACTTTCCAAAGTTAAAATTCAAAAATAAATATGATTACAAAGACAAGACGTACAAGAAAGCCATGAAGGCTACCTAGAGTGCTTCGGAAGACAGCACTAGTGAGGCCAAATCTTCGGACTCTGAAAGGAATTGAGCCAACATGTGTTTCATGACAAATACTTCTGAGGAGACCTTCTTGAAGAGCTTTCACAAGAAGATATGGTATTTAGACAGTGGGTGCTCAAGTCACATGACTGAAGATTATTCTTGCTTCAAGAGCTTAATAAAGGTTGATGGAGGTCATGTCACCTTTGGTGACAACTCTAAAGGAAAAATCATCGGCCTAGGCCAGATTAGTAACACTGACTCAGTATTAATTTCTAATGTTTTATTCGTTGATGGACTTAAATATAACTTGCTTAGTATATCTCAATTATGTGATGATGGTTTCAATGTCATGTTTGAAAATGATTCCTGTGATTTTTTTAACTCCAAAAATGCTTTAGTATTTTCTGCTCTAAGGAATGAAAATGTTTATGTTGTTGATTTAAATTATTTATCTAAACAAAACATTCCTTGTTTGAATGATTTTCATAAAGAATCTTGGCTATGGAACAGAAGATTAGGACACTGCAACATTCACTCACTTAGAAAACTGGCTAGGAAAAACTTAGTTAGAGACTTACCTAAATTAGAATTCCCAAATGAAAAAGTGTGTAATACCTGTCAAAAGGGAAAACAACACAAAGATTCTTTAAAATCAAAGAAAGAAGTCTCAACTTCTCAACCACTTGAGTTGGTTCACATGGATTTGTTTGGACCATCAAGAGTTTCTAGTTTAAATGGGAAGCACTATGTCTATGTTCTTGTAGATGAATTCTCTAGATATACTTGGGTATCTTTCTTAGCTCACAAAAGTGAATATTATTCTTCCTTTGTTAAATACTCCAAGTCTATAGAAAATCTTAGTGGACTCAAAATTAAGACCCTGAGGAGTGATCATGGCCGTGAGTTTGAAAATAAAGACTTTGAATATTATTTCTTACACAATGGCTACACTCATAACATTTCAGCTCCTATGACACCTCAGCAGAATGGTGTAGTAGAAAGGAGAAACCGAACCCTTCAAGAAATAGCTAGAACCATGCTCAATGAATATGAACTGCCTATTTACTTTTGGGCTGAAGCTGTAAATACAGCTTGTTATGTTATCAATAGAGTCTTGATCAGACCTGTTCTTAAGAAAACCCAATATGAGTTGTGGAACAATAGGAAGCCTAAGGTTAATTACTTCAGAGTTTTTGGTTGCAAAGTCTTTATTCTTAACACAAAGGATAATCTGGACAAGTTTGCTTCTAAAAGTGATGAAGGAATTTTTCTGGGTTACTCTACTTAAAGTAAATCTTATAGAGTGTTTAATAAGAAATCCAAATGTGTGGAAGAATCTGTTCACATCAAATTCGATGAAACCAATCCACATGAGCCTAAAACCTATCTTGAGAATCTTGAAGAAGATTTTTTTGTTCTGGACCTTAATGATAAATCCAAAGAACCTGTTATAAAAACTTCCAGTTCTGGACTTTTTCCAGAATCTGTTTCGGTTGAACCCGAACCTACTGATTCACCTGAAGTGTCTAGTCCTACCTTTACTAGATCAAAAAGAATTCTAAAGAATCATCCTTTGGATGCTGTTGTTGGTAATCTTCATAGAGGAACATAGACTAGAGCTTCTCTAAGAAATCAGGTTGAACATCAAGCTTTTCTCTCCCAGCTAGAACCCAAAAATATTAATGATGCTATCGTTGATGAATTCTGGGTAATGGCTATGCAAGAAGAGTTAAATCAATTTGTAAGAAACAAAGTCTGGGAATTAGTTGACAGACCTAAGGACACACTAACAATAGGCACTAAATGGGTTTTTAGAAATAAAGTTGATGAATCAGGAAACATAGTTAGAAACAAAGCTAGGCTAGTTGCACAAGGATATAGTCAAGAAGAAGTCATAGACTATGAGGAGACCATTTCACCTGTATCTAGATTAGAAGCCATTAGGATTTTACTTGCATATGATGCACATCTAAATTTTAAGTTATATCAAATGGATGTCAAAAGTGCATTTATAAATGGTTTTATAATTGAAGACATTTTTGTAGAACAACCTCCTAGATTTCCAAACCCCCATTTTCCAAATCAAGTTTTTAAACTTTCTAAATCTTTATATGGCTTAAAACAAGCTCCAAGATCTTGGTATGATAGACTCGGAAACTTTCTTATTTCAAAAGGTTTTACTAAAGGGATTGTTGATCCAAATCTTTTTATTAAAATAATTTCTAAAGATGTTTTAGTTGTACAAATCTATGTTGATGATATTATTTTTGGATCTTCTAAACATTCTTTATGTATTGATTTTTCAAAAAGTATGCAAAATGAATTTGAAATGAGTTTAATGGGAGAACTCAAATACTTTCATGGATTTCAAGTATTTCAAAATAAAAATGGTATTATTTTGAATCAAAGTAAATATACAAAGGATATTTTAAAATGTTTTGGTTTGGATAGTATTAAGGAGAGTGAAACTCCTATGAGTACAATCTGTAAATTGGATACAGATGAAACTGGGAAACCAGTGGATCAAACCAATTATAGGGGTATGATTGGTAGTTTACTTTATCTTACTGCTAGTCGACTAGATATTATGTTCAGTGTATGTATGAGTGCAATATTTCAAGCTAACCCGAAAGAATCTCATTTTCTTGCTGTTAAAAGAATTTTCAAGTATCTCAAACATACTGTTAACCTTGGTTTATTTTATCCAAAAGGAAAATCCTTTGAGTTAATGAGTTATTCAGATGATGACTTTGCTGGTTGTAAATTATATAGAAAAATAACTTCAGGAACATGTCATTTATTAGGAAAATCCTTAGTATCTTGGTGTAGTAAAAATCAAAATTCTGTATCTCTATCCACTTCTGAAGCAGAGTATATAGCTGCTGGTAGTTGCTGTGCACAAATTCTGTGGATGAAACACACTCTCTTGGACTATGGATATGATTTTAAGCATGTTTCGATTAACTGTGACAACACTAGTGCAATAAACATCTCAAAGAATCCTGTATCTCACTCAAGAACTAAACACATTGATGTAAGGCATCATTTTCTGAGAGATCATTATCAAAAGGGTGATATTTCTCTTGAATTTATCGGCACTGAACATCAATTGGCCGACATTTTCACAAAACCCTTAAGTGTGGATATGTTATGTTACATTAGGCACGAGCTGGGGATGTTTAATCTTCACCGATAGAAATCCTCACCGATATAAATCATCACCGATAGAAATCCTCACTGATAGAAATCCTCACTGATAGAAATCCTCACCGATAGAAATCCTCACCGATAGAAATCCTCACCGATAGAAATCCTCACCGATAGAAATCCTCACCGATAGAAATCCTCACCGAAAAAGTTTTGTTTTAAATATTTTGTCTACTATCAAGAATCTGAACCATTTTTTTTCTTTTATTTTTATTTACTTAACTTATGATTCCTAAATGATAAAACTAAGTCTAAGCTGCTTCTCACTCCACCGAACCCAAAACCTTTTACCTTCGAACCTTAGAACCCGAACCCTCTGCAAACCTGAGATCCCTCAAACCAGCAATGGAAAAAACCAAAATTCCTATCATCCGAGAAGACTGTGTTGAGTCTAAAGAAAAAAGGCAGAAGTCCGAGCCAGAATCGAGTAGTGCTGTTAGAACTAGGTCAGGAAGGAGACCAGTAAATCCTGATCTGAAAAATAGAGCTATTGTGATCGAAAAAGAGCTGTGTGTAGACTGGTTACTACCCAGAAAGTCGTTGGTGCTCGAAGTTCTGGAAGCTCAGAGATGGGTAGACTGCTTTTCAAATAACAACGGTCCCTACTACCCAAAGTTGGTAAAACAGTTTTACGAGTTCGTAAGCTTCGAGAAGTTAGAGAATGAGAACCGAGTATCTTCGTTTGTAAATGGTAAAGTGATATCATTTTCATCAGTAGAATGGGCTGATTGCTTAAAAGTTCCTCATGAAGGTGTTTCTAGATATGTATCAAGAGCAATTCCACCTACCAGTGACATTTTTGATCATGAGACCGCGTTGAAAGAACTGATTGGTGATGGAACTCCAAGGCAAGTGGTTGCTGCAGAAATGGATGGAGAGAACAGATTACTGTTCAAGTTTGTTCAACATGTGTTGATACCAAGGAGAGGAGACCTTGCTAATTTGAGATATCAGGATATCTATCTCCTACATCTTTTTAGACATGATGTCAAAGTCAATTTGTGCATATTGGTGATGAATCAAATGGAAGATATGACAAGGCCAAAATCAAAGTCTAACGCCCTATTCTTTGCTAAGCTGATTTTTGTAATGATCAAAGTGAAAGGGATAGTTGAGTCTCAAGATGAGACAGTTGTAGTGAAGAACAACTTTTGTATCACTACTACAGTTTGCAAATATATGAAGATTAATTGGAATCCGTGGATATGAGAATGGGTGAATGATGACCAAAAGGTATATGATAAATTTAATCCTGTGGATTATCCTTCAAGGCCAAAGGATAAAAGAGATCCAGGTCTAGGACCTGATGAAGAGGAACCTGAGTATAGTGATGAGTCAGAAGAAGAAGAAGAAGAAGAGGAAGAAACTCCTATGGATGAGGGAGGAGATCCTGACTTGCCTCCAAGCCCTGTTGCTGAAATTATGTCTTTAGAAAAGAAAGTGCTAGCAGAAGTGGAGACACCTGCTAATGAGGAAGACCAGTCGGTCTCTGAGCATGTAGAGGAAGAAAAGAATGTCTCTGAATTATCTGATTCTGCTGAATTGAGTCTGAGTCCAGTTATTGGAAGCTCATTTGTACCTTCTATGGATGAAGAAAGAGAAAGAAGAGAAGCTGTACCTATTCCAGAAAATCATCCTGCTACTGCAGAGATGGAAGTTGTTGTGGAAGATTCTGATGAAGAAAGACCAGCATAGAATGCGGTTGCTATATATGAGAATGCACCCATTTAGGGGGATTATCACACCAAGTTTGGAAATGTTACAGTGACTATCGAGTCTGAAGACTGGGTAGAAGACCCAGGTTTTATAGTCCTTGGTTTGGATTATCCTGATTCGGATAATGAAGTATCTTTGAATAGACCAAAGATCAGCTATGACATCAATCCTGAGTTATTACCTGCTGATGTGGTCCGAGTACATGATTTATATGTACTGAAAGAAAATCTCGAAGTCAGTTTTGTAGAAGAAGTAAAGACAATGGAATCTTGTTTAGTATCCTCGATTCAATCAGTCATGGCTGACTCTGTAGTCAGTTTAGCTTCTGAAAGAGTATCTACTACAGTTTCTCCTACTGATTTTGTTACAAAGTTTGACCTCGAATCCCAAAAGCATGAGCTGAAGGAATCCTTCAGTGCCTCTGTTGCTGAGATGAATCACTGTTTTGGTGAAGAAATGAAGTTGTTAGAAAGGTATTTTGATCTTTCTCTTGGTTGCAATCTGTCAACTTTTGTGGGTGAACTAATGGAAGAAGTCAAGGAGTGCCACACTCAAACTTCTAGGCTAGAAGCAGATCTTGAAGCTCTACGGATATCTATTGTTTCCTTAGACTCTTTCATGAGTTCAAAATATCAATCTGATAAGGATTTAGCTTATGTTAAGAATGTTGTAAGTCAGCTGGTCTCGGTGTTTGAAGCTTTCAAAACATCTGTGAAGGATCATTTCAAAAATCAAGACTCTCAAATGCAAAATCTGATTAGTGGGTTGACCACAAGCTTCAAAGAAACTGTATCCTTCTCTCTTGGTCCTCTAGTTCCAAAACCTGCAATTGATCTGAATCAATTTCATGCTCTGATGAAGGAGGAGCTTGGTTCTATTTCAACCAGTGGCTCTGTGGACTCATCAGATTTAAGTTGAGTTGTGCTGTCTACTAGGGATTCATCTAGAGAAATAATGAAAATCGTCCAGGACTACATGAGAGAGGCATCTGCTTCTCAAGAGGCAATGAATAATAAGGTGGATACTTATTTTGAAAAGGTTTATACCAAGCAACAACTAACCAACCTTTTCAAACTTCTTCTTGAGAATTTAAAGTTACCTCTAGTGACTCAGGCCTTCAGAGAGCAGGTTAGTAAGATCAGGGAGCTTACTCCTTCTTTGGATAAATTCATTGAAAATAGAGATGATTTTGTGTCTGCAATGGAGAGAGGAGGAAGCATTATAATGGATTTCAGAAACCTGTTGCGGCCCTTCCTGCATGTGGATGCCAGACCGGTCATTGTACCTCCTGCTTTGCCTGCCTCTGCCTCTACTGTGTCTCCAGTTCAGCTGACTCCTGCTCAAGCCATAAGAAGTCTCACACCTATGATCACTCAAAGGACTTCCCAATATAGGTCCGGCACTGTATCAGTTGCTCAGCCTCCTCTGATCATTTCTGTAATTCCAAAGTCCTCCCCAGTATCCTCCACACCTGAATTCTCTTCTGATCCCAAGGGAAAATCTCACATTGAAGATGTGGATTGATAAAGTGGCAAGGATGTTTGATAGGAATCATTTTGTTTTTTTTTGTTTATGTAATTTTTGTCTGATCTAATACAAATGCCTTTCTTCCCACTATCTCAGTTTATCAGTTTTCTATGTTTGCTTTCCCACTTTTTGATTATCACAAAAAGGGAGACATTGGAGAAATATACAAGGAGAAATATAAAAGGAGCCATATAAAAGGAGAAATATAAAAGGGGAGAAATATGATCAAAGGAGGATCCTTTGAAACTATTTCTTACATTTCCTTCTTTGGTACCAATTCTTTCAAACCTTATCTCTGATACTATTGTATTTAATTCTACCTATGATAATTTTTGATCTATATCTTTCTATTACTATTTCCTCTTTCCTCTAATACTGTTTTCTTTGAGAAAATTGAATATTAATGTTATACTATCTTAAAATGGCCATATCATAAGTTGTGATTATCAAAAAGGGGGAGATTGTTGACCTCACCTGTTTTGATAATCCCAATATTGTATTCATATGTTTTAACAATCCCAATTATGTTTTCATATATTATGATATTCACAATTACTGTTGATCTACACTTTAATTCTTTCAAATCGATGATCAAGTTAATAATAATGTTAAAATAATTTCTGATTTATGTTAATCTCTATTATCCATGTTTATATAAGTTTTGAAATGATTCTAAGTGAATTAGATGTGTTTTTCATAAGACTGTCAAGTGTAAGTATCACTGACCTGAAGAGAGCTACCGATATGCATAATAGACAGAGCTACCGATAGACAGAGAGCTACCGATAGCCAGAGCTACCGATGCACAGAGCTACCGATGCGCAGAGCTACCGATGCACAGAGCTACCGATAGCCAGAGCTACCGATGCACAGAGCTACCGATGCACAGAGCTACCGATGCACAGAGCTACCGATGCACAGAGCTACCGATGCACATAGCTACCGATAGCCAGAGCTACCGATGCACAGAGCTACCGATGCATAGAGCTACCGATAGCCAAGAGCAACCGATGGAACTAAGTTCATCGAGCTACCGATAAGATCTACCGATAAGATCTACCGATAAGAGCTACCAATAAGAGCTATCGATAAGAGCTACCGATAAAAGCTACCGATAAGAGCCACCGATAAGAGTTTGAAGAGCTACCGATGGAAGATCCTAGACAGAGTCAACCGTACACGACTACAAACAAACGACTACCTATAATGAACTGCGGATTCAAATCCTATATCTTTGACACTATTTGTTTATTACACTAACAGCTATATTTGTAACTTTTAATGCATTTAATGTTATTAAATGATTTATGTTGCCATTTCAGGAAACTATACCAAGTACGATCAAAAAGCATATAAACATTCCTTCTTCTCAGAAAAGAAAAAAAAGGGCATAAAAGACATCGTGTATGTATCAGTGAAAGTGAGCGAGACAAGAGACATGAAGAGATCGAGCACACAGAACACACTTGCGATCAAGCTCAAAACTTGCCAAGAACAACTGGAGAACATGCACTCACAAGATTACTACTACCAGACTACAGAACACAGAGCATACATCGAGCAATCTATGCTAAAGAAGAACTACACAGAACACTTCATTTTCTGAGCCGATAACCAAGCTGAACCTGGAAGCACTGAAAGAAGACACAATACTCTATTTTTCAGACAAATACCAGAGAATGACTCAGAACCATTTTTGATCAAATCCAAAGGAGTCCAGAGCTACACTGCAATCACCATAGCCATTCTAAACTCTATATCTTGCTCTAAGTGATTTAGTATTTGCATTACGAGCAGTGTGTGTAGCCTGTTAATTATTACACACACACTGTCTCCTGAACCTTAACTGGAGGATTTGTAAATCCTCACTCACAATCTTTACATCCTTTATTTCCCACTGTGGATAGTGGCAGAGGTCAAGTGTGACATGGACAGCTTTGAGCTGTTGTTTGTTATCCCACGTATAACTATGGTAGAGGTCTCTTGACCTGAACAGTGTGATCACTGTTGTTAACCCAGACCCAGGGTGTGGATCACTTTATATAAATTTTTGAGAGGACTAAGTCTCAGCTTGAGACTGAACCTCTTGGTTAACTCTTGTGTTCTTAGTTATAATCTATATCCATACTATATACATTTATTTCATATTCTGCTGCTATTACTTTGAAATATAATTTATCTTCAAAGCTACTTTGATAGTTAAACTCGCAAGTGTTTATATTTATTATAAACCAGTAAGTTAGTTTCAAAAGTTAATTTAATCATAAGATTAAGTTAGCTGAGAATTAATCAATCTTTGAGAAACTAATTGAACCTTTATAATCTGTATAAATTCACTACAGTTTAATTTGTTTTGAAATTGGGGGATTTTAATAGAAATTGTTTTTAGCAGAAATTTTAATTGGAACTCAATTCACCCCCCTCTTGAGTGTCCACTCTGACCAACAATCATATTCCATGAAATCTATATTGTCTCATCATTCAATAATTATCTTTCCCTTTTGTTTTAAATACCATTTAAAGAACATAACTATCAAACATCTTTGTAGTGAAATATTATCAAACATTGGATTCTATTATCAGAAAACTGAATACAATCATTCTTAAAAATTCAAATGAATCATCATTCAGTAATTAAACACCAATTTAATTTAACACGGTTTATGAATGAAGGATAATGTAGAATAATATAAAAAAATTACATAAGATAAACGTAAATTAAATTCAAAAATGCATATACTCTTTTAAAAAATTATCTCATCTCCAAAAAAAATTATTTTAAAACCAATCTTCTTCCCAACATAATCAGCACAAAATTGGAATAGTTCATTCAACAACTAATTAAATAATAAAAAATATAAAATATTATCTTCACACACTTGGAAAAAAACATTGAATGTTTTTTTAAACTCAAAAAATTACCATTTTTAAAAACATCCCCTAAATATATACAATTTTGTAATAAAATATTCCTCCCTTAATAAGAAATATTATACCTCGTTATATATGTTACCATATTTCTTCCATTTTTACAGAAGAATCTAACAGACTAGTGAGAGATGGTATGGGTAACAATTCATTTTCACTGAAAATGTCAGTTATAAAATCTTTTCAACCTCATAAATATATTAAATTCTTCCATATACATGGTTTTTTTAAATAAATCCACTTCTTATTTAGATAAAGGAAAATACAACATTATTACAAATCCTTATACCACCACATACATGATAAAAGGGTATGATATATCAATTTTAAACTAACAAAATTTATACAATAAGATTTCCTAAAATATTTATGGTACATTTAATATCATTCCAATAATATTATTGTATCCTTATATATGATAAAATATTCTCAATTTTTATCTACCTCCATGTCAACCTGGACATTAGTTAGGTTGATGAAACATATTCCACATCAATTATTCTAAAGGTAACATACATCTATTTTAATTTTTTCATTGTAACATGCTATTATACCAATCAAATAACTCAACCATACATATTAATTCCATCATACATACCTCATCATCAATTTTCATTAGTGTAACCAAATATTTAGATATTTAAATATCTACTATAAAAACAATGTATTCATGGGAATTTAAGATACACCGTTTAATATGATTCAGTTAAATTAATTTGTATTCCTTTTTCACACTTAGGTATCATTAGCACAATGTAAAAAATTGACCATATCCTATCATAATGTGGTCAAATAGATAAAATATTCAATATATTTTTAATATACTTTTGAAGAACCATCATTACATATTTATATTTTTAAATATTGGTTCCCACTATTATTTGGTAACATACTCTATAAGAGTCTTCTAATCATTATTAATATTTCTTGGGAATACTACCCTTGAAAAAACATTCAAGTGTTATACTAAGAAATTAAATATCATAATATGTTCTTCATTTGTGCCAACATTTTCATCTCACATATATCATTCATTTTACTACAAAATGTTTGGAAAACATTATCTACATATATAAAAATGAAAATCTCTTCAATATATATTATAAGAATGAGAGTATCCTCCCTCCTTTATTTAATAAATAGTTTATTATTGACATTATGTTTTGTAAATATCACTAAATTGAAGCATGTATAATTATTTTAATAGAATAATTTAGTATATATCTTTATCAATCCACACTCTACGTATCCAAGAATCACATATTTAATAATTTACACACATATATATTTGATTTCTCAATGTACACATTCTCTTCATGTTCATCATTAATAAATTATAACTAGACATATATTAGGAATATATTTTTTCCTTTTTAGTAGTGATAATAAGAATATGATTTATGGTTTATATCCTATTAACCAAATAAATTTCCCTTCCAAATTTATTTACTTTAAATTGAGAATACCTTTTATATAAAATCCGTTATGTATTCATCTTTCCTTTCCTTTTATCATTTAACATAATATAGAACACCCACGATTTTCCATAAGATTATTTTGTCAACATTAGAACAATATACTATATAGTGATCTTATATACATGATACAATACATTATTTCATCCTAAATACATTATTGATTCATAAATGAATCATCTACACACCTTGGTGAATCCTAAGAAATCAGTGAGAGTTTTGACATTATCCTTGAAGATATGGATGTTTGTACATATGGTATTTTTTCCCCGTTGATGTTTTACACATACACTTGCTTCCTCATCCTTGGTAGAGCTAATTTATTGATAATTCATCATTTTTATGTTTCAATATATATATATATATATATATATATATATATATTATATTATCCTTGATCATAAAAAAATATTTTATAATGTTGTAATTTTTTCATACTGTCGAGAAAACTATTCATATTCTCAATTGTCATTAAAAATTGTTCCTTGATGTTTACACCAAATAAATGAGCTTCCTATATCCAATAATTTAGAATAATTAACTATATTTTTGAATTCATTTGTGTAACAATAATATCCTCTTCAATTTTATATACATCCTATTATATTCGTTCATATCCATTTACTTTAATTTTATGAATATTTATACCCTTAACATTTACGATATAAGTTATTTCAATTAGAATAGATAATATTTTGATTTTTGTCTTCTTATAACACATCTCATAAATCAATATATAATATTTTATATGATATTTACATCAATTTTGAATGTGTATGGTTTCTCCAATTAAGATCCTCGAAAATAAATTAGATGTATCATATTTTACCAATATGGTTCAAGTCATGTCAATCAATCTTTGATTCATCCAATGAAAAATACTTTTATAGTTAGTAAAATTAGATTAAGTTACCTGAGAAGGGTGAATAAAGGTATAATAGATTAAAAAAATACCCTTTCAGATCAAGTTTTTTCATTAAACAAAAAACACTTCTCTCTTCTTCCCATATAAATATATGAATATAAATGAAATCATGCATGACACACAATTATTTTTACATGGATCACCCCTGTTGGGATACTTCCAAGGAGAATACAACAAAAATGTTCCGATCGTATCATATCAAATAAATCACACTACAAAATTACGAGGTTTTGGATATATTCTATACCTAGGATAATTATATTTAATCAATTTATAGTTAAGTCACTCTATTCTCATGGGTCACTCCCTGTGTCTCTTTCTCTATCTCACTATCGGTGGAAAGGATCATCGTCTTCCTCTTTATTCACACACTTATTTTAGAAGGGATCAACACATAGTTTATAGACATGTTGATCCATTAAATTTCTTAAAATTTCCAATCATTTATTATTGATAGTTTCTCTATTTATGTCTTGTTATCACCCGTAGATGAAGTCCACATTTAGGTAAACTGTTAGAAGAAACTTCTTTTGTGAACTATTTAAGTCTCATTGTGAACAGAATTCTTCCCCCATAAAATATGGTGCCCTGTGTAGAATGTATTCTTTGCAGACCAACTCTCCCACAGACTTCTCTAGCTTCACTGACTATCCAGACATCCTCATGCCCCCTCCACATACAACCTCTTCATACCACATACATGAACCACGTCCACAGACTGCTTCTTCCATGGACCTCTACTTCACCGTGGAATGCATCTTCTTCTATTTTCCCATTATTTCTCTATGAACCACTTTCTTTTGTGATCTATAGAGCCTTGAAAATATACTTGATTGGACTGTTCTTATGAACTACTTCACATTTTTCAAAATCCTCCCCCATGAACTACTTTCTAACTTCACTGAATTCTTCATGGAGAAATGATATACTTTAATGAAAATAGCTCTAAAATGATAATGGGATTAGTGGTCCTTATATTGGGAAATATATCCATAAAATCCCATAATATGTTTTAAATAATTCTTCTATGTGGTACAACCTTCCTCGTGTACTACATCGACTGCAAACCGCTTTTCGTCCATAGTCTACATATCGATTCTCTTTCTTCGAGGTGGTTGATCTCTCCCATGAACAAAATCCTTCGTGATTCTTCAAATAACTACCTTGTTTCGGAAAAATATTATAAATCCCACATACCGTGAGCCTTCCACAAACTACTATCCTCCCCATGAACCATTTCCTACATGGTCTGTGTATCACACATTTTCCGTCTGTATAAAGCAGCAATGCAGAATTATTCCCTTTGCCGATTTTCATCATTGTTTTGTTTACCTCTTATGCAGTCCACAAACTTCATTCTTCGGAAAAAAATAATTTTCCAAAAACCAAACTCCCAATTTGGAGGCCCAAATTTTTTTCAAACACTAGGTAACTACACTAGCTTAAACACTTACTTCGGTGAACACCAACCATTCTCATTCATGATCATATGACATTGTTGACAAACACAATCACCCCCAAAAATACTAAGAGGACATCTTGAGGGATTTTTTCCCAAAAATATATTTTACTTTGTTTATGAGACATTTTCCACATGATTAAATTCTTGATTATCCCAATACCCCTAAATATTTACATTTATTTTCATTTCTCTTATCTGAATAGAAATTTTCCAAAAATAACCAAATTCATTTTTAATAAATCCATGAAAACAGATTAACCTCTTCAAAACATTATAATTTTTCTTCATAAAGATAATTTGTTTCATTTATTTAAATTTATCAAATAATTAAATTAAATATATTTCATCATTTTACTTAACTTCATATTTATGGGTTGTAAAATTTATGGTAAATTTGAATTATGTAACTTTGAGATAATATTTTTTGATCAGTCATTAATCCACGAAGGGGGGGAGGAATATCATTGAATAGTTATAATTGAGTAAAAACCCTTTCTAATGATGGAATCAAGTCATATAGTAAGCATGTATTTCCATTACCAGTGGGTTTCATGGAGTGGTGGTTTTCATGATTTTATATTTTGTATTGGAAAACACCATATGTATAGCCTTGGAAAAATATAATGTATTACCTTTTAAAATTTAACAAGGATGGTAATTATATGTCTCCTAGGTAATTCCCATGATGATTATTTTTTTGATAAGTATTATTTCTCATGGATTAATTCTATGTTATGAATGGTATTATTATAGAGTGAAGTGGGAGATCGTGCAGGAATGTCCTTGAAAAGAGAGTTTTTGTTCAATCTGAAATTAGTGAATCATATTGTAAAAATATGGGTTAAAAAATGAGGATTTCTAAAAAGGGTTATGTTTCACCATGAGTGGTTTACATGGGTTTCTTATCACATAGTGTCCCCTTGGGTTCACATAATTATATACCTCAATCTCAGTTGTTGATCGCATCTTGATTCTCTATTTTATTCAACCCACACACCATTGGTATAAACTAATATTATATTATTAACCTCATGTATACAAATAAGTTTAATTTTTCACTTTATTTAATTTTTTGATCTTAATTTATATTAAAAATCTTAATTTCTTTTTTTTATTATATTGTGTATCTGCAGATGATTTAGAGAGCACTTGATGGAATTGATAATAAATAGCAGAATACTTTATGCGATTAAAAGAACATATGTATAATAATATATAAATTACTTAAAAAATATAAAAAAATATGGATGATAAGTGTTTGGTGAAACAATAAAAACTTAGGATAAAATTCAATATAATAGTATAAATCCCAAAACATATAT
Organism: Viscum album; assembly: GCA_963277665.1. Classification (NCBI taxonomy): domain Eukaryota; kingdom Viridiplantae; phylum Streptophyta; class Magnoliopsida; order Santalales; family Viscaceae; genus Viscum; species Viscum album. Next base: position 407,664,240 of record OY728150.1, on the reverse strand, counting down.
TAAGAGGCACAATATGAGTCAAAACTAGAGAGAATCTTTGTGGTTCATAGTCGCAACATTACTTATATATCTAAAAAGAAATCAAGTTTTATACCTCTGAATACCTTTTATAATTGAATAATTTGAGATATGATAGTCTCTAATCCCAAATCATCATTCTATATATTATTATAAAAACAAGGTTCCCAAATCCACATTTCACTTTCCCTATAAATTAGAACCATTGTTATACATTTGTGTTCTTGTTAAATGGAGGGAAATTTTGAAATTTTTTATATCCAAATGATTATTTTCACAATATTATATATTTTATACATTATTATCAATGTAGGGAGATATTAAATGAACAAGTGGATCCACTAGATCATCCTATTCCTATCTATAGTGACCTAAATGATGTGTGGTCATTTACAAGGTAGATATTCAATTTTCAAGGGTGTACTTGAAAAAATTTTAACCACTAGTTCATTTTTTATTGGTTTGAAAATAGATCATTCTATTTTATTTTAATTTCTTAAAATATTAATTATTTTTGAGTTAGTGAATAAAATAATATTTGTTTTTTAAAGATTGGTGTGAGATTCTATGTTTTTTACATTTTTTTCAAATATAAAACACAAGAATCTGTTTACTCCATATAAATTGAGATATAAATTTTATTTGGATGTTTTTATACCATGAATAAGTATTAGAACTCAGATACAATATTTTTTGGTCATATTTTCTTAATAATTAATCAATATAATGTGTTATATGGTAAATATCTTTCTGGTTTACCTTAACTAAAGATATACTCAAAACCAAATGAACATGTAGGATAAATCAAAATAAAATGGATTGTTATAACATAGTAATGAATAACTTCTTATATTTCTCTCATAGTTTATTTTTTTACAAATCAAATTCTATATTCAAGATAAACCATTTCATCTTTTAAAATTTCATGAAAACCCTCTAGTTTTATGTTTTTTATAATTCAATTTAAAAATTCATAGTTTAATCATGAAACACTACTTGAGAGACAATGAAGGGATTAAATTGTTCCTTATATCATCATTAAGTTCATAATTAATTTGATAAATCCTGAAAACTTGTTGATATTTTTCATGTCATTTTTGTGGTGCATCGAGAGGCGTAGTGTGTTTTTCTAGTTTACTGTATATTGTGTAAATATTGTTATTTTGTATTTTTGCAAAAAAAAACATTTCATAAAATTATCATTATAGAATGTATCAGACAATATCAATAGAAGGAAATCCTATGAGATCAAACTAATAAGTTACACTATCACCAATACCTCTCCTTCAACCTTATACTCTATTTCTACCACTTTCCTTTCCACCTCTCTTTGTCTTTCATTCTTTAAAAAAGTTAAAACTGACAATATCGATGAATGTTGTACAGAACATGAGTAATGTCACACAAACTTATTAATTAATTATTTTTAAATAATAAGGATCGATTAATCATTAATGATTTTTCACATCTGGTAAATGTTAAAAATTTATCTAAGGATGATTTATTTTTTTTATGATAGTTCAGTTCATAAACCTTTCTCTTTGTTCTACTCTCATTAATCCAAAACTCCACTCTTGAGGATGTAAGTATGTGGCTACTTATTTTTTCCACTTCAACCATGTAAAAATTATGATTCTGTATTTTTTACCATAAATGGCTGTGAGAATAATAAATGGGGTTGGGGATTGTTTTTATTTTCTAAATTTTCCTGGATAAATAAATAGAATTTTTATAAACTGTTTAGGATAAAATTTGGCTATCACCACCCCAACTTAAAAAAATAAAATTTTGAATTTTATTATATAGTAAATTAAATAAATACATGTTTTATTCCAATATTCCATACCATCATGTAATAACACACACACATAAACACATACACATATATATATATTAATAAAAAAAGGAATTAATCCTCTTCTAATATATTATATGTTATTTTTTGAAGAGATGATTCATCATTTTCAATCATAGCCAAACTATCTATACAAGATTCATTATTTGTATTTGTGTTGGACATAATTTGTATCCATGAATGAAATAATTAACATAATTTAAAAATGTAAATATAAATAAAAGAATAGTATTAAAGGGAAACTAATTGTGATCTTCTCGTTTCAAGAGATATTTGGAATATGAATATCTATAGTTTCTAAACTCACCAAAAACATGGATTCGCATATATTCTACTTATTTTTTATTTAAATAATTTCACATCATTTGTTTTATTGAATATATTATGTGTGTGTATTTTTTTCTAAATTATTCTTATAATATGGGGTTCGACATTTATCAATATTAATATAAAATTAAATTATTTATAAATCAGATGGTGGGGTTAGATCAATTGGTAAGGTCACCAAACTGGTCCAAAAGACGTGGGTTAGATAAATTATATATGATTTGATTTCATATATTATTTATAAAAAAGAATAAATCATGTTTATTATACCACGTAAAAATAATTATAAAACTCCAAAAAAATAAACATTATTGTTGTAAAAAAACATTACACTAGTGGTTTTGACTTATCCATGGGATTCAGTCCTTGTTGGTTCAAACCCCACCACTATCATCAGATACAGGCTTATTTCTAATATTTCAAATTAAATATGTATACATAGTGTAATTTAGTAAAAATATTTTATATTATTCCTTTAATTTTCATTTTTATCATTTTATGCTACAACCAATTTAAAAGGTAAAAAACCAAAAAATAAGAAATATCAGGAATTATGGTTATACGATATCTTTTTTACTATGTTTTATTTATTTTTTTATATAATAAATAATTAAAACTCATGTCATGTATTCATCACCTCTATGGTCTGCATTGACAATTCCAATGAAATTTCTTCATTTTATATAATATTAACATTTAAAAAAAGTTTATATCAATGATTCCATGAAAGTGATTAGAAATTACAAATTGATGGGTTTTTACTATAATTGCATATTTTTCAATGGTATGGTTGGATATGTCTCTATAAAATCACATATAAGTTTTTACCCTATATGTGAGAATATTATGGGTTAGTTTTATAATTTAATAACTCCTCACATCATTTCAATATGTTATGAAATGTGAATATTTATTAAATAACAAAAGGTCTATATAAATTAGTTTAATGAGTATTTACCTTCCAAAAAAATTACATCTATTCTATTCTAGTAAGATTAGTTTTATTTACATCTGTTTAACCAATGGATAATTCCAAATTATTTTGTTAAAATAATAAAAAATCATATAATCAATTAAAAATCAAATTAAGTATCATAATATTATAAAACATATAAGAATAAACAAAAAATTATTGACTTCTATGAATTACAAAGTTAGTGTGTTATCAATTTTGATTGGAATGTTACTGGGAAGGCTGTGTGAAAAGAATCAGTGTAGCAAAAAAAATTAAAAATGCTTATATTTTATTAATTTTTATGGAAGGATAAGCATAAAATGGGTTTTACCCACACTTGTAGGGACTTAGTACCATGGCTGACACAATAATTTATTTTACATGATTATTATTATTAATTTATCTAAATTATTGTTTGATATAACATGTGATATACATCCTTCCATGTTTACAAATTGTGAAAACATTATCTGGCTCTATATTTACAAACATAGTTTCTTTTAATTGAAATTAATTTTAATTTCACGTCTTTCTGAACTAGGTAATATCTTCATACTTTATTATCTAGAATGTATTATTTACTAGGAGTGAAAATAAATAGTTTTAGGGTATAATTTTACAATGAATCGCTATTTACCAAATCAATATATTTTATTTTCAAAAATCCACTTCTGAATGTTAAGTATGAACCCTCTCAAACTAAGTCAGTTACAAGTCTTACATACCATAGCCACATGTTTCACACATTATATGAGATCACAAAACCATTAAATTCTAGAATTCATCAATTATATTAATTTCCCCAAGATTACTTCTAGTGGAGTTTACATACCTTTCTTCCCAAGTCCTCCTCTATGAAGTCTTTGAGGCGGTCAACCAACTTGTCCTGTGTATGAATAAACTCTTCAACATTTATTTTATTTTTCCGAGAAAATTATGATCAAAATGAGTTCTTTTTTGTTGAAAAAACCCCTCTTATTTTCATATGCATCCAATGGTATTAGCCTCTCAAATAATTTTTCTAAATATTATAGGGGCTTAACCAGTATGGAATTATCTAATATTTTTTCCTCCAATTGTATGATTTGGTCTCTTTCATTTACATGTTTCCATGTCTCCCCCTCCATTGAATTTAGTTATCCTTTCTGAGTGAAACTATTCTCTATTTTCATATATAAATAGGAGTAGTCCTCTCCCCTTTTAGAATTCATCCCTTTAGTCATGATACAATTTTAATAGTCTCAGTTCCCTTTTTGACATTTTGTCCTTCTTAGGCTGTGAATTCTTCTATTATATCTTCCATATGTAGTCTATCATTAGAATTATCATACACTCACTTAATTTGACACTTCCCATTTTGATCCTTTCTCCTCATTTGAGGGTTTTTCTTTCTCTAGATCACCTTGTTATTTATTTTTAAATTCAACATCTAACCCTTTAAAGTGTCTCCCCAATTTAATAGTGTCATTGGTCCTTAAAAAACCCAACCATCTCACTAGATTTAACCCAGCCCCTTGAACTTCATATTTTACCTACACTCCAAGCCCCTAGTTTAAAATATTTCTATGTAAATCATATGACTCTTATACCTATGTAGCACCACAGTTTGGATTCACAACCTCTTTATATGAGGATACTGATGATTTCATGCTCAATGGTCCCTAGGTCCCCTTCCTTACATCATTTTTTCCCCAAATAATGTCTAAAATGATAATAAAAATCTATTGTCTTAGTCTCCAAAAGTATGGATTTATACTCTTTCAGTACCCATTATTTGATTTCTATTAAGGGAGGGGAACATATTTTTTTCAAAATTTAAAAGTATTTTTTTCATTATCCTATACATTTTAGATCACCATATACAACTTGGGAGAGTTGAAATGAATAATTAAATCCACATGAGCCTTCTCGAACTCTTTGAAATGATTTTAACAGTGGGTGATCATTGTGAGGGAACTAAAAAATTTCAAGGGAGTTCTGAGAAACCTATTATCTACTTATATGGTGTATTTTTTTTTCTCTTTTACCATGTGTAAATATTTACCTTGGTTATAGGATTTTGATGTGAAGTTTTGGTTTAATATTCATTGATCCAAGTACTAGGGGGATAATTGGGATTATCGTTAACCTTTTCCAGATACATAGTCTACACCCAAATGAAATTATAAGAGAAATGAACTTGTAAAGTTGTGCACTAACCCTGTAATTATCACCATTTTACATTTCTCTAAAACTAAAATTTATTTTCAGAATCATTTTTATCTCAATAAGTATGTCATCTATTTTTAAAATATCATCACCCTCCCAAAAAATTTCAATTATATATAAAACGTATTGAAAAATGGTAAATTATTTCATCATTAGAGATTTATTTTGGTTTTAGCTATTCTATATATTATATTTAAAAACATAATTATTTTTACACCTCATGATAAAATATTTAGTTATCATTTTGAGTTTCTTATTATCATGTTGTTCATTCCCATCCATTTTTTAAATCATGTGTAGAAATGTATTTTCTAGGTAATAAATTTCCTTTTTTAATGAAAATGGAGCATTTAGAGGGAAACTTTTAGCCAAATATTTCATATCAATTCCTTCTTCAAATCCCCACTCAATTATGGGTGATTCAAGAAATTTTTTACTGCTGCATTGAAGTAATGTATTCACTCATCCTAAAACTATTCTTATTTCCCTCTAATTTGGGAATGATTTTTGATTGGTTTGGAATAGTAGTTCTACTAGGGTATGGTGAAATTGAATGATATTATAGAACTTTTTCTCTACATTTTTATAGAACATTACAAAATTACTAATGAATATGGATTTTTTAGTTTTAGTGATATGATTTTTTCCAATGTTTTTTAGGTGATTATGAATAAAGGGATTAAATATAATATTTAAGTATAAATAATACCAATAATATTTTAGGGATATAGTGGCTTTAAGGTATGGATTTGGAATTTATACAGTCATATATGATGCATTAATAGGCTTTTATAACGATATATTGATAATGGAGAGGGTAATTATATTTTAATTGTAGGTGGTCCTTCTAATTCTATCCATGTTCATTTTTATAACTAAATTTAAATTAAAAAAAATTAATATATGTTATTTAGTAAATAGATAGGGACTTAGACAAACCAATTTAAGTTTATTCAATGTAATTAAGCATCCAATATATGTAGAGAGGGTTCTAAAAAACATAGGTATTTTAAATGATCCTAAAAAATATATTTTCAATGGTGTATATATACTGATTGGGGTTATGAGAGGAATTATGTGCATATTGGGGTAGGGATGACACATGAATATCTCATGTTTGTTTTGTAGATATTCTTTGGAATGTATGAGAGGCTTATTCCTAAAGGTTATAATTAATATTGACTTATTTATCTATAATTATGAGGAAAACCCACATGATAGTGGAGATGACACGTAGTGTGTGAAATGAGAGTGAAAATACCTATATAGATAGGTATAAATTAATTTTTATGGTTTATATGAATTATTTTTTTAATAGATCTCCTAAGATATAGATGATATTGAACTCAAGTGGGGTATGTAAGAATTATCTTGCCCTTTGTTTTCCATAGGGCTCAGAATGAGTTATCATGAGATTATCCCTGATTATTGGCATAGGACGTTGATTTGGAACTTATTATTGGAGTGGAAACGTTCAATTGAGTAATTGGTTATGTATGTATTTAAGGATATGAGATCATCATGAAGTGTTATTAGTATATTTTTATTAATGAGTTGATAGGATGTTTTAGTAGAGAACCTGTTCAATTACCTTATCAATAAGATTACAATTTCAATAGGTTCAACATGTTATGTATAAATTCATTTAGTGGTCTAGATGATCTTAGACTACTAAGATATATGGATGATGCAGTTTGGGTACTTTTTTCATATGGACTAAAAACTCGGCATTCATTAAGACTTTACTCTAGTGAGATATATAATTTTTCAATAGACTTAACCTGAGGGGGTGTATTTTATAATTCCAGAGGATTGTTATTTAAATTCCCTAAATATATCAATTATATGTGATATTGGATACAATATTTACCTTCTCATGTTATGGATCGACCTGTGTAAGAGTATGGAAACTATGATTCCCTCATATACTCCTTGTTGTAAGTGTTGTGATATGAAACATGGCCATGTGACCTAACCGTGAGGTGATGGATCAACTTGTGTGAGAGTTTGGATATTGTGATTCCCTCCCCAAATCACTTGTTATATGTGTTTTCATATAAGAAACGAGCTTGAGACCATACCAAAATTTTATCGCTAGGTTTTTGTATTAATTTGGACATTAAGATGTCTTCCGTAGTTTTCATGTTGGATGTGATTTGAGGGTGAGACCCATCCTAAGTGGAATGTAATAGTCGAGACTCGGTAGGGAACCCTACCATGAAACTTGATGTATAGTTCAAGGATTTTTTTTATTTTAGATTCAATATATAAAGATGGATTATTTTACTTATTAATGAATTTCATAAAATTATTTATAAAATTTAATGTTAAATTATTCTTGTTATAGGTTTTTCAAAAGTATAATCATCTAAAGTAAAAAATAGAGAAGTAGAAAAATCATTGAAAGTTGGGACACTCATAAATGAAGGAAAGTAGAAGTAACTAATTATAATGGTTAAATACCAAATACATTAAAATATTATAACCATAATATTTCATTTTAATCTTTTTATTGATTAAACCAATCTCTAATGGAAGAATTTCTAGTGTGATGATGGTTGAATGCACTAACTGCACCAACATTTTTATTATGTTAGAAAAACATGGTTGTATTTTATCAAATTTTATTTAAATGAATTATCATATATAATAACATCCATAAATAAGATAATTCATAATGAATCTAATTTGACTTGTCCAGATAAAGGTTCTATGTGTTTTTCTCAGTCCCATAAAGAGAAGTACAAGTCTATGATACAAATAAAATATATTATGAATATTTAGTTCAACAAAATATTTGTCGAACTACATTGATATTTCAATATTTATGGAATAATATTTTCTTTTATATGTACATATCACCATAATAATGTTAAGTTGAGTTAATATAGATAAATTTTAAAACATACACCCAAACCACAATAATCTTAACATTATTATATCTACAATTTGTTGAATAGTTTTTAAAGGAGGATGAGATTAATGAATAAAGAGGCATATTTAGAGTTCTTGTAATGTTACCAAAATAAATGGATACCAAAAAGGACCATGAGGGTTAGATTATGATTCCATGTGATTATGGAATCATAAGGAATGAATGTAGGATAGTAATACTGAAATGTCCAATTAAATATAATCGTATATAGGAAATCACACTTGCATGAATAGATTTTGAAAGGATGATATTGAAACGACCTGATCATTTATGAATAAAATTCCTTTCCTTTTAATTAAATGTATTATGGATATAAAAACACATTAAATCAATGTTTTTTATTATATCTAATTTTATTAAATGAACGTTATGTATCATTTCCATTGATAATATAGCCATTGAATAGTGATCACCTAACTGGTACAAATATATGGTTTAAAAAATTCATTTCGGATATACAAAGGAAGTGATGGACTTAACTAGTAGGATTTTACCCTATGAATATAATGTATTGGATATTATGAAGGAGGTATCATTTAATGGATTTTCCCTCCACAAATCCCAATTCGAGATCCAATAAATTAAGCATTAGTGAAACCGTTTATTGGAGAAGTTCAAGCTCATCGTGCTCAGGACCCAAACCAAGTTCACTGAATTGAACCATGAAAACCCCACCATTTTACACCTTACTCTTATGGTGTATTCCAGTGTAATAAATGGATATGTAAAAATACCATATAATTATGATGATGTTTATTATTTTTGTATTGAATATTGAATATAATTTGATTTTACTTTTATTACTTTGTAAATTATTTTTAAAGCACAAATAATATTTGTGGTTAATATTCAAATTTCATTATGTAATATATTTGGATAAATTAATTTAATTTTTAAAATTAATTAATATTTTTTTAAAAATAATTATTAATTTACTTTTATTAAATAAAAATGACCGTACAATTTTTATTAAGTCAATTTTAATTTTTTATCTGTTTGGAAAACTGTTTTTATCGAAACACTTCAATTTTCAGTAAATGTCATTTTTTAATTTAAAAGTGAAAATTATCATATATAGGAAATTATTTATATAAAATTCCTATTGATCATAGAATCAAGATGTATAAATTATCCAATGGTTGTTTTTTCATAATTTTCATGGACAGTCGAATTTTTGTGTAAAAATTAAATACCGTATAAATATATAATGTGTTTTTTGACATCATAAATGACCCAACAGGGATGTAATAAAATAATATAAAGTGTATATTGGTAAAAATATATTCTTTCCATTAAAATAATATAATTTTAGTCTCATTTTATTTATTTTATAAATCCTTAGTGATTCCTCCAAGGCATATAAAATATTTTCTGATTTTAAAATAATTTCTGTTTAAGTATGACTCATCTCCACATAAGAAAAAGAAATATTTTTTAATCTTCGTCCCATATCATTTTAAAATAATTTATACATCTCCCATTTTCTAGAAACCATTGGAAAAAACCTTGGTATGGTTTGTGGTTTTTATTATTTCAGTGTGTAGGGTCCAAAACCCTAATAATAATGAATTCCCCCACCTTTCCTATATAAACCCACCCACGCACCCATTACTATCCACTAAAACTCATTGAAGCTCCACCCGATATTCCCCCGACTCCCTAGAGTCCTCCCAAGGCTCCCCTAATATCTCAATAATCATATCCCAAGCCATTGAGATCACACATGCAAGTAAAGGATCTTCCACTCCCCTATTTTATCAATCACTCTTTTTATGATGTGTCTTTTAATTTCAATTGGAATATATTTGGATATGTTCATAAAAACTACCATTACTGTCCATTTTATTTATAAATAACTATATATTCCATTACACTCTCATTAATCCATCTAGGATCCTTTATATACACTCATTACTGCGATGAAATTTCGTAAGGGATCCTCACTTTCCTTCCATTCTCATTTTTCCCCAATTAAAAACTTTTATTTTTCAATTAGAAATGATGAGGTATGTTTTTTAACCTCGCCTAAACTACGATAATTTTTTTCAATGATGACACACCCCTTTCAGTCACATTAATCCCTCCCATGTACACCTGTTACCACACTAAAATTTTATAAGGTATTTCTCTCACCTCATTTCCATTCAAGCATTTCCCTAATATTATGCTTATCAAATTACAAGTAATATGTTGGGATATTATGATACATGATCCCCTTAATATCAATTTCGTTTTTAAATTATGATAGAACCATTTCACTCTCATTAACCCATTTTAATAACCCCCATGTGATTTCATTATGTTTCCAAACATGCACTACGATATTTCCATGCCAAATCGTCATGTTTTGAATACCATGCTTATTTCTCTATCAAGTGTATTCACCTTTATGAACGTATATTTATTGATTATATACCTTCATATATTTATTACACATTCCTTTGTCATGGAATAAATGATGATGTTGAATGAATCCGTGTTATATGATTTATGTGGAACACTTAAGCATGCGATTAAAATGTTCATGGAGTGTGCGCCCTGATAGAGCTCCATTGAATTTGGTGATTTTTAGTATCATGATATTTCATGTTGGGTCAACGGTTTACCATATTCCTTTATAAAACATTTTTACACCATGTTGGTACATGGGTTTACCTGATTCTTTTATGTAAATGATCGATTGTTTTATGTTTTTTCCACATTTCCATGTTATGTTAACCATGATATATCATGACTTTATGTTCATGTTTCTCTTATTCACCATCAATATACCTATTTTATAAAATGAATGTATTCTACATATTATGGCTAGTTTACTCCATTAATGGGTTTTATAGCTCTCCCTTTTCTTATCTATGTCCTCAGGTTATCCAATGTAATGCTAAGTAAAAAAGGAATGTTGTGGTCATGTAAAAGAAATTTTTAATAAATATGTTGTATTATATGTCTTAAGTTGTCATGTAATGTTCCTATGCCCCAAAGACACCAGAACACTTAATCTTTTAGGTTGTATTAATTGTATTTTTATGTAATAAATCATGAATAAATGTGTAATAAAGACCAGGGTTGTTATAGTTGGTATCTAAGGATATGTTTAGTTACTTTTGGGAATAGTATTAGAAAACTCTAATGAATGTATAAGGGAGAAGACTCAGTATAAGAGAAGAATCCATAAAATTTGGTGAGTATATTATAAGTGGTTTTTCAATAAAATGCATCCATGTATGGATACGAACATGTAGAGTTGGCTATAGAAAATATGTATCTTGGGGTAAAACCCAAAAATACCACTTTGAGCTAGACATGAACAGAAACTGGTGCATGAAAACGGGCCTTTCTTTACACATGGTAAGATACTATTGGGGATATTCTTTGATAAATTCATAATTTTATTACACAAAATTACTAAGGGAATAAAAAAATCCCATAAGAATATATGTTAGGAAGTAGATCATGGTTAACTTCGATCGAAGACATGAAATTCATAAGATAAAGAGTTAAATGTAATTTTTAAGATATCACCTTAATGTCATTGAAAATCTTAATTATCATCTATGGCTCTATGCATTATTTAATACTTTGAATTTTTAGTTGAAAAATCCAAACACCACTACAAATCATGGAAGTAGATATGTCTGCGGGAACGTAAAATGGGGAAATTTTTTAATCCAATGAATATAACTCTGCCCCTATCAAACTTTTTTGATTGAACATCCCGGTGAACCTAATCATACTTCCCTTGGTGTAATTTGATGCAATTATTGTCATGTATTGGATTTCCCTTTATAGATAATACATAAATTTTTGTGAGAGGAAAATCACTCTTCATATAGTGAATCTACCCCTGATTATATACAATTGCAAGGAGGAGGATAAATATTCTTTAGCACCATTATCTCAAACATGGATATTACTTCCCTTTAAAAAATCATATCATTCTTAGTTTATTGATTCTATGGAAGGAACCATTCTCAAATACATGCCAATTGTGAGGGTATTTAATGATGTGTTTCCCGAAGAATTGACTGGTTTCCTCCTAGAAGAGATGATGAATTCTCGATTGATATTATACATGGGGTGTTACCAATATCCAAGACTCCATATATGATGGATGTTGTGGATCATGATGAGATAAAGAAACAACTAATGGTGAATCTGTATAAAGGGATTATACGCCCAAGTGCTTCACTATGGGGTGCACCATTCCTCTTCGTCAAGAAGAAGGATTGGCAAATGTACCTTTGAATTGATTATCATCAGTTCAAAAAAATCATGATAAAGATCATGTATCCTTCTCCACAAATTTATGACTTTTTTTATCATCTATTTTGAGAACAATACTTCATCAAGGTTGATCTGCGTTTGGGATATTACCAAGGGTGGAGAGGAGGATATCCCAAAGACAACTTTCCATACATTGTACGAGAACAATGAATTCAATATAATATCTATAGGACTGACTAATACTCTAAAAATATTCATGAACGTGATAAATAGAGTATTTAGATATTACATTGACAAATATTTGGTAGTATTTATAGTTGATATTCTAATACACTCTAAAAACAAGGAAGATAATGAGGATTATTTATGAACACTACTAAAGACCTTGTGAAAGGAAAAGCTCTATGCAAAATATAACATTTGTGAGTTCAAGTTGAAGAAAGTCTCATTCTTGGGGAATATCATTAAAAGAAATGGGATATCTATGGATCCTTCCAAAAAAATAATTTAGGGATGGTTGTGCTCAATATCTGTAATGGATATCGGTAGCTTCGAGGGGTATCTGGATATTATCGCCGATTTGTGATAAATTTATCAATATTATCAAACCCTCTTACAAAGGTAACTCGAAAGGGAGTCAATTTTTTATGGAATAATGAATGTAAAGAAAGATTCATGGATTTGAAGAAGAGGATTATCACTACCCTATGCTCACACTACCCACAAGTGGGGAAATTTTCGTAATCTTCAGTGATTCGTCAAAGAAGGGCATGGGATTTGTGTGGATGAATAATGAAAATGTCATCACCTATGCCTCAAGACAATTGAAAATTCAAAATAAAAACTATCCCAAACATGATCTAGAGTTGGCAGCTGTGATATTTGAATTGAAAATATGGCTATATTATCTATTAGGGAAAATTTGTGAAATATATACAGATCAAACATGTCTCAAATATATATTCACATATAAAGTGATGAACATGATACAACGAAGATGGTTAGAGGTCATCAAGGATTGTGTCTATTCAATCCATTACCACCCTAGGAAAGTGAACAAGGGGGAAGATGCTCTATGTAGAATGGACCTCATGATTATATCATTGATGATAATTGAAAAGAATCCAATCTTATTAGATTTTATAAAGATTGACATGGGAATAATGAAGAAGGTAACATCATCAATCATTTCACAAATTATTGCTTAACCATATATTTTGGAATTGTAACAAGATTCACAAAAAGTTGATGTGGGAATTTAGAAGAAAGTGGAAACTATCAGAAAAGGAAAATCCTCATAGATCAATGTTAATGAAGAATGAATTGGGAAATTTGGGTTAAGACTATGTGTTCCATCAAATCTGTAGTTAAAGAAAGATCTTTTGGATGATTCCCAGAGTTCACACTTCTCTATTCACCTGGGAAACACAAATATGTATCTGGATCATCTAGAGATTTATTGTTGGGATAACAAGAAGAAAGAGATATCCAAATATACATCAAATATCATGATTTGATCGAATGTGAAGGTTGATAGGTAGAATTCTATGGGGAAGATGCACCCATTACCCATAACAATATGAAAATTGGAGAACATCACCATGGGATTTGTCACTGGAGTTCCAAAGATATCCAAAGTAAACAATATTATTTGGGTTATGGTGGATTTTCATACAAAGACTACACACTTCATTTTGATTCGAGGGTATTTTTCATTAGATTAACTAGAACATATATACATCAAATAAGTGGTAAGGCTGCAGGGTGTACCACTCTCAATTTTATCTAATCAAGATCCAAGATTCACCTCTATGTTCTGGAAGAGTTTCCAACATGCTCTGAATACTATACTGAAATTCAGTACGTCTTATCATCCTACAACTGATTTCCAATATGAGAGGACTATCCAAAAACTTGAGGATATTTAGAGATCATGATTAATGGACTTAAAATGAGGATGGTATCAACATCTACCACTGGTTGAGTTATCTTATAACAACAGTTTCCACTTAATCGTCCAAATGGCTCTTTATAAATCCCAATCTGGGATGTGGTTTAGAACACCGACATGTTGGGATGAATTTGGGGAACGAAAACATATTGGTCCAAAAATAGTTGAAGAAATGGTGGAGAAGTTTAAGACCATCTAGTAGAACATCAATTTATCTAGAGTCAAAAAAAGAGTTATGCTGACAATCATCGACGAGACCCTGAGATAGATATTGGAGACATGGTATTCCTCTGTATATCTCCATGGAATATAGTTATGATATTTGGAATGAATGGTAATATTAGACCAAGGTAAATAGGCCCTTTTGAGATCCTTGATTGCATTATAGAAGTGTCCTATCGACTAGTGATCCCATGAAACCTGTCTCAAGTATATGATGTATTCCATCTATCACTATTGATGAAGTACATACCTAACCCATCACATGTAATCAATCCATAGGTGGTTCCATTTGATAATTACCTCTATTATGTAGAGAAGATGGTGAATATCTTAGATCATAGGGAAAATGTTCTAATAAATAAGAAAATTCCCCTCATCAAACTATTGTAGAGAAACCACAAGTTTGAAGAACCAACATGGTAATTGAAGGAAGTGATGAGACAAATTTTCCCTCATCAGTTTTATTTTGGGAAAAATAAATTTTGAGGGTAAATTTTCATAAGGGGGGAAGGTTTTAATGACCTGATCATTTATGAATAAAATTCCATTTATTTTAAATTAAATGCATTATGGATCTAGAAAACCTCAAATAATCCTTAGGATTATTATATCCAATTGGATTTAAATGAGTGTTAAGTATCCTTATCATTGATAATATAGCCAATAAATAGTGATCACATGACTAGTATAAATATAGAGATTTATAAAATCATTTTGGAACAGACAAAGGAAGTGATAACCTAAACTAGTAGGATCATACCCTATGAAGCCCATTTATAAGAGCTTCCATGGGAGGTACCATTCTTGTTTTTTACCCTAGAAAAAGCCTAAGTCAATATCCAACAAATTTGTGGGACTCCTCATGTATTAATCATGTTTTAATTATCATAACTCATATATATTATTTAAATCCCGGTAATCTTGTGTAATATATCTTAAATCGTGTATAGATGATTAGTATCCTTATTCTTTAAGTAAAGATATCCAAGGTAATAATTTCTATACATTAAGTCTGATTACTGTACACTATATTTGGTTTACTTTATAATTATTTATTTGATGAATGATTTATTCTTATCCATTCTATGAGTATCACTGCTTATGTCTGAATACAGATATTTTTCTAAGTATAAGACAGAGTGAGTCTACCACCAGTTATGTTTTTCTAAAAAAGGGCCCAGACACTGTGACAAGCCACTGTGACTAGACATCGTGACCAGACACCGTGACCAGACACTCTAACCAGACACTGTGACTATACACCCTAACTATCTAGACACCATGACTATCTTAACACTGTGACCATCCAGTCACTGTGACCATCCAGACACCATGACCATTCAAACACCATTTCAGGGAGACACAATTTCATGGAGACACTGTTTACAGACAAACTATGACACTGTTTGTAGATCTGTTTTGTAATTTTTCAATAAATTTCTATAAGTCATATTTGATGCTTTTAAATGCACTGACATAATTAATATTTCTTTGTAGACACATCATCTGACAGTACATGGTATGAGGTGCAGAATACATGGAACCTATCGACTCCAATACATTCACTCCATGAATGAAATAAAAAGTTTAGTCTAGAAAAACAAGCGTGACATAGAGAGCGTAACAATTAAGAACACACGAGCATTCCTTTGAAAATAACTGACACATGAAAATCAACATTCTTGAAGATAACACAAAGGATTATTGAATCATCAAGTTGGACACTATAGATCATAATCGTTGATCACATCTTCACATTGTCAATACCATGAAGAACATGAGCTAGATCTACCTAAATTATGATACACTATTTCACATAAGAGGAACTGATTTATACATCCATATCAGAAGTCAAGAGCTATATAGACTAATGCTCAAATCACTTATAACATTATCTCTATACTTCTTCTCTATTGTGTACTAATTTTCATCTTTCGAGTAGTGTGTGAGTGTCTGTATAAAAACACACACAGTATCCTGCATAAAAATGAAGGATACAATATATTCTTTCTCAAACACCTTTTTACACTTGTGTATACCCATGGAAAAGTGTGGAAGAGGTTTTATGTAACCTGTTGTTCATACCCACGAAGAACTATGGAAGAGGTCGTGTGACCTGGAAATTCTTTTCTACTGTTGTGAAGACCGATATAGGTTGTGTATCATGTTTATTTATATAAACTTCTTGGTGGCAGTTGATCACTAAGTGGATTTGATTAGGTATCGGCATGAGACAAAACAACTTGATTTATATCCATTGTGCAGTCTATTTTATTTATCTATGTTTTACTATTTAATTCAGAATTAACTAAATTTACATTGATAGTTAATCTTGGAAAGAAGTTATAATTGTATTTCCTTATTATAATAGCTTCAAAATTAATGTGAATAACGAATATTAATATTACTGAGAATTAATAATTCTTCTATGAAGTTATTTAAACAGTCAAAATTTTATAACAGTGTATCCTTGATTAACTGGGTTATATTTCACTATTATAAAACCTTTTATGAATACACTTTTAATCAAAAAAATTTAATAGCTACTCAATTCACCCCCCACCCCCACCCCCCCCACCCCTTGAGTACTCTACTCCGACCAACATTTGGTATTAGAGGTTTGTTTGTTAATCTTATTAGGACTTTTTTTAACCTTATTCAATTGTGATTGTAGTTGTACTTTAAAGATCAATAAATTTCTATCAATTCTAAATTTCTAACTCTTTTATGTTATTTATTTATCATGGATAATATATTGGAAGGTGTTGCGATAAACAAACTGTCGTTCTTTAATGTAACTAATTATGATCAATGGAAAATTAAAATGAAAATGCATTTAAGAAGTATGATAATTGAAATCTGGTCATCAATTATAGATTAATATAAGATTCCTAATACTGATAGAATCACTTGGAATGAACCTACCAAAAATGACTACAATGTCAATTTTAAATCTATGAATTATATATACTTATCTTTAGGAGAAGAGGAATTTAATAGAATATCTGCTTGTAAAATTGCCCATGAAATTTGGGATACCTTTTCTGTTTCACATGAAGGAACATCTAGTGTAAAATAAATGAGACTTAATACTGATAATATTAAATATTATAACTTTAAAATGAAACTTGATGAGCCTATTTCTAACTTGTATCTCAGGTTCAATGAAATTTTCAACACAATGATTTCTCTTAGAAGACAAGTCGCTGCTATGGAACAGATCATGAGAATTCTCAGATGCCTACCTGGCAGATGGGGAGGAACCTCTATCTCTCTTAGAGAATAATGTGATATCATCAAGATACCTACAAAATAACTCATTATGAAAATGATGATGTATGAAGAGGAGCTGAATGTCAACCAGGAAGAGGAGGATGAACCAAAAAATAAAATCTACTTCATTCAAGACAACCACCTCCAAACCCAAAGACAAAGGGAAATTGGATGTTTCTATAGAACTTTCTAGTAGTTAATAATAATCACCTGATAGTGATGAGTAGATGGCTCAATTATCCAGAAATTTTAAGATATTTTACAAGAAGAAGTTAATTTTTAGAATGCCTAACTTAAAGGGAAAATATAATCACAAAGACGTTGGTAGAAATATTAGAAAATAAGTGACAAGTCCCATGATAATGTCTAATATGAATGTAAGTGAAAAGGACATATCAATGCTGAATTTCTAAAGCTCAATTAAAAAAAGAAATATGAGTACAAGGATAGAATACACAAAAAAGAAAATTAAAGTAACATGGAGTGATTCTGAGGACAGTTCATGTAACTCAGAATCATCATATGATGAATATGATAACAAATCGAATATGTGTTTTATGACAAAAAAATATGAGGTAACACTTGAATCTACTATACACAATTAATACTATTCTGGAGATAGGAGTGACTCTGAAAATATATCTAATAAATAAATATTTTAATATTGTAATATAATTGAAGGGACATGAAATGAACTAAAATATAAATACAAATATTTGAAGAAACAGAATGCTCTTACCTCAACTACTAAAATAGAACTCACTATAGAAAGGGTGAAAAATTCTCAACTACTCAAAGAGAAAAATAAACTAAAACTATCTAAAGAGCAATTGAAGAAAGAAATAGAAAATTTTACCAATGGTAAAAATACCCTTACTCAAATTCTAAGTAAACAAAATGCTCTTAAATATACCATTGGCATTGGCTTTCATCCTGGTAAAAGAAATTTTGGAAGAAATAATTTTTTTTTCAAATCTAGGACATACATCTTTTCTCCCAGTTCAGGAAAATATTCAACTAGTTCAAGTAATGATATACTCTCTATTGTTTCAATATTTTATGGAACAAATAGAGTTTATTTTTTAAAAACTTTACATAATTCTTATAGGAATCCTATGATGAAGATATGGGTTCTTAAATCACTTATCACTAATATTACTTGACCCAAAAAATTTTGGGCACCAAAATTTGTTTTTATTTGAATTTTTTTTTAGGAAAGTTTCTTAAAGAGTTATTGTAAGAGAATATGATACTTGGATAGTGGGTGTTCAAGACACGTCATGGGAGACTACTCATGATTTAAGAATTTAATAAAAATTTATGGAGGACATGTCACCATTGGTGACAATGCTAAAGGAATGATTATTGTCCTTGGCCAAATTGGTAACTCTAGCTCAGTTTTTATTTCTAAAGTACTTTTTTTTAATGGAATGAAATATAATATTATAAGTATATCACAGTTATGTGATGATGTATTTCATGTTAAATTTGAAAATTATTCTTAAAATGTTTTCAATTCCAAAGATTAATTTGTGTTTTCTATATTAAGAAATGAAATTGTTGATTCTGTTAACATAGATTCTTTAGCTTCTCAAAATGCTTCATGTTTAAGTGTGTTTCACAAAGAGTCATGGCTTTGTTATAGGAGACTAGGACACTATAATACTCACTCCCTTAGAAAGGTAACTAGAAAAAGATTAGTCAATGATCTACCCAAGCTTGAGTTTCAAAATGGTAAAGGGTGTAATCCTTGTCAAAAGGGAAAGCAATAGAAAATTTCCTTCAAAGAAAAGAAATAAGTTTCAACTTTTCAACCTCTCATGTTGGTTCATGTGTATTTTTTAGACCATCGAGAGTTTCTAGATTAAATGGGAAGAAATATGTTTATGTTCTTGTAGATGAATTTTCTAGATATACGTGTACTTTCTTTTTTTATCACAAAAGTGAAGCCTGCTCTCATTTTACCAAATATTCCAAAACTATAGAAAATCATAGTAGAAATAAAATCAACTCCTAAAGAAGTAATCATGGTCGTGAGTTTGAAAATAAAGAGTTTGAATCCTTTTTCTCACAGAATGGCTATAGTCATAATTTCTCTGCCCCTAGAATACCTCAACAGAATAGATTTGAAGAAAGACAAAATCGAACCCTTCACGAGATTTCTAGAACCATGCTTAGTGAATATAAACTACCTATTTATTTTTGGGATGAATCTGTAAATACAACATGCTACATAATCAATAGAGTGTTGATTAGACCTATTCTTAAAAGTACTCCTTATGAGTTATGGAACAATAGAAAACCCAAAGTTAGCTTCTACAATGTTTTTGGTTGTAATGTATATATCCTTAATAGTAAGGAAAATATTGACAAATTTTCATTCAAGAGTGATGGAGGAATATTTTTAGGATATTCAATTTCTAGTAATTCCTATAGAGTGTTTAATAAAATATCTAAATGTGTGGAAAAATCTATCTATGTGAAATTTTATGAAACAAATCCACAAGAGACTAAGACCACTCTAGAGAACCTGGAGGATGATGTATCAAACCTAGAACTTAAATCAAAATCTCCTAAATATCCTATTAAAGAATCTATGAAAACTTCTAGTTCTGGAAACTTCCTAGACTCAAGTTACAATGAGCCTGAACCTTTTGATGAACCTAAAATCACTAGTCCTTATTTTTCTAGAGCTATTAGAACTCTTAAGAACCCTCCTTTAGATGTTGTTTTAGGAGACTTACATAAGGAAACTCAAACTAGAGCTTCTCTTAGGAATCATGATGAACATAGAGTCTTTTTTCTACAACTTGAACCTAAAACATTAATTATTATATCAATAATGAATTTTGGATGATGTAAATGCAAGAAGAACTTAATTAGTTTGAATGGAACAATTTTTGGAAACTTTTTGAAAGACCCAAAGACACATTCACCCTAGGCAATATGTGGGTGTTTAGAAATAAGGTAGATGAAGCTGGTAACATAGTTATAAATAAAGAAAGATTGGTTGCACAAGGCTACAGTTAAGAAGAAGGAATTGAATATAAAGATACCTTTTAACCAGTATCCAGACTTGAAGCCATCAGAATTATGCTTGCATATTATGTACATATGAATTTAAAACTATATCAAATGTATGTCAAAAGTGCATTTCTAAATGGGTATATAGTTGAGGATGTATTTGTTGTGAACCCCCCTGGTTTTACAAACCCTCATTTTCCAAATCTTATTTTTAAGTTATCAAAATCTTTGAATGGTTTAAAACACACTCCAAGAGCTCGGAATGATATATTATGTAATTTTCTTATTTGCGAAGGTTTTACAAATAGAATAGATGATCCTAACCTTTTATAAAAATAATTTCCAATGATTTTTTAGTTTTTCAAATCTATGTATATGATATTGTCATTGGATATTCAAAAAAAATATTTATGTATTATTTTTTCTAAAATGATGCAAAACTAATTTGAAATGAGTGTAAAGGGGGAACTAAAATTCTTTCTTGGATTTCAAATCTTTCAAAATAATAATGGTATTATTTTAAATCAATGTAAGCATACTATAGACCTTCTAAAACTTTTTGGATTGTATAGAACTATAAGTAGTAAAACTTTAATGAGTACCACTTGTAAGTTAGATCTTGATGAAGATAAAAAATCTGTTGATCAAACCACATACAGAGGAATGTTTGGAAGTTTACTCTACTTAAATTCTATCTGACCTGACATTATGTTTTGTGTGTGTATGTGTGATCGTTTTCAATAAAATCATAAGGAATCTCATTTAAATGTTGTTAAGAGAATTTTCAAATACCTCAAGCATACACCCAATCTAGGACTATTCTATTCCAGAGGATAATACTTTGAATTACTTAGTTATTCATATGCTGGATTTGGTGGTTGTAAATTAGGAAGAAAAACACCTCTTGAACATGTTACATTTTAACCAATTCACTAGTATCAGGGTTTAGTAATAAACAAAATTTTGTTGCATTATCTACTATAGAAGTTGAATACATTGTTGTTGTTAGTTTTTGTGAAAAAAATTTGTTAATGAAACACACATTACTAGATTATGGATATCAATTCAGTCATGTACCTATAAATTGTGACAATACAAGTACTATTAACATCTCAAAAAATCATGTTTCATACTCTAGGACAAAAAATATTGATGTAAGACACCACTTTTTGAGATAATATTATCAAAAAGGTGATATCACTTTGGAATTCATTGGTACTGAATATTAGCTCACTAATATATTCACCAATAAACTAAATTCTGAAATAATATATTATATCATACATGAATTGCATATGATAAATATTATGTAGTTATCTGACTCTTTCATATTTTACTATTTTATATATTACTATTTCATGTCTTACAGTTTCACAATTTATGGTTTCACAAATAACTATCTTGAGATTATTGTTTAACTCTAACAGTTCTATAGTTTTACTATCTTAAAACATACTATTTCATGTTTACAGTCTCACAATTACTTTTTCTTTCTTACTGTCTGACTATTACTCTCTCACCATGAAAGCATGTTACTGTCTCACCATGAATGACTATTACTGTCTCACTGTGAATTCTTGTTATGGCCTCCCAATAAAGAATCATTATTATTTAATTTATAAATTAGAACATGTATCATGATAATTACTTATTTTACCATTTTACTTTCCTGTGATTTTGTTTTTGTGATGATTGGTATTCCTAAATGATAAAATAAAAGAAATTTCATTCATTCTTCACTCGATCTCTCATCTCTTATATCAAACCATAACCCTTCTTCAACCCTTCTCTCTCTCGAACCTTCAGTGAATGCTTAGGATGAAACTCCCTTCATCATGAACTTCTAACAAATGCAGTTCAAAGAAGAAGAGGAAAATCACACCGAAGATAGTATCTGAGGGACCTTTGAATCTGAACCTAGTTAATTGAGTAGTGGTACATGAAAAATAGATTTTACCTAAGTGGATTCTATCAAGTAAGTATCTGGTTTTGATAGTGTTTAAGGATAAAGGATGGTTATATTGGTTTGAAAAGGATGATATGCATATTTACTTGAATTTAGTTGCCTAATTTTACCAGAATTTTCAGTTTTCTTTTGATAAAGAAGATGGCTATGTTATGAGAAGCTGGATAAATGGTCATAGATGCATGTTTTACTTGATTTTATGGGATATATGCCTTATAATATGTCATGAGGGTATTTTTGAGGACTATCAGAGAGGTCCTCCACCGCCAAGTGAGATTTTTGTCTTGGAAGAATATTTGATAATTCAAACTAGAAATGGAACCTGGAGGAGAGCCATAGCTGCAGAGCTGGATGGAGAAACAAGACTCCTATTTAAATTTATTTAGAATCTGATTAGATCAGGAAAAGGTGATTTCTCTATAGTCAAGTATCATGATTTATTTTTAATACATCTATTTAAAAATAGAAATAAGATCAACCTTTTAAAATATATTATACCATATATGTGTGAGTTGATCAAAACATCCTCTAAGTAAAACTCCCTATTTTATTCTAGGTTTATCTCAGCCATGATTCATTCCAAAGTATTGGGATGGAAAAAATGAATAACTTATAAAGTATTATGAGTTTTGTCTCTCAAAGGTTACAGTAAAGAGGATGAAAATAAATTAGAATCCTTGGTGAAAATCATGGGTGAGAAACAATGATAATATCTAGGAAAAGTTCAATACAGTGGAACTCCCTTAAAGACCTAAAGATGATTCTAATCCTAGTTTAGAACCAGATGAATTTGTTGAGTATCCTGAAGAAGAAGAAGAATAAGAAGAAGAAGAGTTCTTTTCACCTACAACAGAAATTGTACTGAATTAAGAGGACAGTGAACTAGTTCTTCAAGACTTATCTGAGAAAGAAGTGCATGTTCCTGAAAATTTTGTTGATTTAGAAGAACAGCCTTCCTCAAAATAATATTATGTTTCTATTGAAAGATAAAATGAATTTGTATAAGAGCTTATAGAAGCAGATATGTCTCTTGTGCAAGAAGCTGCTGGTGAGGAACATATAGAGGAACAAACTGCTCCTGAAGTTATTCTTTCTGCTAAATAGGGAATAGAGCTCGCCTTTCAGTCAGCTAGAGAAGAAATGGGTGGTGAAATAAGGGATGAAATAGTGGAAATAGATCAAGGATCTAAATATCTCAGCCCTGATATGTATGCACCTATTGAGGGGGAGCGACCCCCATGTCTGGAATCTGTTGAAGTACCTAATCCTCTTGATCCTAGTTCACTGGATACATGGTTTAAATTTCATAGTTATTTCAATGTGAATGATTCATATGAAGTCACAATACAAGGTGTTGATCTGTCTACTATGTTTCAGTTGAAAATGACATCTTCTTCTAATGCAATCTCTACCAAAGAACCCCAGCCTGTCTTAGCTTCTATCTATGAGCCTTTACAAGAACCATCACACTTGGTGAATAAGGATGACCTGAAATAATTTGAACCTACCCTATTGGCTCAGTTTGGAAAGCTTATGAATAATCAACCGGCTCCTGTAACCAATATGAGTGAGGGAGATGCTTCACTATTATTGTAAAAAAATCATATGGAAGATTCAACCCAAAATTCTTCATGAGATTCAAGAAGTCGGAATTGAGAACAAACTACTTAGTGATGAAGTAAAGACTCTAAGAGGTATGGTTGAAGATATGTAGGTAGTGTTGAACTCGAGACCTGAACCTGTTTTTCAACCTATTAAAAATTTTGTTACATAGATCCCATAATAAGTAGCCTCACTGATTCAACCTCATCTAATATCTTTTGCTGAAAAAGTAGCTGAAAGAAACAAGAATATTTTTCAAGAGATGTGTGAACTTGTTATTGGACTTAATCAGTTGATTGATGAGTATAAGGAGTGCCTTCATAAAGTGCTAAATCAATTGAAATATCTTACCTCAACTGTCACCGCTTCTCATACTACTGGACAATCCTCTCAACCTTCTTTAAACAGTGATCTAGTCAGAACAGTTTTCAAAGAGGAACTTAAAGTTGTGTTTTATAGTTTTAATAAAGAATCTCTACTTGATTTTATTAAGAATAGTGAAAGATTTCTTGATTTAGTGAGAATACATTCCATGATTTCCAATGATTCTCAATAAGAAATTGCAAATAAATTGGACTTCTACATCAATCGGATCTTCTATACGAATGACATGACCAATCACTTGAAATGTCTTGTTGAAAATCTAAGGATTCCTCCTGTTAATCAAGCTTTCAAAACTCAAGTCCAAAATCTCACATATTTCACTCAATTATTGGACCCATTTATGGAGAAAAATGATGACTTTGAAAAATCCATACAGTATGGTTGAGAGATCATTGCAAATTTTATCAAGATTTTAAGGCCTTATCTTTATGTTCAGTGTACTTAGATTGTTGTTCCTGCAGTTTCACCTATGAGATCCGGTTTTTCTACCTTCATATCTACCCTAGACTCCACATCTATGTCTATCAGTCAGGCCCTGAGTCAGATCCGGCCTATAATCCTTGATCAATAGTTGCCTCGGTCTTCTACTACCCCTACCTTAGACCCTTATATATTTGAAGGTCTTCCTTTACCTTCTCTGTCAACCAATTCACTCATTTATTCTACTTCAACCTCTACTCCTATGGATTCTTCTTCTGATGATGCTACAAAGGGAAAATAGAAGACCATCCAGTGATGAATAATAGTGACAACTATCTTTTGATAGTGATGTTGTTTCATTTGTTTTGTTTTCTACTATTTTTAATGATACTATTTTTATCTAATGCAGTGTGATATTTTATTGACCATTTCTTATTAACTCTCTTTGATAATCCCAAAAGGGGGAGAAAATATTCCCATTAAATAAAGAATAGAGAAATATGTATTTTATATGTAGAGGAGAAAATATTCCCATTAAATAACGAATAGAGGAATATGTATTTTATATTCACACTCGAGACATATGTATTCTCTCACACACATGATTTGTGATGAACAAAAATGGGATATTGTCAGACTCCTCAGGTATTAATCATGTTTTAATAATCACAAATCATATATATTCTATAAAGCCTAGTAATCTTGTGTAATCTATCTTTAATCATGTATAGATGATTAGTATCCTTATGCTTCAAGTAATGATATCCATGATCTTAATTGATATACATTAAGTCTGATTATTGTTCACTATATTTGTTTTACTTTATAATGATTTATTTGATGAATGATTAAGTCTAATCCATTCTATTAATATCACTACTTATGTCTGAATACAGATATTTGTATACATCTGAGACACTATGAGTCTGCCACCAGTTATGTGTTTTTGGAAAAGGACCTAGACACCATGACCAGACAACGTGACTAGACACCATTGCCAAACACCATGACCAAACACCTTGACCAGACACCGTGACAAGACACCATGACCAAACACCGTGACAAGACATCATGACCAGACACCATGACCAGACACCGTGACCAGACACTGTGATGATCCAGACACTGGGACTATCCAAACACCATGACCATCTAGACACAATGACCATCCAGACACAATTACCATCTCGAAACCGTGACCATCCATACACTAGGACCATTCAGACATCATTTCAAGGATACACCGATTCATGGAGACCCCATTTACAGAGAAACTCTGACACCATTTTTAAATCTGTTTTTTCATTTTTTCACTCAATTTTTAACAGTAATATTTGAATCTTTTAAATGAACTAACAAAATTAATGTTTCCCTGTGGACATATCATCTGATAGTATGAGGTAAGAGGTACAGATTACATGAATCCTATCCACTCCAACACTTTAACTCCAAGAATAAATGAAAAAGTGTGTCCCAGAAACACAAGCGTGACACCGAGAGCATAACAATGAAGAACACAAGATATTTCCAGAGAAAATAATTGACACATGCAACTCAACATTCATGAAGAATACACGAAGTATTCTTGAATCAACAAGCTTGACACTATAGATCAGAATTTTTGATCACATCTTCACATTGTCAATGCCACGAAGAACACAATCCAGATGTAGCTAACTTACGATAGTCAATTTTCCACAAGAGGACATGATTTCGGCATCTGTTTCCTCTCAGAAGTCCATAGCTGCATAGACTAACACTTAGAGCACTTATAACCTTATCTCTATACTTTTACTCTATTATGTACTATTTTTCATCTTTCGATCAGTGTGTGTGTGTGTGTGTTTGTATAAAAACACACACTGTATCCTGCATAAAACTAGAGGATACAAGATATCATTTCTCAAACACATTTTTACACTTGTTTATACCCACGGATAAGTGTTGAAGAGGTTGTATGTAACCTGTTGTTTATACCCAAGAAGAATTGTGGAAGAGGTTGTGTGACCTGGACAGTCTTGTGTACTGTTGTAAAGCCTGATATAGGTTGTGTATCATGTTTATTTATATAAATTTCTTGGTGGTAGGTGATCACTAAGTGGATTGGATTTGATCTCGGCTTGATACTGAACCACTTGATTTATATCCATTAGCATGTCTATTTTATTTGTCTCTGTTTTACTATTTAATTAAGAATTCACTAAATTTACATTGATTGGTAGTCATGGAAATAAGTTATAATTATATTTTCTTATTATAATAGCTTCAAAACTAATTTTAATAACCAATATTAAGATTAATGATAATTAATCGATCTTTTAAGAAATTATATAAAAAGTTATACTTTTATAACAGTATAACCGTGATTAACTGGGTTGTATTTAACTTTTGGGGAACCTTTTAAGAATTCCATTTTAATCATAAATTTTAAAAAAAATACTCATTTCACCCCCTATTGAGTACACTACTCTGACCAACAAGCTTAATCATGAGAAAAACCTTTTATGAGATAAGTTCAAGCTCATTAAGATCACGGACCGAACAATGTTTTTCGAATGGTCCCATGAAATCCCAACCATTGCACACCTTACTCTTAGGGTATATTCTAGTGTAATATTAGGGTATTTAACTATACCATAACAATATGATAATGTGTTTTATTTTTTATAGAATAATGAATATACTTTTATTCTATTATTGTTACTTTGTAAAAAAAATTTAAAGCACAAATAGTATTTTGTGTTAATATTGAAATTTAATTAAGTAATCTATTTTGATGAATTAATAGACTTTTAAAAATTAAATAATATTTTAATAAAATATTATTATTAAATTTATTTTATTAAATATTAATTATCATATAATTTTATGAAGTCAATTGTAATTTATATTATGGTTTGAAAACTAATTTAATCAAAACCCATCAATTTTCAAGAAATCGTTGTTTTTAATTAAAAAGTAAAAATTCACATATTTATAAAATTATTTAGATAAAATGAGTATTATTTTTGGAATCATGAACTCAAAATTATATAATATCAATTTTCTCATAATTTTCTAAGACGGTCAAAAAAATTTAAAAAATTAAATATCATATAAATATATAATGTGTTTGATTACATCATGAATAAACCAATAGTGATGTAATGAAGTAATATAAAAGGTATATTTGGAAAAAAAATATGTTTACATTAAAATAATACAATTTTTTGTTTATTTTATTTATTCTATAAATCCTTAGTGAATCCTCCAAGACATATAAAATATTTTATGATTTTAAAATCATTTCCTTGAATGCGTGACTCACCTCTACATATGCCTTGGAAATATTTTAATAGATTCATCTATTAGCCTTTTTTAATAACATATAACACTCTACTTTCTGAGAAACCATCGGTAAGAACCATGGTATGGTTTTTGGTTTTGAATATTTTAGTGTGTAGTGTCCAAAACCAAGATAATTAAGAATTATACCACCTTCCATATATAAACCCACCCAAGAAACCATTATTATTCACCCAATATATTTGATGCTAGATCACCCTCTTCCCCCTACTCCCTGGAGTCCTCCTAATGTTCCTCTAAGATCCTAGGAAACCTCTCCCAAGCCTTTGGGATCACACATCCGAGTAAAAGATCTTCCACTCTCCGCTTTTATCAAGAACTCTTTTTATGATATATCTTTTAATTTCAATTTTAATATATTAGTATATGTTTATACATACTCACCCAATGGTCAATTGTATTTATAAATATTTATATCTTCATTTACACTCTCATTAAACCATCTATGATCCATTATATACACTTGTTACCATGCCGAAATTTCGTTAGGGATCCTCACTTTCCTTCCATTCTCATTTTTTGTCCGAATTTACGTATATTGTTATACCTTTTAATTTTTCTACTAAAAAATATGGGGTAATTTTTTTCACATACCCATACTTTTATTATTATTTTTGAATAATGAGATACCCCTTTGACTCTCATCAATCCCTCTCATGTACACCTATTACCATGCAGAAATTTCGTAAGGTATTTCTATCTTCTCATTTCCATTCAAGCATGTCTCTTATATTATGCATCTCAAATTCCATTTCATATGTTGGTATATAATGATCCAAGAACCATTTACATAAAATTTAATGTCTAAATTATGATATAACCCTTTCTCTCTCATCAACCCATTTTATGAAACCCCATTTGATGTTGTTATGCTGCTGAAATTTCACTGCAGTCTTTCCATTCCAAATCATCATGCAATGAATAACATGCACATTTCTCTATCAAGGGTATTCACCATTATTCACATATACATATTTATTATATAATTTCAAATATTTATTCCACATTTCTTTGTCATGGAATAAATGATGATGTTAAATGAATCCATGTTATATGATCTATGTGGCACACATAAGCCTGAGATTAAAATGTTCATTAAGTGTTCACCCCAATAGCACTCCAATGTGTTGGGTATTATTTAGTATCCTAATACATCATGTTGTTAAAGAAGTTTACGTGATTACGTTAGAGGTATTTTTTCACCATATTGGGACATGGGTTTACCAGATTCCTTTATGTTAATGATTCAGTGTTTTATGTTGTTGCAACATTTCCATGTTATGATAATAATGTTATTTCATGCCTTTATGTTCATGTTTATCTTATTCTGAATTGATATGACTATTTTTTAACATGTTTTGTATTATTCATTTTATGCCTTTTTTACTCCCTTAATGGGTTGAATATCTCACCCTTTTCTTATGTATGCCCTCGGGATATACCATGTAATGCTCTGTACGAAGGAATTTTCTGGTCATATAAAATAAGTTATCAATAAATATGTGTATTTAATGTTTTAAGTTGTTATGTAATGTTTCTAATCCCCAAAAACACTAGACCTCTAGATATTATGAGTTTTATTAAGTGAAATTTTGATTAATAAATCATGTTAAAATGTGTAATAAAGAGGAGGGTTGTTATAGATATAGTAGTTATCCATTAAATATAGATCATGTGGATATCATTCATATGTAATAGAAGAGATATTTTTCAAGTATATATGTCTAGATTATCATATGTAATTTTTATAGCAGTGTATAATATTTGGGGTCTTATAAACATTAGTTACACTTAGTTTGTTTGAGTATGATATTGTACTATAGTTCAGTAATCAAAAAAAGTGATTTTACAGAACATTGAGAAGATCTATGAATCCACTATAATATGTAACTACCATATATTATAGTAATTATTTATGTTCCTTGTAGGATATTAGCTACATGAGTATTAGAAACAAGGGGTATGAGATTATGCATGTATAAGTGATTATTATGAATGAACTCGACATGATATTAAGAATATATAAAGAGAAATAAAGATATAAATTCATATATAAGGTAAAACTAAGAATGATAGAAATATTGATAATAATATGTCGATATAGTAGAGATTGTATGTGGCATTAATTAATTCCTCAGAAATTATTTCTATTATTGATATGTTATGTAATGACCTGACCCTAGAAGCCTAGAGCTGGTGCATTATCTATTTACATTGGCATGATTACAGAGAATCAAATCCTAAAGTATTATTCATTTGAATAGTATTTGTAAGAAATATTACATATATGATACCTAGAATACATTGGGAAATAGAAATTAAAAACATGTTACATAATAAAATGAAATATACCACATCATTTAAATATTATTCAATGAATTCTTCTTCATAGCCTA
This sequence comes from Viscum album, assembly GCA_963277665.1. NCBI lineage: Eukaryota > Viridiplantae > Streptophyta > Magnoliopsida > Santalales > Viscaceae > Viscum > Viscum album. Next base: position 407,633,135 of record OY728150.1, on the reverse strand, counting down.
TAGAATTGAAACATAATAAGGGAAATCTTAAATTCTTATTAAGTGTAAGAAAAATAGAATAAATAAAAATAAATGAAAATAAATCTACATGGTAAAGTGATTAACAAAGAACACATTCCATTAAATAACTAGATAGTAAAAAACAATATAGCAAGGTAATAAAAAACACATTCCTTCAAATAAATGAGATGATAAATGAATTGTATCTATAGATATGTTGTTGAAAAATCACATTAATGAATAATAGCTGAGCTAAATGTGGGAAATGATTTTTAAATGGATGACATGTCTGAGGCACATGAAATACTATACTTTCAAGACCTCTAAAAATATGGTTTAACACTATGGATAGAAACCTATTTAATTTTCCCAACTTATTTGAATCATGAGAACATGTCGATGCATAGAGGTGTTATATAAAGTACGAGCTCCTCACTTCATTACCTATCCAAATAATTACTCACAAAAAATATTATAAATAACTAATATGCCTTATCAAATATCTTTATTGAATAAAGAATATTGAATTATCCATATTTCCCAAAAATAATCAAATAACTGTTAAAGTAGACAATGTATGTAATAATGTATATGGTTTATGGATTACAAATATCCATTTTTTGAAAGTATATATATTCAAATAAATTTTCATTGAAAATTTATTACAATAATCTGATTTTTTCATGATAAATTTACCAATAAAAAATGAATTGACATTCCGAAGATAATCATTAAGAACAATCTTGAACATAATAATCTATAAACATTCTGAAGTGTCCCATACCACTTTATAACATTTAAATCACAACATACAAAAAGATATGAAATTAAATGAAACTTATATTATCATGATAATATGTATATCCATAATATAACTTGAAATTTTAATAATATACACCAAATAAAACTGAATTGGAGCTTAATAAAAAATAAGTCTCAATGAAATGTAAACTGAGACAAAATTCACTTACTATATCCTTCAATTTGGTTGTGTTATCTTTGAACTACTATATAGTGTTTTAAAATATGTTAATAACTAATATAATAACCATAATCATGTTTATAATACCATATATTAAATTCTTATAATATCTTTTTATCCGTTTGTTAGCAATAATTCATTGTTTTGACTATTTCAGTTGTTAATTGCCTAGCTTTCTAATGTATGTTTTGACTTATTATTTGTTGTTACAATTAATTATATCATGGTTTAATCATATCCATAATGTAAACCATTAATTAATTATTATATATATTTATTTTATATGAATGTTTATTATTCTATAATTTTTGGAGATTATAAATGAAGTGCACCGTTCATGGAGATGGTTGGTTGTACGTATGTAAGAATTCTACATTCATTTATTAGTTGTATTAAAATAAGGAAAACAAATTTTACATATGTATATAATAATTTTTCTATCATATATATGTTATATATGTTACATTTTTTTATAAAAACCCATCCTTTATACGTTCCATGTATGAAATGAATTAGTCATAACGCTTTGGGGGGGGCGGTAGTCCACACTTCTTTAAATGAAATTATTGTATTTACAGAAGATAGAATCCATAAAGGTATGTTCTAAATAAAAAATTAATGAATAATAAAGATATGATAAATATAATATATGAATATATGAATATATTTACATCATCATTGCCTCCATTAGAGGTGGTAATAGAATAATGAACAATCATCATTTTTTGATGTAGTAGTTCATTGTACATAGAAACAGTATGTTTGTTACCCATTATATAGAGGTGTGTGTAAGTGTAGGTCTAAGTCTAATCATAAAGAAAATATCCATATATTTGGTATACTACTATTTTTTCATTGGAATGAAATAATAACATTTGAGGGTGTGGATAATCTAAATAAAACAAAACAGCTTGAGAGAAGATGTTATCTCTTATTCGGGTAACTACTTTTGGGTTGTACGAAAAGAATTATGTGGAAGGATTTATAAAAAAGGGAGGATTAGAGGTCTCAGTTAGTGATTTTGGAATGCTATGTGGTAATATAATGGGGGATCTCTGGTGTTTTAAAAGGTTTTAGGAATGGGGAGAGGTAGTCACCTTTTATAAGGGAGGAGAAGGACACTCTTGGTGTTGTTGAAAAGAATGTTGGTGTACCAAAATTTTTACCTTAAAATGTATTCAAAAACCAGCCACATAAATTAATGTATGGTTATTTTAATGATTATGAACATTAAATGGGTTTTTTACTTGATTATTGGTGATTTGGGCCCTCATGTTAATGGTTTAGTCCTTTATTAATATTAATTTTACATTAATAATTGTAATTAATTTTATTTACTTTTACTAATATTTTTTTCCAAAAAACATTGGTATTTTTAGATATTATAAATTATGTTTATTTAAAATATATAATCCATCTTTTCATATTCAAATCATAGAAGTGGTATAAATTAATTTAAATTTCATCCTGCATGTGGGGTGATAATGCTGGTTTTTAAAGTAAAAACGTCAAAAATATGGATAAGATTTTACATTAAATTTCAAAGTTAAATTTATACCAATGGCCTTAATTAGATTAAAATATAAAAATATGATATAATTATTCTTTAAAACAAATAAAAAATAAAATTTATCTTTATAAACAAATTAGATAAAAAATAATTTTGTAACTAAAATTCAATATTTTTCATTGTCCATTAAAAAGGTGTCTTCATAGAAAAATCACAAAATTAACACAAAGAAAACTTTTATGTTTATATTAAAAATATTAAGTTTATTTGTACATATTAAATTTATAGAAATATCAAAAATTGGATTTAAAATGGGTTCACCATTAAAAGGTGGTAAAATTACCTTTATAAAAATATAGGTTTTTATGAGTGAAATTGGGTTTGTTCTTATTTTATGCCTATCAAACCTAATGTATGAATATAAAAAATATTTAATTGAATATATAACATATATATTTCATTAATTAAATAAATAATAGTAATTAATTATGTTTATTTAGACAAAACACCTTGGGAATCATAAAAATTATAATATTTTTTTTATGTCCAATTGGTTCTTATATTAACTTGTCATTAATTGGTAATCAATGAATTCATATTATATTGTTATCAACCATAATTTTTATAAGTTAGTCATTAATATTCATAACTACTAATTTAACAACTAGTTTATATCATATTATATTAAATATTTTTTAAAATAATACATTTTTATTTGGGGAAAACTGGTCTTACATGTAATGTAAGCTATCAAGGAAGGTATATTTTTTCTAAGATATGTGATAACATAGTATTGTGTGCATTTAAACATATAGAATATATAATATTTATTTAATATTTTTATTTATCTGTTTAATAGATTCCCTTTTTACACTTGGTGTTTCATGTTATAAACAAGTATAGAATACATCAAATCTATTGAAAATGGTAAATATATATTAAAGTATCAGGGTATTATATTTCATTAAGAACATGGTTTCATGTGTAATAAATTATATTGAATAAAATATTCAATGTATGTTACATTCTCTCTACCTTCATTAAATTTTCAATTTAAACATGATCTCAGAAATCTAGGGATTTAAAAAAAATATTTTTAAAAGATCCACACTGTAAAAAGTGTCAATATCACATCTTCTTAATAAGAGAGAATGAAATGTAAAATGGTCACATAAATAGTTCTATTTGTATGAGAATATTGGTGGGAAATAGAAACATGGATACAGAGGAAAAATCTAATAATTAAGTTCTGATGTAGAGCATTAGATAACATGTTCATATAAATGTTGTTAACCACAAAACCATAAATCATGGGTATGCATAAAGGTCGTCGATATCATAAAAATGTTTATAATAGGAAAAATATTGTATCAATACACTTTTTTATATACATTCTGAATTATATCAATCTATAAGAATATAATTACGTATATTTTTCTATAAAAACAATTTTACCCTTTAGTTTTTCCTTTAACTATTTATCATTTTCTTCCTATATGGTGAAGTAATACAATAATATATAAACCCTTTTCCAAATATCAACTTAAATCATTTAATAAATGGTTATATGATTTAAAATATTCTGATCAAATACATTAAAAATACATTCTCTTAATTGCCAATATATACTTATCATTATCCTTTAATCAACATGAAGGGGCTATAAATTTTCACATTCCAAACATGTTAAAAACTTCTTTGTGTCTCCTCTTGAAATTTGGGAATAACTCAAATAACCATAAAAACATATTTGAAACATGCATTCATACTCATTCCTTATATAATAAACAATTTATTAGTCATATCCCTTAAATCCAAAAGTGTTATAAAATCCATCAGTGATAGAATAGACCACTCTTAGTAAATTTATTATTTAGTTCCGAGGTAGTCAAAACATAACCAAATAAGTCATTTCTTTATCATTATCTCATCATAAAGAAAATATAAAGGGTTTTTTCCCTCAATCTTATGCTTTCTGAAATGTTTAAGTTTCTACTTAATATCTTATCTTGGTATCATTTAGTATATTATTCTCAAATACTAATGAAGAAGTATTATAATAAAATCCTCATATATTCCATAAATCTTATAACCATTATATTTCTAATAAAATATTAAAATGAAATAATTCTTGAATAGGAATATCATTGATTCCTCTTCATCTTCGGTAGTAAAGTAGCTTGATCATTATCCAATGGAATCATATAGGGTATATTCCATTGTTCTTGGGACATTGATTAGCCTATTGTATCATCTCCTTTTAGTTAAATAATTCTACATTAGAATCCTTTTTATTACCCATTAAATCATGAACATGGTGTCTGTTTTCTCCTAACTTATAACATACTCTCATTCCCTTCAATAAAGATCCAGAGTTTTTCATTCCAAAATTATCACATGTCATAATATCCTACTTTCCCTTCGTCTTCTTCAACTCATTAACTTTTTTTTGTTCTTAGATGGACTCTTCTAATCTTGGTTTCCATCAAATGCATAGGACATGTAGAATTATTTACCCATCTTTTTAACATAAGAATATATTTCCTCATATGATGACAATACATGGGAAACTATTTCCCATCCTAAATTTTTCTTAAGACCATTAAATATGTGATTCTTATTATCCATCAGATCACGTGCATTGATTGATTTATAATTTCTTAAAATAGGAACCATTTATAAACATGTGAATATAATGTATTAAATAATAACATAATTCATAATCCCAAAACTAGTGAAACACCTAAAATAAATTGAAAAATAAAATCTCCTAATCATAAACATGGTTTCTTAATGGGTGTCTTTACATTTACATCCTTCATATTGGGTTGTTATGAAAAAATGAATTATCCTATGTGTAACCCCTATGAGTGTCAAAATCGGTGAGGATTAAGGCCTATTGTCATATATGAGATTACCCTAAGTCATGCTCAAAATACATTGTCATATTTTTTACCCCATGGTACACTTGTGCTAAATCTACATCCACTTATTGAATCCAGATAGGGACGTATCTCTTAGAATACACACATAATCTCTTCCATACCAAAATTATATTATTTCATTCTATGATTATAATAAATTTATATCTGGGGTTGTGATCAATAATTTATCAATTCTAAATCTAGTTTCCATTTTCTTTTCTAAAAAACTCTTTGATACCAAATCTAACACCCCAACCCCCAAAGCTCGTAGTTAATGCAATATCTTATTGCATTAGCATGATTATAAGGAATTAAACCCCATATGACTGATATATTTATCAATATTGGAAATATATATTACATAAAAGATACACATAATACTTTGGGAAGTATATATTAAAAAATGATACATAATAAAATGAAATAAACTGCATCCTTGAAGGATTATTCAAATATTTTTCTTCATGTCCTCGAGAAATAAAGCATAAAAAGGGTGAGCTTAAATGATCAATAAGGAAATGTAAACAAAAATAAATAATGAATTAATGTTAATAAATCATCATGTAAAGGTGATTCACATAACACACATTCAAATCAATGATTCATAAGGAAAAATCAATTTAGAATGGGATGAAATTGAAACACATTTAATTTAGTCACTGAACTAAAATTAGAATATATCCATAGATATATCGATGATAAATATCATAGATAAATAATGAAAAAACTAAATGAAGTCACTAAATTATTAATATATGTCATTTATGAGGAACATTAAAACATATACTATTAGGAACATTCATAATATGATTTAAAACTATGAATAGAAACCTATTTAATTTTTCCAACTTATTTGTCTCATGAGAACCAGTCGGTGCATAAAGGAGCAATATAATTTCAATTCTCATCCCATCATTTCAATTCAAAATAATTGTTCATAACTAATAGTAAAACAAATAATATTACTTTTCAAATATTCAAATTTATTAAATAGTATATAATTATCATTATTTCCACAAAATAATCAAATAAATATCAATATATACATGGTGTGTAAAGTGGTATATGGATTAAGAAAAAATAATATACATTGAATGCTAATAGATATATTCAAGTAAATTTACAATGAAAAATGATTAAAATAAATTAATTTTATGATTTTATGTTTAATAGTCACAAAAATAAGTGATATTTCAAAGATAATCATTATGAACATTTTTAGGATAATAATCTTTGAACATTCCAAATTGTCCCATACCACATTGAAACATTTTAATATTAACCTCTAAGATGTTGTGATATTAAATAAATATTAAATATAATTATAATAATGAGATTAATGATATAAAATTAAAATTGAGTTATATACACCAAAAAAGTGAATTGGTGCATAATAACAAATAAGTCTCAATGAAATGTAAATTAAGACAAAATTCCCTTACCTTATCATTCCTTTTAGTTTTTTTGTATAAATAATCATGTATATTGGTTTAATATATCTTAATAAATAATATCATAACCATAAAAAAATTTAATACCATATATTAACTTTTGATAATATTTTATTACCCGTTGGTTAACAATCATTCATTATTTTGACTATTTTGAGTGTTAATTACCTAGTTTTCTCAAGTATGTTTTGACTTTTGATTTGTTGTTCCTATTAATTAGATAATTATTTCCTAATATATAGAATTTAAACCATTACATAATTATCATATATATTAATTTTATATTTATTTTAATTATTTAATAATATTTTTAGATTAGAAATGAAGTGCATCATTCAGGGAGACGGTAAGTCGTATGTATGAATAACTGTTACTTTCATTTTTCTATTGTATTGAAACCATGATAAATAAATGAAACATATTTATAAAATAATTCCAGTATCATATATATGATATATATGTTACATATGTTTTTAAATCCATCCTTTATACATTCTATGTATGGAAAGAACGAGTTATATCACTTTGTGGGGGCAGTAGTCCACACATCCTCAAACGAAATTATCGTATTTACAGAAAATTGAAATCATAAATGTATGTTATAAATAAGAATATTATAAGAATAAAGGAATTATTAATATCATATATATCATATATAATCATATTCGTTATCATAATGGTTACCATGATATGTGAAAAAAGAAAAATTAATAGCCATCATTCTGTGAGACAATAGTTCATCGTACACATAGATTGTATATTTGTTACCCATTATATTGAGGTGTGTGTAAGTGTAGGTATAATCCTTAAAATAAAAATATATAAGAATATTTTGGATGATGTTTTTTTATATGATAAAAAAATAAGAATATTTTAGGTGGTTTAGAATGGAAATAAAACTAAAGAGCATGAGAAAAGATGTTACCTCTTAATCGGTTAACTACTTTTGGTTTGTATAAAAAGGCTTCTTTGGAAGGATTTATACAAACATTGAGGAATCCAAGTAGAGAGGAGGGATTTTGGGAATCTATATGGTCTGATATTGTCCGAACATAAGAGTTTTTATAAGTTTTAATAATTGGGAGAGGTGGTGGCCTTTTATAATGGAGGAAAATGACTCGCTTCGTATTTTTTAAAAGAAGTTAGGTGTATACATGTTTTAGCAACATAAAATCTTCAGAAAAAAAATAATGGATGGTTAATGGTAGATTTTTTACCATATAAAGTGTTTTCAAAAATTAGCTATGTCATTTGGGCCCTTGCGATAAAAGTTTATTCCATTATTAATATATATTTTACCTTAATATTTGTTATTAATTTAAAATAATTTCACTAAAATTTTTTGTAAAAAAATGGAATTATTATATTTTATAAATTATAATGATTAAAAATATTTAATAAATTATTCAAAATTATAATAAAATAATAGGAATAAATTAATTTAAAATTAATCCCACATGAAGGTTGACAATGCAGGTTTTGAAAGTAAAAAAACATAAAAACGTTTGATATGTTTTTATATTCAATTTCAAAGTTCAAATGATCTAAATAACCTAAATTGGGTTAATTGATAAACATATGATATAATTATATTTTAACAAAAATAAAAATCATAATTTAACCTTATAAATAAATTAAATGAAAAAAAAATTAACTTAAATTTCATATTTTTCATTTTTCATTAAAAATGAAACTTCACAGAAAAATACCAAAACTTCACCCTAAGATAATTACTATGTTATTATTACAAATATAAAATTTCATGTGACATATTAAATATATAAAAGTTTCAAAAATGGATTTAAAATGGTTTCTCCATTAAAAGGCTGTAAAATTGCCTTTATAAAAATATAGGTGTTTATGTGTGAAATTAGGGTTGTTATTTTCTTATGCTAATCAAATAAAATGGATGAATATAAAAAATATTTGATTGAATAAACAACCTGTATATTTAATTAAAATAATTAAATAATTTAATTTATTTATGTTAATTAAGACAAAACTCCTTTGGAAGCATAAAAATAATAATATTTCATTTTATATCCAGTAAGTTCATATTTTCATTTGTCATTAATTGGAAACCAATGAATTAATTTTATATTAGTGTAAAAAATAATTATTATATGTTGGTTTTTAATATTTATATCTACTAATTTAATAGCTACATTATATCATATTATATTAAATAAAAATATTTTAATAATACATTTTTACTTGCTGTAACCCAGTCTTGCATGTAATGAAATCTATCGAGGAACATCAATCATGCATGTTATATACGATACATTTGTGTTGAATGTGTTAAAAGTTATATAATATTTCAAATTTATTTAATATTTTAATGTATCAAATTAATATATTACCTTTTTACACTTGGTGTTGTGTTTCATAAACAAATATAGAATATATCAAATCTATTTAAAATAAATAAATATATTTTAAAGTATGAGGGTACTATATTCCCTTATGCACTTGGTGTCACATTTCATACATTCTATTAGATACAATTTTCATAATATATAATTTCATGGACTTACACACTAAAATTGTATTGTATCATGAAGGATATTAAAGAATAATGTCTACTGGAGGCTGAGTGAAAGAGAGTTGTGAGTTTGATCATCATAATATTTAATTTATATCATTTATGTAAGATTAAAATGTATATATATGCTGAATAAAATATGAGAACACTAAATATAATGATTCAAGAATTCATTATATGTGAGTTCATGTGAAAGTAATGAAAATTAAATATGAATAGTATAAATTTATAGAACAAGGTAGTAGATATTATTGAGGATACTGTAATATATGAGTTGTGTTATAATAATAATAATACTATCATGTTCAGATTTATATAGTACCTATAAAATGAAGTGTGAATACATTATAAGAACATTCATTAAATACTATATCAAAAATTAAATTATTTTTTATTAATTTTAGGAAGGTCATAAATATTGGTTTTCCATGAAATCATTAAGGACTTTACAAAAATATAATAGGAATATAAATTTCTAAGTTTATACATGGTGATTTTTTTTCTAAACTAATAAAATTTGTGAGGCTATTCATGATAATTTTGAAGCATTTTTGAATTGTGAGTTGAAAATTTATCCATAAAAAATTGTTGATGACTGATGAATTTTATACAACATAAATAAGTTTAGGGACTTTAGTTATTTGGAGTAAAAAATAATTACGAATACTTTGAGCTATAATATCATGTGAAACACTCAAGAAATGATGTTTTTGATTGAAGAAATATTTTAAGAAGGATTTTTCCACCTAGATTTTGTGGAGATTGGAGAAATATTTTTGAAATCTAAATTATAGGATCTTTAAAGAAAATAATCCAAAATTTTAAGTTGTTACGATATATATCATAGAATACATTTATCCACAAAACATATCATGGAGATTTGAGTCTAAAAAATAATTCCAAATCAGTGTATATTCTTTATGAGGAGAAAAAAAATATTTTTTTGATGAAGTTGTTGAGCACAAATTTCATGGATGATTTATTTGAGTTTAAGATGATTTGTTGTATGAAATGTTATGTTCTTAGGATAATAAGAATACATGAACATATGGTTCTAATGAAAATGTGATATTTATGTAATTATAATTCTTTGATGTTGAATAGGGTCAGTATTCCATAACACCAGTGGAAGATGAACTTATAGTCGAAGTCCTATTATAGTACATGGAATATTAATTACTAAATAGTGTTATTATAATCCTAAATTGGGAGCCTATGTATTTTTAGAGTCATTGTTTTTTGTTTTCACAATGTAGTTTAAGGATAAATAATTCTCACACCACTCGTAATTGTTGAGGATATTACTAGTGGGAAATAAGTGAATCGATAGGAGTCGACACGTCAATGAGTAGGTTCTCTCAAGGGGAAGAAGCTTTTAAAAAATACTCTGATTTTACTTTACATTATGTTCATAAATATAGGGTAAATTACTTAAGGTTATTCTAATGAACCATACATCTTAGCTGATGATAGAATTTTGATCAACATGAATGATGAATGAAATTTACATTAAACCTAATCCATAAAAGTTATTCACCATAATTCATCCCCTTTCATGGTGATTTCATGGTCTCCTAAGACAATAAGGCATGACACAAAAAATATATTTTTAGTTTTGTTTCACAATATTTTAAACACATTACCCATATATTCAATCATGGATTGGGATATGAGGTTGGAGATGACCTCTCTAATGTTTTTTGAGCAAGAATGGTCGAGTTTCATGCTGGATTGTTTTGCAAAACACCACCTAATGTTAATTGTTTTATGTTATATTTTATTTTATCTATATTATGAATGCATACATATTTATGTGATGGCCTACATTGGGAGAAATTGGTGCAAATCCATAAATATTTATTTCCCACAACCTATATGGGAACTTCGGCGCGTGTGCATGCCTTATATATATTGTGTAGGTTTGAGCATATTTTATTAAGTGGATCAAGTGGGAGTTGATTGATTAGGATTAGACACTGGATTCTAGTGAGGTCTTGTTTTATAGTAATGTTGCATGGGGTATTAATTACATTATTTTTTTAGATTATCAGACCATTATTAGATTAGTGGGATGTATGACAGTATAATTTTAGATCAGTTTTTATTTCTAGGATTTTTTATATGAAAACTCTAATTATTGTTTCTAATTTTTTAGAAACTTTTTATTTATTTATTTTATATCGTGGGAATTGTAACATTGGTGTATTATTTTGGACATGGTCACTAGTCAGTAGCCTTTGGTGCAAGATGATGTGCGACTAAAGTCATACAACACACTACATTGGATACAATTTAATTACTTGGTTTGGGGAATTTAAAATTGAAATAAAAAAGAATTTTATTTTTTAAAACTATCTTAGTGAATGTATAAAGGGAATAAGATTATCGTGGAGATTATGATAGACCTGTAACACTCGATGTTTTAAATAGGAACATCATATTCAATAGTTTATATTATATGAAATTACAAGATTAGAAGTGAATGTAACTCCCTATGAAATTATGATAAATTTCTTATAAAATAAATTCAATAATTTTTTTAGCCTACAATGATGACAACACAACAACAAAACGGAGCAAAGGTAGCACTTAGTTTTAATAGCGCTAAAGTAAAAAATACAAATAAAAGGGTTCCTTCATTAGTGCTAGCTAAAAGCACTAATAAATGGTAGATTTATGATTGCAATTATTAGCACTGATAAAAGTTTATAATAAAAAATATAATTAATTTATATAAATTTATTATATTTATAGTCAAAAATTATTTTATTTGTATACATTAAATAAAAACACATGTTTATAATTAATATATTTTTTAATAATTTTTATATATATAATTTTTAAAAAATATTTCTAATATTATATATATATATATATTTACTTATATTTATAATATTATAATAATTTTTATTAAATAATAAATATAATCATTAGATTTATTAGATTTATTAGATTTATTGATTTCATTATATTTATTAAGATCATTATATTTATTATATTTGTTATATTTATTATATATTTATTTTACTTATTTTATATTTAATTAAAATATATATATACTTTTTTAAATATATATAATTATAATTATAATTATTAAATATATATATATATATATGTGTGTGTGTTTCCAATGAATTTGGTCAATAAATATATTGATCAAGCGTGAGTAGGCGTGCATATATGTTTTGTATAATCATGAATGTTCATTTATACAATACACCCTTCTTATTATTCAAGTTGTCCATATGTGATGGCTTATTTTTTATTATGTATAATTTACTATGTATATGATTAAATCAAATTACCCATATGAACTAGTATATATACATGATAAAATACTTATAAAATTACATTAAATATATTTAAAAAATATGTACTTATTATATTTATAATTACTAAATTTTAATTGTATATAAATACTTTTAAAATATATTTATTTGTAATTATAATTATAACGATATATATTTAAATAATTATAAAATTGAAATAAATAAATATATTATAATTTTATAAATATATATATTTATAAATATATTTTTAATTATTACAAATATTTATAAATATATTTATTTATAGTTAAAATTATAACTATATATAAACAGATATATGTAAATAATTATAAAATTATAACAAATATATTTATTATACATATAATATTAAAAATGTATATAATAAAATAAATATATTTATAAATGTATACAAATATTTATAAATAAATACAAATAGTTATAATTGTAATTTCTAAATATATATATATATATAATTAAAAAATAATAAAAATTATATATTAATTATATATATTCTTATACAAATATTTATAAATAAATACAAATAGTTATAATTAAAATTATGAATAAATACAGATATATTTAAAAAATTAATAAACTATAATAAATATATTAATTATATATATTTATAAAATTATAAATATATTATATTTAATTATAAAATTATTTAAATATATATATATATATCTATAATTACAATTGTAAATAAATATTTATTTATAATAATTTTTAATTTCAATTAAATATATATATATTTATAGTTATAAATATATATATATATATATATATAATAATTAATATATATATAATATCTATTATTTTCATATATAATGTTATATATAATTAAATAAATATAATTCTAAATATATTGAAGTATTGATAAATAAATAAAAAATTAATATTTAAAATTAATATAGACATATTAAAATAATAATAAAATTATAATAAAAATATTAGAAATATGTATTAATAAAATTATACATATTAGAAATATGATTTTTTTACAAAATTATTTAAATAAATACATATATATTTATTTATAATTATAATTATATATATATATATATATTCATTTAAATAATTATAAAATTAGAAGAAATATAATTATATTTATTTATAATCTTATAAATATAAATAATTAATATATTTATTATATATATTTTAAGATTATAAATAGAATCAGTATATTTCTAATAATTTTAGAAATATAAATATTTATTTACTTATTTATAGTTATAATTATATATATATATATTATATATAATTTGATAAATACATATAATAATATAAAAAATTAACATTATATCTTTATTAGGGCTTTTTAGTGCTGATAAAGATAGGACATCAGATCATAAAAAGTGCTGATAAAATGAGTATTTATCAGTGTTATAATTTTACCGCTGATAAAGGCACATTTTATCAGTTATTTTTTAGCACTGAAAAAGGTTTAGCTTTATCATCCCTCAAAAAGTGCTGATAAAGGCATGTATTAAAAGCACTTTCTATTTTAGCACTGATAAACATACCATTGTCAGTGCTTTTTATTTAGTATTGATAAAAGGTTCAACCTCTTTTATGAAGAAACTCAAATAATATCCTTCATTCTCGCACCACTCAAACTCTCGCGAAAGCTGACCCCGACACCGCTGACACCTCCTTCTCTGACCCCTCCTCTGCCTCCCACACCTCCTCTTCCACAACCCCTCCCCTGCCATTAATCCACCTCCGCTACGAACCATCCTCCACCGCGACCCCTCCTCCATTAAAAATGCTCATCTACTTTAGATACTCCTCCACTGCAGACCCTCCTCCGTAGTGGACCCTCCTACTATGTATACCCTCCTCTACCATGGACCATCCTCCATCGCAAACCCTCCGATGAAGGCGGCCCACCTACACTAAGAACCCATTTCTACCATGAGCCCCCCTATGCTTTCTTGAATCCCATATACCATAATATTTAGGTGTTTGGCTCCAATTCATCATGGAAACATCATGTAACTCTCATTTCTCTTGATTTATCCCTCTTTTTATGGTTTATATTCCCCCTTTATTGAGTTCATATTTTTTATTGGGTTTTTTGACATATTGTGGGTCTGAACATGTGTTTTTGGGGAAAATATTCATGTTTGAGTTCAGATTGTGCCTTAATAGAGTCTTGACGAGGTGCAGTTATGGTTTCACGCTAATTTCCTATGGTTTCCATGTGTGAGGTAGGTGATTCCATGATTCTACAATATTAGATGATTTTGATGTGCCTATTTGTTTTCTTATATGTGTTCCATGGACTATTCATGTGGTGTGGAACATGTTTTTTTAATGGTTTGAAATGCATATGTGATGAAAGTTTTTTTTTTGAAAAGAATTTTGTTATATTTCTTATGTACTATGTGGTGGTGTAACTTGAGAATGTTTTATGCCTTGTGTAAAAGGTGAGACTTATTTTCAAATGGGATTTATAGGTGAAAATGTGTTGAAAAAGGATTTCTCCAAGTGAAATGTATTTTTTGTGTGGGTTGGTTTCATTATTTTGTACATTAAATGCATTTTTTAATTTTGAATGTAATGTGAAGAATGTTATGATATAGTTTTTATGTGAGAATGATTTTAAAAGGGGGCCTTGCCCATATGCTTGAATCACTATTTAATATCCCAATATGAAGGTCACAATTTGATCACATCAGTGAGGTATACACTGAATTTTCCCATGTTTGGTATTTTTTGAGATAATTTAATAAATATTATGTGACCCACAACATAGTGAAAGTAGGTTCTATATCTATTATAGATTTTCTCTCCTTTTTATTCTATCCACAACCATATTTTATTTAGACCATATTTTGGAGGTGGTGCCAATATTGACTATACAAGAATCATACTCCATGATCCCGCCCTCTACTACACATCCACCTTAAATGCTCAGTACCGTTGAGCCATGCCCTTAATCCCTCTTGTTTTGAACAAGGCCTATGTTTGAACTAACATTTTCTCTCCCCATACTTCGCCAATATGGTTCATTAACCTATGTTCTGAATTTTTTCAATTGTCTCTCCTTGCCAATTAGTCACCTCCCTTTTGTGGTTCAAATCTAAAAATTTCCTATTCACTTCCCTTTCACATTCTTACATCCTAGTGTATTTTTAACACCCTCGGTGTTACCTCTCCATGAACCCACATTCTTTTATTAAGTATGTCTATGTTGATGGTTAATTGTCAACCTGACTTCACTTTCCACTTTTTATACATTCTCATGTAACAGATGGGGCACTTTCCACTCATTGTTTCACACATCGATCATGGAGCATGTGGTCTTAAGAGATATGGTAGGGACATCCCCTCATGGATGATATGAAAAAAGGCCCATATCTTTCCAACCATCAATTCATTATACTATGGGTAGCTCATTCCATGGTGGTTTTTGTTGTTTGTAACCCATTTTCCTACTATTCATGCGGGGATTAAACTTTATAGTGCCATTCAAACCATCCAGAACACATAACCATTTTGATTTATGCTCTATTACATTAAGTTGGTGGGAATCCTTTTTGTTCAATATATTTTCCATTAATCTAGAATCTTTTTTATAAGAATCATAACTTTAACTATGTGAATATTATGTTGGGGATATTCAATTATTGATAGGCCTCTATAAAAATCTGTTCATAGTGGCTTTATACTCTTTCCCTTTCCACAAGATCCTCCCCAATATACGCCAATTTGGTCTCAATCTATAAGAACTTAAACTATAAGAATCCATTTAGGTCCAATAATAATTACCTTAATCTATGTAAAACTCATTTTTGGGATGCTTTCATGGCATGAGGACTTGTTGGACCCCAGTCACATCAGTTTTTGAACACTCTGATGCCACACAAATCTTTCTGTAACAATCTCCTTGGTTCCAACCTCCACATCATTAAAATGGTATCTATCTAGTTCTAAGAACTTTGAACATAGTCTATTTGTACAGATAGACCAATTTAGTCCTAAAAACACATCATTTTTTCATTACCTTTGGTTCTTTTATTACTAGTGTCCCCCTTCATTACATCTTCACTCAATAGGACTCTCCCATTTGGTGTTGATAACCAACAACACCACCTCCAAGAATGAAATTTGGGATGATTCCCAGTTCTATGTGATATGTAGTGACACCTAGACCCCCAATACTTGGTCTAGTTTTATACATCCCCTTCACTCAAAACTTGTTTGTGGAATTCATCGATTCACTTAGAAACTCAGTACCTCTTTGAGGTGTAATGATAGGAAAAACATTATACAAGCTATAGGACATTAAACTATAATCAAACCATTTTTTCCTAGCCTCATAACCCAAAAAAATGTGAAATTACCCCCACATAAAACATTAAAACATGTTCCATCATTTATATGGGACACATATCCTCGAAATAATCACCTTAGGCCTAACCCAAGTTCTTCCTTTCATGTAGGGTGTGTTTTTATATAGAAAAATAATACATCTTATCCCTTTTAGTCAAAAAATTATAACCATAAAAAAAATTATTATTATTCAAATCAATTTCAATGTAACCCTAGGACTCTGAAAACATCCATTCACATTAGGTTCATATCACCCTTTGACCCAGACAGGCTTCCCCCATGGAAATTTCATTCTGAATAGAATAATCATAAACATACCAAGGAAAAAATGAAAAATTCATGTCAGTTTGAAATCTTTTAAATGGAAACCTAAAATAAAGTAAGAATACCACCTATAAGTCACTCTTAGTACTTGGTCAAATGTAAGGTAATTACTAGAAATGGCCTATTCCCATGAGAAACTCTTATCATCCCCATTAAAACCCCATATTTTATCACTAAACCCAATAGTTCTAGATTAAGTGAGATACAATGCTATGTTTTTCACCCCATTCACAAGGTCCTATATGAGGTACCACCCTCTATACTCCCCTCCCATACATCCCAATATGTTGATATGGTGGATGTTATTAATGTTGGTTTTCATTTCCCGATCACACGATGATAAACTGAATGATATATTATACCCACCATATGATGTTAGATTTTTCATTAAATTTCCATGATGAAAGATATTAAATTACATGGTTCTCATCATCATTTAATTATGAAAAACAATCAAATTTTATTTCCCTGGCTTTAGAGGAACTTCTATCATCCTTCGGTGTTGGTCACCTACCACAGTACTCATGTTCCTCGATTACCACATGAAAATGAAAGAAAAAACTCCCTCTGGGATGCAATTTTTACCTTTACTAAGGCTGATATTCCCCTTTAATGATCCTAGATCCATAGTGGAAAAATTTGCATAGTATTGAACTCAACTTGAATGTGATTTGGATAGGTAATAATTCTCTTGATACATATAATGATACTCTCATCACATTGATTATATTGGTTAATGATATGAGTTCAGTTGTGGATTTTCGAATGACTAGTATTTATAATTTTATTTATAAAGCCTTTATAATTATTATAGAAAATAGACTATAGAAATTCATAAAATATATTAGTTTATTACCATAGTTCTTTTCTTATTTATACTTGAGTCATTATGTACTTAAAAGGTTCGAGGAAGAAACATAGTTTAATATTATGATGAGTATCATAGGGAATTTTTTGTGTGTAAATGGAATGAAATTTTAGAATTGTTTTTATAAAATGGGTTCATGATTATAGATTTTATTAGGTTTATTTATAATTTATGGAACCAATTTATTTTTTGTGATCCAAGAATCATTGGGATAATACAGTGTTTGTAGTAAACTGGAACAAGAGTGTTTAATGATTGCAAGTGTGGTCACTAACTATGGAACATATATGTTGGGAATCTAGTGTTGTGGTGAAGAATAATTGATATTACTATACAATGGAATCATCGATAAGGGATACCCAATGGTGGGTATCACAATATCGAATGCTTATAGAAATTATTATTACTACACCAACATTTATAATAATGTGATGGAATCATACAAAACTATTTTATTTGCTATGCATCAAGGTGTTATCTATGTATCTTTTATAAAGTACATCTCTTGGGATTTTTTTCTTTGTGAAAATCACTAAGTTTCTCTTTTAAAATGATTAAAGTGTTTTGAATTTTTTTTTAAATATATGTGTTAAACATACCCTGTACTGGTTTTAAGTTGCTTTAAAATGATTTAAACACTTAGTATGGAATTATGTTGCATGCCAAGTGTTTTTCAGATAACCCTATTAGCTTTTATAAATGTAAATAAATGTTTTGAAAGTGTATTAAATTATGTTTTAATTATAAAAATGCTTTTCTGAAGTTTTTAATGAAAAGTTGAAGAATATATAGGGTTGTTGATAATTTTAAATAATTAATATTGTTGGGTCATGATGATTCTTTGAATGAATTAAAAAAAGGAATTGTGGTTTTGCGGAAGAGTATTTGGAACTAATTGGTTTATTTTAAAAAGGGTGTGTTAATTTAAATATTAATTTTTCTAAATGTTAGGGTTTTTAATGGGATTTCAAGTGTGATTTTGTAAATTTTTTTCAAATAAAATCTTAAATCTATTTTTCCAGAATATTTAATTTTAATATTTTTATAGAATTAGGAAAACCATTACATTTTATCAATGTTTTGTTTATTTATATTAATAAATATTAATATTGTTCAATCAAATAGGATGGATATGAATAAAAATTAATGGATTCCCGTCATTTGAAAAAAGATTATGATGATGGAATGAAAGTGTTCATCATGTTTTCAAATGATGATGAATATGAACCTACTAAAATTCTTTATCCCTGTTTAAGCAGTTTTTATTCAATACTTATTAGTCCATGGATTATGGAAGAACACTTGATTTGTCACAGAATAGATCGAAGATATAAATGTTGAAATAAACACATTGAAAGATCAAATGTAGGTAGTGACTGGGATAACACTAAGTTTTATGGATGATCTGATATGATTAGAAGTTTGAACAATGAAGAAGACCATATTGATGATGTGATTACACATGTGAATGATGATGAATATCGTATTGAGGAAATGAAAAAGGATAGTTGTATATGAACTTTGTGGTTTCCCAAAATTGTTTGAGAAGTAAAAGAGTTGTTCAAATACTCCATTGTATTCTAGTTGCAATAAATATACAACATTATCATCCATATTAAAACTGTATAATTTGAATTTATGAAATAGAAAGAGTGATTCTAGTTCTACGGCACTACTTTCTCTGCTGAATGATATACCCCCAGAAGATAATGATATCTCGAGATGAACATAAGATGAAAAAAAATTCTACACTTGATGGGTATGATCTCTGAAAAAATACAGGCCTTCCTAAATGAATTTATACTTTTTCACAAGTACTATAAATAACTTATAGAATGCACAAGGTTTGGTTCTTCTTTATACAAAATATATTAATCTGGTTCTTTGAAATTTTTATGGTACTTTAATTCATTCCATGGTTTATGCGCATATATGCATGTGAGGAGACTGTAGGATAATTGAAATAACACACAAATATAAGAATTAAATATTGTAAACTATGTCACCTAATGGACTCTCCTCAATGGAAGATAATTGATCATGTGTATCTTGAATTTGGGAATGATATGAGAAACCTTCATCTTACGTTATCTATAGACAGAGTGAATCCTTTTGGTTTTCAAAGAAGTAGTCACAGTACACGTCTAGTTATGTTGGTAAATTATAACTTACCACCATGGTTATGAATGAAAAAAATACATCATGTTATCTATTCATATATCAGGACCAAAAAACTGAGTAATGATATTGATGTTTATTGGGATACATTGATCTATGATTTGAAATTATTGTCGGATTTAGGTGTTATGTTGTATGATGCATATATAAATGAGAATTTTTCTTTGAGATCCATGTTATGGGGGATAATAAATGACTTTCCTACTTTTAGAATGTTTTTAGGATATAGAATTAAAGGCTTAGGGTTTCCTCATCTGAGAACAAGGTACATAGTTAATTACGTTGAGACATTCATTTAAAATAGTTTTTTTAGGACATCACATATTTCTACCCCATTGACATAAGTAGTGATCTTGGATGACATCATTATATGAAAGATCATAAGAATGTAAATCATGATCCCAACTAATATGTGATAAACTATTTGATAAACTAAATGATTTGGACACTGATTTTGGTAAAATATTTTCAAAAAACCTTACAAAAACTGAATAGAAAATGTGATCCATTTTTTTTGAATCACAATATTGAAATTATTTGAATTTCATAAATTTTATTAATGTTATTAAGGTTGGTAATAATTTATGTGATAGTTTCAATATCACATTTATAAATTCACCTAAAAAACAATGGAATTAAGGATAGGTTGGACATGGATTAGATGATAATACGAGGATAGTAGGCATGAGTGAAGGGTAAAAAATGATCATTTATTACACTTTCTTCGTAAACACATTATAAGAAAAAGATATATTAATTTTTCAACTTCTTGTGATGTAATGGTTCCAGAGGGGTATTAATCGAATTTAAAGAACATCACATCAATGAGAAATATAAATTTAAAGGGTCTGAAACCACAAGACTACCATGTTTTGATGAAAGATTTAATTCCTATAGATTTATGTACCATTTTATCCCGGAATTCCCATCATGAATTAACCAAGCTCTGTTTCTTCTACAAATCTACATACAAAAACTTTATTCACCCAATGAAATTTCTAACTATGGACATAGAAATTTCCATCATATTATGTGAATTGGAAATGCTCATCCTGAGAAGGAATTTATGGAAGATAGGTTTTCACAATCAATATTATAGATTAGGAGCATGCATTCCTTTATGTTTTTCATAACAGTTACAACATTGAACCATATGTTGAAACCCTCATATAAATTCATAGGCATTTGAATCCATCAAGGGATTTAAAATGGATATCAAATACACATAATCCAAAGTTTATAAGATTGTTTTAGGACCACATTTTTAATGAGTCTGATGAAAATCTAGACTCAATTTTAGAATGAATTCGATGGCTAGTTGGAGGAACAATTGTGTAGGTGTTATCTTACAATGATTATGTAATTAATGGTTATACATTCTATACTAATGAACATGATGAAGAAAAAACCATGAAGAATAGTAGAGTTAAATTTCTGGCTAATGCAATGCATGTTTCTAGTGATAAGGACAAAAATCCAATTTATGTGAATATGTCATACATTGGATTTCTCAAAAAAATATGGGAGTTGGATTATATAGGATTCCATGTGCTGGTTTTTAAATGTAATTTGGTTGATAGGATGAGTTCTTTTAAAATATATTAATTGGGATTCATGAAAGTTAATTTCATTTATGAAGGGTACAAAGATGAATTTTTTATAATGGAATCGTAGGCGGTACAAGTATTTTATCTTCCAGATCCCACAAACTAAAACTGGTCTATTGTTCTGTTATCGACCAAAACCATTGAAGGGTCATATGGAAAATCAATAGAGGTTTTCCCTTTCATACGGATTCTATAATAATTTCTCATCGGTCCCAATGTAAACAACTTTTTTATATTAGATGAGAAAACAATGAAGGGATTTGGATAGATGATAGAGGGGTCAAATCCCTTCAGACATCAAAAAGGGGATAGTTCAATTGTCAGGTTATATTGTTTTTCAATATAAATCGAGTTAACTTATATTATTATATGTTTGCTGCTTCTTTATGTATGCTAAATTAAATGTAAAAACACTTTTCCAGATAATGATTTATTCACTTGATGATACTCTTAATCCCAAGGCACAACATGTCTCTAAACCTATTGTTGCTTCCGTTGTAGACGAACGACGTGTTTCTCAACTTGTTGTTTCTCACAATGAAGAGGTACAAGAGTTTTCTCAACATATTAATACTCCCAATGCATATGTTCAACCACCATCTTTATAAGTCCATGCTAGCACTCAGGAAGATCATATTGATGATATTGAATTAGAGAAAAGGGTAGGTGATAAATCACCAATGATTTAGAAAAAACAGCAGTGTCATAGATTCACGGTGTTAGAAAAATTCCATAAGGCAAAAGTGAAAGGCATCAAATATGAGGTCATATAGAATACACAGGGTCAACATGTTAAACCCAACAAGGCCTTATTCAGTTTTTACATTGGAATCATCACTCGGTAATGTGTTCCAATTGATGTACATTTGTTGCACCATATTGTCACCAAGCTTAAGACACTAACGTGGTAAGAGATTATTGTAACATTATGATATCACTTATTTAATTTACAAAAATAATAATATAATAAAACATTTAATTACTCTGCATCATCCCTTTAAAAGTGCGTTTACAGTAGATGGCTAACAAAATGACTATGTAATAAGGGATTCTGGAAGTATTCATAAAGGATTTCACACAATTTTAATGAGATATCATATATTGATTCCGAAGGAAAAATAAACCACACCCAACTCTTATTTATGCACACCTGATAACTCATACAGCGTCTGAGGAGTTTATTGGCTGTTGTGTGGAGTATTATTTTCAGGTACATTGTGTTTGGTAATATGTTGTTTGAAGATACAATTTTTATTCAATTTGAATATAAGTTATTTATTTTTGAAATACCAAACGAGTGATGAAAATAAGGAATGGGTATAAATGTAACACCCTAAGATTTCATAGTACGTTATTTCTTCAAAGTAATTCAATAACTTGCACTACACGAAACACTGAGTTCAAGCGCACCACATCTTACCAAACTAGCCGTTCAAAAGCAATTATGAATAGTATTAACTGAATTTTGAACTATATATAATCCTTATAATTTTAGAATCCATATTATTAGTTTCTTTGAAATAATGTAAGAACAAATTCATTTTTTCAGATAAAAGAAGTATTTTTAAAAAAATGTACTTTTACAGCCTTTTAATGGTGAACTCTTTTTAAATCAATTATTTGAAACTTTTATATATTCAATTTGACAAAATAAACTTCTTCTTTAGAATTGGGACATAAGAATTTAGTATCAATAAATTTTTGGTGTTTTTCTAATAACTTTCATATTTGGGTGAATAGTGAAAAATACTATATTTTAACTGAAAACAACTTTTTTTAATCTAAATAATTTATAGTGTTAAATTATACTTTTTAATGGCTTGGAAGTATAAATATATTATATTTTTACCATTTAATTCAGTGATGGTCATTTTAATTAATTTCACTTTATGATTGGACATAAAAAAGTGTCAAACTTTTGATAGATATTGTTTCTTAAAAATACGCCTTTTGGTTTTGACAATGGGAATTAATTTTAAATTAATAAATGAAAATTCTATTTTTCTAATTTGGTAAAACGGAATTCATTTTTTAAATTAGAATACATAAATTATCTTAGGGTAAATTTTTGGTATTTTTCTGAAAACATACAATTTTTGATGAATAGTGAAAAACACTGAGTCATAGTTTAAAAATCAAAATTTTATTTAAATAATTATTTATTTTAAATTTATTTTATATCAAAATAGATACATAATACCTATATAATTTCAATTTAATTCATTGGATTCATTTTATAATAATTTTTGATATATAAAATTTTTATTGAACTTTTCACCGTGTTTTACCCACCTCCTAAGAGAATTTGCAAATTCACATAAAACTTAATTTTACCACTTCTATGAGTGGAATTTTGAAAATACTAGAGACACAGTTAATATCAAGGGTTAAAATTTCATTCAATAAGATAAAAATAATTTTTGTTGAATAGTAACTTTTTACTTTTATTTACCACGGTTAAATTGAAATAGGGGAACTAATGGTAAGACTGATTTTATTATTATCCTAAAACATGTCCTAATTCTATTGGATAAGTATAATTCAACCAAAAACAACCTTAGGAATAAAATATTAACCTTTTTGGTCCACGTGGTTTATATTATGACATTTGTTATTATTTAATTCAAAGAAGAGTTAAAAGAGTTAAAATCAATGTTTAAAAACTAAAACATTTTTAATATAGGGTTATACATAAGTTAAATTAGATTATAAATATTCATTAGAAACATAAAAATATTTAATACATAATTATATTTTATTTATAATCTTTATACATTTAATAATCTAATATATTTATGACACAATGATGATGCAGTAATTACATTATTAGTGAATTATTAAAATAATTGATATAATAAATACCCAAATATAAATAATTTGAGACTTTTAATGAATTCGATGAATTTTATAGGTTATTATTACATGTTAGGGTTGATTTAATGAATTAGTTTCGAAGTAATAATGTTGTTATAAATTTAGCAAAAACAAAATACCAAATAGTGTCAAAATTGACATAAATTAGTTTTTAAAACAAATATTATATTATTAATTGATATTCAATTCCTAAAAATATAAGGTTCGGCCAAATGATTTATATAATGATATGTGTATTATTAATGAACCACTTGGGGTTCGCTTAGATGTATAGAGTATGCTTATTAACCATATAATATAAAAATACAAAGAGACATGATAAATGTCAAACTATTTAACTAAGAGTTAAATATAAATGATAAGGTTAATTTAGTGACCCAAACCTATCTAAAATCTATTGGTTGAATGGATTTCGACCCATAACCACTTTACCCTCAAAATACGTCACTTTTGAGCCATTATAAATCGAATAAGAATTTATTATAAAATAATATTTTAAGTTTTTCCAAAGGTGCCCCTCACCCCTCTTATAAAAGGGAACTCCCCCTTCTCTCATATTCACACCTTCAAAGCCTTTGGTTTCTGCCAAAACCTACCAAAATATCCTCTAAACTTCCATAAATTAAATCTAGAGGCCTTAGTTTGATAATAAATCCATCTTATGGAGCCCTTTTGATCAAATCAAAAGGAAGAACCCGAAGAAGATGTGATGATTTCACCACCCTCATTCAAGTTCTTTTCTTCTTCCACTTCATCTTTCTTTGCTATTTATATTCTAAAATAAAATATCATGTGTCTTATATATACTATGATTTTATTATAAATATGGTAAAACCATATTCAGTATTTTATCCATCCTTTGAATGACATGTCACCATACGTGCGTACGTACGACTTACTATCTCCACGTCGTGGTGTAATTGTTATTCAATACATTATTATTTGTATTTGTATAATAATGATGTGTAATTCATGTAAATAATAAATATAACATGATAATTATTCTTTATATATGACACAAAATCCAATTATATATGATTTTAATATCAAAATAATGATATTGTCGCTCGTGCGTATGTACGGACTACCGTCTCCACGAACACGATGAGATTCATTCCTCATTGTATCGATTCAAGAATAATTTTTATTTTATGGTTAAAAATAATGTTTAAAGACTTAATATCACTCTATATATGAATATGATACAACATATCCATAACAAACATGGCTTATGTAAGAAATCATATAAAGGAAAACGAATCAGTTAACACCTGAAATAACGATAATACTAAGATATTATTAACAAGGCAATGTTAAAAGATCATATATGATATCATATTTATGTATATGATTATTTTATAATTTAATAACAATGATTTAACTATTATTTAGGAGGCTAACCTACCCTCGACCAAGGTAAAGTACATGTTAGGGGTTTATTTCACAATCTCTTCATTGTCCGAGGTTGTTTATACGTAATTATCTAGTGGGGCCTCTTTATCATCCACAACCATATTTTTTTAAAATGTATTTCAAATCATTCTTACTATTTTACGAACTATGGGTTAAATTCATTTATACCCTTTTATGACTTTTTATAAAATGGTTTTAATGGAATCTTTCCATCATTTTCCAAACAAGATCTTTTTTAACATTTTCAACAGAATTAAGGTAAGAATGTATTTTTAACATATAAGGTCGGTGCGGCTATTTTACACTGTTATAAAATCGTCAAAGCTTCCCTTACAAGAATAATAGAATATTTTCAAAGTAAAGTTTTTCTTTTGTAATTATGTGACTTTTAAATGATTTCAAAAAAAGAGTTATTTCTCTAAAATAGTATTTATTTCATCTATGTCAACATCCTTTGATGGATTTTAACCTTATTTGAAGTTGATTTATTATGATACAAAACTTCTATATTTTATTGAAGTTTTTGTGATATTTTTGACCGTGAATGTGTTATTTTTATACCATTCATGGTTTTTATAGAACGTATTGACATTTCATAAGCTAGTTTTAATACGAATGTTTATGTTATGTTTAAAACAGTTCATATAAGGAATGCATTGGACTTAGTAAGTGACGGGTGGAGCCCGATATAGCTCCTAGATGCATCAGTAGGTCTCATGAGAGAAACTAGTGTCTTGGAACAAGGCCTTAACAAAATCTTATTTGTAGTCTTGGCATAAGGCCTTGACTATGTGGTTATAATAGTCTGGCATTATGTATTCCATCATTATAAAAGTGGTTATTGATATTGCATGTGATTATTCAACCAGTATAATATTCATGTGAATAATAAAGTGGAATTATTTCATTTTATCTTTTCCATATTATGATGAAGTTCAAGTTTAAAATGCTTTTGTTTTAATTATACATTGCCTTAAATTTTTATGTTTATTTATGAAAGTTTCAACTATATTGTTATCCTTACTGGGCATCTGAGCTCACCCCTTTCAATATTTTAATTTTTCCCAGGATGTGAAGAAGTATTTTATGAATGACCTGTAGGGAATGTATGAGGGGATATGAAGACAAGATTTTGTTGTATTTTTTCACTTTATGATGTAATGTAAGACTTATGAATATATCTAGTGTTTCCAAGGCTACTAAACTAATCAGTCTTTAGAGACTTGATCATTTGTGATCATACCAATATTATGTAATAATGCACTGACTCTGGGCAACTGGGGTCGGGGCGTTACAAGAAAAACTAGTTTACCCCTATTATAAAGCAAGGATGGGGTACACTTAACTTGAAAAAAATTGTAATAATTTTAAACATACAATAACACATATATGTTACATAAAACAACACCATAACTAAGTTCTTTTGTTTATATACAAATTGATAAATCCAAATCCAAATATTCTTCCTTCCCATACCATGTTCTATGGAAGGGCGAACATGTAAATAAATATGGGATACTAATAGAATAAAATGCACAAAAAGTGTGGGAAATGTGTATAAGTATGACCTAATAAAAAAATTATTTAAATTTCTATTACATAACAATGATTACTTATATTATTATATTTAAAATATTATATAGTCATAGGAATTAGCCACACCCACACTAAATTCTTACGTACTTTTGGTGTCCTTGAAGAGGCCAGAAAAGTACGGCCTGGTCAGAGGTGCTGGTTTTGGGGTGATACCCTGAACATATATTTAGAATAAAAAACAAAAGGAGGATCAAAGTGAAGAAATAGAAAATTCATGAGAAAGAGTATTTATCCTTTATGAACAATTCCAATAATAGATAGATATTCTAGCAACATTGATGGTAGGAAGAAAAGAGAAGAAAAAACTTTAGAACAACAAGTGCATAACGATCTTGCCCAACCCCCATCCTCTTTAAGGTGAGCCATTCCCATTAAAATCTTGTCTTAACCGAGTTAATCTATATTCTAATAATTGTTTTTTGTGAAATTTAAATCATAGAGACACTAATACCTTTCATGTACTAATATTTTACAGGGTGAAATTAATATGATTTATATCTATCAACACCCACCCATCACCTTGTA
Organism: Viscum album; assembly: GCA_963277665.1. NCBI lineage: Eukaryota > Viridiplantae > Streptophyta > Magnoliopsida > Santalales > Viscaceae > Viscum > Viscum album. The sequence goes on along the minus strand of OY728150.1, from coordinate 407,604,710 downwards.
CTGAGGGCTACAATGTTCAATATCCAGGACACGCTACATAGAAGACTACTTCCAATAGGTCATGTCAGAGTGTCAATTAACGTAGATCATCATCCAAGTGCTAATCTACCTGTTCCAATTGATACTAAACATATTCATAAGATCGAACAATCTATTGAAACATTCATCATGTGGACGTAAAATCTTGTAAAAATACATGACGAGATGGAGGTATTAATTTCAAAAACAAATTCAATATAAACCTTTAACATTTAATGAAAAAGATCTAACCCAATGAATGTTATTAAAGATAGACAATGGGAATGGGGTGAAACAAAAGAACAGCTCCAAACCATCTCAATGATCAACCAATAGATTGAAATGATCTATCGAATGTGCCTTAACCCTATATGTTCTATATCCAAATTTATTATCATTGTAGTATCATGTGGATAAGAAATTGAAAGATTTATATACTCACACAATTGATATTGAAGAAAATATATATAGAGAGGAAGATCAATACTTCCTTGGTTTTTAGAATATAAGTGAAATAGTATATTATGATTGGCTAGGAGGCTTAGTTGTAAATTTACACATGATTTATGTTTTCATGAATCTATTTTACAAAATTTAATATACTATGATAATTATGAAAAAATATGCTACATATTTTTCTCAGGTTTATATATGAAAAAAATTGAAGGTATTTCTCCACGAACAAAACGTTGGACTTTTTAGTCCTCGCATAACCATTAAAGAAGATAAAAAAATAGATTCTATGAAAGGGGATTAAATAGTGGCAGGCCTGTTCAAATTGTTTAAATGAAAAAATATAGATGATAGAATCTTCTTAATACATATATTTCTGGGGTAAAAATCTAAAATTTAATCATATAAAATATTTTTTTTTTCTTAATTAAATACTCATTTTTCTATGTTTATGTAAAATTGGATTCCCTTTATGGTCAATTTGGATACTCCAAATATTTATTTCCCAGATTCAAGCATGGATATCCAACAAACTGACCACAGATGATGGTGTTTTTTAATATTTTAGACACTATATCTAAAATTTTAGAACTAAAATTATAGTATAATTTATATTATCTTTTAATGAGGATTTCATTATGATAGGATGGTGCATCGATATCATCTACATCCTGGAATGAAGCTCTGGGATAAGGACAAGAAACATGAAAAGCACTATGACTGGAAAAATATCAGGGTATATAAAATAATATTTCACTATGAAAACACATACCAAATAAAATTTATTATGTTTCTCAATGTTTCTATAGTGTAAAAAACAAACAAATGAAAAATATTATGGTTATTACGTTTGTAAATTTATGAAAGAGGTCATATTTCATCTGCAAACCAGCATCCAAGAAAAGGTATTTTCAAAGATAATTACTATTTAATTTAAAATATTTATTAATACTTTGTGTATTTTTATTTTTTCAGTACTACTATGCCTATTGAAAATACTCATATTTTGAAGATGATATAGATTTATTTAGAAAATAATGGGAAGTATACATGATGGAAGAATGTACACAAACTACAGAAATATACGACTACCATAAAATATTGGTTATTTCATATTTCTATTTAATTTTATTATTTATAGCAGTACTCACATAATAATTTTTATCTTATACAGTTGAATTATTTTGATCGAGTTGGGGCAGTTTGTTTGAAACACATCACAATTTAGAGAGATTGGACATTGAGGCTGAAACTGATATAATGGAAATGATTAAATGGGTCAGGAATGTATAATGTTCAATTCTTGATACTTATTTTATCCTTATAAGATCATTGATATCTACCTTGTTTACACTATTGAGTATCTAGGTGAAAAATGTATGGGTCAATATAGTTGGTATCAGAGTAACTAACTATAAGGACCCAACCTTAAACATTGCATAATATTGAATTGAATGAATAATTCACATTAAGGATATTTTCAGGTTTAGAGTTTTAGAGAATTGGGACATAACTATTACATCTCAAAAGATTACAAAGTAGAGACTTATACACAGTTTCCACTTTTTCCATAAAATAAAAACTCTTGAAAAAAAGAGTCATGTCTAGTTCTAGGTTTTAGACAGCATGACATTTCCATGATCCCATCTTGGACCGTATTCATCTTTAAGTCATGTGAAAACATTTCAAAACTTGTATGAGCATAAAAAGCTCAGTAAGGGTTATAAAACAATGAAAGAAAAAATTTGATCATATATATATAAAAACATAAACTCTTTCACTTAACTCATGAAAACATAAGATTTATGAATAAAACATAAAAATAATAAATCATAAAGGTAACTTGTTGTATCCACATCATACTTACAACGTAGTTATCACAACTACATAGGGATCTACTTTGGAATACCCATCATAGTATATTCCCTAAATATCTTAGGAGAAGCATTCACGTTTACATTCGTCACATTACCCAATGCATTAGAGAGCTATATCGGGCTCACCCACCCTAGGTTTATCACAGAACCACTCGTATACATAAATAATTCCCAAGAACCATAACATGATCATAACACATAACATAAGCATAAAGGAAATATGACATTTCAACATTGAAATAACTAAATATCATTTAAAGATATTGAAATAATAAATCCATTCTAAAAATCATTTTCAATACCAAAATATGTAAAATGAGTATATGGTATTTATTTTTCCTGTTAAAAACATTTTTCCTTGTTAAGGAAGCCAAAGATCAAATAATACTCGTAGCGGCGGAAAGGTCGTTGTCACTGCTTACATTAAAAAACATTTTTTTTTGTCCTTTGTAAAATGATTCATATAAAATATTCTCTTTGAGTTAAATGAAAATTCAAAGGGGTTTTTACACTGTATAAAATAAATTCATGTATAAAACTAAATATTCCTCAATGAAAGTTGATTGAGACGAACTCCCTTACCTTGTGTCCGACTTGACTCGATCGTTCTTTAATCTCTTAAATAATAAACTAAAGTTAATATATACTTGATTAAGAACGTTTTTCATGACTATAATTTCTTTTATATCACTTATTACCATTTTATAAACATTATGTAATCATTTAAGTTAAATAATGGTTGTTTTGTTGATATTTGGTACTTGAGTCAAAAATGAACACCTTATATTACAAGTTGTCCATGTGGTCAATAGTCCATTATATCCAGAGTAATATTAATGATTTATATATCATATATATCATATATATCTAGTATATAAATACATTTATAAAATTACATAACATTTGGAGGTAAGAAATGAAATGCATCGTTCATTGAGACGGTAAGTCGTATGTATGCATGAACGCTACTTTCATTTCTATTTCTTATTTTAATGGAATTAAAACATAATGATACATAGGTATATTATAATTCTAGTATAATTTCATATATAATATCATATATAAAATCATTAACTCCATCTTTTATACATACCACATATGGAATTAATGATTCATATCACTTTGAGGGGGCGGTAGTCTGCACTTCCTCAAATGAAATTATCACGTTTACCCAAAATGGAAACCATAAAAATATGATATCAATGGAATATACAGAAGCATAAATAAAACATAAACATAATATATATCATATATAAATATAGTTTCATCATAATGGCCACCATGAGAGGTGGTTGGAGATATTTGAACAATCATCGTTTCGTGAGGTGTTAGTTTTCCATCCACAGAAACATTATGGTCTTCATCAATTATATGGAGGTGTGTGTAAGAGTAGTTAGAATTATTCTCATAAAAACATCTTAGTATATTTAGGATACATTTTTTGTTACAAAATTAAGGAATAAAAAGAGTTTTGGGTATGGATAATAGAAATAAAAGAAAACAATTTAAGAGAAATTGTTACCTTTAATTTGGATAAATCCCTTTGGTTTAAACTTCAGGACATCTTGAAGTGCTTTCTGCCTAAGGTAAGGAATCTAGGAAGATTATAGTGATGTAGGGAGCTTAATTTTGCATATTTTTTATGAGAAAAATGGCTTGAGAGGTGTGAGTAATTGGTTAGAAGTGGTCTCCTTTTATAAGGGGGGTGAGGGGCTCTTTAGGAAAGTGTGAAAATATTATTTTATTATATAATGATATTCAATTTATAAAGGTCCAAAAATCATTATAGTCGACGATAAGATTACTCATGGTCGAAATAAAATCATCCAATCAGAATTGGACATGTTTTGGATAATATTTTAATCATTATAATCTTATTTATATAAATCATTTATTAATGCGTTAAATACTGTATCATATAGTGTCATAAATAATTTAATTTATTTGATGTCTAAAAATTATAAAACAAATATCATGATGTAGGAAATATTTTTAGCTTTCCAATGAATATTTATAGTCGAAAATATAATTTATATAACACCATATAAAAATAATGTTACTAAAAGATATTTGTTTGTGTCATTTTTGGCTTTACTGTAAATTAATTAACTAAAGTGTCATTATCAATCATAAGTGGCTCCATGGTGTCCCAAAATAGACCCAAGGATGCCATTGGTTGGTAATTACTAATCCAATAGGGTTTTTACAAGTTTTAAGGTAATTTTGAATTAATATAATATTCTTTTTACCTTGAACTAACCTATTTACCTTTAACCGCAGTAAATAAAAGTCAAAAGATACTATTCACCAAAAATTATTTTCATCTTATTGAACCACATTTTACTTCTTGATAACCACCATGTATGTCGAATTTTCCAAAATCAATTCACAAAAATGGTAAAATCTCATTTAAATGAAAAAGTCAGTTTTTTTATCTAATACTAAGTGGTTTCACTATTCATCAAAAATTGATGTTTTTCGAAAAAATACCAAACATTAAGCCTAATTATATTTGATATTCTGAATTCAAAAATGATGTCTATTTTTCAAAATTCAAAACATAGACGTGGAATTAATTAATTTTAAAATAAATTCCCATTATCAAAACAAATAGTGTGTTTTTAAGAAACAATAACTATCAAAAGACTAACACTTGTTTATGTCCAATTTCAAAGTGAAATTAATTCCAATGACTAACATTGGATTAAATGGAAAATATTTATTCTAATTACACATTAAAACCAATTTAAAAGATAATCTAACCATATAAATAAATTATATTAAAACACAGTTTTGAATTAAAATAAAATATTTTTCACTATTCATTAGAAAATGAACTTTATACCAAAACATTACCCAGAGTAAAAATTTGATGTCCCAAATCTAATGAATAATTTTATTTGGTCAATTAGAATGTAATAAAGTGACCAAAACTATATATAAATAGGGTTCATCATTAAAACGTGGTAAATTGACCTTTAAATGTAAAATATGCTTAAAATTCGATTCATTCATATTTTAAGGCTCTAACTTTTATTGGATAAAAGTAAATACATTTAACAAACATGTATAATCATATTGTAGTCAGTTTTTTTCCTTCCCATCAATACAATGTCTAGGAGTTAACTACCATTTAAAATAATAGTATTATATTATTAGTGTGCAACGTAAGATTTCAAAGAAACTCGTTGTTGCGTATCGGGTACGCTATCGAACATAAAAACCCTTTTAAAGTAAAATTAATATTTAATTCACAAATATTAATAAAAATGAAATATGACTTATTATTTATTCACCTAGGATGTTACACTAACCTACTCAAAACTAATAAAATTAATTTAGTTGTTTTAATACATTAGGGAAATGATCCATAAGTTGTTTGAAATATTTTGGAATAAATCCCACCTCAATATGACAGATGATGCAACCAGTATGACTTAAAGAATCTATTTTTATTTAATATTGACATTAAAATTAGTAAAAAGAACTAGATACATACTGAAAACTAATCAAATGAATTCGGATTCTTTTCATACTTTAGAACAATGATCCATAAGTCATTTTTGGTGTATAGGAATCAACCACAACTCAATATGATGCACAGTGTGAATATTATGACATTAAGTTTGTAATTTTATATTAAATTAAAAATACATTTAGAAAAAAGAACAAGTGACATACTAAAAACCAGAAAATTCATCCATATTGTTTTGAAATATTAGAAAACTAATCCATCAGTCATTTTAATGTATAGCAATCAACTACACCACAAACTAATGAAAAGTGTGACCGATATGACTAAATGTTTTCATTATCTGTTTAAAATTAACATTTTAGCTCAAAATATTTCACTCACTAAAAACAATGAAAGCACCCTTTTATTTTATCCATAATTTAAGAAAATGATTCATAAGTTCTTTTTGATGTGTATGAAGCATTCTCATGTCAAACTGATGTGTGATGCGACTGGTGTGACTCAAAATGCATATTTCTAATTTGAAATGACATTATTGTAAAAAAATACAAATGGAATACTAAAATATGAGAAAAAACATTTGGATTTTTTGGATACATTATAAAAACAATTTATAAGTCATTTTGCTATGTAGGAATCAAAATCACCTCAATCAAATGCATAGAGTGACCAGTATGAAACAAAGTGTCTATTTTTATCTAAAATTGACATTAATTTTATTACAAACACAACTGGAATACTGAAAACTGAGGAAACACATTCGTTTTGTTTTGATAATTTAAGAAAATGATCCATTCATTTGTGATGTGTAGGAATGAACTCCACCTCAGTACAACACATGATGTGACCGGTATAACTCCAAATGTTTCTTTTAATTTAAAATTAACATTAATTTAAGTATAAAAGAACAAGTTACATACTAAAAACTTATCAAACACATTCATATTGTTTTGAATATTTAGTAAAATGATCCATTAGGCTTTTATGATGTTTAGTGATCGTCCCCAACACAATCTGATGCATGATGTGATCAGTATTACTAAAAGTGTATGTTATCAGTTTAATATTGACATTTTAGCTCAAAAATATGTCAGTCACTAAAAACCAAGAAATCACACTCTGATTGTCTTTATAATTTTTGAAAAATATTATTATTTCATTTTTGAAGTGTATATAGAAGTTTCACATCAAACCGATATAAAATGTGACGGTTATGACTCAAAATTCTTGTTCTGGTTTGAAATTATATTTTAGTAACAAAACACGACTATCATAATAAAACCCATGGAAACACATTTTTATAGTTTTTATACTTTAGAAAAATAGTGTATGGGTAATCTGTAAAGTATAGGAATCATCCCCACATCAATACAACGCACTGTGTGATATGTATAAATCCAAATGTGTCTTTTTATTTAAAATTGACATTAATTTATGTTAAAAAGTGACAAACTGAAAAATGATAAAAATGCATTCAGGTTGTTTTGATACTTTAGGAAAACGATCCATCATTCATTTTTGATGTGTAGGAATCATCCAAATTCAATCCAAATCACAATGTTACCGGTATGACTAAAAGTTTTTGTTGTTAATTTAAAAATGAAATTTTAGATAAAAAATATGTCCACCACTGAAAACCAAGAAATCATTATCTAATTTTCTACATAATTTATTATTATAAATCTTAAGTCCTTTATGATATATTTGAAGTAGTCTTGTGTCAAACTGATGCACGATGCGACAGGTATGACCAAAATTCATCTTTCCAATTTGAAATGATATTTTAATAAAAAATACCACTGGAATACTGAAAACTGGGGAAATAAATTAGGATTATATTGATACTTTAGGAAAATGTTTTATGATTCATTTTTGACATGTACGAATCTAAACTAAATCAATACAGCACACGGTGTGACCAGTTTAACTCCAAATGTGTCATTTTATTTAAAATTGACATTTATTTAAGTAAAAAAAGAACAAGTGACATAATGAAATTGATAAAATTATTTTGGATTATTTCTATACAATAGTAAAATGTTCCACGAGTCATTTGTGATCTGTAGAAATCAACCACACCTCACTCCAACAAATGATGTGACAAGTATGAAAAAAAGTGTTCGTTATCATTTTCAAATTGATATTTAATCTCAAAACCTGTCACTCACTAAAATCCAAGAAAACACCAACTGATTGTATTCATAATTTAAGAAAGTGATTTTTAAGTCCTTTGTGACATACATGAAGAATTCTCACAATAATCTGATGCACGATGTGAGCAGAATGACTCAAAATTCCTATTTCCAGTTTGAAATGATATTTTAATAAAAAAGAACAACTAAAAAACTGTAAACCCCTCAAATGAATTCATATTATTTTGATACATTAGAAAAAATATTCATGATTCATTTATCACTTATAGGAATCAACCACACATCAATCTGATAAACAATGTGATTAGTATAAATTCAAATGTTTCATTTGAATTTGATATTAATTTTAGTATCAGAACAAGTGACATACTCAAAACCCATTCAGGTTGTTTTGATATTTTATGAAAAATATCCATATCTAATTTTTTATGTGTAGTAATCAACCCCACCTCAATACAATGCATGTGTGATAGGTATGACTCCAAAATTGTCTTTTTTTATTAAAAATTTACATTTTATTAATGTATTATTTCATATTAATGTTTACTTTATTTATTTACATTATAACTAATATAATATTTGTTTTCATATATAGGTGGAATCATTTGATTGAGTTGTGATGATTTTTTAGGAAACTAATACCATGGGTGGACATTTTTTAGAGGGGGCCACAGACATAAAAACGATGAAACATTAATATGGTAACTATTTGTTGGATAATTGTAAATATAATTATATAAAAAATTATTTTAAAAATATATAGAAGTTTTTTTATATATAACATCGGTAGATATTTTGTATTCATGATTTCAATTATATCTATATAGAATTTTTTACCATAACACTTGTGTGCGCTGCTTGTTTTTTCATCATTTGTAGCGTGTATGTGTTTCTTTTGTCCTGGTTTTTTCTCATCTCATAATTAATATAATATACTTTATTTTTTATAGTGAAACCAATTGAAAACTGCACTGGAATAGATTGTTATATTTTTCACTATTTTTTGTAGGTTTTTGTTGGATGAGCTATTATATAAATAGCACATCTCAGGCAACTACGCCTTTAATTTCTCAAAATATCACTGATAAAATGGATCCTTTACCTATGCTAAAATAGGGATGATAGATGAGTGGCCTTTATCATCACTTTTTGAGCACTGATAAAGGGGACCCCCCTTTTATTGATATTAACCAATCTTTTTATCACATTTAAATGCTCTTTCTAGCGCTTTTTGTAGTAGTGCAACAACAAGATTGAACAAAACATGATACTCTATTAAATTATTATTATCTAAACATAACCATTATAACCTATCTATTAAGAATTTGGATAATAAGAGTAATTAATAAATTATGATAATTATATGATTTAATAATTTATAAAATAAATTTAGTGGTTGTTTATGTATTTGATATAATATAATAATCATTTAAAATAAAAAGAATTTTTTTTCAAAAACTATATTTTTCTAAAAGGTGGTTTATTCAGTATTTGAAAATATTATTTAAAATTAATTTTTTTGAATTTTAGAAAATTTATTTGACAAAATAAAATTCATCTTTTAAATATAAATTTTATAACTTTCATTTGGTGAAAATTTTGTATTTTTTGAAAATAATAATTATTTAGATGAAAATCAACTTTTGGATTAAATGATTTAAAATTTTGTTGTTCGGAGTATATTTCTCAATAGAGGTGTGAATTGAATATCTATAAATATTTCTATTGAAATTTTTTCTTAAAATGGTTCCCAAATAAAATTGAATACAGCCTCGTTAATCAAGGTAATACAGTTATGAAAGATTGAATGTTCAAATAACTTCTTAGAAGATTTATTAATTCTCAGTAATCTCAATATGAGTATTTGATATTACTTTTGATGCCATTTTAATAAGGAAAAACAATTATAACTTATATCCAAGATTAACTATAAAAGTAGATCTACTAATTTTTGAATTATATTGTAAAACAGAGAAAAACTAAATTAAACAACACAGAGGATAAAATAAGTGGTTCAATATTAAGATGAGACCTAATCCACTCCACTTGGTGATCACCTACCTCCAAGCAATTTATATTTATAAACATGATCCACACCCTGGATCAGGGAAAAAGAATAGTGCAGAGGACTGTCTAGTTCACTTGACCTCTTCAACAGATCATCATGGGTAATAACAATCAGGTCACACAAGGAAATATTCCACACTTATCCATGGGGTTAAACAAGTGTAAAAAGATGTTAGAGGAATTATATCTTGTATTTTTCAGTTTAATAAAGGAGACAATGTGTGTATTTAATATTGACACACACACACACACTATTCGAAAGCTGAAACCAATACACAATAGATCAAAGTTGATGAGAAAAGGTTATAAGTGCTCTGAGAGTTACTCAATGCCGCTATGGCCTTCTACGGTAAAGAAGATACAAGTATCGAGTCCTCTTGAGAGAAATAGAGTATCACTATTATAGTTCTCTAGTTTCCAGTTAGATCTATCTCATGTTCTTTATGGAGTTGGTATTGCAATGATGATTTGGCTTTGGACTATGGTATTCCATCTTTTTTATTCGATAATTCTTTGCGTGTTCTTCATATGAATCTTGGTGCATGTATCGGTCCACTTTTCAAGAATTCCCGTGCTTCTTCTATACACTACTGCTCGACACTTGTTTCGGGGCTATGCTTTTATTTTTATTCTTAGTGTACATGTATTAGAGCTGACATGATTCATGTATCCTATATCTCATACCTCGTACAGTCAGGTGACATGTCTATAAATAAATATTAATTATGTCAACGCATTTAAAAGACTCAAATATTACTGTTTGAAATTAAATTGAAAACGACAGAAAATATTAAAGAACAGTGTCATAGTCTGTCTAGAAATAGTGTCACTTGGAAACGATGTCACCACAAAATGGTCTCTTATTCATTTCCTTTGAGTGGTGATATATTCATGATGGCATAATTGTATTGAGATTAGGAACCGGTAGCGCAGATGCGATGTTACAATCATGGTGTCTGGTGCTTTTCCAAACTTTGAACAGTGTCTCAGCAATGGTAGCATGGTATCAGAGTCTGGGTCATGATGTCTAGTTCATTGTATCTGGTTCAGAGTGTCTTGGCCATGGTGTCTGGGTCACAGTTTCTAGTTCACAGTGTCTGGGTCCTTTTCTAGAAAACCATAATCCGTTGCAGACTCACGGTTTCTCAGACTTAGCTAAATATCTGTATATAGACTTAAGTAGTAATATTTAACAAATAAATTAAACTCAATAATTCAAAAAAGAAATCATTATCAGCCAAAGTAAAATATACTTTACAATAATCATTTTGATTTATATGAACTAAGATCTTGGGAAATTTTATTGGAAGCGAAAATAAACCAAGAATATCTACACATGATATGAGATAGATTAAACAAGTGTAATAATTTGGGATCATTAAAACATGATTAAAAAATGAGGAGTCCACCAATCTACCACTTTTTGATGATCACAATTCATATGAGTGAGATATCTGTTCTTAGTGTGCTATCTCTCCCTTAGTGTATGTGTCTCTCCCCATATTGGGATTATCAAAAATATTACAAAATTAAATAAGAGAATAGACAATAAGATATCACGGTGCACGAGATGGAAAAAGATGTGTCATTACAAGTAGTAGGCAAAAAAATACAAAATTTACCTATCAAAATATATTGTTCAATTTTCTTCAGCACTGTCTATCTTCTCTTTTCACTTGGTAGAAGCATTAGGAGGATCCATAGGAGATGAGGTAGAAGTTGAAGAAGGTAGTGAACCAACTGTCAGAGAAGGAAGAGGGAGACCTTAAAAAACAAAGGGTTCCAGGGTAGGTTTGGTGGAAGACTAATTTAATTGTTGGTCAAGGATAATATTTCGGATCTGACTCAATTCTTGAGAGATAGACATAGAGGTAGAGGAAAAGGCAGTGGATGATGAAGGAGGGAAATCAGGCCACAAGGGTGCAGTTGCAGGAGCCGCAATAGTAGTGCTCTTCATATGAAGATAAGGCCTCAATAACTTTATGGAGTTAGAAATAATCTCACCACCATACTACATTGCTTTCTCAAAATCATCATTGTTCTCCATGAACATTTACAATAAAGGAGTGAAATATTTCTACTTTTGAACTTTAGTTTTGATGGCTTCAGTGAAAGGAGTAATTTTCGAAATCTATACAAGGTACATGAAATGGTTTCTCATATCATGCTTAGAGAAAATCCTATTGAAGTAGAAATCCACATTCTTAGTAATTTCTTCATGATCATCATTTGAAATATTTCAATGAATCCTTAACAAATAAAGTACCCTATCACTATTCTTTACAACCATAGATAGATTCTATTTGTCAAAGCCACTTAACACTAATTGAAGTTCCTCTTTAATAGAAGTTCTGAGTAGATCACTATCAAAGGAGGTTTTAGATGACTATCCAGAGGCACTAGAGGCTATAACAGCTGAAGTGAGGGACTTTAGTTGATTCATAACTTTATGTAGACATACCTTATACTCATCAGTCAAATTTTTTGGGGCCAATAATAAGCTCATGCATCTCATGAACTATTTTCTTATTTCTATCATCCACATTGTCAGCTAAGGAAGTTAGGATCAGTTGAATCAGAGAGGAAACATCCTGTGGAATATGACCACTAACATCCTCAATAAGATCAGCAAAAGGATCTAGTCCTGATTATAACATTTTCTGCATATCTTCAACCATAGCTTAAGAGACTTCACTTCATCACTTAGATGTTTGTTTTTAATTCTGACCTCTTGAATTTCATGAATCCTTTTTGGTTGAATATTCCATAATATCTTTTCAAACAGTAAGGCGGCATCTCTTTCACATAGGATTATTACAGGAGCAGGTTGAGTGTTCATGAACATTTCATCTCCATCCAATAAAGTATCTCCAAAGGTTTTCAGAACATTTTGACTCATGAAAGTAAGAGTTTTTTGTGAAGGTTGATGAACAGGAGTTGAGACATTCTCAGGTTCCTTTGCAGAGATTACTTCAAGAGAAGATACCAGTTTCAATTGAAACACAGTAGATAGTTCTATGCCTTTAACTGAGGATTCCTGGGTATCATTCACATCAATGTATCTAGGAAACTTGTACCGGTTATCCACAGTGCTTTGATCAACTGGGTTAGTATTTTTAACACTTTCTATACTTGGGTGATCCCCCCCCTCAACAAGTGAGTCTCTTATAGGACTAACAGATTTAGTTCTTTTTTTTGTTTCCAAAATTTCATCTCCAATAGCCTCACCCATTTCTTCTCTATCCAACTGAAAGGCTTGATCCATTATTTCCCTGGAAGAGAGGATATTCTCAGGGTCATTTCATTCCTCTTCATGTTCTCAAAAGAAGCTTCTTTCTCGAGAGAAAGTTATTCTTTAGGATGTTATTTTAGAACAACCTTTTCCCTTACATTAAGAATAGAATCTTCTCTAGAAGTAGGTCTTTCTTCCAAATATATAGTTTTTTATGAACATGTACTTCTTTATCAACTATTTCTTAAGGAATAGGTCCATTCTCTTCCCTGTCTAAGATAGTTTCTCCTATAGGTGCAATAACCACCTCTTCTTCTTCTTCCTCAACAAGATAGTCAAAAATATTATCTGATTCCAAACTAGAATTAGAGATGTCCTTAAGTCATGAAGAATGCTCAACTAGATTTATTGTTTCATTCAACCTTTCATTATCCTCCACCCAAGCCTTCGTCCGTAGAATCCAACTAATTTTCATTCTTTTGACTGTAACCTTTGAGATACAAAATTTATAGTCCTTGATGACTTCTTCATTCAGCCAAACCGTTCCTTTAGAATACAGAATAGAAGATATTAACTTTGAGTAGAACAAGGAGGTAGACTTTGAGGTTTCCTTTATCAACTCATAAATATTAATTCTAAAAACTTTCCACAGGTTAATCATGTGACAATTCTTTATAAGAAGTATCAAAAAATATATCTTGATATTTGAGGGTAGAAAAATCTTATTTTTCTTGGACTAATCAAATTTTGAATAAACATAAACAAAAATCCAGTTTCACCAGCCATCTCAGTAGCAATAGCTCTTCTGTTTTTTTTCTTTCTAGTCAAGATTCACAAGGCTTCATCTAAAACAATGTTATCACGGGGAGGATGAGGAGCTCTCTTATAGTCCTCAAAAATTCCATCCTGAGGTATCCCTAGGAAATAATCCCATCAACTCAAAGAAAAGGTATGTCTTTGGACATTGATCCAGCTTCTCACAACAAAATCATCTTCTATATTAAAATATAATTCAACAAGCTGATAGAACTGAACAACTAGATTTGGGTAAATCTGTCTTTTCTCTTTTGTGAACCAGGCTATCCAACCCTACTTTTTTAGTACATTCAACACTAAATACATAATTTAAAACAACCACTTAGGGAAGATCTCCTTTTTGGTACCACTATTTTATCAATAATATTTGGATTCAAAGGACCTTTGAGCGCTATATTTGGTGATATTTTTATTTTCTCCTTGGATATGCATTTTTTAGGAGTTGATGAAGATGGGCATTACATTTTGGGAATTCAATGAGGGTTCACGAGAGAGAGAGAGAGAGAGAACTGAAGGGTTTAAGGAGGACCAATGTTTTGAGAGAAGAGAGATCGAGTGAAAAAAAAGTGGAACCTCTTTTATTTTTATCATTTAAGGATATCAAGCATCAAAAATTCAAAATCACAGGAAAGAAAAAGAATAAAATATTCAATCACATCGATATGGGTCATAATATGTAAATAGACCAAAAATTTTTTTTTACGGTGGGATCGGAACAGACTTTCACTGTGAGACCGGAATAGGTTGTCATGGTGAGATCGTAACATGTTTTCATGGTGCCATCTCTACTGTGTGACTTCAAAATGGTGCAACCGAATTTTTTGAAACAGTATTTGAAAAATAATAACTTAGAGACAGTAAATGTGAGACCATAAAAATGATAAAGAATATTTTAGACTGAAACTTGTAGAACTATTAGAGTGAGACAATACTTCTAAGATAGTGACTCGTGAAATCTTAAACTGTGAAATAGTAAGTTTTGAAATCATTACATTTTCTACTAAAGATTTATCATTCCAAATTTTTTTATGATGTCATCTATTTGTTCATAATTTAATGTTTCGATGAATATATAAGCAATCTAATATTTATTTATAATGGATTCCAATGTGATATCACCATTTTGATTATGGTCTCTCAAAAAGTGATGTCTTACATCAATATGTTTTGTCCTAGAGTTTGAAACAAAATTTTTTGAGATGTTAATAGCACTTGTATTGTCACAATTTATAGGTACATGCCTAAATTGATATCCATAATCTAGTAATGTGTGTTTTATCCACAAAAATTGTGCACAAAAACTTCTAGCAGCTATGTATTCAGCTTCAATAGTAGATAATGCAATAGAGTTTTGTTTCATACTACACTATGAAACTAGAGACTTTCCTAAAAGGTTAAATGTTCTGTAGGTTCTCTTTCTAACTAATTTTAAACCACAGAAATCAGCATCAAAATAACCAAATAACACAAATTATTTTCCTCTTCGATAGAACAGTCCTAGATTGGGTGTATGTTTGAGGTATTTTAAAATCCTTTTAATAATATTTAAGTGATATTCCTTAGGGTTTTCTTGAAAACAAGCACACATACATACAATAAACATAATATCAGTTCATTTAGCATTTATGTAGAGTAAGATTCCAATCATTCCTTTTTATGTGGATTGATCAACATATTTTCCATCTTAATCAAGATCCAACTTACAAGTACTACTCATTAGAGTATCACTACTTTCTATACTATCCAAGCCAAAGCGTTTTAGAAGATCTTTAGAATATTTTCTTTGATTTAAAATAATACCATCATTATTTTTGAACGATTTTGAAATCCAAGAACGAATTTTAGTTCACCCATTAGACTCATTTCAAATTCTTTTTTCATCATTTTAGAAAATTCAATACATAAAGAATTTTTTAAAGATAAACAAATAATAACATCTACATAAATTTGATCAAATAAAACATCATTGGAAAATCATTTTATAAAAAGGTTAGAATCAACTATTCCTTTTGTAAAACCTTTGGAAATAAGAAAAGTACTTTATATATCATACCAATCTCTTGAAGATTGTTTTAGACCATACAAAGCTTTTGATAATTTAAAAACATTATTTGGAAAATGGGGATTTTTAAAACCAGGGGTTTCTCAAAAAAGACATCCTCAGCTATATAACCATTTAGGAATGCACTCTTAACATCTATTTGATATAGTTTGAAATTCATATTTTCACCATAAGCAAGAAGGATTCTGATGGCTTCATGTCTAGATACTGGAGAAAAGGTTTCCTCATAGTCAATTCATTCTTCTTTACTATAGCCTTGTGCAACCAAACAAGCCATGTATCTACCTATAATATCAACTTCATCTACCTTATTTCTAAACACCCACTTAGTTACTATGGTAAATGTGTCTTTAGGTATGTCAACAAGTTTCCAATATTTTTTTATTTTAAAAATTATTATGTTCTTCTTGCATAGACATCACCCAAAATTCATCATTGATAGCATCATTAATGTTTTTAGGTTCAAGATGTGACAAGAAAACATAATGTTCAACCTGATTTCTAAGGGAAGCTATAGTTTGAGTTCCTTTATCTAAATCTCCTAAAATATTATCTAAAGGATGGTTTTAGAGGGTTATAATAGCTCTAAAAATGAGGGACTAGTGATTTCAGGTTCATCAGTAGATTCGGGTTTATTATGACTTGAATCTAGAGAATTTCCAGAACTAGAAGTTTTCAAAGATTTATTTATAGGATGGTTAGAAGATATATCATTGATGTCCAAATTTGAAATATCATCCTCCATGTTCTCCAGAGTGGGCTTAGGATCATGTGGATCTATCTCATCGAACTTGACATGGACAGATTCTTCCACACATTTAGTTCTTTTATTAAATACTATATAGGATTTACTAGATATTGAATATCCTAGAAATATTCCTTCATCAGACTTGGATGAAAACATGCCAAGATTTTCCTTAGTATTTAGGATATAAACTTTGAAACCAAAAACTTTGAAGTAGCTTACTTTGGGTTTTCTATTGTTCCATAACTCATATGGAGTTATTTTAAGAATGGGTCTAATCAACACTCTATTAATGATATAGAATATTGTATTTACTGCTTCTTCCTATAAATAAATAGTTAAGTCATATTCACTAAGAATTTTTTTAGAAATCTCTTGAAAGGTTCTATTTTTCCTTTCTACAACTCCATTTTTGAGATGTTTTAGGGGAAGAGAAATTATGACTATCGCAATTTTGTGAACAAAATGATTCAAACTCTTGATATTCAAACTCATGACCATGATCACTTCTTAAATATTTAATTCAAATTCCACCATGATTTTATACGTTTTATCATATTTTGTGAAATGAGAGAAGGATTCACTTTTGTGATCCAAAAAGAAATTCCAAGTATATATAGAAAAGTCATCTACAAGAACATAAACATATTTCATAACATTTAAACTAGATACTATAGATGGTCCAAACAAATCCATGTGAACTAGTTTGAGAGGTTTAGAAGATGAAACTTCTTTCTTTTTTTTGAAGGAAATTTTGCATTGATTTCCCTTTTGAAAAGGATTACACACTTTATCATTTGGAAGCTCTATTTTAGGTAGATATTTGACTAATATTTTTCTAGTTAGATTTCTAAGGGAGTGAATATTACAGTTTCCTAGTATCCTATGACAAATCCAATAATATTTGTGAAGTACACTTAAACATGAAGCATTTTGAGAATCTAAACAATCTATGTTAATAGAGTATACATTTTCATTTCTCAATGCAGAAAATACTTATTAATTTTAAGAATTAAAAACATTGCAATCATAATGTTTAAATTTAACATGATATCCATCATCATATAGTTTTGAAATACTAAGCATATTATATTTTAGTCCATCAACAAAATGTAATTTGGAAATTAATATTGAGTTATACTTATCGAATTGTCCAAGTCCAATGATATTTATTTTGGTATTGTCTCCAAAGGCGACATGTCCACAATCAATTTTTATTAAGTTCTTGAATCAGGAATAGTCCCCTATCATGTTTCTTGAACAACCACTATCCAAGTAACATAATCTTTTACAGGATCTCCTTAAACAATTTTCCTTTAAAATAGTCAAATAAAAACAGACTTTGGTACCCATATTTGTTTGGGTCCAGTAATATTAGTGACTAGAGCATTAGGAACCCACATCTTCCTCATAGTTTTCTTATAATAATTATGCAAATTACTTGAAAAATAAACTCTATTTGGTCCAGAAAATCATTAAATAGTAGAGAATGTATTACAATTTGAACTAGAAAAATGTTTTCCGGAACTAGGAGTAAAGATATATGTACTGGATTTAGAAACAAAGTTTCTTTTTCAAAAATTTCTTTTACCAAGTTGATAGGAAATACTAGTACTATATTTTGGAGAAATCAATTTACCTAGAATTTACACCAAGGTATATTTACCATTTTTTAACCATTCAAGTTTCTTTTTCAAATTATCATTAGATTGCTTTAGTTCATTGTTTTCTTTGAGTAATTGAAAATTAATCTCTCTTTATACAGTAATTTAAGATTTAACATTTGAGGTAAGAGCATGATGTTTATTTAAAGACTTTTATTCATATTTTAGTTCATTAAATGAATCATCAAGCCTATTTCAATACTCAAAAATTTCTTCTTTAGACATATTTTCATAATCACTTTCATCTCCAGAATAGTAGTAATTTTGTACAAGAGATTCTAGGGTTACCAAAAATGTGATTTTCATTAAACAAATATTGGATTTATTAGCTTGTTCATCTTGTAAAGACATTGAGTCACTTGAACTGTCCTTAGAAGCACTCCATGTTTCTTTCATTTCCTTTTTATAATTCCTATCTTTGTCCTCATGTTTCTTTTTATACATGAGATTCGGATAGTCATCCTTTACAATTACCTTTCTCTTACATTATTATCATACTATCTTATCAAACTTGTCACTTCATTTCCAATATTTCTTTCAGCTTCCCTTTTGATCATATCATCCTTTGAAGATAGGCTTTATGAAAAATTTCTTCTTTTTGTAAATTTTATCAAACCTTATGTCTAATTGGGCCATCTCCTAATCACTGTTAAGTGATGATTGTTCACTACAGTAACTTTCTATAGAGAATTCTAATTTCCCCTTTTCTTTGTGTTTAGAGGTGGTGGTCATGAATGCAACATATTTTATTTTGGTTTCATCCTCCTATTCCTTACTGACTTTCAGCTCGTATTCATACATCATTATTTTCCCAATGATTTCTTTGATATGTAATTTGTTGATGCCACATGACTCCCTAATAGGAACAGAGGTTTCTCTCTATCTATCAGGTAGGCATTTAATAATCCTCATGATTTGTTCATTGTTACTAACTTCTCTTCCAAGAGAAATCATTGTGTTGAAAATTTCATTGAACCTGAGTTACATGTCAGAAATAGTATCATCAGTTTTCATTTTATAGTTATCTTATTTAATAGTATAAGTATTAAGTCTCATTTCTTTTACACTATATGTTCCTTCATGTGAAACAGAAAAAGCATCCCAAATTTCATGGGTAGTTTTACATGAAGAAATTTTGTTTAATTCAGCATCTCCTAAAGAGAAATATAATTCATTTGTGGCTTTATAATTGTTATTGTAGGCCGTCTTGGTTGGGTCATCCCAAGTAATTATACCAGTACAAATAATATTATACTCATCTATAATTGAAGACCAAATTTCAAAACCCGTACTTTCTAAATGCATTTTCATTTTAATTTTCCATTGGGATAATTAGTTCAATTAAATAATGGTGGTCTATTTCTTGCAGCACCTTCCAGTCTATTATTCATAATAATGAAATAATTTTAATGATCCGTAAATTTAGAATTAACATAAATTTACAGATATTTAAAGTACAACTAAATTCACAGATGAATAGTTTAAATAACAGTCTTTAATAACCTCCTTAAATACCAAATGTTGGTCGGAGTAGATTACTCAAGAGGGGGGGTGAATTGAGTATTTATAAAAATTTCTGTTGAAATTTTTTCCTAAAAAGGTTCCCCAATAAAATTTAATACAACCCGATTAATAAAGCTAATACAGTTATGAATGTTTGATTGTTCAAATAACTTCTCATAAGATTGATTAATTCTTAGTAATCTAAATATGAGTTATTAATATTAATTTTGAAGGTATTCTAATAAGGCAAAACAATTATAACTTCCATACAATATTAACTATCAAACTAAATATAGTGATTTCTGAATTATATAGTAAAGTAGAGAAAAAATAAAATAAACAACACAGTGGATAAAAGAAGTAGTTCATTCTAAATCTAAGACCTAATCCACTCCACTTGGTGATCACCTTCTACAAAGAAGTTTATATTAATAAACATGATCCAAACCCTTGATCAGGGTAAACAATAGTGCACAGGAATGTCCAGGTCACATGACCTTTTCCAAAGTTCTTCGTCGGTAAAAACTAACAGGTCACACAAGAACCTATTCCACACTTATCTATGAGGATAAACAAGTGTAAAATGATATTAGAGGAAGGATATCTTGTATCCTATAGTTTAATATAGGAGATAGTGTGTGTATATAATACATACACCCACACACAACTCAAAAGAAAAAAATACACAATAGAGAAAAGATGATGAGATAAATGTTAGAAGTTCTATGAGTGTTAATCAATGAAACTCTATACTTCTAGAATGAATCTGATGCAAGTATCAAGTCCTCTAGAGAGAAACAGAGCATCGCATGTCCGGTGCTCTGGTTTGTAGTTAGATTTAACTTGTGTTCTTTGTGGAGTTGGTATTATAATGATTATTTGGATATGGTATTTGGTATTCCATATTTTCGATTTGATAATGCTTTTTGTGTTCTTCAGATATATCTTGGTGCATGTATCAGTCCACTTTTCAAGAATTCTCGCACTTCTTCTACACCCTACTACTCGCCGTTTGTTTTAGGGAAACACTTTTCTTTTAATTCATGGAGTGCATGTGTTGGAGATATTAGTATGTAGGTATCCTAAAACTCATACCTTGTAATGTCAGGTGACATGTCTACAATGAAATATTATTTATGTCAGTTCATTTAAAAGACTCAAATATGACCGTTATAAATTAAATTGAAAATGATAAAACATATAAAAGAACGGTGTCACAGTCTGTCTAGAAATGGTGTCACTTGGAAACGGTGTCATCAAGAAATAGTGCATTATTCTTCTCCTTTGAGAGGCAAGAAAGTCATGATGGTATAATTGTATTTAGATTATGAACTGGTAGCATAGATGTGTTGTTACAATCACGGTGTCTGTTGATTTTCCATACTTTGAACGGTGTCACAACAATGGAAGCAAGGAACTGGTGTCTAGGTCACAGTGTCTAGGTCACAATGTGTGGATCACGGTGTCTGGGTCATGGTGTCTGGGTCCTTTTCTAGAAAACCATAATCAGTTTCAGACTCATGGTTTCTCAAACTTAACCAAATATATGTATATAGATTTAGCAGTAATATTCACCGAATGAATTGGACATAATCATTCATAAAAGAAATAATTATAGACCAAAGCTAACTATAGTTTACAATAATCAGTAATGATTTATAGGAACTAAGATCTTCGGAAATTTTATTTGAAGAATAATGAAACAAAGAATATCGACACATGATATGAGATAGATTAAACATGAGTAACAATTTGTGATCATTAAAACATGATTAAAACATGAGGATTGAAACAAATTTTAAATTAAATTTAAAATATTTTATAGTAAAATTAGTTCATTTATATTTTATTTTAACTAATTTATTCCATTTGAAACTATTTTATATTAAATTTTGATAATAAAACATTCTATATATATCATAATTTTTCCTTTGGAAAGTCACCCTTTCATCACATCTTCAGTTTAATTTTAAATAGAATTCTATAACACATTTTAATTAAATTGGAAGAAATGGATACTATATTTTAAATATTAATAATATAATTTATCTATTAATTAATCCTTAATTGTTGAAAATAATTTATAGTGAAAATATTTAAAATTAAATACCGTGGTTAAGATGAAAATGTGTTTCATGGGTGTTAAACTATGTCGATAAAGGTTTGAAATGTCCTGAAACTTTTCAATCATAATTTTTTTTGGAAATATTTATATCTTATAACAAATAATGTTCTATAATTAAAAATATTTTAGGATTTTGGATTCAAAAAATTTGATTATAACTTCATCCTTTCAAGCCACCCTGGGCGGATGGGCCACTTAATGGCTGTCATTCCCACTGGGTCTACGGGCCATGTACTAAATAAATAAGGCTTGATGGGTAGTAAATCCCCTTGGTGGGGGTTATGGCATGCCTTTCCAGCATGTGGGATTTTTTTTTGTTTGTTTAGTGTAAATTTACCCCCAAGAACCTAATATATAATAACTAATCATTCTCTCCCAATAAGAGATCAAATTATTTAACGTGCCTATTTGTATTATTTCTTATTCCTCCTCCTTCAAAGATTATGAAGATATATTAATATAATGAAAAATTATATAATATATACTGTTATTTTATTATTTTAATTTTATAACCCTTGTTAACCTCTACATCCATCAGATGGGAAATGAAACTATTGGTCACATATATGGTGGACTACCGCCTCACGAATCGATATAATTTGTTTTCCATCACTATATTTCAAGGTCGGATATAAGGATGGATATAAAATATTTATATGCTATTTTTGATAATATTATACATTCAAAGTTATTATAAAACCTATACATTCTTAATTTCCATTCCACGGGGGATATGATATTGTTCCTCATGTGTAGAGTGAACTACAACATCGAAAAGAGTTGTGATTTGTTTTTTAATTACATATTACATGTATGTTAGTATTGTTAAAATTAATGAATATATGTGATATTTATGAACTAAAAATAAATATTTAAATATAATATCACAAATAAATTCTTACCTTCCAAGCTGATGGAAAGAAATAATGTCTCTCGTTTGAATGTGTGGACTACCTCCTCCACATAATGATGTGAAATGTTTTTTATTTTATTTATAAATGGATGGTAATAAGGATTTATTTGATTAATAAAAATGATATAAATGAAGTAAAAATTTTCAGGTAAAATTTAATTATAATTTAATTTAATTTTTTCCATCCATCATGATGAATTGAAACAATAATCCTGCATACGTACAACCAACAATCTCATGAAATTGTGTAATCCATTTTCTACCACTAACATTAATAGATTACTCAATGTAAATATATAATGAATAAATGTTTTAGTTTTATAATGTTTAAAATTCTAAATGTTCTTTAATCATGATCAAATTAAATTTTCCACAATTATAAATCTAAAACATACATGAAAAATAATGCAATTATCACCTAAAATATCACATTTAACAAAGAATTGCTAACAAATAGGTGATAAAAGACTAGAAGTAAATAATATATACTATTAGATATACAAATATCATTCATTAATAGATTTATAATAAAAAATATTTATTATAAATGAGATTCGGTCACACATAGAGGAATTCAAACCTGAGTTAAGGGTTTCTCATCTCACTTTAACTTTTATGATGCATATGAAAAATTCACCACTTATTCCTTAATGTGGTGTATATAATTACCATATTTACATGTTATATAATGAATCTATTAATCTTCATGTTATTTAAATTTAAATTTTATTATTATTATTATGGGTTTTGAAATTCAGTAGTTTTCATAGTTGTGAGGGTTTATTTCATAATCTCATCATTTTTCACAATTTTTTTTATTTAAATCATCATTGGGGGAATTATTTTATATTAATATACTAAAATAAATATATTTTATTCTAATATGTTCATTAATGAAATTTTTTATGTAATAGTACTATTTCTATCTCTTTTGAACTTAAAATTATTCATAAAGTGTTTTTAATAAAATCTAACATTATTTGTCCTTTAAGATGAAAGTACTTATTTCTCAAAAATGAATTTTTTTTTATAATGTTTTTTAAAGAAAAATCAAACATTTTAAAATTTATTTATAAAGGAAAATATTACCATTTTTAAATTTTAATAATTTTTTAAGCAATCTTCATGTCTTTTTTAAAAATAAGGATTTTTTGGTTATTACCCAAAATGATAAAGGAATAATTGTTTAAATTTTTATGAAATGAATGGAATTTTTCACCATAATGACAAATCAATGTTTTAAATATTATTTTAAATGTTTCAAAAGTAATTTTTATAGAAAATAATTTTCCATATTTTTTATCATTATGTTTTAACAAGAAATTTTTAATGATCATGGGTTAATTTCACCATTAAATGATTTTAATGGTGTTTTTATGGTATTTAGATTCATTGAAAAAATCTATCATTAATTTTAATTTTTATCCACTGGTAATATTTCGTATTGATATCCTCCTTTTTCATTATTTTTTTTATGATCTGTTTGACAGAGGATGTAATTTTTTATTACCATTATCTATTTTATTTTCTAGATGGTTTATGATTAATTTTATTTGATTGGGGTAAGTATTAATATTTTTTATATTAGTTTTCCAATAATTTTTTTATTGATTTTTTTATCACTAATTTCATTTTAATAATTCATTGGAATTATTTTCTAATTATTAGAGAATGTATATAGAAAACCCCTTCTGGAATTGTCAAATCTCCTATGAAAAATCAATAGGTCAAATTAGATGGGTTTCTATCTATGGATTTAAAATGTATTATGAATTATCTTGGAAATATGTTTCAGATTTCCATAAATATACAATCCCTAATTATGAGAATATTTTTTGATGTTCATTTTATTATTTGATTAGTTAGAGTATAAAAGGATATGTTTCATGATTATTTGATAATTTATATGACCTTAGTTTATCACAATTAATTAATTCCATATTATGATCTAGTTCTTATTTATATGGAATGGGATTTGGTTATTTACCATTCCATATTAGTTAAAATTATCTAATAAATATAGCTTCCAATGTATGATTACCATTACTGAGTATCTGAGAACACCATTTATTATGTTTTATTTTCCCCAGGATTGAAATAACTTGGCCCGAATGACTTTAAACCCAATAGTTGGACTGGTATCCACATGGCCTCTAGTTGACCTCCCAATACACATAAGTTGGTTGACTAGTAACACATGTAAAATAATGGTACTATGAGGAGGATATACCCTAATAATTAGAGCATCAAAGCAATATTATAGATAATAAGTGAATCATTCAATAGTGGAAGCAGTATAAATAAAGTGAGAGAAATAGAAGATAAATATAATAATAGAATAATAATATCCCACTCCAATTATAAAATCATTCAATCATGTTCATTTGAGGATATATAATATATATATAAAACATACAATTATAGAGACAACATAGAGTAATGCATGAACAAACAAAAAGAATAAAAAATCTCCAGGGTCAGTTTCCATGAGCATCCTGGGTACTAGCTCAGTCATGTACTCCTAACCTCTCATGTTCAATGAAAAAACAATAAATGATCATGGACCTACAAACATGAGGTCTACTTGAGTACCCCATTGCAATTGTCTCTTGAGCATGATGATAGATATTCTCAATAGGCCTATACCAATGGTGTCTAAAGAATAATGTAGTTTGTAAATATAAATTAAAATAGTGAGAAGTTATATTAATTAAGCCAAAAATAAATAAAATTAAATGAGTTGGCTCGTGTTCCTAAGGGACACCTAGCTGACCATGTCTGCTTCGTCCAAATCTAGAATGTCTTTGAATATATATATATATCGTTGTGTGTGTTTATTTATGTATATTCACTATTACTATAAGATTTGTTTTATTCATATATATGAATATATAGTATTAGCTAGTACCCAAGGTATAACTAAGGTGTCCATGCATAGTACTACTTAGAAAAATAACAATGGTATCTAAATAATAAATAATTTTCATCATGTGAGAGGATCAAAATCAGTAAAGGAAACCATTTCGGTGTCATGTTAATTATATAAGGTCACGTTCAATATCATATATAACATCAGGGAAGGTCATACCAAACCTCTTAATCTAGGGGACATGGAACATTATCCCAAAAACCCATGATATATGAATATATGACAACATCCTCAGCCAAGGGGGTGTGACATTCCTTGGCTAATGACCATACTCAATTTACCATTTGTCATTAATCAATGCAAGGTAATAATATAACCCTATAATTGCCAATTCTGACATTCCATAAAAGAGAAATAAGAATTTCTCAAGGCATAGTAGGCCTTTTTATTGTAATTCATTTACATTGAAAAACATGAAATTTGTTAATCCATGCCACTAATACAATTCATTTAAAAAATAATAAGGTACATTCCCCTAACTCGTAAAAATTTTAAAAGAAAGGTCATGTACATAAGTATTAAATATAAAATTTAATTATAAATAAGGTGAAGTCCATGTCTATAAGCATGCCATATCATAAACCATGTATATTGGAGGATGGATATGAATATAACAAACACATATAACAATTCCTAAATACATTAAGAGGTCCATTCCCATTTAACAATGTAATTACCCCATTTAATCAATGCATTTTATTTAATAGGGCTGGACACCTCAAGTGTCGTTTAATAATTAAACTGGGGAAATATTATCATTCATATGTACTAGGTTTGAGTCGTTATCCATTACATTATTTCATATCATTACACCATAAATGTTTATTTATTAATACACATTAAATATAATTATTGGTGTTTGAAACAACGCCCAAATATGAAAGTTCAATTAGATAATCATAAACTAGGGTTAAGGTTTATAAACAACTCACCTCAAGGGGGTGGGTTTGGTTGAGTTGAAGAACATATAATAGTTTAATTATAATCGTAATAGAAATATTATATAAGGAATTGGTTCTAGATAGTTTATTTCACATTTTGGATTTAATGAATGGGGATCTAACATGCTGCATAATGGCATAAATTATAAATGATCAATACATTTGGGAAATAGTTATAGACCACCTACCTCATTCTTAGGATGATTCAATCATCCTATATTGTAGAAATTAATCATTATGGTTTGAGAGAAATAAATTAGATGGATGAATGTTGTGGAAATAGGTAATATTTTCTTAAATGAAGATCATTCCAATTTTGGAGAAGGAAACCAAGAAATGAGGAAGGGGGAGTCGTAAACCTATTGATATGCATCCAATGTGATAAACGACGCACAAAATAGAAGCTGGATGTTAAAGATATATCCATGGATGGAGGGGATGAGGTGGGAACATCATGTAGGGGCTTCTATGAATGGATGGGAAGAAAAAAGGAGGGGGGAATCATAAAATAAATAGTGGAAAATTGTAAAATCACCAATGTTAAATAGTTGTTTGATTGGACACATTTTTTGAAATATCGTGCACCAACAATTAAGCATCCTCTTTATATGACAGAAACCATACATGGTTAGGATTCACAGTTTTATCTTCCCATGTGACAACCATGGGGTAATACTTATTATGTACCACTAAGGGTTCAATCTAGGGTTATAGTTTAGAAAAACCATGTGAAACCCTTTCAGATCACTCAAGTACACAAGTACCAAGTCGTATAACCACTTAACCCATCATATGATTTAAAAAACCTATTCCCATCAAGAATTGGGGTCGTGCAATTGACCTGAAAGGTTAGACTAATAGTTTTCCAACCGTGGGCCTCATGCTTCCTTCCCATAAACTGGTTTTTTCATAGCTCGACACTTCTGAAACACAATAGAACAACTGAGGAACCTCCCATACCTTAAAACCACTCTAAAAGAAAAAAATTTAAATGTGCCGATCTTGAAATTACATACCAATACCTAGTCTAAAATTTTGTGTGTACACTGAAATGAAAATTCTAGTTCCATTAGAAAATGTCACCCTATCGAAAAACACATCCTTACAACCTCCCCACCATAGAATATCTCATCATGATGAATCCTTAAGGTAAAACAAAAGAACACTTGATCTACCTAGGTCATGCCGGTAAATTCAAATAGTCATGTTATGTGTCCAAATTCCCAAATAATCTATAATAATATCATTTTCATTTTTAAATGGTACATAAACCATTGAATCTTGAGCCTATACATTCACTTCAAACTAGAAAATTTAGGAAGTGAATGGTTGAGCCTGCCTAGTTAATATTGAAATTGTGGGTGCCCTAGACCCAACTATGTCATACTTTTTATTACCATTTCATGTATATAGTTAGTTATACATAATGTTATCTTACCATTATAGTGTATAATTTTCTGTGTCCACTATTCAATGGTAATTTCCAAAGGTTAATTATCGTGTCGAGAGAATAAAGTAGATCCCAGGCTATAATGAGAACCTCAAGATACAATGACAGTAATATTAAATATATGTTCTATAGACTAGATAAATCTTACTCACTGGACATAGAAGTTGTTTGACTATCAGGTGCTGGGGGCTCATAAGCATTGAGACTTCTTCTCATGAAGTTCATACTTGGTGATCTCTATTAGTGAGATAATGATAACAGACCCGCCAACAGGAACACCACATGTTTTGGGTGTCATTGGTCATTCTTATATATGGACATGTGTATTGGTCTCCTATCATGATACCACTACCAATGTATATCATTTGATTGCATACTTAGATGCAAGGAAAAAACCATGGTATTGAAATTGTGGCGAGGTAGCTTGTGTTGGGTGTGTCTTTGTTGGTATGACATTGGTTGAATGGTCAAGAATGGGTTTGTTGATTTTGAGGTTAGGAAGTTGTATATCTCAGGCATGGTTGATCAGAATTGTGCTGCCTTCATAAGTCTTTGGCCAAAGTATTATAATGGTAAATCCATCTGGACAAATCAATAAAAAATAAATAAATAAAAGGACGATGAGATATTTAATGACATAGATATTATAGTACATAGTCAGTGTTTGTAGTTTGGTATTCGTTGCTATAACTATCCTTATCTCTTTAGGGGGCATGATGGGTTTATAGAATCTACTCTGGGTCTGTGGATTTTATTCATTCCTATCGAGATAAAGACCTCGATGGTCACACACAATAGCGCATTCAAGAATCATTCCTATTCAGTTGGATAGGTATATGGACATAGTGGGCCCCACTCGACGGTCCGTGTTTTTTCCAAAGTATAGATCGCCAAAATAATTAAATAAATTCATTAATATTCAAGTTATGAATATTTGGGATTGAATTTATTTAAAGTATTTACAAGTTTAGTAAATATGAGAAAGTATTAATTGAACGAATTTTATTTTAATATTCAAGGATCGTTTAATATTAAGCAGGTTAGAGAGTAGAGTTAAATGGATCGGTTTTTATCACATAATATATTTTATATATATTACGAGTATCAAATAAAATAATAAATAATAATAAAATAGTTTAGTTCCTCAAAATTATTTATTTAGTGGATGTTGAAATAAACGGGAGGCCAGGGAACCCAATTGGGTATTTTGCAATGCCACTATAAATATAAGAGGTAGCTCTCTCTCATGGGTGGACATTTATACTATTCAATAATTTTCATGGAATGAAAATGAGATCCCCTCTATCCTCCCACTCTCTAGAGAGAGAATCTCTCGATCCCAGATGCTCGGTTCAAGAAATCTCTCAAGCATCGAAGTAATCTCGATGCAGTGATCGCCAAGACATATATTGTGTCATCGCATCTCCGCGCTAGTGCCTAGAATTTGACGATCGATGAACCTATGGGTTTTTGAAGCACATGTGGATGATCTAGAGGGTTCATGCTTTGGATCCTTCTAGCAATGATCACCATCGACGAGTTGCAGTCGACCAAAGATTCGGATTTGAAATGGGAACATTTTCATTTTTATTTTGTGTTCCTTATAATTTACATGAGATCTTTGGACCTTTCCGGCGCTCGGATCGTTGGCGTCGACAAGTACCGTCAAACCGCCGATGAAAAAGTTTAAAATCCACGCTCCACCGGCTTCCGCTGTGTGCCCCAGAACCTTTCAGTGGTATCAGAGGGATCATATAAACTTATAGAGCCTTGAAAATTAAATTTGCAATACAATTAAATATAGGGTTCAAAAAAGGTCTCATCAGTTCAAACCGCACATCAATCTAATCTCGAACGGACAAGATATTTCCATTTTAAATTTTTAGATTAGATCAAATTTGTATTTTTGACCACGGGTATTAATTTTAATCATTTTTAAGAATCGATCAAGTTTAGATCAGTTCATCGGATATAATTAAAATGTTCAAATTATATTTTTATTTTCAATAGTATAATTTTCATAATAATAAATTTATTATTATAATAATATTTATTTTATTGTTATAATAATATAATAATAATAAACTATTATTTTATGATGATAATTTTATTTTTAATATCTTAAAAGGTTAAGTAGCCTTTAAGAAAATTTTGGGACTGGAATTTGTTTTGGGAATACATGACTCAAAATAAAAGGGGAGGAGACTTTAGAAAAGGGGGGAAAAGACCTAAAAGGGTAAGAGACTTAAAAGTAAATAACAAATAGAAGGTTTGTTGGGGGCTAGCATTGTGGAAAATCAAATACAAAAAAGGCAGGGCAGGGGACCGTGTGGACCCCCAGTCGGTGTCTTCCACAGCATGCAAGGCAACAGCAGCCTGGCGCCACATATCCAGACATCGAGCCACTGGAACAGGCAGTCACCGCCGGACCTGGCAGTCACTGCCGGCCTCCTCCCACGGTCGAGCTCCTCGCCGTCGGCTCCCGTTCTGCATCCTGTGGTATGTAGCAAGGACGCCACAGCATAGGGGGGCTCCACCTCACGCAAGGCCACACAACCCATGGATCCCATCCTAGCCCCCTCCCAGCTGGCTCAGCGCACCCATGCATCTAGTCCATCCCTCCCGGCCGCTTCCAGCCTGAACCCAGGCTGATCCCGGCCATTGCTCGCCTCTCCCGTTTGCCTGACTAAACTGCGCCACTGCCTTTCCTCCACCCTGTAGGCTCGTCCCTCCACACTACAAAACTGGTTGCTCCAGCATCCTCTAACCCCGCAAGGTGCACCTACCAGATGTCGGCACTGCAATAGGCCACCCGTGGGCCTCCGCCACTCTGACCCAGCTTCGGCCAGATCTCGGCCAAACACCGCCATGGCCTTTCGCCTTGCCTCCCGGCAGCGGCTAGGACGCGACACAACCAGCCTGCCACCCAATAGCTCCCCTCGATGGCGCGCTGCCCAGGGTGCCCTCCACATTGGCATCCAGTCCCCCACAACGGCATGACGCGGTCGCTGCCCACCTTGGTACCCCGGGTGGACCGGGCCAACCAGGTACAGGTTTGGGAGGATCGACACTTTGCGGGTTTGTCCCAACCCACAGAGGCCCTACAGTGACGTTTTTGACCGACCAATTAAATTAATCAAAAATAATTAATTTTATTTATTTATTTTTAGTATATAAATTTGATTAACTAAAATTAATTTTAGTTAATTATTTTAATACCCGGTATATTAATTAATTTAATTTTTCAATGACATTAAATTAATTAACAAATTTAATTTTGGCATAAAAATTAAATTAATTAGAGGACCGATAAATAATTAAATTATTTTAAATATTAAATTCATTTAATTTAATTTAGATAACCCGCGTACATAATTAATGGAGTTTAATTTTATCACACATTATTATACCTGCATTTTGGTCTTGAGCTTCGACGTGTGTATGTTGTATTTTATTTAATTAATTATTTTAATTACATGAAGTACATGTAATTAATTAAATGATGGTCTTTGTATCTTCTTCTTCCTGTTAAAATGTATAAGGGCATGCACTCCCAATTAACATGATGTAGATTTATTCCCGTAGTCCCCCTCGCCTAAGCGCGATTATATTTGTATTTCGGATGAAGATGATGAACGACACGAACCCTACCAAAACGAGGTGATTCACATTGATCAATATGATGCAAGACAACACATGGTTCCCGCAAAGATGAGGTGGTACGCCAAGACGTGACGTGGACCTCGCCAAGACAAGGCGATGCTGCAGAAGAGACACAAACGTACAAAGCAAGGGCCAGCTGCATTATGAGTCAAGCTTCGACTCAGGAAAGATGCCCTTAAGGCGTTTATATTTTCAATACCAGTCGGGTAATAGTTTAGCTTTATGCATTTATTTATTATTTTATGCATTTTTACACAACAGTAAAATACATAAAATAATATATAATAAAATGCATAAAAAAGCTGTGTATGTTTTTCTATTAATGTTCAGTTATGAGCGCAATAACATAGATGAAAAAGTTTAATAAAAATGTATTAAATTCATTAGGAGAAACCAATAAACCCTCAATGTAATGTTAATTCACCATAGCCTTACATCATTTAAGTTTGAGCATTACTGAGTGTTTGGGGTGCCGATCATGCCATTTATGAGGGGGGCTCTTACTACCAGGGAGTTATTATTAGGGTGATGGGTCTACATAACTACAATTGGAGCAAATAAATAGCCATAGCTAGCTTGTTAAAATTTTAAAGGCAAGCTTTGAGTAAATCAAGTTATGATTTTTGAAGCTGGGACATCACTCAACAGATCAAAGAACCGCGAGTTAATGCAGTTTACCAGCCAAAGACCTACCTTGAACCCAACAAGTTGTGGTGTAGACATAACTTGTAGACAATGAGGGAGGTTCAGGAATCCCTTCCACTAGAATACTCAAGAGTATTTCAATTCTAATACATAGGGTTTCTATTATTTGATAAAAATAGTGGGATACATTTAACGATTAATCTAATCGGTAATGTCAAATTCAGTAATCAACATAAATGTACAGTCTTCTAAAGTTTAATTTGTAAAAATGGAAAGTAATACCACAATTAAAACTGGGATAAATATTAGACAAATTTAATGTCTAAAATAAGAACTAATTTCAAATATATTATAGACGCTTGTGCATAATATTACAATATCGAAATTCAAGGTTCTTGTGTCCCAACCTGTTAAGCCACCTCAGCAAGCGAGGGTGTAAAACTACTTACAAGAGACTCAAGAATCAAGCATATGATGGTTCTTTCTTAATGTTATCATCAATGTCTGATGTTAGTTGTGGTTCTACATCATGACATGGATGATGTTACATGAAGTCTCGTCTCCAAGAAGTTTCCAAGGAGATAGCTAAACAAGATTTGAATGTGATGATGACACTCACTTTGTGTAAAGTGAAGGACATTTTAAAAGTGTTCATGCCATCCCATATTTATAACTTTTACACCCAATTAATCTAGATTCATTTAAGGATACAACCGAACTATATAGATTAAAGTGCTTCACTACTGTTAAGGTAACATTCTCCATGTAATTGGAATATTAAAGAAAATATCATCTTTTGTTCTTATGTAAAATATATTGAAAGACAAGGCGAACAAAACCTATAGAAAGTTACGCCAAAGGCACCTTCATCCAATCCTTCAATGAATAGAGGTTGGTTATTTAACAGGTGGTTATTTTCATCACATATTGAAATAAATTTATGGATGTTTATGAAATGCAATGAATTGAAATACAAGAAATGTGTACCCAATTTTTGTTCTGTTAATATTCATTAAATAAAATTAATGTTTCTCACACACTTCTTGGTAATTGAATACAATATGAAAATAACATATGTGTATTTAAATACAGTAACCAAGTAAACATATGAACATTATAAGAAAGAATGTGTCTTCTCTAAGAAGCTGATAAAGGGTGATTCTAAAGTCAGCGGTGAGAAACACATAACTTATAATGGCCAAGTGAATGATTCAATTTGAAAAAGTTGTTGATTATAACCAAAATATTTATCTCATGTTCCCATTTGGTCATAATGAGAAATTATTCCAAGATTTTGGAATTAATGTTGTTTGTGGTGACATATTCAACAAATAGTTCACTGGTACTTGAATCAAAGGCAATACATGATGAATATAAAATGTAATATCTACCCTGATATGGCAAGATGATTCCTCGTAAAGTAAAAAATATAATTGGATGTCAAGAATATACCCAGTATGGTATTTAGGCACATCACAGCTAATCACCTTTGGTATTATTGACATCCTTAGTTTAGAAAAAAAAACCTTAAAAAATAAAGGTATTCCACAAAGCATCCAAGGTTAGATCAACACGGGAGCGAGAACTATTCCAAAGAAAGCTACAGGTAAAGATAATTCATAAGATTCCTTTAAGATATCAAAGAATGTAATAGTGAAGTATATGTTTGTTTAGAAGATACGAGTTCCTTCAGATCGGCATGCCGAAGAATATCTTGACCAAACATTCATCGATCATGATAATATAGTGGGGAGTAATACCAAAACGTGTATTACCTTATCTACATCATGAAATTTATGTTCATAAGGAGGATCAATGTTGAGTCTTACATGTTTACATTGATCAAAAAAAATGTAGCATGGAGAAATTCCTAAACTCAAATTTTATACATCAAAGTTATGATGTATGTTTAATCAATGTTGCAACTTGTAGAAACATCCATTATATTTCATGATGTGCTTTGAAAATAACGACATAAACCCATAACCAATATGAAAAATAAAATGAAAAATATATTTCATAAGATTCATTGTATGATGAAAATCCATTATGTCATAGATCATTTGTTAGGATGTAAAGAGTTTGTTAAGATATAAACAAACATGCATCAAGCTGAACACATGGTGCATCTAAGTAATTATCCTAACTGTTTCTTAGGATATTACATAAATACATAAGATAGAAAATATGTAGTCAATTATTAGACTACATTTCTATATAAGGGTGCATGTATCTATTAGAGATAGTAGGATTTTAATTGACATGAACATAGTTAATGCTCAAGAATAAAAAATGGTTAGCATAGGGACAAGTTCCACAAATACATGTGGAATAGGCATGTTCCAATGACATAAGATGAATAGGAAGAATGATACCATGGTGGGGGTTTTATATTCACCATGGACAGTGATATATTATTCATTAAGAATAATAATTCTGACAAGTATGCAGTATATTTATATAAGCTAAGATTGACAAGATCAATTAAAATTCAATAATGGATTCCATGTATCAAATTTCAAATTTTCTTATAAATTGAATACTATGGTGGGTATTCAAATGAGAATATACATGGATGGTACAATCCTAGTACCAATATGGATCGATTGGTTATACCAAGTCGGTATTCCTAAATTCATTATAATTTTACTTGTCATAGCTAACCTATAACATCATTAAATTGGTCATTGGATATCATAATCATCTTTTGTGGAAGGTGTCTATAAGACACAACCAGAAAGAGATCATGACATCATATGATAAGGGATTCATGTTACTAAAATTGAGTTCTGAATTAAAGTAAGCTACAAGATCTCATAGAATTCATTTAGAATGAATCATTTCCATGTGTCTACCAAATGTCAGTGGGAGATCCAAAGTTTTCCAATAGAAATATGTTCGGAAATATATGGAAAACAGAACATGATCTTAAAGTTAGATAAGATCATGTTAAAATTAATTCTCAAATGATTGAATTAAAGTATAAACCTATTTTCTAGGAAACTAGATCTATTTAGGTAGATATAACGGTTTCATGGACCTAGTAAATCATACATAAAGTGACATTGTATTGAAAAATACATGTTGGAACAATTCAAGTTTAGAATTGTTTCCAATGTCACATGGCTTAATCTCTCTAGGTTGACATGTTCAGAGCATGGGAAGAGATTAATGTTGTGAATTTAGTTCCATACTCTTTAGCGATGGATCAATCACATATTCCATAATATGTACAATAATTTATATTTCAAGGATATACTTTATAGTAGAAAAATATCAATTATATCCAGGAGCACTTTAAGTGATGATTTTAGAACTATCATCATGTACTTTGGAATGTAGAAATGATATATACCTGGTATGTAGAGAAGAAGGTATACTAGTTATGGTGGGACACAAACTAGTCATCCTTAGATCAATTTGATCTAGTATCACAGTTATTCTAAGGCGATGAGCGAGTCAAGATCATAAAAATTCAATGGTATCTATATCTATAAATACATAGTACGTTGAAATTTCTAATGCAGCTAAGAAGTATTTAAATGCAAGGATTTGTTTTATTTCATGGAATCACACCTAGTGAGAAAAGTATTATCATAATGTAAATTATGATATTCTTAATAGCTATGTTGTCATCTTATGAAAATGTAAAAAAGTGATATACTCAAAGATACCTTATCTTGATAAGTTTTACTCAAGGAGATGAGGTCGGATATAGGAGATAATCCACATGAAATGTGGCAGGCACAACAGTTAATGCCATTACTCATCAGAAGCATTATATTTATCATGTGAGTAGCTAACAAGGCTGGTTAGCAAGTTGTCTCTAGAGCAAGTGGGAGTGTTGAAATAGTGGGTTCCCTTGACCCAACTATGATGTACTTTTGAATACCATATCATGTATACAGTTAGTAATACATAATGTTATCTTACTATTATAGTTTATACTTTTTTGCCTCCAATATTATAATGGTAATTTCCAAAGGTTAATTGTCATGTCGAGGGGTTATAGAATATCCCAGGCTATAAAGAGAACCTCGAGATACAATGTCATTAATAATAAATATATGTTCTATAATTTTGATACATCTTACTCACTGGACATAGAAGATGTTTGACTATTAGGTGCTTGGGGCTCAAAAACAAGGAGACTTCTTCTCATGAAGTTCGTACTTGGTGATCTATAATAGTGATATCATGAGGATAAACCCGCCAATAGGAACACCATATGTTTTAGTTGTCAATGGTTGTTCTTATATACAGACATGTGTATGGGTTTCCTGACTTGACACCATTACCAATGTATATCATTTGATTTTATACTTTGATGCAAGGAAAAAACTATGGTATTGAAGTCATGGCTAGGTAGCTTGTCTAGGGTGTGTTGTTGGTGGTGTGGCATTGGTTGTCAGGTCAAAAAGGGATTTGTTGCATCTGTGTTTAGGAAGTTGTATATATTAGGCCTGGTTGATCAGGATAGTGCTACCTTTATAAGTCTTTGGCCAAAGCGGTAAAAATGTAAATCCATCCAGATAGATCAACAAATAATAAATCAATAAAAGAATGATGACCTAAGTGTGTGTCCTACTTTATGAGATATTTAATGAAAAATAGATTATAGTACACAGTCAATGTTCGTAGGTTGGTAGTCGTTGCTATGACTATCCTTATCTCTTTAAGTGCAATGATGGGTTGCTAGAATCCTCTCTTTGTCTATGGATTTTATTAAATGCTATCGAGATAAGGGGATAAAGGGTCACAGAAAATAGTGTATTCAAGAATCCACCCTATTCAGTTGAATATGTATATGGACAGAGTGGGCCCCGCCACAGGGTCTGAGTGTTTTCCAAAGTATAGATCACAAAAATAATTAAATAAATTCATTAATATTAATGTTTTGAATATTTGGGATTGAATTTATTTAATGTATTTACAATTTAATAAATATGATAAAATATTAATCGAACTAATATTATTTTAATATTTAAGGTTCATTTAGTATTAATCGGGATAGTGAGTCGAGTTTAATGGCTCAATTTTTATTACATAATATATTTTATATATATTACAAGTAATTGATAAAATAATAAATGATATTGACATAGTTTTTTTTATCAGAATTATTTATTTAGTGGATGTTAAAATAAACGGGGGGTCGGGGAACCCAACCAGGTATTTTACAATGCCACTACAAATAGAATATGAGGCTCTCTCTCATGGGTGTCCATTCATACAATTCACTAATTTTCATGGAGTTAAAATGAGATCTTCTCTCTCCTCCTACTCTCTCTCGAGAGAAGCTCTCGATCCAAGAATCTTAGATCTTGAAATCTCTCAAGCATCGAAGTCAACTGGATGTGGTGATCATTGAGACATCGAAAGCATCGTCGGATGTTGGTGCTTCCTCCTAGAATTTGATGATCGACGCACCAACGGGTGTTTGAAGCACATGTGGAAAATCTATAGGGTTTTTTCTTTGGATAATTTGTGCAATGATTTCCATTGATGAGTTATAGTCGACCCCTACTTCAGATTTGAAACAGGTACGTTTTCATTTTTAGTTTGTTCTCCTTATAATTTGTGTGAGATCCTCAGACCTTTTTGGGGCTCAGATCATCGGCGTTGACAAGTACCGTTGAACCGTTGATGAAATTTTTTAAAATCCCCAGCCCAACAGCTTCCGCTGTGGGCCTCATAACCGTTCAGTTCAAGGCACGATCACCTCATCATCTCTTTCACCACCAGACCTATGGAACTCTCTTCCATGGGTTCTTGAATTTATATTAATATGTCAAAGTATTCCAACCATGTGAATTACAAATCGATGTATATCGGTGTATTTTAATGATGCTATGGGTGTTATTTCCCAACATGAAAATGTAATTACATTTGAGGACACAACAAGATCCACTTTTGAATGAAATGGTTAAACTCTAATCATCAAAGATGAAATTATTTTCACAGGATATGATTCTAATACATTACTAAAATTCACATCACACCTGTCTTAACCAGACAACGTGCCTAAAATGGTTCCTCACTGACCACATTCATAAAAACAATATGAAAGAGAGCCGAGTCACATTTGGTATCCAATTCTAAAAATAATTATCTTAGACATCCATCATAACAAAACCTGAAACAAGGATCCTTCTCATAAGCCACCCCATGTTTACCTCAAGCACAAAAATTAATGACTATAACAAACTACCACTAACATTTATAGACTAAATATTCATTTATTTTGTCATTCCACATCATGAACATAGTTTTATACTCGCTCCAGCACAACTGGATCGTTTACCTCAAAACATCCCCTCTAAGACTGACTGATGCCTATGTTATCCCTAGACTCATCAACATGGGTCTAAATAGTCCATTAAAATTATTCCATACTTTGGTGATCACAAGAGATATGTAAATTCAATTAAGAAATTCCATGTATCAAGAACACTAATATATACCAAGGATAGTCATGTCAATAAACTAGTTGGTGTTTGTTAGTTCATCAAAGGTGTTCCTATTTAGGAAACCTAATATCACATATGAAAAACATACCAAATAACAGACCATATTGTATAAATGTATAACCTAAAGAGTTTATTTATTGAAAAATAAATTCATGTTAGTTTTCTCATCATATAATCGGGGCTCACTTAGTATAATATTGTCTATATCAAGATAGGTGACATGATCATCACTACAAAAAAATGTATACTAATAAGATATCAAGATTTACAAATAAGACCAGAGAAAATTAATCCATATCCAAGATGATTTTCTTCATACAATTTCATGCCAACTATACCTAAATACATGATAAAAGAGCATAAAACCCACCACTAGTCAACTTCTTCCAAAAGAGGTCAGATGCACCTACCAATGCATCTTCTTCACATGACCATGATGAATTTACCTCCTGAGGTATTCCATGATATCAGAAGCATACCCAAAAAAATCCATCCCTAAAATAATAGTGTTTTCATAGGTTACGTACACATCCAACCACATCATTATAATGATGACCTATGTGCACAGTCCAAGAAAAACCCAACAAGAACAAATGGAATTTGAAATATAGGATGACCATTTTGAAATGGTATTTTTATAGTTACCCTCCAACTATATGGTTCCAAATGATAAACCAACCCGATGTGATTCTCTCAACCATATGAGTTTCCATATCATAAAATTATTGATAAATATAACTCATCCCATTCCATTTGATCCATCAACCACTAACCACATTTTTTGGATTTTTTCAACAATTTTATCTAGTGCTAAAATGAATAGGGAAGGAAATATTAATATGATGATCATTGTAGATCAAATTAACATTTAAAAATAAGAATTAAAATCATCTCGTGTTACATATATAGGGTCCAAATAATTAAGAATAATATAAAAACAAGGGTTCATCATGTTAGAGCTCATGATACCTTTTTGCGACATCATCTTCAATATTGGAATAAGACTACTTTTCACTTAACACCTAGGATATTGTACACCTGAGATGACCTATTGTTTGATTGAAAAAAATTAAAGGTAAAACGATTATTACCAAACTCATATAGTTTACAAAACCATTTTAGAAAAATGATACATACTTTGTGTGTTAATGCATACTACCCTAGGATTTCATAAGTAATATAGAACATATAGGATACTACCCAAATAATTATCTTCCATATCTATCCCACTATCATATGGACTATATAATATGTTTATATCTAGAATAATATCACCACATACAAATACAAATTCAGATTACGATCTCCTAAAACATCCAACACTGACAAGGAGGAATAAAAAGGGTTTCACAACAAACAAAGTGGCTGCTTATTCCCTAGGTATGTCGAAGAAATTTTAATTGAGCATTAAATGAAACCCCAGATCATAATGAGGTTTAAATTAGTTCCTGAACACCCATAAAACCTTGGTGTTATATGGTAATCTCAAATTAAACTCGGGACAAATGGAACCTGAATGATACCTGGTTCTTAAAATAGTTCATAATCATTTGTAATGGTTTTAATGTTCTGAGAGAACATCCAACCTTATTCTTGTCCCTTCCCAAAATATAAATAATCAACCATACAATGGGGGTCATTAATGAAATTTTACTAGGATTAATGTTCGAGAATTTATGTTTAGGATATAGGGGAGGGGTATTATATAAAATTCTCACATACCTATTCCTAGGAAAAAATAAAAGAAATATTTATGATAAATGTAAAATAATGGATTCACCTAAAACACCACTTAATATTTATTTTTAACTAATTATACAAATTATTATTTAGTTATTTTAATGTGTGAGTCCCAATATTTAATGATTTAAAATCCTTAGTAACATGGTAATATTGTTCGGTACTTTATTTAGCTATCGTCACATGGAACAAGAATGTTATATAAAACTTCCTTCCATTATTTCTTCATTTACGGACATCCAAACATAATTAGGAAGTTTATCTTCTAAACACCACTTTATACATTATTTAATTATTCATAATATTTATAAATTGGATTAGATAATGAAAATTTCAATTTTAATCTTTAGAGGAATATAACCATCACATTGTAATTGGAATTTTAATTTACTAATGCCGCATATGAGTATAACTCAATAGAAGACAAACTGTGTTTTATTCATTAATGTGTGGACTAGTCAAGTATGATTCGACCGTATTCTTATATGTAACCTCATATAAGTAGCTTTAGACACATTAAATATCTATCCCATTTATAACATAAACATACCCCATGGGGTTATGTATTTTGGAAAATCCAGGTAATATGGGGGTCCCATTATTCTATTTTTGGTTCATCTATATGAAAAATGAAACATTTAAAAATTAAAATTTAAAACACACTTAGTGGGTTATCTCATAATAAACATGTCCCAACTAACCTACTTGTTTCAAAATGTGCATTTTGGAAATTATCCATACTGTTCTTCGTGACTAAGTGATAGAGTTACAATCCTTTATAAATGTAGCCAATTAATTTAGAATTAAAAAAATAAACATCATTTAAATTTATACACAGTTATCATGGAATATTATGTTTATATATGATGGGTTGATTATATGGGTTACCATTTCCCAATTTATAATATTCTCATACTCATTAAAAATTAAAAATTCGAATCAATTTATTTTCAACATGTATGGTTTAGCCTATTCAACCGATGTTTCATGGACCAAACACATCATGAATTGTATTTTATGGTTCCACCATCAATTTATGTGGGAAACACTATTTATGTTGATGTTGAAACTTTAATAACCAATTTTATATAAAAATTATAACAATGTATTATACCGTATGAATAAGATAAAATTTGACCATATAATAATAACACTAATACCACAGAAGTATGATGTCCAGAAAATTATAATAAAAACATCACACATAATTTCGCATAACAGACATGATAATGAAATACTTAAGCAGGTATAAAAAATTAATGTTACTAAAATACCAAACATAGTATATTAGAGGCAAGATATTAAATACACCAGTCACATCTATCAAAGAAAATAAATTTCAAAGAATACACATGGATTTTGAATCTCTATGTTCTTAGGATGATGCATTTAATTCTACATCCTTGTTATACATGGCTAAGTGTAAAATACTGTAAATATCCTAAATCAATAATAGTAAGAGTTAAACATTCACTCTCTGTGATATCATAATTAACTATAGTAATGAACATCATGAACTACAATCTCATCCCTCGATACATGGAATTTTACCCATGTGTGGGTTGATCACTCCCAGACACAACTATTTAACCAGTATAGACACATTCCTTGTCTCTTATCTACCTGCACAAAATAGTAATATAAAATGGAAACAAATCGTCTATGATTCCACTTTGTAAAATTCAATCCCGAGTCACTATAAACCCAGTATTCGTACCAATGACCATGTCACCTCAAGAATGCCTCCCCATATGACCGATGTTGTTGAATAGCAGTGAGGAAAAAATGATAGTGTGGTGGGGATACTATAACATCATAATCAGTGGAGCACATTTGTGTAAGTGAATAATAATTAATCAATCAATAGGATAAGTGGTATAAATTAATACAAGGTAGTATAAGATAAATATAACAAATAAATTGAAAGGGACCATGCCAAAAAGACAAAAATTCTTGTATATCCAAATGAGGCTTCATAATATATATATTGAAAAAACCATAGAAAAGAAAACACATAACAATACTTGAATAAATAAAAAGAATAAAAATCCATCAGGGAGATCCCCATGAGTGACCTGATAAATAGATCAGTCCAATTCTCCCAAGATCCCTTAAATAGTGCACAACACAAGAAACCTTCCACGGACTAATGAACATGTGGTATGTGCAGGTACCATATTCCAATTATGGCCTGAGAAGAGAGTGATATGTGATTGGTAGGCCACCACCAACTGTTTCTAAAGAAAAATACAGTCTATAAATATAATGTAGAAAAATGTACATGTATATTAATAAAGTAGAAAATAATTAAAAATAAAGTATTCTCAGGTTCCTAAGGGACACATTGATGACCATACCTTATTTCTTTCTAATTCGAAATGTCTCTGGACATAAATATAAATATAAATATAAATATATATATATATATATTAATATAGGGAGTTGTATTTAAATATGTGCACTATACCCGTAGCAGTATTTATATCCATATATAAAAAAACATTATATTCCCCAGTACCTGAGGTATAAATATGGAATACAAATGTAATACTACTACTACTACTAATAATATTCTTATAATAAAAAAAATGTAAACTTTTATCAGTATTTGAATCAATAATGGTTGTCATGATGATTATAAATATCAGGACTTCATGCTGAGTATCATGATTAACATCATGGAGAGTCATACCCAACCTCCTAATCTCGTGGTCATGGAATGTCATTCCCAACAGCCTAAGTTATTTGAATGGCATGATAAAAAAATTTAACAATGTGTTGTGCCACTCCATGGCTAATGAACCTAATCAAGGTTCTTTTAGTCATTATTTAATGTAAGGTAATCTCCATACCCTATGAGCACTTAGCATGATGTTCCATAAAAATGTTACTAGCATCGCTCAAGGAATTGTGGATCCCTTTAATGTGATTTATCTACATTAATAAATAGGATATTTTTTAGTTCATGACACTAATGATATTCAGTTAAACAATAATAAGGTTCATTAAAATAATCCATATCATTTATAATAGAGAATTCCATCTTCTAGAGAATTACACAATGCATTTAGTTATTAATAAATGTAAGGCCTAGTCCATAAGAATACCTTATCAATAAACATTTTAA
This sequence comes from Viscum album, assembly GCA_963277665.1. Lineage (NCBI taxonomy): Eukaryota > Viridiplantae > Streptophyta > Magnoliopsida > Santalales > Viscaceae > Viscum > Viscum album. Next base: position 407,560,642 of record OY728150.1, on the reverse strand, counting down.
AGGATGTGGGATATGTGTATGAGCATTCAACATCAAAATTAATTAATATGTTAAGAGGAACGTTCCAATTTATAAAATCAATTTCTTCAATCAATTACCCAATTTTATTTAATTTGATATGGAACATCACAGGTCATTTTATTATTAAACAGTGGAGAGATTGTCATTTATATTTATTAGGTTTGAGTCATTATCCCTTACATGATAGAATATCAATAGACCACAATAAGTGATTTATTAAATGATAATTCAAGATAATAATAGGTGTTTGAATGAATACCCAAGGAGGGTGGTTCAATTAGGTAAAGATGAATACACATCAAGGTGTATAAACAAATCACTCCAAGGGGGTGGTTTGGGTTGACGTGAGCATCCTACAATGGTTTAATTCAAAAAATAAAAATAATATAATATAAGGGATAAGGGTTTACATAATTAATTTAACATTTTAGATACATCTCTTGGGGATTCAGTATGTGGAAAATTGTATAAATTATAAATGGGAAAGACTTTATGGACAATGGTATAGACCACCTACCACTTGATTAGGAAACATCACTCATCTAATATAAAGGCTTGAATCAATTCGGTCTGAGTTTAATTGATGAAATAAGAAAATTACCTAGAAATATGTATAATTATCTCATATAAAGATAGCTTATAGATGGAAAATGAAACCGGGAAATGGGGAAGGATAATTCATATAATTATTGATACACTTTAAACAAGTTGAATAGTGATCAAAATAAAGTTCAGATGATGATGAATTCTCTATGAAAAAAATTAGAGGATGAGAGAACCGCATAGAGAAGATTCTATGCATAGTTGGAAGAAGAAAGTAGGGGAGATCCCTAAAATTAAAATGGGGAAAATCATAATAAAAACCCCTTTAAAGAGCCACAAGGTTTGGAAACATGGCTTAGAAAACTGTGTTCTAACCGTTTGGCATCCGATACCGAGGAGTTACACACCACACGGTTAGGATATATTGTTTGATCTAATATTTCACCAATATTGTTGTTCTAATGGTTATGTGGCATTAATGGTGTGGTTACATGCACTATTTCAGAAAACTATGTATATCACATTTAGATCACCCTTGCATACATTGTAACACCCCGAGATTTTATGAGAAATATTATTTTTAATTTTATTGATGTCTTGTGTTGTACATTACAAAAAAGGGGTATTGCACAACATGCAACCCTAATTTGGCTGCATTACATGCAATCACGACCATCCTCGATAGTGTGTGTAGTACACAATACCGAGTTTCACTAAACGAGATATTATTATAATATTATTATGAACTAGCCATTATGAATAGTAATACCCAATTTTTGAAATTTTATAAATTTTATCTTTCAAAATTGACTTCATTTTTGGATTCAGAATATCAAAATTATCTTAGAGTGAAATTTTGGTACTTTTCGGATAACTTTCATATTATGATGAATAGTGGAAATTACTAAATTTTAATTAAAAACAACTTTTTTAATCGAAATAATTAATAGTGATAAATTATTAATTTGAGTGGTTTTAAAGTATATTTAGAATATATTTTTACAATTTAATACAATGTTGTTCATTGGATGTAATTTCACATTTAAACCAGACATAAACAAGCGTCAATCTTTTGATAGTTAGTATCTCTTAAGAACACGCTATTAGTTTTGACGACGGGAACTAATTTTTAAATTAATTAATGCAACTGATATGTTTTGAATTTGTTAAAATAGATATAATTTTTGAATTCATAATATCAAATATATCTTAGGCCTAATTTTTGGTATTTTTCTGGAAACTTTCTTTTTTTTGATGAATAGTGAAACCACTAAGTGATAGTTAAAAAAACTGAATTTTTCATAAAACATAATTTTACCACTTCTGTGAGTAGAATTTAGAAAATCCTAGAGACATGGTTAATATCAAGGACTAAAATTTGGTTCAATGAGATGAAAATAATTTTTTGTGAATAGTAACTTTTTACTTTTTTTTACCACGGTTAAAAGTAAATAGGGTAATTAAGGGTAAAAATGATATTATTATTACCCTAACACATATCCTAATTCTATTAGATAAGTTTAATTCGGACAAAAATAACATTAGGAATAAAATATGACCATTTATGACCACTTGGATTAGATTAGGACATTTATTATTAATTTATTTAAAGAAGGGTTAAAATAGTTAAAATAAAAGTTTAATACCTAAATCATTTTTCATATAGGGTTATACATAAGATAAATTCGACTATAAATATTCATTAGAAATATAAAACTATTTCCTACATAATGGTATTTTATTTATAATTTTTATACTTAAAATAATTTAATTTATTTATAAAACAATTATGATGCAGTAATTATCTTATTAATGATATATTGACATAATTGATGTTATAAATACTCAAATAAATGTAATTTTAGACTTTTTATGAATTAAAATATTTTTTTATGTTAATATGATATGTTATCATTGATTTAATTAACTTGTTTCGAAATAATCATTCTGTTATGATTTTCACAAAAATCAATTACCAAATAGTGTCAAAATTGACATAAAATAGTTTGTAAAACAAATATTATATTAATTTTTTTTATTATATTCCTAAAAATCTACGGTTCGGCCAATATACTTATATAATGATAGGTGTATCATTAATGGACCACTTGGAGGTCTATTGGATGTATATGGTATGTTTATTAACTATATAATGTAAAAATAAAAAGTGACATGGTAAATGTCAATCTAATTAACTAAGAGTTAAAACTAAAAGTTAAGGTTAATATAATGACCTAAACTTGTCTAAATTATATTGGATGAGAGGGTTTAGACCTATACCCACCTTATCTTAGAAATAAATCAATTTGGAGCTATTAATAACCGAATATGACTTTATAATAAATAATATTTTTAGTTATTCCAAAGGTGCCCCTCTCCTCCCTTATAAAAGGGAACCTCCTCCCTCTCTTCCTCACACCACTTTGAGCCTTCAAGCTCGTCCAACCCCTGACAAATTATCTTCTCCAATTCCCTAGAAACATCCTAGAGGTCCTGGTCTTCTTCAAAGACCAATTTTAGTGCCCTAAGAGGAGGTCTCAAAGAGGCGCTTCAAAGAAGAGGTAATGTCCGTTACCGATTCTTTCACCTTTATTTCTTCTTCCACTTATTCTTCATAGGTTGTTTCATCATGAAGTAATAACATCAGTATCACTCATATATGGATATGTTATTATAAGTATGAAACAACCCTATTTCACCATCTATCCATCCTACGAAAAACGAAAACACCGCGCGTGCGTACGTACGGAATACCGTCTCCACGCCGTGGTGTAATCTATTTTCCACCACCACCTTACTTGGATGGGTATAATGGTGTAAATAATAACTATATATGATTATTTTAAAGTGATATTGATTCTGTAATAGTATACATACACTCCAATAAAATTCCACGATCATGGGAACGATATCATCGCTCGTGCGTACGTACGAAATACCGTCTCCATGACGTGATGAGATTCATTCTCAACGATTAACCATTCATAAATGATTATAAAGTTTATATAATAAGTAATCATGAAATATATTACATAATAATGATACTAGATTTATGTATATATATATGTATGTCATCCAATTAATTCCATTCAATTCAATGAGGAAACGAAAACAACGTTCATGCGTACGTACGACCTACCGTCTCCATGAACGGTGTATTTCTTTCCATTTATCGATATATTATATATATGTATATTCTGAATATATATTATATATAAATCATGTTTTATATTCTGGAATTAATTAATCATGATCTAAGTAATCATATGAATAATTACAAGTCAAAACACAGAAACAAATGAAATGATTTTACACAAAACACTCTTTAACATGGAATTTACAAAAGAACGGGTAATATAAAGTCATAAGTGAACCATATATGATATCATAACAATTAATATGATGCTGTAATAAGTAAATGACATTATTTAAATCATTATACTGGAGTTTCAGATACGTACTAAGCATATCAAACCTAAGGTAAGGGATAATTTTGCAAATCTCATTTTTATCCGGGATTTCTTATTCGTAAGTATTTACTGGGGTTATTTATATCATCCATGTCCATGTTTTATAAAAGAGTTTTCATGTATGTTTAAATTCATTTTTACCCATTTTTGACTTTTACTACATGGTATGTAAGGAATCTTTCGTTTTTTTTACGTTACGATGTACTTTTTTGACTTTTCCGGCAAAAGTACGAGAAGAATGTTTTTTTAACTTATACGGCTTGAAAGGATTTTTACAGTTTTATAAAGCCTTATTTTCACGAAGCTTCCTCCAAAATATTTCATGACTATTTTCAACAAAATCCTTTTCTTTTAAAATTGCATGATGTTTTATGAAAGGAAATTGATTTTGAAGAAGAAAGGATATTTTCCTCAAGAATTCATTTCAAGTGTTTTATCAAAATCATTCCATCTAAGATGACATCATTTCATATGTGTATGTTTCAAGTATATTGTCTCTATGATTTACATGGTTTCACTGTTCTTATGATGAAATGATATCCATTTGTTTATATTGATTATGTTATGATGGGATGATGTTTATGATACCCATTTTATTCTTTGGGTTATGATGAATGATTTATGTTTATGTTGTGGCAGAAGTAAGAATGATTTCATTATGAGATGGGTGGGACCTATATCTCCCTCCAATGCATTGGGTAAAGATTTATATCTCATGAGATAGACATGGCTGGAATGGTAAGTTAACCCGGTTCAGTGTTACAGGACTGAAACGAGGAGTGAAGTCGATTCAGAAAGGGACTTTGTCCACTAAGATGGTCTTGGCAGCAATGCCTTGGCTACTATGGAAATCATTACATGTGCTTAATGGATTCCACAATTACATGTTTTATCCCCATGCTATGTTATCATTATTTATGTTCCATTATGTTCTATGCCTTATATACTTCCATGTTTTAAGTCCTTGCTCAAGATTTTGATGTTTAACCATTATGTTCATGTTTTTAGGTTCAAATGTGTATGGTATGTTTTATTTTATCCATGATTACCCTTAGTGAGAATTTGAGGTCAACCTTTTTATGTTTTATTTTCCCCCAGGATTAAAAGAAAGGTTTTAGATAAGGAAACAAAAAGTGGAAGATCTTTATGGGAGATGTTGAAGATCTTTCACCATGGTTAGAAGATTACGTTCCAAGTTTCCAAAGACACTAAAATATTACGGTCCTTGTGTGTCTGTTTTTGTTATGTATTATTTATTCCTCAAAAGTAATGTAATATCTATGTATGTCAAGCTTCGAGTCTCTACAGTTTGTATCAGAGGAAAGGTTTAGTCAACCTTTGGAAACTAGGATGCAAAAACGTTAGTGAGATCCCTAGAGATATTTTTAAGGTATGTCTAGGGATGTCCCTAAGGATAAGTATACATATAGGATATAGTCCTAGAACTACGGTAACGATCTTAGAATTTAACCTAAGATGTTAGATATTGAGGGAAATCCCCCTTTACTATGTTGTTTTCCCTAGCATGATTTTTGCCTCTCACACTATTCTTTTTGGGTTTTAGAAAATGGCTGAAAACAGGAAGATTCACGTTAATGGAGGATATGACAGACAATGGAATGACATTCTTCATTAGAAACCAAATGAAACGGGATCTGGAAGTCCAAAAATCGTTATTATACCTAATCAGCAATCTCATAATATGATCAATAATCTCAACTTTGGTAAGTTTCCCGACTCAGATAATAAGAGAAAGATGGAGTTTCATGATGATCATAGAGGAAAGAAAGTTCAACTTCCCTCATGTAAATCATGTGGGAAGAGGCATCAGGGAGATTGTTTCAAAGGAACTGGAAGATGATTTGAGTGTGGAAAAGAAGGACACAAATCCAGTAAGCGCAAAGGAAAAGGTTCAGTTTACACTGTGGACAAGGATAATGGTATTTCTACGACATCAACAATTATTAGATGTTTTAAATGTGGAATGTACGGGCATTATGTAAACCAATTCCCTAATGGGAAATCTCATGAAGAGAATCAACATGGTCATATGGGTAGTATTTATGTGGATGATGATGAGGAGACTACAAATGATATATGAGCTGAAAGAAGTGTTGAAGCTCAGTCAGTTGTTTTAGAAGGTAGTGGAATGATTGCATGTTTATTGAGTGTTATTTTGTATAGTTAATGGTACTATGGAATAAAGAATCATCTAAGGATTGTTACGCTATTGTTTTTCTTAAAAGTATTTGAAAGTATATGTTGAATGGTACCAGTAACCATGGAAGGTTATTCAGATATTTTAGTAAAGTAGATGATATGCGCATAATGAAGGAATAAGAGGATAATGAGATGTTTGATTATATTCATGATCTCATGATTGATATAAGGACTAAGTGATATCATGGTTTGAGTATATAGAATTTTGAGGATTTTGGAATGTGGAAAGTGTTAACTTTTAACTGCATTCATGTTTTCACTAAGGTTCAATGGGTATTCATTTTTCAAGAGAATACATGATTAAGGCCTTTGAATGTTTGGAATGTGACCAAAAATACATATCTTATGATATATGGGGATCAGCGATGGTATTAAATCTCTGGTAATATTTTTCACTATATTATGAGAGTGGACTGCAGTATTATGGATAATGTAACATCCCAAGTAAGTAATGAATAATAGATATTTTTATCTATGTCTATTAGTGAATTAGATAGTGTTTTAGAGGCTTAAAATGAGAATAAATCCAATCTTAAGCATGAAATACACTAATATTTTTAAAAGATTATTTTACTGCCTTCTAATGGAAAACCATTTTTAAATCTTTCTTTTGAAAATTTTATAAGCTATTTTTGTCAAAATAAACTTATTCTTTATTATTGGGACATCAAAATTTACTTTGTGTGAATTTTTGGTATTTTCCCGATAAAGTTCATTTTTTAATGAATAGTGAAAAATGTTGTATTTTAATTCAAAACCTCTTTTTAATCTAATTTATTTTTATGATTATATTATCTTTTGAATTGGTTTTGAAGTGAAATTAGAATATATTTTTACCATTTAATCCAATGGTGGTCATTGGAATCAATTTCACTTTGAAATTGGATTTAAACTGGTGTCAATCTTTTCATACTTATTGTTTCATAAAAACACGCTATTTGTCATGAAAACGGGAATTAATTATTAAATTAATTAATGTAACTTATATGATTTTAATTTTGTAAAATAGACATCATTTTTGAATTCGGAATATAAAATATATCTTAGGGTGAAGTTTTGGTATCTTTCTGAAAAACTTCAATTTTTTGATGAATAGTGAAACCACTAAGTGGTAGTTAAAGAAATTGATTTTTCGTTCAAATGAAACTTTGCCACTTCTGTGATTTGATTTTCAAAAATCCAACATACATGGTTGTTATTAAGAAGTGAAATGTGGTTCAATGAGATTAAAATAATTTTTTGGTGAATAGTAACTTTTAAGTTCTTAATCGCGATTAGAGGTAATTAGTGCAATTTAAGGCAAAAATGATATTATAATAAAATGAAAATACCTAGACACATGTCCTACCCTTATTGGATGTGTCATGGCCGACCAAGACAAGCCATGGGTCAACTTGGGGACCCCATGGAGCCACTTTGGTAGGAAAATGACATTAATATATTTTTATTTAATGTTAAAATTAAAATGACACAAACATGAGTTGTTTTACTAAAACAATTTTTAAATGGGGTTATAAAAGTCATATTTTTGACTATAAATATTAATTAGGAAGAAACAAAGATTTCCCACATCATGATAGTTTATTTATAATTTTTATACATTAAATAAATTAAATTATTTATGACATCATGATGATGCAGCGATTACCTCGTTAATAAAGGATTTAAATAAAATGAAAAGATAATGTAAAATATATGACCTAAACATGTCCAAAACCTATTGGATGGGTGGATTTATAACCCTTATCACCTTAAACTCGAATTATATCAATGTGGGACCTTTTTAATCCGAAACCCATTTTAAAATAAAGTAACATTTCTTTACTTTCCAAGAGTGCCCCTCCTCTCCTCTTATAAAAGGCCCCCACCTCTACCTCCTTACCCACACTTCCAAAGACTTTGGATCGGCCAAACGCTGCCCATTTTGTCTCTCCACTTCCCTATATTACTCCTTGAAGCCTCACTTTGGGAAGAAGTCTTCCCAAGGTAGCCTTTGAGCTCAAACCAAAGGGAGTTACCCGATTTTAAGGTAATGTCTTCACTTGTGTTCTTTTGTTTTATTTTGCTTATCCAACCCCCTAAACTCTTTTTATTCATTTATTTTGTAACAAAACCAGTATCTTACATATACTAGGATGTTTTTATAAGAATTATTAGAGCTACACTTACACACACCTACATCTAATGGTTAAAGAACATACTATTTCCGTGGATGGCGAATTTCTGCCTCCCGAAACGATGATTGTTCAACATTATTTTAACACCTTCAAAGGTGGACATTAAGATGAAAATATATTTATATATTATATATAATATGTTTATGTTTTACATAAGATTATTTATTTTTCATTTCTGCATACCTTTATGGTTTCCATTATGGGTAAATGCGATATCTTCATTTAAGAAAGTGCAGACTACCACCCCCTCAAAGTGATTTGATTCGTTAATACCATATGTGGGACGTATAAAGTTTGGAGTTATGATATTATATATGATATTACAATGGAATTATAATATACCTTTATATAATTATGATTCCATTTCATAAAATACGAAATAGAAATGGAAGAAGCGTTCATGCGTACGTACGGATTACCGTCTCCATGAACGGTGCATTTCATTTCTTACCTCTAAATGTTATGTAATATTATAAATGCATTAATGTACTAGATATATATGATATATATGATATCTACATCATGAATACCATTCTGGATATAATGGATACATGAACAACATGTAATTATAAAGGGTTTATTTTTGACTCAAGTACCAATGATCGTTAAAACGACCGTTATTAACTTAAATAATTACATTGTGTTCATGACATGGAAATAAGTGACATAAAAAGAATAATGAACTTGAAAAAGGTTCTTAAACAAGTATAAATTAAATCAAGTTTATTATTCAGGAGATTAAAGAATGACCGAGTCAAGTCGGACCCGAGGTATGGGACTTCGTCTCAATCTCCTTTCATTGAGGCATATTTTGTTTTATACACAACCTTCTTTTATATGGTGTATAAACCCCTTTGACTTTTATGTTTATTCAAAAGTAATCTTTTTTATACGAAGCGTTTAATAAACGACAAAAGGGAATGTTTTTTTTGTCGTACGTATGCGGCGACAACAACTTCTCCACCGCCGTGACCATTATTTGAGTTTCGGCTTCTTCTACAAGCCATACCTTTTTTAAATGAAAAATAAATACCATGTTTTACTTTTCTTTTATTTTGGTATTGAAAATAGTTTTCATAATATTTTTATTATATCAATGTGTTGTATTGATATCTTGTGATTGAAATGTGGAAATGTTATGTTTCCTTTATGCATGTTTTATGTGATACGATTATGTTATGGTTCTTGGGAATTGTTATGAAGACGGGTGGTTCCATGATAAACTAAGGGCTGGTGATCCCGATATAGCTCTCCAATGCATTGGGTAATGCGAAGGAGTGAAACATTAAGGTTTCTCCAAAGTGATTTAGGGAATATACTGTGATGGGTATTCCAAATGTAACCAAGAGGGTTACTCCCTACGTAAGAATGTTATGAATGCCTCAAGTTACCTTTATGTCTTATGATTTCTATGATTTATTCATGATTTGATGAGGTATGTTAAAGTGATTATGTTTTATGGGTAAAGTATGATTTCATTCTTATGTATATATGAACCCATGTTTCCTTTCCATATTTTCATATCCCTTACTGAGCTTTTTATGCTCATCCCAAGTTTTTGAAATGTTTTTCACAGGTCAAGGGAAAGGTACACGATATGATTATAGTGTCAAGGAAGTGTCAAGAAAGAATCCATGTTTTATTTTAAATATGTTTCCATTGATGGGAAAAATGAATACTATCTTTTATGTAACCACTTTGTTTAAATATGGAATGTAATGCATGTTTTATGATCTAATTCTCTAAAACTCTAAACCTGAAAAGATCCTTAAGGTGTAATCTTGTAATAACTCAAGATTAAGTAATGTTTAAGGTTGTGGCCTTATAGTTGGTATCAGAGGTCGGTTTAGATAACTTTAGGAGTTAGAATTCTATTAAATGATTATCCAAAAATATTTTTTTTTGAAATGATATAGCATTTGAAGATTACCATGTTGCTTCATCTAAGACATGTTTGTTCAGAATGGTTTTCTGTAGAGGAAACATGGAAGCAGTGCTAAGAAGGCATACAGAAGGAAATAACCTTCCGAATCAGCATCCTGAGATGGTCGGAATTGGAACTAAACAGTTTGTTGCAGTAATGACGCAGTTGACTCAAGCGATAAATGGTGGTGGTATCCATGCATGAGATCAGCCATATCAACCGTAGAGGAACATGTCAGTGGTGGAAAATTTCATGAGGCAACATCCCCCATCATTCAGAGGATCAAAAGGTTAGTCTTTCTATTTACCGTTTGGAGGGTGATGCAGATCAGTAGTGGTCGATGGTTAAAAATATCAGGGACACTGATGAGATTGATGCTCTTGACTGGGATGAATTCAAAGGTATGTTTCTTGAGAAATATTTTCCTAAGGTTTTTCGACTTAGTATGGAAAACAATTCTTGGAATTGAGGCAAGTGGAAGACTCAGTGGCTGCCTATGAAGAGAGGTTCACTCGATTGGCAAGGTATGCTCCAAATTTTATCTGAGACCTTGATAGTAAAATCAATCATTTTTTACTTAGGATTAAAACAAAAATATCGAAGGGCATTAACTTATCGTGAGTTTAAAAGTTATGAAAAGCTTGTTCGATGTACAGAGAAGGTGGAAATGGAGTTTTCCGATGATCAAGTGTTCTATAACAACCAACAAAAGAAGAGAACGAGGTGGCGGGATAAATGAAATAATTCTTCAAAAAAGTCTGATGGTAAGAAAACTAAGTTTCCAGTTTGTGATAAATGTGGTAAAAGGCATGCTGGGGAATGTCCTATGAATTCTGGAAAGTTCTATCGATGTGGTAAGATGGGACATAAGGCTCGTGATTGCACTGAAAAAGATCAAGGTGATGGTTAGTCAAAATTTGATTTACAGTTAGTGAAATGTTTTAAGTGCAATGAGATGGGTCACTATGCAAATGAGTGTCTGACAAAGAGCTTGAGTGATGAGAAGCAGTTAGACTACAAGCAGAAAGGGGTGGTGAAATCCTTTGCAACTACTTCAGCCGATGTCGGGCCATCAAATGAAGTTGTATCAAGTACTTTGTTTGTTTTTTCAGATTATGCCAGTGTGTTGTTTGATTCGGGGTCTACACATTCTTTCATCTCTAAAAACATTTCTAGTAAAATTAGAATACCATCTCAATAAATGACTCCCGATCTTGTGGTAAAAACACCTGGGGGAAATGTCGAGGCAAAAATAATTTATAAGAATATTCTTATCCTTATCTGTGGAAAGAACCTACTTGAAAACCTTATTGTTCTACCTCTAGTAGAGTTTGATGTTATCCTGGGTATGGATTGACTATCTATTTACCATGATAAGATTGACTGTAGAGATAAAGAAGTTTCTTTTCAGAAAGACTTTCAGTTTGTGTACAAGAATGAACCCTTATTGTTGATAACTTATCAAGAGGCCGAGAAACTTGTAAAAGATGGAAATGAATTTTACCTTGCACATATTGTTGAAAACAAGGGAACTGTTCAGATTAATGATGTGCCAGTGGTAAATGAGTATCCTGATGTTTTTCTTGATGAGTTTCCTGGAATAATACCAGATCGGGAAGTTGAATTTACTGTTGACTTAGTTCCTGATGCTAAGCCAATTTCAAAACCCCCTTATCGAATGGCTCAAATTAAACTTTTAGAGTTGAAGGAGCAATTTCAAGATTTATTAGATAAAGGTTTCATTCGACCTAGCACATCACCATGGGGTGCTCCTGTTTTATTTGTTAAAAAGAAAGATGGTTCTATGAGACTTTGCATTGATTATAGAGCCTTGAATAACATCACTATTAAGAACAAATATCCTTTGCCTCATATCGATGATTTGTTTGATCAGCTCTAGAGAGATCAGTTTTTTTCAAAGATTGACCTGAGATCGGGGTACCATCAGCTGAAGGTAAAGGAAGCAGATGTTCTGAAGACCGTGTTTCGTACAAGATATGGCCATTATGAATTTGTAGTAATGCCTTTTGGGCTAACAAATGCACCTACTGTATTCATGGACTTAATGAATAGAATTTTCCATGAGTTCTTGGATAAGTTTGTGGTGGTTTTCATTGATGATATTTTGGTGTTTTCTAAAAGTAAAGAGGAGCATGAAAGAAATTTAAGTGTTATTTTGCAAACCTTAAAAGAAAATAAATTGTATGGGAAGTTTAGAAAGTGTGAGTTTTGGTTGCAACAAATTTCTTTCCTTGGTCACATTGTTTCTAAAGATGGGATAACCGTTGATCCTGCAAAAAAAAGGTTGTTGAAGAATGGCCAAGACCCACAAATGTAACAGAGATTCATAGTTTCCTTGGTTTGGAAGGCTATTACCGAAGGTTTGTTAGAAATTTTTCATGGTTATCTAGTCCAATGACTAAGCTAACTAGGAAGAGTGTTAAGTTTATCTGGACAAAAGAATGTGATGATTTTTTTCAGGAATTGAAAAGAAGATTGGTGAATGCTCCAGTTTTGGAATTACCTTATAGTAATGGGGAGTTTGTTATATACAGTGATGCTTCATTGAAAGGACTTGGTTGCGTCCTAATGCATAATGATCAGGTAATTGCTTATGCTTCACGACAGTTGAAAACTCATGAGGTAAATTATCCTACACATGATTTGGAATAAGCTGTTGTTGTTTTGGCTTTAAAAATTTGGAGGCATCATTTGTATGGAGTAAAGTGTGAAATATATACCGATCAAAAAATTTGAAAGTATATATTCACTCAGAAAGAATTGAACATGAGACATAGGAGATAGCTAGAATTAATCAAGGATTATGATTGTACAATTCATTACCATCCGGGAAAAGCAAATAAAGTGGCTGATGCTTTGAGTCGAAAAAGTAATGCTTCATTAGTAATGTTGTGTTTGGAACGTGATACTTTGGTTAAGGATTTGATGAACTTTGGAATAGAAGTTGTTGGTGCAGGATGTTCTTCTGTTTTGTTTCAGGTATTAGTGAAATCGTCTCTATCAGATAGAATAAAGCAAGCACAGAAGCGAGACAGTGAGTTGTAGAAAAAGGTGGAGCTAGTTCAGAAAGGTAAGTTTCCTGAATTCAACATTGATAATGATTGCGTTTTGAGATTTGGGAAGAGATTGTGTGTTCCTTGTGATTCACAGTTGAAGAGAGATTTGTTATGTGAAGCTCATAATTCTCCATTTTCAGTTCATCCTGGCAGTACTAAGATGTATAGAGATCTGCGGGAGTATTACTGGTGGGATGGAATGAAAAGAGATATTGCGGATTTAACTGTGAAGTGTTTGACATGTCAACAGGTTAAAGCAGAGTGACAGTTACCGAAAGGGATGCTTCAGCCTTTACCAGTGCCAGAGTGGAAATGGGAGAATATATCCATGGACTTCGTTGTGGGATTGCCGAAGACCCCTTGAGGTAATAATGCAATCTGGGTTATTGTTGATCGCTTGACTAAATCTTCTCATTTCCTTGCTATATGAGATACTTTTTCCCTAGATCAACTTTCCCGTTTGTATCTTAAAGAGATAGTCAGGTTACATGGAGTTCCCCTCTCCATTGTATCTGACCGTGATCCCAGGTTCACTTCTAACTTTTGGAAAGGCCTTCAGAAGTCGTTGGGTACTGAATTAAATTTTAGTACAGCTTTTCATCCTCAATCAGATGGGCAGTCAGAACGAACAATTCAGACATTGGAGGATATACTATGTTCTTTCTCTATGGATTATCAGGGATGTTGGAACCAACATCTTTCTTTGGTTGAGTTTTCTTATAATAACAGTTTTCATTCTAGTATACAGATGGCACCATTGGAGGCGTTATATGGGAAGTGGTGTCGAACTCCAGCTTTTTGGGATGAAGTGGGTGAAAGAAAGATAATGGGACCAGAATTGGTAGAAGAGTTGGCAGAAAAAGTTCAGCTGATACAGAAACACATGAGAACAGCTCAAAGCAGGCGGAAGAGTTATGCGGACAACAGGAGGAAGGATCTATCTTTTGAGGTATGTGATCATGTTTTTCTCAAAGTCTCACCATGGAAAAGTGTGATGCGATTTGGTAAGAAAGGAAAGCTGAGTCCAAGGTTCATTGGACCATATGAAACTCTGGATAGAGTTGGATCAGTTGCTTACCGAGTGGCTTTACCTCCAAGTTTATCTCAGGAACACAATGTTTTTCATGTTTCAATGTTAAGGAAGTACATGCCAGATCCATCTCATGTTTTGAGTCCAGAGGTAGTTCAGCTGGAAGAGAACCTATCTTATGAGGAACAACCGGTCCAGATTCTTGACAGCAGAGATCAAGTGTTACGGAATAAGGTGATTAATCAGGTAAAGGGTTTGTGAAAAAACCACATGATGGAAGAGGCAACATGGGAATCTGAAAATGCAATGAGGGATAAGTACCCCCATTTATTCGATAAGTAAATAAATTGCGGGGACGTAATTTTCTAAAGGGGGGAAGGATGTAACATCCCAAGTAAGTAATGAATAATAGATATTTTTATCTATCTCTATTAGTGAATTAGATAGTATTTTAGAGGCTTAAAATGAGAATAAATCTAATCTTAAGCATGGAATACACTAATATTTTTAAAAGATTATTTTACTGCATTTTGATGGAAAACCATTTTTAAATCTATCTTTTGAAAATTTTATAATCTATGTTTGTCAAAATAAACTTATTCTTTATGATTGGGACATCAAAATTTACTTTGTGTGAATTTTTGGTATTTTCCCGATAAAGTTCATTTTTTAATGAATAGTGAAAAATGTTGTATTTTAATTCAAAACCTCTTTTTAATATAATTTATTTATATGATTAGATTATATTTTGAATTGGTTTTGAAGTGAAATTAGAATATATTTTTACCATTTAATCCAATGGTGGTCATTGGAATCAATTTCACTTTGAAATTGGACTTAAACTGGTGTCAATCTTTTGATACTTATTGTTTCATAAAAACACGCTATTTGTCATGACAACGAGAATTAATTATTAAATTAATTAATGTAACTTATATGATTTGAATTTTATAAAATAGAAATCATTTTTGAATTTAGAATATCAAATATAGCTTAGGGTAAAGTTTTGGTATCTTTCTGAAAAACTTCAATTTTTTGATGAATAGTGAAACCACTAAGTGGTAGTTAAAGAAACTGATTTTTCGTTTAAATGAAAATTTGCCACTTCTGTGATTTGATTTTCAAAAATCCGACATACATGGTTGTAATTAAGAAGTAAAATGTGGTTCAATGAGATTAAAATAATTTTTTGGTGAATAGTAACTTTTAAGTTCTTAATCGCGACTAGAGGTAATTAGTGCAATTTAAGGCAAAAATGATATTATAATAAAATGAAAATACCTAGACACATGTCCTACCCTTATTGGATGTGTCATGGCCGACCAAGACAAGCCATGGGTCAACTTGGGGACCCCATGGAGCCACTTTGGTAGGAAAATGACATTAATATCTTTTTATTTAATGTTAAAATTAAAATGACACAAACATGAGTTGTTTTACTAAAACAATTTTTAAATGGGGTTATACAAGTCATATTTTTGACTATAAATATTCATTAGAAATATAAAAATATTTCCAACATCATGATAGTTTTTTTATAATTTTTAGGCATTAAATAAATTAAATTATTTACGACATCATGATGATGCAGCGATTACCTCATTAATAAAGGATTTAAATAAAATGAAAAGATAATGTAAAATATATGACCTAAACATGTCCAAAACCTATTCGATGGGTGGATTTAGAACCCTTATCACCTTATCCTCAAATTATATCAATGTGGGACCTTTTGAATCCGAAACTCATTTTAAAATAAAGTAACATTTCTTTACTTTCCAAGAGTGCCCCTCCTCTCCTCTTATAAAAGGCCCCCACCTCTACCTCCTTACCCACACTTCCAAAGCCTTTGTCTCAGCCAAACCCTACCCATTTTGTCTCTAAACTTCCCTCTATTACTCCTTTAATCCTCACTTTGGTCATAAGTCTTCCCAAGGAAGCCTTTGAGCTCAAACCAAAGGGAGTTACCCGATTTTAAGGTAATGTCTTCACTTGTGTTCTTTTGTTTTATTTTGCTTCTCCAACCCCCTAAACTCTTTTTATTCATTTCTTTTGTAACAAAACCAGTATCTTACATATACTAGGATGTTTTTATAAGAAGTATTAGAGCTACACTTACACACACCTACATCTAATGGTTAAAGAACATATTGTTTCCGTGGATGGCGAATTTCTACCTCCCGAAACGATGATTGTTCAACATTATTTTAACACCTTCAAAGGTGGCCATTAAGATGACACTATATTTATATATGATATATAATATGTTTATTTTTTCCTTAATCTTCTGTATTTTTCATTTCGTCATACCTTTATGGTTTCCATTATGGGTAAACGCGATATCTTCATCTAAGGAAGTGCGGACTACCGCCCCCTCAAAGTGATTTGATTCGTTAATACCATATGTGGGAAGTATAAAGGATGGAATTATGATATTATATATGACATTACACTGGAATTATAATATACCTTTATATAATTATGATTCCATTTCATAAAATACGAAATAGAAATGGAAGCAGCATTCATGCGTACGTACGGCTTACCGTCTCCATGAACGGTGCATTTCATTTCTTACCTCTAAATGTTATGTAATATTATAAATGCATGAATGTAATGGATATATATGATATATATGATATATACATCATGAATAACATTTTGGATATAATGGATACATGAACAACTTGTAATTATAAAGGGTTTATTTTTGACTCAAGTACCAATGATCGTTAAAACGACCGTTATTAACTTAAATAATTACATAGTGTTCATGAAATGGAAATAAGTGATATAAAAGGAATAATGAACTTGAAAAAGGTTCTTAAACAAGTAGAAATTAACTCAAGTTTATTATTCAGGAGATTAAATAACGATCGAGTCAAGTCGGACCCGAGGTATGGGACTTCGTCTCAATCTCCTTTCATTGAGGCATATTTTGTTTTATACACAACCTTCTTTGATACAGTGTATAAACCCATTTGACTTTTATGTTTATTCAAAAGGAATCTTTTTTATATGAATCATTTACTAAATGAAAAAAGGGAATGTTTTTTTTGTCGTACGTATGCGGCGACAATGACTTCTCCGCCGCCGTGACTATTATTTGAGTTTCGGCTTCCTCTACAAGCCATACCTTTTTTTAAATGAAAAATAAATACCATGTTTTACTTTTCTTTTATTTTGGTATTGAAAATTGTTTTCATAATGTTTTTATTATATAAATGTGTTGT
Organism: Viscum album; assembly: GCA_963277665.1. NCBI lineage: Eukaryota > Viridiplantae > Streptophyta > Magnoliopsida > Santalales > Viscaceae > Viscum > Viscum album. The sequence continues at coordinate 407,542,947 of OY728150.1, read as the reverse complement.
ATTGATATCTTGTGATTGAAATGTGGAAATGTTATGTTTCCCTTATGCATGTTTTATGTGATACGATTATGTTATGGTTCTTGGGCATTGTTTTGAAGACGGGTGGTTCCATGATGAACTAATGAAGGGTGAGCCCGATATAGCTCTCCAATGCATTGGGTAATGTGAAGGAGTGAAAAATTAAGGTTTCTCCAAAGAGATTTAGGGAATATACTGTGATGGGTATTCCAAACGTAACCAAGAGGGTTACTCCCTACGTAAGAACGTTATGAATGCCTCAAGTTACCTTTTTGTCTTATGATTTCTATGATTTATTCATGATTTTATGAGGTATGTTAAAGTGATTATGTTTTATGGGTAAAGTATGATTTTATTCTTTTGTATATATGTACCCATGTTTCCTTTCCATATTTTCATATCCCTTACTAAGCTTTTTATGCTCATCACAAGTTTTTGAAATGTTTTTCACAGGTCAAGGGAAAGGTACACGATATGATGATAGTGTCAAGGAAGTGTCAATAATGAATCCATGTTTTATTTTAAATATGTTTCCATTGATGGTAAAAATGAATAATATCTTTTATATAACCACTTTACTTAAATGTGGAATGTAATGCATGTTTTATGATCTAATTCTCTAAAACTCTAAACCTGAAAAGATCCTCAAGGTGTAATCTTGTAATAACTCAAGATTAAGTAATGTTTAAGGCTGGGGCCTTATAGGTAAGCCTAAATATTGGAATGGATTATGTTAGACATAAGTTATTATTTTTTAAGGATATAAGTTTTTTCGATATTATTGATGGGATATTATAGTAATATAGTTTTAGAAAAAGGACAACCTGGAGGACGGGCGACATCCCATCACGTCGGACAAGGCTGTGGGAATAAAACCCACAACCGAAGTGAGACTGGCCTTTATCACCTACCACTGGCCTATAGGAAGTCCCTGGTTAGTATAAACTAGTTTTATTTTATTAAGCGGTATGATATATGAAGTATAAGTTTATTTTTGGAACCATATACGATTAATCTAACCATAAGATGGACTTATAACTTTTGCTAACCTTTTGTTTGAAACAGATGGAATGACCCATAATTCTATCACATGATCTGTTAACACATCACGAATAAAAAATTCAACTTTATTTCTTTAAGGGATGAAGTATAAATTGTTCAATTCACGAACAATAGTGATATTGTACCAAAATCATGTAAGTATTTCTTTTAATTCATCAACTTTAGGGAAATGATCTTGAAAACCAAAAATGTTGTCCTAGTTCCCTTATATCTGATGAATCAGATGGTACCTTAGATCATCACAAATTTATAGATTTGTGATTGTTGTATTTTTCATAGCCATGTTCTCTACCACTCTCCATCAAGACATGATGGTTAGGTTTCTCTTCCATATCCATATTTTCACCTATGTTCTCCTATGTGGAACCCAGTGATTAGTTAATTTGGGTAACCGTTATGTTTCATACTTTTGTTTTTAAAGATTGGTTTTGGTATTCCTTTTTACGATGTGGGTTTCTATTAAAAAAACTTTCGAGTAGTAAACCATTTATAACCCCGATGAATTTCGAGGGAGAAATTCATTTTAAGGGGGGTAGAATGTAACACCCCGAGATTTTATGAGAAATATTCTTTTTAATTTTATTGATGTCTTGTGTTGTACGTTACAACAAAGGATTCTTTCACAACACACAACCCTAATTTGGCTGCATTACACACAATCACGACCTTCCTCGATAGCGTGTGTATTACGCAATACTGAGTTTCACTAAATGAGATATTATTATAATATTATTATGAACTAGCCGTTAGGAATAGTAATACCCACTTTTTGAAATTTTATAAATTTTATCCTTAAAAATAGACTTTATTTTTGGATTCGGAATATCGAAATTATTGTAGGGTGAAATTTTGGTACTTTTTGGATAACTTTCATATTCTGATGAATAGTGGAAATTACTAAATTTTAATTAAAAACAAAATTTTTAATCGAAATAATTAATAGTGATAAATTATTAATTTGAGTGGTTTTAAAGTATATTTAGAATATATTTTTACAATTTAATACAATGTTGGTTATTGGATGTAATTTCACATTTAAATCAGACATAAATAAGTGTCAATCTTGTGATAGTTATTATCTCTTAAGAACACGCTATTTGTTTTGACGACGGGAACTAATTTTTAAATTAATTAATGCAACTGATATGTTTTGAATTTGGTAAAATATATATAATTTTTGAATTCATAATATCAAATATATCTTAGGCCTAATTTTTGGTATTTTTCTGGAAACTTTCATTTTTTTGATGAATAGTGAAACCACTAAGTGGTAGTTAAAAAAACTGAATTTTTCATAAAACTTAATTTTACCACTTCTATGAGTGGAATTTCGAAAATCCAAGAGAAACGGTTAATATAAAGGACTAAAATGTGGTTCAATGAGATGAAAATAATTTTTGGTGAATAATAACTTTTTACTTTTTTTTACCACGGTTAAAAGTAAATAGGGTAATTAAGGGTAAAAATGATATTATTATTAACCTAACACGTTTCCTAATTCTATTGGATAAGTTTTATTCGAAAAAAAACAACCTTAGGAATAAAATATGACCATTTAGGCTCACTTGGATTAGATTAGGACATTTATTATTAATTTATTTAAAGAAGGGTTAAAATAGTTAAAATCAAAGTTTAATAACTAAATCATTTTTAATATAGGGTCATACATAAGATAAATTAGACTATAAATGTTAATTAGAAAGATAAAAATATTTCCTACATAATGGTATTTTATTTATAATTTTTAGATTTAAAATAATTTAATTTATTTATGAAACAATTATGATGCAATAATTATCTTATTAATGAAATATTGACATAATTGATGTTATAAATACTCAAATAAATGTAATTTGAGAATTTGTATGAATTAAAATAATTTATTATGTTAATATGACATGTTAGTATTGATTTAATTAACTTGTTTTGAACTAATCATTCTGTTATGATTTTCACAAAAATCAATTACCAAATAGTGTCAAAATTGACATAAAATAGTTTAAAAAAAACATTATATTAAAAATTGTTATAATATTCCTAAAAATCTAAGGTTCGGCCAATATACTTATTTAATGATAGGTGTATCATTAATGGACCACTTGGGGGTCTCTTGGATGTATATGGTATGTTTATTAACTATATAATATAAAAATACAAAGTGACATGGTAAATGTCAATCTAATTAACTAAGAGTTAAAACTAAAAGATAAGGTTAATATAATGACCTAAACTTGTCTAAATTATATTGGATGAGAGTATGTCGACCTATCCTAACCTTATCTTCGAAATAAATCAATTTTGAGCTATTAAAAACCGAATATTACTTTATAATAAATAATATATTTTGTTATTCCAAAGGTGCCCCACTCTTCCCTTATAAAAGGGAACCTCCTCCCTCTCTTCATCACACCACTTTGAGCCTTCAATATCAGAAAAACCCTGAAAAATTATCTTCTCCACTTCCCTAGAAAAATTCTAGAGGTCCTGGTATTCTTCAAAGACCAATTTTAGTTCCCTAAGAGGAGGTCTCAAAGAGGCGCTTGAAAGAGGAGGTAATGTCCGTTACCGATTCTTTTACCTTTATTTCTTATTCCGCTTATTCTTATTAGGTTGTTACATTATGAAGTAATAACATAAGTATCACTAATATAATGATATGTTATTATAAGTATGAAACAACCCTATTTCACTATCTATCCATCCTACGGAAAATGAAATCACCGCGCGTGTGTACGTACGAAATACCGTCTGCACGCCGTGGTGTAATCTATTTTCCACCACCACCTTACTTGGATGGGTATAATGGTGTAAATAATAACTATATATGATTATTGTAAAGTTATATTGATTCTGTAATAGTATACATACACTCCAATAAAATTCCACGATCATGGGAACGATATCATCGCTCGTGCGTACGTACGGAATACCGTCTCCACGACGCGATGAGATTCATTCTCAACGATTAACCATTCATAAATGATTATAAAGTATATATAATAAGTAATAATGAAATATATGACATAATAATGATACTGTATTTATGTATATATATATTTATGTCATCCAATTAATTCCATTCAATTCAATGAGGAAACAAAAACAACGTTCATGCGTACGTATGACCTACCATCTCCATGAACATTGTATTTCTTTCCATTTATCGATATATTATATATATGTATATTCTGAATATATATTATATATAAATCATGTTTTATATTCTGGAATTAAGTAATCATGATCTATGTAATCATATGAATAATTACAAGTCAAAACACAGACAACAAATGAAACGATTTTACCCAAAACACTCTTTAACATGGAATTTACAAAAGAACGGGTAATATAAAGTCATAAGTGAACCATATATGATATCATTACAATGAATATGATTCTGTAATAAGTAAATGACATTATTTAAATCATTATACAAGCAGTTCAGATATGTATGAAGCATATCAAACCTAAGGTAAGGGATAATTTTGCAAATCTCATTTTTATCCGGGATTGCTTATTCATAAGTATTTACTGGGGTTATTTATATCATCCATGTCCATGTTTTATAAAGGAGTTTTCATGTATGTTTAAATTCCTTTTACCCATTTTTGACTTTTACTACATGGTATGTAAGGAATCTTTCTTTTTTTTACGCTACGAGGTACTTTTTTGACTTTTCCGGCAAAAGTACGAGAAGAATGTTTTTTAACTTATACGACATGAAAGGATTTTTATGGTTTTATAAAGCCTTATTTTCATGAAGCTTCCTCCAAAATATTTCATGACTATTTTCAAAAAAATCCTTTGCTTTTAAAATTGCATGATGTTTTGTGAAAAGAAATTGATTTTGAAGAAAAAGGATATTTTCATCAAGAATTCATTTCAAATGTTTTGTCAAAATCATTTTCCATCTAAGATGAAATTATTTCATATGTGTATGTTTTAAGTATAATGTCTCTATGATTTACATGGTTTCACTGTTCTTATGATGAAATGATATCCATTTTTTTATATGGATTATGTTATGATGGGATGATGTTTATGATACCCATTTTATTCTTTGGGTTATGATGAATGATTTATGTTTATGTTGTGGCACAAGTAAGAATGATTTCATTATGAGATGGGTGAGACCTATATCTCCCTCCAATGAATTGGGTAAATATTTATATCTCATGAGATAGACATGGATGGAACGGTAAGTTAATCCGGTTCAGTGTTACAGGACTGAAACGAGGAGTGAACTCGATTCAGAAAGGGACTTTGTCCACTAAGATGGTCTTGACAGCAATGCCTTGGCTACTATGGAAATCATTACATGTGCTTAATGGATGCCACAATTACATGTTTTATCCCCATGCTATGTTATCATTATTTATGTTCCATTATGATCTATGCCTTATGTACTTCCATGTTTTAAGTCGTTGCTCAAGATTTTGATGTTTAAACATTATGTTCATGTTTTTAGGTTCAAATGTGTATGGTATGTTTTATTTTATCCATGCTTACCCTTACTGAGCATTTGAGCTCAGCCTTTTTATGTTTTATTTTCCACCCGGATTAAAATAAAGGTTTTAGGTAAGGAAACAAAAAGTGGAAGATCTTTATGGGAGATGTTGAATATATTTCACCATGATTAGAAGATTACGTTCCAAGTTTCAAAAGACACTAAACTATTACGGTCCTTATGTGTCCATTTTTGTTTTGTATTATGCATTCTGAAAAAGTAATTTAATATCTATATACGTCAAGCTTTGGGTCTCTACATACATTCACCATACAGAACAACCTACCATCCAATATCACTATTTAAAAAACACATTCTTCTTAGGAATTGGGGATGAAAAATTTACTTTCACGATTAAACTAGAAATGTGCAAACCATTTATCTCTTGATTACTTTCTAAATATTTATTATTTTGGAAACAAACACTTATATTACTAAAATTAACCCTTGGAACACATCATGGGACTAAATAAATATCTAAAAACAACAAATTTAATATTTAAACACTTGGAATTTTGTTTCTATACCTATTTAACAAATTAGTCTATCCACAAAATAGAAAATTCTTTTTTCTTCCAAAAATTTATTCTAGTCTAAAAGAACTTGTCGTTAATATGATATCAGGAAGAATTTTTTGAATGATTTGTCGGTATATGCTATGTGGAATTATTGAATTTCCAAATAAAACACTTTCTCTAATTTATTTTTTCAAATGTGTGTGAAATTAAAATATATATCTAGTTTATCTAGACTACTAAACTATTCCATCCTTCAGGTCATGTTACATTGTATCTAGTGACAATGTAATAAAGTAACTACCAACTCTGGGATACTATGGATTGAGTCATTATAATTGGTATCAGAGTATGTATTCTAGAAACCATAGGATATAGATTTAGGAAAAAATATATTTTTCAATATAGACATATGATAGGAATTGAGGATAAGTATAAAAGATCATTCTAATGTTTTGGTAAGTTAGATATTATGTGATTTTCTAAGAAATACATTATTGTATAAATACTACACCTATATTTGGTTCTAGCATAAATGTACCTATTAGAAATAAGTCCACTAATGGAATGTCAGTATTGACACTTGTGTTACCTAATACATGATAATGGGTGTCACTACACACCTTTATTGACACTCCCTAGGATTTTATTGGGATAATTTAAATTTTCATTACAAAGCATAATAAAGGATATAAAAATTTGTTTATTCCCAGAAATCTTTTTCAAGTAAAATATGTTAATGATTATGGTATTAGAAATGAAAAAATTCTTCAATTTAGGTATTTTATTTATCTAGTATTAGATTATATCTTATGTTTCATAATTTTATGATCTAATTAGTGTATACCATTTCAATGAAATGGTACATAGTGGATGGAAGGGGAACTGTATCAGTGCACATACCGAATGTAGGGATTTTTATCTTGGGTGCGATTAATATGATAGTGAGGAATTTTTAGCTAGAACTAATGAAATTATGACCATATTGGGGCAACTAACTCATGTTTTGAGTAATAACAATTCCCATATAAAGAAGCCCAGTCATCTACCATGAGGTGTGACAATGGTAGTTTTCTTTATGTTCAAACACCATCAATCATTAAATGGTACTAATAGAAATTTTTATCTAAAATGGATTAAACCCTTAGAAAATGTATTTCTCACATTGGGATGTAAATACATGGACAAGGGTTTCATGTTAGTTTATCATATATCTAGAGATGATGATAAATGGTTCTTATTGATTGCAACAAAGGGGATGAATAAGAAATAAAAAATATTTAATTGATGCATTTTAATGTACTCATATTGGAAAAGTATTTTCCTCAAGAGAAATGAGTGGATATAGAGATTAAATTCATGACTCTGAGACCAGAGGAAGAGAAATATAGCTAGGTATAAATGCAATTTACTTGGATATAAAGGAATTCTATATACTACATAGGTAATTTGAAGAGTATGATTTACCATTTCATTGGTTTTTTTAAAGTAAATCCATAAATGGTTAGTAGGCTCATAGTTATTTTCATCATATAAGGACCTAATATCATGAAGTATTTAGAAATAGAAGAATTGTCTCTGACTTATGGATTATAAGGAATGAAAGAGGAGAAGATGACTATAAAGACAAATACATATAAAGGGAATAAGGAAAATAATAATTTTCCCACATGTGATAATTGTGGATAGAAACACCCTGGTACATGCTTGAACAGAATGAGAAGTGTGGGGAGAAAGGACAATATGCTTATGATTGAAAGGGAAATAAATAATTTTACAATGAACAATTCTTAAACTGTAAAGATATACAGAACTATTCAAATGAATATTTGAATATTCAAGGGAATATACCCAAGTAGAATATATCGGATCATGGTCAATCTTATTCTATTGATATAACCAAATATGAATTATTATATTTATTGAATTTGAATTAAAAAAAATATATTTTAGAATTATTTTATCAATTATATTCTCTATATAAGAATAATAAAATGTGTAAGGATTGTTGTGACACCACGAAAATTTTAAAATAATAACTAAGAATTCTGAATAAATTATTTTGAAAATTAAATAAACCAAGTGTTTATAAAATTTGATTAAGAATAATAATTTAAAATTTATAGAATAATATAATTAAATTGTTTTTATAAATTTTTATTTTAGAAAATATGATACATATAAATATATATATTGAAATATTTATAATTAGTTTTTTTATTTTTAATTATGATTATATTATTTTATATAAAAAATTATTTTTATATATTTTTTTAAAAAATATATTTTTGTTTTATGAAATTTATAAATTATAATTATTTAAATTTGTTATTTTTACATAAAATGAACACACACACACATATATATATATAAGTGTTTAAAAAAAATTTATTTGAATTATTTATATTCATAAAAATGATATATATGTATACATATATAAACACAACAATGATATATATATAAACAAATGATTTTTTTTTAGTTTAAAATAAAAATGTTAAATGAGACAAAAAAAAGTAACTAAAACGATTTAAAAAAAGTGATAATAATATATGAGGCGTGAGTGAGTGAACCATGAATGATGAAAGAGTGAAAATTTAATAATTTAAAATAGAATAAAAACTGTTGAATTTTAAAAAACAAAAAAAATAATAGACTTGATTAAAAAAATTAAAAAATGGCATGAAAAAAAAAATGAAAGAATGAAAATTTAAAATAATAAATTAAAATAATAAAAAAAGATAAAATAAATTAATTTTTTTTGTTGTTTTAAATGGAACCCAAAAATCGGTAACACTTCAAAATGGATTTATTGATCTAAAAAAACTTTTCATTCAAAAAAACCATCTTATGTTGGATGCTTGAAAAACATCTTGTTATATATTACATAGCCCTTTGCCCACCCAATTTTATAGGAACCTAACTCTGATAATCTTCTCTTTCCCTCAACCCCTTTTTTTATCTGAATGAAGTAAGGGTTTATATTTTTTGTTCAAATTAAAGTTGTTATACAATGATATATATATATATATATATATATATATTAAATCAAATCTATCTATATAACATTGAATTTTTAGTATGATAATGGTTTTTGCTTTTAAATATTTACCTATAAATCTTATGGTTTTCTATAGTATATTTTCATAAAATTATTGCTAATACACACACACACACACACACATATATATATGACTTGTCATTTCTTGTATATAGATATGAGTTAATGGTTTTTGACCTAAACCTTATTTCTAAAACATAAGTATGTGCAGGTTCATTTTAGATTTCAATGTTGTTATTGTTTTAAAAAGTTGATATATGTAAATATATATATATTTGTGTGTGCGTGTGTGTGTCTTTGTTTGTGTATACATGTATATATACACAAATATGTATATCAATCAGTTTTGGTATATGTGTAAATAAATGGTTCCTATTTTAGAAACTTAATTCCTAAAACCTACAATTTTAAGGGATTTATGTTTAGAACATTTTAAAACAACAAAGAAATTTATATATGTATATATATAAAAATTTTCATATATTTGAACATAAAGAAAAACTAGTTTAAGTATAGTTAATCTTATTTATTTTCAGAAGTCATAAATGGTTTTTCAAGCATCCAATTAATATTAAATAATTTATGTAATCTCTTCTTATTTACAAAATTCATGTGTTCATTAATATATCATATCATTTTATATGCAATTTATGAGACAATATATTATTTTAAGAGAAAAAGTGCATCTAAATCCCCTGACAAGTCATGCATGTATAGGAATGGCCATCACCTAACTCATATGTGACATTCCATGCATTATGGGATCATTCACGCATTTATTTCATTTTTCATATGATTATATTTTTTAAATAGTAAAAGTTATTACAAACATTAGATTCTCATAAATGGTTTTAGAAAACGTTTTTTATGTAATTTTAATGATATTTTATTAGGAATATTATTTTATTGAGAAGATAATAATTTAATATATGTGATTTAGAAATTATTTGGGTTATAACTGAGAAAGGAAGTTCCATAGAAAATGTTTTTTAAGAAAGTGGCAGTAGAATAATGACTTCCCTGACATGGGGAGTAGACCTATAAGAATTAAGGGAACTTTGTTCCACATGAGTCATTTCTATTGGCCTTATGTTACTATTTTTAATTATTGAATTCCATGTACCAAGGAATAATCCACCAAAAAATTATTTTTTAAGGATAATTCCCAGATAATTTTATAAAAATAATTCTTTTAAGAAATATGTATTTCAAAAATTATATTGACTTTAATTGATTTAGAAATATACTATAAATGTTATGTACATAATATGTCTTCAAATAAAGGAATATTTAAAGAAAAGTTTCTTTAATTTTTTTTAATAAATTTTATTCAGTACCCCCTTATTGGGCATATTTACTGATCACCCTACTTATTATAATCTCTTTTACAGGTAATGAAAAATTGTTGTGAATAATTTCTATTGTGGAAGTGGTGTCCATAAGAATATTTGTTTATTAAATTTTTAATTTTGTATGGTTGTGTTTTAAATGTATTTGTGGTATCTAATTCCTAAAAACCTTGACTGGTAAAAGATATTAGTATATAGTTTAAATATTTTGTAATTAATATGTTTATTTTCTTAAAAAAATTACAAATCATTTATAAGAGATGAGTCTAGCAGCTCAGGATTGGGTCTTAAAAATTAGTATTAGAGGAAATCGTATAGAAATTTTTGGGGATTATATGTTGTTAGTATATAATATATTTTTATCATTTTTAGTTTTCTAATTCTGAAGATAAAAATTTAGAATTATCTAGAGTGTGATGAAGGTATTACAAGGATGAAATAATTTTTAAAGGGGAAATAATGTAACACCTCGAAAATTTTGAAATATTAAATAATCATTTATTAATTGATTTTATTTATAAATTAAATAAACGAAGTGTTTATAAAATTTCAATAATATTAGTACTTTAAAATTATTATATGAATATAATTAATTTGTTTTTATAAATTTTTATTTTCAAAAATATTATATATATATAAATATATATATTGAATTATAATAATTATTTTTCAATATTCAATTATGAATAGATTATTTTTATTAAATTATTTACTATTACAGTTTTTCTAAAAATAATTTTTATTTTTTGTTTTATAAAATTTATAAATTATTAATATTTATAATTTCTTTACAAAAAAGCACATATATATATGTGTGTGTGTGTGTGGGTTAAAATATTGATTTATATTAATATAAATGATATATATATATAAACTCTAACATGATATATATATATATATAAATGATATGTTTTTTAGTTTAAAATAAAAATGTGAAACGAGAGAAAACAAAGTGAGTAAGACGTTTGAAAAAAAGTGATAATAATATATGAGGCGGGAGTGGGTGAACCGTAAATGAGGAAAATATGAAAAATAATCATATGACATAAAAGAATTTTTTTCAACATTTAAATATAAACAAAAATAAGAGTCATTATTAAAAAGAACCTACAAACTACATGGCTAAAAATATGAAAGGAATACAATTTAAAATAATAATTTATATTAATAAAAAATTAAAAGAAACTCAATGTTAAGTTTTCTCAAACTAATGCTATTATATAAATATTTACATATATATGTGTATATGTATATATGAAATCATCTATATCTATATAACATAGAATTTTTATAATGATATGGGTTTTTGATTTTAAATATTTACCTCTAAATAGTATGGTTTTCAAGGGAGAATTTTAATCAAATTATTTCTGAAATATATATCTGTATATATATTTATATACATATACACACATATATAAATTCATATGTCTTGTATATAGATATTAATTAAAGGTTTTTTACTTAAACATTATTTCTAATACTTATGTATGTGAGGGTTCATTTTATTTTTAAAAATTGAAATTATTTTAAAAATGTGATACATATAAAGATATATGGGTGTGAGTGTGTGTGTCTGTGTGTATGTGTGTGTCTACATATATATACACACACATATATATATATATATATCAATCTGTTTCAGAATATGTGTAAATAAAGTGTTCCTACTTTAAAAACTTAATTTTTAAAACCTATGATTGTAAGGGATTTATGTTTTGAATGTTTTAAAAATACATTCAGATATATATATATATAAATATAAATATCCATATATATGAACATAAATAAAAACATGTTTATGTATATTTAATATTCTTCATATTCAGAATTCATAAATGGTATATCAACCATCCAATTAATGTTTATGAATTTATAAAAGTTCATCATGTTTTACGAAATAAATATAAAACTAGATAAATATTATCATTTATGTGAAATTTAGGATTTGGGATATTTTATCATGTGAAAACCTCCATCTGAATCCCCTCACATGTTAAGCATGGATAGGTATGGCCATCATTTAGCTCATTTGTGACATTCCACACATTATGGGATCACGCACACACTTATTTCATTTTTATACGATTATAGTTTTCAAATTTTAATAGTAATTACAATCATGAGATTCTCTTAAATTGTTCAAGAAAAATCATTTTATGTAATATTTATGATATTTTATAAAAACATTATTTTCTTGAAAAGAAAATAATACAATGTTTCTGATTTAGAAATGATTTGGGTTAGAACTGAGAAAGACAGTTCCATAGAAAATGTTTTTTTAAAAAACTGGCACTATTATGATAAATGTTATGGAATGGGGAGTGAACACATTAGTATTAAGGGAGCTTTGTTCGACATGATTCATGTCTAGTGGCCTTATGTTACAGTTTTTAATTATGGACATCCATGTATGATGGAATAATCCACCATAATTTTTTTTAAGGAGAATTCCCAAATGATTTCAAAAAAATATTTATTTTTTGAAATATATATTTCAAAATTATGTAGACTTTAAATTATTTACAAATATAATATGAAGTTTATGTACCTAAATATGTTTTCAAACAATGGAATATTTCAAGAAAAATATTTTAAATGTTTTTTCAAAACCCCCTTACTGGGAATATTTAATGCTCACTCAATTTATTATAATCACTTTTACTGGTTTAGCAATATTGCTGTGATGAATTTATATTTTGTAAGTAGTGTGCATAAAAGTCGTTGTTTACTAAATTTTAATTTTTTTACGGTTATGTTTTAAATTTATATATGGTTTCTAATTCTCCAAAATCTAGACAGTTAAATGATTTTGATATGTAGTTTAAATTTTTTGTACTTATTATGTTTCTTTTATTAAAAAAATACACATCATTTAAAAGGTATGAGTCTGGTAGACTGGGTTTGGGTCATTATAGTTGGCATCAGAGGAAATGGTCTACAAAAAATTTGGGATTAGATGTCATCATTATAGTATATATGTTTATCAGTTTTAGTTTTCTAATTATGATGATATAAATTCAGAAATATATAGAGTCTGATGAACAAATTATGAAGATGCAATTATTTTTAAGGGGGGAGAATGTATCACCCAAGAAATTTTAAAATATTAAATAACCATTAAATAAATAAATTGTTTTTTAATTTAAATAAACTAATTGTTTAAATTTTTTTCTTAAGATCAATTCTATAAAATTAATATACGTATATAATTAATTTTCTTTTATAAATTTTTATTTTCAAAAATATAATATATATATAAATATATAGATTGAAGTATAATAATTAGTTTTTGATTTTTAATTATGATTAGAGTATTTTTATAAAATAATTACTATTATAAATATTATAAAAATAATTTATGTTTTTGTTTTATAAACTTTATAAATTATAATTATTTACAATTAATTTTTTTACAAAAAACTGCACATATATATATGTGCGTTTTTTAAAAATTGATTTGAATTATTTAAATTAATAAAAATGAAATATATATATATATTAACTCGAACATGATATATTTAAAAATGATTTCTTTTTTAGTTTAAAATAAAAATATCAAACAAGTCAAAAAAACCAACGAAAATGATTTAAAAAAAGCGATAATAATATATGAAGCGTGAGAGGGTGAAATGTGAATGATGAAAAAGTTAAAATATAATAATATAATATAAAATAAAAATATATGACTTTTAAAAGCGAACCAAAATAAGGGCCATGATTAAAAATAATTGAAAAATGATATGGAATAAAATGAAAGGATTCCAATTTAGAATAAAAATTTATAATAATAACAAAGTTAAAAGAAAATAAATTCTTTGTCTTAAATGGAACCCAAAAAATGGTCACACAACAAAGGGGATATTAGATATAAAAAACTGTTAATTAAAAAAAACATTATTCTAAAGGAATATTGAAAAAAATATTGTTATACATCGCAGAGCCCACTGCACAACCAATTTTACGAGAACCTCACTCCGCCAATCCCTCTCTATCCCACAACCCCGATTTTGATCTGAATCAAGTAACATTTTAATTAGTTTGTTAAAATTAAAGCTATCATAAAATGATATGTGTATATATATATATTTATATATATGAAATCATATCTATTTATATAACTAATAATTTTTAGAATGATAAGGGTTTTTTATTTTAAATATTTAACTCAAAATCTTATAGTTTGCAACGGTGAATTTTTATCAAATTATTTCTTATTTATGTGTGTGAATATATATTTATATATATGTTTACACATATATATAACTTATAATTTCCTGTATATGGATATTAGTTAAGGGTTTTGGACCTAAAACATATTTCTAAAACATATGTATGTGCATGTTCATTTAATTTTCAAAAATTTATTGATTTAAAAAAGGTGATATATATAAACATATATATATGTGTGTGTGTGTGTATTCATGTATATATACATAGATATATATCAATCTGTTTCGGTATATGTGTAAATAAAGAGTTCCTATTTTAAAAACATAACCCCAAAATCCAACGATTGGAAGGGATTTTGGTTTTGAATTTTTTCATACCACATACAAATATATATATATATATATTCATATATATTCACATAAATAAAAACATGTTTATGTATAGTTAATCTTCTTTATTATCAGAATTCATAAATGGTTTATCAACAATCCAATTAATGTTTAAAAATTTGTGTAAGTTAATCATGTTTATGAAATGCATGTGTTCCATGATAAATCTTATCATTTTATGTCCAATTTATGTGTCAAGCTATTTTTTTATATTAAAAAATTCATCTCTATCTCCTAAAATGTCATGAATGGATAGGAATGGTCATCATCTAGCTCATATATGACATTCCAAGTAATATGGGATCATTCACACACTTATTTCATTTCTAATATGATTATATTTTTCCAATATTAGTAGTTATTAAAAGAATGGTATTGTATTAAATGGGTTTAGAATGATATTTTTATGTAATTTTATGATATGTTATAAAAAAAATTATTTTTTTGAAAATAAAATAATTCTATGTATGCGATTTAGAAATGATTTGGGTTAGAACTAAGAAAGGCAGTTCAATAGAAAAATGTTTTTCTAAAGTGGAACTAGTATAATGAATGTTATGACATGGGGAGTGAACCCATATGAATTATTGGAACATTATTCCAAATGAGTAGTTTCTAGTGTCCTTACATTATATTTTTTAATCATGGGCTGCCATGTACCTGGGAATAATCAACCATAATTATTTTAAAGGAGAATTCCCAATTTATTTCACAAAAATAATTGTTTTATGAATTATATATTTCAAATATTATATGTAATTTCAATTATTTAAAAATATAATATGAATTTAATGTACCTGAATATATTTTCAATCAAAGTAATATTTGAATAAAATGTTCTTTAATTTTTTTTCATAAATGTTTTTCAAAACCCTCTTAATGGGAATATTTAATGCTCTCCCTGTACATTATAATCACTCTTAAAGGTTTATCAATCTTGTTGTGATGAATTTCTATTATGGAAGAAGTGTGTGTTATAATATTTGTTTATTAAATTTTAAATTTTGTATGGTTATGTTTTAAAAGTATATAAGGTTTCTAATTATCTAAAAACTAGACTTGTTGAAGATCCTAATATGTAGTTTAAATTATGTGTATTTATTAAATTTATTTATTAAAAAATCACATCATTTATAAGGTATGTGTCTGGTATCTCGGGTTCATGTCTTCATAATTATATACATTACCTTTTTTAGGATGCAATTGAATATGATGAATAATATCAATAAATAAAAACATTAATTCGATGGGAATTTGATCTTTTTGGACCAAAACGTGATTGAGGGAAGATTACCCTTAATATTTTCTTGAGGGTGGGTTAATGATGACAAATAGATGTTTATGCGATTTTATTGGTGGCATTAAATTTGGATAGAGATTTAATGGTTTTTGTTATCTTTGGAAAATTGTGATACATTTTTAGATATATAAAATATATTCTACAACATGATATTTTTTAAATTTTGAAGCATGACTGTTTCCATTATGTTTTTATGGTGATCAAGTCATTCACATACTTGCAATGTGACAAAACAAGATACTTTATATTTTCTGGGAAATGTAATTTTTAATTATTAACCTTTTAAAAAAATTAGAATTTGAACTTTGAAAATCCTATTTTGCATGAGTCTAAGGGTTAAAAATATATATAATGGATTATATTGAGATCTGGGTGTTATTGGAAAATAGGTTCTAACCATTTTGGAATTGGGGAATATCATCCAAAAAGAGGAATGACTTTTCATTCTAATGATATATTAAATGTGGTTCATGAATAAGATTTCATTTTGAATATTAATTAATTAGTTTAAGAGATTAAATAAGAATTGATTGAAGAAAAACCAAAGGATAAAATTGTTTCTTTAATAGAGAAACATTTTGTGTATGTATATTATCATATGTTCTCAGTCTAGTTGGTAAAGAAAATCATTAACTCTAGGAAAATGATATTTAAAGAAAAAGGTTATCCTAATTGAATTAATTTATGTTAGACTAATGGTCTTTTAATATTATATAGATTTATGGCTCTTTGGTTATAACATTTCATGATAATTGACTTTCATGTGAACCAAAATCTCTTCCACTCTTCATAATTATATATTCTTTTTTTTTCATGGATATATCTTCGTCTTCCACCAATGTTCTATGATTTTGAAACCTAATATGTGTTATTCTAGATTAACTTTATGTTTCCCTTACTCTCTTGTCAATTATAATTATTATTACACATTTTTATTATGATTGGTTTCAAGAGGAGTTTTTTTAGAGTTCAAAACCTTGATTAATGGGATCATGATTAAATTGTGAAGACGCGATTTATCTAATGGAGGTAGAAAATAACACACTAATATTTTAAAAGAGGAACAAGATATATGATATCGTATATGACACAAAAAACAAATAATAGAATGGAATGTAAAAATTTTATAAATTATGAAGAAAACATGTTTAAATAAATTCAATAAGTTTGATAGATTACAATGCACACAACATCAGTTTTGGACGAAACAAGGTACTCTATTGAAATATAGTCAATTAAACATAACCATTATAACATAGTCAATAAAATGGTAGGTATTAATTTTAATAAATTAATTATGAATATTATATTATTAAAATATTTGTAAAATAAATTCAATGGCTATCTGTTTATTAGAATGAAAATAAGAATCATTTGAAAGAATTTTTTTTTGGAAAAAACTGTATTTTTATAAAAGACGGTTTATTATTGCAATGCATAAAAATTTTAAATTATTTTTTTAACTATTATATAAAATATATTTGAATAAATAAAATTTATTTTGTAATCATAAATTTTAAATTATATTTTGTTTCATTTTTTGGATGTTTTCAAAAATATTAATTTTCTAATGAATAATACCAAATACTAATATTTATTGAAACTGTATTATAAATTTTGATATTTAAAAAGTTAAATTATTTTTATAATTAGTTTTATAGTAAAATTAGTAGAATTATATTTCAATTCAAAAAATTTATGTCATTGGAATCATTTTCATTTTTAATTTTTATTTGAAAAAATTTTATACTTATGAGATTTTTAACTTTAGAGAACTGGTCTTTGGTCACATCTGTAGTTTAATTTTAATTTTAATAATAAAATTTATATTAGTATAATTTATAAAAATGTATAAAATATTTAGTATCATAAAAAATTATATTATATAACAAGCCAAACACATATTTTTATCATAATTAATTGAGGTGACTATAAAAATTAATTATCACAGTTAAGGAAAAAATGGGTTTATCAGGGTTAAAAAAATGAATATATGTGATAAAAAACCTAAAAAAATTACAAAAACTATTTTATGGCCATATTTAGACCCTGTAACCTCTATGTATCAATAAATATCAATTTTGTAATGTTTTACATGATGAAATTGTGGGTATCACTCTATGTTTTCAAATATTCCTTTTTCTGACCTCCCCCCAACTTTTAAATAACCACCACCTATCCTCCCCTATTCACACATACAGAACAATTTTTTTAGAAAGAAAAACCAAATTCCATCCATAATTTTTTACTCAAATAATAAAGGATTTATTTTTACTATTAAGAATTCTTATGAAGGCTTTTGGTAAAATCCTAATGAGGCTCTCTGAAGAACAGGTAAAATTATTAAAAATCATTTTTTTAATTATTCAAAAATTATTAATGTATTATGATATAATCAAAATAGTATATAATATATAGTGATATTTTGTTATGTTAATTTCCTAACAACTATCCATCTCTACTTCCATAAAATGGGAAACAAAATTATGGATAGTGTTTAAGGTAAAATACCGCCTCACGAACTTATGTAATTCATTTTACATCACAAACTTTTATGGATAAATATAATTACATATTTAATATATTTATATTATATTAATTAAATTTGTATTAATATGGATTTATGATATAAAATATACATTCTTACTTTCTATTTTTTTGGGGATATGATAATGTCTCTTGGGTGTCTGGAATAATACTATCTAATGAATAAATATAATTAATTTTTCACATACGCATTACATGAAAGATAGTAATTTGAACATAAATAAATATATGTGATATTTATGAAAAAAATAATTGTTAAAATTGGATATCATATAAAACTTCTTACCTTCCCATTCTTGAGAAAACTGTAATGTCTCTCATGCGTACGTTTCGATTACTGCCTCCACAAAGTGATGTGAATTTTTGGTCAATATATATTTAAATAAATGTTAATGAGGATGGATTTTTGTAATATAAATTATATATATGAAATAATAAATATTCCATTAAGTTTAAGTTTTATTTAATTTCCTTCTTTCATCCATCATGAATAATGGAAGCAACATCCATGTATACATACAACCCACTATCTCCATGAATCGTGTGATCAATTTTCTACCTAAAAACATTATAGAGTACTACAAATACATATATAATTAATATATATAATACTTATATAATGTTTAAATTTTTTAATTTTATATTAAAAATATTAAATTTAATGGATCAAAATTACTAAACTAAAACTGGCCTGAAAAATGAAGTAGTTGTCACATGAAATAGTGATTTTAAGAAATAATTTATAATAAATGTGTGATAAAAGTGTATAAGTAAATAATATATGGTATGAGATATAGTAAAATGGGTATTTAATATATATATATATATATATATATATAATAATACTATATGTATTATATAAGGGGTTTACACAAATATAAAGGAATTCAAACCTAATACAAGGGTTTCTCGTCTAACTTTTTCTACTATGATAAATACAACATATTCACCACTTAGTTCTTTGTGTAGTGTATATACTACCCCTTTTGATATTTTATATCATTAATATCTTTATCCTCATGTTATTTAATGTTTCATTTCATTATTATTTCTTTTCTGGGTCTTATGATTCCAAATTCCATGAAGTGATGAGGGTTTATTTATCAATCTCAACATAATTAAAGATTATTTTTTTAATTCAATATAAAAAATAATATTTATATATTAAAATAAATTCATTTTATACTCCTATGGTTATTTATGAATATTTTAATTTAATAGTATCATTTTTCCTCTCCTTAGTAAATAAAATTAAAGAGAAGTTGTTATTATGAAAATATGACTTTATTTCTCTCTTATGTTGAAAATCATGTTTCATGATAATAAATATTTTCTAAAGAAAATTAAAAATAGTTTTTAAAAGTTTTCTTCATTATCTATTAAATACATATTTACCCATTTTTTATTTTAAATAAAACTAAATGGAATATTCTTCTGAATTTCAAAACAAGACTTATTTGGATTTTACATAAAACACGAGAAGAATTTTTTTTAATGTGTATAACGTGAATATAATGTCATTAAATCATAATAACTAAATGTTTTTATGATTATTATTAAATCATAAAAGGTTATTTTCAATGAAAATTATTTTCAATATGATTTTTTGATCTTTTTAAATAAGAATATTTTTAAATAGAAAATGTTATATTATGTTATATTACCTCATAATGTTTTTAATTAATTTTTATTATTATTTATATTCATCAAATAAAAAAATATTTAGTGTACACATTATCCTATGAGGATATTTTTTGTATTTATATCATCTTTATTCTATATATAGATGGTTTATGAATAGTTTGAATGAGTTTGTATAATTTTATTACTATTAACCAAACTTTTTTAATGGTTTATGGTTATGTTTATTTGACATGGGTAAGTATTAACATTACATATATTAATGTTTCAAAATAAATGTTTATGTTGAATATATTTCACCCTTTAATATGATTAATGAATTGTAATTATGAAGTGACATGTGTGACATGGTAATAGATATCCCCTCAATTCATCGATAGGTCTTGTGAGGTAAACCAATTAGACAAATTATATATGCTTTTCCCTATATATTTAAATTGTCTGATTAATGTTATTATAGTATCTTTCATAAGTTTGGAATTATGAATTCCCTCATATGGGATCAGTTATTGATATCTATCTGATTAATTGATTAGTTCAAATATCCATGTTTATGATTCGGGATAATGTGATTATTTATATGGATATTTTTATCATCATTTATTTATACAATATTACACTCATGTTATTGTCGAAATGGAATGTGTTTTAGTTATTTACCATTCCATATTGATTGTTCTTATATATTAATAATAGTTTCCAATGTAATATTACCATATATGAGAAACTAATCTCACCCCTTTCTTATGTTTTATCTTTACCGAGATAATAAAAAGGGTTTTTTGATTAATATGCAAGGATATATTATAAATAATATTGGAATTATCAAAGGAAAATCTTGTATTATTACATGTTTTCAAAGGTATATGAAATTCCAAATCTATCTAATTTACTAATAGAACTAAACTATTTGGTCCTTCAAAATGTGATAACTTGTATCTTATTCCAATGTAAAAAAGTAACCACCAACTTAGGGAAACATTAGTGGTAGTCTTTACAGAAACTCTAAAATGTGAGTCATTAACTCATTTTTTATGAGAAGTCTGGGTTAACAGGGTTATGGGATTCTTTTTCTTCAATTTTTCTATTATCGTTGATATTTTCATTTCATCTATGAATGATGATCTAATTTTTTTCCTTTTGTTTTTTTTTCATTTCTAAAGTGTCATATGGCATTCATTTTGGCTTCATTTTTGTAATATATATTTATACCACATTTATAATCTTGTTTTATTTTTTTGATGATAAACGTTTAGCTACTCAGTGTATCAATAAAAATAGTATGTGGTATTTTCCTATATACCATGATGGTGGTATTCAAATCATCAAGTCCATGGTTTTAACTCAATAATATCATTATCATTAAAAATATTGTAAATAATATAGTGGAGCTTACAATTTTGATGGATATGTAGTACCTCTTTCTATTTGATTTATATTGACCCTTAATGGGATATAATATAATACTTATTCCACAATGATGGTTAGTAATAGAAAAAATATTCCTAATATATGTTATTTGATATTTTTTAGATTCCATGTGGAAGAGGATAATATTTTTAGGGTATAAGAAAGATATATTAATGTTTTGTGGAATATTTTTATATGAAATGATAATATTTATTATCTTTTCAAGGTTAGTTATATGAGTTGGAATTGCTTGGATTCCTATAATTTTTTGTTTTGGATCAGGTTTTCAAGTGGCATAGTGGAAGAGTTTATGGTGAACCAAGATAGTTATATCAAGGATGGTTAGGGCATTAGTAGAGGGTTAATGGTTACAAAATGAATTATGAGTGGACGGTTGAGGGAGAGTTGGATAGATTGGCGACTATTTTCGGCAGCAGAGCTTGAGATGATGGTCGCCTAACCCTAATGGGGTCGACAGCTCCCCCCCGATGCAAGCCGGAGGGGGGGTGGATGAGAAGATGGCCTCGAGGCGGAATGATTTCACCTGATTTTTGGACTCGTATTTGTATCCTCCATTCCCTGAGATTTAGATCGGCTCAAAGGTTCATGGCTTTCATAATAGTGACCTCGTGGTCCCTCTTTCGGCTCGGGAGATCGCGGAAGCTGAGAATCTCCTCGATCTAACCTTGATTGCGCGATTTAAGAAGTTTTGACCTTCGGTGGACGATTTCGATAGGTTCGTCGCCAAATCATGGGGACTTCAGTTTCAGCTGGATGTTGGTTTGTTGGATAAGCAGAGTTTGATGGTCCGTTGCTCTTCATCGGAGGACATGGTTCGGGCGTTGTCGTTCACTCCCAAGAAGTGCGGAAGGTATGAGTTTCATTTATGCAGATGGTCGTATGATTTTCATATGAACCGCAATTCCCCTCTCATTCCGGTCTGGGGTAGCTTTCCCCTGCATCCCCTTTACTTTCAAAACCCAGCAATCATGCTTGTGTTGAGGAACATGGTTGGGAGATTTCTGTGTGTTGATTCCCATACAGCCTCAGTTATCCACCCGATTAACCCAAGGATGTGCGTGGAGTTTGGTACCTCTAGAGCGCCGGTGGAGATGATCTGGATTGATGCTGCTGAGGAAATCCGATGCAAGAAGCCGGTGATCTTCGGTCATTGGAAGGATTTTTTTTTGGTTTTCCATAGACTGTGTCACACCATGGATTCCTACCGACATGAAGGCCTCCGAAAATTTGCTACTGTGAAGGCTGGAGGTAGTTCAAAAGGGGATCACGAGCCAAGAGGAAATGGGTTCGGTATTGCTGAACACCCCGCTCCTGCTGTAAAGCAGGGTGAAAATCCCTCGATGTCTAGCGTTTTTATCAGACTCAAGGATGATCTCAGGGATAATGTCTGTGATACTAATGTTGGTAGGGAGGCTATGGAGCCCTCCTTGTAGACTCAAGATAATGCTAACAGTGGTCGACATCAATTCATGGGACATGGTCTTGACTATTCAACAAATACAGATGATGCGGAGCATCCCCTACTGATCAGCACTGAACTAGTCAGTGCTGATCCATGCTCCTTGAACTGGTTCCCAGCACTAGAGGGGGAGGAGAATAGGGAACGTAATGCAGGGGAGAAGGATGGGAAGTCTGCAGCCTCCTTAGGTGACCATCCTCCAGGGGGTTTGGGCTCTGGAATTCTGCCAGGGGTTGTTTCTTCTACCCAGGCCACTGTCATCATGAGCAACAGGTTTGAAGGACTGAATGAAGTGGATCCAAGAGTGGAACCATCTGCCTTGGCTGAGGAAGGAAAAGACAACAGGAGGAGCATCGATGGCCTCACTCTGGGTGGTCGGATCATGGGGCATGTTCACCGAGAGTGTGCTCTCGGTGGAGGGGAGACAAAACTCGACGAGGTCAGTAGGAGGTTTTCTGATGAAGAGCCCAGTTCAAGAAGCAACATGAGTAAGAGGAGAAGGAGGGGCAGGTAGGATTATTCCTCCTTGCTTCCTCCTTTGAGGACCCGGTCAGCAAGGAAGATAATGGTTGAGAAACTGGACAAGGAGGTCAGGTGTCCACTAAAATCATGGGAACAGCCTGAAACTTCCTCAGACTTGGTTTTAAGTTCAGATGATGTAGTGACAGAGCAGGTGATATTTCTCAATGCATCGGAAGAGGATGTGGCCAAGATGATGGGCTGAAATTTGGAAGTGGACCTTAATGAAGAATAGTATTTGTGGGATGACAAACATGACATGATTCTGGTTGGAGGCTTCAATAAGGGGTTGATCAGACTCGAGGAGTACATGCAGATCTGGAATAAGCTGACCTCTTCTTTTGAAGATCTGATAAGGGGGATCTACTTTTAATGGTCTCTAATTTAACCTAGAAACT
Organism: Viscum album; assembly: GCA_963277665.1. Taxonomy (NCBI): domain Eukaryota; kingdom Viridiplantae; phylum Streptophyta; class Magnoliopsida; order Santalales; family Viscaceae; genus Viscum; species Viscum album. Next base: position 407,518,578 of record OY728150.1, on the reverse strand, counting down.
GTTTAGGGATATGAATTCTGGTAGAATGCAATTGGTTTTCAATGATTCTGTTTATTTATTCCCTTACTAATGCTTTGTTGAGTTACAATCCTTGTTGTGGGTGGAAATGTTGGAGGGTCAGATCGGCTCCGGCGGGTTAGAGCACGCTGCTACTTCCTCTGAAGGTCATTTGGGATGTGGCTGATTTAGAGGGATGGCTTGCCATCGGGAGGGACCATGCTTGCATGGGATCGCCGAGTGGTCCTTTGGAGATAGCGGTTGCTGCTTTTGCTTGGAAGAGGTTGGTTCTGGTTTTTTCTATTGGGATATGTTTGGTGTTTGTTGGAACTTATGGTTTCTCACTTTTACCTCAAAATTGTCTTTCTTAATAAAAAATAATTTTCAGCTTCAGTGGAAGGTTAATGTGTTGTAGTCCTTGGAATGATTCAGATACCTTAGGATTGTTGGAAGAGAAAAATCATGGTTACTTTGGCTATATAGAAGTTGAAATGTTGTGGAATAAATATTTTTAAGCATGTTATTGTAAGATTTATGATGTAAGACTCATTCAACCAGGATTCTAGTGGTGTAATCGAGTGGAACCACATAATAAACCTATTGGGTTTGGATTAGATCAAAATATATTGTGGGTAAAACCCTTAATGAGGTTTTTTAAGAGGTTCTCTCTACCTTGGCATGAGAAGAGTCAGTGTTTATATGTATTTTTGAGAAAATATTTGATATGGGAGGCCATGTTTGTAATATTTTTTGTGGTTACTTTTGGTATGAATGATCATTGAGGGGAAATGTGTGGTTTAGGGACAAATAATGTTAATGACATGTTTTTGGGAATAGGGGAATGATTTTTTTGAAAATGGGATGTGTCATTATATTGTAATAGTATACATTTAAAATGGATTGAAGTATAAAATTGTAGTTAAATGGAATTGGTTCCCCAATATGAATCTTTTGTAATTTCATGATCATGACCAGGTAAGAGTGACACATGTAGGTAATAATGTTAATTAATGACCTTGCAGGTACTATATGAATTATGAAAGGCCAGTCACATTAGATGTTAAGACATAGTGATATAGGATTATAGAATAATAAATGGATTTAGGTTTTCACATACTTCATGTTATGTATGAATATACAAAATATACACAGTAGGGGGTGAATTTTGTCATTTAAAATTTGTTTACAATTCTACATTTTTTTTTCAATCTGTAGATTATGTGATTAAGCAGTGTTTATCTTCTATATAAAAGTATGGGTAGTGGTTAAAATAGATATTCAAAACATGACTATTTTAGTGGTTCAAGGAATTAAGATCCCCTGGTCTACTCTAACAATTATTCTCTATGAGTGTTTGGTGAATTTCACTAGTCAGATCCTCATATCATAAGACCAATCCATTAATAAGTGCAGGCTGTTGGCACCATTACAAATACGTCTAAAAATAGATCATTCTGGTTCTTTAATAGAGAATAAAAAATCCAAAGCATAGATCGAGAAGTTGATAATCCACCATAAATGAGTATGAGTAGTTGAAAGTCTCAATAAAAAGATATTGATAAAAAAGGTTCTGATTGAACATCACAATTGTAAAAAAACATACAATAGATGGATATTATTATTAAGAAAAGAGTATCTTGAAGAAATATTAGTTATAAAGTGATACAGTTGCAATATATATTTGAATAAAAAGAAGCAACGATTGGTAGTAGCAGACTTATAGAAAATACGATATTAAAAACATGTATATATCTAAATTGTAGCCTCTTCTGTAGATAATAGAGTCTGATCGATTGTTGCAGTAGATCTATAAAAATATTCACAAGAATATTGTTTCAATCGCGAATATGTGTCGTAATATGTGGATCAATATTTATATATATTGATTCATCATTTAATCAGATACATATATATATATATATATTTAAAAAATACACATATAGAATAGATAAATCAGAGAGCCTTCTTTTTTAATTCTAGATCCAAGAAAATCACTTGAAAAATCATGAGAATTCAAATTCACACTATAACTCGGAGTTTTCATAACTTCTAATAATAATAAGATAGAATTTCTCCACATAATACGATTCATTGAATCAATAATAATGATATTTGAGTCATTAGAAAACAAGATTTAAATTGGCATGATATTCTTCAAAGTCCATTTCATGAATCTTTGATCAAATCGTAAATTAAAATATCTAAGGTTGAAACGTGAAACATAAAGTTCCTTCACAAAACAATGAAATACAAAATTTAGGGTTCAACTACGTAGCGATTATTCTATGAAGGTAGGGCTGACAATGTAATAATGATCAAAAAATTAAGGATGATTATCCATATGTTTTCTTTTCAAACATAGGGCTCCATACCTGTGCAGGGTTCTTTAAACATACATTTTCTCTTTAATAAATGTACGGTTCCATCCAAATGTAAGGTTCTTTATCAATGCATTTCTGTCAATGTAGGGTTGATTAACAATACATGTTGATCTTTCAACATAAGGTTTAATGCAAATATAGGGTTTGTTCCTTATATTACGTTCTTCAATGTATGGTATGAAAAATGTATCCAGAATATATTTAAGATCATTCCAAACACTTTAAATAATATTCCACATGAATAATAAGCGTGAATATAATTTCAAAATAAGGATTATAAATAATATTAATTTCCTAAAATACACTTAAAGTAATATCATTAGTGAAAATGGTATTTATGAGCATCAAAATCATTAAGATTTATAGATTATTGTTTGGACAATACATTCCCAACAATATCCCCTTTTGATGATCAAAAAACACATAAAATTGTTAATAGATTTTAGATTTTATCAAACAATTAAAATAAAATAATTTTAAATTAAATTTGAAAGAATTATTTCAATAAAAAAATGTTGTGTTTATCCAATTTTCCCCCCTTTTGTGAGATAATTAACAAAGTGTTAAAAAAGATGAAAACACTTTAATTTTTTCAAGGATGAGTAAGTGAATGTTATAATAATATGTTTAAATAAATTATACTATATTTTTGGCTATATACTTAAACATAAAAGAATATGGAATAAAGAACTAAAAATAATAATAAAGAAGTTTATTTGATCAAAAATTGAAAAATTACAATGGTCAGTGTGACTGGGAAATATGTTAGTCAAAAAATATAGTTATGGTCGAAAAGGTTTAATAGAATTTGGCTCTGTTATGGTTTTGTAGTATTTTGAGAAGATTTGAAAAAGTATTTCACCTATTCCATTTGAAACTATAATTTTCTTATAGGACTAACACCCAACTGCATAATCAAAACTCTGTAATCTTTAATTATTTGAAAATTCTCAACAAGATTGACTTCAAAAAGTCATGAAAACTATCATATTTCTTCATAAACTATTCCAATTTTTATGTGAATTTGTTCAGCATAAATCTGATACCTGGTTTATTATAAATAAATTGGTCAAATTGAAATTTCTGATGGTCGAACAAAACTGATAGATGATCACTATTTCATTGATGGTTATGAAGACGATCATTCATGTCATCCATAATAGTTGTGATTACCTGAAATCTTTTAATTATATTTAGAGAGATATTAGGAGAAGAGGTATATGTATTAGACTGACTAACACAACTCATGATTGATTCAAATTGACTCCCTAAATACCATTTGAGATCTTCCAAGTCTGACATAGATACAACTATAGACATGATCTTTCCACCCTTATTCAACATTTTTCTCTTAAAAGAATCAAACTCCTTCTTGAAAACAGAATTTTATTCAATATCATGTAACATTTTCCATTCAACTTTGATCTCTTTAAAAATATTTCCATTTTCTTCTATAGATTTACTGAACTTAATCACAATCTCTTCAACTTGATTATCAAGGGAATCATATGTCTCTTCATGTGGTTGTTCCAACTGATCAACTACCACAATTTCTAAATATCTTGAATTAATATTCTCCATAGACTTCTACACCAGTGTTTCAATTTATTTTTCACAAGAATAAGATATAAAATCAACAAATTCTTATTTTTTTTAGAAAAAGATTGATTTCTTTCATCCACATGATCAAAAACAGAGTAAATACGAATCTCAACAATTTTTGTAGCCAAATTTTTTGATTTGAGCATATGTTGATCTTTTTGAATACCTGACTCTTCTTCCTGGTCAACCGGAATAGAAACATCCTACAAAACTTTAATTTTACTATTATCTTATTGGTATTCTTCAAAAATAGGTTCTTTAAAATGAACTGACTTAGTAGCTTCACCTAATCCCAATAATCATTCATCAGCAGGTGGATCTACACTATTCCATGGTTTTACAACCAATTCTTCTAGCAAAAATTCTTATTCCTCTTCATTTTCAACAAATATCAATTTTATTTTAGTTATCTTATAAATTCATTCACTTTTAGTTTCTCTAATTCCTTCATTCACAATTACACTGTGTTCCTCTTGAGTAAAATATCAAGAACCATGTTTCTCATCAGCACCAATAGGTGAAATACTTCCTTCCACAGTACTACAAAAAATCATAACTTCCTTAGAGTTATCTCAATGATTATATTGTTGGGATGACACTTTATTCTAGAATCAGTAAAACAAATCATATTTTTCTTAAACAGAATTTGAGAAATTATTTTTCCATAAGGCTAAAAAGTTTTCATTTCTTTTGGATGATAGTAGTAGTGAAGATATTTGAACATATATATTGAAAAATTAATATTTATTTCACTAAAAAATAGAAACATGAAGTATAGTTCTGGAAACAAAATCTTCTCTATTTCATCCATCCTTTGACCAATTCCAATTTGAATAAATTTAACTAAAATTTTCTGGTCTTCCTCGAGATCTTTAACAAACATCTTCATAATGATTTCTGAACCAAAAACAAAATACATAATGTCTTTAGAATAATTATCCATATTCCTGATAGACATTAGATAAAAATGAAATACTCCTTCATTGAGACAATTAAAAATTTGGGAAATTTTAGTGTATAAAATGAAAACTTCCTTATCTTATATTTTTGTGAATACAATATCTTCAATATCACCAAAACTAAACTGTACATTGTTGTAGAAACATTCCAGTACTAACTCATAGAGAAAATCTGAGTTCACTTTATTGAACATAGAATCCAAACCTTGAAATGCTAAATCATATTTTAGGAGAAGATTTATCTGGAAGATCCATTCGAAATCTACCTATTTTTCTTGAAGAATATTTAATCTAGAAACTTATGTATTCTTTAGAACACTTGCTTCACCTTCTTCAGTTTTCTTGGATTTCATTATTTATAACAAACGAAAGGTCTGAGGTCCTCAGATTATAGGTTTTCAAAAGTATAAGAATGTAGACTAAGGGTTTAGTATTCAAAAAGGGTTTAAGATATGAAAAGGTAATTTATTCAAAAGGTTTATGACAATTCCTTGTTTACCATGTCATTATGTAAGATAATTATGGTTTATTAATATGTGTCTTGATCAATTTTATGATAAAATTAACTAAAATATATAGAAAAAAAGAATATTAAAACAAATTAGATATAAGTTATTCAGTAAATAAATTTTACATATGTAAATTGGAATAAATATATAAATAAAACGAGTATAAATGAATATATATAAATATTAACATTTGTTTAAATGTTAAATAAACTCAACTTCCCCTTAATATAGTAAAAAATTATAGGAATAAGTGGGTTAGTGAAAATATCATCTAGTTGATATTCATTTTTTATAAATTCTAAAGAGGTATCCTTTTTAAGAACATGATATCTTTAAAAATGATGCCTAATTTAAATATAATTAGTTCATGAATGACTTATAGGATTTTTTGAAATATTTACTCCACTTTTATTATCACATAAAATAGGAATACTATTAAAATTTAGTTCAAAGTCCATTAGTGTGTTTTCATCCACAATTCTTGTGCACAACAACTGCTTGCAGATGAATATTTTTCCTCAGGTGTTGACTGGGAACCTGAGTGTTGTTTCTTATTTGACCATTATACTAAATATTTCCTTAAAAACTTATAGCTTCCTAAGGTACATTTTCTATCTAACTTAAAACCTCTAAAATCACCATCTGAATATGATATTAAATTAAAATCAAAATGTTTTTGATAAAGAAGAGATTGAAAAACAGTTCTTTTTAAATATATAAAAATCCTTTTGACAATAATAATATGAGATTATTTAAGAATTGTTTGTAATATAGAACATAAATATTTATAAAACATAATATCTAGTCTTCTAGAAGTAATATATAATAAACAACCAATCATACCACTATATAACTTTATTTACACTAATTTTCCAGTTTCTTCTAAATCAAGTTTTATATTATTACATATGGGAGTTGAATATGTATTGTGGTTCTCAACACAAATTTTTTTTTGTAAATCAAAAATATATTTACTTTGGTTTAAAACATTTCCATAATTGTTTTGATTAATTTTATGTTCTAAAGAGAAATCTAATTCTCCCATCATACTCATTTCAAATTCTTTTTGCATATGTTCTGAAAAACCATTTCCATTATTTTCATTAGATGAACAAAAAATAACATCATCAACATAGATTTCAACTAATAATGTATTATAAAAATGGTTTTCATAAAAATAGTAGGATCTTCCAACCCAACATTAAATTAATAATTTAAAATAAAAGAATATAATAATTCATACAAATCTCTTGGTTCTTATTTAAGGCCATAATGAGCTTTAGTATGTTTAAAAACAGAATATGGTTTTTGAGAATTTTCCAAACTAGGAGGTCTTTCAACATAAAATTCCTCCATTAAGTAACAATTTAAAAATCATATTCAACATCCTTCTTGTATAATTTACAGTTCATATGATATACATAAGCTAAAAGGATTTTAATTTCATCTAATCTAGATACAAGGGAAAATATTTCATCATAATATATACTTCTTCCTAATTATAGCCTTTATCTAATAATCTTTCTTTTTTTCTAGTTATAATCCCTTGATTATCTTTTTTATTTTTAAATATCCATTTAGTTCCTATAATTGGAAAATTTCATGGGTCTGGATGTATGTGCAGAAAGAAATATAGATTTAAATCTGGTGGATACCGACTCTTTGTTTCTCTATAAATATCTATCTAGAAGTGGAAATATCCCTTGGATCATAGCTTATCTTATCCGTAAGTTCAAAAAGATTTTCGACACCGATACAGGGATCTCCCACACTTAGCGTGAGGGGAATAAAGTTGTATACTTCTTGGATTCCCAGGCATCAACAATCTATAATGTTTCCCTCTTTCATAATTTAGGCTCCTTCCATCCTGATGGCATCATCATTTTTATTTTCAATACTTTGGGCCATCACTACTTTCGTTCACCTTGATGTATCATGCTTTGTATTATGTCTCCATAAGCAATAAAAATGATAATTTTCAGGCAAATTGAAAGGTAGAGAATTCAACTAGGTTTACTACATTTCTTCTGGTTCTTATTAATATATATAAGTCGTATGTAATAGTTTATAAAAGATTATTCTGTAGAGTTCTAGATCATATAGGTAAAACACTTTTATTTTCATCTGTATCATGTTCCTCTAAACTGGACTAAATTTTAGTTATATTATTTTCAAAATCATTCTTTAGGTTTCAAGTATCATTTTGATAAAAGAGTCAGTAATTTCATCAGTTTGATTTTTATCTTTAATAAAATGGTTAGTTTCATCAAATATCACATGAAATTATTCTTCAAAAATCATTGAATTTTTATTAAACACTCTATAGGATTCAGAGGTTGCAGAATATCCTGAAAATATTCATTCATTATCTTTTGGATCAGACATAAAAATATTATCCTTGGTGTTCAGGATATACACCTTGCATCCAAAAACTATAAAGTAAATTACTTTAGGCTTACTATTATTCCTAGGTTTATATAGTTTCTTTTTTAAATTAGGCCGAATTAAAACTCTATTCATGATATAATAGGTTGTGCTTATATCTTCTACCCATATGTAGGTAGGAAGATTTTATTCATTACGTATAGTCCTAGAAATTTCTTGAATAGTTCTGTTTCTTCATTCTAAAATTTCATTTTTTGAGGTTTTATGGGTGCAGAGAAGGTGTGTTTAATACCCAGAATTGAACAAAAGGAATTAAATTCCTAATTTTCAAATTCTCCACCCTGATCCATTCTTAATATAATTATCATAAATCAATTTTCATTTTGAAAAATATTACAAAAACATTAAAAATAGTAAAAGATTCACTTTTATGTTTTAGAAAATAGACCCATGTAAATATAGTGTAGTCATAAACTGAAAAATACATGTCATTTTCTAGCCATACTTGCTACTCTTTATAGTCCAAATAGATCTGTGTGGATAAGTTCTATAGGTTTTGATGTAGAAATTTTGTTAATAGATTTTAAGAATGATTTTTGTTGGTTTCCAATTTGGCATGCATCAAAAAATATATTACTATCAAATTTGAGACTATGTTAATAAGAAATTAATAATTTCCTATAAAATTTATGCAAAGAATAAATATTACAATGACCAAGTCTCATATTCCATATTCATGCCTCATTTATCTTAGGAGTTAAACAATTTACTTTCTGTTTATACAAGAAATTAAAATCAAATGTATAATCATTATTAGTTCTTGGTGCTCTAAACTTATGCAATTTATCTTTAAATAAAGAGAATGAATTGTTTGAAAAATCAACATAATACCCATCATCATAGAGTTGATATATACTTATCAGGTTTTTCTTCATTCCTTTTATATACATTACTTTTTTTATTGTTTAATTTTTTGGATCTCCAATAGTTCCAAGTCCAATTATCATTCAGTTTTAATTGTCACCAAAAGTGACTGCTCCTCCATCTATTTGAGTTAGTGTGTTGATGTTTGAGGAGTTTCCACTCATATTCCTGGAACCACCACTGCCCATATACCGTATTTACTTTATTTGTTTGTGACCTGTTTCCTTATCTTCTTCATCTATGAACCACATATTTTGTTTCAGTTTTGATTCTTCCTTTTCTAAATCAGATTTTGATGACTTTCTAGAGTCTTCAGAAACACTCCAATTATCCTTCATTTCTCTTTTTCCATTTTTTTCATAATCATAATTTTTCTAATATTTCATTTCTATATATCTATTTTTACCTTTTATTTTAGGACAATCGATTATTATATGACCTAATTCCTTGCATTCATAGCATATGAGTTATCTTGACTCTCTATCATCCCTTTTGAAGGGTTTTCTGGATCCAATTTTCTTTTTATAAAAGTTGATAAACTTTCTAGCTAATTGATGTAGTTCCGTTTCAGAATCAGATGTATCTAAATTCATTTCTTCTCTGACTTCTTTCATTAAACTTTTTATTTTCTTCTGATATGTTACCTTTAGAATAGTACTATCCCTTTTCAATAAGACATTATGATCATTACCTTCATTTTTATTTTTAGCTTCATATATCATTAGTGTCCCAATTAATTCTCTCATTGTTAGATTTTTGACAGGTTATTATTGTCAAATATCAGCTAATATTCCATTCCATTTAGTAGGTAGTACTCTCATTACTTTAAAATCATGATCTACCTATTTGATAGGATCAATAAGGATATAGTATTATTAATAATCTATGTAATACTTACATTCATCTGAGCGATAATTTCTCCATAAATCATTTTAAAAGTATCAAATTTCACCTTTTTTGTTGCATACCTCATTTTTTTTACAATATATATTCATTCATTGTAAACTACAATGGATTTCCATATTTCCTAAGTAGTAGAACAATGTGAGACACGATTAAATTCATCTTGTCAAAGACCAATGATAATAGCATTCTTAGTTTTTGAATTCGTGTCATACTCAACCTCTGTAGCAGCGGTCCATGTTTCATGACTTTCAAGAAGTATATAAGGAGTAATAATAATTGAGTAGACTTTAAATCCAAGGTTCTTGAAATAGATAATCTTTTTTGATTTCTAGTATCCATAATTTTAACCATTGAAATAAGGGAAAAGAACCATTGAAATTCTTTCTCTTTTATCAGTCATTCCCATCTTCGTATAGACCTTATTCTATTATCTTATTATAGATTATTTCCAAATATCTCCTTTAATAACAATTGTTAGGTTAGAATATACAAATATACACAAGAGGGGGTGAATTGTGTCTTTTCAAATTCGTTCACAATTCTTCCATTTTATGTCAATCTATAGATTATGCGGATATGAAGTGTTTAACTTCTATATGAATGTATGAGCAGAAGATAAAACAATAATACAAAACAAAACTCTTTATTGTGGCTTGGGGCATACAAATCCTCTAGTCCACTCCACCAATTACTCTCTTTGCAATTCTAGTGAATTTCACTAGTCAGGTCAACATATCATAAGACCAATCCACAAATAAGTCTAGGTTGCTGACACATTTACAAATAAGGATAAAAAAAGATCCTTTTGGTTCTTTAACAGAGAATCAAAAATCCATAGCTGAGATCGACAACCTGATACTCCACCATAACTGAGTACGAGCAGTTGAAACTCTCAATAAAAATATATTGATTACAAATGTTCTGATTGAACATCACAATTCTAATAGAAACTAACATTAGATGGATCTTCTTCTTCATAAAAGAGTATCTTTAATAAATAGTAGTTCTGAAATGATCTGGTTGCAATAGATCATTGAAATTAATGCATCAATGATTAGATGTAGTAGACTTACTAAAACTACGACATTCAAAACATGTATATCTCCAAACTGTAGCTTCTTTTGTAGATAACAGACACTGATCAGTTGTTGTTGCGGATATATAAAATATATTCACAAGAATGCAATTTCAATCATGAATATGTGTCGTAATAAGTGTCTAAATTTTTTTATATATCACTTTTTATTTGAATAACATACACATATATATACATTAAAAAAATACACCTATAGAACAAATAAAGTAGATATCCTGCTTTTTTTAATTACAGATCCAAGAAAACCTCCTGATAAATTGTGAGGATTCAAATTCACAAGACATATCAGAGTAGTCATAACTTCCCTTAAGAAGAATAGATAATTTCTACCCTTAATATGATTCTTTGAATAAATCATTATGAGCATTGAATCTTTTGAAAATGAGCTCTAAATCAGATAGATATTCTGCAAAGATTGTTGCATGAAACTCTGATAAAATCGTAAATTCAAATATCTAATGTTTGAAAAGATAAACATATTGTTCCTTCACAAAATGAAAAAAATACCAAATGTAGGTTTCAACTATGTATCATTCATTCTCCGAACATAGCGATGAAAAAATAAGGTTAATGGTAAAAGTAAGGATGAGGATCGATACGTTTTCTTTTCAAACGTAGGGTTCTATACTTACGTAGGGTTCTATAACCATACTTCTTAACTTTTCCAAACATAAGGTTCCATCCAAATATAATGTTTTTTATCGATACATTTCTATCAACATAGGGTTGGTTAAATATATGAATTGATCTTTCAACATATGTTTTAATACAAAGATAAGGTTTTTTCCTTACATTATGTTTTTCAATGTATGGTATAAACAGTGTTTCCAGAATTTTTTTAAGATCATTTTGAAAACATTGAAGAATATTCCACGTGAATAATAATATTTCATATAATTCTAAAATAAGGATTAAAAATAAAATTAATTTCGTAAAATAAACTTAATGTAATATCATTAGTAAAACAATCAAGGGTATTTATGAGCATCAAATTAAATAATATTTATAGACTATTTTTCAGAAAATAATGCCCAACTATTATAATGATATATAGTACATGAAATGTTACATCATTTTAAACAGACACCCTAATTTCACTATTATTGTACTCAAGGGCGAGTTAAAGAAAAATTAATCCAACATGATGTCGGTGGAGGAGTAATATCACTATATGTTAAAAAATCAATATAGATATGCTTCACCATTTGGGAATTTTACATTATTTTTTGTCCTCTATACAACAAAGGAACAATGGATATAACTCTCTCGTTTAATTATGAACTGACTAAGATTAATTATCTAATATGGGCAATTAATTACTATATATTACCTCTATACTATGGTGTTAAATATAAGGTAGTTTATATAGAATATATATGCCATTTTTGTTCAAAAGGTACTGTAGAGACCATACAACACTTATTTTATAACGGGGTGTGGGTTAGTTATTTCTATATATCCCCATAGAGTTCCCTTGGGATTTGACTACAGTTGAATTCCTCTGAGTTGTTTCATTCTACATCATTTTGTGATGCTAGTCAGAGTTTTGGAATATCCTCTATTTCTATCACACTGTTATCATTTATTTGGTTTATTTTAGATACTCACATTGTCAAATAGAACTAAGGGATAAAATCTTCAGTCACTAGCCTTATGTTCAAGGTGATTTCCTAAGTTTTATATATTTATAATCTTTCCAAATGCATCGATGCCTCTATATCAATTCAAATGAATATTTCTAACTAGTCATAAAGAACCTATAGCATCCTTTAGATTCCTTAGGGATGTTCTATTGGATATAGGACTCCTGGAACTGTGTTAATGCTTAATATTGGCAATTCCTATGATCATGGATAAATAAGGTGATATGTTATAATTTGGTATTAAAGTAGTTGTTTAATACATTCGTTTAATTCTAAATATGGAAATGGAAACTCTCTCAATGTTGAGACATAGGATATGTACAATAGTCACTCTTCAAGTAGGCATTATAACTTGGTTCTATAAGTGGTGGATTGACACTGTATTGGTATTTAATTTCGAATCAAGGCACCTACCTTCTCTTAATCCCATTACTTATTACATCAGTCCTTGTAGAAGTTTTATCAAGCATGATGAGGAATATTTTCTTATTTTGGGTGATGGAAATATGATATACAATAGTCATGATTCTAAATGACATCTAGAAGAACCTATTTGATTTTCTATAATATTTGACCCCTTCAACATTATGATATGTTTTAGTACCAATATATTCAATCATCCTTCAAATTATAGTCCCCCTTGTGATTGGTTTTGGAATTGTTTTCATAATTTTAAAATCAATGTAATTGATAGTGAAAAATTGGAAAGCGTGCGAGGTTGGATCATGTTTTCCAATGTACTTGAGGAGGTTCATAAGGGAAGGTATATAGTGACGAGTGAACAATTGTTTCTAGTGATGTGTCAACCTCATTATGGGTGTAATTTAGAAAAAATTTAAGGTTGTAATTCCTAGCTAACAAAAAATAAACAGTGATTAATGTTCTCCTTTTCCTCTAAAGCATGAGTGTTGTGGTTATGTTTAGTAAGTACATTTGATAATGGATTAGACATGGTATATAGATAATATGTTTTTTATTTCAACATATTTTTTATAAATGGACACTTATTATGTGGAGCATTGAACTTATCATGGGTGTGTGACCCTTGAATCATAATGGTCATGGTAGTGGTGAAACTATTTGGTGGATGGTAGATATGAAACCAAGATATCAGTGTGCTGATAGATCTGATTTATCTGGATCCTTTATAAATAAAATATTTTGTATTCTAATATGGTATTGGGTATAATTTCTATATCATTATTGATATGTTGATGGAATTTCAATTTATCTACAAGTGAGTTAGATCAGATACATGTTGGCTGTTATTGAGAGAGTATGATGGAAGACTCTAATGGTCGATGATCTAAATAAGGATATTCAAAATGTTTTGGATTTTTAATTAAATAAGGATGTCTATATGATCTTATAATTCCTTCAGAATTAAGTAATATAAATCTATGGTTGTGATGTTATATTGGATGTTTTGGTCTAGTATTTTTGGGGTATTTTGTGAAGACGAAGTATAATAGTGATTTTGAATGTAATTACATGTGGTCAACTCTAAAAGACTTCAATTGTTATATATTAACTATGAAAAGAGTGTTTATGACAAAATATATCCTTTTGAGGAGAATATGTTACATAAAATCATAGTGAATGAATGGTTTAAACACATGATTTTGTTCAAAATCAAGAATAAGGAAATGTATTCAATTTTTATCAATGGATTTGATGCTGGTAAATGATCCCTGATGCATCATGGGGGTCAAAATAGTTATGGTGGTGAGTTTCCAATATGGCTCACAGTTATGGAGTGGTAAATTTGAAATAGAATAGAATTTATTGTTTTAGCTTGGAAATATTTTATGTAGATGGCTCACCTAACCCATATAGAGGATATTCATGATGTAATATCGGGTAGATCACGTTTCATTTCACAATCAATATTGTTAGGATGAAATGGTAGCGACAAATCATACTATGATCAGTTGGTGTCATAAAAAGGTAGTTTTTTTAGTCATGGTGTTATCAAAGGAAAACAATTTACAAATATGATTTGAAAAATATAACATATTTTCTTTGTGAAATTATATATGGAATTTAATTCCAACAGAAATCCCTATGGTGTCACTGTGAAAAGGGTCACAGTGATTTGTGTAGTTCAAAGAGGCTGGAGGCCTTTCCATGAATGGTGAAGGCCACATCACAATGTGGAATTCCATACTATGAAGTCATGTATATGGGAGTTTTGGTTCTTCCTAAAGTCATGAAATCATGACATGAATAGTGGAGTAACAACATGATTAGTTCCCCCAAAGGTGGGGGATGGCATAATAGGTAGTTGTAGGGGTGTGGTGCCTTTTCAGGATACCTTAGGACCATGTTGGGACCGAACCCTATGTTGGGGTGTCTATTCAATAGACTTATGGTCCCATTTTGATGTTACCTTCCATGTTTTAAAACAATTATAGAAAAAACACATTTTTGAAATCTCTCCCTTCATGATTTTTGGAAGTTATGGGTGAAAATATTGGTCAATCTGGCTAGTACTTCCCCTATCTACCTATAAATGATTCCCCTTTATTGATGGGAGATTCATGTATTATATAAAAAATTTCTTACAATTTTTTATTACCTACTCTATCTTGTATTCTCGTTTCCCATCATTACCCTTTTATTAGAGGATGATTTCATATGTGGCTTTATTGGTGATTCCATAATGTAATAGTGAAATTAATCTGAATGATGAATTTATATCTTTTCTTGGTTGGAGGATGTAATGGATAATTGAATGAATATGTTTTCATGATGTTTTGAGAGTTTGATATCACATAACATTTTTAGTAAATTATATATCATTTAATTAAATTAAATAAAAAATATAAAAAATTATAATTAATTATTTTGGATGTTGTGTTGTGACATTGGGGATCAATAATTGGATCGATCATCCATGTCGGATGGATGGTATTGTATAAGGATGTGTGCATCTTAGAAAGAGGGTAAATACTTATTGGATGTAATTGGTCCCTATAATACTAATCCATTTTACTATTTATACAGTATTAGGAATGAATGTATGAATATATTTCAAGCGTTCAACAAATAAGGATGTATATTAAACTAGGTAAATAGAAAATATGACATTGATCTTCCTTGAAACATAATGATGACACCACTAAACATTGGGTGTTTTAGAAGCACCCTATTAGTACATAGATAGTAGATTGGAGTAATAAATTGTGTTGTAAGAGGACAAGGGTGAGTCATGAGATTTTGATGATATACAAGTAACCTGGTTTTGTTTCCTAGTGAATATTTGGTAGGAAAATAAGGATTATTCCAATTGTTAATGAGTGATATGGGTGTATATCTTAGGCCTAATAGGGAACACCGACTTGATGGTGTAGATGACACTTTATGCGATCTATGAACATGAAAGTAACTACTAGGATTGATGTAGTGTAACATTGAGTGTTTCCTCTTATTAACAAGCTTTAGATCTCTCCTAAGTGAGAAATAAGATGAGACAAAAGGGAGGGTTCATTGAATTTCTGTGATGAATTAGAATTTATTTTCCAATGAGCTCGTTGTGAGTTAAGATGAGGATTTTCCTAGTTAGTGGGACTGAGTTGTGAAGCTAAAATCAATAGAGTATTGGAATGATCCCACTAAGACCATATTTAGGTTCGTTCTATGGGATGAGAGATCAAAAAAGAATGATTTCTATGTATTGTTATGAATGGATATGGACCAGGTTCGTTTTGAGAACCCACTAAATTACCTAATGGGTGAGATAAGAATTTTGATAGGCATGAAATATTCTGTAAGTATCACCAAGATAGTCTTGAGGAGTATTTATTGTGAGTCTTCATATTTGGTGGATTGTTTAATTTATTTTCACAATGATTTTGATCCTAGAATGCTATATGACTTTTTCTGATTCAGATTTTCGATTAGTCATAGGGCATACTGTAAGGGGGTTGGTAACCTAGTGTGGGGAATTGGCTATTTACATACCCTTCCTATATTGTTAAGATGTTTTATTATCTTCATTATAATAATATTTGGTGTTATAGATCAAATTGTGTTAGAGGATGGATATTATGATGCTTTTCTTAGATCTCCTATTGTGTTTGATATTATACTAGAAACAGAAATGGTAATTTTCCATTAGTGGATATTTTGGATTTTGTGAGAGGTTATTAATTTTTATTGCCTCCCAAGATCACATATTGTATGTATTGTTATATGATTTATGGCCATGGTAACTTACCCAGATTGGATGGTTCATGTTTTGTGAGAGGTTTTATTTTGTTATTCCCTCCAAAGTTTAATTATTGGATGTGATATGAGGGTGAGAATAACCAAATGTATAAATTAGAAGTCATAACGTGATAAGAAAATCATCAATTAATCATGGGGAATAGTTTTATACTTGGTTGACCCTATACCTAAAATAATGCAACGTCCCGCGTTTTGAACAGGATGAAAAAAATGTAGAAAATAAAATTTTTCTGTTAACTATGAAGGTTAGTTTTAAAAACGTGCCTCAGAACTTTTTATTTCTGGTAGTTGACACTATGATGTGTCTCTTAAATAAATTTTTTTAAATTAATTATACTAAAATTAAAATGGAAATAAATTAAATGAAGGGTAAAATCTTTAATAAATTTTTTTTAATATTCTATGTAATATGTTTCGAGTTAAACAATGAGTCAGTGTGGGGTTCCGAGACCCATATACTCTTGGCGTTGATATAATAAAAATATTAAATTTATTTTATTCATATGCGTGTTTTTTTCTTTTCAAAAAATTAAAATAAATCTCAAAAAGTGCATCATAAATGAAATATGAGACCACTATTAGGTCTGGAACACCCTGTTTACCCTAGGTAGGGTATAACCTTCATTTGTATCGAGTGTTTAGAACCCTCGCACATGATAATTCCATATTTATTTTTAATTAATTAATTATTCAGTTTTTTATATAATAAATAATTATTTTCTAAAAAATAGTGTTTCGAATGAGAAGTTTGAGACTGCAAATAGTTCTGGGACTTGGGGTTTACACTAGGCAGGGTATAACTATTGTGAGAATCAGACGTTTGGTCATATCTCACTCGAAGATAATTAATTTGGGTTATAAATATTTCGTTAGACAATTAGAAATAATAATAATAATTTTATTATTTATATTATTATTTACGTTGATGATAAAAGAATAAAAATGTGATTTCACAATTAATAAATTGTGTCGTGGTGTAAATAATAATTGAACAATCTACGAAATGTTATATTATAAACTGGTCTCATTAAATACAAATGATCCATCAATATTTATTTAATAACCATTGTCTTTTTTAAAATTTATTGTTTTTAAATTATTAATGGTGTCATTAATTAGTTATATTATATAATAATAATTTTAATTATTTTAACGTATTGACTAAAATCAAGGTTTGGGCCATTTAAGTTTTTGTTGTCTAAATTTTAAAGTGACCCAGAGAGCACGTTTGTGAACCCTGTTGCGGGTCTTGGGAAGCTATTAAAATAATTAAATAATTTCTCAGCCTTTATGTAAATTTTTTATGTTATGATCTAGCACAACATTCAGGTTAAAAATAATTAGAAAATGATTAAAGAAATTTTAATGAAATTAAAAGTGGTGGAAAAGGAATGAAAATAAATAATAAAATTAAAAGCGGGAATGGAGAAAATATAATAATAATTAAAAATGGGTCTAAACATTTTTATTATTTTTATTTTCATTTTCCTTCCCTCCCCTTTTATTTTATTTTTATTTTATTTTATTTTCCTTTATCCCTTATTCTTTTTTTATTTTCATTCTTTTCTTTCCTTTTTCATTCCTTCTTTTCTTCCTCTCCTCCCCTACTGTGCGTCGGGCCTCTCCCTCCTCCCTAGGTGGCAGCCCATAATGCTTCCCCTTCGGATGACCACCGCACCTCCATTCGTCGTCCATTTTCTTCACCTTCAGGTGCGTTATGAACCTCTTGGTAAGGCTTATCCCACCCAATATGAATCATGTGATCTCATTCCAAATATTTTGTGCTGTTCTCCATGGAAGGATTTTACCATATTTTTGGATTTTTCTAAAATCATCTATCTTCATCATTTTTAGGTAAAATAAAAAACTACCACAGATCATAGGATCATCTATGACCATAAGGTAGGGTGTCGACTCTCTTTCCCTTGGATTCATTGAAATATATAAAAACGAATCGTTGTATCGTTAGTTGGTGCCTACCGTCTTTGTGAAAATTCACCCAAAATCTTTAATATATTTGTTTCGCTTAGTTGTGGGAGACCTATTAATCATGAATTAATCTGTTTGGATTGTTGAAACATGGTTGGATACCCCCTGGGTGTGCCGACGTGGTCGGTATACTCTCTGTTATCTGGGTTTTCTATTTAATTAATTGCATGTGTTGCGTAGTCTATTTATGTGATGTTTAATTTTAATAATTAATTTATATTAATTATAAACTTTTAAATTGTTGGATCATTGGTAGCTAGTTGTGATAATTTATTTATTTATTTAAAAGTGAATTTATTTGCTTATGTTGATGCGATACTTTTCCATGATAATATTGTTTTGATGAAATAGTTAATTTTTCACTATGTGATGTTAATTTAAATAATTAATTTATATTAATTATGAACTTTGAAATTTTTGGATCATTGGTAGTTGGTTGTGATAATTTATTTATTTATTTAAAAGTGCATTTTATCTTCTTATGTTGATGTAGTACTTTTTGTTGTTAATATTTCTATGATGAAATAGTTAATTTGCACTATGTGATGCTCGGGTGTGCCTGTTTAGTTTCAGGCTGAAATTACATACTTTGATGTCATATCTATTGCTGTGAAAACTATAATTAAATTCATGGTGGTGATAATAGGTGGGTCCCATATTAAGGACCATGCTTAGAACATCTGTTCCTGACTAGTTACCTCCGTGTATCGGGGGCGGTGTCATTGGATTTTCCGAACTGAGACTTCCACAGGTTTTCTAATACTTATGAGTGATACTGGTTCCAAAAGGGACCATCGGGTCGGATCCGTTGGAAATGTGGCTAAGCCTGCCTCAGATGGTGCTCGACCCCTTTTTGTGAGATTGGGACGGACTCAGGGTAAAGCCATGCCTCGAGCAATACTTGTTCTTTCGAACGATTGCCTTGGACGAGATCTGTGGTGTTGGATAATTTGATGGATGTTCCGTAGAGATACCTTTGGGATGGGATCAGACTCTAAATCTCGAATTGAACCTCAAAAATGATGCACTATATGTTTATATTAATACCGCTTGAGCCTCTAGAGATTTTCAATGTTCTTCTGGTTTGTTGAAGCACACCTGGTTGACACTTGACATAAAACCCAAGGTAAAGCAAAATCTTGGGGTATGTGTCTCCCTTATTTACCTTACTTTCCCAGGTTGTATATATATGTGTATATGTATAATTCTTATAGGTACTCTTTTCATAATTCTGTCTTAGGTTGAAGAAGGTGATTAGGCATGGGTGTCGCTTGGAACCCAGGCCAAGTTATTTATTCCATTTTACTTAATTAATTTTCTGAAATTGTTATGTACTGGCACACTCCATGTTATTATTGCAAAAAATGGAAAGGTTTAGACACCATGGGTGCCAAACTACTAGGATTTTATCTCACACCCTGCTCGAGCATTGTTGACACCCTATTAGATTACATGCTTGCAGATATTGAAAAAATGGAAGCAAACTGCTTCCAATAATTGATTGTTTCTTGCTTCATAGGATGGAGACTAGGGAAAGGGACCAAGCCTTTCTCGTTATGTAGTAGTTTCCTTGTGTCTTTTATTTTAGATGAAAGTATGCTTGAGTTTCTATTTTCCATACTTTTAGTTTAGACAGACATCATAGCATGACAATATTTTCTGACCTTCCGTACCAGATTCTTATTCAGTTGGATTATTCATATTGCTTCTGCTGTAGTTATTCATTTATATGCTTTCCCTATTTATTGTTTTACTATTGTTACTTACACTATGATATTACCTATTAACTATGAGGGCATAGTCTCCCACACAAACATGAAAAAGGCCCTCGCTGTGAGTCGGAATCCTCGAGTGTTCAGGGAGATGCACTTGAGGTCATGGAACCCACCGGCCTGGCCACCGTATTAGAGGTGATCCGGGTCAGAACGTTAAAAAGTTGTATCAGAGCTAGGATAGGATTGTTGTTCATGATTTTTTGTGTTAAAATTGATATGATTTCACCTCGAGTGATTGGTGTAATTTCCACTTCTTATGAATTTATGAAATTTGTGATATTTTAACCTTATCCTGTTAAGGTAAGGATGAAGAATTACATGCATCATAATAGGCACATAGGAATTCACTTTCCATGCATAGTACCATGTCATGATGTTGAATTTATCGATTTCATACAGATATGATTGAGTTCTTTGAATTCCATTCCATGTCTTTTATTTATTTAGCACTCCATTTTAGATACCATGTTTCGTGATATATTTATCATGCTAGCATGTTGTCATGTTATTGGTTTAATACCATGTTTACCTTGTATCATGATTCTGTGCCTATTAGAATGTCTCTTTGATTAAAATTTAATGATTCTATGATTACAACATGTCTCTCTATGTTATCTTTTTGTAGTGACCTGCTTTCTTGTTTATTATGTAATTGGTTGCTTTACTAAAATTTATTGGTTGCCTTTGAATGGGAGACAAATGCCAAAAACTATAAAGTGTATAGTCACTTTATAGGTTGATATCCACCCATATATCTAGTCTAATATGTATTTGAACATGTTATAATTTTAAATGAATTAGTTAACTACCCAAAGGCACAACTAGGACCAAGTAGGCTAGTTGGTGCACGTTTCTCATATGATAACACGATATGGGTGTTGTGACACTTAATAATTAAACAACTATTTAATTCATTCTAATGAACCCAGGTTGTCTTAGTGAGACCCTTGTAGGTTTCTTTATCTTCTTAAAATGATTTTATGTAATAGATTTCCTAATTAAGGATAGGATTTCAATTATTGTAAAATGTTTTAAAATGGAGTTTTATAAAACTTGCATGTGTTGCCCTTGAGGCATTGGTTAAGATCAAGTACCTTGTGCTTTGTTTTGAAAGAAACGGTACTGGATGTTTTGATTAAATCTTTTGATGATTAAAGATTAAAAGTGATTAAATATGAAGGGCTTATATATGGAACTTGTAGCGATGTCCTCTGTTTAAGACCCACGTATAAGGATAGTTTGAGCTTCTCTTTGAGTTGCTTTGAAACAAAACCATTCACATGACATTGACCTTAGTCAGACCCCTTTGCATAAAATGACACCCTTGTTCATAGGGGCGGTCATTTTTTCCATGACTTTGGTTTCAGGCTTGTGCATCAGGTAATGCTCATTTCCATCAGGTTAGGTATGCCTTAGCAATGGTCAATCTTTTTGTAGGTCATTCGACCCTCTCTTCTCCATAGTGATGAATGACTTGGTATGTCATCCTCTGAGATAAAATACATCTTTCTTCTGTATCACCTTTGGGTAGTATGCATTCACGTACGCAGTGTCGTTGAGTTCTTATCATTATGACGAACCGGTTGAGTTCAGTGTAATCATCTAGTATTGCATTTTTAAATACATTTCAAGTCATCTACATTGTTCAATAACTTCTCTATTAAATGAATCAAGTTCATCCCAATGTTTGGGATGACATTTAGAGACTTGGGTGTTTTGACACCCTGGTCAGTTTGGTTGGGCTTTCATGCCAATGGTTTAAATGTCTTCCTTCTGGTAATCTTCTAATCCTCTTAGTGTACTCTTACTTAAGTGATGAGCATGTCCCCTATATTGCCTTCATCATTGATACACTAAGAGAACATCAGTCTTACACCATGGTAAATATTAAAAAGTTTTTGGGCTTGTTTAGGGTGTTTTTTTATATTTCACATTGATGTGTTGTTCTCATCAAGTCTTTGGTTAGTCTTGAGTGACACTTATTTCTTGTGTAGGAATTCTTTTGATGATATATTGTACACCAGCTGTTTCATCTAACTTGACTGCCAGGATGATGCCGATCTAGGCTAGGTCAATGTTTTGATATGGTAATATTTCCCCCGTACCAATATCTCACTCGTAAACATGGAGTATAGACTACCTTGTGTTTGTTCCTATCACTCTTGTGGTGCCAATCCAAGGTTACCCTGGAATTATTGTCAGGATCGGTGATGTCTAAATCAAATAATGTCACCATAGGTCAGGCATGAACTTTTGTGGACGTGTTCACAGTAAATGTGAGATACCTTTGAAGAAGACATCATAGTTCAGTCTATAAAACACCTACCATCTAAGCTGAGTATCTTCTTAAATGGTCGACTGTAGTGGCCTGACTAGTTCTCTCTCTTTCTCAATGAAGCGGTCACTCAAGGAACTTTTTTTTGACACATTATCTGGTGAGACAAGTGCAGTTTGGATCGACCATGGATTTTCTTAAAAATATGGCTCGACTTGGGCTTTAACAGAAATGGGTAATCAACCGTTTTATCTATTTCAGAAATCATGTAAGAAGCGTCGTTAAATTTTTAAGGGTGTGTCTTGTAGGAAAGTCGAAGCTAGAAGGTGTCGTGACTCAGATTTTACCATTTTTAAAGTTAAAGAATAAGGTGGGAAGTAAGTTTGGCCAGATGTTTAATGAGAAAACGACATGTTTGTGCCTCTAGAAAAAAATGGGATGGATAAATAATGTCTCGATGTTTCAGTTGGTAAATGAGCATTGACTCAGATCATAATAGCTTAGGTGTTTCTTTCCTAACAAATGTCTGAACGTGCATTGGGGATTTAGATACGCTACATGACTTTTTGTATGATCCTACACGAACCTTGTGGATCAGAAGAAGGTTATGTTTTTCCCGAAGGCATCTAGGAGAATAGAAGTTCTAAGGTGGGAAGGTTTTAACTTCTCGTGTTTTGAATCGGATGAAAAAAACATAGGAAATAAATTTTTTCCATTAAATGGGCAGGTTAGTTTTAAAACCGAGCATCAGAATGTTTTATTTCTGATAGTTGATACTACGATGTGTCTTTTAAATAAATTTTATTAAATTAATTAGACTAAAATTAAAATGTAAATAAATTAAATGAAGGGTAAAAGTTTTAATAAATTTTTTTAATATTCTATATAATATTTTCTGAGTTAAACAATGAATTAGTGTGGGGTTCCAAGACCCATAGACTCTCCACATTGATAAAAAAATATTAAATTTATTTTATTCATGTGCGCGTTTTTTCTTTTTAAAAAATTAAAATGACTCTCAAACGATGCATCGTACGAGAAATATGAGACCACTATTAGGTCTGGAACATCAGGTTTACCCTAAGTAAGGTATAACCTTGATTCACATCAGGTTTTTGACACCCTGGCACATGATAATTCCATATTTATTTTTAATTAATTAATTAATAATTTTTTATATAATAAATAATTATTTTCTCACAAACAGTGTGTCGAATGAGAAATCTGAGACCACCGGTAGTTCCTGGATGTGGGGTTTACCCTAGGTTGGTTATAACTTTTGCGAGCATCGGATGTTTGGTCATATCGCACCCGAAGATAATTTATCTGGGTTATAAATATTTTGTTGGACAATTAGAAATAATAATAATTTTATTATTATTTATATTATTTACATTGATGATAAAAAAAGTGCTTTCACAATTAATAAATTGTGTTGTGGTGTAAATAATAATTAAGCATTATAATAAATGTAATATTATTAATTGTTCACAATAAATACAAATTAGAAGTTAAAATTTATTTAATAATCGTTGTCTTTTTTTCATAGATGTTGTTTTTAAATTTTTAATTTTGTAATTCATTATTTATATTAAATAATAATAATTTTAATTATTTCAACATGTCGACGTAAATTAATTTGTGGGCCATTTATGTTTTTTTTTTCTAAATTTTAAAACAACTTAGGGCATGCATTTGTGCACCATGTTGTCAGTCCTGGTCAGATATTAAATTAATCAAATAATTTCTCAACCTTTATGTAAATTTTTTACATCGCTCCCTAACGCAGCGTATGGGTTAAAAATAATTAAAAAAGGATTAATTTTTTTAAAGAAATTAAAAGAAGTGAAAAAGGAATGAAAATAAATAATAAAATTAAAATCGGGAATGTGGGAAATAGAAAAATAATTAAAAATGGGTCTAACCATTTTTATTATTTTCATTTTCATTTTCCTCTCTTCCCTTTTATTTTATTTTTATTTTATTTTATTTTCTTTTTCTACTTTAATCTTTATTCTTTTTTTTTCTTTTCTTTCTTTTTTCTTTATTTATTTTATTCCTCTCGTCCCCTTATGTGCGTCGCGCCTCTCCCTCCTACCTAGGTGGCACACCACCTTTCTTCCCCTTTCGGGAGACCACTAAACCTCCATTATTCGTCTGTTTTCTTCACTGTCAAGTGTGATATGAACATCTCGTTAAGGCATATCCCACGCAATAAGAATCATGCGATCTCATTCCAAATACTTTTTGTAGTTCATCACGGATGGATTTTACCCTATTTTGGGTTTTATCTAAAATCATATGTCCTATTTCGTTTTAGGTCAATTAAAATCCTACCATGGTTCATTTGATCCTCTAAAATCATAAGGTAGGGCATCTACTATCTTTCCCTCCATTTCATTGTGATTTATAAAAACGCATCGTTGTGTCGTTAGTTGATGCCTACTGACTTTGTGAGAATTCAATCAAATTATTTAATTAATTTGTTTCTCCTAATTGTTGTAGCCCTATTGATCATGAATTAATTGGTTTTAATTGTTTTAATGTGGTCGAACACCCCTTGGGCATGCCGACATGGTCTGTATACTTTCTGTTAGCTGGGTTTTAAATTTAATTAACTACATGTGTTGCGTAGTCTAATTATGTGATTTTTAATTTAAATAATTAATTTAGATTAATTATTAACATTGAAATTTTTGGATCTTTGGTAGTTGGTTTTTCTAATTTATTTTTTTTATTTAAAAGTAAATTTATCTTCTTATATTGATGTGGTCATTTTCCTTATTAAAATTGTTATGCTGAAATAGTTAATTTTGCACTATGTTATGTTTAATTTAAATAATTAATTTAGATTAATTATGAAGTTTGAAATTGATAGATATTTGGTAGTTAGTTTTTCTAATTTATTTATTTATTTATAAGTAAATTTTATCTTCTTATGTTGATGCAGTACTTTGACTTATTAAGATTTCTATTTTTGAAATATTTAATTTTCACTTTGGGATGCACGACTGTGTCTGTTTAGTTTCAAGCTGAAATTACATATGTTGATGTCATATCTGCTACTGTGAAAACATTTATTAAAATTTTCATTGGGAAAGAAGGCGGGTCCCATATTAAGGACCACACTTATACCCTATATTCCTGACTGGTAACCTCTATGTGCTGGGGGGTGGTGTCATTGGCTTTTCCAGACCGAGACTTCCCCATGATTTCTAATAATTATGAGTGATACCTGTTCCAAAAGGGACCATTGGGATTGATCAGTTGGAAATGTGGATATGTAAGACTCAGATAGTGCTCGACCCCTTTTTTGCGAGATCAAGACGATCTCAGAGTAATGCCATGCCTCGAGTGATACTTGATCTTTTGAAAGATTGCCTTCGACAGGCTCAGTGGTATTGGATAATTTGACATATGTTCTATAGTGATACCTTCAGGAGGGGCTCAAAATCCAAATCTCAACTTGAAGCTTAAAAATGATGCACTAATGGTTTATATTAATTCTTCTTGAGTCTCTTGATATTTACAATATTCTTCTAGTATGTTGAATCACACCTGGTTGACACCTGTCTTAAACCCAAAGGGAAAGCATGAGCTTGGGGTATGCATCTCCCTTATTTTACCAAGTTTTTCCAAATTGTATATATATGTGTATGTGCATTATGCTTACAGGTAATCTTTTCAGACTTAAGGTTTAGGCTGAAGCAGGTGATTAGGCATGAGTGCCGCTCAAAACCCAAGCTGTGTTATTTATTCCATTGCACTTAATTAATTTTCAGAAATTTTTATGTACTGGTACACTGCATTTTATTATTGCATGAAATGGAAAGGTTTAGACACTATGGGTGCCAGCCTACTGGGATTTTATCTCACACCCTGCTCAGGCGTCGTTGACACCTGAGTAGATTACATGCTTGTATATATTGACAAAGGGAAGCATGCCACATCCCATACTTTATTTTTTCTTCTGATTTGGATGGAGACTAGGTCAGAGGACCAAGACTTTCTCACGATGCAGTTGTTTCCTTGTGTATTTTCTTGTAGATGACCGTATGCTTGTGTTTCTATTTTCCATACTTTCATTTTAGATATAAATCATAGCATTACATTCTTTTGGGAGCTTCCTTACTTGATTCTTATTCAGTTGGATTATCCATATTGATTCTTTTGCAGTTATTCATTTATATGCATATTCTATTTATTATTTAATTGTTGTTAATTCCACTGTGATATTACCTTTTACCTATTAGGGAATAGTCTCCCCCATAGACACGAAAAATGCCATCATTGCTAGTCGGCAGCCTCTAGCGTTCGGGGAGATACGCTTGAGGTCATGTAACTCACCGGTCCAACCACCGTCTTAGAGGTGAGTCGGGTCGGGATGTTACAAAACATTAGGCATCAGTTATGATTAGTATGGAACCATACCTTTCATTATTGAATATGATCCAAGTTTATAGAATTTATAAATTTATTCTCAAAGATTGGCCAATATATTATGGTTTTGGTTCATGGATTCCTAGATAGGAAATGACGACTTGTCATGAATCCTTTTGTTTTGTAATTTTCATTATTTATTTTACTCATGATTAAAAACATATACAATGATCTATATTAATTTAACCTATTGAGTTCCTACAAAGATGTATTTGTTTTACACTTCATCGGTCCAATGGTGTAAGTGTAAAACTTATGTATATTGTGTATTTTTGGTCACATGTTAAGTAGTGGATCAAGATATATCTGGTTAACATGGTTGTAATGCTACTTGAGGGTTTTCTCTGGGATGTGGTATAGAATAATTATGAATTTAACATATTTTTAATTAATATTATTTGACCATAATGGGGAAAATTCATGGCATTTAGTCTTTTATGATAACATTTTATTTTTTATAGAATTGATATTTTGTTAATATACATTTTCTATTGATTTTTTGGATGTTGTTTTGTTATTTTTTATTAATAGTTAATATTTATATGGAATAGTTTCCCTGCGATATGATTTAACCCCTCATAACTAGTCAACAGCTTCTAGTATATAGTGAGATTCAGTTGATTTCACATAGTAATCTAACTATGAATTTTTACAGTGATTTTATTCAGGGTGTCACTAATATTTGTTTATTTATTACCCATTAGTTCAAAAATATATGAATGGAAATGTACGAAGTGGTGAGTTATTTGGATCTCCACAATTTTATGTAAAGAATTCAAACTAACCCCCCCCCCACACAGACAACAATAATAATATTAAGTACATTATATTTACTTAATTATATTGAATATAATAAATTTAGATCATTCTATTAATAGGTTAACTTATTCATGCTCTTTTAGACAATTTTTTTAATATTATCCATACCAAAAATCCATTAAATCCATTATAATGTAAAAAAAATAGTTTTCATCTTCTCCAAAGTGAAATAGAATTTATACATATTTTTCTCAAGTCATAACACTATTATCCCCAAGTCTATTCACCTATATCAATTTTTTTGTAAGATCACATCATTGCCTTTATAAAATTATTTACAAACACTTAAATATTTTGGTTTTAAACTATAGAGATGTAGCTTTTTATTATATTAATATTACATCAATTTAAAGATAAAAAACATAATATCATTATAAAACTAGGATCCAAAGGTTTAATGTCTTGGTAAAATTAGATAAATATAACTTTTACATAATAAAATATAACGATTTATTTAATTCATTGTCTCTAGATTCTTATCGGCCCTCAGGTTCTCCTTAGTACAAGTACGGACCTCAAGATATACATCAAAATGGGGTCATCCAAAAACACAATAAGAGGATGAATAAGATATAAGAAACATGGGTGAAAAAATTCATTATCAATATAATATAAGAAAATTATCACAACCATAATCATGGGAGGAAACATTTGATAAAGGCATAGAATATGGTAATGTATAAAAATGAAACATCATATCCCAGTGTTCAAATACAACACATAGTTATGAAAAAGATAGAATTATGTTCACATATATTTCACTTTATCTCATGAGATTAATCACATTATCCAATTCACTAGAGATCGATATAATTCCAGGAACACCTGTCAAATCATAAAATTTACATAATCATGCATGCCACATAGAGCGTATATCAATCTGGGAAATAAAATAACCCATGGAATGGAATGGGTTTAATTTCAAAATGTATACATTCATAAATAAACTTTTTAGTTCCAAAATAATGATGGAATAACACAATTGTTTTAAGAATCATTAATATTTGTTGAAGAATAAACAATCTCATGATAAATAAAAGAAGTGTTTTGAGTAGGAAGAGTTATTTTGGAAAAATCTTTGAATTTTTCATATAAGAAGACAGGAAACATGTATATCACAGAAAATAAAATATTATAAAAAAGTAATTATATCAATAGAATAAGAAGGTATTTACATACTGAAAATGGAGTGAAATTGAGAAAACCTAAAGGAAGAGAGTTTGGTTCGAGAATTCACTTTACCTTTTTCCTTAATGATTTATTCACATTAATGTACTATATTATCAAATTAAAATAATTAATTTAAAAATATAGAACCTTGTATACATGAAGTTGATTCATTATTATTTTATTAGGTTTATTTATGGGATTTATGATTATTTATAGAGTATAATTTCATCATTCAGAAGTTTTCTTTTTCTTGGTTTTGATGATCTGTTCGCCTATATATAATTACAAATGTTCACATATAATTGGAATTATCCAGAATTGAAATAATATGTTGTTAATGATCATACATAAGTTTAAATGGTTATATTTATAATTTGGTTATATTGTATGAAGATGAGACTTTAGATAAGACATTAGTGATAATTGTTTAGATTATTACAATGGTTTTTTGATCTTAATGAACTCGCTTTGAATTATCATTTAATATTATATAAATATTTTACTTCTATAAAATGAAAAGGTTTATAACATTCCTTTTAAAATATATTTTAAAAATTAAAATGGTTTCATTATGAAATTTAAATTTTTTAAGGGAAAAATGAAAAAATGGCTTCCTTGAATTTAACACATCGACACTTCACAAATAATGCTTTAATTTTAGGAATAAAATCAAGTAGGGAAGGTGTTTTATGATGGATTATTCTATTAGCATAATAAAATTTCATTATTTTTTATGGTAATGGTGTTATAATTCCATTTGAATGAGGGAAGGTGAGGGGAGAATAAGAAAATAAAATAACATGAAAATAAATTAAAAGAAAGGAAAGATTATTTTACATCTTGAATTATTCTTCTAGAGAACCTCCTTAGGGCATTGGGTTTGGTAGTTTGATGAGACCAATACCTCGTGGACATGGGGAATGGGATTAAGAATGGTATTAGGATGAATTTGGATAATCCTCAAAGCATGGAAGGTGTCAGGAGAAGTGGTGGTGAGGTGTGGTATTTATATGGGAGGAGATGGGTGTTATCTCATAATTTTATTCATTAATTTATTATTTTGGCTCAAAAAATGAATAGATATAGCATTATCACTAAATATATTAAAATAATTAAGGATAGTTCTAGATTATGCTTAATACATCATCTCCAACTCATGGAATAATGTATTGAACTTATAATGTGTATATACATTAAATCATCTTATTTTACTATTCACCAAAAAAGTCAAGTATTTTAGAAAAATCTCAAAAGCTCACCCTAAAAATTTTTCAATGTGTAATATTATGAAATAAACTCAATTTTATGATAATAATTTTATATTTATGATAAATTTTATTTTTAAATAAAATCTTCATTTAATTGGAAATTACCAATTTTGAAATTATAACATATTTTATAACATGTTGAAAAATTAATTAAGTTGTCAAAAACATTAACTTATAATCATAAGACTACAAAATATTAGTTTATAAATATAATTTTAAGGAGATAAATTTTATTTTAAATCATTATATTAATTATAAAATTGTAATGAAATATTTGTGACTTATAAAAATACAAATACTTATTTAACAATTTATTATACAATTATTTACTTATACTGTGATATAGTTATATAATATTTCCATTTATAAGATTCATTCATTTTAATTATTCTTTAATGGGTGAGGTTATTGTTCTGTTGGTCGGTTTAATATTCATAAGGGTCATATTACGGTTCCAAATTATAAGTAACTATTTCATTGATATAACTTCCTTAACTTCTTGAAATACCTCTTAAACCACTCATCCTTCAATTTTAAATTTTTTAATATTTTCTCAAAGTTATTTTATATGATTTATACTATATGACATAATTATAAAAAGGTATTTTTCGTTGAAATTTTTTTGGGTCATTACATTCTCCCACCTTATAAAATTTTTCCATTGAAATTTCATTTTATATACTATGGTAACAACAATTGAGGATACTTATCCTTATCCAGTTCCAATTGTTTTCATGTTACCTATTTTTACTTATGGTTAAGAGATAGTACTTTGACCAGGTGAGTAACCCTATTGTTTAAAACATTATTCCTATGGTCTACGATCTTTACTAGCTTCTCCTCATAATTGAGATCATCCTCCAACTTTATCACCACTAGATTCAATACATGTGATGGATTTGGTATGTACTTCTTAAAGAGGGAGACGTGGAATACATCATGTAATTGAGTCAAGGTTAGTGGAAGTGCTAGTCGGTAGGCCACATCTCTTACTCAATCAATAATATCATAGGGGTTGATATACAAGGGACTCAACCTTCATTTCTTCCCAAATATCAGGATCTTCTTCCATGGAGATATACCAAGAAATTCCATCTCTAAAACCTCAAACTTGTGGTCACTTTGAAAATTATCTGTGTTTCTCATTTATTGACTTTGGGATACCTTGATTTTTTTCTTAATGGTTTTCAATATTTCCCCCATTTCATAGACCAAATATAGTCCTAGCATCTTTCATTCACCAACTTCATCCTAGCACACCGTTGTTTCGAAACTTTTCCCATAAAGTTCTTTATATAAATCCATTTGGATGGTCATGTGAAAAATATGGTCATATGAGACCTCAACTAGAAGCATATGTTTTTACCATCCTACATTGAAATCCATAGAACATGAACTCAATATGTCCTCTAGTGTTTGAATCATTTTTTCAGATTAGACATCTGTTTGAGGATGATAAGTTGTATTAAATATCAGTTTAGTGATTAGAGCTTGTTGGATACCTTTCCAAAACATAGATAGGAATCTCAGACCTCCATCAGATACAATTGATAGTGGTAATCCATTAAGATTTACCAATTATCTAATGAATATCTGTTCATGTTTTCTTAATGAGAATTACCCTAGAATTGTGATAAAGTGATATTTCTTTGTAAGATGATCTGCAAGAACCCATATAGAAATTTATCATTTTGATGTCATCATAAGTCTAGTGACAAATTCCATGGTGATGTTTTCCCATTTCTATGATGGTATGGGTAATGGTTTCATCACCCCTTTAGAATTTTGTCTTTTAACCTTCACTTGCTGAAATATCAAGAACTTTCATGTGTATTTAGCAATATCCTTCTTCATATTGTCCCACTAATATATCTCTCAAATATATCGACATATATTTGTACTTCCTAGGTTAATAGAGAAGGTTAATCCAGGTGATTCATTCAAAATAACCTTGTTTATATCTAGATCAGATGGTACACATAGTCCAAACCCATATATTACAAATCCATCCTCAATAATCATAATCTCTGGGGATTTCCCCTTTCTCATAGCTTCCACCTTCTTTTGAATTTCAACATCATTTTTTTAGCATTTTTATTTTCTCTATATTGAATGGTTGATAAATAATTTGAGAAAGGATTGATGATTTTCCTTCCTTAATAATTCCCAAGTCCATCTATTTAAAATCTAAGATGATTGAATCCTTCTCAATTCTTGTTATCAATAATATTTCAAGATACATTCTACTTAGATCATCCACCATATTAATCACATTACTAGGATTGTAGTGGACTGAGCGTTTATAATCCCTAATGAGAATTGAAAATCTTCATGGGTTCATATTAAGTTCTTTTTGCATGAATTTATATTTTAGGTTCTTATAATCTGTATATATTTCACAGTTATCCCTATATTGATAATGTCACCAGATTTTCAATGCAAAGATCACAGTTCCCAACTCCAAATCAGGCGTAGGATATTATTTCTCAAGAATTTTCAACTACATTGAAGAATAGTCTATCACATTATCATTTTTAATCAGTAAACAACCTACCCCCCTTAGTGAATCAACTATGTACACCATAATGAAATCCCCACTTTTTAGTATTGTGAGCACTGGTGTAGTGATGAGACTTTTTTCAACTCTTTAAAGAAGTCTTCACATTCATTGGTCTATAAAAACTTTTCTCCCACCTGATTCAGCTTGGTTAGTGGGTTTGAAAATCATTATATGTTCTTCAAAAGTAACCAGTAATACCCAGCTAGGACATGGATGCTGCAAATCTCTGTTACAAATGTTTGTATGGCCACTCCTAAATTTCCTTTGTATTGGAAGGGTCTATAGATATTCCTTTCTTTTTCATATTATGACCCAATAATGATACTTCCTCTACCCAAAACTCACATTTATTGTACATTGCATATATCTTCTCTATTTAAAAATTATTTTTCATAGTCTTCAAATTCTTCTCATGTTACTCCGTTATCTAGGAGTATATTAGAATATCATTGGTAATGACTACCAAAAAAATTTCTAGGTAATTTGTAAGTACTATATTAAGTATGTCTATAAATATTTAGGGGGAATTACTGAGTCCAAAGGGAATAACTATGAACTCATAGTGTCCATACCTCATTCTAAAGGATTTATTGGTAATATCTACCTTCCCCACCTTTAATTGGTGATATACTGATCAATGGTCTACCTTAGATAAATACTTGGAACCATGTAGATGATCAAAAAAGTCATCTTTCCATAGAAGGAGATACTTTTTCTTTATATTTTTTTTGATCTCATGATAATTAATGTAGGGGTTCATTTATCCATCCATTTTCTTGACAAAGAGGACTAGTGAACCCCAATGTGACGCATTTGGGTGTGTAAAACCCTTGTGTATACTCTATTATAAGTACATCATCAGTTCTCCCAACTCGATGGTGGCCATTATATAATGTGTCTTATATATAAGAAGATATCAAAGAATACATTAAATTCAGAACTCCACCTCTCAATCACGAGGAAGGATATAAAATTATTATAGGAACACATCAGTTTAGTCATTCACAATGGGAATTTCTTTAGTCGTTCCCCTACTTTATCTCAATAATTTGAGCTAGTTATTCTTGATCATTGTTAAATAATATCCACAATTTAGACTATGTATCCAATGAAGATTCATCCTCCTCCTTACACTTGTATATAATTAGAGGATTCTTTGGGATGTGAAGAGTGATTTCCCATTCCTAGTAATTGATGTTGTCTTTGTATAAAGTTATCCAATACATGCCCAAAATAGCAAAAAACTCCATCAAAGGATTTAAGAATATATTTTTTGGGAGGTTCATTCAACAAAGATTAATAGAGTAGGAATTACATACTTTGGATTCCATAATTTTTCTCACAGATGACTCAAACTCCATATTTTAAATTGGTTTTTGAATAGTTCTACTAAACCTTCATGATATGAAAGAATAAGTCGAACTAGGATGAAATAGAACGCTCACTATTCTCGAATTAATAACCGGATTACCTATAACCACATCATTGTCAGGATCTACCTCATAAGTAGTGGTGTCATAATCCTTCCCTTACACATTTGGATTTAGTGGAGGTGATGGTTATTACCCATGAGGACTCCAGGTTTAGTGCACTAGCTTTCATAGTACCCTTTCACCATACAGTTGAGGCACTAAACCATGGGTGCTGCACTACCTTACTCCACATCATTTTCCTTCTTCCTCATGTCTCTTCTACATTCATGACCTCAGTGGCCTACTTCACCATACTTATATAATTTCCTTATACCATTGATTCAATTCCTGTGATCAATCTTACAAGATTTTGGACATGTGGTTGGCTAAGTTTTCTTTCCACCATTCTCATTAGATCCTCTGGCTTAAAACTCCATCTTTAATTTAATATACCCATATCCATGGGGCTACTCTACAAAGTCCAAATCCACTTTGAGAGCATATTGATCAACATTTTCATAACTCTCAATGTCTTGAATTTCTATATTTTTTCAAAGGTGTGGTTTTAAAACACTAAATAATCTATCAATTTTGTTATTACTGATGGAAAAAAACTCAAAGAATGCCTTGAAAACATTGTGAAAAATTCTTTATAGTCCATGACATATTCACCTTCCTTTTTATTCATAACTATGAACTCAATCTCTATTTTTTATGAATTGATTGATATGAATACATGCTATGAAAAATTATCTTAATGTCTCCCCACTCCCACTCTCCAATTTAATCCTTTGTCTTGGTGTTCTTAATCAATGACCACCATCCGTCGACCTCTCCATCTAGATGATAAATGGAAAAAGTGACCTTCTGCATCTTAGAAAAGTAAATATCATAAAATAACTTCTATATAGAGTAGACCCACTATTCTGTAACTAGTGAATCATAAGATCCACTAAATATCAGTGGTTGTTGCTTCATAAGAGACTTTATAGAATGTATCTCCATATTATGTGAAGGAGGATATTCCTAATTATTTAGTTTATTATTCATATCCTGATATTTTTGGGTAAGAATCCCTATGAAATTATTAAGTCCACCTCCCAAATAATTAGGGATGTCAATCGAGCAATCACTGCATTGTCCGTTACATAGGTTATTGGCCTAGTTTCTCTTTGTTCCCACTATTTTCTAATATAGAAAAGGTTAGAACAAAACACAATTCAATAATTCATTAATAAATAATTTATTTCTATGTATAGTTAAATAAAAAGTCATATCTTATAGAGCTCCTATGTTTGACATTTTTGTAAAAAAACTTATAGGGTGATTACTTATACTTAGTATCATACTATGGATTTTCATAAGTTTTTTATAATCATAATTCCCAAATTAACTAAATTGTTCCTTGATAAAAACTATAGAGACACCAATTTTTCTGACATTATTATCACATTATTTTAAATATAAACAACATAAGAGTGTTACATAACCTGGATCCAAATGTGTAATGTCTTAGAAAAATTAGGAACATACATATCTATTTCATAATAAAAAATAAAAATTTATTTAATTCCTTCTCCTCTAGCTTCTTAGTGGCCCTCATGTTCTCCTTGGTAAATTGTTTCACATGAGGATATATATCAAAAGGGGGAGAGCTAAAATCCTAGAAAGGAGATGAATAATAGGAAAGAAAAATGGGTGATCCTAATTATCATCATTATAATATAATAAATGGATCATAACAATAGTTATGGGACGAAAAATTAGATAAAGGTATTGAATGTGGAAATGCCTAAAAATGAAACATCATGTCTTAGTGGTCAAAATCAACACATAGATATGAAAAAATCTATAATCATGTTCAGAAATATTTAACTTTATCATGAGGAATTCATCACATTACCCATTAATAATAGTTCTATATAACTCTAGGCACACCTATCACATCATAACATTTACATAATAATGCATGCGACATATATCATACCTCAATATTCAACACAAAATACCCCATAGAATGGAATGGGTTTCATTTAATAAATCATACATTAATTAATTATCTTTTGAATTCCAAAATAAATACCACATAATATACTGTGATTAGTAAACATCAATCTTGAGTTAAGGAGGAACAATATCCGGATAAGTAAAAGATGTGTTTTAAGAATGAGGAGTTCTTTTAGAAAAATATTTTCATTTGTCATAAAACCAAATTGAAAAAAATATATCCTAGAAATGAAAATACAAGAAAAATAGAAATTGTATTTATTTAAAAATAAAGGAGAATCCGTTTTAAAAATGGATGGAATGAGATAAAACATAAAGGAAGATAGTTATGTTCAAGAATTACCCTTACCTTATGTCTGAATGATTTATTCACTTTAATATCATGGATAATAAAATTAAATAATATAAATTTACTAGTAAAAAACCATTTATACATGTTTAAGATTAAATATAGTATTATTAAGTTAATTTATGGGCTTTTCATTGACTTATTGAGTTTAATTTTGTCGTTTGAGAGTGTTTGTTTTCTTGGTTTTCATGATCAGTTTGCTTGTATATAAGTATGAATGCTCATGTATAATAAGAATAGTTATCCAAAATTGAAATTATAAGTTATTAATGATCATACATAAGTTTTAATGATTATATATATCACTTGGTTATGTGATATGTGGATTAATCATTATATAAGACTTTAGTGATAGTCATTTAATTTATTACGACAGATTTTTGATCACAATGAACACGTTTTGTTTTATCATTTAGTATTATGGAAATAAGATACTTACAAAACATAAAAAAGGATATAAAAAAATTATAATATTTTTTAACCATTCAAATGGTTTCATGACAATCCATGAATCCGAAAAGGTAAAATGAAAACATGTCATCCTTGTAGGCGATAGATCAACACCTCACGAATGATGCGGTCATTTTAAGAATAAAATTGAGTCTAGAGAGTGTTTGATGATGGATCATTCCATTAGTATAATAATATTACAGTCTATGTAAGTTAATAGAGTTATCATTCCATTTGGATGAGTTTATTTGAGTAATTAATAATAAAAAAATTAAACATGAAAATAAAATAAATGAAATGAAATATGATTTTACCACTTGAATTATTCTACTTGAGAACCATTTTAGGGAAAAGGGTTTTTTATTTAAATGAGCCCAAGTTATTCTATACGTGGGGAAGCGGCATGAGAATAGTATTAGGAATAATTTTGACAAGGTT
This sequence comes from Viscum album, assembly GCA_963277665.1. Classification (NCBI taxonomy): domain Eukaryota; kingdom Viridiplantae; phylum Streptophyta; class Magnoliopsida; order Santalales; family Viscaceae; genus Viscum; species Viscum album. The sequence continues at coordinate 407,480,994 of OY728150.1, read as the reverse complement.
CAATGCTTGGAAGATGTGAGGAGAAGAGGTGGTGAGGGGTTGTATTTGTAGGGGAGGAAAGGGGTTTTTTCTCATTATTTTATTCATTAGATTATTATTTTGGATCAAGAGTACAAATAGTTTGATAATTATCAATATATATACTAAATTAATGAAGGTAGGTTCTAGATTATGGTTCTTACATCTTTGATGACTTAAAGAATAGTATATTTACCTTATAATGTGTATATACTGTAAATTACCGTATTTTATTATTCACTAAAAAATGAAGTATTTCTGAAAAAAACCCAAAAATTCACACTAATGTTTTTTGGAAATTTAAGATTCAAAAAATAGATCCATTTTATGAAAATAATTTTCTATTTATGATAATTATAATTTTTAATTAAATGTATCATTTACTTGGAAAATACCTATTTTAAAATTATATCTTATTTTAACACATTAAAAAATTAATTATGGGATCATAAAATTATCATATAATAATTAAAGAAGAAAATGTAAATTTATAAATACATTTAATGGAAGTATTTTTTTAAAAATAATTCTTTTAATTAAAAAAAGGTAATTAAATATTTATGACTTATTAAAATACCACACATAATTAATTGGTTCTAATGCATTTATTTACGTACACGATGATATAATTATATCTTATTACCATTTATAAGATTCTAAAATTGTATTTATACTTTCATGGGTGATGTTACTATTCTATTAGCTCATTTACTATTCATAAGGTTTATATTACTATTCCAATGGTCAAGTTACTATTACATTGGTATTGGTACATTAACTTCAATAAATTCTTATTATATAATTCATTCTTCATTTATAATGTTTGTATTGTGTTTTCTAAGGTTTTTATGTGATTTATACTATATGACATAATTATATGAAGGTAATTTAAAATGATATTTTTTTAATTCATCACAAAATAATCAATAAAGACAGTAATCTTTGAATTATGGTTCTAATTTGAAAAATTTCTTGTCAAAATACCATGAATTTTATGTTATATAAAATTAAGAAATGTGAATTATCATTTTTAATGATTATAATAAACATTTTTAACATTATATCTGTTGACGCTCCTTTTTTGTCACATTGTCTAAAACGAATGGAAATGGAAAATAACTTAGCACAAATGGATTCATCCTTTAAAGAAAATATTAAAAATCGACAAAGGCATGAACAAAGCTTCAAAAGAAGATGAACCGCGCAAGTTCCATCAATTTCATGCAAGTACACTTGTGCGGCGCACTTCAGTCACCCAAGTGACTTGCGCGACCTAAGTGATAACCGCCCGAGGTCTTCTCTTACCTATAAATAGACCCTGTGGGCCCCCCATTCGAGAGGGATTTTTTCCAGAAACTCATATTTGACTTCCCGGTGCCCTGGTCTCTTCTCAAAGCTTCCGAAACACTTCTAAGGTAATTTCTTACCTAGAACGGACGATCTAAAGAGGGGGAGGAAGGCCTAAGTGTTGAAACTCATAAACACTTGTGCACCTGAGTGGCCAGCCCTTAAGGGAAAAGGACCACACTTGCGCGTCACCTTACTCCTTCAATAGATCTTGCACGCCCTTCTTCTGGAAGAACCTCAAGAGGATTCTAAAGGCTTTAATGAAGAGTCTCTCAAGTATTACCCTTCTGGTTAACCGTCACGCAAGTACACTATGTGTCGCGCATGCATATCTACGTGACCAAGACCTGCGTGACCAGGACTTGCGCACCCACGCAGTACCTGTGCGCCTTCCAGGACTTGCGCGCCCCTGCCTTTTTGGGTGCCTTTCTTGCGCATTTCACACCTCTTAAGCCATTACACCATTCCTATTCAAGATTCAGTCTTCAAGACACTCTTCAAAGACATTTATGGCATGATTTCTTGATTTGAATTCCTTATCTGAAAGGAATTCTAGGGAATATCTCTCAAAACCTAGTGATTTACATATCTTTATGTCACTAAAGATTGAGAGTTCATTCATTCAACCTCATCCTTTAAGATGATATAATCCTTAACCTGGGTCTCCTTTTCAGGAATAATCCCCAGTCATAAGTCCTCTAATCTGGGAATCCTCTTAGGAGTAAGCCCCAGATCCCCTAATTTGGGATTCCTTTTTAAGAGTAAGCCTCGGTCTCAAATATGGGCATCTTTTTTAGGAGTAATCCCCAATTCTTAAAGTTCCCAAATCAGTGCATCCGCTTTAGGAGTAAGCCCCAATTCCCTCAATTTTTGGGCATCCTCCTCAGGAGTAAGCCCCAAACCTTAATCCTTAACCTGGGCCTCCATTTCAAGAGTATGTCCCAGTCATAATCCCTTAACCTGGGCCTCCTTTTCGGGAATAAGCCCCAGTCATAATCCTCTTAACCAGTCCTAATTTACCATTGATCTGGGATTCCTTTTCAGGAGTAAAACCCAATCAAAAGTCTTCTCCTAATTTGGGCCTCCTTTTCAAGAGTAAGCCACAAGTTAGTGTATTCAAAATCTCTATGAAGAACATATACCATTATGGACCCTGCTCCTGGATTTCTTCTTTAAAGTAAATCCTAAACCTTCATTTATCTGGGAAGTAATACATACATAAGCCCCACATTATTTCTTATGATTGCATCTTTCATGGCAAAATTGTCTATTTTTTTTACCAATACCTCTTGTTTCTTACACCGAGTATGACTCACGTAAGCTTAGAGTGTAAAGGTAATTGTGACATCCTTCTTTGAGCCATCAATCATAAACATCATACTCCCTTACTCGAACTACGTGGGTTCTGATTCCTTTTCTAAACAAAGGATATGTAGGTATCCTGTCTATGGGTTCGATCACAACTCTAAAATAATCCATGTCCTTCTGAATGACAATAAACTTCAAGTTCCCCACTGAGTGGCTTTAAAACCAGCATGGTCATCATAATGACCAAGAGACTTCTGTATAAATGTGTCGAAGGGTACCATTGACCAAGAATCTCTAATAAATACAGATGATTCTCTATCGATGAAGAACCTCGAATAAATAAAAAAGATTCTCTAAATTTCCTACATATTTAATCATTGATTGTCAGATCTGAAGAAAAGCTCATTTTATACGTGGTAATGTAATAAGGATTCACGAACATAACTTAAATCTACAAAGAGAGTCCTGGAGTAGACAATAATTCCCCTCAAAAAGGTGTGATGAGTCCGACCTCACATCCTCTTGACCAATGAAAATTCCTAAGCCTCATCATCCCACAAACTAATGAGAACCTACCTTTGGAAAGTAGGTCCGAATGGATGTGGAATCATTAGATGTTTTCGGTTCTATAAACAAAACCGTTAGAAACTGATCGGAATGTTTGAACCTCCCATCAAGGCGGTCATCCCCGGAATCCGAGGGAAACAAAAATGGTGAACCCGACGTGAATCCTTAACCAAATTAAAAATGATGTTTTACCTATTTGTTAGGCCCCTATTTAAACTCAATGAGAGGGCCAACAAGATAGTCAATAACATATGTGCTCATCCAAAAGATGTAGTAGCTAAATTTATATTGATTACATCTGTTATATCAAACTGGCACTCTTTTCCAAGATCTTCTGCATTTCCATAATGGCCGCCCTCAAATTCACACCTGTGAATACTGCTACTACAAATGCCACTACTGCTACTCCTGCTGGATCGTCGTCCGCTCTTAGGACGATATCACCTACTCAACATCTTCAACGCTGGGTATCAAATGCACTGGTTAAGGAGTACCGTCAACACAGTACCATCCCAACTCTAGAGGCTGCCCGACAAGCCCTCCAAGTAAATAACTCACATTAGTCGTCTGGACAATGACGAAAAGTGATCAAGAAGCAGACAGTGCTGACTACCGTATCCAACCGTTTTGGGTCGTTATCCATGGAATGCAATCACCATTCACTCCCTTATTCTAGGGAGGTGAATGAGAAGGTCCCTCATGACCTTAATTCAAACAGACAGGAGTCCTTCCTGAGGGCTCCCACAAATAATTGCCGCCAGACTCATGCGGAAGTGCGCCGTCAACATGATGAGGGTACCAACTCCAGGCGTTCGGCTCAGGTTCCTCGAACCCGAGCAAGCAAGACGAACCACCAGAGGCAGAATCCGGTCAATAGTGCGTAGGTTCTCATCTCTTCCATCTCCGGAGAAGTCCACCAACATAACTTGGTGGCAAGCAACGAGCAGGCACATACACCTTCCCGTTTTAATTCCACTGTCCAGAAAACTCATCTGGCAGCATCACGCCAATCCCGCCAGGCAATTCCGGCAGAGTACTATAGGTAGGAACATACACCTATTTATACACCATCAGCTAGTCAGCAGGCTCGTCTGACTACATATGATGGATCTCGTCAACCACGTTTGGCGAAGTGTAATCAGCAGGCACATACACCTTCTAGTATTAATCAAGGTTACCAACAGTCTCTCTTGGCAGCATTCAGAGAAGTTAGTCAGAAATCCCCGACAAAAAATAGGAGGAAGACTCAAATCTCTGCCCCCACACTTGAGTACTGTCAGGATTCACTGACAGAAAAGGAGGACAGGAGCTGGCACATACACCTGCTCCAAGCCTAGAATGGACGTATATTCCCGTTCCGGCAGCTGAAGTCACCAAGAATATTCTATCAATGGTGAAAGAGAAGAAGAAAATCCCTGCTCATATTCTGGATGCCTGCCAGGATATTATAACAACTTCAGCAACATCTCAGGAAAAGACACATAAATCTATCCCTAACAGTGGAGTGATACATCAACAATTCACTCTGGAATAGACACACACATCTGTTCTAGTCCAAGAGGGTTGTGGGGCATACTCCCCCATATCATACGGACAACCAAGTCAGGCACATACACCTGATTTGAGAGGAGATCGTCAGCCTAACCTAGATATCTTTCATGATCAGGCAAATACACCTGCTCATAGTATCCACTTTCGTCAACAAGTGGTTTCCAAGGCGAGTAAGAAGGCGTCTATAAAAAAGACCCACCCAGTACAGTCAAGAGATCAAGTGCCAATCTGTAACAAGGCCTTGCTCGATGCTGGAGTTCTTGAAGCCCTCAGACAATTATCTGTTGGAATTCAAGATTCTACTCCCTCAGTTCCAAATAGTGGGAACATTAATTCCGAAGGTCTTCAACAGAAACTTCCTCATGAAGGCTTGCTTCATGACAATTCGGTCGATCTCGAAGTTTCATCTTCAGATTAGAGACACAGGAACCCTCTGTGTGGTCAGAAGACCAAGGAGCAATAGATCTAATCTTTTGCTATAACCCATTATGGTGGTCCTCCCCATGATGATGAATTTCGCTGCGAAAGTCCTCTCCATAGTAGTGATGCACATTGCCCGGAAAATGCTCCAGTGGAAAATGTAGTGTCAAGAAATCCCTCTTATCTTGAGGGACTTGCAAATGAGAAACCAGTCATGTATGAAGCTTCATTGCTTGCAGGTGAAATACTTTATCAATCAGAAGATAGCCCAGGGTGTAGGTCATTCTCCGAACCACCCCCAAGTCATGCATCTTCTAGTTTGATCAATGATTTCTCTACCAATCCTGTTGAATCCAATGAAGCAACAAGGAAACACCAACTCTGGTCAAATCAGGTAGAAGAATCTTCATCAAATGATAAAGAGGAAATGCTGAACATGAGAAAACAACTGGCGAAAGGGGAGGTGCCAGTTATGTTTTGGCCTCTGGATGACTCTGAGTATAATATTCCAGAAATGTTGATGGAAGATGAAATTCATGATATTCGTCTCAACATATGGAAAACTATTTGTCAGTTGAAAAAGAAAGTATTATCTTATGATGAATATGAAAATCATCTTAATATAATAGAAGGGTTACAACGTCAGATTTATTTGGAGTCTCTATCAGTCTCTCGATGTCTGAAGGCTGAAAAGCAGTAGAGAGCCCGTCAACATTCATGCTTTGGCGTACTAAGAAGATTGCGTCAGTTAATTGCCAATGCCTCATCTGGTATTCATGTCAGAGGATGAGGTGTTCATGGAGCACTTCATTTCACGATGCTCTCCAGTCAGCAATGCCCACCGAAAATTGTCTCATGAAATGTTATTGCCAATGGCCGGCCACAGTCAATGGGCTTTATTTGTAATCAAAAGCTTTCCCAAGAACAGGCTTCAACTAGTTCCTCTCAAAATCAATAATACAGAAAACAAGTTGTTGAATTACTCTTGAATCAAGCAAACGAGAATATTGAACAGACCTCTCATTTGGAGCAAGAACGTCACCAAATGACAGAAGTATCGGAAATCATCCAACAGTCTTTTGAACCGGGTGATAAAAGCGGATACAGATTAATGCATCCAGTTAATTTTCGGACTAAGGTTCGCAATATCAGGAGGACTTTCAAGAAAGTCTCAGACATAGCATGTCAAGAACCACCCCAGCTCGCCAAACTGGGGACTCTTTTAAACCAACCCTCGAAATCAATAAATAGGTTCCAAGGAGTTGAGCAAAAACATCAGGATTAGCCCCAGTCCAATGGATTGGGGACTTTTTCAAATCATCAATCCCCTCCTCAGAGAAAGTCGGTCTTTTCTCGATTGGGGAAGAAACCTCAAGAGGAATGAAGAGCCAAATTATCAAGAGATTCCCTCCAAATTACGGTTCATCAAGATGTTCCTGAGGGATTGAATCAAAAAAAGGGAATGTTTCATCAAAGACATGGAAGAAGAAAATATCACAGAAATGCTGATAGAAGGGATACAATGAGTTATGCATCGATTAAGGTCATCAATGTCGTTGTTGCTTATCCACGAGATGAGGCTCACTCAGGGGACTCAGATGAAGAGGTTCCTGCTCAAGAAGATGTACGCACAGACACAAATGAAGAAGGTGTGCGTACACGAAGTCAAAGGATCACTCATAACTTAAGTAATCCTTCAAGTAATCCACTTACCACTCTCCGAAAAGGATCCAACAAAGAGAAGGGAAAGAACCAGGTTACATATCCTTCCTCTGGAGAAGGTCAATCACTCTCACTAGAGAAGAGGTTTGCACAAAAGGAGGAAGAAATGAAGGAATTAAGAAGGTAGAATGCAGAACTACTTCAGAGTAGTCTTCTTCTTAAGCATGCTAAAGTCAGTCAGCCAAAACAGTTTGTTGCAGCTACTGAGATAGATCAAGAATATCCTCATCTATCAGTACACCCTCACAGGTCTAATCCTATGGGTCAAGTGCAACAATAGTTGGCAGTGCTACCATCAGTTGCAGCGCCAATCACCATATCTGTCCAAGCTCCAGTCATTGAACCTACCCAAGTCAAAGTTCAACCGGATGTTTCTAAAAAGTTAATAACTATTATTGAGTTATTAACAGATCGGTTAGAAACTATGGAAGGGAAGCATGCGCAAGTTCAACCAGAAAAGAAATTTTACCCTGAATGGGTAGATTCAATTTCTCCTCCATCCTGTTTTGGGAACCCTGTATTCCCTATTTTCAATGGATCAGGCGATCCAGAACAACATTTGACGCATTACGTGTCTTGTTGCGATCCTATGATGGGAACTCCAGAGCAACAAGAATCAGTGAAACTCAGATGCTTCATGCGAACCATGCAAGGACCAGCTTTTGTTTGGTAAACAAGCTTTCAATCCCGGTCAATTACCGGATGGGAGGATATTTGCCAAAAATTCCTCCTTCAGTTTAGCTCAACATTGCCAAAGACAACAGTTTTTGATCTTACAAACTGTAAGCAAAGGGAGAATGAAAGGGTCTCTGATTTCATTGCTCGATGGAAGGGATTAACATATTCCTTGAGTTTAGCACACCCTCAAGAAGAATTGTTTCCAATCTATGTGGAAAATCTGTGTGACGAATTATGCACGCCATCAATCCCTGTGAAATACACAGGAGGGTTTCGATACCTTACTTCAATCGCTCAGCAGATTGAAGATTCCCTTATACAGGATAAGGCTAAATCTCGTGTAATTCCATCAGCTCTAGGAAGGAGAATGGGTAAAGCAGAAACTGCTACAGTTATGCTTAAACAAGTACCTGTACCTATTTCTACCTCAAAACCTTCATCTTCTCGAAGGGCTCCACCTTCTGAGCACCGACAACAAATGCCTTTTCATCCAGACAATCAAAAAGATCAAAGACGAAAATAATTTGAGGATTTGAAGAGAAAAACATACTCTTTCTGAAATGAACAAGTTCCTGGTTATTTCATTTCGTCTATGAAAAACAATTTGGTTCAATTTCCAATACCCAAGAGGCCAAACAAGAAAGGAGATGAAGATCGTCCTAATTATTTTCCTTTTCATCAAATGTTGGGGCATCCCATCCAGGAGTGTTTTGTCTTCAGTGACCTCCTGTAAAAGATTGTAGACTCAGGACATGTCACATTGAAAGGATCCTCAGCCCAGGTAGCACGTGTCACTGCTACAGTTCCAGAGGAGGAAGATGAATGGAAGGAAGTCAAAAGAAAAAATACACAAAAGTATGATTATTGGAAGGTCAGAAAGACAATCAATCGAACTCATGCTATTTTGCGAACACAATTATGGAAACCAATTGTGTCTTCTGCCATGAATGTTGCAGCAAAACCCTCTTTGTTAGAGGGAAATTCCTCAAAGAAACGGCATGATTCAAAGAAAGAAAAAGAATCAGAAGAAGATGAGTATGTGTCAAAGCCTAAGTTGTCTCTGACTTTGCCGGACTTCATGCCATCTACTTCAAATCCACGGGCACCACCCTAGAAAATAGCACAGCCTAAACATGCTAATCAGGCAGAGTATTCATCAGACAAAGAGTTAATCTTCGGTTCTGTTAATATGATTCAATTAACAGATCCATATGCCAGTCGCAGTTTCAATTTTGATGAGCCTGAATTACCTGTATAAAACAGAGGAATCAGAGGAAGTTACAGGGGCTCAAGATACAGGGGAAGATGTGGATCTTTTAGAAGACACTATTCCAATTCTACCCCTGCTAGAACTGTGTACGCAGCAGAAACTCGTGGTAGAGCCCTTCAGCGAGCTCAGCAAGAACAAGCAAGTTCTTCTACCAATAACAAATTCAGTCCTGGAACAGTTATTTTGGAAGACCGGTTGAAGGTTCCATCTTCTTTCTCTCAGCAAGTAAATGGATCTAATCGGTCTAATCTTCCAAAACCAGGAATATTGCCAACTACTATACAAGATGCATCAACTTCCAAAGCATCTACTTCCAAGGTACCTGCTAAACCACATATTCCTATTGGGAAACACAGAACTCTGGATCAAAAGTTTGATATATTGAAACAATTGGCCCAAGTACCATCCAAGTTATCAATTCTGGATGCTTTGAATCTGTCAAAAGATCTTCGAGAAGCACTCATCGAGGCTTTGTCAAGTCCTCAAGAGTTTGAAACTGAAATTGCTGCAGCTGAAGTCTATCACATAGAGAATAATCCTGCAGAATTCCATGCAATAATATCTTTTACTGATGAAGATGAAGATGATGTTGTGCATGGACATATTAGACCATTGTACTTGTCTGGAAAAGTCAATGGCGTGGATGTTCGAAGAGTTTTTATTAACAATGGTTCATGAGTCAACCTCATGCCCATTCCTACACTTCGTCGATTGGGCCTCATAGAATCTGATTTATCTCCCTCCACCATGATTCTACAGGGATATGAAAAAAATTAACAAGAACCACTGGGTGAAGTTACACTCAGAACTCAGTTTGGAGATCTTGTATACAATTCAGATTTCATGGTTGTTGATCAAGACTTAGCCTTCAACATTTTGCTTGGAAGACCCTGGTTACATCAACATGCGGCTATCCCTTCTTCATATCATCAATGTCTCAAATATTGTTTCGATGGTCAAGTTGGGACGTTGTATGGTGATAAGGCCCCGTTCAGGACATGTGAGTCTCAATACATTGAGGCAGAATTCTATCACATAAAGCAAAGGGAGAAATCCATAATAAAGGAGATTACCAAAGTTAATGCTCCATATGGTTTAGAAAAAATTCCAGTAAATCCATTTACACATGTGAGTACAGATTATGTGTTTCCTATCGGTCAAATTGACAAGATATACCCAAATCAAAATACTCTTATGGAAAGATCCATAAAGTTAATTATGGCAATCGATCCAGACAACATGGGAGAAATTGGTAATCTACCAAGTCGTGATGAAAGTACAAATGGTGGCGTCTTTATTTCATCTGCTGAAATCCAACAAGTCTATGCTTCGCCAATTAGGCCAGAAGAAGTTATAGCAACATCATAGGTGAACAGTTATATCGATTCTCAATCCATCATCTCCTCTTTATTACCCAAATAAGACCCTTTACCATCAATCGGGTTGGAAATGGAAGCTTCTTCTTCAAAATGTTAAAAATTTGACATCTCTTCTAATCATGAAAATTCTACTTTGTCATCTACTATGCAAGTAGAAACGGAAGAAATAACACATGATGATGAAGAAGAGGAAGATCTCAGAGATGATCCTCCAGCATTTGAAGATGGTATCTCTTCCACTGTGGATGAACTCAGAGAAATAAATCTGGGTACAAAGGAAGATCCACGCCCCACTTTAATCAGTGCGGCCATGAACCTTGAAGAGAAAGAGATGTATATTTCTTTTCTAAAGAGAAATATAGATATTTTTTCTTGGAAATATACAGAAATGTCCGGGCTTGATCCTGATGTTGCTACTCATCATTTGGGTTTACCAGAAGAACATCGAGGATTTAAGCAAGCCGCGAAAAGAACACACCCAACTTATGATTCTAAAATTGAAGCTGAAGTGGATAATATTATCAAAGATAACTTCTTCAGAGAAGTTCAGTATCCCAAGTGGTTGGCTAATATTTTCCCTATAAAGAAGAAGAAAAGACAAATTAGAGTTTGCATCGATTTCAGAGATCTTAATCAGCATTGTTCTAAGGATGATTTCCCAGTTACGATTACAGAACTTCTAATTGATGCAACAGCTGGCTATGAAGCACTTTCCTTCATGGATGGATATTATGGATATAATCATATCCTAATGGCCCCAAAAGATGAGGAATTCACAGCCTTCAGATCCCATTAGAGTGTGTTTTGTTACCAGGTAATGCCCTTTGGCTTAAAGAATGCAGGTGCAACATATCAACACACCATGCATCGTATCTTCAAACCCTTCTTAGGGAAATTTATTGAATGCTATGTAGATGATTTTGTGGTTAAATCCAGACAATGTTCTAATCACTTGGCTGATTTGGAATTCATATTCTTCAAGCTTCAACAACATAATTTGAAGATGAACCCCTTAAAATGTTCTTTTGGGGTAACCTCAGGAAAATTTCTCGACTTTGTTGTATGCCATCGTGGTATTGAAGTCAATCCTGAGAAGACCAAGTCAATCCTTGGTATGTCACCTCCTCAAAATTTGAAATAATTAAGAGGGATTCAAGGAAACTTAGCCTATATTCGGCATTTCATCGCCAATTTGGCAGGTAAATGTTTACCCTTTACCAAATTGATGAAGAAGGGAGTCACTTACCAGTGGACTGAAGAATGTCAAGAAGCATTCGATATTCTCAAAAATACCTCTTAAGTCCACCGGTAATCATGCCACCTATTGAAGGAAGACCACTTATCCTCTACTTGACAGCTCTAGAGCGATCATTGGGTGCCTTTATTTCTCAAAGGAATGATGCTGGGAATGAAAATATCCTCTACTATCTCAGTCGAACTATGCTTGAAGCAGAAACCCGGTATTCAAGTATTGAGAAGTGCTGACTGGCATTAATCTTTGCAGTTCTGAAGTTGAGACATTACCTGCAACATCATGAGGTCCAATTGGTATCTCGCAATAACATGCTCAAATTCATCCTTAGTCGTCCAATGCTTACAGGACGTCTAGCAAGGTGGGAAGTTATTTTGCAGCAATTCGACATTCAGTATGTGTCTCAAAAGGAGATAACGGGCCAAGCTCTGGCTGATTTTCTGGCTGAACACCCTTCAGTGGAAGACACATATTCAAATATTGAACTCCTTGATGAGGAAGTCTTCTCTATTCAAGAAAGTCCTCAAGAATGGGAAATGTATTTTGATGGTGCTTCCAGAAGTCCAACAGGGAAGAAAATGGAAAATCCTTAATTCAACAAAGTTGGCTTAGGAATTGTACTCATTTCTCCAGAAAAGGCAGTGTTACCTTATTCCTTCTTATTGTGGGAAGGTGGTACTAATAATGAAGCCGAATACCAAGCTCTTATCACAGGCTTGTAATTATCACTTAAAGCACAAGGGAATCACTTAAAGGTGAAGGGTGATTCAGACCTGGTAATCAAACAAGTCAATTGGGATTATGCCATCAGAAAAGAAGAAATAATCCCTTTGTATGATTATTTCAGAGAGTTAATGGCAGAATTACCTTTGGAACCGACATTTTCTTATGTCGAAGATCACAAAATGCTCAAGCTGATGCACTGGCTAATATAGGCACAGCTCTGGCAGATCCAAATCGGGATGAGACAACCATCAATATTTCCCACCATCGTGTAATTTCACATTATGTTCGAATCAGAACATAGGAAATTAATGAAATTAGTACCATTCCTAAACCGTATGGTCATACGAAAGGATGGAGGTCACCTATCAGGGAATACCTTCAAAATGGAACACCTCTACCTGATAGAGCTGAGAAAGAACAAATCCTACCACGTGTTGTCAATTTTACTCTTTATGATAGCCCAGATCACCTAGAGAAAGTTCTCTAAAAATGTGGTTTTTATGGAGTTCTCTTTAGATGCATTGATTGTGAAGAGACAATGGCTGTCATGAAAGAAGTGCACGTAGGATTCTGTGGTTCCCACCAGTCTGGACATAGACTATCTGATCGGGTTCTAAGGCTTGGATAATTTTGGCCTTCAATGATACGAGATTGTGTCGATTTCACAAAGAAGTTTCATTCATGCCAAGTACATGCCAACTTCATTCATCATCCTCTAGAGTTGCTTCATACAGCTAAATACTCATGGCCATTTTACACATGGGGAATGGATGTGGTGGGACCTTACCCTTCGGCTACGGCTAAGCAGTTTAAGTATATTCTTACTGCTACTGACATCTTTTCCAAATGGGAAGAGGCAATACCTCTCAAGGAAGTCAGTTCTAAATGCATTTTTAGCTTCATCAAGTCTAACATCATTACCAGATTTGGTGTCCCTCATACCATATTGACGGACAATGGCACCAATTTCTGTTCATCTGAGATGAAGAAGTTGTATCAAGAATACAACATCAAATCCAACCATTCATCTCGATATCATGCAGCAGCCAACGGCCAGATAGAAGCCTTTAACAAGACTCTTTCAAATATACTGCAAAAGATGGTGGATAAAGATAAGAGGTCATGGCCCGATAAAATATTTCATGCTTTATGGGCTTATCGGACTACCACCCGCACTGCAACTCGGTCAACTCCATATTCATTGGTATATGGAACGGAATCCATCTTTCCCATTGAATTTTAACTGCCCTCGCTCAGAGTTGCCATTTATGATCAATCATCTATATATGAACAATCTCAAAAGCGATTGAATGAATTGGAACGGTTAGATGAGAAAATATTGTGCACTTTGCACCACTTGGAAGTCTATCAGAATCGAATAGCACGAGATTTTAACAAAAAAGTTCGTCTTCGTTCATTCACTCAGGGATAATTGGTATTAGTTCTCAAAACTCCAATGATACCAGGAAAGAAACCTCCCAAGCTTGAGACAAAATGGGAAGTACCTTATTCAATACATAGGGTCTACTCCAATGGAGATTATTCATTAATCTCACTGGATGGAGAACTCATCACTACTCCAACCAATGCCAGATTTTTGAAGAAGTATTTTGTATAAACTACAAAGTCTGTATTATGTCCCTGCAACATGACACTAAACTGTGCGGCACCAGTTCGTCCTTGTTATATGACGTTAAAACTATAAATCAATGGTCCACTATGACCTTAAACTGCAACCTCATCCCACATGACATCAAACTGTGGAAAACAGTTCCCTAAATGGTCCAGTATGACCTTAAACTGCAACTAGGTCCTGTATGACCTTAAACTGCATCATCAACGGTCCATGCATATGACCCTAAACTGTTTGCAAGTCCCTTACATCCAGAAAGACATTAAATTGTGACGTCCTAACAACATGACGCTAAACTGTATAAAAGTCCCTTACATCCGGAAAGATGTTAAACTACATAATCATCAAAGGTCCTGTATGAACTTAAACTACACTTCCGTCCAGCAAGACATTAAACTGCACCATCCACGGTCTATGAATATGACCTTAAACTATTCTCACCTTCTTCCAACATGATGCTAAACTGTATCGTCCCTTTTTCGTCCAACATGACGTTAAACTGTGGGAAAAAAATCTCCAATGCGTCCAACATTACGTTAAACTGTGGGAAAAAATCCCCAATGTGTCCAACATGATGTTAACGTGGTGCACTCTTTTTTCCTCACTGCATGACATTAAACTACACAGTCCCCCCCTTTCAGCCAACATGACGTTAAACTCTATTGTCCCCATAGTCCTAACTACATGGCACTAAACCGTACAGAAAGTTTGTGATACGTCCTACATGACATTAAACTGTATTTTGTCCCTGCTCCATGACACTAAACTGTGAAACACCAATAGTCCTAACTGTAAGACTTTAAACTGCATAGTCCCTTCATACGTCCTACATGACGTTAAACTGTGTATTGTTAAGGTTGTTTCTACCTCTTGTTTCTCACACCGAGGATGACTCACGTGAGCTTAGAGAAAAACTCAACCATAATATTCTCTCTAGGCCGCTAACCATGTGTAAGTCCTAAAATCATTTTTTTAGGTCATTGTCCTCAAGAACAACTTGATCATTAATTCATTCTTTAATTGAACTACACAGACTTTGATCCTTGCCTTCTAGGTTTGGTATGTAGGCAACCTCCAAAGGTTCAAGCCCAAAACCAATCTCTTCACATCGGTTCACCTCCATCTCATACGATGTTGATTCATGAAACCGCCCCTAGAATCAATATCTTTACATTGGTTCACATTCGTCCTTGTTATACGACATTAAACTATACAACACTTTTGTCCAGTTTGACAATAAACTACAATATTCTTTGAAACCCTCACCTGAGAGGGAACCATTATTTACATTGATTTTTCAATCATGTTTCATCTCAAAGACTACATGCATACATGGCAATGCCCAAACCTTTTATCTTGGGTTAAACCATCATTGTACTAAAGTCCCCTTTCACCCTTCATATGTACGAACCAAATTTGTACAAAGGGTATTTCTAGAACTACGTGGGCTTGATTCATATCCTTATGGGATACGTAGGAATGTTCGAGTGTCCCTCGAATCCAGCCCCAAGTCTTTGAGCCTAACCCCAAATTCCACTTTCAGTCCCGTGGCTGAAAAGTCCCCATGAAAACACACACTATGTATTTCTTACAATGGTCCAAGCTCTATGACCCTAAACTAATATCTCTAATCCTTTTGTCCCAAATGACGTTAAACTGTAGTTTAAGAACTACGTATGGCTTGATTCTCATTCTTATGGGATACGTAGTGAAGTCCAACATTTCAATTCAGGACCCAGCCACAACATGATTATGGTTAGCATTGATATGTGTATCTCTGTATACATTGAACAATACCCATATTTATGTGTCATAATCCTAACCTTAAATATTTCCAGATCCTCATAACCCTTTTCATGACTTTTAGTCACAAAAATGTCAAACTTATGAGAGTTCTTTTGCCTGAATATACAACATGTGCCCATAGGCGGCCTTGCATAAACAGTCTACATAA
Source organism: Viscum album (assembly GCA_963277665.1). Taxonomy (NCBI): domain Eukaryota; kingdom Viridiplantae; phylum Streptophyta; class Magnoliopsida; order Santalales; family Viscaceae; genus Viscum; species Viscum album. The sequence continues at coordinate 407,465,169 of OY728150.1, read as the reverse complement.
CAGACTTGTTAGCCAAAAGATACTATTATTTGACTATGTAGCCAATGCCCTTAGGTGGCCCTGCATAATTCAACCCCCTAATGGGTTTGTCGGATAGTTGTGACTTAATTCTTGGGAAGAATGTCTCTTTTGTCCTTATTTGTCTTAAATAACAGTATGTTGGGATCCACAAAATAGCCATCCTTAACATATTTGTCCCATATCCTTTTTCATGATCTGAAATTATTCAAGCCTATGGTGTATATTCTCCTTCCCTACGTTTGGGTCATACCTTCATAGGAGTGATATTCATCCAGTTCTTTGATAATCTTGTTTGGAAATATCTTCTCCATATTCAAGTACCTCCTTCCATACAACAAACTCTATAATTTGGAAGATTTGAATCTCCATAAACTTTCAATGGCTTTTAGCACTAGGAAAGTAAATTTCTGAGAGTTCTTTTGCCTGACTATGCAGCACGTTCCCATAGGTGGCCTTGCATAAATAGTCTACATAACATACTTGTTAGCCAAAAGATACTATTTTATTTAACTATGTAGCCAATGCCCTTAGGTGGCCCTGCATAATTCAACCCCCTAACGGGATTGTTAAATAATGGTTACTTCATTCTTGGGAACTACTTATTCTAATGCCTTTTATCTCTTTTTCATATCATTCCTCAGATTCAAATATTCTTAAGTCATATCTTACATATTTTCCCTCATAATTTATTATGGTACTATGTTTTCAGATGAGTTGTGAAGGAATTGAGTCAATTCTAATCCATTTCGGTCAAAGCTATTTCGACCTTAAATATTAGCCTTTGTATGTCCAACGTGCATGAATTTAAACTTCCCACAAAAGACAGGGGAACTCTGAATAAAAGTCAAGTTCCCAGCTCACTAAACATACATTTTTTTATGATTTAGGTAACATTGAGCAATTAAAAGGTTCGACGTTTTTAGGGTTATTTACATTAATCCTAGTAAAAATAAAACTATTCTTACTAGGCCCATTGGCTTAGGTAAATTCTAAAGCATGTAGTAAAAGAGAATTCGGGTACAAATGAGTGAAGGTGAAAGTGTTTTTCATTGATACATAAGAGTTAGAAGGACATCCACAGACTAGAGTCTCTTCTCTTTTTCAAGAATTACAAGAGGCTTTCAACACAACTCTTCATTTGATTTACGACATCCCGAGATTCATTAGCAACCACATGGAATTCATTCATTCAACTGGATACAATAAGAGATGCAGTGATACCAGCTCTTCTTGGAACAATTGTAAAATGATGTTCATGAGTGCATTTTGAGAAAATTTTCTACTAATCAAATGGTAATTCTGTTTCTATCCAAGAGACTTGGAAGATGGATACATGGATTTGAGAATGAAGTATTGGAAGTAAAGAGCCATTTGGAGAGATTAATCTTTTCAGATATTGCTTTAATGCCATGTTTGTCTTCTCTCCACCAACCGAAAGAGGAAAACATTTCAGCCCATGGGTTTTCCATTTTCATATCTACGAGAAAATGACTTGGAGGAAGAATTTGAAAGTTCACACCATTATTGTTGCTATTAATGCACAACATAACCGAAATAGAGGAGTAGCAGTGCAGCTGCATTTTAGGCGTATAGTTATTTGCATTTGGAACATTGATTCCTTGCAGATGACCATGACCACACAGAGGAAGATAGATGCTCTGTGGGAAATTAAGATGATATTTCTTCAAGTACTTAGCCATATCTGGGAGAGTGCTGTCACAGATATCATAGTAATCATGGCCAATGATGTTCATCATAACATCAATCCGCTTTCTAGACAGTTCATTGACTATTCCGGGTCTATGAGCCATTGATTCTGCACAAGAGTTGAATAAATTAACTCTTAAATGGGTTTATTTTTCATAAAATTTGTGAAAGAATTCGAAAAAATGGAAAAGGCATTAAGGCGTGCAAGTCTAAACTTGGCGCGCAAGTGTTCGTGTGCCGCGCTAGTTTTTGACGTGCAAGTGTAAACCGTGCAAGTCCAAATACCTATACAGCAGCGCGACAGCTAAGAAACGTCGGAAAACAGAGCAACCTGAGCGGCTAAGGTGACCTGCGTGGCAAGAGCTCAACGGTTTTGAAGTCCGGAAATCCGGATGCTTTGTACGGAATTGAAGCCCTCTATTTATAGGACAAGTAGCCTATCTGCACGCCTACACCCAGTGCGCTCTAGCCATACATGACTCAAACCTACGCGCCGCCCTCTGCACCCTGACAGACTTGCGTGCCACCCTTCCTTTCATTTTCTCAAATTCCTCAGAGTCAAATCCTCATTTCTTTCGGATCTGACTCTGAGGGGGGACTTTTGTTGACGCTCCTTTTTCATCACACTGTCTAAAACGAATGGAAAGGGAAAATAACTTAGCAAAAATGGATTCATCCTTTGAAGAAAACATTAAAAATCGACAAAGGCATGAACAAAGCTTCAAAAGAAGATGAACCACGCAAGTTCCATCAATGTCGCGCAAGTCCACTTGCGCGACACACTTTGGTCGCGCAAGTGACTTGCACGACCTAAGTGATAACCGCCCGGGGTCTTCTTCTTCCTATAAATAGACCCTGTGGGCCCCCCATTCGAGAAGTATTTTTTTCCAGAAACTCAGATTTGAGCTCTCGGCGCCCTAGTCTCTTATCAAAGCTTCCAAAACACTTCTAAAGTAATTTCATATCTAGAACAGAAGATCTAAAGAGGGGGAGGAAGGCGCAAGTGTTGAAACTCATCAAAACTTGCGCGCCTCAGTGGCCAGCCCTTAAGGGAAAAGGACTACACTTGCGCACCACTTTACTCCTTCAATAGATCTTGCACGCCCTTCTTCTGGAAGAACCTCAAGAGGATTCTAAAGGCTTTAATGAAGAGTCGCTCAAGTATTACCCTACTGGTTAACCGTCGTGCAAGTACACTATGTGTCGTGCAGGCATATCTGCGTGACCAGGACCTGCGCGACCAGGACTTGCACGCCCACACAGTACCTGCGCGCCTGCCAGGACTTGCGCACCCCTGCCTTTTTGGGTGCCTTTCTTTCCCATTTCACCCCTCTTAAGACATTACACCTTTCCTATTCAAGATCCAGTATTCACGACACTCTTCAAAGCCATTTATGGAATGATTTCTTGATTTGAATTCCTTATCTGAAAGTAATTCTGTGGAATATCTCTCAAAACCTAGTGATTTACATATCTTTATGTCACTAAAGATTGAGAGTTTATTCATTCAACCTCATCCTTTAAGATGAGAGAATCCTTAACCTGAGTCTCCTTTTCAGGAATAATCCCCAGTCATAAGTCCTATAATTTGGACATCCTCTTAGGTGTAAGCCCCAGATCCCCTAATTTAGACTTCCTTTTCAAGAGTAATCCCAGTCTCAAATATGGGCATCTTCTTTAGGAGTAATCCCCAATTATTAAAGTTCCCAAATCGGGGCATCCGCTTTAGGAGTAAGCCCCAAGTCCCTCAATTTTTGGGCATCCTCCTCAGGGGTAAGCCCCAAACCTTAATCCTTAACCTGGGCCTCCTTTTCAAGAGTAAGTCCCAGTCATAATCCCTTAACCTGGGCCTCCTTTTCAGGAATAAGCCCCAGTCATAATCCTCTTAACCAGTCCTAATTTACCTTTGATCTGGGATTCCTTTTCAGGAGTAAAACCCAATCATAAGTCTTCTCCTAATTTGGGCCTCCTTTTCAATAGTAAGCCCCAAGTTAGAGTATTCAAAATCTCCATGAAGAACATATACCTTTATGGACCCTGTTCCTGGATTTCTTCTCTAAAGTAAATCCTAAACCTTTATTTACCTGGGCAGTCATACATACATAAGCCCCACATTATTTCTTATGATTGCTTCTTTCATGGAACAATTGTCTATTTTTTTACCAATACCTCTTGTTTCTTACACCGAGTATGACTCACATAAGCTTAGAGTGTAAAGGTAATTGTGACATCCTTCTTTGAGCCATCAATCATAAACATCATACTCCCTTACTCGATCTACGTGGGTTCTGATTCCTTTTCTAGACAAAGGATACGTAGGTAGCCTGTCTACGGGTTCGATCCCAACTCTAAAATAATCCATGTCCTTCTGAATGACAATAAACTTAAAGTTCCCCACTGAGTGGCTTTAAAACCATCATGGTCATCATAATGACCAAGAGACTTCTGTATAAATGTGTCGAAGGGTACCATTGACCAAGAATCTTTAATAAATACAGATGATTCTATATCTATTAAGAACCTCAAATACATACAAAATATTCTCTAAATTTCCTACATATTTAATCATTGATTGTTAGATCTGAAGAAAAGCTCATTTTATACTTGGTAATGTAATAAGGATTCACGAACATAACTTAAATCTACAAAGAGAGTCCCGGAGTAGACAATAATTCCCCTCAAAAAGGTTTGATAAGTCCGACCTCCCATCCTCTCCACTAATGAAAATTACTAAGCCTCATCAGTCCAAAAACTAATGAGCACCTAACTTTGGAAAGTAGGTCCAAATGGATGTGGAATCATTGGATGTTTCTGGTTCTACGAACAAACCCGTTAGAAACCGATCAGAACGTTTCAACCTCCCATCAAGGCGGTCATCCCTGGAATCCGAGGGAAACAATATCACATATCATATGTGATGTACTCCCATTGTTTAGTATCCATGGATTATACAATTGAAATAATTTCAATGAAAATTTCCCCATGTGTGAATTATCCATTCATAATTATTTATTCTCCTTAAATATTTTATAATTTTTCATACTAGATTATTTTTGAAAAATGGATTGGCATTACTGAAATAGGTGACCTAGTTGATAAAAACTTCCATAGGCTTCATTCAAAAATATAAACTATTTCATCACATGATGTATTCATTTTTAGCCTCAATCAATTTTCTTTCTTTGATTGTGTTTTATCGACTATAATTATTACAATAAATGCCCACATAATTGTATAAATTTCTATCATTAAACAAAAAAATTCATTTGAACATTCTTGTATCCACCACTGTACTAAATGTATCCAAAAAATGAGAACCATATAATTAAACCTACTTCAAAAACCCACTTTTACAATTCTAATACTTTAATTTTCACCAAAAATATCACTACATTTTTAATAAAAAAATTATATAGTGATCCCGGTATATTTTCTTCCCTCATTGGTTTTGTTAATGAATTTGTTCCTTCCAATTATTAATATACTTGAAATTATGATTCTATATATAGATTTAAATTTATTATATAAATCAAAAATTATATAAAATTTATTCTACTTATTACTCATTGTATTTAATTCCATTAATACTTCACATCATGGAATTTTTAATCCATCATATGATATATTCATTGATATCAATGATCACCAACATTCTTTAACTTTTCAATACTACTTTAAATGTTCAGTGAACATTCTCTAACATCATGAATAGATTATTTAGAATCGACCTTGAACTAATTCAATTAATCAATATCCTCTAAAACCTAATATTGTTCATAAAAAAATTTATTGATCTTTATTTGTCAAATTCAATTTATCATTGAAGTTATCCTCTTCATAATTTAAGACAATTAGACTATTCAATTATTTCACTAACCATAACTCATTTTACCTTTTCGATTTCTCTACCACATTTGGAATCAGAATTACCTTTCCATTCTTATTTTCATTTTTATTTTTTTAGATATTTTCACATGAAACTCCTTCAGTTATCCATTTTATATTAATTTATTTTTTTTCTCCATCATCTCCATCACCAGATATCCCATATTTATTCAACATTTAAATCATTAGATTATCATCATGATCCCTATATGTTAAATAATATTCACTACATGAATCATTAAATTATTATTAATATATCTTAAAAAAGAATTATTTTTTAATTTATATTTTTATTTCAATCCCATTGTTGATGTATTAATTTTATGATTTTGAATTCCTATTTATATAGAACATCACTGATGAATCTCCATCATTATCACTTTCCACATACTTTAAATTTATAAAATTTATCATACAATATCTAATTACTCTAATGAAAAAAAATTACCGAGGTATTTTAACATTATATTTACCCTTTCTGTTTTCAACACATTATTAGATGAGTGACATGAGGTTAAAAATTATTACATCAAAAATGATATCTAAATATAAATATTCATATTTTTTCATGAACACCATATGATTATTTAAATTCATAAATATATGAACGATATTTTCATATCAAAATTAATTCTTTTTTGAATGATATCCCATTACTCATTTTAAATTAAACAAATTAATTTTGAAATTCACCCAGTGGAAATAAATTTTGATAATAATATTTAGGATTTTAATCATCAACATCGAACCTTCCATGAATTATTTGCGAAAAAATATAAATTATCATTGAATAATAAATTGTTTCTCCAAAACATGTCATTGATTTCACAATATCATTATCATAGGTAAATAAATAATCCATTAATTTACCTTGAAGAATAATAAATTTATTCAAATATAGAAAAACATATTTTTATTATTTACTCAGTTATTATCATATGAATATCATGAATACTCTATAGCTAATATAAAATTGATTTTCAAGTCATGATCCCCCAGATCATTATGAACGGTTTATCAAAAAGTGAAATTAATATATAATTCCTTTAATATCCATAAATACCACCATTATTTCTCTAAATTGTAGTTACACCTACACATTTTGAAATAATAGAACATCATATTTTAAAATGTTGATTAATTCTACATTTATCATTTTGTGATCCTTATATATTTAATCTTTATCACAAATTTAGATGATACTAGAAAATTTATTACCAAACAATCATATTCAACACAAAACGTAATAATGTTAATAAATTATTGAATGGATTTTGGTTTCATATTCACATAACCAAAGTTAGCATAGTGACATGCAATATTAACAATTCAAAATAAATATTTTTTTATTTTAATTGTAATGGTATCATCCATTTCCACAGGATCCACTAGAATCACAAAACATATTTTAATGATAAGGTAATATTCTTGTAACTAATGTGTGTATTCAAATTTATACTAAAAAGTACACTGTGATCCTATGTGAAATAAATTTAAATATTTTAATATACATGGGAACAAATTTCTAATATCTATAAGAATATATAAATATACTATTAATTTAGTATCAAATCATCATTATCAATTCAATAACATATAGTTTAATATTTAGTAATAAATCACATCTTTTAGACAAAATAATTTTTTCATAAACTTAAAATACAATTTCATAATATATATATTAATTCATAATAATTTGAATATTAATAAACCTATCAACTCATTGTATACCAACCTCTGTTCGACCTTCATAAATCTATGCCTTCAATGACTAAATATCTATAATTACTCTTATATGATAACATGATAGTGAATAGAAATATTTCTTCTACTCCATATATGGGGGTACCCTCTTATTATATTGTCTTTATCATAGTCATATTATTCTTCAACATAAACATTGAAAACACATTTCAATTATTTTAAATAAAAATTTTAAAATTACAAATCTATTTAAAAGTTTCTACAACAAAATTCATTAACATTAATTCAAAAAATTGGTTAGATAATGTTTAATAAATAATCCATGATATGATATTGGGATATAAAGGATCATTTTTGAGTATCCCCTATGTCATCCACATATCAAAAATTATCAAAAGACACTTGAATCCTAATTTTTAGAAAATAATACATGGCATAGAGATTTGTAATTATAATGTATTTAAATCATGATCATCATACTAATTTGAATCATATCTAAAATCTTGGGTCATGTTTATAATTAATTACATAATACTGATTATTTGTTTATCAATGTAACACTATGATGATGGAATATATGTTGGTCAAAAATATATGAATTCAACAGAAACTAACTTGACAATTATGGATTGTTTATAGCATATAAACATACCCATTTTAAATCCAAAATAAGATACATAACTAGTACTTATTATTCATCATATTAAAACCAATAAATTATATTTTAATCCTTTAGAACAAGAGTATTTTTTAGATCAATTATAACTATCTCACCCAAAAAAAAAATGTAATGTGGACTCCCCTTGCAGAATAGGGATTTTATAGTTCAATAAACAAAAACACTTAGCAGTATGAAAATCTATATTTTAATCATCAATTATGCTTTCACCAAGTCATAAAACCATTATGTGGTTTTGAGAACACCATAGTTCAACTCCATATTTCATCCAAACACCTTAAAACATTAAAAGAAAATTCAAATTATCTAAAACACTTGAATATTTTTGATTTTCAATGTTAATAATGTTTTTAAAACCAAATCACACATAAAAACCTTAAATCACATCAAATTCATATCATTGTTGACTAATAAACTCCCCCTTTTTATCAAATACATTTTGGGGAACTGAACTCACTCAAACAGCATCATATTCACAAGAGATATTTACCCCATTTGAAAATTTTGAAATTCCAATTTCATATATTGAATCCATTTTATGAAATTAAAATAAAAATATGTGAAACTATAATTTAAAAAATATATTATATTGGACAAAAAAACTCTTTAAAATACAGTATTTTTCTATAATAATGAATTATAATATTGTTTAATTAATTAGTAATTGCTCTATGAGTGATATTTATTTATTTATTTATGTAAAATACATTGTTTCAAATAAATTATTCACTTCGATAAAATTATTATATTATATTTAAATTTACATTAATATACCCATTGGTTTTATGTTTAACCAAAGTCCCTATATATTCAGTGACCATATAATACATACAATACAATTTTCAATATTACAATTTACCTTATCTGTTTATATAATTTAGTTAATTTTATTACCTTCTTTAAAATTTATATAATAATAATGTCCTAGACTTCCCTAGAACATTACATAATATATTTTGTGTAATATAGGCATTTAGAGAAGGTTTGGTGGGAGGTCGAAGGAATTTTTTTCGAAATGTCACATGAAATAAATTCTGTGGTGTATTTAGTATTATTGTGTTGTGATCAATTGATTGTAGAGGATGAGATATTTTATAACTATGTGTAAAACTAAGTGGGATATGATCCTAGAATAAAGGTTCTATATTGGTGTGGAGAATAGTTCATGAGATCTTAGTTCCCTGCAGTTTTTCTAAGGGAATTCTATCAATTCATGGTTCTATTGTGGCACAATATGAAGAAACTTTGGTTAATATTAGATGTTTTGGTTATAGCATGAGATATTTTAAATTAATCTTAAATAATGTATAATATAGTATGACCATATATGTTGAGTAATGATAAGTATCATGGAATTTCTAGTTTATTTTACACAAGGGATGTGGAAAAAGGGATCAAAATATTGAACTGTAGAGTACAAGGTGGTTAATTTTCATATTTATAACTATATTATAATTATTTCATCATATTAATGGAAATCATGTTGTTTTTTATTTTAATGGTGTATCTATTTGAGATGTAAAGGAAGAGAGTTGTACAATGATCTTAAAAGGATAACATATTATTTTAGGACCCTTTAGGTTTCACCATGACCACTGTTATTAATATCAATTTTAAGGAGTTTTCCCTAGTGATTAAAGGGATATCATGTAGTAGTTTATTATAGAGATTTTAATATAGAGTTATGAATTGTGTAGCATCAGTGACCTATGTTTTTCTATTACATTATACATTTATGTTTTATCTGTAATTTTATCATATTTCATTGGATACCTTATATTCCTAGGTGATCAATGGTTCATCCATTAAGATCATTGAATTTCAATTATTATCATTTATCCCTCATCTTTATGATTCTAATATTCTTGTGATCTATGTTGATTCAATATATTTTTTTCATTACCCAATATTAAATATCTTATTAAAGGTGGATGAATTCCATGATAGTGATGAAGGAGTGCAATGTAAAGAAGACCCATGTTTTACCCTCCAATTATAGTTTTATAGTCTCAATATAGGGACTTTATGTAGGAGTAGATAATAAGAGTACCCTTCTGATTTCCCTCAAAACCAAATAATCCATTAATATTTTTCCCATTATACCACATATATTAAATCACTACATGTGGACTAAGTAGAATTATATAAGATATAATAAAGAAGATAATATACTAGTGAGTAATTAGTTATCCTTGAAGTAATTAAGACACGAAATAATGGGATTCTTTCAATTACAATTAGGGTAATGTTATATAATTAGTAAATTTAAATACTATTGAGAATCACCTTATCTTCATCTATAAGGGAGTTATCGGGTCCAAATAATGGTCTATTACCACAAAAATGATCAATTCAATTCCAAAATTATTCCATTCCACATTATGAAACCATGGTCACATGATCTGTTAGCAATCTATTCTATAGAATTATTTTCACCACTCAATCACCCCAATCACCACAATCGAGTATTTTTATCGCTATAAAATATATAGGGTGCTAATAGTATCTATTTATTGAATAAATGAGACTATCTTATGGTGCTCAATTCGGAATTTGATTCATTTGTTGATAAACAAGACATCTGATATATGTGAGTGAAGGGTGTTGTGAATATCATGGTGGAAATTTTCATTTTAGGTCTCCCAAATGGTTCAACACCTTGCTGCTAAAATCATGTTATGTTTCTCAATTTTAGTATGTGAATTCATTGTAGTGATAAACCATGTATTAATAAAATATTATATTGAATATAACTGGATCTCTATTTCAAGAAAAATCGTTATAAGGTTCCATATAATCCATACTTACTCACACTCATGGAAGAGTTTATTTCCAGTTTTTTCTTTTGAATGTTCACTACATGTGAATTTATATGATTACTAAATATCATTTCTATACTCCTCATTACCTATGTGATGAAAATGATTATGACTGTACCCGTGAAATAAATTATTTTTTCTATGATGTTTTTTCTATAATGAAATATATAATATTTAGTGACCTCATTATATTAATATATTAATTTATAAATACTACATAAGATAAAACCCCTCAATCCATTAGAGTAACGATACAATAGTATGGATCCTATAATAAATAAGATGAATTGACTAAATATTTTTTCTTATTATATATAATTTTAAATTTTTAATTTTAATTGTTCTCAAGGTAGGATATTAATAAATATCCTACACTAGAGCCATATAAAATAAGAGATTATTTTGATTCTATTTGTTATGGAATAATATTATCTCTCATCACCCTATGGCCCATCGTGACTTCATTTTCGTCATTCGAATGTGCCTTTGAATGAAATTCCATAAAGTATATGTGATCCCATTTTACCATATCATTATAGAATTATTATCCTTATATTTATATATAAAATATATTCCCAAATACACATTCTATCCAGACATTAAAATTTTTGAGTCGCATGTAAGAAATGTGTAACATCCTCAATATTCCTCATGTTAATAGACCCTCCCTAGTGTGTTTATCCAGTATTGTACAACTGGACCAGTGGTATCTCCCTTTTTGATAAAAAACCTAGATAAACGCATTTTTAAGTCCCACAATATCATGAATAGCATTTTAGATACTATAAAAATTGATTATAAATTCATCAAAATTGAAGTTATAATAATGTTATCAAAAGATTTCCTATTACTAATGAATGTAACTTGATTTTACAATTATAAAATAAACCAATAATTTGATTTAATATTACCTTAATGTGATGAATGTGAGATATACATGAGGATAGGGGTCCCTTATGTGTTTTTAATTTGATAATAGAGCTTCTCAAAAATTCCTCAATCATCCATTTTGTTTCTCCTTCATTCTTTCTTGTTACTTCTTATTATAGTGAATATATTAATTTGGATGGTGTAATGAAAGTTTAATTGGGTTGATATATTGATGGAGGTTATAATTATATCGTTCATTGAGGATTTTTAAAAATTATTAACCTTGTAATCATCTTCCACTTCATGATCCTATATTTTCATGTCAAATGAATCTTCTGAGGTGGGGGATTTAAACATATCCCATAATTATATATAAATGTTGAATTACATTTATTTTTTTATTTAGTAGAAATAATGAATTAAGATAGAGAATGTAATGATTTTTATTATAGAAATTATAAGGTAATAGATCATTCACATATCCTCTATAAAAGTTTCAGTTATTTATTATTTGTTGATGTTCCTCAATTAATAATTTTTATTAGGTTAAAATTTATTATTTATTTTAAATTTTTAAAACATAAAACTATAAAATATTAAAAAATTGTGTTTGATAACAAACATAGAAAATGTGAATCATAAAATAGACACGATTTTTTATTCTAATAGGGTTAAATCGGTATTGGTGTATGATTTAAGTGATATTTTTATGTGTAATTCCATGATGACATTTTCTTCTCTATTTTTATATTCCATTATTTATTAATATGATAGTTGTGGAAATGTGTGGTGGTGGTTATTTTTGGGTTAACATGGAGTTTTTTTTGTTATGATGAATGTTATGGGTGATAAAGTTTGTCATTATACTAGGTTTGGCAGGGCTGATATGTGGAAAAGTAGATGATCATGTTGAAATTTCATATCAATATTATTGTTGTTAGTTTTTATTACTGCATTGATCATTGTTATGGGTTTTTTGGTAGTTAATATTGTTATTAGATGGGTTTATGTGTATTGTATTGTTAATTCTTGGGAATATATATTACTATCAAAATTAATGGAATGAATCAATAACTAATCAAAATAATAAATGTTTTTTTGGTTAATGAGGTGTTAAAAATATTAATTAATGAATTAAAAACATATCCTTTGTAAAAGATTCCATTAAATTATACCATTTTAGGAATATAATCAATATTAATTGGGAATATTGAATTGTAGAAAGAGAAAATATGTAAAATTAATATTTTGAAATTAAATGTACCTAAATTAATATACTGATTTTGGAATAGTAAATTTAGAAATTTATAATGACATGGTTAAATGGTATTTATTTATGTTATATAGATATTTTGTGGCATTAGAATGGTTGGGTATTATTGGACAATGATGGTAGATTTTTTCAATTCATGGTAGTAGAATTAGAAGTTTCCATTCATGGTATCATTGAATTTGAGTATTAGTTATGATATTACCAATATGTATGGATTATGTGTCTTATTATATCATTTTAATTTTATTTGTATTTCATATGAACCACCACTAGAGATGGGTAATCTTACTAACACACATATGAGGACATTGGTTATGGGTGTCTTCCCCAGCATCGTTGTTGTAATGGAAAAAATGGATTACTACTCTCTCTTCTACACTATCCCTTTATATGTAGAATGAGGTGTGTGAGATCATAGTTGGTATATACATATATGTTTTAATAGCTTTAGGATATCGTATATATGTATAGGATTATATGGTTTATGTGCGTGTGATATAGATATACAACGAGTGATGTTCAAAGTAGGAAAATAGAATGATATTGATTTCTTTCACATTCTTGTTATCTAATTGTGATGACTATGTGATGTGTGATGGGGAATTGGTATGTGGTTATGTGAATTTTTCATTTTCACTATGATGTGGTATATGGTTATTAAAATTTATGTTTATGGTTGTTACATAGTATGCGGTTAATAAAATATGTGAATATAAAATGGATTATGTCATAGGAAAGATTATGTTAAGGAATGAGAGTGGCCAAGTCAATCGGGAACTGTCTAGGGGTACCTTCAGGACATATTATTTTTATTATATGTTTCCAAACATTAATGAGATGTTGTGAGAGTGAGCCTTAGAGTAGTTGGTTGACAGTTGGTCGGTTAGAGCTGCGAATTAGATCTATTATTTATTTACATTTTCATTAGTGTTATTGTTTAATATTTTTATGAGATGTTGTAGCATTGAAATATTTAAAAATAATAACATTATATTTCATGGAGTACATGACCTGAAACCTTAAGCATGAATGACACGATATATATAATTTCCAATATGACCATTATAACATAGCCATTGAATTAGAAGTTATCAATAGGATTAACCAAATTATGAAATACAAATATATATATATTTATCAAAATCAATAAACTTTTAATGATTAATTCACAACAAATAATCATTCAGTTTTCAAGTAATCTTTTTTTATTATAAAAAATGAATTTTCCTTAAAAATGTTTTATTTATCATTTTATGTTTTGAAATTATAATTATCTGCTTCTAATTTTAATTTTTTTAATTAAAATAATATTATATTTTGAATAATCATATAAAATTATAGTAGGGTGAAATGCTTGGATTCTTCTAAAAAGTATGATTTTTTAGTGAATAATGAAAAATTCGTCATTTTGTAAAAATATCATTTCTTTTAACAATTTTTTATATATTAAAAACTATAATTAGGAATTGAATTTGATTTTAGAGTAAAAAAATATATTATTTAGTTTTATTAAAAATAAATAATTAAATCTGATGTATCATTATATTTGATTTTTTTATTAGATTTTTTTTACGTTTCAAACACAATTCTATGAAAACCTGTATTTAAATATATAATATTTATAAATATTAATTAATTTAAATAACAAATAATAAGGATTTATTTAAATAAAATTAATAGATTATATATCTAAATATATGAATTATACCCATATTAGTATAATTACCATTCATATAGTCATTATACGAACATCTTATGCTGGTATAATGCAATTCATGAAAAATCATTTTCTGAAACGATTTGAAGATTTATGTTTAAATTAATTTATAATGATAATTTTAATAAAATAAATTACCTATTTTTAATAATGATAATAATAATTACATGATAATTTAATATTAATATTTCATAATTATGATTAATACATATTCTAAAATTTATTTACCACTGTTACAGTTAAAACTGAGATGATCATGTTATATAAACATTTAATTAATTTAATTTTTTAAAAAATAGTATTTTTATTTGATAAATTGTATTATATATTTACAATCTCTGGGAAAAAATTATTAAATAATGATCCATTTACCTAGAATAAAAACTAGTAACCATGTTAAAAATAAAGTTGTAAAAGTAAGTAAATATAGATGATAAGGGAATTAAATGATTAAAAAATATATTTTTTGTGTGTTTTAGATGTCAATAAACATTTATATCCTTCAAATACATTATTTATATATTTTATAGAATCATGGGGTGCGAATGTGTTCTAATTAATAAATAGTTTTAGGTATTTACAAAAATGCCACTCTTCTTCAAAAAAATGGCACTTTCTCGACTATCTTCTTCAAAACTGTAATGCAATTTGGCTCGACCAACCCCCCCAAAAAAACTTCTCATATAAATTATAATCCAAATTCTATAGTTTTTCCTATTACCATATTACCTTCCCTATGGTCCTGAAGAAGGTATCAAAATGAGGTTTCTCTAAGAGATGGTAATTATCTAAACAAAGATTTTCCTTTTTTGTTCTACTTTAATGAAATTTAATATTGTATTAAAATTTATTTCAGAAAAAAATTTATCTAAAATATACTCATATTTTATTATGTTTTTGTCATATTATTTATCCATGTACTTCTCCATCAAAAGGGAAAAAATCCATCGCTTATGTGTAAGGTGGACAACCTCCTTGGGAACTGTTGTCATTATTTTTTCAATCAGCAACTCACATGGATAGTCATAATAAAAGAAATAATGTATATATAACATATTAAATTATTTTAATTATTATAAATAAATATATCATATACATACTTAACCTTTCACCCATTAAGGGAATTAAATCACCCCTCATTCATATATACGGTCTACCTTTTCCACGAAGCGATGTGATTCATTTTCTATTAAAAAAATTCATAAATGTTTATAAAAATTTATTTAATGAAAAATACAATATTTAAAATAATAATTTAAATTGATTTAATATGGATTTATGACCCAAAAACATAAATTATGAAATTAATGACATATATGAAAGTGAAAACATGGTAATTAATACCCCATGCAGGTTTAAAAATCAAATATAATTAATGAATAAGGAAAAATATGTTATAAAATGATCATATGTAAGACTATAAATATTGATATTGTTTCTATATAAATTTATAACAACATTAAGCCCATTATATAACATATTGAAGAACATTCAATTAAAGAATAGTGGGAGGTAATATATTTTGTTTCATTTTCACTTCATTGAGGAATATTGTAATGCTAGGAACCTAATTTATATTATATAAAGAATGCAGTTCACATTTGAAATGTAATATCATGAAAGCTTCATAATTGTTTTAATTTTAAGTTTCATTTTTTATTATTTCATTTAAGGATAATTGAATATAATTCTACAAAGGGATAATGAATTTCATAACTTAGTTTCATTTCATTGTGTTATATTACTTTTAATTTTTTTTTCATATTATAATATTGTTTGTGTAATGAAATTTAATTAAATCATTATTTATTTCCATTTATTTTATTTGGATTTAAATTTTATACACAAAATAATTTCATTGATTAAATTTAAATTAAATTATATGATCATAAAAAGCTATTTTTTCTTAATTTCCATTCAATTAATAAATATTTAGTATTATTCACCTATTTATTTTTATGATTTTTATATATAGTCCCATTTATATTTTATATTATTAATCTCTAAATATTAATTTTATTTAATGAATCATTTTAACTTATTCATTTATAGGGATTAATATTAAAAATTTACTAATGTCTTAATCATTAATTTCACAATCAAATTTTAATCGATATTGTTTATGCCTAAATTTAAATTTAATGGAATTGTTTGATAGTTTACAAATAGAACCATTTAATTTTACTCTCAACTACTTATTAATGATTTTTTATGTTATAGTAAATTTTTCCTCCCTTTGGTGATTAAAATTATTGTGAAAATATCTTTGATAAAATCCAATTTTCTTCTCTCTTAGGTTAAAAATTTATTTTATTTTAAATCCATATTTTCTTTAAAATACATTCCAGAATTTTTTAATATAGCCCTATGATTGATTATATAGTTTTTTACCAATTATTTTATTTATATTGAGATTAAAATGAATACCCTTATCACATACCAGTCAATATACATTTATAAGTTTCTTAAACAAATGTTAATGGATTCCTTACATTGACATAATTATTATGAATGAAATTTCTTACCATCATGACCGCTCATTTCACTTAATATTCCTTGAACTTTTTACTTGATTTTTTATAATAAAATTATTTCCTAATATTTATTAAATTTTTAGTTTGTAAATATTATTTTAAAATTTAAATTGATATTTTATTCAAGTCTATTTTTAAGGGAAACATTATGGTATTTCTATTTATCGACAATGTAATCCATATATTTTACCTACACTGAACTAAGAATACGTTATGATGATGTTATCCTTATTATTTCCCTAGATGGATTTTGATCGGTTTGACCATGGAATTTATTTATATTCAATTTATTTATTATTTATATATTCATTAACTTCCCATTGATACACTCACTTTCTTATGATCATTGTCAATTATATTAATCTTTAATATCAAAATTCGCTATAATAGATAACCTTATTTCCTAAAATGTTTACCATTTTTTCATAGAGTGGTTTACTTTAGAATTGATTTTATTGTATAATGAAATATTGATAAATATTTATTCTTTTCACAATATATATATATTTTAAAAGGAATATTACAATGAATTAAAACAATAATTAATCATATGATGAATGCATTGGAAATTAAATGACGGGTGGGGACTATAATTATATATCCCATCAATTCCTTGAATGTTCTTGTTAGACAATTAAGTATATTAACATTAAATGGTTATTTTACAATATTAATTAAATATTTTTTTTAAATTTATTGATAGTATATATATCATGATGTCTTTGGTCATGACATACAATATAAAGAATTGTTTTGAGAATATAGTCATTATTTTCCATGAGATTATTATATTGATAATTTTTTTTGATGAATTTTGTGATAATATTTTTTTATTAAATTGAATTCCTTCTCAGTTTTTTTCTTTCCCTTACTTATTATACCCTATCTAATAATGGTAGTCCTATTATTTATTAAATGGGATGTGTTTACAGTTTTTTACTATATCGTATTTATTATGGATTATTGATTAAAACATCTTCAACTCTATGTAACCCTTTCTAATCATTTGAGCACTCCCTTATTTTATTTCCCTTCGCTATGTTATAAGGGAGATAAATTTGATATATTTCAAGGATGGAAAGTTTTTACTCTCACCATCCTTTAGTTCATATTGTCAAATGAAATTTTAGATTTAAGTATGTATCATATTTACTAAGACTATTAAACTATTAAGTACATTTAGCCATGACCACTTGTATCCCGCACCAATGTAATTAAGTAACTATCGACTTTGGGATACTAACTTTTGGGTTTCTACCATTGGTATTAGATAAACATTATTATAATCCTAGTGAACAAGATTTAGGAAAATATAGATTAATAAACAGAAAAATATGGTTTACTTTGGGGATGAGTGTCACGACCCCCTCCCTACAAAGTGTACCCCTCCTGGGCTGGCAATGTGAGAAGAGAGATAATGACCCCCGAGTCCCACCTCCAATAGGCCCCGGGTTGGAGACTAGCAACGAGGGTATAATAAACATACAAATGGGAGGCATTACCCTCTAAGAGAACACATGCAGAAGAGAGAGATATAATAGACTCCAATCAACTCCAACTCAGAACTGAAATATAAAAGAAAACCAAGTACATATAAGAAATGTCATGCAAAAGTACTACAATTAAAAGGGGAAACTAAAAGTACCCAAAAGAATGTAAAATAGCAGCGACCACAAGCCCGAACAACTCCTCCTCCAACCACAAGCTAGTAGTAACCAACTTGATCCCCAACCTGCTCCAAGTGACCTGAAAAACAATTTATATATACATAGGGTGAGTATAATAGTATACTCAGTAGGATCCTCCCCAAGCCTCTCGTGTTACAGTAAAAAAAGCATGCTAAAGCCTAGTGAAACTAATTCGTCACCTAAACAGGTATACTAAGTTCCCAACCTCACCATGGCTACTCTCACCAAGTAAAGAATACAAGAATATAGCATATAGTAAAGATTATCAAGGGTACCCCGCTACTACTTCCCCACTGGTTTTCCGCTTTCCCCAACGACATACGTCTTGTGAATCTCTCTCCAAAGGCTTTCCCATAGACACCTGGGCTAAGTTCAACAATCTTCACCTTGTGCACCATAAAGGCTTGCCCGCAGACACCTGGGCGAAGCACCACATCGTCCTCACAACCAAAATTAACCTGGTAGTTTCCAGGAGCCACCATAGCTCGCATAATGTGTATCATACGTTGGGTATAATACCTCAAGCCATTACAACCCATACTCTGAGTAAGGATCCTCAAGCCATCATAGCCTATACACGTTACACCTATAGTAGTCCATAGGATACTATATCCAGAATATATGTGTTTGAATAAACACAAGCCATTACAGCCCTCTACACACATATATGGGGTAACTAACCGCTGTGCCTCATGGAACAAGTATCTACCAAGAGAAGAGAGTGGGGCCAGAGGGGGTAGTCAGCCATTCGACCTCCCATCAGAATGTTGGGGAAAACACCCCCCAAGGCTCAGAATCCCCGAGGTGTCAGTTGCCCTTACCGACAGGGTGGAGTAGCGTATAGAAACACAAAAAAGTACAGAATATATATATAACTCACATCCACACTATGGGAATTACCTAGTCTTAGATACAACTGCAGCTAACGTCTCTCATACTCCAGACTGCTACTTCTAAGACTAGGTATCCTATAAGCACACAAACATTTGAAGAGATTTATTAGATTACTCCATTCTCATTTTATCAGTTCCACTGTACATTAATTAATTCTTTAAACATTAATTAACCATGATTTTTTTTGACATTAAACTTCATTAGCATCACCCCCAAAAATCAACTGCTCCTTTTAAGATTCACATCACCTTTAAATTCTAGTATCTCCATCCCTGTGGATTTTCACCATTTAATCAAACATTCATTACAGAATTACTTTTCCATATTCCCAGGCATTCTAGAAAAGCATCCTATGCTTCTAAACACAAAGGAGGCTCAACACGGTGAGTAGATATACTAACCGTCGAGTCTTTTCTGCCAATAGAAAGATCATAGACCCATTCTACTTCAAGAGGCTAAACACGGAAAGCACGTGGCATACCCCACGCGTCGTCGCCTCCTTCGGAAGAAGGGTAGCAAGATAGCTGCCTTGAGTAGTGGGGAAAAGCAAATAGGATTAACATTCAAAGAAAACCACAAGCATCCAGCAGCCACATCCATCCCATTCCATCACCCCTGGTGTCCTCCCCGACACCCACATGCATAAACTGATGCATCTCGCCACTATAGGCGTCATCTGCTGCCACAAACATAAGGCCTCCAAGCCTACACATATCACAACAACCATCTAGGCTCACATCAAAGCACAAGTAGTAGGAAAACAACAGTCACAACCATGGGCTCTTGACCCTTTAACAAACAATAGGGTAACTCAGAACCCTTTTAGAAATTCCCACATAATCTATTTTTTAATCGATATTGAATTAACAGATTTGTTATCCGCAGGTTCCAATTACGGGATACCTAATTAGTAAGATATCACAATTAAATAACCATGCTTACTTCCCTAATTTGATTATCCTCAAATTAGAACAACTACAACAACGAAAATAACTAGATTAATTTACATGCCTCTTTATCTTTAACCAATTAATTAACAATTAATTACGGCTTTACGTTCATTATCAATTTCCATTAATAATGAACAACTAATCAAAGAAAACATAGATATCACTATATCTAGCAAAACATGAGGCAAACCGTTATCACGGTACAAAGCAACAACATGAGATCAACCAATTATTTTAATCTGATTCAAGTATTTAATTAGGTCAATTTCATTGTGATCCAAAGGACTAAATCATGCTAATTCCACGGCTGCACATATATAATTAGAGAAGCCATGAATCCCCTACCTGGAAGAGTTCTTGACGTCCTTTATCCACACAACGGGTCACAATCCTCCTCTCACGACAAGTACATCCACCATAGGATGCCATAGTACGATAGTACCAACCAACCCCAAGAAAAACCCATTAGAATCTTCAAAATTACATGGTATAATATGGAAGGGAGAAACAAGAGAAGATGATCCCCAAAGGAACGTCGATTAAACATACCTTATTGGGAAGATTGACCGACACAACTCGGTTGCATCCAAAACAGAGCAGAACCAATCCTAGGAGTAAATATTGATTGTGCAACACCTAGAGGAATGATTGAAAGGTTCTAGCATCTTATAGCTGAGAAAAAACGGAAAGAACAAGGGAGAATGATATCTCGTCCCTTTTTAAGATTTAATGGGGTGACAGTTTATGATCCAGTTAATTCTCCATTAAAAACGGATCGCATTAACCCACACGGTTTGACCATGTAATTATATCCCGTCCTTCGGAATAATTAATATAGGATTTATGGCCTTTGAAATGGTGTTAAGATCCCTTAAAATAAGGCTTTAAATATATTTTACGTCAAAAGAAACATCAAAAGGGGAAAAACTGTAGGAATTTGGAAACACTGTTCACCCACCGTTACTGTACATGAAACCGATCTGCGAAACTGATATGTCAGACCGATCTATGAAACCGATCTGTCAGACCGATCTGTGAAACCGATTTGTGAAACCGATCTGTGAAACTGATATGTGAAACCGATCTGTCAGACCGATCTGTGAAACCGATCTATCACACCGATCTGTCAGACCGATATGTGAAACTGATCTGTCAGACCGATCTGTCAGACTGATCTGTGAAACCGATCTGTCAGACCGATCTGTGAAACTGATCTATCAGACCGATCTGTGAAACCGATATGTCAGACCGATCTGTGAAACCGATCTGTCAGACCGATCTGTCAGACCGATCTGTGAAACCGATCTGTCAGACCGATCTGTGAAACCGATCTGTCAGACCGATCTGTGAAACCGATCTGTCAGACCTATCTGTGAGACTGATCTGTCAGACTGATCTGTGAGACTAATCTGTGAGACCGATCTGTGAGACTGATCTATGAGACCGATCTGTGAAACCAATCTGTGAAAACGATCTGTGAAACCGATCTGTGAAACCGATCTGTCAGACCGATCTGTCAGACTGATCTGTGAAACCGATCTGTCAGACTGATATGTGAAACCGATATGTCAGACCGATCTGTGAAACCGATTTGTCAGACCGATCTGTCAGACTGATTTGTGAAACCGATCTGTCAGACCGATCTGTGAAACCGATCTGTCAGACCGATCTGTGAAACCGATCTGTCAGACCGATCTATGAAACCGATCTGTCAGACCTATCTGTGAGACCGATCTGTCAGACCGATCTGTGAGACTGATCTGTCAGACCGATCTGTGAGACCGATCTATGAGACGGATCTGTCAGACCGATCTGTGAGACCGATCTGTGAGACTGATCTTTCAGACCGATCTGTGAGACCGATCTGTGAGACCTATCTGTGAGACTGATCTGTTACTGTTCATAAAACTAGAAACACTGTTCACAGAACTGGAAAATTAGAAAAGTGTTGCGGATAAGTCCCCTTGACCTCCCGGAACACCTCCAACACCGAAATTTCACAAAGTAATGGACCAGAGAGGTCTGGGCCATTACATTATATACCTCTAAAAACATTCTCGTCCTTGAGAATTAAAAACCAACCAGAAGAAAAGAGGGGTCTGAACAACCACCCCACAAGATACCTCTCAGGGGAAAACCACCATGAGTTGTTCGAAAGCTCGAACAAAACTACGACATCCGAGAGTATGGGAACAAACAATCCATATCCAAACAATTAAATCATAACATCACATCAAGGTACATAAATAAAACATTAAAGGTCTAACCACAAAGGAAACATCATTACATGAAAGGAGTTAAACATTAAACAACTCTGGGTACTGAGCACATATCTGTGACTCATGCTCCCAGGTACTCTCCTCCATGCCACCTTTTCACCACAAGACATGAACTAAGGGGATAGAACGCCCACACAACACCTTCTCCTTGTGGTCTTGGATCTCCACTGGTCGCTCCTCAAAGGTTGCATCATCATCAATATCAATCTCTCCCCAATAGATAACATGAGATTCATCATGAAGATAACGGCGGAGCTGTGATACATGGAAAACATCATGTATCCGACTCATCTGAGGGGGAAGTGCTACTCGATACGCCATAGCTCCAAAACGAGCTAACACCTCAAAAGGCCCAACAAACCGGGGAGAAAGCTTACTTCCACGACTAAACCTTCACTACCCACGACGGGGAGTCACCTTCAGAAACACATGATCCCCAATATTAAACTCTAAGGGTCTCCTTCTTTGATTAGCATATGATTTTTTGACGATCTTGCGCTGTCTTCATCCTCTCACGAATCACCTGAACAATCTCTGTTGTATTCTGCACTAGTTCTGGTCCGATAATTGATGACTCTCTGACCCCAATCTAGCACAACGGAGAACGTCATGGCCGACCATACAAGGCTTCAACCAGAGCCATACCGATGGTAGAGTGAAAACTATTATTGTAAGCGAACTCTACCAAGGGTAAGTGCTTCATCCATGAACCTCCAAAATCAAGAACACAAGAGTGCAACATGTCTTCAAGAGTCTGGATGGTTCGCTATGTTTGACCATCCGTTTGAGGATGAAAAGCAGTGATAAGGCACAGTTGAGTGCCAAAAGCATGCTGGAGACTTCTCCACACCATGGAGGTAAAACGGGGATATTGATCAAAAATGATCATCCTAGGTACTCCATGAATTCTCACCACCTCCTCTAGATACTGCCTCGACAAAACTTCCACTGATCTCGACTCCTTGATCGCTATGAAGTGGGTGAATTTTGTTAAACGATCCACTACCACCCATATAGCATCATGTCCTCCTGGATCTCGAGGTAAACCTGTAACAAATTCCATTGAGATGTCCTCCCACTTCCACTGAGGAATCTCTAATTGCTGTAGAAGACCACCTGGAACACGATGTTCTGCCTTCACCTTCTGGAAGACTAAACATCAAGACACACACTCTGCAACCGCACGCTTCAGCCCCGACCACCAAAACTAACTCCTCAAGGATCGGTACATCTTTTTCACACCAGGATGTACTGCCAAGGGTGAACTAGGGAACTCTCGGAGAATCGTCTCGCGCATCGCCAAGGGAATAAAAAGCTTGCCATGATACAACACTCAGTGTTGTTCATCCTATGACCAATCATCAGGGGCCTCACCACAAACAAATCTGTCTCTCCAAACTTCCACCTCTAGATCACCCAACTGAGACTCTTCTACCTTCTACATCAGGGATGACTACACCATCATCTGGAAAAGACAACCTCTACCCCCAACTTCTCCCATATCAAGATGCAAAGCTGATAGCTCTTCCATCACCCTCCAGGAATCACCAGATTCACACACAACATCATTACGTGACTTTTGGCTTAGTGCATCAGCTACATCATTCCCTTTTCCCGGTGTATACGATATTTCAAAGTTGTATTCCTGCAAGAACTCCATCCACCGATGCTGCCTCAAGTTCAAGTCATGTTGGGAGAAAAAATACCTCAAAATCTAATGATCGGTGAAAACCACAAAGTGCCCACCAATGAGGTAATGTCTCCACAACTTCAGAGCAAAAATCACAGATGCCAACTCAAGATCATGGGTGGAATAGTTGCGTTCATGGGGAAGCAACTGCCGAGACCCATAAGAACCGACTGACCTCTGCTGCATGAGAACACAACCTATCCCCAGATGTGAAGCATCACAGAAAACATCAAATTGGACTCCCTCTACTGGAAGACAAAGGACTAGAGCACTTACCAACTTCTCCTTTAGATACTCGAAAGCTGCCTGACACTGATCAGTCCATATGAACGCTTGATCCTTCCTGGTCAAAGTGGTCAGAGGAGTCACAAATCGGGAGAAATTGGCTACAAACCTCCTATAATAGCCTGCGGGACCAAGGAAACTTCGCACCTCTGACATGGTCTTGTGGGATTCCCAAGACACCACTGCTTATATCTTCGACGGATCCACAGCTACTCCCTGTTGGGACACAAAATGCCCCAAGAAACGAACTTCTCGAGCCCAAAACTCACACTTGGACAACTTCCCATACAACTGATGTTGGCGAAGAACTCCCAAAACGGCTCGTAGATGCTCCGCATGCTCCTCCTCAGATGGGGAGTATACAAGGATGTCATCGATGAAAACCACAAAAAACTTGTCCATGAATTCACGGAACACAGCATTCATCAACCCCATGAAAAAAACTGGAGCATTCGTCACGCCGAATGGAATTACAACAAACTCATAATTCCCATGACGACAACGGAAAGCAGTCTTTGGGATATCCTCATCCTTTACACACATCTGATGATATCCTGACCATAATTCGATATTTGAGAACCAACTTGCACCCTTCCTTTGATCGAATAAGTCATCAATCCGCGGGAGAGGATAGCGGTTCTTTATTGTCACTTTGTTTAATCGACAATAATCGACGCACAACCGCAAACTGCCATCAGCCTTTTTCACAAACAAAACTGGTGCACCCCACGGTGACACACTTGGCTGAACAAAACCGCACTACAACAGACCATCAAGCTGTATACGTAGCTCTCGTAACTCAGAAGGGGCCATCCTATATAGAGACATAGAGATAAGAGACTCTCCTGGCTGTAGCTCGATCCCAAACTCGATCTCTCGTCGAGGGGGTAAAGCTATGAACTCCTTTGGAAAGACATTAGGGTACTCCTCTACGACCCTAGGAAGCGCCAACTGCTGAACCTCTGAAGAACTCAGCATCATCTCAGCCATCATGGATGATAAGGATTGAACTCGTCTATGACTCATCTGAGGATCTCACTCACCCACAAACACCAATTTCTCTCCATCCGCATCAAAGAAAATGACCTTCTTCCTGTATCAATCCACAATAGCCTACACCGAATACAACCAATCCATGCCGAGGATGACATCATATGGTTGTATTCGTAAACATAGGAAATCTCCCCAAGAGCGGTGTTTCCCCAACACTAGCTCACAGTCTCTACATACTTCAAACAAGTCGGCTCGACCTCCAACTGGCATAGTCAACGCCAAGGGCACTGGAAGCCCCTCTACCTCAAGTCCCAAAGCATGGACAAGGGTAGGTGATATGAAGGAGTGTGTTGCTCCTAAATCAAACAAGGCATACACCAAGGTTGAAAACAAGAAAAGGGTACCTAGAACAACATCTGTCTCGCCTGGGGCTGCCAAAGCTAGAGCATGAAGCTGACCACGACCTCCTCCACGACCTCTCTGACCCTGATGATGACCACCACCATGACCGCGCTCTGCCCTCTAAGGACGGGGAGAGTCATGGGGTTGTCCTCTGCCTTCTCCATCTACCCTCTGGTGATATAAAGCTGGTGCAACCTGCTGCTGCTGCCTCGACTGGAACTGCCTCAACGGAGGAACCTAGAGCGGAGCGCCCGATGCATGATGACTGCTCTGAAAAGTCAGGCACTCCCGCTACTGATGACCATGACCACCACAAGAAAAACAAGCGCCTGATCCCTTGGCATAGTCCTGAGAGTTGCTGACTCTAGAGAAACGAGATGGGAAGGGCTGTGACCTACCCCCAGGTGAACAGAAACTCTTCTTCCCTGAAAACCAGGATCCCCGGACCACAGCTTTGCTTCGTGAGGGATCATGACGATTCCCCTCTCATGATGATCCGGTCCTATCCAAAGTCCTCTCAACAACCTCTTCCCTTGCCAGCACCTCGAGATATGTCTTCATCATAAATGGGGTGACCTGGCACTGGATCTCTGGACGAAAAGCCTCCTCGAAATGCCTCGCCCTGGCCTCCTCATCTGGTAACAGGTCTGAAGCATATCGTAGAAGGTTCTTGAAATGGATTCCAAACTCCTAAACAATGGAGGTCCCCTGTCGAAGGGTAAGAAGCTCCTGGCGACTAGACGACTTCGAAGTTGATGAAATAAACTCAACTCTAAACCTGTCTCGATACTCCTCCCATGAGATCGCTGACTCCTCACGATCCCCGAGGAACAAGAACCACCACTGCCTTGTTTCTCCACGGAGCATCGTCACAACCAAGGACACCCAGTGTTCCTTCCGAGCACGAATCAAACTGAAGCCTATCTTGACCTCCTCCAACCAGTCTTCTGTGACTGCATCTGAAACGGAGCCTTTGTACTTCTGTAGACTCTGGAACTGAAACTCTTGGAGTGTCTTCCTCCATGTGTCATCATCGTCAACCCCTACCCGGCGACGATCCGCTGGAACAGCCTGCTGGACATCTTCTGCGCAAACCTGACGAGGACGTCGGCCTGGAGCCATACCTGTAAAAAACAACTATTAGAGCTCCTAAGCCTGGAATATGGAAGACTCAACATTAATGAATTAATTGTTTTCTTTTATTAATTTAAGGTTAACCTATCCCAAGGTCTACCCATTCAAATATAGGCGCACAGAAGAATGATGCATGATCCTTTCCTAGGTCTCTACCCTACAACCAGTATCACTTTGTTTAGCAGCCATCGTAAACTTAAAGGTCTGTGCAACAGATCATAGGGGGCCCTAAACGCCCATGTCTCTACCGGTCTCCAGTGTTTACCCCACTTGCTAAACATGAATGAAATTGTTTCCCTACCATCCCATGAAACCTCACTTGTGCCTAACTCCAAACTCCATCCTAGCCCTCAACCAGACATCTGATACCACTCTGTCACGACCCACTCCCCACAAAGTGTACCCCTCCTGGGCCGACAATGTGAGAAGAGAGATAATGACCCCTCGAGTCCCGCCTCCAGTAGGCCCTAGGTTGGCGACTAACACCGAGGGTATAATCAACATACAAATGGGAGGCATTACCCTCTAAGAGAACACATGTAGAAGAGAGAGATAGAATAGACTCCAATAAACTCTGACTCAGAACTGAAATATAACAGAAAACCAAGTACATATATGAAATGTCATGCAAAAGTACTATAACTGAAAGGGGAAACTAAAAGTACCCAAAATAATGTAAAATAGCAGCGACCACAAGCCCGAACAACTCCTCCTCCAACCACAAGCTAATAGTAACCAACTTGATCCCCAACCTGCTCCAAGTGACCTGAAAAACAGTTTATATATACATAGGGTGAGTATAAAAGTATACTTAGTAGGATCCTCCCCAAGCCTCTCATGCAACAGTAAATAAAGCATGCTAAAGACTAGTGAACAATAAGTGAAAATAACTTGTCACCTAAACATGTATACTATGTTCCCAACCTCACCATGGATACTCTCATCTAGTAACTAATACAAGAATATAGAATATAGTAAAGATTATCAAGGGTACCATGCTACTACTTCCCCACTGGTTTGCCGCTTTGCCCCAACGACATATGTCCTATGCATCTCTCTCCAAAGGCTTACCCGCAGACACCGGGGCTAAGCTCCACAATCTGCACCTCGTGCACCACAAAGGCTTGCCCGCAGACACCTGGGTGAAGCACCACACCGTACTCACAACCAAAAGTAACCAGGTAGTTTCCGAGAGCCACAACAACTCGCATAACATGTATCATACTTCGGGTATAATACCTCAATCCATTACAGCCCATAGTCCGAGTAAGGATCCTCAAGAAATCATATCCTATACACGTTACACCTATAGTAGTCCATAGGATACTACATCCAGAATATATGTGTGTGAATAACCACAATCTATTACAGCCCTCTACACACATATATGGGGTAACTAACCGGTGTGCCTCATGGAACAAGTATCTACCAAGAGAAGAGAACAGGGCCAAAGGGGGTAGTCAGCCATTCGACCTCCCATCAGAATGTTGGGGAAAAAACCCCCTAGGGATCAGAATCCCCGGGGTGTCAGTTGCCCTTACCAAAAGGGTGGAGTAGCATATAGAAACACAAAAAGTACAGAATATATATATAACTCACATTCACACTATGGGCATTACCTAGTCTTAGATACAACTGCAGCAAACGTCTCTCAGACTCCAGGCTGCTACTTCTAAGACTAGGTGTCCTATAAGCACACAAACATTTCAAGAGCCTTATTAGATTACTCCATTCTCATTTTATCAGTTCCACTGTACATTAATTAATTATTTAAACATTAATTAAACATGAAATTATTTTAACATTAAACTTCATTAACATCACACCCAAAAATCAACTGATCCTTTTAAGATTCACATCACCTTTAAATTCTAGTATCTCCATCCCCGTGGATTTTCACCATTTAATCAAACATTCATTACAGAATTACTTTTCCATATTCCCAGGCATTCTAGAAAAGCATCCTATGCTTTTAAACACAAAGGAGGCTCAACACGATGAGTAGATATACTACCCGTCGAGTCTTTTCCGCATATAGAAAGATCATAGAACCATTCTCTTTCGAGAGGCTAAACATGGAAAGCATGTGTCATACCCTGTGCGTCTTCGCCTCCTTCAGAAGAAGGGTAGCAAGACCAGCTGCCTCAAGTAGTGGGGAAAAGCAAATCAGATTAAGATTCAATGAAAACCACAAGCATCCAGCAACCACATCCATCCCATTCCATCACCCCTGGTGTCCTCCCCGACACCCACATGCATAAACTGATGCATCTCGCCACTCTAGGCATCATCTGCTGCCACAACCACAAGGCCTCCAAGACTCCACATATCACAACAGCCATCCAGGCTCACATCACAGCACAAGTAGTAGGAAAACAACAGTCACAAACATGGGATCTTGACCCTTTAACATACAATAGGGTAACTCCGAACCCTTTTAGAAATTCCCACATAATATGATCTTTAATCGATATTGAATTAGTAGATTTTTTCTTTGTAGGTTCCAATTACGGGATACCTAATCAGTAAGCTATCACAATTAAATAATCATGCTTACTCCCCTAATTTGATTATCCTCAAATTAGAACAACTACAACAATGGCAATAACCAGATTAATTTACATGCCTCTTTATCTTTAGCCAATTAATTAAAAATTAATTCCGGCTTTACGTTCATTATCAATTTCCATAAAGAACGAACAACTAATCAAAGAAAACATAGATATCACTATATCTATCAAAACATGAGGCAAACCGTTATCACGGTACAAAGCAACACCATGCGATCAACCAATTATTTTAATCCGGTTCAAGTATTTAATTAGGTCAATTTCATTGTGATCCAAAGGACTAAATAATGCTAATTCCACGATTTCACATATACAATTAGAGAATCCATGAATCCCATACCTAGAAGAGTTCTTGATGTCCTTTATCCACACAACGGGTCACAATCCTCCTCTCACGACAACTACATCCACCAGAGGATGCCACGGTACGACAGTACCAACCAACCCCAAGAAAAACCCATTAGAATCTTGGAAATTACATGGTATAATATGGAAGGGAGAAACAAGAGAAGATGATCCCCAAAGGAACGACGATAAAACATACCTTATTGGAAAGATTGACCGACACAGCTCGGTTGCATCCAAAACAGAGCAGAACCAATCCTAGGAGTAAATATTTATTGTGCAACTCCTACGGGAATGATTGAAAGGTTCTAGCGTCTCATAGCTGAGAACAAAGGGAAAGAACAAGGGAGAATGATATCTCGTTCCTTTTTAAGATTTAATGGAGTGAAAGTTTAAGATCCGGTTAATTCTATATTAAAAACGAATCGCATTAACCCACACAGTTTGACCAAGTAAATACATCCCGACCTTAGGAATAATTAATATAGGATTTATGGCCTTTGAAACGGCCTTAAGAGCCCTTAAAATAAGGCTTTAAATTTATTTTACGTCAAAAGAAACGTCAAAAGGGGAAAAACTATAGGAATCTGGAAACACTGTTCACCCACCGTTACTGTACATAAAACCGATCTGTGAAACTGATCTGTCAGACCGATATGTGAAACCGATCTGTGAAACTGATCTGTGAGACCGATCTGTGAAACCGATCTGTGAAACCGATCTGTCAGACCGATCTGTGAAACCGATCTGTCATACCGATCTGTCAGACCGATCTGTAAAACCGATCTATCAGACCGATCTGTCAGACCGATCTGTGAAACCGATCTGTCAGACCGATCTGTGAAACCAATCTGTCAGACCGATCTGTAAAACCAATCTGTTAGACCGATATGTGAAACCGATCTGTCAGACCGATCT
This sequence comes from Viscum album, assembly GCA_963277665.1. Classification (NCBI taxonomy): domain Eukaryota; kingdom Viridiplantae; phylum Streptophyta; class Magnoliopsida; order Santalales; family Viscaceae; genus Viscum; species Viscum album. Next base: position 407,433,812 of record OY728150.1, on the reverse strand, counting down.
GTCAGACCGATATGTGAAACCGATCTGTCAGACCGATCTGTGAAACTGATCTGTCAGACCGATCTGTGAAACCGATCTGTCAGACCGATCTGTGAAACCGATCTGTCAGACCGATCTATGAGACGGATCTATTAGACCGATCTGTGAGACCGATCTGTCAGACCGATCTGTGAGACTGATCTGTGAGACCGATCTGTGAGACCGATCTGTGAGACCGATCTGTCAGACCGATCTGTGAGACCGATCTGTTACTGTTCATAAAATTGGAAACACTATTCACAGAACTGGAAAATTGGCAAAGTGTTGGGGATAAGTCCCCTTGACCTCCCAGAACACCTCCAACACCAAAATTTCACAAAGTAATAGACCAGAGAGGTCCGAGCCATTACAATGAGTATTGAATAAAGTCAAAATATTTTTGTATGAAATATATTATATAGTTTTTCCTAGAAATGCATCCTTTTATAGATAAGAAAAGTAGAAAATGGTTTTGGATAAATTTTATCTTGATATAATAACCCTAAAAGGGACTATTTTTTATTGGAATAATAATCACTTGGTGAGTGTCAATGATCATTATTGTGTACCGTGTTTCATACTCTAGAGGTATGTTCCATGGATATTCACATTTTCGATACAACCCATTATGAAGGATTTGAATAGATTATGATAATGAATAACCTTAAATTAACTTATGGAATCTACGATTTAATAGATGGTGTTATATTTAGACAATATATAAATCATTTAATTGTTATACACTATGATTATTGGTTCTCAATCTATTATTTTTAGTTTTCTTCAATGCACGTAACTTGAACGAATGTTTTTAACATTAAATATGATGGAAAATGTACTAATTATGAGAAACCAAATAGGATAAATATTAGAGTAAAAGATATAAAGATTATGAATAATAAGTATCCCAAAATATAATTAAAAATCTACTTCGTAACTAACTCTCAGACTCATCAATGAAGAGAATGATGGAGTCTGCAAGAATCTTGAGTAGTGGTAACAATATAGATAACATTCCTTGATTCCATTAATGTTATAAATGTGGAAATCAAAACCCATTAAGTTGTCTCATTGGAAAATAGAGATATTTTATGTTTATAAATGAAGTATATGGATCAATGAATATATAAGGTAATGTGAGGAGATCGATGGATTGGGATAAATTTCCTCATAGAAATCCATTTATTATTCATTGTCATGAATGTGAGGAACCTAGTAATCATCTAATTAAATTCCCACATTTGTTGGTTAAATCCTAGTCCAAACAAGGACCTATATTGAGTTAACAAGGATGAAATATATATTTATTTGGATTAAATTATTATATACTATAATTATTTCTCTTAATGGAATTTTGGTTATATGAATCATGAAATACATCTGGTTTGTGTAATTTTTTGTGACCATGTATGTCTTATACTATGATTAACTCAAAATTATGGATATAATCAGGGGTTTATGAGTTTAAGGTAGATCATAAGATCAATTTCATAAACAATCATTTTCTTATTTATGTGCCAGGTAGTTCATCATGACTATGGGTATTTTAGGAGACACTAATGGAAATCTAAACAATTTTTTAAATATAAGTTTTAGTGAAAATAATTTTTACAAATGAATGCATTTATATTTTGTAGAAATATTATTAGTGGTAGTGGTAACCTTTATAGTTTATATTATCTTCTATGTTGTGGTAATTATGGGACATAAAATTTTGGGAATATTATAGGAATATTATTAATACAGTAATGAAAAAAGGAAAACCTACATTCTTGGTGCAAACACGCCACATCCAAAACTACTAGGTGATAAAAACGCACAACCAATGGGTGAAAATGGTGTAACACTTATAATTGGCTAACAATATTTACTAGTTAGAATTAAATACTATTTATGTAAAATAGTTTACTAAAATATACTTATTTAATTAATAAAGTATAATTATGGGTGTTACTGTTGAGTTATTAGAGATTAAAGAATTATATAGGAAACCTTTTTCAAAAAAATTTTCTTTTAGTAAATATTTATACATAAAAATAATGAATCCTTACTAATTTAATGATCTTATTATCAATTATAATTTTATTTTGGTTATTATGACATATAAAATTCATATTGGATAGTTATTCCTTTGAGAAATAGGTGAAGTAAAAATTGATCCAAGCATAACTAATAGATGATATTGTTCCGATAAAAATAGAAAGTTTTAAAATAAATATACATCCTAGTGTTGTCTATTTTTATAGTAAAATAATCCATAATATTTAGTAAAAGTATTTTTTTTTAAAATGATATCATAATACCTTCAGATCTGATAATTCAATGGTTATTTGACGAATCAAAAATTTAAGGTTTTGTGGACATTGAATTTATTTTGATTATTAAACTACTGATTATCAATAATATCTATCAATTCTCATAATTATTAATTTTATTATTACATGTCTATATTTACACAATCCACCAATATTATATGACATGTAATCCTGGTTATGTGTTATTCCAAATGTATTTAATATTTCCATTTCTAAAGAAATTTTATTAATAATTTTTTACTATATAAGATTTTAACAAATGTGTTTTAAAATATGAAACCATTCATTTCCAAGATTTAGTTTTAATATTGAGGATACAATTTATTTATGATGGGGATAATGTGACAGTGTGATATTTTATAATAAAAACATTGTGCGTGATAGTGTATACAAAATGCAACACTGAGTTTAAACAAGCTGTGGAAAATATAATTTAAATTTGACCATTATAACCTATTTATTGAATTGGGTCATATGAAAATAATTTACAGAATTATTATATATATTAGTAAAATTTATTAATAATATATTGATTATTTCTTAGAAAAAAATAACTCAATTTTATTGTTGTGTCATTTTATGCTTTAAAATACACTTTTTAAAAGGTTTAATATTTCCTTTTGTGTTTCAGAAATAAAATTAATATATTACATATTTGGAATTTTAATTTTATATAATGAAAATAATTTTTAAAATTAGAGTACCAATATTATCATAGGGTGAAATTTTAAGATTTCTCCAAAAATGTTCTTTTTCAATGAATACTGAAAAATCTCCATTTTTATTTGAAACATATTTAAAATTAACTAAAATATAAATTATTTAGATTTAAAATAATTAATTACACATGAATAATCATTATTACGTATTTTGGTGTATGTTTATTTTTAGGCATAAAAATGAATTTTTCTGAAAATATATATTTAAATATGTCATGTTTCTTCATTTTAATTAAATAAAAATAACCAATAATAAGGAAATATTTTAATAGAATTTATATATTATATATATATTTAAATGAAATTAAATCCATCTCATTATGGTTAATGTTTATATATTTAAGATAAGATTATCTTCAACTAGAGAAATGGAAATCTGGAAAATCTATTTATCAACAAGATTTGTGGAATTGATTTTAAATTAAAATACACTAATTATATTAATTAAATATAATAAGATGGATTAAAATTTAAAAACAGAATATTTATATTTATATAATATGGGTAACATAATGTTTTTTATTAATTATTAATAAATATAGTGAAATTTATTTATCATGAATAATGTTAAAATAGAGATTTTTACATTAAATGTGTTTGTAATAAGAAAAATATAACACAAAAATGGGATTTGTTTTGTAAATTTGTATTTAAAAAATAGAATTTTGGGGTCCATAATAAATATTAAGGATACTTTTATTTTATTCTTAATAGATTTGATACCCAAGATAAAAACTAGTTATTATGGTGAAAAATAAAATGGTGAATGTTAGTAAGCATAGATGGTAAAGGAAATAAATGATTAAAACTGGTTTTTTTTTATTTTTTATAGGTGTTTCTCAACCATAGAATCTATAAAATCCTTCAATATTTATTTTTCAGGCACATGGGGTGACAGTGACTTCCCATTATTGAATAGTTTTTTTGTATTTACAAAAATGACCCTCCCCCACAATTATAAAATGACACTCTCTCCCATCACATATGCATGCCTCTAAGTACATTTTCCATGTCAAAACCATAATAACATATCTCCCATAAATCTTTATACACATTATTGTTCTTATTTTAATCCCAAAATACCAATAGTATGGTCTTTAAGATGAGATCTAACTAAGGTCTCTCTAAGACAATGGTATTGTCTTGAGGAATAACATTTTTCTAATTTATTCTTTTATATCCATAAATTATGTCTTAAATATTTCAACATAATAATTTCATTATATAACATATTATAAAATATTTTTATGTTTTTGGAATAATATTTTTCCATCTATTTCTCTGTTAAATGGGAAACAAATTTATAAATCATGTGTATGGTGTACTACACCCTCACAATCCAATGTAATTTCTCTTTCCATCACCAAATCAAAGTGATATTAATAGTAACTAATCTAATTAATATATATGTATCATATAATATTATATTAATTCTACATAATTAATATATCATTCAATTATTTACCCTTTAAGTTATCAAAGGAATGATATTGTCACCTGTGTGTATGTATGACCTACCATATCCAGGAAGTTATTCTATTAATTTTATATGCCCAATATTCATTTATGGTTATAAAATTGTTCTGAATTATTAAATATTATATTTATAAAATTAATATAATTATATATATTATATATCTTTAATACATACACAATAATCTGAATTTTCATGACTAACATGCATTAGAAAACAAGTCAATAAACACACTTTAAAAGAGTAAAATATTAAATATTTTTTAACGAATAGCTGATAATATGTTATAATAAGATCATATATGATATTAAAAATATCAATATGGATTTTTTATAAATTAATAAAAATTTTAAACCATTATTTAGGGGTAAAATAACTATAAATTAATTGAAAATGTGAGGAAAGTGATTTTGTCTCAATTTCCTTTCATTAAGGCATATTCTAATGTTATGAAAAACAAATATATTATATGTCATATGTATGAACCATTTTACATGTCATACCATGAATCATTAAAAAATAATGGTATTTTATCCTTAAATTGGAGTATTTCATCTAATGGAATTTTACTTGAGTGTTATGAAGGGATAAATACATTTTTAACTAAATTTCATTTAATGAGGATATATTACTTCATTTGTGTCTTTGATATTCTATGATTATGTGTTTAATAGATTTTTATTAAATTATTATCTGTTAAAAAATATTTTATGTGTATTTACATTATCTACAAATAATAAATTAATTTATTAATTCACACTTCATTAGTATTATCATTATAAGGGATTTAATCTGAATTCCAACTCCATTAATTTGTATTTTCTTTTATGAACCTATTTATTTCTTTGACAATTACCTACATCACCTTTGATATTTTATATCATGGATATCTTCATATTAACAGAATTTAATGATTCATTTCCTCTTATAATTACATGGGGCTTAATATTCAAAACTTTCTAAATTGGCAATGTTTTATTTCACAATCTCATTTTAATTGAGATTGTTTATTTATGAATGTCCATCGAAACAAATTATTTGATAATTTTCCAATATACCCCATTAACTTTCATATCATCAAGAAATTCATGATGTTATCAATAAATATTACCATTTCTTCTCTATGGTACATAAATTTATTAAGAACATGTTTTTAGGAAAATACTATCTCCAATTGAAAATAAATTTTATTCAAAACCCATGATTGAAAAAGTTTTTCAAGAATAATTTTAATATTATAAAATTACTCTTTAAATTCACCTTTTACCCATTATTGGGTTTTCATAAAATGTTTCAAAAATAATATTTCTTTTGTATTCTAAATAATTTACCTGTGTGTCATTTTTAAAAAATATAAAAGTAATCATTACTTTAAAACAATATGTTTGAATGTAATTTCTATCAATCATGAGCACTCATTTATTTTTTGTTTCATTCAAAATTATCCCTAAATAATTTCAAAAAATCATTATACTATTAATTTTTCTATGTTATTTTCAGTAAGAAATGTTTATTTTCTTAAAGAATGTTTTCAATGATCAATTTATTGTATTTCTATTAATAAATGACAAAAACCCTTTATTTTACCCATAAATTACTTGGAATATACTTTAATTTTACTATACTTATTATTTATTTAGACGGTTTATGGTTATTTTGACCGAGGAATGTATTGGAATTAAATTTCCATATTAATTCCGAATTCATTATATTTTCTTTGAAATATTAACATTATTTTGATAAATTTATATTACATTTATCGTAAATATATATATTATTTATCATTAATTTTGTTATTTCTTAAATAATATACCATTTTTTACATGTGGATTCTTACTTTGGATGTCAACTGATTAATTTGGGAAATTTGAAAAATATGTATTCAGGGGTAAATATATTAATTATTTAATAAGGAATATATTTAATGAATTAAATCAGTTATTGATATATTAAGATTTTATTGGATATATAGGGATGAGGGGGCTATAATTAAATATCCCTTAGATACATTGATAGGTATCATAGTATAAATTAGTATGGTTTCATTAAATGGGTATTTAACCATAGTTTTAAACTCTTTTCTAAATGGTGTTGACTTTATATATATCATGATCTCTGAGTTCGTGAAATCCAATATTATTCATTTCCTTGAAAATTATACTATTATTATCCATATTATTATTTCATTGATATTTTCCATGGATTCATTTTGATCTCAGTTTATAGATTAAATTAAATGTGTTGTCAATTATTTACCTTTCTGTATTTATTATTCTTTATATAATAATGAAACTCAATTATTGATAAAATGGAATGTGTTTATAGTTATTAAAAATTTCAATTTGACTATTAATTTTTTGATTCATAAATGCTTTGGTTGTATGTAGCCCTTACTAAGCATCTAAGATCACCTGTATTTTTTCCTTTCCCCAAGTTATGAATAAAAAATCACTAGTGGTGTTCATGGATGAATTTTTTTTACTCTCAATATATTATATTTAATGTTTTCAAATATAATTTGAGATTCATGTATCAATATAGTTTACTAATACTATTAAAATATCTTGTCCTTTGAACTATGATATGTTTTATCTATAACCATTGTTATTGAGTAACCACACACTCTAGGATACTACTTTTAGTGTCTTTACAGAGTGTATAAGGATAATCCAACTGAGTATATTGTGTATCCAAACCCAATTCTATATATATATATATATATATATATCATTTTTTAAATTTGATAGTAGTTTTTTAGTGACTGAGTCAATCCTTACTAAAATATAGAGTTCATAGATGTTGTTCAAGGGTTATTGTTGTCAGAGTTATTGTTGGTAATTTATATTGGGATTTGTATAATATAAGACATGCCTTAAACTGTAGAATATTGGTTTTATATTATTTAATATAATGTTAATTTTTTGATTCATCATAGTTTTTCTAGGGTTATGTGTTTAATACCTAGAATATATATGTCTTCATATCCTTGGTTATATTGTCTATCTCATTGACTATTGGTGGACAGATTTAGGGGTTACCCTCATATTCAATTCCACCCCAAGAGTGGAACAAGGGGTCAGGTCCAAACATAATGGTGTCATATAAGTTTATGACTGTTGGTATGTAGTTTCGAGTTACTAAATAGTGAGTAATGAATTGTTATGGTAAGGATATTATACGAATTTAACTTAAAATATTATTTTTAAAGGGAGAAAAACTACGATATGGGAGTTTATGATCCAATATGATACAAGATAAGGACCTTATTATTACTGAATATACTCGATGAGATGATTCTGATAGAAAGTTATAATACAAGGTATATTACATGAATGGATATTTTTTATTAAAAAAAATTATGTTGGGTGATTATTGGAATATTTAAGTGTAATATTTAATTAATATTCACTAATGTAGATCCATTATTGGGCATAGGAATTAATTTTTATTTAGTGATATGTGTATGGGTTTTATGGATATTAAATGGGTTATCATGAACTTCATTACTAATATTTTTATTTAATTTTATTTTTTATATATTGAAGCTATTATCGAGTCTACGTATTTTTTATTCATTGATTAATATATATGGTGACTCTATTTTTTATATGATTATTATTATCATATGTTCAAGTTGTTTAATAATAATTTGGAACTAGTATAAATTTTAACTCTAATGTGTAATAATATTAAAAGTAATTATTCAATGAGAAGAAAAAATCTTGGAAATGAAAAAAACAGATTTCATGAATTTTGATTTTTTTAAATAATTTATATGTGTTCAATATATTATTTTATAAACAATCTGTGATTTTTTGGAAATCAAAATTACCCTTATATATTCTAAATATAAAATTTATTACAAAAAAAATCATTTTCTAACTTTTATATTATATCAAGTGTCAATATAAATTTCATGGTTGGAATTCGATAATAAATATATTCATTATATGAAGATTATGTTTGGGATTTTTAGAGTCAAATTAAATGTTTCCAAATCTATATCATCCATTATATTTCAAGACATTGGGGTTATTAAATAGGGATTCTTGATGTCATATATTTACCACAATATTTAATATGTTCAATATTTCTTATGTTTCACTATTTACATCCCAGGACAAAAATTAAAATAAAAGATAAGGTAAATATATAATGAAGTGAGTATTTAAACTATTAATGTAATGTTATACCTGAAAGATAAATTATTTAATTATTCTAGTGATCAATTCTATTAGCATTTCATTTAAATGTTTTAGAGAAATTATTTTAGATTTAATCATAATGATTTGGAACTCTTCTTGAGTAGTGTAAAATGTGTGTATTATCGATTAGTAATATTTAATTTTTTTTTAAAATGATGAAATTATTTTATAGTTAAATATGAGTCTCTAAAAATTTGAATCTATGTGTTTTATAATGGGTTTTAATATTTCCCATTTTTAATATAAAATTTAAGTGTTTTATTTTTTAAGTAGCCAAGAAATGAAATTTTTTATGAATGTTTTCTAATTTTAAATAAATATTTTTCTTCTTAGAAAATAATTATTTAAAGCGATTTAATTTATATGAAGTGTGTTATTGTTTCATTTATCATATTTAATAAATTTTTCTCATGAAGGGGGTAATAAAACAACTTATATGGTCCATATTATTATTGGGAAGAATAATATAGTTTTTTGGCATACATAATGGTATATTTTTAGGTACTGTGGAGGGTGGTGTGATAAATGTGTTCATTGGAGGAATGCATGCAGAAAATTTATGAATATGGTTTATTGTTTTATAACTTATTGATGGGTTTTGGTGTTTATTTAGTGGTTGATTGAAAATAATTCTTTATATGTTATTTTTAATTCATTTTTGTCGTTTTTTATTTAACATTTTTAATTAAACTTTGAAATTTTTTGGAATTGGTTGAATATATGTCATAATAGCCTAATTAGTATAGTAAGATCAAGAATATGAAGGACGACTCATGGGATATGGTGATATTGACTTTAAGGTGTATAGGACAGTTAATGTTCTTTAGTAGGTGGATGGGCCTTGATGTTGAGGGGTGCGTAGATTAGGTTTAGTTTTTAAATTCAATCAATATAAACTTAAGATAAGTTATGAGACACCCATGATAGGGGTTTTCTGTGATGATTTGACAAAATTTGTGGAAGATGAGTTATGGTCACTCAAAAGAGATTTCTTTGAAATATTTCCTCATCAAGGATGAGGAATTTAATTTTCTATTATGGAAGTAAAAATATATAAAATCACCCATAGAGTTATAGTAAGTATGATAATGTCTTCATGAATATAGAGTTTTTTATGGGCCTTTATTTCATAATTTCTTTATCATTTTGATTATATAGATGAGATAGTGTTATGTTTTTTTCTTTCCTTGTAGGTGTATATTTGATGGATAATGGTGGGGTTTTAATTAAATCCATATTCTATGTCAGATATTATGATGAGGTAATCCAGAGTGATTTGTTCCAAGAATTTGAATATTTTAAGGATGGTTCCTCGAGTAATGGGTCTTAGGGTGGGAAAATGTGGTCTGTGGTTCATTACTTAAAATTTTCAATGTGACATTGAGTTTTAAGTATTAGTATACTGAGGGGTCCATTATCTATTAAGCTAATATATATTCATTATTAGTTGATGGGACATATGTAGATTATGTTCCCAATGATTTAGGATTTTTTTGGTATATGTGAGGTGTTTTTTATTTCTATTAATGTGTTCATGATTTCAATGGGTATTTGGTTACGATTGAATTAGTCTAGTTTAAAATATACAATTGAGTATGATTTTAGTGATTTTCTTTTTTTCATTCCTAAGAAACAGCATATTAATGATCCTTATAATTTTAGTTTGAAATATTTTCATTGACATATTGTTAATATACTAATCATAATGTTTTAAGGAAATTTATTCATTTTTAAATTTTAATAGGACGGTTACTTTAGAATTAGATGATTATATCAACTAAAATGAATGAAAGTTTTTTTTATTCTTTTTTAAATACATGTCAGTTTTAAAAATATTTGATATTTTTTGAAGTAAAAATTATTAATGGTTTGGATCGACTATTTTTAAGATAATAAACATGTCTTTCATAATGAATGGAGTAAAGGTTGATTCAAGGGTTTTTATTGAGATAATTTGATTAATGTTTTCTTCTAACATTTTATTTTTCATTGATACCCTTTTGGTGCTATAAATTCTATTTGGTAGTTATCTTGTATTGATGTTTGACATAACAGTCAATACTATTCTTTCTCTGAAATTTTAGATTCTCAAGGATGATATGGATTTTATTGAAATTATATTTAAGGGGAAAATATTTATTGGATGGTATCATTGTATGTTTCAGGTGTTGGGGGTGCTAGGAGAATGTCTAGTGGGAGAAAGTGGGAGTTTTTGATAGAAATATCAATTTGAAGAATGTGTTATGAAATAAATAAGTTAATACACTATGATATTTTTTATAGTGAATGAATGATAGTATTTGTATGTGTTTAACCACGAGGGTTAAGATTACAATATTAATTATATTTTGTGGAATAGAGGATAGTCCATGAGAAATGGGATACATTTTTCCCACATGTGGATGTTTTTTATGATGTGGTGATTATCAGTTATGGTTTGTGGACCATTTTCTTAATATTATATATACTCACTATAGTGATAAATATGATAATTAAATATCATATAAGGGGTTTAATATCTTTATCTTGTAGTTTATAGAATGGAAACTCTCGAGGAATTTCTCATTCATATTACCTTAGAGTTATTATGACATGAATGTATGCATTTCATTCTAGAGTTCTAGGAGGATGATTTTTCTATTTTTAATATTCTGGAATTATATCAATATAATGATGGAAATTAAATCTTGGTATGTGTTTGAGTTGTACTAGATTGTGATAATAAGGTATAGATTTGTGTTGCAGTCTTCATAGGATCAAGTGTAATGGAGTGACCCATGGTTTTATGTCATGATCATTATTATTAATATCAGTTTCAAGGTGAATGACCCCAAAATTTTGGGGATTTCACCCCATTGTTTCCAGATCGATCTATAATTTTTTGAATTGTGATCCCCAAAAAACCATGAATTGAGTTTTTTTCTTTTTTTATTATAAATTTGTGCTTTATCTATAATTCTATATTTTTACATTCCTTTAATAGAACCGAATTTAATCATTGGTGCATCCTTTGAGATCTATGACCATTCATTGTTATGTATTGTCTACTAAATTAAACATTCAAATATCCACATGATCCAATATGATTCTAAATACACTTCATCTTTCGTCTCTATTATTATAGATTCTTAGGGATTATATGGTGGTGTTTGTTTTTTTGGGATATATTGGGTCATGTGATTGAAGTAGGTTATTATATTATAGTTTATTGATATTTTATTTTCATTTTTTGGTATATTCACCATATTACAATCCATGATCATACACAGTGATATTCAATGATTTTATTGTGGTTGGAGATTATATGATCCTCCCATAATTATCTATAAATGGGTATTAATCAATGTTCTTATTAATTGGGAGAATAGTATGAATTAAACTAAAAAAAGACAATGAATTGGGTAAGTGAAATACAATGTAAATGAATGATACACATGTTCATTAAAAAAATATTTCTTATTCATTGATGATTCTAAAAAAATAGTATTTGTAGTGATAAAATTTCTGGTTGTTATTTAAATGAATAAATCAACCCTATGAAAAGATTAAATAAACAAATGTGTTAACAAATTAGATGAATGGGAAACTACAAATATCCTTGAGGTTTTTATAACTAATTGTTAAGTTAATATATAAATATGATTAAATGTATAATAATTGGTGTGATTATTTATTGAAATTATTTTTTACCATAAATTAATTTTTTATCATTTCGTAGTATTGATTTTGTGTCATGGTAGATTGTTTGGGGTGACTATGTGTGTGTAGATATTGTGGTCAAAGTTATGGGTGCTAATTTTTTTCATTATGTTTTTTTGGTATAGTTGTTGTCATAAATGTTTGGATAATATGTGTAAGGGGTGGATATATATTTTATTTGTTATTTTATATTAGTTTTTTATTGGAAAGGGTTTCTGTGGATTTTTATTCAGTTATGGGACAAGAGGAAAATTTTGGTGTAGTTTACTAAGAATATGGTTTATTTCAAAATTAATTGAATAAATTAATATTAAATCAAATTATGAAATTTTTTAAAACTTTTTGAGGTTATAGAAAGATTAATGAATGAATTTGGTAAATAAAATTTGGAACATGGGATGTTGAAATGATACTTGTGGGGGATTGAATAAATATAACCAGGAAATAAAAAATGTCACAGAAGTGTAAGTTATCTAAATAAATGACTTAATATTTAGTATGAATTAATGAATGTAATTTTTATAGGTAGAGTAAATATTAAAATTATTAATTATATGATTAAAAGGGATTTTATTTTTATTTTTTCACAATTTCATGTTAATATAGTGTTAGTGTATGATTGGATAGTTTTGAGAGTTCTTTTCATTGATTTGTGAATGGATTTAAAAATGGATTTTCATTGACAGTTATTAGATGTTATAGATTTGATTTGAACCCTAGGTTTTTCTTATGTGTCTGATTATATCATTTTTATTTTATTTTTATTTAATATTACACCCCATATGTATCAGGTGACCATGTCAATGCATATACGAGGACTTGGATTTTAGGTATCTTTCCCAACATCTAGTTTTTAGAGAAATTGAATGGAAAAAATTTCTTTCTTCCCCACTCTATCATTAGTTATAGAATTGGATTTGATGGATCATGGTAGTTGTAGCGGTCTGGAATTTCATCCAGTGGAATATAATTGATACCTATCAGGGAACTCCTTGGGCGGCTACACCCCCTGGGCGGGACACTCCACTATCCCCAGTGGCGGCCATTTCCTCATGAAGCCCTTGGGCGGAGAGCCATGTTTCGTCCAATGCTCACATGTGAGAGTTACCAAGGATCAGATACATTCCTACCTCCTTTTCCTCTGATACCAACTATAGAGACCCGAAGCATGACATACATAGATATTACATTACTTTTGCGGAATACATAATATATAACAAAAACAGACACACAAGGACCGTAATAGTTTAGTGTCTTTGGAAACATGGAACGTAATCTTCTAATTGTGGTGAAAGATCTTCAACATCTCCCATAAAGATCTTCCACTTTTTGTTTCCTTACATAAAACCTTTCTTTTAATCCTGGGGGAAAATAAAACATAAAAAGGGCGAGCTCAAATGATCAGTAAGGGTATTCATGGATAAAATAAAACATACCATACACATTTGAACCTAAAAACATGAACATAATATTTAAACACCAAAATCTTGAGCAACGACTTAAAACATGAAAGTATATAAGGCATAGATCATAATGGAACATAAATAATGATAACATATCATGTGGATAAAACAAGTAATTGTGGCATCCATTAAGCACATGTAATGATTTCCATAGTATCCAAGGCATTGCTTCCAAAACCATCTTAGTGGACAAAGTCCCTTTCTGAATCGAGTTCACTCCTCGTTTCAGTCCTGTAACACTGAACCAGATTAACTTACCCTTCCAGCCATGTCTATATCATGAGATATAAATCTTTACCCAATGCATTGGAGGGAGATATAGGTCCCACCCATCTCATAATGAAATCATTCTTATTTGTGCCACAAGATAAACATAAATCATTCATCATAACCCAAAGAATAAAATGGTTATCATAAACATCATCCCATCCTAACATAATCCATATAAAAAAATGGATATCATTTCATCATAAGAACAGTGAAACCATGTAAATCATAGATACATTATACTAGAAACATACACATATGAAATAATTTCATCTTAGTTGGAAAATTATTTTGATAAAACACTTGAAATGAATTATTGAGGAAAATATACTTTCTTCTTCAAAATAAATTTCTTTTCACAAAACATCATGAAATTTTAAAGGAAAAGGATTTTTTTGAAAATAGTCATTAAATATTTTTGAGGAAGATTCATGAAAATAAGGCTTTATAAAACCGTAAAAATCCTTTCATTCCGTATAAGTTAAAAAAAACATTCTTCTCGTACTATTTCCGGAAAAGTCAAAAAAGTACCTCGTAACGTAAAAAAAAGAAGGATTCCTTACATACCATGTAGTAAAATTCAAAAATGGGTAAAAAGGAATTTAAAAATACATGAAAACTCTTTTATAAAACATGGACATGGATGATATAAATGACCCCAGTAAATACTTACGAATAAGCAATCCCGGATAAAAATGAGATTTGCAAAATTATCCCTTACCTTAGGTCCGATATGCTTCGTACGTATCCAAAACTCCTATATAATGATTTAAATAATGTCATTGACTTATTATAGAATCATATTCATTGTTATGATATCATATATGGTTCACTTATGACTTTATATTACCCGTTCTTTTGTAAATTCCATGTTAAAGAGAATTTTGGGTAAAAGCGTTTCATTTGTCGTCCGTGTTTTGACTTATAAATATTCATATAATTACTTAGATCATGATTAATTAATTCCAGAATATAAAATATGATTTATATATAATATATATTCAGAATATACATATATATAATATATCTATAAATGGAAAGAAATACACCGTTGATGGAGACGGTAGGCCGTACGTACGCATGAACGTTGTTTTCGTTTCCTCATTGAATTGAATGGAATTAATTGGATGACATACATATATATATATATATATAAATAAATCCAGTATCATTATTATGTCATATATTTCATTATTACTTATTATATATACTTTATAATCATTTATGAATGGTTAATCGTTGAGAATGAATCTCATCGCGTCGTGGAGACGGTATTCTATACGTACGCACGAGCGATGATATCATTCCCATGATCGTGGAATTTTATTGGAGTGTATGTCTACTATTATAGAATCAATATCACTTTAAAATAATCATATATAGTTATTATTTACACCATTATACCCATCCAAGTAAAGTGGTGGTGGAAAATAGATTACACCACGACGTGGAGACGGTATTCCGTACATACGCACATGTGGTGATTTAGTTTTCCGTAGGATGGATAGATGGTGAAATAGGGTTGTTTAATACTTATAATAACATATCCGTATATGAGTGATACTGATGTTATTACTTCATAATGAAACAACCTAATAAGAATAAGTGGAAGAAGAAATAAGGTTGAAAGAATCGGTAACGGACATTACCTCTTCTTTGAAGCGCCTCTTTGAGACCTCCACTTAGGGCACTAAAATTGGTCTTTGAAGAAGACCAGGACCTCTAGTATGTTTATAGGGAAGTGTAGAAGAGAATTTGTCAGGGGTTTTCCGAGTTTGAAGGCTCAAAGTGGTGTGAGGAAGAGAGGGAGGAGGTGCCCTTTTATAAGGGAGGAGAGGGGCACCTTTGGAATAACTAAAAATATTATTTATTATAAAGTCATATTCGGTTTTTAATAGCTCCAAATTGATTTATTTCTAATATAAGGTGGGGATAGGTCGAAATACACTCATCCAATAGAATTTAGACAAGTTTAGGTCATTATATTAACCTTAACATTTAG
Organism: Viscum album; assembly: GCA_963277665.1. Taxonomy (NCBI): domain Eukaryota; kingdom Viridiplantae; phylum Streptophyta; class Magnoliopsida; order Santalales; family Viscaceae; genus Viscum; species Viscum album. The sequence goes on along the minus strand of OY728150.1, from coordinate 407,417,650 downwards.
TTTTAACTCTTAGTTAATTAGATTGACATTTACCATGTCACTTTGTATTTTTATATTATATAGTTAATAAACATACCATATACATCCAAGTGACCCCAAGTGGTCCATTAATGATACACCTATCATGATATAAGTATATTGGACGAATCTTAGGTTTTTAGGAATATAATAACAATTTTTAATATAATATTTGTTTTAAAACATATTTTATGTCAATGTTGACACTATTTGGTAATTGATTTTTGTGAAAATCATAACAGAATGATTAGTTCAAAACAAGTTAATTAAATAAATACTAACATGTAATATTAACATAAAAAATTATTGTAATTCATAAAAAGTCTCAAAGTACATTTATTTGGGTATTTATAACATCAATTATGTCAATATTTCATTAATAAGATAATTACAACATCATAATTGTTTCATAAATAAATTAAATTATTTTCAGTCTAAAAATTATAAATAAAATACCATTATGTAGGAAATATTTTTATATTTCTAATGAATATTTATAGTCTAATTTATATTATGTATAACCCTATATTAAAAATGATTTAGTTATTAAACTTTGATTTTAACTATTTTAACCTTTCTTTAAATAAATTAATAATAAATGTCCTAATCTAATCCATGTAAGCCTAAATGGTCATATTTTATTCCTAAGGTTGTTTTTGGCTGAATTACATTTATCCAATAGAATTAGGACATGTTTTAGGGTAATAATAATATCATTTCTACCCTTAATTACCCTATTTACTTTTAACCGTGGTAATAAAAGTAAAAAGTTACTATTCACCAAAAATTATTTTTATCTCATTGAACCACATTTTAGTCTTTGATATTAACTGTGTCTCTTGGATATTAGAAATTCTACTCACAGAAGCGGTAAAATTAAGTTTTATGAAAAATTCAGTTTTTTTAACTACCACTTAGTGGTTTCACTATTCATCAAAAAAATGAAAGTTTCCAGAAAATTACCAAAAATTAGGTCTAAGATATATTTGATATTATGAATTCAAGAATGATGTCTATTTTACCAAATTCAAAACATATCATTTGCATTAATTAATTTAAAAATTAGTTCCCGTCGTCAAAACAAATAGCGTGTTCTTAAGAGATAATAACTATCAAAAGATTGATACTTGTTTATGTCTGGTTTAAATGTGAAATTACATCCAATGAACAACATTGTATTAAATTGTAAAAATATATTCTAAATATACTTTAAAACCACTCAAATTAATAATTTTTCACTATTAATTATTTCAATTAAAAAGTTGTTTTTAATTAAAATTTAGTAAATTCCACTATTCATCAGAATATGAAAGTTATCCGAAAAGTACCGAAATTTCACCCTAAGATAATTTAGATATTCCGAATCCAAAAATGAAGTCTATTTTGAAATATAAAATTTATAAAATTTCAAAAAGTGGGTATTGCTATTCATAACGGCTAGTTTATAATAATATTATAATAATATATCGTTTAGTGAAACTCGGTATTGCGTACTACACACGCTATCGAGGAAGGCCGCGATTGCGTGTAATGCAGCCAAATTAGGGTTGCGTGTTGTGCAATACTCCTTTGTTGTAACGTACAAAATAAGAAATAAATAAAATTAAAAAGAATATTTCTCATAAAATCTCGGGGGGTTACATTCTACCCCCCTTAAAATGAATTTCGCCCTCAAAATTCGTCGGGGTTATAAATGGTTTACAACTCGAACGTTTCTTTAATAGAAACCCACATCGTAAAAAGGAATACCAAAACCAATATTTAAAAACTAAAGTATGAAACATAACAGTTACCCAAATTAACTAATCACTGGGTTCCACATAGGAGAATATAGGTGAAAATATGGATATGGAAGAGAAACCTAACCATCATGTTCTGATGGAGAGTGGTAGAGAACATGGCTATGAAAAATCCAACAATCAAAAAGCTATAGATTTGTGATGATCTAAGTTACCATTTGATTCATCAGATATAAGGGAACTAGGAGAACATTTTTGGTTTTCAAGATCATTTCCCTAAAGTTGATGAATTAAAAGAAATACTTACATGATTTTGGTACAATCTCACTGTTGTTCGTGAATTGAAAAATTTCCACTTCATCCCTTAAAGAAATAAAGATGAATTTGTTATTCGCGATGTGTTAGCAGATCATGTGATAGAATGATGGGTCATTCCATCTGTTTCAAACAAAAGGTTAACAAAAGTTATAAGTCCATCTTATGGTTAGATTAATCGTATATGGTTCTAAAAATGAACTTATACTTTATATATCATATCACTTAATAAAATAAAACTAGTTTCTACTAACCAGGGACTTCCTGTAGGCTAGTGGTAGGTGATAAAGGCCATTCGCACATCGGTTGTGGGTTTGATTCCCACAGCCTTGTCCGACGCGATGGGCTGTCGCCCATCCTGAAGGCTGTACTTTTTCTAAAACTATATTACTATAACATCCTATCAATAATATCGAAAAAACTTTTATCCTTAAACAATACTAACTTATGTCCAACATAATCCATTCCAATCTTTAAGCTTATCCATAATACTACAGTCCACTCTCATAATATAGTGAAAACGATTACCAGAGATTTAATACCATCGGTGATCCCTATATATCATAAGATATGTCTTATTGGTCACATTCCAAACATTCGAAGGACTTAATCATGTATTCTCTTGAAAACTGAATACCCATTGAACCTTAGTGAAAACTTGAATGTAGTTAAAAGTTAACACTTTCCACATACCAAAATCCTCAAAATTCTATATACTCAAACCATGATATCACTTAGTCCTTATATCAATCATGAGCTCATGAATACAATCAAACATCTCATTATCTTATTATTCCTTCATTATGATCATATCATCTACTTTACAAAAATATCTGAATAACCTTCCACGGTTACTGGTACCATTAAACATATACTTTCAAATACTTTTAGGAAAAACAATAGAGTAACAATCCTTAGATGATTCTTTATTCTATAGTACCATTAACTATACAACATGACTCTAGATAAACATACAATCATTCCACTACCTTCTAAAACAAAGGACTGAGCTTCAACACTTCTTTCAGCTCATATATCATTTGTAGTCTCCTCATCATCATCCACATAAATACTACCCATTGACCATGCTTATTCTCTTCATGAGATTTTCTATTAGGGAATTGGTTTGCATAATGCTCGTACATTCCACATTTAAAACATCTAATCATTGTTGATGTCATAGCAATACCATTATCCTTGTCCATAGTGTTAACTGATCCTTTTCCTTTTCACTTACTGGCTTTGTGTCCTTCTTTTCCACACCCAAAGAATCTTCCAGTTCCTTTGAAACAATCTCCCCGATGCCTCTTCCCACATTATTTACATGAGGTAAATTAATCTTTCTTTCCTCTATGATCATCATGAAACTCCATCTTTCTCTTAGTATCTGAGTCGGGAAACTTACCAAAGTTGAGATTATTGATCATATTATGAGATTGCTGATTAGGAATAATAACGATGTTTGGACTTCTAGATCCCGTTTCATTTGGTTTCTCATGAAGAATATCATTCCATTGTCTGTCATATCCTCCATTATCATGAATCTTCCTGTTTCCATCCATTTTCTAAAACCCAAAAAGAATAGTGTGAGAGGAAAAAATCATGCTAGGGAAAACAACATAGTAAAGGGGGAGTTCCCTCAATATCTAACATCTTAGGTTAAATTCGATGATCGTTACTGTAGTTCTAGGACTATATCCTATACGTATACTTATCCTTTGGGACATCCCTAGACATACCTTAGAAATATCTCTAGGGATCTCACTAATGTTTTCGCATCCTAGTTTCCAAAGGTTGACTAAACCTTTCCTCTGATACCAACTGTAGCGGTCTGGAATTACTTCTAGTGGACTATAATTGATACCTATCAGGGAACTCCATAGGCGGCTACACCCCCTGGGCGGGACACACCACCATCCCCAGTGGTAGCCATTTCCTCATGAAGCCCTTGGGCAGAGAGCCATGCTTCGTCCAACGCTCACATGTGAGAGTTACCAAGGATCGGATACATTCCTACCTCCTTTGCCTCTGATACCAACTCTAGAGACCCGAAGCTTGAAATACATAGATATTACATTACTTTTTCGGAATACATAATACATAACAAAAACAGACACACAAGGACCGTAATAGTTTAGTGTCTTTGGAAACTTGGAACGTAATCTTCTAATCGTGGTGAAAGATCTTCAACATATCCCATAAAGATCTTCTACTTTTTGTTTCCTTACCTAAAGCCTTTCTTTTACTCCTGGGGGAAAATAAAACATAAAAGGGTGAGTTCAAATGCTCAGTAAGGGTAAGCATGGATAAAATAAAACATACCATACACATTTGAACCTAAAAACATGAACATAATGTTTAAACATCAAAATCTTGAGCAACGACTTAAAACATGTAAGTACATAAGGCATAGATCATAACGGAACATAAATAATGATAACATAGCAGGGGGATAAAACATGTAATTGTGGCATCCATTAAGCACATTTAATGACTTCCATAGTAGCCAAGGCATTGCTGCCAAGACCATCTTAGTGGACAAAGTCCCTTTCTGAATAAAGTTCACTCCTCGTTTCAGTCCTGTAACACTGAACCAGATTAACTTACCATTCCATCCATGTATATCTCATGAGATATAAATCTTTACCCAATGCATTTGAGGGAGATATAGGTCCCACCCATCTCATAATGAAATCATTATTACTTGTGCCACACCATAAACATAAATCATTCATCATAACCCAAAGAATAAAATGGGCATCATAAACATCACCCCATCATAACAGAATCCATATAAAAAAATGGATATCATTTCATCATAAGAATAGTGAAACCATGTAAATCATATAGACATTATAATTGAAACATACACATATGAAATAATGTCATCTTAGATGGAAAATGATTTTGATAAAACACTTGAAATGAATTCTTGAGGAAAATATCCTTTCTTCTTCAAAATCAATTTCATTTCACAAAATATCATGCAATTTTAAAAGAAAAGGATTTTTTAGAAAATAGTCATGAAATATTTTGGAGTAAGCTTCATGAAAATAAGGCTTTATAAAACCGTAAAAATCCTTTCATGTCGTATAAGTAAAAAAAAAATTCTTCTCGTACTTTTGCCGAAAAAGTCAAAAAAGTACCTCGTAACGTAAAAAAAAGAAAGATTCCTTAAATACCATGTAGTATAAGTCAAAAATGGGTAAAAATAAAATTAAACATAAATTAAAACTCTTTTATAAAACATGTACATGGATGATATAAATAACCCCAGTAAATACTTACGAATAAGCAATCCCGGATAAAAATGAGATTTAAAAAATTATCACTTACCTTAGGTCCGATATGCTTCATACGTATCAGAACCTCCTGTATAACGATTTAAATAATGTCATTTACTTATTAGAGAATCATATTCATTGTTATGATATCATATATGGTTCACTTATGACTTTATATTACCCGTTCTTTTGTAAATACCTTGTTAAAGAGCGTTTTGGGTAAAATCGTTTCATTTGTCGTCCGTGTTTTGAATTGTAATTATTCATATGATTACATAGATCATGATTACTTAATTCCCGAATATAAGACATGATTTATCTATAATATATATTCCTAATATACATATATATAATATATCGATAAATGGAAAGAAATACACCGTTCATAGAGACGGTAGGCCGTACGTACGCATGAATGTTGTTTTCGTTTCCTCATTGAATTGAATGGAATTAATTGGATGACATACATATATATATACATAAATCCAGTATCATTATTATGTCATATATTTCATGATTAATTATTATATATACTTTATAATCATTTATGAATGGTTAATCGTTGAGAATGAATCTCATCGCGTCGTGGAGACGGTATTCCGTACGTACGCACGAGCGATGATATCGTTCCCATGATCGTAGAATTTTATTGAAGTGTATATATACTATTACAGAATCAATATCACATTAAAATAATCATATATAGTTATTATTTACACCATTATACCCATCCAAGTAAGGTGGTGGGGGAAAATAGATTACACCACGGCGTGGAGACGGTATTCCGTACGTACGCACACGCGGTGATTTCGTTTTCTGTAGGATGGATAGATGGTGAAATAGGGTTGTTTCATTCTTATAATAACATATCAGTATATGAGTGATACTGATGTTATTACTTCATAATGAAACAACCTAATAAGAAGAAGTGGAAGAAGAAATAAAGGTGAAAGAATCAGTAAGGGACATTACCTCTTCTTTGAAGAGCCTCTTTGAGACCTCCTCTTAGGGCCCTAAATTTGGTCTTTGAAGAAGACCAGGACCTCTAGGATGTTTCTAGGGAAGTGTAGAAGAGAATTTGGAAGGGTTTGTTTGAGCTTGAATGCTCAATGTGGTGTGAGGAAGAGAGGGAGGAGGTTCCCTTTTATAATGGAGGAGAGGGGCACCTTTGGAATAACCAAAAATATTATTTATTATAAAGTCATATTCGATTTTTAATAGCTACAATTTGATTTATTTCGAAGATAAGGTGGGGATAGGTCTAAATACTCTCATCAAATAGAATTTAGACAAGTTGGGGTCATTATATTAACCTTAACTTTTAGTTTTAACTCTTAGTTAATTAGAGTGACATTTACCATGTCACTTTGTATTTTTATATTATATAGTTAATAAACTTATCATATACATCCAAGAGACCCCCAAGTGGTACATTAATGATACAACTAACATGATATAAGTATATTTTCCGAACCTTAGATTTTTAGGAATATAATAATAATTTGTAATATAATATTTGTTTGAAAATATATTTTATGTCAATTTTGACACTATTTGGTAATTGATTTTTGTGGAAATCATAACAGAATGATTAGTTAGAAAAATGTTAAATAAATCAATACTAACATGTCATATTAACATAGAAAATTATTTTAATTCATAAAAAGTCTCAAATTACATTTATTTGGGTATTTATAACATCAATTATGTCAATATTTCATTAATAAGATAATTACTGCATCATAATTGTTTCATTAATAAATTAAATTATTTTAAGTATAAAAATTATAAATAAAATACCACTATGTAGGAAATCGTTTTAGATTTCTAATGAATATTTATAGTGGAATTTATCTTAGGTATAACACTATATTAAAAATTATTTAGTTATTAAACTTTGATTTTAACTATTTTAACCCTTCTTTAAATAAATTAATAATAAATGTCCTAATCTAATACAAGTGGGCCTAAATGGTCATATTTTATTCATAAGGTTGTTTTTGGCCGAATTACACTTATACAATAGGATTAGGACATGTTTTAGGGTAATAATAATTTCATTTTTACCCTTAATTACCCTATTTACTTTTAACTGTGGTAAAAAAAAGTAAAAAGTTACTATTCACAAAAAATTATTTTCATCTCATTGAACCACATTTTAGTCCTTTATATTAACCGTGTCTCTCGGATTTTCAAAATTCCACTCACAAAAGTAGTAAAATTAAGTTTTATGAAAAAGTCAGTTTTTTAACTACCACTTAGTGGTTTCACTATTCATCAAAAAAATGAAAGTTACCAGAAAAATACCAAAAATTAGGCCTATGATATATTTAATATTATGAATTCAGAAATGATATCTATTTTACCAAATTCAAAACATATCAGTTACATTAATTAATTTAAAAATTAGTTCCCGTCGTCAAAACAAATAACCTGTTCTTAAGAGATAATAACTATCAAAAGATTGACACTTGTTTATGTCTGGTTTAAATGTGAAATTACATCCAATGACCAACATTGTATTAAATTGTAAAAAAATATTCTAAATATACTTTAAAACCAATCAAATTAATAATTTATCACTATTAATTATTTCGATTAAAAAAGTTTTTTTTAATTAAAATTTAGTAATTTCCACTATTCATCAGAATATGAAAGTTATCCGAAAAGTACCAAAATTTCACCCTAAGATAATTTCGATATTCCGAATCCAAAAATGAAGTCTATTTTGAAAGATAAAATTTATAAAATTTCAAAAAGTGGGTATTACTATTCATAACGGCTAGTTCATAATAATATTATAATAATATCTCGTTTAGTGAAACTCGGTATTGCGTACTACACACGCTATCGTGGAAGGTCGCGATTGCTTGTAATGCAGCCAAATTAGGGTTGTGTGTTGTGCAAGACTCCTTTGTTGTAACGTACAAAACGAGACATCAATAAAATTAAAAATAATATTTCTCATAAAATCTCAGGGTGTTACATTAGTTAGGTATATATAGGATAAAATTTCGATAGTATTTATAATGGATGATATGGCTTTTTGGGATTCCATGTGGATACATGATGGGGGAATTCATGATATGTGGAGGGAAGAAGGATGATATCCTTTATGTTCACATTAACTATCTAGGATGAGTATGTAATGTGTTTTTTTGTAATGTGGTGTGTGGTTATGATGATATATAGATACATCTTCAATGTTGTATGTGGTGATGATAATATGTGCTTTTATTTAGGATTTGTATTGATATTATAATGATTTGTAGGTAAGGGAGTTGTTATTTTATATGTTGAATGTTGTTTTTGCATGATAGTTTCTATATCAGTGGGGAAGTGAGTTTAGGATACCTTCAAGACATAATAATTTCATAATATATTACTATTTATTTATTTGATATTGAAAAGTGGTCATTGGTAATGTTGATTGGGATTTTAACATTGTATAGGTGCAAGTTTCTTCTAATGTTAATTCACCTATGAATTGGTATACCAATTCCATATTCACATGATAGTTTTTTGGGATGATTGAATTGTGTATAAATTCATTATCACCCATTTATATGTATATATATATTCAAATCCAAAGAGGTTTTTGTGACCAATTCATACCATAATAGCTCAAGAAATTTGTGGATGGTGTTCATGGGTTTCTGTGTTAGGAGATTTAATTGGTATTTTTCTTGGTGATTATTTTATATATAAAATTACATATTCTGCGGAACGTTAGTTATTTTATTATTTTTTTGGATTTTTTATTTATATTTTTATTTATACTATTAAAAGGGTAATGAATCTAGTTGTAATATATTTATACCATCATTGTTAATCACCAAATCCTAGACAAATGAAAAAGGGCATTGGGGAAACCCTTATCTTTACATATGGCCCTGGATGGGTACTAATAGGGGGAGGTCATTACTATCTTGTTTTTAATTTTTTCATTCTATCAATAATTTCACTCTATAGTATAATAATCATATTATATTATAGAGGAAAATATTTTAATCATCCGGTATTTTTATTTACTTGAATTTATTTTCTTTTTTATTATTTGTAAACTATGTTCTATATAGGATTCTTCTAATTTTTTTCATATTAAACCCTATAATATAAGTCATTATTCTATTAGATATATACTATAAGAAAAAAAGATAAAAAGATCATATTAAAATATATTATGATATTGTGTGTCCTGAATAGAAGGATGAAATCAGGCCATACAAGGGGAAAAAGTCTTGAAAATAGAATAAACCATGTCCTAGAAATAGTTGTGGTGATAATTTTTTTTTTGTTATTTTCCATATTTAATGAAACAGGAAACCTCATATTGAAATATATGGATAGTAATTCAATTTTAAATAACTATTAATTCATTTCATAGAATAATAAAAAATATAAATACTTTTTTTTGGTCATTATAGAGAAATGGGGATATTCGGTTATTTTTCAAGGATAATTAGTGTTTTATAATTTATGTTTTGGATTATGGTTGCGTAAGACAGGTGAAATCATAGTTAGTGTTTCAATTATATTTGTGGAGGAAATTTTATATCTACTTATTTTCCCAATATCATCGAGATATGGAAATTCAAATAATTAATGGGGATATTAAATATAGGTTTTAATGATGAAACAAATGGACATATAGATATATTTTATGTTAGAATGAAAATAACTAATTCATGGAAATATTGGGATAAATGTCTAAGGATATAATTTAATAGGTAATTTAAATAAAGAAATAATGTTAAGGGAAATGTACCAAACAATAAAGAATGATCTACATGGGTGTTGTGATAAGAGAAAGGTGAAAATATTACATTGGAGAAATTCATTATATGATGACAAACTTATGTTACTAATACAACTAGGGTAAAGAATATTGAAAATTACTTGGAAAATTTTCTATAAATAAGTTATATTTTTTTTTGTGGATAAATATAACAGGAATTATTATAAATCCTTCTAACTAGAGTAATCATTGAAGGATAATGATTCCTCTTAAAACCTAATATAATAAAGTGGTGATTCTAGTGATTTATGTTAGATTTTTGGGGTTAAATCATGTATCATGGATATAGTATACACATTTTTTTTGAAACATGTATAATAAAGTTATATTTTATTTTATTTTATATTGTTTATATGAGGATATAGGGATACAAAACCATCATTTTCTAACTTACTGTAATATAGTGATATAAAAATGTAAGAAAAAAATAACTATTTATACCTTAATCCACCATATCATAGCTTATTAATTTTATAATGCTAACATGATAGATTCAACTTTATATGTTTTAATATCACTGGAAGGTTATGATCAATGTTCAATGAATGGATATCCTCTGTGAAGAAATCATTTTTATTCTAGTGTTTCACATTCTCCCCAAAAACTGCATAATGATGATAACGATATTATTTTTATGCCAAATGAGGATGATGTTAATGGATATCATGGAGGATAAGGTGATGATTATAACAATTGTTTCCCATATTTTTCAATTATGATTGTATACTTCCCCATTATTAGGCCAAAGTTTCATTTTTGTCAATAAGTCAATATTTAAAGTGATGATGCTTAGATAATTGTTATGGATTCATTAAACTATTATCTTTGATTAAATGTGATTATTTTTTGAGATTTTATTCAATGAAAGGAGTTACATAAAATTGAATAACAACTTGAAAATAATTATTTTCAATAGGATTTAGAAATATCCCATGGAAAATTTATTTACATTTTACATGAACTGTATTTGATGAGGAAGAATATTTTGAAGTATTTTTTTTTCAATATGTGCTTTTATTAAATGATGAATTATGTAATATTTTAAGGATCTTTGGTATGGAATTTATTGTCATTTAGAATATTACCTTAGATACCTTCTATGTGATTATAAAAAATGTGGCCACCCACTTCAACAAAGAGCCAAATAAACCACATATTGTTGGAGGAGGACCTCATACACTCAGGTGTGGAGGCACACTAGCCTAAAAAGAGATAGAGGTCCAGGTGGGATGCATAGGTCCTGCAAGAGTATGCTCAAGTGACACTATTAGGGTAAGTTTTTTGAGGGTCCATCATCGGTGTGACATGAACCATGAGGCACTGGTGAATGTGTATATATGTTTGGATACCACACCACTATGGGATATTATGGTAGTATAATGGGTTCAAATATAAAGGAGTCACTTGACCAGTGTAATCTATTATGTGGGATTTGGAAGGTGTTCCAATATAGCTCTATTATTTAACAAATATATAAATTTCATCTAGTATATGATTCATTTTATTTGTTCCATTTCAACTCCCTTTACATGTCTCTTTAAATAAAATCTATCTCTCCTACCTCAGGCTTTATTAGAGATATTTTTATAAGGTTCTAAATGGTATGACTTCTATATATCAAACCAGAGGCTTCCATCCTTTTTATGAGATTAAGATTTTGAGAATAGGATATTTCAAACCTCCATGAATGAAATTATAAATTTCAATGCATGCTGTTATTTTGATACTGTAGCACTATTAAATTAAATTATAGGATGTTTGAGTATCATTACTCATGGAAGAGTTTTAGATGGTAAATGAGGATAATAATGCGATAATCATAGAAAGAATATAAGGAGAAATCATGTAATTAAATATTACATGGATTAAAATGTTTGATGTGTTGAGAAACTCTCAATATTGGGATGTTTATTGTTATTTTTTACAAGGTATAAAAAGTGGAGGGTTCATGATGGGAGGTTATTTGATCTAATGCATGGATAGAATGAACCCAAGGTGGTGTATATTTCCTACAAAAGGTGGAGAATCAATGTTAAAAATGTTTCTATCATATTTCTAGATCTCATGGGTATTAAAAGAAAAAATATCCATCATAAAGACTATTAGTTTAAGAATAGATATCCCCTCCCATGATAATCTAATGAGAAGAATAACAAATTTCTGTGGGAATTAGTCATGTTCAATTTACACTTAGTTCACTTTGTGAAAAACATGTTCCACTAACAAACTCATGACAAAATAATATATGTATCCTCACTGTATTGTATAGAGTTACTGAGAACTATGATATAGTGAATATCCAACACTATGGTTTATGAATGAGTATATAGATATCCCTCACTATTGAGATATTTATTTTCATCAATAATTTCATGGATGAATTGTATTTGAGACACAGAGAGTGTGTATAACAATAATGTGGTTCATGATGAATAATGGAAGAAGCTATATAACTTCTCATACATGTGATAAGGTTTTAGTTGAAGAAGATAGTGCAACCAAATTTTGATTCTTTTTCAAATAAGAACAGTTCACTCAAACCCATTCAGGTTTGTCAAAGGTAGAATGATTTATGTGTGAGGAAGTTAGGGAATTAATTTTACAAACTTCCACGCACATGTATTATTAAAAAAATTCAACATTTTATACATTCTTTCATTCATAGATTAAAATAAAATCAATTGAGATTACCTGAAACTCATAGACTATAATGAAATTTGGAGCTTGAGTTAGAAAGTAAAAAATAAGATATTAAATAATAAAGGAATAAATAATATGTGAAATTTTTTCATGAAGATAATATCATTGGTTTTTCCATGTTATATCATGAAAAAATATTAAATAATGTTTTCAAATCACTTTTACACATTAATTGATGATGGGTCGCATCAAATAAAGAATGAATCAACTGATAAATGATTAACTAAGGCATCTGATTATTTACAGGTGAAAAATTATTGAACATGACCGACATATTAATTCAATGTCTATCGAAGATACATGCAAGGAAATTGAGAAGAGTGAACTAGAGAGAATGAAGATTAATATAAACAAAAAATTATATAATATATTATCCTTTAATAATGGTGTAAGTCTATTAGTTAGAGATGGGAGCAAGATAAGTTTTTTTTGTCATTTAAGAGACGAATACTTTAGTGAGATTCTATAGAAATACATTGTATATTCTGGTAACACTATAGGATTAATAATAAATAACCACTTTAGTGGACTTAAAATTATACGGGGTGTGAATATGTATTGACCATTTTATTTGATAAAAATAAAATAGTGGAGAATCCATGTTGGATGGAATAAAAAATATGCAATGGAGTATGTATTTTTACTAAGCCATGTAATTTTTATGTGTTGTGATCTCTCATATTATTTATTCATCAGAAGTGAGACTATGATATGTCACTAACTGGTTTAAGAGAAATAATTTGTTTAAGAATTTTAATTTAATATAATTAATTTGTTAAAATTGAATACCTTATTCCCCCCCATGTCAGGGTCAATCTTTAATGGGAACTTCAGTTGGAATCAGAGAATTGGTTATATTTAATGATCCGAGAGAGTTTTTTTGGTGTCAAAATATCAGAAAATTATTGAGTGGCCTCTGATACAGAAAAAAGATGTTACTCCTTAGGATACTAATCTGAAAATGTCTACCAATATTTATAAGAATATAAAGATGATATAGTAAATGAAGATGAATAAAAAAATTGTAGAATAGAAAAATACACATACATTTAAAGGTAAAAAACTTGTTTTTTATTATATAGTTATTATTATTATTATAATGAGTCATTCTCAATATATGAGATTAATGTGTTACTTAGTGATCTTCTTTTTTAATTTGAGGATCATTTGAAGAATGTTCTTGATGAATTTGGGAAACATCTAGTTCAAGTTTTCAATGTTCTTCCTGATAAAAAATTATAGGTGAAAGGGGACTATAATGCTAGGAAATAAGAATTGTTAAAAGGGTTGGAATATTTAACTCTCTAAAAAATGTGTCAAATGAAAGGAAGAAATAATTTATCTTTTAAATTAATTATATGTTAAATATGATTACTAATTGAATAGAATTTTTTTTGAGAAATATTTATTTGTTATGATATTTGTTGAATCTTTCTATGGATTTGAGAAATTTCACAATGTTTATATCGTTTTTATAGATACTCATCATGATAATAGATCTAACAATATAACATAGATTGATAATTCTTAGAAAAAATCAATAATATTTCATAAAAATAATTTATTAAAGTAAAATAAAATTCATAAAGAAAAATGTTATTCGTTAAGGATGAGAATAACTCCCACAACACGAAGTGTTTATAAATAGATGTGAGATTGAATATTCAGAAATCACCCCAAGGTAAATAAACAAAAATAATAGGTAAATTAAATCCTACCACATAGGCCTATATTTAGGATCATTATACCAATAAAAACATGATACCATCATTTGAATAACTGAAAATATCCTCTAAGAAGATTGTTTACCATAACCTATAAAATGTTTTTCGCTGATGATATGTCATTTTATGATAAAAATCTAAACAAACTATGGATAATATGGATGTGTGAAAATAATAATAGTCCAAAAAAATCAATTTTTAATGTGAAAATAAGTACGAAATGTTTTTCCCTAAGTAGTTACCAAAAGAGTGGTAGTTCTATTAAAAATATTATGTTTCAAAAAATATTAAATCTAAAAAGATGAAACCAAAAAAGAAGAGAACAAGGATAATATGATAATTATAATGTTCTTGTATGGATTTCTTGGAACCTATAGAATTTTTGTGTAACATACCAGATCAGGAAAATAATAGATGGCCTATAATTAGGGGAAGAAAAGATGATGAAATATTAGACCAACGCTTGAGAATAAAATTCCAATGAAAATGAATATATCTATAAAAAATAATTGCAGACATTGTTGATTAAAATGAGTAATTCAATAAAATTGGATACTATTTAATTGAGTTTTTTTGTATATTGGTCATGTACAAGTCATTATATGATGGGTAGTGAAGACCACAACAAAAAGTAATCGAGGTTTGGAAGGAATATGACAAGTCAGTTTTGAGATACAAAAAAATCCAAAAAGCTATTAAAAATAGATACTAAGAATAATCATTTGGTATTCTCCACTATATTAATGGATGAAAGAAATATATTTGGAAAATTATATCCCCTTGAGAAAAAAGGGCTCAATCTGAAGAAGTACATCAATAAAAAGTGTCTATCTAGAATGCATATCAAGGTCAAAGATTCAATTTTGGTAGTTTTTTCTATTGTTGTGGAAGAAATGGGTAAAATATTATTTATATCAGTATAACATATAATATAAAAAATATATGAATTAATCATGTGAGATTAGTGATGATAAAATGATATTATATTCTCAGAGATTGAATTTTTGGACTAAAAATTCATCCTTGTTTGAAAAAAATGTTAACATAATCCTTGATTATGAAAAATATAATTATAAGTCTCAAAAAGTTATTAAATTCATGAAAATATTGATAGGATGCATTTCTTATGTTATTAAAGGGAATATATATCAACAAAAAAAGTAATTCATGTGAATATTTTGGGAAAAAAGAGAATTCCAAGAAATAATTAATACATATTTTTCTAATATTCAATGAAAATGGATATGAAAAAAGAGGAGGATGAAAACATTGTAAATATAATGTTATGAATGAGGTTATAATTTAAGAAGTCTATACTGATGATAATTTATCGAAAACCGATGTCTTTATTATTTTGAAGTGTGAAAGGTGTTAAAAAACTAGGCATGGAAAATGATATTGTATGACAGTACTACCAGGATAATAAGAGAGAATGAAGAAAATATTCCAAGAAAAGGAAGTTCTTCTGATAATAAAGAATTAAATAAATCCATATTGTAAGTGTAAAATTATGAGTAAAGAACAATCCCACATTCTATGAAATCTATGAAGATGAATTAGTATATACTGAGAGAAATATCTCAATCTAAATATTGTTTTTTAAAACCCATGATGTCTCTTTTTATTCCCTTACCCTTTTTATATGAACTAACAAGTAAGGAATTGAAAGAGAATAATTTTTCATCATAGAGAATATCTCCTTCCTTGAATTTTAATGGAGTATATCCCTTTAAGGGGGATAAAAAACTAAATTGATTTTGGATCATTATAATTGAACATATTCCTTGATTATGTAAAAATACTTCTCAAGGTAGAGTGATACATCATGTCATCACCCGACCCAAGCCTGGGATTGATTAGAAACTTCCCAAGCCCACCTCTATATTCCATGGGTTGAGACAGGTGCCTAAGGGATAACTAATTCAGGGAGGCCACTTCTTACATACCTAGACACCACACACATAATAATATCAATGAAAATGTGAATATTAATTGAAGAATAGATTCAACACTACTATGAAGTAAACCAAACATTCATGAACATCTATAGAGTAAAAAATAATACTAGTGTATACTGAAAAGTATAGGGAGAAAATAAATTCCCAACTTGAATTGTGTCCCAACCTGATATAAATTTGGAAAGAGTAAATAGTTGAGAGATCCCCATTCCGGATTCCCAAACTATGACCCTAGTACACAATCCTAGATCCCAATATCCCTAAGCTCCTTTATAGTCAAATTCTTCCTCACTGTCATCTGCATAATGAACAAATTGTGTGGGAAAATCTAATGCATTGGTGAGTATAATACTACCTTGTATGAAACCCCGAAAGATAAATGAGGAGCAGTAAGAGATACAATATAAGAGGAAAACATTTGATATAACAATGTACTGTGAAAGGGATAACCTCAACCCAACATAGATTGAAAGTAAGATTGTCTAAGAATAAGGGTCTAAACACTATGATTAGATGAACTAACCATCATTTATTCACCACTTATAGAAGAGGAGTCGACTCATATAACCATTAGGATCTAAATTTGAAAATCACACGGCATTCCCTACACGTCTTTTCCTCTACTGAAAGAAGTGTAACCCAATCCATGTAGTGGATCCAGAAGAAGGAAATATATAAATATATATATATTCTTTGTTAAAATAATCCCATACAATAGATTAGGGGGATCTCCATCTCCTAGCTTAGTCCAGGAAGAAAAGTAGCCAATATATACAAAATATCATCAATCATTCCCACCATATCACCTATAAAAACTCAATCAACACACCTTGACACTGTCCTATTTGGGTGGAACTGACTCACCAACATGGTTATTGGTCACTTATCAAAACTGTGACTCAATAGGGAAAGTTACATTCTTCCTCATGAGTCCAATGACACATAAAACCATGAAACATCACTACTACGTACAGTTGAGGGGCCAGGATTTATAGGAATATGACCCTTACCCTATTACGACAGGAGGGTTATACTATGAAAGTCATGGACCCATGACTATTCCGGCTAGAGGGTTCTACTCTAGGTTGTAGAGGAACCATTCCCAACCATGTATGAGTGTTCCAAATGGAAATTAGAGGACCCATGCCCTTCCTGGCTAGATGGATCCATTCTAGGTCATCATGGGCTCATTCCCTATCCTGTAGGAGTGTTCCACTTGGAAATTCAAGGACTCATGACAATCGTGGAAATATGGTTCCACTATAGGTCATTGAGGACCCATTCCTTGACCCACAAGAGGGTTTTACATTGAAATTCGAGGACCTGTGGTTAGACTAGCTAGAGTGTTCCACTCAAGGTCATTGAGAAGCCATGTTGTAACTTTCATGAGGGTTCCACTCATAAAGAATCCTATGGTGGTCTCACTTGATCACTACCTCCATTGAGCATCGTCTAAAAATGTGTAATTCCCAGAACATTCCACATGGTATCTATAAATACACAATCATGGGAACCATAAATTCTATAGGGAAAACACTAAGGGTAGGATATTGGGGGGAATATTTGTGTTCAAATGAAGGATATATAGATGTTTGAAATTTTCTCAGAATATATCAAGGGGTACACTATGTATGAAGTAACCTACAAGGAGTGTGGTCTCGCTCCACCACCAGGATGTGTCCTTAGCTATCACACGACTGCATCCCATGTAGTATTAAATTCTATGTAGGTGGACTGTACGCCATGTACTTACTAACCAGGATTGAGTTTGTGTGCTGGACTTCGTGTCCATATTCTGAAGTATAGTTCAGTACCTCCACATAGGTTACCATACATGTTACTCATCACATGGGTTGTAAAAATAGTATAGGGTATATAAAACTTAAGGGAGGCCACTCGTCGTTTCATCCTTTACTTTTATGAAACCATAGCTTCACCACTAAGGGGACCACTTTTCATGTGTTCATCCTATAACACGACATGTAGTCAGGATTATAGAAAACTAAATATTTGATCCACATAGTAGATCTCGAATATCCCTTTGATTATGGATTTGAATATGTATGAAATTCATGGATCTAGATAGGATCTATCACTATAGGTCACTGATCTCTGAAAAATAGCCTTGGACCACTGTTGAGGGTTCTGAAAATCATTCTACTAGACGTTGTGTTTTCAAGTTTTGATTTCATGGTCTTCAACAAATAAAATGACAATCCTAACCTTGAAACGATCCCAAATCTATGTTTTTCTTGTTGATCTATTGTTGTTTCATCAATCTTCGAAGAATGTGGTGGTTTGATCGGGTTCTGTACCTTCCGAAAATTATCAAACCAGGACTAAGTGGTCCAATCAGTAGAGAATGCGAAGTAGTGAGGGGGGAAAATCAATGAAACCCAAGGTTTAAATGTCGTTGTCCAAGTATTCTTGGACAAAAATCAATAACATGCATGCTGGGGAAAGGACATTCATTAAACAAAATTTAAATCTAGTGTATAGGATCATGTAAAGTCCACAATAGGGTGCATATTGAATAAATAAGAAGGATCTAATTAATCTATTTCATTATAAGGGAGGTAAAATATATATAAAAAATCCATCCTCGATTATGGATTGATCTTTAATAAAGAACGTGTTCACCAATGATATGGGAGGTGCTGTTTTATTCACTACATCCTGAACTGATCTGATCCAGATGTTAGTCATTGTTCAATTGAAATCCATCAATTAAAGGGGGAAGAGATCTCTTACTGGAATTTTCAAAATTATAAGCCAACCTTACAAGGGTCACTATAATAGTTAATTTATTAACATTCAATCTGGGTCAAAAATATTTAATTAATTGATTTAATAATTTATTATTTCACTGATCATACTTCCGATGTGTGGGGGGTATGGACATCCTATTCTCACTCATTTTATATCATTCCTAGGGAAAAACCACGTTCCGTACACAATTGTGGTCTCAGATTTAGGTCATGATCAACCATTTAAGAGTTATCATGTTTTATTTATGATGTTTCATTCTCCCAATATAAATTATATTTTATATTTTTATAATGTAAATTATATGCACCTCATGTTTCATAATGACACATGGTCATAATTCCTATATCTATAAATATACATAGACAATTTTCAAATTCTTAAAAGGAAAACACTTGGTCTCTACATAATTTCCTCCTTCATGATTTTTATGCCCATGAAGAATAATTAAGAAAACAACTCATGATGCTATGATCTCACTTGGATCTCCCACTCTAATTAACTCTCATGTATATTTCCCTACTGCCACAACACATGAACCAAAGAGATGGTTCATTTACACATGTCCCACTCCTATTGATCCATGATCTCCACTAGGTGATCTGCAAAGGTGGCTCCATCCTTGATGTCCCGCTCTCCCCAGTCGATGATGCACATAGTGCCATGCATGTATCTTCTATGATGAGGAACAAGAAAGCAATTATGAACCTACTCCTTTTTTGGTTGTAGGTAAATGTGGTAAGCAACTCCACCGAAACTATGAATCATCTCAAACAACCTGATGAAACATGGATAGACCTTACCACCCTAGCCAAAAGTTAGTAATCCTTATCACAGGGAGACTCCCATGAAAACATGGTCTCCCTTACTGAAATCTAAGGGCATAAAATAGTTATCTATATAATATTTATCTTTAATCTAGTGTTTCCTCATCTATGCACGGATGACCTAGACTTTCTTCATTATGTCATGTGCCATCTAAGGTCCTAGAAGAGATGACTAATCAATCCCTATCCAGAAAAAGGGTGACCTACAGGGTCTCTGGTATATGTCCTCAAAATATTTCTTACCAATGTTAGAGTGGTATCTATGAAAACTCTTCAAGTGGAAGGTGATCCTAATGTTCTGAATGAAGCCTAACATGCACACCCTCAACATATCCCCCAACACATAGATAGTACACTCAGTCTCCCATCGCTCTGGGGGTGGAAGGCTATACTAATCTACATGTGGGTCCCAAATTCCTCATGAAAACTAATCCCTAATCGTGATGTATAGCCTATGTCATTATTGGAAACAATCATCAAGGTCACCCTATGAAAGAGAAAAATATCCCACCCCAAAATCTCCACCAAACGCTACTCCATACTAGAAAACAAGTACATTGAATTCATGATTCAATCTACTATCACCCATATGTAATCATGGATATTCACTGTGTGTGGAAGACTTATGATAAATTCCATACATATTTCGACCCACTTCCACTTTTAGATCATAAGGGGTTACAATAAACCTACCATAACATGGTGCTCTCCCTTTACTCGCTAAAAAGTAAGGCACCCAGAGATGAACTCAACTATTATGCATCCCATCCAAGACCACCACAAATAATAATGAATATATATGTACATATTCCCTACACTAGGATATAAAACTAGAGGAAAAGTGTGGAATCCCCACATCACCTCCTCTCGCAATGTGACTAGATCCATTCTCCCCCCCCCAGGAACAAGATGACATGACTCGTATATCAAAATATCCATCAGGTGAGTTGCCTGTGGATATATGATCATGAAATACCTATCATTATATGTCTCCCACCATGGACTCTCTCACATGCTCAAGCATTGAAGGATTATACACCATCAACTTTAGAAAACATTTATTATCCTACTCTACCTGGGTCACCTGTAGGGATGCTAACTGCTACGAAGATTCATACACTAAATATGACGTTGACTTCCTAAAAAGGGAATATTATAAAACATTTATCTTCCGTATAGTATAGATTATATTGAAGTCATAGTCTTGTAGAAACTCTAACCATCATTACTTCCTCGGGTTCATGTCTCTCTTTATGAAGATGTACCTAAGACTATAATTGTATAAATAACCACAAAGAAATCTATGAGAATGTAGTGTCTCCAAATCATCATGGTGAATACTAAAAATACTATATATATTCCATGAGTTTCTTATTATTTTATTTTTGGTCTCAAATGCCTCAACTTGTATGCGATAACTTCCTGTCAATACATCAACATCCAGCCACACCCCGCTCTTGAGGCTCCATAATACTCTATGAAATCCATGCCCTCCTATAATAGTCTTAAAACAAGAGAAATAATCATCCTCTTTTACAATGAAAATATATAACTACTCATGCTAGGTTAATGGCTTCCCTTTCCACGTTAGGGTGATCAAAGGGGATGCTATTCTAGAGAAGTCAGTTACTAACAACTTGAATTACCCCACCAATCCAATATAGCTTTTCCCCTCTCACATGTTCTTGGATGGATTCTAGGAAATCACTACATTGATCATTGATGGATCCGTTGTTAAACCATGCTCAGTAATGACATTCCCCAAAATATAAACCTCATGTATATAGAACATGTACATCTAGAGTTTCCCATAAATCTTTTGATATTGAAGAATGTCTTGGACCATACTCAAGTGCCCTATAAGATTTTCCTCTATTTCATAGTATATGGGTATGTCATCGATGATGAAAACATCAAACTGGACCAAGTCTAGCTTTCACACCTAGTTCAGAAAGGCCATAAACATGGTGGGGGAATTTATCACACCAAATGGAATCACTAAAAAATAATAATGACCATAGGAACATCAGAAACAAATCTTTGGAATAACATTCTCACAAACACTCAACTGGTGGTAGCAGGACTTCAGATTGATATTTTAGAACCATCAAGCAACTCACAACTGGTCAAATAGGTCATCAATCCTCGGTAAGGGGTACATGATATTTATCATGGACTAGTTCAGTCAATGTTAATCTATGAAAAGTCGTAATCTCCCTTCCTCATTTTTCAGGAATAGGACTGGAGCTTCCCAGGTGGACATAGTGGGTCTGATGAAACCATTATCAGATGTATCCTTCAACTACTACCACATCTCTTGGAGCTCATTAGGTGCTATTTTCTATTCCAATGAAGACATCATAGGGGTTACAAGATATAAGTCATTGAAAAAATTCATCTCCCACATTAGAGGTAGTCCGAGAACATCCACATGGAAGACATCCATATAGTCCTCCAAAACTAAAAAATACAGATTCCTAAAGGCTTTATTACACCAATGAATACACTTTAAAATTTATGAGTGATTGACTATAACCTCAAACTATAAAAACTCACTTTCTCTTCAAAGATCTCTCTCTCTCCACAAAACAGATAATATCGTCCCATTAGTGCGTAGGCATGTGACTTTTCTATGATGATAGTCAATTTGGGATCAGACCATGGAAATCCAATACATGACCAATATGACATCATAGGGTTCCATCATGATGAACAAAAGGTTCTACATGAGTCTCTCTCTACCATGTGATAACTCGCACTACTAGAAGATGAATGATATAGAAGAAGTGTTCCCCATAGGAACCTCATGAAAAAAGTTGTGGTGATAGAACCACAACATAGAGCTCCAACTCTCGTACTATGAGTATAGAGATAATGTACTTACTATAACATGTGTATTCTAACATTGAATAAATATTATAAAACACACAGATCATACCTCTTATCATCTCATACACTATGGGATTTTAGACATCCAAAGAATGCTACTGCACGAATCCCTGACCACCTACTCCTTACACCGGATGTGTGCCACTAGTGTTGGTGGTATAAGGGCCTCATAATGGAAACAATAACATCTATCTCGTCATACTCTTATTATAGGTATTACACCCTAGGGACCACCTTTTCTGCGCCTAGGATATCATAGATCACATTACTACCTCTTCCGTGGAGGTCTATCACCTATCTACCTATGCTTCTCATAATTTTTCGTTGGGCATTGTAATTTGATGTTCCCTTACCCACCACATGTAAATAATCTCCCCTCTCATGGATTCTCTAGAACTATATGCTTCCTCTGTCTATACACCTGAGTCTAATCAAGGAAGGATCTCCTACGACGAGATCATTTCATCTGGTAACTGATAGATATTGTAGAGGACTCATCTATGTGGATCCCACTGCTAGATCTAGCTTCCTAGAATCCCACTGATAGAAATATCTCTATCACCAGTACCCTCTCCAACAACCTGACATAGGTGGGAATGTATGAGTGTGTAACAATGGTTCAGATATCTCTAAGGAGTCCATGTTCAATCATTCGTTCATAGAAGTATCTTCCATGGATCTTTTCAAGAGTGTATCGTGTATGGTCTGTGAAACTCACTCCGTACTCGACCACTATTATCCCTCCCTCTTATAGCTACATTACCTCCCATATCTAGACTGATCCCAACCTGGAGGGGTAGTAATCCTTACTAAATTTCATCTATATTTGGTCCATGAGAGTGTTGACTCAACATTCAATATGTAACAAGGATCCACTAGTTCCCATATACTCTATTAAAAAGGTTATATGGAAGAAGAACCAACTTATCCTTTGGGGTCTAAATAATCATGAAGGTATATGCCACTGAATCAAGACAGTCATATACCACCTAAGGATCTGGATCACTATAGAACCTTAGAAGTATCTAATTCTAGAACATGTAGAGAACACTTAGACTATGCATGTCCTTATACTTCTTTATTTCAACTATATACATATCGATTGGGGAGGTGATTCTACCTTCCCATCTCAAGGAAGGATATCACAAGATCATCTCTAAATAGAGGCATTGTCTCTCATAGGGTCTTCATCCAAAACTAGAGATTGTATCCTGGATAGCTTTCGTCGTGGGGTCACCATGATAGTTATTAAGGAATTCCAGGGGAAGATGAGAATATACATATATTTATATTTATATATTTCAATATCAATGGGGAGATGACTCCAGAAGGACATAAAAATACTCAAATCTATATGAGTCATGTTCCATTTTACTCTGCAAAAAATTTATCATCATGTAGAGCCTTCAAATAGGTAGTCATGGTGTTGGTGAATGGACACATCGGCTGCCACACCATCATTGGATTCCTTGTCTAGAGATCCACACTCAAGACACTTTGAAACTATTTCCCAAAACCCAAAAAAGTCCTCTTTAGGGGGTATGTCTAAACAACATCCTAAGGAATGAACTTTATTTAGCACAAAAATTCCATAACTCGACCAAAGCAGGGATAAATCCATAAATACCCCAAGGCCACCTCTATAGTATAGTGGTATCAACAAGAACTAAAGGCATAACTAAATCAGGTGGCCCTTTCCTATATACCTGTACATTCACACAAATATCAATCATGATGAAAAAGTTCATAAGGTGAAAATAAAAGATTCAATACTACTATAAATTAAACTATGCATGAATGAATCCTTAGGGAGTACAATATCATGCTAATTTATACTGAAAATTAAAGAGTAAAATACATAAAAAACTAGAAATGTGTCCCAACCTAACAGAAAACATGAATGATTAATCATCTGGGAGATCCCATATCGTGAATCCCAGGATACGACCCCCATACGTTGTATAAGAACCTAGTATCAGTAAAGTCCTCTATATTAATGGTCAACCTTTCTGTTATATGCATAATAAAAAACGTGTTTGGGAAAATTAAATGCAGTGGTGAGTATATGAATACCCTATTGGACACCATAAAAGTTTAGGGGGGGGGGGGGTTAGTACGAGATACAAAAGAAAATGAAATTATAGATAAAACCAGGTATATTGAAAGAGTACACCTAAACCCAAAAAATAGTGAATGTTTTATCATCCAGTCATAAGGGTCTAAACATGGTGAGTTGATGAACTACATTTCAAGTCTTCCCCACATATAGCAGGAGAGTCGACTCATCCAACTAGGATAATCCAAACATGAAAAGCATGTGGCATACCCTACACGTCCTTACCTATCTGGGAAGGAGAGTATCAAAATCCAAAGAGTGTAAGAATATAAAGAATATATATATAATAGGTTAAAATTTTCCCAAATGAGATAGTAAGGGAATATTTATCACACATCTCAACTCATGAATAAAAGTATCCAAATGTTTAAAAAATCCCATAAACGATGCCCAGTATCTCATCGGTCCTCCTTGAACACACAAGTATAAGGAACTCATTCACTACACCTTCACACAGTCTGCTATGGGTGGAACTAACTCTCCCATATGGTTTTTGGTCACATCTCAAAAATGAATCTCAGTGGGGAAAGCATATCTCTTTCTTCTGAGTCCAAAGGTATGTTGAACCACATCTCATCGTTATGCCTCACAATATATGGGACATGATTTCTAGGTAGAGGACCCATGCCCTGGTATGATAGGAGGGTTTCACTCTTATGGTTGGGGACCCATACCCAACCCATATAGAGGGTTTCACTCAAGGTCATCAAAGAATAATTCCCTTTGTTGTAGGATGGTTCCACTCATAATGTCAAGGACCCATTCCCATCTCATCTGGAGGGTTCCACAGTAGGTCATTGTGGTCTCATACCCTGCCTCACATGAGTTTTACACTAAAAATGTTGAGGAACCATACCCAACCTAACTAGAGGGTTCCACTCTAGGTTATACAGGGACCATACCCTTCCCTAAAGGAGGTTCCACTTGGAATGTTGAAGACCCATTCCTATCCCAATTTAAGGATTCCACTATAGGTCAAAGGGGACCCATAAACAACCATATAGGAGGGTTCCACTAGGAAATAACCCCTAGGGATCTCACATGATCACTGTCATCATCATGCATCAGCTCAAAAGGATTCATTCTATGAATATTCTACATCATATCTCAAAATCAATAATTAAGGTAACAAAATAGTTGTACATGGAAAATCACTTAGGATAGGCTATTCACATGCCAAAACCTGAGTTCAAATGAAGCTGATATGGAGGTTCAAATTTTTAGCGGAAGAGTTCAAGTCAGACATGGTGTGTGAGGGGACCCACATAGGGTATGGTCCCACTCCATTGCATGGTCGTTTCCCTAGATGGAACATGGATTCTTCCCATGTAGTATTACATATAGTGTTTATGGACTAGACAGTGTGTACTGGATAACCGATATCATGTGCGGATCATCATGTATGTGTATCGTATTACACTACCGTGTACTGAACCCCATGTACCACCACACAGGTTCCCATCCATGTGGCTCATAACACGGTATGTAAAACTGGGATAGGGTATACAACCATTATAGGAGGACTACACACCATTTTATACTTTTTTTTCTAAAACCCTATCATCACTGTTGAGAGAGCTACACGTCAGGTTTTCATACTAGAACACAACGCATAGTTTGTATTTTTGTAAAAATACATATCTATTATCCATGTCGTAGATCTTGACTATATATTTGGTTTCATATTTGATTCTTTTTTAAACTGATGGATATAGACCTGCTCTATCACCTCCAGATACCACTTTCTAGAAAATGGAAACCGGTCACCGTCGATGGTTTTTCCACTCATTTTTCACAATGTCATAGTTTCAACAGTTGATATCAAGATCTTTAACCAACCAGATGAACACCCTCCACTTTCAACAATCTCAAACCCATTATTTTCTCTATGATTCATAGTCATTACATCGATCCACTGTGAATACAGGGGGTCTGATCAGGCTCAGTACCTTCTATTAATTTTAAAACCATGAAAAAGTAGTCCAATCAGTGAAGAACATGAATCAAAGAGGGAGAAAAGCACCAAAAAATATTTAAGCATCATTGGACAAGATTTCATGGTAAAATATCAATAAAAGGAGTATCGGATTAAGAAAATTCAATAAAAATAGAAATATGGAACACATGCTCATGAAAAGGCCACAATAGTGTGAATATTGAAGAATGGAGGAAAATATAATCAATAAATTTAATTACAAGGGAGGAAAACCATATTTAATGAATCTTAACTCAGTTTAGAATCATTTATTGGGGATGAACATGTCCACCAAGGATTTTGGAGGAGCCTTTGTGTTTGTTGTGTCTTAATCTGACGTGATCGAGAGGGTTTTCATCATTCAATTGATATACACAAAAAGAAGGGGGAAGATATATTTTTCCAGTGATTTCAGAATTATGATCGAACCCTAGAAAACTCTCCATAAAAGTGACCTTATATACTTTTAATTTATATCAATATGATTTAATTAATTAATTTAATAATTAATCATTTCACTGATTATACTGCCAACGACTAAAGTTTCTAAACATCCTACACCATATTATTTTATGTCTCTCTTTGGGAAACACTATGTTTTGGACTCAATAATTTCCTTGTATTTTTGATCTTATCAACTATTTAAGATTTATTCTATTTTCTTTATGAATCTATGTTCGGGAAATATATGATAATTTTAATATTTTTAGAAATCTAGGCACATTGGGCCACTTTATCTCACACCGTCTCAATTCCTAGCTCATGAAATATAAATTGAAATATTTAAATGTATTATAAAAAAACAGTATCTATAGATCATGAGAAATATGGAATATTTGGGGAGTAATAATTTATACACTTGAAATTGTTTGATGTGTTTTTTATGATTTTCATAGGATATAACTCAAAAAAAATTCTAATATATCCTCTAAAAAGGAGAAGATAAATGTGATTAAGGAATCTATCATAGATAAATATTCTTTAATTAAAAATGTGATTATTTAGAAGCATAACTCAATTTTTCAACACCAGTTTTTCCCATGTAGATTTATATTTAATTGTATACATGCTCTTTCAGTAATAAATAATCTGTTTTCATTATTTATGTTTAGATTACCCCCCACTTATCATTTACATTTTATTGTCAATAAGGGGTGAAAATAATTCAAATAAAATATTTACTATTATAATTTGAAGATATATTGAAAAATATATATAATGGGCGAGATTCATAGCCTCGTGTTTCATATTTTTCAATAATTCATTTTTTATGCGATGATTCTTAGTGATTTATTATGAATTAATTCAAAAATTCTCCTTGATTAAATGTGATGATTTCTTTTTATATTAATCAAATAAATAAAATAAATTATGTTAAAGAATCTAAAGAAAAAAATTATACCCAATAGGATTCAAAATAATTATGTGAGAAATGTATTTATATTTATATGATGATTATTTGAGAAGGAAGAGGATTTTAAAGGAGATGAAAAATATTTTTTAATGGGGAGGTCTTACTACCTGAGGAATTATAAATGATTTGACTAATATTTGGTTTGGAAATTACTTTCATATAACATATTAAATTAGATAAATTTTAAGTGATTCCCAAACAAATTGGACAACCACCAAATCTAGAAGCCTTATAGACCCCAAATTATGGGGGTAGGACCTAGACTATGTAGTGTAGATTCCTGAAAGGCCCAAATAGGGGAAGAGGCATATGTAGGTTGTGTAGAGCCTTCAGTATCATGATCAATTGAGAATGGTAGGGCTAGGGTTCTAGTTGTCCAGATGATGAGTGGAACAACCTATGTGTATTACCAGAAGGGCTATGTAGGTGACAATCCCTTGCTTCCATGGCACATTATGGAGGCAACACAGGTTTAATTATAATTTAGTCACTTGACTGATGCGATCTATAGTGTGGGATGTGGGAAGTGGTACATTATAGCACCATCATTTTAAAGATGCAATCATTTCATCCAACAGCCATTTCCTATGATCTCTGTCATTCAATCTCTCTCACCACAATCTTTAAATAAATTCAGCATCTTCTACTTTAGGTTCTAGAAGAGATTTTTTCATATTGTTCCCCATGGAAAAAATTCATTCTATAAAACACATGGGTTTCATGATCATTATGAGATTTACATTATGAGAAAATGATATTTTGAACCATCATGCATGAAATCTTCATCATACATGAATTTTATTATTAAAATTACATCACACTGCCAAATATAAATAAAGTATTTTTGTTTATAATTATAGAGAGATGATTTAGGTCTTTTAAATAAGAATATAAAAGAGAACATCATCACTTTAACGTCAGGATAACATGTGTAAGGGAATATTTTATTCATCTGATCATAATATGAGTCTAGAACCCTGTGATGTTTGGCTATTTATTATGATATGTGACATGACTATAAAAGTAGAGGATTTATGGGGCATAATTATAAGATTAATAGTGGTTAAGAAAATTACAAAATATGGTGGAATTGAAAAATAAAAATAAATGAATCCAGGATGGCAATGTTGTTACTATTGATAGTGATATATGTTTTACAAAGATAATAGATCCATCATAACACCATCAAGTTTGTAAAGATAAAAAGACTATAATGATAGTATTATACTAAGGGAAAGATAATATTATGGTCATTCTATTTGTGCAAATAAAACTCAATTTTATCCATTAATAATTTATTTCATGAAGAAACTCGAGAGAGCGTGATACATATAACAACCCTGGATTGTGGGAATTATTTCAGAACCATGATATAGTTCATAACTCACATTGTGTTTCATGTAGTATTATTGAGGTAGCTCACAATATTGTGATATTTATTTACATCATGAAGTTCTTACATGAATTGTATTCGAGACACGGTGAGAGTGTATACAAACACTATTCATTTAAAAAACGAAATGAAGAATTCATGAACCTTATCATACTTGTGCAAGGTATATACATGAATATGATAATGAAGCTTCATTTTTAGTATTATATAAATAAGAAAAGTGCACTCACACCAATATGGAACTGAGGAAGGGTGAACAAGTGTATCACGAGGAAGATAGGGCATGCATGTATAATAATTTCATTCTTATGCATTTACAAACAAACTGAACACTGTGTGCGTGCTTCTATGAATACATAAACAAATTAAATTTGGATAACATAAACCTTGTTCATTATAAATAATGTTGTATCATTATCAAGATGGTGAACAATATTACATTAAATAATGATGAAAAAAATTATAGGATCTAGGGTTTCCAGAAGAGAAGATCATAAAGATGTGTAAGTACTATGTTGTATAAAATAATAAATAACATGTGGTAATCACATGGAAATTTTAAATGAATTTGGTTCTTAATCAACAAAATATTTATCTTACTGATCATTATTTCACTAATGAAATGTATTATCTACATGTGATCTGAATTATTGAGAAAGAATACAAGACCCATTTAAAGGATTCTGAAGAAAATTTTAGGGTACACAATAAATGCTGATTTAGTGAAATTTTGAAGGAACATAAATAAATCATTCATACATGGGTCATCATTTTATAAAGGTGGAAGTCTCTCAGTTTTAGCTAGAAGCAGGAGAAGTCTCTTTTGTGATTCAAGAGAAGAAGAATTTAATTAGATGATAAAGCATAGAAGTGTGGATTCTAGTAACAGTGTGTGATGGAGGATAAAGAACCTCTTATGTGGATTTGTGAATACATATGGTGTGATTCTTTATAAAGTATTGTAATTGAAAAAATTATTATAGTATAGAATCCAGTTTGTGCGGAATAAAAAATATGGAACTGAGTAGGTACATTTACCAAACATTGTAAATACCATGTGTTGTAGACTATCTTATTAGTTCTATATATGAAGTGGGACTATGACTTATCACAAAGTTTATCAAGAACTTTATCATCTTTAATTGGTTAAATTTATATGAAATAATGTGTAAAATGTAAACCATCGATTAACCCCTCCCCCTATATGTGGTCAATCTAGCCTAGTGAACTGCATCCACATTTATAAGTCCATTTTTTGGAATATATTAATACTTCTATAAATATTTTATTTATATTTTTTTATTGACTACTCATAATGATATTGAATTTTGTGTTATATATTTTTACTCATTAATAAAATTCACATACAACATTAAAATATTCATTGAAAATTTAGGATTTTTTATATATAATATCAACATTTTAAATAATATACACATAAAACAATCAAATACGCATAAAAATTTATAAAATAAATACCAAAATATTAATATTATAATATTATTCACTTCTTTTAATTCTTTATCACTTCAAAATGCAAAGAACATTCACATATGAATAAAAAATAAACTTATATGTCGAAAATATTCATTTACATGAATATTTACATAAATAAATTTGGTAAAACAATAAAATATTCAATAAATAAGAATACATTGAAACAATATATTGAAATTTGAATGTTAAAAATTTGTATATTTTATTATATATAAGTAATTTAATGATTTTAAGATTTGTATATAATAATAAATAAAAATATAAATGTGTTGGTTAATCATAGAACATTAACATGATTTTTTATATGATAATTTCAAATATTCTATTTAAATTTTTTACATAATTATATTTATTTAATACATAAATATAATTATTATCTTTGTAACATGTATATATTAACTCCTACAAGTATTTTAAAATTTAGATGGTGTTTTAAAAAATATTTTACAAATGATTTTTCTTATAAATTTGAATTCAGGTTTTGTGTTATAATATTTAAACATAATAAAAAATGAAAATTCTTGTACATGGATAGTTCATGGAAATGTATAAGGTCATTCCTAAAGGTCTAGAAGACTATAAGAAATTAATTAATTTTATACCTGATAAAATTTATATTCCATGAACGTAACTTGTTTATAAATATTTATTTCTATATATTATCTATTTTCAATCATAAATCATTCACATTTTAAAAAATATTCTATAATTACCATTTAACATAGTCATCACATAATTCATATATGCACTATAAAACATATTTTCCAATGTGTATCAAATAAATATTTACATAGTTCAATCAAAATATATTTATTTTACCCAGAGAACATTTTACATGCCACTTTAGTTAGAAATCCCATTGAAATTATGTTACTAATTTTAAAATATGAATTTTTTACACTATTACATAATTTATATCCTATTGAACATATGATCTTCGTTAGTGTAAAATAGTATCTTCCACGTCATATAGAAAAAATGAACTATAAAATTAAAACATTATATATCATTGTTTCTTATATAAATGGCCTATAAGAAATATATTTTCTATCAAGGGATTTGTTTTAGTCACATAACAAAGATATTTTTTATAAGTCGTAAATTCAATGTCTTCGAATTTTTTTTAAAAAATATTTTATATCTTTAATCCAAAAAAATTATGAAAGGATATTTTTTGTGCTACTCAATATGGATTAATCTATTTAAATTTATATAGAATATATTTATACATGTTTTATGTTGTAATATTTTCACATAATACATATCACAATAAATATTTTTTTTCATTTATAATAAATTTTATTTATTGTACATCCATGTTATGTGGAAATACATTCAAATTTTTTCCATGCATTAAATATTCAATATTCTAGTATATGTTTTATTTTTTATATATACCCAAATCATTCATATAATTCCTCTTATTTTATCACATGATATTTCATATTATATTTTCCTATATATAATTATTAATTAACTTAAAAAAAATCACAAACACATATGATGAAATATATATAATTAAAAAAAATAAAAATAACAAATAAATATATGTATATAGAACTATAGAATATGTTATTTTATCCTAGAAAATATTTTTTCCTAGAATTTTGTTTTTATATAATCCTAATATAAAAATTTCATTGTCAATATCTTTCTAGTTAAAAATTTGATATATCTGTAAATATAATATTAAAATAATAATCAATATACAATAAACATTATCCCTGAATAATTAAAGAAAAAAATTAAATATAGAATATAATAAAAAATTATAGAACAAAACATAAGTCACTAATTAAATTCTTCCTTAAAACATTAAACATTTTCTATTTTGAACACACATCATAGGAATGCTATAAATTCAAAATACTATAATTGGAATCTCAATAAAAAATAAACTTTAGACAAAAAATATAACATATATTAGAGAACAATTATTAGAAAATAAATACATAATATTATCAAAATAGTGATAAAATATGCTCAATTTATATGGAATATTTGTTCTTTACTTAACCATTGAATATATCATTTTTGATTTTACATTTTTAAAAAAAATATTAATATAACACTTAAAAACACAAAAGAAAATGTATATTTGTAATTATTATCTATTATTATTATTATTAAATGGAATTATATATTATATATATTAACTATGTAAAAAATAAACCATACATTATTTAATTTATATATATATTCAATCACTAGCTGAAAATAAAATCAGAAAAATATTCTTTAAAGGCACACATACGCATGTTTTGGACCTATGTTTTATATTTTTATAATTTTCTTTATATTTTTAAATAAATTTAATTTTATAAAAAAATTATATAAAATTAAATAATAAATTTAATTATTTTTTCTATTTTTTATGTTTTTGAACATTGTAAATTTTCTATGATAAAACTAAATTTTTATTAATTTTTTTATATGTTTTTTTAATAAAAAAATCATTAGTAAATGTTATGTTCTTCCATCACTCTATGTGCTTTTTTCTTCTATGATTTTTATCTCAATATTTTTTTATGTTTTTTGGACTATGTATTTACATGTTTGATCTCACTTATTAAATGATCTTCCTTTTTATGTTCTATATGGATTATATTATTATTATATTTGGTATTCCATATAATATTTTCTATGTTAATATATGTTATATGGGTATATATATATCATATGTTTTATGAGATTGATATTACATTATTATGGTTATAAATTTTTTCAACACGGTTGTATATAATATTTTTTCTGAGTTATATACATTTTTGGGGTCATATCAATGTTATATCAGTTTTGTACTACATTTTATGGGCTATATTTATCATTCGATTCATATAGTATTTTAAATATTATTTCATTTCACATATTTCAATTTTTTATGGAATTTAAATAGGATTTAATTATAAAAAAAATAAACAAACCTCTTTTTTTATTCAAATTGTTTATAATGTGTGATAAAAAAGTTATAAGGTGGTTGTATTCTAACATATATTTTTAAGCATGTATATGTTTTTTCATATATTTTTTGATAATATCATTACAATTATTCAATTTATTCTTCACACTACTTATCAAAATGCATATGGATCGTATGTGCTTTCTAATAATTGGTTATTAGAATTCATAAGTCTGTGTAAATAAATTTAATAAGTTAATTATATTTTCTAGTCAGAAAAAATCTTCTTTATAGATTTAATGATTATGGAATCATGTCTATGATTAATGGTTGGTTGA
Organism: Viscum album; assembly: GCA_963277665.1. Lineage (NCBI taxonomy): Eukaryota > Viridiplantae > Streptophyta > Magnoliopsida > Santalales > Viscaceae > Viscum > Viscum album. The sequence goes on along the minus strand of OY728150.1, from coordinate 407,383,000 downwards.
ATATTATTAATGGTTTCCAAAGAAAAATTGTGGTTTTTTGTTCCCCATTTATGTGATTCTTGGGAAATAAACTATGTAATAAGAGGATAACAATAACATCATTAACTATTATTAATGATAATAATAGGTTGTTTTGACTTATTATAAAATTTATTTAACAGGTTATTTTTTAAACATGCAGTTTGATTTTAAATTTATGGTCATTATATGTTCAATGAAAAGGTCTAATAATCTATTTTTTATATTTATATAATTATATATTATATGATGTGTGTATCAGTATTTTTTTCATTTTAATTTCTGGTGACTGTTACTACTATGTATATATACACACACATAAAAACATAGACTAACAAATAATATTCTCAAAATTGTATCAAAAATTATATAAAATTGTCTATATCAAACAAGAAAAATCACAAATAGTCGGAATGAATCAACGTTATTTAAAATTAAGTATTCATTCAATAATATTTCCTTAAATTTTTACCTAGATATGTTTTTGTATCATACCCCCATAGTTCAAAACCCAAGGAAATAGACCACTTCACTAACATATCTTGAAAACTATAGTAATATAATACCTAGAGAATTTTTTCCCAAAGAATAGTATCATTCGTATTATTACATAACTTACTACCATGGATTTCCATACAATTGAAGAAGAATATTATTTATATTTGGACAACTACTTGCATAATTTTCACATTCCAGTAGTATTACAATTATATAGTGTTGAAAGATTCCAAAATAAATATATAATAGATATATAGGGAAATTAAGTTGGTCAAAATATTAAATCACCAAAATGGAAAATAGATAGGCCAATTTTAAGGGTGGATCTAGTTTTGAGTGAATATTTGATATTAAATACACCTTAGAAATAAGGAATTAGTTAAAAATGGTTAATATTTTCAATTTTGTATAGTATTAGTGGTCATTTTCTTTCGTTTCCTATATAGTGATGATGATCTAGGATTCTGAAGGAGGATATTTTTCTCTCCATTTACATTATGATCTATTTTATAGCCTAAGATGTTATCTAATTCCATTAATATTCAATCTATTTTTTATATTCATTTTTAGGTTAGGAATAGTTCATGAGTATGTAGCTATTTTGATGAAATCTTGGTCTTTAAACTCTTTTTTCCCAACATTGATAATGATAATGGTGGAGCTTCGTTCTCAGGGACAGGGAATCATTTCATTATTTTATCAATTTACCACTTATGTTTATAGTTAATGTTGTTGTTTTGGTTTATTTTTTATCATGTTATATTATCATTATTTTATTTAGATTATAGTCACCAAATATAATGATACATATTATTCTATGATATTTAACATAAACATCCAATAATTACATCTAAAAGATTTTGTGGCTTAGTGTCTTTGGATAACTATGTTCATAATATATCATAGTGGGACTAAAATAAAACTTCTTTATTTTATTCACCATAATGAGCTCCTAAAACATCATCAGTTCACAAAGGGAATACATAAACAAAATTTTTGAGATTAAATTCCCTGAAAAGAAATAAACACAATAAGGAATCATAACTTTTTAGTCCAATGTATACCTTGATATTATAAAAGAAAATTATCAAGATTAATCACATGGTATCATAACATAAATAATGTGGTATCATAGAATCATGGAATCTAAAGAAATGTGGTAAAAAATATAACATGATATAAGCACGAGTCAAAGATAACTTCAAATACAATATCACATGGTGGAAAAGTCCCATAATGGATTAGGCTTACTCCGTAATCTCATACATGATGCCTCGTCAGACTGAAGCCTTACTCAATTCATTGGAGGACTATCAAGGGACACCCTTCACAACATGTTCATCATTATTTATTCCACATAATTCAAAAAAATCACATGGAATTAAAACATCGATTACCCCTTAAAATAAAATTTATTTCATAATATTGTTTCATATAATAATCAATTGAAATTCATAATTAAGGAATATAATGGATAAAAATATAGCTTGTATGACCCCATTAGTTATATGAATAATAAGGTAGGTGTATATGTTATAAAATATATAAATATTTTACAATCAATCTATAACATCAATGGTTTTATTCATTGATGAAAATGTCTTTAAAATATTTTATAGAAAAAATATTTTTAATAATTCCTTTTTTCATTTTTAAATCACTTCTCCAACATGTAAAAAATTCTTTATTATTATTTAATTTACATAATGTCTCGATTTATTATAAATATAATTCCTATTTTATAATTATTTATTATATTATAATCACATTATATTTATTATATAACACAACACAATATTAATAAATTAATAATGAGTGAAATAATATTTATCTTTAGAAGTAATGGAACATATACTGATAAAATAAAAATTTGACAATTTGAATGGTAATGTGACCCTTATGAATCGTGAACCAGTCAATGTAATATTATCCTCACCAATGATTGTATAATTAAAATTTATCCATCTTATAAGTGTCAATATGATATTATTATATCTTATTATAAGTCAATAAAACATTAAAGAATTATTGATTAAGTATTTATATTTTTCAAAGACATGTATATTTAATTAAAATTTAGTTATTAATTTACTAAATTCAAAGTAAATTTATTTTCATAATATATATTCATAAATAATAATTCTTATGTCTTATGATCATAATATAATTTTAAGAGACCTTAATATTTTTTCAAGCTATTACAAAAGCAGTTTTAATTTTAAAAATTGTATTTTTCAAGTAAAATATGATTTTAATTTAAAATTAAATTCTCATATTTAGAAAATTATTATTAAAAATTTAGTTCATTTTTTAGATTCTACATGTAAAAAAATAGTTAGGGTGAATGTTTGGTATTTTTCTAAAATACCTGATTTTTTTGTGAAAAGTAAAATACGATAATTTACGATAAATGCTAAATAAATGAATTTATGCATCATGATTGATTCATTTATGATGTAATTGGGTAGTATATCTTACTCAAATGATAATTTTACTATTTTTGGTCACAATAATCAATAATATTCGCAGTCGTGAGAAACAATATTAATCTAATGATTAAAATAATCGGAAACCCCTCCTCTCCTCCACTATAAATACCACCTTCTTTACCTCCTCTACTCACACCTCTCAATAAATTTTACTAGTACAAATTATTCTAAAATATCTTCCCATTTTACTCCACCACATAAAACCTCCCTTTATCTCATAAAAATACCAAAACCTCTCACCTAAAGAGGCTCTTAAGGAAGATAAATTCGAGAGGTAAATTACTATTTTCATTTCTTTTATTTTAAATTTCAAGTTCCTTTTCTGTCCTCACCTCCTTTCATCCAAATGATATGATATCATAAGTAAATTAAATTTACTATTTATTATTATAATTTAATAATTGATCATAATCTCTCCATTCCTATTCTTTTATGAAATAAATGAAAACACCATATGTGATGTGTCAATTTATCACATTCAAGGACGACGAGTTTTAAATTTCGTTTATTGTCTTCAATTCTAGTCATGAAACCATTTTTTTTGTTGAAAAAAACTATAATATTTTTATAATGTCTTATTTTAGGTTATGAAATATTTTTTACACATAATATTAATTAATAAAGGAAAATGAGTGTGTTGTGGTCAAATATTGCCAATAAACCCAAACAGTTATCATTTAATTTAATATAATGAATCATCTTAACTCCAAATAAAAAAAAATTATAACCATTTAATAATATATATATATATATATATAATAAATAATAAAATATAACTCCAATTCTCGACATCCATTCTCATATCACATGTTTATCCTTACATGTACATTGTTAAACCAATCATGAAATCCAAGGAACCAAACACTCCCAAACAATGAATTTGACCCTCTTAACCCATCTAAAAGGTAATGAATGAACATAATAAGATTATAATAAATAAATTAAATTTATAATAGGTTCCTTATATATTAATAAATTAATTTAATTTGGCTATCCATTAAATTAAGATCAAGGGAAGATTACCTTCGGACTTAAGTTTAGGGATTATACCAAAACCTCTTTAATTCCTTCATGTTGCTCTATATTTATTTTTACCCAAACGAAGATATACGTTCATTTTGTATGTAAATATTATGAATTCTTATTACATGAACCAAACTCATTTATCAACATCCATTCTTAATTATTTTTTGGTAATATAAATGTTTTAAAGGGGTTTCATCCTCAATACTTCCCAACAAGCAAACTCATTTAAGGGAACTTCCTGAATTCTTACCAATTTTCAGGTACACTATATAATCTGTTTTTAATCCACCATTATTTTTATAAAACCACTCATTTTATTATGAAAAAAATCTTGGTTAAATTATTGTTTTATATAAAATATTATTACCTTTTATGTTTAAAATGACCTTTGATATTTTACATTAACTGTACTAAAATGTTTTAATTATAATGTTTATAAATTTCTCTTTATACATGTTATTACTTCAACATCACACCAAATTTATTATATTTCACTATTATACCTTATTATTTTCCATTCATGATATAATTCCTTTTCTTTAGGCATATTTTTATTATACTATCATTTTTTATGATTTATGATATGATTATGATACCAAATTCTTACCATGGGAAACCCTTTTATTTATTTATGATTGATTATGTATGATTCTATATATTTAATGAATATTAATGAACATGTTATTATGGGTGAAACTAGATAGCACTCTAATGAATTGGGTAAAGTTTATTCTCATGAGATGACATGCACAACGGTATTATCGGTTAGCCTTTACTCATTCTACCATGTGCAGTGGTCTTGGTTGTTAACCTTGACTTGTACTCCTCCATGTGAAAAGAGAATCGAATCATTCTAAAGTAAAGTTTTATGTTTATTTTACATTACTAGGACTCCATTTTTATATGATCCCATGTTTACATGTTTTTATTTCATAAGTTCCATGGATTTTTATAACATTCCCTCTTACCCATGTGTTAATGATTTATTCTTATGTATATTCCCTTACTGTGATTTTTAGCTCTTCCCTTTTTTCATGGCATTCCCATGTTATCCTAATAATATGTATGAGAACAATGGAAGTTAGGATCTCTTTATGAAGATTAAATAGAGAAATATTTTATTTAGTTCCATGTTTTCAGTTTTATGTACCTAGTCTTCCAAGACACTAGAATTTATGATCATTGTCTTGTAATAAGATTATTTGTTATGATTAAAATCATTTAATGATATGTTTAAAAGGATAGGTTCACTATAGTTGGTATTATAGGAAGGTCTAGTTATTTTTTGGAAATTATGAATAGAGCACTTTAATAAAATCCTAAGGGATAAGACAAAGTATAAGAAAAAATCCCTAGATTTTAGTATGTATATAGTAAGTAGTTTATCGAGAAAATACATCCCTATATTAACATGAACAAGTTGATGTGGCTCTGTAAAAAATTTATCTAGTGGTAAAACCCAAAAAACATTGCTTTGAGCTAGACTCGAATGGGAACTAGAGCACAACAATGGGCCTTGTTGCACTCATGGTTTGACACTCCTGGGGGATATGCTTTGGTAAATTCATAATCTCATTATGAACCATTATTAATGGATCAAAAAATGATCCAATAATAATATATGTTACGAAACATATCACAGATAACCATGATTTAAACCTAAGAAATCATATGCTATAATTTACTTTTTCATTACAAGATTATCCTTTTATGTTAAAATTTTCCTTTTATGCTTATTAACTAAGTAGTCAAGACCCTAATTTCACTTTCATTTCTAAGTTAATGGAAGGAAATAGAAGAACATGTGATAAAAATAAATGTTATTGGGAAAGTGAAGATTTACCTAATTAAATTATAAAATATAATAGGAATAGGTTTCCAAAACATCATGAATGTTTTTACTCAGCCAACTCAAGTTATGAATAATAACTGGAATCATGTGGAACACCCTCCTCCTCCAAGGAAAGAAATAGTTTCCATAAAATCATTTATGCCAAAAATACCTCCAATGTTTAATAGATCTTATGATCCCTGCCTTGCAGAATAGTCGATTAAATCCATTGAAATAAAATTTTTTGTCCTCTAGTGCTCAGAAGAAGAGAAAGTCATACTGGTGGTCTAAAGTTTTGATGGGAAAGATGGTCAGTGGTTGACACTGATTAATAATACGACGTCCCATGGGAAAATTAATTCCATGGATTGAGAGAAATTCAAGAAAATATTTTTCACTAAATATTTTCCTTGAAACCTCCATCTCAAGATAGAAATAGAGTTCAATGAGAATAAGTATAAGGAATATGAGTCTATTGAGGTGTGTGGAGAAAACATCACAAGGATCTCAAGATATGCCTTTGGCTTTGCTAGGAACACAAAAAGAATGGTGGATCGCTTCTTTAGAGTACTGGAGATGAGTCTACGCAAATAATTGGTGATTCGTGACATCAAAAATTAATAATAGATTTTCTGTTGTGCCCTTAATTTTTAAATTGAGATAAGAGACTCCTAGTGGTCTCGTGTCCCTGGGGAAAGAAGTGGAAAATTGTGTCTAATATGGGTTCCCCACAAATAAATCCTATGATGGAAAGAAGATAGAACTTCCCACGTGTCAAAATAATGGGAAGAGGTATCCTATGAACTATCTAAAAGGAAACTGGAATTTCTTCAAATGTTAAAGAATTGGACAAATGAATAATAACAACTGAAAGTAAATGAAGAATCCCACTAATGTGGAAGAAGAAATGAAGGTTCAGATCAACGCTCAATATTTAGTGTAGTGTTAAAACTTCAAGGAACATAGTCATTATGTGAAAAAATTCACTATGAAAATGCTCGTCGAAGTAAATCAACAACAACCTCATAGACAACAAGGAAGGTCTTATCCTATCACTACTGTTGAGGTGGAGCCGTAAAACGATGTGGTGAGTGGTATAAAAATTATTATTTCTAGAAAGTGAACGTACTATTTGATTTTGGTTCTATTTATTCTTTCATATCATGCAAGTTAGGTAGAGATTTTCAAAATGTACCTTATGATTTAGAGATTGAGTTGTTAGTGAGAATAGAAAATGGGGAAATTATAGTGCCCAAGGATTATAACTCCTCCCTAGTAAATGTTTTTGGACTGAACCTCCCAAAAATTATTTTCATACTTCCTCTAGTGGAGTTAGATGCTATTTTGGGAAAGGATTGGTTGTCTTTATAGAAATACATCATTAACTGTCAGGAAAAGGGAGATCACTCTTCACACCCAAGATTATCCTCTAATCCTATAAAAGTGTTTGGAGGAAGATGCATCTCCTTTGGAATCATCATATCAAGTGTGTATGATGTTGCCTTTTAATAAAGCATATATTTCTCAAATGACTAAGACAAAGGAGATGAAACTTTTAGAAGATATGACCATCGTGAGGGATTGTAATGATATATTCTCTAATAAATTGACTTATCTTTCTCCTGATCAAGTGGTTGTGTTCTCAATTGATCTTTTTTCTTGTAACCCTACCTATATCAAATACACCTTATAGAATGGCCACTATAGAGCTGGAAGAGCTAGATAAGAATTTAAATGCGAATATGGAGAAGGGTTTAGTATGCCCGAGTGATTTTCCATGGGGTGCACCAGTCCACATTGTTAAGAAGAAGGATAGATCAATGCGCCTCTTTGTTGATTATCATGATCTAAATAAAATCATGATAATGAACATGTATCCATGGCCATGGATAGATTACTTTTTCGATCAGCTTTAGGGGGTAGTTATTTCTCTAAGGTGGACCTTCGGACAGGATATCAACAATTAAAGTTAAAGAAGGAAGATATTCCCAATATTTCCTTTAAAATGATGTATGGACACTATAATTTCATAGTGATGTACATAAGACTCAATAATACTCTATTAATATTCTTGGATTTAATGAATATAGTCATTAGATATTACCTCAAAAAAATTCGGTAGTATTTATCAATGATATTTTGATGTACTCCAACAGCAAGGAGGAACACAAGGGGCATTTGAATACTGTGATAAAGAATTTTTGAAGATATAAACAATATGAAATGTATAGAAAATGTATGTTATGGATGGAGGAAGTATCATTCTTGGGAAATCTTATCACCAACAGAGGGATATATGTGGATGATTCCAAGGTAATGGAAATTAAAGAGTGTCCCTAGATAAAATATTTAACGAAGATATGTAGCTTCCATGGTCCAGATGGGTATTACCGATGATTTTTGGAGAAATTTTCACAATTATTTAATCCCAATGACAAAGCTGACATGATAGAGAGTAATGTTTTTATGTACTGAAGAATGTGAATACAGATTTAAGGAGTTATAAAAGAGGATTATCACTGCGCCAGTACTCACACTCCCAACAAGTGGATAATTTTTTTTGGTGTACATTGATTCTTCAAGGAAATGATATGTCTGTGTACTAATTAAAAATGATAAAGTGATAGCCTACAAATTGAAATAGTTTAAAATTCATGTGATGAACTATCCCAAACATTATATAGATTGGGATGTTTTGATCTTTTCATTGAAAATATGGTGGCATTATCTCTATAGGGAGACAAGTGAGATATATAATGATCACAAGAGTCTCAAATATATATTCACATAGAAAGAGATTAATATGTGTTATAAAATATGGTTATATATTATCAAGGATTACTACTGCTCAATCCACTACCATCCTAGAAAGGAAAATAAGGTGGTAGATGCTCTAAGTAGAATGGTTCCTACATCTTTATCGATGATGAGAGTTGAGAAGGATCCAATCTTATTATATTTTTATAGGATGTAAATTTGAATCATTAAGGGAGGAACATCATCCATCCTTTCTCATATGTTTTCTCAACCATCCCTCTTGGAGAAAATAATGGATGCTAAAATAAAAGATGTGTAAATGATGAAAAGGGTCGAATCTATTATAAATGGAAAATTCTATGAGTTCAAGATTGATGAGGATTGAGTTGTAAGATTTGGTCCATGAATATTGGTATCATCTGATCTAGAGATAAAGAAGGAGATTTTGAATGATGCACATAGCTCAACTGTCTCTATTCACCAAGGGAAGATAAACATGTGTCGAGATCTTCGAGAGAACTTTTTGTGGGGTAATATGTAAAAGGAGATTACTGAAAATATATCAAATTTCCTTATATTTAAATAAGTGAAGGCTGGAAGAAAAATGTATAGTGGATGATGCAACCACTATCCATACCAACATGCGAGTGGAAGATCAATACCTTGGACATTGTCACTAGACTTCTAAGTAAATCCATAGGAAAAAATGAAATATGGGACATCTTGGATCATCTTAAAAAGATATCTCATTTTATCACAATTCAAGAGGACTTTACTTTGGATTATATTATGTATATATACATCAAATAATTGGTAAGGGTGTATGGGGTATCACTATAAATTGAATCTAATTGAGATCTGAGATACACCACAATGTTTTGGAAAAATATCCTACATGGTCTAATAACTGAGCAGAACATCCATATGGCCTATCATCCTCAAACATAAATCCAATATGAGTGTACTATTCCTACACTAGAAGAAATTTTGAGAGCATGTTATATAGACTTTAAAGGAGGATGGGACCAATATCTTCCACTAGTCAAATTCTCCTACAACAAAAGTTTCCAATCCAACATCCAAATGGCTCCATATGAATCCCTTAATGGGAAAAGGTGCAGAACACAGTCATGAAGGGGTGATGTTGGTGAGAATAAGCTACTAGGACCTAAAATGGTCCAGTAAATGGTGGAGAAGGTAGAAACCATTCAATATCACATCAAGGTAGCCCAAAACCGAAAAAAGAGATATGTAGACAATTATTGATAAGACTTTGAGTTTAAAGTTGGAGACATGGTATTCCTCCACATATCTATATGGAATAATATCATTGGGTTTGGGAAGAAAGGAAATATATGTCTCAGGTACAACATACCTTTGATATTCTTGATCGTGCTAGAGCTAAGGAATATTTACATTCACTTCCACCTACCATGTCTAAAGTACACGATGTTTTCCATATATCCCTCTTAAGGAAGTACATACCATATCCTTTACATGTACTCTCTTCAAAGACGTTATAGTCAGAGAATGGTCATTCTTAAAAGGAGTATCCAATAAAGATCTTGGATCGTAGAGATAAATTTCTATGCAACAAGACTACACACTTGGTCAAATTACTATAGCAGAACCATAAGTATGAAGACACAACATGGAAACTGGGGGAAACAATGAAGTAAAAGTACCCACATCTATTTATGACTTAGAATGTAATATGAAATTTTGAGGAAATTTTTTTATAAGGGGTATAAGAATGTAATGACACAATGTTTTGTCCATAGAATTACCTTCTTATAATTATGTATTATAGAAGTTAAGGAACATATACAAATGAAAAAATAACTTAACCTTTTGAATACTAATGCGACCATTATAAATAGTAAAACAAAAAATTTAATAGTAACCACACCAAATAAATTATAAATAAAATTTAACCATCTTATAAGTATAAATGTGATATTATTATATCTTAGAATAAGAAAATGAATATTTTAAAAATTATTGATTAAGTGTGGGTGTTTCGGTAATTCATCTATATTTAATTACAATTTTGTGATTAATTTAATAAATTAAAAGAAACATTATTTAAAAAAATTAATTTATAAATTGTTATTTTCATGACTTATAATCATAATAAAAGTTTATGAGACCTTAATTAATTTTTCAATGTGATAAAAAAGCATTTTGAATTTTAAAATTTGTATATTTCAAGTAAATTATGATATTAATAGAAAATTAAAATTATCTATTTTAGAAAGTTATTTTTGAAAAATGGAGTTTTTTTTAGATTATATATATCAAAAAATGGTTAGGGATATTTTTTTTATTTTTTTAAAAAAATTAAATTTTTTGTTAAAAGTAAAATATGATAATTTGGGATAAATGCTAAATAAATTAATTTATGCATCATGCTTGAGTCATGGATATTGTAATTGGATTGTGGTTTGAACTCAAATTCCTTATTTAAATTTTTTTGTCACAATAATCAAAATTATTCATAGTCGTGAGAAAAAATATTAAACTAATGATAAAATAATGGGAAACCCCACCTCTCATCGACAATAAATATGACCCTGCTTTACCAACTCTCCTCACAACCATCAACCCTTGTTCCTAGTTGAACTTCGACTCAAATATCTTCCCATGATCCTCCCCCACGCGTATAATCTATTGGTCTCATAAAAATACCAAAGCCTCTCCCCTAAGGAGGATCTCAAAGAAGATAAATTCAAGAGGTAAATTCCTCTTTTAATTTCTTTTATTTTCTTTTTCATGTTCCTTTTCAATCCTATTCTCCATTCATCAAAAAATAATGATAAATCCATTACCATACATGTACTAGAACATTTTATGATATTTGAAAAATTAATCATCATCTCTCATTTCCCATCCTTTTATACTAGAAATGAAAACACTATCCGAGATATGTCAATTTATCACATTCAAGGATGATGTGTTTTCAATTTATTTTACAGTCTTCAATTCTGGTCATAAAATCATTTTTATTTTTTAAGCAGACAATAATATATTTATTATGTCTTATTTAAGGTTATGAATTATTTTTTACTCTTGATATTAATTTATAAATCAAAATGAGTGCACTATGATAAAAAAACCAATTAACCAAAATGGTTGTCATTAAAGTTTTATATAATGAGTCATATTCCCTCCAAATAACCAAATAAATTTTATTAAAATATAATAATAATTATGATCTATAATAACATATAACTCTAATTCTGGACAACCATTCTCATCTTACACATTTATCCATACATGTACATTAGCAAACCAATCATGAAAACCAAGGAAACAAACACTCCCAAACAATGAAATTGAACCTTTTTACACATCAAAAATGTCATGAATGAACATAATAAAGTTATAATAAATAAATTACATGTATAAGAGGTTATTTACATATTATCTAATGAATTTAATTTTGTTATACATGATATTGTGATCAAGGTAACAATAATGTTAGACTTAAGCTAATGGATTTTACCCGAACCTCAGTTATTCTTTTGGGTTGATCTATATTTGTTTTTACCCAAATGAAATTATATGTTATTTTTATGTAAATATTATAAATTCTTTTTTACATGGTCCAAAAATATTTATCAAGTTCCATTCATCATTCTATTTCAGGGATAAATATGTTTTATGTGGTTCCCTCCTCAATACTTCCTGATATGTCATCCCATTTGAGGGAACTTCCCGAATTATTACCCATTTTCGAGTACACTATATAATATATTTTTAAGAAACTATTATTTTTATATAACACAAATTTTTATTACGAAAACCATAATGGTTCACTTTTATCTTTATATAAAATATTATTCACTTTTCTATTTAATGTGACCTTTTATATTTTCCTTTAACTGTAATAAAATTTTTTAATTATAATATTTATTAAGTACTCTTTTTACATGTTATTACATCATGTTTAAATAAAATTTAATAATAGAATCTGATTCTACCCTATGATTTTCCATTCATGATATATTTCCTTTATTTCATGGACATTTTTATAATACTCTTATTTGTTATTCTTTATGACATGATTATGATACTCAATTCTTACAATGGTTAACACTTATGATTATATATTATTGATTATGTATGATTATATATGTGGAAATAATATTCCTCAAATTGTTATGATGTGTTCACCTGGATAGGGCTCTAATTAATTGGGTAATGTTGAGTCTCATGATATGTTATTTAGAGTGGTCTTGGTCGTTAGCCTTGACTCATAAAGCAATGTGCAACGGACTTTGTGGCTAACCTTGACTTTTGATTCTATATGTGCAACAAAAATTGACTCGTGCTAAAGTCTTGTTTTGTGATGCGGAAACATTACTATGACCCCATGTTTATATGATCACCTATTTATATGTTATGATTCCATATTTTCTATGCTTTTTTATAACATGCCTTCTAACCCATGTGCTAAGGCATTATTCGTATGTTTATTCCCATAAATTGATTTTTAGCTTATCCCTTTATTAATGTTATCCCTAGGTTATCATATAAATATGTATGAACACAATTGAAGTTTAGTTCTCTTTATGAAAATTAAATAAATACAATTTTTATTTAGTCCTATGTTTTTAGTTTTATGTACCCAATATTTAACGCCACTGGACTTTACGATCCTTGGTTTGTAATATGATGCTTTATTATGCTTAAAATCATATATTGATATGTGTAAGAGGATAGGGTCACTCAAAATAAATTATTTAAAAATTACCATGGAAACATATGATGTAATCATAATATAATTCATTGGTATTTATGGTTATTAATTTCCTACATGCTATAAAAGTTAAAAAACATTTTTTTTTCACATTATTATATAAAATTTTAAAAGTACCGCATTCAAAAAATTATTATAATTTTACTTTTAATAAATTTTAAATAATTAATCAAGGGTAAAAATTCCTTAAATAAATCATTTTTATAATAGTAAAAATATTCTTTGATTTTTTTAGAATGCAATGATGTACAAGAAAAATAATTTTTGACTCAAGAGGGAAATGAAGACAACTTTTCTCACAAAAGTTTTTCAATAATTTTAGGTAAAAAATAGAGTTACATGGTATTATTATATGAAAAAATAATAAAATAATAAATTAGGATAAAATTAATTGGTTTTTTATAAAACAATCAAATAATTTCCTATAATTATAATTCAATAATAGGCAATCCCGATTAAAATGAGATTAAAACATAAACCCTTACTGATTCGCTAACATTAGAATTATAACTCCCATTAAGGAAGTAAATTTAATTTAATATAAAATACCATTTACTATTATTTATTCATAAAATAATATGTAAATTATTTGTATATGAAACTTTTAAAATAAATTAGGAGTATAAAAGGATATGTGTCACAATGAAGGAAGCTTTGTGGTAAAACTATACCTTGAGTCCCGAAATGTTGTGTATATCTTTATATCATTTATAATAAAATTATATAAATAATATTTTACAATAAGAATATTTTACTTGTTTAATACCATATAATTAATACATTTTATTCATTTATTTTAATGATATTTTTAATTACTTATTCAGTTAAGTTTACATTGGGTATTTTGAGGATGGTTAGTTCATGATTTGAAAATGGTAATAGTGTGTTGAACATGGTCAAAGGGTTCATTATTAAATCATATCCAGAATAATAATAATGAAATAATTATAATTTTTATATATCAATTATATATTTATAAAAAATCATGAAATAATTTTAAAAAAATGAATTGTGTTATAATCAGGGAGATAGTAGTCTCTACAAATGCTTGAGTGCCATTTAGATTATTTAAAAATAAAAATGTAAATAAAGTAATAGTATTTTTTCACATATAATGATACATATACCCTAAATATCATAATATTTATTTATATACACATATATATACCTCCTTGGTATGTGTTAATAAAAAATGAATCACAACGTTTCATGAGGTGGTAGTCCACCATACACATGATTGATTATTTCCTTTTATAATGGATGGTAAGGTAAGAATTTATATTATAATTCAGTTTTAAATAATGATTAAAATTTCATGAAAAAGTATATATAAAAATTAAATCAATTAAAATTAATATATATGAGATTTTATGATGAAAAATGAATTACATCAGTTTATGAGGCGGTAGTATGTCGTACAGATGATTGATGGTTTCATTTCTCAATTGATAGAAGATGAGATGGATAAATATTATTTAATAAAATAAAAAATTTATTATATATAATATAAATAGGTTATTATAATTTAATTTTTAATAAATAATTGAATGTGCAAAAAGAAGAATTAAAAACATGGATCTTAGTGGAGAATATTACCTTCGCTTGGAAAAACATCCATTGGATATCCTGTTAAGGACCCTCAAGATGGTATTTCTGAAATACTATAATATAAATAATGTTGATAAGGATGTTGGAGAGATATTATGTATGGTATGGGTCAATCTCAAATGATTTATATTTGTGAATAAGTGAGGAGATTATATTCCCTTTTACTATTGCGGAGGAGTGACATTTTGCAAATTTCCAAAAATTATTCAATAATGGGATATCACTCACAACTAAAGAACCTTCCCAAACTTAAAAATAATTAGTTGGATGGGAGATATGGTTAATAAAAAATTCCAAAATTCCAAAACAAACATGATTTAAACATGTAAATCTATTTACCTCTTTAGATTAACCCCTAGTAAAATGGAATTATCGTTAACGATGGTAAGAAAATTAGACTATTCATTCTATTTATTATGATAAAAAATGAACATGAAATTAATGTATAGTATTATTTAATCTAATTAAAAATATTTATTCCATTTTATAAAAATAAATTCTCGTAAGTGTTAGATTTTAACTTAAAATTATACCTACTAATGTGTCAAAAAATTATTCTTTCATAAATGTGTTTTTAGTAAAATGGATAAACTAATTTTAACTCTATGAAAAAAAATCATCATTATATAAAAATCGATTCATATAAATATATTTATAATAAATTAATTTCATTAAAATATGAAAATTATAATTGTTATTTTAATTAATGAAAATATATAATATTTATAATTATAAAGAAAGTTTGCAGAAAACATTGGTTTTAAACATAAATATTAACTGATACCAAAATCATGAAAAATGATTATTAAAAAAATACGTTATTAAAAATAAAACTTTAATATTTAAATTTATGTGAAATTAAAAAATATAAATAAATTTTCAATTAATTAATTTAATGAATATAAATTGATGTATATGAATTATCTGTAACATTCACTATTTATTAAAATAATTAATAATTTGAAAAGAAATCCCAAAATTTCCCTCTAAGTTAATACTGATATGAAAAATCAAATAATTTGTTCATTTTATGAAATTAATTTTCCTAAATTCCATAAATTTATTATAATATTTCTCGTAAAAAACAATAATATTCATTTTTTATGGATTCTGGTTTTTTATAGAACAAAAAATCACTGTTATAAGTTTATTTTCTATTTATTAAAAATTTATAAATAAATTTACATTTTTTAGGTGAATTATATATACCATAATGTATTTAATACTATTCATGCCTCTTAATTTAATGGCCATGTAATAATGTTAATATTCTTTTCAGGTCATTTAAACATGGTGTTGTGTGTCATATATGCTATTAAACATTATGTTCATATTTTAAAAATCCTAGGGGTATTTATTCGACTCCCATTCAATAAATTGAAACCTCAAAATATTATCTTGTACTTCATAATCAGGTTCTTGAAATTTTAAAATTCTATTATGGAGACCCCACATCAAAAAAATGGTTAATAAAACATCCTCTTAAAATTAGTGAAAGGGAGATTAAATAGAAATATAAAATAACAAAAAAAATGTTTCAATGTAATGATAACATTATAATGATGGAAAAATATATTTTAATATATGATCAATTTAGGACATAAAGTAATACCCACTTTTAAGATAAATAAACCATAAATTTATAGTAGATGAATAAAATTATTATATTATGATCCTTTTCTGAAATATAAAAGATAATTTCCCTATCTATAGTAATAATAAAAGGAAACATACTTTCTTGAAAATTATGATTTCATCCTTTAATCATTTTCACCAAAATATCACCAGTTTCTCTAAATAATGATTACTCAAGAAGACTTTTTATATTAATGAAGCACTAAAATTAAACTCTAACGGTTCTCATGCTTCAACAAAATAATATCAAAATATTCCTATTGTATTGAGAGAGTAACCAAAACTAGGTATGGTTTTCATAAGGCATGATAATTCAAAAAATGAATAAACTACCATATCAATCGCTAAATCCAAATTTCATATAATATCTTTCAAAAAAACCTACTTTTTAAATAACCGCAATATATAGGGACTTGATTATTTTCATTCCAAATAATGTTACATTCTATTTCACATCTTATAAATAAAGGTTACATATATCCCAACCCAATGAAACATAACCCAAAATTTCATTAATAAACTCAAAAATAATAAAAAATTTTAAAAAATATATTTCCAATATTATGTTCCCCAAAATCAGATTAATATTTATTCATCAAATATTTTAAGTAAAAATTATGTCATACTAACCAGAACATCATTTAGTCTATTGGTAGTAACTCCAACCCTGTCTCCCTTTGTTTTGGGATCAATCCTTGCATCATTGCCGGATGTGAATAGTTGCTTCCAATCCTGTGAGTATTTGATTTCTTATGAGACTAAACAAAACAAAATTTATAATCATATTCATAAATCTCCTTGATTCTATAATGTTTTTAATATTAAGATTAAGGTCATACAAAATCAAATTGGTCATTATATAAATTTTTTTACCTCTAAGATTTTTTTATCGAAATCATTCATTCCCACAAAATAAAATAATTTTAATTGACTATAATTACCCTAACATCAATAAAATTTCAATTATTATATATTTTTTAATCTAGATTATTTTCATAAAATATAAACTTACCATTAAATCACCTTTCTATTTCATCATTTCCTTTCCACATAATATTCCAAAACCTAGATAGAAAAATGTTGTAGAACGGTTATTAAATGTTTCATGATTCATATAAACCTAATAACTTTAAAAACCATCAACAATATGATTGTTGAATCCTAAAACCTAATTAGTTAAATAATTCAACTTATATGATTTTCATTGAATTATCCTATATTAATTAATCTAGGTATTATGTAATTTAAAAGGAAAATGATCATGTTTCTTACATCTTAAACATATAATAGTTAGTGGCTCCTTAGTTTGAACTTTACTTCCCCACATCTTGTTAATAGGTCACATTATATTTCTTTAGTAATTAGTTGTGTTTTTCCCTCCTTTCTCAAATATAAATAATATTCTAGTTACTTCATGTAAATTTCCCTGGTCCATTATTATAAATTTTTTACATGTATGAAATTGTATATTTTATTTTATACCATCTTTTTCACTTGAACATACATGATAATCCTCCCTTATATTAATTGATGTGTTATAAAATTCAACAATATTATAGTTTTTAATCATAATAATAGATATCTCGTTAGGCATGATCACAATATTTCTAACTAATATTCTCATTAGTATAGGAATATTTTTAGGGAAATCATTACATTCCACCTAAATTTTTAATTGGAATTATTCATTACAATTTCCATCATTAACTAAATAGAATAAAATTAAAAATATAAGAATGAATTTTTCATGAACCATCCTCTGGGGACCATGCCTTGACTACCCCAAGCTCGCCTCCCAGAGGCTAGGCCCTAAAAACTAGCACTGAGTAGTAATATCCCACAAGTGGGAGTAATTTTCTCAAGTACCTTTACGCACACACCCATCTCCAAGAAAAACCTAAAACTGAAAATAATAAGTAAACATGGATGAAAACCACTAAGAAAACCCACTCTTTGTAAGGTATAAAACTAAAAGAAATGGGTCCATAATAAAATCCCAACTGAAATAGAAAAGTATAAGCTCCTAAATCTCATCTACAGAAAATACTACCCGAAGGGTAGCTATAGTAAGTAGCCTAAATGTTGATAAAGAATACCATATCCTTCAGGTCACCCTAATGAACCCCTATCTCTAACCCACCATGGACACTTTCAAATCTACTAATCATTTTCACAAGACGAGACACATACGGGAGAAGCCCATGTAGAGGTGAGTAAAACAATACTCAGTAGGGACCCCAAACCATAAAGGAATTACAAAAAGTAAAACCCAAGGAATCACATGATTTATACCACAAATAAGATCACTAATAAATACAACAAGTAGAATAAAAAATTGGTACTTGAAGTGTAGCCTCTAAAAAGTATAATCAACAGAGTCACTAGAGTCATCTCACACCCTGTATAAGTCTACGGTATAAAAAATTTTTGTAATAGGAATCCACTATACACTCAAGTAGTAATATATGGAGTGTTGGTAACACACTGAGTGTTGGTAACAAATGGAGTGTCAGTACCACACGATTTTTAGCTAACACACGGAGTGTAGATAACACATGAAGTGTTGTTAACACATGGAGTGTAGGTAACACCCATAGTGTAGGTAACACATAGAGTGTAGGTAAAACACATAGTGTAGGTGACACACGAAGTGTCTTAAACGACTAGTGGACACACACCCTAGTGGGACAGGGGATTACTAACTTAGTCTTAGTAATACACAAAGTCTAGATAAGACCCATAGTATAGGTATGACACGCAGTCTAGGTTATCACATAACCTTTATGTCGTAGTTAGCCATAGGATTCCATCCTTATCACGCTTGTTCAAGGAGTACCTCATCCTAGAGCCAATAGTATATATGCTAACATCCATGAAAACTCAATTAGAGTATCTCAAAAAGGATCGCCTCATCACAAGGGTCACAACACCACAAATAGCTCGTCAAATGGATAAACAGTTTGAGAGGTATGGGCATTTGAGTAAAAGGGGGTTGATTGGGTCCAGACCCAACCTGGCCCGCCCCAACTAGGTCCAACCCACTGGCTCTAGCACAAACTGCTAATGTTGGCTGGTTCATTTTCCCAGGATGTAGGGGGTTCCTTTTCCCCACCAGTTCAACACGGCTGACCGTAGCATTAATTGTGGTCGGTCGCTTCGTGAACCACCCTGCAAGGGTTGTCGTGGGGTCCCATCACGGTCCCTCTGGACCGAAAATCTTTGTTATGTGATGTGGCCTCCTTTCGTTTCATGACATGTCCCCTAGGGACCATTCCATTATTACCCCAATCCCTCCTTCTATAGGCTTGGGGTTGGCGACTAGCACCGGAAAGGAATATCCCAAAAAAGGAAGGCATTGCCTTTAAACGTGTACACACAGAGACCAAGTACACAACAATAGCAAACCAAAAAAAAACAACTGTAGATAGTAAATGATTAAACTAAAAGTAAAAAGGGCCAGTAAAAAAACCCAACTGAAAAAAAGTACAGAAAATAGAAAAACATGCTTCGGAGGACTTCCACCATGGATCCAACCTAAAGGGTAGGTACAACTCGTCGTCTGTCGTCGATGTAGGTTCTAGGCGTAGTGGAAGTGTGGTTGTGAAGGAAACCAACATTTATTTTTACCATGATCAATGTTTATTCTGGGATCAATAAAACAGTGAATTCTAGTCTCCAATGAATAGAATCACAGATTTAGATAAAGAAGGAAGATGCCCAAAACCTTTAGAGAGGATCTTGCACATCATGTTTATAATTAATTTAATTAATTTCATAAAGGAAAATAATACCTGGATCTTTTGTATTTTCTTAATTGATGATTTTTATCATTTGGAATGTCCCATCCAGATTATCTTGTTGTGCTTGTAATTATCCAAACAAGAATCCCTCTAGAGGTGATCCACATGTGCTATGATGTCCTCCGATAGACACCGCTCGTTCTCTGGGTTCTAGTGTGGTGAAGCGAGTGTCTTTTGTCAGATGTTCTTGATTGCTTGTTCTTTGTCCTTGATGAACATCTCTCACTCTTGAGAATGGTTGGAAGAGTATTCAAGGGGGAAATTTTTTGTTGCAACAATTCTCAATTCACCAAGTGTACAATTTGGTGTCGTGTGGTGTTTGGCATAATAGGAGTACTTATCTATTTATATGCATGGAACTTCAGTTATAATATTTAATTGCATAATATCAATTAAATACATTCATGATCTTAGAGAAAAATCATTCTCATAATAATAGAACAACTTTATTATTTATGGTGCACCAACTTTCACAAAATGGAATTATAAATAAAATTCCACGTCACAAAATAATAGTACTGTCATTATTATATTAACTTGTTCCAAATAGTTAAATAATTATTTACCATCTTGAAAATAATTATTTTACCACCAGACCAGCCTTCGTCCGCTCGAACTCCACTTCCATTTATTGAACACATGAATAAATAAATAAATTATTTATTCACTTAAAAAAATTTATTTAAAAAATAGTAAATAAATATTTATTAAATGTTCTATAAAATAAATAAATATATTATTTAATTTTTTCAATCATTTTAACTTGAATAAAATTATTCCATGGTATTGAGAATAATATTTATTTCATTAATTGAATTCAAATAGAATTTAACTGAGACTACCCAAAGCACATAGTGTGTGACGCTATAGGAATATTTCTCGTTGGCATTGGGTGGGATTACCTAAAGTCCAAGAGTACTATCTTGAAATGGGTAAAGGCACCCAAGATAAAGAATGTAATGTCGCAAGAATGACATCCACATACAAATTCTCACTATGTAATATAATCCCTTTGTCACAATATCTTATCAAGAAGGTTTCATGATAGTGTCATCAAATTTTATGCTTGATACATCGTTCATTAGAAACCTGAAATAAACTCATAGTTACACCATGGACATGGAATTTCATGAAACAGTTCTATTTCAATCAAAGGGACAAGATATTAACTTCCTTAAATAGAACAGAAAAATCCTTCTTCGACTTATCCATTAATAACATGTCACTTTTGACGCACCCAACGTACCCTACTTTCCGCCAACTGTCTGCATGATGATTTTCATTAGTAAATCAAAGTGCGAGAGTCGTGACATGTATTAATGATATTATTAAAGTCTAAGGATAATTACCCATGCATGAAGATAGAAATATTTGATGACAAAAAAACATGCAGAATTCCTACCGGTGGGTCTGTTCTCATAATCCCTTGTCTTGGAGATTACCAAGTGTGAACTTCATGAGAGGAAGTCTCATATGCTTACGAGTACCTACATTGGAAAGTCTGCATGCTATGTTTCCCATCATAGTATGTCATCCAACCGTAGAACTATATTTAAGAATATTTTTATAGCATTTCAAGGTTCTCCTCATAACGGGGAACTGCCATGACCGTATAAATGAAATAAATACTCTAGGACATTATTACATCATAGTAAAGAATAAGAATGAAAAATATGTAAAAATATGTTTAATATTTTAATACAATAAATTCACATGTAATCAAAGTACAACCAGTTGGTTCTAGGACACTAACTCTTACAAACTCCCACTTGGACTAGAGAAAACTACCTACGACATTCAGTTCACTAGACCTCACATGGTGATCATGTTTCTTCTATGTTAAGGCTTTAGTCAAGGGGTCTTCCATGTTGTCTTATGTGAAAATACTACTCCCTGCAACTTCAAATCTCTGAGAAAAACACATCAAGATATGATACTTCTGAAGTATGTTCTTCATCCGCTGATCTGACAGTGGCTCTTTTGTGAGAGCCACCACTACATTAATATCATAGTGAAGTGTGATGAGATCATTATTTTTATGTATCACATCTAGCTTCTAGACAATTCTTTATGTCCAAACTCCATCTTCAACTGCCTCAGAATCTGCGATATACTCGGACTCTGCTATAGAATCTACAACCACACTCTACATTGAGCTCTTCCAGATCACTACACCTCCATTCCAAGTGAAGATGTATCTTATTTGGGAGTTCTTGTCATCTTGATCAGTCTAGAATATATCATCTTAATATCCTCTTATGACTAGTTACTCATCTCCTCCATAAACTATGAACATATCCTTAGTACGCCTCAGATACTTTAGGATAGCCTTGACTACCATCCAATAGAGTTCACCTGGGTCATCTTGATATCTACATACTGTACTCAATTCATAGTTTACATAAAACCTAGTACATAACATGGCATATATGACTGGACCAATCTCTGATTCATATAGATTCCAAGCCATTATCTTTCTTCCCAAATGTGTCTGAGGACACATTTTCTTGGAAATATGAATGCCATGTGATTATAGCAACAATCCCATCATGTATTGTTCCATACTGGATCTCTTCAGTATCTTATCAATGTATGTACTTTTACATAGGCCCAAAAATCTCTTGGATCTATCACGATAGATCTTGATCCCAAGAATATATGATGCCTCAATCAAGTCCTTCATGGAGATGCATGGATTCAACCATGCCTTAATAGACTGTAAGAATTATATCTAATTTCCAATAAGTAATATGTCATCAACATATACTATTAAGAAAATGATTTCACTCCCACTAAACTCTTTTTAGACACAAGTCTCACATTCATTGCTAATAAAACCTAATTTCATTATGGATTCATCATAATGAATGTTCCATGACCTGAATTCTTTCTTTAATCCATAAATGGATTTCTGCAACTTGCATACCTTATTGGCATCCTGTGGATTCATAATACCTTATGGTTGTGTCATGTAGACATCTTCATGAATGATCCCATTACGGAAGTCTATTTTGAAATCTATTTCCCAAATCTCATAGTCATGATAAGAGGAAATGTCCAATAGAATTCTGATGGATTTTAGCATTGAAACTGGTGAAAAGGATTTGTCGTAGTAAATACCTTGATGATGTTTGAACCCTTTTACAACCATTCATGCCTTATATGTGCTGACTTGTCCTTCCATATCCATTTTCTTCTTGAATACCCATTTGAAACCAACATTATTTACATCAACTAGAGGATCTACCAAAATATGTACTTGGTTTTGGTACATGGGATCCCTTTCATAATTCATGGCTTCTTGCCACTTGGAAACATCTGTTCTACTTAATGCTTCCTTATAGGTCATAGGATCATTATTATCAACTAATAATGAGTCCCCATCCTCATTAAATAGAAAACTACACCATTATTATTCTCTATCCTCTATTGTACTCCTACACAGCTCTTATGTCTCAGGAATAGTTCTTTCTTCCACGAGGCATTGTGGAATCTATTCTTGTACCAACTCTTGTGTACCATGAGCCTCAACTTAATCGTAGTCTATCTCTCAACCACTATCTATTTTGGATATGTGCTCCATCTCAAGGAATATGGAATGTCTTTACAGTATAACCTTTTGTCTGATGGGTTGTATAGTTAATATCTTCTTGTTTCCTTAGGGTATCTTAAAAAGTTACACTTCGTGCCTCAGTGTGAAAGTTTGTTATCTGAAGAGTCCATAACAAATGCATCTCTTCCCCAGACATGTAAATTCAATAATATGGCTTTCTTTACACTCCATAACTCGTATGAAATACCATTTGTCGGTTCAGTTGGTACTTGGTTTATTATGGGTGTTTTTGTTTGTAACTCATATCCCCAAAAGTATAATGTTAGACTCGTATGACTCTTCATTAGTCTCACCATATCCAACAGGGTGTGGTTCCTCCTTTCACTCACACCATTCCACTGCTTCGTGTATGGAGGTGTGAGTAGGGATGGGATCCCAAACTCCCGTAAGTAATCAATGAAGTCTTGATTAAGATATTCTCCACCTCGGTCTGAGAAGAGTTTCTTAGTCTTCTTACCATGATGATTCTCAACATAATTCCTGTATTCTTTGAACTTATAAAAAGAATCTAACTTATTCCTCATTAAGTATATATATACATATCAACTAAAATCATCAGAAAAAGTTATGAAGTATGAGTACCCTCCCTTGCTTCAACTAGAAATGGTTAACACACATCAGTATGAAACAATTCAAGAAGTTTTTTCCCCTTTGCCTTTCCCACTAAATAGGGATTTGGTAATTCTTCCTTGTAAACATGCATGACATACACCATGTGGTTTTAGTTCAAAAGAATCTAAATATCCATCTTGATGTAACTTAGTAAAGTGATTCTCAATTACATGTCCTAGCCGGTGATGGCGATGTTGGGTGTGGTATGAATCATGTAAATTATATTTTTTATCAATTTCCATTACTTGGTTTGTGTAATACAACATGTAAAGACCATTGTATAAATGTTCCCTACCAAAAAATGCAATATTTGTAAGAGAAGAAACATTAATTTCAAAACATTAAAACAAATCCAAATGTATCTAATATGGATAGAGAAATAATGTTTTTAGTAAGAGATGGAACATAATAAAAACCATTTAACAACAAGATCATCCCAATCAGCAATGTGAGGTGGTAGTCCCCAATAGCTACAGCAGAAATTCTTGCTCTGTTGGTTACTCGTAGATCTTCCTCCCCTCGGTCAATCTCTTTTAATCTACATGGTTCATGTATTTGGATACATATGTGAGCACTAAAATCTATAACTAATTAAACATTTGTAGAAATAGATAGATTTCATTCAATAAAAAATGCACTTGAAGATTCCCCTTGTTTCTTAGGCTGGGTGCAGTTATTCTTCTAGTGAGCCATCTTTCCACATGCAAAAAAATAGCCTCATGCTCCCTTGACCCCACATTGATCTTCCTTTTCATGGAATTTCGTGAAGAATCTTTAGGCTTAAATATCTTCTCCTTCCCTTTACTCTTATTGACAATAAGGACATAAGACTTTTCGCGCTTCATATCATTGTCCACATGGTGAATGAGGATAAGAAGATCATATAGAGATTTCTAAATGTTTTTCATATTGAAATTGACAACAATTTTAGAGAATCTATGAGGGAGTGATGCGAGAATGAGATCAGAGCCCAGTTCTTCAGAGATTTTAAACCCTAGAACTTCTAGTCCCTCAATGTAGCCAATGAGATTGACTACTTGAGGGACAATTAGGGCACCTTATCCAAGATTACTCTAAAAGAGTGCCTTAGAGATATCAAACATTTCCCGTCTTTCTCTCTCCCAATAAAGACCAGAGAGGTTCTCAATCATTTTATAAGCATCCATGTTTTCATGAGACTTCATGAGCTCACTAGACATTGATGGTAGCAGTAAACATTGTAAGTCTACCGCTTCATTCATATGTTTCTCATAGACCTGTAAATCCTCATCAATCACCTCTTTGGTAGGTGGATCAAGTAATGTTGACTCAATCATGTAATACTTCTATTAATGGCATAGGATAACCCAAAGGAATCTAAACAATTCCTGGATGTTACTGCTAGTGAGGATGTTGTCTTTATCCCGAATTTATTGTAGGGATAGTTTTTTTGATGAGTTTTTCATTTTTATTCTACAATTAAAAGAGAAGATAATTAGTCTTTCATGATTACATTTTATATGAAATAATAAATTTTATTATGTCTCCCACTATTTTATCAAGTCCCAATATCCCTCACCATTGAACTCGGAATGTCCAGTTTTCATGATATTCTAGTGGAAAGGATCCATATTCCTCTTCTCATAACCCCAATAAGGGTTGGTCAATCTTTTAGAATGTATTTAGGTAGGCAGTTCTTTGCCAACTGCGGTCTTGTAGCTTCTTAATCTGTTGAGTGGACTCCCCAATCCTAAAATCATGACTTTGGATTTCCACAACCCATGACTCCAATATTACACCAAGTCTAACAAGGGATACTCCTCTTGATGTAATATTTTTTAGTCAACCATAAACCTTTCATATGTTATTCATATATAAAAGTATGTGTCCCAACAAGGGTTGGTAAAACATGTAGTTTTGTTGAGTTTTTTCCTTAATCAAGTAACAGAAGGCTTGGTATGGCTTAAAATTTTATTTGAGTAATTTTTATATCTTATGTGTGAATTTCATATTATCATTATCACGTTATTTTTAATATGAAGTGGAATTTACTTAAGTGATTAACCATGTCTTGATAATATTTACGCATAAGTCTGATTTATTTTAGTTCTATCTTACATGATTGTGTAATTCATTAGTTATGTGATCGTGAAAACACATCCATAATGATAAACCATGAAACTAACAGAAATAGAAATAATGATAATGATATTTTCTAATGGTTAGTTTATCTAGTAGTTGATAAACTAACCCTGACCTAGAAGAGAAACATCTTGGACCTTTTGGGTTCATGTTTATAGCTTTCCACATGTCCACCTCTGTATCTCCTGGGGTTGGTTTCATCTCAGATCTAGCTTGAACCGCCTCCCCTATCTTGGGATTTCCATCCATTACATATTCCCTTTTTTTACTCACATGCATGTGAGGGTTAAAAAGGGTTTTACATAAAAGAATCCTTGGGCACACATTCCTTACATAATAATGAGAAGAGGTGGCTCGCAGGATAAACAATTTAATTTAAATAAATAAAATAAAATATACCAACTACATAAAAATGTCATGGTCTAGCACATGATCATCCATACATGCAACTATGTTTACACATAAATAAAACTAGCATTAAACTCTTTAATTGTTCTTTTTTTAGTAAAATCACGCTCGAAAAAATTAATTATCATATTAATTAATCAGTCCTTTTATCTTATACCATTTTTCTAATTTTAGTTGAGTTTCTCATATTTATGAATTTTAAACAACTAAATTCATTTAAAAATATCTTTGTACGTAACTTGTACCTTGGAGGTAATCTGGTGAATTCCTATTCATAACTACCCAATGATTAGAAATGAACATTACACATATGTTAAATTAAACACATATATATAAAACACCTATCACATGTTGTGCCTTAGCTTTATGCCTGCACGATGGTACAAGTCTCAAGGGTTTGTATAATATAATAATAAATTTTAATAAATCTGCGTAATTTGGACGTGTACATGGCGTGTAGTTCCAACTATACAGTGTGTACTATCTTTCACCATCCATCTGAAGTACACACCCCAGGAAATGGTGTGTGAGTGTACTTTGGAAATATTCGGAGTACATGGCATGTTCAGTGGGCCACACACCATGTGGTATCCATGTTACATGGTTTCTAGCTGGGCAAGCCATGTACGAGGTACATGGTCTAACCCTAACTCAAAGGGACTACATACAGTGTCCAATGGAAAACACGATGTGTAATATGGAAACCGTGTGCCACCTGTTCCTGGTCAACAAATGGAGTCATTTAAGACATACAAAGACTCCAACACACAACTTGGTTTGGAGGACCGGTCCGATGCATTGAATCTTGACTACATGGAGGGTACTACCGAATACACGCTGTGTGTTCTGGTGTTGTATAGCCATGAAGATTTGGCACCTCTGGATGAGATCCTATATTTTATTTTAATCAAAATTTAAAGATAAGATCATTTTTGTAAGGTGAACGAGAAACGAAAGAGGAGGAATTGATCTATAGATTCAGATTTTCATAACGATAAACATGAATTGAAGCTATGAAATTATTAAATGCATAAGTCATCAATGAAATATTTAAATAATTATAAACAATGATGTAATCACTCTGATACCACCTGTAGGTTCTGGGCGCACAGGAAGTGTGGTTGGGATAGAACCCAACATTGATTTTTACTATGATCAATGATTATTTTTGGATCAATAATATAATGAAATCCAGTCTCCACGGAATAGAATCAAAGATTTAGATAATGAAGGAATAGGTATGAAACCATTAGAGAGGATCTTGAACATCATGTTTATAATTAATTTAATTAATTTCATAAAGAAAAATGATACCTGGATATTTGGTATTTTTATTTTTTGATAATATTGACCATCCGGAATGACCATTCTATATTATCTCATTTCACTTGTAAGGATCCTAACTAGAATCCCTCTAGCAGTTATCCACACGTGCTCTGATGGACTCTGATCGACACCACCTGTTCTATGGGTGCTAGCGTGGAAAAGCGAGTGTCTTATGTCGGTAGATCTTGATTTTTTGTTCTTCATCCGTGAATAATGTCTCTAGTTCTTGAGAGGGGCGGGAAGATGATTACAGAGAGAAATTATTTAGCTCAATAATTCTCAATTTACCTGGTGTACGATTCAGTGTTGTGTGGTGTCTAAAAAAATAGGCGTATTTGTCTATTTATATTCATTGAACATCAGTTACAATATTTAATTGCATATTTGAAATTAAATACATTCATGAACTTAGAGAAAACCCATTCTCTTAATAATAATACCACGTCATTATTTATGGTGCGCCAACTTGCGTAAAATGAAATTATAAATAAAATTCCATGTAACAAAATAATAGCAGTGACATTATTATTTTAACTTGTGCAACTAGTTAAATAATTATTTACCATCTTGAAAATAATTATTTTACCACCAGACCGACATTGGCCCGCTTGAACTCCACTTCCATTTATTGAACACCCTAATAAATAAATATATAATTTATTCTCTTGAATAAATATTTTATTTAAAAACTAGTAAATAAATATTTATTAAATGTTTAATAAAAAATAAATATAATTTATTTAATTTATGTGATCATTTTAACTTGAATAAAATTATTCCATGGTCTTGAGAATAATATTTATTTCATTAATTAAATTAAAATAGAATTTAACCGAGACCACAAAAAAACACTAAGTGTTTCACCCTCTAGGATTCTTTCCCATTGGCATTAGGCAGGCTTACCTAAAGTCCAAGAGTACTATCTAGAAATGGGTCAAGGCACCCATGAGAAAGAAGGTAATGTCACAACAATGACATGTAAATACAAATACTTATTGTACATTATAATCAATTTGTCACAATATCTCATCAAGAAGGTTTCATGATAGTGTCATCACATTTTATACTTGATACGTTGTTCCTTGACTACCTAAAATAAACTCATTGTTACACCATGTCCATGGAATTTCACACGACGTTTATATTTAAATAAAAGGGCCGAGATATCAACTTCCATAAATGGAAGGGACAAATCCATCATTGACTTATCCATTGATTACATGCCACTCGTGACGTACCCAATGTATCCTACTTCCCACCTACTATATGTGTGACGGATTTCATCAGTAAATCAAAGTGAGCGAGTTATCACACATATTATTGATAATCTTAAATTCTACGGATCATTACACATGCTCGCAGATAGAAATATCTTCTAACACCAAAACATGCGGAATTCCTACCAGTGGGTCTGTTCTCATAATATCATGTCTTGGAGATTACCAAGTGTGAAG
The DNA here is from genome assembly GCA_963277665.1 of Viscum album. Lineage (NCBI taxonomy): Eukaryota > Viridiplantae > Streptophyta > Magnoliopsida > Santalales > Viscaceae > Viscum > Viscum album. The sequence continues at coordinate 407,353,042 of OY728150.1, read as the reverse complement.
TTCATGAGAGGAAGTATCATATTCTTATGAGTAATCACACCTAATGGTCTGTATGTTATGTGTCCCATCATGGTATGTAATCCAACCATAGAACTATTTTTATGAATAATGTTATAGAATTTCAAGGTTCTCATCATAGCAGGGAACTGCCATGACCCTATCAATGCAACAAATAATCTATGAAATTATTACATCATAGTCATGAAGAACAATGAAAAATATGTAATAATATGTTTAATATTTAACTACATTAAATATATATGTAATCAAAGTTCAAAAAGTAGGTTCTGAGAAACCATCTCTTATAGTCACTGCCGCTCACCAGGTCTTCCATTCACCTCCGAGCACCGTCTAGTCATGGATACCAAACTCTCAGTCAAGTTTTCCATTTTCTGAACAAGACACAACAAATTGTGGGTGAAGCCTGTGCAGGGTTGAGTATATAAATACCCATTAGGGAGCCTAAGAACCCCGACTGTCTCCCAGAATTATACAAAGGAAAAAAATAAAGCATCATCTCAATCACAAAGCATAAAATAAAAGACAGCTCACAGAAAGTATACAACTTAGAGAACTGAATAAATATGATTAGTCTTGATCTAGATCATTTTATAATATTGATAGGTTCTGATGTTGATCCATGAAGGGTCGTTGTACTGCTTATCTACAATGGGTCACTCTCCTAATGACCCACAGAGGGTCACACTACTGCCGATCCACTGAAAGTCGCACTAGAGATGATCCATGGAGGGAATATCTCATTAACATCCATGGAGGTTTTCTCTTTTTCTGATCCAAATATGGTAGCACTGCTTCTAATCCACATAGGGTCATTCTCATGCGGATCCATTGAGGGTCTCTCTTCAATTGTCAGCCAGCCACATGATTCCTTCACTTGGTGCGCTTGAGTTTCAGAGGTTATTCTCTTAATACTATCCATCGTACCTTAACTACCAATAAGTCCCATGAATATGTAACCCAAAAGACCACCTTTTCTTAAGGGTTCCAATGAAATAGATGGTGCATCAATCAGACCCTCAGTCTGTAAGATATTGGAAAAAGGTAAAAAGGGCCTGGTTGGATTTGAGTTCGATCTAACCTAGTCGCACTCAAACTTCTACCAAAACTCAAATGGGGTGTCTCAAAAGGACCACCTTGTCTCAAGGGTCATCACACTGTAGACGGAGCATCAAATAGAAGACAAGTTTGTGATCTATGTTATATTTAGTGAAATGGGGTCGCTCTGGTAGGGGTCTGGCCCGGTTGGCCCGTTGGGCCGGCGGTTTCGGACAGGCCGGTGAGTTCTGCCCACCTGGAAACCCCAGACCACATGGGGTCCGGTTGTGATGGATAGGAAACAACATGTCTAGTTCTACTAGCTGGTGATTCCAACATGGAACTGCCCCACCTTCTGAAACTGCCGGATGGAGCCAGCCATTGTGCCAGCCGAACGGCCTGCTCCCATGCAGTGCTCCGGCACCGCGTATCCACCAGTCACAGCCGTTCATCCATGTATCTTACCATCGCGGCACCTACAAGAGACATCGATGCCAATCTGCGGTGGTAGAAGATGCTTCCGCGGGCCACCAAAGATGCTCTAGTAGACTATTTTCATTCTATCTGTGCCTACGAGCTTCCTGGGTTGCCACCATCACTACAAAGCCCGCAGAAATTCCTTTCCTCCACATTGCTTGATCGCGCACAAATAATGCACAAAAAACAAGAATACACAGGGTTTTTTGTTTGTTCTGACTGGAACATTCCCTCCGTGTTAGTGTTTTAACTTGGAGAAATCATTAATCATCATTTGAAAGAAAGAAATCCTCAAATCAAGGCCCCAAAACAACCACCCACAAGAAAGAATGAGTCATAGATCAACTTGTTTGTTGATTGATCCGAATTTGTTGTATTTTTCAAGAATGGAAAAGAGGATTTTTTAAAAACATAAATAAATTAATCCCTATACCTGGAATCAGTGGAATCTATTGTGGACAAAGGAAGAATTTATGCATTCGTTTTAGTTTGACATCAGTCGTTCTCATCGATCCCCAGATTGATTCCTTTAATGATATTCGTTCGTTCACCATTATTCGTTGAAGAGGAATGTCGTCAGCACTTCATCAGAGGTTTCCCCATGATTTAAAATCTGTCCACCAATGGAATGATTAAATAAAAACAAAACACTCTATGTTGCATTCATTAATTTGGTTCATTAATGAACTGTAATGAATGGACCAATTAAACACATGAGAATTATGGTTACACAACCAAAGAAATTATTCATTGATTTTTATTCATTTAACGACCTTCATTAAACTATGGTTCAACCAACTATCTCTCAATGGTGGAAGAAAACAATAAAATAAATTATAGTTATTTTATTTTTTATTTCTGAAAAGTACAAAAAATTATCTTTTCCATCTGACCCTTGCTGGTGGAAGTTATGCTTCAACTAAGAGAATCTCAGTGCTGTGAATTTAATGGTGCCCTATGATATTCAATCTAAGCACTAGTTGAAAATATAGAATACATGCTCTCACATTTACTGAATGTACCTTAAAAAAGTTCAAAATTCAGTTTTAGGCTCTCTGGGACTTAGAATCATGTGCAGTCAATTTTTGTAGTCTCGTAATGATTCCATATAGTTTAAAAAAAATATACAGAATTTCTGGGTCTTTACATTCTCTCCGCATTAGGGTTTTATGTCCCTAAAATCCACAAGAAAATCAAAGAAAACAAATGGGGGTACTAAGCACAAATCTGAGCCTCCCACTACCATGTCCTCTTCTGGAGGTTCTCGAGATGCCACCGAACTTGCACCAGAGGGATTGACCATCCACAAAGGACTTACTCATGTCAATCCTCTTTCTCCACCATGAACTCTGTAATAGTCAACCCATCGTCAATGTCCAACTCACCCCAATTAATGACATGTGATGGATAATGAACGTATCTCCTCAGTTGTGACACGTGAAAATGCCGTTCACCCAATGCATCTGTGTGGGAAGATCTAGGCGGTACGCCACCTCACAAACCCTAATGAGAATATGGAAAGTTCTGATAAATATTAGAGATAGCTTGCTGCCCCAGACAAATATCCTCAATCCTCATAGAGGTGAGACTCGAAGGAAAACATTACCACCCTCCTAAAACTCCAAAGGTCTCTGTCTCTTGTCGGCATAAGACTTCTGCCTGCTCTGTGCAGTCTTCATATGCTCCTTGATGACCTGCACCTTCTCAGTTGTAGCCTGTACCAACTCTGGACCCATATGTTCTAACTCCCTTGGGTCTTTCCAGTATAGAGGTGATCTATATGGTCACTCGTACAAGGCCTAAAACTATTCCATGACGATGCTAGAGTGATAGTAATTTTTGTATACGAACTCCACCAGTGCCTAGTGTCTACATTTCCTCAATCAACGACACATTATTCTGAGGCCTGAATATCCTTGAATGGAATATTGAACTTTTTTATGGTACGTTCTGTAAATATTTGAGTATGTATTTCAATCTTTTGAACTAGTTCTCAGATTGAAAATATGAGGGGACCATTGAATTCATAGCGCTGGGATTCTATTAGGTTAAGCTTAACTTCGACCGAAAAGGGTCAGATGGAAAATATAATTTTTGGACCTTTTGGAAAAAAATAACTAAAAGTTATTTTATTCTTTTCTTCTACCATTGGGTGAAAATTGGTAGAACTTCAGTGTAATGACGGCCAATCAGTGAATAGAAATTAATGAATCATTTCATTGGTGTTGTAACCACAATGCTCATGTGTTTAATCTGTTCATTAATTATAGTTCATTAATGAACCAAATTAATTAACAAAATGTGATGTAGTTTATTTTTATTTAATCAATCCATTGGAAAAAAGATTGGAAATCATAGGTAAACCTCTGACGAAGTGCCGACAACATTCCTCTTCAACGACGAACAGTGACCAAAAGATGATCATTGGAGGAATTGATCTAGGGATCGACGAACATCGATGAATGTCGAATGAAAATGAACATGGAATTACTTCCTTCTTCTGCAACAGACACCATCGAATCCGGGTCAGGGGGTTTAATTGTTTTAGGGGTTTAAAAGACTCTTATTTCCCATTTTTTAAAAATAAAATGAATGCCGATCAACCGACTATTGGGTTGATCCACGATTCACTCGTTCTTGCGGGTGGTTGTTACAGGATGTTGATTTGGATATTTATTTCTTTCAAATGATTATTGATGATTTCTCCATGTTAAAACACTAACATGGAGGGATTGGTCCAATCTGAACAAGTCTCGGACCCCCACCTTTCTTGGGTTATGTGCATTCTTTGTGCACAACTGAGCAACATGGCATCAAGGCATTTTTGTGGGAATCTTAGTGAAGGTGGTGAACCGAGAGGACCGTAGGCACAGACGAGAGGGAAAACAGACCACTAGATCATCTCTGGTGGCCCGCAAGAGTATCCTCCAGTGTGGCTGGATCGTGCCAGCCGCTGGCGCTGTGGTGGTAAGAGACACAGCTGAAGAGCTATAGCAGGTGGAGATGTGGCACCGGTGCACCGCGTGAGAGAGGAGTGACCCACTCGGGTTGCTCGACTAGCACTACGACCGACTCCAGCCGGCCATTTGGGTGCTGGAGCAGCGCCCCGCTCATGCTGCTAGCTGGCAGAACTAGACGCGTTGCATCCGATCCAGTGTAACTGGCCCATGTGTTGGTCGGGTTTTCCAGGTGGGCATGGTAGATCGGACCCAGACCCGACTGACCCCATTTCACTAAATCTAATGTAACTCACACACCGGGCATCCGATTAACGCGTCATCTGCGACATGAGACCCTTTGGACGAGGTAGTACATTTTAGATACTCCACTTGAGTTTTTTCAGACATTAGAGTGTGGTTGGGTTGGATTGGACTCAAATCCAACCAGGCCCTTTTTACCTTTTTTCCAATATCATACAGACCGGGTGTCCGATTGACGCACCGTATATTACATTGGAAACCTTACAAAAAAATGGTCCTTTGGGTTAATTATTTATGGGAATTTCTGGAAGTTGAGGTACAACCGATAGTATGAGGAGAAGATCCCCTGGAACTCAAGCGCACCAACTGTGGTAATCCTGTGGCTGGATGATAAGTGAAAAGTGACCCTCCATGGATTGGCATGAGAAGGACCCTTCATGTATCGGTAGTAGTGTGACCCTACATGGATAAGTAAAATCATGACCCTCTGTGGATCAGCATGAGAGAGACCCTCCATGGATCGGTAGCTACGCGACCCTCGGTGGATCGGTAGTAGTGAGACGCTCTGTGGATCAGTAGTAGAGAAACCCTTTGTGGATCAGTAGTATAGTGACCCTTCATGGATCGGTAGTATATCCTCTCAATTTAATTAAATGATCTAGATCAAGACTAATCATCTTTATAACAATTTTCTAAGTTGCATAACTGGAGTGAGTTGTCTTTTAATTTATGTTTTGTTATTGAGATCATGCTTTGTTGTTTTTCCTTTTTGGAAATCTTGGAGACCTTCAGGGGTATCTGGGTCCCTACTGGGTATTGATATACTCTCCCATTCATGGGCTTCACCTGCACCTTGTTGCATCTTGTGAAGATGACCGATAGATTTTCTGAGACTTGGAAAACCAAGACTAGATGGTGCTTGAAGGTGGTTGATAGACGTGGTGAGCTGTAGTGATGATAGACGACGAGTTGTACCGACCCTTCAGGTAGAATCCTTGGTGGATGACATCTGAATCATGTTTTTACCTTTTTTATGTAATTTATTTTCAATTGTGTTTGTATACTGGTCCTTTTTACTTTATGTTCACACTTTTACGATCATCAGTTCTACATTGTGGTTTTCTAGTGTTGTGTACCTAGTATGTGTGTTTACAGGTTTAAATACAATGCCTTACCTTTTTGGAAATTTCTTTTTGGTGCTAGTCACCAACCCCTGACCGATGGAAGGTGTGCATGGGGTAGTAATGGCACAGGCCCCGGGGGTCGGTTCATGACAAAGTGGTATCAGAGGGTGGTCACTTCTACCAGAATAACTAAGAGTCTATGTTTTAAATTATGTAATAGTGTTACGTGTCTTGAGTTCGACATTCAATCTGGGGAGTCCTGTGTTCATGCAGCAGCCTACATATTCATACAATAGTTACCTGAACTCTGTCTTCTGACTTAGTATAGAAAAACAGTAGTTGCATGTGTCTTGAAAATGTTGTTTTTCTCTTGATCTCTTTTGAGTCAACTCACGAGGTATAACTTATTGATCGTGGTGCATCTATTTCATTATAGATTTCCTCCATGTAGATATCCATCCAAGATTCCAAAGAGATATCATGATGACGGCCCACAGAGAGATGAGGCGTTGGTGCGGGGCCCTCTTACGACGATAGTACCTTCGAGTGGTGTACCAGCAGCACCACCACCCGTAGGAAAACAGTTTCCACCAGCCCCACCAGTAGACCATGCACGCTGAATGATCGCCTTTCATGAGTTCTAGAGACAAAGGACACCATGTTTTCGAGGTGAGACAGATCCACAGGCAGCTGAGGACTAACTGGAGTCTGTGACATGGGTTTTCTTCTTGGTCCAGACACCAACAGACCATATGGTGATCCTAGTTGCTGATCTCCTTCCGGGAACATTAGGGAGATGGTGGAGCCTGATGATCTAGACACATGAGGAGATGAATCTTTCCTAGTTGGATGTTGAGATCCTATTCAAGGTAGAGTTCATACCAACAACTCTATGCTCTATGCGTATTCAGGAGATACTGCACTTACAATAGGGCAACCTGATAGTGGCCCAGTACTAAGTGTGGTTAATTGACCCCTCTCTCCACTCAACCAACATGTTATGAGACCCTTTCTTCATAGCCTGTACAATTGAGCAGAGACTCCTAAGGGATATTAAGACATCTATGATAATCTCTTAACAACCTGTCACATGCTGGGGTGCTAGAGCGAGCACTATTAGTGGAGAGCATCCCAGCTGTGCAGGCACCGATGGTGAGAGCCACCATCAAATGATAGGCAGCTGAGTTATCTGTTGTAGTTAGTAGGAAGATGACGCATAGGCCCAAGCGGGCTAGAACATTTGGAGGATAACCCCTAGATGTAGGGTCGTAGGTGCAGAGATCACAAGGAAGAAAAGGATAGCAGAGGAGAAGGTTGTGCTACATGTGTGGAGGGTAGGGTCACATGGCTTGCGACTGCCCGACCTTCCGTTTTGAGATCATAAAATGGTCGAGGGACCACTGAGACAGTGATAGAGCTTTGAGAGAGGAGGTCCGTAGGCTGGAAGACGTGGCAGAGGAGCATGACATGTAGTAGGTGGTGGGCGACGGTTTCAGTTACTATCACCAGGACCCCCAAGTTGTCCACCCCGACCTTAGGGATCTGGTGGATAGGGAAGGGATTAGCTTCAGGTAGCACAGGCGTATGACCATAGTGCTTCGAATATGATTCTAGGTATGATCTGTGTCTACTGCTCCTTAGCTACATTTTTTTAGACACAGGTGCTAGTGACTCTTTCCTTACCATAACTCTTATTCAGAGCTCAGAGATTCTGATGGAGCCGTTGGATCGATCCTTATGATTAGATAGTCTTACAGGGGAGAATTTGATGATTACACACTAGTATAAGTAGTGTGATCTTACTCTAGGAGGATAGATCTTTGGCTGGGATCTCCGAATAGCAGTTTCGAAGCCTTACAACGTTATCTTGGGTATGGAATGTTTATCCACAATCCATGCTCAGATCGATTATTTTAGGTGCAAAGTGCACTGTGTCTATGAGGATGGGACCAATTTTTCTTTCACTGGTGGGAAGAAAACATTTGCAGCACAGGATGAACTTTCACAGAGGAGGGTGTAGCCGATCCCTAATTAAATGACCCAGAAATTCTATATGTTTTTTTAAAATTTATACAGAGTTTCCAGGTCATTACATGCCACTTATAGTCTAATCTCACCACTATCCATTAATTTGGTGGCCCTATCTAAGATGCAGCACCACCGGGCCGAAAGGTCCTCCTCTTCCAGTCGTCGATTCGGCGACCATCTTCTACCTGGTGGTCGCACCACCATGCGCTGTTGGCGGTCCTCCTTCTGCATGTCACTAGTCGCACTATGGTGCTCCGTGTTTTCAAAATAGAAGTAATTCTATGACCCTCGGGTTATTTTCATTAGTTTTATGGGTTCAATATCATCTTTTTGTCACTCTAAGGGTCTTGTCACATTTGAATCCTCCCACAAAAATCCCCACGAAACCATGTGGGTCTGTTGGCAAAGAATGCAGGAATGGAGATGGGAGATAAGAATATGAACACCCTTAGAGTGGACCTTGTCCTTTTTCATGTCAACCTTGGTCCGTTAATGTCACCATAAATATTAAAGGGTAACAACAAAATATTTACTAAGATTCACCCCCTTAAATTCCACATTTTTAACTATCCCACAAGAACGATCGAACCGTGGATCAACCTGTTTGTGGGTTGGTCTACGTTATTCATTGGAAAAAATATTGGGGAAAGAAATCATGAAGAACATAAACCCTTTACCTATAAAGAGGATCAGTTAGAGGATACATTTATCATTTATTGTGATTTATCCACAAACATATTTGATCTATCATTAGTTGGCGTTTATTATAAGCTCTGATCTCTAAACATTTTTCACTATGAGAGAGGGATTCCTCATATTCTAGAGAAAGTCTACTTTGTTATAAATTATAGCACTAGTACCTAATACTAATTAATAGAAGAAACACATTAACATGTTTAAGTGTTAATTTTTCTCTTCAAAATAGCATTTCCAAGTTGATTCATCTATGAAACAAAATAGTTGCTTCATCGCTGTGTCACAACATTTCTGCGTCATCATGAAATATTTAAATAAAAATAAAATAAACATTTTACATTTATTTTAATTCTTCTTTGAAAATTCCAAAATTTATTTTTTTTAGTCGACCTGTGTCAGTCGATGTAAGGTCCTACTAAAGAAAAACCCGCTGCTCTGAACACAATGGTGCCCTCAGATTTCAAATATGAGCACTCATTTAAAAGTTACTAAAACCTTTCATGTTTGATATTTATAATAAACATAAAAATAGTTCTAACATTTATTTTGGGAACTCTAGTCCATGGAATCATGTGAATAATTATCCCCTAAACTAAAAATAATCACATATAATTTTATAAAAAATTAAAATGAAAATATCTAGGACATTAAATTCTCCCCACCAAAGGGATTTATGTCCCTAAAATCCAAAACAAGGGCTAAAAACAAATGGAGATGTTGATCACAAATCTGGGCCTCGTTCTCCCACATGCTCTTTTATATATTCCCATGCTTCAAGTGAACACACGCTAGAGGAATTGATCACCCATAGAGGGTCCTCTCTTGTCGATCCTCGTTCTCCACTAGGAACTCCGTAAAACTCACCCCATTTTTAAGTTCCAGATCACCCAAGTCAATGATGTGTGAAAGGGTTGGGTACATATTTCCTCAGCTTTGATACTTTAAAGATGTCATGTACCCACTCTAACTACAGACGCACATCTAAGCAGTATGCCACCTCAGCCACTCTATGCAGTATCTGAAAATGTCTGATGAACTTCATAGATAACTTGTTCCCCAACCAAATCTTTATATCCCACAACAAGGAGAGACCTAAAGGAACACATGGTGTGTCTCATAAAACTATAAGAGTATCTATCACCTACAATAATAGGACTTAATATGGAATTATTCAGTCTTTATCCTCTCCTAGATGACATGTACATTCTGCATAGTGGACTATACAACCTATGGGCCCATGAGTGCTGACTCTCCGAGGTTACTCTAGAAAAGTGGTGTCCAATAGGGTCACCAATAAAATCCTCAAACAGATCCATATAAATGTTTTAGTGTTATATACTATTGTCTGTGAACTTTACTAGGGGCAGGTGACCCTCCCAACTGCATCCAAAATCGAGGATGCAAACACGTAGCATGTCCCCTAGGAAATAAATTTTCTGCTCTATCTAGCAGTCTGTCTGTGGTTAGAAAGATATTCTCAAGCGTATCTGAGTCTGAAATTCCTCCTGTAATCCCTTCCACTATTGGGATGTGAAACAAGCTTCATGATCTGAGAATATCATTGATGAGACCCCATAGAGTTGAGCTATCTCATGCACGTAGTGTTTTCCCATGATCTCCACTAAACGATGTTCCTGAATATCTAGTTAGTGGGCCAAAATGGCGATTTGTTCAAAAATCGCCCAGATTGTATCATGCCCCCTGGATGTATGTGGTAAACCCATTGTTAATTCTAGCGATATTCCATCCCACTTCCACTCCAGCACCTAAAGGGCTTGAGTCAAACCTGCTGGAATTTAATGCTCAGCCTTCAATTGCTAGAAGGTGAGGCATCATGAAATAGAATCCACCACTATCTTCTTTATCCCCTTCCACCAAAACTAATGTCGTAGGTCATAGTACATCTTTTCCACTCATAGATATACCACCCAAGGGGACGTATGGAAAAACCTCAACACCTCATCACGTTACATTACTGGTACAACTATGTATCCTCTGAAAAGCATGATATGTTCCCCAACTTTCAAATATCCATTAAGGGAATGTTATGTGGGAATATTAGCATGTGTAGTCTCATATCTGACATCACCGAGTTGTTCCTCCCACATACACTGTAAAATTGGATAGGTAACCACCATCTACTAAAGATATCCTTCTTCACCTCCATCCACGAAGGATATCTGAAGTGAGGTCAACTTTTTTGAGGCTTCATTCCATAGATGTGAACGCAGTATCCTACTAAGAGTATGTGCCACCACGTTCTCCTTCCAAAGAGTATAGACTATATCGAAGTCATAGTCTTGGAGGAAAACTATACAATGTCACAGTATCAGGTTCAGACCCTTTTGAAAAAAGATATACCTTTGACTTTTGTGGTCTGAGTAGATGATAAACCACTCTCCCATAAGGTAATTTCGACACATCATCAATGTGAACACTACTGTGGACAACTCCGGATCATGGGTCGCGTAGTTCTGCTCATGTGGTATCAACTATCATGAACCATTGGCAATCTCCACTTTCCCTTGCATCAGGACACAACCAAGACCTATCCCAGATGCGTTGCAGAGCACCACGTACTCAACACCCTCCTATAGAAATCTCAGGATGAGATCACTGATCAAACACTAACTCAGTTTCTGAATGCTCAACTGACACTTCTCCATCCAAAAGAATGGTTTCCCATTTCGTGTCATGGCTTTCATGGATTTTCTTACTCTAGAAAAGTCCATCACAAACCTTTGATAGTACCCAGCCACCCTTGGAAAACACTGCACCTTGGTAACGTTCTTGGGTGTACCTCAAGTAAGCACTGCATCTACCATCACTGGATCTACTAAAACTCTGGCCTCCAAAATGATGTGTCCCAGAAAATGGACCTCACATATCCAGAACTGACACTTTGAGAGATTCCTGTAATGCTGATTCCCTCAGAGTAAGTACAGTACCATCCTTATGTGTATCATGTTATCCTCTTAAGATGCCATGTACACTTGGATTTCGTCAATAAAGACCACTACAAACTGGTCTATATAGGGATGGATGATCCTTTTCAAGAGTCCCATGAACATTGTTGGGGCATTCTTCATGCCAATTGACATCCCTAGGTACTCGTAGTGGACCCAACAACATCTTAAAGCCATATTCAGGATTTCCTCATCCCACAACCAAAGATGATGATATCCTGATCTATGGTCTATCTTTGATAACCATATCTCTCTATTGAGCTAATATAAGAGGTCATCAATCCTTAGTAATGGATACTTATTCATCACATTCACCTAATTCAGGTGTTGAAAGTCCACACATAACCTCAAGCTCTTGTTTTCCTTCTCTTAAAATAATACTGGGGCTTCCTGTATTGAAACACTGGGTCTCAAGAAGGTATTCCTCTATAAACCATCTAATAATATCATCAATTAACAAAACTCTATGGGAGGTATCCAATATGATGGTGTAGATATCGGTGCCATCCTGGGATACAATTCAATGAAAAAGTTCACCACCCTATGAGGAGATAGTCGTGGAAAATCTTCTATAATGATGCCCTTGTACTCATCCTCCACTGCAGGAATTTGAGGACTCATCTCATCCACTGCATCGAGGGTCATGAAAGACAACTAATGTGTGATCGGTTGCACCATCTTAAGTCTGAGTCCATTCTATGTTGCTCTAGTTTCCTTTTCGCTAATAACGGAAAACGTGGTCATATCTCCATGAACACACCGCATTGTGCACCTAAAACATTCGATATGAGAGTGAATTGTGGATAACCAATACATACCCAAAATGATGTCGTAAAGCCTCCACACTGTCAGCAAGAGACCCCAACCAAAACACTCACCCCCACTAGTAAGTGCACACTATCGGAACCAGTGTGTGATCCTCAAGTCTCCTCCTGTATGAGTCCTTAAACATAGGGATCAATTCAGAATCTGAACAGGAATATACATGTCTTGAAAAAGGGTCCTTGTGAGAAAAGAGTGATAGGAACCCTTGACTATCTAAACTATATCTAGGGTAGAAAAGACACATATTGTACCTCTTATAATTCCCAGAGTATTGGGATTTAAAGACACCATCACCTGATTTTGGCCTCACCCCTATCAATCAACTCTATCATATTGGGGTGTACCAATTAGAGGTGGTAGTGTAAGTGCCTCAAACCTCTGTATACCTCCCGTCGCTCGTCCCACTCCACTTCCACATCCACCGGCTGGCGAACCACCCTGGTCCTACCTCTGCCGCTGCCTTGGAAGTCCATCGACTGTCTCCTTGTCCATCGTACGGCTAGTCAGAAAATATTTATACACATATACCTAAACGTCATACGAGTAGCACAATATATCCTTTATCTAACTCACTATACACTGGTAGGCTTGCACTGATGATCTCATATCCCGTTTTAATCCCTGGGAGTTCTTGACCCACTTGGGTCCCTACGTCGTCATTCAGGTACCCGCTCTCGAATACTTTGTTACCTATCACCCTGTGGAAGATCCCAATGTTAGTGCCTAATCCATAAGAAATATCTCAACAAGTAGAGACCTATCTAGTACCCTATCATGCATAGAGATGCTAAGGGATATCATCGAAGCCCTAATATCTCAGCTTAGTCCCAACTCGAAGGTATGAGCCCTGAAAAATGGGTCCCTCTCTATTTCAATAGAGTAGAAAGAAAGATCCATGAATCTCACTGAGTACTATAATACTTCATATATTCCCTACTACATATGTAGAATCTCATGTATATTCATAGAGCATAACTTCACTAGAAAGAACTCATTTCTGGTGAGATGATCGAATCCTGTCTAGGATAGCATCGCCTCCTCATGCGTCTGAGTAATCAGGCTCCACCATCTCCCCACCGAGCCCTAATGAAGGCTCACAGGTAGGACGTCCATCTAGTCAAGAGGAGTCCTCACTAAGAGTAAGACTCGCATCACCAGCTCCAAATATTACTTAGCTACCTGAGGATCTTTTTAACCACAAAACTAAGGAGGTCACTTCCTATGGATCTCAAGAAATGCACTAAGCATGTGTGAATCCTCTACTGGTTACACTGTTAGGAACTGTTTCTCTCCATGTCTTGGTATCCCTGGTACACCACTGGGAGGTTCTGTCTCTGGCAACAGTCCCTGGACTTATGCCTTATCGCTCAGTTGACCAACCTCGTGGTCATTGCCCAGAATCCTAGAGGGCTGCCTGTGTGGAATCATTCTGAAATAGAACAAGATGTTCCATGGTCAATAGAGTACACCTAGTGAGGTGACTATTACTCAATAAGGTCATGAGAACACATTATTGAACCAAATCATGAGTAAAACTAACCGCCCTATGATACCAATATGTCACAACCCATCCCCTAGGGCTCGTGTTGTGACTACCCCAAGTCTTCCTCCTGTATTCTAGGGGAACGTGACTAGCACTGAGTAGTCATATCCTACAAGTGAGAGGAATTTTTCCAAGTACCTATACACATCCACCTGTCTCTAAGAAAAAGCTAAAACTGAAAACAACAAGTAAAAATGTATGAAAATCACTAAGAAAACCCAGTTAGAGTAAGCTACCAAACTAAAATATAGTGGCAAGAATACAATCCCAATTGAAATATAAAAGTACATGCTCCTGGAACTCATCTGCATAAAATCCTACATGAATGGTAGGTACAGTAAGCTATCTAAATGTCGCTGAAGCGTACCACGTCCATCGGGTCACCCTGAAGCACCCATGTCTCCTGCCCACCCAGGAATCTGTCAATGCTGCCAATCATCTACACAAGACACGACATGAGTAGGAAAATCCTATGTAGGGGTGCGTAAAACAATACACAGTTTGGACCCCAAACCACAATGGAATTACATAAAGTAAAACACAAGGAATCACACTATTCATTCCACAAATAAGATCACTATGAAATACACATAGTAGACTACCAATGAGGTACACGAAGTGGATCCTCTAAGAAGTATAATATAGGGAGTCAGTAGATTCATCTCTCACCAAGTATAGGTCTATGATATGTAAATAGTATTGTCATAAGATTCCACAGTATGCTAAAGTAGTGATACGTCTAGAGTTGGTAACAGATGAAGTGGATGTAACACATGGAGTGTCAGTAACACACGTAGTGTAGGTAACACATGGAGTGTAGATGAAACACGAAGTGTTGGTAAAATATAGATTATAGGAAACACATGGAGTTTAGGTAACACATGGTGTATAATAAAAGACTAGAGGACCCGCTCCTTAGTGGGATATGAGAGTACCGACTCATTATTGGTAAAACAAAAGTATAGATAAGAACCATAGTCTAGTTACAACAGATATTATAGGTAATCTCATAGATTCTAGGTCGTAGCCAACTGCAATATTCAGTACTTAGCACGCTCATTCTGGGAGAACCTCCTCCTCAATCAAATTGGTTGTATTCTAGATTCTAAAAAACTTACATAGAGTATCCCAAAAGGACCTCCTCATCCTAAGGGTCCCAACACTGTAAATAGCTCGTCAAACAAACACAATGTTTGATACTTAAAGAAATATTATTAAAAGGGGATGGTTGTGTTTGGTTGTAGTCCGAAATGAGTCCCACCTAACCTGACCCACCGGGTCTGGCCCATCTCTACCAGGCCCATCTTACTGGGGGACTAATCCAGTCCTCCAGCTCCACAACGGCCCAGTGAAGTTGGCCAGTTCATTCACCGAGGATGTGGCGGGTGTTGGGTCCCCTCCTAGTCAATGTAGTTGGCCGTAGTGTGACCTTCCCCATGACAGTTGTCACAAGGTCTCACCTCAGTTATTTTAGACCGTGGCCCTTCGCCATGTGACACAGCCTCATGTCGCATCCGGTCAAAGCCTGCCACCGGCTAATGAGCGGGTGGCCCTGTCTGCCACCCAAGGCCACCGACCCGTGGGGTCATTCATAGTCAGCCATCAAGAAAATGGCCATCTACTACTGAGTGGCCTCTCTATCATGCGCCACTACGTGCCACCACCTGTGCCACTACCACCTCTCCTTCTATTGGTCACTCCTCACACTTCGGTGCTCTATTTTTTGGAAACGAAAGCACGACTATGACCTTCAGGTTGAGTTCATCACTCTTGAGGTTTCAATATCGTCTTTCCATCACTATATGGGTTTTTTCACATTAAAAACCTTTCGAAAACCTCTGATGTGACCATGGGGGTCCGTCAGCAAAGAATGCAGGAATAGGGAAGGGAGATAAGATCCCAAAATCCCTTATAAAGGACCTTGACCTTTTTTCTGTTGTACTAACACCATTAATGTCATCGAAAATACAAAAGGGGAGAAAGAGAATATTTAATAAGATTCACCCCATTAAATCCCTCATTTTCAACCATCCCGTAACAATGATCGAATCACAGATCAACTTATTCGTGGGTTGGTCCGCATTCAATTATGGAAACAAGAACAGGGAAAGAAATCACGAAGAACATAAACCCCCTACCTGGAAATATGATCATTCAGAGTAAATAATTCATCGTTGAGGGTGATCCATCCACAACCACCCTCGATCTGTCATTCAACATTGTTTGTTCTGATCTCCAATCTCTAAACTGTTGTCTCCATGAGAGAGAAATTCCTTGGGTTCTAGATAAATTCTCGAGCATTATGTATTCTAACACTGGTCCCTGGTCCTAGTTAATGGAGGAAACATGTTAATTAATTTCATCATTACTATTTCAATTTGAAATAGTTTCTCCATGTTTTTTAATTTATTAATGGAAACAATTTCTTCGTCGTTGCATCACAACATTGTTGTGTCATCACAAAACGTTAGAAGAAAAATAAAATAAACTTTTCTATGTTTTTTTTATTATCCATTAAAAAGTCTAAAAAATATTTTCAATAGTTGACCCATGTCTATCAAAGTTAGTTCCTACCTAATAAAAACTCGCTACTCTAAACATAAAAGTTCCCTCATATTTCAAATCCAAGCACTCGTTTAAAAGTTTCTAAAATAAGTCATGTGTGTTATTCTTAATAGACATAAAAATAGTTCAAAAAATTATTAAAAGCACCCTGGGTCCTTGAATCATGGGTCTTCTCAGAACCTGGTCTTGAAATAATTCCATATAATTTACAAAAAAATTACATGGAAAAATTTGGGAAATTATAGAATTAGCATAAAATATGGAAACATAAAAAATCAAATGAGATAACTTATAATTTATAGGATTATAATGATTGATGTGTCTTTAGGTTTGAATCTAGTTTGTTCGTGGTAATGTTTTATATTAGTGGTTTTAACATAATTGTTTTTCAATATACATCATAATGGTTCTTAAAGAGTTTTTGAATGTCGAAAGAATATACCATGGGAGGGTCAAACCATGTAAGGGACAAGGTGCATTTTTATTCACAAGTTGAAGATCTAGTCAATTACCTACACCTTCTAGGACCAAATCCACTTATAGTATATATACATGGATGTATATTCTTGTAAACCACTAACTCTAAACATCACTAAATATCTAGGATATTTAACTATAGATAGACCAATACTTATACTTTTCCATAGGTTTCTTACTAATGTTTTCTTATCCTAATTCCCAAAAATAGAAATAAAATTATATGATACCAAATACAGTAACCCAGGTAATTTTCACATGTTATTTCGTGATATATAAAATAAACATCCAATAATTAGATCCAATAGATCATGAGGCTTAGTTACTTAAATGAATTTGTTCGTAATAAATCAATGTGAGACTAAAATACAAGATATTTATTTTATTCTCAATAATGAGAACCTAAAAGTACACGAGATAACCTATGAATAAATAGAAAAAAGGGTGTGATAAAAATATAGGTTTGGGGAATAAAAATGATAAAGAAGAAAAATCTATGAGTCATAAGTGTAACATGATATCATAAAAAATAAGTCTTCAGAGTAATCACACTATATAATAACAAGAATAATATGGAATCATAAGATCAAGGATGTTAGGTTGGATAGGTTACTAACAGATAGTCTAGAGGGCGTTAATATACTAGATTAAAACAATAACATATAAATTGATTAATTAAATTAATTATCATGGTTAATTACAAAAGTTAATAATAAGTGGAAAAAATAAAGAACACAGGGATTTATTTTGTTGTAGTTTAGTCCAAAGTGGGTGTGATCTAATATTATACTCTCTACATGGTGATAGATACGTGTTCACTAAAAATGGTTTTTATGGGTGGGGGTCATAAACCAATTAAAAATTCTTTTCTAATGGATGGATAAACATGATAGTGACTTTTGTATGGGGATTCACAACCCTTACAACCTAAATTTAGGCACTGGGGGTCACAACAAAAATATTCCTGACTTTAGATACAAGAAGTTAGAACCGTTATATCCTGACATTATAATCTGAGAGTCCCATCACAAGAAAACATAATAACAAATTATTATTTGGTGTCAAAAGTATAAACAAAATAATAGAGTGCATGCGAGAGATGGGAAAAAGTTTTACTGACTCAGAACAAGACAAATGAGAAGATAAAATATTAAAGCATTGGTATTGGTTTTTGAGGTTTAGATCACCTCATCTCATTAAGGAAATTATGGTCAAAGCATAAGAAATTCATCCCTTGATAGATCGTATAGGTGATATAACAGAGTGTCACAATATGTTGAAGATTTCATAGTCGGTTCAATGTTTAAAACACTTTCTCTTTGAAAAAACTGAGTATCAAAAATGTTAACGTGTGTTTTTTTCAGAAAGTAGAAGATATATTATTGAAAGAAGAAAATTACATGAGTCTAAAGTACGGGATCATTTTACAATTTTTATCACGAAGGGGGAGGAGAGCATCAGGGACATATTCACACTAGGTGATGTCTTGTGTAATCCCCATGTTTTCCAAGCCATCTGCAACCATGTTTTCTTATTGATAAACATAAATAATGATGTAGTTAAGATTGATTATCCAACAGGTGAACTCCATCGAACGTGTAGTAATCGGCCATGAAAGATGGGTTATTCCATTCTAAATCTCTTGAACGATGGTCTTCGAGTCACTTTAAATCTAAATGTTGTTCCAACTAAAGTGCGTGGTGAAGGAAACAACATGAATCAAGCTTGGCATTTCAGCTTCAAGGGAGGTGGAAATGCCACATTTACCCATCAAATAACCAAGAATTTGACCAAGGTGATTCCTAAATACATCACCACAAACTGCGGGGCCCAGATTGCCCTTGGAGGTGCCATCAATATTGATTTTGATCCATCCAGGTAGAGGGGCTCTCCAGAATACCTCTATAGTGTGATGTGGATGACAATAATTATCGATGATCAGTAGACGTTTCAGGATTTCAAAGTCGTGCACATCGTTGTAGAAGTGACCCTTTTTCAATAAATTAGTTTCATGTTTGGCAATAAATATCTGAACCCGACCTTCATTAAGCTTGAGTGAGTAATTGTTATGAATTATAGCATTCTGATCATACCATATCACATGATGGAGTTCAGCAATGGCTACAAGGAAAATGATCCTAATTTTTTGGAAGCCTTTAATTTGTATATTGATATCGTATTTTTTAACCTATAAGAATGAATGAAATATATATAAAGAATAAATATTCAGTACTTGCAGCAAATCCACATCCTTCAGAAATTTAAAATAAATTGAGTCTAGAGCATTAATAAATATCTCGATGAAAAACATAGTACTATTTCCTACTTATTCCTGTTGATTAAATCATAAAAAGAATTTAAAATAATATGAATATCTCTTCTAAATATATATCTAGAAATATAGTATCAATGATGATTAAAAAATTCAATTTAAATCCATTAAAACTTATTTAAATTTATATAAAATGATTCTTGAAAACTAGTAGCACAATCCTTAAGTGAATTCAATAATTTTAATTTAATTTTTTTTGATACTTCTAAATTAATAGTGAAAGAATGTTGATTTTTTTAATTTTACTCTTTAAATATTACACCAAAAATATGAAAAACTCACCGATTATAGTCCTTGTATTTAATGATACTTTTTCCAGGAAAAAAATCATTAAAAATAATCTACATATATGAATAAAATCATTTTAAAAAAATACACAAAATGAATAGTTAGTTTTGGAATGAACAGTAACATAGTATAGGGATGAATCGTACTTTTCACTATTCAGGAACAGTAATGTATGTCTGATAAACCATTCTTTCACTATTCACGAACAATAATGTAACATATAGATAAACCATAATTTTCATTATACATGGACAGTAACGTAGGGTTGATGAATCGCCCATTGTGACTATTTATGAATAGTAACGTAACATATGGATGAACCATACTTTGGACTTTTCACAAAAAATGCATAGGCTTGATGAACTATATATTTCATTATTCATGAATAGTACATAGTGTATGGATGAGCCATACTTTTTAAAATTCATTAATATACCATAGGGTTGATAAACCATAATTTATACTATTCATGAAAATCTGAATACCATATATTAATAAAGTTCAACAAAATTTTAAGGACAATAAACAACAGATTCAGATACTTTTCAAATATTCTTATCTCTAGAACAACATATTACCTTTCCTCTGAATCAAGAATAAAATATATCTGACATCTACTGTTTTAAATATCATTGAAAAAAAGAACCGACAACATTCTAGAAAATAGATGTTCTAAAAAATCAAAGCAGAACATCAAAATATTTAGTCACCATTCTAACCACCATTTTAGACTTCGATATAAAGTAATAAAATCAATATAAACATGGTTGATTCCTAAAAAATCATGTTTCATGTGAATACAATATCTATATAAGTTTTAGTAAAATAAATATAGAAACATTTTAAAACTGGAAATGTAGAGTTTCTAAAACTAAAATAGTAAATTAATAGAATTTTTAGAGTAACAAAAATGCATTTTCAAACTTCCTCATGAACTAATAAAATGTAGATCAATCCATTTTTCTTTCCAATATGATAAAAATCACAAAAAATCAATATAATTTAGTTTATAAAATAATCAAAATATAGAAAATTTTGTTAACTGAAAAATCGCATGTAATAAAACAAAAGAGAATGCACATGAAAATAATAATCTCCACCTATTTGTATGATTAACGAACTAAAAATTTTGAATAATTAAAACAAATTTTGAAAACATTTAAAACCAATTTATTTCTCCCCATTTATTGATCCCCATTTTCTCATATCTCTCCCTATTTTTGTAAATAAACAAAAAGTAAAAAAAACTCCCCCTATGAAAATTTTGAAATAAAAATTAAAAATTCCACCATACTAAGTTGAAAATTATTTATTTTCAAGCTTAGAAGGGCCTAAAGGCTTTGTAAAAATATCTGCAATCTTATTTTAAAAAATTATAAATTCTAAAACAATATCACCATTTTTCACATAATATCTAATAAAATGAAATCTAAGAAGAATATTCTTAGTCATAGAATGTTCTAATGGGTTTTTAGAAATAAATATTGTAGAAGTATTACAAAAATAAATAGATAGTTTATCAAGATATACCCAAAAATCACATAATGTTCTCTTCATCCATGAAAATTGAGAAAAACTATTAGAAGCAGAGATATACTCAGATTCTATAGTAGATAAAGAACCATATAGTTATTTCTTTGAATATCAGGAAATTAAATTTTTTTCTAGAAAATGAAACATACCTGATGTGTTTTTTCAATCAGTTCTATATCCTCCAAAATCAATATCAGAATCAGAATAAGATATTAAATAAAAATAGTTATATTTTTTATAAAATAAACTAAAATCAAAAGTTAATTTAACATATTTAATTATACTTTTAAACCCTTTAAGATAAATGTCTTTTAGATCTTATTGAAATATAGAACATAAACAAACACTAAAAATGATGCCGAGTCTAGATGAAGATAAATATATAAAGCTACATATCATGCCTCTATAAACATTAAAATAAATATATTTACTAGATGCATCAATATCTAATTTAAAATCAGTAAACATAAGGTTTTTCATAGATTTAGAAGAATCAAGACAAAATCTTTTAAATAACTCTTTATAATACTTATATTGATTAAGAAAAATTCCATCCTTTCATTGAAATTTTATTAAGTCCAATAAATATTTTTTATTTTTCCCTTTAAACTCATGTCCAATTCAGAAGACATTAAAGATGAAAGTTCATTATATAGTATTTCACTATATGATCCAAAAACTAGATCATCAATAGAAATTTGAACAATTAAAATATAAAATGAAGTTCTTTTAATAAAAATATATGGATCAACATTTCCTTTCTTAAAATCATTATTTAATAAAAACAAATAATGCCTTTTATACTAAGCATAAGTTTCTTGTTTGAGACCATATAAATAATTATAAAATGAAAAAACTTATTTAGGAAATGTTTCCGTTTCATAACATAGGGGTTGAGAAACATAAACATATTCAGCTATAAAAAAATTTAAAAATTACTTTTTACATCCTTTTTATATAGTTAAAACCTTGAAAAAAAGAAAACTTTAATAAAATTATAATTGCCTCTAACCTGACAACAGATGTAATGGAATCTTTGAATTCTATACCTTTTCTGGAGAGTATCCTTGACAAACATGTTTTGATTTATATTTGACAATTTTTATAGATTAATCCAGATTGTTCCTAAATATCCACTTATTCCCAGTAACCTATTTATCCTCATGATATTCTACTAAAGTACAGACATTATTTATATCAAACTGATTTAATTCATCTTTCATAAAAACAATTCAGTTTTCATCTTTCAAAGTATCATTTACATTAAAATGTACAAAATCCAAAATAAAAGCAGAATTCACACAAAAATTTGAAATATAATTTCTTTATTTAACAAAAAAATTTACATTGTCAATTACATTTTCAATAGGATGGCCTTTGAGAAAATTCATGAATTTTGTATCTAATTTATAATGAGTGTGTCCCCCCTCAATTTATTCATTCATATCTTGAGGAATTTCTTCACCCAAATTAAATTCTTTAAACTCATCATCAATATCATTAGAAACATAATATATTTTAATATTATTTTCACCAAACATAACATGAAAAAAATCTTTAAAAATCATAGTTATTTTATTACAAACTCTATATGATTTACAATTTTTAGAATATTCATGAAGAATACCTTCATTACTCTTAGTATCAAAATTTTCTAAATTTTCCATTGAATTTAATATAAAAACATTACAACAACAAAAATAAAGTAACAAACTTTAGGATTCTAATTTTTGAATAATTCATAATGAGTTTTCTATAACAAAGTTCTTATATTAATTTTATTTAAAATATAACATGAACAAAAAATTGCCTTAGCCCAAAAATATTTAGGCAAACTATATTCCCATAACATAGTTCGAGCGATTTCAATAAGAGTTTTATTTTTTCATTCTATAACACCATATTTCCTTGGGTTTTCTAAGAGAGGAAAAATTAAGCAAATAGTCATTCTCTACAAAACAAAATTGAAAATATAAATTATGAAATTTACCTCCTTTATTACTACGAATATAGATTATCATACTACCCTTTTCATATTGAAATAATTTATAAAAAGTAGTAAATCAATTTAAAGTATTATTTTTATGAGTAAGAAAGTATACCTAAGTAAATTTACTATAATAATCTAAAATAACTAAGGTATATTTCTTTCCAAAAAGGATTAAAATTTTAGTGGGACCAAATAAATCAAGAATTACTAACTATAAAGGTGTATTAGTTCTTATCTGATTGATGGGTCTAAAAGAATTTCTAGGTTGTTACCCTTTCAATCAAGCATCACATACATGAAGATGTTCTTTCTTCAAGGAAAGAAAATGTAACAAATTTTCCTATTTCAAGTGTTTATGTGAAATTATATAATTAACATGACCTAAATGTTGATGCCATAAGATTCTATCTTTCTGTACAACATTCAACCATTTTACATGTTGAACAGTTAATTTAGAAAAATCAATAGTATAAATATTATTTTTTCCATTACCTAAACATAATAAAGAATCATCATTAAAAACTAAACATTTACCATTTTAAAGTTTAACTTACATTCCATCATCACATAATTATGGTATACTAATTATATAATTTTTTAAACCTTGAACATATTACCCATTATAAATAAAATTATATTTTGAAATACCAACTTAAAAAAAAAATTTACTTTGAAATTGGAATTGTCTCCAAAAGTAATAGTGCCTCCATCAAATGTGTTTTTTTGGTAAACTTTTATGGGTCCGTGGTTATATTCCATGATCATCCACTGTAAATGTACCATATTCCATTCTTGAGACATCCAAGGAATTGATTCTCCAAAAATCAATTACTTTACAATTTTGGTACCTAATAATCTTTGGGTCCAATGTTATTAGTTATATAATTTTAGGTACTCATGTAGAATTTAAACATAAATTGTAAGGTACTATAGATAATAAGGATATAAAATAAATATTTTTGTAAATTCAAAGGATTGTTACATATAAGAGGGAAATAATTCGAATTGTGACCTTTCATGCCACATTTAAAACAAGTAATAGTTGAAGTACAAACATTTTTAATTTTACCAAAATGAGTTTTATACATTTGGTGTAATCTCCAGTCATAACAAAAATGATATTTATTTTTATATGTTTTATTCAAAGACATAATCTCATGATATTTTTTCACAACCTTTACTAAAAGTACATAAACATTTTTAATATATTCAACTTCCATTTTCAAATTTTCATATAAATCTTGAGAAGATTTCAAACATTCATAAACTTTTGAATGAGAATAAGAATAAGAATAAGAAGTGTTACCTTTTTCTCATTCTCCCTTAGAAGTATTTTATTTTCAGAATTAAGTTTTTCAATGATTTATTTAATATTATTACATAAATAAAAAAATTTGAAAATATATTTTCTTAATATTTCATTTTATTTATTTAATTCAAAAACATTTGGGTTTTTAAAATTGGAACATTCAGAATAAAATCAATAATTACTAACCTTGTCAAGTGATGACATGAAGCCCATGTTTGAAGATTATTTTTCATATCTAGATTGTTTAATAGAATCATATTCTTCTGTACAACTCTTACTAGTGTTCAATTCCTATTTGTCCTTATTTTTTAGTTATCTTTATTCTTTACTTTAGGACAATCCGGAATGATATTCACTTTTGTTATGCACTCATAACAGGTTACATGTGAAGAATTATAATTCATATCACCTATCCTATATCCCTTATCATTTTCTTTTTGATGGTTTCTTTTAATCAAATTCTTAAATCCTTTATTTTTCATTATTTTGTAGACTCTAGTAACAATTCGAACCATGTCATTATTTTCAAAATCCTATAGATCATAATCAAAAGTGTAATTATAAACAACATGTCACGACCCGCCCTCGGGGTCCGTGCCGTGACTACCCCAAGCCCGCCTTCCATAGGCCAGGGCCTGGCGACTAGCACCAAGGCGTAAATCCCGGTAAAAAGGGAAGGCATTGCCTTTGTAAAGTAAACAAACACCACAGAGTAAGCAAGCGGAAAGTAAACACTAAGCAAAAGCAGAGTACAACTGGAAGGGAAAAACAACAACTGTAAGTAAAAGCCGCTACACTGAGCTGTCCACTGGAGATCCCACCTGAAGGGTGGGTACAGATAGCTCCACTGCTCCATGGGTCCCGCCGTCCGCTCCGAGCACATTCCGCCCAGTGATCCAGCTCCAGGTACCGTCCTTCTCTGCAAGCCTCAGCCAAGATCAACGCTGTCCGTCGTCTGCAACCAACACAACGTAGTGCGGGCAAAGCCCGTGCAGGGGTGAGTATAAGCTACTCAGTAGGGACCCCGAGACCCCTGAAGGTCTCTCAAAATCCACAAAGGATAAACCACAAAGAAAAGTAAAATCACGAAGTAACAACCGACACTGCTTAGGTATATGCCCATACATATACCTAAGTCATCAATTTCAAATACGCTCTAACCTCCGAGCCCAAGTACAACTCAGTCCACACAGGAAAGTAAACGTATTCCACACAGGAAAACAAAACGTAATCCACACAGGATAGCACAACACAATCCACACAGGAAAGCAATTAGGATTCAGCTCACACCAGGATTTTCATTATCAAAACCGTAACTGCTGAAGAGCCCCATCTCTGAAGTGTACAGTGGTCCTGTCACGACTCCGAGGTACTGCTCACTAACCTAAGAATGCTGAAGTACTCCTCTTGTCGAGTACCGCGGTTCTGCTGCCAACTACCGGGCGCTCCGTCCGCTGAGGGCCTGCTGCCAAATACCGGGCGCTCACCCAAATAGCCTACAGAGGTACTCCTCCAGTCGAGTACCGCGGGTTTGCTGCCAACTATCAGGCGCTCCGTCCACCGTGGGTCTGCCGCCAAATACCGGGCGCTCCGTCCACTGGGCTAGTCGACTCACTCCAAGTCTAGTCGGTCGAGCAGTCTTCAGGTCTCAGCCGGCTACACGGTCTCCGTACTCCGTATGCTCGTCTCCAGAATCGCAGGTCTGCCGCTACAACCAAGCGCACTACCTCTATCGAGT
The DNA here is from genome assembly GCA_963277665.1 of Viscum album. Classification (NCBI taxonomy): domain Eukaryota; kingdom Viridiplantae; phylum Streptophyta; class Magnoliopsida; order Santalales; family Viscaceae; genus Viscum; species Viscum album. The sequence continues at coordinate 407,326,895 of OY728150.1, read as the reverse complement.
AAAATAGAAGGTTCAACTCACACAGGTAAACTTCTTCGGATGACGGTGAAGATGATCACTGATCCATCTAAGTCGTCGGACCCACGAAGGATCGATAGGTACTAACCCCCACAAAGACCCACACAGGATTGTAGCACTGTTCCACGTAGGATCGCTGAGTGCTGTAGTCGTCCTCGTCGAATCCACACAGGATCTCTGTACTGTCGTCGTCGCAGTCACAGTAGCAGTAGCAGTAGCACTAGGGTTCCTGCACACAGCAAGCTCGTTCGGAGGGTCCGCTCCACGAGCCGAGAGGCTGATACATCAACTGTCACAAAGTCCAGAGTTGATGTATCCAAAAGTTCCGTATCGTCAACAGGAACTCAACGCAACAGACGGCGCGTCGATCGGACGCCCGGTCTGAGAGTTATTGGCATTTTCGTCTCCGGGGCCCGGTTGGTTTTTAAGGCAAAACCAACCCGACCGTACTCCACCTGCGTCCAAACCTCGGGTGGAGTATGCCAAAAGATCTGTCCCACTAAGAGGAATACAACAAAGCTGACGGCACGTCAATCGGACATCCGTAGCTCAAGATATGAGCGTTTCCGCTCCGAAGGTCCGGTTGGTTTCGTGTACGAACCAACCCGTCCGAACTCAAAGTAATTTGAAACCTTGAGTGCAATATACCGAAACGACCGTCTCGATCCAAGGATCGCATCGCCGCTGACGGTTCGTCAATCGGACGTCCAGTCTGAAAGATATCAGCCTTTCCGTCTCACACCCTCCCTGGGAAACTTTCCTGGAGGTCACCCATCCTGATCACTACTCTAAGCCAAGCACGCTTAACTACGGAGTTTTAACAACGTAGGCTCCCGAAAAAGAAGGTACGCCTTGAGTATAGTATACCGAAACGACCGTCTCGATCTAAGGATCGCGTTGCCGCTGACAACGCGTTGTTCGGAGGCCCGAAGCTCAAGTTATGAGCATTTGAACGAAATCAATTCGAAAACGGGGGGTCCGGGTCCGGGCCGACCCGGCCCGACCCCCCTTGGGTCGGCCCGAACCGGGTCGACCCGACCTGGGTCCGACCCGGCCCGGCCGGCGGCGCGGCGCGGCGCGGCGGCGCGGTCCGGCACGGCGGCGCGGCCCGGCCGGCGGCGGCACGGCCTGGGCGCCGCTCGGGTGCCACGCGCGGGGGGCATGCCCCCCGCCCCTCTTCGCTGGCGGCACGACTGAAAGCCGCAACTTTGGTGAAACCGGCCCCCCTCGTTGGGGCCTGCCTTTGAGAAAAACGGGGGGGGGGGGGGGGGGGGGGGCGCCTGCCCCCCTTTATGAAACCGGCCCCCCCTTAATAATGGGGGGGCAATTAACCTGGCCGGGGGAAATTAATTCCCCCGGTCTTTCTCCTTCCGGCCGGCCCACCTGGCCGGACGGTTTTTCTTCAACGGGACCGGCAAACCGGTCCCCTTTCCGGCTTCCGACGCCGGCGGCCCGGCGAGCCGCCGGTCCTCTCGTCCCGCCGCGGCCCGGAACCGGCCGCGGTGTTCGTCGTCCGGAGCGGTGCGACGGCACCGCACCCCTCCGCCGCGGCCCCACTCCGGCCGCGGCGCCTTCGGTTTTCTTCGACGCGGCGCGACGGCGTCGCGTTCATGATGATCCTTCCACGGCGCGGCGCGACGGCGCCGCGCAATGAAACCGTGCGAATTCCCGCGTGGTGCGACGGCACCACCCCATCTCATCATCCACAAGAAAATAATAATAATCACGAACAGAGGGGGGATTCGGCCGTGTTTGTGCGGTCCAACCCCCATCTCGTTAGATGATAACTCTTAAATAATCATCCACAAGAATATCATGCTAGAACCAAGAACGAGAGTAAATAAATAATCAACAACAACCCCTACCTCAGTTTCAAGTATGATGATTGTCAATGACCCGCGGAAGGCAAGCGTCGCGGAGGTCGGGCGTCGCGGTAATCGTTTGTCGATTCCGTTGACGAAGAGGTACGTCCGAAGAGGTACGTCGTTGGTGAATTTGCGTAAGCCGACGAAGGAAGTCCGAGGAGGAAGCGGCGTTCCCTTTCATTGACACGGAAGGCGTCGTCGATCTTTGGAACAACCGGCTACGAAGAAGAGAGGAGCGGCGTTCTTCGTCGGAGCTTGAGCGTTCTTCGTCAAAGATTGAGCGTTCTTCGTCAAGGCTTGAGCGTTCTTCGTCAAAGTTTGAAGAAGAAGGAAAAGCTCTCAAAAGCTCTCAAGATGGATAAAGAGTTCTAACCCAAAAAAATAAGATAAGAGCTTATTTTATTCACAAACTTAACAAATGAATTTCAAAGGTTTGAAATTCAAAAAGGATAACTCCAAAATTAAATAACAATTGTCATGTCATTTAAAGAGGGGTTAAGGGAGTTTGAGAGAAGATGAAAAGTTTAGGGCTCGTGTGGGCCCCACCACACTTAATCCTCTCAAGGGAGGTTAAGTGGATGTGGGTCCCACCCCTAACTCCCTTTGAGAGAAGTTAACCAACAAGTTTAAATAAAAAAAAGTGTTCAACATTTTTTTTTATTCAACTTTTTTTATAATTCTCCCCAAAACTAACTTTCGTCCCGCAATAAACGCAACTTCGGAAAAGGTCTCCTTAAGCGAATATCGGCGCTGCGAGTTCATCGGTGTCCTCAGATTTCAATTCCGAGCACCGGATCAAAAGTTAGAAATTCCCGCTCGTTCGTTCACTGAACGTACCCGAGCCAAACTTTGGAAATTGATTCCGGGCACACCGGGCCTCGGAATCAGGTGCCGTCAGAAACCGCGCTCTTGTAAAATTCCAAAAAAAATTAAGAAAAAATTTCCCTTGAATTTTACGGGTCTTTACACAACATTTAAATAATTTAAAGATACAACTTTTCTTCTTTTTTTCTCTGAAATAGCTATATTATTTATTTCAAGTTCATATTGTTGTAGTGGAACAATCAATTAATTAAGGGTGTATAATTTTAAATTCTATATTTCATTAATAGAATCCTTATTTGCATTCCAATTCATTGGTAATGCTCGCATGACTCTTTCAAAAAGTATTGGGTTTTCTACAGGTTCTCCAAGATAATTCATTCCATTCACAATTCTTGGGAATCTATGTAACATTTGGTTTACTATTTCATATTCACCAATCATAAAATATTGGTACTCAACATGAAGCATTCCAATTTTTGTTTGAATGAATTTGTTACAGCCAAGGTGAGTGACTTGTAGAATCTTCCTTATTTTATGAGCCATCTTAAAAGAAGAAACATGACTAAAACTACTTCTTTTAATATCACAATATAAAATGTTTACAATATTATAATTTAAAACATATCTAGTAGAATTAATTCGGTATGAGTATCTAGGTCCGCTTTAAGAAGTTTGTTATATATGGACATGATAGACCAATTCTCAATGATCAACCATTTCAGGTAATCCTTTATTCAAGATCTACAGTATCCATAATTATTTCCATCAATGTGAGGTTTATTTTGAGGTATCCATGCATCATTAGTGTTCAATCCTTACATAATATAATATCTTTTCCTCAGACTGTGAGGTTTAGGAAAATGTTAGCACAAATAGAATCAAAATAGACTCTAGAAATGGTTTTGATAATTTCAAAAGTAATAATATTTTGATACAAATTGAAAGGTATCAGGAAGAGAAAAACAATGCTAATCAATTCTAAAAAGGATTCCCCTCTGATAAAAATTGTTAGGTAGGATAAGGTAATGGAATATGGTCTAGAGGGGCATGAATAGACCATATTTAAATAATTTATAAATATATTTATTAATTAAATTAACTATAAATTTTAATTATTGAGGTTTATTAGAAGCAAAAAAAAATAACACTAGGATGTTTTTATAGTAGTTCAGTCTAATGTAGGCCTACTATACTCTTATACCTCTCCACTCGGTGAGAGATTCGTGTGCACCAAAAATTAATTTTATTGGGGAATCATAACCCAATTAAAAAAAATCCTTTACTAGTGGAGGGATGTCCACAACACTTACTTTTTATGGGGATTAAAAACCCTTACAACCTAAATTTAGACACTGGGAGTCACAACCAAAATAGTCCTAACCTTAGTTATAGGGAGTCACAACCCTTAAATCTTGGGTTTAGAATTTGAGAGCCACAACCTATGAAAATAGAATAACCAATAATTAGTTTGTGTTAAAATCATAATAATAATAGATGCGTGTGAATGATATGGAAAAGTGTTTCAAACTAAGAACTAGACGAATGAGAAGATAAAATATTAAAGCACGAGTAATGGTTGTTGAGAATTATATCATCTTATATTGTCAAGGAAATTATAGTCAAAACATAATAAATTCATCCCTTAATAGATCATACAGGTGATGAAATATAGTGTTGCATGATGTTGGAAATTTCACATCAGGTTCAAAGTTCACAGTGATTTCTATTTGAAAAAATAGGGTATTAAAATTGATAACTTCTATCTTGGAATTTGTATATTTTTATTGTCTTTTTTTAACCAGTAAAAAGCAATGACATATATATATATACAAAGAATAAATTATAAACAGTTCTAGTATCTCTGCTTTCATAATAAATTGAAAATAAATTCATTTAATAGAATTCTTAAATATCTCAATGAAAAAGACAACATCGTTTCCTAAATATTCCTATAGAATAAATCATAAAAAGAATTTAAAATAATTTGTATAACACTTATAAAAACATCTCAAGAAATATATCACTGCTAAATTATTTAAAATATAAATTTAAATCCATCCAAACTTCTTTAAATATAGACAAAATAGTTCTTGAAAACTAATAGCACAATCCATAAGTAAATTAAAAATTTTCAATTTAAACAAATTTGAAACCACAAAATTAATGGGAGAAAGACATTAAAATATTATTAATATTATTATTTAAAAATTCCCCAAATAATATTAAAAACACTTTGATTATAATCAATATATTTAATGATAATATTTATAGTATAAGAGGCTTTAAAAATAATCCATATATATGTAGAAAATAATTTAAAAAATCCAAAAAATGAACATTAACTTTAGGAATGAATAGTAACATAGGGTATGGATGAACCATACTATTCACTATTCAAGAATGGTATCATAGGTTTTATAATCCATAATTTTCACTATTTATGAAAATTGACGTAGGATTGATGAACCATATTTTGGACTATTCATGAACATTAATATAGTATATATACGAAACATAATTTGCACTATTCATGAACAGTTGTGTAGGTTTGACGAACCATTCATTACACTATTCATGAATATTAACATATCACATGGATGAACCCTACTATTCACTATTCATGAATAGAAACTTAAGGTTTTTGAACCATAGTTTACACTATTCATGAATAGTAACATTGGGTTCATGAACCATCTGTTGTACTATTCATGATAAACTAGACAACATTCCTTAACAAATTTAAATGAATTGTTAGAGGCTGTAAAAAGTATATTTATACATTAGTCAAAATACTTATTTGTATAAAAACTCATTATCTTTCCAAAGAATCAAGAATAAAATAAATGTGATATCTAGTATTCCAAATATTATTAAAAATAAAAGAAAATTTTTTTTGGAAAACATTACTTCAGAAAAATCAAAGTCTAACATAATCCTTTTAATCACCATTAAAAAGACCTTTTTATACATCAATATAAATTAATAAAATCAAGATAAACATTTTGGATTCCTAAAAAATAAAGTTTCATGAAAATCAAATATCTATATAAGTTTCATTAAAATAAAAAAAAACATTTTTTAAAATGAAAACTATAGAGTTTCTAAAACTACAATAGAAACTTAATTGAATTTTTAGTGTTATAAAAATTCATTTTCATACTTTCTTATAAACTATTGAATTATTGATATTTCGCATACCTATCCAACATGATAATAATCACATAAATCCATATAATATAGTTTATGAAATCATCAAAACAAAGAAAAGGATTTTAAATAAAATATCACAAGTAATCAAACATGTAATCAAATAAAAGAGAAGGCACATGAATAAATAATGGAATCTAGGAAAATTGGAAATTACATACAATATGAAATAAACATTATTCAAGGTTGACTTCTTATACTATATCACATTGTGAAAAAATTCCAATAATGGATTAGTTTTACTCCATAATACCAAACACAATGCCTCATATAACTAAAGATTTATTCAATCTATTGGAGTGATTTCTTGAAGTATCAATCATAATATTTTCATGATTATTTGTTACAAAAAATGATTTTTGATGTCTTTTCTAATATTATAAACATTGGAATTACTTAATAAAAATGGGTTTCATAATCTTCTATCATATCATAATCAATGGGAATTTATTAATTGAATAATTTTATGGATGAACATAAGGCATGTATTACCCAATTAATGTAATAAAGAATAATCTTAGTATATATGTGACGGAAATATATACATAATTTATAATTAATCAATGACATAAAATTTTTACTTCAATTATATAATTTCATTAAAATATTACAAGGAATATTTCATTAGGAAAAATCCCTTTCACTTTAAAATCAATTCTTAAAAATAACAAAATGTCCAAAATATCTTAGAAAACATTATATCTAAAGAAATTTATAATGTAATCTTTAAATAATTTATTAGTATTGACCATAGGAAATTATTTTCATGTTACAAAAGATCAAAGACATTCATTTCACACTATTCTATAAATGTTAAAAAGTATCTCATTTGGAAAATTATAAAAGGATTCATTTAAAAAAATAAAAAAATAAAACATGGGAAAAATTACTCTAATAAATCATTTACAAAATGTTAAATGTATTCATGAAAAAATAAATTAAAATCATATAGATATAGGAAAAATGATTTTTAATCGATGAGAGAAATGAACTCATCTTTTCTTAAAAACATTTATCTTTCATTTAAGTACCCAAGAGAGTAGAACTGTAATTTTACATGAAAACTTCATGAATAACCATAGGAGAGAAAAATTATTTGTTTTATTATAAAATGAAAAAAAATATGATGAAAATGAAGGCATAATGAATACGGATTGAAATGAGATTGAAACATAAAACCACACGTCTTTGGAATATTTTAAATCAAAACTACCATGAATGATTTAAAGTGATATATTTTTTTAGTTACATCCCTATTTGTGTTTTTGGTTCAACCTCAATAAATTTTGGGTTTTCCATATTCATTAAACCATGGTAGTTGAGTCCTGTTTGTAGGTGGAGAGATTTTTCTAGGGAAATGACCTATTTTTATCGATGTCTGATGAATTGAATTAATGGAATATGGTTATAAATGTTATTCATGATTACTAATGATACTTGTATGAGAGTTATCTTCTATAAATTTTTATCTCATGATCATTTTATAACACGTAAACATGTTTTATATAAGATTTCAGGAATTGGTTCAGAGTAGGTAATTTTTACATGTCATGATAATATTTTATGATGTGAAATGTTTTATTGAGGTCATTTATACCTGAGGCATTTTTTATTATAATGTAAATCTATAAATTCAAATAATGAATGGTTTTCATGTCATGCATATATTAGTATTAGTGGTTTTAAACCACATTGTGCATAAAATTTTCTTTCACCCTTTGTGTAACTATATATCTCTCTCTCTCTAAAATCCTATGAAAACACCATGTGATATTCAAGTGATTCATTACCTTATAGATGTATTGATTAAGAATTTTATCCTGGGTGAGTACCTTCACATTTACCCCTTTATATGGATTATTATTTATTATCATTTTTATGTTATCTTTACCACCATTGAATTTTGATTTGATCTTAACATTTGTGTCATCTAGGTTTTCCTTGTAATCTCCATAAAATTGATTCATTGTTGGTGTCACATGTTGGAAGTGTTTATTTAATATCTTGATAAAAGAAGGTGGTCTAAAAAATTCCCTAAGGTCAATTAATATTTGATCAATTTTTTACAATATAATGAAATTCTTCCAAAAAAACATGAATGTTAAAAAATGAATAATAGGTTATGATAATAATGTATATGGTTTGTACCTCAGATACCTTTGGATTTTTTAGTTCTAAGACATTCCTTTAGGATACACATGGGGTGAGCCAACACATGAATATGATGAACTAGATAATGGATTAAATATATGATTTATCATTATATCAGATATTAGGTGATTGATTGTGATAAAGTCACCTTTAAAAATGTTTACTATATTTTTGAAATTATTAGGGATAATTTCATTGAATTGAGTATATACATTGTTCTGATAATTAAATAAGATATAACATGATGAATGAATGTGTAATTGAAATAAAAATTATAATTTGATGAATTTTCCATTTTGTACATGATATTATGTTGTATTATTATTTCTATTATGATTTTATTTTTGTGATTTAAACTGAAATGATTATATAAATGGATTAGTCTAATTATTATAAAATTATTATATATATGGATAGCCTCTGATATGAAAAAAATATTATAGTATGTTCATGTCCCAGTTATATTAAAATTATTCTATAAAGGAATTATCCTGATTATGATGAAATGATTATATAATGTTATTGTTTTGTTTATGATGAAATATTTATATAATGGGTCCGGGCTGGTTATGCTAAATTTAGTATGTAAATGACTCATCCAATTAGTGCTGAAATTATTATATAGTGTACTTGGTCTTATTATGCTGCTATTTTTATATAAAGTTATTGTTCCTTGTAATGTGATTATGCCTTGGAATTGTGGTTGCGGTTGGACTAGTCATTCTACTTGCTAGGAGATATTCTTGCATGATATGGAAGTAGGTTGGTAGTTGTATTGTATTAATTTATTAATTAATACTTGTTAATACCACATCATTCCTTGAACTTATTATCATAATGGTATTATAAAAAATTATGGGGTCAACCTACTAAGTATTAATCACACACCATTTGGGTCGTTATTTGGTCCCCAAGAATAGTATATGGATATAGGTTTGGACAAGGGAAATAGATCTTGTTATTGGTCTTTATTATTGTATATTTTTTATCATAGACACAGGATCATCCAGGTATTTGGCACTATGGTGTTTTGAGTTTATTATCATAGATTTTCTTTTTATCTATACGAATTAAATCATGTAATTTTCTAATATTTCATCCTCATATTACATGATTAATTTTTATTTATATTAATTTTTTCATTCTATATCTTTTATTTTTATGTTGAAATATTTCCTCTATTTCTACTACTCCGATATTTGTTTATCTCTACTATATTTCAACACCATACTAGGGGGAATATTATCACAACGATTTTATCTACACCCCCGTTGATACTCAGTAGACTTTGGTATAAAGGTAAGCATGCTTGAGGTCCAATAACCAAACTGATTTTTCCACGTTAGAGAGTTCCATTTCTGGGTATGTTACAAAGTGTTATTTGAGAATAAAGTTATTATTTTTTATTTTATTACTATTTGGGAATTGTAGAAAGTAGACCAGAATGTCTAGGGACATGGTAATGAAATTTTTCATGGGTGTAGATAATCCAAGTAACGAGGAAATATGAGTACCAAGGTATGAGATTGTTGTCCATGATATTCATTTGTTACAGTTTATGTTATTTCAACTTGGATGATTTAAATGTTGTGTGATTTTATTGTTCCCTAAGACATATACTTGTGTCCTGGTCTGGTGTGATTGGAGTATGCATGAATCATGATAAGAAAATATTCATATATATTGAAATGAATTTTTCTTGTTTTTGAAATATTAAATAAATGTTATATAATTTTCTATATGAACTGTGAAATGATTAAACTATTATGTTTTATAATTGAAGGGAATGAACTGTTATGACATGATAATTCACTTTTTAATCCATGTTTAGAGAATCCATGATCTTTTATTTCTCTTCTTTGTCACCAATTAATGTTTAAATTGTTTATTATAGTGCTCTATGGAGTGCATCTATATTGTAGAAAAAAATCTCTTCTCATCATATTCAAATTGATCATCAAGAGAGAAGAAATCCTTGTTATCCTAATGAAGATGATTTGGGGATTCATATAGATCCTAGGTATTAGATTGATTTTCATATTTATGGTAGTTTTCTGATGGTCATGAAAACCTTGTAAATGGATACTGTTCACACCATGCCTTCGATGTTTGATCATATGAGGGAGTTTTAGCAGCCGCATCGACCAATGTTCACAAGGGTGAGAGTGCCCATGAAGCCGAGTACAGGTTTTGGTCAGTCTAAAAGATCCTTATTATCCTTTATACACCTATTTATGTGAGGTTAATGCTTTCTAGATACATGATTACAAAACCTTACAATTTTTTGTGGGACAATATAGTTGAACTTGGGAAGTAATAGCATTAATCCAAGAAGGTCTTCACTAAAAATTTATTAAGACACTTATTTCCTAAAATATTGACAGATGATAAGTCTTCTGAGTTCATAGACCTTACATGGGAGGAAATTTCAATGATAGACTACAATATAAATTTCACCGACTTGTATCACATTTCTCCATCTTTAGTAGTTGATAAGATTGATAGGGTATGTACTTCTAGTATGAGATTCTCAATGAGATCAGGTCAAGGGTGAATGATTTTATATTGAGTATCTTTTCAGACATGATAAACCATGATCTAATCAAGAAAGGGAATCTACAATATTCCCAGAGATATGGCCAGTATGTTTCAATAGTGATAACTAGGAGCTCTTCATCTGGAAAAAATATGTTATTATATGATTGTTATAATTATCAAAATAATTGGAATAGCAGTTAGGTAAATGGGAATACATATTTGGATGATGATTCATTGCAGTTCTATTAGTGTGGAAATTTGGTCACAAGAGACCTTAGTGTTTGTAACTAGATTTGGAGTGTGATTATTGGGGTATTGTTGTCCACCTATAGATTTTTTTTGGGGAAGTAGCGTGAGAGAAGTGATAGGTGATCGGGAGTGGTACTAGAGTCTTGGAAGGGCTCACCTACCCCTCAACAGACAAGTATGTGGAGTTCCACTATAAGTTCAGGTATAATAAGTTTGTGTGGTTCCATAGCACATGAGTTTCAGTACCAGGTAGAGGTAATAGTGTAGGGGAATCAAACTGGATGCTAGGGCATTGGGAAAAGTATACTGCATGCTCTAAAGTTTACTCTATCAAGTTGGATGTGGGGCCTTCTACCATTTGAGGTGAAATTCTTAGATCATATACATTATATTTTTTTGATACTATAAATCATGTTCCTTTATATATTCTCTATTTTGAACTACTTTTTCATGGTTATGGAAAGCATGGATGGTGTCACTAGTATCAATACATTATTGTGAGTGCCATTAGAAAATATTTACTATTTTAAGGAATGTTGTCTCGAAATTTGATTTTATAATTTATTTTGGGAACTGATTGAGGAATAAATGATATGATTCAATTTTATTCTTTTTATGGATAGTCCATTTAAATTCCAAAATCAAATTGAATATTATTCGAGTGGATTTACCATTCTATCTGCATAAATAGGACTCTTTTTCACTAGTGTGTGTGGGATCTTCATGCTGATAATGAAGGTCCAATTCAGTGAATATTTGATTGTCTCTAAGATAGGATAGAATCCCATTATTCAGATTTTCTTGGAATGAGTTAGTATAATTTTCATCTAGTGTTATACACATTTTAGGATTTCAATTTGGAAAAGTTATACTGCTTACCCACCTGAGTGGGGGAAAAAGTTCATGATTGAGATAGTGCTCTGAACTAATATAGTTTCTATTCAGCCTTACTGGATCACACCAGTAGAGAATCGAGATTTCAATGTTCATTTAGAAGGTATCTAATATAAAGGTTTCATATGTGTTATTACATCAACATGGGGTTCTCTAGTTATATTCTCATTGTAATCTAATAGGTTGTTGATCTTGTGTGTGGAATTCTTGAGATCGAAGTCGGTGATGGTCAACAACTGTTATCCCCTAACACTATTCAATTATTTATTCTGATATTTTAGTGGTTAAAAAATATTACCCATGATCTATTTGTGATTGGGATACCAATATTTTGGTGTGATAATGTCAGGCATACCTCATACTTCTTTTAAGAGTATTTATGGTTTGTATGAGTTAGTGATGATGTCTTTTTGTTTGAAAAATGCTCTGTAATTTTTCATATCTTAGATTAATCTTATATTCAATTATATTTTGTGTATGTTTTTGGTGGTTTTCTATAATGAAATATTATTTTACTCCCATTCAAAAAATAACAGTGCCAACATATTGATATCATATTATGTACATTGAGAGAGGATCATCTTTATGCCAATATAAAAAAATACAATTTATAAATTTATAATGTTAACTCCATATTTCATGTCATTTTAGAGGATAGAGTTTTAGTGGACCTATACAAGGTTTCAATCATGGAATATTTGTAGTGACCTAAAAATTCCATCAACACTGGGTGATTGTTGGGTTTGGTAGGTTACTGTAAGATTATTATCTAGGACCTCTCCCATCAGGTAGCACCAATGTCCAGGATAACCAAGAAATGGGTGAAGTTTTTTTGGTAGAATTATTATGAGATGGATTTTCAATATATGAATTGAAGGATTACTAAATAATTTATAATAACCATCCCCACACATGGTATGTAATATACTATGTACTATGATTTATATGATGTTGGACTTGGAGAAGTTCTCATATAGGAGGAATGAGTGATTTCTTATGGCTCCAGAAGGCTGAGAATACTTGACAAGAAGCATCCTAATCATGATTAGGAGTAATATATGGTGGTATATTCCATATTATTTTTAAGGAATTATAAAATATTCAATAATTTTTTTAGCACTATTTATAAGAGGCTTAAGTACAACATTTCTTAGAGGGACCAAAACCATCATTAAAGGAGGTGTGTCGAGTATCTACAGTGTTTCAACATCGTAGTGGCTTACATGCCAGGAAAGGGAAATGACATTGTTGACTCCATGAGATAGAATAAATAGAGGGAGGATTTTTTAATGGATCGTGATGAGCATAATTATATGGTACTCTTTAGAAACATGAATCAAGTTGATCAAGAGTATCGGAAAAGTGTAGCTATGATATCGAAATTGGTTACACCCATGCTTCTCGAAAAAATAAATAAAGTGTGTGTATTTGATCTAGAGGGATTAACTTTAAGAGATATATTATATTGTGTGGAGCTCCTCTTAGGATTCTCTCTTGGCAATGAAAATTTTCTTTTCTCCATGGATTTATATTGGTTCCTACTGGTTTGCATGGGGAAATAATGATATAAAACCCTTATTAAATATAGAATGTACATCTAGAGTTGAAAAAATATGTATAATTTTATCCATAGATAGTATTGGTAGAAAGAAATGAAGAAGGAGGTAGCAAGATTCATGGAAAGATATTTCACATGTATGTTGTTGAAGGCAAAGCATCATAATCCTGCTAGGTTATTCCTTCCTCTTCCCAGTATAGAATGTAAATGGGATTATGAGACTATGGATTTTGTAATAGGATTTCCTAGGACAACTCATATGAATTATGTAGTATGGGTGATCATAGTTCAATTAAATATGGTATCCTACTTGTTTCTTGTTATGTCGATCATCTATATTGATGATATGGGTAGTATTTTTTATGTATGAGATAGTCTAGTTCCATGGTGTTATAAGGAGTATTGTTTCTGATAGAGATTATTTATTCATGTATCAATTCTAGTAGGGTATTCAAAAGACTCTAGGATAGAAGGTTCTTCTAAGTACAATCAACCATCCATATATTAACAACCAATGCAAATGGACTATTCATATTTATGAATATATGTTACAAGCATATTTTTTTATTTAGGTGGTTTTTGGGGGAAGAAAATCACACTTTTGGAGTTCACTTATAATAAAATCCTCTAGGAATCGATCCAAATAGAACCTTTTGATGATTTATATGGAAGTCCATGTCTTTTAACTTTTTGTTGGTTTTTAGCTTATGATTCACCACTTGTTGGACCCAGTCTCATACAAGATACATCGAAAAAGGTATAGTTGATCATGAGGTGATTGGGTAGTAGGAAGTATAGGAGTAAATATTATGCTGAACTTCAGAGATAAACACTGAAGTTTCACAGTGGTCATTACATTTTCCTTTATGTGTCACGTAGGTTAGGTATATATTGTTTTGGTAATAATAGAAAACAAGAACCTAGGTTTTCTGGGATGTTCAAGATAGTTGAAACTATCTATTCATTAGCTTACTAATTGGCCCATAGCAAGTGCCATAATTCCACAAGTGATGTGTTTCACATATCACATCATAGGGGAAATAAACCAAACCCTTCCTAGATAGTTAAATTTTTTATATAATTCTTAGCTTATATGCATCCTTTAAGGATCATATGATATGGATTTTGGATATTGGTGACAAATATCTCTGGGCAAGAACTATATCCCTAGTTTGAGTGTAGTGATGTCATGGGTGTATTCAAGTGGAAACCTAAGAGAGGTAATATAATATGTGAGAATAGGGGATAAAATTGATCACTAAGAACGCATAGTGATTCTTGTAGAACTCAGGGCTAATCTATTATATAGTGGTGAGGTTTTAAGATCTCACATACCCCTTTATGTTTTGTGTTCAACCAGTACTCATTTTTTTACTTCTTCTTTAAAACTCGGTGATTCAGTATCATTTATGGATAGAGATATTTTTCAAGGTAAAATGAACTAAATCTCATGTAGGTATGTTTTCTTAATTAATTGTGTTGTGTATATATTTTTTAGGATTTTCCTATAGAATTTAGGATGAGAGAAGTATTCTAGACACATTCACAACAAAAAAATATTATAAAATGTAAATTTTTTCAGTAAGATGTCATGAAATGATTAATATAATGAAAACATTATATGTTTTGACACTATTTCACATGGTTAAATGGTCAATAAAGATAATTTTAACTTTATTTGACACATTGTTTTTTGGAATATCTAATAAATCAAGAAATTCACATCGTGAGAGGGTTTCCTATCATGAATATCCTGGAATTAGTGGTTTTGGACCACACTGGGCATATGATTTTATTTCATCCACTTCCTAGATCACTCTATAATAGAACTTAAGGAAACTATATGATATTTTGAAGTGATTATTCCCATATGTACATATAGATCAAGAATTTAATCTTGGTTGAGTATCTTCACTTTTGTTATCTCATTTCTTTTGTTTGTTCTCCGTTATCGCTGTGTGATCCCTTGAACACTTTTTAATCTATTTTTAATCTTGATTATTGTTTTATCAAGATTTTCCTAGTGATAACCATCACCTTCCTTCTTTTTTGGCACCACCTACTTGAATTTTTTCATCATTGTCCACATAAAGTTAGGTTTTATATAATAATCCTTATGGCCTATTTCAATTTGTTCATGTATGTTCAATATTTTTTTATTTTACCAATATTACTTATGAATTAAAAAGAATAATAATGTGTGATGATAGTAATGTGTTTGAAATATTTCATGGATCCCTTTGAATATGGTCGCATAGGTCCCTAGATTGTAGTTACCTAGAGGGTGAGCCAACTCTTGAATAATAATGATCTTGATAGTGGATTAATGATATGTTTTAGCATGACATGATACCTTAGTTGACTTCCAATGATAGATTCTCCT
Organism: Viscum album; assembly: GCA_963277665.1. Lineage (NCBI taxonomy): Eukaryota > Viridiplantae > Streptophyta > Magnoliopsida > Santalales > Viscaceae > Viscum > Viscum album. The sequence continues at coordinate 407,311,207 of OY728150.1, read as the reverse complement.
TGGAAGATGAATTTCTTTATTATTTATTTGACTTGTGATAATTGGATTGATTCGAGTAAGTGCAATGGACCTATAATGTCTTAAGATATTACTATATAAATGAATGGATAATTGAAATAAAAATAGTAATTAGCCGAATCGACCGTGTTGGATTTGGATATTATGTTGTGTTTTTATTTCTATTGTGACTTGTGTCATGATTTATGCTAAATTGATTATATAAAGGGCATGACCCAGTTATGTAGAAATTATTATTTTAAGTGCTTGGGAAAGAAATAATTAAAATATTATATAAATGGATTATTCTCGTTTTGTTGAAATTCATATACAATGGGCCTTTCCCAGCTATGCTAAAATTATTATATAACGTGACTTTCCTAGTTATGTTGATATTTTTATATAAATGTATCAACATGATTATATTGAAATTTGAATATAATGCGATAAACCTAATTATTAGAATAATCATATATATTAGACATGGTTCGGTTAAGCTAAAAATCTTTTACATATGGATTTTTTCTTGGTTATGTGATTATGAAAAAGAGTTTTCGTTATGGTTGTTATGGTAATATCACCTGACCAGGGAGATTTTGGTATGGAGTTGATGTAGTTGGATTGTTATATTATATTAATTGTTTATTTATTTATGTGATTATCAATTTTTTCATGCACTTATTATCTAATTGGTTTAATTTGGACACAGTGGCTTAGAAATATTGAGTTTTACTCAAATCCTATTCATGTAGCAATTCAGTACTTGAGAAAATTACATAGATACAAATTTGAATAAGAGAAAATGGTTGAGTTGTTGATTATGGTTTTCATTATGGGTTGGATCTTACATAAGGGATTTTCCAAGGATTCGGGACTGGGTGATTTTGATTTTATTGTGTCATCTTGGTATTTTACCTATATGATTTCCATCAACATATTTAATTACATTTCAGCCTGACATTTCATGGTCCATTATTTTTTTTCTTCATTCATCATTTATCTTCTAGTTGTATATTGTATTGTTTCCTATATTTCTATTACTCTAATTATTATTTATTTCAACTTAATTTCAACTATATACTATGATGTATAGTCTCCCAACTATGTTCCTTAAACCCCTTCTACTAGTAGGAAATCCCCAGAATATGTGGAGGTGCACTTGAGGTCCAGTTACCATCCTAACTTGGCAATGTGACAGTGTGCCAGATTAAGGGATGTTAAAAATTAAGTAAATGGGTTGTAATATAAAATATCATGAAGTATGAAGTGTTTATGATATAATATTTATATAGGTATTATATGCACTATTTAAAATAAATTTGGTCGTAAAAAACATGTGTCTCCAAGAATAATGTTGTTAGACGAAACCCTTACCATGTGTCTATGAATGTCGTGTATATCCATTATCTCATATGTAGTAAAAATAAATCATTTTTTCATTAAGTTTCTTTTTGATGTTTTATTCATTATACTCAAATCCATAAATCACTTTTATTTTGAGGAAAAATTTAATTACTTATTTTTTTATGTCCACATATGGTGCTTTGAGGATTCTCTGATCATAATGTTCAAACGAGATACTTGTGCTGACAATTTTAAAAGGGTTCATTATTCTATAATATCATGAATAATAACTATAAAAAAATTATCAATCTTATTTATCAACTATAAAAATAAAACCATCAATGAAATATGGTAATTAAAAATGAAGTATGTTACAATCATGGGGATGGTGGGCCATATACATGTATGATCAACATTTTTATTTTTCAATGATCATGATGGAAAGTATTTATGATTTATTTTATTTTAAAATTTTGATCATTATATAATAAATATAATTAATTTATATAAAAAAATTACATATAACATCCATGTTATGCGGTAATAAAAAATGATTCTTGTATCTTCATGTGGCGCCAATTCGACATATAAACGAATGATATAATCTTTTCTCAATAGATCATAAGTTATGGAGTTATATAATATTTTAAATTTTCATAATGATTAATATTAAATTTATATAATATCTAAATAGGAAATCCATCATCATGAATATGCATGAGATGCGATTATGGAAAATGAATTACGTCGGTTCACGAGGTGATAGTTTTCCTTACACTTGAATGGTGTTTCATTTCCAATTTTATATTAGTGAATATAGTGTAATATTATTCAATAAATATAATAACATGTAATTATATATGACATAATAGTGTTATTATATTTTAATTTTTAACAAATAATTTAATGTGGAAAAATAATAATTAAAAATCGGTATCTCAGTGGAGATTATTACCTTGTTTTAGAAGACCCTCTTATGCATATCTTATTAATGACCCTAAAGTTCATCTTTTGGGAAGACTCAAATCCATTGAATCTTGTTAAGTATTTGGAGGTGATACATTTTCATGGTTTTGTTGATCCCAATATATTTAATTTTTTGAATAAGTGAAGGTAAGAGGTTCCATTTTATTAATTAGGAGGAGGGTATCTTTTTATATACTCAAAACTATTCATTAATGGGAATTTATTCTCAAAATAATTGTAAGGATATGTGTTTTTCCGAACTGCATTTTTCAGCATAATGTTTAATTTTTTCTATTGGATGCTTATGAGGGGTAAAATAGTGTTTTTACCCCACCAGTTGACCTCAGATAATTTCTCTAACAACATCATTGGTCCTAGAATTTGGTGTTTACCCTACGAAAGAAATTTGGTGGAAATATGAGATGTTCAAATTTTAGTGGAATATTTAATATTTAATATTATTAAATTAAATATTAAATTATTCCGGCAGGTTCATTTAGTGATAATATTTAAACGAATCATTGATTGAAATTAAATCTTCTATGTTGAGTCCGGAATGGGGAGTTTCTCTTAGGCAAGAAATAAACTCGAGTCGGGTCCAGGGGCTGGCCTTTGCCCCTTTTTTCTTTCCTCTTCTTCTTTTCTTTATTTTCTATTATTTCCTCCTCCATGAACATGCCACTTGTTTTTGTGAATCCTTCTTTTTTTACGACCTATGAGAGAAATGGGAGATAGAAAAATAGTGAGAGAAGGGAGGGAATATTGGTACCGTTGCGAAGCCCTTGACGCGTTGTGTCGGCATGTGGCATCCGTGGATGGTAAAATCAACCGAAGCTTCGGAAGTTTCCACTCGAAGGTAGGGTCGTTTATTTATTTACCACATATCCCCTTTAAACATTATTTTTTATGTTCATAAAGCCCTGAATTTCTTTCTTGTGGCCTATTGAGGCTAGATCTTTTGATTCGGTGGCGAAAATGGGTGTTTCAGGTTATCCAGGGGTTTTCCCGTCGGGAAACCCATGTTACAAGGTGTGTTTTCTAGGGGAACAAGCCATGTGTTCTTACCATTTGGGGAATAAAAATATTTCTTAAGTACATGTCGTGTACTATGAGTACACACCGTATGGTGGCTGTCTATGTGTTCGGTCATGTGGAAAAAAACACAGAATGATGGGTTTTGAATAGTACACGCCGGGTAGTGGCACATGGGCATGTGTATGGGTGAAAAATCACATAGGATGTTGTTTTGTGAATGGTACAAACTATGTAGAGTAACATACATTCTGTGTACTTTTACATGGGAAGACCCCATGTACTCAAGAGTACATTCCATGTAAATTTTCCATCAATTTTTCATCTGGGGGTTCTTTGAACCCCTGTTTTTTGCAATGCAGGGGTCCGTTTCACATTCCCTATGTGGACACATTTCCCATTCTTTGAGGGGGACATTTTTAGGTGGTTTGGAGAACTTTTTGTAATGGGTACGATGCTTTGTTGTACGAAACTTCCAAAAAAATAATAATATTTTAATTATTAATATTTGGCGATTATTGAGTTAGGTGTATATTCTGCATCTTATGAGCATTTGATGCAACGTCAGTGATGTTATGACCCTGAATTAATGTAAGAATTTTAAAAACTGATTTTAGGTGCTAAAACCGAAATTAGGTGTGGGCCCCACCCGAGATCGTTACGGTGAATAGTACATTTTTTATTGATTGATTGTCTTGGGAGAGTGATTAGTCAATTTTGAGAGTTTTTCTGCATAATCACAATGGTGGAATCCTATTGACATTTAGAGATCATATAAATAGTATTTTAGGGGTTTCTATCAAAATGCAGAGGTTCTTCCTCAATTTTTTGAGTTCAGTTGTCTCCTGAGAGTGAGACTTGGCATGGATGATAGGTTGGTTGTTCAGACCAACCTAGTTCAGACCTTTTATCTGAGATGAGATGTGATATATCTCCCATAACCTATTATTTTAAGGATGTTTCCCTTTTTGAGACATTCTCTTTGGGCCTACGAGGCCCTGAGACCGGATGCATCCAAGGATTCACTGATGGATTCCTTTTGTCACGGGACTTGGATTTCTCCCAAGCTCTCGTGCGGCACCCGACTAGCTTTCCTTTCACAATTCCTAGATGAGTTCAGCCTTTCGACACTCATAACGGAAGTAAGGATCGTAAGGGAAGTGCTTGAAAAGCTCACAAGACACAAGTGTAAAGAAGCTCTCAAATGCTCTCAACTTCTGTGTATTTACAAATGAGGAGCCACTCCCTTTATATAGGGCTTGGTGGAAAATTCTACAACATTCTAGAATATGTACACATCCACATGATTCTAGATTATTCCAGCATACTCTACTAGAATATACATGGAGCATTCTAGAACCCGTTGTGATCCACAACCTTCCATGGAGGCCTAGAATGTTCCGGACCATTCAAGGCCCAAGGGGTGTTCCGCAACACTCCGGAGAAGTCTGGAATATTCCGGAACTTGGTGGAGATGTAGAGAACTCTAGAGGATTCTAGAGATCCTCACCACTGGGTCTCCTCTCCAGTTGGCGGGGCGTGACAACCGGGGACACTCTCCTGATGAGTCTATGGTAGGACGAAACCAGTGAACCTCACATATGAAGAGCTGGACGGCTAAACCCCGCCCGCCATAGAGGGGGTTGGGGTGCCGCATGAGCTGAGCGTCTCAGCATAGCAGTTCGCCCGTGTGGCACCCCAACCCCCTCCAAGGCAGGTGAGGTTCAGCCATCCAGCTCTTCATATGTGAGGTTTACTGGTTTCGTCCTTCCATGGACTCATCAAAAGAGTGGCCCCAACTCACAACCAGTGGTGTCAATGTTGACACGCACCATCCTCCTCTTTGTCGGGGTGACTCACATCTCTTATATAGGGACTAACCAGATGAACCGCAACTTTTATGTTCTTGATAGTGTGGGACAGGACCCCCATGATTGGGTCTTGTCATGGGCTGAGCGTCTGAGCACAGCAGTTCGCCCGTGCGGCACCCCAACCCCCTCCAAGGTGGGCGGGGTTCAGCCCCACGGGCGAACTGCTGTGCTGAGATGCTCAGCCAGTGACAAGACCCAATCATGGGGGTCCTGTCCCACACCAACAAGAACATCAAATCTATGGTTCATCTCTTTAGTCCCTATCTAAGAGATGAGAGTCGCCCCGACAAAGAGGAGGATGGTACGTGTTTACCTTGACACCACTGGTTGGGAGTTGGGGCCACTCTCCTGATGAGTCCATGGCAGGAAGAAACCAGTGAACCTCACATATAAAGAGCTGGACGGCTGAACCCCGCCTGGCTTGGTGGGGGTTGGGGTGCCGCACGGGAAAACTGCTAAGCTGAGACGCTCAGCCCGTGACACTTTGCTTACGTACTAACCTAGAGCATCCCTTGTAGGATCTCTCTCATGTATTCCTTTGAGATGATCCATGTTTTATGATTTCTATGTTGTTCTTAGATTGAGGATACCATTTTGTATTCCTCACTTTCTTTTTTCTAAGGATCTTGTGTAGGATACATTCTATCGAGTTTACCTAGAGGGCCTCGACTAGGATGCCCCCTATGTGTTTGACGTAAAGGGACCCAGTGGGTGCCCATGGTTTGACCAACCCTGAGATGTTACATTGGGATTGGGTAGAGATAGTGTTCAGGTGTAACCAAGAACCTGTGCCAAAATTGTAAGCCCATAGGGATGTGGATGTAGTGTTGTGTTGGTCATTAGGTCCACCCTCACATGTTTGTTTATATCTAACTTGGTTTTGTTGATTCAAAAATAGTTACCATATGTGCTTCCTGATTGGTGGTTGGTGACCATGATGTGAGGTGTCTTTCTTGCTTATTGGGATGCCTGGATGTTCTCTCCTAGGATTCAACTTCTGAACCATGTTATTTCAGATAATTTATTGGTACCAAAATGAATTACCTAGGACTTGGCTATTGAGATTAATGTACTTTTTTATGTTCCATGTGTGATACATGGATTCCCTTTGCAGGAATTCTTTATATGGACTCAATTGGGTGGTTTAATTATGTACCCTGAGTGATACCTTGATTCTGGTTGTTGGAATTCCTTGGATGGGCTCAGTGGGCTGTTGAATGTAATTAAACCTAGAGTGAGTCATTGATTCAGTTAAGGGATTACATTACGATCATCATTGGATAGATATGTTTATACCCTAAGTGATACAAGGATATAGTTAATGGATGCCTTGGATGAACTCAATGCATGATAGAATTATATACCCTGAGTGATAAATGGATCCAATTGAGGGATGCCTTGGATGGACTCAGTTGGTTGATGAATCCTATGTATTGAGTGATATTTGGATTCCCATGTAGGAATTCCTTGGATGGGCACATAGGTTGTATGTTATATGATCATAATTATTACGCCCTTCTAGATCAGTCAATATTGACCGTCGGTATATGATATCATTTTTTACAGGATTGGTCATCGACATACAATATCCTTCTTTACAAGGTTTAACATTGTTATATGATAATATAGTTGTGATTGTAGGTGAGTATGGGTGAACTCAGGTGTAGGATTAAAATCCCCCTGTGGTGACGTAGCTTTCTCAGAGATATAATTCTAGCATTAGACGAAGCTGGTACATGTCGATGGGATTATAAACCAAGAGATCAACATAATGATACACGGCTTGAGTGGCATGATGTTTAGATCAATTCCCTTGGACATTATGTCCAGGTGATTTGAATTATGGACCCAAGGATCTACTGCTTATGTGGTTTTTCTTCTTTGATTCACATACCAATGAATATTCATATTTATGTATATGTGTATAGGTATGGGACTATAAATGTGTACGTATATAAATATGGTAGTCAATTGTGGCACTTGACCTGTTGATAGGGATTATGTACCGTGAGTTTCAATGTGGTTTCAAATTTTAATTTCTTCCTTTTGATGTGTTCTAGCTAGGCTGAGCATGTTACTTTTGCATACACTTTTAGCTGCACATTTATAGGTTTCTTGTCAGGGTGGCCTACTGAGATTATTTCTCACCCCTGCATATGAAAAATAGTGTATGTTTAGACATTATGTCTAATTTTCATGTCAATAATGATTTTCATGGTGGATTGTGATGAGACCCATTGTTTCCCGATCGAGCGGAGCTGGTCAAGTGGTTTTTCTAATTGGGTTGGTGCAATTTTACATTGTCTAGAGATCGGGTAAATGGGTTAGCTCGGAGAAAGTAGTTGACCCTTATACTTTTACATTTAGTTTCTTTTGTAATTTTATTTGTATGGTCGGCCTAGTGGGTGGCCAGTTTTGTATTGAATTGCATAGTTGTTTGGGATTTTACAGCATTTTACTATTACAACTAATTATTTTTCAGTTGTTTATTTCTTCCACTCTATTTACTTTCCGCTGTGTATGATACTTAGTTATTTCCACTATTTTATTACTCTGGTATGAAGGAATAGTATCCCCACTATCACACTCTAGTCCCTCACTACTATTTGGAAGCCTCTGGCATACAAGGAGGAACGCTTGAGGCCTTGTGGTGAACCGGCTTGGAGCACTAGTTTAGTGGCTTTCGGGTCGGGACGTTACAAAGTGGTATCATAGGAGTTTCTTTTCCTATTATTTAATATTTAGGAGACTGTATATATGATTATTATGAATGTTTCAAAACTTTTGATGGATATCATACTAGGGTTTTTGATTACACTTGTTCTAGTAAGAAGTCTTGGTTCCCAGGGTTTGGGATTATTGTTCTGATTTGCAATGTTACAGTTGTATATATGATTTTCTCCTTGAGAAATGAACATGTATTGTTGGTGATTTGATTTACTATAGATCTTTGGCTCTTGTCCACTGCTAAGACACCATGGATGGTTTTTGACTCTTGGACAAAAAAGGCAAGATGCCTCTCATGCATCATACTAGGCACATAGGATTCACATCATATAGGCCTACTAGTGTGTGTTTTTTTCTGACAACTGAGACCTTTGGGTCTGCTTACACATTATTTTTACTCTAATTACAGGTTATGTGGATCTACATTGTGAAATTTTTGTTTTTTTATGATGACTTAGTCTTCATGCATAGGTGGTGAAGTGACCCTATTAGGTCGATATGGAACATGATTCCTTTTTATTTAACTCCTTGGTGGGTGTTGTTTATCAGGTCATGGTTATCTATTCATATTGCGGAGTACGATACCGATTGATACCATGAATTTTCTTGTGAATTGGACCTCCTTGGGGTATTGTTGTTTAGGAATACCCAATGAGTGTCAGTTCAGCTTTTCTCTTTTACTTTGGTTGTGACCTCTAGGGAGCAGTTCCTTCAGGAAATTCTCAGAGAGGATCAGGGCCCTCATAGGTTATGTTTTTAGCTATGACCCTCATTGGTCATTATAATATTTACTCTCTTTTGAGAGGTTTTGGATCTATTAGGATAGGTAGTTAGACCTTGTGACCCAATTGTGAGGCTTTATCTGTTGGATAGGTGGAATACCTTGAGACCTTTGGTTTTGACTCAAACCTTTGTATGTGGATGTGTGTTTGGTTTTAGGGAAAACTGTTTGAGAGAGGTTGGCCGATGTTTTATTTTTTCCTTTTTAGCAGGGAGCTATATATGACTTGGTAAACTCTTATTGTACTCTTGTAAGAGAAGATAATGCGCTATCTTGATTCATCTTGAGTATGCCGAGAGAGCATCATCCCTATACTCAGATCCTTTTTCTTTCTTAACTTTCTTCCCTGTTGAGGGGGGAACCAATTTTGGTTGCTCTCTAAAAGTGGTGTAAGGAAATCCATATGGTGGGGAGTGCACCTTTGGTATTTTGAGGGTGGTTTTACTCTTTTTTGGTTCAACTCCAGTGTTTGTTGTGATCTTTTGATCTCAGTGTTTTCTTTTAAGATGATGTTAAGGGTATTCCTATGGTGGGGAGTACCAGATCGGTTGAAATTAATTGTCCTCTGTATAGAAAGCAGTTGTTAATGATATAAGGTTGGGCTTTGGAAAGTCTAGATATCTTGGTTGTGTGGATGGTAAGTTTGGGATCATAGATATTAGTTTTTTCACTAGTCTTATTGGGGACGAGAAGGTTTATGGTGGCGTTTTTGTAAGGACCTATGTTTTTTCGGACTTCAGTTTTGAGCATAAATATGAATTTTTTCTATTGGATGCTCATGAGGGGTGAAAGGGTATTTTTACCCCATTATTTGACATCGCGTAATTTTTTTTGACACCTCCGTTGGTCTTGGAATAAGGTGTTTAACCTAAGATATGAATTTGGTGGAAATTTGAGTTGTTCAAAATTTAGCGGTATATTTAATATTTATTATTATTAAATTAAATATTTAATTATTCATGTAGGTTTTTTCTGTGAAAACATTAATATATATCATTTTATTGAAATTCTGTCTACATCGTTGAGTCTAGAATGGGGAGTTTAGCCTTGGTAAGGCATAAACTCAAGTCGGGCACTGGGGCCGGCCCATGCCACTTTTTCTTTCTTTCTTTTTCTTCTTTTCTTTATTTTCTCTTATTTCCTCCTCATTCTTGCATAGGAATCATATGTGTGTGGATCCTATTTTGATGTAACCTATGAGAGAATTGTGATATAGAGAAATAGTGAAATAGGGAAGAGAATATTGGTATCGTTGTGTATCCCTCGACACGTAGAGTCGGCGTGTGACATTCATGGATGTTGAAATCAAGGGAAGCTTCGGGAGTTTCCAACCAAAGGTAGGGACGTTTATGTTTTATCCATATATCCCCTTCAAATAGGTTGTTTTATGTTCTATAATCCTTATATTTTTTGGTTGTGTCCTCTTTAGGTTTGTTCAGTTGATTCGGGGCCAAAACGGGTGTTTCGGGTGATCTGGGGGTTTTCCTATCTGGAAACCCAGGTTACTCAGTGTGTGTTCCAGGGGAACACACCATGTATTCTTCCCATTCTGGGAAGAAGAATTTTTCTTAAGTACACAATATGTAATCTGATTACATGCTATGTGGTGGTTTTTTTTGTGTCTGGCCGTGTGAAAAAAAACATGGAATGTTGGTTTTTTGAACAGTACATGCCGTGTACTGGGAGTACACGTCGTGTAGTGTCACATGAGGATGTTTATAGGTGGAAAAAAACATGGGATGGTGTTTTTTGAATAGTACAATCCATTTATAGTAACTTACATGCTATGTACTTTTACATCGGTAGACCCCATGTACTTCAGAGTGCATTCCATGTACTTTGCCCAACTTGTTTTCATCCGGGGGTTCATTAAACCCATGTAAGTTTCAATCTAGGGGTCCGTTTTTCATGTCATCGATGGCCACATGACCATTTATTTGAGGTGGACCATTTTAGGCTAGTTGAAGAACATGTTTTGTTGGGAACGATGCGTGGTTTTGTTTAATGTCCAAAAAATAATGATAATATTTTAATTATTATTATTTGGCGATTATTGAATCTGGTGTACCGTCTCCATCTGATGATTGTTTGACACAACGTCAGTGGAGTTGCAACCATGAATTAAATTTAGAAGTTAAGAGACTAATTTCTAGTGCTAAAACTGAAATCATTTGTGGGCCCCACTTGATGATTGTTATGGTAATAGTACCTTTTTAATCGGTTGACCATTTTGGGGGAGTGAGTTGTCCATTCTAATAATTTTCTCACGTAGATCTCAATGGGGGAATCATATTGACATTTAGAGGTCATATAAATTGTTTTTAGGGTGTTTTATCAAAATGGGTGGGTTCTTCTTCCAGTTTTCGAGTTCAATTGTCACCTTAGAGTGAGACTTGATGTGGATGATAAGTTGGGTGTTCGTACCAACCTAAGTGAGACCTTTTATCTAAGATGAGTTGTGAGATATCTCCAAAAAACTTTGATTTTGAGGATGTTCCCCTTCATGATACATTCCCTTCTGGCCTATGAGTCCATGAGACTGGATGCATCCAGGGATTCACTGATGGATTCCTTTTCTAATGTGCTGACCTAGAGTGTCCCTTTTAGGATCACTCTGTTATATTCCTTTAAGATGATCCCTATTTTAGGATGTATATGTTGTTCATCGTTCTAGGATACCATGTTAGATTTTCCCTTCTTTATTACTATGGATCCCATGTAGGATTCCTTCACTTGAGTTTACATGGAGGATCCCGAGTAGGATGCCTCCTCAGCGTTTGACCTGAGGGACCCAGTGGGTTCTCATGGTGTGATGAACCCTGAGATGTTAAGTCAGGTTTGGTTAGAGATGGTGTTTATATGCCACTTAAAACCCATTCCGAACTAGTATAGCCATGGGGCTATGGATGTAGTGTTGGTTTGGGCATTTGGGCCACCCATACTCATTTGTTTATATCTGACTTGGTTTTGCTGATGCAGCAATGGTTACCAGATGTGCTTCCTGGTCGGTAGATGTTGAGCCTGACCTGAGGCATCTTTCATACTTGTTGGGATGCCTGGCCATTCATTCCTTTGATATAGCTTCTGATACATGTTATTTATGATATTTTACTGGAACCCAGAGGTATTACCTGGTACTTGGTTGTTGATACTTATGTGTTTATTAATTTACCCTGAGTGATACATGGATTCCAGTTGTTGTAATGCCTTGGAAAGACTCATTGGGATGTTTATTTATGTACCCTAATTGATACATGGATTCCCGTTGTAGGAATACCTTGGAAGGGCTCAGTGGGCTATTGAATGTAATTAAACATTGAGTGATTCATTGATCCAGTTGAAGGATTCCATGAAAGGGATCATTGGTTTGATAGGTTTATACCCTATGTGATACATAGATTCAGTTGAGGGTTTCCTTGGACAGACTCAATGGGTGATAGAACTATACACCATGATTGATACTTGGATCTAGTTGAGGGATGCCTTAGATGGACTCAGTGGGTTGATGAATCCTATGCCTTGAGTGATATTTGGATTCCCATGTAGGATTTCCCTGGACGGGCTCAAAGGATGGATTTTATATGATCAGAATGATTACGCTCTTCCAGATCTGTTAGGATTGACCGCCAGTATACGGTATCCTTCTTTGTAGGATTGATAATTGGTATATGGTATCCTTCTTTACATGGTTGAATATTGGTATACGACAATTTAGTTGTGATGGGAGGCGAGTATAGGAGAACCCAGGTGTAGGACGAACATCCCCCTATGGTGATGTAGCTTTCTCAGAGATATAATTTTGTCATTAACCGAAGAAGGTACATGTTGATGGGATTACAGACCCAGAGATCGACATACAGATACACTGCTTGAGTGGAACGACGTTCAGCTCAATGCCCTTGCATAGGATGTTCAGGCGATCGGGATTACAGACCCAAGGATCAACTGCTTATGTGGTTTCTTGGTATTTCATTCACATACTAATGAATATACATATTTATGTATATGTGAATAGGTATGAGACTATACATGTGTTCATATGTGGATATGGGCATCCATGGTGGCATTTTCTCAGTTGACAGGGATTATGGACCATGAGTTTGACTATGGTTGCACATTTTAATTAATTCCTTTTTTTTGTGATCCAGCTTGGCTGAGCCCATTGTTGTTGCATACACTTTTAGTAGTAGAGTTATAGGTTTCTAGTCTGGGTGGCCTACTGAGATTATATCTCACCCTTGCACTTGAACCTCATTGAACATGTAGACCATATGTCTAATTTCATGTTGATCAAGAGTTTCATAGTAGATAGTGTTGAGGCACTGTGTTTCACAATCGAGCAGAGCTACTCGAGTGGTTCTACTGATCGGGCCGATGCAGTTCCATAGTGTCTAGAGATCGGGTATGTGGGTTGGATTAGAGTTATTAGTGGAGCGCTTTACCTTTAATTTTAGTTTTTTTTTTGTAATTTTATCTGTATGGTCAGCCTATTGGGAAACTAGTTTTGTATTGTATAGCATAGTTGTTCGGGCATTTATAACATTTTACTATTACATCTTGTTCTATTTCAGTTGTTTATTGCCTCCACACTCTGTTTACTTTTCTTTGTGCGTGATACTTAGTTATTTATACTATTTTCTTAGTCTAGTATGAGGTCATAGTCTCCTCACTATCAAACCCTAGGACCACACTTCTAGTCGTTAGTCTTTTCCATATGGGGAGGCATGCCTAAGGCCTTGTGGCGAACCGTCTCGGAGCACCAGTTTAGTGGAATTCAGGTCGGTATGTTACAATAATAGCCTTAAAAAATTATAAAAAATGGATTGGAGGAGTGATATGTATGATAAATATTTCCAAAAATAAAAATTAACTATTTTTTAAACATTTCACTCTATTAAAATCATTTGTTGGACCACCCAAAAAATTGATTTTAACATTACCTGTGGTAATAGTTTTTTTCTATTTTTACTATTTATTATGATAAAAATTTGATTTGACCTTATGAAATAATAATAATTATTCTGATTCTAGTTGGGGAAGCCATTTAATAAAAATAAATTCAATAAAGTTCCAAATTTTAATTTAAAATTAAACTCATAAAATGTGTCAAAAAGATTTTTTTTCAAGAAATGCATTTCACAAATAATAGATGAACTTGTATTACCTCTATGACTCAAAATCATTATTATATTAATATAAATTAATATAAATATATGTATGATAAATGAATTTAATTTAAATATATCCATTCTTGGTATTATTTTAATTAATTTAAATAGATGTACTTTTTGCATTTAATGATCTTTTACAGAAATCCTTATTTTAAGCATAAAATTAAAATTATAAAAAACCCATTAAAATATTATTCAAATGAAATTAACAATATTATTATAAATAAATTTTTTCATATTTTAAAATAATACCAAATGAAAAATATATTCTAACTTTATATTTAAATTATTTTAGGAAAAAAATGTCAACATTTGAAAAATCTGTATTTTTAACTATTTCCTAAAAAATAAAACATTTTAAAAATTTCTGAAAATTTTACTCTATGTTATTATTGATATAATGATTTAAATATTTATGTTCATTTGATAAAATAATATTTATAAATGTTCCATAAATTAATTATAATATTTTATCATGAAATGAATTAAATTCATTTTTGAAGGAAATCATTTTTTTTGAAAATATATTTATTAAAAAAAATTTAATTATTTTATGAATTTTTAAATAAATATATATTATTTAGGCCATTAAAATATATATTATAACATATTTTAATCTATTCATACTAAGATTTTTAACATCTAGAATATAACTTTAATATATTTCCTTGGTCGTTTAATCTTATTATCTCAATATGTATACAGTATTGATCAATATGATCTTCTATCCATAATATCATGGTGTTTAATAAAAATTATCTACTTGTGGTTCTCTAGATCCCATATTAACAACATTAATTTTATCTTGGTTAGTGTTGTGATAACCCTATTAATATAATTTTTTTCTTGAAACTATATTTTCATAAATGTGGTTAATAATTTATAAGGATGAAAATTTTTTAATTGTTAGAGAATGTAAAGAAAATACCCTTTCATTTATTATTTTATTCAAAATTTATTATTTATTTTAATCATTTTTTATAATATGGGGAAAAAATGTGAACAAATATAAATTATTGAAACTAGAAATTTAAATGCATATTTAACATTAAAAAAATTTCTTACCGGGTCAGTAAATTTATCATTATTTCAATAGATTATTTTTTCAAGATAAAATTTTTAATTCATTTTAATTAAATTATTTTCTTTAATTAGATTTGAAAATTAACAAATATTATTTTAAAATATAGAAATATAATTTCAATTTCCTATTTATTAATTTAGATATAAATATATTATAATATTTTTTGTTATCTAATTATAATGACATAACTATTTAATATAATTAAATAATTTATATGAAATCTCATTTTTTAATATAAAATTATTATAAATATACTGGATAATTCGATTAATAATGTTTATATCATAAATTCAAATAAAATTAAATTTCATAATCATATATACCCTTACAAATGTTTTTTAAATATTTATTAAGTTAATTAATTAGAAAATGTGGTTGTATGGGGCTATCCAAGGCCCTTAAAAAAATCTTCACATGTGGGTTTCTAATAGCTAAAAAGTATAAAACAACATAAAACATTTTAAAATATAAATGGGTGACTAAATTCAATGACCTATGATTTTTGATCCTTTAAAATGCATAATACTTTCTTTACCATATGTCACACCATATGCCCAAAATAAAAAAAATACAATACATTTTAAGAGATATTATTAATAAATACATAATAAACACTAAGATTTTAAACAGTTGACAGGAAATACTATTAATGGTTAAATAATTAATATAAGTCAATTTTGAATAATGTTATAATAAAATATGATTTCATTATATTATACAATATATAAAAAATTAAATATAAAAAATTTAAAATGAAAATGTGATAATATAATATTCAGTTTTTAAATCAACTCATTAAATTTTTTATAGTAGTACTTTTTGATTTCATTCCATAAAAGAATTATTTTTATGATGAAAATAATGTTTTTGAGATCTTATAACTACTTAAGTGTATTATTGAAGTGGAAGACAAAATTTTAGTATAACATATAAATTAAAGTAATAAAAGTATTTATTTTAATATATTATATGAACATATAAATACCATGTCCATCATTTTTTTATCAAAATATATATTTTTGTATAATAAAAATTGATTATTACATAAAAATATTTTATTGTATGTATCTTTTTAAATAGATTCAATTTACTCGATAGCATACATTTCACGCAGCACCAATCTTAAATTAACAATGATATACTATTATATATTTAGAAGAATGTTGGAATATTAATGTGGATGTTAGGAGGAGTAATCTAGACATTAGAATAATAACATTGATAATGACTATATATATAAAATTTAGGTATCTAATAAATGAAAATAATATATATTTATATCATCAAATAAGTAAATAAAGTTTTTAAAAAATGACAATTTAAGTGTTGATTTTCTTATAGCAGAAATACTTATTTATAGTCTTATAAATAATATAATGATTTGAAAGAAGATTTATCTTCATAAAATATACTCATAAGTTATTTTTTATTATAATTGTTAGTCAATTGTATCATACCATAATTAATTTTTAAATGTGTTGTAAAATCAGTTATAATACTAAAATTAGTATTTCTAGAATAAATGATTATTTTAAATAAAAATTAAATTTTTCCATGGAAGGATATTTTTTCATAACATTGAGTCCAATTTTTTAAATATATTCATTGAAAAATGGTAAGGTTTATTATTTTAAATTTTTTGCTAAGGTAGTATAGTTTTTGGGGAATTGTGGAATACTGTAATTTATTATATTTAACGTTATAAGTCAAATACATGAATTGTTTCAGTTATTGCTAATATAAGCCCCCATAAATTTAAAACAAAATGCAATAATTACTCTAAATAGCCCCAAGAATAAACATTACTTATAGTCATGATCTAAATAATAAAAACATGAATAAAATAATCATAAAACACCCCGCTCCACCTGTATAAATACCAGATCTCACCACCCCATCTCCTCACACATTATAAACCTTTAATCGTGTAAAAATTATAATAAATTCAATTTACAAGACTCTTACCCACATCTAAAACTAATGGTATTTCCAAAATACCAAATTCAAGTGTCATAATATTGTTCCAAAGGAGATGATATTCAAGTGGTAAAATCCTTATTTATTCTATTTTAATTAATTTTATCTTCTTATCCTCTCTACACCTCCCCTATCCAAAGTGTAATGGTTACCCAAGAATCACATAAATACAATATTTTTGTTTTTATAATTTCATATCCATCACATTATGTGTTCCCTTGTTATTTTATTTTTAAATAGAAATAATCATCTGTGATGCATACATTCATCACCTTTGTGAACGATGCGATATCGTTTTCCTTTACTACATTTCATACTGGTCATAAAACCATTATTATGGATAAATTATGTTATAATATGTTAATTTGATATATTATTAATGTTTTGGGACAATTATATATACAAAACATTAAATAATAAAATAATATTATATCATGATTATGGGAAAACCGCCAAAAATAAAGCAAACATTTAACATTAACTTTTTATCTAAGGAATCATCCTCATACCATATAAATAAATCTTACAAGGGATCAACTAAAATTATTTAATCATATTAAAAACAAATTTTTCCAGATGTAGAGTTTTTCTTTAATTTTACAAGAGCTCCCATTATTATAATCAAGGGAACCTACCATAAAACCATGCAATAAATGCTCCCAGAATAACAAAATTAAATATTATAACTCATTGTAATATCCATAAATTAACATAATATAATTACAATTAATAAATCATACGTAACACAACAAGGTTTTTAAAATATATATTGAATGAAAGAAAAACTATGTCACTACAAAGCAACAACATTTATACTCTATCTGTTAATAACAACATTGCCTCTACTGTGTTATGAATTTTGAAAAACAGTCATCTAGAGTTGTGATTAGTAAGTCATTTGGAGTCTGATAGAACCAACTTGGTTTTTGGAGAAATGTAACATACCCTTATTAATATTAATATTATCCTTATGAATATTAAATAATTATATTATTTTATTTCCCTAAGGTAATAAGATAATGATATCTTAATTAATTTTTCAATGTGATATAAAACTAATTATACGTTTAAAATTGTTATTTTTCGAATTAACTGTGATTTTATTTAATAATTAAATTATTAATATATATATATATATATTAAAAAAATATTGTTCATTTTTGAATTCTACATGTCAAAAAAATGGTTAGTGTGAATTTTTCATATTTTTCTAAAATTCATGAATTTTTTATGAATAGTGAAAACAGTAAAATGTCGTATATAAAAATTATCAGTTAAATGCACTATTTATGAACTAATATTCATGTAAGGCCACTTGGTTCGAACTCAAATGAATTTATTACTATTAGGGGTCACATGAAACAACATTATTGGTTGTCTTGAGGGAAATAATAAAATAATTAATGAAATATTCAAAATTCACTCCTCTCCTACACTGTAAAAAACCCCCCCTCACTCCCTCTTCTCCTCACTCCTATAAGTCTTGAAGCCCCTCAATGTTATTCCCAAATAACATTACCTATTATCTCACCACTTCCAATAATATCTTGGTCTTTCCAAAATACCAAATCCTCTTTCCTTAAATAGATTCTCACGGAGGTGGAATCAAGAGGAAAATTCACATTTTATTTCTTTCATTTTCGTATAAAGTTCCATTCTATTGTTACATTATCCTCACCTCCTCTGTACAAATAAACATAATATCTCTATTATCATATATATACTATAATTATATCATTTTAATTAAATAACCATCATCAATATTCTTACTCTCTCTCTTTTATTTTATAAACAAAATCAACGTCCATGAGGTTCCAATTTACAACCTTCATGGACGACGATGTTTTGTTCTTTAATTTCATCTTAATTAATGGTAATGAAACCATTTTTATGGTTAAACCAGGATATAATATATGTATTTCAACTTATATAATGTTCCATAACTAGTATATGTACATATTATTAAATTATATGACCAATCTAGTTCATAATAATCAAAATACCGCTTAAATAATCTATGTGAATGTCATTAATATTTCATATAATGATTCATCCTCATGCCATGTCACCAAATTATATAAATTACCATTAAAACCTATTTATGTTCATAAATATTATTTAAATTCAATTCTGGAGATATACATCCATTCCACCGGAACTCCATTACATAAAAACAAGTGAACCGATTATGAAAATCATGAAAAAAACACCCTGCAACGACATAATTCAATCTTATAACTAATAAAAAAAGAACATAATTTACTTAATAAAATCATGATAATATAAATAAATTTATAATAGGTTATGGATTAAGTTATTGATAAGTCTAATTTTATATTCCAGGACCTTAAGATCAAGAGTGGAACACCTTCGAACTTAAGGTAAGGGTTTTTCTACCCGAACCTTTATTTTCATTCAGGTTACTTTTATTGTCTAATTTCCTCCGTAAAATTATTATTTATTATTATTTAATCCTCATAAATTATGTTTTATTTTTCTATATATTTTTACCAACCATAATCCTTACTTATTTTATGGGTATTAACATGCTTTAAAATGAATATTCAAAAATTATTTCTGAAATACAAGCCCGGTTCAAAGGAATTTCTCATACTCTTACCTATATTCAAGGGAACTATATAATCTGTTTTTTTCAACCATTATATTTATTAAATAACTCATTTTATTACGAATATACCATCTTAATTTAGTTATGGTTTTATAAAAATACTTTTTCCTAAATAACTCTTCTTTTCAAAGTAAAATAGTATTTATCTCAATAATTATTCTAAGATTTTATAAGAGTATATTCATATATTTAAAAAATCTCTTATTATTATTATTTATTATTTGGATAAATATTTTATTATATTATCTACCATATTTTTTGAATGGTTTATGATTAGTTTGGCTATTTATGTGTTGTCATGAAACCATTCACCATATTATTTCAAATGGTTAGAGTTTATTTTTAATGATTGAGGAAAGTTAGTTACATTTCATATGTCAGTTTCAATATGATTCTATTTGTTATTTATATTGATCCATTCTCAAATGAAGAATTCATTGGACTTATTGAGTGAAGTGTGGGTCCCTCTATAGCCTCTCAATGCTTCAGTAGGTCTCATGAGAAAAATAGACGTGGACTTGGTCGAGGCCTCACCCATTTTGAGTTATGGTTTTGGTTGAGGCCTTACAAATTTTAGAAATATTGGCCAATACCATGA
Organism: Viscum album; assembly: GCA_963277665.1. Lineage (NCBI taxonomy): Eukaryota > Viridiplantae > Streptophyta > Magnoliopsida > Santalales > Viscaceae > Viscum > Viscum album. The sequence continues at coordinate 407,291,030 of OY728150.1, read as the reverse complement.
TGGCATATTTTAGAATGTCCTTAATATTCACTTACCTCATTATTAATCTAGTAAATGAAAGTTCATGTTGTTATTAGATTAGAAGAATACTCATGATTATGCTGACACTATATTCTCATCTCATATTCCGGCCATAATGTGTTCAAGTTTATTATTTGTAAAGGAATGTGTTTTCAATTATTCACCTTGCATAATTTTTAAGTTTATGTTATCTTCCATTATATTTCTTAATCTTACTGAGCATTTGATCTCACCCATTTCTTATGTTTTATTTTCCCTAGGATATGAAGAAGTTAGTTTTGAGTGACTTGTAGGCATAATCTAGGAGGCATGGATGTTTCTAATGAAATAAATTATTGTTGTATTTCCTTTCATGATTTAATATTGAACTTATATATGTATATTTTTTCCAAAAGCTACTAAAATACTTGGTCATTCAGGATTCATGGTCCTTTGGGATGCATATTCCTTATTCATATGCTAATGTAATAAAATACGGAACCAGCTCCAAGAAACTGCGGTTGGGTCCTTATAGTTGGTATCAAAGGAAGTTTTGTAGAAAACTTGGAAACTAAATTTAGAAAACATAAATTATGGAAAAAATACTTAATATAGACTTTGAGGATAAACATACAACAATATCATGGTATTTTGGTAAGGAATAGATTATATAGATCTTTCTAGAAAATACATCCATGTCTGGATTCTACAAGTGGACGTGGTTCTGGAACAAATGTACCTAGGAGTGAAAAGCCAGACAATGAGTTTTGGGATTGACCCGATGTATCCTGGTACATGATAAAGGGACTTACTAGGCACCTAGTTTAACACTCCTAGTTTTTATTAGTAGGATAATTCACATTTTCATTACAATCCATTATAAAGGATTTAAATGTAAATTTTTCCACAAAGAAAACATTTTTATGATTCTGGGATTAACCCTGCGTTGGATTTCAATTTTTTCATAATTATTTTGCTATGTTGGGATTATAAATTATGATTCATATCCTAATATAGTGTATGACATTATCTAGAAATAGATACTTGTAAAATAAATGGAAACCGCATGAACACGCATATCCCATGTAGGGATTTCCCTCTGATGCAGGATAATGATGTTGGCTCTGGTACTACGACGGATGAAGAGAATCATATAAATATACTGGAATAAATTACTTAGGTTATGATCAATAACCTTACCAATATGAAGAATCTGAATCCACTACATGTAGGAGATTTGTTTGATACTTTTATGTGACAACAACCTCCATCATTCAATGGGACTACAAACCCATTTGTAGCTGAGAAGTGGATAAGTTCCCTAGAAAATCTATTTCTCTATTTGGGATGTAAAGAAAGAGATAAGGCCATCATAGCAGTGTATCATCTATTGGGAGATGCTGATTAGTGGTGGTTGTTAATCCAAACACAAAGGAGTAGGAAGAGATAGAGTATATGGGATGGAGGGACTTTAAGGAAATCATACTAGAGAAATACATTCATCATGAATAGCAAGCGAATATGGAAAGGAATTTCTTGAATTTGAGGCAAAAGAATTATGTTAATGTTTCAAAGTATGAATCTAACTTTACATGGTTAGAAAGACATGTTTTATACTATGTACAAAATACAAGGAGAAAAATTGATCGATTCGTTGATGGCCTAAATCTATTCCTCTAGTGGGCACTGGTCTCACAAAGTTTTTCATCATATGAGGATATTGTTTCATGTTCTATCAAGACAGAAAAGGAATTAACTAAGTCTTATGACTTTAAGGGAAATGAAGATAAGAAGAGGGTAGCAAAAAACTATTGGAAAAGAAATAAGGAAACTGGGAAGAAGGAAAGAGTTGAATTTCCACCCTATGATAATTGTGGAAGGAAACACTCTGGTGCCTGCTTAAAGGGAAAATGAGTGTGCTACAAATGTTAATTGAAAGGAAATCATGCTCGTGATTTCAAGGGGAAGAAAGAAGATATTAATTATCAATTATATGATTTTAGGGATATGAGACATTATGTTAATGATTGTCCAAAGCATCAAGCAATAATGCCACATAAAAGGCCAAGGGAGCAATGACAAGCTTATGCGATCAAAACTGCTAATTTTGATGTTCTTAATAATGTGGTGGCAGGTACATTAATCATTTACTCAAACATATCCAATGATTTATTTGATTTTGGATCATCACATTCATTCATATCTTCTATGTTTTCCTATATAATTAGATATTTACAATTTGATTTAATAAGGGATTTTTCAGTAAAAACTCCAAGGGGAAGTATCATTGCAACAAAGTTGTGTCAGCTAGTCCCCATTATGGTTCGTAAATGTTCTTTATCTACTGATTTTATTGTAATACCCATGATTGAATTTTATATGATCCTTGTTATGGTTTTGATTTCAAATAATGTTTTGAAAATTTATTGTAAGAGGAAGGAGGTTACAATTTTTGAGGATGATATGGAATCCATTATCTTTAGAGTAGAAAAATCACCCTCTGATTCTCATCTAGATCCACCCCCAGTAGCACTACTAAATCCAATTATTGGGGAGGAAGGGAATGCAATAACTATGGGTGAGGAAGGGAATGTTCATATAGAGGATGTACCGATTGTGCAGGAATATGTTTATGTGTTTCTAGAGGATTTACCAGGACATCCTCCATAGTAGGAAATTGAGTATTCCATTAACATAATTCCTGATTCAAGGCCTATATCAAATACTTCTTATAAAAAGTCCACTATAGAATTATTGGAACTGAATAAACAACTAAAATAATTGAGTGATAAATGATTTAATAAGGGATTTTTCAGTAAAAACTCCAAGGGGAAGTATCATTGCAACAAAGTTGTGTCAGCTAGTCCCCATTATGGTTCATAAATGTTCTTTATCTACTGATTTTATTGTAATACCCATGATTGAATTTTATATGATCCTTGTTATGGATTTGATTTCAAACAATGTTGCGAAAATTTATTGTAAGAGGAAGGAGGTTACAGTTTTTGAGGATGATATGGAATCCATTATCTTTAGAGTAGAAACATCACCCTCTGATTCTCATCTAGATCCACCCCCAGTAGCACTACTAAATCCAATTATTGGGGAGGAAGGGAATGCAATAACTATGGGTGAGGAAGGGAATGCAATAACTATGGGTGAGGAAGGGAATGTTCATATAGAGGATGTACTGATTGTGCAGGAATATGTTTATGTGTTTCTAGAGGATTTACCAGGACATCCTCCATAGTAGGAAATTGAGTATTCCATTAACATAATTCCTGATTCAAGGCCTATATCAAACACTTCTTATAAAAAGTACACTATAGAATTAGTGGAACTGAATAAACAACTAAAAGAATTGAGTGATAAATGATTTATTCACCCTAGTGGTTCTCTATGGGGAGACCATGTTCTTTTCGTTAAGAAGAAATATGGATCCATGAGGTTGTACATTGAATATAGGAAGTTCAATGTTATAGATATAAATAACAAGTATCCCCTACCTCACATTGATGATTTATTAGATCAACTTAATGGAGCACAATATTTTTCAAAGATTAATCTTCAATATGGATATCATCATTTTCTTGTGAGGATGGAAGACATTCTAAAAATAGTATTTCAAATGGGGTATGGGTATTGAAGGTTTATATTAATGCCTTTTGAACTGACTAACACACCCATTATTTTCATGTATCTAACGAATATAGTCTTCAAGGAATATCTTGATGACTTTGTGGTTGTGTTTATTGATGATATCATGGTATATTGTAAAATCTATAAAGATTATGAAAATCACCTATGCACTATTTTAAAGACTCTTAGAAGAAATGAATTATATGGGAAGTTTAGAAAGTGTGAATTTTGGATTCAATCGGTTTCCATTCTTGGCCACATTGTCACTAAAAATGGAATATTTATTGATATTGTGAATACAATGGCTATGCAAGAATATCCTACTCCAAAAATAATAATTGAGGTACGTAGTTTTATTCGTTTAGAATGTTATTATCGGCATTTCATTTAGAACATTTCCCATTTAGCCAACCCAATGACCAAGAATACACGTAAAGGGGTTAAGTTCATATGGAAAACAGAATGTGAGGAATATTTCAAAGAATTGAAGAGGAGATTAGTGAATGCTCCGATCGTAACCCTACTATCAGGGATTGATGGGTTTGTCATCTATATCGATGCACCAATGAAAGGACTTGGTTGTGTCCTTATGTAGAATGATAGAGTTATTGCCTATGCATCAAGATCGTTAAATATTTCTGAACAAAACTATCCCACTGCTGATCTTTTGTAATAAGTGGTAATCTTTTCTATGATGATATGGATACATTATATCTATGGTGAAAAACGTGAGGTATATATGACTCACAAGATTCTGAAGTATATCTTGTAAAATAAATAGCTCAACATGAGGCAAAGGAAATGGCTTGAACTACTTAATGATTATGAATTTTCCATACTCTACCACCCAGGAAAGGAAAAGAAGGTCATTTATGCATTGAGAAGATCATTGAGTTCTCAAAAAATTGAGGATTGATAATGATCATTTGTACATGGATCTAATAAGGATGGACATGGGAATTATCAAAGAAGGTGAAAATTCATTACTTTTTCAAATGGTTTCCCAAACATATTTATTAGAAATAATTAAAGATTCTCAGCCTGATGATGAGAACCTTTAGGAGAAAATTAATGTTGTGAAAGATGGGAAGATGGATGAATTTCTCTGTGAAGATGGTGTTCTAAAATTTTTGAAGAGGATTTGTGTTTCAGCTATACCCATGCTAAAAAGGGAGTTATTGGATTATTTCCATAGTTTAAATTTCTTTATACATCTTGCTATCACTAAGATGTATAGAGATTTGAAGGAACATTTTTTGTGGGATAACATGAAGATGGAAATTGGGGATTATGTATCAAGATGATTAGCCTATCAACAAGTGAAGGCTAAAAGGAAACATCCAAAAGGAGTCATGAAACCTCTACCTATTCCAACACGGAAATTTAATGAAATCTCCATGGATTTTTTCTCTTGATTACCAAAAACTCCAAGGAAGAATGTTGCGATATGGGTAATTATAGATCGACCTACAAAATATGCACGTTTCCTCTCTATAAGGGAGGATTTTCCACTAGAGCGCCTAAAAATACTCTATATCAATGATGTTGTGAGAATTCATGGGGAACCTCTCTCAATGGTTTCTCATTGTGAACAACTTTTTACATTTAAATTCTAGAAAAATCTTTAGAAAGCTCTGGATACTGAGCTTTGATTTAGTACTGGTCATCACCCTCAAACTGATGGGTAATCATAAAGGACGAACCAAACATTAGAATACATGTTGAGATTATGATCACTTGATTTTAAAGGTATGTGGGATCAGTATTTACCTTTGGTGAAGTATTTCTATAATAATAGTTTCCATTCAAGTATTCAAATGGAATTATATGAAGCATTGTATGGAAAGAGATTATGTACTCCAACATGTTGGGATGAAGTTGGTGAAAGGAAGGTTGTGGGGCCAAATATTTTGGAGGAAACAACAGCGAAGGTAAAGACTATTCAAGGCCATATCAAAATATCACAAATTAGAAAAAATATTTATGCCGATAATTGAAGGAAATATTTGGAATTTCAAGTGGGTGATCATGTTTTTATGAAAGTATCTCCCTATAAGGGTGTTATAAGATTTGGGAAGAAAGGTAAATTTAACCCTTGGTACATTGGGCATTTTAAAATTCTAGAGATAATTTGAGTTATTGAATATAGTTTGGCTATGCTTCCTAACCTTTCCAAGGTACAAAATGGGTTCTATGCCTCATTGTTGATAACTTACATGCCAGACCCAACAAATTTCCTCACTTCTGAAGGTATAGAGTTGAAACCTGACCTATCTTACTGTGATGAGCCTATCCAAATTCTAGAAACTAAAGAAAAAGTGTTGAAGAATCGGATGAATCGTCTAGTAAAGATACTTTGTAGGAATCATAAAATCGAATAGGAAACATGGGAATCTGAGGATCTTATGATGAAGACCTACCAAAATGTTTTTGTGGGGTAACATTTTGTGAATTTCGAGGAAGAACATTTTGTTAGGAGAGAGAATAAAACACCCAGAGGTTTTTAAAATAAATATTTAATGCATTAAACATTGATTCCCTACCAAAAAACACATTTTATAATCTAGTCGTTAAACACAACTTTGCCTCTACTATGCTTTGAAGTTCAAAAACCGGTCATCTAGAGTTGTGATCAGTAAGTCATTTGGAGTCTGATAGAACCAACTTGATTTTTAGTTAATAATAACATACCCTTATGATTATTAATATGAAAAGAAATATTACCCTTATGAATATTAAATAATGATATTATTTTATTTTCTTATGGTAATAATATAATGAGATCTTAATTAATTTTCAAATGTGATATAAAACTATTTATACCATTTAATTTTTTATTTTTTGAATTAACTATGGTTTTTTTTAAAATTAAATTAATAATATTTTTTTTTGAATAATGGTGTTCATTTTTTAAATCTACACATATTAAAATAGTTAGTTTTAATTTTTATTATTTTTCTGAAATTCTTGAATTTTTGATGAATAGTAAAATACGGTAAAATAACGAATATAAAAATTAACAATTGAATACACTATTTATGACATAATTAGTGATTTAAGGCCCCCTTTTTCAAACTCACATGCACTTATTAATATTATGGGTCACATGGAACAACACTATTGGTTGTCTTAAGGGAAATAAATAAATAATTAATAAAATATTCAAAATTCACTCCTCTCCTCCACTATACCCTCCCACTCCCTCTTCTCCTCAGTCATCTAAGACTTGAAACTCCTTAAATATCTGACAAATACCCTTCCCTAGTCACTCCCCACGTCCAATAAGCTCTTTTTCTTTCCAAAAGACCAAAACCTGTTTCCTTAAATAGATTCTCAAGGAGGTGGATTCAAGTGGTAAATTCACATTTTATTACTTTTATTTTCATTTCATGTTCCTTTCTATTGTTGTCCTCTACTCACCTCCTCCATCCAAATGACCATTATAACTCTAGTATCATATATATACTATAATTATATCCTGTGAATGGAGGAACCATCATCAATATTCTTAATCTCTCTCTTTTTATTTTTAAACAAAATCAACGTCAATGATGTTCCAATTTACAACATTTGTGGGCGACGAAGTTTCGTTTATCAATTTATCCTTCATTAATGCTAATGAAACCATTTTTATGGTTGAACTGGGCCATAATATATATATATATATATATATATATATATATATATTATAATCTATATAATTTTCAGGAACCAGTATATGTACATATTATTAAATCATATGACCAATCTAGTTCCTAATAATCAAAATACTGCATAAATATTCCAAGTCTATGTCATTAATATTTAATCTATTGATTCATCATCATGAAATGTAATAAAATGATATAAATTAACATTATAACATATATTTATTAATTAATAATATTTAAATTCAATTTTTGATATATACAACCATTCCACATGAACTCCATTTCATAAATACAAGTTAACCGATTATGAAAATCATGAAAACGAACACTATGGAATGACTGAATTCAATCTTATAACTAATAAAATACAAATAATGGACTTAATAAAATCACGATAAACTAGATAAATGTATAATAAGTTCGGAATTATGTTATTAATAATTCTAATTTCATATTCCAGGACCTTAAGTTTAAGATCAGAACACATTTGGACTTATGGTAAAGGTTTTTCTACCCGAACCTTAATTTTCATTCAGGTTACTTTTATTGTCTAATTATCTCAAAGAAATTATTATGTTTTATTATTTAATTATCATAAATTCTTATTTAGTGTTCTATACATGTTTACCAACCAATAAACCTTCCTTATTTTATGGGGAGTGACACGTTTCAAAATGGAACATTCAAAATTATTTCCAAAACACAAGCCTGATTCAAGGGAATTTTTCAAATTCTTACCTATTTTATGGGAACTCAATAATATATTTTTAGAAAACACATTATTAATAAAATCACTCATTTTATTATTAAAATACTATCTTAATTCACTCCTAGTTTTATACAATTATTTTCTCCAAAAGAACACTTCTTTTAAAATTAAAAGAGTATTTATCTCAAAAATTACTCAAATATATTATAAGAGTATCTTCATATATTACAACACTCTTTTTTATTGTTATGTATTATTTGTATTGATATATTATGATATCATATTCCATATTTTATTGAATGGTTTATGATTATTTTTACTATAAATGTGAATACTTGAAACCGTTCACCATATTACATCGAATGGTTAGCGTTTATGTTTAATGATTGGGGAAAGTTAGTTATATTTCATATGTTAGCTTCAATATGAATGTATTTGTTTTTTGTGTTTATCCCCAATCATATGAATAATTTATTGTAATTATTATGTTAATTTTGGGGCCCACTATATCCCCTCAATGAATCGGTAGGTCTCATGAGAAAAATAGACGCAGACTTGGATGAGGCCTTGCCCATTTTGAGTTATGGTTTTGGACGAGGCCATAATCATTTTAGACATCTTGGATGAGTCCTTAATGGTATATTTCATAATGTTCGATATATTCACTTACCTCATTATGATCCTAGTAAATAAATGTTCATGTTTTTATTCGATTAGTAGAATACCCATGATTATGTTGGTATTATTTAATCAACTCATATTCATGCCATAATGTGTTCAAGTTTATTTTATGTAAAGTTGTTTGTTTTAATTTATTCACCATGCCTAATGTTTATGTTTATGTTATCCTATACAGTATTACTTACTCTTACTGAGATTCTGAGATCACCCCTTCTTATGTTTCATTTTCCTTGGATATGAAGATGATAGTTATGAGTGACTTGTAGGCATAATCTAGGAGGCATGGATGTTTCTAATGGAATAAATTAGTGTTTTGTTTCATTTCATGATGTAATGTTGAACATATATATGTACCTTGTTTTCAAAATCTACTAAACTACTTGGTCCTACATGATGCATGGTCCTTCAGGATGCATATGCCAATGTAATAAAATAAGCCACCAGCTCCGGGAGACTAGGGTAGGGTCGAGACCTTACAATATATGTTTAATATTTTATAAATTAAATAACTAATGAATCTAATAGAATTATCTAAGACATTAAGTTCATGTTCATAAAAATTTCATATATAAGGTAAGGATTTTTAATCTCACTTTTTTAATTTTGTGGGATATATACCTTATTCACCACTAATTTATTTTATATGGGATATGTATTCAAAACATTAATATGTCACATCATGAATATATTTATCTTCATTTTATTAAATTTTTCATTTGATAATCATTAATTTAATTTTTATACTATTATACTGATTAGAAAGTTGTAAGGGATTTATTAACTCAATTTTCATTCATTGGGTGAAACATATATTTCATTTATCATTTCTTGAGAAGGATTTGTGTAAAATTAATTTTGATTATCTTATGTAAAATTTCCATAGTTTTTTTTTATTTTTTTACAATTAATACACATAATCAGTTCTTTGATTATAGATACGACCCTTATATGAGTCTTCATCTCAATTTCCACATCATTAATACATTCTTGGAATTGTGTATGTAATAATTTTTATGAGATGTATCTACAAATCCTTTGAGAAAAAAATTAATTTGAATTATATTTACCTTAAATATCCATACTATTTATATCATTGAAATTATTATTTCCAAAAATGTTTTCCATTCTTACATACGATGTTTACATTGAATTTTATTTTACTGTCTAAGGAAATATTGATAAATCTATATACTCCACTCAATTTGAAAACAAAATTTATGTTACATTGTTTATGATTTAAATATATGTTTGAAAAAATCATTCCAATTGTAGTAATGGTTGGGGCTTGGGATTATATAGCCCCTTGACACATTGATATGTTTCATGAGACAAAAACGTTGGCAGAAAACCCATCACGTTTATTTCATAGAAGAATCATATGTTATTATACCAACAAACTCAAACCATATTATGATAGTTATTGATGATAGTTGTTCATGTTCCTTAAACATTTAATCCAATAATTAAGAAATCCTTTCATTCCTTATCTAGTAATTACAAACCATGAAATTTTCTCTATAAAAAAATATATGGATTCATTTTTATTCTATATTTATTTGTTAAATAGCATGTGTTTTTCAGTTACTTACCTTTATATATTGACCATGAATTATTTATTATCATTAAATAATTATGGAGTCATGTTTCTACTATATATGACCCTTATCGAGCATTTGATCTCACAATTTTAGTTTTTTCTTCACCAGGTTCTGAAAATGAAATCCTTGAATAAGTTTCATGGATGAAGTTTAATTTTTTATGTTCTATGTTTAATTATCCACTTAATAAATGAAATATGTATGTATATAGTTCATTATGAATAGTAAACTGATCAATACTTGGTGATGTGATTTCTTAAATCTACACTATTGTAATAAAATTTCCACTGACTCTAGGCTAATGGGTTCCACGATATTATGACTGCTATCAAAGATATTTTAGTAGAAACCTTAGAAACTATATGTCAAACAAACATAGATAACATGAGAATAAAAATAATATATTTTAGTAAAATTTTTATCTCAACAATCATAATTATTATGATCTATCTCAATGTGTTCCACAATTTAGTGAATGCTCATAATGGGAGAAATGAAATTAGTACCTAGGGAAAATGTAGGTATTTCCTCTCTAATCAAGTCAACACAATTCATATTAGAGTCGATCAAATCATGACCATAACAGGATATCTTACTAGGGTTATTTATAATATCCATACTACACCTATGTTGTATCGTTTCATGTGTAAAAATCCCCCATATTTTACTAAGAATACTAAACTTGTGGTAGCAGTGTAATGGATCAAGTCACTTTAAAATATATTTCTGGAATTGAGATGTGATGAAATAAAATATATAGTAATAGTGGTGTATTTGCTCAAGGGTGATTCTAATCAATGTGGTTCATTGGTCGAGAATACTAAAGAGTAATATAAAATTTAAGAAATGTAACAAAAAACATTTATAAAAACATTCATCGATAAATAAATCCCTCGTGATAAGTGAACTAAAATGAAGAGAAAATTATTTTGATTAGATAATAATGGAGAAGAGAGTATTTTAGAGTATATGGATACCTTCACAACACTATCCATGTATGATAAAAATAAAATACATGAATCAGGAAACAATATTGATCATTTCTTTGATGATCTTATGCAAGGTCTCTAAAGGGACCAGGATTGTAAATAAATTTCATTATATAATGAAATTGAATGATGTTCTATTAAAATAGAGATGTAATTTTATAGAAAAATTATTTTCAATGGGAATCATGAGAAGATATATGTCTTTTGATAAACATGAATAATTTAAAACATTTGAAAATTATATGGTAATGAAAAAATTCCCATTATATGAAATTTGTGGATTGAATCATCCTAGTAAATAGTTTAATGTAATGGGAAATTTTCATAATGTTTTAGAGAATAGTCATCTAGATAATGAATGAAAGGGTAAGAATCAAATAAATTATGTTCTACTCTTTAACTATCAATAAACTATTAATTAATTAAATCAATGTCATGGTCATCAGGGGAATATACCATGGACTGGGCCAAGGGGAGATAAAAATGAGTATAAAATCAACACAAAAAAGTAGAATTACCAAATAGTGTGTTTCTAGAAACACTAATCCCGTATTCAAATATATCCAATGCATTTTTTTTATTCTAGTTTATCACACTCTTTTATATCTATTAAGTTTCCTAAAAAACATTTTCATTCTTATTTCGATTTAATAATGGATTTTTTAGTATAAACTCTCTTGGGAAGATTCATTGTGATAAATTGTCCAAGGTAGTCCCCATTCCAACCCATAAAAATGATTTATTTTCTAACCCTATCATCATTCCTATGGATTAATTTGTTATAATCTTTAGTATGTATTGGTTTTCATAATATTATCAAAATTGTTATTATAAGAATAAGTATGTTACATTTTGTGACGATGATATATAATTAATTATCATTAGAGAAAATAATTCATAATATAATTCTTATCTAGATCCACCCCCAATAGATCTACTGAATGAAATTAATAGGTGGAAGAGAAAAAAAATCAAGGGATAAGGTATGTAATCTTCTAATTGGGGATATATAAATGATATTGGAATATGTTGATGTATTTCTTGAAGAATTTCATGGACACTAGCCAAAGAGAGATATTGAGTTTACCATTGGTCTAATCCTTAATAAAAGGAAAATATCCATGACTCCCAATATAATGGCCACTATGGAATATATGTCACTAAAGAAAAAATTATTTTAGTTGAGTAATACAAGATTTATTCACCCTAGGGTTTCTCTATTATGTAGCTTTATTTTTACATAGTTTTCCACATATTTTACTTAAATTTTTAATAATTCAATTATTTATTTCTTCAGTTTTTTCAAAATATATTTACTTTTTTATTTTTATAATTAATTTTTTAATTAATAAATTTTTATAACAAATTATGTATTTTCAGTCTTTAAAACAATTAATTTAGTTTTAATAATTCTTAAAGTCTTGTAATTTACTAATTTATATTGTTGTTTTAAATCTTCTTACTTTTTAATAAATTGACATTATTATTAAATAATCATTTAACCATTTTTTTTGTATTTATTTAACTTTGTCTATAATTTAATACATTATCCATTAATTTAGATTAATTAAAATAAATTAACTTTATTAATATTTATATTTAATTATTTTGTTACTTTTTAATATAAGTTAAGAATATAAATAATCTAATATGTTTTTGATTTAAAGTGGTTTTTAGTTTTTTATTAACTAATTTAGACTGTTAAAACATTAATATTTTAATTTCATGTATGTAGTAAAATTTTCAAGTCACTTTTTTTAGTCTGTCAGTATCACCAATGCACACACAAAAATTGTCGGTAGCACAATTAACTAATGTGCCCCCTTCCCTTGCTATGGTCGGTGACTCATTGACCCGCTGATGCAATTAGTTTTCATTCACTAATGTCTCTGTAATCAAATTATTTAACAATTTTTAACTTTAACCATTTATCAGTTATGTTTCATATTAATTCAGTTTATTAATTTAATGGTTTTCTATTAATAATTTTACTTTGTAATTATGATGTTTAATTTTAATTAAATCATTAATACAATTATAGTTATTATTTAACTTATTTTAGTTTGAATTTATGTTTATTTTAGTTTTGTGCTTTTAAGTAATTAATCATTTAATTATTCTAATTAATTTAAGTAAATTTTTTTAGTTTTATTTAATTTGGTAAACTGGATTAATTTTTAATTTGTATTATAAAATTTTTCTCACCGACACCATTTCAGAGAATCTATTACTGTCAGTCTCACAGCCCTTATTGATGTCTTGCTACTGATGCGATCATACCCTTCTCCACATACTGACGACTCTCCAATACGGAAACCCACAAGCCCATCATTGCAACTCTGCACAAAAAAACATCACACAACACAATCTCAACCAAAAGAACAATAAATAGTTATTTGTGATGAATCGAGCCCCTAATTGTGGAAGTGAAGCTGCCTCTCTGATTACCTTCACTGCACGATCTGAGGGAGTGTTTTCACCCTCGGTGTTGGATCAAGAAGAAACCATTCCACCGCCTGAGAGAAGAGGGTCGACCCACCTGAACTGTCGTGACTGTGGGTATCACCGCAAAAAGTTCTATTAATTCCTTAAAGGAGGCCTCACTCTTGATGCCATCTGAGAAAAAGGGTGTCGTCGCTCCCCCTGGAGTCAAAAGTCATCCTACCAAGGGAGATTGGATGAACAATCATGGATCACCTAATAAGAACCCTACCACCCCTATTGTTGCACATGGGAGTTGAATGGGGGGGGGGGGGTGTAGAGACCCGAATCTTTACGTACATGGACATTACATTACTTTTTTGGAATAATTAATACATAACAAAAATAGACACACAAGGACTGTAATAGTTTAGTGTCTTTGGAAACATGGAATGAAATCTTTTAATTGTGGTGAAGTATCTTCAACATCTCCCATAAAGATCTTCCACTTTTTGTTTCCTTACCTAAAACCATTATTTTGATCCTGGGGGAAAATAAAACATAAAAAGGGTGAGATCAAATGCTCAGTAAGGGTAAGCATGGATAAAATAAAACATACCATATACATTTGAACTTAAAAACATGAACATAATGTTTAAACATAAAAATCTTGAGCAACGACATAAAACATGGAAGTACATAAGGCATAGATCATAATGGAACATAAACCATGATAAAATAGCATGGGAATAAAACATGTAATTATGGAATCCATTAAGAACATGTAATGATTTCCATAGTAGCCAAGGCATTGCTGCCAAGACCATCTTTGTGGACAAAGTCCCATTCTGAATCGAGTTCACTCCTCGTTTCAGTCCTGTAACACTGAACCAGATTAACTTACCATTCCAGCCATGTCTATCTCATGAGATATAAATCTTTATCCAATTCATTTGAGGGAGATATAGGTCCCACCCATCTCATAATGAAATCACTCTTACTTGTGCCACAACATAAACATAAATCATTCATCATAACCCAAATAATAAAATGGGTTTCATAAACATCATTCCATCATCACATAATCCTTATAAAAGAAATGGATATCATTTCATAATAAGAAAAGTGAAACCATGTAAATCATAGAGAAATTATACTTGAAAAATACACATATGAAATAATGTCATCCTAGATAGAAAAATGGTTTTGATAAAACACTTTAAATGAATTCTTGATGAAAATATCATTTTTTCTTCAAAATAAATTTCTTTTCACAAAAGGTCATACAATTTTAAAAGAAAGAGATTTTGTTGAAAATAGTCATGAAATATTTTTGAGGAAGCTTCATGAGAATAAGGATTTATAAAACCGTAAAAATCCATTCATGCTGTATAAGTTAAAAATAACAATCTCCTCATACTTTTTTCGAAAAAGTAAAAAAAGTACCTCGTATGGTAAACAAAAGAAATATTCCTTCCATACGATGTGGTAAAAGTAAGAAAAGGGTAAAAATGACTTTAAACATACATGAAAGGAAATTAAACATTTTATGAATTTTTTTTGAGAATATATGTACATGGATAATAAACATAACCCCTAGTAAATACTTACGAATTAACAATCTCAAATAAGAATGAGAGTAGAATAATTATCCCTTACCTTAGGTCTGATATGATTCGTACGTATCCAAACCTCCTGTATAATTATTTAAATAATTTCATTAACTTATTATATAATCATATTCATTATTATGATATCATATATGTTTCACTTATGACTTTATATTACCCGTTCTTCTGTAAATTCCATGTTAAATAAGCGTTTTGGGTAAAATCATTTTATTTATCGTATGTGTTTTGACTTGTTGTTCTTGATATTATTACTTATATCCATATTTAAATAATTCCAGAATGTAAAACATGATTTATATATAATATATATTCATCATATACATATATATCATAGATCGATAAAAGGAATGAAATACACCGTTCATAGAGACGGTAGGCCGTACGTACACATGAACGCTGTTTTCGTTCCCCTTATGAATTGAATGGAATTAAGTAAATGAAATACACACATATATATATACATAAATATAGTATCATTATTATGTCATATATTTCATTATTATTCATTATATATACTTTATAATCATTCATGAATGGTTAACATGGAGAGAGAATCTCATCGCGTCGTGGAGACGGTAGTCCGTACGTACGCACGAGCGATGACATCATTCCCAAGATTGTGGAATTTTATTAAAGTGTATGTATAATATTACATAATCAATATCACTTTAAAATAATCATATATATTCATTACTTTCACCCTTATACCCGTCCATGTAAGGTGGTGGTGGAAAATAGATTACACCACGGCGTGGAGACGGTATTCCGTACGTACGCACGCGCGGCGATTTCATTTTTAATTGGATGGATAGATGGTGAAATATGGTTGTTTAATACTTATAATAACATATCCGTATATGATTTATATCGATGTTATTACCTCATATTGAAAAAACTAAAAAAGAATAAGTGGAAGAAGAAATAAAGTTGAAAGAATCGGTAATGGACATTACCTCTTCTTTGAAGCGCCTATTTGAGACCTCCTCTTAGGGCACTAAAATTGGTCTTTGAAGAAGAAAATTACCTCTAGGATGTTTCTAGGGAAGTTGAGAAGAGAATTTGGTAGGGTTGTCCGAGCTGGAAGGCTCAATGTGGTGTGAGGAAGAGAGGGAGGAGGTGCCCTTTTATAAGGGAGGAGAGGGGCACCTTTGGAATTCTTAAAAATATTAATTTATAATAAATCTAACCCCACTTAAAAACCACAAAAATTGACTCATATCCGAAGATTAGATTATATAGGGTTGTAATCTCATCAACAAATCAAATTTAGACATGTTAGGAATTTATTTTAAACATTATCAACTTGATTTATCCTTATTTAATCAATTTTATTTTATTTGTGGTAATAACATTCTAAATTTTAAATTATAACAAATAATTACTTATTTGTTGTGAATTGTCCATAATTGGATACTTTATAACATGTTCTACCATATAAATTTAAATTTATAATTTATAAATATTTTTGTGATTTTTAAACAATTTTATAATATATTATTTTTATAAAATAACAATAGTGTCAATTTTGACACTATTCATTTATTTGAATTTAAATAAAATATATACAGAAGATATGTTATAACTAAAAGATTTAATATATTCATAAAAGGTAATATGTATCTAGAAAATTAGTGGAGAACATTAAATAGTTCATATAATATTTATTTTATTATTTTTAAAACCATTTATTTGATTTATCTCTTAATAAAATAATTACTACATCATTTTTTGGGTAATTATTTAATATACTTATTTGTGGCATAAAAATTAAAAATAAAATCCTATTATGAATATAAATCTATTAACTTTCACAAAAATACATTTAATCGAATTTATCATCTTAAAATCACAATATATAAATTTTTATATTTATTAAATTAGGAAGGTGACAACTTTGGCATCATTTAAAATAAAATAATATAAGTGTCATAATCATCTTAATAAGGATCCAAATGGTCAACATATTCGGCCAATGGATGATTAGGATTTATATAGACACTAATAATAAGTTATTTTCTGATTTTTGGGCCTTTTGATATGTATTAATATTTCAATAAAAACTATATTATTGATTTTTCACTAAATAAATAATTTCTGTATCCCTATTCTGTCAAACTTAATGATAATTATTTAATACCTAAAAATTATAAATAAATTTATATGATGTAGATAATTTAATTATATTTCTGAAGACTATTCATGTTCAAAGTTTCATGAAGTTTATCACTAAATTAAAATTAATATACTTATAAGATTTAAGAGAGCGACATGTTGTCACTTTCTTTGGTTTTAATAATAATTAAGTTATTTTCATGGCAAAAAGTCCATTAAATGATTCTAATCCGTCCCTTAGGTGATATGAGTCGACTTTTAGTCATCAAATAGGAGTTTTGCAGGTGTTAAATTAATTTTATAATATTATATTTACCCTTAATTACCCGATTTACCTTTAACTGTGGTAAATAAAATTTACTGTAGTTACTATTCATAAAGGCCAAAAATAAAAAGTAGCTTATTAACATAATTTGGACCTACTAATTCCAAATATGGAATCCATTTTCCAAATTCAATACCCAAAAGTTTCAGAAATTAAATTAAAATTTATCTCGTTGTCGAAAGAAAACAGGTTTTTGGTTAAAACATTGCAAAAGATTGAATTGATTTAACCTACGAATTCAAGGTAAAATCAACGCTAATGACATAAATTATATAAAATGGAAAAAATATATTCTAGTTATACTTTAAAACCATTCAATATTATAATTTAACCACATAAGTTATTACGATGAAAAAAGTTTTTTTTAATTAAAATATAGCGTGTTTTTACTATTCATTAAAATATGAAAGTTATCAGAATAATATGAAAAATTTATCCAAGGTAAAATTTTATATCATGATTCCAAATAATAATTTTATTTTGTAAAATTGAACTTATAAACATGTCAAAAACTATATTTAATGTTTGTGCGCCATCAAAAGGCGACAAAACTACATTTTTTGAAAAATACTTATTTTACCCGAAAAATTTATTTTGTTCTTATACCATGTTCTAGAAAATGTGTAAGATGAATAATAATGTTATAAAATTCAAAATTTAGTTAATACTATTCATAACGGCTAGTTCATAATTATAATAATATATCGTTGTTTAGCAACACCCGGTTTTGCGTACAACACACACAATCGAGGAAGGTCGCGATTGCGTGTAATGCAACCCAAGTCAGGGTTGCGTGTCGTGCAGTCTTATTTTGCTGTAGAGTATAACACAAGACATTAATGAAATTAAAAAGAATATTTTTCATAAAATCTCAGGGTGTTACAGGGGGGATACAAATTAAATTATAGAAATATATAAGTCAAATAAAATATTAACAAAATAAAATATTAAAAAATTATATTAATAAAATATAAAACTAATAAAATATATAAAACTAAAATATTAACTAAAATATAAAATTAAGATTAATTTATATATGATACATTAATATTTAATAAATATAATAACGATTTAACATTTAAATAAAATAACATAAATAATAAAATTAAAAATTTAAATAAAATAATCTTAATTAATAATAATCTAATTTAAAAATATATTTATATTAACCTATAATTAATAAATAAAATAACATGATTGATAAGATGTAATTAGAAATTTAGTATTTTAATTAAATACATTTTAATAAATTAATAACATTAATATTTAATTTTTAATTAATATTTCTACATATTTTTAATTATTTTTTTGTTCATTCCTTTACTGGTTCATATAAGTGACATAACCACATCCAAATTCATCCAAATAACTAATGTAGAGATAGTTACAGGGGTTAAGTTAAAGTGATGTGTGATAAGGTGAAAAAATGCATGTGTGTATTGAATAATTGAATTACAAGACTATGTCAGTGGAAGGAGGTGGTGAAAATCAAAGCTTGATGATATAATTTAAAAGAAGAAAACATAGAAGTAAAGTATGTGGAACATTCAATGGAGAAATTACACAACCATACCTTTTTAGAACAGAGACTCCTGGAATATCTATGAGATGGCCTAGAGGAAAAGGAGGCTAACAGGAGAGAGTACTAGGAGAGTTCTGCATCCCACTTGTTCTTTAATTATTTTAGTATATTTTTTCAAATGTCCAGTCTCTAAATTCAAAATGATCTTTGTTTGAATTTCTTATCTCGAGAGTTTTATATTTTTCTTGTTATTTATTCTAATTCTTCATTGAATCATTTTTTGACCTTAGAATTGATTGGCAAGATCAGTTCTGATGTTCATCAATATTGTTCACACCTCAACAATTTCTCAATCAAATTCAAAACATCAAGATCAATCAGTGAGATTGATATTGAATCCATTTTTTAGAGCTTTAATTTCATAAGCCATTGAAATTTTATAAAAATTTTTATTCCAGTTTCTTCCTTTTCAATTTTTATAGCAGTTTGATTATTTTTTGGAGTGGTGAACTCCAATAATTGATCTTCAACTTGTTGATTTTCTTAGCGAGGGAGATTTATCATTATTTCTATGAGGATATATTCAGTACGAAGTTGTGGAGAAGACATCTATTCAAACCAGTGGTTTATTTTTCCTGAGTAAATTGTTGATGTGTTCTCCTGTATCTTTTCTTAAATGTATTAATTTACTATTTTCCATTAGTTTATCAGCACATAAGTATAGGATTTAGTATCTTAGTCAACCTTATTTTGTCATCTTGTTTTTACTTCATCATAAAATAAGTAATGAATATAAAAAGTAAAAAAGTTGTTTTCCCACTGCTAACAACAGTTGGGATTGTTTTCAATAAACCATAGAATTACTCACCTGCCTTCTTATTGGGTTGAACCTGCACCACTATGCTATTGTAGGAGTAATAAATATAATTTTGAGGGTGGTAACGACCTCCGACCACACTAAAATTTGGCATCGTTGTCAGGAAAGGCATACACAGAGTAATCTAAGCGTTTAAAAAAAATCCAAAAAAATCCAAAAAAAAATCCAAAAAAATCCTAATAATTAAAATTATGATAAAAACATGTAAACTATTTTTCACTGCTTTATCTGATTTCAATTTTAATCTTGTGCTGCTTGAATATTAGAGTGTTTGTAATATTAACATTTTAAAAAAATTGATGATTTTGAACCTTACTCTAATTGTTGTGACTATTTTGGGCACACTTCCTGACAGTGTGTTTATTACCATCCACGACAGGATGCTTACAATTAAGAGGATGAATACTTTGATTCTAATCTTTAATTTATATAAAAAATTTAATTATTTGAAATGAAATTGTTTTCTAGAGAGTATGTATGGAATTCCTGATTTAATCAAACTCATGAAATTCAACTTAAAAATTCTCAAAAGCAAGATAAAATAATGAAAATAAAATAAAACATGCTCTTATAATTACATGTTAGGTTTAATGAACAAGAAGAATAAGAAATGAATTAAAAATAAAATTTTTATAATAGATTTGAAAAGCATGTTGAAGAGGTTAGTGATTCTGAAACTAGAAAACAACACTTTTATTTTGAAGAATTTGAATCTGATGAAAGAAATATGGAAATAAAAAACCCACTAAACAAAGAAAACAACATTGAATACCCCCAAAAGAAATTAATTGAAAATGTGTTGGAAAATATTTAATATTCATTAAAACATATTCAAATAGAATGTCCAATTTTGTTCATGGTTCCAACTATTGATAAAATTTACCATTTAGGTGTTTTGAAAATGAAATCACTTCTTTTGTAGAGAGACATGAAAAAGAAAACTTTAATATTAAGAAGACATCACTCAACTTTTCTAAAACTTGTAATAATGAATCTAATCATGAAATTGTGTATAATTTAGGAGAAAACAATAACTTGGAATTCACAAAATCTGGAATTTTTAACCCTTAATTAAAAACATGTCTTCAATATTTTTGAAATGTTAAACCCAATAATTTCAAAAATATTATTGGATGATTTAGAGGATGCAGGAATAATTTTTAAATAATTATTAAATGATGAACATTAATTTCTATATTCTCACATTGATCACTTTTATAAAACATTGGGAGCTGAAATGGAATTTAGTGTTGTCATACCTAATGAAAAACTATTTGAATTTGAACAATTAAAAACATAACGTCATTGAACCTGAATTGAACATTACTCACCCTGATTTAATTTTTTTAGAGCACAATAAATATATTGTTTTGGTATATGAACCTTATGATAATGAACTTGAAAAATAGGTTGAACACATATTTTACATAAGAAGAGTTGATTTATTTGAGTTAGTAAAAGTTGATTGTTTTTTAATTGATGAGTATATTTATTAATGGATTTAAGATATTGTCAAACCTGATTATTTGGTTGAACAAAAATTGACTCTTCCAGGTTTTTCACATCAAAACTCAACTGATTTGGGTGAAAAAGGATCATATAGATGCTAATAGTAGTTTAGAGGGAGATTTACACTTGAGTTTCAGTGTACATGATTTTTTTTATCACTTTATTGATCCCCTTAAAGAACTTCCAAATCATAATTCAAACAAAAGAGCCCTTGATTTTGAATTTTTTAATGTTGAGATTAAGAGTGATAGCCATGAGGACAATTCCACACCCTTAGTATCATCCGATCTATTATTGCCTCTTGCTATATATGTTAATTTTGACAAATGTGAACATAATTTAGAAGTGTAAATCTCCATGTCCATAATAGTTAATGGGTGATACATATTAATTCTTACATGTTTTGAGAGTTTAGTTTTAGTTTTCTTAAGACTAAGATCCAACAAATTACTTTGTTCTTTTAAAAATGTTTGAGCCAAATATATTTTGTGGTTCGTATTAAATAAACCACTCCCACCTAGTGAATACAAATTATTTATAGGTGAGTCTTATAGGGAACATTCAAAATATCACTGCATTGGAGGAAACCCATGGTTTTTTTAATAAAACAACAATTTTAGTTAAATAAAGTCTTACTTAATACCTAAAATCCAGTTCTTCCTAGAATTCAACCCATGTTTTCTCTTTTGAATTTAATTTTGTTTTGTTTTAATTTTGAATAAAATGATACTTGTTATTGTCCATGAAATATTTTTTTTCTAGATATGTCTTCTTGATACTAATAGTTCTTGTTTTTAGAATTTGATAATGATGATGTTGTTGGTGTCTTTGAAGGACTGCAATTCCCTTGTTGAATATCTATAGTCAAACATTTTAGGGAATTTCATTCTTTTTTACTTTTTCATTTATATTCTTCTCCTTTAAAATTAATAAATATCACTAATAAGTCACATTTTAACTGTTAACAGTGATTCACTGACTCACCAATGCACCTGAGCCACCAATACACTGCTGTCAGTGACTCAATTTTAGCACAGTTAATGACACAGTTAATGTTACTAATTTTTTTTGTTCTCAAAAAAATTATGTTGAAGGTGTAGGTTTTTTGGAAACTTTAGTGTTCTAAAAATATGTCTCTTTTTATTGTGTTATACTATATGAATATGTTTCATGTATCACTGCGAAAAAAATTATACACACCCGCTTTTTGATGGAAAATATATACTGCTTGTGCTAGAGTCTGAAAACAAATATTTTTGCATGTCTCTCTTTGCTAAAAAATTGAATTCCATTTGTAATAAAATTACTCACTCTATACAATTAAGTGTGGGTGTTCATGCAGGTTGGGAGTTTGTGTATTGAATATTCTTATGTTTCTGGGTGTTTGGAATGCTTGTTTTATACTTTATTGAATATCTAATTGAACCCAATATTCTAAACTTCCTTTCAACCAATACACGTTATAATTTAATGTTTTGCATGATTATGTTTAAATTGTATTTAAAATACATGTCACCGGCCTAAATCTTTATTCCAGATATTATGAGAACTATTTGTAAAATAACATAATGGGAAACATTTTGTTTAAACTTTAATGAGACCCATCAACATTTCAATAATATACTTTATTGAAATTCTATTTTCAACATTAACTATTACATTTTTCTTCTCCACATTGAATTCAACAAATAGGGACACAGATTTGTTTGAATTGTTGGGGAGGGGGTAAATTCTTAATTGAGTTAAACTGTGCTTAATGAAAATCCCATCATGTCTCACTACTAATTCAAACATTTTGTAAAAATGGTCTAAATATTTCATGATTTTTAACACAATTTAACACAATTTAGGCTGTACATTGTATTCAAATGGGTCTTTCCGTAGGATGATGCTTGATTTTTAGTTATTATCAACTTTGAATCTGAAATTAATGTGGGTGAATTATTGGTGAGTTAATATACTAATTCATTTAAATAAATTTGGTTTGGGAGATACTTTTGAGGGTGATATGGGTTACCTGTTTGTGGAGATGAGATCATAGTCTTAGGTATAAGATGCTTGAACTCTTCCATAATGGACTCAATTTTCATTTAATTATTAAATGTTAATCACCTTTGTGAGTCAATATAAATGGTTTTTACATTTGTCTTTTGAAATTGGAGTAATTTGGGCATTTGGGATCCCACGGTGAATCTCTGAGACCTAAGATGTTGGGTGTGTTTCTGTTAACTAAAAACCCTCTCTACACTTTGAATAAGTGCATATGCATAGTGCTTTTCACATGTTACGTGGATTGGGAAAAATTAATAGAGTGTATAGGGTCAAAAATTAGTTCATTAAGGCGAGGGAAATGATGAACTCCAAATGAAGAAGGGGCTATTTGGTTTATATTAGAATCATTCAGGTTGTGTCAATAAGGTTATTCAAAAAAATTAATTTTGAATCCTAGGTGAATTTAAGGTACAATGTTTCTTTTTTATGATTAAAATTACACATTTATTTAACATGTTGTCACTCTTGAACATAAAAATTATGTTTGTATTGAACTAGGTCACTAAGAAGAGTCAAATATGAGTCATCACACCTTTATTGATAGATGATTCTATTAGTTGGATTGGAATCTCAAGAGGGGGTGAATTGAGTTCCTAATTAAAATTTCTATTTAAAACATTTTTTATAAAGATCCAAAAATTTTAAAACATCCCAGTTAATTAAGGCAGTAGTGATGTAAATGTCTAGTTGGTCAACAGGTTTCTTGAAGGGAGATTAGTCCTCAGTTGAACTGGTGTAAAACACTTCTTCATCTTTTGAAACAGGTTTAATGAATTAAATATATACACAAACTAACGAAAAATTACTTTCAATGTGAATGCAAAAATAAATTATGTCTTAGAAAATATAGGCAGTGGAAAATAGATAAATCAGAGTATAACAGAATATAGTGCACAATAAAGTAAAACAAGAGGTTCAGTCTCAAGATGAGAATTAATCCTCTCCACTTTCTGATCACCTACCACCAAACAGTTTATATTAACAACAAACATTGATACACAACCTGTATCGGGCTTTAAAGAAGTTTTTAAAAACGTTCCAGGGTTTACGCCCTCTTCCACAGTTCTTTGTGGGAAAAACAAACATTACAGAACACAAATGGTCTCTTCCAAAGTTATACATGGGAAACAAAATGTAGGTGAAGTTTGATGTGAGGATATTCAGTATCCTCCCATTCAAGCACAAGAGACAATGTGTGTAATAGACAAAAACACACACTTCTCAAAAATTTAGGTACACAATAGAGATAAGATTATAATATTGTGTTTAGAATGCTCTATGTGTTTGTCATTCAGCTCCCGACCCCTTGGAATGAAGAATTTGATGTTTGAGTATTTATCTGGAAGTTGTCTACAAAACAGCGTGTCACAACTCCAGGTTATAGCTTCGAGTGTTCTGCCTCTGCTGTTGATCAGGAGTTGAGAAAGAACAGAAGATAACCTTCAAATTATTCTCCCGAAATGACCGTATTAAGACTCTTGTATTCTCAGTGTAAGTGTTGAATGGTTCTACCTTGATGTAGCCAGTAAGATCTTTTCATGTATAGACACACTTCACCTCTACTCATCACACATCCTTTTTATCTTCCTTGGGTCTTCCCTTTTATACCTGAGGTCTGAAAATAGGAATGATTAGATCACGTGCGGTCATTCTCGAACCTCTTACTGTCCCCATATACAATCTCTTGAAACTTATACAATCAGAATTTATTAATTTCAGAAGAATTTAATTTATCAAATATGATGGTTAGAATAATATTAAAAATTTTGACAAATTTTGGACGAATTAGTAGACTGGTAATGGTAGCCTTCACATCGATAGGATTCAATAGCTTGTGCACATCGACAACCTCTAACTGTAACCTTCCATCGGTAACTTTCCTTCAGTAACCTTCAGTGACAACCTTCAACACAAGGCTTGCATAGGTGACCTTGAGTTATTGACTTTTGCATAGTGACCATTGCATGAGTGACCTTTGCATCGACGACCTTTTCATTGGTAACCTTTTCGTCTCTCACATTTTCATCGGTGACCTTTGCATCGGTAACCATGCATCAATGACCATTTTATCAGTAACCATGCATCGGTGACCATGCACTTAGATAAATTCTTCATTTTATTCTTAAACCAACAAGTAGTGAGATTAAAATTATATGAATATTAGTTGATATAAACAATGGAAATTAATGAAACATGATTAACATTGATTGAAAACATGATTATCTTATAAATGAAACATGATTTGGTATTATCCAGACATGTGAGTCCAATAATCTCCCCCTTTTTGATAATCACAAATTATGTCATTGAATATTTGATTCAAGGTTAAACACATATTCTAATATCATTAGCTATGTTATCATACACATACTATTGTATCATTAAAACTAAATTCAAGACCGAACACAAATAAATTGAATATTGACTAGTGAAACACTAAACACTTCTCCCCCTTTGTGATTAACAAAAAGAATACATAACAAAAAGAGATAAAAGAGAGTGTTTGTATTTTTAAAACAGTAGTACAATATATAAAAATTAATACACCGATCCTTATCAGCTAAGACAATCCGCACTCAATCCACATCAGATAGGTCCATTGGATCTTAGTCATTGGAAGAAGAGGATGTAAGTTCTAAAGGTGGAGGGATAAGACATGGGATGGTAGTTAGTAGTGTAACAGGAGCTATAACTAAGGCATCATAAGACCTATAGTGAGTAGATTTCTGAGGAAACATTGGGGTCAAACTTCTGATGTCTTGTGCATGAGTCATCAATAGAGTAGTACAGGTGTACCCTGAAACAATAGAGGAAGTTGGAAAAGAAGGAGGAACAATGATGGGTGTGTAGTCCCCATGAAAGAAGGGTAACAGAGGATTCATGATGTCCATAATGATGTTTCCCCATATTTCAATAGTTGATATGAATTCGGATTTGTTTTATATGAATCTTTCTAATTCAGGAGTCAGATCACTATGCTTTCTCACTTGATCCTTAAATACCTGAGTTACAGAAGGGATTCTCTAGTCTTCCAAAAGCATCTTAAAGTGACCATCCATCTGATGCTTAGTGTATACCCATTTTTAATAGATGTAAACTTGATCCTTGATGGACTTATGATATTGAGAAGCTTCCCTAAAATAATATCCCACAAGCTTATGAATTTCCCTGGTAATGGAAATGACATGAGTCACAGATTGAGGGACAAGGGTATTGGCACTAGAGAGTCCTTCTATATCTTCTATAATAACATATCTGAAAGCCTCTATATCAATTATAAGAGAAGCTAAAGTAGAAGAAGATGCAACTAGAGGTGCCAAAGAGAAATCCACTATCTCCTTAAAAGATTTAGTCAGGCCACTGATCAGCCTTCTCACATCATCATCTTCACCTTTCACATGTGTTTCCATGGAATTCTTAATGTACTCAAACATTGTTACCAATAGCTGAACCACACTCTTTCTATATCTGAGATCTCTATCCACTTGAACACTTGAAGGAATATAATATTCCATTATTTAAATTGACTATTTCAAACTTTCCACTAACTCTTCCATGGTTTGAAGTTGACTTTGGTATTACTTCACTTCCTGAAACAAATTTTAGTGAGAGGGGGAGATCCACCTTTCTAAGGCTGATGCTACAACCTCCTAATTGAGATCCACTGATCTCTCTATGCTAAAGATTTATCAACACTATGCCTCTTCAAATATTAATTCAATGATTCCAAATAATTATACTTCACATAGTATATAGGTAAAAGAACAATTGGTTGCACAATGGTAGTTTCTAAAATAGTAGGAATTGGAGGACTTCGAATAGGCTGGTCATCTTCAGAATATCCATAATCTAAGCCTAAGAAAAAAAATCCAGGAGCTTCTCTCCAGTCCTCTATTCAATGAGGAACAAAAAGTAATCCTATAGCAACAATTTCCTCCACCTTAGGTGGAGCTTTCTCCTGATCAACCACATTTATCTCTTCCAAACCTCTTTGATCAACAACATCAATAGGGGATCCCACTTTCTCTTCTTCTATTGAATCCTCAACTACTACCATTTCAACTCCAGCATGAAACAAAACCACAAATTCTTCATCTCCACTTTCTTAACTTTTTGTATTTCTTATTAGAGGACTGAGACTTAGAAATTCCTCCTCACTTTTAGTGGAAGCTATCTCAAAGCCATCATGACCTGAATTAGTGACCTCATCCTCGTCTGAGGTCTCTCTAATATCTCTTAAGTCATGGTCTGCCACTTCATCTTCACTTGTTTCCTAATAATCATTGTACCTTTGGACAATCTCCCTTCTAGGAAACCTCTTTGGTGGAATGGTCACACCAATGGATACAGTACTAGCACAAGGATTTGAGGAAAGGTCGAGATCAATCCTACCAACTATTGGAGAATCATTTCTTTCTTACACAATAGAAGCTTTTTATTCATCAGAATATGTGGGATCTTCTTCATAGGGATTAAGACCAGGGTCTCTCTTATTTTTAGGCCTAGTAGGATGAGTAACAAGGTTAAAATCTTAATATAACTTATCCTCATCATTCACCCATCTCCTCATCCATGGATTCCAGTTGATCATCATTTGCTTGAAAATCACTTTGGTGATGCAATGGTTATCCCTCACAACAATAGTTTCCTCCTTAGCTCCATAAAATCCTTTTACTTTCTACATAATTGATATCAACATAGTATGAAATAGGGAATTTGATTTGGAACTGGGCTTGGTCATATCATCTAGTTAAATCATCAAAAACATACATAAGATGATCTTTTGTTCATGATTTCACAGATATAAGTGAACAAATCCTAAAACTTTATTGTTGAAATGTACCCTCTCCTGTGACTTAAAACATGTTGGGTAAACATGAACAACAACTTATCTTCTCATACCATTTCATAAGAAATTACATTCCTAGGAATTCTATTCCCTGTCAGTTCGGATAAGGCTAATTCATAACAAAAATACTCAATAGATGGAGGCACCACTCTTGAGTAGTAATTAGAAATACCTTCATGTGGAACCCTAAAATAGTCATCCCACTTAGTAGAGAAGAAGCTCACATTTACTCCATTTACTCTGGTAGTCATCCAGTTTTCATTCTCAAACTGGTCAAATCATAGATATTAATAAAACTCCTTTATAATCTTCAGATAATAAAGTCCATTATTGTTTACAAAGAACTCGACCTAACCTTGTGCTTCAAGTTCCTTCAACACTAAAGACCAGCTCGTCAGCAGCCATTCTGAGCTAAGCTGCTTCTCAATCACTATTTTCCTCTTCGATAAATGCGGGTTAACAACCTTTTCCACTTTCTGGTATCCACTACTAGACTCATCTATAGGACTCTTAGGATCCAGCGTGTCTCCTTCATCAACAACCAATGGAATTTTCACTCTTTCCATTGATTTGGCGTGGTTTGAGTTTTCAGTACCGGTATAGGTTCAGGATTAGGGAGAAAAATCTTTGAAAGAGGGTTTTATGTGGATCGAAATGTTGTCTGTGATTTATTTTTATCATTTTGGTATTGTGAAAATAAATCAAGAGAGAAAATAAATAAATTAATAAAACTAATTTTTTTTTCATATTCTAGTAGAAAAAACAAAAAACAAAAAGTCCCGGACTCAAGTCAATGGTAAGGTGTCATATGTAAGGTCCTAATAGTGAGGTCCTATCGGTAAGGTCTAATGGTGTGGTCTAACGGTGAGGTCCAATGGTGAGGTTCAACGGTGAGGTCTAATGGTAAGGTTCAACAGTGAGATCCAACGGTGAGTTTCAATGGTGAGGGCCAACGGTGAGGACCAACGACGATGTCCAATTGTGAGGTCCAGCGGTGATGTTCAATGGTGAGGTCATAACAGTGAGGTCATATCAGTAAGGGCCTATCAGTAAGGTCCTATTGGTAAGGTTCTATCGATAAGGTCAAATGGTGAGGTCCAATAGTGAGGTCCATAACACAACAGTTTATCATACCTAACTCCTTTTTGATGTAATATAACCTCTCAAAATTTAAAGGGATTGTGAATATATCAGCCAATTGGTGTTCAATACTGATGAGTTCAAGAGTGATATCACCTCTTTGATAATGATCTCTCAAGAAGTGATGTCTCACATCCATATGATTTGTCCTAGAATGAGATACTAGAGTTTTAGAGATGTTAATTACACTTGTGTTGTCACAGTTTATAGAGACATGTTTTAATTGATATCCCTAGTCTAGTAATGTGTGTTTCATCCCCAATATTTGAGCACAATAACTACCAGTAGCAAGATATTCATCTTCTGCAGTAGGTAATGCAACATAATTTTGTTTCATACTACACCATGATACTAGTGACTTGGCTAACATGTGACTTGTTCCAGAGGTGCTTTTTCTATCTAAATTTCAACCCACAAAGTCAACATCTGAATAACTTATTATATCAAATGGTTTTCCAATTGGATAAAATAGTCCTAAATATATAGTATACTTGAGATATTTAAAAATATTTTTAACAGTATTATAATGAGATTCTTTGGGATTGTCTTGAAAATGAGCACACATGTTTAAACGGAATATAATATCAGGTCTTCTAGCAGTATGGTATAACAGACTCCCAATCATTCCTCTATAATTGGTTTGATCCACTGATTTACCAGTTTCATTAGAATCTAACATACAAGTGGTACTCATAGGTGTATCACTGCCTTTATTACTATCCAATAAAAAATGTTTCAAAGATAATTTTATATTTACCATGATCTAAAATAACACCATTTTTATTTTAAAAAATTTTAAATCCAAGAAAAATTTTTAGTTCCCCCATTAAACTCATTTCAAATACATCTTGCATCATTTTTGAAAAATCTGTACATAAATAGTTTTTAGGGGATCGAAAAATTATATCATCTACATAAATTTGTAATATTAATACATATTTGGTAATACTTTAAAAAAAATAGTAGGATCTGCTATCCCTTTAGTAAAACCTTTTGAGATAATAAAGAAACTAAGTCTATCATACCAAGCTCTTGGAGCTTGTTTTAGACCATATAAGGCTTTAGCCTGTTTAAAAACGCGATTTGGAAAATGGAGATTCGTAAAGACAGGATCTTGTTCAACAAATATATCTTCAACTATATAACCATTTATAAATTGGATTTTGACATCCATTTGATAATGATTGAAATTCATATTAGCTGCATAAACAAGTAGTATCCTAATGGATTATTGTTTAGCTACATGAGAAATGGTTTCCTCCTAGTGTAACGCCCCGACCCTAGTTACCTAGAGTCGGTGAATTATTAGATAACATTGGCATGATCATAAGGAAATCATGTCTCGAAAGACTGGTCAGTTAAGTATTATTGGAAACAAGATTCATACATAAGTTCAACTTTACATATTGAAAATAAATACAACACATATAACATCCAATCCTCCAAGCTTATGCCTGAAGTTTACTCATAAATAACTTATTCATATCCTGGGAAAATGAAACATAAGAAAGGGGTGAGCTTAAATTCTCCATAATGGAATGTAATACATTAGAAAATGACATAAATATTAATCATGTTGAATAATTGAAAACCACATGCCTTTACCAATAATAAACTTGAATACATTTATGGTAGGAATATGAGCTGAGTAAATAATGCCAGAATAAAACTTAATCATGGGTATTCTACTAGTCGAATGACTATATGAACCGTCAATATTATTTTCATAATGAGGGAATGTATAATGTCGGACATTCTGATACATTTTTTCAAGTCCTCGACCATGACGTATAAAAATGATCAAGACCTCGGCCAAAACAATATATCAAAATTGGGAAAGTGCCTCGGCCAATTCCACTTCTAGTTGTCTCATGAGACATACCGATGCATTAAGGAGCTATAGCGGGCCCCACCCGTCACTTGCTAAGTCCAATACATTCCTCATATGAAAACGTTTAAACATATCATAAACATTCATATTAAAACTAGCATATGAAATGTCAATACTTTAACCATAAACCAAAAATTGTATTAAAATATCACCACCACAGTCAGACATATCACAAATCCTTCAATACAATATGGATGTTTTGTATCATAATAAATCAACTTCAAATAAACTTAAAATCCATCAATGGATGATAACATAAATGAAATCAAAACCCTTTTTAAGGAAATATCTCTTTTTATTTTGAAATCATTTAAGAGTGAAATAATTATAAAGAAAAAATTTATTTTGAAAATATTCTTATAGACATTTAAGGGAATCTTCGAAGATTTTATAATGGTAGAAAATTTCCGCACCCACCATATATGTTAAAAAACATTCTTACCTTAATTCTATCGAAAAGGTTACAAAGGACCTTGTTTGGAAAACGAAAAAAAGATTCTTATATAAACATCTTATAAAAAGTAAAAAAAAGGGTATAAATGACTTTAACCCATGTTCTATAAAATATAAATAATGTTTTGAAATAAATTTTTAAGAAACATGGATGTGGAGGATAAAGAGGTCCCAGTAGATAATTACATGTATACAACCTCGAATAATGAAGAGATTGTGAAATAAACCCTTACCTTGTACTTTTCCTTGGTTGAGGGTAGGTTAACCTCTTGAATAATGGTGAAATAACTGTTATTAAATTATAAAAGAATCATATACATTAATATTATATCATATATGATCTTTTAACATTGCATTGTTAATAATATCTTAGTATTATCGTTGTTTCAGGTGTTAACTTACTCGTTTTCTTTTATATGTTTTGTTAAATCAGTCATGTTTATTATGGATAGGTTGTATCTTATTCATATAAAGAATGATATCAAGTCCTTAAACATTATTTTTAATTATCAAATGAGAATTATACTTGAATGTATACGATGGGGAATGAATCTCATCACATTCATAGAGACGATAGTCCGTACGTACGCACGAGCGACAATATAATTCTTTGATATTAAAATAATATATAATTGGATGGTATGTCATATATACAGAATCATTATAATGTTATATTTATTATTTAATTCAATTACAAATCATTATCATAGCCATCCAAATAATAATGTTTGGAATAACAATTACACCACGACGTGGAGACGGTAATCCGTACGTACGCACGTATTATGACATGTCATTAATAGGATGGATAGAATACTGAATATGGTTGTACAATTTTTATTATAACGTCAAAGTATATATAAGATACTGGAGTTATTATTTTATAATGTAAATAACAATGAAAGAAGAAGTTGAAGAAGAATGGAACTTGAAAGAGGGTGGTGAAAACATTACATCCTCTTTGGGTTCCTCCTTTTGATTTGATAAAAAGGGCTTCGTAGGATGGATTTATGATCAAACTAAGGCCTTTAGGTTGAAGTTAGGGAAGTTAGGAGGATATTTGGGCAGGGGTTGGCCAAGCCAAATGGCTTTGAAGTTGTGAAATTGAGAGAAGGGGGAGTTCCCTTTTATAAGAGGGGTGAGGGGTACCTTAAGAAGAATAATATGATCTGGGATACTCTTTATCCCAATATAAAATAAGCACACTTTCTTGATATTTGTGAATATTTACCTCTTTAAACCCTAGGAAGAATCTATATTTATAACTTTTTAAAACATAGAGGTTCATGTCTGTCGATTGAATATAATAAAGATCCATACTTTACATAACAATTCTGGAAGAGTCTTTAGATGACTTTTAATAATCAACTTCATTTGAGTACTTCTTATCAACTTAATACAGACAAACAGTCTGAATATACTATTCAAAAAGTTGATGGCACGTTGAGATAATTCTTATATGACTTTCAATGTATATCAGATTAGTATTTACCTTTCATGGAGTCTCCCAACAATAATAGATTCCATTATCATATTAAAATATCACTATATGAAGTATTATGTTAAATGAGATGTCATACTCCATCCTGTTGGGATGATGTTTTTGAGAGGAAACTTATAGGCCCGAAACCTATTGGGGAGACAAAAACAGAGATAAACACTATTAATGTTCAAATTAAAAAATCTCAAATTAGTGGAGAAAGTTATGTTAACAATCAGATAAAGGAAATTGCATTTCATGTGGGTGATCATGTCTTTCTAGAAGTATCATTATTGGAGGGTGACATAAGGTACGATAAGAAAGTGAAACTATTCCCTAGGTATATCATACCATTTGAAACTATTGAACGAATTGATTTGTAGCTTACCAAGTAGTAATTCCACCATTTCAATCCAAATTCCATTATGTAGTCCTCATATAACTGTTAATAATTACATTCCAGACCAAACACATGTACTCACCTATGAATAAATAGAATTAAAACATGAGTTTTCATACTGTGAGGAGCCTGTATATTTTAATGACTCTATAGAACATGTATTGAGTAAACTAATGATTTCAATAGTAATAATTATTTAGAGAGGCCATAAAATAGAAGAATAAACATGGTAAACAAAATATTTAATTAAGAGTAAATGATTATTTAAAAAAATAGTTGTAACATATAATAATTTTAATGTATTGTTTTTCAATATTATGTTGAATTATTACGAGACTAGGTGATGAGACTACATGCGATTTCGAGGTCCGATGTTCTCGTAAAAATTCCTTGATAAATATTAAATTATTAAATATCATGTGTGAGTATTTTTATTGAAACTTTTGAATAACTTCTAAATGGGAGCCCATATCATAAATTATAGGGCATCACTGCATTCAGAGCAGCGCCATTACATTAGATGCGTCCAAACATTGACCAAACCTGTATAATGTGAAAAGTAATTTTAAGACATTTAATGAAATAAAATAAATTATTTTTTATTTTATTTAACATTATGTAGTTATATAGAAATGGTTTTCATTATAATAATCTTTGTCAAAGAATTTAGCTTTATCATCATAACCCTGGAATTCCTCTGAGAGGTAGAGATAGATCTCTCTCTAATGAATGTCAGTGGATCGAGGATCAACGACTACATGGACTACATTATTTATCAGAAAAGGAATAAAACTCCTTGAATAGTATTGTTTTCATTTGGATATTTAACCATTTATATGTTCAATGATTAATATATACCAACCCCCAAATTGTTTGATTTGCGATTCGATCGCATACAAGATGGATTTTATGTTGTGTGTTATTAAAAAGGGTGATAATCTATGTGATTTATTACTTATTAATTATTTGATATAACACGAATTAATAAGGAATTACATGAACAAAGGATGAGGTACATTCCACTAGGTGTTTTGGTGCTTCTCCTTTCCCCTATTCTTGGGGTTATTCACCATTGGACCCTTGTGGTCACAACTCAACTTGATAGGAGGCTTTTCATGTGATTAGACCCCCAAAGTAATGAAAAGATGGATATGATCAAAAAATAGATAATATTGTGATCCAAGGATCATAGATTTTTCCTTATTCAAAAAATAGAGCAACAAAACAAGGTGGGCGGCCCATGCTGCTAGGGGTGCCGGCGGCCGATGCAAGCAGCGACGACCAATGGTGGACAATGACACATGGCAGTATAGTGGACAACACCATGTGGGAGGTGTCTCAGCCAGACATAGGGTGGATCAACCATATATGAGACCCACAGTGGTGGAGAATCTACGGGGTAGATTTATTGGGTGGGGTGTATGCGGATGCAGAAGACCGGTCGCATTGAATGCGGTACTACCACGTTGAAAAGGGA
This sequence comes from Viscum album, assembly GCA_963277665.1. Taxonomy (NCBI): domain Eukaryota; kingdom Viridiplantae; phylum Streptophyta; class Magnoliopsida; order Santalales; family Viscaceae; genus Viscum; species Viscum album. Next base: position 407,255,625 of record OY728150.1, on the reverse strand, counting down.
GGCACACAACCAGGGGGGCCGCAAGTAGCAGACAAGCCAACCCACATATGTGTAGGCTAGAAAAGAGGAACTGTCCCACACTAGGAGGTCCAAGGGGCTTGGTCAACCCGAAGTACTAGGTTGGACCAAGTAGGTCAGTTCTGACCCGAGTCAGACCAGGCGGCCAGACCAGATCGGTCGATGGTTGATAACATCTATCTATTGTGACACAAAAATTATAGAGTTGGTTAGTTGACACAAAAAACTCAATTTCGGTTGACCTATATATAATCTCAAGCTACTTCATGATTATCGACCACGCTATCGACCCCCATAGTTAGTGGAATGACCACTCGGTCTGTCTACGGGCCAGTGGACTTACTTCTAAACTTTAAATACCCATAACATTCAAACCATGTGTCTGTCAGATGATTTGTATGGGACATTTGGACCCTTGTGATGATAAATTACTTTTTATATACTATATGTGAGTTTTTATGAATGTGTGAATACAACTTAATGGATTCAGGGGTAGGTTCTCCCAGAATGGGCACGCTACAAGATGAATCATGTGGCTATCATTGACATTGAGACTACGTGACTTTCTGAGACTAAGTGACATTCATAGAATACGTGAAAAAACAAGACTATGTGCCTTAATTCAACCACGTTTCTTACAGATAATTTATGTCTTATCGGGACTGAGTGTCTCTTTGAAACAACAAGTGGTTTCAATACTTGATGTTTTGTGGATTATGTCATATATTCATGTTTTGCATACTATAGACCTATAATAGTGTGAGATAACAATATATCATCTTTGTGTTATACTTTATGTATTTCTTAATAAAATACTTCATGTATTTATTTTTTTTATACATCATGTTTTTCATTGTGGTATAATTGATTTATTTCCTTATAATATACTTTGTGTATTTCTTTGTGGTATTCTTCGTGTACTTCCTTTGTGGTTTTGGGCTATCCTATTGATTATTATTTTACTCATCCCAACCCAATGTTTTCCTGCATGTGTCATTCCTTATGTAGACGATTGATACTTGGACAGAGTCTTGGGTGCTCTAGGATTAAGTGGTTCTTTGAGATAGCAGACAATCGAGGTGTTCTACTACAACTTCATACAGATGTCCAATACCATTCCATTTAGGTAGGATTTTCTACAGATGTGTTTTACGAACATGTGCATTGATGTTTACAGACTCTTTCTTTTGGTTGGATTATATTTTGGGCCTATTTTCCTTCATGTTTTCTATATTGTTAATCTATGGTTAGTATCATAGAATATTAATTATTATTTTTAAAAAGTAGTTTAACGTTTCATTATTTTGGGTTGGGATATGTTATTGTACATACAGTTATATAGGAAAATTCATTCTATTTGTGGGATATGTTTACACAGTTATAGTCACCAGCACCTGGAATATTGGAGGTGTGATTTGGGTTGTCATAGCACGAGCCCGAAGAGGATGAGCCATGATAGAGTGGTATCAGAGGTTTGTTTGTTATACTTAAGGATCAGGAGTCTATTAGATTAGTTTGGGAAGATAGTGTTACGTTTTTCGAGTATAAAATGCATTCCAAGGATTCTAATGTTGGAGAGGAGACTGACGTATCCATACACTAGGACTCTACACATCGACTTTTCGACTTGGTACATGAAAACACTAGTTAAAGGATAAACAATGATTCATTCATCATATAGGATTTGGGTGTGTTATCTTCCCATTATTAAGTGAGCTCACTGGGTATATACTTTTGACCATGGTACACATTATTTTATTACTGGATTCCTCAACATAAACATCCATCTATGATTCCATTATGTGATCATGAAGATGATCATCCGACTGATGAGGTGTTATTACATGGGTTCTTACCATAGATAGCACCCTTGGGTGGTTTACCAGTGATACCACAATGAATCGACCAATAGTTTCTACATGAACTACCGGTTTATTATGAATGTAGGATGAGTGTGTTGCGTGAGTTATATATATATAAACTTCCTAGTTTTTGCAGTGATATAGCCCCCCAAGTAGCTAAGGATTGGCTAGAGACATTTACACGTGTCTTACACCTACTGAGGATGCCTTCTTACCAGATGGAAGTAATATCTGCGAGTCTTTGTCAAGGCTCATCGGGTTGATAGTGGAACATTGTGACCCATATCCATGATGAGGAGAATATTTATTTGGAAAATATCAACCATCTATTTAGGGAGGAGTTATTTCTGGATACCTTACGATCAGTGCATATACAAGTGCTTTTTAATATGCCACATGGCAGTCAAATAGTGGCAGATTACTCAGTGATATTTAATAATACATCTCTCTACTATACATATATAGTACAATACCCATTTTTAGGTATAATTCCTTAATTAGGGGATTCTACCAGGATATTAGGGCATCCGTGATATCCCTTATAATTTATATATATAATGGGGTACTAGAGAGTACTCTACTAGTGGAGAGCTTTGTAGAGAAGTAGACAATATCAGTTGGAGATACCACTGAGCACCATGTGTCTGAGACTTTGGTGGTATATAGAAGAAATACTTTTCAGGGGCCTAGTTGGTCATGAATTCTAGAGGATTACCATAGGACACCAAATCATTAGTTTAAGACTCCTAGGGAAGAGCGAGTCAGCTAAAGGATAAACAGTTTTACATGTGTAGCGGTTGGGGACATCTATCTCGAGATTTCTACAACCATAATAATACTTATATAGAGATGATTGAGGGAACACCAAGATAGAGGTGGAGTCAAGAGAAGGGTGGTCCATATGGTTGTAGATGTGGTAGTGGAGTATTTAATACAGTATTAGGTGGGATGAGGTTCCACATATTACAACCACCACCCATAGGTGGTCCATAAAAAGGATCAGTGAGTTGGTGGAAAGGGATTAGGTAAACATTAGGTGATGAAGTATTTTGACCTCGAGATTCCAGGGATGATTAGAGATACTATATTTGTTCTTTCCACCTTAGTAGTAGTTTATATAGACACATGTTTTAGTGATTCTTTTATTTCCATGAACCATGTTAAAGAGACTCAATGATTCTAGTCGTACCATTTATATGACCCTAACATTTAGAGACTCCTATTGGAGGGTATTGGATGATCACACACTGGTGGAAATAGTGTGACCTTACTCTTGGAGGTGAGAGTTTTGGTTGGGATATATTGGTAGCAGTTTCGTGGCCATACGACGTAATTCTTGGTAAGGACTAGTTTTCCACAGTCCCTACTCATATTAACTATTTAAGACACAGAGTGTGGTGTTTCCACAAGGATGGAACTACGTTTTGCTTTTAAAGGTTAAAAGGAAACCCAATCAGCATTGGATGGACTCACACATATGAGGGTGAAATTGATTACACATCAGTTGGCTAGCCTGACCCTTAGTGTAGTGGATGATATGGGTCCCTAGAATCCAATAGTGATCGTGGAATATGAAGAAATTTTTCCTTAGTATGTTCCTGGATTACCTCCTCATAGGTAGGTAGATATGTGTATTGATCTATTCACTAGGATAACATCGATATATACACCTTCATAAAATAATGGCCTCATAGAGCTTTGTGATCTGAGGGTACAGTTGGAGAAACTGTAGATGACGGGCTTTGTGAGACCCAATGTTTCACAATGGGTATCCCAGTTTAGATTTCCAAGAAGGATGATGGGAGCTTGAGGATATGTGTGGACTTCCGGTGCCTAGAAAATATGACCATGAATAACAAGAATCCACTATCGAGTATTGATGACCTCTTCAATCAGTTGAACATGGTATAATGGTTCTCCAAGATAGACCTCACATATGGTTATCACCTTATTTGAGTACGGGATGAGGATATACCAAAGACAGATTACATATTTTTTTACAGCCACTAAGAGTACATGGTTATCTCATTTGACATGATGAATGCCCGAGTAGTGTTCATGGGATAAATGAACAAGATATTCTAGTCATTATTAGACCGGTTCTTGGTGGTCTTAATTGATGAAATCGTATTGTATTGGACATCCAATGAGGTGCTCATGATATACATGAAGATGGTTTGGAACACCCTCAGATTGAACCAGCATTACAAAATTCCATCTAAGTGTTAGTTCAAGATACGAGAGGTATATTTTACTGGATTCCTAATTTTAGAGGTTTAGATTGTAGTTGATCAACCAAAGATAGAGGTGGTGCTTGCTTGGAAACCACCCATGAGTGTTACCAAGGTTTATAGTTTCCTTTTTTTTGGATTGGTACTATCGGAGGTTTCTATACAAATTTTCTAGAGTAGATGCACCATGTATAACTTTTATTGGTAAGGGGAATCCTTTTGTGTGGGAAGAGATGATCTAGGAATGTTTTCAATAGTTTAGGAGGATATTGATGAGATATCCCATATTGAGAATTCCAGAAGAGGGTGTCGAGTATGTGGGGTTCGACAATGCATCAGGAACTAATCTTGGTTGTGTCCTGATGTAGGGGAAAGAGGTGATTTCCTATGGTTTACAACATTTGATACCACATGATATTAACTACATGAAACATTATATTGAGTTAGTAGTGGTAGTCATTGTATTGAATATGTGGTTACACTATCTGATGTGAGAGTGATGTATCGTCAACTATGACCACAAGAGTCTGAAGTATATATTATTTTAGAAGAATATGAATGTGAGATAGAGGTAATAAATAGAGTTCCTCTAGGATTATGACTTTGATATTGTCTATACTCATCGGAAGTGGAACACGGTGGAAGATGCACTCAATAGGAGATACATATCATAGTTTCAGAGTGAGGAATTAGATAGGTTGGCCTCATTGAAGATATCCTTTGTGTATGGATATGGAACTGCTGACCTCCAATTGATGGTTGTCACCCCTCCAATCATACATCGAGTGAGGGAGACACAACTCAAAGATATTGACTATGAGACTTTATGTGCTCATATGTACAAAAGGAAATCCTTTAATTAATATTTGAATGGTGGAGAGCATCTCATTATTTTTGAAGGATGTAAAGTGGTACCCCTAAAATTGAAGAATTATTTCATAAGGGAGTTCCATACATCCCCTTTGGAGGTACATCCATGTATGGAAAATATGTTACGGGTCCTTCGATGTTTGTTCTGGTGGATGGGGATGAAGAAGGTAGTGGCCATGTTCATTTCTAGATGCATCACTTGTCAACAAGTTAGGGATGACCACCATGTTATAGTGGTTTTAGGTAATGACCATGAGTTTAGAGTGTTAAAGTTTGAGGGATATATATAGAAATCATGATACGGTCACCACTTACATCTAGGGGGCATGATCCCATATGGATGATCATTGGACGACTCACCAAGTTGGCATACTTCTTAGGAATTCCAGAGTAGAGTTCAGTAGATATCATGGGACACCTCTACATGAAAGAGTTATTTCAAATCCATGGATTTCCATTGATGATATTCTTATCTCATGATTATATATTTACAACCCAGTTGGGGATGGGATTGAAAAATTCATTTGGGAATCAGCTGCGATTGATCACAGCTTCTCACCCACAAACAGAGGGCTAGAATGGGCAGACCATAAAAGTTCTGTAGGACAAGCTACACGATTTCATCCTCTATTTGGGATTCATTTGGGTGGATCACCTACCATTTTTGTAGTTTTCATACAAAAAAACTACCATTCCACCATTGGTATGACATTATTTGAGGCCTTCTACAGGTAACCAAACCGGTCACCACTTTTCTAGGAGGACCTAGGAGATTCAGAACTCATGGTCTTGGAGTGGGTGAAAGTTAATATAGTGAAGGTCCAGGTCATACCAAATTAAATGAATACTCTACCTAGCCTTCATAAGTCTTATGATGATCGGTGATAGAGGCATTTGGAGTTCTAGGAGGGAGACCATTTATTCCTTTGGGTCTCTCCGAGATGCCAAATCTAGAGATTTGGATTAGAAAAAAGCTATCTCTGAGGTTTATCGGCCCTTTACAGATACTACATAGAGTTGGGGAGGTGGCATACCACTTAGAACTACCTCTACTGTTAGAGTGAGTGCACGACATATTCCATATGTCATAGGTGAGGAGATACATAAATGATCCATCACACATCATTAAAGTGGGAATGATGGACATTGATGATGGGGATAATTTTATAGTGTACTTGGTGGAAATTGTGGACTGAAATGAGAGGATCTGTCATGGGTAGTCGATTCCTTGGATGTGGATTATGTGGCAACACATTATTCTCCAATAGAGAACATGGGAGTATGAGGCTCAGAATTGTTCTTAGAACCATCATTTGTTTATATAGCCTTTTTCTCTTGCTTTTTTAGGATGTAAATCCATAAGGTGTCTAGAATGTAGTATCTCATATTTTTTTTTTAAAATTACATGAAATTATTATGAGGCTAAGAGTTATTATGAAATTTGATTCCAAGGAATGGAGTTCTAAGAACATTTGGTAGAAAAATATTAAAATATTAAAAAGATTATGTGCATAGTTTTCCTTTTTTTTTGAATAACATCTAGTCAGGTGCCCAAATCAAAAATATGAGGGCACCGTTGCTTCCAGAGTAGTGACTTTAACATATGCGGGGCCTAACATCGACCATTGTGGGTCGACAGTGAAAAGTAATTTTTCAATATTTAATGAAACAAAATAAATGAAGATTTATTTTATTTAATCTTACATAGTGAAGAAACAAAATTTTTCTTTTTAATAACATTTTTATATTATTTAGGGTTATCATGATAACCCTATAATTCCTCTTAATGGAAGAGATGGGGCTCTCTCCAATGAACACCAAAAAAACGAGGATCGACGACATGACCTCCATTATTCATAAAAAAGGATCCCAAATCTAGGTATGTTATAGTTTTCTTTGCGATGCTTCCCAATTTATGAATTCGAGGATGAATAAAGACCATTCCATGAAAAATTTGATCTATGGTTTGATCACTTGTGGGATGTGTGTTATGTTCTAGGATTTTAAAAGGGGATATAATAAATGTGACTTCTTACTTCTTAATTGTTTTTTATAAAAGAAACTAATTGATGAAAATATAAACAATGGCTAAGGTTTGTTCCTCCGTGTGTTTTTGTGATTCTCCCTTCCCCTATTATCCGCATTCTTTGTCGTTGGACCCTTAGGGTCATAGAACTAATTCTCGGGAGGCTTCATACTTGATAATACCCCCAGTGTAATGGAAATATGGATATGAGACCAAGTCAGTTAAGATTATGAACATATATTTGAATTTGTATCTCTGTTAAAAAAAATAGAGCAGTAGAGAATGGTGGGCGGCCCACAAAACTAGGTGCGTCAACATCTAGCGCTGGTGATGGTGGCGAGTAGTGCATGGAGGTACAGGGATTGGATCCACGTGGGTGGTGACTCTGCCTCGTAGACGGTGGACCAGCTGTGTGAGCATCTCACAGTAGCAGAAAACCCCCAAGGTAGGCCAAGATCTTGTGGTGTGCATGGATGAGGAGGACCAGCCATGTCAAACATGGCAGTGCAACATTTACAAGAGAAGCACACAATTAGGGCAGATCGCGTCCAGGCCAGACACGAGGAACCTGGCCAAACCACGTGTCCGAATAGGCATAGGGGCTCAGGTCAGACAACATGTAAGCTTAGACCCACGTCGGACCCGGATGTCTAGACCAGACAGGGCCACATTCGACTATTAGCCATAATCATTAGAGCAGTCGTGCGGTCATGGAATCTCGGTCACGATGTACTGACACAACAGCTCGATATTCCATGGGCCAATAAATCGTGGGGGTGTTCAACCACAGAGGAAGGAATAGGTGTCCAATCGATGTGGTTGACTAGCTTGATTAGTGGACCCACCAACCTATCATTCCATGATCCATTGGACCCCCTTCTAAACTTCATATGGTCATAACATTCAAACAGTGTGTCAGTTTGATGATATTTTTGAAATGTTGAGACCCTTTTGACAAGGTGGTCCTTTGAAAAACTATAAATGATTTTTTATGGATGTTTGATTATAAAATAATGGAATGAGAAGTATGGTCTTTTAGAATGATCACTCTATGGGAGAATCTTGTGGCTTGATGTGGCTTTGACACTACATGAATTTCGGAGAGTACATGACTTTATGAGACTACATGAATCACCAAGACTATGTGTCTTACCGATACTACGTGTCTTAGTAATATTTCATGTATTAATAGAACAATCTATCTCCTAGAGACTACCTGTCTTATGAATACTAGGTGTTTTGTGTATTTCATTAGACAATATAATTTTGTGTACTATATAACCATACATGTGTGAGATGATTATGTGTCTTATGTGTTGAATAATTCTTGTATTTAATTTTGATAAATGTTGTGTTATTATTTGTGGTATACCTCATGTTTTTATTTGTGGTATACTTTGTGTATTTACTTGTTGTATACTTCATGTATTTTATTGTGGTATTCTTCATCTACTTATTTTGTGGTTTTAGGGTATCATACTGAGTATTTTTTTACTCATAACTACACTGGCCTTTCCCACACATGTCATGTCTTGTGCAGATGATCGGTGGTTTGATGGGGTCCTAGCTGTACTAGGACTATGTGGTTCTTAGAGAGACCAAACAACCGATGTGTTCTCCAAAAACTTTAGACAACATCCCAGAATCATTCTCTTTATGTAGGGGTTTTTTTCGAATGAGTTTCATGAACTTTTTCATTTACTTTTACAGACTCTTTATTTTGGTGGGATTGTATTTCGACCTATTTACCTTTCAGTTTTCACATATCATATATTGTGTTTGGTATCATAATATATGCATATATTGATTACTTAGTATTTTTACATTTTATATTTTTCATAATGGAGATGTGTGTCTGTGTGTACTTACAAAAATGCCTCCCATTTTTGGGATATGCCTACTCAATGCTAGTCACCAATCCCTATCCTATTGGATGATGGCTTGAGGTATCAGGAAATGGGACCCTCTATGAGGGATCATGAAAATAATTCCCTTATTTTGAATATTAATTTCGATAAATGAATTTCATTGTTTAAATTTACTCATCAAAAAATCGTTAGGGTGATTTTTTTAATTTTTTTTGAAATAGATAATTTTTTGGTGAATAGTAATATATGGTAATTTATGTAATTATTCATTATAAGTTAACTACATGAGTTCTTTAGTAATTTATGATGTAATAAACCATTAGTTTTCATTCACATGCACTATTTATTATACTAACTAACAAGTATAAGCACTATTGATAGTCTTGATCCAAAGAACAAAAAATGAATAAAATAATGAAAACACACACATATCCTCCCCTATAAATACCATCCATTTCCATCCATTCCCATAACACCTTATGTGAACTTGGGGAATGAGGAATTTATTTTTTCCTTTACTGACATTGTGGAAGGTCATAAAACCATTAATATCAAATATTTAGATTATAATATGTAAATAATATATAAATAATATGTTTTTATTGTGTTTGGAATAATATATATACATAATATTAAATAATAATACAAAACTAGTTCAGGATGATTGAAAAACCTCCAAGATAAACTAAACATTTATCATTAAAATTTAATCTAATGATTCATCCTCATACCGTATAACTACATGATATGTTTGTTAATTTATGGAAGAATATTAATACCATTTATTTTCTCTTTTTATGTTTTTCATCCATTTGACATGAACTCCAATAATTATACATAAGTGAACCAACAATAAAAACATGAAATGAACACTCATAGAAAAATAAAATTAAACCTTTTATCTCATTGTAATAACAATAAATTAGAATTATATAGTGATAATAAATAATATATATTTTTTATATGTTCAAAATTAAGTAAATAATCATTCTAATTTGATTATCTAGGACATTAAGAACCAGGGTTGAATTATTTTGGACATATGGTAATATTTTTTCATCGCACTTTTTACTTATATGAGATATATGCCTTATCCAACACTAATTTCTTTTTTGTGTTTTATGTAAAATTTCCTTTAGTTTACAATATCCTGAATCTCATTACCTTTATGGTATTCAATGTTTCATTTGTTAATACTTTGTTTTATTGTACATACAATTTGACTGATTCCAAATATGTAAGTAATATAATAAATCAAATTTTTTATCGGGTTAAACATATTTTTTATTGATTATGTAATTATAAAGTTATGCATAAAATGACATATTATTAAATTATTTTTTATTTCTAAATTTTTCAGGTGTGTTTATAATGAATACACATAATATATTAATATTATAAATGATGTGATCATTGTAGGGGCCTTTGTCTTAATTTTCACATCATCGACACTTGGTATTTTGCACTTAATAATTTTTATGTGTCACATATACTACCCATTTGAGATAATTTTTCCTTTTAATATGATTTATCATAACTATATATATTATTCATATCATGGATATGACTATTCTTAAAGTTTTATACAATTTTTGAACTTGATGTTAACTTTGAATGCTATCTGTTTATCAAAGGAATTAAGGAAAAATTAGTATCAAATACCCAATATGAATATATTGATAATTAATATTTTTAGTGAATTAAATAATTGATTGAATATTTTTTTAGACTAGAAGTGATTGATGTGGACCAACATTATATAGCTCATAGATGCATTGACATGTCTCATGGGAGAAAAAGTAGGTGAAAACCCCTTCAGGTTTATTTTCATGAAGAATCAAATGATGTTCTACCCACAAACATAAAATGTTTTATAAATCAGCTTGATAGTAATAGTTCATGTTCCAGATATATAGAATATATTAATTAAGAATTTCATTCATTTATAATTGATTAATTACTATCTATTAAATTTCCAATATGACAAAATAGATGGATGTGTTTTTATTCTCATTTTAATGATTAAATGTAATGTGTTTTTCATTTATTTACCTTGACATATTGAATATACGTTTTTGATTATGATTTAATTATTAATTATTGATAGTTCTATTATATATAACCCTTATTGATCATTTCACCTAACCATTTAATTTTTTTACTACCCCATGTTATAAAGATGAAATATTTGAATAAGTGTCATGGAATCCATTTATTTTATTTTTCTAAGCTCATTGTTTAATTAAAAATGTAATAATGGAACCATGTAGAGATATAGTTCGACAAAATTACTAAACTGATCAATCCTTAGGGATTTGATCTCCTGTATCAATAATATTGTAATAAAATTACCAATGACTCTAGGCTACTGGGGTTATGGTTAGTACAGTGAATATGGTATTCTATTTGAATATATAGTTTCAAGGTGAAAGTTATTTCTATATTTCCTTAAATGAATGAAAACATTCATTAAATTAATAATAATTACATTTTTCATTAAAAATAATAACAATTATAAAATTATATATATATATTTAAATATAAAAAATAGTTTTTTCTAAAAAAGGATTTTACTCAAATATATTTCTATTTTAAAAATAAAATTTTACACATTTGAATTTAATATTGAAAATAGAAATTTTCACATTAATATCATATTTTTAAAATTAGGTAATAAGGTAAATATAAATTTTAGTTATCCAAATTAATTATCAATGTTAATAAATAGTTACCCAAGTAAAAATTAAAAAAACCAAATAAAATATTTACATAGATGAAATTGAAAGAACATGTTGAAAATGATTTAAAATAATTATATGAGATGTTTGTTTGGAATTATATTGTCTAAAACATAAATTTTTTTCACTATTAATGAATTGATACATAAACAGTTTCATGTACTTATTGAAAATGAATACTGTTACAATTTTTTCCTTTCTCCTCTTATAAAATAAAATAACATCCAATATTTAAAATAAATTCATTGTAACATGATATAATTTTGAGAATTAGTTTTTCGAATTAATATAAATTTTCTAAATTTTTCATTTCACATCACACTATAAATTATTCTATATATACATATATATACAGACACTATGTCAAAATTTCCATTAACATGAAATAGCAACTTTGATGGTGCTAAACACAATACCAACTTGGCTTGCTCTATAAGCAACACTAACATGGCATACGATGCATGCAACACAGAGTTTCTACAAAAAAACTCTTTTTATTGTTTTAATTATTTAAATAAGATAATTATAATCAATACATTAAACATAGTAATAAATAATTTTCAAATACTGTTTTTTTGTATAAATAAAACATATTGATAATGAAAGATAATATTTTTGGAAAAGTCCTTTTATGTTAAAAATATTATTTACATGAATAAATCACTTATAATAGTAAAACTTATTTAGAGAAATTTAGAAATTGAATTTGATAAAATAAGTTTCATTTTTTAATTTATATTTTTAAATTATCCTAAGGTGAATTTTTGGGATTTTTCTCAGAAACTACATTTTGGATGAATAGTAAAAATATTGCTTTTTAGTTAAAAAATGCCTTTTTGTCTAATTAAATATTAATGATACATGATATTATAAATATGTATTAAGGTTATGATAGATGAATATTAAATCTACTAAAACAATTAATTTAATTAAGGTCAACATCACTTTGAAACTAAATAAAAAATCATAATTTTTTTGAACTTTTCCTACATTAAAACCCCGTTATTTCATCCCATCCCCGGGATTAGCACTAATCTTAATTTTTCCGATTCTATGATTAGAATTTCAAAAATCTCACATACACCATTGTATTCAGTCTAATATTTAGTTTCAAATAATACAAGGTTAGTGTTTGACTAAAAAGAATAGTAAATGTGATATAAATTAATCATAGTGGTTATGGCCTAATTAAACTTAATTAGGGGATAAACCTTAAAATTAAGGGTCGAAATGACCAAACAATTTTCCCAACACCCACTGTATGTCCATATATTGACCATAAACGTTCCATTATTGAGTGTTTTGGGACTTTTTTAAGGTATGAACATGTGCACACCTAATTTGTTTCAAACAATTCTATGCCATTCCTTTTCCTTCCCAATAAAAGGTCACCACTTCTACCCATTTCTAACTCCCGTCAAACCATTTAAGTTCATCCATGATATGCCAATGTAGCCTCCCAAAATTACACCCTCTTACATTGATTCCTACCTTTGTCTAGAAACCCTCTCAAGGAATCCTTTCGTCATACACCAAAGGACTTACGTGATTAAGAGGTAATGCCTTTTCTCAAGATCCATTCCTATATTTTCCATATCCACCTCCAAAACTCACTTTATTATATTATTGTGTGAAAAAACCAATATAATACATATAATATGATGTTTTTATCAAAATGTTATGAACTACACTTACACACACCTCCATCTAAGAGATGATGAACAAACTGTTTCTGTGTAGTGAAAACTACTGCATCACAAAACGATGATTGTTCATTTATCCTTCACCACCAATATTTGTGGAAATTATGATAGAAACACTATATATATATGTTATATATTATATTTATTATATATTCATTCTTCTTCATTCCTTTTACAAAATACATTTTTTACCTTATATTCGGTGTTTATACGATAATATCATTTGAGGAAGTGTGGACTACCTCCCCCTTCAAGCGATGTGATTCGATCACACACCACATAGAATGTATTAAGGAAGGTTTTTATTGACATATATTATATATATGATATATCCATTAATAAATAATAATGATATATATATATACACATATTTAAATTACATACATTCATTCAATACGACAATAAAAACATGAAAACAATGTTCATGAGTACATACTGCTTATCATCTCCATGAACAGTGTGTATTCCATTAGGTAATTCATTATTTTATAGAATATTACAATATAATTATACTATATATACCTTATATTTATATATTTATATAAATTATTTAATTATTATATTATTATAAGGACCAATGATTTAACAATTTAAGACACATGTGAAGACCAAAGTGAATATTACCCAAAGTTAAAATATAATATAACATCGTTAACTAGAAGTTAATATAAGGTTATAATAAAACCATATATGGTAAAAGATATAATAATATTAATATTTAGAATATTTATAATGAGCTTATATTTATTATACATGAAGCTTAAATGAGTACAGAGAGAGTGACAACCAATCAAGTGCAGAAAAAGACATCATGCATGTTGGGTGCTAGCCATTCATGTACGGAGAGGCCACAAGTCTTGAACAGATGACCAAAGAATGATAAGTGTTTCATGACTACCAATTTCTTATGTTATTTAATTTCTAATTTTCATTTATTTGTAATCTATATATATTTATGATGAACTATTAGGGTTACATTTTATAGATTAATGCAAGTTGTTTTTAGGAGACATATAGTTGATTTTGTTTCTTTTATGGGCCTTAAGATCTGTTAGAAGCACATTTTGGTGATTTATACGTCAATTTTAATTTTTACAATTTAATTCCATATGGAAATAGAGGTATTATAATGTTTTCAAAGAACCACCAAATAATGAAATTTTATTTATATATTTTTAGCAAGAATTAATCAACGTTCTGAATGTAATTCAAGAAATGTGTTCATAATACCATAAATTATGTTGAATTTATTTCTTTTGGAATCATCAATTATATATGAATTTTTGGCCCTCAATTTTTTATTTTTAATTCACTTGATTGTGATTTATGACCTCAATCACTCCTTATAAATATTTACATTTCCCTCCCTTTCCAATCATCACTCCCTACCTATGTTCTCCTACGTGGAAACCCAATTAAATGTTACTTTGGGTAACTCTTATGGTTCCCAAATTCCTTTTTCAATATAATTTTTTGTATTATTGTTTAAAATGAAGTTTATTATGAATTAAAAATTCATTTTTTTAACCTTTGATAACCCAAAAAAATTTCAAGGGTGAAATTCATTTTAAGGGGGTAGAATCTAACAACCCAAGATTATGAGAATTATTATTATTTGAGTTAATTTAACTTTTCAATATTTTTCATTTCACTTGAAACTAGAAAATTATATATATATATATATATATAAATAACATAAGACAAACATGACTTTAAAAATAAATAACAAATTGGCATGTTTTATATGCAATACCAGTTTGGTTTGTGCTAAATGCCACACCAACTTGGTGTACGATGAATGGAACACTAAGTTTCTTCAAAAAACATCATTTCACTATTTTATTTATTTAAATAAAGTAATTATAAACTATTATTTACTCATAGAAAAAAATAATTTTCAAATATTGTTTTTTATATACCTAAAACAAATTGATAGTGAAAGATAAATTTTTTTGGTACTGTCCTCTTATGTTAAAAATATTATTTTCATTAATGAATCACTTTTAATAATAAAAGTAATTTTAGTGGAATATAAAAATTGAATTATATAAAATAAAACTTATTTTTAAATTCCCAATTTCAAAATTATCCTAGGGTGATGTTTTGGGATTTTTCTGAAAAACTTCATTTTTTGATGAATAGTGAAAATTAGAGATTTTTAGGTAAAACTGCCTTTTTATCAAATTAACTATTAATGATAAATGATATTATATATTTTTATGGTAAAATTATATTAATATTACATATACTAATAAAATGAAATTAATTAGGATCAAATACACTTTGAATATGAATAAAAAATCTTGACAGACTTTTGAATGTTTTCCTACTTTAAAACCATGTTATTTCGTACTATCGGCAGGGATTATCAGTTAACATAATTTTTCCACTTCTATAATTGGAATTTAAATAATATGTTATATGAAATTAAAATTAGGATTTTATTAATATTCTAATATGTCCGTGTTAGTTTTTGACCAAAATGATTTGTAAAATTGATTGAAATAAATCACAATAGATAAGGGAAAATTATGCTTATTTAGGGACTAAACCGTAACATTAATTTCCCAAATGTCCTAGAACCATGTCCAAAACCAATTTAACTTCCATATTTATTCCATAAAACCCCAATTAGTGATTTTTGTTT
The DNA here is from genome assembly GCA_963277665.1 of Viscum album. Taxonomy (NCBI): domain Eukaryota; kingdom Viridiplantae; phylum Streptophyta; class Magnoliopsida; order Santalales; family Viscaceae; genus Viscum; species Viscum album. The sequence continues at coordinate 407,239,662 of OY728150.1, read as the reverse complement.
TGTTTTTTATAACCTTTCTTAGGTAAGAACATCTGCACACCTAATTTGTTTCTAAAAATTACATGTTACTCATTTTCCTTCCCCAAAAAAGGCCTCCACATCTAACCATTCCCAAAACTTATAAAACCATTTATGTTCATACATATTATAAGAAATTATCCTTATAATAAACCTATATTATAACTTGAATCCTAAATTTTGGAGGAAACCCTCTCATGGAATACCTTTTCCATAATCCAAATGGAGTTACCTGATTAAGAGATAACATCTTCTCTCAAGCTCCATTCCGTTATTTTACTTCTGCAACATCTAAAATATATTTATTCCATTATTGTGTGGCATACATATTTTAATAAATATACTAGTATGTTTTTCTTCCCTGTTTATGACCTAAACATACACACTCCCCCTTCAAATGGATGTTGAACATATTGAATCTGTGTACGACGAAATACTACCTCACAAAAGAATGATGGTTCATTTTTCATTTACCACCTATAATGGTGGACATTATGATTGGAAATATATTTATATATGTAATATATTATATTTATTATGTCTTCGTGATTTTTTATTCCTTTTACAACAAATATATTGTTTCCTTACATTTTGTGTTAATACAATAATCTCGTTGGAGGAAGTGTGGACTACCGCCCTCTCAAAGCAATGTGATTCATTCACACATCACATATAATGTATTAATGATGGTTTTAATTAATATATATGAAATATATGAAATAATAATTTTAATTTAATAATAACATATGTATACATAGATATATACATATTTCATTTTCATACTTTCTTTCAATACGATAATAAAAACAGAAAACAACGTTCATGCATACGTACGACTTACCATCTCCTTGAATGGTGTATTCCATTATGTAATTCATTTTAATATAGATTATTATATTATAATTATAATTTATATACCTCATATTTATATCATGATATAAATTTTGAAATCATGATATAAGTATAAGGACCAAATATGTACCAAATTAAGACACATGTGAAGAACAAAGATAATATTTCATGAAGTGACACCTTAACATATGCTCGATAACAAGAGGGTAATATAAGGTTATAATAAAACAATATTAATTAATAGATATAAGAATATTATTATATAAAATATATGTAATAGACTTATGTTTTTTATAAAAGGAGATTGTATGAGGATGGAGAGAGTCAAGATACAAGGTAAGGGGATTTCATCTCACTTTAAATTTCTATGAGATACAATCTATATTCACGACTATTTAAATTAGTGTGGTGTGTATAATACCCATGATTTTATTATATGTATCTTGTAATAAAACATTTAGGTATGAAAATTCCCATTTTATAAACCTTCTTCCATGGGGTTTAACATTAAAAAGTGACTAAATCAGTAAAACATTTTTGTCTCAATTTGCCTCCTTTGAGATTGATGTTTTGTTATGAACCTAAACTCTTCTTATAGGTGTATATAATTCCATTTAAAATTTAATAACATTAATATTATTATTTAAATTATATATTAAGATTAATTTAATTTTCATTTTTTACATGGATATTATGATACCATGTTACCGAGTTATAAGAGTTTATTGAGACAATCTCATCACTTTCTGAAAATGTTTATGTTATTGCTTCCCTTGATGAAATATTATGATCAACCTCTCAATAAATTTCATGAGATTAATTATAAATTATTATTTAATGATATAATCATGTATTTTTAAATTATACAACAATTTTGAACATAATATAGTTAAGAAAGTTATTTTTAGTAAATCCATACTTTACCTTTTCTTCACTCTGAAATCTATGTATTCTAAAAAGAGTTTCACAGAATATATACCATACCCATTTAATATATAAAACACATTTTTACACTATTTAAAATTTATCAATATCTTCAATGGAATATTCTTTTCAATTTTATAATATGTGATTCCTTCAATAATTTTTACCTTTTAAAATGAGTGCTTCTTTTTTTACTTCATACAACATGTATAGATTTACCCATCATTATTCCGTTGAAGATTACTTTACATTTTTAAAAGTTTAATCATTAAGAAATTGTTTTAAAAGAATTTTTCAATGAAAAAGATTATAAAAATGGATTCAACTCTTCTATATATTTTTTCATGGTATCTCCTGAGAAAATTATTTTTACATCGTTTTGTGTATTAACAAGGCTTTTTCAAAGAAGAAAAGATATTTTATTCAAGAAATGTTTTTGGAAGATATTCCAAAACTATTTTTATATATCATGAAATTCATTAATTTTACTAATTCAATTTTTTTAATGATAAAAAGGTTCCACTGATATCATTTATTTGAATGAGTCACTCTTAATTTCACTATCATTAAGAAACATGTTTCCCTTTCACGGGTTATATGTTTATAAAATCAGTTTCTGTTTGACGGGTTATTCTTCGATGAAATGGTAATGAAACCTATATATTTTCCATATTTTATGATGTGATTATATTTTAATAATAAATATTTCATATTTATGGGTAATTATTTGATGTTTATTATACCTATATATTTTAATGGGTTATGATATGATGAATATTTTATTATATTGTGGCACATGTGTGAATAATTTTTCTATGAGATGGGTGGGACCAATACATCCCTCCAATGCATTGGGTAATGATATTTTTTATATGAGATCAAATGGTACGTGGATTTTATCCAATTTCCAAAAATAAAGAGGGTGTTTGGGTTGTATCCCGTGACAAAAAATAAAGCGGGTGTACAGGTTTTATCCCAAGCCTAAAAGAAAGAGGGTACACGGGTAGTAGACAAAGGCCGAAAACAAGAAGGTACATGTGTTGTAGCCCAAGCATAAGAGAATGTGGGTAAAAGGGTTTCTAGACCAAGGAAAAAGGAGTTAAATATGTCTTATATGAAGAATAAATTTTTATAATGGTCTTTTTAGGTAGCCCTGAAATGAATGTTTTTATTCTTATATGTTTTCCACAGATCTTTTGTCTTATTCCTTAGTTACGATTTGAGGGCTCATGATATTTATTTTCTTATGATTCTTGTCTTATGAAATGAAAATATTTATCCCATATCTTTTCTTATGACCTCTCATATTCATGTTATGATCTCCTAATGTAATGATCATGTTACTATACTACTATGTTCAGGTTTATTCTTACTAGTCACCCTTGTTTACCATTAATGAGCATCTGAGCTCAAGCATTTATTATGTTTTCTTTCTCCAGGTTATAAAGAATGGTTTTATGTATAATTTCTAATGGTGTAGATATTTATGGTATATATTGTATATCATTCACCAGGAGAGAAGATTTTGATTCCAAGATTCCAAATACTCTAATATATTATGGTCCTTGGGCATGAATTTTGGAAATATACTAAATATTCATCTAAAATGATATAATATCCATGTTTGTTAAGCCTGGGTGGATATCTGCATAACCTTGTAATACCTATTTAAAATTATGTTACATCACTCTATCGAATAACCCCTTCCCAAAATCATAATACCATAGTAACTAATAATTATCCTAATACCTCCATTTTCAATCAATATACAAATTAGAAATCAATTCTCTAACTTTAGTAATATCTTCATATTAAACTTTTATTCATAATATTATTCTCCAGAATATATTATATCTATAATAATGTGAAAATGTTAGAATAATTAGAATAGTTATATTATTATAATAATTTTATAAACTTTATTTATTCATTTCCACCCCCTTTGGAAAATGAAGAGGTGAGCATCGTTAGTGTGTTCTCCATACAATCACCTATATAAAGAGACATCATTTTTTGTCAATCCTAAATTTAATTTATGTTATTAAAAATTATAATGATGAATAAATAATATATAAATCATGAATTTATGATTTTCAAATGTTAATTTAATATCCAACACCACTCCCTTGCAGACATTGGGAAACGTGGACACTAAATGTGCCTACACGGTGATTATCCCCTCTTTGCTGAAACATATTTTTGTTCATGTTTTGAAAAATTAACTAAACATATGTATTCAATGTTCTCAAGAAAAAATTAAAAAAATTATCTTCTAATTTATTTGATGTGATATCACATCAAATGAATCACCTCATTAACTATACTCTCATACTTAGTTAAAGCGAGTTCAATTTTGGGTTGGTTTTTCCACCTATTACAACAATTTATTAAAATTAGAATACATATGACTATGGGAACATTAAAATTAGTATTACTATTTTATATAATAAAAATATTGATAATTTGGTTTTAATATAAATATTATATTAATTATATAATTATTATTAATTTAACATTTTCATTCAATAAATTACCGAAATAAGATGTTATCAATTTAGTATTCAAATAATATAACCAAAACCAAAATTGATTGATGTTAAAAAATGTAAATAATTATATGTTATATATTATTGAATAAAAAATTATACATAAATTATTAAATTGGTTTCAAATTATTGTTAATGATATCAAAATTATTAAATATGCGCAAAATATTTAATATTTTTAACCAAAGATGGTCGTAAAATGCTATATGTAATTATTGTACTCATGACAAAGAATTATAATAAGGTTAAAAAAAGGGTAATAGTAAATATTAAGATATTAAAATATTTTATTAATCTATCTATTTTTTATAATTTCTTAGAGTTTGATCAACTAAGAAATGAAATAAGGCATGGGATTTTTATTTTAAGTTCCCTTTATTGAGACATTGTTTGTATTGCTCAGCAATTTTTAAGTAGTGTATATACTACCCATATGATATATTTTATAATGAATTAATTATATATTAATATTTTTCTATGCTCAATTTTGTGGTCAGTTGATTTCATGTGTTTCAATTTAAGTGTTACTAAATCCTTTAGTATTTATTTTAATTTTCCATATAAATATAATGATATTTCAAATGTGATAATCCATATATGAATTTGTATATTATTTATTTATAACTACTCTATCAATCCCTTCTCCTCTCGATATATATGGAAAAAATAAATTTTTATTTACCTAATTTTATGGTTTTTAATTTATGTCATGTTTGTTTTCAACAACTTTATTTCAAAATGATTGAATGTGTTTTTATATAATTTCAAAATAAATGATTTTATCTATGAGTACACATTTTAATTTTATAAATTTTACATCTATTCCATTTTTAAATAATAAATATTATATTTAATATGAAAAATTATCAAATTATGTTCAATTTTATTTTTTTAATAATATTTCCTTTTCATGTTTTTATTATTAATATTTATAATGTAAAATTTATCAACTTATTTTCCCTATTTTATTTAATTTTTAATGTTTTCACAAATAATAATTATTTTTTAAATGAAAATGCTTTCAATTTATTTTCAATTACTTTTATTAAACCTTATTTCCTTTTCATGTTTCCCTTATTAAATATCTTTTTTTCTAAAATTAAATGATTTCATAGTAATTATTACTACAATTTTGAAAAAAATCATTTTTCAGGTTTATATTATTAATTATTTTATAATTTAAAATATTCAATGAATATTCACTTAAATTTTTAAAATTTCTTTATCAAGGTTCCATTAATAATTATTCTTTTGAAAAGTTATAATTTTCAATGTATTTTAATTTTTTTTAAATCTTTATCATATTTTTTAGTGTTCACTATAAATGGTTGTCTTAAAACTAAAATTTTTAAAAGTATTTTCAATTCTCATTTTTAAATTGGTATTTAATTTTCATGTCATTATTTTAAATAATTATCGTAAAATAAAAATATTTCAATGTAATATAACTTTTCGTTTTTGAATATTTTAACTATTTTTAGGATATTTTATTTAAAAATTATTTTTTAAAACGGATTAAATATCCCTTTTAAAAAATATTAATCAAATAATATATTAATTTTTTTAAAAAATTCAACAGTTTTACTTCAACATAAATTTACTCTCATGGGTTAATCAGTCATGAATATTTTTTATCACCTTTTTATGATTTTATGACATGAGTTATGTTTGATTGTGAGATTGTTTTATATTTTATGATTTCATAATTTTATGTTATGGGAAATTTATGAGTTTTTAGATAAATAAATTCATTTTACAGGGGTTATTTAGGAGACGGTGAATTTTTTATTTACTGATGGAACTCAAATGTGTGAATGGGGAAGGGTGGGGTCAAATATCACCCTCTAATACTTTGGTTAATGATTTTAGCATCATGCTAAAAGATGGTATGGAATGAATCATTTTACTCGCAATATGTTGTTGGGACATTTTTCTTTTTCACTACATGAAGTGGGAAAACATTATTTTTACACAAGATGATGTGATGAATTTTTTTGTTTATAAAGTCATAATTTCTATATGTTTGTATAGAACCACTTTTTCCTGTTATTTATCATTTTCCCATATTTTATACAATATGCCTTATTTTTAAAATATTCCACACTTGTATGTCGTGATCACTTGTATTTATTTATTTATAAGTATTTTGAGTAATTTCATAACTTTTATGATTCTTTAATGATCTCTATTTATGATCATATTTCACTCAATAATGTTTTATTAATATTATACATAGTATTTTGATCTTTTATTAAGATATTTATGTCTTACATGTTTTCCTATTCATGTTTATTATTCAATAAATTATGTTATATCTTTCTTTTACTTGTCCATTGAGCTCATTCCTTTCATAATCTTATAATCCCCATGTTATGAAGTTGACTATATCATGTGAGATTTCTAGATAAGGTATAAGCAGAATGATTATAGAAACATGTTTCCAAGTGTAAAAAATAAGTTTTTTATAAAGATAATATACAATACACTAAACCTTTCAGTCCGTCATTTATGTTACTATCGTGATATGTACAATCTAATTCATGGGATTAATGTACTATTTATGTTATAATTTTAATGGGTATCTATAGTTGGTATCAGAAAAGTAATTAGTTATTTTGGAGATTTGTGTGGGTATTTATTGATATTTTTTTGATAATATTATCATAAATCCTAGGGATATGTCTAAGGGATGAGTCTCTGTATCATATTATATTATAATGTTTTAGGTAAATTAGATATTGTGTGGTTCACAAAGAAATGAAATCCCTATTTTGATAATAAGTGTGGATATATGCTCTAGAAAGTTTGAACCTAGAGGTAATAACCAAAATAAAATGTATTGGGAATTAAATGGATCATCACATAGTGCATGTCATAGAGGATTAATTGAACACCTAGTTTAAATCTTATAGGGGGGATATTTTTGGATTTAGTATTTGGTGGAATCAAGATAAATGAAATGAATTTTTGAAAGGTATATCCCTAAGAACGCTTAAAAAGAATATTTGGGATAAATAGTCTTCTAGTCATACCAAGGGTAAATTGCTGGATAACATAGTAGATGATATATGTTGAGTTTTTTGTGGATTTATTCTCATATTCATTCATATACTGATTATTAAAAATTCAATGATGTAATTTATTAAATTGGGGAAAAATTAAATGACTAATGATTTTGGATCCTTTAAAATACATAATATGTTCTATACTCTCTAAGAAAATCCACTCCCAATGTAAATAAACTAAATAATATTAATACAAAATATTCATAAATCAATAATAAAAATAAATATTCTAGACCATTTTTAGAAATTAACTATAAAAAATAAATAATTCATATGAGTTAATATTGAGAAAGTGTATAACAATAACTATTTTCATTATTGTGTAGCATATTCAAAATCTAAATTTAATAATTTTAAATTTTAAACCTGAAATAATAAAATAAAATTTTAACTAGTCTCTTAAAAATTTACTTGTTATGGATTTTTCAGTCTCTTCTGAAAAGAGAGATATTTTATTAGAAAATACTATTTTTTTAATTTATAACATTATAAGAATGTATTCGAATTAAAAAAGATATTTTAAGTAATAAAATACATATTTAATTTAAAAAATTATGTATTTTAATGTATTTTTTGATATTATAAATACCACATCAAATATTTTTAGAACTAAATGATAATGATAGTTTAATAAAATTTAATTTCAGACTACTCTATACATTAATAATTTTATAGGTGATACTATATTTTTTATTTATATTAAATCCTTGTATACTTAATATAGTTTATAATAAATGGATTTAAATTTTTAAATCCATTAATAAATGTAATTTTATATTATATATATATTAAATATAAAAAACTACATTTCTCTAAAAACAATTTTTATTCAATTATTTTTTTTTATTTTAAAGATAATATTTAAAAAAGATAGAATTTATATATGGTAAATTTTATTTTAAATTTTAAATTTAGTTAATTCTACTTATTTAATAAGATCAATTTCAATTTTAGTTATCAAAACATATTATGAATGCAAAACATTTCCCAGTTAAAAAGTAAAGAATGGAAAGAAATAATTACTTATTTAAAATTTCCAAAAAATGTAATAATTTTTTTAAAATATTTGTTTGAGATGATTTCATACATGACTATTTAAAAATCTATTTTTCTCCACTTTTGACCCCTTAACTATTGAATGATGTCATAAAATTATTGAAAAATAATGAGTGTTTCCAAAACTTCTGTTTTTTTAACTTATAAAAAGATATCACTTCCACCATTTATAAGATACAAGTTTCCTCAAAATAAATAATTTATATTATTAACATTTACTCTAGCAATAACCATATCCCCATAAAATAATCCTTGGGTCACTGATAGTTAGATTATACCTTCAACTTCAATGGAACTTGAAAGGAAATATCTAGTCTCCAACAAAATATCATATCCTTTATCACGACCCGTCCCCTGAGGCTCCTGTCGTGACAACCCCAAGCTTTCCATGCATTGGACAAGGGTTGGCGACAAGGACCGAAAGGCATATCCCGAAAAATGATAAGTCATTTCATTTAAACATGAAGACACAAAGTCCAAGAATACAACGAGCACAACCCATGTAGTAAAACTTCAGTTGTAAAAAGATGTTTACTGAAATTAAAAGGGGTGAGTATTGTAAATAAAGGGGCTGGAATACAATCCCAACTGAAAAGTACAACAGCAATAGAAAAACATCTCTTGAAATCATCCATCAAGGTTCCTCTCTCAAACAAATATGGTCGAGGTTAAGGCTCCCTTAACCGAATCTCGATGCTACGAGATCAACAGTTCCTTTATATTTAAATTTCAAGCACCGGTTCAAATGTTAAGATTTCCTGCTTGTATGTTTACTAAATGTTCCTTAATAATGTTTAAAATTCCATTTTGGGAATACTGTGCATCAGAATCGATCACCATCAGATTTCACCGCATCGGAATAGTTCCATATAATAAAAGAAATTACATGGAAAATCATAGTTTTACCTTCTTCCCACCTTATTGATTTTCATCCCTGAAAGCAACAATATAGACTAAGGAAACAAATGGGGGTACTGAGCATGAATATGATCCTCCCACTCCCATGTGTTCTCTTGGAGGTTCACATGCTGCCAGTGAATGTGCACCAGAGGTATCGATCATCTACGAAGGACCTGATTCTGTCGATCCTCAATCTACACTGGAACCTGTTTAAACATCTCCCCATCATCAATGTACATCTTTCCCCAGTCGACCGCATGTGATGGATCAAGCATATACTTCCTCAAATGAGACACATGAAAAACGCAAAGAACTCGATGCATTTGTGGGGGTAGAGCTAGGAGATACGCCACCTCACCAAATCTGCTGAAAACCTAAAAGGGTTCGATGAACCTCGACAATAGCTTGATTCCACAACCAAAACTATGAAAAACTATTCGAGGTGAGGCCCATTAGAATACATGGTCTCCCTCATCAAACTACCAAGCTCTCTGTCTCCTGTCATCATAAGACTTCTGCCTGCTTTGTGTAGTCTTCATCCGCTCCTAGATGATCCGCACTTTCCTAGTGGTAGTCTGTACCAACTCTAGACCCATAAGGGATGACTCCCCTCAGTCTATCCATCATAGAGGTGATCTTCATGGTTGACCGTATAAGGCCTCAAATGGTGTCATGCCGATGGTGTAGTGATAGTAGTTCATCTATGAAAACTCCACCATGAGCAAGTCATCCACCTAACTATATCCACAATCTAGGATGCAAGCTCATAACATTTCCTCCAGTGTCTGAATGGTCCGCTCCTTCTGATCATCCGTCTAAGGATGAAAGGCGGTGCTCAAACGCAGCTGAGTCCCAAACTCCTCATGAAATCTCTTCCACTATTGGGATGTAAAACGTGTTTCATGAGTAGAGAAAATCACTAACAGAACTCCATGAAGCCGTAAAATCTTCTGTACGTAGAGGCATCCTAAGCCATCAACTGATCCCTGCTCTCAGATGGGTAGGAAGTGGGCTGACCTGGTGAGTCGGTCAACGATCACCCAGATGGAATCCTTACCCTTGGACGTATGTGGTATCCAAGTCATGAAATCCATGGAAATTCTATCCCACATCCACTCTGGAACCACTAGTGGCTGTGCTAGGCCTGCTGGAACCTGATTCTTGGCCTTCGCGTGCTGACAAATAAGTCATTTTGAAACAACCTTGGCCCCTGGTTTCTTCATCCCAAACCACCAGTGCTGATTCCAGAGGTCCTGGTACATCATCAACACATTAGAATGTACTTATAGGGGGATTTATGTAACTCTCCCAATACCTCTTCTTGTATTTCCACAGATACGATGGTGCATCCTATGAAGAGTATGATATGATCCCCACCATCAAAAAATCCTTTAGGTGCCTGTCCTAAAGATATTTGAGCACGCTAGGCCTCACTGTTAATGACCCCAGCCTGCACCTACCTGAATCGCTAAAGGAGTGGGGGAGTAACTATCATAGACTATAGGTAAACATCTCCATATTTATCTATGAAAGATTTCTACAACGCGATTGGCTTCTATGTTATCTGACTCAGAAACTGTAGACCATACCTCCTATTAAGTGAATCTGCTACCACTTCCCCCTTCCCCGGAGTATAGACTATCTCAAATTCATAGTCATGGCAGAACTCTAGCCATCACCTCTATCTCAGGGTTATGTCCTTATGTGATAATATAATCCTGATACTATAATGATCAGAGTAGACTGTAAAACATTTTCCCATTAAGTAGTGTCACCACATCTACAAGGAATAGACCACTGATGCAAACATCAGTTCATGGGTAGCGTAGTTCAGCTCATGCTATCTCAGCTATCGTTAACCATATGTTGTCACTTCTTTATCTTACATCAAGACACATCCAAGTCCGGTTCCTGATGCATCACAATAGACTACATACCCAACTCCCTCTTCTAGTAGCCTCAAGATGTGGGCACTCGTCAGTCTCTGCCCTAGCTCCTGAAAACTCTGATGACATCTCTCCATCCTCAAAAAGGGTTTTCCCTTCTTCATTAACACTGACAAGGGTTCCACTACTCTAGATATTTCCAGTACGAATTGCCATTAGTACCCATGTATCCCTAGGAAACTCATCAGATTATTCACACTCTTGAGTAGCTCCCAATCAAGCACAACCTCTATCTTCTCCGGATACACTGAAACTCCAGCCTTTGAGATAATGTTTCCCATAAATTGGGCCTCCCATATCCATAACTGGAACTTTGAAAGGTAATAATAATGTTGGTTCCCTCATAGTGTATACAGAACTATCTACTGAAGTTAGGCATGGTCTTCCTCCATCGTTGAGTACACCATGATGTAATTAATGAATAACACCATGAAGTGATCAAGGTATAGTTAGAAGATCTTGTTAATGAGTCCCATGAACACTATCGGGGCATTGTTCATGCCAAATGGCATATAAAAGAACTCATAGTGGCCATACCGACATCAAAAGGTCATCTTCTACACATCCTCATCTCGTACCCTGAGCTGATGATAGCCTGATCTGAGGTCTATCTTTGAAAACAAATGATCTGCCTTTAGATGATCAAAGAGATCATCAATCCATGGATTTGGATACTTGATCTTCCTGGTCACTTGGTTCCTGGTCCAATAATCCACACCGAGCCACAAAATCCCATCTTCCTTCTTGGAGAAACAAATAGGGGTTATCCATGGAGAAACACTGGACATTATGAACCCCTTCTTATGCAAGTCCACTAGCTGTATCCGTAACTCACAAATCTTTGCAAGACCTATCTGATATGTTTGTGTAGATTTTGGTGCCATTACAGGGTACATGTCTATGTACAAGTCCATCTCTCTATGAGGAGGTTGTCCCATAAAAATATCAGGGAAGACATCTACATACTAGTTCACCACTACAAGATATCTTGGACTCTCAACATCAACTACTCCGAGGGAAATTCTAGACAACTAATGTGTGTTCGGCTGCACCATCCTTTGGGTAAGTCCACCCATGTTATAAAGGTTCCCTTCTCACCAGTGAAGGAAAAACTGGTCCCAACCTCATGGACACACTGCACTTTGTGTCTAATGTAGTCAATCAGAGCATGGACTATGGATAACCATTCCATACCCAGATGATGTCGTAAGGCCAAAACACCACTACTAAAAGATCCCAGCCGAATCTCTCACCTCTTGGAGTAAGATCAAACTATCGGGACCAGTTTTTAATCGTCTAATCCCCTCCCATAAGAGTCTCTAGCTGTAATGACCGAGCCAACGGGTCCACCAGAATATCTGAGATCTAAACAAGGGTAGTGGAAATGAAAGTGTGACTAGAACTCGTGTCTATAAGTACTAAATATGAGGTAGAGTAGACATAGATCGTAGCTCGAATCATATCCGGAGAACCGTGGTCATATGACTTAGCTTCCTAGAGCTGATCTCATCCCTCGCCACCTGCTCCCTATGGTCGGGATGGACCACCTGGATGTGGTGGCGGTTGAACCTAAAATCATCACCCACCACCTCCTGCATGGTCAGCTCCTCTTCCATGTCTGCCTACTACCTACAGACCTCCCTACATGAATCTATGCCTCTGCCTCCGCAGTCCCTCAACCGTGTTCTAGTGGTCAGTGTGGCTGATCGGGTAATCGTGAGCCATGTGACCCTACCCACCATACTTGAACCACAGTCTGTTCCTATGCTATCCTTCTCTACCTCGTGAGCCTCGTACCTCCGACCATACATCCCTGGGTCATCAACTAGATGGTCTAGTCTTCTTGGACCTCTGTTTCATATGCCTACTACCAGTCATAGATGAATTTTCTACGTGTTTCCCATTGGTGGGTTTCGCTGTTGGTGATTACTAAGCAAGAAATCTCTCCACCAAGTGTGCTCTCTTCTGTACTCCTTCATGCCTCAGGATGCAAAGAGATACCATCGAAGCTCTGATCTCCCTTCAAAGTCCAAGCTCAATGGTCTGTGCCTTGATAAAAGGGTCCCACACCATGTTAGTAGAGTAGCTCGAGAGGTCAGTGAGACTCTCCGAGTACTGGTCCACGATCATGCTTCCATACTGTATGTGTAGCAGCTCTAGTATAATGACAGATCTTAGAGTCACTGGAACAAACTCTATCATGAAGAGGACCTCAAAATCAGCCTAGGTCAAGGTCGCCTTCTCAAGTATCTGGAGCGTCAGGATCCACCATTTTAGTGCTGGTCTCTGAAAAATATAGGTATCTGGGATCACTATCTAGTTAGATAGTGTCCCAACAAGGCGACAAACCCGTTCCATAGCCTCCAACAAGTCCTCCGCTGCTTGAGGATCTATCTCACCTTGAAACCTTAGAGGCCTCTTCTACTAGAACTCGTGAAATGCTCTCCGTCAACATGTACTGTCTGATAGTGGGGATACTGGAAACTACTTCCCAACAGGTGGTGGTGTTTCTGTTGGACCACCGGAAGGTTCCATTACCATAAGAGGGCCCTGCACCGAAGCCACATCGGTCGGTGGACCGCTATCATGAAATCTATCATAAATCCTATATGGTTGACTATGTGGTGACATCTTGAAAATATAATGGTACGCCACAATCAATCAATTATAACCAGTTAGCTAAATCAAAAGAGATCAAATGGAAAAACCTTTCAAAAACACATGCTATCAGTGTTTTCATGTACTGAGTCCGAATTCAGAATTCAGGGTCCTAATGTATGGATACATTGGATGACACACTAACACTAGATTCCCCAAACTGAAAACCATACTCATAACACTTAACACTATTGATAATGAAAATATCCGAGTCTTAGTTCATCAGTAGAACAGACTTCTATGATACCACTTTGTAAGTACCTGTCCCCCCTGGCTTGTGTCGTGACTACCCCAAGCCCACCTTCCATAGGTTAGGGGTTGACAACTAAAAACGAAAGGCATATCCCTAAAAAAGGGAAGGCTTTAACTTTAAACATATAGAGAAACAGTCCTCGAATACAATAAGCACAACCCACATAGTAAAATTGCAGTACTAAAAATATGTGTACTGAAAGTAAAAGGGGTGATTAATTTATGTAAAGGGGCCGGAATACAAACACAACTGAAAAGTACAACAGCAATAGAAAAATAGATCCTGGAATCATCTGCCAATGTTCCTACCTAAAGGGTAGGTACAACTCCCGGTCGGTCGTCACTGTAACACGTCACATCTAATTGTCCACATCCGAGAACCGCTTAGTCCTGGCTCCCACACCATGGTTAAATCTGTCCGTCGTCAGCACAAGACACAACAAGGTGCGGGGGAAGCCCGCACAGGGGTGAGTATAACAATAATCATTAGGTAACTTGAGACCGCTTTAGGTATCATATAGCTTCACAAAGGAGAATTAAAAAGGGCATCCATGTCATAAGGGTTCCAACACAACAGACGATGCTTCAATCAAATGCTCGGTCTGTGAGTTATAATCATTTTAGTATAGAGGGCCTAGTTGGATTCAGGATCGATCCAACCTAGTCGTACACAAATATGCTTCAAAATTTGAGTGGAGTATACCAAAATGACCGTCTCGCTCCAAGGATCATAGTTCTGCCAATGGTTCAATAAATGGTTATCTGTATTTCATGTTATGGAATTTTATGTGAAACTTGGTCGGGATGGGTTCGGGTCTTGTCCGACCCTGCCCGGTTGGGCCGGGCCGCAGCGGGCTCGGCCCACTGAGACTCGGTCTAGTCCCACCCATAGGGGGGAACGTCCCAGACTTCCAGGGAATCACCTGACCCAGAGGGGGGGTGCGACCTAGCCCAGGGGGCGCAGCCCGTCCTGCGGGGGGGGGGGGGGGGGGGGGCACGACCCAGCCCGCAAGGGGGTGGGGCCCAACCCGTAGGGAGACACGACCCAACCCATAGAGGGGCACAACCTAGACCAATAGAGGGCATAGACCGACCTGATGGAGGGTGAAACCTAGTCGGAAGAATGGTGTGGGGACCACCCTTTCTAGCATGGGGGGAAATGTCTCCCTGTTTTCCCGAACAGCTAAACCGTTAGGGATTTGGAGCAGTTGCTCCATGTGGCACTGCCTGGTCTCCCACAGGATATGTAAGGAGTGTTTCCTTGACACCGCTATGGCCACATTTAGTGGTGCGCGATGATGCGCTTCTCCACATACATAGCTGGTCAGTGCTTGCCGCCCTGCTCAGCCACCGCAGCCACCTTCAGTGGGACGTGACAGCATGCTGCTTTGCCTCTACAGCTGGTCGGTTCTTGTCACCTTGCTCAACCGCCATGGTTGAGATGTCACATCCTCCTCCCCATGTGGCATGAAATGGTGACCCACCACCTTCTCCACCACCAGTCGGTGTTGGATGCCTGCTGACTGTCGCGACCTAGTGCCAAAACCTCCTCTTATGGAGTGCGACAACGCGCCAACACTACCATGGCCAGCTGGTGTCGGTCACCGATGTCTCCATGCTGGTGGTCTTCCTTGGTCCACCGAAGGAGCTCTGGTGGTCCGTTTTTCCATCTAATCGCACCTATGGGCTTCCTGGGTCGTCTCCTTAAAAGCTTGAAACTCAGATTTGGGTATTATCCAACCCAAAAATTCACCTGCGTATAATGAAATGATAAAACAAGTGGCGGAGGGACCCTGTCTAGTTAATTTGACTAGCATCCACCGCATCAGTATCATAACCAGGGAGAAGATAACTGATTCAATAAATCTTGAAATTTTAACAACAAAAATCCCAACCTAGTGATTTGATGGAGATAATCCTGCATTTGAAGATGGGTAAGTGTTCATCAATCCTGAAGGAAGCCTCTAATGATTCCGCTCAAATGACAATCTTCTATTCTTTCTTAATGGATCCATTCTTCATCATAAGGATCCTCCAAATTCCTCATCTTTAAAAAACACCACCCCTTTACCAACAAATTCAAAAACCAAAAAGTGAGAAGATGAGAGTTATCATTATGATGCATAATTAAGAGAGGATTACTAACTGGTGCAATTAATGAGCCTCCATAATTGACGGTAGGGTGGTTACCCAATTTTGTATAACCGAACATTGAATGTCCTGCATTAAATACCCGACCACCCCTTGTGCTCCCCACCAACAAAACCTAACAGTGAGGTTGATGATATATGGAATAAATTAGATTTATTTTATTAATCCTCCATGGAAACCACAAAAACCAAATTCCTCTCTCAACCCCCTGTAGTTGAGGTTAATGATTCCTTAAGAGAATCATTGTGATGCGAGTTCAATGGTGCCCTCAGATTTCAATTCCGAGCCCTGGTTTAAAAGTGGGGATTTCCCGCTCGTAAATTTACTGAACGTTCCTAAAAATAGTGTAAAATTCCATTCTAGGCACATAGGGCATCATAATTAAATGCCGTAATATTTTTCACCCTCGAAATGGTTCTATTAAATTAAAAAACAGGTACATGGATGTTCTAGGTCTTTACATCCTTCCTAATATTTTCATCTTTATAATACTCTATAAAATATCATATAACGATATTAAAATGATGAATTATATGTCAAAGTTATACTTCTATATTTTAAAACAAATTTTAAAACAGTAATTTCTTCATTTCCATCCACTTAGAAAAAAATAAAGAACAACATCAATGAATTGCACGAACTACCGCATCAATGAAGTGGAATCATTTTTATATTATTACTGATTTTCATTGTTGGTATTGATAGTGTTAAATTTGAATAAATATTATATATAATATAATTATGATTCTAAAATTTAAATATAGTGTCCAACTTCACCCATTTCATTTGTTGAGAAAAGGGAAAGCTGACCATGCATATGTTCGAATTACTACCACCATGATGAATTTTTTTTATTTAGATTGTCAAAAATTGTTTTAAAATTTTAGAATATGGAAAATAATTATAAAAAATAATTATTATTCTTTTATTATTATTAAATTAAAGTAATAGAAAGAAAACCTTAGCCATACTCACCAATTGAGTCAAAGTGTGTTTCGGGTTTGGTCAGTTTAACCACATACATGATGAATGTTTTAAAATATGATCATAGATGAGTATGGGAACATGAAATATAATATTTTTATTATATACGATGTGGATCATGATTATTATATTGTTCTAGAAATAATATACTGGATATTTATGTTATTATTAAATTACCATTTACTTTTTCGAAAATTATCCAAATAAGCCATCGTCAATTTGGTTTTTACTTAATGTATTCAAAGTACATATAGAATGAAATAATAAAATTATAAATAAATATAATTTATATATTAAAGTATCATAAAAGATATATCAATAATAAACATGGTATTATATGATGGGTAATAATATCAATCTTATTAAGAATGAAAAAATGTTTACAGTTATTAATACACGATGGTCATAATATGCTATAACTAACTAATTTACTCTTAATAAATAATTATAACAAGGATTATAAAAGTGTAATACTTTTGAGTACATATATGAATTAGGTAATTCTGTATGAAGTTTTTGTTTTCGATTAGGATTTAGTGTGATCAACATATAAATGAAACAATGTAAGGTATTATATTTTATATTTCCCTAAATTGATACATTTATTATATTATAAACATTATTTTATATAAGTGGAGTGAATACTGCCCATATGATATATTATATCATCAATTAATTATTCATTCAGGAAATTAAATGTTCAATTTTAATTTTATTCTCATTCAATATGTTTTATTTATATTTTTGTTAAGCAGAAATGATTTATTTTCAATATTCATCAAAAAAATGAGATCCCTCAAATATGATAATATGTATCTGGAATTTGTATTATCATTAATTATAAATCTTCATTAATCTCCTTCACTTCTCTATATCTATGGTGAACATCAATTTCTGTTTTCCACATTTTGAATTTAATGTTTTAATATATTTTATTTGATGCGGGGTTTTTAATAGCATATTTCAAAATGTTCAAATGGTCTTCCCCACCCATTAAAATAAAATGTTTTATCATCCATTAAACATTTTATTTCTATAAATGATTTATATTTTTCAAGTTTACATTTTTATATATTCATATTAAATGAATGTGTTTTAAAAAAATCCACTTTCCCTTATTTAAAAAACTATATCTTTTTCAGGTATCCTTTATTAATGATTAAAATATTTCTTTTATTTTCTTGTTTCCATTATAAAAGATTATTTTTTAATTAAATATTTTTCAAATTATTTTAACATACAATTTTGAATTAAAAAATATTTTTCATGTTTACATTATTATATATTATTTTTCAAAATAAAAATTTTCAATGAATTATTGGATACCTTTTTGAAAACCTTATATCTCTTTCACGAATACATGATAAAAAAAGTTCTTATGTGAATGTATTCTTTGTATTTACGCATACCATCATGTAAACATTATGACTCTTTCAATATTAAATTATAAAATATTATTTTTAAAAGTATATTTTTTGAAAAAAATTACATATATATTTTCTAGAAATTATTTCATATTACGTTCTTCATTTTTAATTTTTCTTTTAAAAGTAAATTTATTCCATGTATTTTCACATCTCCTTTTTGAAATCATTATGCCTTTTCAAATTTATCATTTTTCATGATTTTTTTAAAATTAAAAATAATTAAAGTATTTCACATTCCCTTTTCCCAATAAATTATTTATTTTCAAGAACCTTTTATTTGTAAATAGATTTTTGAATATTCTTATCTTTAACATTTAGAAAAGTTTAAATGTGATTTATACTTCAATTATTAAATAGGTTATTTGATTTTTTAAATTTCTACTTCTATTTAACAATTAAGATTTATCTATCATAATGAGATATTTTTATCACCCATTATATGTTATTATGATTTCATTTATACGAGGAAATAATAGTTTTGTTATTACATGATTTCTAAAGTTCATTTTATGTGATATTTTCTGAATGTTTTAAGAAATTGATTCTTTTTATATATATTCTATTTGAGATGACCAATGTTTAATTTTATTATAGAACTCAAATGAGGGAATATTGATGGGTGGGGTCTTATATACACCCTAAATCATTAGGTAATGATTTAAAAATATTTATAAAATGATGTTAATAATGTACATTTTGATTGTCTATGAAAAAAATTGTGGGATTTTTTTATTATAAAATGAAGTGATGGAAATGTTCTCTTCATGGTATAAAGAGCCGGTAGTTGTTTTACACAATATCATGTGTGGGAATAAGATTTTTCACAACAAGATGTGCGTGAACATTTTTATTCCAAATATTATTTGTGGAAATTCTAAATTGTAAACACATGATGATTCAACATTCATTTTATTCACAGCATGAAGTGTAGTAATTTTTTTATTTACAACATGAATATTATAATTTTTAAAAACTTGAAGTTGGCATGTTAGTTAGTATTGTTATAATTTTTCAATGTTTATGATTTTTTAAAATTAACTATTATTTTATATTATTATACATTTTCATCATGATTTTTCATTATTTTAAAATAATTACATAAATTTATGTCTCCCTCACATGTTTTTGGATATTGATATGTATTTTGAGATAAGTAATAAATATTATGATTACTTAGAAATCTCTTTATGATTTATATTAATCCATATTGTTTTATGATTATCATCAATGGTATATTGATCATTTAATAAGATGTTCAATTCATACTCATTTTTTTCATTTTTATGATCCCATACACTATTATATACATTTCTATTTTTAAGCATTTGAGATAAGGCGTTTATTATCTTTCCAATATTAATGTTTTGAACATGACTGTATCAAGTTACATTTATAAAAAATTTATAAATGATAATGAATATAGATTTACATTTTCAAGTTTAGTAAAATAATATCTTTATGTAGCTAATCTCTAGGAAACGAAACCAATAGTTCCATGATTTTTCTACATATTTTAAGATATATAATAAAAATATTGTTATTAATATACACATTATATTATTTTTACCATGGGTTTATATACAAATCATCTATACAAAAAAATGAAATAAGAATAAAAGAATATTTGGAAAATTGGATGTCTTAGAAAGGGAATAAAAATATATTGGGTTCGATAAATGGGTTTTTCTTGGGATAATTTGTGATCGGGGACATTCATTCAAGTTATGATTTTCACCTCCCCTCTCACATAGTCTTTTATCATCTATATAGAACATTCAATTAATCCATATATCTCAGGTTATGAGTTTCAATGATGGATATATTCAATGGATGATTTGGTAAATAGTAATTCTGGTAAGAAATATCATCATGGGATTGGATTTGAATTTTTTTAATTAGACTTCATATAAGGAAAAAAATTTATTAATCATCATATTTATTTACTTATATATTTTTTATTCTATATCATAACTAAATTTTCAAAAATTTCAAATTTTATTGTAAATTTAAATACATATTATGTATTGATTAGCGAAAATAATATTTTGTTGATGGTGATACATTAATTTAGTGATTTTATATTGAGATTAATGATTTGAATATTTTTTCCATTTAATATTAATATCATAAAATTTATATATAAGAACATTGGGATTTATTTATATAGAACCTTAAATATATATATATAATAACATTATTTTTTTAAATTAGAATTTATATATTATAATAATTATTAATTTTATGAGGATTAAAAAATTGGGAATAATGATATAAACATTTTCTATCAATCTCTAGATTTTTAGGATATAAGAACTATTTTAATTATTTATCCTCAGTTTGTTAGGGATACCTTATAAAACATCATTGAACCAATACGATTGAAGTTTTAAATAAATTTAAATTTTTTTATTTTGAAATTTTTAAAAATAGACCATCATGAATATGTAACTGGAATTGACTTTTAAAATAATAAAAATTATTTTAATAGGATAATAATTTTTCAAATATGTCTCAAAAAAATTTATTAATATTTAATCAAACAAAAATATGCTAGAAATATCAGTATGAGTATTTTCATATCATATTTTCTTAAAAAAAATATAATTTTGTATATTCTATATAGTATTCCTTCCTCATCAAGTTAACAATTATTTGTTTGTTGAAATATTTAATCCATTTGTGAGATTATATGATTTATTTATTATTTTATAATGATCCAAAAGATTTAAATGAATCATATTTATAATATTTATATTCTCTATAACTATGATACAGAATTAAATTGTTTTTTAATGTGTAGAGGTGATTGATTAAGAGGTGTTTCAATGGGGTTTTTGAAGTTAAATGCGGGGGAAGAGAAAGATTTTATAGTTTGTATTATTTTCATTACAAATTGAAATAACATGGTATACCCTTTGATGGAGGACATTTATGACATTATAGATATGTATTGAGTTTTGCTGATATCAGATTTCCATGAGGCTCCATTCTATTATTTTTTTAAATTAACTCAATTAAATTGAGAAATAATGGTCATGTCTTAGTTTGGTTGTCCTTAAAATGATTGCACACCTTTTTTTGAAATTTTTTATATTATTTTGAATTTTATAAATAATTGTGTAGCATTATTTTTAATGTGTTAATTTTGTTTGAGTTTTATATTTTATTGACTTATAGTGGTGGCCACCAACTGGTTTTCATTGTTATTTTTTCTCATAGTGAGAATTTTAAGAAACACTCACATAATTATAAATGTTTTAGATAATATATGGTTGGGTGTATTTAATATTTTTATTTGTCTATAGAGATGAAAAATATATTAAATACATATTCATTCCTTGGATCATTTATGTGGTTCATTTCCCTTCCATAAAATGACAATAGATTTTCAAATACATGAATATATCGTCATTCCCCTATAGTTGGGGAGGAGAAAACATCCCACTATTCATTTTTTTCTCTTTCAATAGGTTTATCTTCTATATATTGTTTTGGGTATATATTCATAGACTCTGAAAATATCAATTTTTATGATGGATCTATGATTTATGGGAGGAGATCACTGGTAAATGTTTCATTATTGGAGATATCTGAGGATTATGTATCTATTTGTTTCTCCATGTTTCTCATTTTAAAAGTATAAGATGTTGGAATAATTATATTTAAAAACATGTTGATTATTTCTTGGGTTTTATAGAGAGATTTTACACAAGGCTTATTAATTTTTAGAATATACTCATTCGTATAATATATATGGAAATAATAGGTTTTTTCAATGAATAGTCTTAGAACATAATGTTTTTAAGATCCTTTTTATGTTTCCTTTTAAGGTGGATGATCAAATAGATTTTGGGAAACCATCATCTATATATAAATATATAGATTCCTATTCTATTATATATTTCACTAATCATAAATATGGTTGGTGAAATATGTAAGTGTTATATCTATTTTGATGTATGATCAGGGTTCTTAAGGCATCCCTCATTTTCTTTAGAATACATGGAGATTGACTTCAGGAAATTATTTGGTATTTCATATATCTTGAGATAGTTAGTGGGTATCATATCATGAAAACATTCATTCAACAAATGAGTCCTAATTAATTCCTTCACTATATGTTGTAAGGTAACTTTTTGGTCACTACTGTTTTAATTACTCCTCCAACGAGTTATTTTTTACTTATAGGGAAAGCAGTGTGGTATCAATTGGGTCTATAAAACATGAACAATAGGAAGTTAATAATGGATTAAAAAAGGAATGGTTCATTGGGACACCCATTCTCATCTATTAATGGTGTTATTTTACGAATCAAGATTATGTTGAGAGAATCTATTTAGCTGCTCTCAATTATATGATATCATCACTTTGAGAGGAAATTGGTATATAAGAACTTTATAGAATAAGAAAACCTAACCAAAAGGGATATCAGTATGTTGATCTAATAAATGAATCATATATCAATTTATATATACTGATAATGAAAAATAAATTATAGGACCCACAGAAAAGGGTCACATATAATGATTTATCATGCATTATTTTATTGGTTGACATGGTGACATATTTCACTTGATAGTATGAACCGTATATATTAAACGAGACTCATTATTTTTTGTTGGACGATATATGAAGTTTATTGTAGAAAGAATCACTATGGGAAAAACAATTTTTTGTGATGGGGTATTTGCGAGAGGATTAGTTCATGTCGCAAATAGTCCATCCCAGGGGTTATTTGCGATGGGGGATTCATCCTATTGCAAATAACATGTTATTTTCAATGAGATTTGGGGTCCCGTCACAATAGGTAATGGGAACCTTGGCCCGGGATGCACACTAAAGCACGAGAAGGTTATTTGCGATGATGGGATTCCACCGTCGCAAATAGTGTGTCGGTCAGAGGGTATTTGCGAAGGTTCCCATCACAAAAACCGTAGGCGGTAAATGAGTTTTTGCGACGGGATGTTGTCCCGTCGCAATAGATGTGTTGGCAAGTCATATTTTGCGACGATCCCTGTCGCAAATACCTTTTTAACTGCCAGCATCAATCAATGCGTGTAAAGTTATTTATGACAGGCCCCATCACAAAAAAGTACCTTTTGCGACGGGCATACCATCACAACAAGTCTCTTCATAACTAATCTATCCTGTATATATCCCCCTCCGTTTTTCTGTCTCTTCCTCTCATTTCTCACTTCCATTCTCTCTCTAAACTCGAATTTTAGAGTGAAAATTTTTCTGAGTGAATTTCTTTTACGGGGATGTCGTGAAGGTGCTTACATCAATCGGAGATCAAGTTTAAATGTATATATATTTTATTTAGTTTAGTATTTATTTAATTTTTTTCTGTCAATTTTAATTATTGTCGATTAGTTGTAATTAAATTAGATTTAAATTTTTTTGTTATCTGTATTTTAGTAATAAATAGTAATAAATAGTAATAATTGGTTTTTTATGGTTGGGGCTGAAGCCTCATTTATTATGAAAGAAAATCAAAGACCTCTTTAACTCGGTAGAGGGAGGCCCATGACATAGCCCGAAGGCCCAGTGGGGAGTTAGCCCATTACATGGCCCGTAGGCCCATTTTTTTTGCCCAAAGCCCATTCTATGAATTGAACTGCTACTATACCCGCGCTGCTACAATACTGTACAGTACCCGCTGCTGCTACAGTGCTTTGCTGCCACTATAGTGGCCTGCGCCCAATAGTAATAATTAGTAATAATTATGAATACTTGGTAATAATTAGGAATAAATAGTAATAATTAGGAATAAATATTAATAATAAGGAATAAATAGTAATAATTAGGAATAATTATGAATAAATAGTAATAATTAGGAATTAATAGTAATAATTAGTAATAAATAGGAATAAATAGGTCTAATTAGTAATAAATAGGAATAAATAGTTATAATTTATAATATATAGTAGTAATTATTAATAAATAGTAGTAATTACTAATAAATAGTAGTAATTGGTAATAAATAGTACTAATTAGGAATAAATAGTAATAAATAGCTATAATTAGGAATAAATAAGAATAAATAGTAATAATTTGGATCACAAAGGAGTAAATAATACTAATTATAAATAAACAGGAATTAATAGAAATAAATATGAACAAATAATAATAAATT
Organism: Viscum album; assembly: GCA_963277665.1. Lineage (NCBI taxonomy): Eukaryota > Viridiplantae > Streptophyta > Magnoliopsida > Santalales > Viscaceae > Viscum > Viscum album. The sequence continues at coordinate 407,214,747 of OY728150.1, read as the reverse complement.
TGAATAAATAAGAATAATTATTAATAAATATGAATAAATATGAATAAATATGAACAAATTTGAATAAATAGTAATAAATAGGAATAAATATTAATAAATAGTAATAATTATGAATAAATAGTAATAAATAGGAATAAATAGTAATTAATAGCAATTAATAGTAATAATTAATAATCAATAGTAATAATTGGTTATAATTTGTAATAATTAGTAATAATTACAAAGAAATAGCAATAAATAGTAATAATTTGTAAACAATAAGAACAAATAGTAAAAAATAGGAAGAAATAGTAATAAATAAGAAGAAATAGTAAGAAATAGTTCTAAATAGGAATAATTAGTAATAATTAGTAATAATTAGAAATAAATAAGAATAATTAGAAATAATTAGTAATAATTAGTAATAAATAGTCATAATTAATAATTATTAGTAATAATTAGTAATAATTATGAATAAATATGAATAAATAGGAATAAATAAGAATAAATAGGAATAACTTGGAATAATTAGTAATAATTAGTAACAATTAGTAATAATTATGAATAATTAGTAACAATTAGTAATAATTAGTAATAATTATTAATAATTAGGTATAATTATGAATAAATAGGAATAAATTTGAATAATTAGGAATACTTTGTAATAATTTGAAATAATTAGTAGTAATTGGTAGTAATTAGTAATAATTAGTAATAATTAGTAATAATTTATAATAATGAGTAATAATTAGTAATAATTAGTAGTAATTAGATTAATAGATAATTAGCTAATTAGTAATAATTAGTGATAATTATTAATAATTACTAATAATTAGTAATAATTAGTCATAATTTGTAATTATTAGTAATAAATAGGAATAAATTGGAATAAATTAGAATAAAAATGAATAAATAAGAAAAACAGGTAAAATTTGGAATAAATATGAATTAATAGGAATAAATAAGAATAATTAGAGATAATTAGAAATAATTAAGAATATCTAGGAATAATTAATAATAATTAGGAATAATTAGGAATAAGAAGAAATATATCGGAATAATTAGGAATAAATAGAAATAAATAGGAATAAATCTGAATAATTTGGAATAATTAGGAATAAATAGGAATAAATAGGAATAAATAGGAATAAATAGGAATAAATAGGAATAAATAAGAATAAATAAGAATAAATTGGAATAAATAAGAATAAATAGTAATGAATAGAAATAAATTGGGATAAATTGGAATAAATTGGAATAATTAATAATAACTATGAATAGTTTTGAATAATTACGAATAAATAGGAATAAATATGAATAAATAGGAATAAATAGGAATAATTATGAAAAATTATGAATAAATAGGAATAAATAGGAATAGATAGGAATATATAGGAATAAATAGGAATAAATAGGAATAAATAGGAATACATAGGAATAAATAGGAATAAATAAGAACAAATAGGAATAATAGGAATAAATAGGAATAAATAGGAATACATAGTAATAAATAGGCATAAATAGACATAAATAGTCATAAATAGGCATAAATAGGCATAAATATGCATAAATAGGCCAAAATATCGACAAATATCAACAAATAGAGACAAATAGAGACAAATAAAAACAAATGGCGACAAATAAAAACAAATAGCAACAAATAGAGACAAATAACGACAAATAGCGACAAATAGTGACAAATAGCGACAAATAATGACAAATAGTGAAAACTATCGACAAATAATGACAAATAGCAACAAATAGCGATAATTAGTGACAATAGTGAAAATTAGTAATAATTATTAACAATTAGTAACAATTAGGAAGAAAATAAATAGTAATAAATAGTAATAACTTGTAATAACTTGGCACAATTTCTAGTCGATTGATGACACTCCTTTTGCTCGATGACTCGTCTCCATTCAACTATCACCGACTCAAAACATTATGAAAAGTATGCTTCTACATATGCATATAAAATATCTTATGCACATGATTGAATATGAATTCATATGACCACATTTTTTATAATGTGTTCAGGTGGTGACAGTTTTAAGAAGTTGACTCATCGAGGAAAAGGGGGCTCTTTTGTCGGACGGCCCATTTACCGGAAACTTTTTCACAGAGAAATCACAATGAAGAATCTACTCGAAGGTACGCATATTCATTCCCGTACATACGAGAATGAATATGCGTACCTCCGATCAGAATCTTCATTGTGATTTCTGTGTGGGAAAGTTTCACGTAAATGCACCTTCGGACAAAATAGTAACCGTCAATCAACTGGAAATTATGTCCCCCATTAGTAATGGTAATTATTATGTAGTTTTAATTATTATTTTTTAGATAGTGTTTTTATGATTTCGAATTATTCAAAAATAGTAATCATTTTATATTTTGTAGAATATTATGGAATAAGGATGTTGAAAACAATCATTATTAGATGATCGCACATGGATAAATAAACATAGAAATCCAAATGGTTCTGGTTTAATTTCTATATTTATTGAGGGTCTTGAAGCTATCTTGTCATTTGCATCATCAAAACTAGAACAAGTTTCGTAAGGCACAATAAAGTGTCCTTGTAAAAAATGTGCTATGAGAATATTAGACACATTTAACAAGGTTGGGGGACATCTCTTATGGTTTGGTTTTCAACCAGATTTTGATTTTTGGTATCAAAACGGAGAATGAAGTTCTAGAGAAGATACGAATATCTTGATTTCAGATCCATCAGGACTTTAAAATTTAGTACATGATGTTGCAGGTCCATCAGTTTAGTAAACTGAAACTCAAGATGATATTGATTTAACTCTTAAGTTGTCACCGTCTTCATTTTATGAGTTATTGAGGTCTGTTGAGGATGGAATATATCCTTATTGAAAGATAATAAAATTAGAAGCAGTTGAAAAATTTAGGGCTATTAAACCAGATAATAAAATATCAACCAACTATTTTAATAAGATATTTTATTTGGTTAATACACTATTACCTGAAAGAAATGTGTTTCCTGCAAATTAATATGAGAGCAAGATGATGGTTCATAATCTGGGCCTTAGTTACCAGAAGATTAATGCATGTACAAATTATTGAATATTATATTTTGGTCAAAGTGATTCGTTGGATAGTTTCCCACATGTGGATAATCAAGGTATAAAAAAGCTCAACCAGGGATGTATGGATCAATTCTAGTAAAACAGTTGAGATATTTCCTGCTTACATCTAGGTTTAAGCGTTTATTTATGTCTTAGAACACATCATCAATGATGACATGGCACAAAACCAGGATTTTAACTGATAAAATCTTGAATCATCCATCTGATGGCGATTCATGGAAAATTTTGACCATCTGCATCTGTCTTTGTCTTTAGAAGCCTGAAACATGCGATTGATTCTCTCTACTTATGGTTTATGTCTCTTTGGTTCTTATGGTAGTCAGTATTCATGTTAGCCTATGTTTATTACTCCGTACCATTTACCTCAATGGTTGTTGATGAAGGATCCCTTTATATTATTTACCTTATTAATCCCAGGACATCCAAAAAAGTATATTGATATTTATTTGAAACCATTCATTGATGAGTTAAATTCATTATGGAGTGATGGTGTTAGTACATATATTGTTTCTTCGAAAAAAAAAATTCATATTAAAAGATGCATTTATGTGTACGATTAGTAAGATTCCGGCATATGGCATGTTATTTGGCTAGAGTACATATGGTCTGAAATCTTGTACTTACTGAATGAAAGAAAAAAAATTCTTTTATTCTCATCGATGAAAAAAATCATTACTATTCTGACTGTCACCGAAGATTTCTTCCAACTGATCATCATTTTCAGATGAAAAAATCTTATTTCAGGAAAGGTACAATTGAAAGGGATGAACATCCACAAATGATCTCAGGTACAGAGTTAAAATCAATTGTATTTTTATTACCTCCCATCACACTTGGGCTAACAGTAATCCAACTGAAAATTCATGGAATTAGGAATGAACATAATTGTATAAAATGAAGATTTTTTTGGGATTTCCCATTTTGGTCCGATTTATTGGTCTTCAACAAGTTCTATTTCATGAATATTGAGAAGAAATGTCTTCATTATTTATTTCATACAGTTTTGGATACACCAGGTAAGACCAAATATACTGTAAAGGCACGATTATACCTTTCCCAAATTTGTAGGCGACCAGAACATGAACTATTTGAAAATGTCTGATCACTAAGGTTAATGAATCCAAAATCAGATTATACAATATCTAAAGAGAGTCGCTTAATATTTTTTAGTGGATTGCAGATTTGAGACTTCCATATGGATATGATTCCAATTTGGGTAGATGTGTTAAGAATCAATATTTTATCGGATTAAAAAGTCATGATTGTTATCTTATAATGGAAAGACTTATGCCGATTGGATTTAAAGGTTTGTTGAATTCTATTATTTGGGGTTCGATAACTGACATATGATATTTTTTTCAAGACATTTGTGCAGTGAAAACAAACTAATATGCACTAAGAAAACAAGAGGATGATGTTGTTGTAATTATATGTGAAATGAAATAAATCTTACCACCAGATTTTTTGGACTCAATGGAACATCTGATATTACATTTTCCACATGAAGCTAAATGTGGAGGTCCAATACAGTTTTTATTGATATACCCATTCGAGAGATGCATACAGAAATTGATGAAAAAAGTATATAACAAAGTATCAGTCGAAGGCTCAATTATAGGAGATTATTTGCAAGAGGAAATTTCTTTTTTCTTCTCTCATTATTTTGAATCTCAATATCCCACAAAACAAAATCTAATGGGACGAAACTAGGGGAATGTTAATGACTAAATGGATAATAAATTATCAATTTTTAATTATCCAAATTGTTTTTGGTGGAGTTCGTGAACAATGGATTTCAGATGATGAACATCATAGAGCTCATAGATATGTTATGCTCAACTGCGAAGAAATGACATCATTTGTATTTTGATTGTTTTTATCAAATATTCTATAATTTATGTTATAGTATGTAAACTTATTTTATTTATAGGTTATATGATTATCATATCATGATACAACTTCCACAAATTACATCAACTTCTCTTGAAGAACGTAGATAAAAGTTTTTTTCTCAATGGTTTTAAAAACTAGTAACATAAATTATTGATTGTTTAATATCAAATTTGTTTATTACTTATCATATTAATAATTGGTTTATAAATTTTCAGGTGTCACAACATGATGATAATATTGATAATATAATGTGTATATTGAGTAACCAACCATCAAAAATAGTTAAAATTTATAATGCATATGTGGTGAATGGTTTTCAATTTCATACACGTGCATATGGGGAATCCAAAAAACAATGAACATGGGAGTTTTCTTGAGAGGATCGTATCATAGAAAAACTGATGATGACTTTTGTGGCATTCTGGATGAAATTATTGAGTGGTGTTATCTAGGACAAAATTACATAACGATGTTTAAATTTTTGTGGTTGGATACTGAGAGATGATTGTGTGTTCATACAACTCCTGGAATCTTCTATAATAAATATAAAAGTCTTCTTGATGTAAATAGACCATTCTTACTATCTCAATAGGAACATGAAAATTATTATGCAAAGTACATTGCTACTTCATGAGACTTGAGTGATTGGTGAAGCATAATAACAATGAAATCTCAAGAAAATCAGTTTACTCAAACTGAATGTCGTTCCTCTGATTTGGAAGGAATTGAAATTTTTTAAGAGGCTACTCAAAATCCATCTTTTTCACAAAGAGATGTGAATATCGATGATGACACTCCAAAATTAAAGACCGATGATGACACTCCACAATTAAGTATTGATGATGATTAAGATGTTAATTATGTTATAAATGAATTTCAAATGAAAAGATATGATGAAAATGAAACTCATATGGATATTGATGATGCTGGAGAGGAAGATGAAGACATTGACATGGATAACTATAGAGATGCAGATGAAGATGGACATTGACACAGTTAAATGCTATTTATAATCATAACTATTATATATCTATATATAATAGTTGTTTTCACCTATCTACTAACAACAATAACTTTGTGTTTCAGATGTATCCTGATCTATTTCGCGAGTAGAACGAGGCTGATGTACCTTTGGATGAGGGGGATCGTGGACCATCTGACCCTCAGCCTACTAACGGTTAAGGTAGTTCACGGAGGGGGCGCGGTCTTGCGTGATTAATGATTTCTGACCCTATCGCTAAGGGATGTCCACATCTTGGATTCAATACACAAAAAAAGAGGTATGATAACCTAGATATTTTAGTTATATTTCATTAATTTATTTATATATAAACAAATTGTTTTATTATTTATTTATTTGGAATAGTTTTGTGCATGTAGACTTTGGATAGGGGGATGCTATCTTGGGAAATTATTTTTTTCAGCCACAGATCACATGGGAACAAATTCACGTTGATGTACGGCCCAACATGTTCGATCATTGGCTAGTATGTAATTAAAGAATATTTATTTTGAAATTTATTTTATTAATAAATTGATATTATAAATTATTTGTTGGGTTTATGGTATCCCATTGATGATAGAATTTGTGACACTATCCACACGGCATGACAGGTGTCTATGCATGACCGTTTTTGTCAGTTTTTGCACAGTTTTATAAGAGCAGCCATTAAGAAAGAAAGAGTGATAGAATTTGATGAGTCATGTAGAGCCCACCGACCAGAGTATATTTCATCTCATTTTTTGGATGGATTATGTTTACACTGGTTGGGTGATGGATTTCAGAGGAGATATTTCGTGGGATGGAAGAACCGTGGGAGACAGGGGTGATGCATCGATATGGTAGCCGTACATTCAGTACGCATAGAGAGCATCTGGTAAGTATATTATTTAAATATTTTATATAACATTAAATATAAACAATTTATTTTATATTTCTATTGGTAGACGATCATCCCTATAAAATGGAGTTTGACGTTTATCAGAGGATGTATAGTGATCCAGCAACTAGAGAGATTAGAGGTGATCGCCAATATCATATTGTGGTTAGAATTATTTTTTCAGTTTGACAATTAATTACAAATATTATTTTCACCATTTTAATATCAAATTGGAATTAAAGGAGTCATATGATGCTGTAACGTCTCAAACAAAGGCTGAGAGTCAGGACGAGAAGACTAAGCAGACCAGTACCAACTATTTCGATGAGGCGACATAGATGCAGGTTACATAGTATGGATTTGAGAAGGGCTAAGTAGTTGGTATCAGATTTCATTTGAGTACTGGTTCTTATTATTGTACTACTGTGATGTTGGCGCCCAGCTCGAGAGGTGCTCGTGGAGAGGCCTCATCTTCAGCCTCACAATATCAAGAATAGTTACGAATTCAGTCTGAGCTTATAGAGAGTTTGCAAAAGCAACATGAAGAGATGTGTTAGTGACAGCAGTAGCAGCATCAGCTTCATGAGGAGGAGATGCGTCGATGCAGCAGTAGCATCACGAGCAGACGAAGTACATGCAACTTCTGACTCATAGTTTAGGGATGGAGTTTCCTCCACCATCTCCTATAGCTCCTCCACCTCCTCTAGAAGACGACCCCACCAGTGACTTGTTTTTTAATGTTAAAAAATTTGAATTTAAGATTTATTTTAATATGAACTATTGACATTTTCCGTCTTTTATATTGGTAAAAATATTGCATAATTTAATTTTTTTTATTTTTAATATTTTATTATTTATAAATAGTATTATATATTTTTATATTTATTTATTTTACTAATAATAAAAACATTTTATTATTTTTTAATATTTTGTTTGTAAAAATTGAGAATTGTAATAATTTTTTATTTTTTATTTATTTTAAAAAAATTTATATTATTTTTTCATTAATCACAATTTTATTAAATATATTTTGTTAGTATTTTATTTTTTAATGTCTTTTTATTTTACAAATAATAATTTTTTTCAATTTTTTTTTTATTTTAATAATATCTATAAATTTTTTTCATTAATCATAATTTTATTAAATATATTATTTTTATTTTATTATTGCGACAGGACCTTTTGCAACGGTTTCCCGTCGCAAATAATCTAAATACAATTTTTTATGAATAGTTTTTACGACAGGAGGATGGGCCCGTCGCAAAAGGTTATTATATATATAATGGTAATAATCGAAGGAAGTTGTGACAGGGAACTGCCCCGTCGCAAATAGTAATTACTAAGGTTTGTCGTGAAAGGTTTATTTATATATATAATTTACACACTCAGATGATAATTTGCGACACCGCTTTCTCCAACAAGAAATTTTCGACAGGGCCCCATCGCTAAAGACTATTTGCAACGGGATCCCATCACAAATATCCCGTCACAAATATCCCATTTTTCAGTTGTAAATAATTTTATAGTAGTGGTGTGGGATCCAATGTTCAATCATTTTGGGGAAATGGATTTCTCTCCTAACTCTAGTTTTGAGGTGTAATTGGTGCAAAATATTTAACCCATATTCTTATTTTTTATTCATTACTGAAGGATGAAATTTATGAGAATAATAAAAGGTTGACAAATTTTTTTTAGGAAATTGTATTCTATAGAATAATCAAGTAGGAATAACTCATAGGTCGTGGTAATATTTCACCCTTCATGACTTGTTTCATATTGTATAATGTTTGACTCATATCTCTTTAATTAAACAATCAAATTCATACCTACAATGGTTTTTAATGGTATACGTGGCCTATATTGAAATGCATCTTATTTAGCTATGGTTAATTTTGAATATGAAAATGGAAATCCCCATTTAATTATAAAATCGAGGGATATTAATTCTTAAGGCATGTGACATTTTGATATTATAAATGTATTATTTTAATCAAAATTCAAAATTATATTGTTAATACACATATTATTAATAATAAAATTTTATAATAAAATTTCAATTTTTATATGAGATATTAATTCTTAATAAAAATATCAATATAATTTTTTTTGAAATGAAAGTTATTAAATTTTAATAATATCTAATAAAAAATAAAACTATTATAATAAATTTTAGATTAATTATATGTGTCCAACCAAATGTGTATTATTTGAAAACATTAATTTTAATTATGTAATATATTTGATTTATTTAGAGGATGAATTTATTAATTTTGAAAATGTAATTTGATGAAAACAACATAATTTTTTTATTCAATATATGTAAAGTGTCTTAGTTTTATTTTTATGGATTTTTCTAATATGGGTGATATTTCACTCAATGATTAAATATAAAATTTTGAAGAAAAAAGCACAAACTTTCATCACCATTTTATCAAAAATACATAAACATTTTTGAAACAATTTTTAGAAAAAATATATTTATAATCAATAAAATAGAAAAATTTAATTTTTTTTTTGAATTTATAAACCTATTTTTGAAATTTCAAAAACTAATAATGTTTAAGTTGGTAAAAGAATTTTTTTGACAATTTACATTAATTAATTATTTTAAAGGTAGAATTTGAGTTTTGATTACTTTTAAAGTCACGTAACCATATTATTTATTAATAACATAATAAATATCAAGAGCATCATCACTACACATTATTTTTATTGTTAAATCATTTATATACTTAAAATAATTAAAACTATTTTTCATAGTATTCAGTATACTGTTATTAAAATTAATTTAAAAAACTAATATAAAAATTTTCAAGAAAATTTGAGTATATATTTTTAAATATAATATTCAAATTATATAGTAATTAATACTTATTTTTTGGTCAGAAAATATTATTGTTCGTGACTATGGGAGATGGTAAAAGGGATAAACGTGGAGGATAAAATAAAGGATATGTAAAAAATGTCACATATTAATGTCTAAATAGTATTATAGTCGTTTATTTCAATAATACTTCATTTATATTTCACATGAATCTTATTTGTTCCTAGTATCTTGAAGATTTATATTATTTATTTTGAATTTAAGTGTATTTGAACGTGCGTCACTCCCTTTAATTATAAAATGCATCTATATCTCCCACACTTATCCCAAAACATTTTGACCATCAAATCAAAAATGATATATTTTAATAACTTCACAAAAACCATATCCATGTCATGTATGTTTTCTTCTATCAAAAAGACCAACTCAATAAGCATTAAAAAGACATCCAAAGGAGGATACCCTAAGAAATAGTGGTCCTCTTAACTGCGTTCCTTTATGTTTATTCATAAATAAACTAAAATAATTATATTACCATCTCAACATAATAAAATCAATATATTCATATTATTGATATTTTTGAATATATGAAATGGGAATCACCTAACTCCCTTCCATCTGTTTGAAAATGAAAAATTTTCCCATGTGTATGTGTAGAAACCACCTCCATGAACAATGTACGTCACTTTTATTAATAAAAGTGAAATCTTATGTTATAAAGATGGATTTATTGAATACATATTATATTTATTAAATCAATATTATTCTCTAATGAAAATTATAAAAGTTATTCTTCGAAATTCATCTATTTTGGAATGAAAATGGTACTCAATTGAACATTTAAACTACCAACTCCATGAATGAATAATTTTATTTATCAAGAAATATATACATGGATGGTTCTAAATTTGAATTTAGTGAATAAATATTATATTTATAAAATTATTAATATTCTATAAAACATAAATTATCAGTATAAAATAACATGTTCTTACACGTCCAATAGCTATAATGTGTTCTCATATTATCCATTTTTACCACCTGCATAACCATTATTATAATTTATATTTAATAAATGATAAATGAATGTAATATAAAAGAAATATTATATTATAAATATATTTTTATTGAAAAAACAATAGAATGGTAATATATATATATATATTTCAAAAATAAATATTATTTATGAAATAAAAAATTCTAAAGAGTGAATTTTTAAGATTTCCCTAAGAATCACCACCAAACGTTCCATATATTATAAATGGATCTCCAAAATAAAATATTCTAAATATAATCATCCTAAAAATACTAAATTTGAAGAAACTATGACCATGATATATGGACCAAACCCGTCGAATCAAAACCTATATGGGATGTTGGGTTGTTAACACATAAAAATTTATTTAAAAACAAGTTAATAAAGGGATAAGATGATATTAAATGAAAATTTATCTAGTAATATAATTATATGATGTATAATAAATTTTATTTTATCATACTATGATATTAGGAAACACCCTACTAAAGACTCTGATGTAAGGATTTCAAATATCAAACATTCTATATGGGGTTCTGTTTTAAATTACACACTATTTAGAAATAATTATTTAAATGACATATTATCATCCCACGAAGTATTTTTTGTAAGTGATTTTTTAGGTTTTTTAAACCAATTTAAAAGAGATTTATTGAAAATTATTTTTAATATGTTTCTTCCATTTTTTCTTCATTTTGAAAATATCATTCCATTACTATAAGACAACCATTTCTGATTAACCAATGGACTTTTTTATTACCAAATGATTTATTGATGATACATTAATTGGTGTCAAATTATTAATCTTATTTTAATCACTTCATTTTGACTATTTTTCTTTATCATTTTCTATCTCCCATTCTGCTTCACTTTTCTCTATCACGTGTGAGTTCATTATTATCATGAATGTATTCAACATGATCTATAGTATTTAATTAACTCTATACTCATTACTATATATAGAGTAAATACCATATCATATATATAAATAAAATTAGTGGGTGTTTATTAAGATTGATATTTATGTTATTGATTTAAAATTATTAACACTCTGTATACTAGTTAGATATATATAGATAATTATTTAATATTAAGAAAGAAAGATTATGTACTATGAAAATAAAGAAATTAAACATTCAAGATTCCTTATTCAAACATATATATTGATAAACTATAGTGATGAAGTATTTTATATTATGTATTCAATGTAATGTTTATGTGATGGTTGGGTCCTAGAATTATATCTCCCCTCACTGAATTGGGTAGGTCTCATAGGCCAGGCCATAATGTTTATTGCAGAGTGTATACCATGGATATAATGATACTTTCATGTTTGAGAGGCCAAGGAGGTATGCCTTTTTTAACTGACCATGACGTTACGTAGGATATATTGGTTATGTGTTTTTAAGGGTATATAAGATAAGATCGATGAGAGGACTTGATGGTAAGATTAATATTTTTGGTATTATGCATTCCATACCCATTTAATCATCTACTGTTCCTTGTGTGATTATTTAAATTTTCATGTTACCCATGGATATATTTATTGTGCATATTAAAAAATATTTTCATTATTGGATTATTATTTAATCTAGATATGGTACTTAAGTTTTATTTCTTTATGATTATTTAAATTACATAAAATGTTTAATAAGTGTTTAATATCTCTCTTTTTACGTTTCCATTTGAACATATTATGAAGAAGAGTAATATTTATGGTATTTCATAAATAGCATCATGTTTTTAAAAATTTTAGCGTGACATTAAAGACTTAATTTGGAATAATAAAATGTGGTTATTATTTTAAAATTTCCCATTGGTTGTAAAACACATGGGTTGTTTAAAAATAAATGTATTTTTAAATTATATGAGGCTCAAAACATAAAAAATTATTTGGTACGTAATTGACTCAATAAATATTTTTTTATTTTTCAATTATAGATTTTTAAAATTATGTCTCGTTTGTTTGTATTAAATAAAATATATTATTATTATTTTTTATAATCTAATCTATGAGTATGGGGTTGGTGGATCTAATTTTGAATCAGAGTAGGGTATAGAAAACTGTAGATGTTATAATGTAATTAGGTAATGAAAATTTATGGGTTTTTTTATACCATATTTTTTTATGAATTTTTTTTCTAATAATTTCAAAGTTTTAGAAACACATTTTGATGTATAATTTGATTATATTTTTAGTTGATAAATAATATATTTGTAAATGTTCGTTGGATTATAAAAATAAGACAAGATTGAGGTAATTATTTCAAATTGATTTAGTATGTGATTTTTATATGGTTATTTTGAACCAAGGGATATGAAATGTTTGGAAATATGAGTTCAGTAGTATTAATAAACATGGATATTAAAGTGTAATTTTAGGTCCAGGAGAAACATATTTTTTCCTTGTTGATTAATTATGTTTGGTGCATATATTTTAATTATATTTTGGTTTATAATATAGTAAGTGATATTTTGAACAATTATTTAGGTACAGTAACTGTTAGAAATTTAACATGAATGTAGGGAAAGTTTTTTATCAAATCCTTTCATTTTTTGGGTTTTAAATTTTAACAATTATATTTTAAATAATTTTACCATTTATTCATTTATGGGATGATTTAATTAAAATTTGGGCAATATTTGTTTTGGTTTTAGACATTAATTTATTAATTTATTTTATTTTTTATTCATATTTGGTATTATGTTAATTTTTCAGGATGTTTTAATATAAATTAATGATGAATATATTATAATTAATGATGTATCTTATGATCCATCATTAACTTTATTTATATACTCCATGTGTGAAACATTCATCATGAATATTTATCCTTTGTAATATATGTTGATGAATATGAGTAGAATAAATTCAAACACCCCTGAAGGGTGAAATTATACCTTTTCATGGAAATAAATCAATTATGCATATTTTCCATGATTTTCTATTTCAATGGGAAAACTATTCCAAAAAACTCAACATAGAAGAAGATAAACCAAATAAATCTTATAAGGAAAATATCACTCAACTATTAAGATATAATTTTGGATATTAATTCAAAAATAACTATCTTATAATGATATATAAATTGTATTAGAAACATTTAAAAAAATAAAAAATAAAAATTTAGAGTTGTAACTTGAAAATTATTAATCAGTATAAAATCTAAAAATGAGAATATACATTTAAATGGAATATTAATTTTAATAAGAAAACTTTAAAAATATGAGGATGAAATTTATTAATGGAGGGAGAATGTAACACAACCATATTCATGAATGTATTGAAAAAAAGAAATAAAATAACATTAATTGTGAAAAAATATTCTAACAGAGTTTTTTTGTAAAATATTTATTTTATTGAAATTATTTCTTATAATAATAATATTGATATAATTTTCTGATGGAATGTAGGGGAATAAAAATTAGTAACAGTAAATAAATAATTTACCAGATATAGGGAACTTTTATTTAAATATTCATTACCAAAAAATATTTTATTTAATAAGAATTTATTATTATCTGTTATATAATTTTTCCATAAAAAAATTAATTTATTTTGATTTAATGAAGTTAATTTTTTGTAACAAACATTTCAAAATATATAGTTGTGAGTTTCAGGGATTTTTCTAAAAATTTTGGTTTTTGGTTGAATAATGAATACTCCATTTTTTACAAATATTTTCTTTTATAGTAAAGCATCATTATATTATAATGGAAAACGTTTTTGGACATATTTTGTTTAAAAGTTTATTTTATTCTGGGGTTATAATAAAACATTAAAATACATAATTTTGAATTTAGAATTCTATATTTTACATTTTAAAAACTGTGTGATGTTTTATGATAATAAAAAAAATAATTTAGACAATTTTTGTTAAATAATAATTCATACTGAAAAATTCATTTTTTGATTGGTTTTAATGTAAAATAAATCAATTTTTATTATTAATATACCACTAAATGTCAATTTTTTAACACTATGAAAGATTTAATTTTAAAATCATTTTTATTCATAAAATCTATATTCTATTTTTTTTTTCATTTTGCATAATTATATTAAAATTATTTTTATAACCTATTTAAATTCAATCATCCTAAATATTTTCCATGTTTGGAATCACTATATTCTAATATATTAATAAGTAATTTTTTGGATAATTAATAGTAATCAATGGTAAATGTTATCCACTATAGTAATTCCACAAAGGGTTTATAGCCGGTTAAAATAAATGATATGGAATATAATATTGAAAAATAATTTTTTAAATTAGATTTAATAGTTAAATTTATAAGAAGTCTAATATTACATTTAAATCTGTTATTTTTTTGTGCAACTTCGCCATGAATATTATTTTGTTTTTTTATGTTATGAGTTTTTACCAGAGTAACACACCCATAAATTATAAAAGTATCCCTTCACCCGTACACTAGTCCAGCCACATTAATTAATTCACCTAAAAATATAACATCCAACTTGGTGTGAAAATACATTATCATTTCCTAGAGGTTCTGGTCTCACCAGAAGGAAATTCCAAGAAGTCTTATAGAGATATCCGAAGGAGGATACCAAAAGAAATGATGATCGCCTTTACTAATTTATTTTAGGATTTATAAAAATAATATAACCCTAAAATATAATTTAAAAATACTAAAATTATAAAATAATAAATACTATTATAATAAATACATATATTTATTTATCAAACCTTATATAACACCTTTAGATCATTTATAAAAATAAAACGCCATTCATGTTTACGTGAAGACTACCACCTCCATGAATGATGTATTACATTTTTCATCACAATTTAACATGTCTTATTATAAAATATTAATTTAGTAAATAAATATGATATCTAGGACACAATTATTATTTTGGAATCAAAAATCACTATTTTATTTCATTCCCTCTAATCCATTTAATATTGAGAACATCACCAATGTGTACGTGAAGACCATCACCTCCATGAATGATGTATTTTATTTTTCATTTAGTCATTATAAAGGTGGTACTGAAAATGAATTTAGTGAATAAGTATTTTATTTATAACATTATTAATCTAGTATAAATTTTATATTTCTTTTAATATAACATTTTCTTACTCATTCAACCATTGCATTATGTTATTATTTTTTGGGAATTACCACCTACACGATCCTTGTTACATTATTTATGTTGTGAATGATTAAGTAATGTTATATATTGGTGATATTATTTTATTAATAATTAATTTATTTTGTTTTCAAAATTCTATAGTATGATTCACACCCTCCAAATGAGAATAAAAAAATCCAAAGTGGTAGTAATTTCATAATATGGGAATTACTTCCACTGCAATGAAAATGAAGAAGATGGTCGCCAAAATCATGTATATCATGTTATCCTCTATAAGACACATGATCAAATGACCATCCAATGTTCTTGAAACAGAACATGAAAAATGAATATTTTATATTGTATGGTATATCTTTTTTTACTCCTTGAAGAGTCCATAGACTCTACTAAAAGTGTCCTAGACTTTCCTTGATAATGCAGAGATAGTAAGATGAACTCCCCCATGCCATGGGACTTTTATAATGGAAGACACCTTCAAAAAAGTTAAAACTAATTGCTAAATAATAAGGAAAATATTCTAAAGTTGAGAACATTTTACAGTTGTAAACATCATGTGACATGTTTGAGAATTTTTTAAGACACTATAATCCCCTAGATAAATGTCTACGTCATTATATGAGAGACAACATGCATGTCACCCTCTTCAGATGAAGGGAATCATACATTTCTAAGAGGTATTGTGCTCCCACATCGTCTCTAAATACAAATAATAGGCGTTTTCCATAAAATTATCACGCATCACCAAATGTCTATTTCATGGTCATGTGATTCATCACCCATGGGGGTTATATTTTATTCAAAACTAATTTTAAAAGATCATGAAATTATAAATCTTTCGTAAAATCAAAAAGGGAAAATTGAAAAGGATGGAGCCTCTTGCGGTCGTAAATGTCCCTAGACACACCTAGGAAATTTTTGAGACACCTCAAAAGCCCTTCAATATGAGGGATTGATATCAAGAAGGTCCCATATATAACCAAAGTTGTTTTGGGGAAGACTCCAGAATAGTCACATGAGATAACACGAAATACATTCAGTAGGCATCCTTATTTATCAAAGCCCTTAAAAATTTTTCCATATCTTTTAAAAACCCACTTTCCATGTTAACATGATTAAGAAAGACCCATTTAATTGGATAAAATATAACAAATATGGTACTGTTGGGATTGTAATGTGGTTACTGAAAATCATTTGATTCCCCTAGAATAACACAAATCCAAATATCATGAAAAACATGACATCATACCCTTCAACTAACTCAAACATGAAAAATCATGATACGCTCCACACAAAGTGGCCAATAATTGGGGACGGTTGGCCTATAAATCCCACAACCCAACATCAAAAAATGTGTCACTAAATCATCACACCATCACACCCAGGAATTATTGTGAACTTTATGGAACATTTGATCTCATAATTGGGAAGGTTTTTATCACACAAATGCTGTGTACCACCACGAATGATCATTGGATGCACAAAGGGACTTTACGTGATCACTCATAAATCATGTGAAAGAATTATGACGAGCTATTAGAAGGACATCCAACATTCCTGATTAGTCATTTGGGAATTAAAAAAAAACTAACATTGAAACATATCTATGGAATATATAGTAAATGATTTTAATAAAGACTAATGATATGAGGTAAATATGAGAAGAACACATATTTTTACCCTCATATGCTTCAAATGAACCACCCATTCCATGATACAACAATTAGACATGTGAACCAGATAACATGATGCTCAGGTGCTATTTTATTTGGATCATGTGAAATACCATGGACATGTCAAAATAATTAATACAACACCCCTCAATCATTCCACCCAAGTCTCTTAAAACCATCTTAGATTTTCATCTAGACCTTGTGATATCCTCTATACATTTCATTAAAATCATACATTGTAATAAATGAATCTCATATAAGTCTTACGATGGAATTAGGACATGTCAAATGGATCTTGTGATGTCCTCCACACAAGCTATCCAGATCATTCCACATTATCCAGTCGTGTCATATTGATTACACCATGACACCTGGAAAGGTTATCCAAGAAAAGAAGAACCCTCCAAACAATTCATATTAACTCTCATAAAAACCTCAAATTGTGTCATCCAGCTTTCACGATGAAACCAGGGAAAATTAGTTAGATCATGTGATTCCCTCCAAGAATTGCAGTCGAGATCTTGTGAAGGATTCTATGATTACATATAGTATTCATATGATTTCCTTTGAAATATCTATCCTCAGTTATGAAATATCCTCTAGGAATTCAATTCTGATTATATGAAATACATTGGACAACTAAACTGGATCATGTGATTATATTTGGACGTGTCTACAAAAAACCCTCTAACATGTCAAATAGACAATCCATGAATTTCATGTGGACAATCAACCCATGTCAGAAAGACAAGAAGACCCAACCAAGCTAGAATCCCCTAATATGATAACCATTTCCATCCGTACTGTGTCAGAAAAGATATAGATTTAACTATGATAACTCATATTCTTACCATAACCAAGATACGTAGGTTTTATTCCTAAGGCTCAAGCTTCGTATTAAATATCAAAAGGGTCATCCCCCCCTATAACCCCAATATCAACATTAAATGACACTTATTACATGTTATCATTTGTTTACCTCACTATGAATAGCTCAAGTGGGATTATTTAGTTAAATTGGTCATACTATTCACATCAAAAACCGTTATCTAGAAGGGAAACCTCGTTGTGTAATCTTCTTCTAGTGACATAATATCACTTGTCCTCCATCATAAGGGAAACCATAGTGTGTCATCTTCATCTCAACTAAACTATAAGGAATCTAATTCATATGATAACAAAGATAAATAGGATGTATTCTTATTATTTCGGTTCAAATATAAACTTACCTCAATCAATGTCCACCCTTGTCTCTAACTTTCTAACCATCAGGATGCTGACTCTTCTTGTCACGAACCAGCCCGAGTCGACCCTGAACCGGTCACCCAGGCCACCCCATGGTCCCATTTCCAGTTTTAATAAAATAATTAGTTTCATTTATATCTTTTTCATTTTTTAATATTTTTAGTTTCTTCCACCTCCCCCTAGAATCCAATAACCCTATCCCAACCCTCATAATCGATTTTACCTCTTTGGAGCTCATATGGGTCGCAGATTATGGTGAAAATTCCACGAAACCTCAAATCATCCAGAATTGAGAAGGTAAATTTTATCAATCATAAATCAATCAATTAGTACTATTTTGGACACCAATATTCCTTCCCTGGTTCTTCCAGACCTTAGGAGTGTATCCAAGAAGTTTCAAGCCATTCCATTCTCTATAGGGTTGCAGATCTAATGGAAGACGAAGAGTTTTCTAGGGTGAAAGGTGAGATTCCTTCTCCTTTCTCCTTCCTCTTCCCCCTCCTTTCATTATTTCGTGGATTTATTTTATCCCCTAGTATTGATCGACCTAGGGTTTTGTTATACCATGTTTTTTGATGGGGTTTCTGTTTGTTTAGGTCTGGTATTTATAGTTTTATGGTTTATAAACCCGTGACGGGTGATTTCGGGTGTGCGTTTCAATTACGCCAAAGATTAGAGGTAGGATATCCCTTGAACATGCTTTTATCATTCAAGTTTCATCATTTTAATATTTTCATAAACTGATAAAAATGTTCATTATTGTTTTTAAGCCTTTGGATAATTTTCTTGGTGTCCAAAGTGGTTGTTTAATCATTGTTTTGTGAAAGGTAGTGTTGTTTTGTCATGAAAGTGCTCAAAAAGTGTCTGTTTAAATGTTCCGTTATCTTTTGCAAATATTTTGTGAGGTTTATAATCTGGTTTATGGTATTTTTAACATGTTACAGTATCTTGAATGAAAATATGGCATTCAGTTGGTGTTTTTTTCCTTTTCATGTACTTAAAATAAATTGTTTTGTTTAAAAAGGGCATGTCATGTGTTCGGTAAATTGCCCGGTTGGCTTTTATGTGTGATGTGTGATTTAAAAGTTATTTGTTTGGATTTATAAAGGAATTGGAAGAATGATAAATTCTATTTTTGGGTACTTATATGGATTTACAATTTGGATTTGTTTTTACAAACAAGTGGGTTTTGATTTACAACATATTTTGGCCCGAGTTGCACAAAAATTAACCGTTTCACATATTTATGAAAATGGCTGTGTTTTAAATATGTAACCTGAGTATTATAAGAGATTTATGAATGTGGTTTGCTTCTGTAAATGGTGTTTATACATATCCTTAATAAAATTAAAATGCATACCTTCGTCAATGTTTAGTTTTGAGAAAATGTTTAAAGGCCCGTTTGGCATTTCCGAGAAATGAAAGAGTGTTTTACTTGTATATAACAAGTTATGCATTTGGGATTGTTTTATGGTCCATTAAATGAATTTATTAAATGTTTATTGGGATGAAAAATATGATTTGGTTTGGTGTTTATGTGTTTTTATAATTGAAATAGTGTTTTTGAAAGAGTTTTATGTGAAAAGCCTCAATACACTTCATGAAATTGTTTTACCAAAATATTTAGTGGTTTGTTGATTAGTGTAAGAAATGTGAAGAATGATTATGGTCTATTTGTGTTTTTATGGTTTTGTAATGGAATTTGGATGTGAAATGTGTATTTTATAATATGTGTAACTTGATTGAGCACTAAAGTGAATCCTGGGTATCTAGGTGGGCGGACGTGTACTAGTATGCTAGTGATTCTGTAGGGGTTGGCCTCTGTTTCACGTAGAAAGTTTGATGATGAAAACACTAACTAAAATATGATGATGATGATTATTGGGGACCACTAGGTTATGGGTATTTTTCTCTACTAGTGTCTCGTACACGAGAACAGATATTTATTATGGTTACTTTCACTGAGATACGTGGTACCTGGGGCTCACAACTAACTAGTGCCTAGGGGTATTCCCGTGACTAATGCTCATTAGATATTTTGTACTCACCATCAACATATGGTGTGTTTGGTTGGTAAATTAAGTAGTATGTATTATTTGTTTAAAAGTTAAAATTATTTAAAGCAGCCCTCTTGAAAACTATTTTCATTTTGAAGTTTCACCTCTTTGATAGAAATTGTTACTTGTATTGTTTTTTTTAAACATGCATGTTTTTGTCTGATAATTATTATAGCATGGAACCTCATTTGAAAACCATAATTTCATATCTTTAATTTAAAACTATAAATTGATGTTTCTTTCATTTTAAAGTAATGTGCATTGGGAATAGAATATCGGGCTAACCTACTCAGTTTTAATACTCACGCCTATAGTCTTCTTCTTTTTTTATACCTTGTGCAGGTTTCGTAATTAGTTCGATCACCTTGGGAGAAATTTGATCATTGTTTTGGAGAGTGACCAGAAGTGTCACATGGATTTAGTTGGTCATCGGGATTGTTCAGTTGATTTGTTGGTTTTTTTCTACTTTTAGATTCTTGTACAAATAATATTTAGTTCAATTTTTATATAAATTCATTTTGGGCTATCCATTTATTTCCGCTGTTTGTTTGATTGTTTATATATGGGCGAAATCATTCCCTTGTGTACTCTATTGATGCCCTTGGTTCTTGTCACCATCCCGAGAGGATCGGGAACGCCTCTCGGGACTTGTCGCGGGCTGGCCTGGGTGACCGGTTTAGGGTTGACTCGGGCTAGTTCGTGACACAATGGTATCAGAGGAGGTCGGCTCTTAACAGACCTTTCTTTTTAGAGCTCCCTTGTTATTTTGGGGATGTCAAGGTAGATGGATTAGGATTGTGGGGACTTGAGGGGTAAGTTCAAGAAGAGCATCACAAACTCTTTCTTGTTCTAATCCTCAGGTTTCTATGCGAAGTCCAGTTTTATTAGTGTCCTTTGTTCTAGTTGATTTTTTGGTGTTGGGATATGATAAGGGGAGTCTGACTAAGGGCCTCCATGAGCTCACAGGGCCTGTCAAGCCATGTGAAGTTGGGGAATGGTCCTAATAAGTCTCTCTGTGTTGGTGTTGTGTTTGGCATATGGCTGCCAACCATATGGTCAAGTCACCCATCGACACTAGTCCCCATTTTTTGGGTCTCTTGAACCTTTCTTTAATTCTGAATATTTGTTTTTAAAATCCTTGTGTGAGAATTGTGGAAATGGGTTTTAAAAGAAGGATTAGATTTTGAAAAGTGAAAAATGGGGTTTTGAAAAATTAAATATAAGAATGGTTTTGGAAGGTTGTGTTTTTTTTAAAAAAATGGAGGGAAGTTGAAATGATTTAAAGGGATTGGATTATCCATAATCTAAACTTGTGGTTTGTTGAAATAAAATGTTTTGAAATTGTGATTCATTTTAAGGTGATTCTGGATATTTGTTTTAAATGGGGTATTTTGGGATGTTAAAATGTTTTTGAATCGGATAAATTAGTTTTGGAAATTATTTTTGATCGGTTGGTGTTTTAATAGAAACGTTATTGGTCTCAATGTACCTCAGATTATGAAAATATAAATTGCTGATTTTTTTAAAAAAATAACGGGAAGGATTTGTTTGGAGTGGATTGGTTATTAAAAAAAAATTTAAAAATTAAAAGGGGTAGGTATTTAAGAAAATGGTTCTTAATTAATTGTGGTTTTATTTGTGAAATATGAAAATGTTTTTTTTGACTTGGGGGTTGGTGTTCCTTATGATGGTAATTTTTTTAATGATGTTGTTTTGTTTTAGCCTTTGGTGTTTTCATGGGTGCTCACATGCATGGATTTATTTATATCTAGAAGTATGGCCTATATGGTATGGTGGTTGGGTTCATAGGGTGGCATGGAAATCTGCATGTGGGTGAGACTTGATGAAACACCATTGGTAAATGTTGAAGCCCACCATGTTAGTTTGTTTTTTTCAAAATTGTTTTGAGCTCAAAATTGTGGTTTTTTTTAAAAAACCAATGGTTATGTGGCTTGATTTTTCTATGTCGTAGAAGAGTTTTTTTGGTTAGCTCCCATGTGATCTATAATTCATACTCTTGTTCTATCTAGAGATGAGATCTTGTTGGTGGCTCGGTTTTGGAGTAATTTTCCTTAAGTTTCTAAAGATGTTTTTGATGTTGTGATTGGGCCATGTATAGTTCTCTATTGTAAATATTTCCTACTGATCAACCTAAGGATTCCTTTCAAATTTTAAATCCACCTCTTTTGATGATTCCTCGACCTATTTGTTGGAATAGAGAGCTGTTTGGGATCTATTAAAAGTGCTTCTAGTTCGTGATAATTCTTTTGGATAGAGCAGTTGTGTTCGGTGATGTTGATGTGTTTCGTCATATTCCTTGTCCATTCTGCCCCTCGTTTGGAGTGAGATAGAATTTTGATATGTATATATGTGTTCCTATTTATATGAAGGTTTATTTGGTGATATTTTGAGGTTTTTTTTGAGTGGTGTGATTCTTATCACCTGACTGCGGTGCAGCAAATGCTTCAAGAATTAGGGCTCCAGCCATAGGCATCAGAGTGAAGCTTTTCACGCAGTCAAAAAAAATCGACAGAGGTGTGGAGTGCTCGATTAGGATCCTTACTCCACTGTTTTGGTAAGTTAGTTTCTATTTCAATGTTTTGGTTCCTCATTTATGTGAATTTCCCTTTGTCGCAACAAGCGTGGTGGACTTAACCCCTCACACAGTGTCTATGGTTATTCCTTCATGGATGTGGGTTTTCAATCAATGTCCCTGTGTAGACCGCCTGTAAAAATCAGGTGCAGTATTGCTATTAAATATTCATAGGTTGAGGGTTTTGGGTAGTTTATTTGTTTCTTTTGTGGTTTCAGTGGACAAATTATTGGGTCCCCTTCCCTCCCATCCCCAAGTGGAGGGGGTCCAGATTTGTGCTGAATGTGTTGGCCAAGTTCTTGTCTCCTCCGTTCGGGAGTGGGTGGTTTATATGTTCATGTTGTAACCCTATTAACTTGGTATAGTAGGTTTTTTTATGAGGTTTTTTTGGGATTTTGTGAGTGAGGCCCAATTCTATCTCATCTTTAATTCTTGTCTGTTCGTTGCTAGTTGGTTTCTAATGGTGGGGAGACCCACCATGGGTCTCCTGGATTTTCATCCTAAGAACATTTCTAGTGCTAGATGATTCTTAATGGTGGGGAGTACATTCTGGACTCCCCTGGAATATTTGGTTTTTGTGAGTTCTCTTTGGTTTGGGTGATGGTTGGGTTCATTGAGAGGAGGCTCAACAATCGGGTTCTTGGCTTGGTTGTGGAGGTGGTGGCTTCATCTTTTTGTTGATTCTCCAAACATGGTTGTGAGTTGTGTTTTCTGTGGGAAAGAGTATTAAGTTGAATTGTTGGTGATTGATATTTCATTATCTTCAGAGGCTGGATTATGTTGTTATATAATCCTTAGGTTTTGTTTGTTTTAAGCCGGAAAATGTTATGGCTTTCCGGGGGCGGAAAGCATTAATGGTGGGGAGAATTATCACACACGGTTTTTTTGTCTTTGTATTGATCCGGCCCATTTGAAATCCTGATCATGATCATGGGTATTTGGTGAGATTAATCCTGAGTGTTGAAGTATCATATATGTCCAACCACCCTAATTTGGGGATCCTCATTGTTTGATAAGTAGTTTTTGAAGAAAGGGTGGTTACTTCATGAATTGGGCCAACTGTGATCCCATTCCCAGTTTTAAAAACTGGATTTGTTTATTTTATAACTCTTTTGTTTTTCATCATTTTTCACCCATTCAACTTCCCACTTGTCCTATACTGATATATTAAAATTTATTTATCCTTTTGGACCCATTATAAATTCATAAGCTAGGTGAATTTGGGTTACTCATTTAGGTATTGGGCCAGCCCATGGGCCCATTTCCTGTTTTAATAAAATAATTAGTTTCATTTATATCTTTTTAATTTTTTAATATTTTTCGGTTATTCCACCTCCCCCTCGAATCCAATAACCCTATCCCAACCCTCATAATCGATTTTACCTCTTTGGAGCTCATATGGGTTGCGGATTAGGGCGAATATTCCAAGAAACCTCAAATCGTCCAGAATTGAAAAGGTAACTTTTATCAATCAAAAATCAATCAATTCGTACTATTTTGGACACCAATATTCCTTCCCTGGTTCGTCCAGACTTTAGGAGTGTATCAAAGAAGTTTCAATCCATTCTATTCTCTATAGGGTTGCATATCTAATGGAAGACGAAGAGTTTTCTAGGGTGAAAGGTGAGATTCCTTCTCCTTTCTCCTTCCTCTTCCCCCTCCTTTCATTATTTCGTGGATTTATTTTATCCCCTAGTATTGATCGACCTAGGGTTTTGTTATACCATGTTCTTTTATGGGGTTTATGTTTGTTTAGGTCTGGTCTTTATAGTTTTATGGTTTATAAACCCGCGACGGGTGATTTCGGGTGTGCGTTTCAATTATGCCAAAGATTTGAGGTAGGATATCCCTTGCACATGCCTTTATCATTAAAGTTTCATCATTTTAATATTTTCCTAAACTGATATAAATGTTCATTATTTTTTTTAAGCCTTTGTATAATTTTCTTGGTGTCCAAAGTGGTTGTTTAATCACTGTTTTGTGAAAGGTAGTGTTGTTTTTCCATGAAAGTGCTCAACAAGTGTTTGTTTAAATGTTCCATTATCTTTTGAAAATATTTTTTGAGGTTTATAATCTAGTTTATGGTATTTTTAACATGTTAAAGTATCTTGAATGAAAATATGGCATTAAATTTGTTTTTTTATTCCATTTCATGTACTTAAAATAAATTGTTTTGTTTTAAAAGGGCATGTCATGTGTTCGGTAAATTGCCCGGTTGGCTTTTACGTGTGATGTGTGATTTAAAAGTTATTTGTTTGGATTTATAAAGGAATTGGAAGAATGATAAATGGTATTTTTGGGTACTTATATGGATTTCCAATTTGGATTTGTTTTTACAAACAAGTGGGTTTTGATTTACAACATAATTTGGCCCGAGTTGCCCAAAAATGGACCGTTTCACATCTTTATGAAAATGGTTGTGTTTTGAATATGTAACATGAGTATTATAAGAGATTAATGAATGTGATTTTCTTCTATAAATGGTGTTTCTACATATCCTTAATAAAATTAAAATTCATACCTTCATCAAAGGTTAGTTTTGAGAAAATGTTTAAAGGCCTATTTGGCATTTCCTAGAAATGAAGGAGTGTTTTACTTGTATATAACAAGTTGTGCAATTGGGATTGTTTTATGGTCCATTAGATGATTTTATTAAATGTTTATTGGGATGAAAAATATGATTTGGTTTGGTTTTTATGTGTTTTTATAATTTAAATAGTGTTTTGGAAAGAGTTTTATGTGCAAAGCCTCAATACACTTCCTGAAATTGTTTTACCAAAATATTTAGCGGTTTGTGGATTAGTGTAAGAAATGTGAAGAAAGATTATGGTCTGTTTCTGTTTTTATGGTTTTGGAATGGAATTTAGATGTGAAATGTGTATTTGATAATATGTGTAACTTTATTGAGCACTAAAGGGAATCCTGTGTATCTAGGTGGGCAGACGTGTACTAAATATGCTAGTGATTCTGTGGGGGTTGGCCTCTATTTCACATAGCAAGTTTGACGATGACAACACTAACTAAACTATGATTATGATGATGATTGGGGACCACTAGGTTTTGGGTATGTTCCCTACTAGTGGCTCATGCACGAGAATGAATATTTATTATGATTACATTCACCGAGATACGAGGTACCTGGGGCTCACAACTAACTAGTGCCTAGGGGTATTCCCATGACTTGTGCTCATTGGCTATTTTGTACTCACCATCGGCATATGGTGTGTTTGGTTGGTAAATTCAGTATTATCTATTATTTATTTAAAAGTTAAAATTCTTTAAAGCAGCCCCCTTGAAAACTATTTTCATTTTGAAGTTGCACCTCTTTGAAAGGAATTGTTACTTGCATTTTTTTATTAAACATGCATGTTTTTGTCTGATAATTATTATAGCATGGAACCTCATTTGAAAACCATACTTTCATATCATTAATTTAAAACTATAAATTGATGTTTATTTTCTTTTATTTTAAAGGAATGTGCATTGGGAATATAATATCGGGCTAACCTACTGAGTTTTAATACTCACGCCTATAGTCTTCTTCTTTTTTTAGACCTTGTGAAGGTTTCATCATTAGTTAGATCACCTTGGGAGACATTTGATCATTGTTTTGGAGAGTGACCAAAAGTGTCACATGGATTTAGTTGGTCATAGGGATTGTTCAGTTGAGTTTTTGGTTTTTTCTACTTTTAGTTTCTTGTACAAATAATATTTAGTTCAATTTTTATATAAATTAATTTTGGGCTTTCTGTTTATTTCCACTGTTTGTTTGATTGTTTATATATGGGAGAAATCATTCCCTTGTGTACTCTATTGATTCCCTTGGTGCTTGTCACCATCCCAAGAGGATCGAGAACAACTCTTGGGACTTGTCGCGGGCTGGATTGGGTGACCGGTTCAAGGTCGACTCGGGCTGGTTCGTGACACTTCTAATGGTTGATCGTAATTCCTCATCCACCATTGGATTGAGATGTTAATTTAATTTTAATGAATTTGATTCCTATTGTAACAAAGTTATCTAAGAAGCTTTCATAAAGCCTGATATATATATATATATATTAAGTACCCAATGGGTTATACTCGCATGTAATCTGTACACCCGTATATAATAAGGATGATTACATAATATTCCTTATTTATCAGAACGAGAATAGCTCATGTGAACAAAGAAAGTTAAAATAAATACATCATTTCTATCATTAATGTCTAATGGGAAAATAAGACTCAATGTGTAAGCCTCAATCAGTAGCATGTTATAACCTCCCACCATACAAGGGTATCTACCTTGTGGAAAGTCATAAGTGAAAGATCGAATAATGATAAATTTGTTTCCTTCCATAACTACGGTACATTGGACACATTTTTATGTTGCGAGCATACATAAATGGTGTCTATGTACCTATATAAATTCCAATTATTGATGAAATTAAATGACATGGTTCTAAAGAACTACATGGGTTTTGATTCAGGCTATAAAAAGGATACGTAGGATGCCTCATAATGGATCAATCCTATCCTTTTTCATATTATTCACCTCCATGTATTAAAGAAAATTCCATAGATCCTAGTTATATGGGTTAAACATATAGGTATATGCACCAAAATAGGAAATTTATGAATAAATTATGATATATACAAATGAAAAAACTAATAAGATCCCCTTATTTTACACATAAAATGGTTAATCCTATGGTTAGTTTCTTAGGGCTAGTGGTATCATATCAGTATTAGGAAGTGATTAATGAACAGATATTATATTCATAAAAGAGTCCCATAGTACATCACAGTTACCCAAAAGGGGTGTTATGAGCCTAACCCCCATCCTCTTAGCCAATGTGAGATCCTAAGCATCTATGGGACTAAAACCCCAACAGATCTCTTGCCTTTAAAAACACGTTGGCACCTAGTTATGGATTGGGGAAATATTAAACTTTTTTATGAATGTTTAAAAATGGTGAACCCAACTTGAAATATTTCATAAAACATTAAACCCATCACAATCTAATCCTCGATAAAAATTCATTCTTGACATTCAAGAAAAACCAAATTATTGAACTCGATATGACATCATTCTACTATAGAATATCCATAAAAATAAAAAATGATATAATAACCAATTCTCATTAGACCATTCCCCATCTCTTGGGTGGTAGTTTTTGTTTCTACACACACACAAACACACATATATATATGTTAGAAGAATCAATTATTTTTATGAAATGAAAACATATAAAAATTGAATTTTAAATATTCCATGTGAATCATCTCAATATATTCAATGAAATACAAAAGGAACACCCTAATAAATTAAATTAAATATGTAAAATTATTATTAACATTCTAGATATAATGAAACCATGATCACACTATAAGCACCAAAACCACATAATCAAATCATTCATGGGAAACCAAAAAATTAGCACATAAACATTGATTTTATCAAATAATTATTTCTATACAGGGAATATGAAATTAAATGTGTACATTATACTATTATATAAGAAAAAAATATTATTCTTGTTATAGATAAATAGAAAATACAAATTTAATATACATGGATATTAGGTTATATCCCACTTATCATAAAACCAAGGTAAGGGTTTCAATTCCATAGACTTAATTTTTAAATTAATTTTTCAATTAAATGCCTATTTAAAATTTATAGTGTTAAAAATATTCTATCATAAAGAATATTATATAATATTATTTTATTTTCTACTTAATGTTCAATTGTTGAATTTCTTTTCATTTATGTTTTATAAGATCTATAAGGGTTATTGATCTCAATTTTTATTTTATAAGACATGTTTCATGTTGTGATCCAAAATTTATTTTATGTGGTGTATATACTACCCCATAAATATATTTTGACATATTATTTCATATAGGTGGTATTATTTATATAATTATATCATGATCTATATTTTGATAGATATTAATTATAATGTTACCAAATTTACATGGGTTTATTTTACAATCACACTTTTATTGGGATTGTTTTTGTTTCAATTTTTGTTATGTCAAATTATATATAATTAATATCCAAAACCCATATATTTTATTATTCTATATTATTTTTTTTCGTTTATTATTTACATTTTAATCCTCCTCATCAATCAAATAAAAAAGTAATTTTTATATACTTTACCAACCATATTTACCCAATTTGACTTTAATATTTCACAAACATATCTATATTATATATTTTGTTTCCAATTAAAAAATTATATACATAAATGATTGAATATGTAAAATTTATTTTATATTTCACATTATATTAAATTATTTTTAAGAAACATTTTGATCATTTTTAAAATAATATATTTTTTACTTTTTACAAATGGTTGGGAAGAATTTGTTTTGAATGATTTAAATCTATTTTATAAATGAAATAACATTACTAAACTAATTCAATTGATAATTAATTAATAGTACCATTATGTTCCAGAATTTTTATGTTTTATAAATAAATTATTATGGATAAATTATTTTTAGTTTATACAGTTCATTATAATTATATTCATTATGACTCTTCATGTCCCATTTGACTTCATTTTCTCTTTCTTGTCTTGGTACTTTATTATCATGGATGTATTATGTATTAATTTTAGTATGGTGTTAATTGTATAATCATTAATTTATATAGTGTGAAACCTCTATATGATATGAATCAGATTATATGGTGTTCATCAAGAAATATTGTTCAGTAATT
Organism: Viscum album; assembly: GCA_963277665.1. Lineage (NCBI taxonomy): Eukaryota > Viridiplantae > Streptophyta > Magnoliopsida > Santalales > Viscaceae > Viscum > Viscum album. Next base: position 407,184,623 of record OY728150.1, on the reverse strand, counting down.
AAGTATGAAAATATTGATAATATAAATTTATGTTATTTCTATATGAAAATTATTGATTATTAAGGTAGATAGATTATATACTATGAAAATATTATAATTCCATTTACATTATTCAATATGTTTATGAATTGATTGATTATGAATATTGTTTATTTATTTTAAATAATAGACGTAATAAACAAGTTTAGCTGACAGTTGGTGATGGAAATTACTTAGCAACTTGATGCATTAGGTGGTTCACACGAGACAACCCATAATTGGTATCAATTGGTGAATTCAAACCAATAAATTAATAATATATTGGTTAAAATTCCATAATGGAATTTATTATATGTTTGTTGATATGCGTTAACGGTATATAAGATGTCTTGGATAAGGTCTTTGACACAAGGTAATATGTTTTTTTGTTGAGAGAAGTTAATCATATGATTATGATGTCTAATATTATTTGTTTCATCACCATGTAAATATTTATTTTATTATAAGTAATTTTTTAAGTTGTAATGTTATAAATGTAAATATTTTATTCTCATATAAAAAATCTATATTTAATTATTTGATTAAAATTTACTTCTCCCATATTATGCTTATTTTATTTCTCTATGATATATTCCATTTTAAACTGCACTTACTAGGTTATTTAGCTCACCCTTTTTATAATTCCATTTACACATGTTTTTTAAGAAGTGAAATACATGTGAGTTAATTAGAATGTCATCATGTGTGATTAATTTTATGTAGGATTTTAAAAATTTACAATATAATAAGATAATCTGTGTAAAATGGAAATTTTTTCAAATTGATGTGAATGACATGGGTTTTTTTAAGTAAAGTAACTTTATAATACACTAACCATATAAAACTAAAATTGTTTTCAGTATTAAAATGAATCAACAATTTCATTGACTATTTTTATTATGGACAGTAAACATTGTCCCTCTTAATTTGGCATAAAATATAGTATGTAAACAATATATTTCCCCCCCATATTATAGTGTATGGGTATTGGATGTCTTAAGGTTGGTAGGGATTTATTTTTATTCTAATTATATGTAATTTATTTGAGAAAACTAGAAAATAATATATCCTTAAATATATTTCTTGATTCAATAATGAATAATTATTTTGTTTTTTTAAGATAGTATTTTTTATAATGTAATGGAAACCAATTTAATCTTTACTAAAAATTAACTTTCTCTCAAAGTGTGTAATTTGGATTTATAAATGTTTTATGGGTCCCCACTTCACATTAAGTGGCTCTAATAATAGTAAATATAATATTTAGTAATAGATACTCAATATTTCTTTTTTTTCTTCACCCTCTATGTCTCTCACTATTTGGGGTACTAATGGGAATTTTATTATATTTTTTTAGATTATATCATCTCTAGTCTAATACTATAGAGGTGTCAATTCTAATAAGTGTGAAACCATACTCTTATAATAATATAACATGTTGAAGTATATTTATAAACATTCATCGTTTTTATATTAATTTCTTTCAACATATGTTTAATGAATATAAAATTATATAAATTCAATTGGGGAAATAGAATCCTTGGTAAGATATGTTGGTATGTTTATATATGTAAAATTGATTTTATTGTTAAATAATTTAATTTATTAAAACATAGGATTATTGAAATGTATCATTTTCATAGGAATAACCCAAGAACCATATTGTACTCATTTTAAAATTTTGATACAACTATCAATTTTATTAATTATGAGTGTCAATATAACTCTAATTTTAACATTTAATATAATAATTGTGATATATATTATTTATATATCACTATTTATATTGGATTACTAATTATAGAGACTAGAAAATTTATTATGATGATGAGAGTGGTTTTTTCACCTTTGTTGGATGGATAATGATAATTTTATAAATGTATGTCTCAATATAATAGTGGTGATCATATTGAAGATCCCATTGAATGAGTAGTATTTATTTTTAGAGATTCAATAACTATTTTTTGTAATGATGTGAATAATGTATTTAATATAAAATACAACCAAATTAGGTGTTCAAGACTGAGATCATCAACTCATTGTAGTGAAATTTCTATAGGGATGTTGATGAAAATAGTGTCTCAATTGAGAGAAAAACATTTGAGAGGAATATTTTGAGAGTTAAACCATGATTCATTCATGGTGGTTGTATTATTATTTATTCTAATTGATAAGAGAAACATCATGATTATAAACCACTATATTCAAGACAGCAGTATTATGGAATTAATATAAACCATAATAATGTAGTTATATCGCAAGTCTTTAGTATGTCATTTGACTTCGAGATGTCATATATCTACATTTATAGTCTTTGAGATGATTATATAGATATATTGGAGATTTAAATATTAAATTATTTAGTGTAAGTATGTGTCATAAATCACATACCTTTAATGATTATCATTACTCATCAATATTGTATGAAATTAAAACATAGTTGAATTCATTATATGCTAAGATATCTGAAAATGTTTAGGTAAGATCCACAATATAAGAATCTGGTACATATGGAAAAGGTTCAGGATTCCATGAACATGGATATTTAGATTAATTTAATGAATTATATTTCTTTTTGAATTAATATTATAGAATAATATGAGTGTTTAATAATTTTACAAGGATGATCTTGAATAAAATTAAATTGAAATTTAATGATAATAAATGAAATATCAACTGATCAATTGAACTTATAATATTTCACCTTCGACCATAGATCACAGTGATTTCATATTCTAGATATGGAGGATAATCTTTGTGTGAAATATTTTATGATTGTGAATGTGTATGAATCAAAGAATAAAATAAAGGTGGAATTATAGAAATTTACAAAAACAATGCCATAATTATTAAGATCCTAATAGATTATTGTACTAAAAGGTGTGATAGAGTCTTGATTTGGGGGACCACTAATAATAGAAGATGTCCTGTATCTTAGAGTATTTATATAGTTTAATATTTATATTTTTCAATATATATAGAGAAATTGTTTTGAGACCAAAATTTTTTATCATTATTTTCTCCTCCTAATGATCCTGAAAGACATGTACATTAGTGCACCAAATCTTATACCCAGGAGAAGGAAGATCATCACAAAGATTTTTAGAATAGTACTATAAGAATAATGACATAGTTATATAATTGGATCAATCAATAATACATTGATTATAACTTGATAATCTAACTAGTTACTAATGAGGATAGAAATTGTGGTGTCTAATAGATTGTAAGAAAGAATTGTGATTACGGTGTGTAACAAGTTCCCAGATAAATATAGTTTTGGTTTATAACAAACTAATTTTATAAAAAATTGTTACTATATTAAAAAAATCCTTATTATCATGTATAACCAATATTAAAAGGAGTTTTTAGTTATAAAACCCTATAATTTTCTCTCTTTTATTACTATTTCACAAGATGTGAGGTTGTGATATAATATCTGAATGATAAATAAATTTCCAACATTTATATATTAAAACTAATAGTTTAATAATTTTCAAAATAATACCACTAACCCCCTAATATGGTCATTCCATACTTGGGAATTTTATTTGGTATTTGAGAAATTGTTCCCTTTAAACCCCTAAAAAATACTCCTGATATGGGAAATTAATATTCCATGAATATTTTGGTTATTACTAATTTCTATAAAAACTTGTATCATATATGGAAGAATATTATTCTAACCCACCACCTATCAATTGTCTTTAAAGTGAGAGAATATACTATTATGGGTTTTGTAATGATTATTTAATGTGATACAATGAATCAAAAAGATAAGTGGAATATGGAGTTAGATTGCAAGCATCATAAAGTAATATTAATTATTTGGGTTTTAAAATTAATATACTGATTTTATGGTTATTCAAACTAAAAATGATAACTATTTAAAATGAAAATTCAATGTAAAAAATCCATGATACATGTTTTGAAGAGAAAATTTAATCACTTAAAAATCATTGGTGATGAGACCATTGGTGACTAATTTAAACTATCCAATGAGGTGGGGAGAAACATTTGGATTTTGAGTTAGATGACAGATTAAATATACATTATTAATAAATAGATAAGTTATTTATCATATCTATTTTATTCAAAAATATTATCCCATAAAGAAATATATGATTTTATACAAGATAAGTTACATAATTTACTCATTTATTATATGATGAGGAAAAATCTATCATTTAGTTTTAAATAAAAATATGAATAAAATTATGGGACCCTGAGAGAAGGTAAAATAATTGAATATGGGGATATATTATAAAATTATTCTTATGAATATGGATATGATGATATTAGATAAATATGTATCCTTTTATGAAGAGGATTGAAAAACCGTTATTGGAAAGGGAAAATGTAAAATATCACTAATGTGATTGAATTGTGATCACATTGAGAACCTTTCATGTGATTTTATGAAGAATATGTCAAATGAATTTGAATTTTATGGGGTACGATTAGAAACTTTTAAATATAAAAAGAAAAAGTTCATAAATAATAATTCTAGAATAAGGAAGATAATTTTTATGACAAAACATAATAAATCAGGTTCATCATCATGTATCCCTTCTAATAATGAGTTTAATTTTTTTAATGGATATGAAATTGGATTTTATTCATCAAATATTAATTATTTTTGGGAGAAAGTAATGATAATAAAATGTATACTGATTTAATATTAGGAATAATATATATAGAATAATATAACACTCAATAATGAAAAGATAAAAATGGATAAATAAAATATAAATTTTTTGTAAAAAAGAATGAATAATATATAAAATTAAAAACACATTTTTTATAATAGAAAGAATAGTAGAATAATTTTGATTGAACATGAGAATATTGTAAGTAATATTTAATAAATTATGGTTACAAGAGAAGAAGAACTAATATAGAAAAAATCCACCTGTCACTTAGTCTACATTGAGGTAAATAGAATCATAAAACCCTTTAATAGTTATATTAATATCAAAGGTGAAACATATAAAGCTGGTGATATGATTTGTTTAGGGTAAAAATATTATTCATCTCTTAATAAGTTTTTATATAGATAAAATATTTATAATACGTATAGTATGAAAAGAAAACACGAGGTGGTTTAGAACAAAAAAACTAATATGAAATATCCACATAAATGGAATGGAATAATATTATAATGATATCACTGATCCCTATGAAAAATAATTCCCAAAATAAAGAAATAAAATATGAAATATGGATATATATTATATCGTGTTAGAATATTAAAATTTATAGGTTATTTCTATTTTTGAGGATGGGTTGGACAAAATATCTATTACTTTTTGTATAATATTTCATTACCAAAAAATGTTTCAATAGTCTAGGAAGATCTTCAGCAGAAAAATGTGATCTAGTAGAAAAAGTAATAAAGTTGTGACATCGGTTTCACATAATATTTCCCCTGAAACATCATTGAAAATTGGGATCATATATGTTTTAATTGATAAATATTTCATCATAATGTTGAGGAGTTAATGATCATACCTGCATGAATGATTATATGATACTGTAAAGGGAATAAAATTCAAAAATAAAAAGTGAAAAAATCAATAAATATTTTTTATTTCAAGAATACATGTGAGAATCCAAACAAATTATTTGATATGAGGACATCCTAATTAGACATGGACATAAAACTTCACATGAAATGTGTAGTCATTCGTGGCATGATGCAAAAATATATATGAAAGTCATTCCCTCCCCATAATATTCAATGAGAAAAGTAATTAAATTTTAATGAAATATTGTTACAATAATATCTATGGTGAAAACAAATATTTATAGATGTAAACGAATCTAAATAAATAGATGAGCATAAAATAAATTTAGTATAATTATAGGAGGACCAATTATAATAAGGAAAGGACTATGAAGAACATGATGATGGAAAATTCGCATCCCATATATTACTTATTAGTAACAAACTGATCAATCCATTTTAACATAATTATTTTCAAATTTCTGATTACATTTTGGGAATAAAAGTAAAATCATTGAGGTTTTTAATTATTTATAGCATAATGTATTTACTCTTCATTGATAAATTAAACAATATAATGAATGATTGAGTGCCTCAAAATGAGGGGATGCAAATATAGATATACAAATGTATCTAAAGATGCGGGAATATATAATTTATATATAAGATATATTTATAAATAGAATTTGGAGAATTAGTTATTTTAAAATGAAATATTTCCCTTATTCTTGATTATTTTAGTCATGTTTCTATATAGATATGTTGTTTTATTAAAATTGGAGATAAGGATAGAGCTTTATAACACGTAAATACAATTTTATAATGGTTTTTTCTTGAGAGGTGTCTAGGATTCATATATCTCATCATTAATATATTAATAATTTTACCCTAATCTTTTTTCTAATAATGGTTTCCCTTGTATGGTTGTTTGTGGACATCAATTACAAATATAGTTATTCACTCATGTTTTCAAAGAAGGTTTTTTCTATATATATATAAAATTTCATGATTAAAGATATATAGTAATGAAATAATGTTATAACATATTTCACACATGTGGATTAAAAATTATTTTTGGATTTTAATACAAGATAATAAGTTACGTTATAATGTATTTAAATTAGGAGAGGTGACCCAAAATTTATTTACATATTTCTTTTCAAAAAGGTATATAAAATCTAATGGGGAATATTGAATTTCCCTCTGTTTTGGTATTACTTATTTTCAATTATTCAATATGTGTTTGGGTCAATAATGTGATGCATTGATACTAATAAACATCAAGGAAATGTAAATTCTAGTTACTGAGATAAGAATTATAAAATAGCAAAATTTCAATGAGTGATTTGATGACCAATGTGTCTTTATTTAGAGAATAATGTTTGAGATTTAATATAGTTAGTGTTACACCATGATCTATTCATTTATTTCATTTTGAATAGTTTTCTAATTGAGAATGGAAAAAATAATGAAAATGAAACTATAAATTCAAGGATTGGATCATAATACATTAATCGAAACCATTTAAATTAATTTGGATATTAATCTTTTATTACAATGTATGGATTGAATCCATCATATGCAATTATTATAACATTTTAAGATGAGTGTAAAACTTTGGTTGGATATATTATTTTCATTGGTTGATTGAAAGAATATATTATAGATCCCAAGTATTGAATTTTTAATTTAATCCTTTATGAGTGTATTAATTATGCAATTGAATGAAAAGTTAACAAATACAACTACAAATTATAGATATTTATTATTTAGAATACAAAAAATTTTATGCACATGATATTCTTGGTGAATAAAAATGCTTAGATACCAAAAGAGAAAATGAAATAGGATATACTATTAAAATGAAAATACTATGACAAAATTATTAATAGAATAATGAATTCCAATGAGAAAGAGATATATGAAGAATAAAACTAGTATATCTTACAGGATAATAATATATTCTTTCCAAAGTATTCATAAATATGAGAATCATTATGATTTATGATCTATATAGACTTATTTTTGAGACTATTAGTGTTGATAATCATTGTCACCAATTGAATATCTTTAAGGAGTTTTAGAGATTAAACTCAATCCTATACACATATAGATTAATATCATTATAATGATGTGTAGAATCGTCCTTGAAAATTAAGGAGATAATTTTGACACTATAATAATGAATATGTAGGATCTTCTATGTAGGATTTATAAAAAGTTATTGAAAAGGATTGGAATTGACATTTCAAAATTATATTAAAATAGAACTATGATTAATCTATATGATTACTTAGTGAATAATTATAGTTTGGGTATGTTTCAAACTAATATTTAAAAAATGTTTCTTCTATATTATAGAATCCATGTTAGTCCATCTATCCAATGTGTTAAGGAGTATTATTTAATATAAAAGTATTTAAATACTATCTTATATTATCTCTTTCATTACTATTATACCTAATTTATGGAATTAATATAATATTCATAGGATCAATAAACCTAATTGGGTCATCAAAATGAATTTAAAAGAGAATGAATTTTCTAAATATGTTCACTAATCCCCCACACCTCATTATAATCAATCCAACATGGGGATTTACACAACAAATTGTATTGTCCCCTATCAATGGGATTTTATGAGTATGACTTATTTTATATTTTATATTTCCACATGATCACTATATTTGACAATTTTATAATGTTTATCATGGCGAGTCCCCAAAACAATAATTAATTTTTTCATAGAAATATGTAGTGATTCAGGCATTCTCGAGTTTGGGTATCACTATTTTTAAAGAATATCTTGAATAATTCTTCCCTTAAAATAATATGAAATTTTGTTATTACATTATTCAATATTTATATTATAACTTTTTTATCCTCAATAAAATGATATATTGAGTTTTTATATTCCTTTTGTAAATATTTTCCATAATTGTATGAGATCCCCCATGATAGGGTTTATTTATCAATCTAATTATTAGTTCTACTCAATAATATGTTATCACCCATATTGATAGTAATGTATTATCTAATAGCTAAAGGTGTAAATTATTGATTCATTCTCTCAATGTGTGCATGTGTGAGACCAGAGAAAATAATTATAAATTCTATTGATAAATTTTTTTTGAAAATATTTTACAGAGTCCCAAAATTTCAAAAATTATGGTTTATTATTGATTATGTATATGATCAATAACATGTGATCCATAAATGTAACAACCCAATTCGTATTAAAAATCTCTATATCTATATTAAATACACAACTAAAATATAAAAAATCCCCATGTTATATGTCTTAAAAAATTATGAATATTAAACAAATTTATATAAATAAAAATTCAAAAAATAGGATTTCCTTTTATTGGTAAAATTATTGATTCATTAGTTACAAGATTAAGATTTTAATCAAAATTTACCAGTTTATATCTTAATAAAAGTTTCTTTATTATTTCTATAATGTATTAATTTAAAAACCTAACTTCATTTAATATAAATTAACAAATAATTTTTTATTAAAAATAATGTTTGAAGGATACTCTTGTAAAAAAATCTATATCTTTCATATTGGTGTTACAACTCAATTAACACATTTCTACAATAATTAATGATGAATAAAATAAATAAAATGACCTTATTATAATAAAAGAATAAATAAATCATTCATAAGTGAATTAAATTTTAAAACTGCAACCTATAATTTTACTCATAGTCAAATATTAAATAACGTGACTTCTAACTTATTATTTTTATAGAATCAATAATTAATGAATTGAACAAATGAAATTAATTATAATGAAAAAAATTTGAATAATAGATCTAAGAAGCACTCAAAAAATTAAAAATAAAACATATTTTTGAAAACCTTCAAGTCAAATCATCTATGATTTATTTTAAGAAATCCTATCTCTATATATATTATAAAAAGTTTTAATAGACTCTATACAATAAAAAAACTAATATAAATACTCATTATTTTAAAATGGTGTAATGATATCTAGAACATCACAATGAGTGGATCTCTTCATCTTCAAATATTATTCATCCTAGGAATCTTCTTATCACTATTTAAAAAAATTATATGTGACTACACTATTATATTTGGCCTTATTAAATTCAATCTATAAATATATCCTTTAATAGGAAATATGACCCCATTCATCTGCCATATCTCTCATTCAATTTTATTTCTTTCTCTCATTAGTATATGTTTTAATGAATTGTGCATTATGTTATGTATTTACTATTGTTTCAATACCCTTCACAAAATCTCCATTATAGCGTAGATGTTTTTTTTTATAATAATCAATTTAAATCTTACAAAAATTCATATTCCTAATTATTATTTCAGTACAGTTTAATTATTTTCTTTTAACATATTAATTTTTTTTAATAATAGGTGAATTTAGACATATTAAATTCATTTTAGGCTATAATATTATCCCAAAATAATTTATTTAATCTTGAAAATAACATAATCATAATGTAATTATATTATTTAATTATTTTTTCAATTGATCTTTAAATACATCCATATACATTTAAATCATCTTTATTTTCCATTAAAAAAGGCATACAAAGATTAGTGAAAATTTATATGATGGGGATAAAGAAGATATTTAAATTAATTTTATGTTTCCTTATTCAAATAATGTTACCAACTATTCATGTCAGTTAATATCATCTCTAAACACACCCAAAAGAATTTTAAAAAAGGTTTACACAGTTCACCCTTAAAAACAACACGCTACTACTTGTAATGATCTATATTACATCAGTAAGTACACCATAGTAGTATAAATGAGTGCATAAAAATGATAAAGGATTTTTCTTGAACAAAATATACATGTCACATAAAAGTTTTCAGGTACTTCATACAAAATTATAATGATAAATTATGGTATTTCTTCGATAATAATTTATTATAAAGAACAATAATTTAATAAATACATCATATTGAATATTTTTGTTTTACCTTTTGAATGTATACCATTTCAAGATAATTTTCAATGTACAATGAAATCATTATATCTTATTTTCAGTTTTAGTTCTTACAAAAATATTCCTATATAAATATATAGAGTCTATACACATCATCCACTTTTTTATATATGAAACTCATATTACCAATCATGTACCACAAACCATATACCACTAAACACAAGAAGAAATTATTATTTCAGTTTCAATTTGAACTTATAATTTAAATGAGTGAACTATTTTTAACTGATTCAAAATTATTATCCTTCATACAACTCATTTCATATTCTTGTTTTCAATTCCATGTATCCGCAACATATCTGTAAAACATGGAGCTTGGTTAAATGGATACACTATAACATATTCTACTTCCTTTCACAACAAATCATTATTTAAACACACAAAATAAATCTCCATTTGAAATGATAAATAATACTATTTTTTATGTTAAAATATTTATTGAATAAATGTATCTTCCTTCTAATTTTTTTTCTTCAAATATATAAATTATAAAAATATTTTGTTTTCATTCAGTAAAAATCTAAAACTTATGCTACGCCTTGATCCTATATAACAAATATTGAACCTTAAAGGGGATATAAATAACCCTATGATTATATTGTTTTTAAAATATGATGACATTAATGAACCTCATGATGAAAATAATTACACAAAAGATCCATTTTCCACAAACGTATATTGTTTTTTTCTGAACCTTGTGACATACAGTTCATGACTAACCCAAACTTATAGGATCTCTAGATGTCCTAAAATTATGAGGTATCTATATAAACATTAAGAGTGTAAGATATTTTCCACCACATTCTAATTAACTCTAGTTTTATAAATTATATGAATTTTGTATCAAAATTGTTTGGTTTAATGTCTCTACCTTATACATATGAAAAAATAACCATTTTTTAGATAGAAAATAAAATTTTCAAATTTTCATCAAATGAATCTAAAAACTCCTCTAACACATCCAATAAGACATAATATAGAAAATTAAACATTAAATTATATATGATTTATCATTTTTTTTCTTGTGAAAAAATAACACAACCATTATATCCACGTTAAACTTTATTAGAACTGATTATCTATAGAATTTCTCTATTCCTGAGGAAACAACATGTCCCAAAAATATCATCATGTATGATGAAACATCAAACCAAGTCATAAGAAAAAAATATTCCACATGAGATATTTTTGGGTACTATGAAACATAAATCACTATGAAATTTAGACATCTTATTAATGAATTTACAATCAAAAATTTAATGACAAGTTGAGCGAAATTAGTTTTGGGAAAAATTACATTGATAATAATGACCTATTATTCCAAAAAAGTGATGTAAATTAATATCATATTAAAAAAATCGCCATGATTCAACTTGATTACGTTATACCACTTTAAATTCGACCTGATATTAGATCAATGAATCCATTATCAATGCAAAATCATCGTATCCAATCTACCCTTAACATAACTAATATGGATCAGTAATGATTTTTAATCAATACATTATAATATCATCCTAAATTTAATCAAATTGATAAAATGTTCCAAGGAATTTAGAGTAAAAAATTCAAGTAATAACTCCAATTAAAAAATAGTTCAAATATGATCAACACTATAATCCCTGACAACCTCTTCTAATAAATACCCCAAAAATAAAAGTACCTCTTAAGAAATAACATCCAAAAGGTTTATGTTCATTACTATGAATTTCTCCCCTTAAATGGTTTTCTCCCATATTATAAATAAATAAAATGTTTAAATATTTAAAGTGAATTATTTAACCAATTTTCACCACTATTTGACAAAAAATAATCACAATAACAAAATGAGATAGGGGGAAAATCACCATACCTTAGCCATGATATATTTTTTGATATGTATACACACACTATAATTTGGTAGTACATTGAGTTAGAACGCATTGATTCTTAGTGTGTCCACATAAAAACCACTTTCCAAGGAAGAAAACTCATTTGGTTGTGTATCTCCTATAATTATAACAATAAGACTAATATATATTTTTGTAACCAAAAAGATTGAAATTTAAATTACAGTTATATATCAAAAGGAAACTTATTGTAAAATTTATGCACCTATTAATCATTTTTTCACCAGTAAAATGGGAATATTTTGGTTCCATTTTATTAATGAAACATCGAGTAATGATGTAAACTATAAAAAATCTTGAAGTTGTAAATAAAAAATGACTTTCAATAATCTTTTAATTTTTTTTAGATCCACTTATTTTCTATGTTCATCATTTTATAGCTTGTTTCCCATATAAATTAGAGGGTAGAAAATCTATTAATACGACATGGATATTATTTTTAGATGAACACTAACATACTTTTATACGAAATAAAAATTTTATCACTCTCTAGAGAAGCCTATAATATAAGAAAATAACTCATGTCACCAAGAAAAGCCATTTGAAATAATAACTTCAAAATGCTTAAAATTATCTAATATGTCTTCAAAACCTATAGTAAAATATTCCACCTACATTTACTATAACAATGAGATATAACACTTTTTACTCTTTGATATAGTGGTTGTTTTCCACTCTTCCTTTTATAAATGTTAACTTTTTAAAAGATTATTATATCCTAAATTAACAATATATAGAGTATTGTATCAAAAAATATTAATCATTTATTAAACAAAAAACGAAAATCATATATTTTCAAAGAAATAATCATAATGGTGGTTCATTGTATACTACCCATTCCAACTTACCATTGATAAATACAAACATGGAATCCATTTGGAATATCCTATATTACCAATATTATGAAAAAGAAAACAAGTATGGTTTATAGTATTTAAACTACTGAAAATTACCCTATATATTCCACTCCATTATCCTATTAATAGCCCTTTTACTCAAGTCTTATGTTATTTGTAACAAATTCAAACTTTTCATTCACCTTGATCAACAATTACCATTATGTTGTAAATATATTTTCATTTTCTAGTTTGGGTACCAACTCTCAAGACTAAATTTACTCTATATAATCATTATCACTATTCAATGCTTCCAAAGACAATTTATTCTATAAATATATATATGCATAGAAATAAGTCATAATTTAAAAAAAAATTGGAATGTGATTTTATTTGAAATTTTTTTCTATTTGGGAATATTATATAAGTATAGATTTTAAATTTTATGGTATAATAATCATCCATTAATTTGAAATATAGAACCTTTAAATTTCTCTGAAAATACCATGATGTGTCATGATTGATCAAACTAGTTCAATCTATATCCACTATTCATATACTATAACATTTAGAAATAATCCATTTTTAGTGTATATGGTACACTATTTTTACAAAGAATTACATGATTTATATAAAATATGTCAAATATTCCAATTCTATATTCTATACAATTATATTTTGAAGAATTATTTATAAATAAAGCATAGACCTTATCTAAACTTATTAAAAAAACTTTTAAACATTTATAGGTCTTCTATTTTTGTTTCATAAACATAATAAAAATAATTGAATTAATTTTATCAATAATGAAAATAGGATACTTATTTCTATTTATAGACTTTATCCTCATTGTCCCATGAATGTTTGAATGGATAATATCAAGTGGATGAGTTGATTGAAACTATCCTAACTTTTCTAGATAAATAATAACCATTAATTTTTGGAATATTGAACATATAGAATTACTCTCTCTTTTCATCATAGGAAAATCCAGAATATAGTTTCCGTTAACAAACTTACTCCTTTTCTTTTGTCAAAGATGACCAAGACTTTGATCCCACCTCAAATTTTATTATTTCATTCTCATGTAATATGAATTTAAAACATCACCCACTTGAAATAGATTTCCCATTTTTCACTAAATTTATTTCAAAATGATTCCATATTATAATCTATATAGAAAAAATATTTCCTTTTAAAATATGACTTTATTTAATTCATCTCATAAATGAAACACATTAATAAGACTATCATTCATCAAATAAATAAATAAAGTGTTCCTGGATTTTAGTTTCTCATTCCCAATCACATCTTTTACAAAACCTTTTATTTTCAGTCTCCCATTATTTCTATATCTCAATTATCCTTATTTTCCCTTTCCAAAATATTATATAAACTAAAAAATACTATCAAATGAGATGAACATCTACTATATTGATTTCATGGATCCCTTTTGAATTATTATGTTCCACTTCAAAAACCAGATCTATCAACTTACATTACTTTTCGTATTTATTGTCTTCCATGTATTGAAACTTACAATTTTTTTGTTACTAAAAGGAAGATCCATTATTTTTCATGATAAATAGGTTGGTCTCATCTTCAATGGAATTCTTCAAAAATATCATGTTTTTTTCTTATTATACAATATACTATATTTAATAAATTTATTATTTTGAGATAGTTTAAAACCCCCAAAATATTCTTCCAAACCAATTAATAGCATAATAGTATTTATAATTAAAATACAAAATCACTCACAATGCCTAAAGCATCCAAAATAACAATATAAACCATAAAACAATACATTCCTTTATAACAAATAATTATAATCAAGCTACCTCTAGAAATATCTTAGCATATGAGTTTAAATGAGATATATTTATCATCTACAAAGTTATTTATAACAACATTTACTTTTCAAATCACATTGGAAACTAATATATGGTATAATCCAACAAAAGGGACTGTTTGAGGAACATTATCTTCAAAATCTATGATTTTGTATCAAACCTATATATAAGGATGTGAAACATATTTTCTACCAATATTATATCCATCAAAATCACACCAAATCGTCTTATTTGTAACATAATCTCATTTTCCAAAATAATGAAACCGTTAATAGTTTAACCGTCATGCATTCTATTTTATTAATTACATAAAATAGAAATATTTCATTGTGATTTCATTACTCTAGAACATTACACATATATATTATAAAGCATGTCCATTAATCGATTATTAATTTTGATTCCTCAAACATTCAAAAAATAAATCATTGAATGTGAGTATAATATTGAATTTTGAAAACATCCCTCATTTTTATATTATTATTATATGATATTATAATACAGTAGTCTCAATGTGAGGTGGGAACCCATTACTTGTGGCTTAGAAAACATCATAAGTGATGAAGAATACGAAATATAACATCTTATCATTCCATATATATTATCCTCCCCCATAAAATTTCAAAATACCATTTCAATTTTCTAAATAATGGATCTCCATTATATAAAAAAAATTAAATTATAATCCATTTAACAAAGGAAAAAACCATTCATTTCCATCTTCATATATCATATCATATGCTCTAATACTATTAGGATTGGAAGAAACCGATTAGGGAAAATAACAAGGGTAGAATTAGTTAATTATATTATTTAAAATATTAATTCCTATAAAAATAATATCCACATACAAAAATAAGATAATATAACATTCAAAATCAGCCAAATGAAGAAAAAATAGATTAATAAGGATTAACATTTAATAAAAATGATGACCCTTTGAATGATATGGACATAAAAGAGAATATAAAACCCACTAGTGTAGTAATGTTTTTATAAATCATTATAAAATATAATTTTAATAATGATTCAAATACATAGATAGTGTTTGAGTTCATCACTCACTAGTAAAATGATAAATGATTAATTTTCGACAACATGAAATTCTTGAGCAAAACTAGAATTCCATAACAATATTTTACTGTTTACTTTTCTTTATTATCATTAACTAGTACTATTATAAGATTATTTTATTCATAAATTGTGAACCTCATATACCCTATATGATCATTCTCCGAATAAAATTCAGGATTTAATATTTAAATATTACATATTTTTTATCTTATCTTATGATTGATACTCACGTTCTCACCCACACACAATACACCACATATTATGCACCACAAAAAACACTCATTTGAGTTTTAATTTGAAATTTAAATCCAAGATATTAATCTCATCTCAAAATATTGTCTAAATATTGTCTTTTTAACACATTATTATTCTATTTATTGAATGTTTTTTGGTTTCTAAATTATATAAATTTTTTTTTTACAATATAAATACACTTTCATCCTTCAAATCAACTCACACATCAATTTGTGAACCATATTATCCATATAATTGGATTAAAAAAACCATTTCATAATGTTTAAAATTATCTTAAATACATTTTAATCATCCAAATATATAACATTAGAATTTATATGTTTAATAAATACAGAATATTCATTCTGTAGAAATATATAAAATTATCCATGTCTGTAAACGTACAAGCTCAATTTGAATATTATAATGACTAGTATAAAACCAATAGTGACAATTCCTCAAACTGTTTCCATGACATCTAGGATGCATTAGTGATTGCATGTTGATGTGATGGATGATGTGTAAATTATGCATGCTGTTTTGATAGTTTCATTGATAGAAATGTAGAGACCCAAAGCTTGACGTACATAGATATTACATTACTTTTGCAAAATACATAATACATAACAAAAACAGACACACAAGGACCACAATAGTTTAGTGTCTTTGTAAACTTGGAACATAATATTCTAACCGTGATGAAAGATCTTCAACATCTCCCATAAAAATCTTCCACTTTTTGTTTACTTACCTAAAATATTTCTTTTAATCCTTGGGGAAAATAAAACATAAAAAGGGTGAGCTCAAATGCTCAGTAAGGGTAAGCATGGATAAAATAAAACATACCATACACATTTGAACCTAAAAACATGAACATAATGTTTAAACATCAAAATATTGAGCAGCGACTTAAAACATAGAAGTACATAAGGCATAGATCATAATGGAACATAAATAATGATAACATGTCATGGGGATAAAACATGTAATTGTGGCATCCATTAAGAACATGTAATTATTTCCATAGTAGCCAAGGCATTGCTGCCAAGACCATCTTAGTGGACAAAGACCCATTCTGAATCCAGTTCACTCCTCGTTTCAGTCCTGTAAAACTAAACCAAATTAACTTAAACTTCCAGCCATGTCTATCTCATGAGATATAAATCTTTACCCAATGAATTGGAGGGAGATATAGGTCCCACACATCTCATAATGAAATCATTCTTACTTGTGCCACAAAATAAACATACATCATTCTTAATAACCCAATAAATAAAATGGGTTTCATAAACATCATCCCATAATCAAATAATCCATATAAAAGAAATGGATTTAATTTCATAATAATAAAAGTGAAAGCATATAAATCATAGAGACATGATACTTGAAACATACACATATGAAATAACGTCATCTTAGATGAAAAATGGAATTGATAATACACATGAAATAAATTCATGAGGAAAATATATTTTCTTCTCCAAAATCATTCTCTTTTCACAAAATGTCATGCAATTTTAAAAGAAAATGATTTTTTTGAAAATAGTCATGAAATATTTTGGAGGAAGCTTCATGAAAATAAGGCTTTATAAAACTGTAAAAATCCTTTCATGCTTTATACCTTAAAAAAATATTCTTCACGTACTTTTGTCGGAAAAGTCAAAAAGTACCTCGTAAAAGAAAGATTCCATACATACCATGAAGTAAAAGTCAAAAATGGGTAAAAAGGAAATTAAAAATACATGAAAATACGTATATAAAACATGTAAATGGATGATAGAAATAACCCCAGTAAATACTTACGAATAATCAATCTCTGATAAAAATGAGATTTGCACAATTATCCCTTACCTTAGGTCCGATAAGCTTCGTACGTATCCGAACCTCCTGTATAATGATTTAAATAATGTCATTGACTTATTACAGAATCATATTCATTGTTAGGATATCATATATTGTTCACTTATGACTTTATATTACCCGCTCTTTTGTAGATTCAATGTTAAAGAGCGTTTTGGGTAAAATCATTTCATTTGTCGTCCATGTTTTGACTTGTAATTATTCATATGATTACTTAGATCAGGATTACCTAATTCAAGAATATAAAACAATATTTATATATAATATATATTCAGAATATACATATATATAATAGACCAATAAATGGAAATAAATACACCATTCATGGAGACGGTAGGCCGTACGTACGCATGAACGTTGTTTTCGTTTCGTCATTGAATTCAATGGAATTAATTGGATGAAATACATATATATATACATAAATATAGTATCATTATTATGTCATATATTTCATGATTACTTATTATATATACTTTGAAACCATTTATGAATTGTTAATCGTTGAGAATGAATCTCATCACGTCGTGGAGACGGTATTCCGTACGTACGCACGAGCGATGATATCGTTCCCATGATCGTGGAATTTTATTGGAGTGTATGTATACTATTAAAAAATCAATATCACTTTACAATAATAATATATAGTTATTATTTACACCATTATACCCATCCAAGTATGTTGGTGGTGGAAAATAGATTACACCACGGCGTGGAGACGGTATTCCGTACGTACGCACGCATGGTGATTTCGTTTTCCGTAGGATGGATAGATGGTGAAATAGGGTTGTTTCATACTTATAATAAAATATCAGTATATTAGTGATACTGATGATATTACTTCATAATGAAACAACATAATAAGAAGAAGTGGAAGAAGTAATAAAGGTGAAAGAATCGGTAACGGACATTACCTCTTCTTTAAAGTGCCTCTTTGAGACCTCCTCTTAGGGCATGAAAATTGGTCTTTTAAGAAGACCCGGACCTCTAGGATGTTTCTAGGGAAGTGGAGAAGAGAATTATTCAAGGTTTGGCCGAGAGTGAAGGCTCAAAGAGGTGCGAGGAAGAGAGGGAGGAGGTTCCCTTTTATAAGGGAGGAGAGGGGCACCTTTGGAATAACAAAAAATATTATTTATTATAAAGTCATATTCGGTTTTTAATAGATCCAAATTGATTTATTTTGAAGATAAGGTGGGGATAGGTCGAAATAATCTCATCCAATAGAATTTAGACAAGTTTAGGTCATTATATTAACCTTAACTGGTAGTTTTAACTCTAAGTTAATTAGATTGACATTTACCCTGTCACTTTCTATTTTTATATTATATAGTTAATAAAATTACCATATACATCCAAGCGACCCCCAAGTGGTCCCTTAATGATACACCTATCATGATATAAGTATATTGGCCGAACCTTAGATTTTTAGAAATATAATAACAATTTTTAATATAATATTTGTTTAAAAAACTATTTTATGTCAATTTTGACACTATTTGGTAATTGATTTTTTTGAAAATCATAACAAACTTTTTAGTTCGAAACAAGTTAATTAAATCCATACTAACATGTCATATTAACATATAAAATTATTTTAACTCATAAAAAGTCTAAAATTACTTTTATTTGAGTATTTATAACATCAATTATGTCAATATTTCATTAATATGATAATTACTGCATCATAATTGTTTCAGAAATAAAATAAATTATTTTAAGTCTAAAAATTATAAATAAAATACTATTATGTAGGAAACCATTTTATATTTCTAATGAATATTTATAGTCAAGATTATCTTATGTATAACCCTATATTAAAAATTATTTAGTTATTAAACATTGAATTTAACTATTTTAACCCTCCTTTAAATAAATTAATAATAAATGTCCTAATCTAATCCAAGTGGGCCTAAATGGTCATATTTTATTCCTAAGGATTTTTTTCGGCCGAATTAAACTTATCCAATAGAATTAGGACATGCGTTAGGGTAATAATAATATCATTTTTACCCTTAATTACCCTATTTACTTTTAACCGTGGTAAAAAAAGTAAAAATTTACTATTCACCAAAAATTATTTTCATCTCATTGAACCACATTTTAGTCCTTGATATTAACCATGTCTCTCAGATTTTCGAAATTCCACTCACAGAAGTGGTAAAATTAAGTTTTATGAAAAATTCAGTTTTTTAACTACCACTTAGTGGTTTCACTATTTATAAAAAAATGAAAGTTTCCAGAGAAATACCAAAAATTAGGCCTAATATTTATTTGATATTATGAATTCAAAAATGATTTCTATTTTACCAAATTCAAAACATATCAGTTTCATTAATTAATTATCAAATTAGTTCCCATTATCAAAACAAATAGCGTGTTCTTAAGAGATAATAACTATCAAAAGATTGACACTTGTTTATGTCTGGTTTAAATGTGAAATTACATCCAATGACCAACATTGTATTAAATTGTAAAAATATATTCTAAATATACATTAAAACTACTCAAATTAATAATTTATCACTATTAATTATTTTGATTAAAAAAGTTGTTTTTAATTAAAATTTAGTAATTTCCACTATTCATCAGAATATGAAAGTTATCCGAAAAGTACCAAAATTTCACCCTAAGATAATTTCGATATTTTGAATCCAAAAATGAAATCTATTTTGAAAGATAAAATATATAAAATTTCAAAAAGAGGGTAATACTATTCATAATGGCTAGTTCATAATAATATTATAATAATATCTCGTTTAGTGAAACTCGGTATTGCGTACTACACATGCTATCGAGGAAGGTCGCGATTGCGTGTAATGCAGCCAAATTAGGGTTGCGTGTTGTGAAAGACTCCTTTTTTGTAACATACAACACAAGACATCAATAAAATTAAAAAGAATATTTCTCATAAAATGTCGGGGTGTTACATTCTACCCCCTTAAAATGAATTTCGCCCTCGAAATTCGTCGAGGTTATAAATGGTTTACTACTCGAAAGATTCTTTAATAGAAACCCACATCGTAAAAAGGAATACCAAAACCAATATTTAAAAACTAAAGTATGAAACATAACGGTTACCCAAATTAACTAATCACTGGGTTCCACATAGAAGAACATAGTTGAAAATATGGATATGGAAGAGAAACCTAACCATCATGTTCTGATGGAGAGTGGTAGAGAACATGGCTATGAAAAAGCCAATAATCACAAAGCTATAGATTTGTGATCATCTAAGGTACGATCTGATTCATCAGATATAAGGAAACTAGGAAAACATTTTTGGTTTTCAATATCATTTCCCTAAAGTTGATGAATTAAAAGAAATAGTTACATGATTTTGGTTCAATCTCACTGTTGTTCATCAATTGATCTATTTACACTTCATCCCTTAATGAAATGAAGTTGAATTTGTTATTTGTGATGTGTTAGCAGATCATGTGATAGAATGATGGGTCATTCCATCTGTTTCAAACAAAATGTTATCAAAAGTTATAAGTCCATATTATGGTTAGATTAATCGTATATGGTTCCAAAAATGAACATATACTTCATATATCATACCTCTTAATAAAATAAAACATGTTTCTACTAACTAGGGACTTCCTGTAGGCCAGTGGTAGGCGATAAAGGCCAGTTGCACTTCGGTTGTGGGTTTGATTCCCACAGCCTTGTCCGACGCGATGGGTTGTCGCCCATCCTGCAGGTTGTCCTTTTTCTATAACTATATTATTATAACATCCCATCAATAATATCAAAAAAACTTCTATCCTTAAACAATACTAACTTATGTCCAACATAATCCATTCGAATCTTTAGTCTTATCCATAATACTACAGTCCACTCTCATAATACAGTGAAAATGATTACCAGAGATTTAATACCATCATTGATCCCCATATATCATAAGATATGTCTTGTTGGTCACATTCCAAACATTCGAAGGCCTTAATCATGTATTCTCTTGAAAAATGAATACCCATTGAACCTTAGTGAAAACATGAATGCAATTAAATGTTAACACTTTCCACATACCAAAATCCTCAAAATTCTATATACTCAAACCATGATATCACTTAGTCCTTATATAAATCATGAGCTCATGAATACAATCAAACATATCATTATCTTCTTATTCCTTAATTATGTGCATATCATCTACTTTACAAAAATATCTGAATAACCTTCCATGGTTACTAGTACCATTCAACATATACTTTCAAATACTTTTAGAGAAAACAATAGCATAACAATACTTAGACGATTCTTTATTCCATAGTACCATTAACTATACAACATAACTCTAAATAAACATACGATCATTCCACTACCTTCTAAAACAACTGGCAGAGCTTTAACACTTCTTTCAGCTCATATATCATTTTTAGTCTCTTCATCATCATCATCCACATAAATACTACCCATATAACCATACTGATTCTCTTCATGAGATTTTCCATTAGGGAATTGGTTTGCATAATTCTCGTACATTCCACATTTAAAACATCTAATCATTGTTGATGTCGTAGAAATACCATTTTCCTTGTCCATGGTGTTAACTGAACCTTTTCCTTTGCACTTACTGGCTTTGTGTCCTTCTTTTCCACACCCAAAGCATCTTCCAGTTCCTTTGAAACAATCTCCCTGATGCATCTTCCCACATGATTTACATGAGGGAAATTGAACTTTCTTTCCTCTATGATAATCATGAAACTCCATCTTTATCTTATTATCTGAGTCGAGAAACTTACCGAAGTTGAGATTATTGATCATATTATGAGATTCCTGATTTGGCATAATAACGATGTTTGTACTTCCATATCTCGTTTCATTTGGTTTCTCATGAAGAATATCATTCCATTTTCTGTCATATCCTCCATTATCGTGAATCTTCCTGTTTCCAGCCATTTTCTAAAACCCAAAAAGAATAGTGTGAGAGGCAAAAATCATGCTAGGGAAAACAACATAGTAAAGGGAGAGTTCCCTCAATATCTAACATCATAGGATAAATTCTAAGATCGTTACCGTAGTTCTAGGACTATATCCTATACGTATACTTATCCTTTGGGACATCCCTAGACATACCTTAGAAAAGTCACTAGGGATCTCACTAACGTTTTCACATCCTAGTTTCCAAAGTTTGACTAAACCTTTCCTCTGATACCAACTGTAGAGACCCAAATCTTGACGTACATAGATATTACATTACTTTTGAGGAATACCTAATACATAAAAAAACAGACACACAAGGACCATAATAGTTTAGTGTCTTTGGAAACATGGAACATAATCTTCTAATCATGGTGAAAGATCTTCAACCTCTCCTACAAAGATCTTCCACTTTTTGTTTCCTTACCTAAAATATTTCTTTTTAATCCTGGGGGAAATAAAACATAAAAAGGGTGAGCTCAAATTCTCAGTAAGGGTAAGCATGGATAAAATAAAACATACCATACACATTTGAACCTAAAAACATGAACATAATGTTTAAACATCAAAATCTTGAGCAACGACTTAAAACATGGAAGTACATAAGGCATAGATCATAATAGAACATAAATAATGATAACATAGCATGGGGATAAAACATGTAATTGTGGTATCCATTAAGCACATGTAATGATTTCCATAGTAGACAAGGCATTGTTGCCAAGACCATCTTAGTGGACAAAGTCCCTTTCTGAATCGAGTTCACTCCTCATTTCAGTCCTGTAACACTGAACCGGATTAACTTACCATTTCATCCATGTCTATCTAATGAGATATAAATCTTTACCCAATGCATTGGAGGGAGATATAGGTCCCACCCATCTCATAATGAAATCATTCTTACTTGTGCCACAAAATAAACATACATCATTCATAATAACCCAATAAATAAAATGGGTTTCATAAACATCATCCCATAATAAAATAATCTATATAAAATAAATGGATGTCATTTCATAATTAGAAAAGTGAAACCATATAACTCATATATACATGATACTTGAAATATACACATATGAAATAATATCATCTTAAATGAAAAATGGTTTTAATAAAACACTTGAAATGAATTCTTGAGGAAAATAACTTTTCTTCTTCAAAATCATTCCCTTTTCACAAAATTTCATGCAATTTTAAAAGAAAAGTATTTTTTTGAAAATATTAATGAAATATTTTGGAGGAAGCTTCATGAAAATAAGGCTTTTTAAAACCGTAAAAATCCTTTCATGTCATATACGTTAAAAAAATATTCTTCTCGTACTTTTGTCGGAAAAGTCAAAAAGTACCTCGTAAAAGAAAGATTCCATACATACCATGTAGTAAAAGTAAAAAATGGGTAAAAAGGACATTAAAAATACATGAAAATAATTTTATAAAACATGTAAATGGATGATAGAAATAACCCCAGTAAATACTTACGAATAAGCAATATCAGATAAAAATGAGATTTGCACAATTATCCCTTACCTTAGGTCTGATATGCATCGTACGTATCCGAACCTCCTGTATAATGATTTAAATAATGTCATTGACTTATTAAAGAATCATATTCATTGTTATAAAATCATATGTGGTTCACTTATGACTTTATATTACTCGTTCTTTTGTAAATTCCATGTTAAAGAGCGTTTTGGGTAAAATCGTTTCATTTGTCATTCGTGTTTTGACTTGTAATTATTCATATGATTACATAGATCATGATTACTTAATTCCAGAATATAAAACATTATTTACATATAATATATATTCAGAATATACATATATATAATAGATCGATAAATGGAAAGAAATACACCGTTCATGGAGATGGTAGGCCGTACGTACGCATGAACGTTGTTTTCGTTTCCTCATTGAATTGAATGGAATTAATTAGATGACACACATATATATATAAATAAATCCAGTATAATTATTATGTCATATATTTCATGATTACTTATTATATATACTTTATAATCATATATGAATGGTTAATCGTTCAGAATTAATCTCATCGCGTCGTGGAGACGGTATTCCGTACGTACACACGAGCGATGATATCGTTCCCATGATCGTGGAATTTTATTGGAGTGTATGTATACTATTAAAGAATTAATATCACTTTACAATAATAATATATATTTATTATTTACACCATTATACCCATCCAAGTAAGGTGGTGGAGGAAAGTATATTACACCACGGCGTGGAGACGGTATTCCGTACGTACGCATGCGCGGTGATTCCATTTTCCGTAGGACGGATAGATGGTGAAATAAGGTTATTTAATACTTATAATAACATATAAGTATATGAGTTATAATGATGTTATTACATCATAATGAAACAACCTATGAATAAAAAGTGGAAGAAGAAATAAAGGTGAAATAATCGGTAACGAACATTACCTCTTCTTTGAAGCACCTCTTTGAGACCTCCTATTAGGGCACTAAAATTGGTCTTTGAAGAAGACCAGGACCTCTAGTATGTTTCTAGGGAAGTGGAGAAGATAATTTGGCCGGGGTTGGCCGAACTTGAAGGCTCAAAGTGGTGTGAGGAAGAGAGGGATGAGGTTCCCTTTTATAAGGGAGGAGAGGGGCACCTTTGGAATAACTAAAAATATTATTTATTATAAAGTCATATTCGGTTTTTAATAGCTCCAAATTGATTTATTTCGAATATAAGGTGGGTATAGGTCGAAATAAGCTCATACAATATAATTTAGACAAGTTTAGGTCATTATATTAACCTTAACATTTAGTTTTAACTCTTAGTTAATTAGATTGACATTTACCATGTCACTTTGTATTTTTATATTATATAGTTAATAAAATAACCATATACATCCAAGGGACCCCAAAGTGGTCCATTAATGATACACCTATCATGATATAACTATATTGTCCGAACCATAGATTTTTAGCAATATAATAACAATTTTTAATACAATATTTGTTTAAAAAACTATTTTATGTCAATTTTGACACTATTTGGTAATTGATTTTTATGAAACTTATAACAGAATGATTAGTTCGAAAAAAGTTAATTAAATCAATAATAACAAGTATAATTTACATATATTAATATTATAATTCATAAAAAGTCTCAAATTACATTTATTTGAGTATTTATACTATCAATTATGTCAATATTTCATTAATAAGATAATTACTGCATCATAATTGTTTCATAAATAAATTAAATTATTTTAAGTCTAAAAATTATAAATAAAATACCATTATATAGTAAATCTTATTATATTTCTAATGAATATTTATAGTCGAATTTATCTTATGTATAACCCTATATTAAAAATGACTTATTAATTAAACTTTGATTTTAACTATTTTAACCATTCTTTAAATAAATTAATAATAAATGTCCTAATCTAATCCAAGTGGCCCTAATAGGTCATATTTTATTCCTAATGTTGTTTTTGGCCGAATTAAACTTATCTAATAGAATTAGGACATGTGTTAGGGTAATAATAATATCATTTTTACCCTTAATTACTCTATTTACTTTTAACTGTGGTAAAAAAAAGTAAAAAGTTACCATTTACCAAAAATTATTTTCATCTCATTGAACCAAATTTTAGTCCTTGATATTTACCGTGTCTCTCGGATTTTTGAAATTCCACTCACAGAAGCGGTAAAATTATGTTTTATGAAAAATTCAGTTTTTTTAACTACCACTTAGTGGTTTCACTATTCATAAAAAATTGAAAGTTTCTAGAAAAATACCAAAAATTAGGCCTAATATATATTTGATATTATGAATTCAAAAGTTATTTCTATTTTACCAAATTCAAAACATATCAGTTTCATTAATTAATTTTAAAATTAGTTCCCATCGTCAAAACAAATAGCGTGTTCTTAAGAGATAATAACTATCAAAAGATTGACACTTGTTTATGTCTGGTTTAAATGTGAAATTACATCCAATGACCAAAATTGTATTAAATTGAAAAAATATATTCTAAATATACTTTAAAACCACTCAAATTAATAATTTATCACTATTAATTATTTTGATTAAAAAAGTTGTTTTTAATTAAAATTTAGTAATTTCTACTATTCATCGGAATATGAAAGTTATCCAAAAAGTACCAAAATTTCACCATAAGACAATTTTGATATTCTGAATCCAAAAATGAAGTCTATTTTGAAAGATAAAATTTATAAAATTTCAAAAAGTGGGTATTACTATTCATAACGGCTAGTTCATAATAATATTATAATAATATCTCGTTTAGTGAAACTTGGTATTGCGTACTACACACGCTATTGAGGAAGGTTGTGATTGCGTGTAATGTAGCCAAATTAGGGTTGCGTGTTGTGCAAGACTCCTTTGTTGTAACGTACAACACAAGACATCAATAAAATTAAAAAGAATATTTCTCATAAAATCTTGGGGTGTTACAAGAAATACCTACAGTTTGATAGGATATTATTGTATAGAGAGTTTCTTTAATGAATGCCAAATATTGGTCCATGAGGTGTTATGGGCCCTCATGGATCATAATTTGGTCGATGATCACCTTGTTTTCTATATTATATTGTGTATAAGATGCCAAACATTGATTTTCGAGGAGTATGGTCCTTCACGGATCAGAATTTGGTACTTTCAATACTTGTTTCAGTGTTTTATGGGTTCTGGAGTAGTTTCTGAATCTTACTATCTGGACAAACCTATAATACACGCCGTGTAATGTTAAGTATACGCCCTCTATTCTTCTGTTCAGGAAGAAACAATTTTTCTTAAGTACACACCATGTGCTTTATATACACACTGTGTAGTCTCTAAACAGTGTCGTTGGCCGTTAGGTAGAGACACAGGATGGAGAATGTCTGGAGTTAACATGTTTTTTATCATCCATACACGCCGTGTAGAGTTGACCTCATGCCCACCCGTATCACTAACAACATAGGTTGGCCGAGTCATGTTTAATACATGCCGTGTTCCGTCTAAACACGCCGTGTAGTCTAACCCACGTACCCGTCTGTGTCACGAAAAAAATGGGTTGGTGTCACCCTTTATTTTTCACACCATGTCTGCCTTGTACACGCTGTGTAGTTTGACCTAGGTACCTGGTCGTGTCATAAACAACACGGGCTGGTGTTATCCTTTCTCATACACTCCGGGTCTATATGGAACATTCCGTGTAGTGTGAGCCGTGTGTCAGGCCTTTTCATAAACAACGTGGGCCAGGTGAAGCTTGTCTAGTACATATCGTGTATGTATTTTTCAGACCATGTATTCTTACCATTGGAGATCTGTGTTTATTAGCTGTTTAAAGGAACATGGGCATGGAAAAGGGATTCAATTACACGCTGTTTATTAAGAAAACACGCCGTGTGTCTGGGGTGTTACATGATCAGTTTAGGAAGGAGTAAATGCCCATGTGAATGACTTCAGGGAACACGCCATGTAGGAAATGTACACTCAGTGTAGTTA
This sequence comes from Viscum album, assembly GCA_963277665.1. Taxonomy (NCBI): domain Eukaryota; kingdom Viridiplantae; phylum Streptophyta; class Magnoliopsida; order Santalales; family Viscaceae; genus Viscum; species Viscum album. The sequence goes on along the minus strand of OY728150.1, from coordinate 407,155,930 downwards.
TGTTTTGTAAACATGAATGTTTTCTTTCTATTTTTCTCTTCTTACACTCCATGTCTTCAGTCCTTGATAATCTTAATCTAAGTTGTGTGCTTGACCTTGTAGAGTCATGCCACTGAGACGTCCTCCAGTTGTATGCCAGTTGCCAGGCAGTGATCAGACACCAGACATGGCTGACCAAGGACCACCAGTAGATCCTCCAGTTGTGCCGGTCTTGGCACCAGTAGTTATACTTGTTATAAGTGCTGATACACAGTTCAGGGGGGGGGGGGATTTCAGAGGATGATGCAGACCTTTCATGAAGTATCGCCTCCTACCCCGTCGATGGATGATTTGACACGGGTCTTCTAGCAGCAACATCCTCCCACTTTCTCAGGGGAGGGAGGAACACATGCTGCAGAGTCATGGCTAGAAGCCATGATGACGTTCTTTGAGCATCTGGATATGCCTCTAGGGTGGAGGGTAAAGCTCGCTACCTATATGCTTCAAGACTCCGCCAAGAGGTAGTGGGATGTGATCTCACATGCGGGATTCCAGTAGGTTATGGAGTGGGATGAGTTTCACCTATTATTTTTTGATTATTTCTATCTGGATACCCTGAGGGCTGATCGAGACCATGTGTTTATGAGAATCATGGGTTGGGAGGAGTTACATCCCAGATTACTAGCCTTTATCTGGATGATCAGGGGACTTCACAGTTGGACTTTTATCCAGTGTTTGATCATTTCTGAGATTTCCTTCTAGAGTAATTTTCATATTTTCCTCCGAAGTGTGAGGTAGACTTCTCGATTGAGATTATGCAAGGAGCGACACTGGTATCCATTCCTTCTTATAGTATGGATACACCTGATTTGTAGGAGCTCAAGAAGAAGTTTGAGGAGTTGCAGGAAAAGGGTTTCATCTAACCTAGTACTTCTCCTTGGGGTTCGCTTTTCCTGTTTTCGAAAAAGGAAAGCGGAACCCTCAGGTTTTTTGAGGACTGTCAGATGTTGAACTAGTTGACGGTCAAGAACCGGTATCCCATTCCCATGATTGAAGAACTCTTTGATGACATTTGAGGAGCTCGAGTGTTCTCAATGATTAAATTGAGGTCTGGTTATCATCAGTTGCATGTTATAACATTAGATATACCTTTTTTATCCTTCAAGAGCAGGTATGGTCTATACGAGTACTTGGTTATGTCATTATGTCTCACGAACGTGCCTGTAGTTTTCATGGAACTGATGAACAGAGTGTTCCAACCATACATGGATTCCTTCATGGTGGTCTTCATGGATGATATCTTGGTGTACTATCACACTCCACATGACCATGCTGAACATCTTGAGATCGTTTTGAGTACACTTACGGAGCATCAGTTATAAGCTAAGCTCTCAAAGTGCCAATTTTGGATGGATCAGATTCACTTCTTGGGTTATGTTATCTCAGAGGCAAGAGTATCAGTAGACCCAGATAATGTGAGAGTTGTAGTTTCATGGAAGTAGCTGAAGAACTTCTTTGAGGTGCACGGATTTATAGGGCGGGATGGATACTACAAACCTTTTATACAAGACTTTTAACACTTAGCAACACCATTGACATGTCTGACCAAGAAGGGGGCAAAGTTCCTATGGTCAGATTCCTGTGAGCCAGCCTTTCAAGATCCAAAAAAGAGGTTGAATTTAGCATGAATACTCATTTTTTCCATAGCTATGCAGGAGTTATAATTCATTATGTGATGCATTAGGTATCGGTAATGGAGTTGTGCTTATGCAGGGAGATAAAGTCATTGCGTACGGGTCTCGACAGTTGAGGCCACATGAGAAAAATTACCCAATGCACGATCTGGAGTTGGCAGCTGTTGTTCATACCCTACTCTGTTGGAGACATTATCTTCAGGGAGAGCACTTTGTGGTTTTCACCAACCACAAGAGTCTCAAATACATCATCACTCAGTGTGATCTGAAATTGAGATAGCGTAGGTGGTTTAAGTAACTATAGTTATTTGACATTGAGCTTTGCTATACGACTAGGAAAGGAAATGCAGTGGATGATGTATTGAGTAGGAGGACTCAGATACGGGCAGTTTGGGAGGCCTGTAGTGAGTGTAATCTTATGGCGCTGTTCTCTGAGATTCATTTAGAGGTGCATAGTAGACTGGGGTAGACTTTTCTTTCTTCTGTTGTAGTTACCCTTACTCTTCTTGATCAATTTCTAATGAGACAACTATCAGATTATGAAGGCATAGTACTAAGGGGCAGTGTGATAGGTTTAGACCGTATTCCTGGATAAACCATAGGCGAAGATGAGATATTGCGTTTCTAGGGGAACATATGGGTGCCATCATATATACGCGAGGAGATGATGTGGGATTTTCATTGCTCAGTTTGGGCATTTTATCATGGCATAACCAAGATGTATTGTGATCTACACCATAAGTATTGGTGGCCATGTATGAAGAGGGTTGCTGCTGGTTTCTTCAGGAGGTGTTCTACTATTCAGCAGGTGAAGGCAGATCATTAGTGACCAACATGGATTTTGCAGCAGATACCCATTCGTGAGTGGAAGTGGAATGACGTCGTGACTGGTCTGCAGAGGCCGCCTCAAGGGAATGCCGCAGTTTGGGTTTACACTGACAGACTCACAATGGTTTCTATGTTTTTCCCGATCAAAGAGAACTTCAATTTTGATGAGCTGGGATAGTTGTACATCCAAGATATTATATGACTACATGGAGCTCCACACTCCATTGTTTCAGATAGCGATGCTCGTTTTACTTCTCGGGTCTGGTAGGGGCATCAGAAGGATTTGGGTACATAGGTACTTTTGAGTACAGGTTACCATCCCCAGATAGATGGCCAGTTTGAGTGTATGATTTAGGTGCTTGTGGACATGCTCTAAGAATGAATCTGGATTATGGAGGTTCTTGGGGAAATCACTTACCTCTTGTAGAGTTTTCCTACAAAAATATTTTTCAAGAAACTATTCATATGGCACCTTATGAGGCTTTGTAGGGTAGGTCATGCCGATCACCCTTATGTTGGTTGGAAGAAGGAGAGGCAGCATTTCTAGGACCTCGTCTTGTTCAGGAGACCATAGAGCTGATAGAGTTGATTCAGAAGAGGATGGATACTGCACAGTCTCAACAGAAGTCTTATGCTAATAAGAGGAGACAACCTCTGGAGTTCGAGGTTGGAGATCATGTTTTCCTATGTGTCACACCGAGGTTTGGACACAAGAAGATTATGAGACAGTGTAAGAATTCACCAAGGTACGCCAGGCAGTTTGAGGTGTTGGAGAGGGTTGGGCTGGTTGCTTACCGGTTGCAGTTACCTTAGAGGTATCGGTCTATGCACAACGTCTTCCACGTTTCTCAGCTTCAACATTACTTTTCAGACCCATATCATGTTTTTAAACCTGAGGAAGTTGAGATCGAAGTGGATACATAATTTAGAGAGCATCCTATCTGGATTTTGGATCATAGTACAAATGTTCTCTATGGTTGGTCTATTCCTCTGGTATGCGTGCTATGGCAGCATGGGAGGGTGCAGGACTAGACTTGGGAGAGGGAGGCTGATGTACAAGCAAAATGGTCAGAATTGTTTGTGGTTTCTTTCTTTCTATGCCATGTTAGGGAAATTCGGGGATGAATTTAATTAAGGGGGGAGTTTTAAAGAACCTAGTCCTTCTTTCCAGGTGTGTTTTTACTTTTATGATTGTTTTTGAGAAAAATAGGAAATTCTGGAAATTTTTAATGTAAACACCGTGTAATTTATGAGTACACACTGTGTAATTATTTACCGATACATGCCGTGTGATGGCTGTGTAGTAGCCGCACACACAACCATGTGGGAGTGACTTAGAGGCCGATTAAAGAGGAGTACAGAAATGGCGATTACACACTGTGTACTTCAAAAGTACATGCTGTTAACTTTATTTTTTTTATTGAACACACCATGGTCACATCTAATCGCTAGAACTCACTTATTCTAGGTCTTCTTCATCCGAGAGAACATGTATGGCTGCAGATCTTCGATGAGCCACCAAACCTCTATCATTCTTTCGATTCAAACACCGTTGATTGCGTTGGGATCACATCAGTGAGTTCTCGCTTCTTCCAGAACCTCATTTCATGATTTATCTTCATTTCCATGTTATTTTGGGTTGAAATTTTTAGAGTTTTTCGTAGATCAAAGAAATTTTAAGGAGATTCAAGCTTAATGGTTCAAGTATATTGATCTCTTAACCTCGAGGTAGGTGGTTAGTTCCTTTTTGCTGAAATTCATTGAGTTTTATGTGCAAATATTTCCAATACCCATGACTGGGTTATTGTACATTTACTGTTTTAGATCTATTATTTCTATGATACACTGGTATGCCTGAGTATAAGATTATTGATCGTGAATAGGCTGAATTTTTGTGCTTTGTATGTATTTCCCATGCATGGTTTTTATGTTTTGACCATTGGGTATCATTTTCCTGTTATCCTGCTATTTACTTTTCTCATGCCTAGTATTGTTGGATGGTGTGACTATTGCTCTATTATACTGTTGTTCTATAGAATGATAGACAAGTAGTTCATGAGGTTTACTTTGGCTGTTATGCGCTACTAGACTTGCCTGAAATACAGAGGGCTGTGAGAACCAGGTGTATAAACAATATGTAGAATGGACGATGAGGGATTCTCCAGAGTGTCTTTATAATTTGTGATACAATACCATAGGGGTAATTGACGATGATTGATTCCCCATAGTGTCTGTAGTTCCTCGATGCGGGCCAGAGGGGGAATGAGACGTTTAGTGCTTCCCCAGAGCGCCTTTAGTACCGATACAAGAAAATAGAGGGACTTGATGGTGAGTGTTTCCATAGAGAGTCTATGATTAAGCCGAACCATAGGGGTTAGACTTATTGTAATGCCTAGAGGGTTGCTTATACATGTTAGGTAGGACCAGAGAGGATAGGTTGTGAGTACTTCACAGAGGTTTACCTTGTGTTTAGCTTCCTGCTTGTGTTTCTAGGTATGACCAGAGGGCATATGCTGTGGGAACTTCCCAGAGGGTTAACTGTTGTGTTTATCTGTTTTGATAAGATATTGAATGTTGTGTAGTGAATTTAATGCTTTGAAACTAAGGATTTTTTACTACTTATTACATGCTTTTTTACTGCTTTCTGTACATTTACCTACCATATACTCACTGACTGTTAGGCACAGATCTTTGGGTGGTTGCCTACTAAGATTTATTCTCACACCCTATTTGGGTCATGCTTTTGGGCCCAAAATGATAATATTATTATAGATATAGATAAGGGAAAGTTCCCTTATACCTTAGGTACTTGACTAGTTATGGAGCTGGAGAGCATGGGACCAAGCTATGGCTTGCGATGTTAAGGAGTTCATCAGCATTCTTTTCCACTTTGGTTTATCACTATTGTATTCCAACAGTGTGAATTGATTGGCTATTTTCATAGAAATATGCATCATGCATCATTATATATATGTTCTCCAGTTTACACTTTCAGTTATCCTGATGTTATTGTTTTATGTCATTTTTACTACTTCTGCTCTTATATGTATTTGTTTACTTCCACTATGTACTCTGCCAATGAGGGTATAGTTTCCCCAAAATCACACCAAAGGCCCTCACTTCTAGTCAGAAGCCTCCATCATTTGGGGAAATGCAAATGAGGCAATGTGATTAACTGAGTACGGGGTGCCTCTGGGTGGCTTGCGGAATCGGGACATTACATGACCTACCAATGCATAAGGGTGATATGTAACATCTAGAACCTCCCATCACTAAATAATATCAATTGAAACAAAGTGTGAATGAAATGAATAAAAAATATAATAAATAGTCCAATTTAATTAAAAAATACACAATAATCCATATATATATATAATCCGAGTATATCGCTTGAAAATAAAGAAAAACAGATTATTTGTTACCACCCTTCAAACTAATTTAAATTGTATAGTGCATTCAGACAATATATAGTTATAAAAATATATTTAAATCAAAAATCGAGAAATAGTAGTAGATTTATATTAATATATTATAAAATCATAGTCCATGGATATATGATATAACTCAAACAAATAAATTTTTTCATTAATCCTTTATCATTGAATGTTGTATAAAAACTCATTTGTCGCTATTATCATGTGGAAAAAAACAATAATGAATCATTGCAATTGAAACAAAAATGATTGGTATCTTGATTATGGGAGAATGAGTTTCAGTATATTCTAGATTAAAAAATATAACAAATATTTTTAGGAAATATAGGAGGAGAGTTCCCCATTTAAAGATTGATTCGTGTGACACATCTATAATTACATTATGAATGTAATTATAATATTACCATGTTTCATATAACAATGGTTCCCACTATATATCATAAATTTTCACTCATAATAATAATACTTAATATATTTATCATAGTTTTTATAAAATATTTCATTCTTATATTTTGTTTCACTACCCTTATTTTTATAAATATATTATGTTATAATTTTTGAAATAAAACTCTTCAATTTCTTGGATATTCTCATCCACAATTTATCCACCTCACATTATGAAGAAGAATGAAATTATATATAATTATTTAATAAAATATTATATTTGATTCAATATTTTTCAAATTTGGTGTTAATATCATGCTAAAATATTCCACGATAAAATTACTAGCTAAGGTATTTTTTCTATAATTAAGACCTTTATTTATTTTGATAATAATTTTTATCTTAAATTTTGACATATTTGATAATACATCATTATAAATTTCATATTTAGTAATCCTATTAGTTTTACAAGAAATTAAATAATTAAAAAAATAGCATATATAATCACATAATTAGTTATGATTTATGGATACCTATTTATGTTATGTAGACATATAAATTTCCAATATAAATCACTCTTTCAAAGCATAAAATTCTATAAAGTTAAAGATATGGTTTATAATTATTACATCAAAAGGTTATAAATATTGTAGGAAACACATAATTTGTCAAAGATTTAAATTTGCATTATTAAAAAAATAAAATATTTGGGAGTAGAGATGAAAACAGAAAAAATTTAGGAAGATGAAGTATTTAGTGAAATAAAAAATAGTATTAGTCAATGATGCATATGACAAACAATAAATATGTCTAAAAATTTAAGTCTAATGTTCGAATTAAAATTTATTATGAACACACTAAATTGCAAGCATAGTATAGAGAAAACCATATTAATTATCAAATATAGATAAATAAATTAGGATTCAATGTTGATGATAAATGAACCATATAAAAAGTAATATGGTATTTAAATATTATAACTGAAAAAAATTACTAAATTTTTTCTGATGTTTCAGAACAAAATATGATATATTTTATTAACGAATAAAATAATTCTCTTTTAAGAAAATACAAAACAATCAATATGTAAGAAAATATTAATCATCTAATGAAAATATAATATAATTTACATTAAGAAAATTATAAAAACATGTGACCAGTGCTTCTAGATGTGGTTTAAAAATGATACATTTTTTTTAAATGAAACTGAAAATATACAATCTTATATAAATCTGAGGATATTTCCTGGTAAATAATTTTGAATAAATGGATTAAAAATTAAAAACATTCAATGTCTATAAATATATAAAGAGATGGTTATTTTATTTTTTTCTTACTCTATCTTTTTACTAAAGAAAAAACACCTTGAAACTTCAAAACGATCATAGAAATACCTGATTAAAAAAGGGTAAGCATAATTTCCTTGTAATGAGTCTTCAACAAAAAACCAGTGAAATAATATTTTATCATATGTTTTTTAAAATAATTTCGATTTAATTTTCCTTTATAAAAGAATATTTTAATATACTTTTCAAAAACTATAATTTCTGTGGTTTTTGAAATATATATTTGGTATGAAAATATAAAAATATAATGAGAAAAAATATAATTTTGAAAATATTTTAAAAAATACAATAATATTTTTAAAATTTTTTAATGGAAAATTATTTTGAAAAAAAATTCTATATATAATAGAATTTGAAATTAATTATTCATTTTAAAACAATATTTCAGAAACAAATTTCCTTTAAAAAATACATGGATTTCTCTTTTATATTTTATAAAAGATTATTTTTTAGAATAATTAATTTTTATTGAATTAAAATTATACTATAAAACCCTTATGAAACAATTTTTCCACATGGGGATCACTTTTTAGATAGATTTTGAATGATGCTATAAGATCACTCCTTATTCTTCATGATCACATTTGATACCCATTTGATGGGTTATTATGAAAAAAATACTAAGGGTTTATTTTATCACATAATAAACAGTCAAATATCATTTTGAAAACAATATAAATCATTTTCAATATAAAATATTTATACATTAAATATAACTTTTCTAAATAAACTTTTCCAAAAATAATTTTCATCATTTCATATAATTATATTAATCCAAAATTTATAAAAACTATTTTATAAATATTTTTTATAAATTGATAATTAATATTTTTCATATAATTATATATATATATGAATATATATATATATATAAAGTGTCATGATTAGTGATAATGTATAGAAAAAATCATGATCATGAATGAAATTAATATTCTATAAAAAGAATCCATGCATAAAATGATAGTTTGTAATGCTATAAGTTTATCAAATAATATAATGATACTTATTCCTCACATAAAATAATACAATGAAAATATTATTCTTAAATACAAAAATTGTTAAGAAAACATTATTTTGAAAATAATTTTTCTATTTACATAGAAATAAATTATAAAATTAATATTTTGGGAAGCCTTAAACCATTACATAAACAAGAGGCTTTGTAAAAGTACACAAAAAATTTAATATTCGCAAAATTTTCATCCTTTTTAAAAACACCATGAAATAAATTTAACTATTTAAAATATCACATTCTTATTTAAAAAAATCATTTTACTGAGAAGGGGATTTAAATGAAATAAATATTATTATTTTAAAGAACACTTACATATCCTAATTTTTTTAAAAAAATTATACAATTACCCATATATTATTATAAAATAAATATACAGGTAAATTATATATATATAAATATATTCTTATATTTAAATCAAAATCCAAACAATATTGTGTAATGATCTTCTTCATTGTCAAACATGGAAATAATAATACAACAAAAGAAGAGAGATCTTCAGGTGTATTTAAATGACAAAATAAATATATATATTAAGGGGTTTGGATATATATATATATATATATATTGGCAATTTGAATTTTGTTGGATAAGATAATAAGAACCGTGTATATAAGTTTTTTATCATTGAAAAAAAGGATATAATGTGACTTGATGCACATCGGTGATCTAATTGAGTGTTAAATAGACACCAATTGGTAGTGTGTGTGTGTCTATATATATATACCCTAAAAGGAAAATGATTCCTTTGGTTTTCCAAGATTGATTATTAATATTAACATAGGTTTAAATCAGCCTCACCAAGCTTCAATGGGTAGGCTTAGCTCACCATTAGTGATTGGAGTCATATTTTTTTCTTCAAGGTAGTGACCGTTTGTGTTATCAATATTATCACTGAAGGAAAGTGATATAGTTTGTGAGGTGTTGTTATAATGTCATACCTATAAGGACCTAGCCTTAAAACATTACATAATCTTGAATTAAATGAATAATTCACATTGATGATCTTTTCAGGTTTAGAGTTTTATAGATTTTGGACATATTTATTACATATCAATTTGAATATTACAAAGCAGACACTTCTACTATAACTAATTTTTTTCAAATCCTTAAATAAAACAAGAGTTCTTTTCTTGATATAAATCTTCTTGAATATTTCCTTTCTCTTTCCCTTACTTATAACATCTGAAAAACATTTCAAAAACTTGGGATGAGCATAAAAAGATCACGAGGGGTTATAACATAAGGAAAGGAAACATTAACTCATCAAAAATACAAACTAATGAAACCATAATTTTCAATCATAACATACCATATGAAATCATAATATTTATGAATAACACATAGTAATCACAATTCATAAAGTTATCTAAAGGCATACATAACATACTTACATTGTAGCTATCACAACTACATAGGGAGTCACATTTGGAATACCCATCACAGTATATTCCCGAAATCTCTTCAGATAAACATTCGCGTTTACCTACTTAACGTTACCCAATGCACTAGAGATCTATCTCAGGCTCACCCGTCCTAGGTTTATCACAGAACCACCCATATATGTAACAATGGAAAAAAAACCATAACATAATCATACACATAACTTAAGCATAAAGGGAAGATAACGTTCCACATTTAAATAACAATATAACATTTTCTGATATTGAAATAATAAATCCATTATAAAAACGATTTTCAATACCAAAATACGTAAAAATATTACATGGTATTTATTTTCCTTTTAAAAACATTTCGGCTTGTTAAGGAAGATAATAATCAAATAATACTTGCGGCGGCGAAAATTTTCGTTGTCACCGCTTACGTAAAAAACATTCCTTTTTGTCGTTTATTAAAATTCTTCATAGAGAAAAGATTCCCTTTGAATTAAATGAAAAGTAAAAAGGGTTTTATACACCGTATAAATGAATGTCATGAATAAATCAATGGATACCTCAATGAAAGGAGATTGATATGTAGTCCCTTATAAAGGCATTATCTTTAGATTAAGGATAAATCAATGACATAATTATGTGTGACAAAAAGAAATACACCAAATATAATTGGATATTAAGTGTAAAACAATAATATATCATTAAAACATATTTATATCACGACATAATCAAGAATTATAGGTTTAACCCAAAGAAATGAAATTGGATTAAGAAGTTCCCTTTCAAAAATTTGGTAGCCTAACAACATCATATCAAATTTCAGAAAACGAGTTGATGAGAGGAAAAAAGGGAACTCATCACTTGGACATACGATTTACAACAATAATGATATACAAGATCCTATCCAAACATTAATAACATTTTAATTAAATGACCTAACAAAAATAAGTCTTTTAAAAAGAGGAGGGTGAAAGGTTCCATTACCGAATTAGGTAACTTTAGAAACGTGCACCCCATGAAAGAAGGACTATAAAATGTTGATGTAAATACCCATAAACGAAATTATATTATACAATGAGTGGAATAATGGGAATTACATATACCACTAAAAAGAGATAGTGGAAAATATATCATGAATCTCACGGAAATAAATAGTGAGATAAAAACCCCTTACCCCATTATAATAAATCGAGTAATATGACCAAAAGATAATAAGAATCAAATGAATCACATAATACCATGAATATTAATAGAATCATGATAATATATATCAAATGGAAGTACACAATACACCACATGAATTAAATAATTGGTGAACACTGGAAATCTCATGGAATTAAAAGTTAGATAAGAAATCCCCTTACCTCAAGTCCAACTTGTCTTGTTCATTTATTTATATTCCTGAATAATAAACATTGATCAATTTATAATTTCTTTAGGAATTCATTTAATGTTTATTATTCAATTCATATAACATATTATCATGTTATAATAATTAGTTAATTATGCGAGTTCATATCATACGTTTTGTCGATGTTCGGTACATGAGTCAACAATGAACTTGTTTGAAGATAATTGTCCATGTAGTTATAAGTAAATCATCTCCGGGATGGTTTTCATGATTTAAATATCATATATATCAATTATATATGTATTTAATAAAATTATATAATGTTTTGAGATAAGAAATAAAATTTACCGTTCATGGAGACGGTAAGCCGTAATTACGCATGAACGCTACTTTCATTTTTTTGACATATTAATAGACATTAAAACTAAATTAGACATATATATATATATTATAATTCCAGTATAATTTATATGTTATATAGGTAACATAATTTAATTTATCACATTATTGATAAATTCCATGTTTGGAATGAACGAGTCACATCACTTGAAGGGGAGGATGTCCAGACTTCCTCATATGAAATTATCGCATTTTCACAACATGCAAAGCATAAAGGTATGTTTTGAATATAAAATAAAAAAGAATTTAGAGGAAATAATTATAAAATATATCATATATAAATATAGTTCCATCACAATGGCCATCACAAGAGGTGTTAAAAGAAGATCGAACAATCATCGTTTCGTGAGGTAGTAATTCGCCACCCACAGAAACAATATGTTCATTAAACATTAGACGGGGGTGTGTGTAAGTGTAGGTAGAATCATTATCATAAAAATATCCTAGTATATTGAGGATACTGTTGTTATTATGGGATCAAATAATAAGAAGATAGTGTCGAGTGAAGAAGTAAAATAAAAGAAAGAAACTCGAGAGAAGACATTACCTCTAAATCGGGTAACTCTTTTTGATTTGAGCCAAAGGATTACTTGGAAAGACTTCTGCCCAAAGTGAGGCTTCATGGAGTATGATAGGGATGCAGAGATATAACATGATCCAAGTTTGGATGATCCACGGGCTTGATAGGAGTGGTTAAGGGGTAGAGGTGGAGGCCTTTTATAAGAGGGAGGAGGGTCACTTTTGGAAAGTCTTGAAATGTTACTTTATTATAAAATGGTTTTCGAATTTTAAAGGTCGCACAATGAAATATTTCTAGGATAAGTTGAAAAGGGTTCTAAATAAACCCATAAATTTTTTTTATACAAGTTTAATTATTATATTTTACGTTATCTTTTCATTTTATTCAAATCATTCATTAATGAGGTAATCACTGCATCATCATGGTGTCATAAATGAATTTGTTTATTTAATGTCAAAAAATTATAAAAAAAATATCATGATGTGGGAAATTTTTTTAGATTTCCAATGAATTATTATAGTCTAATATATCATTTATGTAATAAGAATTTAAATTTTATTACTTAGGATATAAAAATCATTGTTTTATTTCTCTTATTTTTTAAAAATAATGTCATAAATGTCACTATCACAGCCATGTGACTCCATGGGCCCTCAAGTTTGTTAAAAAGCTTCAAATGGTCGGCCATGACTCAAAAAAGAGGATTTGGACATAATTTGGGGTCATTTTATATTATTATGATATTTTTTTATTACCCTTAACTACCAGATTACTAATTAATCACGATAATTACCGTCATTACTATTCATAATGTCCAAAAACAAATGATTACTAATTAAATAATTTGGACCTTATGATTCAAAATATGGAATCAGTTTAAACAAATTCAAAATAGAGAAATTGCAGAAATTAATTTAAAAATAATTCCCGTTGTCACAACCAATGATAGGGTTTTAAGAAGTTAAATTTATCAAAAGATTGGCTTGTTTTTACATCCAATTGAAAAGTAAAATTACTTCTAATGAACAACATTGTATTAAGTTATAAAAACAAAATTAAATTACCATCTACAACCAATTCAAATAACAATCTACCTATATAAATAAATTAGATTAAAAATCAGTTTTGAAGTAAAATGCAGTATTTTTCACTATTCATTAAAAATGAACATTTGTCAATAAAATACCAAATATTTATCCAAAGTAAATTTGATATTCCTAATTCAAAAATTATGTCCATTTTACCAAATTCAAAACATAGAAGTTTCATTAATTAATTTTATAATTAATTTCCACTGTCAAAACAAATAGCATGTTTTTAAGATACAATATCTATCAAATATTGACACTGGTTTATCTCCAATTTAAAAGAAAAATTAATTCCAATGACCAACATTGGATTAAATGGTAAAAATATATTTTATCTAAACTTAAAACAAAATTAAAAATATAATCTTACCATATAAATAAATTAGATTAAAGGAGGTTTTGAATTAAAATACAGCATTTTCACTATAAAAAAATGGACTTTATTTGAAAAATAAAAAAAATTTACACAAATTAAATCCTGATGTACTGATTCTAAAGAAGGATATTATTTTTCCAAATATAAAATATGAAATTTAAAAAAAATAGTTTTAAAAAAAGGGTTCTCCATCAAAAGGTGGTTAATCGACCTTTTAAAGAATATTAGAATTTTTATTCTTAAAATTGGATTCATTCACATTTTAAGTCTCTATCATTTATTGGGTAATTGTTAAAATATTTAACAAACATATATAGTAATTTTTTAGTTAGTTCTATTCATTCCAACCATTACAATGGATTGGCGTTAACTACCATTTCAAATAATATTAATATATTATTTGTGTGCAACGTAAGATTTCAAAGAAACTCGTTGTTGAGTATTGGGTACGCCTTCGAACATAGCATTCCCTTTAAAGTAATATTAACATTTTATACTGAAATATTAATAAATATGAATATTTCAAATTCATTATTTACCTGGGATGTTACAATACATAAAGTAGAATCCTGATTTTGAAGTAATAGAGGATGATGATGAAGAATAAATTAAAACCTCATATAATTTATATAGATATATTTATGATAATTAAAAATATATATACCTTGATATGTTTAGAATAATTTGATGGGGGATTCTTTAATAAAATACAGACTAAATGTAAGAACAAAACAAGTCAAAGACAATTGATATCATTTAAAAAAATATTTCTGATTTAATAAAATCATTTAATATCATATTTATTTAAAACAAGGACTTTAGGATGAAGAAAATCCAAAATAATGACCAAAAAGGACTACTGATATCATCCGATGAAGAAAAATGAAGAAAATGATAGATGAGGCAACATATCAGATTATTCAGACACCTAGATAATACAAACATTACTTTCAATTGTGATAACAAGAGGGTGATAACTAAGGATAGCTTACACCCCTTTCGCATTTGAAACCCTTTCATCTAGTTTTTCAATTTCCATATTCAACAAATCAATCCACTTTGGATAGTCATTTCCCATGTTTATATACAATCATCATTCGAGTGATTCCTTAGTGTTTGATTATTTGTTGATCCCCTTTTTGATCTTGGTTCCTCTTGAGAACCCTCTACCCTGAGCCTCTCCGAAACGTATCCCTTGTCTTTGACGTCACCAAAAATGAGGTCAACCCATAATTTTTGTTATAACCGAATAACATAAATTATAAAATGAAAATTCATAATTTATAATTTTATAATTTTTATTATTTTATAATATTTATTATTTTATAATATTTTTAATTTAATAATATATTACCTTTAATACACATTATTAAATATAAATTAATCTATATGAACTTTATTATTCCTAATTAAAAATCGTTTTTAAATAAATTCTATTTATATTGATCTTTTAAAATATTTTTAATTTCATATTATCATCATTGTTTCATATATGTTAAATAAATATACAAATTTTGTTGTTTTTTAAATATTAATAATACCTTTGTTTCCATAATTCAAATTATTTCACATTTTAATATATTCACAAGGACGTATATTTTAGAATAAAATATATTGAATATAAGTTTAATAATTATGAATATTAAAAATTTATTTATTTCAAAAATTTTGTAATAATAAAATTATTTATATAGTACTACAATGTTACAAATTAGATACTTAACCCACATATCAACATATATAAGTGTGTTCCATAATTATATTTCTTTAAACATAATTTATCAAACTTTAGTTAAAAATTTCTACAATTTTTTTATAAAACTAATTTCTAAATACACTTTTAAAAATTTACCTTTATAATTATTTATATAATTATAAATAATCATTTAGTAATTTTAACTTATTTACTTAATGATAAGTTAATAGGAATAACCATTCTTTATTAATTTTATAAGTACTCTCTAGTAAAATTATAACCTTAATTTATAATAGGATTGTTTTAACAAAATTTATATCCAATGCATATTTTGTTCAAATAAACTATATTATAAAAAATTAAAACTCATCTTAGTTCTTTTATTAATAAATAAATTTTTTTAATAAAATAATTCCATAAAAAAATAACTTTATTATTTCTTAGAAGTTGTATTCTCCTCCACTTAACTTAAATGAATTTATCCATTGAAAATCCTTCATTATACAGAATAAAATTCTAAATTTAAATATTCTGAATTAAGAAAACATCGAATAAGTGAACTTTATATATTTTGAAGGCCACTTATCTATGTAAAATTTAAAAACAACATTTCTATATCTTTTATTATCATTAAATGAAAACATAGAATATCCAAATATGTCTAAATCATTTCTTTAATATCAATTATAACAACCTAGGAATAAAAAACATGGATTTTATAACTTTTTAAATGATTATTCATTACATTACAGAAACACATTACTAAGGACCATATTTGTTTTGTGCCATTGGAAATATGGAAAATAAATATACAAATCCACTGGAAGACCATCAATGTTTCCTACAAATATAATTCCATTTAGTAATCTTCAAAGACATACCCAATATATGACCTTACTTTAAAAGATTGGGAAAAGAAACATAATAATAGGTTTGCATGGATGCACAATAAAGGTAATTAAGTGAGGTATTTAATAATAAAATAAACATAAAGGTATGATAGCAAGATCATAACATAGAAAAATCATACCCTGTATAAAAATGATCATAATCATGAGTCATGGAATATATATCGATATTTCATAATACCCAAATCATTATGGAATCAAGTAATATGATCCATGAGAGCATAACATTGGCATACGATGTGGAATTGGTGGTATATATATATAAACATATAAAATCTTTCCCACATTATTCATGGATCACTTCCAAGACCAACATATCAGACAAATCCTTTCACTAAACCTAGTTTACCCAACATCCCATCCCTGTATTTCTGACCCTGGTTCACTTCCCATTATATTCATGTCAAAATCATGAGATATAAAACATTTACCATGGAATTTGAGGTTGATATAGATACCACATGTCACATAAAAAAATCATAAATATGCTTAACATATGACAAAAAAAATTAATCACATAAATTAAAATGAAATAAAATGGGTGTTTTAAACATTTCACCATATCATATCATATTAAAAATAGACAGGTTTTATAATAAGTTTTGCATAGAAAAACTTATCAAAAGAAGTGTCTTTCATAATCATTGTTGCATAATATATCCCGTGGATGAAAATTTGTGTCATAAACATCATGACATAAATAAATAAACCATTCATAGAAATAATGTGAATTGTATCATAGGATAGTACCCCCTAGTGGAGAATATGTAACACTAAAGGATTTCATCTGATATGAAAAATAATTTTTAAATATCATTTAAAATATTTCAGGATTAAAATAACCTTTCTTATTTAAACAAATATTTTTAAAATTAAAAAATTTGATAACCTATTTATTTTAAAAAAATATTAAAAATAGTATATGAATATTCTAATTATTTAATGGTGGTGATGTTGGAAGATTTTATTTATTTCATACTTGTTTAAATGAAGATTTAATTCACATATCCAACAGGATCCAAACAAGAATTGATGATTCTATTAAAAATAATAAGTGTGTAGTAGATTATTTATGAAAATATTTCTTTAAACATGGTTTTTGAAGAAAATAGATTTTTCATACATAAGTTTGAACTAAATATGGATTGTCTTAAAATAATTTTGTAATAATTTTAATTAAAATATTTAAAATTGTACGATTACATGAATATAACTTGATAAAATAGAATATGAGAAAATTATTTAGAATTATTTTGAGGCATATCATGATATTTCTACATTGGATATTTAATCATAAACAATCACGAAAAATGAGGAGATTATAACATAACATCATTATGACTTTGTTAACATTGAGTTATAATATAAATAAATCAGTAACATTTAATTGTAGTTAGAATATATTGAGTCTAAAAAAACTAATTATATTATATTTCCAAATAGATGTATATAACCCTCCTGAAATAATATTGATGCCTAACATAACGTACATCTAAAAAAGGAAAAATGAGACAAAACATACCTTACACCTTTTGTAACTATTATGTCATAATCCCTGTGAAGGAATAACCATAGTGGAATCATTAATTATCTATAAATTATATCTAATAATGATATATCAATTAATATGTTAGTATATACACCACAAAAAAGTGATGCATTTGGAATAAGTTTTTCCAAAATAAAGGAGACTACAAGCCCCCTCACATTATCTCTCAACTTCCACCATACTTGTTCAAACATCCTATATAATAAATATATGTATATTTTACATATATTTTTCAATAATATTCATAATATATCATACCATATATTATTTTATTTTTACCTATTATTCTATATTTATTAACGATTCCATGTTAATGTTTCGTTTTGATTAACAACCACTATTTTCATAATTGATTAGGTTTGATATATTTTTTGTTCTATTACTTTAATCATGTTTTCATAATGTCAATAATGGTACAAATGAATAAAATGACATATATATTTAGTGTATATGTTTTTATAATAGTATATTAAATGATAAAAATAGGAAAATGAATACAACATCAAGGAGACGACATGTCGTACATAAAGATGATTTTTTTCATTTTATTATTCAATTGAAAGAAATGCATTAATGTGGTATAATAAAATTTTAAAATAATTTGTATAAAATATATATCATATATGATTATTAAACCCATACATTGTACATTCCATGTAAAAAGTAAATTATTTTCTTCGTTTTGTGTGGTGGTAGTCTATCGTATACACGAATGACATTTTTGTATTCCCACAAAATTATAACAATGAAGGTATGTCAGATACATAAATATATTAATGATAAAAAAATAAAAAAATAATATATATCACATAAAAACAATAAATTGTTCATTATTACCATACCTAATAGGTGTTTATGCAAAAATGAACGATATCGGTTCACAAGGCGATACCCCACCATACACATGAACATTGATTTTGTCACCCATTTAATGGATTTGGAGATGATATTATGTAATTAAATAATCATAAAAATATCTAATTATATTAAATATATATTTTTTATTATATAATAATGATAAAAAAAATAATTGAATGGTTTTGAGAAATAAATAAAACAAACAAAAACATTTGCAGGTGAAGGTTACATCTTCTTCTAGTATCCTCCTTAGGGTTGCACTAAAGTGTTTCACGGTTGGATTTATGTACACAATAATGCTTATAGGATAATATTAGTACATTTTTTTATTTTGGTATAACATGGTCAATCCAAATGGTTTGAGAGATGGGATGAAGTGGGCAGAGTGAGTAACCTTTTATAGTTGTAGGAGAATGGTGGTAACACCCTGAGATTTTATGAGAAATATTATTTTTTTAATTTCTTTTAGGTAATGTGTTGTAAGATACACCAAAATTAGCTTGATCTATATGCAACACTGTATTAGCTTTTATTATATGCGAACACAATTCTTGGCTTGTGTTTCACTCAAAGAGCGACCTTCCTCAATAACGTCTGCTGTATGCAATACCGAGTTTCACTAAACAAAGATATATTGTTATAATATTATTATGAACTAGTATTTATGAATAGTATTAACTGCATTTTTATTTTTATAACATTATTATTCTTCTTAATCATTTTCGAAAACATGTTATGAGAAAAAAATCAATTTTTCGTAAAAAAGAAATATTTTTCTAAAAAATACAGTTTTGGCACCTTTTGATGTCACAACCACATGAAATATAGTTTTTTACATCTTCATGAGTTCAATTTGACAAACTAAACTTATTCACCACAATAAATATAAAAAAATTACTTTGGATAATTTTTTAATATTTTTTGTTAACTTTCATATTTTGATGAATAGTAAAAATATGCTAAATTATAATTAAAAACAACATTATTCATCAAGATTATTTATATGGTTTAATTATAATATTTAATGGTTGTAATGTATAAATATTGTTTTTACCATTTATAATAATTTAATTCAATATCATTAATTTTACATTGAATTCAATGGTAAAAACATTTCAATCGTTTGAAATGTTTCAAATTTTAAAACTAGTTTTCTCAAAAGCGATATTAATTTTAAATTAAATACTACAACATCTGTGTATTCAATTTTAAAAACAGGATTCCATATTTGGAATCGGTAGGTCTAAATTTTTTTAATACGATACTTTTTATTTTTAGGCATTATGAATAGTAACTACAGTAAATTTTATTTACCATTGTAAAAGGTATATTAGGTAATTAAGGGTAAAAATTAGATTATAAAATTACACTAACACCTACCAAAATTCTGTTGGATGAATAAAAATCTACTAATATCACCTAAGTGTCATAATAGATTCATTTCATGGACTTTTGACCATGAAAACGATGTAATTATTATTAAAACCAATGAAAGTGATAACATGTCACTCTCTTATATCTTATAAGTGTAATAATTTTAATTTAGTGATAAACTTCATAAAACGTAGAATATAAATAGTTACCAGAAATATAATAAAATTATCTACATTATGTGAATTTATTCATAATTTTTAGGTATCAAATAATTATCATTAATGGTCACACAATAGTGATTTAGAAATTATTTTATTGATTGAAATACCAAATAAATAGTTTTATAAATAATAAAATAAATTTTATATTAACTATTTAATGTGCTCCAAGAATTTTAGAAATTAATATTACATGTTAGAGATCTATTAAATATTTTATTTCGAATATATCTTCTTTTTGGATTTTATATAAATTAATATAATTGAATAATGTTAAAATTGACACTATTGATATTTTATAAAAATAACATATTATTAAATTGTTTAAAAATCACAAAAATAATTAAAAATTATATGGTAGAAAATGTCATAAATTATCTAATTAGGGACAATTCACAACACATAAGTAATTATTTATAACAATTTAAAATTTATAATATTATTACCACAAATAAAATTAAAAAAATTAAATAAGAAAAAATCATGTTCATAATGTTTAAAATAAATTCCCAACATGTCTAAATTTTATTTTATGATGAGATTACAACCCTATAGAATCTCATCTTTGAATTCATGTCATTTTGGAAGTTTTTATGTTGGGTTTTGGTTTATTATAAATTAATATTTTAGAGGTTTCCAAAAGTGAATCTCTCCTCTCCTATAAAATGGCACTGCCTCCCTCTCCTCTTAACAACATTTTGAGAACTCATGTTCAGCCTAACCCTATACATTTCTCTTCTCAACTTCACAATAAACATACTAGAGGTCCTGAAATTCTTCAAATACCAACTTTATTTCCGTTAGAAGAGGTTTATAAGAGGCGCGTCAAAGAAGAGATAATATCCTTTACCGATTCATTCAAATTTATTTCTTCTTATACTTCCTCTTATTTTTTTGTTTCATTACAAAATAATAAAATCAGTATCACTCATAGACTTATGTGTTATTATAAATATTAAACAACCCAATTTAACCTTCAATCAATATTATGGAAGACAAAATCATCGCGTGTGCGTATGTACGGAATATCATCTCCACTCCATGTTGTAACCTGTTTTGCACCACCACCTTTCATGGATGGGAATAATGGTGTAAATAATAACTATATATGGTTATAATAATTCTGAGATATTCTATCATCCACTCCAATACCATTTAATAATTATAGGAATGATATCGTCGCTCGTGCGTACGTACGGCTTACTGTCTTCACGGTGCGATGAGATTCGTTCTACATGATATTTACTAAACCATGATTATATAAATGAATATAATGATTAAATAAGATATATATTATACTAATACCATTATTTATATTATATAACTATAACATAAAAATAGTAATATGAACTTATCCAACAAAACATACGTATGAAAATAAAGGAGTTAATACCCAAACAACGAGTTACAATGAAATATTACTAACAGACGAATGGAAATATTATCATAAATGTTATCATTAAAATAACAATTATTCATTAATATATTTTTAACATTATTAAAATCATTATACAATAAGTTTTGATACACACAAATCATATCGGACCTAAGGTATGGTATTATTTCATCCCACTTTTATTTCTGTGAGACAATGCCTTAATCACCATCTATTTATTTTGAATGGTTTTTATGCTTCCCATAAATGTTTTATGATTTTTATTATAAAGGATATGATATTTAAATATGAATGTAATTTTCTTTATCTTATGACACGTATGATTCCAACAATTATAAATATTTAGGGATAATTATTCTAATGTCGTTCTTATCCAAGATTGTTTATTCATAAGTATTTACTGGGGTTATGTTTATAATCGATATCTAGGATTTCTTAAAATGTTTTAATTAAATGTTTAATATTCTTCCATGTATGTTTAAAGTCATTTTTACAAATTTTCTACTTTTACAAAAAGGTATGTAGGGATTATTTCTTTTGTTTACCATACAAGGTACTTTTTGACTTTTCCAATAGAAGTACGAGGAGAATGTTTTTTTACTAATATGGAGTGAATGGATTTTTACAGTTTTATAACGACTTTTATCAATGAATATTCCTCTACAATATTTCATGGTTGTTTTCAACATAACTATTTTATTTTTAATTTGAAATAAAATTTGAGAATATAAAATGATATTGAAAAAGAAAGGATATTTTCGTTAAGAATTAATTTCAAGTGTTTTATCAAAAATATTTTCCATCTAAGATGACATTATTTAATGTGGATATGTTTCATGTATAATGTCCCTATTATTTACATGGTTTCATTTTTTTTAGGATGAAATTATATAAATTATTTTATATTGATTATGTTATGATGGGATGATCTATATGAAACCCATTTTATTGATTGGGTTATGATGAATGATTTATGTTTATTTTGTGGCACACGAATGAATGATTCCATTATGAGATGGGTGGGACCTATATCTCACTAGAATGCATTGGGTAAAGATTTATATATCATGATATAAACATGGAAATAATAGAAAGTAATTCTTGTTCAGAAATACATGGCTGGAACAGAACGTAAACCCAGTTCAGTAATGGACTTTGTCCACTATGATGGTCTTTGCAGCAATGCCTTGGCTACTATGGAAATCATATCATGTTCTTAATGGTTTTATATATTTAAATGTTTTATACTCATGCTATTTTAGCATGATTGTTGTTATTTTAATATCTATTCCTTATGTACTACCACGATTTATTTTAGAAATATTTTGATGTTTAAACTTTATGTTCAAGTTTTTAAGTTCAAATGTATATTGTTTGTTTTATATTAACCATGATTACCCTTACTGATCATTTGATCTCACACTTTATATTTTTTCTTTTCCCTAGGATATAAATAAAGGTTTTAGGTAAGAAAAAAAAGTGGAATATCTTTATGGGAGACGTTGAAGATCTTTCACCATGATTAGAAGATCATGTTCTGAGTTTCCAAATACACTAAACCATTACAGTCCTTGGGTGGATATTTTTGTTATATGTCAAGTATTCTGAAAATGTAATGTAACTTCTATGTAGGTCAAGCTTTTAGTCTCTATAGTTGGAATTAGAGGAAAGGTTTAGTTAACCTTTGGAAACTATGATGTGAAATCTTTAGTGAGATCCCTAGATATATTTCTAAGGTTTGTTTAGGGATGTCCCTAAGGTTAAGTATAAGTATAGGTTACATTCCTAGAATTATGATAATAATCATGAATAAAGTAGGATTACACTTAATATGTTAGA
Organism: Viscum album; assembly: GCA_963277665.1. Lineage (NCBI taxonomy): Eukaryota > Viridiplantae > Streptophyta > Magnoliopsida > Santalales > Viscaceae > Viscum > Viscum album. The sequence goes on along the minus strand of OY728150.1, from coordinate 407,132,287 downwards.
GATTGAAAGTACCCCCTTGATTATGTTGTTTTCCTAGTATAATTTTTTCCTCTCACTCTATTCTTTTTGGGTTTTAAAAAATGGCTCGAAAAAGGATGATTCCAGATAATAGGGGATATGATAGACAATGGATTTATATTCTTCATGGGAAACCAAATGAAATGGGATTTGGAAGTCCAAAAATAATTATTATGCCTAATTAGAAGTCTTATAATATGATCAATAATCTCAACTTTGGTATGTTTCTTGACTCAGCTAATAAGAGAAAGATAGTGTTTAATGATGACCATAAAGGAAAGAACGTTCAATTTCTATCATGTAAATCATGTGGTAAGATACATCAGGGGGAATGTTTCAAAGGAACTGGAAGATGCTTTGGGTGTGGAAAAGAAGGGCTTAAACCCCGTAATTGAAAAGGAAAAGGTTCATCTAACACCATGGACACAGATAATGATATTGATAAGACATCTAAAATGGTAAAATGTTTTAAATGGGGAACGTACGACCATTACGCAAACCAATTACCTAAGGTAAAATATCATGAAGAGAATAATCATGGTTGTATGAGTAGTATTTATGTTTATGATGATGAAAATACTAGAAATTATATATGAGATGAAAGAAGTGTTGAGAAATAAAATGATGAAGCTCAGTCAATGGTTTAAGATGGTAGTGGAATGATTGTATGTTTACCAAGAGTTATGTTGTCTAGGTAAATTAATATTACTATAGAATAAATAAACATCTAAGGATTGTTACACTATTTTTTTTCTTAATTTATTTGAATGGATATGTTTAATGGTACGAGTAACCATGAATTTTTATTCAGATATTTTTCGAAAAGTAGTTGATATGCGCATAATGAAGCAATACAGAGATAATGAGATATTTGATACCAATAATGAGCTCATGATTGATTTAAGGAAATGTGATATCATGGTTTGAGTATATAGAAATTTTAGGATTTTGGTATGTGTAAAGAGTTAACTTTGGATAACATTCATGTTTTCACAAAGGTTCTATGGTAATTCATGTTTCAAGAGAATACATGATTAAGGTATTCACATGTCTGGAATGTGAACAACAAGATATATTTTATGATATATGGAAGATAAATGATGGTATTTACATGCATGGTGGATAACCTTTCTAGTAATCTATTTCATTATAGTATAAAATTGGAAAGAAGTATTTTGGATAAGCCTAAAGATTGGAATGGATTAATTTTGACATTTGATAGTATTATTTATGGCTATAAATATTTGATATTATGATAGTATAGTTTCAGAAAAAGGAAAACCTGTTGGAAGAGCGACAACCTGTCATTACGGACAAGGATATGAGAATCGAACCCACAACAGAAGTGAGACAGGGCTTTATTGCATACCACTGGCCTAGAAGAAGTCCATGGATAGTGGAATTTAGATTTATTATATTAATATGATTCATAGTTGAAGTCTAAGTCCATTTTTTTGAATCATATACGGTTAATCTCACCATATATGAACTTATGTATATTTAATTACTAATGCTAACTTTTTGAGGCAGATGGAATAACCTATCATTCTATTGCATGATCTACTAACATTTCAAGAAGGACAAAATCAACTTCATTTCATTAAACAAGAGATGAAGTGGAAATTATTCATGGAATCACCAATGATGATATTACACTAAAATCAAGTATGTATTTCTACTTATGAAAAAATTAATCAACTTTAGGGAAATGATGTAGAAAAGAAAAAATGTTTTCCTAGTACCCTCATATCCGATAAATTAGATGGTACCTTAGATCATAAAAAATTTATGGCTTTGTGATTGTTGGATTTTTCATAGCTATGTTCTCTACCACTCTCCATCATAAATTGATGGTCAGATTTCTCATCCATATCCTTATTTTCACCTATGTTCTCCTATATGGAAACCCCGTGATGAGTTAATTTGGTTAACTATTACGTTTCATACTTTAGTTTTTAAAATTTAGTTTTATTATTCCTTTTTATGATGTGGGTTTATATGAATGGAACATTCAAGTAGTAAACCATTTATAACCCCGACAAAATTCGAGAGAGAAATTCATTTTAAGGGGGGTATAATGTAACACCCCAAAATTTTATGATAATTTTTTTTAATTTCATTGATGTCTTTTGTTGTAAACTACAAAAAAATTATCTCGCTCTATATGAAACACCGTATTATCTTGTATTATACACAATCACTATTCTTGTCTTGTGTTGCACGCAGGAGCGACCTTCCTCAACAGCATGTGTTGTACGCAATACAGAGTTTTACTAAACAATGATATATTGTTCTAATATTATTACGAACTAGATGTAATGAATAGTATTAACCTCATATTTAATTTTATAAAATTATAATTCTTCTAAGTAATTTTATAGAACATGTTATGTGAACAAAATTAATTTTTTCGTATAAAGGAAATATTTTTCCAAAAATACAGTTTTGCTTCCTTTTGATGGTGAACCTGCATTAAATATAGTTTTTGACACATTTATGAGATCAATTTGACAAAATAAACATATTAATTGTAATAAGTATATAAAAATTTACTTTGGTTAATTTTTTAATATTTTTCTGTTAACTTTCATATTTTAATTAATAATAAAAATACGCTAAATTTTACTTAAAAACAAATTTTTTTCATCACGATATTTTATATGGTTAGATTATAATATTTAATGGTTTTAAAATATAAATAGAATTTAGTTTTACCATTTAACATAATTTAAGTCGTTATAATTAATTTTACAATGAATTAATAGGTAAAACATTTCAGCCTTTTGTAATGTTTTAACTTATAAAACCCGTTTTCTCAAAAGAGGGATTAATTTTAAATATAATACTACAAATTTTTTGTATTGAATTTGAAAAAATGGATTCTATATTTGGAATCCGTAGGTCCAAATTATGTTAATAGGCTACATTTTATTTTTAGGCATTAAGAATAGTATCTTAGGTAAATTTTATTTACCAAAGCTAAAGGTAAATTTGGTAATTACGGGTAAAATAAGATTATAAAATTACCCTAATAGCTTCCAAAAATATATTGGATGAATAAAAGTCTAACCATATCACCTAAGGGTCGTAATAGATTAATTTCATTGACTTTGGACACATAAAAGAGTGTAATTATTATTAAAACCAAAGAAAGTGACAACATGTCACTCTCTTATATCGTATAAGTGTAATAATTTTAATTTAGTGATAAAAATCATAAAAAAACAAAAATAAATAATCAACAAGAATATAAAAATATTATATACAATATGTGAATTTATATAGAATTTTTAGGGATTAAATAATTATAATTAATGGTGACACAATACTAATGTAGAAATTATTTTATTTATTGAAATATCAAGTAAATGCTTTTATAAATATTAAAATAAATATTATATGAACTATTTAATGTGCTCAACGAATTTTAAAGATGAATATTACATGTTAGAGATCTATTAAATATTTTATTTCGAATATATATTCTTTTTGGATTTTATTTAAATTAAAATAATTTAATAGTGTCAAAATTGACCCTATTGATATTTTATAAAAATAACATATTATTAAATTGTTTAAAAATCAGAAAAATAATAAAAAATTATTTATTGAAATTTATATGGTCTAAAATTGCATAAAGAACTTAATTAGGGACAATTCAAAACACATAAGTAAATATTGAAAACAATTTAAAATTTAGTATATTATTACCACAAATAAAATAAAATAGATTAAATAAGGAAAAATCAAGTTGATAAGGTTTAACATAAATTCCCAACATGTCGAAATTTTATTTGATGATGATATTACAACCCTATATCATCTAATATTATAATTGGATTCATCTATGATGTTTTTATGGGGGGTTTGGGTTTATTAGAAATTAATATTTTAGAGGTCTCCAAAAGTGTCCCTCTCATCTCTTATAATAGGGCGCCTCCTCCCACTCCTGTTCAGAAAATTTTAAGCCTTCAAGGTTGGACAAAACCTATCCATTTATCTTCTCCACTTCCCTAGAAACATATTAGAGTACATTAACTTCTTCAAAAACCAACTTTAGTACCCTAAGAGGAGGTTTAGAAGAGGCGTATCAAAGAAGAGGAAATATCCTTTACCGATTATTTAAAATTAATTTCTTCTTCTACTTCCACTTCATTACTTGTTTCATTAAAAATTAATAACATAAGTATCAATCATATAATTATTTGTCATTATGAATTTGAAACAGCCCCATTTCACCTTCTATCCATCGTACGAAATACAAAATCACCACGCGTGCGTACGTACAGAATACCAACTCCACGCTATGGTGTAACCTGTTTTCCACCACCACCTTACATAGATGGGTATAATGGTGTAAATAAAAAATATATATTGTTATAATAATTCTGAGATATTCCATCATCAACTCCAATACCATTCAATAATTATGGGAAAGATATCGTCGCTCGTGCGTATGTACGGCCTACCGTCTCCACAGTACAATGAGATTTGTTCAACATGATCTTCACTAATCCATGATTATATAAAAAAATAGAATGAAAAAATATGATATATATTATATTAATACTATTATTTAAATGATATAACTATAACCAAAAAAGAGGAATATGAATTTATCCGACAAAACATACATATGAAAATAAAGCAGTTAATACCCAAACAACGAGTAACAATGAAATGTTACTAACAGACGAATGAAAATATTATCATAAATGTTATCATAAAAATAATTAGGATTATTTAATAGATCTTGAAAAATATTTAAATAATTATACATAAGTTTCAGATACACTCGGAGCATATCAGACCTAATGTAAGGGATAATTTCATCTCTTTTTTTATGTGAGACATACTCCTTAATCATCATTAATATTTTTTTATGGTGTTTATGCTTCCCATGAATGTTTTATGATTTTAATTATGAAGGGTATTCTATTTAGATATGAATTTAATTTTCTTTATTTTATAACCTGTAATATTCCACCAATTTTTAATGGTAAGGGATAATTATCCCAATCTCATTCTTATCTGAGATTGTTTATTCATAAGTATTTACCGGGGTTCTATCATCCATGTTCATGTTTTCTCAAAAAAAATTCATAAAATGTTTAATATTATTACATGTGTATTTAAAGTCATTTTTACCCTTTTTTAAATTTTACCACAAAGTATGGATGGAATCTTTCTTTTGTTTACCATACAAGGTACTTTTTGACTTTTCCCGCAAAAGTAGGAGGGGAATGTTTTTTTACTAATATGGCGTGGGTGGATTTTTGCAGTTTCATAACAACCTCTTTCATTGAATAATCCTCTAAAATATTTCATGTTTATCTTCAACATAACTATTTTATTTTAAAATTGAATTAAATTTTGAGAATATAAAATGATATTTAAAAAGAAAGGTTGTTTTTGCTCAAGAATTCATTGCAGTTTTTTTTCAAAACTATTTTCCATCTAAGATGACAGTATTTAATATGGATATGTTTCATGTATAATTTCCCTACTATTTACATTGTTTTATTTTGTTTATGATGAAATTATATCCATTGTTTTATATATATTATGTTATGATGGGATGATGTATATGAAATCCATTTATTCATTGGGTTATGATGAATGATTTATGTTTATTTTGTAGAACACGAAAAAATGATTTCATTATGAAATTGGTGGGATCTATATCGCCCTCCAATGCATTGAGTAAAGATTTATATCACATGAGATAAACATGGATGTAATGGGAAGTAAATCTGGTTCAGTAATACAGGTCTGGAAAGAGAAGTAAACCTATTTCAGTAATGGACGTTGTCCACTACGATGGTCTTGGCAGCAATGCATTTGCTACTATGAAAATCATATCATGTGCTTAATGGTTGTCCATAATTAAATATTGTATTCCCATGATATTTAATCATGATTGATGTTCTATTATGATCTATGCCATATGTACAACCAAGATATATTTCGCAACTCACGATTTTTATGTTTAAACTTTATGTTCAGGTATTTATGTTCAAATGTATATGGTTTGTTTTATTTTCTCCATCCATACCCTTACTCAACATTTAAGCTCACTATTTATATGTTTTCTTTTCCCCAGGATATAAAGAAAGGTTTTAGGAAAGAAAATAAAAGGAGAATATCTTTATGGGAGATGTTGAAGATCTTTCCCCATGATTAGAAGATTATGTTCATAGTTTCCAAAGTCAATAAACAATTACGGTCCTTGGGTGTCTGTTTTTTATGTATTAAGTATTCCGAAAAAGTAATGTAACGTCCATGTATGACAATATTTGGGTCTGTACAATGGTATTCTTGTAAGTACTCAAATTGTTTCACTAATGAGAGGTCAATAATACATAATGTGCCACTAAATATGAAAATTAATGTTTATTTTTTTATATGGTCGATCTAAACCTCAAAAACACAATAAAACACATGTTTTAAACATTTAATTCCTTACCTGTAATGTTTCCCATTTTCCCATTTTTTGTTTTTCATTATAGTAACATGATTTATAACAATTGAAATTTACCCATTCAGACAAAATTAATGTTGGAATTATTAGTAAATCTCTAACCATTGATATTAAATTATATTTTAATTTTATAAAATATAATTCCTATGAGTTTTGGAAATTAATTTTTACAAAAGCACAAGTAACATGTAAAAACACAACATTTTACATATCCGGGCTAATAGTGTTTTTACTATTTAATGTTAAATATTGTCATTATAATAGAAAATGTAGTCCATGGATATAATATAGATGATATTTATTAATAATTTAAAATCAATAGGAATAAGATAGTATTTTGGTAATTTTAAATCAATTAGAAAATATCATTTATTTTGAACTAAAATTTATATAAATTTTTACATTCATTATTTAATTTAAATTTAATGTTATCAATAAAATGATGTAATTAGAATATATTATGTTCTCACCTATGTAATATGATATATTAATACAAAAATAATAATGGGGTTTGAAAAATCATCCAATTTATGGAAATTTAAATATTTTAAATATTATTTATTTTATGTATGGGTAACTAAATAATTACTATTTTGGCATGTATTAAGTATTTTAATAATTATTCTATCTTAAAAAATTGAACTAAAATATCTTTTTAAAAAATTATATTTCTGATGAATATTTATAAATCATTACATTTTTTTCTATTTCCCTCTCATAAAGTATTATATATATTAAATGTAAAAAATGTATATATTTTCTTTTTCATTACATAACTTAATTTGTGGGTGATATTAAAAGGAATGTTCCATTGAATTTCCGTATATCAGATAATGTTATATAAATGATAAAAATAAATTCATCCAATAAAATTAATACAATATTTTAATTTATTTTCACTCTTATTATTCTCATTTGACTCTGTTTAAAAGAATTTTTACTTAATCAATGACAAATAATATTTAATACATTCACAATTAACGTTGGTCAATAATTAAGTTGAAACAATTTGAATTTATGAATTAATATGGTTCAAATATGGGATCCATTTTTTTAAATTTAATTCACATATGTTTAAAAAATGAATTCAAGGTGATATTAGAGACATGATGAGAAAAAGAGTTTTTAATAAGAAATTTCTCAAAATATTAATTTGTTTTTATATACAAATTAAAAATGAAATTTATTCCGATAAAATAAATAGTATTAATGGATATAAATTTTACCTAAATATAATTTAAATAATTTAAAAATAATAATTATCTTTAGAAATATATTAAATGAAAAAGGCATTTTTCAATTAAAATTCTGTTTTCCTAACTATTCATCAAAACATTCAACTTTCCAAAAAATGTCTCAAAAACTCACAGTAAGATAATTTAGATATTATGATATAAATATGGGTTTTTTTGGATTAATTTTATATTATTTTGTATTTTTTTCAATAATTTTTCTATAAAAAGGTGAAATAACTAATTTTTAGAAAAACAAATTAGCCTAAAATTGGTTTTATTCTTAAATATTATCTATTAAACATAAAAGATAATTTTTAATCAATTTAATGAATTTATGATTATAAATTTAATTAATTTAATAAACTAAAAGTAATTAGGTTAACTTATTGATTTAAAACACACTTGTGTGCATAAAAATTAGTTTTTCAGAATAATATTTCATTTTATTTTCCAAAAGGTTTTATTTTCATGTGTAATTAATTGGTCATAAAATAATTATATAAACATGTGTAAATCATATTTTCAAAATTTATTTAATATTGTTCATACACTCTATTCCGATGGCTTTTTGATTGTTATCATATTAAATGACACTATTTATATAATTTTTCAGGTATAGTTAAAAATCAGTGTTCCACGTAACACATTCTAAACTCATAATTATGTATAAAATAAAATAAACATATTATTGAGTGTAACAAAATATAAACTAAGTGTTTATTTTAACCCTAAAAAATCATAAAATAGTACATAAATTTCATAAAAAATAAAAATTCTAAACTTATTATTGAAATACTAAAATTCAGATACATAATTTGTTTTTGTCTCAATACATATGATATTCCACCAATTTTTAAAATACATTACATATTATTTTTAAAATAAAATGAATTAATTTCTAAACCTATGAAAATTTCATACATTAATATAGTATAAGTATTATATTTTATGATTCCAATATGCATTTAACATAAATCACATAGTCATTTCTATAAATTCTCCACTATATAATATATTCTACTTAGTATGATATATAATAAATTTAAATCCAAACATATGTTTTTTTACATAACAATATTTCCAACATTTTTAAAATATGAAAAACTTTAAGATAAAAATAAGAATAAAATCCTAATTAAAATCACATTTAATGATTAAGGATCAAGTACTTTTAAATAAATTTTTTTATTAAAATACATATAGAATTTAAGAAATGGATATGAAAATCAAATATCATATATTCCTTGAAAGAATTATATTCAAAAATAATTTCATAGAGTTAGTATCAATATCAGATAAAACATAGATAATTTGACAAATCAATATTATAAATCATATTAATAAAACATAGATTCCTAAAATCTCTCCTCTTTTCATGGATTCCAAAATAAATACCTTAAAAAAATACCTTATTGAATTTATTAAGACTAATTATTATAGTTATATTTGTTCCTATAAAATAAAACTTCATAAAATCTATAATTTTATTACCAAAATTTCATCCTTATATATACTCAATTCCATTCGTTAATTAATAATATTTAGAGTATTTATCTTCATGTGGGATCGTGATGATTCATTATTCAATATTTTTTTAAATATTCTGAATTTTTTATTATTTTCTGATTGTAATTGTAATAATTTATTTTAATGTCATATTTTTTTATTAATAATTATTTATCATATAATATATAATTATTATTATATAACATTACAATATTTATAAAGAAAAAAATTTAATTTTATGAAATTATAATACATACTAAATCATAGGTTATTACATTCCCACCACACCTTAAAAATATTTGTTTACCGGAATTTAATACATGTAAAAAAATATATTATCAACTAATAACATATATAATTTATTTTAAATCAAACAACATTTTCTAATACCACTATAAATCATTCCTATAATTGATAATAATATTCTGGTAACCATGATCTAATAATAGTTTCAAAATCATTTTATGAGCTAATATTTATTAAAATAAATTCATATCTTCACAAAATTACCCCCCATTAAATTGTTAAATTAATCACACTGATTATGGGTCCATGATGTGGAAAAAATTTAATAAATATTCAGAATAATACACTTCCATTTTAATAATAAATCTCGTAAAATTATTTTTAAATTATTGAAAATTTATTTTTTTAAAAGACCTGTTTTGGGTGTATTGTTTTAAAATATTTCAATGGACATGTTTATTATATGATAATTGAACAGAATTAGATCTTAAATTTTCAAAATGTATGTTTTCTAAAACATAAGAAAAAGTAACAAAAATAAAAAATATCAATAAATTAAAATATGATTCTCAAATTCCTCTATCAATATATGATTATTTTAATTCATTATATTACACATATTTTTTTACAAGTATATAAATTTTAATATAATTTTTTAACACTTTACTTCTTTGAAATGATGAAAAAATAGGTATTAGAAATTGTTATAAATAAAAATAAATGATCTGTTGAAATTTCATGGAATGGAATTTGTGTTTGATATAATATCTTATGTTTGTGAAATATTTGATTATTAAAAAGTGTATCTAAATGATTCGAAAATTATTTTAAAATAACATCTGCATGTAAGTAATATGAATAGATTGGGAAATTTTTTTGATATCTTATCTATTCTATACTGAAGCCAATATTTAATTATTCAATAAAAAATTGTATTTTAATTATCCATAACATGATCACTAATATCCATTAAATCTTCTTCTAAGATTCATAATGATTCAATAAAAATATATGAAATTTTATAGAAATTTACTATTCCATTACCTCGAATATAATCTAGTACATATCATAATTTTATTCTAAATTATACTAATACATATGAAATTTTTTAAATGTAAAATTTTCTCAAAATAAAAATAAAAATAAATACTAATTTATACATCATGAAATGATATTTTCCATCAATAGAACCTCAAAAAAACTATCCAATAAAAATTATTTAAATTTTTTCTTATAAAATTTAATACCAAAACTCTGAAAAAAATATACCAGTTTTCTCAAAAATACCATCATAACCATTATACAAAAAAATAGGGAAACATAATATTAATCCAAATCTCACATAAACTATAAACCCAAAATAACTTTAATCACCATGAATTAAAACCATAACAATGTTATATATGTTTAATTAGATTAAAAATATTTTCCCCTTCAATATTATTAAACAATTTACAAGAAAATCACTTGATAACCAATAATTCTAGAAAAATGTTAATCATGAATTTTTTTAAAAAATACATCGAGATTATTTTGAAATAAAATAAATATTCTTATTATTATGTTTATTTTTAATCCCCCAAGGTTATTTACCCTATTAAAATTACATTACCAATTTAAAATAATATTTTTTCCAAATAAAAATAAATATCTCAATATTAAATCACATCCCTAATGTTTAACTAAAACATTTTTATCAATTCCAAATAAATTATAATACAATTTTTCTAAATTTAAAAACAAACTAAGTCACTTAGTAACCATAGGTGTTAAATATACCTCAATAAGTAAATATTCTTAAAACAAAACAATGATCTACCATAATATCACTAATCACCTAAAAATTCCAATCATAAAAACCTCAGAAAATTACAATAACATGGATATATAATCACAGTTATGATTATTAACACATTATGGTATATATAAAACTATAATTAACATGATCCAATAACATCAAACGATCAATTTTTATCATAAATTTACTTTTATACAAACTAAAACACGTCATGTATAACTATTACACAATTAGAATATTTATTTAAAATACTAATAAAACCACACACCCAATACCTTTTAGGTTTAATGTTAGATATAATTAATAAAATACCATAAAATAATATGTTTCCTTTCTATTCATATTTTTTTACCATTAAAAAGAACTATCCAAATAATACACATGATTCAGTTATGGTTAATGTAGAAATAATCCCACTATATAATTGAAATAATTCATAGTACTTTTCTTATATTCTTGGGGAAAAAGAAATGAAAATTATTATATTAGTGAAAGGTTATTGTATGGAGTATAATACAAAAAAAATTATCATAGAATAATTATGTAAAGAATAATATGGATGGAATAAAATAAAGTAAAATAAATATACATAAATAATGACATGAGGGTGAAATATATCAATGGTTAATGTAACAATATAAATAATCACATGGATAATAATAATAATATTTATCATAGTAATGAAATAAAAATTTTAGACATTTATCATAAACCATTATGGTTGAGGCCAAGGGACATATACCAAATAGATCAACTAGTTTGTAAAGGTTATGTGGTTAAGTAAAACAAAAATAAATAATTAATGATTTATAAAAGACAATAGAAAATATAGTCATACAATAAAATATATAACTGAACGTAATGAAATAGAGTCATGAATCACCTTAAATTGAATCCTATAAAAAAATAATTTTTCATTATCATCATGGTGTAAAAATACTATGTACTCTTTGTGATCAAAAGATAAGTGAAGATTTTTTAGTTTGTAAGAGGCGTTTACATAGTGTATATATCAAAATCTAAACTCTATATGTCTTGTAAAATGATAAGGCAAGTTATGCTTCCATAGAAAAGTATCAGTGTCATTTCTGTAATTAAATAATATATAGTAAAGAAATATTACTAGGTTATATTTTTTAATAGTTATCACCACTAATCTACATGTATCACTCATATAAATCTCATTTAATATTATTAATATGGATTTTAGAGGAAATAATACTTTTTATCACATGTTTTACTACACTACTACAAATAAATATTCTTTAGAAATATATAGAAATAAAAATGACAGAATACATGGATAGGATTTGATATCACTATCCATATCACAATATGGAAAATATTATCTTGTTGTTATAATATTTTATAAAATATTATGAATGATTCCATTATTTTCATCATGAGTGTAAATATCATTTAAAAAAGTATTTTTAACATTCACTTTATTAGGTCAAGATATTAGAAGAGATAAATTCATTTAGAATGAAAAAAACATATTTCACTAATAGAAATATGTATGCTAATTCAATATTTAATACCCTTATACTATTAAAATAATAAAATAATTTTCAATAGTGTATAAAACATGAAACAAAAATCATAAAAAACCACAAATATATTACCATTATAACCATGATATTAAATTTGTGGGAATGAATAATATTAATTAATTAATGAAATGTAAAAAGGGTATGTACCAAAACAATTTTATTTTAAAATGACTAATAAATAATAACAAGACATTATATAATCATATTTTATTCTATTAGAAAATAATTTTATTTCAAAAATGGTTTTTATTTTTGTATGTGAGAAAATATTATAATTATTTTACTAAACTTTTAAAAATGTGATTTTATGAAATTAAATTATTTTTTGAAATATACATATCGTAATAAATGTTGGGTTATATTTTTTTTATTTTTTTCAAATGTTTTATATTTAATGAATAAAAAAATTATATATTTTTTCAAATACTGCCACTTCTTATAAAAACATTAAGTAATTTTAAAGTTATGTTATATTTTAAAAATTTAATTAATGTTATATATAAATACATTTTATAATAATATAATTAATTTCATTTGAATAATAAATTTTCATGATTTTAGAAAAAGTATATTTTATGCTTAAAACATCGTTTTCTACAAAATTCATTTAAATGCATAATGTTTATCGATAATAATTTATTAAAACAACTCCCTATATTGAAATAATTAAATTTAATTCATATTTAATACATCCATTTATATGGATTTAAATTTAAATACTAATTATTCTATGCATAGACTTAATATAAGATCATCTATTATATAAAAATTCATTTTTTATAAAGAGTTATTTGGCACATTTTGAAGGATTAATTTAAATTTAAAATTTTTAAATTAAATAAATTTAATTTGATAGAATGGATTCCATATTTTAAATAATAATAATTAATATTATATAATTATTTTAACATAACTTTTTTATCATAATGAATAGTAAAATATAAATAATCTGTTACCATGGTTAATGTTAAATCTGATTTATCAGGGGGTAAAAATAAATAGGTAAATAGAGTAACATGCTTAAAAAACTTTTTTTTGATGTTTCAGTTTTTTATAGAATATATCACATGAACACTAAAATATTAACCAATTTTTCAGACATGTTTATTTAGAGTGAGTTTCTATTTTTGAGTAATTGTGGGTATATAGGAAAATGGTATTGTACCTCAATTATAAATGGGAAGCTTGTATAGTCACTTATTTATTCCTATAAATACATTTTTCTTTCAAAACAACCAGGAATTACCTCTCCCAAAAATTATTAGACACATTATATGTTTTTCAGGCTTCCAAAAATTCCTATTTTATGGTTCATGATAGGATATCCAAATGAGGTTCTTCATAGATAATGTAATCATCTTTAGTGACCTCCTTCATTTTTTTCACCTTAATTTATGTCATTTAAAATCCAATATATTATAAAAAATATCTCATATATTCTATTATTTTATTATATTTATTGAATTATATTTATACATCTCCTCTTCCATCAATTGAGAGATGACACATTCTTCTATTTTTACGTCAAACTTCCGCCCTATGAATCAATGTATTTCATTTTCGATAAATTTCACTCAATTATTTTCAAGAATTTGGATTTAATATTTATATATAATATTCATTAAATATTAAATTTTTTAGTGATTTAACATATCATATAAGTTCCTACCTAATCATCTATTGTAAAAGAAAAACATTATATGCGTGCTCGGTGGACTACCTCCCCATGAAGCTATGTGATTCAATTTTAATTACCTCAACACATGGATGAAGTATATAAATTTATTTATAGAAATAATAGGATTTTTATAGTATATTTATAATTATTTAATTATAAAATATCACTTACATTCATTCCATCTAGATTATTAAAAAATTGTTATGTTACTAATATGTACATATGAACTACCATCCCCATGATTTTAATATACTTCATTTTTCATTACAACATTTCATGGTTATTATTAAAATTATTATTGGTGTATAAAATTAATAATTATTTAATTATAATTATTATGGTTAAGATGGAACAATTTCCATATTTCCACATTCAACACCTCCAATTCAATTGGAAATTATGAATTGAGAATCCTCAAAACATCTCATGTGAACATAACTAAATATGTAAAAACAAATCCATTAAAATAAATAATGTAAATAGAATTAGTATATGTTATTAAAAACTTAAAATATTATTAACAAAATTTGTAATTTATATAAATTAATTATGTGAGATATTATGGAAATACATGAAAAGTCTGGACTCGATGTAGGATTTTCATAAAAAAACATCCTTCTTTGAGTTAAATGTTCATTTATGCACATAATTTCCATTAAATTGTTTTTTACAGATCATTTGAATATTATGTCCACAATCATTCATAATTCAGTATATTTTATGTTTCAATATATTTAATTCATTCATGAGAGTAACAATTTTTAGTTTACCAAAGCGGTAATGGATTATTATTCAATCTAATTCAAATCGAGTTTATTTACACTTGACATTTCACTGTAGGATATTATATTAGTATTTTCTATTAATTTATTTATTGTAATCAAGTTATTCATTAATTTATTTCTAGGTTTACCATTATAAACACAAAATTACTTAATATAATTGAAAAAAATAACAAAAGATGGCATAATTTCTCTCCTTTGGAGAAAATAGGTTTTTTACAATATCCTTGTTTTTGAATTATTTTTCCATTTTTTAATCATTACATAAATGATTTATTAAAAATAACATTATTGATGATTTAAAATTTAAAAAATAATATAAAATTAATATTCTCTTTAGTTTCAAAATTTGGATCTTTTAACATCCTCTTAATAGTGTGAAAAGAATGTTTTTTTGAATAAAATGTTTTGTCTGGAATCACCCACTATCAAGACCACTCAATTCATTGAACCATCCAATTTATTTTTTCATGTTTCATTTTAAAAATAGATTTTTATTTAATTTTTTATAATTGTTTTTAATTTTTTATAAGTGATTTCAAATTGAAAATAATATTTCTCTAAAAAATATTCCAGGTTATTTTTTAAAGGCATTTTCATTAATTAAGATAACCTATAATATATAGATTTATTAAAAATTCGGAATATATTTCTATGGCATATATATCAATTTTTTCTCCCTTACTTTTATGGTGTATTATATTCTTTATTTTGATCTCTAAAATTCCTTCATTATAAAAATTACTTTATTTATGATATGAGACCAGAGTATGCAACCTATTTATTTATTATGGGTTATTATTTTGTTTATTACATATGACTATATTCTATTTTGTTGAATAATCATGAACATTATAATGATACCCAAATATAGAACCATTATTTATGGGGTAAATTAATAGTCTCATGAGGTTTCATGTATGGGATTAGGGACTAAAACTAATCCAATATAAGACATTTTCCACTATAGGATATTTTCTTGGTAGATAACCATGAATCATTTGTTTGTGATGTTATATGTGTCTTCATAATATTCTTATTATTTCAGTATCTTATGGAACCATGTCCATTATTTTATTCTACTATGTTATTACTCTTGATCCTTCAATTTTATTATATCATGTAATAAATTTAACTCCCAATGTATTTTGCATTATCAAATTTATTCCCCTATGGGTGTTTTTAGTGAACCCCTTTTGTTTATATCATGCTCATAATATCTTACATAGTTTTAATATCTCATTATGAATAATAAAATAAATAATTTTTATATTATATTTTCTTTGATATGTAGTAAACCTCATCAACCAGAGAAACTTTGCCACACAATCCTTGGGTATTAATTAGAAATCATTTTTATTAAAAAACATGGAATAATAATTAAAATATTATAGGGTTTATTTAGTTTGTTTCAGAGTAATGTATTATTATTTTTCGATATTTTAAGTGTAATACTGTTATGATACACCTAATAATAAGTATAATTATTAGAATAACTATTCTAAAATTTACTATAAATTTGGTGATGTTTAGAGAGAGTGGTTTTTAAGAACTTACATCCCTGTATGAATAATATAAGTGTTTATGGATCAGGAACAGTGGTAATTAGTGTTAATATCATTGAAGTGGGTGCACTATAATTTGATTAAATTTTCACCATGTTAATTAAAATTGTCCATCTTTCTCACCTAGTTTGACACTCCAAGGGGATATGATTTTAAAATTGACATACTCTTTATAAACCATTATGAATGGAAATAAAAAATTGTTAGGTTAAAAAACATAATAGAAAATTTTAACATAGACAACCTATATTCAAACCCATACTCATAAATAAGTATATAATTATAATTTTTAAGTTATTTCTTCTCAGTTTAATGTTTTACAATAATATATTAACTTATTACCATCTTGTTTCAATTATTATTTTAGTTAACATATGGAGATAAGAGAAATCATACCAATAACTAATGGGAAAATAAATGTTTTGATTTACATAACAATATTCCTAACTTAATGGTAATAGTTTTTATACATCTCTTGGTCTTTCTAAATGATAAAGATCAAATTATGATTACTGAATGAAAGATAGTAGAATTTATAATAGAATAAATGATAATATGTTTGAAATCTTATATAACATCAAATAATACATATGAAAAAAGGAATAATTAATTTTATAAATCTCAAAATGTGTGAAGAGGAACAATGATAAATTCCATAAATGAATTTGATGATGCTTTATGTGAGGTAAATATTGTAGCAAAGAAGCTAATTTATGTGTGAAATTTAAGATCTTTGATAATAAGAGGTGGGTGAATTAATTTTAATCTAAGGAACTACTACAAGTTCAATATTATAGATGTGGAGAACTATGTAATTATCTATGTTAATTCACTAATATATTGGTCAATATCTAAGGTTATATTTTATAAAAATAATTTTATTGGAATGATTGAAGAGATTTGGTTTTTATATTCAGGAGTCATGTTGACAAAGTGTTTCTAAAAGTAATATTTTTTATGAATGAAGAAACATTTAAGTATCATTCCACTGTATTTTTTTAATAATTTAAAATAAATATACTGAATGGTACTATTGACATACAATTTTTATTTAATACCATGGCGTTATTTTTTAGAAAATTAATTATTGGGTGAAATATATTATTCGAAAGATGCTTGATTTTGGGGTAATTATAGTCTTAAACACTATTTAATCTTATGGATAAGAATGAGATAGATAGAAACCCATAAAGTATAAAAAATTTATTTTAACAATAATTTTATTTTTTAGTATTTTTATCATATTAATGATAATTTTATAGAATCATGGGGAATTATGAATATAATTAACTCTTTTTCAATTATTTTTGAAGAAAAGATAAACCAAAAGTTGGGAGACAACCCATGGAATAGGGAAATGTTATGGGTATCAAAACAACAACTGAAATGTGATAAGGTTGTGGCACAAATTATTTCATATGCGATGTAATGGTTTGAGTGAATTTTTATATTTTGATATTAAATATTTTAGAATATTTAGGATTTTTAGGTGATTAATGTTATTTTGGGAAATGATTCGTAAAGATGAGAAATATGTAACCCTTATATATATGATTTAATTAAACATGAAATAGTACATATTAAGAACATAATTAAATCCTTAAATAATGACATTATTTGAGACGTAATATTATTTAGTTTTGAAATGATTTAAATTTGAATTTGGATTTGAAGACTAAAATGATGGTTTAATAATTTTGGCAATTTAATTACCCTTACCCAACCATTTCTAGTTTTGGTAAATGAATTATAATAAGAGGAATATCTTTATTATTCATTTTTGGAATCATTTCATAAATTAGATATTAATTTTAGATCATTAGGAAAAAATTAAATCATCTTGAATAATCCTCATTTTTAGAAAAAGATAAAACTATTGGAAAAATTGATTAAAGGATGAAATTAAACATTCTACATAAGTATATTTACTATTTTCAATAATAACCAAGGTAAAATGATCCCACAACATTTGGAAAATAATTTATAAATGATTATATTATATATTTTCCTAAATCATTGGTTCCTCCTCCAAAAAAGCTTATAATGTCATATATTAAATGGAAATTATTATCAAATACAAGATTTCACATCCCTCGAATGTTCTCCTTATATGAAACCTAGATTTTTAATATTTTAGATTCCCTTTGTATTTCCCTTTCCCTTATTTTAAGAATAATTTCTATCAATAATTTGTCCATTGTAGTTTTTTTACCGAGAAATTTTCGAATGTCAAACACTTTATTACTAAGAATAATTTAAATGTTAGAGGACCCAATTTTTTTGATATGGTAGAATGTAACATTGATAAATGTTCTAAAATATGTATATAATGATGAATAAAATATATGACTTGAAAGACCATACATAAATGACCCAAAAACCATATTGACATTATAACCTAGTGTGACATGAGACAATAGTTGTGTTAGGAATGAGTGTTTTACCCTAGGTTCAACATAATGTTTTTCGACGCCAGATCCCCGATCGAGGGAAATAATTGGTAAATCTGTTGATGGTATGTAATATTACACAATGAATTAAATAAACTAATATATACATAGACATTTTCCCTTCCCCATTTATTTTATTCATATAAGAGGAAAAGTGGGAAGTTTTCTCCCTTGTGTGGTGGACAACAAAAGCATGAACTAAGAAGATGTAATGTTCCCAGAATACCCCCTTGATGACGATCAAAATCAGATCAATGTGCAACAGTTTTTGGGAATTATATTGGGCAAGAATCATCATAATATTTCCACTAGGTAGGTTAATTAATGATATTTACTTCCAAATTGTTGTATATTATTATTTTTATGGTTTTGTATCCATTATATGATTCATATAGATCCATTAGGGGTTGATCTATGGGTAATTAATTAACATCGGGGTATGTGATTATTTCATAGATTTATGTTTCAAAAATATTGATCACGTGGCATGTAGTGTATGATAAGAAGCAATATTTTCCTCCCAATCAGTGAATATTATCTTTTGAACTACAGACCATGTATTGGTTCTTGTCTATGCGGTTGAGGAAATGTTTATAAACTCCATGTTATGATTACCTAACTATGTAGAATGATAAAACTATATACTCAACTCATGACAAAGTATATTGAAATGAGATATATGAAATGTATTGGTTTTGAGGTTGATATAAGATTCCATGTACTTCATTTATACACCATTTATTATATTGCAGATTGAAAGGCTGTGTTTGTGAGGAAACACCCTTGTGTTTAGGTGGGATATAACACTATCTAACTTGAAGTAAACACCCAGTACTTTCATTTTTACACACTGAGTGCAATAATGGACACATATAACATTTATCCTTGAGAGACATTATATTTACTATCGATATAATTTATGGACCCCTTCATTAAAGTTTCCCTTACATAAATCCATCCTTATGACTCTAATGGTTGGCCATAAGTAGCTTATCCTTAGTATTTTTTTTCGTATAACTTGATGAAGGCCCTGATTTTGACATTGGAGTAGAAATGTGATGTGATTCTTGTTGAGTGATAATTTCTGAGGTTTTTAGTAGTATCCATCCGAATAATTATCTTGGTCTATCCCCTTGAGGTTATAGTGTGGAATGAAATCCATAGTATATGATTTTGATAATCTATAATGGATCAGTTAAGATATAGTTTGTGGTATCCCTTTCTGATATCAAGATGAGATCCTAATCCATATCTACTTCTTCTCTATGTGGGGTTTGATGGAATTTGTGTGAACCACATATATGGGTAAAGATCCACTACTTAGTGTGTGGATCCAATTGTTTTCATGGTATCATCCAACTTATAATCCCCTAAATATAGTGTAGTTATGAATGTTGTTTTTAGTATCCTCCATAGGTTTCAGGTGTTATCCTCTATCTAAGTGTATTGATCTCCTAATTTCTAGATTGGGTTCTTGGTTTCCCCTAGTGGTGCAGGTAGTGATCCCCTATTAGTGAGTTTAAACATTCTATGTTTTATTATGGTTTGTTGGGATCTTTTTAGGACATGAGTTGCATCATCTATCAATGTATTATTATCCATTTGGTTCCGGTGTGACCTTCTCTATTGAGATACCTAATGAGTATGTTCTCTTCAATGGGATATATCAGAGTTCATAGGGCTATACCATCAAATTACTGATTCCAGAAGAGCGTGTTCCCTCAAATGGGTACCATCACAGATGAATGGCCTATACATTATGAGTGAAATCTTTCATATGATTTCCATATAGTATGGATGTAACATACCTTCTTGAACTAATGGGTTTGATCCTAAAGGTCACATGATATCATGTTCACCTCCCCATACCCAAGATGTTGTCGACTACAAGGGGGGACTGAGCCCAACATTGTGATTCTATACCCACAATATCATGTTATAGGATATATAATAATTATAATTAATATAATAAATAATCAGAATAAATGTGAATAATAACTAAATAAATGGAATATAAGTAAAATAAATAAAGGATCTCCCAAAATTTAAATCCTTATCTCAAGTAAATAATGAAGATTAATAAATTAACATTGAGTAGTAGGTGTTTCTGGTGTTGATACTACTCAATCATCAATTAAATTATCCTAATATTAGTATTCCAATAGAGGGCCCTTTAACTTTTATGTATCCCTGATGAAATATAAAATAACACAGAAATACCTATGTATGGTGTGAGTAAAAGGCTAAATTAAAAACCACTAATGCATACTTGACTTGATGTTCTAAATTTTAGAAGTTATTTCCACAATAATAATCTATGTGTAACATGAAAAGAAATATAAAAATAAAAATTGAGTGGGGATGTACTATCCATGATACCAAAAACCATTGATGGTACCTTCGTTGGTTCCATACCAAAACAGTAACATTAATATTTTCGAAGTGACTAAAAACTATCCACTATGCTGCCACACATATTTCTTAATAACCGCATGGAATATTTTATATATATAAATCAATTATACAATAATACTCAACTATGATATGATACTCACAAATAAACTATTGATCGATTAAGACACTCATAAATAAACTAGGCATCTATTTAATTGATTATAATTCAACTAGGAATTGAGTGCACTCCATGAAAATAAAATAGGCATTGAGAAAATGATACATTGATTCCACGAATCAAGGGAATATCCAATATAGTGTTTTATGGTATCATTTTATCATTGATTTGATGTTCAAGATGCATCTCGCAAATGAACTAGGAATTATGAAAACCACTCACAAATCATCTAGGAATTGAGGAAAATATCCACATATCAATTATGAATCCAATGAACTACTCAGAAATAGACTAAATGTCAGGAAACCCAATACATGGATTCTATTACCCTAATTTCAACTTCATCATGGTTCCATGACATCATCATATGTCACCCTTGTTCTTAGGTTCATATTCTACATTGAAACAACACAAAATCATGCCCCCTATTATTAAATAAACATGTTACAATGGTCCATGTATTCCAAATACCAATACTGGTACCTCCAAATCAAGGATACATAGTAGAGAATACAATAGAAAATAAGTCATAATATATATTTATGAAAATAAAGTAGTAAAAATTATAACATGTGATTACAATAAAACAAAGAAAAGGATATACTAATATCACCCAACGGATAACAATGGGTCTTATGGGTTACACACTCGCCCACATGAGATCATTATCAGGCATGAATAAAAATTATATAGCTTAAAAAAATATGTGGAATCATGTTTAATTAAAAGTCTAATAGGTAAATAACATCCAATATTAATGTTTCCAACATCAATAGAATTTCAATTGAAGGTTTCATCTTCCAAACCATTTTTTCAAACCAACTAGAAATATGATCAAACACAAAGGATTTATGAAAGAAAAATCAACAATTTAATTTCAACAATAAATAAAATGTTATATTCAATACTACTTTCCATCTCATGTATGATTTCCAAATTATCATTTGTGTTCAACGCATGTGCTCAAAAAAATCTACCTTATTATAAATCAAATAATTATTATTTCCAATCTAACTCATTATTATTCATTGAATTTAATAAAATTATCTATTAAAATTAATCTTTTTATCATTTATCTAAAATTATAAATTTCAAATTATATTTTTATAATTTCATTTAAATTATCCATTTTGAAATGAAAAAAACCCAAATTAAAATACAATGATTTCTTGATAAAAAAATTAGATTGAGCGTTTACTCATCAAGATGACCTCAATTCCCCCAATATATTTTCAATCCAATTAGTTTCATATAAGATATTTAATATAGAAGTGTTGAGGAAATAATAAAAATAAAATAATAGAATAGAGGTCATATGGAAGGTGCTAGATGGGGAGAGAGACATGAGGTGGGGAAGGAAGTACACCTGGGAATTTATACCTCAGGTTCCCCTTTCTTTCATTTTAAATAATTTCATATCAATTATCCCATTATTACCTTCCCTAATATTTTCAAGATAATATACACCTAACTCATCTATGCTACACCTCAGACCCCTTCTATTCCGTCAATTTATAATGACATAATTTTTTCCCACCACTTATTAAATTTTATGAAAACATAATTTATTCCACTATATTTATTTATTTTCTATTTAAATCCATGTGAAACCCTATATCATATATTTTTTTCAAAAAAACACACATTTAATGCATTCATTATATATATGAAATGTCATATATTTGTAGACAAACACACACACGCACACAAAATATATATATATTAACATATATACACAAACATGTAAATATAAGATCATAAATAGATATAAAAATCCACATATATATCCCTCTCACATATATATATATATATGTGTATGTGTGTGTTATATATAGATAAACACTTCTTTATTTACAGTGGTGATTCCTTCCCCATTCGGGAGCTTAATTATTTATTTAACAAGTATTCCATTTACTCAATTCTTAAATATGGATAATATAATGATATTTTATGTTTATTACTATTTTATATTGATCATATGACATGATATTAAGGGTCTAATCCCCAAATTTTTCATATTAAATGATTTATTCTAGTAAAAAACCTCTAACATATTGGGAGGCATATATGATTTTGTGAGACCCTCCAACTAAGACCCGATGTTTTAGTTCAGAATGTAAATAAATCATATCAGATGAGAAATTTTACAAACTATCTTATATATTTCCTTGATTTACGATATGATATGCATGATTTATGATGTTTGGCACTCGGGAAGAGAAACTATGTTACTTTCTAGCTTCCAATGAGTAGTAGACGCCCCAGTTTCCATGAATGTGGAAATTTCTATTTTGTTGTTATTGTTGAATAAAATCTCATTGGGTGATGAACATGATGTTGATATATAATTTATGAGATTTTGTGTAGATTTATTCATATGTACGAGGTATGTAGGTTCATAATCCTTGTATATACATTTTTTATGGAGTTTAAAAGATCTAAAATTAAATTCCTTCATTTGGGATATCTATTTGGGTATGTATCTATTTGTATTATATATATATAGTACCCAGTTATGATATATCTTTATTTTAATTAATTAACTGAAAAAAATATTTGTGTTAGTATATTTAAAATTTTTGTGACTAACATGTAGAGACGAAGGACATGGTTTTTTCAGGGATGGTTACACCTTAGGATAAGATTAGTATCTTTGGATAACTTTTTGTGATCCCTTATATTGTGTACGAACTTGGTAAGATCCAAATTTTCCTACTATTATAATGGTGTGAGATATAGTGTTTGATGATCAAAATCAGTGGCCTATGTTGTTCATGTAAGACCACTAGATTTACTTCATAGGGACAAAAATTAATTTAAGGAAGAGAATTGTAAAATAATTCAATTTTAAGGATAATCAAACCATATTTGTAAATAATTTATTTGTATTTTAATGTGAAATATGTAAATTTTAAATAAAAACAATTATTAAATGATAATAAGAATTTATGTAAAGTTAAAATGATCAGTTAAAACATTCGAATATTCCATGAAATATTTTTTAAGTGAAGCACTATTTTAGTGTGGAATTATCAGGTTCGTAGAGTCTATTTATTGATTTCATAGATATATTTAATATATTATATTATTTGGGCCGTTATTTTCCAAAAATAGTTAAATATATCCATAATGATGTCTTATTTGGGAAATGTAAGATCATTATTAGGCCAGGGATGTGGGTGTTACCCTAGGAATGATATAACATTTTTTTTTCATTGGGTGTTTCATCAAATAAAGAATAATGAAAACTTATTTAATATTTTAAATATGTTTTTCATGAAAATAATTTTATGTCTCAAAAAATATGTATCGTATGAAAAATAAAAGAACACCATTTCTACTCTAATACACGTTTTACCATATTTGTAACAAACATTATGTGTGCATCATGTGTTTGGGTATGTCTCACACAATGGTAATAATATTTATATTTTTTTTTGAAGAAATTAAAATAGAAATTACTTTTGTAATTATATAATTTTTAATCCAAAAAATGATGGGTAATATTATTCTGTATGTTAACATTGATTGGTGATCAATGAAATAGCACTGAAATTGTTACTTCTGATAAATAATTGAAATAGTTGGTTAAAAAAAATGTCTAAACTCATTAGCTTTTATTTAATTTTTTACTTAATATATTAATGGTTGAAATGAAATCTTTTTTTATTAATAATTGTTATTATTGTTGTTATTATAATTTTTATTAAAAAATTCAATTAATTTACATGATTGACATTTTAAATAATATTTATTTTAAAATCTTAATTGTTATATTTTTTTTATTAAAAATAAAACTACAATTTTTATCACAAGTAATGATTTCACAGTTGTAACATTATTCATCAATAAATATACACACAAGGAGAAACATCAACCATCAAATCATAATATTCCAAATTATATAATTACATATGTTATTTTAGTTTTAATTTCGTCAACACAAATAATTATAATAATATAACTATTGTTACCCTTCTGTGTGATGTACACAAACACCCAATGAAGACAAATAATATATCATGCCTAGTGTAAAACTAATATTCTGGAAAAAATGGTGGTCTCAGTTTTTATAAATGATACACCGTCTGATAGATATTATATTATATTTTAATAAATATATAAAAAATATTTAATTTTTTTCCTCCCATGTGATTTTACTAAACGACTGACACAAAATCTTTTTAGGTCATGCCTAGGGTAGACACCAAATATTGAACCTAATAGAGGTATAATATTTTCCATTTGAGACTATACAGCCCACTTTGTGTATGAATGGTATTTGATGTCAATTGATTTCTAATGTTTTTAAATGGTGTCCAATGAGATAAGAATATCTCATTATGGTCAATATGATTATGTAGTTACAAAGTTAATGAATCTAGGATGATGTCCTCCTATCTAAATATTCCATCAAAAATTTTAATGGTCTGAATCTGTTGAGATGTAATGTGATTCCAAGAGAATTATTATACATTCATTTCATGAAATTGTATTTCATGGTTGAATACTTCTCTGAGTAAAATATAACGATGATTTGATGGTCTGTATTTCAAAAATATAAAAATTTGATTGAAGAACATGTGATTAAATCATTATTAATGAAAGTCAGAGTAAAGCTATTGCCAAACGTATTATGGTTTGCTTGGAATAAATGATGTTGCAGGAAGATGAAGACATTATAATAATATCCATAGAAAATATGAAAATGAGAAATATAGTCAATAAAATATTATAAATCATAAAAGATAAGGTTCTTAATGAAAGATTCTATTTTTTGACAAGTCTAGATGACTACAATGTTCTATTATTTTCAGGCTGAAGTAGATATTTTATGTGGCACTGATCGTGGAAGGATCATAGTTCATGGAAGGCTCACAATTCATGGGAGTCATGCAATACACAGAGGGCCAATCATTCAAGGAAGTCGTGTCATCTGTGGATGAGAGGTGGTGATTCATTTTTGGTAGAAATTTGCCACCGTAAAGACCCTACATGTATCACTAAGGAAAAATAGTTCACAGGAGGATAATTGTCTATGATGATTTTTGTATCACATTAAATAATTTGGTAAATAGAATTTCCAGAAATATTGGATTTATTTTCCTATATAATGGACTCTAATACATCAATTAAGAAAGATCAAATTTAATTAGAGTATATTTTCACTGGAATAATAATTTTCGTCATTACAGAATAGTTATCAGGGATGAATTTTGCGATGGAAAGTAATTTGTGAAGGAAATATTCTATGAAGGAGGATGTCTTTAGCATAAGGATTTTTGTGGGGTGCTGAAGCTAAAAAAATAAAAAGTACTATAGAGGAGATTTATTTTGTGGAGTGAAGTTTGTCTATGGAAAAAAGTAAGTTCATGGAGAAAAAAGGGTTCGCGTAGCATATAAGGTCCATAAGGAATCAACGATCCACATAAGAAGAGGATATACATGGAAGAGAGGGAAATTTATAGAAGTAAAATGGTGTGTATATTGAAATTATATTTATATAATGAAAAACTGTTCGTAGAAGGAATTGATTTTCATGAAGCATCTCTACCACACGGTGAATGGCAGTTCATAGTAGATATAAGATAGTCCAAAAAGGTGAAACATCACATTAAACCATGTGTGTATATGGTTGATAAACAATATATATATAAGAAGAAACAGACATAGTTTGTTTGTTTGAGGAAGAAACAGATGTTCACCTATTCTCATATTTTTACCCATAAAGAAGAAATTGGGAACAAGATGCTAGTGGAAATTCTATATTCAATTATTCAGTCTATACTAATTATAATTATGCTAAGATAATCAGAACATTATTGATTTAATAATCACAATGTAATTTTGTGATTCTAGGAAAAAATAAAAAGATATATTTTAGTTCATTCAGTCTTGCACTAAAGAAGAAAGGTAAAAAATGAGAAGAAGTTCTAGTGACCAAATTTAAGCCCGATGATTATAATTTGTCTCTAACAAGATTTTGTGTTTAAATTTCCACAACATATTTATATAATTGTTTTTGATAGAAGACAAATATTGTGTAGATATCACATTTTTTGCTGGGTAGAGATAAGATGAGTTTCTTTCATAATTCACTCTAATGAATAGAGTGAATAAGAAGGTTTTTGAAGAACAAAATTTAATTGTGACCTCACCTAGGACTCAACTAGTGGTGGAATTTCTCAGTGTTTAAATCAATTATCAATAAAGATAATGATTTCCTTGTTATCAGTACAATGATCTAGCTAAGAGATGTAAAACACACACTATTGGATTGTTTTCAATGTGTTAAAAAATGAAAGAGAAGATTGTTTACATAGTTCCACAAGAGTGTAAGGGAATATCCTACCCATTGTATTCTACATAAAAGGATTATTTTCTATTTGGATTGTGAGGTATTGTATTTTTTCAATACCTTACCAATGATGTAGATACTCTTCTTGAGTAGTTAACCTTATAAAAATATAGTGTGCTATGTTAAATAAATTCATATACTTTCATGCAATAGGGAAAATATAAAAATATAATTGAGATCCATAATGTTATGAGAGGTAAAGGGAAAAAATGATACAATTTCTTTAAAAAGCCCCCAACATAGATTCACCCTACCCCCCTCTGAGTGTTAGGAATATCCCAAATAGGTACTCATAGAGACATAATTCAAATTATTTTTCATTATTTTAAAAATATAGAATGTATGGACAATATAAAATATTGTTTATTTTTATTAAATTAGTAACAATGCTCTACGGACCTTAGAATTCCATTCCAATGGATCTCCTGACAAGAAAAATATTTTAAAGAATATTCCAAAGTGTCAATACTATTTTTACCCATACATAATGACTTTAAGTCATTTTCATGTTTTTAATTAATGTGCACATTTTTTCACATAATGTAATAATAAATTTCAAAAAAATAGGGTTTTATTATCCTTAAAAAATTTGGATATTGTAATGGTAGGGATCGTTGAGTGTGTACTCCTGATTGACCAATATATTTGATCCTCATGTCAGACATTGTGGTTGGTTGTATGGTTAAGAACACGAATCTTGAAGTCTGTGATGAGGATATGGGTTATTCTAGGTGTCTTATAGATATATCTCACATATTATTGAAAAAACATATAGTGATGACCAACAATTCATTTTTACAAAACATGGAGATGGATGTTCATTTCCTATCTCACTAGTGTTTTCTATACCCTATTATATGGGGCCGCGAAAAGTATTTCCTTTCAGTCACCCCCCTTTTCTTTTGGGTTTTAGGGTTCCTACTAGGTATTGTTATTCTCACCCATTAATGGGATCTTCCCACACTTTTCATTTCTTATATATATGACATGCCTTTTAATGGAATCCTAGGAGGACCTAAATGTTGGAAGAGAATAGTGATCTAGACGAAATGAGGTGTTTGATGACTATTTCATTTTATATAATTCACCTCCCCTAAGGAGGTTCTATTAATTAATAAATTATTTTAGTGGCTTGAATTTTTATATGTTACATTTTGTCTAAATATTTAATACTTTGTTTGTGGGATTGAGGTATGCACACATTATTTTTATCATTGGTATTAATAATTTTCCATTTTTTGCATGGAGATGGGTTTTTGACAATGCATATGTGTTCAATAGACTAGGGCCTCACATGTATGTGATATTTAAAAAATTTATCTTTTCTATATCCCATTGCCTATTGAAGGAGGTCTTGGGGTAGTCATTAATGGATATTAGCCAACCAGGGAGTCCACATTGGGTCGGGATGGGACATACTGGTATAAGAGTGGGTTCTACATTCAGACAGGAGTGTTGATATTCTATATCTATGAAGTTTGGTTTGGTAATTTTTGAAAAATTGTTTGAGGATCTCTAGTAAATTTTTTGAAAAAGATATCTTAGTTTTCGAGTGACAGATGACGCATCTATTCACCAATACTCTGAAAACCTTCTTGTTGACATGGAATATCTAGGCAGTCACTGCAGGGAAACATTATTAGAAGAACCATATATGAATGGGTTCTGATTTCCATATATAGGAGTCATCTCTCAATATATACTATTTAACCATGGAAAGTCTTTATAATTTGAAAATGTGTCTATAATGATCAAAATATATATTTCTGTAGCAAGATTTTGATGATGATCCACGAAATGTTATGGCTTTAGTGAAGTGGTATGCATAAGAGATCGTACCTCCAGGCAGTTTACTAGTAGTGGCACTACCCATTAGGAGGAATTATGTGCCGATAGAATCAGATTAGTTTGTTATTAGGTTGAGTTCACATCATATATTTTCTTCCTCATGGTGGAAATAGAGTGGTGATGTCCCCTATCATGAAGTTCTTGGGCCAATCACTATTTGTCCAGCTAGATGATAATCTAAGTGTTGTATAGTTTTTGGATCGAGTATGGTGGAATAATAGTTTTAATTGGCAAGGAACATTCCAGGTGGTCCAGGGATGAAAACTAAAAAATTATAATATAGGGAAACAACATCATGTACTGTGGGATTGGATCAAGGTTGTTTTATGGGTTTTCCAAATTGGTCAAACTTGACTAACATGATGGTTTCTTTTAAAACCCATGAAATTTACAAATAATCAATTGGTTTTAGTTATTCTAATAGATGAAAGGCCTATGTGTAATTTTTAATGTGGTCCCTAGGGAGAGAGATCAACTAATTTTCATGTTGAGATAGGTTCCACTATCATATAGTAGAGGTCAGGCTCGAGCCTATGGTGTGAGTGTATTAGAAGGATTGGCATCTTTCCTAGTGGTGGTCTAGGTGGCCCCAGATGGGGAATACAGAGAACCACAAGAGGTGTAAATGGTATAATTTATTTACACCACCACCCCTAAGTTCTCTCCACCATGCTTAATAGAGCAGGAGTGTAGGGGTGAGGATGGTTACATTCCATAGAGGCCTATATACCAACGGCTCAAAAGATGAATAGATGTATTATCTATTTCATCCCAACTTTTAAATTAATAGTATATATGAAAGTATGAGAAAATCTATTCCTTCAAATTCGTTTTTCATTGTTTTCCATGGTGACATAGGTCATTGGTGGGTCCCCATGTTGGTTATGTTTGTTACATTTTATGACTTAAAAGGAATAAGGACACATCCCCCAATGAAACATGTTCTTGTGAAATGATTAAAAACAATATCAGGGGATTCAATGCCTCATAAATTATATTTTTTCAAGATGTGGAGGGAAAGATACATTTTTTTATGTTCAGGGTAGTTTTGAGTGTTAGGGTGGTTGAATTCTCCCTGGTTATGGTGAATATATTTGAAATAGAATGGATAAAAATCAGGGAGGAAGGTCTTCTAGCATGCAGCCTTGAGTATGGTTTGATGTAAAACTTGTCACTTCACTACCCTAGTTAATGTTAATAATACATTCATGGTCTCCATTCTTAGAAAATTTCCCTTTTATTAGGAATAATGATTCTAGGAGAGATTTCTTTATCAACCATTATGCTTGGAGTCCCTATTAGATAGATTCAAAGAGCATTGAATCCTTTTATGTAATGTGAAATAAATCTTTGGAATATTAACTCTCACATAGAACCTTTATATAGGGGTACATATTAATTATTATGTTTTACTCATTGTTGATTGATTATGTACCATCCATGATAAGATGGTTGTTAACATTTGGTGTAGAAGTGTTTCCATATTTTGGCGTAGAGGTCCTACTTTTATTAGGAGTGATCCTATGTTGGGATCGATAAGCTCATGAATGGAATGATAAATCTAAAAACTTACCAATTAGATATTATAACCTGTAGATAAACGAATTCAATGAACTTTGAGTTTCCTGTGGCGGCATTGGAGTGTTAAGAAATCTTTATAGGGTTGTTTTGGGTTTAACTCCCCACATAGAGTTAGACATCTATATAAAATGGAATCTGGGTACTACCCTCATATTTTCAATCTCATAGTGTTCTCATTAATAGATTCATCAACTACATTATAATTATAGGTATATAAAAAGGGGGACTTCTAAGACCTATTGGTTTTACTCGAGTGGCCTTGTGATTTTCTCCTAGGAGATAGAAGAGAGGGATGTGAACAAATTACTTCAATATATGTAGATCCATTAGTGGTAGTATTCTTTATTTATACACTTGTGTTATCAATGATTTAGTTATAAAATATATAGTTGGGGATATTTTTAGACATGATACGTGTGTACCAGGTCCATGGGGTGCTCCTATTCGGCCAGTTTTGGATTCAGGGGATCCACTTATTATTATAAGTCTGCATTGATATGGTTGTGATTTTGGACTCACCAAAGATTGGAAATGATCTCTGATGTTGTTGAGTTAACAATATATTGAGAGTCACCCATGGGAATAGTCAACGAAATAAATTCTCATAGAAATGTTTATGTGTGCAGTTGTTGAGAAAATTGATGGGAAATTGACCTCTTTATAGTTGGCCCTTATGGGGGAGGATGACATAGCATATATCATTCAAATTGTTTCTACCCATCCCCTTATTTTCCATGTTAGGTAAGAAATTCATGAGGATATTTTTTGTATGGAATCCCTTGAACATATATTCAATGGGCATGTTCTCGATGAATTTTATGAACATAGGAAATATGTATTCCTTCATAGGGTTAATGATGAAACCATTCATAATATAAGACATGGTGATGAGGAGTTTTATTTCCCTCATTAGTATATCATGTAAATGGTTGGTAGTACCATGATCCTTTTAAATCCAGTTTTATGGAAAAGCATTTCATGGGGTTTTATTGAGTCATTCCTTTATGTATCACCTATTGGTAGGTGGATTTCATGGTCCTTTTAGGTACTGTAAATGATTTGGAAACTTTTTAGACATTGTGATGGAGTTTCCATGATGAGTGAAATGTCACGAAACTATCTATATTATCATTGACCGGTTCAAAAGGTTGAACAACATCCCAACCATTTGAGATAGTATATTTTTGTACTCATTGGGACTCCTGTATATGTAGTAGGAAGTTCATATAAATGTAATTCCCTTGATGATCATTTCATACAATGAATTTTTTACATCATTTCATAATCTGATAGAGGATTTAGTAGGTATTTGGATATTTTTTTGGTCAATCATTTTATTTTTTCACCTAATATATGAACATCTAAAGAGAACCATTCCGGTACTAGAGAAAATTATGTGGGTTGGGAAGTTGTTTTGGGGCTATGCCTGGGAGGATTTTCATAACCTCGGTGGAGTATGGGCATCAAAGATGTTTTCATTTCACCATTAGAATAATAGATTTCATGTCCATATATGGGAGACAATAATGTTTACCACTATATTGGTTACATAAAATGGGAGACAAAATTTATAGTCCCAGTGTTGTTTATAGTGATCTTTATTGAGGGTGTGATACATCTAGTGGTGAATGAAGTTCGATGGTATTTTAATTGGAATGTAGGAATACCTGATGTTAATAGACACCTCCTCTAATTTCTTTGTGGGTTTTCATGGTGGAAACCCACATTACATTGTGCTCATAGTTTAACAAGGAACTTGTTATTTTCACAGGACACACCTGATGATACATGTGCATGACTCGTTGCATGATGTTGACCTGGATAAGTAGGTTGTTGAGTGTTGTGTTTCCTTTTAAAGGTACCAAGTGTTGATTTAAAGTGAACCTAAAATTCAAATTATATACATGTGGTTACCCAATGTGTGTCTACTTGTATCATCGAGACCCTATGAAGTGCTTAATTATGTGGGAGACCCATTTGGGGGCTCCTATCCCCCCCCAATTTTGTAGGTTTTTTATTATTATTTTGATTAAAATCAATAATGTTAGGGTGAGTGTTTCCAATCTTGTTTTCATGTGTGAGACTCCATAATATTTCTTGGAATATTTTCAAATATAACTGCTATGAGTTAATGGGATTATGGGGCCTAGAGATCCTCAATTTAGTTATATTGATAATATTAAATATTTAATTACATGCCCATTATGTTTTTTAAGAAATGTGGAATATATTCTCGATTGAATCCTTTGATCAGAATTCATAGATGGAGGTTGATCCTAGAATGTAGATTTTACCCTACTTATTAAATAATTATTGTCAATGATAGACTCCTTGTTGGGGAGGTAATTGGTGTATTTTTTTATGATATATTAGTAAAATAAAAAAACTAATATATCACCACCATTTGGGTTTCATATATAGAAGAAAAAGGGGATACATTATCCCTTACAAAAAATATGATCCAATAAGAAACTAAGAATAGTTGGAACCGTTAGACTTTAACCGTGATAGAAAGAAAAACCAGATCGAGCAGCAATATATTCCTAGGATCATGTTTGACCCAAAGCTTCTATGTTTCACAATGTATTTTATGAATTTTGGATTTTTACATCCCAATAACCAAATATGATTTTTTATGGTTCTATATATCTTAAAATACTGTTATAGATCCCCTATGGGATGATATTTGTGAATTTGTAAAAATAAGGTGTTTCATGAGGATCATATCAATTTCCGGTTCAGAAATAATAAACACATGACGTGTAGTCTAAGAAAAACATCATGAAATCTTATCAGTTATGTAACATGGTATTTTGGATGTAAAATACATATACTATGGGTGAATACCCTGTATTGAGGATTTTCCAAATGGGAAATGAAATGCACATGCATGACATGTCAAGAACACTTGACGGTGTGGAAGGACATAGGTAGTTACATGGCACTACATAAGGTACATGTGATAGGAATAAAGGAAACATAAAGGTATTAAGGTGGACAGAATAGGAAATGTACATTATGTACATGCCATGTTAGGTGGAATGGGGATTCATGCTGTGTGAGTGAGGAAACAACCAGGTATTCAGGCAGGGTCATGCACTATTTAATTGGATGTGCAAATGAGTTACATTCTTTTTTAACCACCAAGTGAAATGAGAGGAATTCATTGTGGTTAGAAATCAAAGAAACACTATGTATTGTTGGTAAAAACCGTGTATAACCCTCATAGTCTTCAACCATTCCGATATTCACCATGGGGACGTAGTTGGAGGCCCATGAATTGATAATACTCTGGGGTTTTTCACATATAATGTTATTGTGGCGATAGATTTGGTGGTAGAGATACTATGAGATCTGATTCTAGTTGGGAGATTGTTTTAGTAGAATATTTCTATTAGCATTTGGGTCTGCTAACATGGAACATACCCTTGAGGGTATAGTGTGTCATCAAATCCTCTGTATAGGATTGTGATCCACTCTATGAAATTGATTTAGATAGAGTTTGTGGTATCCATTTTTCATATAGAGGTGGGATCTTCTATAACCTCTTCTTATTCCATATGAAATTTTTGGTTTTACCTGCATGATCTTCATATATGGGATCTAATCCCCTATATAGTCTATGGTTCTAGTAGGTATCAAGGTATTTACATTAATATGATCTTTCACATGGTGGTTTGTTCTCGATGCGAATTTTGACATCCTTCGTAGTCCTAAGTGTGATCTTCTATGTGAGAATATTGATATCATGAGTTTTAGAATGGGTTAATGGTCTCTCCCTATTGTCCTATGAGTGATACCATATATGTGATTTGAGATATTCTGAGTTCCAATATTGTTCATGTATTTACCAATGAGATATATGTGGGATCCCCTATCTGTGTATTGGGATTTGATTGGTTATTGATTGAATTTCTCCATAGAAATAACCAATAATCTTGTTCTTTTGGACGAATTACCATATAAATGGGGGATTTATTCCATAGGAAAATTGATAACCAATGGTTGTGTTCTCTCGTACGAGTGTTGTGAGTGATGATAGGGTTATGACCAATGACTAAGATATCCCAATTGAGAGCCATCAATGATGGAATGGATGATGGAGTGAGTAGACCCAGATGAGAGTTACATTTGATAATCATGTATGATCATGTGGCAAGCTATATGGTTAATACCATGAGACTTGGATTCATTCACCATAATCTTGGTGATTATTTATGTCCTTTAATTATGTCTTAGATAATATTGACATACTATGTGGGGTTATATGAATAGACTTGTTTAGCCATAATAGAGTTGGATTTTCATATTCCCTACCACTAGTGTTCTCAATTTCCTTTAGCTAGGGGTCAAGTGTACTACTTGCTTTCAGTCACTCCTTTTTATTTTGAAGGTTTACAGTGCCTACTAGGTGTTGTTACACACACCCCTACATGGAATATTCCCTCATATGACCTACCATATGCTGATGATAGTCCTTTCAATGTTGTCCTTGGAGGACTCAACATAGTCAAATCATTGTAAGATAGATGTCCTGAGGTGTGTACCAATAGTTTAATTTGATATTATCCCCTTCCTTCTGATCAAGTTGGACACTTTTGATCAATTTTCATTGGGCTTTTATTTTTCTATTTTTTGAATTCAATAATTCTGATGTACTCTTATTGTGGGATTGTTGTAATCATGCATATTTGATATCTTTTTTATTATTAACTCTATAATGTTTCATGGGGAAGGATGTGCGTTCATGCAAGCATGAACCATAGTCTAAGGTCTCCCATGTGTGTGATATTCCCACTGGGCGATGGCCATTAACCGTAGGCCTACTAGAGGCTGGAATTGATTAGTCATACACATCTCATCACTAGATAGAAAATCCCCTTTGGTTTCTTTCATTACACCTCCACTCCATTATTTAAAAATATTAATAGGCAATATGATTGAGAGAGAGTATCCATTGTTGAATAGTTTTGGGTATTTAGAAAAATGTAACTCATCCTTAAATATTAATGGGAACCCTGACCCACTCACATATTCACACTTTTATTTTATCTTGGATCAACCATCCTAGAATGAAATCACCCAAAAACATCATTAGACGCATTCTAGAGCTTCTTGGTCTTCCTAAAGAACTAACCATATAGTTCTTATTATGAAATCCAAAGGAGGTTCTTCAAAATAATGGTAATCAAATTCATCGAGTTCCTTCTTTTTAATTATTCTTTTTAACCAATAATTGAGAATTAAAAATTCCAATACAATAAAAGTTTTATCTCTTGTATACTACTATGTTATTATTTATTGGGAATAATATTTCTATATAAATAACTAAACCCAGAAGCCTATATTCAGTGGATACTTTTTTAAATTTGGATAAGATATATGGAATCACATCCCAGAGGACTGAGTATTTTAGAAGTCTTGTTAAACAAGATATATATGTGATATTCAACCATAAATTAAATCATAAAATTCATAGAGTTTTTTTCACTGAGAACATGATTTTTCCCCACATCATATCATTGTACATCTATCACAAAACACATCCTAATAACCTTGGGAAAATAAATATAAGAAATAGGTGATATCAGATTCACATGTAATGGTAAGCATATAGTGAAATCTATCACGAATAAACAAAAATAATCAAAATAGAAATTAAAATAACAAATCATCATTCCATTCAATCAGTTACTGAAGTATAATAAGGATGGAATAAATTATTATCAAATAATACCACATAAATAATCACATGAGTATAAAAAATTAGAGTGGATATTATAACAAATCGAATAATCACATGGAACATCAATAACGAATCTCATAATGTGGTAAATAATAATTTTAGATATAATAAACATATTGTAACAGGATCATTCCAATACATCTTATACAAACGGAAAATTCCTCTACCAAAAACCCAAGTTACTTTTTCTCCTGTGACCTACAAAATCATTGAGGAGATATATAAGTGTTTGAGAATCCAAAAATAATTCCAATTTCTTCCTCAAATGAAATGGGTGAATCATACTAAACATAATAATTTTTATTGAAAAATATCATATGAATTGTTAACAATTACTACAATAAAAAATAATAATCATAAACCATCCATAGAAATATTAATGGTTTCAAACTGGTAAAACCATAGAGAAAAAGAACATAAACCAACCATGGAAATAATTATGATGGTATCATTATAAAATATCCCATGTGAATAATAACTACAAAAGGGTTGATGATCTATTTGACTATGGCCCACAAAAGAATAGATAGTCCACGAAAGAGAGGGCAATTCATGGAAGTAGGGGCATCCACGGAAGAGAAGATAGTCCACAGAAGAGAGGAAATATATAGAATAAAAAATGGTTTGTAGAAGGAGATGATATATATGTTTAGAAACATTGATCATGGAAGGAAATGATGTTCGTGATGCACCTGTTCCACACTGTTAAAGGTTGTTCAAAGAATATATAGGATAATCAACTAAGAAGAAACATCACATAAAACTCTGTGTGTATTTTGTTGATACACAACAGATAGAGAAGAAAGAACACATATAGTTCTTTAAGAAGAAACTGATATTCACATAAACTCATATTTTTTACAAGGATGAAGAAAGTGGGAAATAGAAGCTAGTGGCCAGTCTATATTTATTTATTCAGTCTATACTAATTCTAATGATTATATAATGACCAAATATTTATTGATTTAAAAATAACAAAGTTATTTTGTTATTCCCGCAAAAAGAATAATGATAGATTTCACTACAACCAGTCATTCACTAAAGAAGCAAGGGAAAAGAAGAGTAGAAGATTTTGTGACATTATTTATGTTTGATGATTAAAATTTGGCTCTAAGAATTTTATGTGTTCATTAGTTCACATCAAGTTTATATTATTGTGTATAATAGAAGGAGAATATTGTGTAGATGTCACGTTAACTTCTAGGTAGAGATAAGTGTAGTTTATTTCATGCATCTCTGTATGTAAGAGAGTGAAGAAGAGGGTTGTTGAAGAAAAAAAAAATAACTATGACCTCAAACAGGACTCAACTATTGTAAGACTTTCTCTATTTATAAACCATAGTTAATAAAGATAAATATGTATTGGTAATCATTAAAATGATCCAAACATAACAAATACATAGAGACTCTTGCTGAGCAGTAAACCATATAAAAATATAGTGTTCTATGTTTTCTACTTTAATATACATTTAAGAAATAGGGAAAATATAATAAGATAATCAATATCCTTACAACTATGAGAGGTAATGGTATAAAAAGATGAAATTGTTTTAAAAAATCCTCTACATAGATTCACCCCCTCCTAGTTTTAGGAATATCACAAAATATTCTTCTTAAAGATATTATTTAGAAGATATATTATTATTTTGTAAAAATATAAAGAATGAACAATATATCATATTTTTTATTTTATATTAAATCAATAATAAGGATCTATAGACCTCATAATTTTTTTACAAAACATCTCCTAACAACGATAATATTCTAAAGAATATTTCAAACTTTTAATATATCTTTTTTACCCATACATAATGCCTTTAATTCATTTTTAAGTTATGTTTATTTAATGTATACATTTTTAATATAAAGTAAGCATATTTTTTTTAAAATGGTTTTTATCATCCTTAAAAAAATTGGATGTTACAATGGAAGGGATCATCGAGTGAGTACTCATGAATGAGAAATATCTTTCATCTACATGTACAACCATATGGTTGGTTGTATTTTTAAGAATGCATGTCATGATGTGTGTGATGAGTATCTAGGTAATTTCAGGAGTCCTTTAGATACATATCACATATTATTGACAAATCATATAGTGATGACCGAACTATTCAGGTGCATAAAACATGGATATTTCAATTTCTTTCCTCTCTCACTAGGGTTTTCTATACCCTATTATATGGGGCCATGCGGACTATTTCCTTTTAGTCACTCACTTTTATTTTCGTTTTTTGCATTCCTACAAGGTATTTTTTTACTCAACCATGCATGGGATCTTCCCTAACATGTCATTTCTTATGTAGATGATTGAACTTTTAATGTAATCCTAGGAGGACCCAATATTGGAAGAGAATAGCGAGCTAGCCGATATAAGTTGTTTGGAGACTATTTCATTTGATAGAATTCCCCTCCCATGACGAGGTTGGATTCATTAATTAGTTATTGGGGGGGTTGAATTTTTACCTTTTAATTTTTTTTATTGATTATTAATATTTTGATTATGGTATTTATGTATGCACACATTATTTGTATATGTTTTATTAATATTTTTCCATTTTTTCAAGGAGATAGGTGTGTGAGAATGCATATGTATTCTATAGACCTGGGCCCCACATGTCTGTGATATACCAAAATTATGCTAGTCTCTAACCCATGAACTATTGGTGGCGGGATTGGGGTAGTCACACACGGCTTGTTTCCAACTAGAATGTCCCCATTGGGTCGTATTGGGACAGACTGGTATTAGAGTGGATTCCAGATTTGGCCTGGAGTGTTGATATTCTCTATCTACGATGTTTTGACTCATATTTATTGAAAAAATGTTTGAGGATCTCCTGAAAATATTTTGTAAAAGATATCTTTGTTTTAGATATATGATTGACACATCCATTCACCAATACTATGAAAACCTTATTGTTGACATGGAAACAATAGGCACTCATTGCAGGGAATCTTTAGTACATGAACCATATAGGATTGGGTTCTGGTTTCCATATACTCGAGTGAGCTCCCAATATATACTCTATGACCATGGTGAGTCTTGATTATTTAAAAATGTTTCCCCAGTAACTGAAAGCTTGGTTTTTGTAACATGATTGGGATGATGATCCTCCCAATGTTAAGGATTTAGTGTAGTGGTATACACATGAGATGGTATATCCAGGCGGTTTTCTAGTTGAGCCACTACCCATTAAGAGGAAGTATGTCCTGATAGTATCAGTTTAGTATGTGATTTGGTTGAGTTCACATCATGTGTTGTATTCCTCATAGTGGTAATAGAGTGGTGATATCCCCTATCAAGAAGTGCTTGGACTCATCCCTAGTGGTCCAGCTATATTGTAATCCAAGAGTTGTATAGTTTTTAGATCTAGAATGATGGAATAATAGTTTTCATAGGAAAATAACGCTTCATGAGTTCCAAGGATGGTAACTGCTACATTATCATAGAGAGGAATACCCTCATGTATATGGGGATTGGAACATGATTATTTTAGGAGCTTTCCTAATTTTTAATACATCACTAACATGATGGTTTCGTTTACACCCCATGAACATTGTAAAACATAATTTGGTTTTAGCGGTACTAATGGATGAAACACATTTGTGTATTTTTCAATATGGTAACTCAGGATGGAGATCAACCAGGTTTCATGTTGAGATAGATTCCCCAATCATATCAATGTGGTCAGGCTCTTTCTTATGGTGTGAGTGT
This sequence comes from Viscum album, assembly GCA_963277665.1. Lineage (NCBI taxonomy): Eukaryota > Viridiplantae > Streptophyta > Magnoliopsida > Santalales > Viscaceae > Viscum > Viscum album. Next base: position 407,091,155 of record OY728150.1, on the reverse strand, counting down.
GTTCGAAGGATAGGAACCCTACCTAGTGGTGGTCCTAGAGGGCCATGAAGTTGAATAGGGAGAATCATAGGGGGTGTAAATGGTCTAATATATTTCCCCCACTACCGCTAGTTGCTTTGCATCGTGCCACTAGAGTTGGAGGACATGGGTGAGGATAATTACATTTTGTAGATTCCTATGTCTGATAGGCTCTAAGGATGATTAGAGGTATAATATCCCTCATCTCTAATTTTAATGTAGTAAATATATATTCTAGTATGAGAAAAAGTATTCTTTCCACTTATTGGTCATGGTATTCTAGGGTGACATGGGGCACCGGTGGGGCCCTGTATTGGTTATGTTCGATGAGGTTAATGAATTAAATGGAATAGGGACATATCCCCCACTAAAAAATGTTCATGTGAAATGATTAAAAACTATATTGGGGATTCAGTGCCTCCAAAATTAAATTGTTTCAAGATGATTAAAAGGCATTACATTTCATTTTTTTGTTCATATTAGTTTAGTTTGTTTGCATGTTTCAGTTGGCCCTAGTAATGGTGATAATATTGGAAATATAAATGATGAGAATCGGGGAGGAAGGACTTATAGCATGAATTATTGATTGTAGTTTGATGTACAACTTTTCACATAGCTAACCTAGTTGATGTTTATAATATATTCATGGACCACATTCTTATCGAATATCCCATTTTGAGTAATAATTATTATAAGGGTGATTTTTAGATCAAGAATTCATCTTGGAGTCTCTATTTGAGATAGTCAAAGATCATTCACTCCTTTATAAAGTGTGAACAAAGCAATGTAATATTAACTCTCACATAGAATCTTTCTATAGGGGTCGAGAGGCCCAATTTTGTTTTCCTATTTATAGATTGGTTTCATGCCATCCATGCTCCAATGGTTGTTACTATTGGGTGTAGAAGTGCTTCCAACATTTGGGATGGAGGTTATACTTAGATCAATAGTGATCCTATGTAGGAAAAGATAAGCTCATATGTGGCATGATAAATATAAGTACTTATCAATTCGATATTATAACCCATAAAGCAACAGATTCAATGAACTTTCATGTTCCCTTGGTGGAATTGGAGTCTGACATCATCTTTCTAAGGATGTTTTGGGTTTACCTCCCCAATTAGAGTTAGAAATCTATATAAACTGGAATGTGAGGACTACAACGTTATATTCACTCTCATGGTTATTTTCTCACAAATAAATTCATCATCAAGGGTATAATTGGAGGTCTATAAAAAGTGGGACAGGTAATACCGATTGTGTTTACTGGATTTTCCCTATGACTTACTCCAAGGAGGTGGAATAGAGGCTTGTGAACCAATTCCTTCAGTATTTTTAGATCCATTAGTTATAGTCTTGTTCATTTGTACACTTCTGTTCTTAGTTTTTTAGTTATAAAAAGGAACTTAGGGATAGTTTTAGACATGATACGAGTGTACTAGGTCCTTGTGGGGCTCTTGTAGAGCCAAATTTGGATTCAGGGGGTACACTTATTATTATACGTCTTCATGGAAATGAGAGTGATTTTGGACTCACCAAAGATTTGAAATGAACTCCGAAGCAGTTGAGGTCACACTATATTGAGAGTATCCCTAGATAATGGTCAATAAATTAAATACTCATAGTAAGGTTTATGTGTGCAGTTGTTCAGAAAATTTATATGAATTTTACATCTTTATAATTGGCCTTTTTTGGGGAGGATGACACATCATATATACAGCTTATGGTTTCTACCCATCCTTTTTTCAAAGTTAGGTAAGAAATTCTTGAGGAAATTTTTTGTGAGGTATCGTGTGAACACATATTTACTGGCCATCTTCCCGATGTATTTCCAGAACATGCGAAATACTTCTTTTTTTATAGAGTTAATGGTGAAACAATTCATTATATTATACATGGTGATGAGGAGGTTTATTTGCTTCATTATTATACCATGGAGATGGTTGGTAGACCTATGATCCTTTGAAATCATGTTTTATGGAAAAGGATGTGGTGCGTTCTTATTGAGTGAGCTCCTTATGTCTCACATATTAGTATGTAGATATCATGGTTCCCAGAAGGTAGTGTAAATGAATTGGAAACTGTTTAGCCTTTATGATGGAATTTCCATGATGCGTGAGAGGTCCCAACACTATCTATATGATCATAGACTAGTTCATGAGGTTGACCCACTTCCCAACCATTTGAGATAATATATTTTTGGAGTGCTTGGGACTCATGTACATGTAGTGGGTAGTTCTAATTCATGTAATTCACTTTAATATAATTTAATATCATGATTGTTTAAATCATTTCAAGATTTTATAGTGTTTTTAGGTGATTATTGGAGATTATTTGTAGTCGATCATTGTGTTTTTTCACATAATAGATGACCATATATAGAGAACCATTCTGGTACTAGAGAGATTTCTTTATGTTGGGAAGTTGTTTTGGGGAACTGGCTAGGAGGATTTCCATAACCTCGGTGGAGTATGGGCACCAAATATGTTTTCATTTCACCATTACATTAACACATATCACATCCACATATGTGAGACACTAATTTTTTCCACATTATTATTTAGAGCGCAACAGATACAACATTCATAGTTCTAGTGTTGTTTTTAGGTATGCGAATTAAGGGTGCAGTTCATCTAGGAGTTTAAAATGATCGATGGTATTTTCATTGGGAAAGTAGTCATCTTGGAGGTTCATAGAACCCTACTCCAATTTCATTGTGGGTTTGTGAGGTGGAAACCCACAAGAAACTATGCCGATAGTTTAATTGGGAAATTTTTGTTTCCTTGAGGACACAACTAAGGATACATTTCCGTGACTTGTTTCATGAAGTTGACCTAGATATAAATGTTGTTGTGTGAGGAGTTTCCATTTTAATGTACTAATAGGTGTTTGAGAGGTTACTGTACAATTCCATTTATATACATGTGGTTCCCCAAGATGCGTGTCTATTTGTATCATGGAGTCCCTTTGGAGAGCTCAATAGTGTGGGAGACCCATTTGGGAGCTCATATTTTCCCCTATTTGTGTGGGATTTTCATTTTCCAGAATAAAAGCGCTACTGTTGGGGAGAGTGTTTCCACTCCAGTTTTCATGTGGGAGACTCTCAAATATTTTTAGGAATATTTATAAATATATCCATGAAGTGGAAATGTGATTCTGGGGCTTGGAGATCCTCAATTTATTTATATTCATAATAATTAATAATTAATTACTTGCACATGAAGTTTTTTATGAAATGTGGAGCAACTTCCTGGTCGAAGCCTTTGATCATAAATCATTATTGGGGGTTGATCCAAGAATGAAGATTTTCCCCTAGGAATTCAATAATAATTGTCAGTTATAGACTCTTTTTTGGCGAGGGAATTGGGGGATTTTTTATGATATATTAGTAATTTTTTTTTAAAAAATCTATTATATACCCCTATTTGGGTTTCATGCATAGAAGAAAAGGGAATATTTCCCACCTACATGACATATGATCCAATAATGAACTGAGAATAGTTGGCACTGTTAGACATTATACTTTATAGAAATCAACACCAAATTTAGGTGCAATAGGTTCCTAGGATCATTTTTGACCCAAATATTTTATGTTTCACTATGTATTATTTGGATTTAGGATTATTAAATCTTGATAAACAAATATTCATTTTTATGGTTTTATATCACATAAATAAATTTTATAGATCCTCAATCGGAAGATATGTGTTTAATTGTTAAAAAAGGGGTTTCAAAAGGATCATATAAATTTACGTTTCAGAAATACTAAACACATGACATATAGTATAGGATAAAACATCATGAAATTTTATCAGTTACATAATATGGTATTTTAGAACTAAAATCCATATAGTATTCGTAAATACCATGTAGTGGGGCTTGTTCAAGTGTCCAATGACCTGCATAGGAAATCCATTTAAAGAGGACATGGCTGTGTAGAAGGACATAGGTAGTTACATGGAATTAGATGAGGTATATGGGATAAGAATAGAGGAAATGGACAAGTATTCAGGTGGATAGAATATGACATGTACTTTATGAACATCCCATGCAGGGTGGAATGAGAATTTAGGCTATATGAGTGATGAAACACAAAGGTATTCGGGTAGGGTCATGCACCATTTAACTAGATGTAATAATGAGTTACTTTCCTTTTTACCCACCAAGTGAAAAAAGGGGACATTGTAAGTTGTTAGACACAAGATAAAAACCATGTAGTTTTGGTATACACTGTGTGCGCCCCTCATAGACTTACACCACTAACATATTCACCATGATGAAATATATGGAGGACCATGAATAGATGATACTGAGTGGTTTTTCACATAGAATGTGATGGTGGAAATAGATATAATATTTGATATAAAATGTGATCTGATTCTAGCCGGGATTTTCTTTTAGTAGCTGATGACTATTATAATTTGGGGTTTTCTAACTTCATCTGTACCCTTGAGGGTATAGTGTGTCCTCATATCCTTTTTATATTATTGTGATCTACTCTATGGAATAGGTTTAGATAGTGTTTTTGGTATTCCTTTTTCAGACAGAGGTAGGATCCTCTATAATATCTTCTTCATCCCTATGAGCGGTTTGGTGGTACAAACATAATCCTTATATATGGGATCTGATCCCCTAAATAGTTGGTGGTTCTTGTAGTGATCAAGGTATTTACATGAATATGATCTCTCACTTGGTGGATTGTTCTAGATGGGATTTTTGACACCCCAGTAGTCTTAAGTGTTATCTTCTATGTGAGCATATTGATATCAAGAGTTTCGGAGTGGGTTAGTGGTATCTCCCTATTGTCCTAAGAGTGTTCCCTAATATGTGATTTGAGATATTTTGAGTTCAAATTTGGTTCATGGAGTTACCAATGAGAAATATGTGGGATCCTTTATTAGTGTATCATATTTTGTTTGGTTCTAGATTGAATTTCTCCATGGAAATATCCCATAAGATTATTCTTTTGGATGGATTCCAATATAAATAGAGGGGTTCTTCCATATTATTAGTGATAACCAATGACTGTGTTCTATTGTACGAGTTCCATTAGTTATGATAGGATTATACCAAATATGTATGATTTCCCAAATGATATCTATCTAGGATAGAATGGATGATGGACTGAGTAGACCTAGATGAGAGTTACATTTGATCCTCATATATTATCATGTGGAAAGCTATATGGTTAATAGAATGAGACTTGGTGTCATTCACAAGAATATTCATAATTCTTGGAGTCCTTTAATTATGTCTCTGATATGATTGATATACCAGGTGGTGATGATTTGACTAGTCTTGTGTATCCATAATAGAGGTAGAGATTCATCTTATTTATCACTAGAATTTTCTATTCCCTATAGCTAGGGATCCAAGGGACTAATTTCTTTTTGACACGCCCTTTTATTTTGGGCATGTTTAGTTCCTACTAGGCATTGTTATACACACTCCTATAAGGAATATTCCCTCATATGTCCTTAACTATTCTAATGATAGTCATTTAAATAAAGTCTTGGAAGGATCCGACATAGGTAGAGAATAATAAGCTTGATATCCTGAGGTGTGTACTAGTGGTTTCATTTTATAGTATCCCACTAATTCTAATCAATTTGGATGATTTTGATCAATTTCCATTTGGATTTTATATTCCCATTTGATGAATTCAATACTTTTGATGTAATTTGAGTGAGGGATAAATGTATTCATGCATATTTGTTACCTATTTTATTATTAACACTGTAATGTTTCATGGGTAATGATGTGTGTGCATGCATGCAGAAACCATAGTCTATAGCCTCCGATATGTGTGATATTCCCACTAGGTGATGGTTGTTTTCCTTAGTAATATTAGTGGCAGGCTTCAATTCATCATACTTAGCTCGTCACTGTCCAGGGAATCCCCTCTGTGTTCTTTCATGACCCCATTACTACATTATTTATAAATTTTATAGGAAATCATATTTAGAGTGTCATCCCATTATTGAATAGTTTTGGGTATTTAAAAAAATGTAACTCATCTTAAAATATTAAAGGTAACCCCCACCCAATCACATATTAACACCTGTATTATGGCTTGGATCAACCATCCCATACATACATCACTCAAAAACATCATTAGCCACATTCTTGAGCTTCTTGGCCTTCCTAAAAGACTAACCATGTGTTCCTGATTAAGAGATCCAATCGAGGTTCATCTAAAAAAGGTAATCATATTCATCGAATTCCTTCATTTTAATTATTATTTTTAACCATAAATTATATATTAAAAATTATAATACAATAAAAGTAGGATCTAATATATACATAGATGTTATTATGTTTTTGGAATAATATTTCCGTGTAAATACTCAACCATAGAGCCTAGATTCAGTGGATTATTTATTACATTAGGATAAAATACATGGAATCGAACCCCATAGGACTGAGTAGTTTATTAGTATTGTTATACTATATATACATATGAAATTAAATTATAAAATAAATCAAAAAATTCACATAGATTATTTTGGGAATATTATATTTCTTGATAGCATATCATTGTATATCAATCAAAAAACACTTCTTGGAATCCTTGGGAAACTAAATATAATAAACGGGAGATATTAGATTCTCACTAAGGGTAAGTGTATAGTGGAATATATCATAAATAAATAAAAATAATCCACATGGAAATAAAAATAACTAATTATAAAATTCATCCAATAAATTACTTAAGTATAATAAGGATGGAATAATTGATTATCAAATAATACAATATAAATAATCACATGAGTTTAAAATATTAGAATGGATATTATAACTAATAAAATAATCACATGGAACATCAATAATATTTCTCATAATAAGGTAAATCATAATTTCAAATATAATAACCATAACTTCAAGGACTCATTCCTATACATAATTACATAAATGGAATATTCCTCTACTAAAAAACCAAGCTATTTCTTCTCATTTGACCAACAAATTCATCCCCCGACTATAGAAGTGTCTGAGAATCCCTAAATAATTCCAATTTATTCTTCAAATGAAAGGGGATAATCAAACTAAACATAAACATTTTCATTGATAAATATCATATTAAATTATAACAATTACCCCCAATCAAAAAAATTATAATCCATCTTGACAAATATGAATGGTATAAAATTAGTATGATCATAGTCACAATGATCATAGACCACCCATAGAAATAATTATTATGATATCATTACAACATATCCTAATTTGATCATTAATAAAAAAGCTTGATGTATTTTATGAATAGAAATACCATATATGATTTCCTTATGTCATTTAAACATTTGTTGATTAAACATTATTAGATAAAATCAATTTTTAGGTAATAGAGTATTTATATTCCATGTTTGTTTTGATTTCGAACATTATATCCTTTTACATGGATCATTTTTTCATGACGTCAAGAATATTAATCATGATATATATTTCATATATATTTCTTATATTAAAATTTATTTTATTCTATAAAAGATAGAAATAGAAAATTATTTACACTATTCATTGAGGTGGTGGATGTACAAACACATAAACATTGTTTCCATCATCATGATGAATGAAAAAAAAAGAAAATAAATATTAATTCTAACAAAACATGGTTATATATTTATTATTCCAGAAAAAATTCACAATAAATAACCAATGTCATGGCCATAAAAACAAGGGACCATGGAGGCCTAAAGTAATGAAGCCCTAGATGATACCCTGTTATCAGGTTAACCCCCTATGTTCCTAGTTGAAGAACATTTGAGAAGCATCAAATACAAAAACCCTGGTAAGCCACCTTTATGGAGGCCAAATGATCAGCTACAACATTTAACTCACGCCACTTGTGAAGAACCTTGACATTGTTTTTGTATAGGGTGTATTTTCAACTCTTGGTGATATACGAAATCAACCATGGTTGTTAAAATCCATGTACAATTAAAATAAAACAGTTTAACATTTTTATGATGAGGTAGTAGTCCACACATATGCATATGAGACATTATTTATTTTCAAAGGATTGGAAGGTAAGAAGTCTTATGTAAAATTGTAACATCTCAGTACCTACATTAATGTAATTCATATATCACCATGAGTTTTCCTTTTTAATTGGATGCAAATTGGGACTCCATAAGATGGAGAAATATTTTGGATAAAATGAACTAATGTTTTGGGAGGTATTTTTATTTGAATTAATGTAGTCCAAGTATAATCATATAATGTATTACCAAATTTCTCCATGAGTTTGGAGAACACTCAAAGTAGTTCAGGTTCTAATATAACAATTTTATGTATTTATTTTTTATCTATGAACTTATACATCGTTAAATGGAATTTGATAACTTTTAATGATCTCCAAGATCATGTGATTAGCTGAGTTACCATATTGAAAGTTTATAACCCATATAAGATTATAAGACTTGTAATATTAAATATTGAGTTTTCAATAAAATGGTTATTGAGTTTTCAATATACAGGGACCCTATGGATTACATGATGTGTAAATGGTTACATGTTTTGAAAATTTCGGGAGTTCAGGATTTAGGGAATTGGTTTATTGATTCTAATATTTTTCTTCCACATCCATCATTTCTCTCAATGTCGAGCTCCTCAGTAGAGATTTTGGTGACCTACAACCCCATAGTATTGTTTTATTCAATGATTAATAATCCTTGGTGTTTCATGGAATTTCGTTGGGTGTTTAATCATTTCTTTTTCTTCGTTGACTATGATCATATTTTCAATTTTCCATTGTGGTATTGGATCAATTACCCTATGGTGATGTTTTCACTGATTATTCAATATACCCATTTTGTGATCTTGTTCTAGGGGAAAATTCCTCGTTGGATGTGGTGTAGTGAGAGTTCATTCTTGATTTATGTGGTGATCATTCCTCTTCATTGAAATTTTTTTCTGCATTGTATTTTCTAAGATGTGTGGATTTTTTTAAGGATTACATTATCACTTTTGTCTTCATCTTATTGGCGGAACCTGTTTTGTGTAAAGGAAACATGGGATCTCATGTAGGTGATTCCATATCGAACCTTTTTGGTGAACTTAATCACTCCATTTTTTGATAAATTTTTATATTAAATTAGTTGGAATGAATTAATTTTTAGATTTTTGTTTTTAGTAATGGGTTTTTGATAAAATAGTGTTTTACTCTATTTTTGATAAATTAAATTTGGATTTGATGATTTTTGAAATGGATTTATAAAACGGTTTTGTTAAAGAAATATATTTTGAAATGGTTTGAATAATGTTTTTGGAGAATAGAGGACTTAAGAATACTTTGGTACTTATGTTGAAGGTGTAGTAATAGGACTCTTCCACAGTTAGGTGGTTTTCTCATGGGGATTTCATCTCCTCCATATGACTATTTTTCTATGTACTTTTTAGAACTCTTATGGGGTTTAATTTTTCATTTTTTATTATTCTCTTTAGAGTCAATACATATGTCTAGAGTCTTGATGTGTGAGAAATTGAATATGTTTAGTTATGAGTGTCATGGATATCCTAACATAGTGTGATCCTTGGCAAGGTGTTTCATGTTATTCCATTATATTAGGGTTCTTGTGGTTTGTATTATCATTGTTTTGATATGATATGTGATACATGATTTTCTTTGACAAAATATATCAATTTTGATATATGTAGATGAAATTTTATGAAATTGATTTACATATTTATTTGTAAATTTTGATTTATGTAATACATGATTTTCCTTCACATGATATATCAATTTCGGGTCGGGAGCTTGTTTTAGAGGGTATCTAGGATAGTTTCATCACATTTGGTCACAATGGAGGTCTTTACAAAAGAATAATTTCCTTTTGATGTTTGGTAGATTGGAGATAGGATTTTTGAATCTTGAGAGGCTTATTGTGGTGAGCACCTAGAAAATTATTGTTGGGAAGAAACTCAAGTTAATATGGAATGTTGGGATATGTGTATCTTGTCTTTACTTCCTGATGTCAATATAAATTTATAATTTTTTTTTCATATTTGAATATATATTATTTTATTGTCTAATAATTTAATTTGATTAAATTTTCACCAGAACGACTCTAAGATGTGTTATGTGTGTTCAATAAGAGGGTAAACCTCTTGTAATTTAAGGTAATTCACTAATAGATCCAAATTTTGTAGAATCTATCATGTGAGAAGTTATTTTTATAAAAAAAAAAACTTTAAATCCATAGTGTGTTTGTTAATGTACATCCATGATCTATAAAAGATTGAGATTGATTGTAGATGTTCTTGTATTAAAAGCCATCATCCATTAAGTGTATGAATGAATCACAAGACGACGAGTATTGTCTTGACAATATTGATCATATTTTCAACTTCTTGGATATACCTAAGTATATCAAGGTGAGGTTCACATTGTTTATACATGAGTATACTTGAAAGAAATATTGTCAATTTTTGTTACATTCAGATATAAATGTGGTCTTGTATATGATGTTATTTAAAAATATATTTGTGTAGATGTTTTTTATAAAGTCTATGATGATGGTTAATTCTCTGGAGTTCCACTAATTAAGGAAGGGTTAATATTAGTTATATCAATATTATAATTTGTTTATAGAGTTGGTTCGTTTTTCAGCATAGGTTATAAAGAATGGCCAACTGAAAGCTCATACGTATCATTTGGTTTTGAGAATGGATATCAGATAATAAGTATTTATACTTATTATTTTGTCCTATGTTAAGATATATGATAGGTATATAAAGGAAGAAATTAATATAAAGTCATTTTTGGGATATTTTCCCCCTTATATTCCACATAGTGGAAGCTTCAGTGATGCGCTAGGGAAAAAGAGGAAGTGGAATTATCATTGTATGGGTGGTGGAGGTTGTTCTCAGTAGAAAGTCACTTAGACACTTCTAGATATTTCTAGTGGTATGCCTCTTACATTCTATCAGTGTGGAATTTTTATATACACACTTCCCTCATTTCCCTCACATGAAAATAAGTGAATCATTTGCAGATGTTATAGCCATCTACAACGTTTCTTCTAGGCTATGTCTACTCCTTGATATGGTAAGGGATTATTGAATACAAAGACTGATATTTCATAGTTATCTACTTAAATGACTATAGGGATCTAGTCACATTCATTTAGAATGGTAGATATTCAAATAATAGATGATTTTATAGCATATGTATTTGTGGTTCCAACATTAGTGAGATATTCCAACTTAATTTCATCTTTAGTAGGGATTGTGTAATTCCATACTAGTTCATCCCACTAATTTATATGTGGACATATTTTTTATATTCCTAACCATTCAAAAATACTATTTCCTTTTTATAGAGTCATAAATACCTCTTCAATAGAGAAAAGAGTATAGGTTTTCATTTCCTTTTTCTGTTCTGTCGATAGCTGATTCATAGTTAGTCTAGAATTTTTTCATTCTTGACCTAGATGTTTTTTAAGACTTTATTATGGTGGGTTGGTTTTTTCTAATCATGATGGGGTTCATTATTATTTATTACGTGTTTTATTTCCTTGATATAGACTAATTTTACATGTGATTAAGCGAGAGTGGTATCTTTCTTGATGTTATTTTGGATCATCCCACCACGTGATTAAGAGTTTTGTATTTGATATTTTAGTGGATCCATATGAGGATTATTATATTGTTAGATATTATCTATTTTATTAAATATTTCTCTGAAATTTTCTCAAAAATTGTCTTTAGGATTTATCAAATGTGGGGGTAGATTTTATGATTAAGTAGGTTCCCAACACACAACTGATTTTAATACCTTCTTATCCTATATAACCAACAGAACAAAAAAATAACAAGATTCAGTTGGATTGATAGATGAAAACGGGTTATATTCCCAATTTTATTTATCCTTGTGTATCCCTAGAGCTCTTCTCTAGGAATGAAGTCAGTTAACTCGGATTTTTCATGGAAACATAGAAGTTGAATCATGTAACAGTTATGGATAATTATATTACAAATTTTTGGGGATTAATTTTTTTATAGATAATTGGGGGAATGTTATTTTCAAATATTGGTAATTGGTTTGGTTATAGTATTCTAATATTTTGAAAATATGATATACCTATGTCTTCTTTCTAGAGAACGCATGTGGTTAAAAGTATGTTACGATATCATTTGGTCTGAAAAATGCACATATAGTTTTATGGATTTGATGAATCATATATTTCATTAGTATATTGAAACATTTTTTATACTATTTGGTAGACACCATGAAATGTGTTCCATGCACTTCTATTCAAAATTGATTAGGTGAACCTCACTTAGATAAAAATTGATGAGATTACACTGAACTACGTATTAATTCTAGAAGAATTGGTAGATTGGATTTCCATGTGTCATGATAAAAAATGGACCTCAACTGGGATAAAAATATTCCCCCTATGAGTCTACATTTGTCATGGGGGATAGTGATGGTAGTGGGGGAATTGACCAGAAGGGTCGATACCATAGCCCGACATTGATCCTATGTAGAGGAGTGGGTGTGAAACCCCCATAGTAAGGAGAAAATGTTTCACCTATGTTACTCAAATAATCATATATGTGATAGACATTATGTGATTCCTCACTTGCGTTCCACCACACTTGCACAACCATCCACCTTCCCCCATGGTCTCATATTTTCATATAAATAAACCCTTGGCTTCTTCATTCATACATAATTTTTTTCCCAAATATTGATTACATCGCTGGTCACCCAAGAAGTTCACTGAAACTATAAAAAACCTCCAAGTTAGTTTAAAAATACCTAAAGTGAGGGAATCAATGGATGATAGTGATACCTAAGTCAATTCACTTTATATAATAAACAACACCTTTATGACCAGTTCACCCAACCCATTGCCTTAAGAAACACTTACACAACTTGAAGATCCTCTAATTGAATATTGGGAGACTCATTTCTAAGAATACCTACAAAGTCACTTGATAGCTTGAGTAAATTATTACCTAGGTGTAACCAACTAGTATGTTTATCACCCAAGGTGAAACCAATTCTCTCAAGCTGAATTGTGTGAAGACCCCTTGCGCGGTCCTCCTTGGGTCACCTCACCATTGGTCCCACATTAAAGCCACTAATGGTACAATATATCTTTTATTGATTCCCTTTTATATAAGGTTCCAGGTTCAAACCTCTACCAAGACATAATGATTTACACAACTAAATGAAAAAAAAACATCTGTGTGCCTCCCATTTTGATATGTATTTATATTGTCTGAGGTTTCCCATTATGTTTAAACCAAATGGTCAGGATCCTTATGGAATCATTAGATTTGTATATCAATGGTCACATGAACCCATACCCTGGGACCATGTTTCAGAGTTCCCAGTCTTTTATTACAAGGATAATACCTTTTACTTTCATTCTCATCCACAATACCTTGAGCCTTCAGCCCCTAGTAAGGAGGTTGAGGATCACACTTTCTTTTCCCTTTGATACCAGATAAATCTCCCTCTTCTACTAGGACCAATCAAATGGAAACTATCCTATTGTAAGCCCCTAGACATTCATGTTTGAGGTTACATTATTTCCCCTCTCTACATCCATCACCTTCATTCCTTTCATACATTGGACCCATGCCCAATGTAAATTAAAGAGAAAGAAGCATTGTAGCTAGGACCTCTCCCACCATAGCCTCAACCACATCCTCTGTAGACCTAGCTACATTATGATTTGGTTCCACTAAATGATAGAGTTATTGAATCCCTCAGACATTTATATGTTATCACTCAGGATCCCACCGTCCCATTACCAAAATATGGTATAATTAGTAATAATTATGATGTTCATTATTAAGCACTTCCTTATGAAGGATTACATTATGAAAATCAGGTCTTTATCAAGAGATTATCTCCTGACGAGATCCATGAAAACCCTTAGTGTAGCGAGAAGTCATTAGAGTTAGAGGGTATAACCCTTATTGTAACCCACCAAGATGATCCTCCCCATGCTTTCATTCAATGCAATAGTTATATCCATACCAGGGATTCACATTTCCAAAAGAATTCTCCATCGGACAATGTAGTGATGTGAAATCTCTATTATCTTGATGCACTTGTAATGGAAATCCCAGTCATGTCTAATGCCTTTTCCTGGGTGGGTCAAATTCTTTCTCAATAGGAAGGCATACCAAGGTGATGATCATTATTTGAACCAAACATGGCCCATTTATCTTCTATTTCAATAGTGGAATGCTCTACTAGCCTTTTTTATTCTGTTTAAATGGTAGAGATAGAGTAACTTTGGTCATAATGGGTATAGGATACTCTTGAAAAAGATGAAGATGATTTTTATAACATGAGAAAATAACATGATAAAGGTGTAATAACATCACTGTTTGGTCCTTTTTACACCAATCAATACAACATTACACAGATGCTGGTAAAATATTGGGTTTATGATATTCCCCTCGACATATTGAAGATTTTTCATCATATAATATCCATGATATTTACTTATAACTAATAACCAATTAATGTCAAATTAATAGAAGGGTTAAACACCAAATTTACATGGAATATTTCCTAGATTATAAACACCCAAAAATTTAGAATAAATAGGAATCACTATAATGTTCATGACATAATGAATTAATTAGGTTATGACAATTAATCACAGATACCCCACCAGGCGTTTATATCAGAGGATGGGATGAACATGGATAATTTCATTCCACTATTCTCTAATTCAAGAAAATACTAACAAAATTGGTCTCATGGAATGTTATTTCCATTGGATGGATATAATAAAAAAATTTCATGACCAAATATATGATCAACTAGAACATGCCTCGACCAGCTTCCACAAAATTCATACCGAATGAGAGAAATAAATTGAGAGACTTTTTCATCAAGTGTTTAAGAACATTTAGGAGGCCTCCCACATAGTATATTTTAGCTATTATATTGTGAAAATATTTTAAATAACAGAATAGTATTTCGAAGCAATAAATTTAAGTTAGTGTTGGATAATGCACCTAGACAACATTTGAACCAAAATTTGTAAAATTATTAGAGAATATGTGCTGATATCATTCATAGTATTTTATGATCCACCCTAGCCCTCAGGGCTGTGGGATTTTTTAAACCCAACAATCAGGGTAAACAAATATATTTCTCAAAGAGTTGAGAAATAATAACATGAATTGCCCCAGCGCGTGGTGCTAGGGGATATTTCACATTGACAATCCCCTTCTCAGTGTAAGTTGTTTTTCACTCGATTAGGGAAGAAGTCCTAAAAGGAACACATAACTGATCTGTAAAAGGATTCATTTTTGGTTTTCATCCACCAAATTATTCCTGGGGAACCAACAAATAAAAGTACATTGTCTTCTAGAGGGACCAAAAGAAGGAAACCTCACAAAGATACAGATGGAATTTCATATATTCATTATGTGTTGGTAAATTTCATAAATTTCATCATTGAATATCTCTTATAAAATTAATATATAGAGTGTTATAGGGTGATTTTCTTGTTCATAATGCATTCCAAAACATTAGAAATGATGCAATTGTGTGTACCCAAAATAAAAACCCTACCCAAATTTTTTGTATCCCCTCGAATAATCAATTTACACCTCTTTAAAAGGCACCTAATAAGGTAAAAGATAATGTTCAGACCATGTCTCAACTTTCCCATGGATAATTCCAATCCCCTTCTATTGAAGAAATATTTTCTGAGCAAGAGGAGTATATAAAGGAGTTCAGAAGACTTGATGATGAGTTACTATATGAAATAATTCCTTCCAGATATTCTACAAAAGAGGATAATCAACTGGAACTTATAGTTGGATCACCTCATAGAAGACAGTTTTATTCAACCAATGATGTAGATAATTAATTCCCTCCATTTTATGTATAATCATTGTAGGGTCAATCATATCCTTACATGCCTATCAACAATGGTTATCGAAGGAAAATACTAGTAGCCCCACAACCAATGGTCCTATTAGCCACCAAATCTGTTTAGGTCCCTGCTAAGCCAGATGTTTCCCGAATTATTATGGACCCCATTGAGTCATTGTTGAATTGATTGGAAGCTATGTATGGATATAGTGCTTCAGTTCAACTAGAAAAGATATCTTACCCCGAATGGGTAGATCCGACTCATACCCCATAAAACATTAGGGAACCCACATTTCCAATCATCAATGGCACAAGAGATCTTGAGTAGCAGTTGATACATTGTATCCCTAGTTGTGATCCCATGAAGGGGATCCCTGGGAAATAGGATGTAGTAAAACTCTGATGCTTATTACAAGCATTTGAGGGTTATCCTTTGTGTAGTACATGAGATTGCACTCTCAATCGATCAATGGATGGGACGATCTCTATAAAAAGTTCCTTTTCCATAGTAGCTCAATGATATAGAATATGATATTCTTTGATATTGAAAAATTTACGAAAAGTGATAATGAAAGAGTTTCAAATCTCAATTCATGGTGGAAAGGATTAACGTGCTCCTTGAATATACTACTCCCTCAAGAATATTTCATACAATGTGTGTAGGAAATCTTTGTGATGAGTTCCACACACTATTAATCCTTATGAAATAAAAGGGGTATTTTTATCTATCCTTGATTATTCAACATGGGGAAAAATCCATAGCAGAGAATAGAGTCAAGTTCAATGAAATACCATGAACTCTGGGAAGATTATCAAGTAAAGAATACACTACTTCAGTTACACTTATGTATGACCCAGTACCCGCTCCTACTTCAAACCCCTCATCATACTATATAGATCCACCTCTTGAGTGTCAGCAGTAATGATCACCTCATTAAGATGATCAAAAAGATCAATAGAGGAGACAATTTGAGGAGTTGAAAAAAAGGTCTATTCTTTTCCAAATGATCAACCCCATGCTACATCATCTTATATTTGGAAAACAACATAGTTTAGTTTACAAGGATAGAGAAAACTAATAAATAAGGATATTAGGACGTCACAAACTATTTAACCTTCAATCAAATGTTAGTTAACCTTATCCAAGAGTTTTTTTATGGAACACCTACAAAAGTTGGTGGACTCTAGGAAAGTGAAGATGAAAAATTCACCATCCCGTCTAGCATGTGTTAATGTTACCAATACAGATGAGAAAAGTGAATAGAAGGAAGTCAAAAGTAATAATTCTCTGAATTTAGATGATTGGATTGTCAGGAAAACAATCAATTGAAATCATGTCATTCAATGAACATATTTGAAATTGTAGACTACGTCTCTTTCAAATTATTTTATATAAAAGTTGTCTTCATCAAGATCATGTCCTCTAAAGGTCAATACTCAAAGAGGATACATCGATAGAATACTAAGGAGAAAATAGAAGAAGATGATTCTGTGTCATAGAAAAACATTTTCATTGACCTTAGTGGATTTTAGTCCAAATATCTCAAAATAACGAGTATCTCCCAGCCAAATAGAACAATATTAATAGACCAATTTGGAAACATGTTCATAAAATAAGGTTTTGATCTTATGCTATGTTAATATTATCCACATAACATATCTATATTATAATGATGATTCTGATTATATACATTATTTCGCAACATTTGATTGGGTAACAGGGGGAAGAGTTCGTTAGGATCAATGATATAGGGGAAGACATGGCTGTGCTAGAAGCCAATAGTTTATCTACACCCATACTCAAACTGTATATGATGTAGAAACTTGTTGGAGATCCTTACAGTGGGCTCAACAGGAGTTGAAGAATTCTTCTAAACATGATAAGGTCAAACACGGAATGATCATCTTGAAATACTGATTAGAGGTTATCAAATTGGCTCCTTGGATAGTAGTAAGATCTGATCGGCCAAAATAAACAAGAGAATAAATACTTTCAAATTTTTCTTCAAAAGAGGGTCCATCCACATCAGAAACATCAACTCCTAATGAACTTACAAAAGAGAGTCTCAATACAATACAACATAGAACTCTGAAGTATTAATATGATGTTCATAAGAAACTTTCCCATGTATTGGCCTTGTTATCAATCTTGGATTCCCTTATTCTATCTGAGGATCTCCAAGAAGCACTTACTGAGGCTTTGTCATGTCCAAAAGAGTATTAAGATGAGGTTTTTTCTGTGGAATTTTACCCTATAAGGAATCACCATGAATGAATCCATGTAGTCATATCTTTCACAAACCAGGATGATGATGTTTTCATACACAGACACATTAGGACCTTGTACCTATATTTAATGATTAATGACACATACATCCAACAATGATTCATTGATAATAGATCAAGAGTCAACCCCATTCCCATTTGGATGATTCAAATACTGGGAATAAATAAGTCCCACTTGTCTCCTGCCACATTGAAATTATAAGGCTATGACCAGAATTTTCAAGAACCTATCAGTGTGATTATTCTTAGAACATAGTTTTGGTAGCTTGTATCTTATTCATAGGTCCTCGTTTTCAGGAATGACACATCTCTCGACATTATATTGGGGAGAACTTGGCTACAACATCATATGACTATTCCATTAACATACTGTCAATGTCTCAAATATTGTATCAATAATTTGATTGGGAAATTTCATGGTGATAAGTCCCCAGTCAAAACTTGTAAATTGTAACACCCGGAGCTTCCATAGTATGTTTCTCTTTCAATAATGAAATAGCTTGCATTGTACTCAAGTTCGATATTCTAACAGACCATGACCAATCAAAGTAGCCATTATGAATAGTAATATCCACCTTTTGAAATTATATAAATTTTATTCTTAAAAATGGACTTCATTTTTGGATTCATAATATCTAAATTAGCCTAAGTTGAATTTTTGGAATTTTTCTGAGAACATCCAATTTTTGATGAATAGTCAAAAATAATATAAAACAACTATTTTAATCAAAATAATTTATAGTGATAAATTGTATTATTGAGTGGGTTTAAAGTTTAAATAGAATATATTTTTATAATTTATTCCAATTATGGTCATTATAATTAATT
Source organism: Viscum album (assembly GCA_963277665.1). Taxonomy (NCBI): domain Eukaryota; kingdom Viridiplantae; phylum Streptophyta; class Magnoliopsida; order Santalales; family Viscaceae; genus Viscum; species Viscum album. The sequence goes on along the minus strand of OY728150.1, from coordinate 407,072,158 downwards.
TCACTTTAAAATTGGATATAAATAAGTGTCAATCTTTTGATAGATATTGTTTCTTAAAAACACGCTATTTGTTTTGACAGAGAAAATTAATTATAAAATTAATTAATTCAAATTCAATGTTATTAATTTGGTAAAATGGAAATCATTTTTTAATTTGGAATATCAAATATATCTTAGGGTGAATTATTGGTATTTTATTGAAAAACATCATTTTTTGACGAATAGTGAAACCACTAAGTGATAGTTAAAAACTGAATTTTTCGTTAAATAAAACATTACCACTTCATTGAATTTAATTTCAAAAATACAACATACATGGTTGTCATTATTATTTAAAATGTGGTTCAATGGGATGAATTGTTTTGGTGAATAGTAACTTTTGAGTTTTATTAACCGCGACTAGAGGTAATTGGGGTAATTTAAGGTAAAAATGATATTATAAAAATATAAAAATATCTTGACACATATCCTAATCTTATTGGATGAGTCATGGGAGAATAGGAAAAACCATTGGACGATTTTTGGGACCCCATGGGGCAACTTGGGTAAGATAATTTCATTAATACCTTTTATTTAATGTAAAAATAAAAATGTCACAAACATGTATTGTTTTAATAAAAAAAATTACAATGGGTTATACAAGTTATCTTTTTGACTATAAATAATAATTTTAAAGCTAAATAGGCTTCCTAAATCATGGTTATTTTTATTAACATTTTTAGACATTAAATAAATAAATTTATTTATGACACCATGATGATGTAGCGATTACCTCATCAATGAACGATTTAAATAAAATGGAAATATAAGGTAAAATATAAGACTTAAACTTGTCAAAATACTATTGGATGGGTGTAATTAGAACACTTGTCACATTATCTTAGAAATATATCACTTTGGGACCATTTTAATACGAAAACCATTTTATAATAAAATAATATTTTCAATCTTTCCAAAAGAGCCCCTCCTCTCCTTTTTATAAAATACCCCCAACTCTACGACCTTATTCACACCATAAAATCAATTTGGATCACCCAAAATCTTCCCAAATACCCTCGAAAATTTCTTCCATTCATCCTAGATGCCTTACCGTAGGCATAAAGTTCTTGAAACCCCCTTTTAGTTCAGACCAAGGGGAGTTACCCGAATTAAAGGTAATGTCTTCTCTTATGTACTTTTATTTTATTTTGCTTCTCCAACCACATAAAATCTTTTTATTCCTATATTTTTTAACTACACCAATATATTTAATATTCTAGGATATTTTTATGAGAAGGATTTGATTTAAACATACACACACTCCCGTCTAATGGTTAATGAACATATTGTTTCTGTGGGCGTCGAATTACTGCCTCATGAAACGATGATTGTTCAATATTATTTTAACACCTCTCATGGTGTCCATTAAGATGTCAATATATTTATATATGATATATATTATATTTTTGTTTTCCTTTTATTCTGTATTTTTCATTCATGTCATACCTTTATGATTTCCATTATGGTTAAACGTGATAATTTCATTTTAGGAAGTGCAGACTACCGCCCCGTCAAAGTGATTTGAATCGTTAATGCCATATGTGGGACGTATAAAGGATGGAGTTAATGATATAATATATGATATTATACTGGAATTATAATATAACCATATTTCATTATGATTTTATTCCATTAAATATGAAATATAAATGAAAGTAGCGTTCATGCGTACGTACGGCTTAACATCTCCATGAACGGTGCATTTCATTTATTACCACTAAATGTTTTGTAATATTATAAATGCTTGTATATAGTAGATATATATGATATATTTGATATATACATCATGAATATAATTTTGGAAATAATGGATATTTTACCACATAAACAACTTGTTATTATAAGAAGTTTATTTTTGACTCAAGTACCAAGGATAGACAAAACGATGGTTATTAAATTAAATGATTACATAATGTTCATAACATGGTAATAAGTGATATAAAAGGAATATTGAACTTGAAAAAGGTTCTTAATCAAATATAAATTAAATATAGTTTATTATTCAGGAGATTAATGAATGATCAAGTCAAGTCGGACACGAGGTAAGGGACTTCGTCTCAGTCTTCATTCATTGAGGCATGTTTTGATTTATACAAAACTTTATTTTATAAGGTGTATAAACCCATTTGACATTTAATTTTTTCAGAAGGAATATTTTTATATAAATCATTTTACTAATCAACAAAAGTAATGTTTTGTCTTACGTATGAGGCGATAACAACTTCTCCACTGCCGTGACCATTATTTGAGTTTCGACTTCCTCTTCAAGCCATAAAATTTTTTAAATGAAAAATAAATACAATGTTTTACTTTTATTTTATTTTGGTGTTGAAAATGGTTTTGATAATGTTTTTATTATATAAATGTGTTCTATTGATATCTTGTGATTGAATTGTTGAAATTTTATGTTTCCTTTATCCATGTTTTATGTGATATGATTATGTTATGGTTCTTGGGAATTGTTTATGATAATTTTAAAACATTTCATATAAATAATGCATTAGACTTAGTAAGTGACGGGTGAAGCCTGCTATAGCTCCTTGATGCATCAGTAGGACTCATGAGACAAACTAGTGTCTCGGCACAAGGCCTTGACATAATATTATTTGTAGATTTGGCATAAGGCCTTGACTATGTGGTTATGATAGTCTAGAATTATGCATTCCATCATTATGAAAGTGGATATTGATATTGCATGTGAATATTCGACTAGTAGAATATCCATGTGAATAATTAAATGGAATTATTTCATTTTATTTTTTTTCAGTTTATTCGGTTGTTAATGTTTAAAATGATTTTGTTTTAGTTATACAATTGCACTAAATGTTTATGCTAGTTTATGAAACATTCTTCTATATTGTTATCCTTACTGAGCATTTGAACTCACTAATTTCTATCTTTTATTTATTCCATGATGTGAAGAAATATTTTATGACTGAGCTATTGGGATAGTCTGGGGGGATATGGGTGTGGACTATAGAGACTATGTTGTTGTAGTTTATCAATTTATGATGTAATTTTATACTTATTAATGTATCTAGTGTTTACAAGGATACTAAACTAATTATTCATTCGAGATATGATTCTTTGTGATCATAAAAATGTTATATAATAATGCACTGACTTTGGGTAACTAGGTCAGGGCGTTAATTTTGGTATCAGAGGATGTTTAGTACAAACCTTGGAAGCTTGATTTAGAAAAACTCTAATTAGAGCACATAGTCCTAAGATAGACATTGAGGATTAGTGTAGAAGAACATCCTAGAATTTTGTAAAGTATAGATTTTGTGTATTTTCCACGAAATACATCCCTGTCTTGATACGAGCAGGTAGATGTGGCTCTGGCACAATTTTTCCTAGGAGTGAAAACTCCAACAAGGAGTTTCAGGCTTGACCCGGGATATCCTGGTGCACAACAACAGGCCTTGCTGCACTCTTGGTTACGGCAATCCTAAGGGTAATGCTTAGGATAATTCTAATTTTACATAAAAATAATTATGAAGGGTTTATGAGTGTATACTTCCTCAAAGAAAACATTTTTTATGATTATGGATTATATCCATAAATAGTTCAATTTATATAAAGTGTTTTACAATTATGGAATTATGTATTTTGATTCATAAAATGATCTAGTTTATGCCATTGTTCAGAAATGGCACCTAGTAGAAGGAATAGAAACCATATCAATTTACACACTCCATGTAGGGATTTCCCTCATACTCAAGATAATTATAGGGGAGATGGGGATGCAACTGGTGCTGATCAACCAATCACCATACTGGGATAACTCACTCAGGTTATGAATAATAACCTTACCCGCATGGATCACCGTTATCCGCAGTGTGGAGGATCAATATTAGATCGCTTCATGAGGAAACAACCACCAAAATTCAATGGGAGTTCAAATACCTTAGTAGCTGAGCAATGGATAAATTCCTTAGAGCAATTATTCCACGCCTTGGGGAGTAGTGAAGGGGAAAATGTTGTCATGGCAGTTTACTGCCTCACTGGAGATGCTGATCAATGGTGGTCAATGATTCAAAACATAAAGAATATGATGAAGTATCAAATATGTAATGGAGGGAGTTTAAAGAGATTTTCTTATAAAAATACTTTCCTCGTAACCATCGAGCGGATATGGAAAGGAAATTTTTGAGTTTGAGGAAAAAGGAGGACAAGAATATTGCAATGTATGAGTATAACTTTACAAGGTTAGCAAGGCATGATACAAATTATATATGTAACCCAAGAAGTAAGATTGATCATTTCTTTGATGGGTTAAAACCATTTCTCCGTCGAGCTTTAGTATCCAAATCCTTCTTATCTTATGAAGATATTGTCTCGTGTGCTATTGAGACAGAAAAAGAATTCTCTACGTTTTATAGCAACAATGTATAGAAAGAGAAGAAGATAACATTGGAGAAAGCGATAGATAATGGGAAAAAGGGAAAGATGGATTTTCCATTATGTGATAATTGTGGTAAGAAACACAACAATACTTGCATAAATGGGATAGGAGTTTGTTACAGATGTGGAGAAAAAGGTCACCAGACTCGTGATTGTAAGGGAAAGAAATAGACTGTAAATGTTGAATGATACAATTATAGAGAAATGGGTCATTATGCAAATGAATTCCCGAAGAGCCATGGAAACATACCTTAGAAAGGAAAAAAGGGATCAAGGCCAATCTTATGTTGTTATTATAGTTGATGTGGAATAATTAATGTATTTGTGTTTTTGGACTCAAGTATTATATTCTGGTTATAAGAATAATGTGATATATATAAGGATTGTACTACAATACTTGTTGTTTTCATTAAGCTTTTAATATGATGAAGGTAATCAGATTTTTAGTATGTGATAATAAGAGAAACTTTACATTGTTTGAGGAATCTGATGTTACAATTGATTTTGGAATTTAGATACCTCATAGAGGGAGTATGAACATTGGTATTTTGGATAACAATAGAGGTTGGAATGGATTATGTTAAACTTTGGATAGTATTGTATAAGGTTAAAAAATTTCTGAAGATTTTTTTTGGAATATTATAATACTACAGTTTTAGGGAATGGACAACTTGTAGGTCGGGGGATAACCCGTCGTGTCAGATAAAGCTGCAGAAATCGAACCCACAACCATAGTGCGATAAACCTTTATTACCTACCACTAGCCCACAGAAAGTCCATGGTTATTACAAAATAGTTTTCCTCATCTAAATGGTATGTGTTAATATTTGGAACCTTATACGATTAGGATAAATATAATATTTTTGAGTTCATTTAAGTTTTTGAGTGAAATATGAGTTTGTGGTAGGAATTAGTTGAAGGTTGAAACTATACTTGTCATATATATATATATATATACCTCTACCTTATTCGATGAATAAATTAATTCTTAAACTTTAGGAAAGGGATATTAAAACAAAAAATGTGTTATCCTAATACCTTGTGTTTTGTTGAACTGATGATATTTTAAATCACCATAGATAGAAGGCTTTGAGGTCCTCAATTTTAAACATTTTTTGATTGATGAACTCAATCACACCCTATAAATAATTAATTTTTTCCTCAAATTTTGTGTCTCTAATTTCCACCAATGTTCTCCTAATTGAGATCATAATTTGGTGATGATATTTTCATTTCCCTTTCCCTCTTATTAAAACTAAATTTTATTAAACCTATTTCAGATATGGGTTTTCCACGAAGGTATTTTATATTTTAAACCTTTTATTTTAGAAGAAGAATTTTAAATTGTGAGGATGTAATTTAATGGAGGGGAGAATGTAACACCCCAAGCTTCCACGGTAAGCTTCTATTTTAATAATGAAATAGCTAGCATTGTACGCAAGTTCGAGATTCTAACACACCGTGGCCAATCAAAGTAGCCGTTATGAATAGTAATACCCTCTTTTTGAAGGTATATATTTTTTTTTCAAAATGGAGTTCATTTTGGGATTTGAAATATAGAAATTAGCTTATGTTGAATTTTTGAATTTTTCTGAGAACATCAAATTTTTGATGAATAGTGAAAAATACTTAAAAACAAATTTATTAATCAAAATAATTTATAGTGATAAATTATATTATTGAGTGGTGTTAAAGTATAATTAGAATATATTTTTAACATTTATTCCAATTGTTTTTATTTGAATTAATTTCACTTTGAAATTTGACATAAACAAGTGTTAATTGTTTGATAGATATTGTTTCTTAAAAACACGCTATTTGTTTTGGAAGCAGGAATTAATTATAAAATTAATTAATGAAACTTCCCTATTATGAATTTTTTAAAATGGGCATCATTTTTTAATTAAGAATATCAAATATATCTTACGGTGAATGTTTGGTATTTTTCTGAAAAACTTCATTATTTGATGAATAGTGGAACCACTAAGTGGTAGTTAAAAAACTAAATTTTTCATTAAACGAAACTTTACCACTTATGTGAATTGAATTTCAGAAATCTGACATACATGGTTTTAATTATTAAGTAAAATGTGGTTCAATGGCATGAAAATAATTTTTGGCGAATAGTAACTTTTGAGTTTTATTAACCACGATTAGAGGTAATTGGGGTAATTTAATGAAAAAATGATATTATAAAAATATAAAAATATCGGGAAACATTTCCTAAACTTATTGGATGAGTCATGGATGACCAAGAAAAACCATGGGACGATTTTTGGAACCCCATGGAGCCACTTGGGTAAGATAATGACATTAATACCTTTTATTTAAAGTAAAAATAAAAATGCCATAAACATGTATTTTTTTACTAGGATAATTTTTACAAGGGGTTATACAAGTTATAATTTCGACTTTAAATACTAATTAAAATCTAAAATTATTTCCTACATCATGGTAATTGATTTATAATTTTTAGACATTAAATAAATAAATTTATTTATGACACCATGATGATGGAGTGATTACCTCATTAATGAACGATTTAAATAAAAGGAAAAGATAAGGTAAAATCTAAGACATAAACTTGTCAAAAAACCTATTGGATGGGTTTATTTCGAACCCTTATCACCTTATATTCTAAATATATCATTTTGGGACCTTTATAACCCGAAAAACATTTTATAATAAAATAATATTTTCAATCTTTCCAAAAGATCCCCTCCTCTCCTCTTATATAAGTCCCCCCAACTCTACCACCTTATTCACACTATCAAAGCCATTTTGATAGGCCATCCTCTTCCCAAATACCCTCCCAACTTTCCTCCCTTCATCGTAGAAGCCTTACCTTAGGTATAATGTTCTCCAATAAACTCTATTGGTTCAATCCAAGGGGAGTTACCCGATTTAAAGGAAATGTCTACTATTATGTACTTTTGTTTTATTTTGCTTCTACAACCCCCTAAACTCTTTTTATTCCATTATTTTGTTTCAAAAACAGTATCATATATATACTATGATGTTTTTATGAGAATAATTTGATTTACACTGACACACACTCCCATCTAATGGTTAAAGAACATAATGTTTCTGTTGGTGGCGAATTACTGCCTCAGGAAACGATGATTGTTCAATCATCTTTTAACACCTCTCAGGGTGGAAATTAAGATGTCACTATATTTATATATGATATATACTATGTTTATTTTTTTTACTTATTATTTGGTATTTTTCATTTATGGAACACCATTATGATTTCCATTATGGGTAAATTCGATAATTTCATTTTAGGAAGTGCGGACTATCGCCCCTTCAAAGTGATTGGAATCATTAATTCCATATGTGGGATGTATAACGGATAAAGTTAATTATATTATATATGATATTATACTGGAATTATAATAAATCATTATATAATTATTACATCTTTCCATTTAATTGTAAATCGAAATGAAATTAGCGTTAATGCGTACGTACGACTTACCGTCTCCATGAACGTGCATTTAATTTCTTACCTCCAAAAGTTATGTAACATTATAAATGCATGTATATACTGGATATATATGATATATATGATATATAACTCATTAATATAATTCTGGAGATAATGTATATTTTACCACATAAACAACTTGTAATTATAAGAAGTTTATTTTTGACTCAAGTACCAAGGATCGACAAAACGACCGATATTAAATTAAATGATTAAATAATGTTTATAACATGGTAATAAGTGATATAAAAGGAATAAATAACATCAAAAGGGTTATTATGAAAATATAAATAAACTATAGTTTATTATTCAGGATATTAAAGAACGATCGAGTCAATTCAGACACGAGGTAAGGGACTTCGTCTCAATCTCCTTTCATTAAGACATATTTTGTTTTATACACAACTTTCTTTTATACGGTGTATAAAACCCTTTGAATTTTAATTTTATTACAAATGAATCTTTTTATATGAATCATTTTACAAAACAAAAAATGGATTGTTTGTCATACGTATGTGGCGAAAATGACTTCTCTGCCGCCGTGACCATTATTTGAGTTTCGACTTCCTCTACAACCCATAAGTTTTTTAAATGAAAATTAAATACCATGTTTAACTATTAATTAATTTTTGTATTGAAAATGGTATTGATAATGTTTTTATTATATCAATGTGTTTTATTGATATCTTGTGATTGAAATGTGGAAATGTTACATTTCCTTTATGCATGTTTTATGTGATACGATTATGTTATTGTTCATGGGAATTGTTTATGATATGTTTAAACCTTTTCATATAAGGAATGAATTGGACTTATTAAGTGATGGGTAGATCCCTCTATAGATCCTCGATGCATCAGAAGGTCTCATGAGACAAACTAGTGTCTTGGCACCAGGCCTTGACAAAATATTATTTTTAGTCTTATTACAAGGCCTTGACTATGTGGTTATGATAGTATGGAACTAAGCCTTCCATCATTATGAAAGTGGTTATTGATATTGCATGTGAATATTCGACTAGTAGAATATCCATGTGAATAATTAAATGGAATTATTTCATTTTATTTTTGCCATGTTATTATGAAGTTCATGTTTAAAAGAATTTTGTTTTAGTTATAGAATTGCCTTAAATGATTATTCTTATTTATGAAAGTTTCTGCTATATTGTTATCCTTACTATGCATCTGAGCTCACCCCTTTTTATGTATTATTTTTCCCAGGAGGTGAATTAATATTTTATGTGTGACCTATTGGGATAGTCTGGTTGGGGGTATGAGTGTTGACTATGGAGACTATGTTGTTGTAATTTTTCACATTATGATGTAATGTAAGACTTATTAATGTATCTAGTGTTTCCAAAGCTACTAAAATAATCGGTCTTTCGAGACATGATCTTTTGAGATCATGCCAATGTTATGTTATAATTCACCAACATTGGTTAACTAGGGTTTGGACGTTACATAAATCTTAGTAAATTAATGCAATGTTCTATGATAAAGAATGAAAACAATCCTTGAAATATGGTGTTATAATAGTCAATTCCCTAAATGGTCTCAAGAAGATCCCAACTAAACCATTCACGAATCGAGAGAATATTATGTGTTTCAAATAAATCAGATTGAAGGGTCGGACCAAATACATTCATTCATTCATTGTCTTTCATAATGTTAGTTGTGGAAAAATAATCTCACAGCACACGATAAATCATTGAAATACTAATAGTGATGGAAGCCTAAACAGATATGTCTTTATTACATCCCTTAATATTAAAAAATTCATTACATTATCTCCCAAGCTAGAATAAGTTATCGCACTCATGGAAAATGTCTAGTATGTCGATTATAAATACTACATCTTCCCTTAAGATATTAAAAAATACACTTCATTATTAGTTTTTCTTGTGATGGTAACGTTATTTTTAAGATTTATAAATACTGAATCAACCCCTAGCCCATATTTTTTTCATCATCAACTACCCTCCAAATAGAGGTATAATATGTAACACATGAAGAAGATGAAGAAGAGTAAGGACTCAAGGAAACCCCTATAGCATTTGAATAAGGCATATCCATCACTGTGTATTGTCTCAGATAAATAAATTTGGGTACAAAAGAAGATCCATACCCCCACTCGAATTACTATGGATTTGAATCCTGAAAAACATGGAGAAAAACCTCATTCCTAAAGAATCACCAGGACGTGTCACCCTGAAATTACAAATAAATTCTATCCCTTGACCCCAGTGTGGCCACCAATCATTTGGGCTTTCTATAAGAGCATTTGGTATACAAGAAAGCAGCCCGGAGGGAAAAACCCAATCATGCCTCCAATATTATGGATGAAGTGGGAAAAGTCATCCATCATGACTTCATCCGAGAGGTAAAATACCCAAAGTGGATATCGAACATTTTATTAGTGAAAAAAGAGAATGGTAACATTAGATTATTCATGGATTTCAGAGATTTCAACAGGTATTGTCTGAAATATGACTTCTCTGTTCCAACCGTAGAACTCTTTATTGATGAAACGACTAGATATGAAGCTATATCATTCATGGATGGATACTCTGGATATAACATAGTCTAAATGTCCCTAGAAAATGAGAAATATATATCCTCTAGATCCCCTTAATGCATATTTTTTCTATTAAGTAATGCCCTTTGTCTTGATGAATGCTTCTACCACTTACCAACATGAAATGCATCACATCATCAAACCCTTATTGAAAAAATTCATTGAATTATATGTTATGATGTAGTGGTAAAATCTATATACTGTTTTTATCACCTGAATAATTTAGATACCCTATTCAGCAAGCTTCGATAGCATAATCTGAAGATAAACCCCTTGAAATGTGCCTTTGGTGTAACTATAGGAAAATTATATTTGTTTTGTTGTATGACTTCACAGAACCTAAGTCGATTCTGATAAGACAAATTTTTTCCTTCACATGTGAACTCATTGAAAATTGAAAGAGTTAAGATGTCTTTAATGAAACATTTCATACATATGGTGCTTCATAGCCCATATATAAGGAAAGCGGTTTCCTTTCATCAAATTGATTTAGAAGGGGGTCACTTATCTTTGGAACAATGACTTCCAAAATTCATTTGATACCCTCAATAAATACCTATTAATCCGTGTGTAATGATTTCACCTTTTGAAGGAAACACAATGATTAGTTATGTGATAGCCTTGGAGCGATCACTGGGAGCCTTCCTTGCACAAGAAAACAATGTGGGGGAATGAAAACAACCTTTACCATCTCAGTCAACCCATGATCAATGAAGAGACTCAATATTCAGATATTGAGAAGAGTTACATAGAATTAATGTTTTTAGTTTAAAAGATGAGGAACTACCTATAGCAACATGAGGTACAATTTGTCTCTAGAAACATACCACTCAAATTTATCCTTAGCCATAATATGATGACAAGACCTCTTGAATGGGGGGTAGTTATTCTGTAGTAGTTTGATATGAATTTCGTGCCTCATTAAGTAGTAAGAGGATAATCCTTGAAAGATATCCTTGATGAACACTCTCCTATGGAAGATAAATCATTGAATACTGAAATTCCTAATCTGTAAATATTATATATTCAAGATAGTTCCCAAACATGTAAACTATATATTTATAGTGATTCCATAAGTCCAATGTGGAAGAAAATGGAATACCCTAAATTGAAAAATATTTTGTTAGGAATTGTACTTATCTCCATAGAAAAGGATGTGTTTCCATACTCCTTCCAATTATCATAAGGTGGAACCAAAAATGAGGTTGAATATCAGGATATCATTACAGGTTCGGAATTGGAACTCCATGTACCGGTGAACCACATGGAGGTAAATGTGATTTATAGTTGGAAATCAAACAGATTAAGGGAGATTATTCCATTAGAATAGAAGAACTAATTCTCCTATATGATTCTGTCTGAGGGTTAATGGAATAATTTATCATAGAACCTGCATTGTTTTACGTCTCATGTTCATGAAATTCCCAAGAAGATGCATTGGAAAATGTAGACACAGTCCTGGAAGATCTGAACCAAGAAGAAACAATCCTCAACATTTCTCATTTTTATGTTATTTAATCTTTTGTTCAAATTAGAATACTGTAAATCAATGGAATTTGTCCCATTCCCGTACCATTTGGTCCTACCATGGCTTAGTTGGAACCCATAATAGATTACTACCATGACAGAGCAGTTCCACCAAATATGGTTGGAATAGAGTATATTATGAAATGAGTAGTTAATTTCACTCTTTACGATTTCCCAAATCACCATAAGATATTTTATAGATAAGGATTCAATGTAATTATCCTTAGATTCAATTTTGGTGGAGAAACTATGGTTGTCATGAAATAAGTACATACAAGAGAATGAGGTTCCCACTAGTTTAGGTACATGATTTCTAATCAAACCTAAAGGATTGGGTACATTTTGCCTTCAATGACACATGAATGCACATATTTCACTAAGAAGTGTTATCCCTTCTAGGTGCATGACATATTCATCCATCAACCCCTAGAGTTGATACATATAGGCAAATACTCGACATGATTTTTTATATGGGGGAATAGATGTAGTAGGACCTTATCCTGCAGCTACGACTAAACATTTCCATTACATCCTTACAGCTACTGATTTCATCTCCAAAATAGCTGAGGCAATATCAATCATCGATTTTGTGGCCAAAAGCATTATTATCATTGTGAAACCTAATATCATCACTAGATTTGGTGTCCCTCATACCATATTGGCCAAAAATTGAACCAATTTATATTATAATAAGGTAGTGAAGTTATATCTGGAATAAAATAGCAAATATAACCATTTATCCCACTATCATGCAGTAAAAAATGTACAGATATAGTATTTAAACAATACTATTTCCATTATACTCCAAAAATGGTTGATGAAGATAAGAAATCATGGCCAAATAAAATATTTCATGCCTTATGATCATACAAGACTACTACTCGTACATCCACCCAATCATCCTCGTACTCAATGGAATATGAGACAAAAGTAGGTTTTTTCCATTGAAATTTAGTTTCCAACATATAGAGTCTCCATTTTTGATCAGTTACACACAGCTGAGAAACCAAATACATTTAATGAAGGGTTTGAGTGATTGGATGAAAAGAGATTTAATATCTGGCATCATTTAGAAGCCTTTCAGAACTGAATAGAGAAATCTGTCAACAAGAAGGTATTCCTTCATTCATTCATTCAAGGAAAGTTGGTTTATATCTTTATGACTCCTGTGATACTATCAAAGAAAACTATAAATCCTAACCCAAAGTGACAAGGTCCATACCCCATACAAAAGGTATATTCTAATGGATCTTACTCCTTAATATGAATGTATGAAGGGCATGTTACAAATGCAACAAATTCTAGGGTCCTTAAGATATAATATGTGTAATCCCACAAATATTTCTTAACTGAACGACCATAAAATACATAACACCATTTATTTCCATGCTGCATGTTGTTATACTATTTAGCATCATCATCCTTATCACATGATGATAAAATTGACCACATGAGGTCCTAAATGTCTCACATAAAACTAAAAAGCCATTTTCCTTAACACATGACATTAAACTATATGGTTGATGGTTCCCACTAGTGAAATTAAGAAATCCCCCAAGATACAAAGAGTTGACATTCATTGTAGTCCTTTAAATGATGAGAATTTCCCTTGAATAATCCATACTCACATCATTGCCACTCCCTAGAGGCATTTGAGCACCATTTATTCCCTATGTTTGGATCAGAACCACATATAAAACCATATTCAAGAACTACGTAAGGATTTATTCTCATACAATGAGATACACAGTGTTTCACGGATCTCTAATCGTGCATCCAACCCCAACCCCCCCCCCCCCACACACAACTCCTTCATTACCTATTTGTATGAGTCAAATATGAATAGGGAGTGTTTCTTCATGAACCATAAGTGTCTTGATTTTTTCTTCTATATGATACTATGTTATGACACCTGGTTCCTATCCCCTGGTTGAGATACATTGTTTCTTTCACGTCAGATTATCTTTTTCTATACTACATGAAATTAAAATGCATAATTATTTAAGAAATATGTGTGTATTGATTGTCATTCCAATAATATATGTAGTGATGCCCAGAACTTATATCTAAGTCCTAGTTGTAACCATAAAAGAAACAACATCCCATTTCCTTGAATATTAGTCACTTCTATACAATGAACTCTTCTAAAGAATATGGATTAATTCTCATACAATATTGTATTTTGGGCCCATCCATTATACTAGAAAGAATTAAAGCCCCCATTTCTCAAATCAACATTAAATTGGTGTGGGGAAACATATTGAAGAACTACATGTGGATTGATATTTTCGCTGAGTAAGATACATAGTAACACATGGGTTCTAGCCCATAGTTCATTTGCAATTTTTCCGTTATTTCACATCAGTTCCTATTCATCCATACTATATGAAATTAAAATACATGGAAAATATAAGAAATACATGTTAAATGATTATTTCACCAATAAGACACATAGTGACCCCAATATCTCTTATATCAGTTCCAACCGAAATGTTTAAAAAAGTCACTTCATCCACTGTGTATATTGATAAAACATGAATAGGGATATCATTCAAGAACGATATGCAGAGGGATTCTCACACCAATGAGATACGTAGTGTTTCCAGAATCTCCAATCCTAGGTCCATCAGTGATTAATCATAAACCCCCTTTACATCTTGGTCATGAATCATATCTATACAGGTAGCCTATGAAAGAGTACAAGAGGTTTAATTCTATTCTATACGAGAGATGTTGTGATGTCAAGACATTTATTTTTGGGCCCAAGCACAATATTTTCATCACATCATGTAACTTCACCATCTCCCTTGCCACATGACTTTAAACTACATCAAATATCAAGAACAACATATCACATGATTCTAAAACTTGTAAGATATGTAGTGACTTCCTGATCATTAACCCTAGGCCTAATCCCATCAAAACATTAAAATCCCCCACTTTCCCACATATGAATAAAAAAACTATGTTGGGGATTTTATTTTTGGGACTCTCTTTAGAGATCCCATCATAGAACCATGAGAATTCACCATTATAAATATTAGATAGATCTATATGAGGTACACAAAAATCATCGCCATTATCGAGCGAAAAACATCCCTTGTACATTGGAAATTACCACTTTTTCATTACATATTGTTAATCATTAATACTATCATATCTTAATTATCTTTCTTCGGTTTCCGGGGAAAAATTTTTTGATACCTAAGACCCCCTTCTCTTGACTATGAAATATATCCCCCCAATTGGCCTTGCATATGTTTCTCACATAATGGGATTGTCAGCCAAAATATTCCATAGCATGGATATGTAGAAAATGCATTAAATGGATCTACATAATATAGCCCCCATAACAGCTTGGTCAAATAGCTTTTACTTTATTCCTGGGAGAAGCCAGTTCTATCCCTATAAGATTTAGTGATGGTATGCAAGAACCCATAGTTTAAAGAAGTAATTATGTGCATAGTTTTCCCATATCATTTCTCTCTACCGAAATGTCTCCAAGACATTGGTTTACACATTTCCCTATCATTTGTTCAAGTCATATTGAAATAACCTTGGGTCATTTGACCATATATCATTCAATTATTCTATAATATTTTTAGTCCTTATCATATGAACTTAAAATATATGAACCATATTTCCAACACAAGGGCTAGACCTTCATAGAGATAATATTCCCAAAATTATTTGGAAAATTTCCCTTGAAATAACCTTTATGTAGTCAAGCACTTTTTTTGTAAACCAAACTCTATTCATGGGAATATCTTAATCTACATAAAAATACTTTTAACTTTAGAAAAATAATTTCAGCATTATTGAGAGATCAATTGCCTCACTATAAATTACATGCACCCAGTTGTCCTTTCATAATGTACCATATATAATATGTCATCCAACCAAATTATTCCACTATTATTCTTAGAATCATACGCACTAGCTAGACTTGCATAATGCATCCCCCATAATGGGTTTTTCAAATAGCTGTAAATACTTTTTTTGAAGATACCTCCTCTAATTATATGTAGTCCTTTTCCCTTATAACACTTAAGGTTTTGGAATCCCCAAATCATAGCTTACATGTTTCTATTTATATACGAGAACAAATTAGCACATTTAAATATAGGTTACTGATAATTAAAGAACTATCAAACATCCAATCAATTCTAAAGTCCTTGAATCAAATCATTTAATGTCCTCTCTACATGACATGAAACTAAACATCATAATATCCTTGATTAATGAATTTTAATTGCACATGTCTCCTAATATCATTGATGAATGACTTTACTCTTAACAGCATAATGTTCATATTGCATGAATTGATACTGTGAAACATAATGTCTTTATTGCATGAAATTAAACAACAAAGACCCCCTAATTTCCTTGATGCATGAATTTAAATTATACAACATAATTTCCTTAATGCATGACTTTAAAATGAACATCATAATATAAGAAGTCCCATTTAGAAAATAATGTACCTTTATTCACAAAATAAATTTGTGTAGAAGTGGTTTCAATTTCATGACATAGGTCGACATAGATGGATCCATTTATTCTTAGAATATTTACTTCTAAAAGACACCTACTATGGTATAGAGACATCAAAATCATAACACCCATTATCAATCAGTAATATAATGTCAAAATTACATGGATCTCCTTTACCTGAATATGTAGTACATGTCCCCAGTTGTCCTTTCATCAATTTCTCACATAATAAGAATTTCATCCAAAGGATTCCACAATTTGGATTTTCAGCCTATGCCATATTCAACCCTGTATAATACATCCCCCATTACAGGTTTTCCAAATATTGGTAACTTCATTATTGGAAGAGACCTGGCCTATTTTTATACATAAATTTTAGAATTGGTGACCATAAAAATTATTGATCAATATTCCCGTTGGATGTATCCATAAAAATATTGAGACATACCTTACCATCAATCCTTGTTTGGGTTCTAATTTCAAAACCCATGGTCAAAGCTATTCGACCAAAAAAACTAGCCTTATTAGTTAGACATGCATGAAATTAAACATCCCACATTAAAAGACACATTAATCACTAGGTTGAAAACACACAAATGGAACCCTGGATAAAATTCGGGTCTCAGCTCACTAAACCTACACTATATGTGGTGTAGGAAATATCGAGTAATAAGAAGTTTTAAATCTAAAGCCCACCTACTAAGTCTCTCCATTATTGAGATTATAGAAAAGAAATCTGGTGATGATGAAAAAGTTCCAGAGTTTGAAATGTATTCCATATGACCCTAGTAAAAGTAAAACTATTCTCTCTAAGACCAATAGATTAGGTAAAAATTATATCAATATCCATCTCTGTCATTATAATTGTGCTCAGCTGACATGAATATATAATTCTGATAAAATTAAACATAAAAATGTATTTACCATAAAAAAATTAAATATGAATTCATTGATGATAAAAAAACTCATTTCATTTATCAACAAAAAAATCCCCAAAAGTAACATCCACAAGATGGAGCCTCTCTATATCAAATCACAAATGTCCTTCGACAGAACTTTTCATTTTTTTAATAGATTCTAGGGATTCATCAGTTTCTGGTTGAAGATCAGTCAGTCGAGCCATTTTCATGCAAGGACCTGTAGCATTGAAAAGAATTAGTGCATACTTACATGCTTTATATTTCTCCAAAACCCAAAAAATGGTGTTGGAATGCATCAAGGTGCCCTTAAATTTACCATATAACAAAATATATTTGTTTTGATTGAATCTAATTCTACGGGGGGTGGGATTTTGTAGACACCATGAAATGTGTTACAATCCCTTCTCTAAAAAATTGGAGATGCGAACCTCACATAGACACAAAATCTTATTTTTAGTATAAATACATATTTATGCTACATGAAGGTGAATATTGGATTTCCATGGGTCATGATAGAAAAAGACCTCAATTGGGATTGAAAAGTCTATTGTATGAATCAATATTTTTCATAGGGGGAAGTAACAGTAGGGAACGAACTGACTTGAAGTGTCAGGACCATAGATTAAAATATATCCTATGGAGGGGTGATGGGGTGAAGGCCCTACGATAAGGAGAAAATAGTTTTCCTATGTCCCTCAAATCACTGTCGGCATAAAAGAACTTGTGTACCTCAACACATGAATTCCACCACACTTAGGAGACCATTAAAATTCACCCAAGCTCTCATATTTTCCTATAAATAGACCCTTGGGGTATTCATTTATATAGAAAAATTTCTCTGAAGGCTGATTGTTGCTCTGGTCTGCATATTGCTTTGTTCAAGTTCTCCAAAACAACCTAGTTAATTTTATAACTTTTAAATATAGGGAATAAAAGGGAATAGTGATGATTAATTCAATTCAATGTTACAAATAAACAACACTTGTGTGAACAGTTTGCCTAACCCCTTGATCAAGAATGTCTTGCTTGACTTGAACTTCCTCAAACAATAACTTTCATGAATCACTTCTGGGAATACCTGTGAATACCGCAAAATTCTTGAGCCATGTCTCACCCAAGTGTAATCATCCATGTATTTTTCACCCATGGTTGAACCAATTCCCCCAATCATAATTTTATGGACACCCCATGTGTGGTGCGCCATATGGGAGGTCCTTCTTGGTTAATCTAACACTTAAAACCTCTTCTATGCCACCCATAGTAGAGCCTCTCCTTCCTTGGTTCCCTTATGTAAATGTTACCAAGTTGAATCCTCCACCAAGACCTCCTGATTTAAAAATGCGTAGGAAAATTCACATTAGCATGTATCCCATTTGAAATTTTATATATACAGTCAGAGGTTTCTTGTAATTTTCCTATCAAAATGTCCGGATACTTGAGGTGTCTGTATATTTGTATATTTATGGTCACATGGACCTTATCTTAAGGATGGTTTTGTGGAGTTCCTAGTCTTGGATTCTAGGTATTGGACATTGTCCTCCCCTTCTCATCTCTTAAACCTGGAACCTCCCATACATGGTAGGGAGGGTGAGGATCATATTTTATTTTCCCTTTGACAAAGGAAATGTCTCCTTACTTTATCCAGACCAAACTAAGGGACAACATCATGCTGTAAGACCCTAGCCTTTCATGTGGGAAGTTCTAGTTTCTCTCATCTCTTCATACACCACCTTCATTCCATTCTTACATTATACCCACGTCCAATGTTAACTGAAGAAAGGGAAGTTCCATAGCCACGACCTCTTCCATCGTAGCCACAACCTCTCCCACCATAGCCTTAGTCTCTTCCACCATTGAATGACAGAATGTGTATGGTTTGTTGAATCTTTTATATCCTCTAGTCAATAACACCAATAATGACTCACATGGGCATAGACAATTGTAATAATCACAATTTCCAAACAGTCTACCTGAAATAATGATCTATGAGAACTCAGATTTCCACTATAACTTGGATACATAGGAATCTTATGCCAAGGTCTGAGCACCATATCATCTCATTTAAAAAATTATAGACCGTAATCTCATCTAGTGGGAAACTTATTAGGTATAACCCTCAACCCAAATTGATCTACGAAATATTTTATTCCTATTAACCAAGATATATAAGAATCCCACATAGGGGTTGGATTCATTTGGAATACTCTATAGAAATGAGCCCAAATCATAATCCCCTTGATTTAGTTATCCTCCTCTGTAGTAAACCCCAATTTAGGCCACCAAAACATCATTAGATGATACATTAATCGTGTATGTTTCATCAAGGCATCCTATTTTGGTAAAAACCCCAACATAATCTTCTAAAAGGGAAATACTCACCTATGAGACCTTTCAAACTACACAGGAATTGATTCTCAACCAAATGAGATATGTTGGAAGCCTTCATGAGGTTCAAACCCAACATTACAAATCAACCATGTTCTCTCTGGGCCATATCCTTGATATGGTCTAATTCAACCTGGAAGCTCATATTATTTTCATGTTCCTGAGGATTCTATGGCATGAGTCCCACAATAACTTTGACTAGGAACCATCCACCAAGACATCCTTACCAAATGAAATTAAACTGTACACTTGGGTCCTTATCACATGACCTTAAAATGTATAATTTGCCCTAATAAATAGAACTAAACTATAAGAGTTCTGATTCCTTTTGTAAGGATTTTTCGGAATCCCACTTATGAGTTTGAACCAAAAATCATAACAACTATCATCTCTATGTATGATTATAATTTTTAGAGTGAAACTTCTCTACCTGGATGACCAAAAACATAGCAGTTCCCAACTATGTGGCTTAAAAACCAACACTGTCATGGTGAAGACCAAAGAATATATAATTAGTATATAAAAGGATACCATCAGTGGAGAACCCTAGATACATATATATATCCCCATTGATGAAGAACCTCAAATACATACGGATGATTTTCAATCCCACACATGAAAAAAATAATTGATTGCAAATTATTGGATAAATTTTATTTTACAATGTAATTAATGAATGATTCACAATCATATCATTAATCATTAGGAGAGTCTTAGAGTATGTAATAATTCCCACTGAAAGGCTGTAATGAGACCAAACTTCCATCCCCCCAGCCAATTCAATTTATTAAGATTCATAGGTCAAAATACCTAACAAATTCTTTCCTTTAGAAAGCAAGTCTATTTGGATATAGAACTGTTGGGTGTTTCCAGTTCCATAAAAAATACATTTTAAATTGTTCATAAATATTGATTCCCAACCAGAACAAACGTTCTGAGGTAAACATGTTCATGGATTTTATTTTTGACTATTGAAGATCTGACTGTGATCATGATCAAAATTTGAGCTCGGTTCTGGAAATCCTACGGTGTCATTATTTTTATTTAAATCATGAAAAATAGATTTTTTATGAAATAAGATATGTTATTATGGAACTTGATTTTAGATAATAGAATATCAATTGATCTTGATAAGTGGAAGTACATATTTTCATCATAATTGTAACAGAATTTCATTGAGATTTTGAGCATCCTGGATTTTGTTTTATACTAAAGATGATACTAAAATTATTTCTCAATGTTGGTGTAACCTTTGACTATCCTTACTCAGAAAGGGGATAAATTCATATGGGAAGAAAGTGTTAGTATACTTTAATAGAGGTAAATGATAGTATAACATTGGTTTATATTTTGATCATACCTCAACATTATAAAAGGTATGATGTTATTAGTTATGATTATATCACTATTTTTTGTTATGTTCCCATGTAGGATGATCATCTGGAAGCTTAAGACTCTCTTAATAATATAATTTTGGAGAAGAATTACCCACTCATTATATAGATAATTCCATAGTTATTCATGTGCTTATGTTTTATAGAAATTATCTATTTAGGTAATGGTTCACATTAATTTCTAAACATAAGTGTTTGAGCTATATATTTTATTTCAAAGACTTGAATCTAATAAGGAGGTATTGGGTGGAATACTTTTAGATGTTTGATATACCTATCTCCTAAAATCTGGGGAAGGGGAATGTCATTGCAGCTGCTCTTAAATGGAAGTTGACATCACCTGCTCTTCCAAAATCAATGGAAGAGAGAAAAATTATCCAGAATTATCCTCATTTTCATCCATATACTAATGATCATGTTTTAGATATGATTTTATAAAGTGTTTAGTTATAATCATCTAAAATTTATTATACAATAATTGGTTAGTAGTAGGATGATGGGTTTATAGGATTTGAAGAACCCCTAAATAGAGGAGAGACCATTTCTGTGTTTCCTCTCTCTAAAAATTGTATTCCATGTTTTGGGGATCAGTTTGTTATCCCATCATCTATGAGGATGTTGGTTTTGTATGATTTTCATAGTTATTAATATTCCAGTAATCCCAAAATTATGATTATGTATTATGACATCGGACGATTATTCTAGTGGATGGGTATGAAGATTGACATTTATGATCATGTGTCCCACTATTAAACCGTTTAAAATATAATGTCAGAGCATATGAAATAGTCATATTTCCTTCATCCTCAATCGGTTCTGATTTTGAAGTGGGATGATATATCCAACGAAATTTCTTTGTAATTACCATAAAATATTTTAGGGACGAATGTTATCTAGGTTGTGATTGATTATCTAAAATTATTAGCTTCTTTAATTCCAATTAGGGAAACCCATAAAGTGGAATATATGGGTATGATGTGTATGAATTTTATTGTGAGTTAACATACAATAACATTAGCTTCTGTTTTAGACAAGGATTGTAGGATTACTTCATGGTATTGTGAGGAGTCTTTAGGAGGTGAAGATGACTTAGATTAGATTTATTATATCTTATCATCCAATGATAGACAGTCATATATAGCATGAAATTAAGATCCTAGATGATATTATTTGTTCTGGTGTCAGTAATTTTAGTGGATCTTTGGATAGACATATGTGTCTGGTTATTTTTTTTTGTAATAGCGGTTATCAGTCATCTATAATAATAGATCATTTTTAATATATGTATAGTCACCCATGTAGATCACCTACATGTTGGATATCTATGGATGAGGATATATTGGTGGGAGAAAGTTTGGGTCAGGACACCTTAGTAAGGATTCATGATATACAATAGAGTTTTGTTATAGTGCTGAGTCAACAGAAATATTATGAAGAAAAATGGTATTATCCTTTCAATTTTTTCATATGTGAAAGAGATTTGTTATGATTTTATCCTAATTTTTTTACAATCATCATGGAATAATAGTAAATATGCATCGGAGATATGGTGGACTTTTTGAGGTCATTATGCATCTTGTAACGGTTTATTAATGATTGGAACTTTCAGTTCAGTTTATAGGGAATCTAGATTTTTTTCAAACAATGCTCCCCAGGGAATATCGACCAAATTACTCTGAAATTTTATGTTGTGAAGAGTTTTAGTTATAATAGAATATTTCTATTTTGGATCAGTGAATATAGATCAGTATCTATCATGTGAATGCCATTCAAGGGAATTCAATTTTATTAGCAAGAGTGTCATGCTGAAATTGTTCAGATTATGATGAAACTCGATTGTGTGAGTCATTGAATTGGGATAAATGACTACACCTATTTCCAAAAGTCATTCTTCGATCTGACTTCATGGGGATATAAATTTTTATAGTGGGGTTTCATAACATCTCTTTACCCTCTTTCATGTAATTACCTTCTCCTCAGTTGTTTTCCTTGTTAATTGGGTGTGTCTTAGGACTCTCTTTGATAGAGAATATTTTTTGGGGAAATTACATAATTTCCATTGATATATACATATTTCAATTAATGGGGTCTATGTATTCACATAAAATGGCTAATCAAGTTATCCCTTTTTTCAATGATTTCCCTCAGTGGTTTGTGTTTTCGTATTTGAATTTTTTTCACTATATAATGGGAAATTACACACTGTGTAATGGGAGTAAATGACTTATAAAGCTTTCTAGGATCATTTTGTGATATGTGTCCACAACATGAAATAATACAATCCATGTAAGAATTATATTTCATGTAATGTTTAAAATCAGGGTCTTTACAAAAATGAAATAATGTTTTTGGTGTATATGTACCTCATAGATTAAAAGATATATAATGAAACTACACAAAATGTAAATTTCATGAGTTCGTGATTGATGGTTATTCTCAATTATTTCTAATTTAATTCTTCCACATCCTACATTTCTCATGACCTATAGATCCTATCTTGTGACTTTGGAGATCTCCAACCATTCCTGATAATTTCATTTAGTGATTGATAGTTTTTGTGATTGTGGTGTATTTATGTGGTTGTGTAATTATTTTTTGTTTATTCATTTCCATTAAACATGGTGGCATTGTTGTGTTCTGTTATCCAATCTGTTAATTATTGGTGATTTTCATGTTGATTCTTTCCAAGATCTATTGTGTTATCTTGTTACATGGGTTGATTAATTTTTGTCGGGGAGTGTTGAGGGTTTGACCATTCAGTATATTTTGATCATTCTATTTCTCCATATGTTCTATTAAATTTACTAAATTTTGTGATGTTTGGATTTTTTCTAGGGACTATGTTGTGGTTGTTTTGTTCTTTTTGTTGGTGGACCCACATGAAAGCATGTGTGGCCAAAGATTTCGGGAAGTTGATTCCACCTATAGGCTATTATGGTGATATTTATTTCCCTAGATTTGAAAAAGAATTATTAAATTGAAATTTAGTGATTGAATGATTTGGTTTTTTAGGGCAGAAATGATTGTTTGATGAAATATGGTTTCCCCTAGTTTTGGCATATGAAAATGGTTTTTGAATGAATTTTTAATTTTTTAAGGGTTTTTAAATTAATGATTTGATGAAATTATTATATTTAGTTGTTTGGAAAATAATTAAAATTGGAATCATGTGGTACTTATGTAAAAGGTGTAGCGATATGCCTTGTCTATAGTTGGGGGGGTTTTCTCATGGGGATATCCATGGATCCCTAGGCATGTTGTTCTAGGGACTTGATAAACCTAATGGGGGTTCACTTTATATGGTTTTTAATAATATTTAAACTGAAATAATATGTTTAGTGTCTTGACATGCACACAAGTGTAACTATTTAGGTATGTTTTTCCAAGATATCCTGACATGGTTGATCCTTAGTGTGGTGTTAATTTTAGTTTTTTTGATGATTTGGGGTATTTTAGTATGTACTAATTTGATTATTCATCCATGGGTTTGATATAATATTTAATGAATTATTATTTTGACATGGTCTATATTTTTTGATATATGTATATGAAATGCTTTAATACAGATTTACATTTTTTATATGGAAATAACTAAAAGAGGGAAATTAAATTGTTTTTGATGATTTTTATAAAAACAAATAAATTATAAAGTATAAATTATTTTAATTAATGTTGATAATGATATTAATATTATTGAAGTAAATGATATGGAATCCTAGGTGCAATCCTACTAATCTTTTTATCTTATACCATGCATACAACTTTCATAGTGTGTAAACTTGGTTCTAACTTTTGATGCATTGATTGGAAATCCTCCATATTTAAGAGGTGAGGTATCATCTATTATAAGGTTTTGGTAGATATAAAGTGATATGGTAAGATATTTTTTATGATATCACATGGATACAACTGTATTTTTTTCTTATTATTTTTCAACTTTTTCAATTTGACTTTTATGATGGATATTGTTATTGATACTATTTCTATTATTTCCCATCTATTGGTCTTCATTTATATTTTGAAATATATATATATATATATATATATATTCATATTTTATTATAATGTTTCCTTCTAAACATCTATATATATTTGAGGTTTTCAACTTCAGTTTGGATGAAATCGTTCGATTTGTTTTTTCATTTCCTAGGTGTCGGTTTTCAGCTTGTGGGGAACAGAAACATCCTATAAGTATATAGAAATTCCGGTCCAATACCATTTTGATAGGTTATCAAGGTGAGGATCATCACAAATATTATCTTTATTTTATTATTTTTAGGTCATAAATTTTAAATATATTTATTATTTTTAACCTTACTACCTTCAATGTAAATCATATGAAATAAATGAATCACATCACTTCACAATGCGGTAGTCTACCATACACACAAGCGACATTATCATATCTTCCAAGGAACTAAAATGAAGAAGGAATATGGGATATAAATCTCCCATAAATATATTTATTTAATAAAAATATTATACATATGATAAATTCATCATTATATCCCACTTAGAAGGGTGGTGATAGAAAATGAATTACATATGTCCATGAGGCAGTAGTCTTCAATGCAAATGATCGATAGTTTTGTTTTGAATTTGATAGAAGTAGATATATATATATATATAGGGTATTACATTAATATAATACCTTGTAAGTATCTGTGATATAATGATGTTATTATTCTAACATGTATGAAAAATATTTGAATGAGGTTGAAGGAGAACTAAAATAAACACTCACATTGATGAATTTTACATCTTCTTTGGATGACCAATATGGTTTACATCATAATACTTCCTATGATGGATTTCAAATTAAAAACCTTTTACAAGGAAGTTGGGAGAGAAGTTGAGATGGTTTTTTTGGATGGTATTCGACGATTTAACTGGTTTTATATGTTTTAATAGTGGAGGTGTTTTTGAAACCATTTATATGTTTGGGAGAGGACACACATGGAATTGTTTAAAGGATGACTTCATACCCATGTTTTTTTAATTAAAATAGCATAAAAAATGGGTCATTATAAACTATAAAAGGTTATAACATATAAATAATTCCATAAAATGTGTTTTGGAAAACTTTTATGTCCTTTATAATCCTTACATTTGTAGTTTAAACCCTCCATAAACACACTTTTACCTTAACCATGATAATTAATTTTTCACTAATTTCACTACTAATTTTGGTAAAAATGTAATTGTACATTATTAGATAATATAAATTATTATAATTAAAAATATTGAATCCATTTTTTCAAAATTTTATTCATAGAATTCATATAATTCAATTTTAAATTAAACCCACAAATGCGACGAAAATTGGATTTCAAAGAAACGTACATATAAATATAGAATGTTTTTATATAGATATTTGACATATAATAGTCAAAATGATATAAATTAATAAAATTTTAATATATTTTATCTAATTTTACAATATTAATAATTTAAAATATAATTTATCCTTGTTAATAATTTAAACAAAATGCATTTTTCAATAAAACCCATTATTTTTCACTATTCATCAAAAAACTAAGATTCTCATAAAACTCACTAAAAATACTCTATAAGTATATTATGAAAGTAATTTTTTAAAAATTAAGATTATTTATTCAAATTAATTTTATTCAATTTATATAAATTAATTTTAAATTTAGTGGGTAAAGAGAGACATAACAACCTTGTAAGAAAACACTATTTTTCAAAAAAACCATTTTATTTAATTTCACATGATTCATCTTTATTTATCATCTATTGATAAAAATTGAATTTATTTTTAAATCATAAAATCATATCATATTAAAAATTTATTTACTCCTACTCATATATTCCAATATGTTGTCTAGGTTATAAAGGTCAGGTTTAAATAATAATATTTTTATAGTGTATTGTGTGATGTTTAAACATTGTGTTGTATGAAATACAAGATATAAAAAAGATTAAATTTAAATAAATATATTTAGTGAGTATTTTAAGATCATTTTTGTTTGTGGAATATTTATCAAGCATAATATTTCCTTTTAAAGTCTCTTGTTATCAAATTCTACCGATTAAATAAATTTCCCCCTCAAATTTCTATTTTATCAATCAAATGTAAAACCAATGATGAAAATGAACCTAGTAAAAATGGTTTATAAAACATACTATAATAATTTATATATTAGGTTCTTTGAAGTTAAATTTCATTAAACACACTCACCATACACATAAGCCAGAAAATCAGGCAAAAGCCCCCTAGGGATAGCCACCCATAAAGCCTTATTTATTTACTAAATGACCTGAATGATGAGTGGGAATAAAGTCCATTACAAGGACCAAAATAAAAATTTATATTCATTCTTGCATCATATTTATGGTTTCATGCTAGAATCATCGCCTACCTTTGTAATTTCTATATCACAAACTCCCTATGAAAATTTTCCCCCACTGTAATTTGATCTTACGACTAATGCAGGAATATAAGGAGCCTTTACCGCTCGGGTAAGGCCCCAAATTCATTCCTCTAAAAAGTGGTAAAGTGTATTATAATGGTATTCTGAGAAAACATGTATCCATTTCTCCCTATTGTAAAACAATAGTGGGATGTGGAAATATATACATGGAAGAAAAGTGTAAATTTTTAAAGGGAGTAAAAAGTTATCTTTCATCAGAAGAAAGTTAAGGATAAATGAGAACATACTAAACTAAAATTAAAAATCTATTCTGATTTAAAAGACACATAGATTAATTTGTTATGGATGTAATATGATGAAATTCTTGTTTCATTTTAATTTTTAAAAAGTTAGTGAATTCTTTTATAATCAAATAATATATGGAAATCTGCTATCTTGATATATTTCCATTTCAAAAGAAAAATGTCATCCTTTTTTGGTGCTTTAATAAATTTCATAGTCATATCTTTCTCGATGAAATAAATATAAGAAAATGAATGTTATATAATTGAATCACTAAAAAAATTATTGGATTGAAAGATATAAAAAATAATGATACGTAATTCCATATATCTATATATTTTTTCCAAACCCAAAATTGTTAGCACAAGCTACCCAATATAATGCATTCCTCTATAAAACACAACAGTAACACCACAGGATCCACATTAATATTTACCTATCAAAACATTTATGTAAAAATAATTACATGTTCACTAGAACATCACATATACATATAGTGGGAATATCTCTTTCATCACTCATCAGTTGTGGGTTTAGGACCTACGCTCTTTCTGGGTTTGACGGTTATCACTCAAAATGAAGCTTCATATTTTTTAAAAACATTATTCATATAATTAAAATAATTTTCCCAAATTATAATAAACCATAATTAACTCTAAATAAATGGTAACATAACCCTTAATGGTTACCAATACATTAATAAAAACCTATTTATCAATATAATGTCAATAGTGAGACAAATTTAGAGTTATCGTCTCACGATCATGAGTTTTCAAAGTTATTTTTCATTACACTAAATATGTTTTTATGATCATATATACCATTCAATATAGATTCTCAAATACATAACGAAATAATATTTTTGTACAATCTATATAAATTTCATAATTTTATTCAAGAAATTAAATGAGTGTTTATTTCCATAGTTATGGAATGGGTGGAAATCCTTCTTCTGTTTCATACCATTAAACAAATTCCTCTCTACTAAACTATTCTAAAATTTCCACTCATAAAATCAATATGGATTAGTTAATTTTTCCTTTATAATTATAATGTTACACTATGAGATTTTTTGAATTATTTTTTTTCAAAATAATTTAATATTTTTGATACTTTTTCATTTTACGCCACACTGAATATAGTTTTAAACAACTTTGATTTACCTGCACTATACGAAAAAACAAGTTCATCATGAACTACATTAAAAATAAATTTTATCTTTCTCTACATGTAACACTAAGGATATTTTGTGATTCACACAACAATAACTTTCCTCGAGGGCTTGTGTGACATGCAAGACCAAATAATGATAACGATATATTATCAAAATATTATTTAATATAACCTAGTTGTGAAATTAATTTTTATTAAAAGGGATAACTAAATTATTAAGACCTATGGTTGAAAAAATAGAAAATTAATACATTTGACACAAATTAATTAGAAATTAATATGAAAACTAATTGAATATAAAGGAAAATATTGTTATATTAATGATTAGAAAGCTATTTTTGACTAATAAATTAGATTAAATAAATTTTATGAGTGATATTAAATATAAATATATATTTTTTATATTTTATAAATAAAATTTTATATTCATCCCATAGATCTTATAGTATTAAGATAAAAACAAACCCAAATTTATGCATAAAATACTATAATTGTTTTAGGCATTTTACCTAATTTTAATGGAGATCCCATTTGAAATCCAATTTTTTCTACTTTTATGGATTATAAATTTTTAAATAATAATAATATTATAAATTTTTGCTTATAAATGAGTTTAGTTTATTTTTATGGAATGTTTCTTTGAAGTTTCATATTTTCATGAATAATGAAAAATAATAAACATTAATTAAAAATTAATTTTTTGTATATTTTATTTATAAGTATAATTAATATATTAAATTTGTTTTAAATTTTATTAAGATTACATTTTTATTAAATAATCCAATATAGGTCATGGGGCTCAATTTCACATTGAAATTAACTATAAAGGCATAGTAAACATTCGATGGTTTTTTACTTTTAAAACTCGCTTTGTCATCCTTTGTACGGGGTTGAATTTAAATTAATTTATTCCACTTATAAGATTGGAATTTAAAAAAATGGATTAAATATTTGAAATCATAATAATTAATAATTTCCAAGTGGTTGAATTAGTTTTTTACTAAAAATATTAGTGAATGTATTTAAAATTAATTAGACCAGTTTAGGAAAAATTAAACATAAAAAGGGATTAATCCTTAATCATAAGGGCCAAAATAACCTATCCATAGGTCCAGAACCCATTATATGGACATATTTCGTTCTTAAACCATAAAGTATATATTTATTTTCATTTTTGATGAATTTTGTTATCTAAAAACATTGGTACACATTACACGTTTTTAAAAATGCCATGTACGTCCCCACACATCCCTAAAAAAACCACCACCTTTCCCTCCACTTCACACCTCTATAAACTATTATGTTCCAAAAATATCTACCCAATACACATAAAGAATACCTATATTATTCCTCGAATCATCTTTCTTTTAATAAATCAATCTATGGAATCCTTTTGTGGAAAACAACAAGGAGCTACCCAAAGAATAGGTAACACCCCTATATAAGCGCTTTTCATTTATTTTACATTATAAACTCCATAAATAATTATTATCTCATTAATTTATAAAAAAATTAAAATAAATATATTAGGGTTTTTAAATTTAAATATTTTGACCTAAATTTACACACACTTATATCTAATGGGTAACAAACATACTGTTTAGATGTATGGTTTAATACAACCTCACGAAAAGATGACTGATCATTTTTCCTTTAAAGACTCACATAGTGGAAATTATGATGGAAAATATATTTATATGTGACATATATGATATTTATAACTTATTTAGGATTATTTATATACTATTTGAACATACCTTTATTCTAGTCATCTTGTGTAAATATTATAATTTCGTTTGAGGAAGTGTGGACTACTACCCCCTCAAGGATGTTTTATTTTTTCACACACATCATGGAATGTTTTAAGGATGTGTTTAGTGAATATATATTATATGTATGAAAAAATAATTATAATTTAATTTTACTATATACATAAAATGATATATTTCATTTTCATTCTTTCTTTAAATATTACAATAAAACGGAAACAACGTTCATGCGTACGTATGACCTACCTTCTCCATGAATGATGTATTCCATTTTGACACTTCTATATTATATTGAGAATTATTATAAAAATATACTTAATATAAATGATATTTACATAATTTTTTACATTATGGAAATCATGATATAACTATAAGGCCCAAAGATACAACAAATTAAGACACATGTGATAAACAAAGTAATCATTACCCGAAGTGATACCTTAACATAGAAATGTTAATAAGAGTGTAATATAATATCATAATAAAACAATATAGAGTATTAGATATGAATTTTTTTTGATAGATTTATAGTAAAATTATATATATTATAAATATGTTTTGAATGAGTATGATGAGAGTCAAGACACTTGGTAAGTGAATTTCATCTCACTATATAACTTCATGATATACATTCCTTACACAGCACTCATTTATTTTGAGTGATATATATACTGACCAAGAATTTATTATATTACTAATATACATAAATTTATTAGTATTTAAATATCCATTTTATGATCTTTATATCATTGGGTTTGTGTTTCAAAATATTCCTAATTGTTATATTTTCATCTGATGTTTTATTCTTTGAGACACATGCCATGTTATGAAACTATATTATTCAATGAGGTCTATATAATTACTTTTAAAAAATATATCATGAATATAAATCTATAATTTATGATTTAATATTCTTTTAATGTTATACTTTCCATTATTTTATGATTCAATGTTTTCAAATTAATACTGATTTATTTCTACAATCTGAACATTTATTTAGATTGTTTATGATTATCCTCCCAATGATGAAATATTATGATACATCAATCAATAAATTTCATGAGGTTTATTAAACTCTATTTATTAAGGATATATCCTTATTATGTTATCCTTTTACAACTCTTTGGTACATAATGTGGTCAATAAAATATTTTTATCAATGTCCAACTTTAGCTATCTATTCCGTAAGAAATTTACATTACATGAAAACCATGTTTTCTAAAAGGTTTCAAAAAATATATTATTATATTCTTCTATGATCCTTAGGATAAATTTTAACAATTTTTTACCATTTAAACAAAAGTTTTTTTTTAAAAATGAATCATTTTATAATTTATAGTCTATACACTTATTTAATTATTTTATAGTGAAAATGGAATGTTTACCATATACGAATTTACCTAAAATATTGATTATCATTCCCTTGAAACTTCATTTATAATAATAAAATATTATTTTTATTTAAAAAAATCATGTTCTTAATATTTTTTAAATTTTTGTTTTAACATTTTTATTAAATAAAATAGTTTTCAAAGATCTATTTTTCTTACAGAGATGTTTTAAATGTTTTTCAATACATAATTTTTGTATTTTCAAAATATTTGTTTTAAAATAAACATATTTCAATTATATAAAAAATTCTTTTATATGTTTTAAAATAATATTCATATAAACCCATTTTCAATTTTTTTGATATTCTATTATAGGTTTTCAAGGGAAAAGGTCTTAAAAATATTATCATGCTTGTTTTATAAGTTTTAAAGGAAACAATTTTGAAAATACATTTAGGAGATCGCTATATTTTTTCAATGAAAATGGTTTCCAATTTTTTTCAAATCATTAATTGTAATATTTCATTTATATTTTGAAAAATATGGTTTTTAATGGTTTTATGTTCTAAATATCCTTTTTTAAAATAATTAAGAATATTTACCTCATTAAATGTATTCAAAATATATTTCCATATTATTATACATCAAATATGGCATCTGTTGATATTACTCATGCCCTTCTAAAAAATTATTCAATGTTTCCATTCACATTCCTTCATTAATGGTTTATGTCCTTTTGAAATGATACTTATGACACAAGTTTCTCTTCCCTATGGTATATGCTTTTCAAACCTTCTTCTTTTCACATGTTATGATTTTATTAAATAATTATAAAACCAATAATTATTCTATAGGTAATTATGTGATGAAACTTTAATGATACACATTTCTTTTAATGGTTCTTGAATATATTTTAATAGAAATCGTCTATTTTTTATAGTTCAAGATATAATGAATTATTTATTATATTGTGGAAATTTGTGAATGACTTTATTATTAGATCAGTAGGACATATATATCCCTAAAATGCATTGGGTAATGTTTTGTATTCCATAATATAATGATGGTAAAAAATGAAATGGAAATTATCCATTATTGGAAGATCGGGAAACCAAATCCATTTCAAGGAAAGGACTATAATTGGGGTTGGTGGTGTGTATCTACTAGTAGGTATAGTCACCATGAATATTGAATATGGTTAAACCTAATCCATTATGAGAAGATATGGAAATCCAATCCTTTATAAGGAAAGAAGTATGATTGGGGATGGTGGTGTATTCCTTAAAATATTTGTTGTTCCCATTAAGATTCATATTAAATTCTATATAGGTGTCTTAACTTACAGGGAATGATATCACAATTATATATATTCAACAATTCCTTGTCTTTTTCTTCTAATATTCTTTCATGGATTAATTTCTTTATTTATATGTGAATCATGTCTTATGATATGATAATATTTATGCCTTAATTAATGTTTATGATATTTTATGTGATTTTTATGATCTTATAGTGTAATGATCAAATTATCATAACCCTATTCAAATGGTTATACTTACACGTCTCCCTTGATTACACTTATTGAGAATCTTGACTCAGCACATTTTATGTTTCTATCCTCATGTTATGAAGATATATATTATGTTTTTTGTGTATAATAAGGGTATTATTCAAGAAAAACTATGTGTGAGATAATTCATTTCATTCTTGTAAAAGTGTTTATGTATCCATTTTTCCAAAGGAACTAATCTAACACAGTCTTTTAGAATATTTTTTTATAATTCTGTGAGAATTATGAAATAATGATGTAATTCTTGTTAAAATTATGAATGTGTAGTTATAGATGGTATCAGAGTAATGTATTTGTTAACCTTTAGAAACCAGGATGAGAAAATAGTAGTGAGAAACCTATGTATGTTTCTAAGGATATGTCAATGGTTGTCTCTAAGGATAAGTATAATGATGAGTTAAATTTGAGGAATATTTTATGAATTTTTTCAAAATGATAGAGTGAGTGATTTATTAGTAATATAGCCTTATATAGATACTACATCTATATATAGATTTGTCATAGATGTACTTGGGTGTAACTACTTTGACAAGGTGTGTCAGGCTTGACTCGGCATAACTTGGTATATGATAATGGACCTTGTTGCACACCTGGTTTGACACTATAAGGGTATAAGACTTTTGATTTCATTAACTATTTACAAACCATAATGATGAATTTAAATTGAGTATGAATTTGAATAACTAATGATAAACCAAAGGTTTCATAGGTTAAAAATGTATGTGTCATTATTTAGACATCATATAAGTAATTATTTTTAATGATTGTCTAGTTTTCTTCTATGATATATGATTCTCACCTATACTTTTGATTTTAGTAAATGGAGTCAACTAGAAGGAACATGGTTAAAATTTAATATTTCATATGTGTAATGTATGGGAATTTTGAAATTATTTTTCCAATGTTCAAATCTAATAATGATATCTCGAAAGGTGGTATATGTATTGGTTATACTCCATAAGATAATGATTATTGAATGTTTTTTTATTAAATTATGATATACATTATTTATAAAAATAATTAATTGATTAATGTTGAGGAACATTAAAACATGATTCATATTTCATATTCTAGGAAATAGGTATCAATGAATAATTTGATGAAGCCTCGGTAATGTATTAGGAATATAGTTGGATGAATGAATTATTTATGTTTTTGAAATCAAATATTATTTTAAATGAATCAGGAAATATATAATTATTTTCAATTTAAGATATCATTAAGGATGAAAAAGGACTTGATTAATGGCGATGAAGGCATATAAAAGTGATATCTTAATTATGAGAATGTAACACATAATTAATGCCTTATGTTCAGACAATGATGTTGGGATTGAGATATGATGGATATGAATAAGTAAATTGGAAGGTGTAGATTACCCTCTAACTGATTATTAAAAAAATAGTCTATTTCATCAAGGATAAAGTTTATAACTTCTTTTATTTAATGAATGTATCTATTAATAATTGGAATATGGAAGAATTCATTTTTTCCAAACAGATTTATGGTAATTCAGGTTATCATCACATTTCAAAGGAAAATTCAATGATAGTATTCACATATTTCGAATGTGACAAACATGTGGTGCATTGTGATATTTTTAAATTCAACGTGAAGATGATTTCATGACATTAATTGAAAGGTATTTTATTTTAATATTTTATATGGTTTATAACGTTGACCCTTCCTGAAAAAGTTAAGTTAAACTTGGATGGAATTTTTCATGTAATGATATTATATTTAAAACCTTGGTTAATAGAATATTTAGTGATTAAACTTATTTCTAGATTTTCCATCATTTTTATTTTGGATAATATATATGTCTAGTTTTTGAAAAGGAAATCATGTATGTCAGGTAACAACCAATCAATTTTGGTAAGGATATGGCTATTGAACCCATGATCGAATGATGATAAGTGCTTCATGACTACCACTTGCCTACACTATGTCTTGGTTGATGTATAAAACTTTTTTATGAATAAAAATTTATTATGTAATAATAGTGTAATTTTTTTATTTTTTTAGATTAATCTATAAACCATATTGATTTTGAAGGATAACTGGAGACAAATGGTTACACTTTTCAATTTTTATGGGCCTTATGATATACTAAAACTATATTTCAGTGCATTGAGCATAAAATTTTGATTCTAGAGATTAATTTCTTAGTGTAATGAATGAATTTGAAATGGATAAGAAACAAACAAAAAAAGAATTTTTTTTATACAATATATCAAGTAATTGTATTTATTTATATTCTTAGTCAATAAAATAATTAATCAAATATAATATAAAAAAAATGTGTTGTCCTAACACCTTATTTTTTGGAGAATTGATGTCCTTTTAAATCATCACAGATTTATGACTTTGAGTACCTCAACATTACATTGATCATTCACATGATTTTAATTTATGAACTCAATCACCCCTATAAAAATTTCTTCATTTCATCTATGTCTGATCTTCACGACAAACCTATGTTCTCCTGTGTATAAAGCTAGTTATAGGTTACTTTGGGTAACTATTATGGTTATAGGTTTCCTTCATCCATGGATGTTTTAGTATTCATTTTTTTGATGTGGGTTCATATGAATGAAAATTTAAAGTATTAAATTATAATATCCTAAATCGATTGTGAGAGGGAAATTAGTTTTAATGGGGTAAAATATAACACCCCTAGTTTTTGTGAATTATTTTTTACGATAAATTTAATCCTTTTGATATTTTTCATTTCACCAAACACTGAAAAAAGTTTTAATGAAATATTTTTGGATTTTAATATTTTAATAACCTAGATAAAATTTCACTACACTCAATATTAAATTTTACTTTTTTTACACGGAACACTGAGGATACCTTGTGTCACATTCAACAATGACTTCCCTTGATGGCTTGTCTAACATGAAGACCATATAACGATAATGATATATCATAAAAATTTTATTTAATATAATCAATCCCTTATATTAATAGTTATTAAAAGGGTAAAATAACTTATGTAATTCATTGGTTCTTGAATATATAAAATGAATTCAATTTTTATAAGGTAATTAGAAATAAATTAGAAAACTGATTGAATATAAAGGAAAATATTATTATTTTTATTCCCATAAGGATTTTTCAATAATAAATTAAATTAAATAAAATTTTTAATGGCCTCGACCTCTCTAGAACATTCCTTTGAGAAAATATGGTGTTTGAGGTGTTCCGGGTAGTCAAGGTCACTTATCCCCAACACTTTGCAAATTTTTCCTTTCTGTGAACAGTAACATCCGTGACCCTCGGTGAACAGTTCCAACAGTAGACAATTGTGAATAGTTCATCGATAACCTTCTGTTAATAGTGTTTTTAGAATGGTGAGGTTCCAACAGTGTGGTTTCAACGATGAGGTTCATGAACAGTGTTTCCAGAATGGTGAGGTTCCAATAGTGAGGTTTCAACGGTGAGGTTCTGGAATAGTTTTCCAAAACAGTGAGGTTTGAACAGTAAGGATCATGAATAGTGTTTCCAAAACAGTGAGGCCCTAATGGTGAGATTTCAACCGTGAGATTTATGAATAGTGTTTCCATAATGGTGAGGTTCTAATGGTGAGGTTGCAATCGTGAGGTTAACGCAATGTGTTTCTAGAATAGTGAGGTTACAATGGTGAGGTATCAAAGGTATGGTTCAAGAACACTGTTTCCAGAATTGTGAGGTTCCAATGGTGAGGATTCAATGGTGAGGATCATGAACAGTGTTTCTAGAATGACGAGGTTCCAATGGTGAGGTTTCAATAATGAGGTTCAGGAACAGTGTTTCCAGAACGGAGAGGTTCCAACGGTGAGGTTTATGAAAAATGATTCCAGAATGGTGAGGTTTAAATGGTGAGGTTTCAATGGTGAGGTTCATGAACAATGTTTTTCATTTTCCAAATTTCTAGTTCATGAACAGTGTTTCCAGTTTCTAATAGTTTCACCCCTTTGAATTTTCCTTTGAAATAAAATGCATTTAAAGCATCATTTTAATGACTCTAAGGCCGATTCAAAGGCCATAAATCCTATATTATTTATTCCTATGTCTTGGGATGTTTTTACATTGTCAAAACACATTGTTTAATGTGATCCTATTTTAATGGGAAATTAAGCTTATCAAAAATTGTCACTTGGTTAAACCTTATAAAGGGATGATATATCTTCCTCTCCAAATAATTCTCCTTGTTATCGGGTGTGAGATTCTCGAACATGTTATTAATTCTCATTGTTTTTTCAGAATATATCATTCGTCCTCAGATTGGTTCCGCTCTATTTTGATGCAACCAAACTATATCAATCAAACATAGATATAAGTTATTTTTTATCATCATTCTTTTGGGGTTCATCTTCCCCTGTTTCTCCTTTCCATATTATATCAGGTAATCTCCATGCTTTTAATCGAGTTTTGTTGGGTTTTTTTTGGTGCGGTCGTACCGTGGCATCCTCGAGTGGATGCAGTTGTCGCGAGAGGAGGATCGTGACCCGATGTGTAGATTGTGCTAGTTTATAGAATGTCAATAATTGTTTGAGGTAGGGGATTCACTGATTCACTATTCTTCTACATGAAATAGTATTGTTTGTGTGTTTTCTCCTACTGGATCACAATGTAATTGACCTAAAAAATATATGAACCGGATAAACTCATTGATATCAGTCGTATGTTATTGACTCTTGTTTTTGTATATAGTGTAATATCAATGCTTTATGTATTTATCATTTCATTCATGATGTAAATTGGTAAAGAATGTAAATATGGTATTAATTGATAATGGTTTGGCTAAAGATACATAGGCATGTAAATGAATCCGATTCATCATGTTGTAATTTTATGTAAATCAAAATGGTGAATTAAGCATGATTAATTATTTGTGATATCATA
Source organism: Viscum album (assembly GCA_963277665.1). Classification (NCBI taxonomy): domain Eukaryota; kingdom Viridiplantae; phylum Streptophyta; class Magnoliopsida; order Santalales; family Viscaceae; genus Viscum; species Viscum album. The sequence goes on along the minus strand of OY728150.1, from coordinate 407,033,520 downwards.
CTGATTAGGTTTCCCGAATTTGGAACCTAAGAATAATAATTGGTTATTAAAATATATATTATAGAACCGGTTGATCGATAAAAGATAACTTCTTGTAGGGAGTTGAGATAACATGTTGTTTGTTAAAGAGTAAGGAGCTCAACTGTTAAAATATCTTTTTTCTGGATACTTGTGTTGTTTTGTGAGCCTATAAGACTATTGTGATATGTGGTGGCTTGGAGGGATTTTGGTTGTGGCAGTAGATGATGCCTAGAGTGGTGAGATGCCTCAGTTTATGCATGTGAGTGTCGGGGAGGTAAAAAGGGATGATGTAACACGATGGATGTGATAGTTGGATTCTTACTATTTATTATTGGTTGATTATCTTCTTTACTTTTCCTCAATGCTCAAGGTAGCTTGTTTGGCATACCCTTCTTCCGAAATAGGTGAAGACGCGTGGGGTATGCCACATGCTTTCCAGGTTTATCTTCTCAGGGGAGGATGGATCTACGCACTTTATATAGGTGAAAAAGACTTGACAGGTAGTACATCTACTCACTATGTTGATCTCCATTTTGTTTAGTAGCATAGAATGTTTTTCTAGAATGCTTGATAATATGAGAATGTAATTCTATAATGAAGAATAGAATAAATGTTGTTAACCCTTGGGGTTGGAGTTGCTGGAACATAATTATGAGGTTATAATTTTAGTGGGACAATATACTTTGGGTGTGATGATAATGAAAATTAATGTGGAATTGGTATTGGTTAATTAATGTTTATATAACTAATTAAAGTAAAGTGTAACCAATATAAATGGAATGAAGTAAGGTTTAAAATCTCTTTAAATGGTTAGGTGCTTATAGGATACCAAGTCTTAGAAGTAGCAGCCAGAGTTTTAGAAACGTCGGCCACAGTTGAGTCTAAGAATAGGTTATGCCCATGGTGTGGTTGTGAGATATTTTATATCATGTAATTTTTGTGCTTCTATATGCTAATCCACCCTATTAGTAAGGGAAACTAACACCCTAGGTATTCTGAGCCATAGGGGGTGTTTTCCCCAACATTCCGGTGGGAGGATGAATGGCTAACTAAATCTTTTAGCTCCCTTATCTTCTCTTGGTAGATACTTGTGTTGGTAGGCACAATAGATAATTTTCCCCATATCTATGTGTAGAGGGCCATAATGAATTTTTGTTATTCACACACATATAATCTAGATATTTTTTCCTATGGACTACTATTGGTGTAATGTGTATAGGATGTGATGGCTTGAGGATCCTTACTCGGTGTATAGGCTATAATGGATTGAGGTATGATACCCGACATACGATACATGTTATGCGGGCAATGGTGGCTCCCAAAAACTACCAGGATACTTTGCATATGTGGACGTGGTTATTTTTTTTTGCATGAGGTGCAAGTTGTGGGGCTTTGCCCAGGTTTTTGCGGGGAAGAATTTTTGGAGAGAGATGCTTAGGACGTGCGACATTGGGGAAAACCGGCAAACCAGTGGGGGAGTAGTAGTAGGGTACACTTGATATTCTTTATTATATTGTATAATCTTGTATACGTTACATGGTGAGAGTAGCCATGGAACAGTTGTGAGCTTAGTATAAATGATCTGGTGACGAGTTATATTCACTTGTTGTTCACTGTCTTTAGAATGCATCCATTAATTATTCACAAGAGGCTTCGGGGTGGATCCTACTGAGTATACTCTTATACTCACCCTATGTAAATATAAACTGTTTTTCAGGTCTTTTAGAGCAGGTTGGAGATCAAGATGGTTTCTACTATCTTGGGGTTTCAGGAGCTATTCGGGTTTGTGGTTGCGGCTATTTTTACTTTCTTTTGGGAACTTCTTATTTTTACCATTCCAAATGCAGTATTTTTTCTTTTCATTACATATGTGCACTTGGTTTTTCTTTTATATTTCAGTTCTGAGTTGGTGTCAGATGGTGTCTATCTTATCTCTCTTTTCTGCATGTGTTCTTTTAGAGGGTAATTCCTTCCATTTCTGTGATTATTATACCTTGGGTGCTAGTCACCAACCCGGGGCCTACTGGAGTCAGAACTCTGGGGTCATTATCTCTTTCTCACATTGCCGGACCTGGATAGGTACACATTGTGGGGAGGTGGTTGTGATAGAGTGGTATTAAAGGTGAGGTTGAGGGCTAGGATGTAGTTTTGAGTTTGTCATAGGCAAGGGTTCATGGGTTGGTAGGGCAACATGTCATTCATGTTTAGCAAGTGATGTAAACATTGGAGACCGGCTAAGACATAGGCATTTAGGGCCCCATATTTCTCTAAGGTACAGAACGTTAAGTTTATAATGACTACTAAATGAGGTGATACTAGTTGTAGGGTAGAGACCTTGGAATGGATCATGCATCATTACTCTTTGTGCCTGTGTTTGAATGGGTACACCTTGGTATAGGTTAATATAAAATAAATGAAAGAAACTAATTAATTAATTAATGTCGAGTCTTCCAAATTCCAGGTTTATGGTCCCAAACTGTTTGTTATTTTATTGGTAAGGATCCAGGTCGACATCCTCATCAGGATCACATAAGAGATGTTCCGTTAACCGCTCCAGCAGATCGTCGTAGGGTATAGGTTGAAGATGATGACACGTGGAGGAAGAAATTCCAAGAGTTTTAGCACCAGTGTTTGCTGAAGTATGAGGGATCCATTTCAGATGCAGTCATGGAAAACTGGTTGGAGAAGGTCAAGATTGGATTCTGTTTCATCCGTGCTCAGAAAGAGCACTGGGTGTCCTTTTTTGTGATGATGCTGCATGGAGCAGTGAGGCATTAGGGGTTCTTATTCCATGGGGATCGTGAGGAGTACGCTATCTCATGGGAGGAGTTCCGAGAGAAGTTTAGAGTCGGGTTTCATTCTTTGACCGGGAAGGAATCCAGTCTCCAGGGGCTTCTTACCCTTTGATAGGGGATCTCCAGTGTTAAAGAGTTTGGAATCTATTTCATGAACCTTTTACGATATGCTCAGGACCTATTTCCAGATGTGGAACCTAGGATGAGGAATTTCAAGGAGGCTTTTCATCCATAGATCTAGTGTCAGGTCAACCCATTTATGCTGATAATGTATCTTGATGTGTTGGTGAGGGTAGAGGTTGTCGAGAGGACTTTGTCCAGGAGTGGATCCTCACAATAGGGGAATCGTCATGATTCCTTGTGAAGCAGAGCTATGGTCTGAGGTTCCTGGTTTTGAGGGTAGAAGATTTTCCGTTCAACCAGGGGTAGGACCTATCCCTTCACATCTCATTTCTCCAGAGGCAGCAACTCTCAGTCCAACTCTAAGAGATCAATAACTTGTTTTTCTTGTGGTGTTCGAGGTCATCAGCAGCGGGAGTAACTGACCATTTAGATCATTCATCATGCACCAGGTGCTCCTCTCCAGCTGCCTCCATTGAAGTAGTTCCATCTGAGGCTGTAGCAGCAAGTTTCACCAGCTATAGATCCATACAGGGTAGATGGGGTAGGTAGAGGATATCCCTATGACACTACTCTTCCTTAGAGAGAAGAGATCAACCATGGTGGTGGTTTTCATCCGGGTCAGAGAGGCCATAGAGGAGGTCATGGCCATCTTCATGCCCTTGCGTTTCCAGCTCCAGGCGAGCAAGACGTCGTTCGAGGTACCCTATGTATGTATTATACCATGGTGTATATCTTGTTTGATTTCGGAGTGGAACACTCTTTAATATCACATACCATTTTCCATGCTTTGGGACTTGAGTTAGAGAGGCTTCTCGTTCCCTTGGTGTTGACTACGCTTGTTGGAGGTCGAGCTAACTTGTTTGAAATATGTAGATTTTGTGAGCTACTGTTGGGGAAACACTGATCATGTCAAGATTTCCTTTGTTTATGAACACAACCATATGATTTCATCCTCAGCATGGATTGGTTTCATTTGGTGTAGGCTATCGTGGATTTCCTCAGGAAGCAGGTCCTCTTCTTCGATGCGGTTGGAGAGTTGATGGTGTATGTTGGCGAGTGATATCCCCAGATGGTTCATATGCATGTTCCATCCTTGTCATCCTTGATTGCTGAGGTGATGTTTATTTCTTAAGAGGTTCATCAGTTGGAGTTTCCTAGGGTCATAGAAGAGTACCCTGATGTTTTTCTGGAAGAGGTTGTAGCAATACCCCCTCGATGAGAGATCGAGTTTGGGACCGAGCTACAACCCGAAGCATCTCTTATCTCTATGAATCCAGTTAGGATTTCCCCTTTTGAGTTAAAAGAGCTACATATATAGCTTGATGGTCTATTGCAGTGTGGTTTTGTTCATCCAAGTGTCACCGTGGGGTGTGCTAGTTTTTTCATGAAGAAGGCTGACATCAATTTGCGGTTGTGTGTCGATTATCATCATTTAAAAAAATTGACAATAAATAATCGCTATCCTCTTCTGCATATTGATGGTTTATTCAATAAACTAAAGGGTGAAAGTTGGTTCTCAAAGATCGACTTATGGTTAGGATATCATTAGATGTGTGTGAAGGATGAGGATATCCCAAAGACAACATTCTGTTTTGGTCATGGGAATTATGAGTTCGTTGTAATTCCGTTCGGCATGATGAATAATTCATTTGTTTTCATGGGATTGATTAATGTTGTGGTCTAAGAGTTCTGGGACATGTTCATGGTGGTTTTCATCAATGACATCCTTGTGTACTCCACGTTTGAGGAGGAGCATGTAGACCATCTACATGCTTTTTTGGGAGTTCATTGTCAACATCATCTATTTTGGAAGTTTCCAAAGTGTGAGTTTTGGGTTCTAGAAGTTTGTTTCCTGGGGAATTTAGTTTCCTAGAAGGGAGTTTATGTGGATCCATTCAGAGATATATGCAGTTGTTTCTTGTGAAACCCGCAGGATAGTGTTAGAGGTGCGAAGTTTCCTTGGCCTCGCAGACTACTATAGGAGGTTCAGAGCCGATTTCTCACGAGTTGTGACTCCTCTAACAGCTTTGACCAGGAATGATCAGGCATTCATATGTAATGATCAGTTTCAAGAAGCTTTCGAGTATCTATAAGAGATGTTAGTAAGTGATCCAGTTATTTTTCTTCCAGCTGAAGGAGGTTAGTTTGATGTTTTCTTCAAAGAATCATATCTAGGGATGGGTTTTGTTCTAATGCAGAAAAGATCATTTGTTTCTTATGGGTTTGGGCCGTTACATCCCCATGAATGTATCTATTCCACTCATGATCTTGAGTTAGCATCCGTGGTGTTTTCTCTCATGTTGTGGAGACATTTCCTCAATTGTGAGCGTTTTGTGGTTTCACCAATCAAAAGAGTTTGAGATATGTTTTCTCCCAATGTGACATCAACATATGACATCTTCAGTGGATGGAGTTCTTACAGGAATATGACTTCGAGATATCATATTCACCTAGAAAGGGGAATTCATTAGCTGATGTGCTAGGTCGATAGTCACGTAGGGATGTTTTGCATGAATCTAGTGATTCTTGGAGAGTAATTGAAGAACTGTCATCATTACATATTGATATTGGAGACATTTGGTGTAGAGGTTTTCTTTTTCAGATAATGGTGCATTCATATCTCTTGAAGCAATTAAAATATTCCCATTTTGGTGATCTAGAGGTTGAGGTCTACAATGACTGAGTTGTTTATGGCGAGTCCCCTGAGTGGTGGTATGAGGATGAACAACACCGAGTGTGGTATCATGGAAGGATATTTGTTCCTTTGACAATGCATGAGACAATACTCAATATTTTTCTTATTTCACCTTTAGTGGTGCTTCATGGCATGACAATGATGTATCGAGCCTTGAGGATCTAGTTTTGGTGTTCTCGGCTTGTGGAGTTTGTGTCTCGATGTTTGGTCTACCAGAAATTGATGGCTGAATACCATGTTCCTGGTTATCTACTCAAGACATTAAAGATTCCATAGTGGAATTGGGTGGACATCTCAATGGAAATTGTTACTCGATTACCTCGAGCTCCTCGAGGACATGATGTTATTTGGGTGGTAGTGGATCACTAAACAAAATAATCCAACTTTATAGCAATCAAGGAGTCGACCTCAGTGGATGTTTTGTCAAGGATGTATCTAGAGGAGGTGTTGAGACATCATGGTGTCCCAGGGATGATCATTTTTTATCGAGATCCTTGATTTACTTATAGGTTGTGGTGAAGTCTCATGCATTCTTTCAATTCTCAGCTATGCCTTAGATATTTTTTTCATCCTCAAAGAGATGGTCATACATAGAGAATAAACCCAACTCTTGAAGACATGTTTCACTATTGTGTTCTTGATTTTGGAGGTTCGTGGATGAGGCACATACCCTTGGATGAGTTCTCTTATAATAATATTTTTTCACTCCACCAAGAGTATGATGGAATTTTAATCCTTTTATAGCCCACCTTTCTGTATTCCATTGTACTAGACTGGGGTCAGAGAGTCAGCAATTCTCGGATTGGAACTATTGAAAAATACAACAGAGATGGTTCAGGTGATTCGTGAGAGGATGAAGATAGTGCATGATCTTCAGAAATCATATATTGATCAAATGAGGATACCTTTTAGAGGTTAGTGTTGGGGATCATGGGTTTTTGAAGGTGACTCCCTATCGTGGGCAGTGATGGTTTGGTTGTGGGAGTAAGCTTTCTCCTCATTTTGTTGGGCCTTTTGAGGTGTTTACTCATGTTGGAGCTGTGGGATATCGAGTAGCACTTCCCCCACAGATGAGTTGGATAAATATTGTTTTCCATGTATCATGGATACATCAGTATCTTCATGATGGCTCTCACATCATCTTTTGGGGAGAGATCGATGTTGATGTTGACGCAACCTTGGAAGAGAGACATGTGGAGATCCAAGACCGCTAGGAGAAGGTTTTGAACGGGCGTTCTATCCCCTTGGTTCGTGTCTTGTAGCGACACAGTGGCATGAAGGAGAGTACCAGGGAACGTGAGTCACATATATGTTCTCAGTACCCATATTTTCTTCTGTTTAACTCTTTTCATGTATCAACATAGCCTTTGTGGTTATAAACCATGAATGTTTATGAGATGGATTACTTTTGTTGCTTTTGTGGATTGATCTCTTTTGAGAGGTATCTTGATGGGTGGTTGTTTAGACCCCATTTTTTCCAATTTAGGTGGGTTTGGAATTCCCGGGGACGATATTGTTTTGAGAGGTATCTGATGTAATGGCCCGGACCTCTCCGGACCAATCCTTTGTGTAAATATGGTGATTGAGGTGTTCTGAGAGTTCAAGGTGACTTATCCCCAAAAATTTTAGTTTTTTTTATTTATGTGAATAGTATCATTAGTGACCCTCAGTGAACAATTCCAATGGTAGACAGTTGTGAACAGTGCATCAGTAACCTTCTGTGATCTGTGTTTCTAGAACGTTGAGGTTCTAACGGTGAGGTTTCAACTGTGAGGTTCATGAACTATGTTTGCATAATTGTGAGGTTCCAATGATGAGGTTTCAATGGCGAGGTTCATGAAAAGTGTTTCTAGAATAGTGAGGATCCAGTGTAGAGGTTTCAACTGTGAGGTTAATGAACAATGCTTCTAGAATAGTGAGGTTCCAATGGTGAGGTTTTAATGGTGAGGTACCTGAACAATGTTTCCAGAATGGTGAGGTTTCAATGGTGAGGTTCATGAACAATGAATCTATATCAGTGAGGTTCCAACGGTGAGGATTCAACTGTGAGGTTCATAAAATGTTTTTCCAAATGGTGAGGTTCATGAAAAGTTTTTCCAGAATGGTGAGGTTCCAACAGTGTTGTTTCAATGGTGAGGTTCATGAATAATGTTTTTTATTTTCCAAATTTCATGTTCGCAAATAGTGTTTCCAACTTCATACAGTTTCGCCCCTTTGACATTTCATTTGACGTAAAATGCATTTAAAACTTCATTTTAAGGACCCCATATTCAATTCAAAGGCCATAAACCATATATTAATTATTCTTATGTCTTAGGATATTTTCACAAGGTCAAACCATGTGGTTTAATGTGATCCAATTTTAATGGGAAATTAAGAATATCTTAAATAGTCACTCCATTAAATCATCTAAAGGGTAGGGATATCTTCCTACATAATTCATTCTCATTGTTCTCCAGTTTGATATGCTCTAACATCCCATTCAGTCTAATAATAGTTTCATAATCAAACTTTCTTCCATGGATTGGTTCTGCTATGCTTTGATGCAACCAAGCTATATCGATCAAACATAGATATAAGGTATGTTTTATCATCGTTATTTTGGGTTTCATCTTCTACTATTTCTCCTTTCCATATTATAGAATGTAATATCCATGCTTCTAATATATTTGTCATGGGATTCAGTTGGTGCAGTCCTACCATGGCATCCTCAGGTGGATTCAGTTGCTATGAGAGGAGGAACGTGACCCATTTTCGTGAATTGTGCTCATATGAAGAACATCAAAAACTATTTGAGGTAGGGGATTCATTGATTATTTCTTTTATTACGTGAAACATTATTTTTAGCATGTTTTATCCCACTAGATCACAATTGAATTGACCTGATAAATATTTAAACCGGATGAACAAATTGATATTGGTCATATGTTATTGCCTCTTATTTATCTAGATAGTGTGATATCAATGATTTGGGTGTTTTGAATTTCATTATTCATGGAAATTGGTAAAGAACTTAAAGAAATAATAATTGATAATGGTTTGGCTAATTATAAAGAGGCATGTAACTGAATCAGGTTCTTATTGTTGTAATTTGATGTTAATAAAAATGGTGCAGTAAGAATGTTAAATTATTTGTGATAGCTTACTTTTTAGGTTTCGAGAATTTGGAACCTAAGAATATTAATAGATTAATATAAGATGGATTAAATAATTGGTTGATCGATAAAAGATAACTCCTTGTATGGTTATGAGTTACCCTTTTGGTTGTTAAAGGTCTATGAGCTCAACTGTTAAAATTTTAGTTTTCCCACTGCTTTTGTTTTGATGTGTGCCTAGATGGCTGTTGTGATATGTGGGGGCATGGAAGCCTTTTGGTTGTGTCAACCAAAGATGCCTAGAGTGGTGAGATGCATTAGTTTATGCAAGGTGGTGTCAGGGAGGACACCAGGGATGATGGAATGGGATGGATGTGATTCTTGTATGCTTGTTGTTTCTTATTGGTTGATTATCTACTTTAAATTTCCCCACTTATCAGGGTAACTACTCTTTATTACCCTTATTCCACAAGAGAAGATGACACACAAGGTATGCCTCATGCTTTCCATGTTTAGATTCTCAAGGGTGGATGGGTCTACGCTCTTGCTATAGGTGGGAATGACTCGACATGTAGTACATATACTCACCGTGTTAAACCCCATTGGGTTTAGTAGAATAGAATGTTTTTCTAGAATGCCTAGGAATATGGGAATGTAATTCTTTATTTCAAAGTTGAATAAATGATGTTAACCCTTGGTTTTGGAGTTTATGGAACATAATGATGAGGTTGTAATTTTATAGGGACAATATACATTGGTTGTGAGGCTAATGAACTTTAATGTGGAATTGGTAGTAGTTAATCAATTTTTAATGAATTAGTTTACGCAAAGTGAAGCTAATAAAAATAGATTGAAATAATGTATTAATGATATTTAAATTGTTGTGTTCTTATAGGATATCTAGTATTAGAAGTAGCAGCTACAGTTCGAGAGACATTCGCTATAGTTTAGTCTAAGACTTGGTTATTCCTATAGTGTGGTTGTGAGATATAGTATATCCTGTAATTTATGTGTTTCTATATGCAACGCCACCCTATCGGTAAGGGAAACTGGCACTCCAGGGATTCTGAGCCCTGGGGGGGGGGGGGTGTTCCCCAATATTAGGGTGGGAGGATGAATTGATAACTACACCCTTTGGCCCCGCTCTCATCTCTTGGTAGTTACTTGTGCTAGTAGGCACAGTGGTTAGTTTTCCCCATATATATGCGTAGAGGGCTGTAATGTCTTTTTGTTATTCACACAAATATGTTCTAGATATAGTTTCCTATGGACTAAAATAGTTGTAATGTGTATAGGCTATGATGGATTGAGGATCCTTGCTCGGTGTATGGGTTGTAATGGCTTGAGGTATAATACCCGACGTATGATACACGTTATATGGGCTGTGGTGGATCCTAGAAGCTAGCTGGTTACTTTTCTTGCGTGCATGTGTTGGATTTGTTGCATGAGGTGCATGTTTTGCTGCTTCACCAAGGTGTTTTTGTGCAAGACTTTTGGAGAGAGATTCTTAGGACGAGAAATGTTGCAGAAAAGAGGCAAACCATCGGGGGAGTAGTAGCATGGTAACATTATATTGTTTATTATATAATATACTCTTGTATGGGTTACGTGTTGAGAGAAGAAATGGTGAGGTTGGGAACATAGTATACCTGATTAGGTGACAAGTTAGTTTCACTCGTTGTACGCTATGATTTAGGATGCCTCCATTACTTTTTCACGAGAGGGAATAGGGAGGATCCAAATGGGTATACTATTATACTCACCCAATGTATATATGAACAACTTTTTAGGTCACTTGAAGTAGGTTAGAGATCATGATGTTTTCTACTAGCTTGGGGTTGCAGGAGTTGTTCGAGCTTGTGGTTTCTGCTGTTTTTACTTTCTTTTGGGTACTTTATGTTTTTTAGATTCCTGTTGTATTACATTTCAGGACATTACAAATGTGCACTAGGGTTTTCTTTTCTATTTCAGTTCTGAGATATAGTTGGTTGGTTTCTATTGTATCTCTCTATTTCACATGTGTTATCTTAGAGGTTAATGCTTCACATTTGTGTGTTTACTATTCCCTAGGTGCAAGTCGCCAACCTGGGGCCTAAATGAGGTGGGACTCGGGGGGTCTTTATATCCCTTCTCACATTGTCGGCCTAGGAGGGGTACACTTTATGGTGAGGGGGTCATGAAAAAATTAGAGTGTGATATTAATTTGATTTAAATATTATATATTAAATATTTATTTTAATATACATCCAATAGTTTTGAAATGATTATGATAAAAACAATCCCAATATTAATCATAATATACTATAAATTTATTAAGGCAATTTTACCACATTTTTATAGAGAACCAATTTTAAATAAAATTTTAGGAACTTTAATATATTATATATATCAAAATAAAATTAAAATTTTATTGATCAACCTTAAAATTAGTCTCCGTTAAACTTTGGGTATTTTTTGTGAAGTTTTATTTTTAATGGATAATTAATAGTACTAAAATTTAATTCAAAATATATTTTTCATAAAAATTATTTGTAAGGATAAATAAAGAATTAATATGGACTTAATGTTTAATTAGATAAAATCTTTATCAATAAATCCAATTAAGGTAATTGGAATCAATTTCAAAATGAAATTCACTTTAAAAATACAGCAATCTTTTGAAGGGTTTTAAATTTAAAACCTACTTTGTCATCCTCTATGTTGGAATAAATTTGGAATAATTTATTCAAAATTATGTGATTGGAATTTGTAAAATTGGATTTCATATTTCTAATAAAAATTATTTATTATTTCAAATAAGGTCAAATTTGTTTGACCGGAATTAGTTTTAAATGTAATTAATATAAATTTCATCCACTAAGGAAAAATTAAGATTTACAAAGAACTAAACATAAAACCTAATGGCCTAAATTACCTATAAAATTGTAAAAAACATCTTTTTATGGACCTATTTCATCAATAAAAATTCCATTATCGATGTTTGTTTGTTTGGATGACTTTTTTAGGTAAATAAGTGGTCACAACATAGATGTTTTCCAAAATACCAAGTGTGTCTCCTCCCTTCCCTATAAAAGCTCACCACCTCACCCTATTCTTAGCACCTCTCAAACCTGTTAGGATAATAAAAAATCTACACAATAAATTTACCAAAATATTATCCTTACTAATTTAGGTGTACATTATTGGATGAATTAATTCCAAGGAAGCCCTTTGGTGAAAACCAAATGCAGATACCCAAAGAAGAGGTAGCTTCACTCTTCATGCCCCTTTCTTTTGTTTTACATCCTATACTCCCTCAAAACTTATTATTACATGATTTTATAAGAATATTTATATCCAAAATAAACTAAGACATTGTTATTATATGGTTTTGACCAACACTTAGATACACTTCCATCTAATGGGTATCAATGAATATATTTACGTGTAAAGTGAACTACCAGCTCACGAAACAATGATTGTTCATTTTTCATTTACCACCTCTAATGGTGGAAACTATGATGGAAAATATATTTATATATTATAAATATGTAATTATAATGTCTTTATTATTCTATAATATTTATTTAGAACATACCTTAACACATTACATCTTCTATAAATACTATAATTTCGTTTGAGTAAGTGCGGACCACAACCCCCTCAAAGGGATGTGATTCATTCATACACAAAATGGAATTCATTGAGGAAATTTTTAGTTATATTATATTATATATATGATTAAAAAAAATTTATTTAATTTTATTATATATATATATATGTGTGTGTGTGTCATTCTATTTATTTCTTTCAATACAAAAATATTATGGAAACAACGTTCATGTGTATGTACGACCTATCGTTTCCATGTGTGGTGGATTTCTTATTCATACTAATATATTATATAGATTGTTGTAACACACATATAATTAATATATTTTACATTTATATCAATTTTTACATTCTATAAATCATTATTTATGTATAAATACCAATGGTACAATAAATTAACACACATGTGAAAATAAACGAATATTACTCGAAGTGAAAATTTAACATATAATTATTAATAATTCAGTAATAAAAATTCATTATACAACCATATACGATATTATATAAAATAATATTTTTATGAGTTATATATAATATACACATATTCTTTATATTGGAGGTTTGAATGAGTACTATGAGATTCGAGACACAGAGTTTGGGAATTGCATCTCACTTTTAATTTCTGTGAGATGCAAGCCATATACACCACTCATTTATTTTTTATGGTATATATACATGTCATAAAGGTATTATATGGACATTAATATTAATGTTATGGGTATTTAGATATCAATTTTATTATATTTCTCACTTTGGGTTTATGTTTCAAATGTTATCAAATCAATAATTTATTTTCATCACAAATTAACTTCTATGAGACACATGCTATGTAATGAACCTATATTATTCCATAAGTTGTATATCATACCTTTTAATGGTTATATAATGAATATAACTATATTAATTTTTTTAATCATCCGTTAATTTTATCATTTCCATAATGTTATATTATAATGATACCTAATTGGTACTCGTTCATATCAACAATCTCACTATTTTTTATATTATTTGTGATTATGTTCCCATTGATTAAATATTAAGATGAATCTCTCAATAAATCTCATGAGTTTTCATAACCTCTATTTATAAATTTTATGTCCAATTAATGGAACCATATTTTCACTCTTCGGTACATAAAATTATCATGAAATTGTTTTTAATAAAGCATGAATTTAGCTCTCTCTTCTCCAAGAAATATATGTTACATCAAAACCATGATTTCTAAAAGGTTTCAAAAAAATATTATAATATTATAATAATATTATTAAGAGAAATTTTTACCAATTTTTTACCATTTAAATAGTATGGTTTCTAAAAATTAATTTTGCATCATTTTTTACGGATGAGGTTTTCAAAACTTTTACTGTGAAAAACGAGATGTTTAACATGTATGGACAAGACTGTCTTTCCCATGAGGAATTCATTATATGACTCATAAAATATTTTTATTTAAAATTTTTTATTAAATAATATGGGAATTATATTTTAGAGTGTTTTTAATTTGACTTTTTTTTAAAAAAGTTCAATATTTTAATTGGTTTTTTAAATGATTTTCAAAACATCCATTATATATTTTCAAAACATTTGTTCTCAAATAAAAGGATTTCAGTGAAATAGGAACTTCATTTATATGTTTAAATTTATTTTAGGAAAATCATTTTTGCAAATTTATTGTAATCCACTTTTATAAGATTTAATGGGAAAAGTTTATCAAAAAATTTTCAAGATTCTATTATATTATTTAAAGGAAATTTTTAATTTTTTTTTCGAAATATAGTTATATATTTTCCACGAAAAATGTTTCATTTCTTTTCAATGTTTTATTTATAGTTTTTCCTGTTTTTTTTCAATATAATTTTTTTCAAAAGGTTTTCTGTTCTAAATATTCCTTTTTAAATAAGAATGTATATTTAGATCATCAATTGTTTTCAAAATATCCATATAAGTTATTTTCCATATATGATAACATCTATTAATGTAACTCATGTTATTCTAGGATATGATCGAAACATTCCATTCATATTCATTATTTAAAGGATTATGTTTTTTGGGACTGATTCATATGACACATGTTAGTGTTCAATGAGATATTTTATCTTGAGACCAACTTATTTTCACAGGTTTTTCTTTTATAAAATGATTATGAAACCTATCTATTTTACATAGGTTTCTATGTGATGTAATGTTAAGGATGGCCATTTTATTTAATGGGTTATGATTTGATATTAATAAAACCCATCGCTTTTAATGGGTCATGATATGATGAATGTTTTATTGTCTTCTGGAACATGTTGGAATGATTATTTTATAAGATTGGTGGGACCAATATCTACCTCTCCTGCATTGGGGAAATACTTATATCTCACGAGATAATAATGATAATCATGTTGGTGGGATTTATCCATTATGGGTGGATGGGGAAACCCAATACCTTTTAAGTAATGGATAACGACAAGGGATTGTGGTGTGCCATTCCTAGTATGTGCAGTCACTATAAAGATAGAATATGGGGAAACCAAATCTATTGCGGGAAAATGTAGAAACCACATGAATTGCAAGTAATGAAATATGAATAAGGATAGTGGTTGTTTTTTCCTGTATTTTCAGTTACCATGAAGTTACCTGATAAGTTCAACCTATGTGTATTGACATATAGGGAGTGATATATCAGGTTTATGCATCGAATAATTCCATCTATTTTTTCCTAATACATTATTTTATGAATTATGTTATTTATTTATTTATGATTCATGTCTTATGAACTTCCATGCTTTATTAAATTATTCATGTTTATTGATCTTATGATATGTGGGGTATTATCTTCTAGTGTTATGATTACATTATCATGCCTATATTCTTCTGTTTATGATTATATGTCCCCCTTGATTACCATTATTGAGAATTTGAGAAAAAAACATTTTAAGTTTCATTACATAGGCTATGAACATGTAGATTTTTTCTGATATGTCTATTTTAGGATTGTTAATAATATCCTAGTATGAGATAATGTAGCTCATTTATGTACCAGTGTTTGTGTTTCCTTATTTTTGAAGGCACTAAAATAATACATAATTTGGGATACTATTTATGTAATGTTTTAAGTAATATAAAAAAGTGAGGTAATGTATATACATGTTAAGACCGGGTTTTTATATATACCATGTGATACTATGTCTTCGTATGATATGAACTCTTGTGATAATAATTCCATTTGAATAATTTGAATAAGTCCATCCAATAAATAGTCCACAGTACTTTTATGATTATATATATATATATATATTACATAAAACTACTTGTATACTATTTAAAGATACATTCATAGTTAAAAGAGTTTTAGCTTCTTAGTTTCTTAGACTCTATTATTGTCTCTACAACTTCACTCATTACTCATGAGGAAAATACATTTCGAAGAAAGGTAACTTAAAATTTATAAATTCCATGTTTTCTTTTAAATATTAAATCATATTGTCTTGAATCAATGAATTTTTTTCCCCATCTCCTAATAGATGATACACTCCCATCATAGCCTTATCCTTTTAATTTCATCACAAATCGTGAATTACTTTCTATATGGAAAATATTAATTTCTCAACATGAATTGGATTTGTAGTCCTATTGAGTGAATGATTTTTCTGATATATGAATCATTATAAAATTATTACACCATATAGTAGATCCATATAATACTTCATAAGAGTATGGTTATTAATCATAACAAGAGTATTCATCCCAAATATGGTTAAAATTTGATTATTCTATACCATATAAATAGACTTATCTTCATTATCATTCCAAATAGGGAAATACATGTATGATGATTGTGCATCTATATGATTCTACCTCTTTCCATGGGTTCCATTTCTAAATAATGGAACACACAATATTATATAATAACATCCTGAATCATAATGTATAATACTAAAATAGTGAAATAGTGAAATATTTAACATAAATATAATATTTTATTCATATATAATTTTATAATCATGAATATGGTTTCTTTGAGAAAAATTCAGAATCATAAAAATATTTCCAAATCCTTCATAATGGGTTATAATGAAAATGTGAATTGTTACATTAAAATTTTCCAGAAGTGTTAAAATAGTTGTGAATTAATAACCATTTTTGTGAATGAGGTAAGAATCTAGACAAGCTAGATGCTCTATTTCTAGAGATATTACCCATATATACATTTACCCCAGAGCCATGTCCACTTTTAGTATTTGGATAGGGATGTATTTATCGATAAAACAACATAATTTAAAACTTAAAAAATATTTCAGTGGTTATTATATTCATTTGCATCATTTATTTCACAGAGTTATGTCCTATAATCCATGTTTTTCTAAAAATAATTCCCTATGTTTCAAAATTAAATTCCGATAACAACACTATTAAAACAACGAACCTAGAATCCCAGAGGTAGTGCTTACTTTATCACATTGGAAAAATATACAATGAATAATATCCCAAAGGATTGAATGATTTATTTTTCATGGTTAGGTGGATACTTGCATGAAATTCACTTTATAATATAAAAAATAATATAAAATATGTGTTTTTTTAAGAATGATTTATTTTTCACTACCAAATCCATGAATATCAATCACAAAACAATTCCTAGTATCATATGGATAATAAAACATAAGAAATTTGTGACCTAATATTACAAATAAGAATAAGTGTATAGTGGAATCTATCATGAACTAATAATCATAATCAATATAGAATGAAACATAACCAAAACAAATTTCATTCAATCAATTACATTATCAGAATATAGATTAAATAAATAATGATCAAATAATTTCTTTTAAAAAATAAACTTACCTTGAAACACTACGGTTGATATTATAAAAATTATAATTATCACATGTAACATAAATATCTATTCTCCTATGGTGATAATGAATAACATTGGACATCATAATCATAATGTAAAGGCATTATTTCAAGACATCTTTCATAAATGGGTAAGGCCTTAGTCAAAAACCCATGCAAGTTATCTCATGAGAACTACTCATGCCTAAAACGGATATAGGGGGACCCTACCATCACTTATTATGTCCAATTATTTTCTAATATAATCATAGAGAAACATAATCAATATAAAATTGTATATTTAAAAAACTATCATAATTTTTTTAAATAATTATGTCACTCCGTAAACATAGTCATATACACTCTGGTGAAATATGGATCATATTAATATAGTACATCAAAAGCCAAAATGAAAAAAATACACTGTGGGAGATAATAAGGATGGTTTTTATGAAACATATCCTAATTGGATGAAATGAAAAATAAAGGGTTGATGTCATCGATGAATATAAAGACAATAAAAATTTCATTAAAACATTCTTGAGACAAATAACCATTTTAAATGGTAAATATTTTTAAATATAAAAGATAAAAAATATTTTGAAAATAATTTAATTTTAAAATAAACTTTGAAACATTTGAGGTATGTTTTAAAAAGTTTATTGGTCCTGATTGCAGAAACATTATACCTAACGTACATATAAAAAAAAGACTCTTGTCACATTTTTGGTTAATTTTTTTTCTTTGATTGGAAAATAACATTATAATTCCATTAAAAACATTTTTAAACAAGTAAAACATGGGAAAAATTACATTAATATATAATTTTTTTATTTATAAATGCATTTATGAATTTTTTTTACAGAAAACGATGTTTTGGAAGAAATATTTATTTTCAACTGAAGAGGGAAATAAAATCAGGTTTTCATGAAACAATTTCTACAATTATTTTAATTAACAAAGATATAAAATAGTATAGTTACCTTATAATTTCATTAATTACCATATGTTAATAAATTTTATGATTTTCCTGATTTATAGATTATAATATTTCATCATCAGAATTAAAAACATAAACAATCCTAAAAGACAACGGGATTATACTGTAAAACCATTAACACATTGGTAACATTGATTTAACTTACAAAAAAACTAACATCATATTAAATGGTAAATTAAATTAAAATAATCATATTTATGATATAACATATAAAAAAAGGAATTATATACACCACATAGAACAATAATCGGTGGATATGGCATATTACTCATAGAAGTAAAAGTGAGACAAGAAGCCCATACCTCATGTCCAAATTCTTTTCTATATATCAATATCACTTGTATAATAAATATAAGTATATTATAAATAGATTAGGAACCATAATAATTTACCTCATACAATATATGATTTATTTTTTGTCTTTTTTCACCCATTCATTGACAATTCATTGTTAAAATTACTATTTTAGGTAATAATTGTTATGTTTTTATGTATATTTTGGTTATTAATTTTTGGTTATTTTTAATTGATCATGGTTCCAAGATATCAAAAATATTATCGATGATATAAATTTCACATATATTTATCAATAATTTATTTACTATAATCTAGAAATGTAATATATAGAAAATGCTTTACACAGTTCTGGGATATGATAGGTTGTACATATAGATATATGCTTCTTTTATTTTATAAATGGAAATAAAGAGAAGATACAAAATAATAATTCAGATTTTTAAAAAATTGTTATTTTATAGAAATAATTTATGCTATTCATCATTATATGAGTTATTATATATTTAAAATTATTTTTATGTTATTAATATCACATATATTCATTAATTTTAACTTTACTACCTTTTTGTAAATTATAAGTGAAAAAATGAATCACATTTTCCTTGTGAGCCAGTAGTCTATTATATACATGAACTACATTACTGTATCCCCAACAGAATGGTATTGAAGAAGGTAAGTTTCATATAGTAATTTATTATGTATAAAAATTTCATAAATATAATATACATATATTAAATAAATAATTTTATCTAATCTTGATTGGTGTTTATGTAAAATGAATTATATTTGTTCACATTGTTGTAGTATTCCATTCAAAAAAATGATGATATCATTTTCCATTTCATAGAAGTAAATATTAATATTTTTTATGAAATTAGTATAATCAAATTATATTATATTTTAGATACTGATGTTTTTATATTACTATTGTTGAATAATATTTTATGAAGGTGGAAGAAGAAATAAAATTAAAAAACTTATTTTAGAACGTCAACTGTTTTTTTGGATAACTCATTAGGATTGAATCATAAGACTTAATTGGTTGGATTTTGGATAAAAAAATTCCTATCAGATAATTTTAAAGTATTATATGAGGTATTTTTTAGTTATTTTCTTGAAATAATTTTTTTTATTATGATGATAGTTGGATACGGGGTGATCTTTTATAAGTGTGGGAGAGGAAACCAATTAAATTTTTAAATGATAATGTGATACCCCCATTTTTTCTAATAATATTACATAATGGTTCATTATACACCCTTATATCCATCAGGTAGAAATTTTTCTATAAAATTGGGTTTTCAGACGTTTTAGGTTTTTTTAACCCTTATTGTCTTAGGGTAAACACATAATAAGACAATTTTTACCATAATGGTGGTAATTAAATTTTTTCAATTTCACCATTCATTATGGTAGAAAATTCGGGTGACCATGTTAGATAATAATAATTATTCTAATTCAAAATTTGGAACGAATTATCCATATTTAATTCACATAAGTGGCATATTAAATTTGAAATTAAACCCATAAATGTTGTGTAAAATCTATTTTCCAAAACAAATATTCCTATAAGAATGGAAAATTTTTATAATAAAATTTAGAATAAAATTGATCCAAATTATATAAATTAGTTTCATTTTAACATAATTTTTTTATCATTAATTTATATTCAATTTAAAAATAATTTATTTTTCTCAATAATTAAAAAAACCTTTTTTTTGAAACCTGTCTTATAAAAATTCAACGAAAAATTAATCTTTTCCAAATATTATAAAAAATACCCTCATTTTTAATATTTATATATATATTAAAAATATTATTATTGTTTTTACAAATAAATTTTCCTTAATTAGTAACAATTTATTTTTAATTATGCATCCAAAGCATGAAAAAACACCTTCTAGAAAAATAGAATCTTTCTGAAATTATTTCTGTTTTTGAAATGATTCTTATTATATTTATAAAAAATAGATAAAAATTAAATTGAACTTATACATGTTTAAACTATTTATTTTTTATAATTTAGTTACTCTTATTCATACCCTCAAACATAATGACTAGTTTATAATTTACATGTTTAAGTAATTAAATTTTAATAGTGCGTCGTGTTTCGTTTAAACTCAGTGTTGCATGTAATGAAATTTATCAATGATATAAAATATTATGAAATATATTACATGGACCCTTTAATAATAGTGTCAAATATGTAAAGTTATATCCATCATAATTTCCAACCTCTAAAATCCTGGGTTGTAACATTATCCATCTCCCCTTCCACCAAATGGGAAACAAAACCATCATCACTATGTACAGTAGACTACCACCTCACACACCAATGTAATTTGTATTAAATCATCACCTCCAATAGATGTAAATTTTTATTTATTTAGTATTTATACATTAGATTCATTAAATATTAATTATTCTATAAAGAAAACATATCATATCCCATCTTATTCTTTCATCCATTTAAAAATTATGACATCATTCTTATTTACGGTGGACTATCCCTTCTGGAAGCTAAGTATTTAATTTTTGGTTTCCAATTCAAATGAATTTTATATGTATGATTATTTATATAAATAATATTATATTTATGATATAACTATTATTCTTAACATATATAATAACCCCAACCTTATTTCCAAAGTGCTCATTGATTAATGAAAATATTACTAATGCGTACGTACAACCTACCGTCTCCATTATTGAAACATAATTCACTATTCATAACCATATTTCATGTTTCATTTTACAAGTAAAATTTATTTATACACATAATAGTTATTTCATTACTATTATACATGATATTATGGAGAAATGCTTTATTTAACCACGGTCAACACACTAATTACGCATTTAAATTATGAAGTGTGTGTTCTTAAAAAATAGGTTGTGGAAATACCTGAAATTTGATAAAATATTAAATTAAATTAGATGATATAAATGGTTAAATTATTTGGTATTAAACATTTAAAATATTATTAATAGAAAATATAATTTATATAATTTTATTATCCAGTATATAAAATAAATTTATTAATGGTTTTGTATTAGAACCCATCCTTATTACCTATATAATCATTAATTTAGTCAAGAAAACTCATCCTTTTACATTGAGAATATTTTCACGTTTGGAACATTAGATAGTTGGGACATAATTCATTCATAACATTACACATTTTTACAAAGTGGATAACATAAAAATAGTTTACATTTTTTCAAAATATAAAACATAAAACATGACTCCTTAACAATTCTTAGATGTTTATCATATATTACTTCTTTGTCTTATAAATCCATTAACCTATGAAAATAATTTAAAGCATTGTATGAGCACAAAAACTCAGTAAGGTGTTATAAAAAGATGGAAAGAACACATTAGCCCATGAAGACTTGTAATATGTGAAATCACATTCAAAAGACATACTTTTCACCCAAATATATATATATATATACTTATTTTATGCAATATGAGATTTATACAATTCATAGGAACCTAAGAAGAACCATAAAGGTATCTTGGGGCATTACTTACATAATCTTGCAACCCTCTTGACTACCTTATAATTTGTAAGCCTCACAACTACCTTACAATTTTTGTAACCATCACAGTTACACTAGGATTAACCTTATGGACGACCTCCAATATACCCATACCCAATGTATTTGAGAGAGATATAGGTCCCTACCTTCATCATAAACCATTCCCATGAACCATAACATAATAATACAACATGAATAATTTCATAATAGCATTGGTTTTGAGTTTTGTAAAATAGATTTGTAATAGAGGATTCTAAAAAGAAAACCCCTTATAAATATCGTACCACTGAAGAGAGAATCAATAGAGTGGATGGAATATGTATATAAATAGTAAATATACATAATTAAAAATAATATAATAATAACCCACCACACAATAATTTTTAATACAACATACATAATATAAGGTTAACCCAAATAATGTAAATCTGGTTAAGAATTCCCTACCCTCAAGCTTTTCATACTTAAAAAATTGTTTAAACTTCCAGTATAATGGTTAAAAGAGTGTTATTAGTATTTTAACGAAACATGTTCATGTGTATAATATCTTATATGATGATTTCATAACATCCATTCACCAATTAATTGTTAGTATTTTCCTCCTTTCACTATTTATGGGCGAGTTCTTTAAATGATTTCCAAGATTGGTTCGTGATGGATGTTCTTGTCGATTGGAAGTGAAAATACAGAATTGTAATGGAGTTGTATTTACAGTTTTCCAGTAACTTACATTATACAATTTATTATTTTTTAATTATTACATGAGGATTAGTGATACGTTAAAACATTAATGATGTTTGTTTATATCATTTTAGTTGTTCTTTGATAATAACGACCTAATTTTGTTTTATAAATTAAAACCATGTGTAAAAAATAATTACAGAGCCACGGAAGAGAAATAATACATATATTATAACCCAATTAGACCATAGAAATTGATTCATGACTAGACATTAATGAATTAATGTTAATTGAAATCACATCTTCTACAATGTCGATAATTGGACACATCACGAACACTATTTTTATACCTTGGATAAGTGGGAGAGGAGAAGAATAATGATGATGAATTTTCAATGAACACGAGAAAATAAATAATATAAAAGATAAGGGATCTTTCATGCCTCTTGGTTTAGAGGAGTTGAGGAAAGAAGTATAAAATAAAGGAATCTTGAAATAAAAGAAAACATTGAGAAATTTCTCATGAAATTTTAGCATCCTAACGGCATCTCTTTAAATTTCATAAAAATAGTTTAATGAGAGAAAGGGGATATATCATCACTCATACATAATATTGACAGTAAGGGAGGATATGTAATGAAATATCCCATAATAAGCCAAAGGGAATGGAAGAGAATAACATAAAATGAAATAAAATAATGAAAATAAAGAAGGATGTTTACCTCTTGATCTTTTTTCATTGAGACCCCTTTTAAGGGATTTGGTTTTGGTCTTTCGGTGAGACCAGTAGCACTAGGACGTGGGGAAGAGCATTGGGAGAAGAATTTTGAAGAACATAGGCATGGATCAAGGCTTTATTGTTGTGGTAAGAAGAGGGGAGTGGGGGTAGTATTTATAGTGTAGGAGAGGGGGTATTTTTCGTTATTTTAATCATTATTATAATATTTTTCCCTATATTATTGAATATTCTAAGTTAATGTGACCTCAAATAGTAATAATGTCTTGTGAGTTCAACACAACTTTCCTTGCATCAATTATGATGTCTTAAATATTGTATTTTACGGATAATTTGATTATATGTTATTTTATCATATTTTACTATTCATAAAAAATTCATGAATTTTAGAAAAATACCAAAAAATTACCCTAAACATTATTCGACGTGTAGAATTCAACAATGATGTCCATTTTATGAAAATAATTTTATAAATATTAATAATTTAAAATTTAAAAAAGTCATACTTAATTCAAAAATTAACAATACTAATTCTATAACTACTTCTATATCATGAAGAAAAAATTAAACAATATGTTTTTGTATTAATGAATTAAGAAAATAAAATAATAAAAAAAATTAATAATCATTAGTGTCATATTACCATTAATATTACTATTCCTAAGGGTATGTTACTATTCAATAAATAAAACAAGTTGGTTCCAATAGACTCCAAATAATATACTGAACAAAATTGCAGAAGACAGTTTCACTAAAATACCTTTTCCTGGTGGATTACATTATTCCATAATACCGATTCTCTTTGATCAAGAATTTGAACAGGTTTCTCCTCATAAAAAAGGTTATCTTCCAGCTAAACTTCTTCTAATATTAAAACATGTGATAAAACTGGCACATACATTCTCTACATCGAAACATGTAAAACATTGTGTACCAGAAACAAACTCGGAGGCAAAGTTATGAGGTATTAAACTATTCCAACTTTATCCAATATTTCAAAAGGACTGATGAAATATGGACTAATCGTCCCTTTATTACCGAAATACATCACACTTTTTAAAGGATATATTTTAAGGAAAACATGGTCACCTTCCTTGAAATAAAAATCTTTCATTCTGTTATCTACATAACTTTTCTGCATGCTTTGAGCTATCCCCATGTGCTGCTGAATCATCTTTACTTTATCAGCCACTTCTTTCACTAATTATGACCCCATCAACTTCCTTTCACTGACATCATCCCAAAACTCTGGATTCCGAAACTGCATCCCATACAAGGCCTCAAATGGTGCCATCTAAATACTAGAATGAAAACTATTATTATAAAAAAAACTCAACTAAAGAAATATGTTTATACCAACTTCCCTGGCAGTCCATTGAACTAGCTCAAAGTATATCCTCCAATGTTTGAATAAATCTTTTTGATTTCCCATCTTATTGAGGTTGAAAAGAGGTACAAAAATTTAATTCTCTTCCCAATGACTTCTGATGTCCTTTCCAAAATATAGAAGTGATCCTGGGACCTCATTCAGATACAATGGAAAGAAGAACTCCATGTAACCAGAAAATATCCTTTAGGTAAAATCGAGAAAGATTATCCAAAGACATTATATCTAGAATAGAAACAAAATGTGTATATTTTTTCATCCAATCAACTATAACCCAAATCAAATTGATACCATGAGATGTCTTTGGTATTCACACAATAATGTCCATGGATACATTCTCTTATTTCCATTCTGGCACTGGAAAAGGTTGAAGCATCCCTTTCGGTAACTACCACTTTTCTTTAACCTGTTGACATGTCATACATTTCATGGTAAAATAAAAAATATCTCTTTTCATTATATCCCAAACATAATACTCCCAAATGTCCCTATACATCATAGTACTTCCAGGATGAACCGAAAATGATGAACTATGAGCTTCACACAACAATGATTTTTCAAATGAGAATCACTAGGAACACACATCATTTTTCAAAATCTCAAAACACAATCTTTATCAAGAATAAATTCTGGAAATTTACTCATTTTAAAAAATTCTAACTTTTTTATAGCTCACTGTCCTCATTATGCGTTGCAATTTTTTTTTTCTGAAAATGAATAATGCACTGAAACATAAAATAAAATAGATGTATTCCCAGCACCAACAACTTCTATACCAAAATTCATCAAATCAATAATTAAGGGATCATGTTCCAAACAAAACAGGTTTAATGATGCCTGATGTTTCTGACTCAAGGCATCCACCACTCTGTTTTCACTTCTAGGAGGGTAATTCATTGTGAAATCATAATCCTTTACCAGTTCAAGCCATCTTCTTTTCATCATGTTTAATTCCT
Organism: Viscum album; assembly: GCA_963277665.1. Taxonomy (NCBI): domain Eukaryota; kingdom Viridiplantae; phylum Streptophyta; class Magnoliopsida; order Santalales; family Viscaceae; genus Viscum; species Viscum album. The sequence continues at coordinate 407,007,773 of OY728150.1, read as the reverse complement.
TCTGAGTGAATATATACTTCAGACTTTTATGGTCAATATATATTGGACATTTTACTCCTTATAAATGATTCCTCAAAATTTTCAAAGCATTAAACCACATCCGTAAATTCCAAATCATGTGTGGGATAATTAATCTCACAGGGTTTAAGTTGTCTTGAAGCATAGGGAATTACCTTATAATTCTACATAAAAACACAACCAAATCTATTCAAATAATTATCACTATATATGAAAAACTCACCATTCTGGGATGGTAAGGCCATAACTAGAGAATTCACCAATTTCTTCTTCAGTTTCTAAAAAAACATCACATTTTTATTTCCAATCAAATTCAACCCCTTTCTGTGTTAACTTAGTTATCATGCTAGATAACCATGAAATGTTATTTACAAACTATCGGTAATAACCTACTATCCAAAGAGAACTTTGAAACTATATAAAATATGTGGGTCTTGGCCATTCATTAACCACCTTTGTTTTGGCAGGACTGACTTTTATTCCATCATTATTTACAATGTGACCTAGAAAAAAAATCTTTTGCAACCAGAAATCACACTTTCTGAATTTTCCATACCTTTTCATTTCATTTTATGTTTTTAAAACAAACCTTAAATGTTTTTCATGATCCTGTTAATTTTTTTTAAAATACCAGAATGTCATCAATAAATAGAACAAAAAACATATCCAAGAACTCATAAGAACCTTTATTCATAAGATTCATTAATAGATCAGGTTCATTAGTTATCCCAAAGGGCATAACAACAAAGTCATAATACCTATATCTAGTAAGAATAGATGTTTTCAAGATATCATCCTCCTTCAACTTCAGCTGACGGTGTCTGGAACTCAAGTCGATCTTGGAAAAAGTACTAAGCTCCCTAGAGAAGATCAAACAATTCAACGATATGAGGAAAATGATACTTGATTTTAACAATGATGTTATTCAAATCAATATAATCAATGAAAAGTCTCATGGAACCATATTTCTTTTTATTAAACAAAACAGTGGCTCTCCATGGAGAAGATCTAGGATGAATGAAGCCTTTATCAAGCAAATCCTACAATGTATTTTTCAATTCAATAATTTATATTTGAGCCATATGATATGGGGGCTTTGAAATTGTCTTAGAATTAAGAACTAAGTCAATTGTGAATTCGACTTCCCAATCACATATGATACTAGGTAACTCATTAGAAAAAACATAAAAGTATTCATTTACCACTATAACATCATTAATATTAATAGTTCCATTGTTTTTAACAATATGAGCAAGATAACTTTAATTTCCATCATTTAATTATTTCTCATTTTATTGATATGTTATCAATTGTAACAGTTCATTCTTGTATAAAAACATAATCTCTTCCTGAAAAATGACTTCTTTATCTCAAAAGTCGATCTTTGCATGATAAACAGAAAGCCAATCCATTCCCAGAATCACATAAAACTCGACTAAGCTAAATATAACAGTGTTAAAATGTAATTTCTTTCCAAAGACCACTACATAAATATTATTATATTTCATCATTACTATAATATTTCCCCATAGTGTTTTAACAACAAGTTAGGGTGTCAATTTTTGTGTGGATATTTCCAATTTACTTAAAAATTTCTCATAGGTGAAGGAATGTGTAGACCCCGTATCAAACAAAACATTAGAAAAATTTGAGTGAACAAAAAAAGTACCTGATACAACTTCATTGGATGGCCTAACAGCTACTGACGTAGTCACACAAAATATCTCACTATACATTTCTATTTGTAGTATGGCATATTTGCATCATTCAGATCTCTCACTGTGTAGGAATTTTTATAATGAACCATCTATCCACATTTTAAAAAAAATTTAGTTTTCATATCAAGATTAGTCCTTGGATCATTTTCATTACAATGTATGGCTATATGTCAAAACTTCCAACATTTAAAACACTTCCCAGTTTTGCTAACACATTACTGAGGATGCTTCTTTCCACACTTTTCAAAAACTGGAAACTGTATTTTCTTACCATCATATTTTTTTCACTGTTCATTACTAATCACTTTCCATCTATTCATATTATTCTTCTTATTTAAAAAATTCACATAATCATCCACAAAAATCATCTTTACCCTCTCAGAACATTGGACAATTTTCTAATTACTTTTGAATTCCCAGGAGGCCAACACCCTTCAATACCTTGGCTTCAGTCCTGAGTAAAAGGAGTTTATCTTTCTATCAAGATCCAGAATAATATTTGGATAATACCTTGCCACTAGGGTGAAGTTCACATCATACAAAGCCACTGAATCCTCCTCATTTTGTTTCAATTCAAGGAATTTCTTCACCATCCTAAGCCGCATCACCTTAGGAAAATATTTTTCATTGAAAAGACTTTTAAATTCATCCCACTCTATGACATAAAAATCATATCTACCCCAGATATTCCTTACCAATGACCTCCACTGATCAACTTCCCCTTCAAAAATATAAATAACAAGAGATACATTTTTATTTTCTGAACATCCCACAATATCATATATCGTTTCAAGGGCTTTGATTCGTCCCTTAGATAATATTAGGTAAGAAGATCCACTGAAAGAATGAGGCTGTTGTCTCATAAAATGTTCCACTATTGTCATGTTTTGTTATGGTACCTTTGGTTGTTCTATTGCATGGATGATAAAACAATTTATTACCTACTTTAGCATATCCATTAATGTCACAAAAATCTCAGTTCAAATACCTACCATTAAGTGCTACAGATCTAGAAGGATATCATTCTGTCAGTGCCTCTCCTCTACAGCATCCCTATTAATTCTAGGGAAAACCATTATAGACAACAATATCTTAGGTGAATCAACATGGTAATCTTTAAATCTTAAAACATTTCAAAATAATCATAGAGTAAAAATAATTTACGTTATTCTTCTAATATCATCCTAACCCCTAATTTTTTCAAATCCATCCTCTGATACCAACTATAAGTACCTGGCCTTATTACATACACAATCTTGAATTTCGTCATGCAAAAATTTTATTTTACATTGAGTATCTCTTCAAGTTTATATCATTAGAGAGTTGGGACATAATACATTCCTAATGTTACAAATTGTTACAGAGTGAATACTATAAAAACAATTTCCTTTTTTTCAAAATATAAAACATTAAAACATAAAACTTGACTCCTTAAAAATTCTTTGATGTTTATCATGTCTTCCTTATTTGTATTATACATACCTTAACCTGTGAAAATAATTTAAAACATTTTATGAGCACAAAAACTCAGTAATATGTTATAACAAGAAGGAAAGAACACATTAGCCCATGAAGACTTGTAATGTATGAAATCTCTTTCAAAAGACATACTTTTCACCTGTATATATATATATACTTACTTTATGTAACATGAAATTTAAAAAATTAATAGGAACACAAGTAGAACCATAACCGTATCTTGGGGAATTACTTACATAATCCTGTAACCCTCTCTACTACATTATAATTTGTAACCCTCACAACTACCTTACAATATGAGTAACCATCATAGTTACACTTGGAGTAACCATACAGCCAAACTCAAACATAAACATACCCAATACATTTTAGGGAGATATAGGTCCCACCATTAATCAAAAACAATTACTTAGAACAAGAACATAATCATATAATAAGAATAATTCCCTAAAAACATTATTGTGGAATTTAGTAAAATAGATTTGTAAAAGATGATTTTAAAATAAAATCCCCTTATAAATATCATACCACTAAAGTGAGACATAATATAGTGGATTGAATATGTATATAAACTATAAATAGAAATAATTAAACATAATATATGAAAAAACAATCACACAATCAATTTTTATACCACATAAATAACGGAGTAGAATGTTAACCCAAAGAATTGAAATTAGGTTAAGAATTCCCTTACTCAATCTTGTCTTACATAAAATTTGTTTAAACATCCTGTGTAATGGTTAAAAGAGTGTTATTATTATTTTAAAGAAACATTATAATGTTTATAACATATTATATGATCATTTCATAACATTATTTCACCCTTTAATTGTAAGTATTTATCTCCTTGCACTGTATTTGGGTGAGTTCTTTACATGATTTCTGAGATTGGTTCATGATGGATGTTCATGTTGATTGGAAATGAAACTCCATAATTGGACAAGATTAGTATTTATATATTTATAGTACCATAAATTATTCCATTTATCATTTTTAATTCATACATGAGGACGATTCATAAGTTAAAACATTAATGATGTTCGTTTAGATCATTTTAGTTGTTCTTTGATAATAACGACCTCATTTTGTTTTATAAATTAAAACCTTGTGTCAAAAAGTATTCCAGAACCCTGGATGAGACATAATACACATATTATAACCTAGTTCAACCATGGAAATGGTTTCATTACCATACTTTAAAGAATTAACGTAAATTGTAATTTTATCATCCATGATGTCAGTAATTGGACACATCACAAACAATATTTTTATTCCTGGAATAAGTAGGAGAGGAGAATAATAATGATGATGAATTTTACGTGAACATGAGAGAATCCAGGATATATAAGACTCTATAATTCATTTCTCTTGGTTATGAAGAGGTGAGTAACTAAGAAGAAAATAAATGAATAATAAAATAAAATAAAACTTTGATAATTTTTTTCACGAAAATTCGTCATTCTAACGACGTCTCTTAAAATATAATAAAAATAGTTTGATTAGAGAAAGGGGCTATATCATCACACATACATAATATGGAACATAAGGGGGATATATAATTAGATATCCCTACACAATCCAAAGTTAAATGATGATATAAACATAAAATGAAATAAAATAACGAAAATAAAAGAGGATGTTTACCTCTTGATCTCTTATCCATGAGATCATTCTTAAGGGATTTGGTTTGGTATTTTGGTGAGACCAGTAGATTTAAAAAGTGGGTAGGGGCCTTGGGAGATGTATTGGGAAGAACATAGGAAATTCCCAAGGCTTGAGAGGTGTGGGAAGAAGAGGGGAGTGAGGGTTGTATTTATATTGGTGGAGAGGGGGCATTTTTCATTATTTTAATCATTATTATAATATTTTGGACCAAGATTATGAATAGTCTTAGATCATGTGACCCAAAATAGTAATAATGGAATGTGAGTTCGAACCCAGTGTTATTTAATTAATTAGGATGTCACAAATAGTATATTTTATTGATAATTTGATTACATGGTATTTTATCATATTTCACAATTCATCGAAAATTCAAGAATTTCACCAAAATCCCAAAAATTAAACCTAGATTTTATTGAAATGTATAATTTAAAAATGAAGTCCATTTTTGGAGAATAGTTTTCTAAAAATTATTAATTTAATTTTTAATTAAAATCAAACATATTTCAAAAATATAAAATTCTACTTCTATAACTACGTATATATCACAAAGAAAAATAAACCAAGATGTTTTTATCATTAATCCATATGAAAATAAAATAATAATAATATTTACAATTCATTAGGGCCACATTACTATTCGTAAGGGTCAGTTACTATTCACTAAAAAACTAGTTGGTTCTAATAGGCTCTAAATAACATACAGAACACATATACAGATGGAATTTTTTTCAAATTCAAAACATAGAAGTGGAAAAATTATGTTTTATAGTCTAGTTAGAAATATCTACATAAAAAAACTTCCAAGAATTTTTATTTATTTTTCGAAAAACATAGGGTATTATATTTTGACTCGATGTAAGGGTTTCATCTCCGAACATCTTTCTTTGAGAAAAATGTTTTTATGCACCTAATTTATTTAAAAATGTGTATATAAGAAAACTTTACATATTAGATCATTAAGTATTACAACCTCAAAATCCATTTACTTCATTTGTAGGTATTATTTTTTCAAATGTTACAAAAGTGGTGATGGTTTTTTTCTTCAGTCTCATTGTTTTCAAGATTTATTATGATTGTTTTTTTATCATTGAAATCTATTTTATAATTGTATAATAAAAATATTTAATTTTATTATTATCTACTTATTTATCAAATTTCTATTTTATTATGACATTATGAATTCTTTGGTACGTGAAATAATTGATAAAACATTTTTTTAAAAAATTGACTTCATTTCTCTCTTATATGAAAAATACATTTTTTGATATCCATATTTTCTAAAAAAATTAAATAATATTTTAACAATTTGAAAATTGAAATATTAAATACATGTTTAAAATGTTTTAATTTTCAAGAAAAAAGAAATAAATATTCTAATCCTTTTCTAAATGTGGTAATTTTTAAACTTTTTACAACATTTGGAAATTATTGTTTTTTTCTTTTACCACATGTACATAATTACCCTCCCTCATTAACACTAAATTATATAAATATTACATATTATTTTTTCATATTACTTTTTAAATAAATATTTTTTATATCATTTATTGAAAATTTTTTATTTTGAATTAGTTATTTCAATGTGGACATGGTATTTTACATAAACAATATTCTATGTATTCTTTTGATGACATTTTCCTCAATGAAAATATCATTTGATGTTATAGGATGGTTTTAAATTTTGTATATAAATTTCAAAAATATATACCATGATTATTATACATTTATTTTATGGTTTAATACATGGATTATAATCTCCTAGAAAATTACTTTATTATTAATTTTCCATTGATTATGATATATGACCGAATTATACATCCCATTTTCTTCTCATGGGAAATTATTATGTTTATACCTATCATTTGTTTGCCATTTTCTAGTATATAGAATCTTTAAAATTTCATTACGGTAATACCATATAGTTCTTTAATTCATTGTTTGAAAATTTATTCACATGTAGTTTAATGTATGGAATTTGTGAGTAACCCTAAACCATTATGGGACTTTGTCCACCATGTGATATTTTCAATGATATTTTTCTTGACACAAACTTTTATCATGTTATATGTTTCATCCAAATTACTTATGTGTCCATGATCAAATTAAGATATGTTCTTTTTTTATGCTCCTTTCTAATTATTATTCATCCTTCCATTTTATGATATCATGTTATACTTTTTATTCACAAGTTATGATTTCTTATGATATATTTCCAATTACTGGTATTGCCCTCTCTCCCCTTTTGTCTTTGAATTTCCCATGTTATCCCAAAGAGTTTTAGCAACTAGAAATCTTTTAGGATCTAATTATTTTGAATAAAATAAATAATTTTTTTTCTTCTCCATTTGATTTATTATGATCTAATTTACCCAAATACACTAGACCTCATGATATTTGGGTTGTAATTATTGGATGTTTTTGTTGAAAATTTTGGAATAATTGGGCCTCTATAATGTTTTGATATTTTTATATTTGGAAATCATTTTATATTTACACTCAATCCCATGTTTTAAAATTATTCATATTTTCATACATTTCTATGATCAATAGTTACCACTTTAGGATGTGAAAAAAATTATCCAAAATAAACTCTAATGTAAATGTATTAAATTATAGAATGGTATAGATATTATCTATATGATTTAATTGTATATATGGTACATATAATCTAAAATAAATAATTTATTTACACATTATAATCTAGATATTCGGAGCTGTAATATATTTAAAATTTGAGATTAAAACAAATCAATTTTATCAAGATGAAGTACTATATTTCAAAAGACTTGGATATGGGGGAAGCTATATGTACCATACATTGAAGAAAGTAAAAAAATGCATGATGAAGATAAGTACAGAGTAAAAATATATGTATCTTATGAATAATGATGATAAGAATCATTGGATAGTAATAATTTTATTTATGAAAAAATGAATATAATTTAATGTGGATATAAAGTTTAATATATAGATATTTTATATGAAGTTGAAAAATAATAAAATATAAAATGTATAAAATTCCCTAAATAATTAATATTTATAAGAAATACATAATATATTTAATTGATATATATTAAAACTATGTTTACAAAATTTAATAAAACATAAATATATATTATTTTTTTCATCATATCCAAATGTATAAAAATTTACTTTCGGAAATTCAATAATTTAGATATATAACATTTTTCAATTTCAATATGAAAGATATTCCACTGAATTTCCTAACAAGGGATTTATTTCTCTTCAAATTAAATTTGTATATTTCTTTTATCTTAAAATAATTTCAAACATTATCAATGAATATATAAAAAATTTTCATATTCTTCAGTATGCATAAAATAAGCATTTTCCTCCTTTTTTAAAACATTAAATATGAAATATAATTTTATCAATATGAAAAATAATACATTTCACAAAAAACCTATGTTTTTAACATAAAATTATTTCATTCATCTTCAAAATATTAAAAACCCTAAGTGTAAATTTAAAAATAAAAACCAAAATAAAAATACATTAAATTTATAAAAGGTATTATACATTAAATAAAAAATTAACAAAATAATTATATAATTATTGTAATAACATCCGGAATGAAAAATCATTTCTACATTATAGAAATTATTTCAAAAATAAATATTCACATATGAATACTAATAATATCAAAAGGTATTTTAATTATTTCATAAAATTAACGACAATATATATATATATATAATTAAAAAATTAAAAAATTATAATTCCAATTAATTTTTTTTACCTCATAATTATTACAAAAATAGATATATTATCAAATATAGAATCAGTAGTCTCAAAATTCATATATTCTACTATAAATATCCACATCATAAAATATTTTACTTTATTTTTAAAAATATCCTCAATATTTATACTCATTTTATATCATTGTATAATTATCTTTACTTACGTATTATACATGGGATATCATGGGAATGCATTCATAAACCTTAATCTATTTAATAGAGATGTTAATATTGTCCCATAATATATAAACCCAATTCCTTTTGCGTTAAAGTTTCAAACTAATATTGGTTTCTATTGTGTTATTTCAACATGTCTTTTATTTTAATGAATTTCTAGTGCCAAAAAATTTAATTTTATGAATGGATAACTCAAATATAAACAGAGTGTGTTATAGTTTAGAGCATGAATCACGGTCATGATATATTTTTATTTCTAAAATTATTATATAGTATTGATCAGTGATTTTCACTTGTTTTCATCTTAGAATGCTTTGGGTTCAGAGTCCATATTTATTGGATATTTTTCCCTTGTTTGGATTAATCATCTTGTTCATATGCCATTTTTGTATATATATATATATAGTTTTGGAATTTTTTGTGTCTTTGGTCATTATTATTTATGTATTTTTATTCATATAGTAATTTTATCCCTAAAATCAATTATTTATTGATAACTAGGAATATATAGTGTAAAACTATGTTATAGTTGGGACATCCATTTATTCCTATGGTCCTGATGAATTTCAAGATTCATATTCCTTTTTTTATTTTAGTTCTCCAAATGGGAAACCATCCCCAGTAGGCATTACTCAACACATAGTGATTATGGTATCCTTTAGTGGTCAAGAGGTGTGCCATTAGTGTTGGGATAAATCACCATGGCATTATTATGGATATCAAGTCACTGCCATTAAAAAATGGTATCAAAAGACACTATGAGTGATCTTAGGTATAGGAAATGAGAGTTTCCTTTAGTTAGTTACATAAAAACTCGTGAATTATCCCATAAATAATCCTATAATTCACAATTATGGAATAATATTGATTTCCCTAGGGTATTATAGGATTATGTTTTTCCTTTACTTATTTTTTCAATCAAATGAATCCATAGATATTTGGTCTCACACACCATATTATGAATCATTATAGAAACCACTTATAGATTTTATATCATCATGCAAGATTATTTTTTGTATTATTACATTATATATATGATCAATTTGGGATTTAAATAAACCAAAAATATAAATTTGAATATAATTCTTAAATAAAGAATATTTATGATTAAAAAAAATATGAAATTTTTTTCACTTTTTTAGAAGAAAACACTATTTTTAATTCTATTTAGAAAATATTTTTATTAATATTACTTTCATATATCATCTATTATTATTTTTAGAAACATTTACATGTGATTTTAAATAATTATTAACGAGTTCCCGATTAAATTAAATTTTTGATGGAAATTATATTGACAAAAATTATTTTAATAAACAAATAATGAAATGGGGGGTAGAAAATTGAGGATTATAATTAGTAATATATATTCAATTATCATCCAAGAGGTTATAAAAAATATGTTAAATTGGCGTTGTTATAAAATTTAATGTGTAGTATATCTCCATTATTGCCGTTACTTACTATGTAAGATGGAGTAGAAAATCATGATCTGCTTGCTTGACATGAAGTTGACCCTCATATTTTTAAGGTGATATCCTAACTATTTCAAGAAATTAGTCATGTAGTTCCTCAAAAAGAAACAATGAATTCACATATCATCAATTATTTTAGTTTTATCATCCCTTGGACTTCTAGGTTGATGTAACTAAATGAGAATATAAATAGTGATTTATTCATGCCTGTATAATCACATGGTTTATTACATGGAAAATTTTAAATGAATTTGAGTGTTAAACTTTTGGAAGGATAAAATCATTATTGAGTATTTGGAACAATATTATGAAGGCTGAAATGATTAAAATTTATTATTTTATACATTTAATAAGTGATAAAATGTATCTAATAGGATATGTGTGTGTCCTATGGATTCAACACCCAATATTTATATTCTAAAAAGGTACAACATAGGGTGCGTAATTGGAGTATGGTTAGTGAAAACCATGTGGCCCAATTTTCAAAGGTGTAAGGGATGGGGAATCCCTAGGATGGGTAAAGAAACATTTAATAATAGAATCCTATGATTACAATACATAGATATTACATCAATTTTCAAATATATTTATTACTTTACATAAACAGACAACTGAGGAAAATAATATATTAGTGCATTTTTGAAACATAGAAACATGAAAATTGGTTAATAAGTGAGCCACACTATTTCCCACTATGTTCTTCATAAATATAAGCCTTCTTAAAAAATAATATATTATTAATTTTTTCATTACTTAAGAAATGAATCATCAGAAAGGGGATGTTCAAATTCTATATATTGTTATGAAAGTGAGATGTGTGACCATATAATGAAACTAATGATATGGGAACATCATAATACCATTTGAAAAACCTACCCTACATATCAATGATCATAAAAATGAGTCATGGAATAAATATTAGAAATTCATAAGACATGAACCAAAGGATGTTAATGAAAATGAGCTATCAGGGCATTATATTGAAAAAATAGAGTTTTTCACCTATACCAAAGTATTCAAAATAATTTCCTTATTAGCTAAGTATCTCTACCAATACTATCATATTGGAAATGGTTAACCATCAAAACCAAAAATGTTGTAATGGTGCACCCATAATACCATTTTAGGGGGGAAATACCCAATAGAACTGATCTTTTACAACTTTATAAATCATTACCCAATGCATTGTTGGGAGATAAAGGCCCCACAAGTCAAATATTGAAAACTATATTTATCTATTCCAAAAAATAAAAACATTTATTGATATCAGAACATAGGAAGAGAAATTCATATACTAAAAATTTTATTATATCATCACCTATGGATAAGAGGGATGTTTTATAATCATTTTATTATAGAATAACCCATGGAAAGAAGCAATTTTCCAAAGTATTTCCACATGGTAAAACACATGGATGAGAAATTTTTTTAATAAACATGATGATATCATAATCATAATTCATTCAAAGAAAGAATATTAATTGGATAATTGGATCACATAAATTTTAAGGTAGTGGTAAATTAGAAATATTTAATCACAGATGGAAAATTATTTTTATCGATCATTATAATAATTTCATGACTGAAATATGCTTTCTACATTGAAAAAAATATTTTACAATGTCTAAAACGTTTAGAAGAATTATATTATAATATAAAATTTAAAACATATAATGTAATATCCATAGAAATAATTGTTCATGATTTCAAATATTTAAATTCCTATCATACATGTTAAAACGAATATTACATTCACATTTTCGATAAAATCCAAATATTTATTGTCTGGAAGACAAAATGAAAATTCCATTCGAAAAAAATAAAAATTAAAACATGGGTAAAATTTATTGAAACAAAATAATTTAAATAGTAATAAAACGTTTTTGAAAATATAACTAAAAAATTAGATTTATAATAAATCATATTTTCTACTAAATAGAGAAATAATGTAATATTTTCAACAAAAAATTAATTATTTTATATAAAACGATTATAAAAATTGTACCATTACTTAAAGATGACATGAAAAAAGAATAAAAATTATTCATGAGAATTCATGAATAATATATTATGGGATTTTGATAATGGAGACTAAATCATAATCATTATTGATAAATGAAAAGATTTTAACATCAAAACCTTAAAACATTGGTTAACTTGATTCATAATCCCAATGAATGGGTAAAATAAAGTGAAAAATAAAAAAATCATGAGGAAAAAATAAATTAATGATATTTCATGGTATATGAGATGTATAAATTCCTCTTAATGTTATATTGGTGCATAACATAACATAGATCTGAAGGAAAGAAAATTGAGACAAAAATACCATACCTTATGTATTGATATTCAGCATAATAACTCAGACATCAATTAGAATAAATATAAGATTAAAATAAATATATTATAGAACAATATTCATATAAATAATATCATATGTAATTTCTTATGACAATTTATTATCCATTTATTAACAAATCTATGTCAATGTCACATTTAGGCCAATAATTGCTCTATTTTTCAAGTATGTTTTGACTTTTTTGGGAATGTTATATTAATTATGGTTCCATCATCTATTTTTTTTAACCATGATATAAATATCACATATTTCCATTATATATGTTTTTATATTAATCTAGAAAATTCTATACACTATTCATGGTGAGGATATGTCCTATGTATGCATTAACAATGATTCTATTTTTTATAAGATTAAAAGAGGGGAAATTAAATGATATATATTATCATTAAAGATTCATATTGATTTAATATATATAAAATATTTTTGTTAATACCTTCCTTAATACATTCAATGTAAACTGTGAATGAATCAAATCGCTTCTTGATGTCGCAGTCCTCCGTACAAACAAGCGATGTTATCATATTCCACAAAATGGAATGAATGGTGATATGTGTGATATAATTGTTTCAAAATAATAATAATATCATACATACCATATATAAGTAATAAATATATCACTATTTACAACTGTTATAGGATTTAATTGAAAAAATTAATGACATCGGTTCATGAGACAATAGTCTGCCTTACACAAAAACGCTGATTCTATATCCCATTTGTTGGAAGTGGATTTTATTATAGGCCAAGCCCTAAACATGGAAAAATCCAAGTCTATGTTATATAATATGGCTATTGTATCATCCTAGTAAAATATTAATTTATGTATGTGGGTAATTAAAAAGAAAAATAGTCAAGTTGATGAATGATACAACTTCATTGGGTATCCTTCTTAGGATTTCACCAAAAGCCTCTCTAAGATGATTTTTTATCAGAAATAATGATTTAATTTGGATGAAGAGTAATATAAAATTTTATTTGCTAAGTTATATTTCAAACCAAACTTCTTTGAGGTGTTAATTGAATAGAATAGTGGGTCTTCTTTTATACATGAAGAATAAGACATTGTTGATATTTTTGAAAATAATTGTGTGCATCCATGTTTTTTATATGTCACAGGGGTCCAAAATGGGCTGTTATCAAACCCTATAGGTAGAAAAGGTATATATATATATAATCATTTATATACAAGTTTATTGATATTTTTTATACTTATCATTTTATTATAACCCCTTATTAAACTAATTTTTACCCTAACAATGTTAAATAGTTTTTACTGCATTTACTATTCATTTTGATAACAAATTAGAAGAAATTAATTGATAATATAAATTAAAATGATTAAAAATATGAATCCATTTTTCAAAATTTCTATAAAATAAGTGTGAAATATAAAATTAAGAATAATCACACATATGCCATTGGAAATATGGGATTTAAAGGGAACTACTTCAAAATTTTGAAATAATTCTATATCCAACTTCCATTTGAAATTGATCTAAATGAAAATTATTTTATTAATGGATGATTAATTTAACTAATTTTACATTATACCCAATATAATATATAATTAAACTATATAAAAAATTGAAATTAAAAAAATCAACTAAAACTCTGTATCATTGACTATTCAAAAAAATGATCCTTTTAAGGAAAACCCCAAAATTTTACCCTAGAATAAATTGGACATGATGTAGTTACCAATGATTTTATTTATCAAAATAATATTCTAAATTTTTCAAAAATTAATTTTAATCTAGTTCAAAAAATGAAAAAAAATCATATTTTGAGAAATTATAATTTTTAAAGAAGTTAAATAATTTTCCAGAAAATGAATTTTTTGTCAATATGAAATCAATATATAAACCAATTTTTATTAAAGCATTAAATATAGTTATTAATATAAATATTTATTATTTTATTTTATATTTTATAATCATTGTGTATAAATAACAATATTAATAACATATCATGGGTTTTTTAAAACATAATGTCATGTGTAATGCAAGATAAACTGGTGTTGTCTATAGGGAATGAAAATTTTGTTTTCGCACATAAAATAAGATTAATCTGTAGTTGTGTGTAATGAAATATATCAAATAAATTTAATTTAGTCGAAAATAAATACATCTTTAGAAATCAATGTATTATAATCTTCCCCCCAAAAAATGAAATTTTTCATCAAAATTCATCATTCTGATGCAGAAAAATATATACATTTATTATTTATCATGTCCTCAATGTATCATGTATCTTAATCAATCTAATAGTTTTCCCACATGACATTTACACATTGAGTAGTCTTGTTTCTTATAATATTCTCTGTATGTTCTAGAATCTCCTCTAGTTTTTCCTCGTAAGAAGGATCTTGCTTAACTGTTATGAATTCTTATTTTATAAAATGTGAAGGGTTAGGTATGTACTTCCATAGGAGAGATCCATAGAGAACATCATTGAATTTAGACATGTTTTTTTTTGGATTACAATGTGATTGGATATTATATCGATATGATCATGAATTTTAATGGGTCATTTATACCTAGTGATTTGTTTCCCATTATTAAAAAATCTAATAACCTTCTTCAATAATGTAATAAATAGAAAAACTTTGTAACCAACATAAAATTATATTTAATGCCAATGATAATCAAAAAACCGATTCTATAAATCTTGAGGTACGTTGATTTGTTGTTGAATGGCTCCAACCATCTCTTCCATTTCTTTAACAATCTTTGGCTCACTTCAGAATTAACATAGTTAGTGGATTAGATATCCATTAAAAATTATCCAAAAACCATAGAAAAAATACCTATAAAATAAGAAATAAAAAAATCATTATCCCCATTTTTGTAACGCCCTGACCCCAGCTACCCGTCGTCGGTGCATTACTTCGTAACATTGGCATGATCACAAAAGATCAAGTCTCGAATGACCGATTAGTTTAGTAGCCTTGGAAACACTAGATACATTCATAAACGTTACATTACATCATAAAGTGAAAATGTATAATAACAAAGTCTCCATAGACCACACTAATATCCTCTTTTGACAATACCTGCAGGTCATTCATAAAATACTTCTTCACATCCTGGAAAATATTAAAACAATAAAATGGGTGAGCTCAGATGCTCAGTAAGGATAACAATATTGTGGAAGCTTTCATAAATAAACATTAATATTTAAGGCAATGTATAACTAAAAAAAATCCTTTTCAACATGAACTTCAACATAATATGGCAAAAGTAAAATGAGATAATGCCATTTACTTATTCACATGGATATTCTACTGGTCGAATAATCACATGCAATATCAATAACCACTTTCATAATGATGGAATGCATAATGCCAGACTATCATAACCTCGTAGCCAAAGCCTCGTGCCAAGACCACAAATAAGATTTTGTCAAGGCCTCGTGCCAAGACACTAGTTTGTCTCATGAGACCTACCGATGCATCGAGGAGCTATAACGGGATCCATCCGTCAGTTATTAAGTCCAATGCATTCCTCATATGAATAGTTCTAAACATATCATAAATCATAACATAATCGTATCACATAAAACATGCATAAAGGAAACATAACATTTCCACATTTCAATCACAAGATATCAATACAACACGTTGATATAAAAAACTCTTTAAAAACCATTTTCAATACCAAAATAAAAGAAAGTTAAAACTTTGTATTTATTTTTCATTAAAAAAAAGATGGCTTGTAGAGGAAGCTGAATCTCAAATAATGGTCACGGAGACGGAGAAGACATTGTCGCCGCATATGTACGGAAAGAAAAACATTCCCTTTTTGTTGTTTAGTAAAACGATTCGTATAAAAATATTCCTTTTGAATAAACTTAAAAGTCAAAGGGGTTTATACACCGTATAAAAGAAAGTTGTGTATAAAACCAAATATGCCTCAATGAAAGGAGATTGAGACGAAGTCCTTAAAAAGATCATTTTTAAAATAAAATTGATCTATTATGCGTATTCACTATAGGTACACATAAAGAAAGTAAAAATACAAAATAGTACATAATAACATCATGACATAATTTGAAAGTAGGAGATTAACCCAAAGAATGGAAGTTGGGTTAAGAAGTTCCCATACCTTGCGTCCTGTCCTGACTCGACTGTTCTTTAACCTCCTGAAAAATAAACTAGAGTTAATTCCTATTTACTTAAGAACCTTTTTCATGTTCATTATTCCTTTTATATCCCTTATTACTATGTTATGAACATTATGTAATCATTTAAGTTTGTAACGGTCATTTTTTCGATCTTAGGTACTTGAGTAAAAAATAACATTCTTATAATTACAAGTTGTACATGTGGTGATATATCCATTATATACAGAATTATATTTATGATATAGATATCATATATCTCATATATATCCAGTATATTCATGCATTTATAATATTCCATAACGTTTAGAGGTAAGAAATGAAATGCACCGTTCATGGAGACGGTAAGCCGTACGTACGCATGAACGCTACTTTCATTTCTATTTCGTATTTAATGGAATGAAATCATAATTATATAAAGGTATAATATAGTTCCAGTATAATATCATATATAATATCATTTACTCCATCCTTTATACATCCCACATATGGCATTAATGATTCACATCACTTTGAGGGGGCGGTAGTACGCACTTCCTAAAATGAAATTATCGCGTTTACCCATAATAGAAATCATAATGTATTCCATAAATGAGAAATACAGAAGCATAAGTAAAACATAAACATATTATATATCCTATATAAATATAGTGACATCTTAATGTCCACCTTTGAAGGTGTTATATGAGTGTTGAACAATCATCGTTTCGTGAGGCAAAAATTCGCCATCCACAGAAACAGTATGTTCCTTAACCATTAGATGTAGGTGTGTGTAAGTGTAGCTCGAATAACTCTATAAAAACATACTAGTATATTGAGGATACTGGTTTTGTTACAAAAGAAATTAATAAAAAGTGTTTTGGGGGTTGGAGAAGAAAAATAAAACAAAACAACATTAGAGAAGACATTACCTTAAAATCGGGTAACTCTTTTTGATTTGATCCAAAGGCTTCCTTGGGAAGGGTTCTGCCCAAAGTGATGATTCTAGGAGTAAGAGGAAGAAGTTAGGAGAGTATTTGGGTAGAGGTTGGCCGATCCAAATGGCCTGAAAGTGTGAATGAGGTGGTAGAGGTGGGGGCCTTTTATAAGGGGAGAGAAGGGGCACTCTTGGAAAGTAAAGAAAAGTCACTTTATTATAAAATGAGTTTCGGATTTTAGAGGTCCCACACTTATATAATTCG
This sequence comes from Viscum album, assembly GCA_963277665.1. Taxonomy (NCBI): domain Eukaryota; kingdom Viridiplantae; phylum Streptophyta; class Magnoliopsida; order Santalales; family Viscaceae; genus Viscum; species Viscum album. Next base: position 406,989,812 of record OY728150.1, on the reverse strand, counting down.
AGGATAAGGTGATAAGGGTTCGAAATCTACTCATGCAATAGGTTTTTGACAAGTTTAAGCCTTGGATTTAACATTATCTTTTTATTTTATTTAAATCGTTAAATATTGAGGTCATCGCTGCATCATAATGATGTCATAAATAATTTAATTTATTTAATGGCTAAAAATTATAAAAAAACACTATGATGTAGGAAATCTTTTTATCTTTCCAATTAATATTTATAGTAAAAAATATGACTTGTATAACCCCATATAAATATTGTTTTAGTAAAACATTTCATGTTTGTGTCATTTTTTACTTTAACATTAAATAAAAGGCATTTATGTCATTTTCTAACTAAAGTGGCTCCATGGGGTCCCCAAGCTGACCCTTGGATTTTCATGGTCTGCCATGGCACATACAATGAGGGTAGGACATGTGTCAAGCTCATCTCATATTATTAAAACATTATTTTTACCTTAAACTACACTAATTACCTCTAATCGCGACTAAGAACTTAAAAGTTACTATTCACCAAAAATTATTTTAATCTCATTGAACCACATTTTACTTCTTAATGACAACCATGTATGTAGGATTTTTGAAAATAAAATCACAGAAGTGGTTATATTTCATTTAAACAAAAAATCAGTTATTTAACTACCACTTAGTGGTTTCACGATTCATCAAAAATTGATGTTTTTCAGAACAATGCCAAAAATTCACACTAAGCTATATTTGATATTACGATTTCAAAAATGATTTCTATTTTACAAAATTCCAAACATATAAGTTGCATTAATTAATTTTATAATTAATTCCCGCTGTCACAACAAATAGCGTGTTTTTAAGAAACAATTTATATCAAAAGATTGACAATTGTTCATGCCCAATTTCAATGTTAAATTAATTCTAATGACCACCATTGGATAAAATAGTAAAAATATATTCTAATTATACTTTAAAACCACTAAATAGTATAATTTATCACTATAAATTATTTTGATTAAAAAAGTTGTTTTTAAGTATTTTTCACTATTCAAAAAAATTGGTAGTTATCAGAAAGTTACAAAAAATTCAACTTAGGATAAATTTGATATTACGAATACAAAAATGAAGTCCATTTTGAAATATAAAATTTCTATAATTTTAAAAAGTGGTTATTACTATTCATAATGGCTACTTTGATTAGTCGCGGTGTGTTAGAACTCAAACTTGCGTAAAATGCAAGCTATTGAAAGAGAGGCGTATCGTGGAAGCTCAGGGTGTTACATTCTTCCCTCCTTCAATAAATTGCGTCCTTGCAATTTGAAAATTTTCTTTGAAAATAAAAGGTTGAAAATAGAAAATACCTTTGTGGAAAACCCACATCGGAAATAAGGTTAATAAAATTTACCCTTAATAATAGGGAAAGGGAAATGAAAAAGTCACCACCAAATTATGATCTCGATAAGGAGAACATTGGTGGCAATTAGAGACATATAATTGGAGGAAAAATGTAAATATTTGTAGGGAGTGATTGAGGTCATCAATCACAAACAAGTGTCAAATTGAGGGCCTCAAAGCCTTCAATCTATGTTGATTTAAAACATCATCAGTTCAACAAGACATAAGGTATTAGGATAACACATTTTTTAGTTTTAATATCCCTTTAATAAAGTTTAAGAATTAATTTATTCATAGAATAAGATATAGGTATATATATATATTTATTCTTTACAAGTAGAGTTTCAACCTTCAACTAATTTCTACCACAAACTCATCTTTCACTCAAAAAGATAATAGAACTCAAAAATAATATATTTATCCTAACCGTACAAGGTTCAAATATTAGAACATACCATTTAGATTAGCAAAACTATTTTTTATTAACCAGGGACTTCCTGTAGGCTAGTGGTAGGTAATAAAGACCTATCACACTATGGTTGTGGGTACGATTCCTGCAACTTTGACCGACGCGACGGGTTATGCCCCACCCAGCAGGTTTTCCTTTTCCTAAAACTATAGTATTATAATATTCCAAAAATAATCTTCAGAAATGCTTTAACCTTAAACGATACTATCCATGGTTCAACATAATCCATTACAACCTTAATAGTTATCCAAAATACCTCCGTCCAGACATTCTCTAAAAGGTCTCTAAATTCCAAAATCAATTGTAACATCATATTCCCCAATCAAAGAAAAGTTTCTATTATTATCACATACTAAAAATATGATTACCTTAATCATATTAAAACCTTAATGAAATCAAAAAGTACTGCAGTAAAATCCTTTTATATATCACATTATTCTTATAACCAGAATATAATCCTTGAGTCTAAAAGCACCAATACATTAATTATTCCTCTTCAACAGTAGTCACAGCATAAGATTTTCCTTGATCCCTTGGCCTTTTCTGAGGTATGTTTCCCTGACGCTTAGGACATTCATTTTCATAATGACCCATTTCCCTATAATTGTAGCATTCAAAATTGATAGCCTCTTTCTTTCCCTTACAATCACACACCTGGTGACCTTTTTCTCCACATTTATAAAAAACTCCCATTCCTTTTAGGCAAGTACCAAGGTGATTCTTCCCACAATTATCACATAATGGAAAATCCTTCTTTCCCCTTTTCCCTTTATCTGTCTCTTGTTCCACCGTTCTCTTCTTCTCTTGCTTTACTTTGTTGTCATAAGACTTAGATAATTCCTTTTCTGTCTTGATAGCACATGAGACAATATCTTCGTATGTTGAGAAAGATTTTGATACTAAATCTTTATGGAGAAATGGTTTTAACCCATCAAAGAAACGATCAATCTTACCTCTTGGGATACGTATATAATCTGCATCATGCCTCTCTAACCTTGTAAAGTTGGACTCATACTTTGCGACATTCTTATCCTCCTTTTGTCTCAAACTCAAAAATTGTCTTTCCATATCTGCTCGATGGTCATGAGGAAAGTATTTTTCTAAGAAAAGCTATTTTAACTCCCTCCATTCCATCTTTGATACATCATCATCTTCCTTTGTGTTTTGAATCAGCGACCACCACTGATCGGAATCTCCAGTGAGGCGGTAAACTGCCATGACAACCTTCTCCCTTTCGTTACTCCCCAAGGCATGGAATATTTTTTCTAAGGAGTTTATCCGTTGCTCAGCTAGTAACGGATTGGTACCCCCATTAAATGTTGGTGGTTTTTGCCTCATGAAGCGGTCTAACATTGATCCTCTACGTTGCGGATCAGGGTGCTCCAAACGAGTAAGGTTATTATTCATAACCTGAGCGAGTTGTCCCAGTATGGTAATAAGTTGATCAGCACCAGTTGTATCTCAAGATCCACAATAATTTTCTTGAGCAGGAGGGCAATCCCTACACGGAGTGCGTGCATTGATATGGTTTCCATTCCTTCCACTAGGTGCCATTTATAAACAATGGCATAAACTAGATTAGTTTATGAATCAAAATACATAATTCCTAACTTGTAAAACACTTAACACTAATTGAACTATTTATGGATATAATCCATAATCATAAAAAAAATTTCTTTGAGGAAGTATATACTCATAACCCTTCATAGTGTTTTGTATTGAAAATGTGAGTTATCCTAAGCATATCCCCGGGAGTGTCGTAACCAAGAGTGCAGCAAGGCCCGTTGTCATGCACCAGTTCCCGTTCGAGTCTAGCTCAAAGTGGTGTTTTCAAGTTTTACCCCTAGGTACATCTGTGCCAGAGCCGCCTCTACCTTCTCGTATCCAGACAGGGATGTATTGCTCGGGAAACTCACAAAATCTCTATAATACCAAAATTATAGGAAGTTCTTCTATACTAATCCTCAACGTCTATCTTCTGGCTATGTGCTCTAATCAGAGTTTATCTAAATCTAGCTTCCAAGGTTAGTACTAAACTGCCTCTGATACCAACTGTAACGCCCCGACCCTAGCTACCCGGAGTCGGTGCATTACTTAGTAACATTGGCATGATCACAAAAGATCAAGTCTCGAAAGACCGATTAGTTTAGTAGCCTTGGAAACACTAGATACATTCATAAATGTTACATTACATCATAAAGTGAAAAACTACAATAACAAAGTCTCCATAGACCAGACTCATATCCTCTTCTGACAATCCCTGCAGGTCATTCATAAAATACTTCTTCACATCCTGAAAAATATTAAAACATTGAAAGGGGTGAGCTCAGATGCTCAGTAAGGATAACAATTTTGCGGAATCTTTCATAAATAAACATTAAAATTTAAGGCAATGTATAACTAAAACAAAAGCCTTTTAAACATGAACTTCAACATAATATGGAAAAAGTAAAATGAGATAATGCCATTTACTTATTCACATGGATATTCTACTGGTCGAATAATCACATGCAATATCAATAACCACTTTTATAATGATGGAATGCATAATGCCAGACTATCATAACCATGTAGCCAAGGCCTCGTGCCAAGACCACAAATAAGATTTTGTCAAGGCTTCGTGCCAACACACTAGTTTGTCTCATGAGACCTACCTATGCATCGAGGAGCTATAGCAGGATCCACCAGTCACTTATTAAGTCCAATGCATTCCTCATATGAATAGTTTTAACCATATCATAAACCATAACATAATCGTATCACATAAAACATGTATAAAGGAAACATAAAATTTCCACATTTCAATCACAAGATATCAATACAACACGTTGATATAAAAAACTCTTTAAAAACCATTTTCAATACCAAAATAAAAGAAAGTTAAAACATTGTATTTATTTTTACATAAAAAAAGATGGCTTGTAGAGGAAGCTGAATCTCAAATAATGGTCACGGCGACGGAGAAGTCATTGTCGCCGCATATGTACGGAAAGAAAAACGTTCCCTTTTTGTCGTTTAGTAAAACGATTCGTATAAAAATATTCCTTTTGAATAAACTTAAAAGTCAAAGGGGTTTATACACCGTATAAAAGAAAGTTGTGTATAAAACCAAATATGCCTCAATGAAAGGAGATTGAGATGAAGTCCTTAAAAAGATAATTTTTAAAATAAAATTGATCTATTATGTGTATTCACTATAGGTACACATAAAGAAAGTAAAAATACAAAATAGGACATAATAACATCATGACATAATTTGAAAGTAGGATATTAACTCAAAGAATGGATGTTGGGTTAAGAAGTTCCCCTACCTTGCGTCCTGTCCTGACTCGACCGTTATTTAACCTCCTGAAAAATAAACTAGAGTTAATTCCTATTTACTTAAGAACCTTTTTCATGTTCATTATTCCTTTTATATCCCTTATTACTATGTTACGAACATTATGTAATCATTTAAGTTTGTAACGGTCATTTTGTCGATCTTAGGTACTTGAGTCAAAAATAACATTCTTATAATTACAAGTTGTTCATGTGGTGATATATCCATTATATACAGAATTATATTTATGATATAGATATCATATATCTCATATATATCCAGTATATTCATGCATTTATAATATTCCATAACATTTAGAGGTACGAAATGAAATGCACCGTTCATGGAGACGGTAAGCCGTACGTACGCATGAACGCTACTTTCATTTCTATTTCGTATTTAATGGAATGAAATCATAATTATATAAAGGTATAATATAGTTCCAGTATAATATCATATATAATATCATTTACTCCATCCTTTATACATCCCACATATGGCATTAACGATTCACATCACTTTGAGGGGGCGGTAGTCCGCACTTCCTAAAATGAAATTATCGCGTTTACCCATAATGGAAATCATAATGTATTCCATAAATGAGAAATACAGTAGCATAAGTAAAACATAAACATATTATATATCCTATATAAATATAGTTACATCTTAATGTCCACCTCTGAAGGTGTTATATGAGTGTTGAACAATCATCGTTTCGTGAGGCAAAAATTCGCCATCCACAGAAACAATATGTTCCTTAACCATTAGATGTAGGTGTGTGTAAGTGTAGCTCGGATCCTTCTATAACAACATAATAGTATATTGAGGATACTGGTTTTGTTACAAAATAAATTAATAAAAAGTGTTTAGGGGGTTGGAGAAGAAAAATAAAACAAAACAACATTAGAGAAGACATTACCTTAAAATCGGGTAACTCTTTTTGATTTGATCCAAAGGCTTCTTTGGGAAGGGTTCTGCCCAAAGTGAGGCTTCTTGGAGTAAGAGGAAGAAGTTAGGAGAGTATTTGGGCAGAGGTTGGCCGAGCCAAATGGCTTGAAAGTGTGAATGAGGTGGTAGAGGTGGGGGCCTTTTATAAGTGGAGAGAAGGGGCACTCTTGGAAAGTAAAGAAAAGTCACTTTATTATAAAATGAGTTTCGGATTTTAGAGGTCCCACACTTATATAATTCGAGGATAAGGTGATAAGGGTTCTAAATCTACTCATGCAATTGGTTTTTGACAAGTTTAAGCCTTGGATTTAACATTATCTTTTTATTTTATTTAAATCGTTAAATAATGAGGTCATCGCTGCATCATAATGATGTCATAAATAATTTAATTTATTTAATTTTTAAAAATTATAAAAAAACACTATGAGGTAAGAAATCTTTTTATCTTTCCAATGACTATTTATAGCAAAAAATATGACTTGTATAACCCCATGTAAAAATTGTTTTAGTAAAACATTTCATGTTTGTGTCATTTTTTACTTTAACATTAAATAAAAGGTATTTATGTCATTTTCTAACTAAAGTGGCTCCATGGGGTCCCCAAGTTGACCCATGTATTTTCTTGGTCGGACATGGCACATCCAATGAGGGTAGGACATGTGTCAATCTCATCTCATATTATTAAAACATTATTTTTACCTTAAACTACACTAATTACCTCTAATCGCGATTAAGAACTTAAAAGTTACTAATCACCAAAAATTATTTTAATCTCATTGAACCACATTTTACTTCTTAATGACAACAATGTATGTCGGATTTTTGAAAATCAAATCACAGAAGTGGTAATATTTCATTTAAACGAAAAATCAGTTATTTAACTACCACATAGTGGTTTCACTATTCATCAAAAATTGAAGTTTTTCAGAACAATTCCAAAAATTCACCCTAAGCTATATTTGATATTCCGATTTCAAAAATGATTTCTATTTTACAAAATTCCAAACATATAAGTTTCATTAATTAATTTTATAATTAATTCCCGCTGTCACAACAAATAGCGTGTTTTTAAGAAACAATTTATATCAAAAGATTGACAATTGTTCATGCCCAATTTCAATGTTAAATTAATTCTAATGACCACCATTGGATAAAATAGTAAAAATATATTCTAATTATACTTTAAAACCACTAAATAGTATAATTTATCACTATAAATTATTTTGATTAAAAAAGTTGTTTTTAAGTATTTTTCACTATTCAAAAAAAATTGGAAGTTATCAGAAAGTTACAAAAAATTCAACTTAGGATAAATTCGATATTACGAATACAAAAATGAAGTCCATTTTGAAATATAAAATTTCTATAATTTTAAAAAGTGGTTATTACTATTCATAATGGCTACTTTGATTAGTCGCGGTGTGTTAGAACTCAAACTTGCGTAAAATGCAAGCTATTGAAAGAGAGGCGTATCGTGGAAGCTCGGGGTGTTACATTCTTCCCTCCTTCAATAAATTGCATCCTTGAAATTTGAATATTTTCTTTGAAAATAAAAGGTTGAAAATATAAAATACCTTTGTGGAAAACCCACATCGGAAATAAGGTTAATAAAATTTACCCTTAATTATAGGGAAAGGGAAATGAAAAAGTCACCACCAAATTATGATCTCGATAAGGAGAACATTGGTGGCAATTAGAGACATATAATTGGAGGAAAAACGTGAATATTTGTAGGGAGTGATTGAGGTCATCAATCACAAACAAGTGTCAAATTGAGGGCCTCAAAGCCTTCAATCTATGTTGATTTAAAACATCATCAGTTCAAGAAGACATAAGGTATTAGGATAACACATTTTTTAGTTTTAATATTCCTTTAATAAAGTTTAAGAATTAATTTATTCATAGAATAAGATATAGGTATATATATATATTTATTCTTTACAAGTAGAGATTCAACCTTCAACTAATTTCTACCACAAACTCATCTTTCACTCAAAAAGATAATAGAACTCAAAAATAATATATTTAACCTAACCGTACAATGTTCAAATATTAGAACATAACATTTAGATTACCAAAACTATTTTTTAATAACCAGGGACTTCCTATAGGCTAGTGGTAGGTAATAAAGGCCTATCACACTATGGTTGTGGGTACGATTCCTGCAGCTTTGTCCGACGCGACGGGTTATGCCCCACCCTGCAGGTTTTCCTTTTCCTAAAACTATAGTATTATAATATTCCAAAAATAATCTTCAGAAATGCTTTAACCTTAAACAATACTATCCATGGTTCAACTTAATCCATTACAACCTTAATAGTTATCCAAAATACCTTCGTCCAGACATTCTCTAAAAGGTCTCTAAATTCCAAAATCAATAGTAACATCAGATTCCCCAATCAAAGAAAAGTTTCTCTTATTATCACATACTAAAAATATGATTACCTTAATCATATTAAAACCTTAATGAAATCAAAAAGTACTGTAGTACAATCCTTTTATATATCACATTATTCTTATAACCAGAATATAATCCTTGAGTCCAAAAGCACCAATACATTAATTATTGCACTTCAACAGTAGTCACAGCATAAGATTGTCCTTGATCCCTTGGCCTTTTCTGAGGTATGTTTCCCCGGCGCTTAGGACATTCATTTGCATAATGACCCATTTCCCTACAATTGTAGCATTCAAAATTGATAGCCTCTTTCTTTCCCTTGCAATCACGCACCTGGTGACCTTTTTCTCCACATTTATAACAAACTCCCATTCCTTTTAGTAAAGTACCAATGTGATTCTTCCCACAATTATCACATAATGGAAAATCCTTCTTTCCCCTTTTCCCATTATTTGTCTCTTGTTCCACCGTTCACTTCATCTCTTGCTTTACTTTGTTGTCATAAGACTTAGAGAATTCCTTTTCTGTCTTGATAGCACATGAGACAATATCTTCGTATGTTGAGAAAGATTGTGATACTAAAGCTCTACAGAGAAATGGTTTTAACCCATCAAAGAAACAATCAATCTTACCTCTTGGGATACGTATATAATCTGCATCATGCCTCTCTAACCTTGTAAAGTTGGCCTCATACTTTGTGACATTCTCATCCTCCTTTTGTCTCAAACTCAAAAATTGTCTTTCCATATCTGCTTGATGGTCATGAGGAAAGTATTTTTCTAAGAAAAGCTCTTTGAACTCCCTCCATTCCATCTTCGATACATCATCATCTTCCTTTGTGTTTTGAATCAGCGACCACCACTGATTGGCATCTCCAGTGAGGTGGTAAACTGCCATGACAACCTTCTCCCTTTCGCTACTCCCCAAGGCATGGAATATTTTCTCTAAGGAGTTTATCCATTGCTCAGCTACTAACGGATTGGTACCCCCATTAAATGTTGGTGGTTTTTGCCTCATGAAGCGATCTAACATTGATCCTCTATGTTGCAGATCAGGGTGCTCCATACGAGTAATGTTATTATTCATAACCTGAGCGAGTTGTCCCAGTATGGTAATAAGTTGATCAGCACTAGTTGTATCTCAAGATCCACAATAATTTTCTTGAGCAGGAGGGAAATACCTACACGGAGTGCGTGCATTGATATGGTTTCCATTCCTTCCCCTAGGTGCCATTTCTAAACAATGGCATAAACTAGATTAGTTTATGAATCAAAATACATAATTCCTAACTTGTAAAACACTTAACACTAATTGAACTATTTATGGATATAATCCATAATCATAAAAAAATTTCTTTGAGGAAGTATATAATCATAACCCTTCATAGTGTTTTGTATTGAAAATGAGAATTATCCTAAGCATATCCCCAGGAGTGTCGTAACCAAGAGTGCAGTAAGGCCCGTTGTCATTCACCAGTTCCCGTTCGAGTCTAGCTCAAAGTGGTGTTTTCGAGTTTTACCCCTAGGTACATCTGTGCCAGAGCCGCCTCTACCTGCTCGTATCCAGACAGGGATGTATTGCTCGGAAAACTCACAAAATCTCTATAATACCAAAATTATAGGAAGTTCTTCTATACTAATCCTCAAAGTCTATCTTCTGGCTATGTGCTCTAATCAGAGTTTATCTAAATCTAGCTTCCAAGGTTAGTACTAAACTGCCTCTGATACCAACTGTAACGCCCCGACCCCAGCTACCCGGAGTCGGTGCATTACTTCGTAACATTGGCATGATCACAAAAGATCAAGTCTCGAAAGACCGATTAGTTTAGTAGCCTTGGAAACACAAGATACATTCATAAACATTACATTACATCATAAAGTAAAAAACTACAATAACAAAGTCTCCACAGACCACACTCATATCCTCTTCTGAAAATCCCTGCAGGTCATTCATAAAATACTTCTTCACATCCTGAAAAATATTAAAACATTGAAAGGGGTGAGCTCAGATGCTCAGTAAGGATAACAATATTGCGGAAGCTTTCATAAATAAACATTAACATTTAAGTCAATGTATAACTAAAACAAAAGATTTTTAAACATGAACTTCAACATAATATGGAAAAAGTAAAATGAGATAATGCCATTTACTTATTCACATGGATATTCTACTGGTGGAATAATCACATGCAATATCAATAACCACTTTTATAATGATGGAATGCATAATGCCAGACTATCATAACCATGTAGCCAAGTCCTTGTGCCAAGACCACAAATAAGATTTTGTCAAGGCCTCGTGCCAACACAGTAGTTTGTCTCATGAGACCTACCGATGCATCGAGGAGCTATACCAGGATCCACCAGTCACTTATTAAGTCCAATGCATTCCTCATATGAATAGTTTTAAACATATCATAAACCATAACATAATCGTATCACATAAAACATGCATAAAGGAAACATAACATTTACACATTTTCAATCACAAGATATCAATACAACACGTTGATATAAAAAACTCTTTAAAAACCATTTTCAATACCAAAATAAAAGAAAGATAAAACTTTGTATTTATTTTTCATTAAAAAAAGATGGCTTGTAGAGGAAGCCGAAACTCAAATAATGGTCACGGCAGCAGAGAAGTCGTTGTCGCCGCATATATACAGAATGAAAAACATTCCCTTTTTTCGTTTAGTAAAACGCTTCATATAAAAAGATTCATTTTGAATAAACTTAAAAGTCAAAGGGGTTTATACACCGTATAAAAGAAATTTGTGTATATAACCAAATATGCCTCAATGAAAGGAGATTGAGACGAAGTCCTTAAAAGATCATTTTTAAAATAAAAGATATCTATTATGTGTATTCAAAATAGGTACACATAAATAAAGTAAAAATAAAAAATAGGACATAATAACATCATGACATAATTTTAAAGTAGGAGATTAACCCAAGAATGGAAGTTGGGTTTAGAAGTTCCCTTACCTTGCGTCCTGTCCTGACTCGAACGTTATTTAACCTCCTGAATAACAAACTAGAGTTAATTACTATTTACTTAAGAACCATTTTCATGTTCATTATTCCTTTTATATCCCTTATTACCATGTTATTAACATTATGTAATCATTTATGTTTATAATGGTCATTTTGTCGATCTTAGGTACTTGAGTCAAAAATAACATTCTTATAATTACAAGTTGTTCATGTGATGATATATCCATTATATCCAGAATTATATTCATGACATAGATATCATATATCTCATATATATCCCGTATATAAATGAATTTATAATATTCCATGACGTTTAGAGGTACGAAATGAAATGCACCGTTCATGGAGACGGTAAGCCGTACGTACGCATGAACGCTACTTTCATTTCTATTTTGTATTTAATGGAATGAAATAATAATTATATAAAGGTATAATATAGTTCCAGTATAATATCATATATAATATCATTCACTCCATCCTTTATACATCCCTCATATGGCATTAACGATGCACATCACTTTGAGGGGGCGGTAGTCCGCACTTCCTAAAATGAAATTATCACGTTTACTCATAATGGAAATCATAAAGTATACCATAAATGAAAAATAAAGAAGCATAAGTAAAACATAAACATATTATATATCCTATGTAAATATAGTGACATCTTAATGGCCACCTTTGAAGTTGTTATATGAGTGTTGAACAATCATCATTTCGTGAGGCAAAAATTCTCCATCCACAGAAACAGTATGTTCTTTAACCATTAGATATAGGTGTGTGTAAGTGTAACTAGAATACTTCTTATAACAACATCCTAGTATATTGAGGATACTGGTTTTGTTACAAAATAAATGAATAAAAAGTGTTTAGGGGGTTGGAGAAGAAAAATAAAACAAAACAACATTAGAGAAGACATTACCTTAAAATCGGGTAACTCTTTTTGATTTGAGCCAAAGGCTTCCTTGGGAAGAGTTCTTCCCAAAGTGAGGCTTCTAGGAGTAAGAGGGGGAAGTTGAGAGAGTATTTGGGCAGAGTTTGGCCGATCCAAATGTCTTGAAAGTGTGAATGAGGTGGTAGAGGTGGGGGCCTTTCATAAGTGGGGAGGAGGGGACCTCTTGGAAAGTAAAGAAAAGTCACTTTATTATAAAATGGTTTTCGGATTTTAGAGGTCCCACACTTATATAATTCTAGGATAAGGTGATAAGGGTTCGAAATATACTCATCCAATAGGTTTTTGACAAGTTTATGCCTCGGATTTCACATTATCGTTTTATTTTATTTAAATCGTTAAATAATGAGGTCATCGCTGCATCATAATGATGTTATAAATAATTTAATTTATTTAATGTATAAAAAATATAAAAAAAATACTACGATGTAGAAAATATTTTTAGCTTTCTAATGACTATTTATAGTAAAAAATATGACTTGTATAACTCCATGTAAACATTGTTTTAGTAAAACATTTCATGTTTGTGTCGTTTTTTACTTTAACATTAAATAAAAGGTATTTATGTCATTTTCTAACTAAAGTGGCTCCATGGGGTACCCAAGTTGACCCATGGATTGTCTTGGTAGGACATGGCACATCCAATGAGGGTAGGACATGTGTCAAGCTCATCTCATATTATTAAAACATTATTTTTACCTTAAACTACACTAATTACCTCTAATCGCGATTAAGAACTTAAAAGTTACTATTCACCAAAAATTATTTTAATCTCATTGAACCAAATTTTACTTCTTAATGACAACCATGTATGTCAGATTTTTGAAAATCAAATCACAGAAGTGGTAATATTTCATTTAAACGAAAAATCATTTATTTAACTACCACTTAGTGGTTTCACTATTCATCAAAAATTGAAGTTTTTCAGAACAATGCCAAAAATTCACCCTAAGCTATATTTGATATTCCGATTTCAAAAATGATGTCTATTATACAAAATTCCAAAAATATAAGTTGCATTAATTAATTTTATAATTAATTCCCATTGTCACAACAAATAGCGTGTTTTTAAGAAACAATTTATATCAAAAGATTGACAATTGTTCATGGCCAATTTCAATGTTAAATTAATTCTAATGACCACCATTGGATAAAATGGTAAAAATATATTCTAATTATACTTTAAAACCACTAAATAGTATAATTTATCACTATAAATTATTTTGATTAAAAAAGTTGTTTTTAAGTATTTTTCACTATTCATAAAAAAATTGGAAGTTCTCAGAAAGTTACAAAAATTCATCTTAGGATAATTTCGATATTACGAATACAAAAATGAAGTCCATTTTGAAATAAAAAATTTCTATAATTTTAAAAAGTGTTTATTACTATTCATAACGGCTACTTTGATTAGTTGCGGTGTGTTAGAACTCGAACTTGCGTACAATGCAAGCTATTGAAAGAGAGGCGTATCGTGGAAGCTCAGGGTGTTACAATTTTTGCTCCTGTCCATCATTCACTGTCCTCCATATTTGAGGGATTTGATAATATACAATCTCTTGAAATTATATGGCTCAATAATGAAACACCTTCAAGAAAAAAAATTCATTTTTTAAATTTATTATATATTTTACCATTCCATATGTTCTTCATCATAAATCTCACATTATATTAATGCCCTTCTTTTCTATTTGAATAGATAGTAACATTTACCATGAAGACTACAAAAAATTGAATTAGGTAATCTCAAAAGAATCTATTTTTTAAATCCATGAAGATAAAATTATAATTAGTATGATCGAATGGAATCAATATTTATTCATTGTTTCCAGAACTTGTATGAAATGTTTTAATTATAATTTATTCTTTATTCTTAATAAATTGATGAAATCCATAATAATGGTCAATCTTGGAAAAATTATTGAGCATCATGCAGTTGATAAAAAAATCAACAATATTAGGAAGAGGATAGAGGTTCTTAATTATGGTCATGTTCATTGCCAAATAATCTATGAAGAGTCACAGTGATCTATATTTAATTTTATCAAAATGAAAAATTTTATTCCATGGTTACACACTAGGTTGAATGTATCCACTGTATTAATTTTATTAGTGTTTCTTGTTCAATTCCTAAAACTCAGATGGGGCCATTATAAAGGTAGTCCTTGATATCAGTATAAACCGGATATTAGTTTTATAGAGAACTAAACTTCATTTTTGGGTTTAAGAATATGAAATTATTCTATAAATAAATAAAAAAACTCACATAATTTCCATATGATCGATGTCGGGGTTCCCCCAACTATCTCATATAGACACCCATTCTCAATGGAAATTAAGACCCAGATAAAGGATTTGATCTCCATCATATGTTTTTACTTATTGTCATATTTATAGATGATCATAGGTTGGTTTTGAATATAAAACATGACAGCCCTTCCTTGAAAATTGATGTGGGATTTATGTAGAGAAATACAATCCATGAATAAGAAAAAATCAAATTCAACTAGAATATGAATGATAAAAATTGTAGAAATAACAATCCCACCAATATTAGTTACAAAGGAATAATAGACTTGAGATGCGATCATCATACATTTAGGGGTATTCACTATTAATTCTACATTTAATTATTTTTTTATAATCATTATATGCTTATAAAATAATTTAGAAAAAACGAATTGGATGATCTATATTCAAATAATTCATTATCAGTTTGAGACTAGTTGGTAAGTTTACCTTTTTACACACTGTTATTTCACCATAATCAAAAAGTATCATCACATTATATTTTCTCTTTTCACTCATCTTAAGATTTTTCTGATATCAATCATCAACATTGAATATCATATTTTGGTGCTGGTTTTCATTGTTCACATAGTCCTTGAAATTGAATCACTAGAGTGTAGGTGTTGCGTTTTGTGCAACTTTTTGACCATTTATATCATCCAATCACTTATTTACATCACATCAGATATCAATTGTCTAATGATAATCTTAAAAACAATAAAAATCACAACCCCCTTAATAAAAGTTTTCCCATTTTTCACCCCACACATTGATAATTAAATAAAGATCACCTTTTCCCCTAAATGATTTTGTACTCCATGTTCCATTTATTGTCCAAACCATAAGATTAATACGTAAATATATAAAATATTTCATGTTGGATAACACATCAAACAAACTATTCATATCTATTTGGGTATCATATGGAAAATCCCTTGAGATTCATAGTTTTTTCACTGATGAATCGATCAAACAATCTTTTAGATTGGATGATAGTAACTAATGCATAACTCCCAAGACTTGTAATTTTTCCTCATAGGTACTAATGGATTCATCATCATTTTAAATTAACTCAAGAAACGTTTACTTGTTATTGATATAAAAAAAAATTAATGTTCATATTTAAAAAAAAATTCTCAAACATTTCCAAATAAATGGAGTCAAGTTCATTCTATTACCTAATATTCTTAATAACATTCCACCACTGATCTACATCACCTTCCAAAGAGTAGACATCCAAAATGAATTTTTCATGATCTGAACACTAGAGAAAATAAAATAGTATTTCATCCATTCTGATCAATTTATCCAAAAATAGAGGATTAGTGGATACACTAAAGGGACGTATTGATTTACTCTTCTACCACTCAATAGAATGTTTTTCCGTCTTATATTTGTGTGGAAAGCTATAACAATTCATAGATTGAGACTGTTTTTTGAGAATATCACAAGGACTTAGTATTCCTTCTCCAATAATACCTTGATTATTTAGATTAAAATCATTTCATTATTCCTCAAAATCATCAATATAATTGTTTATTTAGGTTACATCCATTTTATAAAACACAAAAATACTTTAATAAACAATAATATTTGTAGGGATCCACATAATGATGAAAAATTACTTATATATTGTATTAATTAAGACACCTTATTCTTTAAAATATGATAACTAGGATTATACTATTTTATCATAGTAAAATTCTATTTAAGACCATCACCATGGTTTATAAAGAGTTTATGATTTTACCAATGGTATCCCCCAATAGTGTAAAACCAAGTGTACAATAATTCCCTTTATCATGCACCATGTGACGATCTAGTTTGGATCAAAAAGCCTTTTCATATATATTACTCATAAGTACCCCTATTCTGGTGAAATATCCACATATAGATTCTAGAAAAGTATATAAGTACATGGGATACACTCACTCTATCCTTTACCAATATTCTAGTATATTTTCAATTAATTTCAAACATCATTAATGTTTCCCTTTTACATTTCCTTAGGGATTTTATATGTCTTTCTTACACTAGTTTCTAAAGGTTATCTAAACCTATCCGTTGACACCAACTATAGATACTTATTCTTTTCATACACATATATTACATAATTCGTGGTGAATATTCATTACATTACATAAAGAAACGCCTAAAGACCATAATATTTTAGCTCCTTTATATCTTTGTATCATAAACACTACTCCATAGCTGACCAACATCATCCCCCACTACGTTAGTTTTTACCATATCTCTTATTAAACATATTATATATAATAAATTTCATCATGACCTATAGAAGGGAAACATAAGACATGGTTATCATAGATGCCCAGTAAGGTTATTCGTTAGATATACATAAGAATTACATTTACATAATTGTATTAAAAGACTAGAATAACATTTTAGAAACATATCCCAAATATAATATATCATAAACATGAGTCATGGAAAACAAATTAATAGTCCATAAGACTTGAATCATATATAAATCAATTAATACGATCTATAAGAGCATTACATTGGTATTATACAGAGAATTTGTGGCATAAACATAAGCAATGTAAATCATTTCAATATTTTTCTAGGATCACTTCCAAGGATATCATATTGGAATGGGTTCACTACCCAAACCACTATTTTTGGCAAGGTTCACTCCCATTAACATCATAGTTGAAAAATTCACTTATTGAATCGGGTTTACTCTTCATTTTAGGGCTATTTATCTTATGTGTCCCTTGAGATCATAAACATTAATCATATCATAATATTTTAAGAAAATGGGTATCATAATCATTTCATGATATCATAACATGTAGAAAAAACATAGTTTTAATACTCATTTCATCATTAAATAACATCAGAAAATATTCATGTTTCCAAAACGTTTCTTTAGGGTATAAATCATGGAATATAAATAGGTTTTATAAACATAATTCTATTATAAACATCAACAATTTAGAAATAGAATATGAATTGTATCCTTGTATAACATAATCACTAAAGAATATATAATTTCAATAGATGTAATAATAGATTGAAATTTATTTTTATCAATAATTTAAAATATTTATTGAGGAAAATATAAATTTACATGAAACCAATTTTTAAAGCATAAAAATTTTAAAAAAATATTTTTCATCTAAAATAATATTGAAATAATATAATTTAATCCCCAATGAAATGATTTTTCATGGGGTCAGAATATTTCATTCATGTAATACATGTTAAAATGTTGATTCCATTCATAATTTTGATAAAATCCATATTGGAATTGGAAAAAAGCATGATGATTCATATCAAAATATTTTGTAAAAATTAAAACATTTGTAAATTTTATTTCATAACTCATTTTAATAATAATAAAACACTATTAAAAAAAATTTAGAATATATTTATTTTGAATATAGAGGAAATCTGACAAAAGAGAGAAATTTTTCAAAAATTATAAAAATGATTTTATGAATTATTTTATGTACAGAATGGTTTTAAAATAGTAAGATTACATTAATATAAAATGAATAGCCATATGATGATAAAATTCATGAAATTTCATTAATAGTACGTCATGATATTTCAACATTGGAAACTTAATCATAATGAATCCTGATAAATGTTGAGATTGTGACATAAAACACTTATCCATGAAAGAATAAAATAATACTAAACCATAAAATATCATCCAGATAAATAAATTTAGAAATTAAATGCCCAATAGGTTGTATATGAACCTATAGTCTTTTATGAGGATTATATAAAACATATAGTTGCAACCTTTCATTACCCATTTATTAATAATTCCATGATAATGTCAGGTTTTGGGCAACAAATGAATTGTTTTTCATTTATGTTTTGACATTTTATTTTTGGTCCTATTACCTTTATCATGGTTTCATTGCCTCTACAGAGTTTTTGATGCTATAAATATCAGATATATTCATTTTATATGTATTTAGATTAATCACTAAAATGAAGTACACTATTCATGGAGATGGTATGTTGTACACACACATGATCTTTGTATCAATTTTATTGATGGATTAAATGAAACAAAGTAAATGATATTAATTATAATTAAGATATCTTTTTTATAACACATAGATAACATATTTTCGTTAAACCCATCCTTAATACATTCTTCTTATAGTGTGAATGAATAACAACACTTTACGAGGTGATAGTCTCCCGTAAACATGAGCGACGTTATCGTTTTCTCATAAAATGGAAAGTATGCATGTATGTGTGAAACAAAAATTAAATAATAATAATATAATAAATATCATATATAAATAATAAATTAATAATTATTTTAATTCATTATATGAGGTAATGGAAGAATGTATTACATCAATTGGGAGATAGTAGTACACCGTAGACATGAAGGATGATTTAGTAACACATTTGATAGATGTGGAGAAGATTATCGGTAATTGTCATAACATTAAATCATAAAAATATATTTATGATAATAAATTTATTATATAATAATGATATTATTAGAAAATGATGGAGGTTGAGATGGAAATAAAACCAAAACTCTTGTCGATATACATTTTCTCTTCGTTGTGTATCCTCCTTAGGTTTCAACTAAAATACAAATAGGATGTATTTCAATCCAAAATAAGTATAATAAGATGAGATTAGAATGTTGATATGTGATATGGGTAGTTAATGGATGAACCCATTTTTTTAATCCATCAAGTGTATAAGAGTGGTGGTGGCCTATTATAAGTGAGGGCGAGGACACAATTGATATTTTTTAAGAGAATTAAGTGATTACAAAATTTTCATACGTAAATAGGATTAAAAATATACCATTATAGAAAATTATAGATTTATTGGTTGAAATATTTCAATAAAATATTGTTTTCTGATGTTTATAATTCTTGTTTACCCTTCCAATTTTAGTTTAACCCCTAGGAAAACCTATTTTTACTCTAACTGCGGTAATTAATTTTTACTACATTCACATTTCATTTTGGTTAAAAAAACCAAGTTCATAACATTATAGAATTTTAATTATATGGATTAAGAAAATTTACTTAATTTTTCTATATACCATTCCCATATGTTGGGAAAAAAATATTAAAAAAATCACAGATATATGATGAAATAGTTGGGTTTTTTATGGGAAAATTTCAATGATGGAACTTTTTTATTTCAAACATTGGAATGAAATTAATAAAATTAACTATAGTTGATTAATGGATGTATAATTTAAATAATTATTCTTTATAACTAATGAAAATATTTTTTAATATTATAAAAAATTAAACAGAAGGTAGTTTTTTAATGAAATTTATTATTTTCACAATTAATCAAAAATTAAAACCCTTTGGAAAATCAAATTCACCCTATGTTAATTTTTAATTTTTAATTTCAATATTGATTTTCTTATCAGATTAATTTTATAAAAGTTTCAATATGTAATTTTATTTTTTTCTCAAAAAAATATTGACTTTTTAGAGAATAGTATTTTTGAAATACAAACAAGCTTCTTGAAAAATATGTATTTTTTATAAATATGATTTCATTATATTAAACCATTATAATTAATATTTTAAAAGTGATTTATCAATAAAAAAATTACAAATTGTTACTACTAGTTTATGATGGTCGTATATAAATAACAATATTTTAAACATATCATGGTTTTGTTAAATGTTTTGTCATTTGTAGAACAAGCTAACTTAGTGTTGTGTGTGGTGAAAGCATTACATGGTGTTTCATATAAGTCAATATTAACCTTATATTTAATGTAAATATAGATATTGATGATATTTAATTTCTTAATAAATAATAATTCATTAAAATGTGGGGTGTGATAGTGAGTGTCTATAGTTTATTGCAGACATGTTGCATGGTTGGCGCACATTCGGTTAAATAGTATGCCCTTCACATGCATGGGGTGTGGTGTTTGTTCTATTCCAACATCCCAATCCGCACACAACATATATGACCATGCATCCAAACCATTCATCATATTAGAAATGGTGAAAATAACCTTCATCACCTATATTATTTTAGAGGGATGTCCTATATTTCATCCTTTCTCCTTTGTCGCATGCACTACACACTTCTTCCCATCATTCATGGTAGTTATCCCTTGTTTTTCCATTAAAAGGACACCATAAAATGAATTGGGGATATTTTAGTAGTACTTAGAATTTTTTATCCTTCATTGTCTACTTAGTAGTTATTTTTTAATATTTATTACCTTGGTTACATATTTTAAGACTGATTCTACAAGAGAATAGTGAAATCAGATATGAGAGTTTTTGGTTTTCCTATACAAGTAAGAGGATAACCTTAGACGTCATATCCACTAATGTTATTACCATTTTGATGAGGTATACCATCATTGATAATTTTTCATAGTAATTTTACCCACATGAAATCAATAAAATAAATATGTTGATGTCATTGGTTATTGTTTTGGGGATCGGTATTAGGGGGAACCCTATATAGTATTATCACATGGTTTCTCAAATTTTCATTTAATAATAGGAGTCATATAAATTATCTTCTCTTATGATATTTCAAAATATGTTTTATAATAATTATTTAATTTTATAGCTTATGATTCTAGACTATTCTTGAGTTTTCCTATGTGGTTTAGTGACATAGACACCAATATATCTTGACTGGAAAATAAGAGATTTTGGTCAGAGCTACCAAGATATTTTTATTAATATTTTATTTCCTCTTTAATGTAAGTGTTATTTCATACCTCCCATATAGTTATATTTCACATTTATGGTAAAATGGGTATGCTTGGGATCATCCCTTATTGTGATGCATCTGTTTGAATTTATACGAATGAAAATTAATTAATTAAACCATATATCGCATTGGGTGAACATTAGGGGGTCATTGAAAACCCTTTTGCGGTAGTCTCATGAAATGGACATTAATGGACAAGAATTATCCCTTAATAATATGAGTAGTCTCAAGACCTATTGGGATTTTAGACCACAATTGGTAATGCATGAAACCTTTATTCAGGTCTAGGTGAAAAAGAGGCATAATAGAACTATGTGGGGTGTGTAGACTATCTAAGAGAGATTGTCGTGTTGTAAAAGAGGATCCAAATAGGGATACCTCAACTTATGTATGTACCTTGTGGTTCCTGATTTGGATGCCTATTTAGTTTATAGATCAAGGGGACCCCATCTGTTACATCGGTTGTTTAAAAACCCCTACCTACTGCATATCATTTTTGGTAAATATGGTAGTGGGTGTCCCCGAGAACCCATACTAAACATTTAATCCTTTTAAGATGTACATGGATTTGTGGGTTGATGCATTCGGCTATCCCCACACTTTTATTTATGAGTTCACTATGTTACTATTTATACAGTTGTAATTTCTAATGGTGTTTCATGGTACATTGCTGATTAGCATAATGTGATATGACACTTTATTGGATATTTCCATACATACAAATAGGAAGAACCTCATCATCTTTCATGATAGTGATTATGATTACTGTAATTCCATTTTACACTAGCATTTCTCCATAGAAGGGATTTTTGGAGGTGGGTGTCGAGTTAATAATTTAAGTACTACACCTGGTGTAACCTTATAGATTCATATCTGATAGTTTCTAGGGTATTATAAGAGCCAATATGGATGTTTCAATTCCCCTTATCGATGGATTCTATAGAAGTCATTTATGATTGATGATGATATAGTCTAGTGATTACTTGGATACTCCATATGATCAGTTCGATGCAAGATTACTTCATTTCCCAAATAAATATATAATTTTACTGTACACCCTATTATTCAATAGATTTTGAGATTTATCATGGAACTAGATAGTATTAATAACAACTAATTGACAAACCAATTATGTGTCATGTGATTCTAAATTTCCGGATTCCATAGGGACTGGGTCATAGAAATTCGACATCAAAATAGATTATACTTATCTTGAGTGGTGTAGCATCATGCTCAATGGATTATTTTTAGAATTTCCAATCATTACCTATAATCCATCAATAAATTTATTGGAGGTGGTTTTTTGAGATCCTAGAGTTGGGTCATGTATCCCCCAATGGTGACATAGTTTTCTCAGTGAAATTTCGGGTGTTAGGAAACTTTTTTTATCATTGATCAGTATTTTGGACATGAGGATTGATAATTATATACATGGATGGTTTCGTATGATACACATATCATTTCTCTATTCCCACGATATCTAAAATATAATGATATTAAATCTAAGTGTTAACTATTTTTTGATTTTATTTATGTTATTTATTTCCTTATATATATTTTCTTACTTGTTTCTTAGATTAGTTAAGAACGTTCCATGGGCTTGATTTATATGAAAATGTCTTTTAGTTTATTTATATTGGTTATTTGGTGTTATACTAGTTAGTCTAATGATTTTCTCATATAAACAGACACTACGTTAAATAACTATGTACGAGACCTTGTTTGCGGTTCCCTATTGTCTTAGTAATCACATATTGGTCAGACATCCATTTCACTTGGTTACTCGTGTAGATATTTAGTAGATTATAGGTGCAAGATGGGATGAGTCCCATAAATTATCATGCAGGGTGGAATTTATTTGTACATGTATTTGGGTATGTTTCTTTGGCTTGTAGGTGGTATTATAACCTCGTCAATTTATTCATTTTTATGTACTTCTAATATATGGTCGGGCCAGTGGGAGACTAATGTTTTATGTATGACATGGTCATTCGAACCTTTATTTCTTACAATTCCTTATTATATCTTTTTTTATATTTAAAACATTATCACACTATGGATTTATTTATATGTAGGATAATTTGTTAATATAATTGAATCACCCACTCCAATATGCAGGCATAGTATCTCCAAAGACATAGCCTAAGACTTCATTTCTATTCAGCAGGATCTGGATATGGGGAGGTTTCCCTAAGGCCTTATGGAAAACCAGATTGAGGTATGGCTTTAGTTCCATTTGAGCATGGAAATTAATATTTCTACTATATATTGAGGTCATTGATACTATAATGCATCAACAAAATCATGACTTCTTAATTCTTCTTTGAATTAGTAAATCTATGGTGGGGGTACTCCATTCTTAAGGGAATGAAATATTAAAATCGCACATGGAACAATTTAAGAGTAATATATTTTAATAAAATAAATCTCAATAAAATATGTAAGGTAATGAATAAATGTTTTTTTAATAATAAAAAAATGAATTTTTTAGTGTTTGAAACATTGATTCTTGGTAAATTTCTAATTTATTCCTCGATGAGTAAATATGTTTAGTCTAAAAAATGATTCGTTGATATGGGATTCAAATTTTTATAGTTGGATCAAAATATTATTATCATCCTTAAAATGAAATATTAGGTGATTAATAATGTTTTAATTCCCAGACATAAATCTAAATGAGCTAAATCTGTATGAAAGTCACATCCAAGTAGAGTTCCACGAGATTCATCCTATAATTTTCATCTACTATAATGAGAAAATAAAATGAGGAGTGTTTCTCAGTATTAGTGAAAAGTAAGTGGGGTAAATTAAACGTATCTTTCCTGGGATCCTCTAGTTTAGATTAATTAATAAATATTCAAGGAAAAATATTCCATACTTTACTTCTTATGGAAATTATTGTTAATATTTTGGATAGTTTGGACCTCTCAAGAGGTTTTATCATGAAATTATGTGTGAATGTTTTATGAAATAACCTTAACATACCCATACACCACAACCGTTGAGTGATTCTCATTTTTTGGGTTGGAATTAAACATCCATATATTTTATTATATCTAGGAGGCTACTAGGGTGGTCTGGGTTAGTAAGAAATTGTGTTTTCATCCATGTTTGGGTTTACACATAATGGTAACTAGAAGGGTTCATGAATATTATATTTCATAGTTCTATCATCCTAAACATATAAAATTTTATTCATGGGAAAGTATTAAGGGTGTCAGATTTGAATGTAATTGTTAACTCTAATCACAACACTTACAATAATCTTATTACATTATATGGGAACAAAACTATGAATTAACAACACAATATAGGTCTTTGCAAGATCTCCCCTCACTGGAAGCTATTTTAAATAAATATTTCAATAAAAGGTGATTTATTGAATACACACACATGTATTTTAATAATGTTTCACTCTCTTAAGGTATACACTATACTCTAATGAGTTATAATATGAATATATATAAAGTAGATTACTTTAATTGAATACATTTCAACCACTACCAAAGGGATGGGATAATATTTACAGTTTGAGAGGCTAGTGTAAAAAGCCTTGACCAATTAAATGAAATAATTTCTAGAATAATATAAATCACTATATCAAATCCAAATAAATTCTTTAGAATATATTGAAACCCACCAAATTGGTATTGGTAAATATAAAATGGATGAAATATGTGATGCATGGGTAGTATTGTATATTAAAAAACATAGTAAAAGAATGAGACTGACTCGTGAAGACTATATAACCATTAGAAATATATTTGGGTGAATAACCCCTGTAAGGTCCTGAACAATTATCATATTGAACACATGATCTATTTTTAATTTTTTTAGATCTACATTAAAAACCCTCCCTTTTCACGTGGGGGTGTCATGACAAACATCAACGATCATTAGGAGGCACCCAAATGAGTTCCTTTAAAACATCTTTCTTGTTAACTAATGGACACATGCTAGTCCTTTAAAACACCATTATAAAATAATATCTAGGAAATGAAGAATCCCCATACGATGGAGAGTTATATTGACCTTCATGAGATGTGATAATGCTACCCTTAGGACACGTTAATCCTCTAGAAACATGTCCACCCTGTCACATAATAGTATGGTATCATGTAACATTCATCACGTGAAATACATCAGACACATCCATTTAAAGGATATGATTTACCAACAGATCGAAAGATAATAATAATTTTTTTCTATGGAAATACTCAACAATTACCACAAGATTTGTAATTAATCACCCGATACATGTAATACATGTAAAATATTTCTTGTTGACTACACTGAAAAATACATCATGAGATATCATGTCCTTGTACAATTAGTATGGGAAAAATGGAATATAAATGGCTTATCATGAAGGGAATATCCATTAAAATTCATAATAAATGGGTTATACATCCCAGGTGATGACCATTAATCACATAACGACACCAAAAAAAACTGACATTATCTTTCAAGGTCCATTAGACATGTCTGTCTAGTCTCTCATCGGCACCAATCACAAGCCAAATTAGTCATGAGAATGAACTCAGAAAAGACATATTTAATCATGAAAAATTATTTCTATTGGAGTCAAGATCTTGAGTATACATCTAGACATGTTATCCTGACATGTGAAATATCCTTGAATTTCCCACATAGTTAGCTGAAATCCATATGATTAGTCAGGGTCTATTAGATATGTAGACGGTGGAAACTTCTCATAGTCATTGTCATCATGTGGTGCCATGGATAAACCATAGTAGGATCATATAAAAATCAAGATATAAATATCCCTCCACCGAATCCAAATCATATATTTGAGATATTCCCCACACAAGTTGGTAAATTACCAGGTTGATGAGGCCTATTAATCCATCACCCTCAATATATTAAAAATTACACCAATATGAATGACACACCCCAAGAAACTTTTAAATGGTAACACATGAATATCATTCTAAGAGAGTCCAGTTATGTGATACCATTTGTATTCCACTAGTTAAAATATGAGAAATTACATAAGATATTTTACAGCCTGAATATTATATTAGAGTGATGACTCTTTATGTCAAGGAATGGACTTCTGGTGAGTTAATGTGATTTAGTGATGTAGGTCACCTATGTCTATTTCTCTGAATCAATCCATAAAAAATATTTCAATGGAATAACCATGATGAAAATATATATTAATGATATTAATAAAGACAGAAAAATATATAAAATTTATCAAATGATGAATATGTTTATCCTTATACACATATCATGACCTACACTGATAATTTGATAGCACTGAGTCATGTCTACCAAGTCATATTATGATCCCTCAACATGAAATTTGGATCATGTGATGTTCCTTTTAAATGTTATAAATGTATAGTGAAGACCTCCATGAATTCCACCCAAGTCTTGAGTATTTTTTCTAGATTACTTCTAAAATATGCAGTGTCCTCCGAACATGTCACCCATGTTATGTAGTGGCACCAGGACATGTTATCTAGGTCTCTCAATTCCCCCAATCAAGTCATACAAGTCATGAGTCACCCTCCATGAATGTCATCTAGGTCAAAAATTTCCCTCGAAACATGTCAACCAAAACATGAAAGACCCTCAAGAAATATAAGTTTTAATTAGGTGATATCCTCTAGACATGCAATTTACATTATGGGACATCCTTAGGAAAATTCAAATTGATCATGAAATGTTTTTATAAATATTCAATAGGAAACCATGACATATATGGAAATCTTCTTACATGTCAAAGAGACACTCAAGACAGGTCATGAAGACAATGAGTTCATGTTAGGTAGGAAATTAATACATGTTAATTAGGCAATAATGACATGTCAAGAAGTGTTCAGGGGACATTATAACCATGTCCAATGTATATACATGAGAATAAAACTAAATAAACTATGAGATATTTGATTTTTTCTATAACTATGATTCGTTGGATACCATAAGAAATTCCATGATCAATTGGGATCATACCTCAGTATAATTCCCTCCATGTCTCAAAAATTATAACCGTCAGGGGCCTATATCTCATTTATGATTTTCATTATTATTTATCAACCATTAGATTGGGAGAATAAAAGAATTATGATGAAATTTATTATTTCCCATACCATGGAACATAGGATACCTTCATAATTATTGAGATTTATATCAAACTTCCAAAGGGATCACTGAATGCATAAGTATAACATCCATATATAGTGAGACTGATTACATTTTATCCTCTATTTCTTACACTGATCATGGATCACATTGTCTAAATGATCATATCACTCACAACCTAAATCATCTAAATCTTGGGAAACCACATATTGTAACCCCATATTGTGGCATGATATGAAAATCCAAAATAAAAGGGATTCCACCTCAGGGTATGTCTCACGGGAAGGAGTGAACTATGATCAATCTGATTGCCTATATAAATAGGAAATTTTGGATTCCTCATTGTGGCATGATCTCAATATTTGTTAATTAAGTGCCTCCAAATATGTCTTTCATCATGGAACTAAAAGGAAAAAGTTAAACAAACTACTTTTGTTTTCATTCCAATTATAAACAAGATATGGAGGACACCTCAAAAAGGTTTTATCCCATCTTAAATATATTAATTTCCTCCAATGATGGAAATAAAATTGGTGGTACCTAGTGGTTTGGATTCAACATATAAGCATCCACACATTATAGGAAATGAATGAAGAACCTAAAATACATATATATAAAATCATTAATAGTCAAGTCATTACACGATGGTGATTCAATAATTGATGATTTTTTATGGAAGAGGATCCCACATCACACTACTATAAAAAAGACTTTAGCAACACTAAATATGGCATTTATCATTTATAAAGAAGCATGAACTACTAGAGTCTAATTAAAATCACTATGATTTTATCAGAGTTAAAAAAGAACCTATACAAGAACCATTTATCGGCACTTTAATTTAGCACTGATAAAGGGTATCATTTTCGTTTATTTGTAAATGTGATGATAAATGTCCCCTTTATTAGTGCTTATAAATGATCTGATAAAGGACCCCATTAATAGTACAAATAAAGGGGAATAATGGAGTGTGATGTAATAGCACACTGAAATACTAGAAACACTACCAGATATCTGAAAATTAAAGTACCAATACATAATTTAATTGAAATAAAATTATAACACAAATATAAGAAAAATATCCAAATTATAGACATTTAAAACCTTTGTTTATACAAATACACGACTAGGTAAAAAATATTTTATACATTCAAAAAACAATAATGGTACTTTTATTTTTGACCCTGACCCTGAATCATGTTATTTCTGAACACAATACCCCTTTTACGGAATATGAATGCACCTATATAAGAAATATATTCTTATGATTGTAATAATAGTATGAAATAAATGAAATTTAATGTTTTATTTTTCAACTAATCATTAAGTTATACTAGGGAAAATGTGTATCCAATTGAGTTGTGTTTGATTCAGGTACGTCACACCAATTTTTTATATTCAATAATTATCTCTTTGAAAATTTACATATTAAGTATAACATAAAAACGATAGTTAAATTGAATAACTAATAGGTGATAGAATGATTAGAAATCATTATCGGATATTCTTCTCATTTTTGGAGTTGTGATGCACATTTTAAACAGAGACAGAAATTAAATATTTAAAAGATGCACTTTGGGTCATACCTACCACACCATGATTTTTAGTGAGGTATAGATGATTCCTACAAATAGAAAATGACTTTTAGATAGTTTCATTAAAATATTATTTTAATCCTAATATGTGTCCTTAGTTTTGAGTATATCACTGGTATTTTTACTTAAATTTAATTTTAAATTGGATGTGAACAAATTGGTTCAAACTAGTCACATCATTTTTCTATTGGAAATGAGACCAAATCCAACATGTAATAAATAGAATATGATTCATTTACATAAATTATCAAGCCAATTAAAGCATGTTTACTTGGACATGGGTGATTGAATCTTGTCGAACTAAAATGTATATTTAAAACTAAATATAGACACCTTGAGTCATATCATCCATATCGTGGATCAGATTGAGGTGTGAATAATTCCAACATGTGAGAAATGAATTCTTTTCTTCCTAAAGTACAAACAAAATCACATTGTGTTTTCTCAGTTTTTAAGTATGTCAGTTGTATGTTTTAATAAAATTAATGTTGATTTAAAATTTAAAGACACACATGGAGTTATACAGGTCACACCATGAGTCATATTGAGGTGAAACTGATTCCTACACATCCCAAATTATTAATGAATGATTTTAAAAATGTATAAAAATAGTCCAAATGGGGTTTCTCAATCTTGTGTACGTGACATTATTTTGTGCTACAATATCATTTTAAACGGGTTACATGAATTCAAGTCAGACTGGACACAATTTTTCTTGTTTTGATGTGATACAAATTAATATATTCCAAAAATTACTTTTTAGTCTTTGTAGAAAATTATCAAGACCACTTGAGTTCATTTTATTGGGTTTCAGTGAGCCACACATTTTTCAACTATAATGTAAATGTTAAAATTAAAAAGTAAGCTATGAGTTATATTAGGACATCATAAATAAGAATGAGGTTGGGTGATTCCAACATTTCAAAAATGAATTAGGGATTATTTTATTATTGTTTTAAAATAATCAGATTGTGTTTTCTTAGTTTAGGGTTTATCAGTTCAACTTTTTACCAAATTTATTATCAATTTTATATAAAATGACAATTATTTAGTCATACCACTCACACCATGTGTTATATTGACTGGATAATTATTCATACAAGTCCTAAATGACTTAAGTATCATTTTTATAAGGTATTGAAATAATCTGAATGCATTTTCACAGTTCTGAGTACAACACATTACATTTTTAGTGAAATTATATTTGAAACTTGAAACAAAATTTTTGAGTTATACTAATCACATCATGTGTTTGTTATATGTGAGACCATTTCCCACACATAAAAATTGTATTATGAGTCATTTTGTCAAATTATTAAGTCAATCCATGTGCATTTTCTCAAATCTTAGTGTATGAGATATTTTGAACTAAAATGTCAGTTTTAAACTGGTAATGGACATATTAAGTATATTGATAACATCATGTATAATATGTAGGTTAGAGTGATCCCTACATGTAAAAAAAATTATTTATAGTTTTTCTATTTTATAAAAACGATTTGAATGAATTTTCTATATTTTGAGTATGTCACTTGATCATTTTACTAAATTAAATTCCAATTTAAAATAAAAAGATGAACTTGAATTAATATCTCCCATAATATGAATCATATTGAGTTTAGGTGGACTCATACATGTTTCAAATGATATATGGATCATTTTACTAAACAATAAAAACATTATGAATTCATAGTATCATTTTTGAGTCCATCACATTTCTTTTTTTCAGAAATGTCATTTTAAACTGGAAACACGCACATTGAGTATCTGGTCACATCGTGGGTGAGTCTAATATAATAATAATTCCTACAAATCATAAATGAAATATGAATAGTTTTCATAAATAATTAGGACAATATGAGGATTTTTTATTGGTTTTTTGTGAGAGATCCTTTTTTAAACAAAAAGTTCAATTTTAAACTGCTAAAAATCACTTTGAGTCATATCGAGTAAATCTTATATAATTTTGTGGTTTTTATGACTCATAAAAATCCAAAATGAGTTATGGATTATTTTACAAAAGTATAAAATTAATTAAAATTCTTTTCCTTGGGTTTGACCTTGTTAGCGGTCATTTAAAAAAAACATTATTTGTTTTTTTAAAAAGAGATACAATTTGAGTCATACTAGTCACACCATGTGTTGTATTTTGGTGAGGGTGATTCATATTATTTACGAATAATTTTACTAAATTATCAAAATAATCCTAACTTCCCATGTTACTATGATTTTTGTTTCCTTTATTTTTAGAACTGCCAACACAACATATTGGGTTGATGTTCAATGCTAAAAAATATTTCTCATTGACAAAAAAAGAGTAGTGGAATATCCAATGGTGATGTGTCATGATTAAATGAAACCATTATATTCCACTACTCTTATGTTTTTATAAAAATGAGAATTCTGTTTTGGCTATGAATATCAACTCAATATGTAGCGTTTTCAGTTTGATGATGAAATAAAATAGAACTCATGGAAACATTCAGAGAATGGAATGTGTTATCTTTTTTTTTTGGCTTTTTGAAGATATTTCAGAAAAATATTCCTTCCAAAAATAACTATAAAAAAAACTAAAGTTGTATGCGATAAAAATAATTGAAAAACTAACTTACAAATAATAGATAAAATGATGAAAAAATTAATTAAATAAGTTATAGTAATTAAATATTTCATGATGATTGTATACATTGTTGACCTCTTTCCATATTTTCATTATATGAGTTGTATCCTCAAATTCCAATCTCTCATGAGCATTACTAGCTTCAAAAAAACCACCCAAAATATAAATGAATTATCAACCTATATAATAAACCATTCTAATGGGTGTAATACTAAATTGAAATAAATTAATCATAAATATGATACAGTAAACTAATTACATGTAAAATTATTTTAATATTAAAATATCATGATTTACTCTTTTATTATGTAGAGTCAGTGTCGTTGATCTTCTTGCAACGTCAATGGAGGTAACTTGAAGGAATGTGATTTCCAACACTATATGGATGAAATAGTGTTGATGGTGAAGAAGAATTTGGATGTTTTGGTGAAAAAAGCTTGAAATGTAGGAAAATATATTATAAATTAAATGATCTCTAGAAATAATAATAAATATTAAACCAATGTTTTATTATTTATTTTTTTTGTAAAATCGAGAATGTATTTCATAACAATAACATTACGTCTTCCCAAAATATTTGATCCATTATTGTATTTTATTTGATGGTATTAGTAGAATAATCATGTGATGAAGACATATTCTACATGATAAATCCAAAATTGAATTTTAAATATATTAATGGAGTTAAGAATAAATAATTTTATGAAGAAAAACATATTATGTAAAAAAAAAAATTTCCTTCTCATTTAAATATATTTGTTTTTAATGGTTATAGAGATTAAGCACCTCTATTGAGATTCAAAATTACCACTATGTGATCCCATCAATCATAAAATACATTTTATACATTGGGACATGCATTTTTGGATTGTGATATACCAATAGAATAGTCATCCTCGATTGAATTTTTTTCAGACCTGATAGTTTTTTAGTCACCAACATAAAAATCAACCAGTTCATGTTTGTTGTATTAGACACATAAAATACATGAAATTATTTTTATTACATTATGGTCAGATCATATATTCCCCCTCCCATAATTAAATTCACCTTCACCAATATCATTTCATCCACTTTCATTACACTCTTATGGTCAATATATTTCTAATAGAAAATTTGAAGATGAAATTTTTTATAATAAAACTCATAATTATCTTCGATAATGAAAAATATGAGATATTTTAATAATTTTTTTTATTATCCTTGGAACTAGATATGTTAATCCCTTTCACAACAAGAATAACTCCATTGTTTTTCCTCATAATGCAGTCATCATGTTCATTTTTATTGAATATATAACAATTGATTACCAAACTAATGTAAGATAATAAAATTTTCATCTGCTCCATTGGGTAGAAATCAAGTTCATTTGGTAACTTAATTTTGAATTTTAAATAACACCTTATAAAAGTTATCTCATAACCATTCTATAAAATATTGATTATGTGTATTTTATATCCATCCTTCATCCATTGATGGCTGATTATATAAATTAATTTCTTTGTGGGATTAAATGTATCTATAAATCATGTCACTATTATGTAAAATGTAAATGTGTGCATTTTCTTTATCAATATTAGTAACTGTAACAATATAATTTTGGAAAATCCCTTACTTGATATGGAATCTATTGTGAAAAGGCTTTACGAGAATGATCACTTCAGTATCTGATATATAATTTGTAAGGAATTCAAATATTTCTTCAACAATCTATCATTTTGAAATACAATCTTGCGGATGAATTCAGTTCTTCATGTACCCTATCAAAATATTTATATACATTCTAATTGGGGTATATCTATAAGAAATTTAAAGGATAATATATTTTAACATCTCTAACAACATGATCCATATGAGGACCATTATGTCAAATAATTAGGGTGGGAATAATATTTCCAATTATCATAATATCACCGTAGCTTTCTTATTCCAAATTACAAATATCATCATCTCTATAAATTTACTATATATGGATTTAAAAAAAATAAGAGTCTGGTTAATGTATGAAATATATTTCTAGGAAGAACATATTGGAAAGGAATAAGCATCAAATCTTACAGCAAATAATTAATGTCATGTTATTTTGTCTGTGTCACATCTAATTATTCATTGACATGGCATTATTGATATTTTATGATAACCCCTATTGATATTTTACATTATTACTGAAAATTAAAAATATTTAGTTTTTATAATTTGGATATAGTGTAAGATGCTAGAGGAACAAAATTATTCCCTTTACCCTTCACCGATTCGAACTCTTCTGTTATCCCGTGTCAATCATTTAAAAAACAATATTTGATGACATATTTCAATTTTAAATGAACATTTAAATATGTTCCAATAAAACTAAAAAATATACTTCTTTCTACATGAATGAAATAAATACAATTTTAGACAGAAAAAACAATACGAAAAAGATAACTTATTGAAAATTGATCTCTTTTCTCAACCTAATATCATAATGGTTTTTGTTAAGGGTTTACCAAAAAAAGTGTCAATATATTTTACATTATGAATCTATTGATCACCCACTAGTGGAGAAGGTGTTTTATATTTTTTGATTTTCTCATCAAATGATATCATCCTGGGTCTATATTTGTGTCAACAAGGTAAACATTTTTTATTTCACAAAAAATTTAAAAATTTTGGAATGTTTCAACAGAACTGAGGATGTGATTTCATCATAAATGGGACACCACAATAGTTTCATTAATTATCTATCCTAAAAAATTATAAAACAATTAAAGTCATTTATCATCTTGTTCAACATGTCACACGATGTGAAATTTTCACTTCTATGAGAATCATACATTGAAACACATGTGTCAAACATTTATTTCAGATATTCAATCAATATAGCTAAATAGACACCAACCTTATTATAGGGTAACTTTGGTCCAGATAAATGAATAGACAATGTAATTTATTTTTGTTTCATGTATAACCACGAAAGAACGTAATAATTTTCTATCATAATGGGCCATCTACTATGAGAGCTACTCTAGACATCAAAATAATTTATTCCATTTTTAGATATTTCAATAAAACTATTTCTCAAACCATTTTTATATTCATTATAATATTAATCAATTTTCTTCAAAATCAGAGAATATAATGGATGAAATAGGTTCCCATATTTTTTTAATGTTTGTACATTCACTGCCAATTATATCACAATTTCATAACATCATTATAGTCCTCTAAATCATTGAATCATTGGAAATTACCAGACAAATTTCGAATGACTTGATTCATTTTTCACATTTTGATACATTCCACACTTATGGAATTTTATGAGTTATTTTTGGACTTTTCAAAGCAATATGCATCAATTTTAATATTTATGTTATTTTTAGAGATCAATACCCTTGAACATATTATTCATTTTGGGCTATATAGTCTACAAAGTATTCAATTATCTTTTGAAATCTTATATTTCAGGTGACCATGTATTTCTACAATATTTGTGTCACTTGATCTGTTTCTACCAATAAAATTAAATAACTTCAATAAAACTGCTAATTTTTTGTATTAATGAAAATCTATATACAATGGTCTATAAGAAAACAAATTTAACTTCTCAAAAATAATTGGACAGTCACGCAGGCCATATTCAATTTCCAATGATAATTCATCTATGAAATTTACACTATTATTCATATAAAACGATCCAGAAACAACATTATCATCCAAATAGGTGTGCACATTCAATTTTTCCCCTTGTTTAGTCCATAAATTGTAGCTCTAATCAATATTGTGATAAATTTACTATTCTTCCAACTGTTCTGAGATAATTTATCAAGAATAACAATAATTTATAAATGTGTAAATGATTTGAGAAGATTACCATGCTCTATGGAAAATTTATTGAAATAATTAACTCCAACTTTATACGTTTTGATAAATGAATAACATATAACCATTTTTGATTCATATCCATCCTATAACGTTAATTAAATATTCATTTTTTACAATAACTAAATAATTACACATATGATATTCATTATCATAGTTTAATGTTATAGATTATTATAATATGGAAAACCATATATTTGGCTGTTTCAAATAATCTCATTATTCACTGAAAGAAATAGTTAATTTAATTTATGATATGAATTACTCTAGTATGGAAAGTGTTATCCTCAGAATTCATCAAAAATTGAATGTTATAGATAACTATCATCCTCATCAACTATATCCCCTAAATATTTAATATTTATTTTGTTGATTGAGACTCATCATAAATCTCTTTCGGACATGCACATATGTCGCTTGAACATTTGTAATTAGTTTTCATCCATCGTATGGCTACAACAATGAGTATTTTTACAAACATAAAATACATGGGGTATGAATAAAAAAATCAATAAAAACCATTTGGGTGATTATGCTCATGAGGATGATATTTTTACTATATTATTTTATCTTAAATGGGTAATGCATCCCATTTTTTAGATTCACACACTTTCCACTAGTTATTAACTTGTGGCCTATTTAATGTGGGATTTGGGGTGCATAGATGTACTTTTATAGTATTTTAGGGGCTCTAAGGGGACAATTTTTGATATATGAATCCTTGGGTCTCCGATGAATTGTATATGTATTGGTGATATCCCACTTTAAATACATTCAAATTTTATATAAGACAAGTTAAACCTCTACTAAAATGAGACATCACGTCTTTCTAAAAATACGTGAACAAATGAAAATAAAATACAAGAAAGTAAGGAGTAGTAAGAAACACATATATGGTAAACAAGAATTATAAAATCTCATTCAATAAAATAGAAGGTGCAAAAATGTATTGACAAAACATATTAATAAATAAAGAGTTACTCATTATACATGGTTTATAATCAGAGAATCCTTTGGGGGAAGCAATACATGTAATCCTAAAATAAAAAATGATAAAAAATATTTTCTACTAATTATTCAAACATATATATAATTTTAAAACCTCCATTATATTTATTTTATAACAAGTTATTAAACTACATAAGGAATTTTAACATCAAATGTGAATGGTATATCTAATATTATTAATCTCTATTACTATTATAAATTAATATTTTGACCTTATTAACTGATATTTTCTTTAATGAATGTACTTATAGACTCTATAAATATTTTAGGGTTCTTGTATATGACTCTTTATACCCATACTCATAAAGAATGAAATTTGACAATAAAATTAAAAAATATAAAGAAAAATAAATAAATAAATCAAACTGGATAAAAAATATTAAAAATCAGCCACATTAAAATGAATCAGTATTTAATTTGTTGTCTGTAAAAATCAACATACATGTATACTATAGTAAATGAAGAATGTTTAATCTTGGTAAATTTAAAAAAATTAAATGAGGCGACACTGGACATACATGGATCAGAACCACCAAAATGATTGATGATGAGTACCTATCATTATAACCTACTAGAGACCCATAAAAATCCTACCATGTCACACTCACATATAGAAAATTATACAAATAGTGACACATTAAATCTAATTAGGACAAAATTGTAACTTTCTCCCTTACCTCACTAATATGAATACAATACCTATTAAAATAGTAGTGGGACATATGGCTGCCTTTTTAGAAAACATATCAATCAAAAATGAATATGACCAAATCATTGATATTGAGACATCCTTCCACAAACAATTTATATGATCTGTACATTTAAAAAGAAAAAAATCACACCTCATCAAATATAATATAGGTAGCTTTCAAATTTGGTGATTACATTTTATAAAAACCATTTTGTGGTACCAAAAGGTCCATAACAATTGGTACTACAAATATTTTTCATTTAAAAACTTATTTCCTTAAATATTATTAAAAATACCAAAGTGAGAATCAATATAAATTTAAAAAGTTCCAAACATGCCTCAATGTCAAATTTTTTAAAAAGAAACATTAATAGACTCCCTTGTAATGCGTTTTTGAAACCAATAGAAAAATTTATTCATCATTATTGAATCAATCATATTTATATTTCATATAACAACATTCTTACATATATATATGAGATATATATTTCATCTATAAATATATCAATATTTCAAAATGACTATATATATATTGGAATGTTCATATATGATATTAAGAAAAAAACAAAGAGGTAAAATTCAGTCCCTTAAAATAAAATAAAAATATAGATGTAATAATATTGATGTTTGAAAAAAGAATAAAACTAGAAAAGTTGTACATTAACTTTATTAAATAATTAAAGGAAATACATTTCAATTTATTAAATAATAACCATACGAGGTATTTTAACAAATACTTGTTGTGAGTAATTTCAATTGAAGGAAGTTAAAAATATTTAAACTTAATACACTTTCAGGATGAAATCAGTGTGTGGAATTATTAATATGAAAGAAGGTAGGAAAAATTTCACTTATTGGGTCAATAAAAACAAAACAATATTGGAATATACCAGTTATAAATCATTCTATATTTGAGAGTAGTGATGAATAATGAATATTAATAAATAAATAACAAAAAAGAAAAAAAATACATATCTGAACAAGCATTCAACAAGTGAGTGGGAGGAGAAAATCGAAAAACTTGGATTGAAGCTTTAAAACATCTGAGATAAAGTAAATATACCACAAAACTATGAATTAGTTTCTGTATTGGATTCATCCGACCCACGAATCATTTGAGCATTGGAATCGAGCCTTTAAATTTGTTGAAACGTTATTAGAGCTTTTATTCGAGATAGGATTCGATGATATGGAGTGTCGGTAGCATGTGAATTATGGAGAAAACATCAAATATCAGGAATATTTAATTACTAGTTAGGGTTCTTTAAATACATTAGGGTGACATTTATCAGTGCATCCAACAAGTTCTAATAAAGATCACTTTTTTGAGTTCTAAAATAATAATCAGTATTGAAAGACATCTTCCACAACTATTTTTAGCATGAAAAAATTTTATATTTATATGCGCTAATAATGAACTGGTAAAATTAATATTAATTAGAGATAAAAGCTCAGTGTAGATATAGTATTTATAATAATAATTATAAATAAGATTTTTATTTAAATATATTTATATAATTATATATATGTAATATATATATATATATATTAATATAAATATAGAAAAGATATTCATTATTTAAAAATATTAACTAAAATATCATAAATATTTAATATATAATTATTCAATCATAATTATTTTTTATAATTATATAAATTGTTTTCTTAAAAATAATATTTTCTATATTTATATAGTTATATATATATATAATAAATATTTATAAATAATAATAGAGTAAATATATTCATTACTTAAATGAAATTATTATAATTTTATAATTAAGTAAATATATATAATTATATAATTATAATTTAATAACTAATTTTTTAAAATTTAATATTTAATTAATAATAATTTATAATATATAAATGTAAAATTATAGTAAATTGATATTTGATAATATTTTTATTTATAAATATATTTATTTATGAATATTTATTTAGCGATATATTGTTAACATTATTAATGAATATTTAATCTTAAATGCGTGCATATAAAAAATTAGTGAAATAGAATAATTAAAAATGATTACACATTAAAATTATAGAAAATTTGAGAAGTTATATTAATTATGTATTAATCATAAAAAAGGTTATATATTAAAATACAGATGATTATATCTTAAAAATACTAAAAAATAGTAAATAAATATAAATAAATTAATAATATAAAATTATTAAATTCAAAAAGTATAAAAACAAAAAAAATATTCAAAATGAGTTAAAAAATAATTTTAAATTTGTAAAAATAAAATAAAATAATTATTTAAGACATAATATATTAAATATATCATGTAATAATTGAATTCTACAGTGAACACTAAAGTTGAAAAAAATTATATAATATTTGCGGTATGTGTTTCAATATAAGATTTCATTAATTATGTAAATATTTGTGGGTGCATCATTAATGACATATATGTATTTGAAATCAATCTAACACATGTTCTATATATGTTAATTTGAAAAATAAATCCATGTAAAATAATGTCCATTAGTCGATTAAATTATTCTATATTTTTAATTAATGTTAGTTTTTTATTATAAACCACTCTTCACTAGATATATAAATTATTTAATGTAATTATTAAATAATTTCGATTATACAATCCTTATTTTCATAAATATAACTTTATATATTTCTATATTTAATGTATTTTTTGAAAATGTATGTATAATAGCATTAAAAATGAATAAGACATTAATATGTTTTAATTTACTACATTTTATTCACATTCTATATTTATATTCAGTGTATTTTCTTTATTAATTTCTATAATATATATATATATATATCAAACTTTTGCATTTTTTAATAATTGCCTCATTAATAAATTTTATAATATTTTTTTCACTTAATCATTTTTTAATTTTTTAATTTTTAAAATATATTAATTTTTATTTCATTATTTATTTATTCCAATTTACTAAAAAATTGTTTAATTATTACAATTTATTCATTTTATATATTCAAATTTTATATACTATTTATTAATATTTAAAATATGTTTATATTTATATAAAATTCATTCATTTTTATCCAAAATTATTTAATTAATATAATGTTAAAAAATTAATTTAGTAATTTATAATTTCTATTTGTTTCATTATTTTATTTTACACATATATATATTTAATATATAATATTTATAAGTATTTATAATTTATAAATATTCATATTAAATTTATTCATTACAATCAATAATTATTTAACTAATAAAATTTTTAAGACTTTTAATAATTCACTCTTTTTTATTTTTATTTGTTTATTTATTCATTTGTGATCATGGCCTTTTTCAGTACTATAAATTGCTAAAAAAAGATACCATTTATGAGTGCTAAAAAGAAATACTAAATGGTAACCTTTATTAATGATAAAAAAGAAGTAATAAAAGGTATTGTTGGTCAATGCTAAAAAATGATGATAAATGTTCCTCTTTGTGATGACTTTTTGCTATCACTTATAATGTTCAGTGCTGTTAAAGGCCTAGTTTTTAGTACTATTTTTTTAAGAAGTGATTTTTGAACATATACTTAATTTATGAGAGGGTCCATGAGCATGCTACAATTTCCCCCAAAATGGTGTGATGAGATCGACCTCCCATATTCTTGACCAATGTGAATACCTTTGTGTTTTTTGGTCTGAAACATAAATTAGAAACCTTCTTTTGGAAGGCATTTATGTAATCAGTTATTAATGTCATAATCATTGGGGAATTAATTGGAACATTAACAAATGTTATACATGAAATGAATGATTGTAAAAATATAAAACCATCCTACAAAAAAATAATCGGAGAACACCATTTTGAATCCTTTCCTTGAAAACCTATTATAATTGATATGAATATATAAAATATTTAAAATGATCGGTGGACCATTTATAGGTTCATGTTGTTTTGTACCTTATATATAATTGAAACAATTTTTCCAAATTTTCAATCATATGTAGTAGGTGTTTTCATGAAAGAGTCCATTCTCAACGCGAAAATTCAGGGTGAGAAAAATGGGAAAACTAGGAATACGAATATATAATTGTATTACATGTTCATTTCTCATTGGTTAGAGATCATGACTATAATAATGGAATTATTGGTGATCATGTTCATTTTTTTCTTCATTATTCCAAATATTTCTCTCAAAATAAACACCATGCATGAGATCATGTCTTTATCAGATGTTTTTTCGTTAATATCTACTACCGTAACAAGCCCTTCATGCTGCAGAATGACCTCAACATCCAACAACCTTCAGTGATGGGTGGATAATGAAATGGTTTAGAAATAACAATTGCATGGAACAATATGAACCCTTGATGATTTATGCAAGGTTCTCCAAATTCTTAAAATAAGCAGTCTGTATCATCTAATGAAATTCTTAGTAAATACATTGGCACTCATTTCCACTCCCAATATCATCAAGAGATTATACCTAGAGTGTGAATATAACTACTTTCATTATCTTATGAAAGTGGATCATAGATTTATCTAGGGATCCATATCAATTCTAGATCCCTCATTAAGTTTTCCTATGAACCACTGTCTCCAATGTTGTCTCATTGGTTCTCCTCTGTCACTTGCTGATAGAACCAAACTACACATTACCACCTTTGACACACATGAATCAGAACTATGAATTCACATTGGACACAAAAATCATTCAATTATTGTATGTGGGATTATCTCCCCACTCCTCTAGATGATTACTTTCATCATATTCTATAGGTAACTAGTGAGCATGATAATATCTACTGTCACTCATGGTATGTTTTCAAGAAAATTCATGCAGTAAGCATGTGCTTGGTTGATTTCACTACCCCCATGAAAGAAGCCCATTGTTCTATTTTTATTGAATAAGGAGTACATGATGGGTATTATATCCCATATTTAATGAAATATATCTTCTAGTATATATTGAATATAGAAAATCTGAAGTCTTATATTCCTACCCAGAATTTTCTAAAATGTCAATAAATTCTAGAAACAATTGAAGATATGTTCCAGTATATTCTAGTAATGGAATAAATATAGGGAAACAATCATATTCTCATCTCTCTAGGTAGGGTAGCAGAACACTCTGATCATCACAAACAATGGGTTTCTCTAGATCAAGATCATGTTCTATCTCCCATTATTGGAGATTATTTTCATTTTATAATAAATTACATGGAACTGAATTCAGTTCATATTCCCTTTCCAACCAGGGCTCAAAAATTATGAGTGGCATGTGTCTTAGTACAGGTGCACATTCATGTTAGAAAACTCTAACATCGTACTTCAAAGGAACCAGACTGGGCTCATATTTCTGTTCAAACTGACTCTCACCAAGCAAGAGTGGTACATGCCTCAGGACAAGTCCATATCCCTATTGAAAAATACTGGAGGCATACTCCAAATTAACATGATCATGTACACACCCCTTCTCCAACAGGGTTTACCTAGGTGAGAGTGGAACATGACTTAGAACACGCTCATATTCCTATCAATGAATATTCATAGAATATTATATTAGATCAAGGAAGAATACCTTATATCCCTATTTCCATCAATGAATGAACTCACTATAATCCATTATAGACCATAAATTGGGAGCCTCAAATACCTTTTCCTAGTCTACAGTTCTATCCATATATTCCAAATGGTGCATGAATATTTGAACCCGTCTTATTTGAATAATTCATTAAGGGTTCACTAACATATTCTAGTATCCTACCACATGCATGCACATATTTCTACTGATAATGAAGAAGATCACAGTCATAATATAGTTTATTATTATCCTTGGAATCATATTTTTTCAATTCCATATGGTTTTCAACATATTGTAAAATCCTTCATAAATTATGCCTATATCTCTACCAAAATCCAAAAAGAAATGTTGGTCTCTTTTGTCCCTGATACATAATGTTACTCATATCCCCAACATGGTTAATACTATTATCCTTGATTAAATTAGATTAATATCCACAACTCCTAAAGGGAGCATTGACTTCTAAACTAAATCATAGGTTATCATTACTGCCATAGACCTCTTCGAGGTAGTGTGCAGATGGATCCCAATGACTCTACTCTTAACATCCACCCTTGCCATCATATCCATGGTGATACCCCTTAAACAATTGAAATCATTCCCTCACCTAGAATCCTTTATATAGAGTGGTGATACAAAATAAAATTCCTTCATATAGAGAGGTTATTGAATCATTTTAGTCAACTATATATATTTCTCAATTAACATCATGAAACCCTTTACCATAAATATAAGGAGACCCCTATATTCATTTTGTTGTATGAATAGATGGAGGCATATATGCCATGTCTAGAGGAGGATGACATGAGAATATAAAAATAGTTATCCCATGAAAAACTACCAATGATGTCTTATCCTCTCACCACATCTTGCAATGATAACCCAAATTAGGTAAAGAATGATTTCATGCCTTACCTACACCAAAATATTTGGGAAACTAATCAATGGATGAAGGATACAGACCTGACATATCTGGGATACAGTTTTCACCATTAGACATACAATACACTCCATTTTTAGACAGATTTGGACACCTCTTCAAAATAACGAAATCCAAGATTGTAAGAGATTGAAAAACTCATCTATAGTGTTTGTCATTATATCAAGAAAAATCAATGTCACATAAATTTGAAATCCCCATCAAGCATACGTGTCCGCAGATCAGTGGAGTATGAAGGATTTCACAACACTCCAGTCCTAGATCAACCAAAATTTCGAAACATAGAATCCTGAAATTTCATAGCCTCCATTGGAATTAGGGGAATGAGTAATGATAACCCCAATTGATCACTACAACTAAATTTCCCAACCATAATGGTTCCATGACATCAGGAATGGATGGAGAGGACAAATAAATAATATATGAGCTAGGCCCCTTGATGAAACGAGAATGTATTTTAGACAAGGATGGTGATTTTGTGGTCTATAAAACATCTTCCCATATAAAATGACTATCATCTTGGTATTCCATTGCTCCCAAAAAATAAATTAGCATAGT
This sequence comes from Viscum album, assembly GCA_963277665.1. Lineage (NCBI taxonomy): Eukaryota > Viridiplantae > Streptophyta > Magnoliopsida > Santalales > Viscaceae > Viscum > Viscum album. Next base: position 406,945,445 of record OY728150.1, on the reverse strand, counting down.
TGTACAAAATTAAAATGCTCATAATAGTAGAATAAATAATAGCCTTCCATAAGGGAATTCATCCCTACAAACTAGGGGAATATCTACCACCACCACCACCCCTTTGATAAAAAAATCTGTATGAGGATTCATGAAACATCAGAAGTAGATTTAAACCATCCTCATATAACTATTTTAGTGTCATTTTTATCTCTATCAACATCACCAGGTTCATCTCAGCCGAAGAGGGTACTGAATAAATATGTAGTAGTTATAGATCATCATCATTCCATAGGGATGAGGGAATTTTAGTCTCAATTCCCATCTTTATAGTAACAAAATAATTGTCCTGAATCATGTAATCTTCAATAATTGGATCAAAATATCCCAATTGTGTCCCTGAACAGTCCTCAACCCACGATATTAGGGAAACATCATCCTCATCACCACCACATGTGGAATTAGTCTTCTCGAGGTTAGTTGGTAAATATAAACAGTCTCCATCCAATATGTTACATGATGATCCCTACTATCCGTGGCCTGTTTGGAATGTATGACTGCAATGCCCCTTGGTGTTATAACTCATAGATCCAAATTGGAGTGACATAAAAAAATGAAATCAAACCCTCAGTGGGTCATCTTCCAAAAAATTAAAACATGGACAATTGTCCACAAAACAACCCTATTGAAAATGTAAAGATTTTCATATTTTGTTGAGTGTAATGGAATATCTAATATTTTATGATATACCTTATTAATTTTAATCACAAACAACATGATAGATAGTGTCTATCAAGACATAAATGATGAAGGACACTGTATAGAAAATATACCCTAAGAGGAGGGTTGAATTGTTTCACAAACTATGTGCAATCATACAAGGAAGTAGTGTAGAATAAAAAACCATGATCCTTTTAACATTAAGTTTATAAATATATGGAGGAACACTATAAGGGATTAAGGTAAAAAAGTGTTTATATCCCACTCATCACCTAGAAGAGTCAAAATTCCTTCCACAGAAGAACGGTTGGAATAATATGAGAATGAGATAAAATATCTAAGACCAACAAATGGTGACATACTAAGGGTAAACATACACTGGGTATCATTTTTAGACTAGGATGAATATTCCTTCTTCCATATATCATCATGAATTTAATCCACCTACAATAGTATTATTTCAAAATTATAATGGCTTCAGATCAAGGAAGATGATCTACATAAATGTGGTTGTCAAAGATGATCATGAATTCAATAAATTATAGTGATAGACTATCCCATACCTAGGTGATAATTATGTATTCTCTTAAATATAGGACCAAATAGAGATGAAAAAATGGAAACCTCATCAAGACCCACCTTCTCCTTGTATATAAGAGTCTACTTATACAACAGTGCCTATTGAACTTCTCAATGACAATGAGTACCTTAATACTCAAATTGAATCAATAGAATGTAAGCTCACACCGACATAGCCTATGTAGAATCCATATCCAAAATTGGTGGAAGAAATTATTACCCTCACAATTTTTTAAATCATACCTTCTCCACATTTGATTGCACGAGAGACCCAGAATAGCATCTCACTAATTTCGTTTTCAATTATGGTTCGATGATGAGCTCTCGAGATCAATAGGTGGAGAAAAATAGGAGGTGTTATTTAAATAATTTGATTTGGAAAGATATTCTTTTTTAAAGAATCATTCTAGTCAGATCCATCGTAGGATATGAATACTTTAGTCATAAATTCATTTACTAGTTATTCTCTTCTAAAAAGAAAATGTAATGTTTTTACATGAAAAGATACAAGAAACAATAAAATGATGAGGTGAATTAATACATATAGAGATAGATATTATTAACATATTCACCTAGTTTTCTTCTCTAAAATAAGAAATTTAAATTACTCTAGGATCAATATATCTTGTAGGAACTACAATTCCCATGGATCTTTCTGAAAAAAAAATGAAAATTAATTGCATTTTTTGAAATGGAATAATGTTGATAATGTGAAATTTAGTGGACTCAATATAAATCCTATTCCATCAAGATTTCATTAGGGAAAACGAAAATAAAGGTATAGAAATAAATTTCTATCCTCATACCAATAATAGTGCTAATTCAAGCACTCGTGATGGCCTAAAACATCGCAGTACCTTCTAAAAACTAAGAAAAATGATAACATTTTCCTCAGTATAAATTTAAAAGAGATAACATTTTCCTCAGTTTTGGGGAATGTATGAATAAATAATAACTCTTCCCAAATGAGAAATTCCATGGATATTTATTTGAAATAAAATTAAATTACCCACTCGAGATGACACGTTTTAGGAAACACAACAAGGTCATACTCATTTTCCATCTTTACTACATCCCATTCCATAGAATTCAGGTTCACAACATCCATGATTACTTCATCTACAATGATTTTCTCTAAATAAAGGTCGATTCTAAAAATTTTATGTGGTGAAACACCAATTCATATGTGATGTGTGTAGCAATATCCTATTTAGAAGAAGTAGGTGATTGGAAAAAAAATCATCCAAGCATCAACATATGGTCAAAAATTGGATCAATCAATGAAAAGATGACTAAACTCATGGTAACCTATGAAAATAGCTTCGAAAAAACCATATCAATTCCATCACCTATTGAGGTGATATAAAATATGTCTCTATAAAGTGGATGTAATCATTGGGGAGAACCATTGTTTGATAATGAATCGATCTTTGAGTATGATTTCCCATATCTATATGTGGTGCTGGAAGCTAATGGTGCAGTATCAAAGGTTACGAGGTCAATAAAGGTGTGGTCAAACCTAATATATTGGCCACATCCTTACAATGTAAATATATGAAACAAAGACCTATGAGAAAGCTCTTTTTAAATCCCAAAACTTAAGTGGAGGTGTCCCAAAATACCCCAATAGATGCATATTCCCATTCTTCTCGCCTAAACTCATTAGGTCTCAAACCACATAATAAGAAGAAAAATAACCTTGTTAAGTGGTGACCTAAAGGTGACAAATAGAATCTTCTAAAATAAATGGAACATTTCCATGGAACACTCTCATACATAGATTCTCATCATATTTCAAAATCACTCTGATAGGTACTCCTCGATTCCCTTAAAAGTCCACAGTAATTAGATACATATGTCATTGAAGCCTATGGATTATCATGTGGAGAAAACTCTATCATAATTCCATTTAACCTTCTATTTCATATGTTTGATCAGAGAGAGGTCATATAAGGACACATCAGACCCATACCATTTTTATAAATAGTAGATGAAGTCAACATTTTTAGGAATCTAATTAAAAATGGTTCTATTATTAACCCCATCCTGATTCAAACTTTTCGACATTGGGGATATAGATAGGTATTTTTATGCCAAAAATCTAACCATTCAATTGTTTGATAAGGGTTAGAAAAGACCTCTCATAAAGATAAATCTCAAATCTTAGTTTGGGGATATCACATTTTATGCTAATTTCATTTTTATCCAGCAATACACTTCATAAAATGACCTTATCAGAAGTCTTTGTCTTCACAGTAATGTGACAGTACTCTCAGTAATTCATCAATTCTTGACATACCCCATCAATGGGAATGATGGAATACTACATGGTGACAATGATGCTATTAAGCCTTTTGATGCCACATATGCTGAGGCAAGTTTTTACTAAAGGGAGTGAAACAAATGGTGGATGACAATATATTGGGTGATCCCTCAATGAATTGGAAACTGCCAATAATAATACATTGAGTTTGTCCTATAATGATTATGTGAAACCCATAAATATGATTGATGTTGTATACATAATCCATAATGTTTAGGTTATTCTGATACCCAGTAACTTTTTAAACATAATTAACTCCAAGATCTCTTTGTAATAACTCTGAATGTATAGGATGAAAATGTCCCTTCTCACCACCACTCTTATCTCAACAGTGAAAGAAATTCCCCCAGGTTAATTACTATGTCCCAAGAAACCTCCACGATGTTAGATATGGATGAAAAGGAGTATGGCATCAAGAATACCCATCTTGATTTTGAGGAAGTTCTCTCCACCACAATCAAGGATTTTAGGCTGATAAATGTGGGAATAAAATAATACATGATGCCTATATATATTAATGACACCGTACCTCTAAAAGGGAAAGAGATAAAAATTTTACTTCAGAAGAATAATTGATATTTTTCCTCATAGAAGTTAAAATGAAATTCAAATAATAATCCCTGAGGTCACACCACATCATCATGGATATCAAATGATAATGAATGTTTCAATAAGGGGTGTAGAATGATGGACACCTCTCATACTACTAATATAGAATCAGTGGTTTGCAATGTGATCAATGTCGATTTTTTCATGGATATTAAATTACAATGATGGATTTAAAATATAGTCCTTATCAAGAAAAATAATCTTCATATAAGGGTATGAATAAATTTTAATTACTTTAATAAAAATTTCCAAAAGGATAATTTCCCATTGTTGATTATTGAACTCTAGATCGATTTAACTATTAGCTTCTAATCTCTTTCATTAATTGATGGATGCCTAAGTTATGATTATATAATGATATCTCCTGAAGATAATGATTTCACTACCTTTTGAGATCTCCATGGGATATGTTTCTACCATATCATGAATTTTGAGTTAAATTATACTTCCACTAGATACCAACACTACCTAAATTAACTTTTTAATCCATTATTGAGATGAATAGAGGAGTGTTACATTGAGGAATTGATGTTCATGTTCTGATGTGGATGTGATCACATTACGTATCTTCAAACGGTCTTCAAAACATTTCAGCATCAAAGTCTAAATATTGATCCATTTAAATTCACTTCTATAGTAATTTCAAGGAAATTCATTATCTTTATGGTATGACACTATAGAATCATCAGGGACCCTGAAAACAACAGTTCAATTATAGCAATGTAACCCCTTGTAATCTCAAATAACTAAGGGGGGTCTAAGGGAAAATCACCTATATTTTTGTTTCATATCTAATATTGTTGGAAAATATCTCCCCTTAACCAAGCCATTAAAGATTGGAGTCACTAATTAGTGGGATGAGTACTTCGAAAATCCTCGAGAGTCTCACAATGTACCTTCTGAACCCACTAATCATGATCCCACTGATGGGGGGAATGAAACTCATCAATTATGTGACTTCCATAGAATAATCACTTGGTTCTCTCATCAAAAAAATGATGCGGGGAATGAGAATAGTCTCTACTACCTCAACCTATCAATGATTGGAACTGAGACATGATATCCTAATGTCGGGAGAAAATACCTCACACTCACAATTGCAATGAAAAAGATGATTGAATACATTCAATAGAATGATGATAATCTAGTTTATTCTACTTACCCACTCATGTGTATATATGATCTTCCTATGCAGACTAGTCTTTTTACAGGATGGAGAGTTATTCTAAAAAATGATGATATTCAATTTTTGTTATAGAATTCTATAAAATTTGAAACCTTATTTGATTTCTTCATGACACATCCCACCCTTTAAATTACACTAGTAGACACAAACATCTAGATGAGAGGGTTTTATATGCTAATGTCACTCCTCAAATATGAGATACTTGTTTTTATACTGCCTCCTAGATTCATATCATTGAAAGGATACAAAATTCAAAGATTAACTAGGTGAATATAATGATTTTATTTTGTCTCTATGTAAAATTAATATTTCCCCTACTTGTTATTACTATCTAACAACTACATGAATAATTTTTTTGAATACCAATACATCATTTTTTTCATGGAACTATCTCTACATCTACATATATTCTACGCAAAGATCAAAGTCGATTCATAGAAGTTGATAAAGAAAATCAATGGTTAATATTCCATAAAATAGGAGGTGTTGGTCCCTCTCACAAAATATGTGAGAGGATTTAAGTTATAATTATCTTTTATACCAACAATTCATCATTTCCCCTAATTATAGAATGACTAATCCAATGCCCTAGCTAATGTAGCTATAGTTATTACAGACCCTGATCAAGATGAGGTGGTATTCCACATAATACGTAGAAGGAGGGCATAATTGATCATAATATATTTCATCAATGAGATAAATCAAATCAATGCCTCACCAAATCATAATTAACCAATACCCACCTATGCATATATGGAGACCAAGATATATTATCTCAAAAATTTGACTCTCTGAAAAAACAAGAAGGATGGGAACATTTTTGGCACCATGTAGAAAACTTTATCACTTATGATGGTTTGAATGAGAAAAAGTCTCTATAAATCTAATGATTAGATGGAATCCTCCTCATATTCATGGATTAAAGGGAGATTCTTTCTATGATGGAAGACGTACATGTAGTCTCCCGTGGTGACCATTGTTCTTGGAGCAGGTTCTTCCACCAAAACTGAAGGTTCATTTTTTACTAAAATCATATGGTATATGATTTTTTGGAATTCCCCCTGATATGTAATGAATTACAAATCCTAAAAAACATTATCCATCAACCCCCATAATTTCAATATACAACAAAATACTCATGGATTTAACCCATATGAATAATTCATATTGGCAGGCCATATACCCTTGGTATAACCATGATGTTTATGTATATCATTACTGCTACCCAGTTATTTTCCATATGGATGAGGAAATACCCCTCAAGTAAGTTGAGAAAAATAATATCGTAAAAATATTAATGTCCGATATCACCACCATATTTGGAGTCCCTCACATGATATTTGTGGACAATCACACCAAAACATAATCAATTGAGTTGAATAAATATTACCATGAGTACAAAATCGACTTCCATCATTCAACCCACTATCATGTAGTGAAAATGGGTAAATTTAAGACTTCAATAATTGTTTTTCAATCATAATATAGAATTTGGATATTTAGAATAAGAATTCATGGCCAAATAAGCTCCTCCATGATTTATAGGCCTGTTGTACAACCAAGAGAACATATACACAAGAAAAATCATATTTATTGGTATAAAAATCAATGAAGTGTTTCCCATTGATGTCCAATTTCCATCACTTCAAATAGTTTTTTATAGAAACTATTAACAGATGGGAAATCACAAAATCAAATGACTGAATTTGATGGAATTGATGTGAAATGTTGCATTCGTTAAACAACCATGAAGTCTATCAGAATTCAGCCATAAGAACCATTAATAAAAAGTTCCCCCTCTATTAGTTCCTTCAATAAAAACTGGTATTGGTAATCAAAACCCCAATTATACCCTGAAATAAGCCTCTCTTTCTAGAACCCAAACCTGTAGGGCCTTATATCATATATATTGTATAACATACTGAATCATACTCTCTTTTCACAATGGATGGGGAATGTGTCATGTCACCAAAAAAATAAAAGGTTTCCTAATAAATAGAATTCATATCTACAATAAAGAATAACTTTATTCCTTGTCTCAAGACTTTGATCTAAAAAAATTCATCCTAACCATACCATGTTAAACTATACGGGAAAGGACATTATAGAAATATGTTAAACTACAGAACATCTCCCATCATTCACACAAGATGTAAAATTATATTGAAGAAGTCATGGAAACAACACATTAACCTTCAAAACATCTCTTATATTGGTCACAATAGGTCAAAATAAAAAACTATACATGAACCACATGACATTAAACTATACGAAATAGTTCCTGGAAGTAATAATTTAAACTGAATTGTATCTCATATCCAAAACCACATGACTATAAAGAAGAATTTTTGGCAACATGATGTTAAACTGCAGGGAATACATCCTTACTCCATGAGGTTAAACCAAATAGGAAGTGTCATATCCCCAAATATTCCTCACAAATGATCTAGACCTATGAAAAAATGCAATGAAGTTCCCCTATCCCTGTATTTGAGTAATATTTCAATATATAATTCATAATCCAAGAACTATGTGTGTATTTATTTCTTCTATCATGAGATGTGTAGTGTGGTTGGGACCATAAATCCTAGGAAAAACAATAATATATTCATCCAGGTGACAAGATATCATACGGGGTGACAATTTTCAAGCCTTCTCATTCACTTTAGGTGAATGTCATCTATATCACATGGCACTAAACTACACGAACAATTTCCATTAAAAAACTACATGTTTCCTGAATCCTATCATTACATGATATGTAGTGAAGAACATATATCAATTATTGGGTCCATCAATAATATTTATTCATGTTATTTCACCTTTTTCCTTACCTCGTATCATTAAACTACATTGATGATGTTCTTACCACAAGATATTAACTTTCATGGCTAATGTCCTCATAGCATGACTCTAACCAACATCATTTTCTTGATCTATATATATGACATTATTATCATTCCAATGAGATATGTAGGGATTCCTAGATCATATATCTTGGACGAACAACTAAATGATACATATAGTACATTCAAATTTCATTAATTTTTTCTCTGTGATGAGAGAATTATTTAACTCTCCATTTTTCATACATAGAGCATAGATCATGTTAGATATGGAATTTCATTTAGGGAATACCCCAATGATCGAGTATCAATTCATGATAGAGTTATCTTTGTTATGGATGAATGAACTTAATAGTCACATCATGAGTCCTCCCATAATGATGTCAAACATCACACTTAATGAATCTTGTAGTACATAAAACTGGTCAATACCACGTACCCCACCAGAGAAGATCAATATCCATGGTGTTGGTCCCCAACCATACCTCTATTCAATATATACAAGTTTCTTTTATTCCTACCATTTTGGGATATATAGTGACACCCTGATCTCTAGTCATGGGCCAAGCCTCACTGTCCCCTTTACATTTCGGGGAACCTATGTACTTTTTGAATGAGGTTAAACTACATGGTATATCTAGAAATTTGTGTAGCTTGAATCATTTTAACACAATATACATATTGAAACCTAGATCTTGAATCCTAGGACCAGCTATAATAATCAATTAGAAGAATGCTCAATCTACTTATGTGTTAGAACAATGTACAGATTCCACTATTCATGAACTATGTTTGTCATGATTCTAATCATCATGGGATACATAAGGATGCATGAATATCAAATAATTTCACAATCTAAAATAATATAAAATAACAATTTTTCTCACATAGTATGGTCCAGATATTCATAGAGAGTCTCCTATTCAAAAACTATGTGTGTCTTGGTTCTTATTACGGTAGTATATGTAGGGGTATAAAGATATCTGATTCATTGGTCTATTGATGATTAAAAATATCTACATCACCGCATGCAGGTCTAAAACAAGCATGGTGGGGAGGGGGGGGGGGGGTTCAGACAAGTACTGTGTATTGAATCATTACTCTCATCATCAGATATATATCAATGCCCAGATCTATAATCCTAGGTTCTCTCACAATATATAAAACGATAAAAATCCACCCCTAACTCCATATGGGATTGTCTTATGCAGAAACTTTCCTTTCCATGAGATATTAAATTATAGGAAAAATGTATTAAAATATAATGGTCCATTAAATAAGCATATACCACTTTTCAAAGAGCATCATGTTTTACAATCTCATTTCATCAATGCAGGAGTAAAATCTACGTTTAAAATGCTCTCAAACTTAATAGATCTACACATGGAGGGATCCATCATTTGGCTAGCCACCAAATTTATTTTACTAATATAAAATATGATCTATGTAACTATAGTCCCCTGATTAGTGAAATGTGCCCTAAGGACATCTTGGAAAGTTTTCACATTGGATCTGACATCTTTACCACATGATATTAAACTGCACAAAACACATCTGGGTCCCAGGTAATTATTACATTATAAAAAATATTTCCCCACTACATGCTGATAATATATGAAGTTAATAACACATCATCATTAATAATGAATAGATTATTAGATCCTAACCCCATACAGCAAGAGTACGAGGCTATTTCCACAACTTTTAAGCACCTCATACCATGAATTTCACATCATGGATTTAGTGCTTCAGGTCACTAAAAACCATCCAATTCCTTTGGAAAAGGATACCCATATTCAAGAGACCCTTTTTCTTACTAAACATGTATATTTATGGATCCAACATATGATTCCGAGACCATTAAAAAAAGAATCATTGCATTAATAAAAGGGATTTCCAATCCTTCTGAGACTTGACATCTCATCAGTAAAAGTCAACATCATTAGATATTTTGGGAAATCCTTATAATGATATTTACATATAATTAATTATGGTAATAGAAACATGATCAATGATTTATATCATTTTTATCTCCCACATGGAAGGATGATGGAGTACTCTTGACAAGACCAATCCTAATTTGGATGTTGGGAACATTTTTATCATAACTGTTCCATGTTCAACCTGATAATTGAACTAAATGAACATGGGTCAAATATATATGACCTAAATACATTAAATATTGATGGACCAAATCACATGACCTAAATCCTAGAGTAAAAGTGACACAAAAATGTTCTGGTTGAAAACCCAAAAGTGCTGGACTAAGGGAAATTAAATTAAATTCTTCCTAAACTCATCATCTATAGAGTGCAAGAAAAAGTAGTGCATAAATTAATAACGGATAAGTCTTATATGGATCATTTTTTAGAATTAGTAATATTTGATACATGATCATTAGACCGACATTCCCATGAAAAATTTTGAGTAATGATTTGTCAAATTTCCTCAACATGGTAACATGTTCACTTGGTGGTAAAACAAATTTTATGTGCTCTAAGGCTTATTGAATATTACGTTTTTGACAATTAAAAAATCATTATATGAGCACGTTAGGCAAGAAAAAACCTTACATGTCCCTTAGAATATGATACCTAGATTTAATATATCACTTTTTTACTACACATGTATGTCTATGGATCATATATATGAGCACATGACCGCCAACCAAATATGTTATTTCTTTGAGGAAAATGGATTTCACATCATTCTAGAATTAACTTGGTAGAATGAAAAATGTTATGGTGTTTTGGGTCATCCGTGAAATTATTATCCATTATCACCCTCACGACCTAAGCACTTTGGACCATTATTTTCAATCTTAATTACTAGAATATTCAAGTGGATGTAAAATCCCCAATATTTTGTCATTGTGTTTTGTAACCTTTCTCAATGATGTATTGTGATTCTCCATAGACAAACCTTTTTATAGTCCACACCCCATGACTCTAAAAAACATAGTATAGGGACTAATAATCTCAACTCAGAGACAAACTACTATAGGGTACCCAAAGCCTTCCTATATTTATTTTTTCATCACTTTCTATATCATCACCAAGACATTTGATTCTTCAAAAATCATTAATAAACCTTGGAAAATGGTGGGGAAACCTTTATTTTAAACTAATATTAGTGAATAAGGGGTTTTAACTAAAATCTATAGGAATCCCCTCCTTTTAAGAAAGAAAACTACATCCTTGTGAGCCTAGGTAACACCTTGGTAGAACCCATCCCTTTAGGGTGTTTTGAGTCATACTTGGTATGTCTTCCTTATTCCATATTCATTTAATAAAACTTTTCGGTTAGGAATTACTGGAATGATATTCCAATAATTTTTTTAGACTCATCTTACCTGTGTTTTCTCAATTAATCTATACCATCTCTAAAATATTTCATGGCCCTAATAAAAGAGTGGGAACACCTCTATTGGACCATGCCAATGACTTATAAAGGATTTAACCAACCTACTAGAGATGTATTCTCCTTGTTCAAAATTAAATCCAAACCACGCGAGACTGGGAAACACCATAGATAAAAACATTATTGTATGGTGTTTTGGGTCAACCGTAAAATAAATTCCACATTCCATATTCATCAATAAAATCCAAGAATTAAGAATATAAACTGAACCATAATTTAAGTCCATGTTGAAAGGAATTAAATTGAATAGTGTTAGTTTTTCATGATGAAATGCATTAATCAAAATATAACATTTTCACCCTTACAACATGCTATTAAAATACATGATGGATTCCATTTCTAAATTACGTTAAATTATACTGAATATTTCATTACCACATGATGTTAAACTTTTTGAACACATCCTTGCTGTATGAAATTAAAAAGACAGGGATGATTTTCTTTATCGCATGACATTTAACTTCATATATAATCACACTTTACAAATGGTATATTACATATATGGAGTGGTCCAAGATAAAATTCCTTAATCTATAAAAATAGAAGGTCCATGCTAGAACACCCTAAACTACATCAGATAAATATTCCAGGTCATGATATATTAAGATAAACAAATGGAAAAGGCACAATAAATATTATTTCAAAACCCCATAAGAGGGATTCCTAATAAAAACATGAGTACATCCAAGCTAGGCCTTACCCTATATGATGCTTAGGAATCAAAATAAAGAAATATGAAAAAAGGACATAAAGCTTTTAATAATCATTCCCCTATGGAAAAATCAATCTACTCTTACAAATCCCACTAAAATCATAAAAATAATTACACCACATTAAGGAATACCATTGGTCATTTGGAAAGCCAAATGTTTCCCATGACACTAATTGGTTGTAGTCCCAATGATTCTGGAAGGAAATTAGTTTTCTCAGAACAAGAACTTTTCATTATGGATGTCACACTTGAGGGGGAATTTTTGGATGCCCAAAAAATGAGCATCATAAAATCAACAAGGTATGAAATACCAAAATAATGGGAATTATTTTATCCAAAATAATAGATGAAGATAATGAGGAGGACTCATGTGAATTGAATATCCTCTACAAGGATACATGATCTAATGACCCACATATGGTCATGAGAGTTCCTAAAGTGCATCACATGATATAAGTTTAATAATATTGATGTAGTTTGATAGGTATCCCAATTCTTTAGGAGGTGTCAAGGAATGAATTCATGATCATTATGAGGTATTCATAAGAGTTCCTCTAAATCACAAGACTTGTCAACCAAAAAACAGATGACAATCATCCAAAACACATTTATAAAATAATGGATTGGAAAGTTAGAAGCTTAATGTGAATGAGATTTATATTTATCATCATATAATGTTCTCATAAAACTCACAAAACATCATGAATCCCTTAGATATATATATACCTATTCAAACAAAATTATGTTGGCCCCTCACCTTCACAATATGATGGAAACCACGCATATCTTTTCAAAACATATGATGACCCTATAGATATTTAGATATTCTAAACATGTTTTTTGAAAATGAATAAGGCTCATCATAATATCCTTTATTAATCCCACAATACACCATAGATAAAGAAAATGATTTTCCGAGATAAAATTTTCACAACATCACAAGATCTCTTATGCATATAAGATAAATATGGAAACTAAATAAGAAATGATGGAATATTTTTGGGCAGTGAAGATATGTTAGAATTCATTTAAAAGGGGTTATACGTGTTGGGTGATAACCATTGATCATGTTTGAATTCCTCTATAAGATGAGATGATATTGTGGGGGACATTAGACATGTATTACTAATCTGATGGAGGTTTCCTTGATAAGTAACCTTAGTCTCGTGAATAACCCTATAAAATTTATATTCAATCGCAAAAAAGCCTTTCCACCTTCATCCAAATATTATAAAGGTTCTGACTTGCGGTTTTCCATTATGTAGTTCCATAAATGACCCAATATAGAATTATGGAAAGCATGTGGAACCAAAATCATTCCACTGACTCCAGATCATATCTGCAAGATATGTGCCACATATGGAGGGGAATAACTAGGGTGGAGAGGCCTACAAAAACTTCAACATCATCAAAAATGAAACTCCATCATATAGGACACACCATAAGTGACTGTTACAGATGAGCATAGGAGAATACATCTTAGAGATTCTAGGAATATGAGCATAAAGGTATTCCACCAGTTAAAATCCCAAGAATTTCGGAAGTGATCACATGGTTTGAAGATGAACTTAACATGATCACACTTTAGATCACAGAAATCACTTTTGGAATGTCATTAAGATTATGAGAAGGTGGTTCCACATGTCAACTATGTCACACATGACATAAAATAAGCTCATACTAAAGAAAACATAAGGAACATATGGAATAAGGGAATGAATAAAGAATAAAAAATATAGCATATATTCCTGAATAAATATATGATGATCCACTTGAGCATCTCATGACATAAAGATATCATGTGATAGAACTGTTACATTTCACCCAAGTCTTGTGATACTCCCTCGATGTTCTATTTAGATCATCCGATGTCCATTGTACATGTTAAAAACATTATGAAATGCTGCATGGGTAGGCCTCACTGGTCATTAGATGTCATCTATGATTTCTAGCTAAAACAAGAGGTGTGATCCATACATGGCTACAAAGTTATGAGGTGGAACCAGAACATGTCATCTAGGTGGTGAAGTCCCATGAACATGTCAACCCGATCATGAAACACTATCTGGGAAATTAAACTTGATCCAGAATATAACGACCCATACTTTACATACATTGTTAATACTTTAAAATTGAAGCACACTTATTACAACATATGACAAAACCACAAAGGACCGTATAGGTATAGTGTCTTTAGAAACTGGGAAACATAAACAACTGGTTCATAAATCTTCTACAGTGTATCCCATTTATTTCATCATATCTAGGGTCCATTTTAGCATATTCTAATTAATATCCATCTTCCTGGCCTGGGGAAAAGAAAACATACAAAAAGGGTGAGCTCAAATGCTCAGCGAGGGCAAATAAAGGAAATAAAAATCATATCATATCGTTTTGAAAATCATAACCTACAAAAGAGATCATAATATCTTAACATGGAATAAATCATAGAAGTGAAAATGGGGTCCCCATAATCATAACATGAAACTTGAAACTTTGTGGCATGAACACATAATCATGGAAAATCATTTCTTTTTAGTCATGACTCATGGCCAAGACTATATTAGAGGAGAAAGTCCCTTTCTGAACTGAGTCACCCTCATTCCAGTCCTATTTAACTGAACTGGTATAACCTACCGTTCCAGCCATGTCTATCTCATGAGATATAAAATCTTTACCCAATGCATTGGAGGGAGATATAGGTCCCACCCATCTTATAATGAATCCTTTCTTATGTGTGCCACATAATCATAAACCATACATCATAGCGTAACCCACGTAATAAAAATGGGATTCTTAAACAACATGACATCATAAAACAATTCATATAAGATAAAGGAATTCATAAAAATATTTCCATCACTACATAATCAAATCCATGTAATAATAGTTATAAAAACAGAACACTTTTATTATCTTAGATAGAAAATAATTTTGATAAAATACTTGAACTCTATTCTTGAGGAAAATATCCTTTCTACTTCAAAAACACTTTTCCTTTCTTAACATGTCATACAATTTTAAACTAAAAGAAGTTGATTAAAAATTAACTTGAATACTTATAAAGGAAGCTTCTTGGAAATAATGTTTTAGAAATCCATTCATGCCGTATAAGTTAAAAAAAATATTCTTTGTACTTTTGTCGGAAAAGTCAAAAAGTACCTCGTACGAAAAACGACAAAAGATTCCTTTCATATTATTTACTAAAAACTCACCGAAGGGTAAAATTGGATTTAAACATTTGTAGGTGGATGGAAATAATATTTTATATTCAGGAAACATGGATGTGGATGATAAAATACACCCCAGTAAATACTAAAGTATAAACAATCTCGGATAAAAATGAGATTGTGATATTTCCCTTACCTTAGGTCCGATTTGCTTTGTACATGTCCGAAGCTCCTGTATAATGGTTTAAATAATGTTATTTACTTATTCCAGAATCATACATATTGATATGATATCATATATGGTCATATTCTTAGCTTCTTGTTAGTAATATTTCATTGTTACTTGTTACTTGGGTCTTTATTGCCTTTTGTTCTTATGCATGTTTTTCCGAATAAATTCTTATTCTTCTTTTAAGGTTATAGATACATTATATACAGAATGGTATTAGTGTAACATATATCATATTTATTCATTCAATTCATTTGTATAATTACTATGTAATGATGATCATGTAGAACGAGTCTCATCACATCGTGGAGATGGTATTCCGTACGTACGCACGAGTGATGATATCGTTCCTATGATCATGGAATTGTATTAGAATATATATATATATTATTTCAGTATCAATATTACTTTATAATAATCATAAATAGTTACTCATTACACCATTATACCCATCCTTGTAAGGTGATGGTGGAAAATAGAATACACCACGGCGTGGAGACGGTATTCCGTACGTACACACGCGCGGTGATTTCATTTTTCCGTAGGATGGATAGAAGGTGAATTAGGGTTGTCTCATATATATAATAACATATCAGTATGTAATTAATACTGATGTTATTACTTTATCATGAAACAACTAAATAAGAAGAAGTTGAAGAAGAAAGAAATTGAAAAGATCGGTAATGGATATTACCTCTTCTTTGGAACGCCTCCTTGAATCCTCCACTTAGGGAACACCGATTGGTCTTTGAAGAAGACCAGGACCTCTAGGATTATTCTAGGGAAGTGGAGAGGATAAAATGTCAGGGGTTGGCCGAGCATGAGTGCTCAAATTGGTCTGAGGAGGAGGGGGAGGAGGTTCCCTTTTATAAGGGAGGAGAGGGGCACCTTAGGAATATCTCAAAATATTATTTTATATTAAAGTCAAAATCGGTTTATAATGGTTACAAAGGGTCTTATTTCGAAGCTAAAGTGGGGATGGGTCGAAATCCTATCAACCAATAGGACTTAGACAAGTTTAGGGTATTATTGTAACCTTATCAATTATATTTAACTCTAAGATAAATAATTTAACTTTTACCGTGTCTTTTTGTTTTCTTTCACTATATGGTTAATACACTTACTATAATATGGAAAACGAACCCCAAATTGTTTATTATTAATATATATATATCCTTATCTAAGTCATTTGGCCGAACCTTAGATTTTTAGGAATAAAATAACAATTAATAATATAATATTTGATTTAAAAACTATTTTGTGTCAATTTTGACACTATTTGATATATGATTTTTGTGAAAGTCATAACAGAATTATATGTTCGAACAAAGTTGATTAAATCAACAATAATATATCATAGTAACCTAGAAAATTAGTGGAATGCATAAAAAGTCTCAAATTACATTTATTTTGGTGTTTATAACTTCAATTATGTCAATATTTCATAAATAAGATAATTACTGAATCATCATTATGTCATAAATAAATTAAATTATTTAATGTCTAAAAATTATAAATAAAATACCATTATGTAGGAAATCTTTTTAGCTTTCTAATTAATATTTATAGTCGAATTTATATTATGTATAACCCCATATTAAAAATTATTTACTTATTAAACTTTGATTTTAACTATTTTAACCCTTCTTTAAATAAATTAGTAATAAATGTCTTAATCTAATCCAAGTGGGGCTAAATGGTCATATTTTATTCCTAAGTTTGTTTTTGGTCGAATTACACTTATCCAATAGAATTAGGAAATGTGTTAGGGTAATAATAATATCATCATTTCCCTTAGCTACCATATTTACTTTTTACCGTGGTAAAAAAAAGTAAAAAGTTACTATTCACCAAAAAATTATTTTCATCTCATTGAACCACATTTTAGTCCTTGATATTAACCGTGTCTCTCGGATTTTCGAAATTCCACTCACAGAAGCGGTAAAATTAAGTTTTATGAAAAATTCAGTTTTTTAACTACCACTTAGTGGTTTCACTATTCATCAAAAATTGAAAGTTTTCAGAAAAATACCAAAATTTCACCGTAGGCTAATTTCGATACTCCGAATCCAAAAATGAAGTCCATTTTGAAATATAAAATTTATAAAATTTCAAAAAGTGGTTATTACTATTCATAACGGTTAGTTTTAATAATATTTTAATAGCATATCGTCGTTTAGTGAAACTCGGTATTGCGTACAACGCAAGATATCGAGGAAGGTCGTGAATGCGTGTAAAGTAAGCCAAGCTAGTGTGTAGTGAAAGATTCCTTTGATGATATATAAAAACAAAATATTACTCATAAAAATCTCGGGTGTTACATTCTACCCCCCTTAAAAAGAATTTTGCCCTCGAAATTCGTCACTTTGTAACAAACAGATGAGGATACTTCTCCCTCATCATATCCTCAAGCTCCCATGTAGCTTCTTCTAATTGGTGGTTCCTCTATAAAACTTTCACCAATCGAGTGGTCTTGTTTCGTAGGAATTTTTCGCTACGATCCAGAATCTCTATCGGTTGTTCTTCATAAGAAAGATCTTGCTCCAGCGGTACAACTTCTGAGCTGAGTACATGTGAAGGATCAGGTATGTACTTTCTCAGGAGAGATACATGGAACACATCGTGAACTTGAGAGAGATTCAGTGGAAGTGCCAATCAATAAGCTACCTTCCCAACACGATCCAGTATTTCGAAAGGACCGATATATCTAGCGCTCAACTTCCCCTTTTTCCAAATCTCATAACCCTCTTCCAGGGAGATATTCGTAAGAACACTTTATCACCCACTTCAAACTCTAGGTATTTTCTTCGGTTGTCGGCATAACTTTTCTGTCGACTCTGAGATGCTCTTATGAGTTTT
Source organism: Viscum album (assembly GCA_963277665.1). Lineage (NCBI taxonomy): Eukaryota > Viridiplantae > Streptophyta > Magnoliopsida > Santalales > Viscaceae > Viscum > Viscum album. The sequence continues at coordinate 406,926,813 of OY728150.1, read as the reverse complement.
TGAATAGATCTGACCTTTTCTGCCATTTCATCAACGAGATCAGGTCCTAATAGCTTTCTTTCCCCAACTTCATCCCAGCAAGTTGGAGTCCCGCATTTCTTTCCATAGAGAGCATCATAAGGAGCCATCTGAATACTGGAGTGAAAGCTATTATTATAAGAAAATTCCACCAAAGGTAGGTGTTGATCCCAAACTCCTTTGAAATCCATGGAGCAAGCTCTCAACATATCTTCTAGGGTTTGAATTGTTCTCTCAGACTGACCGTCTGTCTGAGGATGATAAGCAGTGATGAAACTCAACTCTGTATCCAGAGTATGCTGAAGACTTCTCCAGAACTTCGAGGTAAATCTCGGATCCCGATCAGATATAATAGAAAGTGGTACTCCATGCAATCTTACCACTTCCTTTACATATATCCTGGCAAGCTGATCTAGAGAGTAATCCTCTCTAATAGCAATTAAGTGTGCAGACTTTGTAAGACGATCAACTATGACCCAGATAGCATTATTGCCTTTGGATGTTTTAGGAAGTCCTGTGACAAAGTCCATAGTGATGTTTTCCCATTTCCATTCGGGTATGGGTAATGGTTGTAACATCCCCTTAGACTTCTGTCTCTCAGCTTTAACTTGTTGACAAACCAAGCATCGAGAGACATATTCAGCAACATCTCTTTTCATGCCATCCCACCAGAAGTACTCTTTCAGGTCCCTATACATCTTCGTGCTTCCAGGATGAATAGAGAATGAAGAACTATGAGCCTCATCCAGCAACTCCTTCTTTAATTCAGGGATGGGAGGAACACAAACCCGATTCCTGAACTTTATTATCCCATCACAATCAAGGTGGAATTCGGGAACATTTCTCACCTTCTTTTGTAACTCGACATCTTCTTTCTGTTCCTCTTTAATCTTCACATGTATATATGGTTGAACATTCATTTGAGAAAGATAAGATTTTTCCCCTTCCATTATAATTCCAAGATCCATCCTTTGTAAATCCATAAATATTGGATCTTTTGTGATCCTCATCATGGATAAACTAGCATGTTCTTGTCGACTTAATGCATCTGCCACCTTATTTTCTTTCCCAGGGCGGTAATGGATTGAGCAGTCATAATCCTTAATCAGCTCCAACCATCTTCTTTGACGCATATTAAACTCCTTTTGTGTGAAAATATACTTTAAACTTTTATGATCAGTATAAATATCACACCTTTCACCATAAAGGTAATGCCTCCAAATCTTTATTGCAAAGATTACCGCAGCCAACTCCAAATCATGTGTTGGGTAATTTTGCTCATGGATTTTCAACTGTCGTGAGGCATAAGCTATCACCATATCATTTTGCATAAGAACACACCCCAATCCCTTCTTTGATGCATCACTGTAGATCACAAACCTTTTTCCACTACAAGGCGGTGTGAGCACAGGTGCACTGGATAACCTTCTTTTCAACTCCTTGAAATTCTCTTCACATTCCTCTATCCAAACAAACTTAACTCCTTTCCGAGTCAACTTGGTGAGTGGATTAGATAATCGTGAAAAATATTTTACAAAACGTCGATAATATCCAGCCAAACCAAGAAAACATCGGATCTCAGTTACTGTTGTTGGTCTCGACCATCTTTCGATAACCTCTGTTTTTGCTGGATCCACAGATATCCCCTCTTTTGAGATTATGTGACCCAAAAATGCAACTTTTTGAAGCCAAAATTCACACTTGGTAAATTTGTCATAAAGCTTCTCCTTTCTCAGGGTCTTCAATATAATTCTCAAGTGATCTTCATGCTCTTACCTGCTCTTTGAATAGACAAGAATATCATCTATAAAGACTACCACAAATTGATCAAGATAGTCTCTAAAGACTCTATTCATTAGATCCATGAAGATAGCAGGGGAATTAGTAAGACCAAATGGCATCACTATAAATTGATAGTGTCCATACCTTGTACGGAATGCCGTCTTTGGTATATCCTCCCTTTGGACCCTTAATTGATGTTACCCTGAACAAAGATCAATCTTGGAAAAGTGTTGAGCTCCGCGTAGTTGATCAAATAAGTCATCAATGCGTGGGAGAGGATATTTGTTCTTGATAGTGATCTTGTTAAGTTCTCGATAATCAATGCAGAGTCTCATTGATCCATCTTTCTTCTTAACAAATAGAACATGCACTCCCCAAGGCAACGCACTAGGGTGTATGAATCCCTTATCAAGATTCTCTTGGAGTTGCTTCTTCAATTCCTGCAACTCAATTGGGGCCATTCTATAAGGTGTCTTTGAAATAGGCAAAGAACCCGGTACGAGTTCTATTGAAAACTCAACTTCACGATTTGGTGGAAGACCCAGTAATTCCTCCGAAAATACATAATCAAACTCCCATACGATGGGAATATTCTTAATCGTGAGTTTCTCACCAACCATTTGAGATAAATAACTTTCATTTAGTGGAATCAAGACCCATAAGATCGAAGGAATTTCCACTGGAAGGTTATATTCATCCTTGCATCGATAGACGATCGTAGATTGATCAGGAATATGAAATGTGGCTTCCCTTCTTTGGCAATTGATATGAGATCCATGTAGAGAAATCCAATCCATGCCAAGAATCTCATCAAATTCCACTAAAGGAAGGATCACAAGATTGGCAGGACGCACTTTCCCACAAACTTCGATCAGAGAAGAATTATAAACTTTTGATGCGACTGTTGTGCCATTAGGTGTTGTCACAGCTAACTCAACATCTAATTGTTGAGGTAATACGGTGATACCCTTAGAAAATTCTTTATAAATAAAAGAGTGGGTGGATCCAGAATCGAATAAAACATTTGCTACTTTAGAGTTGATGGTAAGTGTAGCTCTCACCACTTCGTTATCGTACTCCACATCGCTGATATAAATTGCATGTGACTTTCCTTTGTCTTTAGCCTTAAGAGTTTGTTGACGTCGACCATCATCATCAACCCTTGGATTAGGGCATTGATTGGCATAATTCCCCATCTCCTTGCACTTGAAACATTGAAGTGTAGTAGGTTCATTCTGTGTATCCCTTCCTTTGTTTGCATCATTAGACATCTTCTTCCCATTATCACGGCATTCAAATGCCCTATGACCTTCCTTTCCACATTTGAAACATTTACTTGTCCCTTTAAGACAACTCCCTCCATGTTTCTTTCCACACTTTGAGCATAAGGGAAATCTCAACTTCTTTTCAGTGTGCTCTTTAGATTTTCCTTTGAATTCCATCTTCCTCTTCTTATCAAACCCATGTGACTGATGGGTTACTCCAATCTCAATCTCGACTTTGAGAGCACATCGAACGATTTCCTCGTAGCTATTGAAGTCCCTTATGGCTAACGCCCTTCGAAGACTTGGTTTTAAGCCACTAAAGAATTGATCGATCTTACTCTCAGGTTGGATAATAATACCAGAAGCGTACCTTGCAAGTCTTGTAAAATTTTCTTCATAGGTACCAACAGATTCATCATCCCTTTGCTTCAGTTCAAGAAACTCTTTCTCCATATTTGTTCGGAGAATACGAGGGATGTACTTATTGAAAAATAAGTTCTTGAACTCATCCCATTCCATGGACTCAATTTCATCCCTTTGCCTCGTATTCTTAATAATATTCCACCATTGATCAGCATCTCCTTCCAAACGATACGCTGCTAGGATGACTTTATCATTTTCAGAACATTGAAGAACTGAAAATATCTTTTCAGTAGTACTAATCCATTGTTCAGCAACTAATGGATCAGTAGACCCGCTAAAAGAAGGTGGACGCTGCCTCATGAAGGATTCAACAGAATGTTGCTCCTTCGTTTGCTCGTTTGGAAGTCCTGCATGATTCATAACTTGAGAAAGTTGTGTGAGCATGGCTACAAGATTTTGCATTCCAGCTCCCATATCGTTTGGTTGCTCAGGGGGACAATCATTGCATTTCCCATCGCATTCCGCATTAACACGGTTCCTTCGGGTTCCATCCATTGACTAAAACCAAGAATAATAGTGTGAGCAACACTAATTATAATAGGAAAACCACATAATCAAGGATAAAATTTCACACTTAAGGTCTTATCCTAGGATATTCATGGCCATTTCTAAAACACTAACATTGTGTTCTATGCTTAGACTTATCCTTAGGGTTCTTACTAAGGCTTTCACATCCTAGTTTCCAAGGGTTGACTATACCTTTCCTCTGATACCAACTATAACAACCCATACTTTACATACATTGTTAATACTTCAAAATTGAAGCACACTTATTACAACATATGACCAAACCACAAAGGACCGTATAGGTATAGTGTCTTTAGAAACTGGGAAACATAAACAACTAGTTCATAAATCTTCTACAGTGTCTCCCATTTATTTCATCATATCTAGGGTCCATTTTAGCATATTCTACTTAATATCCATCTTCCTGACCTGGGGAAAAGAAAACATACAAAAAGGGTAATCTCAAATGCTAAGCAAGGGCAAATAAAGGAAATAAAAATCATATCATATCTTTTTGAAAATCATAACCTGCAAAAGAGATCATAATATCTTAACATGGAATAAATCATAGAAGTGAAAATGAGATCCCCATAATCATAACATGAAACTTGAAACTTTGTGGCATGCACACATAATCATGGAAAATCATTTCTTGTTAGTCATGACTCATTTCCAAGACTATCTTAGTGGACAAAGTCCCTTTCTGAACTGAGTCACCCTCGTTCCAGTCCTGTTTCACTGAACCGGTATAACCTACCGTTCCAGCCATGTCTATCTCTTGAGATATAAAATCTTTACCCAATACATTGGAGGGATATATAGGTCCCACACATCTTATAATGAATCCTTTCTTATGTGTGCCACATAATCATAATCCATACATCATAGCGTAACCCACGTAATAAAAATGGGATTCTTAAACAACATGACATCATAAAACAATTTATATAAGATAAAGGAATTCATAAAAATATTTCCATCACTACATAATCAAATCCATGTAATAATAGGGATAAAAACAGAACCCTTTTATTATCTTAGATGGAAAATAATTTTGATAAAATACTTGAACTCTATTCTTGAGGAAAATATCCTTTCTACTTCAAAAACACTTTTCCTTTCTTAACATGTCATACAATTTTAAACTAAAAGAACTTGATTAAAAATAAACTTGAATACTTGTAAAGAAAGCTTCTTGGAAATAATGTTTTAGAAATCCATTCATTCCGTATAAGTTAAAAAAACATTCTTTGTACTTTTGTCCGAAAATTCAAAAAGTACCTCGTACGAAAAACGACAAAAGATTCCTTTCATATTCTTTACTAAAAACTCACCAAAGGGTAAAATTGGATTTAAACATTTGTAGGTGGATGGAAATAATATTTTATATTCCGGAAACATGGATGTGGATGATAAAATACACCCCAGTAAATACTAAAGTATAAACAATCTCGGATAAAAATGAGATTGTGATATTTCCCTTACCTTAGGTCCGATTTGCTTTGTACGTGTCCTAAGCTCTTGTATAATGGTTTAAATAATGTTATTGACTTATTAAAGAATCATACATATTGATATGATATCATATATGGTCATATTCTTAGCTTCTTGTTAGTAATATTTCATTGTTAGCTGTTACTCGTGTCTTTATTGCCTTTTGTTCTTATGCATGTTTTGCCGAATAAATTTTTATTATTATTTTAAGGTTATAGATACCTTATATACAGAATGGTATTAGTGTAACATATATCATATTTATTCATTCAATTCATTTATATAATTACTATGTAATTATGATCATGTAGAACGAGTCGCATCACATCGTGGAGACGGTATTCCGTACGTACGCACGAGTGATGATATCGTTCCTATGATCGTGGAATTGTATTGGAGTATATATATATTATTTCATTATCAATATTAATTTATAATAATCATAAATAGTTACTCATTACACCATTATACCCATCCTTGTAAGGTGATGGTGGAAAATAGATTACACCACGGCGTGGAGACGGTATTCCGTACGTACACACGCGCGGTGGTTTCATTTTTCCGTAGGATGGATAGAAGGTGAATTAGGGTTGTCTCATATTTATAATAACATATAAGTATGTAAGTAATACTGATGTTATTACTTTATCATTAAACAACTAAATAAGAAGAAGTTTAAGAAGAAAGAAATTGAAAAGATCGGTAATGGATATTACCTCTTCTTTGGAACGCCTCCTTGAATCCTCCACTTAGGGAACTACGATTGGTCTTTGAAGAAGACCAGGACCTCTAGGATTATTCTAGGGAAGTGGAGAGGAGAAAATGGCAGGGGTTTTCCGAGCTTCAGTGCTCAAATTGGTGTGAGGAGGAGGGGGAGGAGGTGCCCTTTTATAAGGGAGGAGAGGGGCACCTTAGGAATATCTCAAAATATTATTTTATATTAAAGTCAAAATAGGTTTATAATGGTTCCAAAGGGTCTTATTTCGAAGCTAAAGTGGGGATGGGTCGATATCCTATCAACCAATAGTATTTAGACAAGTTTAGGGTATTATTGTAACCTTATCAATTATATTTAACTCTAAGTTAAATAATTTAACTTTTACCGTGTCTTTTTGTTTTCTTTCACTATATGGTTAATACACTTACTATAATATGCCAAACGAACCCCAAATTGTTTATTATTAATATATATATCCTTATCTAAGTCATTTGGCCGAACCTTAGATTTTTAGGAATAAAATAACAATTAATAATATAATATTTTATTTAAAAACTATTTTGTGTCAATTTTGACAATATTTGATATATGATTTTTATGAAAGTAATAACAGAATTATATGTTCAAAGAAAGTTGATTAAATCAACAATAATATATCATAGTAACCTAGAAAATTAGTGGAATTCATAAAAAGTCTCAAATTACATTTATTTTGGTGTTTATAACATCAGTTATGTCAATATTTCATTAATAAGATAATTACTGAATCATCATTGTGTCATAACTAAATTAAATTAGTTAATGTATAAAAATTATAAATAAAATACCATTATGTAGGAAATCTTTTTAGCTTTCTAATTAATATTTATAGTCGAATTTATCTTATGTATAATCCCATATTAAAAATTATTTACTTATTAAACTTTGATTTTAACTATTTTAACCCTTCTTTAAATAAATAAGTAATAAATGTCTTAATCTAATCCAAGTGGGGTTAAATGATCATATTTTATTCCTAAGTTTGTTTTTGGTCGAATTACACTTATCCAATAGAATGAGGACATGTGTTAGGGTAATAATAATATCATCTTTACCCTTAGCTACCCTATTTACTTTTTACCGTGGTAAAAAAATGTAAAAAGTTACTATTCACCAAAAAATTATTTTCATCTCATTGAACCACATTTTAGTCCTTGATATTAACCGTGTCTCTCAGATTGTCGAAATTCCACTCACAGAATCGGTAAAATTAAGTTTTATGAAAAATTCAGTTTTTTAACTACCACTTAGTGGTTTCACTATTCATCAAAAATTGAAAGTTTTCAGAAAAATACCAAAATTTCACCGTAGGATAATTTCGATACTCCGAATCCAAAAATGAAGTCCATTTTAAAAAATAAAATTTATAAAATTTCAAAAAGTGGTTATTACTATTCATAACAGCTAGTTTTAATAATATTTTAATAGCATATCATCGTTTAGTGAAACTCGGTATTGCGTACAACGCAAGCTATCGAGGAAGGTCGCGATTGCGTGTAAAGTAAGCCAAGCTAGTGTGTAGTGAAAGATTTCTTTGATGATATATAAAAACAAAATATTACTCATAAAAATCTGGGGTGTTACAAAGAAACACCCACCATACAAGTAATTCTTATCATAGAAAACCCTCTTAAAATTTTAGTTAGGTCATGTGAAACCATCTTTGCTTGTATTATATTTTTTGTGATGTCCTCTTGAAATTTTATCATTGATAATGTGGTGTCCATTTAAAAATCCATTCAAATAATTTGATGCATTTTGAACAAGTAAAATTGATCATGATATCTTTTCCTTAAAAGCTCACAAGAAAAAATGGGCAATTTCTTATATCCTCATACATTTCATATAAAAAACCCATACAAATCAGGAACAAAATAAGAATATTTTTGATGGTAATCTGGAAATGTTAGACATGCAATTAGATTGTGTTAATTAGACATCCTGATGCATGAAAACCTTGTCCTGTTGATATATTTGGTCATCCCATAACTGAACTATGTGAAATCTGATTCCTACTACAAAAAGGATATTTAAGATGCCTTTATAGTTCCCTAGATTAAATGGGAACATACCTCAGTATAAATCCCTCATTGTCTCTAACATTCTAACCCTCTGGACCATATCTATCTTATTCTCTTTTAATTCTTTCTCATCCACTTGTGGACTTAGGGGATAATAAAACTATTATTACTCTGATTCAATCCATATCAATATTTGTAGGATTCCTTAATATTTCTTCATCTCCTTATCAGATATCCAAATTGCTTCCCTAGGACATATGTCCTGCATCTGTATACAGTGAAACAAATTACATTCTATCTGTTATTAATCATAACGATAATGTCTCATGTGGGCTTATGGATTTACAATGATCATATCGTTAACATAATATATCTACCATTGGTAGGGAAAGATAAATTTTTAATCCCCATTTATTGAAATTATATGAATAACCCATACATTGGAATCCACCATGGGGTTTGTCCCAGGGGCATGATCAAACTACGACGACTCTAATTCATGCTATATATAGGATACATAGAACTCCTACAAAGGGATTTAGATAAACACCCAGCGCATATGTTCCCATATATATGTATATATATATATCCTTTTTCATTATTTAAACTAAACAGGTGAAAAAAATATTGATTTTGAATAATCTTATAAATAGGATATATTGGACACATTATAAAGATTCCATACCATCCACAAGATATTAATCACTCTAGGGATGTTAGTAAACTATGAAATTCTTGGATGTATTGAATAAAAATATAAAAAGATACCCATGACATGACACATATGAAGAACCTCAAATACATACATATAGACTCATAAATATAATCCTTTACACATTTAAGGTATCCACACTTTATCGTTGTTATAGGGTAACATATCTCGTATTGGGATTAGGAATAGATTCTTTAACACTAAAAAAATACCATTGTAAGAAACAATATCCCCCCAAAATGGTGTGATAATACCAACCTATCATAATCTCAACTAATGTGAGTTCTTAAGTATCATTGTGTCTGAAACCCATGTTAAACACCTTCATTTGGAAAGTGGTTCCAAACTGAGTAATAGTTATGGGAAATTTTGGACATTTATATGGATGATTAACAAATGGTAAACCTGATGAGAATGATTTTAAAAACACAAATCCTCCCAAAATGAAACAATCAAGTGAAACCATTTTGCATCGTTTCCACTATATAGTTTATAGATGATACCACTTCCACCAATAACACCAAGAATGCATGCGCTGTAGGTATTATGTTTAAATTCATATAAAGGAGATCTCCATGAAAGAAATATACCTATAGTACAATAGTAAAATTTTGTTTTAGGATATGAAATTAATAAAGGTAGATTAAATTATAAACAAATACCCTTATTGCCCTTCATCAATGGAACTGTGTTATTGATGAAGTTGAGTATAGTCAGTTTGATTCCACCATTATATAAGTAAAAATTTTTCTGAATGACCTTGTTCAAAGATATACATAGGGCCCAATTACTATCCATCAATATTTTCAAACCCAAAAAATTATAATACACAATGATAAGATAGTCTGTTTCAGACACAACACTAAATAAAAATAAACTACGTTACAATTAAAATATTATTATTATAATATAGTCTTTTAATTAACGGGTATAAATAGATTTAATCATTTTGTTAAAAAAAATACATAAATTATAATAAATGGAATGAATTCATGGTATTATTCCTTATGAGTCTCATTTTTTGAGCATATAATATATATATCTTCAATAGTGTTTTCCCAAGACCATTATCTTATTGAAATTTCACAAGTATGACATATGTTGAATTTTTTACGAGAGAAATTTGAGCTTATGGATATTTGTACAAGATCCATAATAGTTGAATCATTTCCCAAAATTACCACTACTTATAATCCTATGTATATTTTATACATGGAGATTGATATGGGTAATATATATAGAATACATGCTGAGGTATCTCATAATTATTTTTATTTATTATATTTTCATTATTATGTGTTCTTTATACATTTTTTCTTTCTGTAAAATTTATTTTTAAAAAATAATTTATTTAAAAAATTAATGTTTAAAATAATAAATATTTTTTCATTGTGTTATTTATCTTAATCATTAAATTAATCATAATTATAATCAAATAATATCATTTAATAAAATATAATAATTTTTTTATAGAATTAAATGTTTTTATAACCTATTTTTTGAAACCTAATAAACCAAATTGATGATGATATAATAATGTGAAATATATATAAAAATAAATTGTAGTTTATATAAATATCATCACATTTATATGTAATTTAAATAAACTCATTTTAGTTCTAAAAAATCGTTTTTCCAAAAAAAAAATTATTATTTGTTATTATTTTTTATATTAAATTAAATTTAAACCAATTTTAGTAGTTAAATAAAATAAAATATATTTCACATTTGGAATCATAATTTAATAATTTTTTAAATATATAAATTTTAATTTTTTAACATAAGAGTAGATACCATACTAAATATTATATTAAATGTTAAAACAGATTTTTAAAATATTATTATTTTTCTTCATATTATATGTTTTTATCTTAATAAATTAAATTAAACATTATTAAATGTTAAATTTAATAAAATATAAAAATGAAAAAATATTAACTCTTTTTTAATTATTAATTGGTAGGAAATGAAAATAAGATATAATAATATTTATAAATTTAATTTTTTAATAAAAAACATTCTGTAAATTTTATTGTTTTAATATAAAAGATAATATTTTCTTATTTTTGAAATAAAATTTTATTAAATTAGTTTTAAATTTTAAATCAATAAGTTAAAATTTGATAATGAGGAACATCATGTGTATTTTAAGTGAAAATTAAATTATCATCTTAAATATTTAATCAAGGTTAAAGTTAAAAATAGAATTAGAGTAACAAGGTTCAAATTTGAACAAATAAACATGAAAATATTAATTTTAATGAAATATCATAAGTAATTAACTAAATTCCATAAGCCTCAATAACATTTTACCACTTAAATCACCTTAATCCCGTGTGATTCCATATTTACCATTCATCTAAATTTAGTATCTATGGGAATATACCACTTTGTCAAATATAAAAGTAGTTAACTTACACCCACATAAAGTCACATTTTTATTTTTAAATTACATTTAATCTCCTCCCATTTCACCTTTTTATATCCATATTCCATTTATGTTATCACCTAGTTAAACGAATGTTTCACATGTTCTCTTCATCCAACAATTCATTCTTGGGATGATTAATCCCTCAATATGAGTATTACCCACTTTATAACCTATCCATCAATATATTACCATGAAACACTATAAATAATTTTCATGAAATAATAATATAATGAAATTATAATAATTATAATATTTAAATTTTTTTAAATTTAGGATGCTACCATTATCTGTCTAAATCGTATCCATTATAATATGAAAATATCACCTATGTTATGTGAGGAAAAATGACTCCCTGAATGACTCATTTCATTTTTCATCACCAAAGAACAAGCATGATTAAAAGAATGTATTTAATAAATAAGAATTATATTTAATAAATTATTCATAATCAAAAAAAATTATAAGAATTGAATAAAAATATAACCTATTTATAATATAACATCTTTTGTTCATTAAATATTATTGAAATAAGATTTTACTTGATTTCTTTTTCAATGTTTATAAGTAAAACTCTCATGGAATGAAATTAGAACATTATAAATATTTTTTTATATTTTGTTAACTTAAAAATAATGTTAATTTTTATTATTAATTTTTTTATAAAAGTTTACCACAAAATTGAATGGTTAATTTAAAATATCTTGTGGTTATCGATAAATTACAAAAGATATGTTTGTCATGGATTCCATTTTCATGGCGTCTATCCATTCCTTTCATCAAATGTGTATGGGAAGATAGTATTTAATAAAAATCATAGTTCCAAAATCATAAATAATTTCATATTTATGTTCCTTGTATCAATGAATGAGGTTATACATTGCTATTGGAAATCATGAATGAAATAATTAACGTTACTATGATATGGAGAAACAATTGACTACAACTAACCAATAAATATATCATAAATTTTTATAATTGAATATAATAAAATTTAATACATTTTGATAATTTCATTTAATAATTTATTGTGATTATTATTTTTATTATATTGGATCTTATGGGGATTTCATGAAAACCATGAATAAGGGTAATGGTTTCTTCCCAATTTCCCTTCATTGAGGCTTGTTTGCATATTTAACATAGATTATTCATTTAAATAGTATAATTAAAAAATCATTTGAAATATATTATTTTTATTATAATTTCTATAATGTATTTTATAAATTATTTTACAAATACCTCATTCATATTCTTTTGATGCAATTATTACAAATTTTGTACGTGATTTCAAAGTTAAATTTCATTTCATTATGGCTTGTACCATTTTCCAAGGATATTAACATTTATGTGGAATATAATACTCTAAAAGGATTTCTTTTATCATAAATTTATATAAATTCATGTAGTTTGAAAATCCATTTATTCCTTTTTCCTTTATTATTATTTGATTCAAATGTTTCCAAATTTATAAGTCGGCTCAACCACTTTTTCATTGAGTCATATTTTTTTGATTGTATATTTTCCTATATATTGACTTATGTTACTCCACTTATTTATTTCATATGTTATTTTCAGTTTCTATCTATATAATTTAATCATTTAACGGTTTTTACCCAGAATTTTAACCCATTTATTGATTTGGAAAATATTGAAAATCTTTAAAATAATTATATATATATAAGTAATTAATAAATTTTAAGGAATATTGATTGGATTTTATTTATTATTAATTTTGAAATTATCAATGCATTATAATTATTTAATTACCTGTGGATTCAATAATTATATTGCTCACTGATGTATCAATGGGCCTCATGATACAAACAAGCCTAAGTACTAGGTGACAACATTACCTGTTTACGTATGTTGTATTGAAATATTTCCAAAAAGATATACTTAAGATATATTTAATTAAGTATTAAATCATTTTAAAGTAAAATATTGTTATCCATGTGATTATTAACTATTTTATTTTATTTGTGGGTTTCTTAAAAACACCTTTTATTATTGATATATAATTACTCAATCATTATTTATTACTACCATATTATTCAAGGATTTTATAATACAAGATAGATTCTATTATAATCCACCACTTACTAAGGATTTTAGGTCACCCTTCATAAATTTTCAATTTAACTAGTTAACTGAAATAATATTCAGTAATATATTTCAACATGGGTATCATATGGGGTCAAATTAAAAGAAGGTTTTGATGAATTATTACAAAAAAGAAAGAAATACATTTTCAGTACGAAAATTTCCCACTGGAATGGGATGATATGAGTTTTTTTAGTTACTGTTTTTTCCAAACATTGTTAAATACTATATCTAAATGTTCTTGGGGGTGTGAGTAACTCAATAATTTTTAATAGTACTATAATTACATTTGTTTATTCTTTGAATACTTTTATAGGGGTCAAATTAGGAATAACAAATATATTATTATTAGTAATGGATATAAGGGATCCTCTTTAGAGTATCAAAGGTTGAGTAAATTAATGTTCTAGATTACTATAGAGGTTAGGAAGAGTATATTACTTGGTATATATATATGTAATTGATGTCAAAGAAATTCAGGTTATTTATTAAATTTTTAATATATATATTTTGAGTAAACAAGATTGTGTAATCTATTTATTATTAAGTTTTCTTTGATTTCTGTGGATTGGGGTTATGTTGAATATTGGTAGAATAGGATTACATAAATTTTTTAAAGATATAGTTAGAATGTTATTTATTAGTTTTGATAATAAATTAAGACTATAACACATTACTAAAAAAATTGATCTATATAAGTATTGGAAAACAACATATAAAACTATTAATGTATGTATCACGTGATTTTATACAAATAAAACCCCTATCATGATATAAACAATTTATTTACTCTTTGTCTCAGATTAACATGGGGGTAAAAACCATGAAAAATGATTGTTGAGTATCAACTCAATATTCATTCAGGGTAAAAAAATATTTAAAACTAGACGCATTGTCTAATAATCTTAACAGATATGCTTTGAATGGTTAGTATTCTCTTTTCTAACAAATATATTGAATTTAAATACACTTTTATATCATTAACAATGATTATGTTATGAAAACCATCATTAATGTTCATTAATATGGAAAAATAATATTTTAGGGATGCAATTTATTCATTGGAGTTAAATGTAAATCCTTATACATTATATAAAGTAATGTTTTTATAGATTTTTTTGCATGAAACAAAAAATGAAAATGTACAATCTAATAGTAAATATATATCATTAATAAAATATTTTTTAAATTATAGGGTATAAATATTTGTATCTATGTTATGAAATAAATACAAGAAAAAAATAGAATAAAATGGAAGAATTATTCTTTAGGGGGGTCATTGTCCCAAGTTTGGAATAAAGCCTGATTCACAAAGGTTTTCCCTGAATGAATCCAAGTCCAAACACTAAAAACTATAGAGTGGGAGGAAGTGTCTGCCAGAAAAATTCATGTTGAGGGAAATCTCTTGGGGTCAATTATTGCTAAATCACATCCAAAAACTACCACTACTACATATCTTATCCTTATGTTTGACAAAAAATATTTAGCAGTTTTTAGGAAAAAATTTGAATTATATAATCTTATATTTATTAATATATTTTATATTAACATTATTATCTTTATTTTATAAATTTTACATTTAGAAAAAAATTTAATTTTAAAAAAGAAATTAAAAATTAAAACAAAAAAATTAAAAAAAACATAATGCTAATTAAATATCCAATCAATATTAATGAAATTTGAATAAAATCTTTTTTAGATATAAATATGTTTTAAAGTAATATTTTTTAATCCATATATTGGGAATATTAATATCAACAACCCATTCAGATCACTATTTAATAATTATAAATATATAAATACAAATAATAATTTATCTTATTATCATCAATTATCTTGAAAATTTTATAAATTAATATTTTTCATTAGAAATTTATTTTTTTAAAAAATTACGTGTTATTTGATTTATATTAAAAAAATCTTATACCATATTAATAAATTGAATAAAATTAAATGGATTTTATATTTTAAACCAATCCATCTAATTTTGATTCCAATTTCAATTCCATTTTTTAAAATAAAAATAAATTACGAATATAAATATTATTTACCATGGAGAGACAATTATTTTGTAAAGAATTTATTTTTAATATGTATTGTGTATTTTAATCATGAAAAAGTAAATTGATAAATTTCAAATAATTAATATACCATAATATTTATAATAATAAAATATATACATACATTCATTTAATAAGAATAATAATCTATATTTAAAAATTATTTAAAAGTAATTTTTTTTTAAAATTAAAAAATAATTTTATCATATTCGTAAATTGAATGAGATCAAATGATTTCCAAATCCATAATCTTCACCACAATAAATTTTATATAGATTCTTCATAAATTTACTTAGTATAAAGATAATTGTAATATTAAATAATTTGTCAATGTATAAGGGTAAAAGGAAGTAGTCTTCTATGGGTCGATATTAACAAAATCAATTAGAGGAATATATATTGTAGAAGATATTATTTAGGTATTAATGTTAATCACGCATATATAAACAATATTTCAAAACCAAAATAGCCTAACTACTATATTGTACTTTATTTACCCTTCACATAACATTAATTTCCATACAAATCCCCACTTTTCACATAACAAAGTATATGACTTCTAATAACTTCAAGACCAAGTTATTAATTGAAATTACCTTTAAAATATACTGATCTTATCCCCCCAACACCCCTAGACCTCATTTGATACCCCCTATTTACATGAATGTGAAAAAACCCAGTATATCTTAGTGGTCGTTCAAGATTGGATTCATGCCCTCAATATAAGTATTATCTAATGCCCAAAAGATTCATATTTTTTATCTCATTATCACCCTTAAAACCGATTATTAAAATTAAAAAATAATTGAATACAGTTACTTATTATACATAAATTTTAATATGTTCATGTAATAACAATTTTCTTTCTCTCACTTTTCAAACAGGCCTCTTATTTAATGAATTTAACATCTATGATTGTCATATTTCATTTTCCATTTCCACCCTACAAAAATGGTTTATGGAATTTATTTTCATAAATTGAAACTATTTTTCTAAAATTATTAAAATTATATAATTATAAAATATCTATTTAATAAATATTTAACCCATTATAAATATACCACTTTTTTGTTTAAAAATGCCAAAAAATAATGTTAATTATATGTTAACAAATCGATATGATACCTCTATTAGAATGTAATTAAAAATTTTAATGTAATTATTGAAATTATAATATAGTTCTAATATTGGTAATTTAGATTATGAATATAGTTATATAGGGGATACAAAAATTTAAATAATTAATACATTTTTAAACGTTTTTATTGTTGAATCACCTGATATGTGTTTTTTATGGTTACCAATATTGAATACATTAAATTTTCCATAGATAAAATTAAATTAGGAAAATATATAATATTAAAACACAATTATTTCACTACCAAGAATAATCATATAATTATGAACTTATCATCAAGTAATGGGGATCTGTATCACTATTTCAAATCATAAACAAATAATCATGTTACTGAGATCAAGTGAGAAAATAATCAATAACTAATTTATAAATTTATAATTATAATTGAAATATATAAAATTAATAATTGTTTACATGTCTATGTTATAGGTTACAAATAAGGTAATTTTTAGAAAATAAAAGTTTAAGGTGCTTTTATGAAAGTATCAAATAATGGAAATGGTTTCATCTCAATTTCCCCTCCTTTGGGTATGTTTTATTATTATAGACTTATTATTATTTAATATGGTTTGAATAAAACACCATTAATATCTGATTATTTTAAATATTTTTAATATTCTATTCATTAGTTTTAAAACAATATTCGTTAATCCCTCCTACTCGTTCTTTTTACTCATTTCTACCAAATTTATACAGTTTTTCTCATCTAAATTTATTTTATTTATGATATATTTAATTTTCACCACTAACTATTTATTTGTGTGTAAATTACAACATTTGAATTTCAATTATAATAATTTTACTTCAATTTATATTCCTTAAAAAATAATTTCAATTTATTCCCTTCGGTTTCATTTTATCAAAAGATAAAAATGGTTTAATGGTTTGGAAAACTCAGTATTATTTTCATTCTATCATATTTTTTATCCTTTATCTATGTTATCCTAATTTTTAACATATTATTTTATTTATTTAATTCATATGTCACACTATATTTTTCTCAGGGTAATATACATTTCACTAAAATTTTATTCTTTGATATATTTCAATATTTAATAGAAAAAATGTTGTAATTAAGAGTAATTTTATTCTCTGTAATAATCTCTTTATTTTATATATTCATATAATTAAAATCCACCTATTTTGGATTTTATTATTTTTTATCATAAATTTGTATTATCTCATGTGAAATTATTATTTTCCTTTCACTATTTTAAAAATATTTTTTATTATTTTCACAATTTGTGTTTTAAAAAAGTATTTTAAAATAATAAAATAAATTTTCCTTTAATGTTCATATTTATATCCTCCATTATAAATTAAATAGAATAAAAATTACTTAATTTCTACATAACATGGTTGAAATTTCGTTATAAATAATTATTATTAATTTATTCATGTCAAATTATCAAAAAATATCTTTGGAAAATGACTAGTAATATCATCTTTTTAGGATAATGATTAATATTATTATAAAATATGTTTTAATTATATATCGACTATCATTTAAAAAATATAAAAAATATACCTCCTTTGGGGTTCTGTTTCAGGCATTAGCCAAAAAATTATCACACAAATTTATATTTTATATCACACACTGTTCTTAAGGGTTATGTCAGCTATAACTCTTCATCACTCTCATGAATTCAATTTCCCCTGTCAATTTAATGTTCTATAATAACATGGATATATAATATATCATTTAAATTATTGAATTATTAATGTATTAATTACTCAATAATGTGTGAATGTATTAAAAATTGATTTTTACAATGAAATATACCATATTTATTTTTTTGGAATATTTGACCATCCATATTTTTCTAATAGGAATGGGGAAATCCATTCCTATTTATTTATTACATCTTTGAATGATACATAAATAGTATGTTTATGATATCAAAAATTATTCATTATATCACAATGAAATATATTATTATTATCCAATTTATTATAAATATTTCAATATTATATATTTATATATTACATTATCATGTTATTAGTTATATGGAATTATTTGATTATTATTTACTCATATCCTTATATTCATTCCATGATTAGTCTATGATTAATTTTTTTTATTTTCTAATGATTACTGAGAATTTAATTTTACCAGTTATGAAGAATAATGTAATATATGATATATAAAATTGTATATTAAGGATAGAAACAATTTTCAGAGATTTTGAAGACCAATTATAAAATAATACATCCTTTTTTATGGAGAATTTAACATTTTATATGAAAGATATAGATTTTGTTAATAATTTATTTTTCTCAAATATCTAAAACAGAAAAACTAAAATATTATTGGTGTATATATAACTATATTTTTATTATTTATATTTTAATTATGAATGGGTATGATTGGGACACTTCAATTAGATTCCATGGTTGAATGTAAAGAATGTTTTCTGACACCCGATCTAGGAGTTCACCAATTTTTATTTATAAAGATATAATTTTCAATAAAACCAATGAAATAGATATTAAAAATTCAATTGAACAATATATATTTGAAATAATTGAAGGAATAAAACCTGATTCAAATATTAAGTTTCACTCTATAAACATACTATACAATATGATCCAAATCCCTTTAAAAAAACAAATGTGTTTCATTCCCCGCATATGGATTACTATAGTATTACCATTAAAATTCCAATGAAATTTATTTACGTTAGATAAAATCATCATGTTGAAATACACCTTGAACAGAATTACAAATAATTAAATTGAATATATATGTGTGAGTGTTGTCCCATATAGTCTTCTCATATTGTTAAAAACCCTATCAAGTATGACTAATCCAAGTGTGTACTTTTAGGATGAGATGGTTAGACTAAGTATGGGCGAGGGAATAATAATATTCCTCATCAATAAGTGTGATATTTATTTACACCTCCTATTAAATCATGTATATAACCACATTATTGAATCTACAGAACTCATAATCCTTCTGAAAGGTAATAAATAGTGTGGGGAAGCATTGAAAAAAAGATGATATAACTCCGAATTCTATTTCCAAACCCAAATATTCACTTTCTCAATAATCTAATTAATATATTCTCTCAAGATGATAATAGAACAATTAATCCCTACCAAAGGGTGAATACAATTATATTTTGATGATCGATATCCATAGATGTATTCCCATATTTTTATCATATGTAACACTACCATAAATACTGAACTAAAATAGTGCCTCAAACAATATTTTCATGTATGATTTTCAAGGATTCTCTATAATTCCGTACATTTACTCCAATAACTTGTAATGATTTGGTAATTATATACATTCTAACCTAATGACACCATCCATATCCTTCAAAACCCCTTAAAAATATTTAATACTTTTTCATTGTTCGATAAAATAGTTTATGTACTCAGATTATAGAAATCATATTCATATCAATTAAATTTAGATCATGTTTGATAATTGTTAATCTATATATGAATGAATAGATTAAATTATTTTATTTACCTATATGTTTAGATATATTTTGTATAAAATAAGAAAATTATGAAATGAATTCTACCTATCATGAAATTTTGGGTAAATGTTTTCATTATAAACAAATATTTTTTAAAGTTATGAAAATGATCAGAGTTATTGACATGCCTCTCATAGTATTTAGTAGGAAAATATATATCAATTTTTGAATTTTTAAATTTTTGGACACTCCAACATGGATATAACTACTGTAGATCTTGGAATCTCTTGATATAACTATAACTATCATTCTGGATAATAATATTTAATCTACAAAAATGGGAGATATTAGTAGGTTTGTCCATGACAAGAAAATAATCCACTACTCATGTGAGAATATCATTACACATTCTTCATATCAAAGAATCATGGGATAATAAAAAAAATACTATGTGAGGATATATATCATTATCTCTTTTTTGGATAATATTTAATGATTCCAAACCCCTTATTTATATGGTTTATAGAGAACCAAGGGGAAGAGTAATATCTAAAAAACACTCATATACATATTCTTATAAAATTTCACTAAAAATATATATTACAAATATAATTCAATTCTATTTTTCCATAAGACTTCCCTATATCAACATTCTCCTTTATTTTTACATGTGTCACCTTCCTTTCAAGATCCATCATCATCTCTTATGAATCTTGGATGTTGCCTTATATGGACCTATATTTTAGAAACATATTTTTTTTCTATAGAAACTTAGTCCAAGGGGAAATTATATTTTATTTCATTTAAGACCTTGGATAAAATGTTATAACAAAAAATACACATGATTAAATGGTAATATATAAGGAAGTGATTAGGACATTTCACATGTGTATTAGAATAAGGGAAGTGGTGAATAACTATATAGGTAAATTTTGCATATAAAATATTTATGGATTTACTGTATTATATACTTTTTAATAATTTCAAATATAGAAATGTACAAAGATCCACCATTTTTATCTACCCTAGAATTATATTTTATTTGATCCCTTTAGTGGTATATATGATCTCTCCCTTAGCTGGTATGGTGTAATTAATATATTTTTTCATCATTAATAGTATATAAGATTCCTCTGATTAAAAGTTCATAATAATATCTCCAAAAATACCCATTAGGTCCTAATGAAATACTTTTTATAAATGAGGATATGTTTTCAAAAATGAGTATCCCCATGATATTGATCTCACAAAATGGTTTTCCTGATTTGGATGAATATTATTCTTCCACATAATACTTAATTGTTTTGGTAAACACAAAAAATAAACATAAATTTGTTCCCAATCCTTTCACCCATAGTTGTCATTACATTTACAAGACATGGACATAAACACTTTATAATTTCTGTGGTCCTGGAGATTTACATTAATTTCTCAAACATCCTTTTACATATTCTTCAAAATGATATTAGAAGTGGATCAAACCTTCATATAATTCATAAGAGTCTGACTATAGACATCATCCCCACCAAATTTAAATCATTATAAGGTTTATCCCATGATTCAAAAATGTCTTAAATAAGGACACAACTTTTCATGTTACATTTTTACAAAATTAAAGTACGTGGGTCTATATTATAAAGGACTAATGATTTCAACAATAATAATTGATTTGATATATAATACACATGTTGAGTCACTAAGCTCTTCAGAAAATAGGAAATGTACATGTGGTTGGATATACATTAATGTGTCTAACTATAGATCATGATACTTTCTTTTATATTTTTACAATAAATATAACATTCACAAGTTAAACCAAGGCCTTTATGCATTTTTTTAGTAATGTGATTGAAATATTTCATTCAATTTATAGATAATAGAAATCCTCTTTTTCCATAAATAATTTATCATGTAATTAAATTACCCTCTAATAATATATAAATCCTCCCCTAAAACAAACATTGTTAAATAATTATATATAGCCACCATATCTATGACATAACAAATTCTATATATAAATAATATAAATATCATTTTGATGTTATTATATATTTTTTATTAAGGTTATGAGAAAAAATATTGATCAACACTAATATATAGTGATTCTTATAGTACATATATATATTGATTACATGTGTTGGTATGAAAGTTATATTTTCAGTAAAATTTAATTCCAATGAAGATAATATAAGCTTCATATCGATTTGGTCCATAGAGAACCACTATTGATGCCTATGAGGAATAAATTTACAAATCGAATTATTTTAGTATGGAATGGTATCCAATTCCTTGGAATTCCATATAACTAAAAAAATCATAAAATTGATATATATTATTAGTATCCTTTATATAGGATCCCATTATGATCTATTTAATGTTGTATTAATGTTTTTGAACTTATTTTTTGATTATGCGCATTTTGAATTAGGCATATTTTAGACCCAGGAGGTAGGAAAGATTGAAAAAATAGACTCCTTGGTCAAAATAATTGGGGGGGGGGGGGTCTAGAAAGACAAGTAAGATCAAAAAGGTAATCGGGGGATAGTTCTTGGATAAGGATTGAGAAAAATAAGGGAGATACTGGGGATAAATATATTTATAATGAAATCTAAGAGGGAAAAGCCAGGGACATTCGGTATGTGGCTAGGGAATATTTGGATTCGAACTAGCGTACAAAAGAAATAATAGGAGTGTGTATAAAAATTTTAACTTATTAATCCCATAAATATAATATTTATAATTGGGTTTTTAATTTTATTCATTTTATTTTTGATTCTACATTTATTATTTAAAAAATTACATAAAAAATTTGTAATTATTATAATGAATCCATTTTTTCCAATATAAATTTTCTTTATGCAGACATAATTATTTCATTCAAGGGGAATCCCACATCTATAAATCTAAAAATATTAGTATTTCTAATCATCCTTAAACCCTATGAAAAATCATTTAAAAAATGGTATGAGAAACAAAAACTTGAGTATGAGAGATAATAGAAATGAAACAAATTTTTCTAAGGTTAAAACTAAATCAAAGATAAGAAAGTGTTTCATTTTCAAAATAATAACTTGATACCAAAAATTTGTTAACCTTTACTTAAAAACAACATAATTTCATTAAAAAAATTTAAAAATATCTTTGAAATCATATTTTAAAAATCATAATCAAAAGTTTTTCCTATAAAACAAGAAAACTCATTAATAATATTTATGAAAAACCACCCTTTTACAATTATGTTTAAAAAAATGACATAATGTTTCTTTTAAAAAATTAGTACATTTTAAAACATTTGGTAATAGATAGATTTTTTTATAAACCATTGAATAAATATCATGTAGGTACCTTGAAAAATTATTCTTACATTAACCACTACAGGAACCCTTGTTATGGAATCCCCAAACTAGAAAATCTTCATATCTCTTCAAAGAAACTCATAATTGATAAACTCGGTCACCACAGCTAATTCATTAGAGAGTTGTATCAAACTCACCCATCATCATAGTTATATATAGATTACATTTTATTCATTTAAAAATTACAATAAACATAGAAATAATAAAACAAATATAGATTTAATTTTGGCCATTAACCCATTTAAAATACAAACTAATCCCATAATTAATAATACATCCATATATCTCGTAAATAGGAGAAAAAAATCTCATTTCGATATAAATAATTACTTTAAATCAAAATTCACAGATTACTTCTATGAAACGTTTCTTTAAAATTTACCATGGATTTTAAGAGAGTATTTATTGACAAGTAATGGATATAAAAGTGGGGTAAATAAGTCATTAATATACATTAAAAAATATTTTTTCATTTTGTTAAAGAACATCAAAAAATGAATTGGTCGTTAATGTATAAAAGATTCGTTTTTAAAACATTCAAAAGAAAGTTATATGTATTTAAAAATGATATGTAAAAATAATTGGTTTGCCAATAAGAACATTATTGTAATATTTTTAAGAACATGGATATATATAAGAAATTTAAAAAATATATTAGATCATAATTTTGGAAAAAATATTATATTAACCTTGTAACTATTGAAAAAATAAGAGTTAAAATAGAGAATTTTGAATTAATTTTTAATCAAGTTTAATTTTAATTAATTAATTAAAAATACAACCCAATCTTATTAAATAGACCACAAAAACACTTGTTTTGGAAATAGAATAATTCTCAATGAAATGAAATTCAGATGATAACTCTCTTATCTTTCCCCTAAAATTATCACATAACTTATTTGACTCCAATAATAAATATTTATTAATTATTTTATTTAAAAAACACTTTTAGGTTTATTCCCTAATAATGATTTTTTATTTCATTTATTTCTATGAACTATTTAGTTTCTAAATTGAATAAATTATTATCATACCTTTTGAGGATGTTTAGTTCATAATACCAAAAACAAATTTAGTAGGTTAACTACAGAAATTTTTAATTTTAAAATATTCTATATAGTATTAATCAAGAAATAATTAGTATTTTTATATAATATGTAGAGTTTTATTGTTATACATTAATGTTGGACATAAAAATGTAATCACTTGGCTTCATGGTAGGGGTATTCCACATATACGCATGAGAAATAATATCATTATTTTAACGGGTGTATTGATAAGAAGGTATGTGATATTTGATATTTCTAGAGTCATAACAACTATCCTTGTGAACTAGTGATGAAACATAAGACAAATCAGTTCATGGTGGTGGAGATCCAAAAGTACAGATGAATTATGTTTTCAATCCCCAAAAGATGGAAAGTGATATGAAATATGGGTTTAAGATAAACATTGAATAATTTTAGTATACTTTATTTAGAAATTTTTTTATATAATTATAATTTAATATGGATTTTTAATTTTAGAAGATGAAATTATCCTTAAAGTATTTGTAGATATTTATACTTCTTCATTGTAATACCTAATTTATATTTAACCATAATCCTTCTCAGTTTAGTCTTTTTATGAAACTATAACCTCTAGGGAATGGTCATAGATTTTTGGGATAGATTTAGTAAATTATTTTATATGATATATTACTCAAATATGTGAGTAATAGTTTTCAGGATATAAAATTTTATAAGCAATGAAATGATATCCATTGAATTAATTTATTTTTTAAATTATAATCATTAAATTTATCAATTAAAATGCTTCAAAATGGTAGGGTATTGAAATAAAAGTAGTATATGGTCTAATTATCATAATTAAAATAATTATACAGGTTTTTTCCATTGTAAAATTTATCTTCTGGATTAACACTTTTTTATCCTTTTTTTACAATAACTGTGGTTAATCATTTTTAGACATTAAGAGTAAAAAATTTAATTCTATGGTGAAAATTGGAACACAAATGTTTCATGTATGATATTTTAGACAATTGAGTATCCAATTTTTCCTCTTTAAATATATTTCTCAATTTTAAAGGATTTAATTATATATTATCAAAAATAAAACTCTGTTAAAATCATTTTTTATACTTTTTTATATAATTTTACATTAATGAAATCATGAATAAATTATATAAAAAAATGTAAACTCTTTAAAAATCAATTAAACATTATAATTAATAATAAAATTCATGTGATGTGATAATCCATTCAAAATATATTTCATTTGATGATTTTAAAATCATTTATAGGATGTTATCTACTATTTCAAAAACTAATGAGTTAGTATTGTGTAATCATGAAAGGTAACTATAACACAATATAAAAATTAAAAATAAATTATTATCATAAAATTAATTTTTTATTTTCAAAATAAAATTTTATAGTTGTAATGGCCCAAATCTTGACGTAAATAGACATTACATTACATTAACAGAATGCTTAATACATAACAGTAACAAACACTGAAGGACCGTAATAATTTAGTGTCTTTGGAAACTCGGAACATAATCTTCTAATCGTGGTGAAAGATCTTCAACATCTCCCATAAAGATCTTCCCCTTTTTTTCTTAACTAAAACCTTTCTTTATATACTAGGGAAAAACATATAAAGGGTGATCTCAAATGCTCAGTAAGAGTAAGCATGGAGAAAATAAAACAAGCCATATACATTTGAACATAAAAACATGAAGATAATGTTTAAACATTGAAATCTTGAGCAATGACATAAAACATGGTAGTACGTAAGGCATAGGTAAAAATAGAACATCAATCATGATAAAATAGCTTGGAAATAAATATTTTAATTGTACAAAAACATTAATCACATCATATGATTTCCACAGTAGCCATGTAATTGCTGCAAAGACCTTCTTAGGGGACAAAGTCCGTTACTGAACTGAGTTTACTTGCCGTTCCAGCCCTGTATTATTGAACCATATTTACTTGCCGTTTCAGCCATATCTATCTCATGAGATATAAATCCTTACCCAATTCATTGGAGGGAGATATAGGTCCCACCCATCTCATATTCAAATCATTCTTACTTGTGCCACAATATAAACATAAATCATTCATCATAACATAAAGAATAAAAATGGGTTTCATAAACATCATCCCATCATAACATAATCCATATATAAAAAATGGATATCATTTCATCATAAGAAAAGTGAAACCATGTAAATAATAGAGACATTATACATGAAATAGACACATATGAAATAATGTCATCTTAGATAGAAAATGGTTTTGATAAAACACTTGAAATGAATTCTTGGGGAAAATATCCTTTCTTCTTCAAAATAATTTTCATTTTACAAAATGCCTTGAAATTTTAAAAACAAAAGGATTTTGTTAAAAATAGTCATGAAATATGGTAGAGTAATCTTCATGGAAATAAGGCATTTTAAAACCGTAAAAATTCATTCGTGCCGTATAAGTTAAAAAAACATTCTTCTCGTACTTTTTCTGAAAAAGTCAAAAAGTACTTCGTATGGTAAATAAATAAAAAAGATTCCTTCCATACTATATGGTAAAAGTAAATAAAAAGGGTAAAAATAAATTTAAACATACATGGAATATAAGTAAACATTTTATGAAAACATTTTGATAACATATGGATGTTTATAATAAACATAGCCCTAGTAAATACTTACGAATAACATTCTCGGATAAGAATGAGATTGGAATAATTATCCCTTACCTAAAGTATGATATGATTCATATGAATCCAAAATTCCTGTAAAATTATTTAAATAATGTAATTGACTTATTACAGAATCATATTAATTTTTATGTTATCATATATGGTTCAATTATGAATTTATATTACCCGTTCTTTTGTAAATTCCATTTTAAAGCGGCGTTTTGGGTAAAATCGTATCATTTATCGTTCGTGTTTTGACTTGTAATTATTAATATGATTACATATATCATTATTACGTAATTCCATAATATAAAACATGATTTATATATAATATATATTCAGAATATATATATATAATAGATCGATAAATGGAAAGAAATACACCGTTCATGGAGACGTTAGGCCGTACGTACGCATGAACGCCATTTTCATTTCCTTATTGAATTGAATGGAATTAAGTAGATGAAATACATATATATATATATACACATAAATATAGTATCATTATTATTTCATATATTTCATTATTTCTTATTATATATTCTTTATAATCATTCTTGATTTGTTAACATGGAAAATGAATCTCATCGCGCAGTGAAGACCGCAATCCGTACCTACGTACAAGCGATGATATTGTACCCATATTTATTGAATGGAATTTTATTGAATGATTTAATGTCATAGAATCAGTATTATGTTATAATAATAATATTTAGTTATTACTTAAACCATTATACCCAAAAAAGTAAGGTGGTGGTGGAAACAAATATTACACCACTGCGTGGAGACGGTATTCCGTACGTACGCACGTGTAGTGATTTCATTTTCCATAGGATGGATAGAAGGTGGAATAGGGTTGTTTCATATTTATAATAAAATATAAGTATATGAGTTGTACTTATGTTATTACTTCATAATTATAAAACTAAAGAAGAGGAAGTATAAGAAGAAATAAATTTGAATGAATCGGTAACATATATTTCCTCTTCTTCGACACGCCTCTTTGAAAACTCATCTAAGGGCACTAAAATTGGTCTTTGAAGAAGACCGTTACATCTATAATATTACTAGGGGAGTGAAGAAGAGGAATTGGTAGGGGTTGGCCGAGCTTTAATGCTCAATGTGGTGTGAGGAGAAGAGGGAGGAGGTTCCCTTTTATAAGGGAGGAGAGGGGCACCTTAGGAAAAACATAAAATATTATTTTATAAAGAAGTCATATTATGTTTTTAATAGATCCAAATTGATTTCATTCTAAGATAATTTGGAGAGGGATATAAATTTCTCTCAACCAATAGATTTTAGATAGGATTGGGTCATTATATTAACCTTATCTTTTAGTTTTAACTCTTAGTTAATTAGATTGACATTTACCATGTCACTTTGTATTTTTATGTTATATAGTTGATAAACTTACCATATACCTAAAATATACCCCTAAGTGGCCCATTAATGATACAAATGTCATGATATATGTATATTTGCAGAAACATAGATTTTTAGGAATAAAATAATAATTAATAATATAATATATGTTTAAAAACTATTTTATGTCAATTTTGACACTATTTGTAATTGATTTTTGTGAAAATTATAAAAGAATGATTAGTTCGAAATAAGTTAATTAAATCAATAATAACATGTCATATTAACCTAAAAAATTAGTATAATTCCTAAAAAGTATCAAATTACATTTATTTGTGTATTTATAACATCAATTATGTTAATATTTCATTAATAAGGTAATTACTGCATCATCATTATGTCATAAATAAATTAACATATTTAATGTTTAAAAATTATAAATAAGATACCATTATGTAGGAAATCTTTTTATATATCTAATAAATATTTATAGTCGAATTTATATTATATATAACCCTATATTAAAAATTATTTAGTTATCAAACTTTGATTTTAACTAATTTAACCCTTCTTTATATAAATTAATAATAAATGTCCTAATCTAATCCATGTGGACCTCAATGGTCATATTTTATTCATAAGGTTTTTTGGTCTAATTACACTTATCCATTAGAATTAGTACATTTTTTAGGGTAATAATAATATCATTTTTACCCTCAATTACACTATTTAATTTTAACCGTGGTAAATAAAAGTAAAAAGTTACTATTCACCATAAATTATTTTAATCTCATTGAACCACATTTTATTCTTTGATATTAACAATGTCTCTTGGATTTCCGAAATTCCACTAACAGAAGCGGTAAAATTATTTTTTATGTAAGTTTGCAAAAAGCTACTAGGAAGTAGGTAAAAGACGGTGAAAAGTTCAATAAGATTTTTATATATCAAAAATTGTTATAAAATGACTGAAATGAATTACATTTAACATATATAGGTATTATGTATCAATTTTGACATAAAATAAAATTAAATAAAATAAATAATTATTTAAATAAAAATTTAGTTTTAAACTATGACTCAATGTTTTTTCATTATTCATAAAAATTGAATGTTTCAGAAAAATACCAAAAATTCACCCTAAGATAATTTTGATATTATGAAAACAAAAATGAAGTCCAATTTGAAAGATAAAATTTATAAATTTTCAAAAAGTGGGTATTACTATTCATCACGGCTAGTTCATAATAATATTTTTATATTATCTTGTTTAGTGAAACTCTGTACTGCATACTACACACACTATTGAGGAAGGTCTTAATTGCGTGTAATGCAATCCAAGTTAGGGATGCGTGTAGTGAAAGCTCTATTTGGTGTTGCGAATAACATAATCAAAACTTATTTCATTTATCCATTAAACAAAATCTATACTTATTGTTGGGTAGAATAATTTCCACAAAACGAACTTGAAATTGTGTGTAACACGAGCCAAGAATAGTGTTGTGTATACTGTATGATAATAAGATGTTGCTTGTAGTACATGCTAAACTTGGTGTAGTGTATAATAGAAGATATCAATGAAATTAAAAGAATATTTTTCATAAAATCTTGAGGTGTTACATTCGACCCCATTTAAAATGAATTTTTCCCTCGAAATTCCTCGGGGTTATAAATCGTTTAAGATTCATAGAAACCCACATTTTAAAAAGGAATACTAAAACATAATTTTAAAAACTAAATTATGAAACGTATCGGTTACCCATATTAACTAATCACTAGGTTTCCACATTGTAGAACGTAGGTGAAATTATGGATATGGAATAGAAATCTAATCATCATGTTTTGATGGAGATTTCTAGAGAACATGGCTATGAAAAATCCAACAATCAAAAAGCCATAAATATGTGATGATCTAAGGTACCATCTGATTCATCAGATATAAGAGCACTAGGATAAAATTTTTGGTTTTCAATATCATTTCCCAGAAGTTGAAATTTTTGAATTAGAAGAAATACATACTTGATTTTGGTAGAATCTCACTGTTGTTTGTGCCTTGAACAATTTACACATCATCTCTTAACGAAATTCAGTTGAATTCATGATGTGTTAACAGATCATGTAATATAATGATGGGTCATTCCATCTGTCTCGAACAAAAGGATAGAAAAAGATATTAAAAATTCATAAGTCCATCTATGGTGATATAAATCGTATATGATTCCAAAAATGGACTTATACTTCATCTATCATACCGCTTAATAAAATTAAACTTGTTTCTACTAACCAGGGACGTCCTGTAGGCCAGTGGTAGGTGATAAAGTCCTATCACACTATAGTTGTGGGTTCAATTCCGACAACCTTGTCCGATGCGACGAGTTGTCTCCCGTTCTGCAGGTTGTCCTTTTTATGAAACTATACTATCATAACATTTCAGAAATAAAAAGTTATTTCTTTAAACAATACTATATGATGTCCATTCCAACATTTAGTCTTATCAAAAATATTTCTGTCCGATTACTATAAATTTCATCTACTGAGCATTTGAATTCCTTCATTTATCCCCCATATATCATAAGATATATCTTGTTGGTCACATTCCAAACATGTGAATACCTTAATCATGTAATCTCTTTTAAATTGAATACCCATTAAACCTTAGGGAAAACATGAATTCTGTCAAAAGATAATTCTTTCCACGTACCAAAATCCCAAAAATTCTATATACTCAAACCATGATTTCAATTAGTCCTTATATCAATCAGGAACTCATGAATACTATCAAACATATTATTTTCTCCTTATCCATTCATTATGAGCATATCATCTTCTTTCCAAAAATATATGAATAACCATTCATGGTTACCAGTACCATTCATCATATACTTTCAAATACTTTTCGAAAAAAATAGTGTAACAATCCTTAGATGATTCGTTATTCCATAGTACCATTAACTATACAACATAACTCTTGATAAACATAAATCATTCCATTACCTTCTTAAACCACTGACCAAGCTTCAACACTTCTTTCATCTCTGTTGAGTCAACAAGGTTTTCCTTATGACTTTTCCATTCCTTCTTGTTTTGAAAATCACAAACACCTTATCTTCAAGAAAATTGCTTTCTTAAGGAAAATTGCTTTTATAAGGAAAATCGATTTTATAATAAAAACTATCCTTATCATATTTTTACCCTATGTTTTCTTAAGTATGAGATTCAGATTCACTTCTATTTTTTCGGAATTTCTTGAAACATTGATATGAAGTATTCTATTTTAGGATCTGAATTCTGGATAAGATTTGTAAGGAAGTTTCACTTCGGATTCCAGATGAGAACTGTAATAAAGTCTCATTCCGAATTCTGAATACGAATTCTCATTACGAATTCTTAAGACGAAATCTCATTACCAATTCTGATGATGAAATCTCATTACAAATTCTGGTGATGAATTCTCATTAAGAATTCTGATGATGAATTCTCATTACGAATTCTAATTCTGAATTCTCATTCTGAATTCACCTATTAAACAGAATCTTATCATATTTTCTTTATACACTCTGAATTAATTCAGACTCCAAAAAATATTTTGGTTAAGTCTCAAAACTTTTATTCTGCTTACACATCTATAATTTGTCTACTCTTTATTATTTTTCATTACACTCCGAACCTTCACTCCGAATTTTTCACTCCGAACTTTTGAGTAAGATTTTAAAACGATGTCATACATTCTATTACACGTGTTTTGTTATAAAACGATGTCGTTTATTTTGTTATAAACTAACCGTTGTCTAAGTGACACGGGTATAGGTCCCTCCGATCTTTAAGGAAAATATGACCGTTGAAGAAGGAGCCGACCATACCTATAAATAGGAGCTCATTTGAAAGAGCTCAGTGCTAAAAAAGCTGAGAATCAAAAAGGCTGACTGATCTTCGACTCATGTGATTACATGCTTGAAGTGATTTCTAGAGAGAGAGGCTCTTATTAACTCTCAAAGCTTCGTGCGACTCCAAATGTTGGTGATTAAATTCAAGGACTTCCGGGGATAGGAAGACAGAGGTGCCGACTACCTTAAAGTTCGAGGGATTCCTTGCTAAGGAAGACAGAGGTTGCCAACTACCTTGAAGTTGAGGGCGTGCGGGGATAGCAAGATAGAGACTCTGATCTTCGTATCGAGGGCTTACCCTGGTGTGGGTAAGACAGACTTGCTTGAAAGTATAAATCAAGGGACCTTTATCCAAGGTTGTTGGACACCCTTCTCTTTGGGTTAAAAGACATATATCTTGTTACTTGTAGTTTTACTACTTGTTTATATTCTGCTGCATATTGTATTGTAAGGAAAGTATACCTTTCTTATACTTCCTTATTTATACTCTGTTTCATTTAGATTCTATACGCTTTAAGGTAGAATCTCATATTGTAATCTTTTGTTAAGGTTCTATTCCCGGAACCATATTTGCGGAACCTACTTTCGGAATCTCTTTTCAAGTTTTGTTTGGTGTTAGATCTGTTGTGAATTTTCCTAGTATAACATTGTTAAACTTAGTATTTTCCTTTTCTTAAGGAAAACATAGTTATTCTTAACTAACTTTAAAGGTTCCAAAGGAATTTTTAAAGTGTACAATTCACCCCCCGTCTTGTAAATTGAGCATCTACATCACTATTTCGATCTTAAAATTGGTATCAGAGGAGGTCTCTGAAATACTTGTACTCACATACAAGTTTTTCTTGATCACTTTTCTCATTCCGAATTTTCCCATTCCGAACTTTCTCATTCCGAACTTTGTTATTACGAATCTTTTATACTAACAAGTTTGTGTATCGAAGGATTTTTCTAGTATGGCAGGAATTAATGTTGGTTCAATTGATAATCTGAATCCTACAAGTCCACCAATATTTGATGGTAATGATTATGAGTACTGGATAGATCTTATGAAGACTTTTGTTATCAATACTGGAGTGGATAACTTTTTTATGCTTGCTGGTGATTATAAAATTCCTGACAAGGAAGTTAGAACTTTTAATAACCAGGAAAAGCAAGAATATCAACTCAATTATAAGGTACACAATACTTTACTATGTTCAATGACTAGAAATATATATAGCCAAATTTCTTCTTGTGAAGCAGCTAATTGTATATGGAAGAAGTTAGAGGTTACACACTTTAGAACATCTAAAGTAATTGAGACTAGAATAGCTATGCTTAGAGTAGAATATCATGGATTCAATTTTCCTTATGGAGAACCTATCTATAAAGTTCAACAGAGATTTATGACTATAGTTAATAGTCTACAGTCTATGGGAGAGAAAGGTCTAGATGATGAAGCTCTTGTGGATAAGATAATTGATATTATGACCAATGAGTGGGAGTCCAAGAGAACAGCTATAGATGAGAACAGGACGGTCACTCAAATTACTCTTGATGAATTATTTGGAACTCTTCTACAACATGAAACTAGAATGAAGAGAGATGATGAAAATATCAAAAAGAAGAATGGAAATGGTACTGTTGCTTTTACAACAACGTAAAATCAGATGAAAGCTAAGACTCCTGAGAGAGTAACCAGATTCAAGTCTAAGAAAGTTATTTTCCAATCCGAATCTAGTGAGAGTGAAGTCTCTGAAAATGAACTAGAAAATCTTGCTTGAAGGATGAACAAGATAGCTGGACAGAGGAATTTCCAATCCAAGTATAAGAAAAAGGACATGATAGATAAGAAAGATGGAGAAGTTACTTGTTAGGAATGTAAGAGAGCTGGACATATAAGACCAGATTGCCCTTTGCTCAAAAAGAAAGAAAGGAATGAAAGGAATTCAGACAGGAACAGGAAGAAGTATTATAAATCCAAAGCTAAGAAAGTTATGAAAGATAATGACACCAGGAGTGCCAGTCGTGGTGACTCTTCAGATAAATCTTCTGATTATGAATCTTCAGGAAAAAAGAATCTTGGTCTTATATCCAGATTACCTATTGGTAATCATTGTCTTATGGCTAAGGTACAAAATGCTGAATCATTGACCAATGTTTCTTTAAATTCTCATGATAGTAAGTATTATAACTCTTCTGATGAAGAATCTTCTTCTGATGAAGAAAATACTTTACCTACTTATGAAGAAGTCTCTAGGTTTGCTGAACTTCTTGAGATTGAGAATTCCAAACTCAATAAGAAACTTGATAAGGCAAACTCTAGGAATTCTATTGTTACGAAAGAGATATCAGATCTTTCTAAAGATATTGATAGAAAAAATTCTGATTTTGAAAGTATTTCAAAAAATCTTGAGGAAGTAAGTTCTGAGAAGAAGAAACTTTCTAAAGAATTAGAAAAAGTAATTTCTAAGAAAAATGTTTTCGAGCCTAACTCTAGTTAAAAAACTAATGATTTGAGGATAAAAACTTGGTTGTAAAACTCAAGTCCGAATTTTTTTCCTTAAAGAAGTGTTTATCAAACTTTACCCATGGTAAGGAAAATTTTGATAAGATGTATTCCCAAATACGGCCTTTAAGAAATAAATCCAGATTTGGTTATACCCACACAAAACCAATTTTTAGTAATAATTATTTTGTTCCTCAATGTGCCCCATTTTGTACCAAATTTCAATGTAGTGGTCACTGGGCAAAGAGTTGTTCCTTAAACAAAACCCAATCCTTAGGTTTTCACAAATCTTATTTCTCTAAGAATATGTGGGTACCTAAAATTTTATTATCCGGAAATCTCGGATCCAAAAAAGTTTGGATTCCAAAAGTCTAATTTTCTTCTTGATTTCAGGAAAATAAAGAGAGTACCAGCAATAATACATGGTACATGGATAGTGGATGTTCTTGGCACATTACTGGTAACAAAAGCTATTTTGAAAAGATTATCAAAACGAAAGGAGGGAAGGTAACTTTCGGAGATAATGATAAGGGAGAGATTTTTGGTATTGGTAATACTGTTTTTATTGGTAAAACCTTGATTTCAAATGTTCTTTTTGTTAAGGGTCTTAAGGACAACCTCATTAGCATAAGTCAGTAGTGTGATAAAGGTTACCTTGTGAATTTTAGGAATGATAAGTGTTTAGTTCACAATTCCAAGGAAGATTTTATTCTCTCATCCAATAGGCAAGAGAATGTCTACACTTTGATCCTAGAAGACCACAGGAGTCAAGATTTACCTTTCCTAAGCGCAATGGAAGATCATTCCTGGTTATGGCATAGAAGACTAGGACCCTGTAATCTTAGAAACCTATGTAAACTTTTTAAGAAGAAACTAGTTAAGGATCTACCGGAGCTTAGATTTGATTCATCTAAAGTTTGTGATCCTTGTCAATATAGAAAGCAACATAAATATAGTTTTAAATTGATCGGTGAAGTCTCAACAACTGATGCATTACAGTTAGTGCACATGGATCTTTTTGGTCCAACACAAACTGGAAGTATTAGAGGAAAATACTATGTGTTTGTTCTAGTTGATGATTACACTAGATTTACTTAGTTCTATTTTCTAGCAATGAAATCTGATGCTTTTTCTTATTTGAAAAGTTTTAGAGATCAAGTTAAAAATGAGAAAAACCTTCCATTTAAAACTATTCATAGTGATCATGGAGGAGAATTTCAAAATTCTGATTTTGAAACTTTTTGTAGTAAGAAAGGTATTACTCACAATTTATCATCACCTAGAACTCCTCAACAGAATGGTGTAGTTGAAAGAAGAAATAGAATTTTTCAAGAAATAACTAGAACCATGTTGAGTGAATATTCTATAGCTAGACATTTCTGGGCTGAAGCTGTAAGTACTACTTGTTATACTATAAATCGAGTTCTGATTAGACCTTTTCTTAATAAAACTCTTTATGAGTTATGGAATGGTAGAAAACCAAGACTATCTTACTTCAAAGTTTTTGGTTGCAAAGTATTCATTCTGAATACTAAAGATAACTTACATAAATTCACACCAAAATCTGATGAAGGGATTTTCTTAGGATATTCCACAACCTCTAAGGCTTATAGAGTTTTTAATAAAAATACTTTTACTGTTGAGGAAACAGTACATGTAAAATTTGATGAGTCAGATCCTTTTGTTTTTAAAACATCCCTACTTATATCCTCGTATGTGTTATCAAAAACTGATTGTCAACCTTTGATAGAAGAACCTTCTGATAAGGATAATGTTCTAGAAGATACATCTGAAATATTTACCCTAGAAGACATTCTACCCTATGTTGATGAACAGGTTTTGCAAAACCCATATCAGGTGTTTCTTAAGAATCATCCCAATGATAGTATCATTGGTGATGTAAATCAACCTGTAAGGACTAGAAGTTTCTTAAGAAATGAAGTAGAACATCTAGCATTTCATTCCCAATTAGAACCTAAAAGCA
The DNA here is from genome assembly GCA_963277665.1 of Viscum album. Lineage (NCBI taxonomy): Eukaryota > Viridiplantae > Streptophyta > Magnoliopsida > Santalales > Viscaceae > Viscum > Viscum album. The sequence goes on along the minus strand of OY728150.1, from coordinate 406,889,898 downwards.
CTGATGAAGCTTTAGGTGATGATGATTGGATTAATGCCATGAAAGATGAACTAAAAGAATTAAAAAGGAATAAAGTTTGGGTCTTGGTTGAAAGACCTAAGGAAACCTCTGTTATTGGAGTTAAATGGGTCTTCAGAATTAAATGTGATGAAAATGGAGTCATTGTTAGAAATAATGATAGACTTGTTGCTAAAGGCTATAATCAACAAGAGGGAATAGACTATGAAGAAACCTATGCTCTAGTAGCTAGACTTGAATCTATCTGTATTCTACTTGTTTTTTTAGCATTTTTTATTTTCAAAATTTTTCAAATGGATGTGAAATGTGCTTTTCTTAACGGTTATGTTCAAGAGGAAGTTTTTGTTGAACAACCTCCTGGATTTGAAGATAAAAAACATCCGGATCATGTTTTTAGACTTTCCAAAGATTTGTATGGTCTTAAACAAGACCCACGAGCATGGTATGATAGACTCACTGGATTTTTGCTTAAAAATAACTATGTTAAGGGAAATGAAGATCCAACTCTTTTTATAAATAAAGATAAGCAAAATGTTTTGATTGTTCAGATCTTTGTTGATGACATTATATTTGGTTCAACTCAGCAATCTTTGACTGACTCTTTTGCTAGTCTAATGAAATCTGAGTTTGAAATGTGTATGATGGGTGAGTTAACATTTTTCATTTGATTTCAAATCTCTCAAAAACCAGAAGGAACCTACATATCTCAACATAAGTATATTAAAGATCTTCTTAAAAAGTATGGTTATGAAAATACTATGTGTATAAGTACTCCCATTGGTACCTCAAACTCTTTAGATCTTGATGAAACTGGGAAACCAGTAGATCAAACATCTTTTAGAGGTATGATAAGAAGTTTACTATACTTAACAGCTAGTCGACCAGACTTGATGTTTTCAGTATGCTTATGTGCAAGATATCAATCCAATCCTAAGGAATCTCACTTAAAGGAGGTAAAAAGAATTTTTCTCTACCTTAAGGGAACCATGGATCTAGGATTATTTTATACTTCTGGAAATGATTTTGTTCTAAAAATATTTTCTGATGCTGACTTTGGTGGATGTAGAATGGATAGAAAGAGTACATTCAGAACTTGTCATTTCTTAGGAGATTCATTAGTTTCTTGGTCCTGCAAGAAGCAACATTATGTAGCACTTTCCACTATAGAAGCTGAATATGTAGCAGCTGGAAGTTGTTGTGCTCAAGTGTTGTGGATGCAACACACACTCACAGACTATGGCTTGAGTTTTACTAAAACTCAATTTCTGTGTGATAACACAAGTGCCATTGCCCTAAGTAAGAACCTTGCACATCACTCTAGTGAAAAACACATAGATATTAGGCATCACTTTCTAAGGGATCACACACTTAAAGGAGATATTATTCTTCAGTTTATTGGAACGCAAAATCAACTTGCTGATATTTTCACAAAATCTTTGCCTTCTGATAGATTTGAATATATTAAACAGAAGATAGGAATGATAACCATAAGATAATCCTCCTTAATTAACTTTCTGTTGAAAAAGTCTCCTTACAGCAATACACTCCTTTTCATAGGGGGAGTACATTTATTTAATAGAATAACAAAGTTTTTCAGAAATTTGTTTTCAAACTTTTCGGAATGAAGATTTCCGGAATAGAGATTTCCGGAACTAAAATTTTTCTAGAATGGACATGTTCGTACAGAATACTTCTGGAATGGAAGTATTCGTATTGAAAATTTCCGGAATGGAAAATTTCGTACTGGTATTTTCATAACTGGATTTTCGTACCGAATCCTTCATAATGTTTTTTTAAGAAACTTTCATACTATGTTTTTCCTTATTAAGTTTGTTTTTCCTACTGAGTTTTCCATACTGAGTTTTTTTTCGTAATGAGTTTTGTAAACTATTTCGTATTAAAGTTTTTTTTTCCATAAATATATAACCAATTATGAATAATCCTCCTAAGCCAATCCGAAAGGTATGATTTCCTTACCCAAGTTTTTGTATTCATATTTTACTTGCTGGCATTTTATTGTATTATGTTTTCGGATTATAGTTTTCTTAATTCTATGTTTTAATAAAAAACCTCATAAAGATCAGATTTATGTTTTCTAGAGAATTGGTTTTCAACCGTCAGATCTGATCTCATCTTATCATAACCGTTCGATCAACCGAGGAAGTTGAACCTTCGTTTCATTGCCTATATAAAGGGGACCCAAATACTTGTCCCACATCGATTTCAAGCTCCAGCGTCCCGAAGCTCTGCCTCTCTATTTTAAGGCCATTCTGAACTTCATCTTTCTCCATTCCGAACTTATCAGAGGTCATCAGATCTGAATGTCTGTGGAGTTAGCATCTCAAGAAATGTCATCCACCAAGCCTATTTCACAATGGTTAGTTTACAGAGAAATGCTAGTCCATCTTTATTTCTTCAACAACAATGATTCACTTATTTCAAAGAACATTAAGTTGAATGGTTGGGAAGATATTTCCATGTCCAAACCGAGGAATCAAGACGATGTTTTTTCGGAGTTACTTATTGAGTTCTATGAATCAGTTTCCTTCTTTAAGGATGATAATAGGGAGAAGTTTTCTTTCAAGTATTATGGCAAGACATACAAGCATTCCTATACCAAGGCAGCAAGCTTGGTAGGGCTGACATATGAAGGAGAATCCGAGTTCATATCTCACGTTTTGCCAGATTCTAAGGGTAGCTTCGACAAGGAAAAAGCCTTGAAAACACTCGGACTCTCAGATGACAAAGCTCCGAAGATTGCCAGTTTGCCTACAAATTTCTAGATTCTAGAGTTATGGGTGCAAGGGCTTATCGTACCGAGGAAAGGTGATAAATACAGTTTGAAGAAGACTGAGATCTATATCTTAGGTTTCTTAATAAACCTATATAAGTTCAACTTCATGAGGCACATTCTTATAACCATTGAGAATCTTAAGAAAGGAAATCTCAGAGCCCAGATTGTAATGTACCCAGCAATTTTATCAAAGTTGATAGTTCGGTGCCTTGAGTCTTTCAAGGAATCTTGCAGATCTAAGCCAAAGGTTTGCAAAATTTTGTTGGTCAGTGATGATACCCTTAAGAGGATGGATATGGCTTTCAACAAGGAGACTGGTGAGTTCTTCGATTTACCTAATCAAGAAGAGCGGCTCCGAAGGCTGCTGAACCAGAATCATCTAAGCCAGTAAAGAAAAGAAAGTTGAAAGAAGTTGTAGTTGAAGTTGAGGATCTAAAAGCTAAGGAATTTCAAACCGCACCTCCCAAACGAAAGAAGAAGAAAGCCTATCCTGATGAAGTTGTTGCGAAGTGGAAAGCAGATAAAGAGAAAAGGAAAAAAGGGGACCGCAGTTCGGATTGGACCCTATGGAGGCTAAGGCCTTGAAGGAGAGAACTACTGATGAGCTTGAAAAACAAGTAAAGGAAAAGAAGCTCAAGAAGAAGATGTCAGAAGCTAAGGCAGTCCAATCTTTGTTAAAGTTTAATGAGATGGTATCCAGAAGCTTTCCAGTTCCGAGATCTTTCTCCTTGGAATCTCTACTTGAGACTCTAGGAAGAAACCTTGATTTTCCGTAAGAGATTATAACTGAACATGTTGAGCAACTCGAGCAGATTCAACAAGTGGAAGAGGAAGAAGTAGTTGCTGAAGGAAGTGGTGAAACAAGAGACTTATTGAAAGAAGTAGATGATTATAAGGGGTCGCCTTTGGAACACCTATCACTCCGAACATTAGAGGCTGAATTCTCTATGTTAGTAACTCCAGAGAAGGATAAGAATAAGGAAGATGTTGTTCAAAAAGTTGTTGATGATATTATTCAAGTGTCTACTGGCGAGCAGAAAACTCTTGATCAAGAATCGATTCCTAATAAAGACAAGGGAAAGCAACTCCTTGTTGAGACTCCAAAATCAGTGGCTAGCAAGAAAAGAGAATATGGTGATTCGTCTAAAATAATGTTGGAGCTTATTGAGGAAGAAAATTCTCCAAGTAATGTTTCAGATTCGGAGTCATCCTCGTTGGGACATGACTTTGTTGTTCAATCTTTGAGGAAGTTAGTTGGTTCCATTCCGACCATCTCGACTATAGACTCAAGATTCCAAATGCTCCAACATGCTCTGAATCAGAAATCAGATTCCATATCCTTGGTTATGGATAAGTATGTCGAGATAGAAGCCGAATTCAAATATTTTCTTATTGTATATGAAGCCCACAATAGATCTTGCAAGAGAATGACGAGCTGGTCAAGGAAGATTGTGGAAGAGATGAGGCTATTCGATGAGTTTCAAGACAATGTTAAAGATGCCTTTGAGACTGAGGACTGGAAGATAAATGAGTTAATGTCATCCTTTTAAGAGAAGCTGACTGATGAAAAGAACTTCTGAATTCAAGAAATCAGAGATCCTAATGGGAAGCTGAATTCCGTTTCTCAAAACTGGAAGTTTGAAAGGGATCATCGTATTGAGTATGAACAGTATATGAAGGCTCAGGAAGAAAAGATTAAGGCTCCGGTAGAAAATATTCAAGCCCCGGAAGAATTAATTTAACCTCAAAGTGAAAGAATAGTGGTCTTAGAGAAGCAAGCAGAAGAAGATCATAAGGACCTGAAGAAGATCAAGACTATTCTTAAGGGGCTCATGTCGAAGGAAAAAGATCCGAAATAACTAAATCCGATCTTTTTATTGTATCATATTTTCTTTGTTGCCAAGATTTTAAACCTAATAAAAATTGTGCCTCTCATTTCTTTTGTTGTTATTACTAATTGTTCAGGTACTTTGTTATTTTTTTTCCATTCCCTCGATTTCTTTTTGAAAATCACAAAGGGGGAAAGGAAAAGATCCTTAAGAAAAAGAAGAACTATAATGAGAGTTTATCTAAAGGGGAGAAGGAAAAGATCCTTAAGAAAAAGAATAACTCTAATGAGAGTTTATCTAAAGGGGATAAGGAAAAGAACCTTAAAGGAAAAAGAACTCTAATAAGAGCCTATCTAAGGGGGAGTTTTTCATTAAATAATACTTTCTTTTTCGTAATGAAATGTCACTCCGGAAATCTAGAATACGATCCTTATAGTTTCAAAGCCTAAGGGGGAGTTAGTCGTATTCATCAATTTCCTTAAATCCAAGGGAGATAAGCCTTAATGTTTTCTTTCTTCTTAGAATTTCTTATTCATAAGGATGTTTGTGCTTTCCAAAAAGGGGGAGATTGTTGAGTCAATAATGTTTTCCTTATGACTTTCGCATTCCTTCTTGTTTTGAAAATCACAAATACCTTATGTTTAAGAAAATTTCTTTCTTAAGGAAAATTGCTTTTATAAGGAAAATCGATTTTATAATAAAAAATATCCTTATCAGATTTTTACCCTGATTTTTCTTAAGTATGAGATTCAGATTCACTTCTATTTTTTCGGAATTGCTTGAAACGTTGATATGATGTATTCTGTTTTAGGATCCGAATTCTGGATAAGATTTGTAAGGATGTTTCACTTTGGATTCCAGATGAGAACTATAATAAAGCCTCATTCCGAATTCTGAATACGAATTCTCATTATGAATTCTTAAGATGAAATCTCATTACGAATTCTGATGATGAAATATCATTACTAATTCTGAGGATGAATTCTCATTACGAATTCTGATGATGAATTCTCATTGCGAATTATAATTCCAAATTCTCATTCCGAATTCACCTATTAAACAGAATCTGATCATCATTGCTTTATACACTCTGAATTAATTCAGACTCCAAAAAGTATTTTGGTTAAGTCTCCGGACTTTTATTCTGCTTACACTTCTTTAATTTGTCTACTATTTATTATTTTTCATTACACTCCGAACCTTCACTCCGAATTTTTCACTCCAAACTTTTGAGTTAGATTTTAAAACGATGTCGTACATTCTGTTACACTTGTTTTGTTATAAAACGATGTCATCTATTTTGTTATAAAATAACTGTTGTCTAAGTGACACGTGTACAGGTCCCTCCGATCTTTAAGGAAAATATGACCGTTGAAGAAGGAGCCGACCTTACCAATAAATAGGAGCTCATTTGAAAGAGCTCAGCGCTGAAAAAGATGAGAAGAAAAAAGGCCGACTGATCTTCGACTCATGTGATTACATGCTTGAAGTGATTTCTAGAGAGAGTGGCTCTTATTAACTCTCAAAGCTTCGTGTGACTCCGAATGTTGGTGATTACATTTGAGGACTTTCGGGGATAGGAAGACAGAGGTGCCGACTACCTTAAAGTTAGAGGGCTTCCTTGCTGAGGAAGACAGAGGTTGCCAACTATCTTGAAGTTGAGGTCTTGCGGGGATAACAAGACAGAGACTCCGATCTTCGTATTGTGGGCTTACCCTGGTGTGGGTAAGACAGACTTGCTTGAAAGTAAAAATCAAGGGTCCTCTATCCAAGGTTGTTGGATACCCTTCTCTTTGGGTTAAAAGACTTATATCTTGTTACTTGTAGTTTTACTACTTGTTTATATTCCACTGCATATTGTATTGTAAGGAAAGTATAAATTTCTTATACTTCATTATTTGTACTCTGTTTCATTTAGATTCTATACGCTTTATGGTAGAATCTCATATTGTAATCTTTTGTTAAGGTTCAATTCTCGGAACCATATTTTCGGAACCTACTTTCAGAATCTCTTTTCATGTTTTGTTTGGTGTTAGAGGTGTTGTGAATTTGACTAGTTTAACTTTGTTAAACATAGTCTTTTCCTTTTCTTAAGTAAAACATAGTTATTCTTAACTAAATTTAAAGGTTCCAAAGTAATTTTTAAAGTGTACAATTCACCCCCCCCCCTCTTGTAAATTGAGCATTGACATCACTATTTCGATCCTACAAACTCATATATCATTTGTAGTCTCCTCATCATCATCCACATAAATACTACCCATATGACCATGCTGATTCTCTTCATGAGATTTTCCCTTAGGGAATTGGTTTGCATAATGCCCATACATTCCACATATAGAACATCTAATCATTCATGATGTCATGGAAATACCATTATCCTTCTCCATGGTGTTAACTGAACCTTTTCCTTTTCACTTACTGGATTTTTTCCTTCTTTTCTGATCCCAAAGAATCTTCCAGTTCCATTGAAACATTCTCCTTAATGCCTCTTCCCACATGATTTACATGAGAGAAATTGAACTTTCATCCCTTTATGATCATCATGAAACTCCATCTTTCTCTTATTAGCTGAGTCGGGAAACATTCCAAAGTTGAGAGTATTGATCATATTATGAGACTGCTGATTAGGCATAATAACGATGTTTGGACTTCCAAATCCCGTTTCATTTTGTTCCTCATGATTAATATCATTCCATTGTCCATCATATCCTCCATTTTCGTGAATCTTCTTGTTTCCAGCCATTTTCTAAAACCCAAAAAGAATAGTGTGAGAGGCAACAATCATTCTAGGGAAAACAAAATAATTAAGGGGGAGTACCGTAAATATCTAACAATTTAGGTTAAATTATAAGATCGTTACCGTAATTATAGGACTATAACCTATACGTATACTTATCCATAGGGACATTCGTAGACATACCTTAGAAATATCTCTTGGGATCTCACGAAACTTTTCGCATCCTAGTTTCCAATGGTTTACTAAACCCTTCCTCTCATACCAACTGTAATGGCCCAAAGGTTGACGTAAATAGACATTAAATTACATTTGCGGAATACTTAATACATAACAAAAACCAACACTGATGTTCCGTAATAGGTTAATGTCTTTGGAAACTCGGAACATAATCTTCTAATCGTGGTGAATGATCTTCAACATCTCCCAGAAATATCTTCTCCTTTTTCTTCTTACCTAAAACCTTTCTTTATATCTTGGGGAAAATAAATCATATAAAGGGTGAGCTCAAATTCTCAGTAAGGGTAATAATGGAGAAAATAAAAGAAACCATATACATTTGAATATAAAAACATGAACATAATGTTTAAACATCGAAATCTTGAGAAATGACATAAAACATGGCAGTACGTAAGGCATAGATGATAATGTATAATATATCATGATAAACTAGCTTGTAAATAAAACTTGTAATTTTGGAAAAACATTAAGCACATGATATGATTTCCATAGTAGCCAAGGAATTGCTGCCAAGACCATCTTAGTGGACAATGTCTCTTACTGAACTGGATTTACATTTCGTTCCATCCCTGTATTACTGAACGGGATTTACATGATGTTTCAGCCATGTCTATCTCATGAGATATAAAACATTACCCAATGAATTGGAGGGAGATATAGGTCCTACACATCTCATTTTGAAATCATTCTTACTTGTGCCACAACCTAAACATAAATCATTCATCACAACCCAAAGAATAAAAATGGGTTTCATAAACATTATCCCATCATAACATAATCCATATATAAAACAAATGGATATCATTTCATAATAAGAAAAGTGAAACCATGTAAATAATATAAACATCATACTTGGAACATACACATATGAAATAATTTCATCTTAGATGGAAAATGGTTTTGATAAAACACTTGAAATGAATTCTTGAGGAAAATAACCTTTCTTCTACGAAATCATTTTATTTTCACAAAATGCCATTACATTTTAAAGGAAAATGATTTTTTTAAAAATATACATGAAATATTGTAAATTATGCTTCATGTAAATAAGGAGTTATAAAACCATAAAAATCCGACCATTTCGTATAAGTTAAAAATCATTTTACTCGTACTTTTTCCGAAAATGTCAAAAAGTACCTCGTATGCTAAATAGAAGAAAGATTCCTCCCATACGATGTGGTAAAAGTAAAAAAAGGGTAAAAATGAATTTAAACATACATGGATGATAATTAAACATTTTATGAAAAAAATTAGAACATATGGATGTGGATAATAAACATAACCCCAGTAAATACTTACGAATAACAATCTCAGATAAGAATGAGCTTGGAATAATTATCCCTTACCTTATGTCTGATATTCTTCATATGTATCTGAACCTACTGTATAATGATTAAAATAATATAATTAACTTATTACAGAATCATATTCATTGTTATGATATCATATATGGTTCACTTATGACTTTATATTACCCGTTCATTTTAAAATTCCATGTAAAAGCAGTGTTTTGGGTAAAATTGTTTCATTTATCGTCCATGTTTTGACTTGTAATTATTAATATGATTACATAGATCATGATTAATTAATTACAGAATATAAAACATGATTTATATATAATATATATTTAGAATATATATATAATATATCAATAAATGGAAATAAATACACCATTCATGGAGACGGTAGGCCATACGTACGCATGAACGCTATTTTCGTTTCCTTATTGAATTGAATGGAATTAAGTAGATGACAAACATATATATATATATACACATAAATCCAGTAGCATTATTATGTCATATATTTTATTATTACTTATTATATATTCTTTATAATCATTCTTGAATTGTTAACATGGAAAATGAATCCCATCGCGTCGTTGAGATGGTAATCCGTACGTACGCACGAGCGATGATATCGTTCCCATATTTATTGAATGGAATTGAAGTGAATGATATAATATCTTAGAATTTTTATGATGTTATAATAATAATATTTAGTTATTATTTACACCATTATACCCATCAAAGTAAGGTGGTGGTGGAAAAACAGATTACACCACAGTGTGGAGATGATATTCCCTACGTACGCACACGCGATGATTTCATTTTCCGTAGGTTAGATAGAAGGTGGAATATGGTTTTTTCATATTTATAATAACATATCTGTATATGAGTGATACTGATGTTATTAATTCATAATTAAACAACTAAATAAGAGGAATTAGATGAAGAAATAAATTTGAAAGAATCGCTAATGGATATTACCTCTTCATCAACACGCCTCTTTGAAACCTCCTTTTAGGGAACAAAAATTGGTCTTTGAAGAATACCAGGATCTCTTGAATATTACATGGGAGGTGGATAAGATAAATATTCAGAGGTTGTCCGTGATTTAAGGCTCAAAGTGGTGTGAGGATAAGAGGGAGGAGGCGCCCTTTTATAAGGGAAGAGAGGGGAACCTTAGGAAAAAAATAAAATATTATTTTATAATAAAGTCATATTCTATTTTTAATAGCTCCAAATTGATTTATTTCGAATCTAAAGTGGATATTAGTTGAAATCATCTCAACCAATATATTTTATACAGGTTTGGGTCATTATATTAACCCTATCTTTTAGTTTTAACTCTTAGTTAATTAGATTGACATTTACCATGTCACTTTGTATTTTTATATTATATAGTCAATAAACATACCATATACATCCAAGATACCCCCAAGTGGTCCATTAATGATACAAAAATCATGCTATAAGTATATTGGCCAATCCATATATTTTTATGAATATAATAACAATTAATAATATAATATTTGATTTAAAAACTATTTTATGTAAATTTTGACACTATTTGATAATTAATTTTTGTGAAAATTATAAAAACATGATTAGATCGAAAAAATTTAATTAAATCAATACTAACATGTCATATTAACCTCTAAAATTAGTTTAATTCCAAAAAGCCTCAAATTACATTTATTTGTGTATTTATAACATCAATTATGTTAATATTTCATTAATAAGGTAATTACTGCATCATCATTGTGTCATAAATAAATTAAATTATTTAATTTATTAAAATTATAAATAAAATTCAATTATTTAGGAAATCGTTTAATCTTCTTAATGAATATTTATAGTCGAATTTATCTTATGTATAACCCTATATTAAAAATGATTTAGTTATTAAACTTTGATTTTAACTATTTTAACCCTTCTTTAAATAAATTAATAATAAATGTCCAAATCTAATCCAAGTGGACATAAATGGTCATATTTAATTCCTAAGGTTGTTTTTGGCCGAATTACACTTATCCGATAGAATTCGGACATGTGTTAGGGTAATAATAATATCATTTTTACCCTTAATTATACTATTTATTTTTAACCGTGGTAAATAAAAGTTAAAAGTTACTATTCACCAAAAATTATTTTCATCTCATTGAACCAAATTTTAGCCTTTCATATTAACCGTATCTATCGGATTTTCGAAATTATACTCACAAAAGTGGTAAAATTATATTTTAGGTATGCTTGCAAAAAGCTCTTAAGAGATAGTTAAAAGACGTTGAAAAGTTCAATAAACTTTTTATATATCTAAAATTATTATAAAATGACTCCAATGAATTACATTGAACATATACAGGTATTATGTATCAAATTTGACCTAAAATAAATTTAAATAAAATAAATAATTATTTTTAAACAATTCGGTTTTAAACTATGACTCGGTGTTTTTTCCCTATTCATCCTAAATTGAATGTTTTCAGAAAAATACCAAAAATTCACCCTAAGCTAATTTCGATATTTCGAATCCAAAAATGAAGTCCATTTTGATAGAAATTTTATTTAAATTTTCAAAAAGTGGGTATTACTATTCATAATGGCTATTAAATAATAATATTATAATAATATCTCGTTTAGTGAAACTCGACATTACGTATTACACATGCTATTGAGGAAGGTCTTGATTGTGTGTAATGCAAGCCATGTAAGGGATGTGTGTAGTGAAATCTCTACTGGTGTTGCATATAACATAATACAAACTTATTTAATTTATACATTAAACAAAATCTATACTTAATGTTGTGTAGAATAATTTCCACAAAACGAACTTGAAATTTTGTGTATCACGAGCCAAGAATAGTGTTGCGTATACTATAATCTAATACGGTGCTGCGTATAGTAAAAGCTAATCATGTTGTAGTGTATGATATAAGACATTAATGAAATTAAAAGAATATTTTTCATAAAATCTCAGGGTGTTACAATATTCCTTCCTAACATCATTTTACCCACATGAATCATATAGTAAATACCGAAATCAAGAGAATGTCATTTTATATTAATAATTTTCTTTAAATAATATATTTTTCATATCAAATTAATGTGGAAGAAAATTACAATATAATATAATATAGGGAGTATTTGAGAAAACACCACACACAAAATAGGATAATAGAATGTGTTAGGGAGATTTCTAGGACATATCTTAGAGTAGCATCCCAATTATATTTGTTTTATCCTTATAGAGGTCATAAATTGTTATCATTCTTATAATTAATAATTTTCAAAAAATAAAATGTGGCCAATTTAAATAATTGGAACCTGATGATTAAAAAAATGGAATCTAATTTTTAGTATTAAATTTCAATAAATGGAATAATTCTATTTTAATATAAATGCGTAAAATGAATAGAAAAATATTTTTTAGAAAAATTTGTTTTGATGTCCAAAAATTATCTTATACCAAAATCATGTATAATGATGATTAAAAATTGTTTAATTAATTATCTAATTACCCATTTATAATTATTTTACTCTAATTTTAAATTCATTACATAAAAGGGATTTTAAATCACTAATTTTAATTGAATGAAATTAGAGTTTTACATTAATCTTTTTTTATCAATATTCACTCAATAAAAAATATTTTCAACGAAAAATCCCAAAAATTAAACATTATAATATTATTACTTACTGATATCCAAAAAAAATCCATTTTTTGAAATATAATTTCTATAATTTTTATAATTTAATTAAAATTTATACACATAAAATACCAAAAAAATATTTTACGAAAAATTAATTTTGATTAATAAAAGTTTTTAATTATCATTCTTTAACTAATGAACATAATTTAAGAATTTTCAATTAATTTTATTATATATATATGTAATCTATTTATTTCATTATAATTATTTACAAATATGGATAACATCACTCTATTAAGATAAAAATATAGTGTACAAAAAAGAACATTCAAAAAATAATGAAGTTTACATTAAATAGAGTTTTTGTTCATTTTTTTAAAATAAAAATTAATATAATATTTATTATTAGTTTGTTAATGAAAAATATTATACATATATTTTATAATATGATTATTCTTATTCGTACTCGGTAAACCAAAGGTTAGTTCATAATAGTAATATTTAAATAATAATATATCATGATTTATTTTATGCTTAGTGGTGTATATACCACATGACACCAAATATATTATTTAAATAAAATACATTCTAAAATTTTATAATGTTACATTATTCCCCATTAAATAAATTGTTTCTTCAAACATTTATCTTCGTCTTGAAAAAAGTGTAAATCAATTCATAATAAATTCAAATGTATAATATAATATATAACATTATTAAAGAAAACCCTTTTCATATATAAAAATACCTTTGTCAAAACATTTTATCATAAAAGAGGATGTTCAGAAAAATTAAATTTGGAGAACGAAAGAATGATGTTCATCTTGAATAAGATGAAATAAGGATTAGGTATAAGGAGAACATTGGTTTTATGTGAGAATATGGGCATTGAATAGACAAATAATATCTGATAAATAATAAATTATGATAAAGAGAATGAAAATGAGAAAGTTAATTACCACAAAACCATAAGTTTGTAAGGGATTAATAATTCCATATATTTATAAAAAATAAAAGAAAAGGGATAAAATTATTATATTATGATTGTTTTCCTAGATTATAGTGATTTATTTACAAACAAGACAGAGAACATAAATATATATAATTTTTTGTTTTTCCATTTCAATTGAATTATCTCATCCATTAATTATTATTCAATCAATTTCCACTTCAATATCATCTCATACTGTAAAAGATGAATATTAAAAATGAATTTTTCATTCCTTAAGAAATAAAATTATTTTTTTATGTGGTCAATAAATCCACAAAAGGATGAAAATTTATTTCTCATGTTTCCCTCTAATAACAAAAATTGGAAAAAGTTAGCACAACATAAAATGAAAAATAACATGAATACAACTTTACTTAATGAAATAATACATTAATCTGAAAAACCTCAAAAATATCAATAAAATTTAAGCCTTAAATATTCAGTATATCAATATTTTGAAAATGTTCTGAATATATCCAGCCAACTTTTAAAAGGCCAAAAATAAAAAGAATTACATCCATAATTTTTTCAAGATAAACAAAACAATTACCTCCCAATAACATAAATCAATCATAAAACCCCAAACCAAAATATATATTCCCCAATCATATAATCAATAATATAATACAATCTTTTCAATAATCATCCAAAACCACAATAAAAAAACAATAAAAGCATCTATAATTTACTTTTTATTTCCCAAATAAAAACACCTCATATCCAAAAAAATATTTCTTTTTATGATAATTAATTATTCTATCCCAATTTTTGATATTATCTGAAAATAATTTTTTTCCCATACTCACCAAATCATTTAAAAAAACAATTATCTATATAATAAATTATATCTTCCCAAAATGAAAAAAACATTTTTTCCTAAATATCCATAATTATGTTAACATCAAATATTATATTAACTCTAAAAATTATCAATATAGTTGAACCTATGTCCACAAAATATAAAAATGTTCTTCCTAAAATAACATTTTCACTAAATTTCAAACAAAACCCATGTGTTTAATAATAATTATTAGATATATCATTTTTTAATTCTCACAAATCATGTGAAAGCATGATTAATCATGTCATATATTTTACGTTAGAATATTATTAATAATTATTAGACTCGTTCAAACAAATGTTAAATATTTTTTTCATGTTTATAATATAAGTTAGAAAAGCATTCAAACATGGCTAAGTACGATTCACTGATATAATGACTCGCTGATAGAAGAATGATTCACTGAAAGAAAAATGATTCACCGATAGAAGTATGAGCTAATATCGGGTTGAGGGTCCGATTCATTTTTGATTCACTAATTGTTCAACATATTGAAAGACTAACAAACTGACAAAAAATGAATCACAATCACTAGACTTACCAATAGAAGGACATATTTGTGGAATGACTCACTGACACGTCGACCTACTGACAGAAGGGACCACTGACAGAAGGATAAACCTACAGAAGGAACTACTGACAGAAGGACATAACAATAGAAGGATATACCAACACATCAACCTACCAATAGAAGGAATTATCGACACATCAACATATTTATAAAAGAACGTACCAACATTATAACCTACCGATCCACACTTAGAAAAAATTTCATTACTCTAAAATTCAGTATTAATTATAACAAACATATTTATGAAACATAGTACTATCTATTATATTAATGACCATTTCTATATTTTAAAGAAGTTTTCAGAGACCATAACAAGGTACGAGGAATCCCTTATGCTGTGGATGATGCCTGTTATCTATATCTCTAGTATATAAATAAATCACATGAGAAAAAATTTCATCAATCGTATTGACAGAACCAAAAAAGTGGAGAAAGGAATATACAAATAGAACACTATTTCTTGCTATATGTGAACAAGGAACAATTCACTATTAAAAAAACACCCCAACATCCTTTCAGAATCAAACCCTAGTGATGATAATCTTCGAGGAGCATCACAACTCACAAAAACCAGTACACAAAGCTTCCAAAACACTCTTTTCGGTGTCTGTCTCCAGAAGTATACTCATGATTCAGATCTACTACATCCAAGATGTTTAAATCTTATGTAGCATCACATAGAAAATTCTCTTTTTTATTATTTCTAATATATTTTTTCCATTCTAACTAATATTTCGATTTTTTTGCCTGTTTGTATCAGAAACACATACAATCTTTTTGAGCTAAGCTGTAGGATAAAACATATCCTCACTCATTCATTTTTAGAAACCAGCTTCACCTATGTATATTTGTCAAAGAGGTCCCTATTTTTCTAGGTTTTATTTTATATCCCATGAATAAATTTATTATAGGTCTAGTTTCTATGGAGGGCCTTGTATTCTTTTGTGAACACCAATCCTTAGTGGGGATCAATTGTATTGATATAAACTTCTTAGGGTCAGTTTATTAACAAGTGGAGAGGAATATGTCTCTACTTGAGACCAAACCCAATGTTTTTAACCATTGTGTTCTTCTAATTATTTTTTCTATGTTTTTATACATATTTCATAAAAATAAATATTACTTCTCAAGTTAAACATAGTTAGTTTTTGTAACTAATTTTCATTTAGTAAATTACATTCAAAATTTATATCAATATTTGAAAATGGGGTAACTGAGAATTAATCAATCTTTTAAGACATTAATTGAACATTCCTAACTCTTTTAAATATTCTACTTTGGTTAACTGGTTTGTGTAGATTTCAAATTGGGGGATGTTTTAAATAATTTTTTGATCAAGAATTTTCAATAGGAACTCAATTCACCTCTACAAGTTTCACACTCCGAAAAAAATTTTCTATTAAAGGATAGTTTTTAGTCATTTATTTTCAATGTTTTCAAATATTTTCAATAATAATTTATCGTGTGTTTTATAGATCTCTAACTTTTTTAGTTTTAATTTTTTATCTAATTGAAAACCGATTTTTTTCATTTTTATGGATAACAGATAAAAATATTCTTCAACCAATATGATTACATTTATCAATGGAACTAATTTTTGTCTGTTGAAAACTATGATTAAAATTCAATTGGAATTTATGGGTTTTGAAATATTTTCTTCAATTGTTGTTGAATATAAGATTCCTAATACTACTTGAAATACATGGGAATACCCAACTAAGGTAGCTTATAATAATAACTACATATAAATTAATGGCTTATATTATTCTTTAAGATATGAATAGTTCCACAGGATTTCTTTATGTAAAACAGACCCTAAAATTTTTGATACATTAGCTGTTTCACATGAAGGAACCTCTAATTTCAATGAAATAAGACTCAATACATATACTATTATATTTGATAACTTCAAAATGAAACCCTATGAACCTATATCTGAAATGTATCTTTGTTTTAATGAAATTTTAAATACCATGATATCTTTAGGAATAGATGCTACTTCTAAGGAAAAAATCAGTAGAATTCTTAGATACCAACAAGATATTTGGAGAGGAAACTCATTATCAATTAGTGAATCCTGTGATATAAGTAAGTTTCCATTAATGGAGATGATAGATAAGATGATGATTTATGAGGAAAAATTGAAGGTGAACTAATAGGAGGATGACGATCCAAATAGGATGTCAGTGGCTTTCAATTCCACTACTTTTAAACTCAATGAAATGAAGAAGGTACTATCTTATTCTGATAGTTCATGAAATGAAGAATCACCATCTAACTATGATGAGGAAGTGTCTCAATTAGCCATTTAGTTTAAAACCTTCTGCAAAATGAGGAAGTTATTTATGAATCCCATCTACAAAATAAAGTATGACTTTAAAGGGAACTACAAAAGGGAATAGAGGAGATGATATAACTCTAATGAGAGATTCTATTATGAATGTAAGATAATTATACATTTACTGGATTATTTTTCTATGTTAAAGTGTAAGAAGAAATTATCAGAAAAATATAAAAGGTATTATAATGAAACGAAGGCCACCTGGAGTGCCTCTATGGATAGCTACAGTGGGTTAATGTCTTCACATGTTGATATAGGAGAAAACTCTAACATGTGTTTAATGGAAAACACTTCAAAGGTAACCCTTGAATCTAATATAAAAAATTCATAATATTATGGAGATGAATTTTATCCTGAAAAAAATCCAATGAAAAATATTTTTAGTAATAAAACATTCTTGATGACACATGCAATGAATTAAAAGATAAATATAAAATTTTGAAGAAACAACATGCTCTCACGTCTACAATGAAATATGATCTTACTGTAGATAAAGAAAAAAATGAAAAATTTCTTAATGAAAATAATGAGCATAAATTATCAAATGAGTTTTCGAAAAGGGACATTGAAAATTTTAACAGTGGTAAGAAAATTCTCACTCAAATGCATGGTAAATAGGTTTCCCCAAAATATTCTACTAGTATGGGTTATCAACCAGAACAATGGAACATTGGTAAAAATAATTTTGTATCAAAATATATAAAATTAGCAGATGTACCAAGATTTGTAAAATCTTCTAGAAGATACATCAGTGTAAAATCTTATAGTGCCCCTAGTTTTTTAACAAAAATAGAGTTTATTTTTAGAATACATTAAAAACAATTTATAGGAAACCCATGAAGAATGTATTTCTTCACAACACATTAAATACTAATATTACGTTACCCAAGAAAGTGTAGGTACCAAATTAATTTATTATTTGAATTTTATTTGGAGAATCATGATTAGAGATATGTTGTAAAACCTTATGGTACACAGATAGTGGATGTTCAAGACTCATGAAAGAGGCCTAATTGAGCTATAAAAATCTTATAATTATTGATATTGGGAATTTCACATTTGGTGACAATTCTATTTGTAAAATAATTGGGCTTGGTAAATTGAAAACAATAATACATTTTTAATTTCCAAATAATTTTATTTGTTTTATTAAATAACAATTTTATTTGTATCACTCAATTATGTGATGGTGGATTCAAGGTTAAATTTGAAATATTTTCATGTAATGTGTTTAATTATAATAATTAGTTAGTATTTAATACTTTTAGAAATGATAATGTTGATTTTGTTAACGTCGATTCTTTATCTTCTCAAAATATTTCATGGTTAAGTGTTTTTTAAATATAATCATAGATTTTTCATATGATATTAGTTTATTATAACACTCAATCTCTTAGAATGATTTTATTGAAAGAGTTAGTCAATTATCTACCCAAACTAGAATTTCAAGACAATAATATCTATAGTCCATATTAAAATGGAAAAAATACAAAATATCATTGAAATCAAATAAAGAATATTCAACTTCTCAACCACTTGAGTTTGTTAAAATAGATTTTTATGGACCATGTATAGTTTCAAGTTGTAATGGGATGAACTAAATTGATGTTCTTGTAGATGACTTCTCATGGTATACTTGTACCTTGTTTTTATCTCACAATACTAAGAACTGTTCTTAAATCATAAAGTGTGTTAGATATGTTGAGAACCTATGTTGTATTAGGATAAAAACATTAAGGAGTTACCATGGCTGTGATTTTGAGAATCAAGAGTTTTAATATTTTTTCTCAAATAATTTCTTTAGTTATCACTTATCTACTCCTTGGAAACCCCAGTAGAATGGAGTTGTGTGAATAACTAATAAAACCTTATAAGAAATAGTCCATATAATGCTTCATGAGTATAACATTGCTAATTATTTTTTCGATGAAGCTATAAATAATGTTTGTTATATAGTTGGTAGAGTCTTAATCAGACCAATTCTTAAGAATAATCCCTATGAGCTCTGAGAATAATGAAACCCAAAGTTATATACTTTAATGTTTTTGGTTTCAAGGTATAAATTCTCACAACTAAGGACAATTTTAGCATATTTTCATCCAAAAGTGGTGAAAGAATATTTATAAGTTACTCAACCTATAGTAAATCCTATATGGATTTTAATAAAAGAAGAAAATGTGTGGATGAATCTATAATTATTAAATTTAGTGAAACATATCCAAATTAACCTAATATATATCTTGAAAATATTGAAAAATGATCTTTCCTATCTAGACATAAACACAAAACAAATTGATTGTACAGTTAATCAATTTATTAAATTCGATACTTCTGGAAAAACTCCAGACAAAAACCATAGTGAACCTGAACCTATTGATGAACCAATAATAACTAGCCCTTCCTTTTCAAGATATGTTATAACCCTTAATAATTATTCCTTAGATGTTGTAGTTTGAGACATTGATAAAGGGGCATGGACTAGATCTTCTCTCAGGAACCAGGTTAAATATCAATCCTTTTTTAAAATCAAGAACCCTAAAACATTAATGATGTAATCTATGATGAATTTTGTGTTACGACTATGGATGAACAGTTGAATTAGTTTTAATGAATTAATTTTTTTTAAAAGTGTATATATATAAAGAAACATGGACCATAGGCACTGAGTGGGTATTTAGAAAAAAAAGTAGGTGGAGTATGAAGAAACATTTTCACCATAGTGAGGAATAAGGCTTGAATTTTTTCATAAAGATATAGCCAAGATGATGGGATTGAGTATGAAGAAACATTTTCACAAGTTTCTAAACTGTATTCCACTATAATACTTCTAGCCTATGTATCTCATCACAATTTCAATCTATATGAACTGGATAACAAAAGTTCATTTTTAAATCGGTATATATATGACAATGTTTTTGACGAACAACCCCTAGTTTTAAAAAACCTCATTTTCTAAATCATTTTTAAGTTAATAAAATATTTATATGATTTAAAATAATCATCAATATCTTGGTGTGATATGATAAGTACTTTTCATATTTCTAAATGTTTAAAAAAAATTATAGTTGATACTAATATCTTTATAAGACGAATTTATAAAGATTTTTTAGTTGTTTAAATCTATATTGATGGAAATAAATTTTTATCTTAAAATAATTCTTAATGTATGTATTCTTCAAACCTGATCCAAAGTGAATTTGAAATGCTTTTTATGGGAGAACTAAAATTTTTTGTTGGATTTATAATAATTCCAAATAAAAAGGTTATTATTTGAAAAAAAATAAAATGCACAAAATATCTTTTTAAACGGTTCGGATTTGTTAGTAAAAAAAGTTGTGATAATCCAATGAGTACCACCAGTAAGTTGGACCTTGGTAAAAATATTAAATCTTATGATCAATAAAATTACAAAGGGTTGATTGTAATTTTACTTTATTTTGAATGCCATCCGGCCTGATATTATGTTTAGTGTACGTATGTGTGCCCATTTTCAAGAAAACCCCAAAGAGTATCATCTAAATTTTGTTAATTTTTTTCAAATAACTCTATTATACTACCAACATAGGATTTTTCTACCCTAGTTAAAAATTATTGACATAGTTAGTTATTCGGATACTGATTTTGGTGGTTGTATATTAGACAGAAAATTAACCTCTAGAATATGTCATTTTTTGTGAACGACTCAAGGATCATGGTTAAGTAAAAAAATAATTTTTTTTCGTTATCTACAACAGAGGAAAAATACCTAGATACTGGTATTTTTGTGCACATATTTTGAAATCTAGACAGAAACATATTTATGTAAGACATCACCTTTTAACAGATTATAATAAAAAAGTTGATATAACAGTGGAATTTTATTTCCAAAGAATATTAGCTTGCAGATATATTTACTAATACATTAAACATTTTGGGAATACTATTCTTAACACTTTATTAAAACATAGTAAAAATTTCTCACTGATAGGACATTGATAGTGTCATGCCATCACCGAAAATGTCATGCTGTCAAAGATAGTGTAATTCTAACAAAGCCTTTCTAACATTTATAGTGTCATGACGACACTGACAGGGTCATGCCAACAATGTCTTACCAACACTAATGATGTCTTGCCAATGTCCACTCATTGATAAAACATGGAAACTATTTTTTTTCAAAATGATGTTGTATTAATTATTTCATTTTATTTTACTTGGATTACATGATTTACAAATTATAAAACGCTATATTAAAAAACCATGTTGATCCTACTTACTTCTTACTCTTGGTATTATAATCTCACACAATTACCCTTAAGCTATCTTTACCTTCAACCACTTCACCTTCTACTATCAACCAAACCCTCGAAATGGAACGAGTAAAACACTTCTCGAAAGGATCTAGATATGAGTGGAAACTCAAAAGGATATGTAAAGGAAAATAGATAAAATTTGATCCTATTCATCATGGAAGTTAAAATCGCGTGGTAATGCATGGAAAATAAGTGAACTAATAAGGGTTATCAAAAAGTAATTATCTCTGTTTAAATGTGATACAAAAGCAAGGATGGTTGTAATGGTTCAAAAATAACGAAAAACCTTATTACCCAAGACTGGTAGATGAATTTTATCTTCATGTTGAGTTTATTCTGTAAGGTATTGAGAAATATAAGAGTAGATCTATTGTGAATGGATGAGGAGTGTTATATTCTTTAAGTAATTGAAACGAATATCTAAATGTATGTCATTAAGTTATTTATGATTATTATCAATGGATTAATCCCCCCAAAAGTGATTTATTTAGCTATGAGATAGCTTTGGTTGAGCAAACTGGTAATGGTGATCCTATTAGACCAATTTCTAGTGACTTGGATGGTGAATGATGGTTTTCATTCAGGTTCATCCAATGCCAATTGTATCCCAATGAAGGGGTTTTTTCCTTAGTCTAGTATCAAGAAGTATTTCTACATTTTTTGTTGAAGAATGGAGAATGGTAAATTTGTGTAGGTATCTAATAGTCCAGATATTTGAAATGATAAACCCTTATTAGAAGACAAATTCATTGTTTTACCAATGAATCATATCTACCATGTAAAAATTCAATGTATGTGTAAATGAATATGAAGAAACCATCTCATTTTGTATTGGTACATTCCAATTTAAGTATATTTTAAATAGAATGATGATAAATTAAGATATAAGGAAGAGGGTGTGAGTTCGAGATTATGAGAAACTATATGATAATTTAAACATTGGTGGCTATCCATCTAGGACAAGATATGTAGTTAATACTATATTACCAACAGATGATGATGTTTTATATTTTGATGTAGAGGATTCTTCTGAAACTGGTAGATAAGTAGAGTCTCCTATAGATGATCGGAGTGACCCTGATATTGGTGGACGTCCTAAGAGGATGAAATTTGGACCTGCTAGTCGACATCTATCCCTACCTTCTAATGGAACTATTCTAGATTAGTATGATAGTGATGAGACTAAGGAATCAGGAAGTGTTTAGTATAAATGAATAAATAATGGTACCGATGATAAAATTGAAGTAGATTAAGAAAAAATGATGAAAACGAATGTGGCAGGGATGGTTATGGTAGTGAGAGTGAGGAATAGGATGATGAATCCGGTGATAAAAATATAGTCGATATAGAAGTTGAAGTTATGGAGGAAAGTGGAGAAATTGATAGTAGTTCGTATAATCCTAATGATGATCAAGGTGTTAATGTAGAACTTATTGGACTTATGGATGAGGAACCGATTACAAATCTTCCTGAATCTATTGTAGAAAAAAGGGCAGTTGTTGATGTTTTCATTGAAGTAGAAGCACTGGTAACCCATGTACCAAGATTATTTTATGATAGAAGGATACCTAGATTTAATGGGTGGACTCAAGAAAAAAAATTTAGATTTGATAAACTGATTCCTGTTGATGATAGTGTGGTATCTGAATTGGAAAATAATATGGGTTATATTGGTCTCAGTTTGGATTATTCTAACATAGATGATAAGGTTGGTGTAGCTATTCCAAGGGTAATAGTAGTTGAGGAACCTATTCATTGTGAGACACATCTAGTAGTTTGACATTATTCATCTCTTAACCCTCCAGTGGCTTCAGTACCAGGTTACTATGTTACCAAATATGATTTTTAAAGGTTTGAGATCAATTTGATCTTACCTAATAGACCATCATCCCAACCAAAAAATGGTCATGTTTCAACGCTAAGTGAATTAGATATTTCTATTTATATAGAAATATTGATTTATCAAGTGGAACCTTGGATGAACTCTGTTGTTGACACAATAGGGAAGGATAACCAGAGCATGAGAAATGAGTTTACTCGAATGGTTTCAGCTGTAAACAGATTGAATATTGATTACAAAACATACATGGATAAGGTGCTGAAGACCCCTAAGGATGTAGTTTATAGAAATGATGCTGGTCAATATCAGACCTCTAATATGGATATGGATTTTTGAGATATGAACTCATAGATATAGTTCGAGGTTAATCTAGATCATTAGTGCAAGTTTCACCCCCTCTAGATATTGAGATGGTTGATAATGAGATCAGAGAAGAGATTATATAATGATGGGTGACACCGACCAAAACAGTCTCTCCAAGTTTAGAAATAAAAATAATCCCATGTATGACATGGATTGATTATACTCCAACGATTCTATTAATTAATTGGAAGAAATAACCAAGATAGTGTATTTTTAATTTAATAGAATATACACCAAGCATCACATCACAATCCACATAATGTATTTAGTTGAGAATTTGAGACTTTATTTAGTGACAAAGGATTTCCAGGATCAGGTGAAGCTACATAAGGATATTACACTTACCATTAAGAAGTTTATGGAAAATAAGAAAGATTTCACCAAGATGATTGAATATGGTGGGAAGATTATCATGGATTTTAATAACCTTATAAAGAATTATTTTCATGTCTAGAGTACTGTTGTTATAATACCAGCAACATCACCTCTCAAACCAAATCTGCGATCAGCTGCCTTTCCTTCTGTCTCTATTCCTATTTAAGAACTCTCTCTTACAAAGGATTTTAGGAAGATCTGTCCTATAGTTTTAAGGGATATTACTGGACCTCTTGCCTATTATGAGCCAAGAAAACCACCTTTTGTGTTTTTTGGAGTTCCACTTCCTCTTCTAAAATTAACTCTAAACCTTCTACCACTACTTCTAAATCTATTACTCTTACCCCTGCATTTTATGATCAGAGAATGGTAGTGATTGAACCCTCATTGAAGAATAGTAAGTGTGGATCACATATTTGATATGGATGACTTGTTATAATTATTATATGTTATTTTCAAATGTAATTTCACTGTATTATTAAATTAAATTTCTCTTATTTCTTCTCAATATGTTCTAATTATATATATTCTTTATCAAGTGGAATTGACACTATTTGATATTTCCAAAAGGGGGAGAAAGCATTGTAGCTTATTTTACCTTTTTATAATATAGAAACTTGAAAGTGGGAGCTTGTTTTTTCATTTTCAATAAAAATAGTTTTGGGTATATAGTAATAAGATTGATTAAATTGATCATTATTAATAAAAGTATTGTGCATTATAATGCCTTGATAAGTGATCATAAAAAAGGGGTAGATTGTTGGAAATCTCACATTTTAGTTCCTATAAATCATGTCAAACCATGCATAAAAATATATTATGTTTTAAGTTCAAATATGATTAATTATGATTATCTATGTTAAACTATAATTTTACCATTATCTATTAATGTTTATAATTTTCGGCATGAAAACTGACAAAATTGGCCAACTATGAGTCCCTAATATCATGACTCAGCGATAGTAGAATGAGTCACTGATAGAATAACTAGTCATAGAGAGAAGCATGATTCATCGACAGAAGTTTGAGCTAATGATAGATTGAGTCACTGATAAAAGTCTGAGTCACCAATAGTCTGACATACCTACATACCAACTCACCAATAGCAATGAATCACCAACACTAGATATACCAATAGAAGGAAACACTGATTGAATGACTCATCGACACATCGACCTATGGATCGAAGGTCTTTCTAGTAGAATTAACTACCGATAGAAGGAATATCTTATACATCAACCTCCATACAGAAGGACCTACCTACACATAAACCTACTGACAGAACAACTTACCTACAGAATGTCCTTCCTATAAAAACATAAAAAATTTTCCTTAATACTAAATTAAAAATTAATTCAAATGGTTATATTTATTAATCTTAGTACTTCCTATTATATTAATGATATAGTCTGTCTTTTGTAGACATTTTCAGATTATATTATAAGGTACATATAATTACTCAGGTTATGGATCAAGCCTATTTTCTACATCTATAGTATATAAAAGATTCATTGAGTCAAAAATCATAGAAATACTACAGATATAAATTAAAAAGCGGAGAAAATAATATAAGAACATAACACTAATTATTTATAGCTTGGAACAAGGAAGGATTCATTGTGAACTAAAAATCCCAAAATCCTTGGATTAAGAATCCATAGTGAAGAGAATCATGGAGGAGCACAAAACTCACTATAAACAAGAATATAAAAGCATCAATGACACTCTGTTTTGGGGTTTGTATTCAGTTGTGGACTCATGTTTAACATATGCTACACCCATGCTGTCCAGAAGAATCAATTGCATCACATAGAGAATTATAACACAATTATTATTATTTATTCTATGTTATATACATTATTACTATACTTTCAAGCAGTATGTGTGTTTGAATCAAAAACTCATTTTGTCTCCTGAGCTATGATCAGGGATATAACATATCATCACTCATTCATCATTCCACAATATTTTTCAGCCACGAATAATTGTGCAAGAGGTCCATGTGTGGACTAGATGTATTTTATCTCCTATGAATAATTTTGGTTGATTTCTTTTTTTCCTGGATAGCCTTTTGCGCTGCTGTGAACCCTGATCTAGAGATTGGATCACATTTATAAATATAAATTGCTTCGTGGAAGGTGATTACTAAGTAAAGGTGATGAGGTCTCTGCTTACGACTAATAATATTGCATTTATCCACTATGTTTTTCAAATTTATTTTTCCCTATATTCATAAAAAATTTAGAAAACTAATTACTACATGGATCGTTAATCATTGTTAGTGTTTAAAACACTTTTTGATTCAGTAAATTACTATAAAAGGATATATCAATATTTAAAATTGGTGTAACCGAGAATTAATCTATCTTTGGAGAAATTAATTGAACAATCAAGACACTTTTAAATCTGAATGTTTGGTTAATTGGGTTGTTTATGTTTTAAATTGTGGGATTGTTTAATAAATTTTTAACATATATTTTGATAGGAACTCAATTAACCCCCCCTTTAGTTTCTTACTCGGACCAACAACCATAAATATATCCCTAACTTCCCTTAGTCGTCTGAAGTTACCATCATATAAAACATCAAAATGTTTTATTTTTCATTAAAAATTGGGTCAAACATATACTTATTAACCAATTATTTAATATATATAACTATTAAAATATACTAATATGAATCATCATAACCTCTGATGTTTTCTAAAAGGTTTCTTTAACACAAACTATAGCCCCTGTACTTTATTCAAAAAAATACATGATTTATAAAATGTTATTAAATTTATTACAATTTATGGAATATTTTTTTTATAATAATTAAGGATAACACCAATCTTTCATAAAAAGATGATATTTTCCCATATTATCCATTTCAAATCAAAACGAGTTCATTATAAAGGGGAACTTTCTTATTTAAGGTAACTCCAGTATCTAGAACTCATAAATTATTTACATTTCTACTCAAAATTAATCCCAATTAAAAAATTCAAAACACGGGATTAGAAATACAATAGTAAGGGAGACAAAAGAAAATAATATTCTTATCCCAATTATAAACATGAAAAAACACTTTCAATGATTAGTATTTTCATAATATATATTTGATTTGAAACAATTGTTTACATTACCCTAGAAACAACTAAATTTATTAATTGATTTTATAATAGATTTCATATTATTTCATAAATAAAAATATTATCCTTTTGGTTTTCGTTAAAAACATGAAAAATCATTGATTATTTTCTATGAAAACAACCCTTTTAAATTTATTTGAAAAAAATATTATAATCATTTCAAAAAAACATTATCATATTTGATAACATATGAAATCAAAAGTTTTCATTTACACACCATTTAATGTATATTATGTGAGTACCTTGGAAAATTATCCTTAAAATCATCCTTATACGAAAAATAATGATGGAATCTCATAATTAGTTAATCAATATATCTCTTAATAGTAAACTGTTATCATTAAACATCATAACTTCACCCAATGCATAAGAGTGTTATATCAGGGACACATTTCATCATATCTAAATCAGTATTACCCATTATTCATATAGTATGTTGAAGAACCAAATAATTAATAAAACAAAAATATATTTCCCTTTAAAGATAAAACCCATTTTAATTTTAATTCAATCATATAAACTTTATGACATTCCTTTATCTGCTGAATATGAGAGAATGATTCTCTTTCCACAAAAATCATTTTTTAGAAAATAAATTCTAATAACATTGGGAGATATTTTCCAAAAAAAGTTCAATATAAAAATTTATAAGAATGATGACATTACAAAATTTATATGAACGTTGGAATGAGTGTCAAATATATATAAAATAAGGATATCACACTTTTTTTACTTTGTTAAAAATGCATGAAATTGAATTGTTCGGTAAATGTATAAAATATTTCTTTTCAAAAGATTGAAAATATATTCCAAATTAGTTAAATTAAATTTAAAAAAAATATGTGGTTCATTAATAATAATTTAATTTTAATAATTTAATGATTTTGGATATAGAAGAGATAAATTTAAAAAGAATTATTTCAAAATGTTTTTTAGAGAAAAATATTTTATATCATTCATAAATTTTAATAAAAACAACATTGAAGTGAATATAAAATATATTTGTATACTAATAATTTTTTTGTAAATAAAGGATAAATAAATCATTAATTTATTATATTCACCACATAAAATAAATAATGTTGTTACAATGACATAAGTCTAAATGAAAAAAATTTTTGATGAGAAATTACTTTCCCCCTCTCCCAAACTATCACGAACATTATTTAAATCCTACAGTGAATATATATTAAGTTATTTAATTCTCCGTGAACCAATTTTCTGTTTATTAACATATTATATAAAATTTTGTATCATTTAATACATTTTATAATATTTTTTATAACTTTATTATGTTTTTATTAGGCATTTTGGGGATGTTGCATCATTATCTTCAAAACAAAATTGGTAGATGGACCATGGACATTGGGGTCCTTACACCATTATCTTCAAAATATTAATCTGATAATAATTAAAAATTTATTCATTAAATATAATTTTGTATTGATTATAGAAATTTGTATGTGAAAAATAAATCACATCACTACGTGTTGGTGGTATTCCACATGTATGAACAAGTGACATTCTCATTTTTCAGTGGGTGAAAGGGTTACTATGTATGTAATATGTTATAATTATATATTAATAATTATTCCATTAACAAGATACACACACACACACACATATATATATATTAAATCCATTATAATAACCATACTTTTGAGGTGCTCATGGAAAGTGAGATTCGTCGCTACTTGGAGGTGATAATATATATGTACACATGAATGAAACATTTATTCCCCATAGAATGGAAAATTAAATGAATAGAGGCGTTACCATTAAAAATAATTTTTTAAAATTTTTTATTCATTTTTTTTGAAATATTAATTTTTTATATGATCTTATAAAGTTATAAAAATAAAAAACATGAAACACTCATTAAATAGTTACACCTATTATTTAGAGGATATCCCTTATCTTTCACTTTTAGATTTATTTGGAATGTATACTTTTTACCATAAGTGAAAAAATGAAAAGGGGTGTTGGGGAGAGAATTAGGAATGTATTTTAAAATTTATTGTGATAAAAATGATTTAGGAAGAGGGGACTGGATATTATCTTTTTTCGGTGAGGAGATGACACCATGGAATTAATTAAAATATTTAAATAAAATTAATGAATTTGATGAATAAATGTATTCGAAATGGTACTGTATTCAAATAAAATGTGCATAATTTCTAAACATCATAAAAAATTTATTTTTATTGGTTTTTCTTTAAGTTTAAACCAGTTATTTTGGATTAACCCCTTTGTTAACTTTTTTTAAACATAACCTTGCTAACATATTTTTAGCATTTATGTTTCATAAATTTTCTTATAAGGTTATATGTGATACACAAAGGATCGATTGATGAAATTTATAACAATTTTCATCCCAATTTCCTTCTTTAATGAATTTTTAATTTTTATATTTTTTAATAAATTATGGTTTAATAGAAAATATCATTTTTTTGAGTCACTTTTTTTAATGCAAATTCATAGAGAAAATAATTTGTTTCTAATATAAAATCTTGTACCATAATATATACATTATTATTAAGTGTAATATTACATTAAAAATATAAATAATACAAAATATATTTCCTCTAATACTTTTAAAACAATTTACTATATTTTTTCAAATGTTTTACAAAACCACAAAGTCATCATTACATAATAATTTAAGGTAATTATATCATCACCAAATATAAAAATAAAATAAATAACTTTTTTTCAAAATGAAATTTTATATCTATTCTTAATTTTATTTTGTCTCATTAATTTTATTTGATAAATTAAATGAAAGAGAGTAGCATTTTGTGTTTTTTATTTTCAAACAATAAAATATATGTTACATTAAAAGAATTTTAAAAATAATTAACTGTGTTTTATGAATAATGATGGATTTTTTTATCAAAAATCATTTAATAGGATAAAGGCATATTTTAGGGATATTTTTAGCTCATATATGATAGCATTAACCATATTTTACATGTTTCTACATTGTAGTGGTGATAAATATTTACTTTGATTTTTATTCATTGTGTATAAAAATAAAAGGAACCAATTAACGAAATTTTTTACTTATTTAATCCAAATATGCAATATAATTTTAAATATTATGTTTTTATAAGTGAAATAAGTAATTTTTTTTATAAATTCATAAAAGTAATTGAAAAATTATTGTTCTAAACGTGTTTTTAATCCAAAAATCATCTTATAACAAAATAAAGTATTTTAATGATTCGTATAGAATTAATTACATTATTTATATTTAAATTAGTATTATGATAATTTATGTTCAAATTAAATGCATATTGGCACCACTAAATTAATTAATTTAATTAAAGTAAATTAATGATTTGAAAAAAATGTATTTTTTAATATTCCCTCAAAAATTATTATCTTATGAAAAATACAAAAAAATCCCCTTCATATTATTATAACATGTTGATTTGAAAATTGATTTATATTTTTTTAATATATGGTTACTAAATTTTGTTGAAATTAATTATAACATGCACTCACAAAATACAATAAAATTCATTTTTGATGAAAATGTATTTTTGAATCATGAAATCTAGTTATTTTCATTACATACAAAATAAAAAACTTTAACTGAATGATAATTAATCAAATTGGACATATATAATTTATTTATTTCATTTTTAATTAATTATCTATAATGATAAATTTAATCTATAATGATAAATATACATTATGAATAAAAAAATAATTTAATTAAACATATCCCTTTTAGCTTCTTAAGATTTTTTTTTCATTTTCAATCAATTGATAAACAATTTGTGATTGATTATTTATCTATTTAATAAAAAACTAAATAATATATTTTCTAATATTTTTTATTCATACATTCCAAACCAATGGCTACGTCATAATGGTCATATTTAAATAATTATATATCGAGTATAGTCTAGGCACGATGTTGCATAAACTATACACGATAAAATATATTATTTAATGAAAAAAACACTAAAATCATGGTGTGTTACTCAGTTCATAACCAATGAATAATTAATTCCAGTGAGGATACTATAAGTGGTTTGAAATGAAAAACATTATATATATTGATTATGGTTGGTCTAAAGTATCTCTTCCTAATATGCACAGAGCAATGGGATCAACATAAGAGGGGGGCCACCACTATTGTATTATGACCTTAAATATTACATGATTAACCTCGTTAGACTAATTGTTTAGATCTATATTGGGTGTAAAATATGGGGATTAATCTCCTAATGAATGTATAATCCTTGAACCTGAGTTCATTGGTATCTAGGGAAGCTTGTCAATATGATTCTCTACAGGTGAAGCCTAATCTATGGAGAAGGGTAAGATCAAGACCCAGATTATATCTAAAGAATGTGAGGTGGTAGATGGATTGTGTCTTCAATATCTATATAAAAAAAATCTTGGTATATTCAATAATTAGGGTATCATCATCAGTGAAGATAAAATGTCCAAAGGAGTCCATTAACCCGTGTAGAATAGTTGGGTTATTTTATGGAATACGAAATTGAAGGAGCTGAAGCTAATGAGCCATTTATGAATGATCAAAACCCTTATATAGATCCTTAAACTAATGTAAATTTAAAAAACTCCTCCTATCATCTGTATAAGCCTCCCTGAGGAGGGATTGGATATAATATTTTTTTAATTAAAGATGAATTCTTAAATATTTATGATTGTACAATGAAATTGAAGTCAGGAATGGGATATTCCAAGACCTAAAAAATTCTAACAAGATGATAATGTTTGATTGATTCACTCACAAATTGATAATGATATTATATTCTTGATACTCTATTATATCTTTGATCTCATCTAGAGATAAAGTGAATAATTGAATAAGACATAATGGACTCTTGAAAAATATATGGAATAGATAGTTAATACACCCTCACTAGCATATATTTATATTTATTAATATCAGTATTGACATTTTCCCCAATATAGTAGAACAGATTCTTATGAGAAACCCAATATGAAGTGGTTGTTTTTCTGATGTAGGGCCATTATGGAAACTAAAATATGTTTTATGGTGAAATGGACATGATATCTTTTGGAATACCTATCAATATGTTACTTAATTGTATAAATATGAAGAATAATTACCATAGTATATGCATATATCTCTATTTATTTCATAAGAAAATTTTCTGAGGATAGATCCTTATCGATTCAGGGTGGCCACCGATGGCATGAAAATTAAAAGGTTATAGTGGTGTTTGATTTGTGATAAATGATTGTTCCACCTCAAATTTATATATTAACAATTAAAATATCAATAATTCATAATAAGGTTCATTGAGTTATGCCCTACATAGAATTAAGTTGTTCCATTTAGTGTGGTAGGTTTTATTGTAGTACGATCTATATTAGATTTTTCTTTATTTGATACTAGTTATTAGTATTGTTTTTTCCTTAGAAACCTATATTACATACAAATTTATATGTGATAGTGTCACTTGTATATATTAATCTTATCACACTACTAGGGGAAAAATGGTTCAATCATGTAAATGTTAATCTTTTTCTTTTTTTGGTGGCTTCCTTTAGGCATCATTGGGATATTTTGATTCTAATCATGATCTCCTTAGATATGTTTTTATTAATGTACTTATCAACCCAATATCATGTATTCATTAATTTATATTCTTACATGGTGTCATAATTATCTTCATTAGGTATTTACTTTACATTTCATGGATAATATAGGCAACATTCTTGTCGATCTAGACTTGATTAGGGGAATTTGGGAATGATAATGAGATAAATCATTAGCCATGTCATTGGGACTATATACGGTATTGAGAAAAATGTAATACCTATAATGGTGAATTTTTATGATGATATATTAGAATAATATTTCTGATAATTTCCTGCTAATGTAAGGGTAAATTTTATTATTGGTATTCTTCCTAGTGTGGAACCTATTTCAGTTCACCCATATTGTATAGAACCTACCAAATTGATGATAATGATAGAAGAGATAGATGATAGATGATTAACTATCATTAGTACATATCCATTGAGTACCCCAATAATTGTTTCCAACAATATTGATGTAATTCTACCCCATTTGTAGACTATCAAAGGTTGAAAAAGGTAACAATTTCAATGTGACACCTTTCTCCTCAGATAAATTAATTATTTGATCATATTAAAGGGAAAGGTATGTTTTTAAAGTTATGTACATTTTTTGTATCATCATCATTATATTAAATAGGTATATTTTTTTAGGATCGCTTTTTGGTATTCATAAAATAATTTGAACACCTTGTGAATAATTTTGTTTTAGAAATTTCTCATGTAGTATTCATTGCCTTAATGAAAAAATGTTTCATTCCATCCAATAACCATTCATTTTAGTATTTTTTAATGATATTATAGTTTATTAACAATAATTATATGAGTATGAATTTCATATTCTCACTGTCTTAGTGACCCCTATATTAATTCAAGTACATGGTTAGATTTCTAAATTCTTATTTTAGATCGTTTCTGAAATGTTCATCGGGCATGTGATATCTGAATACCATATATCAATAGATCTTAAAAAGGTATAATATATCTTTTGTTATAGGTTTTATAGTAATGTATCTTGTATCAAAATCTTTCTTAGACTCCTTGGGTATTACCATTATTTCCACTAATGTTTTCAAGTATAACTGCTCTAATGGCTTATCTAGGAATTAAAGGGTTGAATTTTTATGGACTAATGAATTTGAAATTTCATATAAGAATTTTATGTGGATGTTAAACTCTAATTCGTTTCAAATATAACCTCAACAATATGAGTGGTATTGAGAATATTATAATTCATTATCATGTTTCCATTATACTCTTCTTATATAAGATCATATAGTAGTATAATAAGGTTCTAAGAAACACTATCCTAGTGTAACTATTATCATAACCTTGTATTATAATTAATATAAATTTAATATGAATAATTTTTATAGTCCTTATCTCATTGTATAATTCATCAAAAAATTTATAGACCAAAATACAGAGAAACATTTCTTCATTTAAGATAATTTAAATCTTTTGATATGTTTTTGGGTGGAATTATAATACATGATAATATTCTATAGTGTGTAAACAATTTAACCCTTACTATAAAAAAATTCCCATTATATTCATAGTAAAGTGGAATTATTATTATAAATTACTATGTTATAAAAATAATTCTAAAATTATATAATAGTAATTCATTTAAATGAAAAAATGTTTCATCTCAATATGTCAAAATTAGTTTAGAATATAAAAATATAGTTTTCACAATACCATGGATCTTTTGACATCATCAAGAAATAAGAATGGATTTAAAACATATTTAGTAATTTTATAAAACAAAAATTTATATACATATGTAAAATAAAAAAAAAATAAAAATATTATGTTTCATTTAAAAATATATATAGAACATTTTTTATCATATGATATATTTTATCCTAACAAAACAATTTTTTTTATTTTCATTAGGTATTAACAATGGTCGATCCAGTTTTTTCATAATTTTCATGTTAAAAAATATTATTTTAAAAAAAATTATCCATTAAATAACCTTTGAGTCAATAAAACACATGATTTTCATGTAAATTAATTTTATGCTTTAGAATAGAATTTATTCTAAAACATAATTTATTTGTAGGAAAAAAACATACGTCAAAATTAATATTATAAAATATTGGAATTTAATACAAATAAATAGACATAAAATTTAAAATAAGAATGAAAAAATATTTTACATGGAAAATTGAAATTTTAGTCAAAAAATTATGTTACCCTGTTAAAAAATTTGTTCAAATGATAAATATAAATTACGAAAATAGGTAAATAATGGGAGAAACTCCTAAAATAAACCCAAAAATTACCATTATTGATATGGATGAAATTTTTATCGGATAATAATATTTTATTACCCATTATTTTTCCATATTTCGATCCACAATCCTTTGAGTACGACATGTCTTTAATATAAGGAAATGTATATTTACAAAAATGTTACCCCTCTAACTTATAAAGGATCCCATGACCAGTAAACTTATCCGTAGACATAAATCCACTCAGTTTTAATAAATATAAAAAAAATCTATTAAATCAAATTATATATGTATTGTAGGTTTTGATCTCACCAAAATTCACCTCTATGAAGGCATAAAAAGTTTCCAAAATAAGGATTTTTTAGAAAGTGTTATTTTTATCCAAGTTGTTTCGAGATCTATATTCTTCCTATCCATACTAATATTTACATACAAAACATACGCAATTTCATTGGTATCATTATTAAACTAATACATTATTATGTAAATTTTAAATACAATATTTTTCACCCACTCATCAATTTGAAAAATTAAGTTTGTTATACTCTAACGTGCGAACCACAACCTCCCAGAATGAAATATTCTATTATTCATCACAACCTTAAGTGGATGGTCATAAAAAATTATTTAATAAATAAAAATTAAACTTATTTGTAATTTATTTTAAATCCTAGAATGGTAATATTATAATTTAACCCATTATTATGATACCATCATTTGTTCATTAAAAATTATCAAAAAAATCTCATCAAAGATTCCATTCCTGTAAACCATACTCATTCCATATATCAAATTAAAATAACTTTAATAAATAATTAAATAAATATGATTAATTTTCCACTAAAAATCATGGAATCAGCAAAATATTACCTACCAACGGGGACCAATATCACTGTAACAAAATTTGTACGAAATGATCGAATTTGAAAATGTATGTTAATTGATGAAACAATAACTAATTAATATACATGTAATAAATTATTAAAATTGAAATATATTAAAGATAATATATATGAATAAGGTTATAAAATTTAATACTATGTTATTTAT
Organism: Viscum album; assembly: GCA_963277665.1. NCBI lineage: Eukaryota > Viridiplantae > Streptophyta > Magnoliopsida > Santalales > Viscaceae > Viscum > Viscum album. Next base: position 406,853,718 of record OY728150.1, on the reverse strand, counting down.
TATTATTATAAGTGAGATAACATATCATTCAAGGAATTCATTGGTAAATGTAATAGTTTTTCAATAGAATATTATATTTCATAATGTACGTTTCAAATTAATTAGTTATTACATTATGTATTCTTTTTTATCAAATAATTATGTTAACTATTAACATAGAAATTTTGATAATGTCTATTATTTTATTATTTTTATTTTCTAGATGAGTGAAATGGACTTATTTTTTTATGATTGGGGCCCAAAATTATATATCACCATGAAGCATTTTTAGGTCTCAAAGGATAAACTCTCATGGGTATTTTGTTAATTTCATACATATTTATGTATGATAACTTTCGATGAGATATTAGTTGTATTATTAACATGACTAAATTTATCTATATATTATTATGAATCTAGTTAATATTTTTTATGTGATAATGTCTGGTTCTATTGTATCCATAACTATATTAAACATTAATGATATTAGTTACGTGTACTATTTGATTATTATTCATCTATGTCATATTAATCATACCTTATTTATTCAATAATATATTCTATTTTATTCCTCACTTATTCAATCATTTGATATCACCATTTTATTATTTTTCAAACCCTTGGGGTTTTTAGAAATGAACTCAAAATGACTTCTAGAATATAGTAGGAGATATAATAAATTTATCACTGTAATTTTTTTTCATGTTTTCAAATGTAATGTGACAATCATGTATGTATCTAATCTCTTAGGAAAAAAATATCTTATATCAAGTAAATTGATTTTTTCTGAACCAAATTTATAATATAACTATCATTTCTACATTACTTGAGTTAATGATATTATAGTTGGTTTATGAAAGGAATCATTTATATAAAATTTCACATAGTATATTAACTCGTTACATTATGAATATAGAATATTATAATATGATTTCTATATAATATACTTTGTGAAATTTTATATAAATGATTCTTAGCTAATGGAACTAATAATATATTAACACGATTAAATTATATGGGAATTTACCTCTCTACAAATTACCAAAATTCAATGAGTCTATCAATGATTTTGATAATATTATATCTATATTATGAAATTTATATCTTGAAATGATAGTTTACCATTCTGGTATGGGGCACCTTTTTGATCCACATCATGGTGGAACAATGTTGGAAAACATCATGTGAAAATAATACTTTTCATTTAATAGAGCCTCCAATCCATAAGTAGATGGATAAGGGATCCTGTCTTCAGAGAATATGTTTATCACTATGAGAAACAGTGAAAAGGAGAATGTTAACGTGTTTGTTTAACTTGTAATGGGATATGTTGATCAATGGTGGTTAGTGATTCATATTAATATAGTGATAAAGGATGTAGAGAAGATTGATAGTCAATAATCGAATAATTTTAAGGAAATATTCATTGAAAAATAATTTTACCATTATTAGAAATATTTTATTGTAGGAAAAAATCTTAATAAAAATAAAAAATCGAGGGAATATTTTTTTTATATGAAGATAACTCTAAAATTCTAAAAACCAATTTCCCATTTAATATATGTGATCTATAAAGAATGACTTATCACTTTTTTTATAAGAAAATATCAGCCTTCAAAGGTATTTAAATACAAAATAAACTAATGATTACAAGGACATAACATCAATTTTCATCAAGATAGAGAAATAATTCTCTATTTATTATATATTGATGGGAAATAAAGAACAATATATGGTTCTTGAGTGCATTAATAAATAAATATATATATTAATGGGGAATAATGGAATTGTGTAATTTAGATCATTTATTCGATATGTGGAGAAAAATCACGATATATGATGAAAGATAAATTTAGTTTGCTTCAAGAAAAGCAAGAATGTCCATTATGATAAAGAATTAAAAGTTGAGGGTGAATCTAAAAAATTCCAATGCATTACCTACAATAAGATTGGGAATGTTTGAAACCAATTATATAATTATCAAGGTAATTTTCCTTACAAAATACTTAGGTAATATGTTGAATCTTATTGGATTAATACAAATGAGGTTAATGTTCTGAATGAAGATATAGAAAGTACATTAATCATAAATATAATTATTATAAAATATTTAGTTGACACCATATCTACACCCACACCAATATCATTCTTGTTTACAAAGATAATTATATCAGCTTTAAAACTTTAATAACAAAATATATATCAATTCACTAATTTTAAATAATATTTCAATAGAAATATATTATGGTGCCTCTTTTAATATTCCACGATATTCCCGTGTTAAAAAAATAACTGTTTTGAGTAAGATTTAATTTTATATAATCCATTGTATGTATTGAATATTAGTGTATAATGAAATATTTTTTTCTATGATAAATAGATAAATGTTTTCAGAGGATGCATCAAATCTCTTATCTTTTGAGGGGATACATAATTATATTCCTCTTTTTAGAATACACTTCCAATAGTCATGCTTGATGATATAATGGGATAAGAGGAAGACAAAACATGATATATTTATGTAAATACAATATATAAATAAATTATATAAATATAAATCAAGAATAAATTGTTTATTTTTATAATATATCCCTATACATCCACCTGATTTTAATGTATGGTTTTATGATGAACTCATACATGTTAAAAACAAATATCTAAGACTCCCTACATAATGGAACCTATAGAATTTTTGTATTTGAAGAAACTACTACCTATGTTATGTGATAAGTTATTTATACACCCTAGTGTTTCATCGTGTTCATAACCTATCTAATTTATTAAAAATGAAAAAACATTCTATGACGTTGTGCAATGAATAATGAGAAATCCATCCAATTAAGGAGAAAAATAAGAATCATTTCCATGAAATAATGATTAATTTTATCAAATTAATTGACCTTAACATTTTACAAAGATCAATTTTTTATTTGGTTATCATCTATTATGGGTGTAGAAGGATAATATTCCAATGATGCAATTTCATATGAGGTATGTGCATAATTATTTTACGATAATTTCCTTTATATTACAAAAAACAACCTCCATTTTTTTAGATCTAATTAATATTATATTCAGATAATATCATTAAAATATTTAGTGGTATTCACAACTGATATCATGATATAAACTAAATTTCTTTGAAGGATGTGGGAATCATCTTCAAAGAAATCAAGAGACCTCAAAGAAAAGGAATTATATGTGAATTTTAGTAACATTGAAAATCATCCCAAAATAGTCTCTTTTATTTATTATATTTTATCTAATGATAGAGGTTATATTTTTCCATAAAAAACATAAATTCATGAAATAACCCTCTACAATGAATATAACTAAGATAAATACATTCATTAGTGATGAAGGTTATTATTGGTAATATTTTCAATACATTCTTGATTATCGAAGCCACTAATCGTGTTTAAAATAAAGGTGTCAAATTCATATGTTCAACGGAATGTGAATAATGTTTTTTTGATAAAAATAAGAAATTGATATTTGGAGCATTATTGACAGTACCATTGGAACTATAAGGGGTTTTAATATTTATGGATGCATCAAATAATATACTATTTTATATATTTATATAAAATTTTAAAGATGTGGCATATATTACATGGTAATTTAATATCCACGAAAATATCTATCCAACACATCATATTGAGTGATTTATTATTGTATTCACTATGAATATATTGAGTAACTATCTCTAAATTCAAATATGTAACATATATATAGGACTCACATATTTGATGTACATATTTAACCAAAAATATCTCAATAGGAAAAAAGTGACGACTTTAACTACAAAGTGACAATGAGAACATGATATACCATCACCGTGGAATGGATAAAAATAAATTCAATGAAATGTGTATTTATGAACATGGAGTTAAAACCTTGTTGAGGATAACGAAATATTTATTATTTATGGATTTGTTACTGTTAAATATAGTAATTGTTATATAGGGTAAAACAGAATTCATTTTCCATGATATTATTAAATTATCCTTAATAGGAAATATAAATAAGTCTCGGTTGGATGATAGGGTTTTAAAATAGAAAATTAAATTAATCAATTATGTGATTTTTTAAAATTAATCTATGAAGAGGGTGTCTTAAATTTTGAAAAGTGACAAGGAATTCTATCTATAACTGGACAAAAAAAGGATTCACTAAATTATACACATGGATTTAATTTAACTATACACAATGCTAAAATAATGATGTATATATATTTGTTAAAATATTTCTTGTAGAATAATATATATCAAGGAATTATGGAATGTGCATCTATTCTAATAAGAAAGTGGTTCAATCTTATAATGGACTTTATCACTAAAATTCAGATGACTCTAAATATAAAGTATTTATATACGGGTAATTTTGAATAATCATATCTATTATACACATGTCATAAAAAAATTGGAGGGTCTATCCCTTTAACTCCTTGTATGAATCTATATTAATTATGTTCTAATAATTCATGGTGCACCATAATAAATACTACCTGAATGTGACCCTAGGTTCACATTGAATTTTTAGAGGAAATTTTAGATTTCAATTAATCATTATATATTTGGGAACTAGCTATCATCCTTAAACTATTGGTTATTCTGAAAGGACTATTGAAACAATATATACCATATTCAAATAATGTTCTCTTGACTTTATTGGAATATGGGGCGAATTTCAATATTTTGTTGAATTTTTAGATAATAATAAATTTCTTTCAGGTATTCATATTGAAGCATATAATGTTCTATACGTGAAGATATTTTATACACCAACTTGTTGGAATGAGGTTGGAGATAGGAAGAAAGTAGTCATATTAATTTCCTATGAGACTATTATTATGTTGTCAGCTATTTTGAATCATATTAATATAGATCAATCGAATACATATTATTTAAATTATCTGAGAAATGAATTGTAATTTAAACAGAGGAAAGTTTCAATAAATGTATAAACATTTAATGGATGTATATTTTTTAGTAAGAAGTTGAAGTTATGTCATATGTATACCGGTACTTTTAAATTTTTAGACAGAATAAACAATTTTCCCATCTTCCTAGGTATACTACCCAAGTTTATAAAGTGAAAAACGTCTTCCATGATTCAATGTTGATGCAGAAAATACCATACCCAATTCATGTACTCCCAACATAGTAAATTAAAATGAATCATAATTCTTTCAACAATTAATATTCAATAATGATTCAACATAATAAGGAGAATGCGTTTTTAAATTGGAAAAAATATGATCTTAAGTTATTTAAAGGAGTCAAATGATAGAGGAAGAAACATAGGTAGAAGGATAATGATGTATAATTACCCACATTTTATTTAATATAAAAAACATAAAAATTTAAGGATAAAATTATTTAATGGTGGAATGTTATACGTATAAATATATAATAGCTCGTAAATAATTATACCAAAATATAAAACAATGAATATATTATTTATAAAACAATAGATATAGATTTACTCATTAACATTATTATAATTAATAATACAAAATTCTTTATTTTTAAATTTTTTATATCGATATCATTTTATTCTTCATCATGTCAAAATTATATTAAGGGAGTTTTTTATATTTTATAATAAGATATATTGACTAGTTAATAGTAAAAAAACATTCAAAATAAGATGAGGTTTATGAAATTATCATGATATATGAATTAATTAAAAATTTATGAAACCATTTTCTCAACAAAACATATATTTTATAAATAAAAATAATTGTTTTAAAAATATTATCTTCAATTTATTAATCTATTATTTTAAATTTAGAACCTATGATATATATTTTCCTAATAAAAATAATTATAGTTATTTTAATTTAATTATGTTTGCAATGTGATCTATAGATGTTTTTTAATTTTATTCAAAATACTAAAACTATAATTTTTTTAATAGTAAACTAGTAAATATCCTAGGATTCAATATGACGTATTATTATTAAATGATTTCATTTTATGCATAAAAGGGAAATTGTTTCATGAAAACTATATTTGTTTATTAACCCTAATTTTATGAAAATTAATTTTTTACATGTATATATGATTAATCATTAAAAATGGAATTTATATTTAAATTTATCATGTTATAATTTTATTATTTGTAATATATTAATTTAATAAATTGAGTTTTTGTCGTAAAAAATTGTGTTACCTCAATAAAGTTAATATATGAAAAAATTTAATGTAACTGGGGAAACAATAAATTATCAAAAAAATATACCTTAATAGATTGTATCATATTTTATTGACCATGTCCCTTAATATCCCCATAATTTTACACTTTTCGAACAATAGATTTATAGTGACATGCCTTTAACATCACATAAAGAAATGTAATTATAAAAATTACACCCCTCTAACTTATAAAAAGAAACCATCAAAACTCGAGTTATCCTCACAACATGAGAATCATATTTCACCAATTATTAATCAGTTTCATTAAAAGACCTTTTTATTAATTTATATGGTCTATCCAAACATTAGATATTAAAGGAAGACGTAATATTTTTATCTATTTTCTTTCTGGTTTCATTCTACCTCCTCCTCCAAATCTATGCTACCCAAAATGAAATAATTAAATCAATATCATGATTATACATAAATTTCCTTACAAAAATGGGCATAACAAATACATATGAAATTAATAAGTAAATAATTATTATTGTATTTATAATGGAAATATTAATAGTAAACCCATTATTAATATATCATATTGTTTCCATAGAATTTATGGAAATAATATCATCAGGGATAATGTTCCAAAAAATCATATATATTCCATTAATCAAATAAAAATGGGACCAAAAAAATTATCATATAAATTTATTCCATTACCTTGGATAACATGGTTATAATAAAAATTATATTAATCAGTTAATATTGATATCAATATTTAGGAACATGTACAAAGTGATGAATAATTACTAATAAACTATATTGAAAATAACATATATCTAAACAAAATATGTGTAATAAATGAGTACCATTTATGTTTATAAATGATAATATATGTAAATAATTTTTTAAAATATGTTATTGAGAAGGTCAAATTTATTATACATGTATTTGAAGAACCTCAATGTAAAAGTTAAGGGATTCTTAACTAAATACTACATTCCTTGAAATATGTTTCATATCCACCATTTTTTTTCATTTATGTGTTGTATATAATTTACAAGGAATTATTATTTTTATAAATAAAAAGAAATTTAGAAGATTGAAAAATCCCAATTAGTTTCTCTATTTCATGGAATTTTTATTCAAATTTTATCAAATTTATCAGGTTTATTCCAATATAAATATCAATTTGATTTTGTTTTGAATAAGTTTACCCATAGGGAAGTAATATGATATTTCTCTCTAAAAAACATTTTTTTTTAATTTTTATACATTTCATTATCATGTCCTCTTTCCATTTTAGTTATCTTTTATTTCATAATTCAAATAAATTTAATCTTATAAGATTAACTATATTTATAATTTATTTTCTATTAGAAATTAGTCAATTCCATGTCTATATTATTTAATTATTGATGTATATACTTATCTAGAAACAAACGAATAATAATTATATTTTTTATAGTACTATATTTTTTGAACTAAAGTAATATTCATTTAAAATTTTCTGTATGGTTGTTTTAATACACTTTAACTCTATATGAAAATCTGATAAAAGACATATATAACCTCAATCAACAGATTTTTTTTCATAAAATTAGTTTTCCAATCTTTGTTTTCATTTTTTTATAAAAGAAAATTGTTGATTTTTTTATAACAAGCTATTTTAAAAGTTATAAAAATATTTTAGGGTATTTATTCTCCCTTCTCTTAGTATGTTTCAATAATATTTTAATGAAATTATTAATATTAAAATATATTATGTTTTATCATGATACATTGAGGATGAGATTTAGTATTAGCATTCATCATATTTTAAAAAATATATTATTACAATGTTATACATCTTTATTACCAAGGAGAATATAAAAATTAAGTATTCCGTCTTTCTAATTCAAATATCTGTTGATTTCTAAGGTATGTTGATTACCTGATGAATTTATTTTATTCATTATTTTTTATGATGAAGTAATTTGACTTATTTTGAGATATGCGAGGAATATAAATGAATATCCCATAAAATAGATGCAATGTATCATTATATAAAATACAATAGGAATTTGGATCAGATAATGGACATGGACATGAACTCAATGATTTAGTGCTAAAATCATAAACTTTGTATTTTTTCTTTGATACTTATGGATGTGAATAAAAATTTTCAATCCAAACATCCAACATAAAATGGAAATATTTGATCATTTACATTCTTTATTACCTTTTATGTTAATATTTTTTGATAATTTTGAAACATCATAACATAAATAATACACATTTTATTAAATGAACTTTTCAACCAATTAACATATATTTCCTTATTCCACTTTAATCAATCTTCATAATCCATATGGAACCCTAATATACATATTTCATTCAACATCAATCTTTATAAACTAGGGAAAATAAAATATATGAATTGAGATATAAAATTTAAAGTAAAGGTAAAAATAGACATTAACCCTTTAATTACTCCAATGAGAAAAAGATGTGTATATGTGTATAACATCATTTTTTGAGTGCATAATAGAATCATAAATAACTAATACCAATTAGTGTCTAGATCATAAAATATTAAAACCTCGAAAAGAAAAAAATTCATCATAAACAATAATCATGATACATGTTGTATAAATATTTATTATATGAGAACTTATAAACCCATAATAGTCTTCATAAAAATGGTAGTATCTGGGAACATTTTTCATCATCACCCAGGTTAAACACATGTTAGGAATAAATAGAGCCTAGTCAATCCCATATGAGAAACTCTCAGGTAACTCCCTCTTTCATGTCACCTAGGAAATGATATATTTCCCAATGTATTGGAGATTTATTTGGGTGGACCAAACATATATTCTATCCCAGAGCTATTTTTTCATCCCATGGTATAAGCTGTAATGGACTCACATAGTGATTTTTCATATTCCCCATAATATAAGGTGTAATGGGGATACCAAAAGCTATTTTTGGCACCACGTGGTATAATTAATGTCCATGTACAACAAGATTAATAATGTATAAATATATTTAATTTTATCAAAAGATTCATAAAAGAAATCATTATTCCATTAATAAAATAATTAATTCATTAAAAGTTAATGGGTTTTCTCAAAATATCTTCAAAAAATTATTAACCAATATAAAAGAAATGGTTTCAATTAGAATCACATTGAATGTTGTGTAACCCATGTAAAATAAAATGGTTCTATAAAAATATATTCAAAACCATCTTAATTCATCCAATGAAATAATGAGGATGGTATCATTTCAAAAAATCCACTTTGTTGAATATGTAACAACAAGTGTTTTTGACATTGATGGATGAAAATACCATTATAATACCATTTAATAATTTTTTTTAAAAATTACCTTTTTATTTTTAAAATTAATTGATAAAAATAAAGAACAAAAATAATTTTGAAATACATATTTTAAAAATATACATAGAAATATTTTATGAAAGGATAAAACAACATTAAAATAATTTCTTTTGGAAATAAACTATTTGATTTTGAAATAAATGATTTAAAACATAATAAAATTTGAAAATAGATTTATTTAAAAAAAATTGAAACTTATAAATAAATCAATAAGATATTTGAGTTTTTATGATGGTTGGAATTATCATCCCAATTATAAATGATAAAACGAATATTTCTTTCAGTCATTTAGTAAAATAAATCTAAGAATAATTTGGAAAAAAACATAAGTATTCCTTTGAAAACATTCTGGGAAAAGGAGAAAATGGGTAATTTTTTTTAATAAACAATTTTAAAAGTGCTAAAAATTATATCAAAACTATTTTACAAAACATGGATTTTTAAAAAAGGAGTTTTTTACTGAAAAGATAAATAAATATGAATTCAATAAAAACATTTTTTCACTTATAATTAGTACTAAATAGTTGTAAATTGGTACAATTACTTTAAAATGTCATGAATAGATAGAGGATTAAAATATTTTTAATAATTATCGAGATGTAGATCATAAGATTTTTAAAATTGGATACATGATAAAAAAAAATCCGAGTAAATAATGAAATTTTAGCAAAAGTCTCTCTTCATATTGGTTACATATAACCATAGGAATCATGAAAGAGATGTCCAAAAATGTTTATCTAATTACCTATAACATTCATGATAATAATCATAAAATAAATTCACGTGCAATATATCAATAAAATAAAATATATAGTTGGCGAATACAATATGTGTCTCAGAAAAGTAAAAAGTGATGCAGAAATCAATTACCTTATTCTTAGTTTTGGATGAAAAATACTTATCCTCCTATAAATTTGTTTTAATTTGTTTTATTTTATAACAGAAAAATATTATTATTATTGATATAATATATGACCATTTTATAACATATTATCACCCACTATTTGATAACTTTTCATTATTTTCACTGTTTTGAGAGTTAGTTGCATTGTTTTATCATGCATGTTTTTTCATTTGTAGTCCTATTCAAGTGAATATCAAGTAGTTACATCATTTATATAATAATAATACTAAAATAATTATGATATTTATAAATAAATTATTCTTTTAATAATAATCATTATATATTTCTTTGTGAAATGAAGTATTTTATAATCATTGAAACGGTAGGTCGTACGTACACATGAGTAACATTCATTTTTCAATGATCAGTATAGAAATAAATTATGTAATATTTCACAATTACATAGTGAAAATAATGTCATATATAAAATATTATTTCATTAATTTTACTTATATATATCATCCTTGTGGTGTGGTGATTAATAGTGAGTCACATCACTTCAAAAAGGCGGTAGTCCACACGTACACACACAATGTTATCTACCTTTTTTTGTAAAAAAATAAAATGATGTTTTACACATAAAAAATTATCCATTATATAATATTTATTTCATTTATGTCAGATATATTCATTATCATTAACCTTACTATCTCCCATTTATCACATTAGTGAAAAATGAACAACATTTCTTTATGAGGCGCTAGTCCACCGTAAACAAGGGTGACATTATCATATCCCTACGAATTAGAGAATAAAAATGTATATTTGAAATAATGAATGTAGATATATAATTATTTTATATATAGAATATATAAAACATATATTCATCCTCATACAAAACCGTGATATGTGGTAATGGACAAATGAATGACATCAGTACGCGAGCGTGTACACCATTATGCACATGACTAATGATTTTGTATATAATTTTATTGAAGAGAGAAATGATTAGGGTTATAAAATTAAAATAATAATATATCAGTATTTGAAATATAATTTGTTTATTATATAATCATGTATTGTAGATAATTTACGTCAGTTTAGAAATAAAAAAATAATAATATTTCTCATTTAACAACATTACCACTTTTTCTTGTATAATCATTAGGTTTCCACAATAGCTATTCAAATAAAGATTTAATCCCCAAATAAGGCACCAATTATTAAATTATTTATGTTGGAAAGTTGTTTGGTATGTTGTTTCCGAAACAAATGGGGTTTAATGTGTGAAGGGTATAGGAGAAGTGGTGGCCTTTTATATTTGAGGTGAGTGACATACATTTACTTTTTTGGAATAGTTAAACCAAACCCACCAGTTATCTTCCCAAATGGATTAAAATTGGGACATTATAGTAATATATGCGGTAAAAATATTTTCTGAAACTTAATTTTGTATAAGTATTTAGGTCATATTAAACACTTATCTTTTTATTTTACCCCCCCATTATATAAAATTATACAAGAACTGTAGTAAATATTTTAATTGTTTCCATAGTTAATTTTTTCCAAACAAAAATTTAAATCATTATAAAGTTCTATATTATTTTCATTAGTGATATTTAATACATTTTTCCAAATAAAATTCCATGAAGTGGAAAATTTTAATATAAATTTAATCATGCAGATGTGACGAGAAACCAGGCTTTCATTGAGAAAATATTCAAATGATTAAATATTTTTCATTTACAATTTCATTAAAAAATTTATTAAAATGAAATAAAATAAATTAATAAATATATAATAATACTAAATTTATTTTTAATCCATTTGAAAATATAATTTAACAATATAAGTAATCTAAAAAAAGTATACATTTCAATTACAATTCTATATTTTTCCGTATTAATCAAAAAATTCATCTTTACATAATGTTATAAAAAATTGACTGCAATATAATCTTAAAATTATTACATAAAAAATAAGTTTATTTTTTAAAATATATTTTCTGACGGGGGAAAATTAAAGGTAATTGAAGCCCACATATGTGATGAAAAAGCCGGTTTTAAGAAGAGTATTTTTCAGAACAAGATGAGTTTATGTTATCTCTATGCATATTAATAATCATTGTATGAATATAAATTAAAATTAATTTATAAATAATTAATTAATTTAATTTAAATTATTAAAAAACATGTATTATTTAAATTAACTAAAAATTAGAAATATTAATCATTTTAAAATAGTTTTAGAGAAACCAGTTTTGTAAAGAGAAAATAAAACATAGAAAAAACCAATAAAAAGATTCTTAAAAAGTAATTAAGTTAATTAATTATTTCTAAATAATACTCATGTTACATTAATACATATATAATTATATTGGTACTTTAAATTACCTAATTTATTGAAAATTAAACCTTTTTTACAAAAAAATCTGTATTTGTCACTATACATTGAAAAATCAGTATTTTCTAAAAAAATGCAAAACCTTCTCCCATTGTAAATTTTGATATTGTGATTAAAAAAAGTTAATATTTATAAATTAATAATTTTATATTTCCATAAAATCATTATTATTATTTTTAAATGTAATAAAAAATATTTTATGAATAAAATGTTTTTTATTGAATAAAAATACTTAACTAAACACTAATTTATTATTTAATACAGATTTATCCTTTATTTATATTTATTTATAAATATAATTATATATATATATATTAATGTATTCAATACTACTTATATGTTCTAATTTAAAGGCTATGTATAAACAATTATATATGCCATGGGACATTTAAGCCATGTTTTTTGCATTGAATAGACAAGAAAAAAATACAAAACATGGGGATGTGTGTACCATATTACATTAAAGATAGTTAATATATTTGAAAATAAATGTATAATAAATTATCTGGGTGTTACATTCTCATCAATAATCATTGTTGTGTGTTCATTATAATATTGAACATAATTTTATTTTTTAAAATATCAGGGTGTTACCTCATCCCCCGCCCCTATTAAAAAATTTCGTCCTCATAATTTCAACATTATCTTTGTAGTTTAAGGATGTAAATTTTAAAATAATTTTTTATGCCCAAATCGTAAAGTGGGTAAACAAATAGTCCTCATAATAAGATAAAAAGGGTAGTAGAAAGGTCACTTGGAATAACACATAACTATTTCCCTAAAAGGATAACATTGGTGGAAATGGATGAGACGAATAGATAATAATAGAGACTTATTTGGTTCAATGATTATCATAATGTGGTTGATAGATGGAATGTTAACGGAACCAAAACAATAAATCTGTAGTGATATTAAAGTTAATATGATCCATTTGATAAAAATGTAATAGGATAACATTCTTATTTCAATATACATTTCAAAAATATGATTAATTATTTCACAATTCTCACAAAAAATAGTGAAATATACTCACTCATCAAATATAATTTCATAATTTAGTCAATTTCCACAATGATCTTATTTCTCCAAAAGGATGATCATACAATATTAATTTTTCATAATGTAATCATTAAATAAAAACTTCCAAAAGATCCTATAACCATAAAAGAGATATAAATCTATTTTGAGAGTCTTTTGACATTAACCATAACCAAAATGGTTATCACATTGTTAGATAACCCCCAAATTGATCAAACCAAAATATGATACAATAATAAAAAATATTTAATAGTAATACCCAATGTTCAAACTAAACCAATCATATATAACATAAATATGAAAGGGTAATTTAACCTAAAATATTATCTCATACATTTTATAATTCAATCCAAAAAAATGTTGATATATATTATTTTGAAATAACATTAAATCTCATAGTCACCAAATCACTATTCAATATCATTGTTAATTTTTTGACAAAACATGTTTTCCCATAATAAATATATCATCATAGATCATATAAACCCAAATGGTTATCAATAAAAAAAATATTTCCACATACTGTAAATATATACATCATGATAAACCATCTATTTATATATTATTGAAATAAATAAATTTTCTCCTCAAGTGACATGATTCACTTTATGATCTCATCATATTAATCCTAAAAAGGAGAGTTTAAAACATTAAATTAGGTTCATACATAATCTTAGAGACCAATTAATTTATCCATAACCCTTAATATAAATTAAAATAAAAACATCTAAATCTCTAATATCATCTAAAATGAAATCTAATACCAAATTAAACAAAAATGAACATTCACATCGTAATATGGTGTTGAAATCATAAAAATTACATTTTCAGGTTTGAAACCAGTTTGGAGACCCAATTTCAACCATCTAAAAATTACAATATCAAAAATAATGTATTTTATATCTTACATTCTCAAAGACAATTTTGGATTATAGTTATAGATAATATAGAAAAAGTATTACATAAATACTACCCATGGAATTAACCGAGTGTTTCTATCACTTAACCAAACTTCTATAATATCACATTAAGTAATTATCATCATCATACATATGAATCCATTCTATACATTATTCATTCAACATAATTATCGATAACCTGGATAAAATGAAATATACATGGGGGATCCAAAATATTCATTTAGGGTAAACATAATCATTAACCATTTAATGCCATCAATTAGAATAAGAAGTTCTTAATAGTATAATGAGAAATTTATAGTGCATTATATATTAATAAAAGAACCTATAACCATCAATACATAGATTATAAAATGTGGAAACTTGGATAAGAAATTTTCCCAAAAATCAATAATCATATACCACATGATATCTATCATGATCATAAGAAACAATATAACCTGATAAAAAGAATCAAAAAATATTATTTTATCATGCAACATTATTTTAAAAAACCCATGTAATTCATGGTCCAAAATAATTGGATCCTATCTAAACCTAGAATAGAAAACCATAGGTATCTCCCACCTTCCAGCCCCTCTAGATAAGGTACATTACCCAATATAATGTAGTGTATTCTCATCACACCCATTTTTTAATCAATATCAGGATCACTATGATCCATCTAGTCCACCACATCCTATAAATTTTATTGGGTTCACACAACACTATCTTGGTATCCTTACAGTATGTGATATAACAGGTTCACCGAACATAGTCTATGACTCCACATCATATAAGTAATAATTGTGAACAACAATATGAATAAACTACAATGATCTTGAATTTCTTCTTAAAAAAATAAACAAAATCATCATTCCATTCATATATTCTTCCACCTAATTGAATTTTTTTTTCATATTAACATCACTAAAAAACTATTTTCCCATGGGAAATAATCAGTTCCTACAATAATCTAATTGAACCATGATTAACCTATAGGAAATAAATTTGTTCGATAAAAATCTATTTGAGATAATATTAATTCATATAGAGAAAAATGATGATGTTATCATTAAAAAATATCCCCATTTGTGAATATATAACAACAAAGCTTGTTGACATTGATTAATCAAAATAAAATTTAAATATTAATAAATTCATTTTTCATAAAATAATTTATTAATTTTGATATTAACTTTTAAATATATAAAAATTCACAAAATATTTATAAAATCCTATTCTTCAAATAAAATCATGGAAATAAATAATAGATTAGATAAAAATAATTTCAAATATTTTAGGATGAATACATCTATTCCACTTTGAAAATCATTTTTAGAATATATGAATTGATGGAAAATAATTTATCTGAATATAATTTTTGAAACTTATAAGAACTCATTAAAACATTTGATTGGTTATTACGGTTGGAATTTCCTTTTATTCCATTGATGATAATACAATGATTCATTCCACTATTTTGGTAAAACTAAACATTATTTATTTTGAATGAAAAAAAATGAATTATTTTAAAACATTTTTAAAAATAAAAAACTGCATAAAATTTATTAAAAAAATTAATTTTAATAATGACAAAATAAATTTTAATACATTTTAATAAAAAATACTTGGAATAAAAATTGTTTTCGACCAAAGAGATAAATAAAGAAGAATTTCCATAAAAATAATTATAATTTATTTAAAGTAACAAAGAGTTGGAAAATTGTTTTATTACATTAAAATATCAATAATATCTATAGGATAATAAATTTCACAAGGTTTTTGTGATTGTTATATTATATTATTTCAATAATCGAGACTTAATCAAAAATACTTCTGATAAATGATATGATTGTATAGACAAACTCTTACCACATTAGTAAAATTCAATCGTAATACCCTTTAAGGACAAATTATCAAATGGATATATAAATAAATAAATATATATATATATATATATATTCATGTATAGCAGTTTTAAAAATATTACTAACTTATAGTAGAACCATATTAATACTATTAATATCATATATTATCCTTTTATAACATCTTATCACCCATTTGATAATAATATTTCACAATTTTAATAGTTATGGGTGTGAAATTTCTTGTCTTCCCAGTCATGTTTTTTATTTAATGATCCAGTTCATGAAAATATTACATAGTTATATAAGTATAGTTTTAATAATCATAAAATAATTATTATATTTATACATCAAATATTATTTTTATCTCAATCATTAAATATAGATACTTAAAAATACGTGTCCTGTGATCATCGAAATGTATGTCGTACATACACATGAGTAAAATTTCCATTTATGAATGATCAATATGGAAAGGTGGTAAGTAATATTATGTCATTATTTAAATATAATAATACCATATATATAAATTTAATTGTTAAAATATTCTTATATATATAATATTTGTGGTGTGGTGATAGGATTAGAGTCACATCACTTCAAGAAGGTTGTAGTCCGCATAATCAATAACAATGTTATCAGCTTTTTAGTGTAAAAATAGAAAAATATATAGAATATTTAAATAATGATAATTATTTCATTAATGTCATTACTATTTAATTTATATTACATATATTCATTTTCAATAAAGTTATTAAAATCTATGCATTATGTTAGTGAAAAATGAATAACATCGTCTCGTGAGGCGATAGACCACTATACACATAAGTGCCATTATCGTATATCCTATGAAATGAAAATTAAAATCTAATATATTATATAATTTATTCAATGGTATATATTCATTATTAATATCATATATATACATTAAATCCATCACTATACCCAACCTTGTGTGGTTGTAATGGTAAAATGAATGGCATTTGTTTGTGGGGGTGGTAGTTCACCTTACATATTAATGATGATTTTATAACCAATTTTTGGGAAGAGGGAAAGAAGTTAGGTTATTCCATTAACATAATAACATCAAATAATATGTATTTTACTATTAATATTATATAATAACTATTTTAGAATAATTTTTTGTAGGAGGAGGGATAATTAAACTAAAAACTCTCGTTGAAGAACATTATCTCTTCTTTGGGTATCCTATATTGGCTCCACCAAATGAATTTATTTGATGTATTTAATACAAAATAAGACTCTAGTATTATAGGATGGATATTTTAATGTTATTTTCAATTTAATTGTCCAAAATAAAGCAATTTTAGGTGTGAAGTGGAGAGGGGATGTGTTGTCCTTTTATAAATAAGGTGATTGGAACAATAGTAATATTTTGAAATGATTCAATCATAAAAATTCTATTTACATAAAAAATCCTCCCAAATGATCCATTATGTAAACTATAAGATATAAAGTTAATATATAGTTATAAAATCTTCTTTGAAAAGTGTTTTATCATTGTTGGATCTTATTTTTCTTGTTTAACCATGAGTAAATAACTTTTTTCCTTAACTGTAATAAATATTGTTTATTATTACCACTATTAATATCGGTAAAAAAAGTTTATATTATTTTAAATTATAAATTATGATGTTTTGAATTAATTATTAAATTTTTTTTAATTCAATTCACATAATTTTAAAAAGAACATAATTTACAATTAATCATACAAACGCAATTGGAAAGCTTGATTTCAAATAGAAAAAGTTCAAATGTTAACAAAGTGTTCATTTAAAATTTTTTACATTAATTTGAATTAAATAGACATAATGTTATTAATATATATATATAAAAATTAAATAATATTACTTTAAATATAAAGTTAAAAAAATAATTTAACATTACAAATGATTTAAATAAGAATTTTTTTCAATTAAAATATTTAATTTTCACTATTCAACAATAAATATCCTTTTATGAAAATTCTATGAAAATAAAAATAGTATAATTTTGAATTGATGATTTAAAAAATTTATTTAACTTTTAAAATTATATTTTTTATAATTTTGAAAAAATTAATTTTAAACAAAACCTTCAAATGCAATGAAAATGACTATTTTTGAGAAGTGTATTTAAAAAAAGATTTTATATTAACAATATGTATAATAATAATAATGGTTTTAATATAAATCAAAATTTATAGATATATATTCATTTTTATCTAATTTAAAAAATTAGTCATTATATATTACATTAATTAATTAAGAAAAAGAAACATTATGAATTTTTAAAGAGTTTTAGAAAAACCCAAATTTAAACCCTAAAAATGATCTAATACTAAAAATGAATATGAAGTTGATTAACAAGTTATTTAATAGATAAAATAATAATAATTAATAATTATTTTAAAAAAATTCAAAACATATTGGGACATTTAATGTACTTAATTTTATTGATAAGAAAACACTATTTACAATAAAAATCTGTATTTTCACTATTTAATGAACAAACATTTATTTCTAAAAAAATACTAAAAGTCACACAAAGTAAATATTGATATTCATATTCAAAAAGTGATGTTTTTTGTATCAAATAAAATTTATAAACTTCCAAAAAAAACTAAACATTTTTTATGAAAAGTATTAAAAAAATTATTGTAGAAAGTTTTTTTGAAGAATGAAGTCACTTTTCTAAAAATGTACTTGTTATTTACTAATAATTCATCACTAATTTATATTCTTGAAATAATTTTTCTATATATGTTTACATATTCCTTTAATTGTATAATACTATACAATCTATCTAATTCAACGGCTTTTAAGAACCTGAATTATCATAGAGGGGATTTGGTGTACATATCGATGAAGAGAAATTATAAGGTGGGGAGATTGTATGATCCAATATTTTCATGGGGTGTAGTTGGATTATGAGGTGAGTTATAGATATAGAAAAAATACATTTTATCTACCCAATCTATATGATGGATATTTCTTGGTAAACCATATGAATTAAAATCACGACTTGAATTAATTCCCAACATCAAAAACTTAATCCCACTATAAGTTGTTTTCGACACATGAAGACATGTCACGAATGTAGATTAAACCCCCTATAATTTTTTTTCACCATGATCCATAATTTCATGAATGTGAATTACACCACATGTAATTTTATTACATGATGAGTAAGAATATACATCATGTATTTTGATTACACATTGTGTAATCAGATTACACAACAAGTAATATTTTTTTATGTTTTATGAATGGATTTACCAGATAAATTCTGAAATAGGTTATGATGTATTACATGAAATGAAATGATAATTCTAGTAATTTAATTATGACTCTCATTATATTAATGTTATAAATCATGTCCCTCAAAAACCTTCAAACATGCATATCCTCCATTGTAGGGCCTTGGAACACTCTCTTCTTTGTCACATTATCCCTACACACCGACACCATAGTCCAAATCTAGTCCAAAAAGCCTCATCCCTGGACCAAAATTACCCATAAACTTACAAATTGACCCAAGGATCCTCCATGCACCACCATTTTGACTGAAGACCATATGTGCACCTCTTAGGTATGGGTGTTCATGTCATTTTGATCTATATACCACATCCACTCCTCTTCCCATATGAAATAATCTTTTTATCCACTATCGGATCTCGATAAAGATTTTTCCTATCTAGATATAGGATTTTTTATTTATATCTAGATTTATGAGTTCTTGTTTTGTTTCACTTTGTATTTTGGTTTTGGATCTAGACATTATTAATTGTCACATTCTTAGTTGATCTATGTCAAATTAGTATTTTTTGTTTGCGATCATTCACCATTGTCCATGAGGTAGGTAGTATAAAATATGAATCCCATAGTAATGATTAAAATTATGTGTATGTAATTTAATAATATCTATTTGATAATTAATAATTGAGTCCATTATTAAATTATGTAATATTGATAATCAATTAATTATATTAAATGTGAAATTGGTATATTGGAATTTTAGATCATGAATATTTAATTGTTAAATTAATTATGGGGAAATTGAGAATGTTTAACATGACTAATTAATTATTTAATTAATTAATGGGGATGGTTTGGATTATGAATTTGTGACATGAATAATTAATTATCATATTAGTTACTGTTAGATTGATGTTTTTGAAATGGAATAATTACATTAGAATTAATTATTATAGTTTGTTGAGATTATTAAATTGTTTGAATATAGTTATTTAATTATTGAATTGAATAATGTGATTTATTAAGAACAGTTAATTGAGGAATGAATTGGGGATATTTAATTAATTGATTTTTCCATTTAATTAGCAGATCTATTGAGGGAAATTAATTGGTTGAGTGAGGATAATCAATTTATGGATTAATTAATGTTGTAATGTGATTATTTAATTGTCTAATTAAATAATTCAATTCAATGAGATAAATTTGTGGTGAATTAATTAACAAAAGACCCCATGGAAAATTTACTAGTGAATTAATTTATTGTGGATGATCGTGATTAATTAATAATGAATTAATTAATGAGAGGTGGATGTCGAAAAAAGTGAAGTAACTCCTAACCCTTAATGGGGATTAGGCTCACCTAAATCTTCATAGAGGATTAAGTGTTTCCACCTATGATTCTCGACACCATTTCACATCTCAATATTAGAAAGTCACATCGATGGTATAAATCATTAATAATCATCTCAACTATCATTCCTCCATTATTCGGACTAGTTATTTCATCTTCCCAGATAATCATATCACTCAACACTTTATCAAAAAAGAAACTAAATCACATGTATATACATCAGAGGGAGAAATTTCTGAGCATTTATATATCTATAATAATGCTTTTATTTCCCTGATATTTTTATCTAAAGGTATCTAGCCTTATAATATTAATGATCTAGTCTCTCACCTATATTTTATTTTGGGATTTCATGATTTCAAATTAATTTAATTGGGTGGAGGGTTTTTAAATTATTGTTTCCCTCTGTCGAATTCAAGGGTAATGGATGAATATTTTGATCTATAAATTTAAATTCTGGAACCCTTATGACGCATGAATGGAATCTGAATTCAGTCTCTATGATAATAAATTAACTTTTTCCCATGTTTGGATTATGATTTACAATTTAAACTAGGTTTTATGTGATTCTGAAATACTATATGCCATTGCCTCAATGGTAAAAAATCCACTTAGGATAGATTTGGATTCTAAAAATGTTACCTGTGGTCATTTTCCAAGATTTTTAGTGGAGATAGATTAAAATTTTACCATGATTGATAAGATTGTTATTTCCACCAAACTATATGAAATTAATCTTCGAATTGTGTATGAAATAATTCAATTATATTTTGATTTTTATTTTATTATTCGAAACACAATGTCCAACTTTCATTCATACATTTGTTCTACAAGATTCATGTTAATGGTACATGATGAGGCTCATTGAAAAATAAAGGAGGCTAATAAAATTCCCCTGAGGGTTGTTGTCTAATCTTTGGAAAAAGCTACTAATGAGGTTCCTCATGACTCTCCAACCAGATTCATAATATTTGAAAATGTTAAGGCTGAGAAGTGTACTCAGACTGATTTAATGAACAAGGATCATTGTAAAATCCCGAATATGGACTCCAATTTTTTCACACTAAAGGATTTTTACCCTACCAGTCATCAGTTTAATTATAGTTCCAATGTCACATTGTCTTGTTTAACAGAATAATGTGACCCATCTTATATGGGTCTCTCTTTCCAAGATACACTGATTCGATGCATGAAGAAATACACAAACGATATAGAATCGGTGGAATGTAATATAGAGATATAGATTCTAGAATATGTAATGGATGATGAAAGAATTTTTCCTGAGAAAATTTCAGTTTCATCAAAATTTAGAAAAGGGATAACTTTGGTAGATGTTATGACCCCAAACAAGGTCGAGAATAAAAACAAAAATAAGTATAAAAAGTAATATACTACTGATAATGTCACTATAATAGTTTCATTACCTTAAATTTTCATGGAATCTATAAAAAATTATTATGAGGTTGGCCTTTAAAAGGGATCCAAGAAAATAAAATGTATGACTTCAGAGAAGTCTGGTCTCTCGATACCAAATCCTATGGTGGTAAGGTCACTTAAAACATTTAATGAAACTAATGAAAAAGAACTTCATGAACCAAAAAAACTAAAAGGATATGGCTTGAACAATAGTACACCTGTTAGGATCCAAATGCAGCTCCTCTCTGCTTCAAAATCTGGACATAAATATGTGTCTTGTACCATGGAACAACATACACCTAAAACTCTAAAATATTGAGGT
Source organism: Viscum album (assembly GCA_963277665.1). NCBI lineage: Eukaryota > Viridiplantae > Streptophyta > Magnoliopsida > Santalales > Viscaceae > Viscum > Viscum album. The sequence continues at coordinate 406,830,818 of OY728150.1, read as the reverse complement.
TTGATTAACACATCCTCACCCATTGAAAATGCACCATATAATGTAAAATATAGACCCAAATTGGTTTCCAACACATTTATCCCTAAAATTACTCATGCTATAACTATCATAGTAGTTCATAGCATTACTGTTCAACACACGGTTGAGGCATCAAATCGAATGAATCCCCCCTGATCATTAGTTTCTAGAAAGGATTGAGATACCCAACACATGGGAATGAGTGATTCCAACCCAAATAAATCCATATCATAGTGGGAAGAAATTGATGTTTGGAAGGAAACCTTGACCTATTGTTAAAAAGAAGTTACCTCTTACTAGAGTGGAATTTAATACTCCATGTAATTATACAGACTCCCATCTAGATTATAGTTATTTTTTGGGTGTTTCCAAGAAAATTAGACTTGAAAATAATGTGATGGTGTCACCGGCACCATCTCTATCTGATTTTTTAGAAAGATAGGAACATACTCCATTGAAGGATGTTGAAATGGTTAACTATATGGCCTATACCTCCAAAACAAGTAGCACCCCTTCTCAAGCATTGAAGACCAAGAAAAAAAGAATTTTATGTACCCATAACACATTCAATGTTCGTTCCTCAGATTTTAATTATGACGATGGGAAGAACAATGAAAGAGTGGTCAATGATGAAACCCCAAACACTGATGTTTCTATCAAAATCTATATTCTCTTGCCTTTTTCATGTATCATTACATTAGTTAATGCATATTAAAACATGACAATACAATCCATGGATCATGATGTCTTGTGCGTTTAAATACTATGTACATAAAACTAAAAACATAAGACAAAATAAAAAAATTATTTAATCATTATAAAGAGCTCATAACATCCACTGTACTCATACGTCTTTATAGGATAACCTATAGATAATTTGAACAATGTAATGAGCTAAAATCTCAATAACTGAATAAGCCTAATAATAAAGCATTTTCACATGGGTTTGAAGGCATGGAATAATGATATAAAAAGGCATGGAACATGTGAAATTATAACATATAAACATGGGATCATATGATTATAGAGTAATAATAATTTTTTAGCAACTTAAAACATCACTTTATTATGAGTCATGGATTTTTGCACATAGTGGAGCACAAATCAAAGTTAACCGCCAAGATTGTTTCATGTGGTAGCACGAGTCAAGGCTACCTGCCAAGACCATTGCACATAACGTCTTATGGGACTCAAATTTTCCCATTTATTGGAGATCTATATGGGTGCACACATCATAAAATGTTGATGAATATGATTTCCTTATATGTAATCATATATTATAAATCATACACAAACATAAGGGTACCCATGGAATTAAATGGGTATCATCATCGTGCCATAAATCATAATAAATTCGCTTATCATACAAGAGTCCACGAAAGTAAATAATTAAGAAATACATGGACATTCATAAGGTAAAATAGGAATATATCATTGTATATAATATCAAATTGAATTGATACCATGTAAGAATGGTATTTAAGAAATTCTCTCATTAAAACATTTTAGTGTGGTTTTGAGGAAAATAACAATGTGCATTTAAAAAGGAAAATTAAGTAATATTATATTAAAAAAATAAGTCAAATAAGAATGTTTTCATAATAAAAATAATGATTTTATAAAAATAATGTTTGTTTAAAAAATATGATATAGTGCTCTTGAAATAGAGTAAGAATTTGAGAGGATCCCTTAAACCGGTTTTCTTAACCGGATGTATTGTGGAGGGAATCATTTAAAATCAAGTATATACAGAAAAACTTATTATTAATGGATATTGGTAAATTAGTTTGGATAATATACAAAACATTTATAACATTTAAATAAACTTAATATATAATTTCATTTGGGTAGAAAGAAGGAGAAGGAAACTCGATGGAATAAAGGAGGTTCTGGCAGAATCCCATACCTTAAGTTAGAAGGTGAACTTTACATTCTCTTAATGTACTGGATAACCTAATTAAATTCAATAATTAATATTACTATATCATTTTCATCATGGAATTGGTTTATTATATACTTATTAATTTCATTATTGATCTTTTGATTTGTTTAGATGTTCAATTTCACTATATGGGAGTGTTTGTTTCCTTGGTTTTCATGACCAGTTTACGTATATATATGTAAGGATAAATATGTAATATGAGAATGTTTGTCAATAATTGATGTTTTATGTTATTATAGAACATACATAATATTACATGGTCATCAAATTTCTTTTTTTTGAAGTAATGATGTATCATTATACAAAACATTAATGACAACCCTTTTGGTTAAATTTCGGTTTTTGATCACATTGAACTCATTTTGATTTATAAATTTATGTCATGTGTAGAAAAGTTTACAGAAACATTAATTAGACATAACACATATATTATATTCGGGTTAAACTACCAAAATTTTTTCATGACTTGAATTTAATATGGTAATAGAAATTAAAAACACTTCATCCTTGAATGTGATAAATTAACTCATCTAGGATGTTGTTTTCATTTCCAGCATAAAAAGAGCAGAAAAGAGAGTTGATGATGAAATATTCCATTTTCATTACAAAATTATAATACATGTATGTTATTGGAGTTATCATAACATTTGGATGACATGATGTGAGGAATGAAAAATAAAAAATCGAACTTGTAAGAAAACAAATAAATGCAAATAGGCGTTTACCTCTTGAATATAACATCCTTGAGAAACACATTAGGGTAAAGGATTTGGTCATTTGAAGAGAAATGTGGATGATGGAAATCATAGAGGGTATTAGGGGGTGATTTTAGTATAATTTAGATAGGTAAAGTGGCTTGAGAGGAATGAAGAGAAGTGGTAATGAGGGGTGACATTTATACTGGATGAGAGGAGGGGTTTCCCATTATTTTAATAATTAGTTTATTCTTTTTTCTCAAGTATATGAATTGTCTTGATTATTGTGAAAAAATAGTAATAAGATCTTCTATGTTTGAACCAATGTTCATTTACATCATCCATGACTCAATCATGACTCAAAACAACATTTATTTAGCAATTATCGTAGATTATCGTATTTTTCTATTCATCAATAATTAAAGTATTTCAAAAAAATACAAAAAAATCATCCTATCTATTTATCAATGAATAAAATTGAAAAAATTATCCATTTTATGAAAATAATTTTCTAAATATTGGAAATATAATTTTCAAAGAAAATCATCATTTACATGAAAAATACATATTTTTAAATTATAATTGATTTTATAAAACTTTGAAAAATTAACTAAGGCATCATAAATACATCCCATGATATTAAGACATAAAAACAATAATTTATAAATAAATTTTATGAAATTAATTTTTTTAAATTAATAAATTATTCATAATGGGTTAAATAATATTTATGACTTAAAAAAATACAACCAATATCATATTATCATTTATAAGATGGATAAGATCTATTTACATATTCATTGGTTTGGGTTCTACTTAAATTTGTTTATTAATATTAATAAGGGTCATATCACTATTCATAAGGATAACAATAATATTCATAGGGGTGAGTTATGATTCATAAAAAATTATGTTTATCTTATCAAACTCCAAAAATCGTACTAATCAAAACTGTGTATGTCACATTTTCACAATTAAAATCATAGTAGTGACAATATTATATTTAAAGGTCACATAATACATAGTTGTTCATTTTTTTGTTATTTCATGTTAGTATAAGCCAAAATTATAAAAGGGAATTTCCATAGATTAATCATTGGGTCCTTACATTCACCCCCCATATTAAATTTCACCCATGAAATTTCACATTACATTATTTTTCATAAAAAGGTGTATATACTTTTCCTACATTCCCTCCTCCAATTCCCATGTTTCCACATCATACTTATGGTTTTTCCATAGTACGTTGACATGGTGAGTTTTATTTCTATGTAAACATTATCTCTATGATCCACAATCATTTTTGGATGCTCATTCTATGAATGATCATTCTCTGAATATACCACCTCTGAAGATAGTACATGTAAAGGATATAGTATATAACATCTTTAGAGAGATACATGGAAGACATCATGTAATTTAGAAATGGTTGGTGAAAGTTCTAGTCGATAAGCCAAAACTCTAACATGATCAAGAATTACAAAGGGGATTATGTACATATTACTTAGAATTCCTTTCATCCGAAACATAATGACCTTCTTCCATAGAGATATGAGGAGGAATACCATGTTTCCATCTTTGAACTCAAGGTCCCATAAACGATTTTTTGCATAACTCTTTTGTCAACTTTGGACTTCTTTGATGTTCTGCTGAATGGTTCTCACCTTCCCAAACATTTCATGGGTCATTTCAGGTCATCCTATATTAAAATCACCAACATTATCAAAATATGTTAGTGTTCTGCACATTTCAAATAAAGGGATTCATATTGTGCCATTCAGATGCCTGAGTAGAAACTGTGGTTGTTAGATAATTTGACCTACAGAATATGTTGGTCCTCTTCTCCTTTAAAATCAACATGAGATTATATCAATATGTCTTCAAGTGTCTGAATATTTCAATGAGATTAGAGATCTGTTTGAGGATGATTGACCTTACTGATTTTTTTTGGTTCATAGAGTATGATGGTGACTTTTCTATAACTTCAAGGTGAATCTCAGATCTCTATTAAATACAATTGAAAGTGGTATAGCATGCATAATTACCACATATTTGCTATATATCTATACCACATGATCCAAGGAGAAGTCCACATGAATTTATATAATGTGGTTTGTTATTGAATGATGATCCACCGTGATCCATATAGAATTGTATCCTAGTTATGTCCTTGGATGTCTAGTAAAAAAGTCTGTAGTAATGTTCTCCCACTTAAATGTTTGTATTGATAGTGGTTGGATCATCCCCTTATACTTTTTCCTTTCAACATTCACTTTTTGACATACTAGGCACTTTGATGTATATTCAACATTCTCTTTATTCACATTGTCCCACAAAAAGTACACTTGGAGACCCTAATACAGCTTTGGGCTCCACGGTGAATAGTGAATGTTGATATATGTGAATCCTTCAAAATCACTTTATTTATCTCTAGATTGGATGATACACATAATCATCACACGAATCATACAATTCATTAATTATCAATATTGTGCTCTGGTGATTTCCAATTTTTGATAGCTTCCACCCTTTTTAAAATTTCCATATCTTTTCATTAAGAATCCATTATTTTCTCCCTAAGGGTGGGTTGAGAAATCATTTGAGATTGTATTGATATTGTTCTGTCTTTAATAATTCCCGTGAACATTCTATTAAAATATTACAAGACTCTATCCCTTTCAATTCTCGTAATTGATAATGATGCATGATCCTTTCTACATAGAAAATCCACCACCTTATTTGCCTCACTATGATTGAAGTGGATTGAGCAGTTATAATCCTTAATGAGTGTTAATCATTATCTATGGAACATATTAAGTTACATATGTGTGAATATATATTAGGGACTCTTGTGAGAAATATATATCTCACACTTATCATCCATAGTGATAATGCCGCCAGATTTTCAATGCAATGATCATGGCCACCAACTCCAGATCATGTGTAGCATAGATTTTCTCATAGAATTTCATCTTTCTTGAGGCATACACTATCACATTATCATTTTTCGTCATCACACAAGATAATCCCTTCTTTTAAGAATCACTGCACACAACAAAGAGTTCTCCACTTGTAAGGGGTGTGAGTCCTAGCATAGTGGTTGGCCTATTTTTGATCTCCTTAAAGATTTCCTCACATTTTTAATTCCAGAAAAACATCAATCCCTTTTTGAGGTAGCATGGTCATTGGGTTTTAAAATCATGAGAAGTTATTCACAAATCATCGATAATACCTTTCTCTATGCAAAAGGCTGTGGATATCCATTATAGGTGTAGGCCTTTTCCATTCTTCAATTGCCTTTGTCTTGGAAGGGTCAACAGATATCCATATCCTAGTTATTACAAGCCTCAAGAATGAAACGTCCTCTATCTAGAAATATAATTTACTGTACAATTCATATATTTTCTACCACAGAAAAGTCTTTATCATAGTATTTATATGATACTCATGATCCTCCTTGCTCTTAGAGTATATATGAATATCATCGATAAAGACAACTACTAATTTGTTGAGGTAATCTATTAAGATTCTATTCATCAAATCCATGAATATTGTTTGAGAATTAGTGAGTATGAACGGAATCAATATGAACTCATTACTTCCATTCCTTATTCTAAAGATAGTATTGGGTGTATCTTCCTTCCTCGTCATAAATAGTTGATATCCGGACCGAAGTACCACCATAGAGAAATAATTGGCCCCACAAAGCTGATCATACAAGTCATCTATCCATAGAAAGGGATTCTTTCTATTTATTGTGATTTTATTGAAATCATGGTAATCAATGTAGAGTCACATTTATTCATCCTTTTTCTTGATGAATATGACTGGTGAAACCCATGGTGAAGCACTTGGGTGTATAAATCCCTTCACAAAATTTTTGAATAAATGCTTCATCAGCTTTTCCAGATCTATAGTGTCCATTCTATAAGGTCTCTTTGATTTAGGCAGATATCTAAAAATAAGTTCAATTTAGAATTAATCCTCTCAATAAAGAGGATTACCATGAACTTATTTATGTAATAAATTAGTTTAATCCATCACAATAGGCATATCATTGAGAAGTATCATACCCTTTGTCTCAATAATTTGAGCTAAATATGATTTATAATAAGGTAGTAATTGTAACACCCCAGGTAAATAAAGAATACGAAATTTTTATATCTATCCATATTTGTGAATAAAATATTAATATTACTTTAAAGGGGATTCTATGCTCGATGGCGTACCCAATACGCAACAACGAGTTTCATGGGAATCTTACGTTGTACTCTAATAATAAAATAATATTATTAAAATGGTAGTTAACGCCTAGCCGTTGTAATGGCGGGAATGAACAGAAATAAATAATAAATGATTATATATGTTTTTCAAATATTTTTACTCATTACAATAAATGTTAGAGGATTAAAAATGCATATGAATCCAATTTTAAGCGTAAAAATTCTAATATTCTTTAAAAGGTCGATTAAACGCCTTTTGATGGAGAACCTCTTTTAAATTAACTTTTTGAAAATTTTATGTGTTATATTTGACAAAATAAAATTCTTCTTTAGAATCGTGACATCAAAATTTACCTTGTGTAAATTTTTGGTATTTTTCCGATAAAGTTCATTTTTTAATGAATATTGAAAAATGTTGTATTTTAATTCAAAACCACTTTTTAATATATTTTATTGATATGATTAGATTATATTTTTAATTGGTTTTAAAGTGAAATTAGAATATATTTTTACCATTTAATTCAATAGTGGTCATTGGAATTAATTTCACTTTGAAATTGGACTTAAACTAGTGTCAATCTTTTGATACTTATTGTTTCATAAAAACACGCTATTTGCTCTAACAGTGCGAATTAATTATTAAATTAATTAATGCAAAACATATGTTTTTCATTTTTTAAAATAGACATCATTTTTTAATTCGGACCATCAAATATTTCTTAGGGTCAAGTTTTGGTTTTTTTCTGGAAAACTTCAATTTTTGATGAATAGTGAAACCACTAAGTGGTACTTAAGAAACTGATTTTTCGTTTAAATGAAATTTTACCAACTCTGTGTTTTGAATTTAAAAAATCCGAAACACATGGTTGTCAGTAAGAAGTAAAATTTGGTTCAATGGGATTAAAATTGATTTTTCTTGAATAGTAACTTATTAAGTTTTTAATCGCGATTAGAGGTAATTAGTGTAGTTTAAGGTATGAATAATATTTTAATAAAATGAAATGAACTAGACACATGTCCTACCTCATTGGATGTGTCATGGCTGACCAAGACAATCCATGGGTCAACTTGGGGACCCCATTGAGCCACGTTGGTTGGGAAATGACATAAATAACATTTTATTTAATGTTAAAGTAAAAATGACACAAACATGAGATGTTTTACTAAAACAATTTTTACATGGGGTTGTACAAGTCATATTTTTTATTATAAATATTCATTAGAAATATAAAAATATTTCCTACATCATAATATTTTTTTATAATTTTTAGACATTAAATATATTAAATTATTTATGACATCATGATGATGTAGTGATTCCATCATTAATAAAGGATTTAAATAAAATGAAAAGATAATGTAAAATCTAGGACCTACACATGTCCAAAACCTATTGGATGGGTATATTTCGAACCCTTATCACCTTATCCTAGAATTATATCAATGTAGGACCTTTTAAATCCGAAACACATTTTAAAATAAAGGACCATTTCTTTACTTTCCTAGAGTGCCCCTCCTCCCCTCTTATAAAAGGCCCCCACCTCTACCTCCCTACCCACACTTTCAAAGCCTTTTGCTCGGAAACCCCTGCCCATTTTGTATCTACACATCTCTCTATAACTCCTTGAAGCCTCAAATTGGGCATAAGTCTTCCCAAGGAAGCCTTTGAGCACAAACCAAAGGGATTTACCCGATTTTAAGGTAATGTCTTCACTTGAATCCTTTTGTTTTATTTTGCTTCTCCAACCCCATAAACTCTTTTTATTCTTTTATTTTGTAACAAATCCAGTATCTTAAATATACTAGGATGTTTTTATAAGAAGTATTAGATCTACACTTACACACACCTTCGTCTAATGGTTAAAGAACACAACGTTTCTGTGGTTGGTGATTTTCTGCCTCACGAAACGATGATTGTTCAATATTCTTTTAACACCTTTAAAGGTGTCCATTATGATGTCACTGTATTTTATATATGATATATATGGTATTAAAGTTTACTATATTCTTTTTTATTTTATATTTAAACCATACCATTATTCATTTCATGTTGTGTAAATGCGATAATTTCATATGAGGAAGTGTGGACTACCGCCCCCTCAAATAATATGACTCGTACATGTAATACATGGAATGTATAAATAATGAAATTAATGAAAATATGTGACCTATATAACATATATATTATACTGTAATTACAATATATATATATATATATATATATATCATTTATTTTCAATTCCATTAATATGACAAACAAAAAATGAAAGTAGCATTCATGCGTACGTACGACCTACCGTCTCCATGAACGGTGTTTTACATTTTTTATCTCCAAATGATATGGAATAGTATAAAATGAATATGTACTAGATATATATGATATTTTAATCATTAATACTATTCTGGAAATTATTTACATATAACTACATGGACAATCATTTTTCAAACAAGTTCATTTTTGACTCATGTACCAAACATCGGCAAAAACGTCTAATATGAACTAACATTATTAAACAATTATTATAACATTATAATATGTGATATGAACTGAATAATAATCTTTAAATTAGGTCCTTAGGCAATTATAAATTGACCAAAGTTTATTATTCCAGAATATAAAGAAATGAACAAGACAAGTCAGACTTGAGGTAAGGGATCCTACTCATGTCTTTCTTTTTAAGTACACTCTTTTATGTCATTCCTTTTAAAGATAATAATTCATGTTATTGGGATGTTATTTTATATTAATCTTACTGTAATTTTTATGTTAATATGATGAGGGACCCTATTCTCACTCATCAATCCATTTTGGAAGTTTTGTGTGGCGCCGTTAGGCTGCCGAATTTTCATAAGAGATCTAACCTCTCTCTTTATTTTTAAGTACTATCATTTATGTCACTTCTTTTAAGATCCTCTTTGTTATGTTGGGGGATGTTCCTTTATATTCCTCTTTCTGTAAACTTTGTGTTTATATGATGAGAGACCCTATTTTCTCTCATCAATCCATTTTGGACGTTTTAAGTGGCGCCGTTAGGCTGCCGAGTTTTCGTAAGGGATTTTTCATCTCACTTTTATTCCCGTGAGATTTATGCTACAATTTCCACAATTTTCTTTTAGTGGTGTATGTACTGCCCATTATTTTACTCATTGTGTAATATAATTTCATTTATGATTATTTACATCAATTTTTTATTGTCCTTCTTTCATGGGGTGTATGTTTCGAAAGATACCCAAGTCGGTAAGGGATCCATTCACCCTCCTCTTTTTAAAAGACTTATTTTTTTGGGTCTTTTAATTTACATATTTTTATGTTGGGATATGTTCTTATATATCCTTATTGATGTAAATTTTATGTCCAAGTGATGAGATACCCTTTTTATCTCTCATCAACTCTTTTTCTGAATTTTAATGTGACGCCGTTAGGCTGTCGAATTTTTGCATGGGAACTTCTTAACCCAATTTTGGTTCTTTGGGATAAACTTGTACTACATGAATATGTTGTTCTATGATTATGTGTGAATGTCCTCTGATTGTTTTACACTTAATACCCACTTATTTTTTGTTTATTCATTTGTCACACAAAATTATATAATTGATTTATTCTTAATACAAGGATACCATTTTTGTATTGGACTTCGTCTCAATCTCCTTTCATTGAGGCATATTTTGTTTTATACACAACTTTCTTGTATACGGTGTATAAAACCCGTTGACTTTTACATTTAACCAAAAGGAATCTTTTTATACGAAGTGTTTTACTAAATGAAAAACGGGAATGTTTTTGTCATACGTATGCGGCGACAATGACTTCTCCATTTCCATGACCATTATTTGAGTTTAGGCTTCCTCTACAAGCCATACCTTCTTTTTAAAAGAAAAATAAATACCATGTTTTACTTTTCTTTTATTTTGGTATTGAAAATGGTTTTTCATAATGTTTTTATATCAATGTGTTGAATTGATATCCTTTGATTGAAAAGTGGAAATGTTATGTTTCCTTTATGCATGTTTTATGTGATACAATTATGTTATGGTTTTTTGGAATTATTATGAAGACGGGTGGTTCCGTGATAAACTAAGGGCGGGTGAGCCCGATATAGCTCTCCAATGCATTGGGTAACGCGAAGGAGTGAAACGTTAAGGTTTCTTCGAAGAGATTTAGGGAATATACTATGATGGGTATTCCAAACGTAACCAAGAGTGTTACTCCCTACGCACGATTGTTATGAATGCCTCAAGTTACCTTTATGTCTTATAATTTCTATGATTTATTCATGATTTGATTAGGTATGTCAAAGTGCCATTTTTTGGGTAATGTATGATTTCATTCTTATGTATATATGAACTCATGTTTCCTTTCGATATTTTTATATCCCTTACTGAGCTTTTTATGCTCATCCCATGTTTTTCTGAAATGTTTTTCACAGGTCAAGGGAAAGGTACATGATATGATGAGATTGTCAAGGAAGTGTCAAGAAAGAATCAATGTTTTATTTTAAATATGTTTTCGGTGATGGGAAAAAATGAATACTATCTCTTATGTAACCACTTTGTTTAAATGTGGAATGTAATGAATGTTTTATGATATAATTCTCTAAAACTCTAAACCTGAAAATATCCCCAATGTGTAAGCTCATAATAACTCAAGATTAAGTATGTTTTAAGGCTGGGGCCTTATAGTTGGTATCAAAGGTCGGTTTAGACAACTTTGGGGATTATGAGTTTTTGTTAGACACATGATTAGTCCCTATATCTATTATTTCAGTTAGATCCTTATTTTATAACTTTTTTCAGGTCAAGTAATGTTGGTTACGAATGGAAGGAGAAGGATCTCAAACGACATTCCTATCTCTTCCTGATGAAATGCTTTCAATAATTATTGAAAAGTCATGTTTGGATGATTGTGAAACTTTTTCTAGCATACAACTCACTTGCAAGCAGTTGTTTGAGATATCAAACACCTCCACTATACCTCGTTTTCATCGTGGATCATTGGTTGTTTTTAGACAAATACTATTTCCACAATATTCTCATATTTTCAAGAACGGTAAATATTATCAAGTTATTTTCATATATTTTACCTTATAATAAGAAATTAAAGCATATTATGATTTTAAAAATGGTGCTGAGGAAGGAGTCCCTTGCGCAACCTATTTATATTTTCTTTTAAAATATAGTCTCTCAGCACATACATAGGTTATTTTAAAAGGACCAATAATAGAAAGTTTCAACTCAAATTCTGTCCGACTATTATATTGAAATCATGTTTTATCAGATGTTTTGGAATTATATGTCATACATGATTATTTTCCAAAATTGTTTTTCTGTGAACACCCATATAATCCATGTTGTACAAGGTGTATTTGGATTGAGGAAGAAAATGATTTTGAAGGATCTCTAAATCATTGTTTTAATTCATGGTACTTCTACCTACGTGAGCAAGATGACGATGCAACCGATTGGACGCCATGATCAAGGTATGATGTTATTCATTTTGGGAATCGTTTTATTTTATCTTATGGTTGTGAAATAAGACTTCAAGAATTAATATGTTGAGATCATAATGAATTTGGATGAAAATGAGAGGTATAATGAAACTATTGCGGATAAAACATGTTAGGGTTATTTTTGGAGTTTTATAAAAAAAACAACACGCAGACCGTGTGACAACCCGTCGCGTCGGACAACGCTGCGGAAATCGAACCCTCAACCAAAGTGCGACTGGTATTTATCTCCTACCACTAGAGTATATGAAGTCCCTGGATAGTTTGACTGATTCTTTTTAGTTAGATGATTTTATGAATTAATAGTAAGTTGATTCTAGGTTATCTTTGGAAATTTATTAACCTATCATTGAGGACATGTGATTAAGTTAATTACTTTTCAATACGAGACATTAAGAGCAACTGATGTTGTTTGGAGATAAATGTTACGATTTAACTTGGAAGACTATGTGACTAAATCCTTCTAATATTTTGGTTTCAATCTTAGTTTGGTTTACTTTGAAGAATTTTATGGACAAATTGTTTATTGAATGGTCCTCATTGAACATTGGGCTTTGTTGGAAAAATTTTGGAGATTAAGAATATATTATCTTTTTATAAAGGCTTATCCTTTTCTGGATTATCTGATCTTGTAATAACCTTTTTGGTTTTGGTTTTGGTTAAAGTCTAAAGGCATGGGAAGTATATAGTTCTCTTTTTTGGATTAGGTGATTCTCTAGAAGTTGGTTATAGTACTCTTAATGTGAACAAGTCTTCCTAAATACTCGTCTTTTAGAGAAAATATGAGTTTGTATAAGGAATCTAATAAAAGTTAAAAGTCAACATGATAAGTGATTATGTTTCCTTATGAATAAATTCCTCAATAAAAAGTAACTTACAAAAAAATGTTTTCTATTAACTTTTCCTACTCGGGAATCGAATACCGTTTTACCCATCACAAGTTTGTCATTTTCTTATGGTTAACTTTCTCCTAAACATGTTTTCTATCACTCTCCATCAGAACATGACCCTATGTATTCTCCTGTATGTCCATGTTTTCATACATAAAATCCTAGTATGGGTTAACTCAGGTGACCTCTTTACTTATCTTTTTTTATTTTAAAGTGATTGTTTCACCGACTCTTGTTCCGATGTGGGACTTTCAAGGATGTTTCCAAGCTCAATTTTAAAATTGCGAGGATGCAATTCCCCAAAGGGGGGAAGGATGTAACACCCCAGTTAATTATAGAATAATAAATTTTTATATCTATCCATATTTGTGAATAAAATATTAATATTACTTTAAAGGGGATACTATGCTCGATGGCATACCCAATACGCAACAACGAGTTTCTTGGTAATCTTAAGTTTCACTCTAATAATAAAATAATATTATTAAAATGGTAGTTAATGCCTAGCCGTTGTAATGGCGGGAATGAACAAATCTAACTAAAAAATGATTATATATGTTTTTCAAATATTTTTACTCTTTAAAATAAATGTTAGAGGATTAAAAATGCGAATGAATCCAATTTTAAGCGTAAGAATTCTAATATTTTTTAAAAGGTCGATTAACCGCCTTTTGATGGTGAACCTCTTTTAAATCCACTTTTTGACAATTTTATGTGTTATATATGACAAAATAAAATTCTTCTATAGAATTGTCACATCAAAATTTACCTTGTGTAAATTTTTGGTATTTTTCCGATAAAGTTCATTTTTTTAATGAATAGTGAAAAATGTTGTATTTTAACTCAAAACCTCTTTTTAATCTAATTTATTTATATGATTATATTATCTTTTGAATTGTTTTTAAACTAAAATTAGAATATATTTTTACCATGTAATCCAATAGTGGTCGTTGGAATTAATTTCACTTTGAAATTGGACTTAAACTAGTGTCAATCTTTTGATACTTATTATTTCATAAAAACACGCTATTTTCACTTACAGCGGGAATTAATTATTAAATAAATTAATGAAACTTATATGTTTTGAATTTTGTAAAAAAGACATCATTTTTTAATTCGGAATATCAAATATAGCTTAGGGTGATGTTTTGGTTTTTTCTGGAAAACTTCAATTTTTGATGATTAGTGAAACCACTATGTGGTACTTAAGAAACTGATTTTTCGTTTAAATGAAATTTTACCACCTCTGTGTTTTGAATTTCAAAAATCCGACATACATGGTTTTCATAAAGAAGTAAAATGTGGTTCAATGGGATTAAAATAAATTTTTGGTGAATAGTAACTTATTAAGTTTTTAATCGCGATTAGAGGTAATTAGTGTAGTTTAAGATAAGAATAATGTTTTAATAAAACGAAATGACCTAGAAACGTGTCCTACCCTCATTGGATGTGTCATGGACGACCAAGAAAATCCATGGGTCAACTTGGGGACCTCATGGGGCCACTTTGGTTTTGAAATGACATAAATAACATTTTATTTATTGTTAAAGTAAAAATTACACAAACATGAGATGTTTTACTAAAACAATTTTTACATGGGTTTATACAAGTCATATGTTTTACTATAAATATTCATTAGAAAGATAAAATTGTTTCCTACATCATGATAGTTTTTTTATAATTTTTAGACATTAAATATATTAAATTATTTCCGACATCGTGATGATGTAGTGATTACCTCATTAATAAAGAATTTAAATAAAATGAAACGATAATGTACAATCTATGACCTAAACATGTCCAAAACCTATTGGATGGGTATATTTAGAACCCTTATCACCTTAGACTCGAATTATATCAATGTGGGACCTTTTAAATTCGAAACACATTTTAAAATAAAGGAACATTTCTTTACTTTCCAAGAGTGCCCCTCCTCTCCTCTTATAAAAGGCCCCCACCTATACCGCCTTACCCACACTTCCAAAGCCTTTGGCTCGGCCAAACCCTGCCAATTTTGTATCTCCACATCCCTATATAACTCCTTCAAGCCTCACTTTCTGCAGAAGTCTTCCCAAGGAATCCTTTGAACTCAAACCAAAGGGAGTTACCCAATTTTAAGGTAATGTCTTCACTTGAGTCCTTTTGTTTAATTTTGCTTCTCCAACCCCCTAAACTCTTTTTAATAATTTATTTTGTAACAACTACAGTATCTTAAATATACTAGGATGTTGTTATAATAATGATTCTAGCTACACTTACACACACCTTCATCTAATTGTTAAAGAACAAACTATTTCTGTGGTTGGCGATTTTCTGCCTCACGAAACGATGATTGTTCAATATTCTTTTAACACATTTAAAGGTGGCCATTATGATGTCACTGCATTTTATATATGATATATATGGTATTTATTTTTACTATATGATTTTATATTTTATATTTAAACCATACCTTTATTCTTTTCATGTTGTGTAAATGCTATAATTTCATATGAGGAAGTGTGGACTACCGCCCCCTCAAGTGGCGTGACTCGTAAATGCAATACATGGAATGTATAAAGAATGAAATTAAGGAACATATGTGACCTATATAAAATATATATTATACTGTAATTATAATATATATAGATATCATTTATTTTTAATTCCATTAATATGACAAAGAAAAAATGAAAGTAGCGTTCATGCGTACATACGACCTACCTTCTCCATGAAGGGTGCTTTTAGTTTTTTATCTCCAAATGATATGGAATAGTATAAAATGAATATGTACTGGATATATATGATATTTTAATCATTAATACTATTTTGGAAGTTATTTACTTATAACTACATGGACAATCAATTTTCAAACAAGTTCATTTTTGACTCATGTAACAAACATCGGCAAAAACATCTAATATGAACTAACATTATTAAAAAATTATTATAACATTATAATATGTGATATGAACTGAATAATAATATTTAAATTAGGTCCTTAGGCAATTATAAATTGACCAAAGTTTATTATTCAGGAATATAATGAAACGAACAAGACAAGTCTGACTTGAGGTAAGGGATCCTACTCCACTCTTTCTTTTTAAGTACACTCTTTTATGTCATTCCTTTTAAAGCTAATATTTCTGGTTATTGGGATGTTATTTTATATTAATCATACTGTAATTTTTATGTTAATATTATGAGAGACCCTATTCTCTCTCATGAATCCATTTTGGATGTTTTGAGTGGCGCCGTTAGGCTGTCGAATTTTCTTAAGAGATCTAACCTCTCTCTTTCTTTTTAAGTACTCTCCTTTGTGTCTCTTCTTTTAAGCTCCTCTTTGTTATGTTGGGGGATGTTATTTTATATTCCTATATCTGTAAACTTTGTGTTAATATGATTAGAGACCCTATTTTCTCTCATCAATCCATTTTGGATGTTTTAAGTGGCGCCGTTAGGCTGCCGAGTTTTCGTAAGGGATTTTTTGTCTCACTTTTATTCCCGTGAGATTTATGCTAAATATGACACAATTTCCTTTTAGTGGTGTATGTAATGCCCATTATTTTACTCATTGTGTAATATAATTTCATTTATTAGTATTTACATCAATTTTTTATTGTCCTTCTTTCATGGGGTGTATGTTTCGAAAGATACCCAAGTCGGTAAGGGAACCATTCACCCACCTCTTTTTAAAAGACATATTTTGTTGGGTCTTTTAATTTACATATTTTTATGTTGGGATATGTTCTTATATATCTTTATTGATGTAAATTTTATTTCCAAGTGATTAGATACCCTTTTTATCTCTCATCAACTCTTTTTCGGAATTTTGAAGTGACGCCGTTAGGCTGTCGAATATTTGCATGAGAACTTCTTAACCCAATTTTGATTCTTTGGGATAAACTTGTACTACTTGAATATGGCGTTCTATGATTATGTGTGAATGTCCCTTGATTGTTTTACACTTAATACCCACATATATTTTGTGTATTCATTTGTCACGCATAATTATATAATTTATTTATCCTTAATCCAAGGATACCATCTTTGGATGGGACTTCGTCTCAATATCCTTTCATTGAGGCATATTTTGTTTTATACACAACTTTCTTTTATACGGTGTATAAACCCCTTTGAATTTTACGTTTAACGAAAAGGAATATTTTTATATGAAGCATTTTACTAAATGACAAAAGGGAATGTTTTTGTCGTACATATGCGGCGACAACGACTTCTCCGCCACCGTGACCATTATTTGTGTTTCAGCTTCCTCTACAAGTCATACCTTCTTTTTAAAAGAAAAATAAATACCATGTTTTACTTTTCTTTTATTTTGGTATTGAAAATGGTTTTTCATAATGTTTTTATATCAATGCGTTGTATTGATATCTTGTGATTGAAAAGTTGAAATGTTATGTTTCCTTAATGCATGTTTTATGTGATACGATTATGTTATAGTTCTTGGGCATTATTATGAAGACGGGTTGTTCCGTGATATACTAAGGGCAGGTGAGCCCAATATAGCTCTCCAATGAATTGGGTAACGTGAAGTAGTGAAACTTTATGGTTTCTCTGAAGAGATTTAGGGAATATACTGTGGTGGGTATTCCAAACGTAACCAAGAGGGTTACTCCCTACGTAAGAATGTTATGAATGCCTCAAGATACCTTTATGTCTTATGATTTCTATGATTTATTCATGATTTGATGAGGTATGTTAAAGTGCCAATGTTTTATGGGTAAAGTATGATTTCATTATTATGTATATATGAACTCATGTTTCTTTTCTATATTATTATATCCCTTACTGAGCTTTTTATGCTCATCCCAAGTTTTTTTGAAATGTTTTTCACAGGTCAAGGGAAAGGTACATGATATGATGATAGTGTCAAGGAAGTGTCAAGAAAGTATCCAGGTTTTTATTTTAAATGTGTTTCCATTGATGGTAAAAAATGAATACTATATTTTATGTAACCACATTGTTTAAATGTGGAATGTAATGCAAGTTTTATGATCTAATTATCTAAAACTCTAAACCTGAAAAGATCCTCAATGTGTAATCTTGAAATAACTCAAAATTAAGTAAGGTTTAAGGCTGGGGCTTATATTAATATCCACACTTGAGAAAATTATTCAAAAGGAGAGTCATATTCCACCTTACACATGTAAAAAATCGGAGGATTCTTTGAGATGTGAAGAGTGATCACCCATTCCCGACAGATGATATTTTATTTGTATAAATATAGCCAATCCATGCCCATGATAACATTGATCACTACTAGAGTATGTAAAAAAATATTTATTGGGATGTTCAGTCTACAAAAATTTTGTGTGGAAGAGTTATAAACATTGGATGAAATAATTTCACCATTTATTGTTCTCAATATTAACCTAAACTCCAAAATTTTATTTGGTTTATGAATAGTTCTGTTAAACATGAAATATATGAAAGAATGGGTTGGACCAAAATCAAATTGTACATTAACTATTCTTGAATGACTAAGTAGAGTACCTATAACCACATCATTTTTTGACTCCACTCTATAATAGTGATAGAATATTCCCTTCATTGTTTCCTTGGAGGATTATGTTGATTTCCTCTGAAAACCCTTGGCTTAGGGAAAATGTCCCTACAATTCAAATGATCATTATTGTTGTTAGACTGTACTATAGGATGAGCTTTGATATAGTCATTCATTTATTCTTCCATATTATTTTACGTTATCATATCCCTTCGGATTTTCTTTTTAAAATTATTATCTTTCCACATTTGAAGCAATTCATAGGTCCCTTTATATAGTTTCCAGGATGCTTCTCCCCACAATTTTAACACGTGGGATGTTCAATCTTCTTTCCATCAACGGATTTATTTTCCTTACCCCAAATATTTGACATCATCATACACTTCTTTTTTCACCATGACCTTGACACCAATATGAGCTTCCAATCTCTATTTCATCCTTGAGGGAACAATGGAAAATATCCTCATATTAGTCAATGTCTCGAATCCCCAAAGATTTTCATAGACAAGAAAAAAGTTTACTAAATAATAGATCCACATTGCATACGGTGTTCATGAAAAAGTTGGTGGTGTATCTTGAATTCCATGTGAAGTTTTCTTGATATGCCATGATGGACACATCTTCCTTATACATGAGTTCAAGGAACTCTCTTTCAATCATGAGGAAGAGGGTTCATGGAAAATATTTATTGAAAATCGTTTTCATGAATTACTTTTAATCCATGGAATCAATTTCCTCTTGGGACATAATATTCTTGATCAGTGTCCAACTTTGATCATCGTAACCATCAAAATGATAGACCATGAGTATAATTATCTCTTCTTAGAGCATTAGGGGTTAGAGAATGTATTTTCAATGGTGTTATTCCACTGTTCCATGAAGAGAGGATCGAAATATCTAATAAACATGGGAGGCCTTTTTCACATAAAGGATTCAATGGAAACATGATCATTCCTTGGAGTAGGAGTGTGTTCCACATGACTAAAGTTATTATTTATAACTTGATCCGTCTAGGAAAGTATATCTTCAATGTTTTGGGGAACCATTATAATCAAATTTGGTATATCATTCGTACAATCTTCACATTACCAATCGCATTGATTGTTATCACATGTTCTTACGGCTCCGTCCGATAACTATGAAAAAGAATGTAGATTTATCGGGCTTGAATACTTACATATTAAGCATAAAAATGAATCTTTGAACATAAAAGGATAAATTTTTAAAGAAGATGTATATACTAACTTGTGATTCCATATGAATAAATATACGTTATCATTGATCTATTTCATAAAATTTATTCTTGTGGTACATCTTTTTTATTCTTTTAATAATGGTTTGTACCATGCTAATGAATTTACCAAAGCATATCCCTTAGGAGTGTAAAACCAGGGGTGTAGCATGGCACATTGTCATGCAGTAGTTCCAATTTGAGTTTAGGGAAAAGTTGTGTTTTGGAGTATTACACCCAGATACATCTGTTCCAATGCCACATCCACTTCTTAGTATCTTGAAAGGTTTGGGTTTTCTTGATAAACCACTTACTCTATAATTACCAAATTTTAAGTGTTTATCTTATATTTAGTATCATATGGAAGGTTGCTAATAATATTATCTATTACTATTCTCCAAAAATATATAGACCATGCCTCTGACACCAATTATAGAGACCTTATCCTCTTAATCCTATCAACAAATGATTTTAATATTAACAATACATCATAATACAATCTAAAGATTATGAATTCTAGTATCTTGTAAGACTAGATACATAAAGCTGACAACATGGGACTAAATAAAACATTTATTTATTTAATATTTATAAATATTTCATAACATGCATAGATATCGTATATCTTAATAGGATAGATAAGGGAAAACATGAACCAAATAATGATCTAAAATGTCAATAAGGGAATAAGCATAATAAGAAAGAATTGGCACATGGGTTAAAGGAATGGAATAATGATATAAAAAGGCATGGAACATATGAAATAATAACATATAAACATGGGATAAAATAAGAATGGAGTCATAATATTGTGGATGAAATATAAAACATGAATTTTTAATGATTCAAGGTTCGTCACTCATAGAGGATCAGATGTTAAGGTTACTAGTAAGACTGTTTCACCAGGTAGCACGAGTCAAGGCTAACCATCAAGACCATTGCACATAACTTCTCATGAGACTCAACCTTACCTAATTAATTAGAGTTATATCTAGTAGAACCCAAAATAAAATGTTCATGAACATTCCTTCCACTTACAGAATCATACATAATCAATCATACATAAACATAAGGGTACCAATGGAACTAAATAGGTATCATAAACATGACATAGAGCATAATAAATGGCTGTATCATACAAGATTTGATGAAATAAATGAATTAAAACATTCCTGGATATTAATAAGGTAAAATAGGCATGCATCATGGTATTTTATATCAAACATAAGTGTTTTTATGTTTTAATAGTATTTAGGAAATGTTATCATTAAATAATTTTAGTGCAGTTTTAAGGAAAATACTATAGAGAATTTTAAAAATAAAAGGACATAATATTATATATAAAAATAGAAGTGAAAGAAGAAGGTTTTCATAATAAAAATTCTGATTTTATAGAAACAATGTTATATTAAAATATATTATCGAGTTCACATGAAATTGGGTAAGAATTCAGCAGGTTACCTTAGAAGATGATTGTTTATTGTTATAAATTGAAGAGAGAATCTTTTAAAAAAATGTATATCCATGAAATATAATGATGAAGGGATCATGATAAATGAGATTGGAGAATATAAATTGTATTTAGGATACGTGAATAAATGGAATAGACAACTTTATTTGGCTATAATGAAACATAGAACAACCCGAAGGAATAAAGGAGGTTTAGGGTAGAATCCCTTACCTTAAGTCCAAACCTATCCTTTAAACTATCTTAATGTGTTGGATATCCAAATAAAATTAACAAATTATTATTTATAAAACCATGTATTCAAGTAATTGATTTATTAAATACTTATTAAGTTCATTCGTGACCATTTTGATGGGTGTAGATGTTAAATATCATTGTTTGAGAGTGTTCATTTCCTTGGTTTTCAGGATTGGTTTATTTATATACATGTGAGGATAAACCTGTAAGATGAGAATTGTAATATAGAATTGAATTTGTATGTTATTAGTGAACATACATAATATTACATGGTCATAAAATTCATTTCGTTATTCTGAGTGAAGATTAATCATTATATAAAACATTAATGATAACCCTTTTGGTTCAATGGTGGTTGTTGATCATATTGAACACATAATGTTCTATAAATTAATATCATATGTACTAAATATTAAATATTATTAAATGAGACATAAAAAAATATTATTGTTTGTTTCAAAAATAAAAATGGTATCTTGAATATAATTTAAGAGAGTAATAAAAATTGAAAACTTGCAGCCCTTGAATGTTATAAATTAACACATTTCACACGATGTTTTCATATTATTTATAAATGGAGGGGAATGAAGAGATTAAAATGAATGACTCCATTATCATTACAACATTGTAATACAATTATGTTACTAGAGTTATTATAACATTTGTTTGCAATGAGTAGAGGAATGAAAATGAAACAAAGGAACCTAAAAGAAAATAAATGAAATAAAAAAGAGTAGTTTTACTCTTGAATATAACATCATTGAGAACCTCTTCAGGGGATAGTATTTGGTCTTTTTATGGAAAAAAGGTATGATGGACGTGGAAGAGTTTTTTAGGGAGATATGTTTTTTTATAATTTAGGAAGGACACAAGTCTTGAGAGGATTGAAGAGAAGAGGTAAATAGGGGTAGTATTTATAGCGGAGGAGAGGAGGGGTTTCCCATTTCTTAATCATTATTTTATTATATTATTATCAAGTCTATGAATAGACTCCACTGATGTGACCATAAATTGTAATAAATTCATGTCGGTTCAAACCAATGTCCATTTACCTCATCCATGACTCAAGAATGATGAAAAAAAATCATTTATTTGGCATTTATCGTAATTTTTTGTACTGTACCATTCATAAAAAATTTGATTATATTAGAAATATCCCAACAATTAATCCTAACCATTTTCTAATGATTATAATAAAAAAATGATCTCCATTTTATGAATGTAATTTACCATGTATAGGAAATTTAATTATTAAATAAAATCACCATTTATATGGAGAATACTTATTATAAATTTATAAATCATTATATAATAATTAGAAAAATCAAATAAGGTCTCCTAAAATTATCCTATAATCATACGAAAAAAATTATGAATCGATTTTATGAATAAAAATTTACTTTCTTAATTATTAATTTAATCATAAATGTTCAATTAAATATTTATGTCTTATCAAAAATACCAACACTATCATAGTGTCAATTATAAGATGGATAAGTTTCCTTTTATACTTTCATAGGTAAGGTTAATATTTTATAAGATGATTTATAATTATAATGGTTATATTTCAATTCATAAGGTTAAAAAGACTATTAATAAGGGGTGGTTACTATTCATCAAAAAATATGTTTATCTTGTTAATCTTCAAAAATCATACTATTTGAAACCGTGTATGTCAGATTTCAAAATTCTAATCAATGAATTGAAAATATTATGTTTGAAGGTCACAATGTACTTAGTAGTTCACTATGTTGTGATTTTATGTTATTATATGACATAATTATGAGAAGGTAATTCCCATTGATCAAAATTTGTGTCATTACACGAGCACTCTAAAGATAATTATAGTGATGGTATATGGATGCATGCCAAGACCTGGAGGAGAGGTCGGAGCCCCCGTGGTACGGGTGGATGAATCCCTTTTCATATTATGAGTACCTAATCAAAAATGGGTTGATGTATTTTAATATGTCGGTGTAGTTTTAGTTCCTCTGACTTTTGTCTTTTTCATTTTATTTCAACAAAGTGGCATTCGAGCCTCATACTTTAAAAAATTATAATTTATGAGAGTTAACGTGGAAAATTAATTGGTGATTTAATGGAAGGGAATGAGACAATTTAATTAATTGAGGAACCAATTAATTTAAATACTGGTGACCAATAAATTTGTTAATTAGTTGAAATGATTGATTTACAATAAATAATTGTGGAATTAATTTGTCTAAATGATTTGTATTAATTAATTAAATAATTAATTAACAGATATAAAATTATGATTTTTGAGTTGGATTAATTAATTAGATAATTAATTATTGGAGGATTTTTTAAAAAACAATTGATTGAGTTAAATTATTTAAATGGAAAATTAATTATTAGGGATTCATTTGACAATGCAGTTGAATGAGATAGATTAATTAATTGGAGAATTAATTAATGGGGATTATTGTGATGGTACAATTGAATTAGTGATATTAATTAATTAGAGAATTAATTAATGGAGATTGTTATCATGGTGAAATTGAATGAGTTATATAATTTATTACTAAACTAATTTATGTAGAATATTTCATTGATGCAATTGAATGATTTAGATTAATTAATTTGTGAATTAATTAATATGGATTGTTGTGATGATGAAATTGAATGAGTTAGATTAATTAATTTTGAAAATAGTTAGTGGGGATTTTTGGGATGATAAAAATGAACGAGTAAGATTAATTAAATACAGAATTACTTTATAGGAATTGTTGTGATGGAATAATTACATGAGTTAGATTAATT
Source organism: Viscum album (assembly GCA_963277665.1). Classification (NCBI taxonomy): domain Eukaryota; kingdom Viridiplantae; phylum Streptophyta; class Magnoliopsida; order Santalales; family Viscaceae; genus Viscum; species Viscum album. The sequence goes on along the minus strand of OY728150.1, from coordinate 406,806,326 downwards.
AATTGGAAAATTAATTAACATATATTTTTTAGTTGATGTAATCGAATGATTTAGAGTAATTAATTGATGAATTAATTAATGGGAATTATTGAAATGGTGGAATTGAATGAATTCAATTAATTAGTCGGTGAATTAATTAATTTGGGTTGTTAGGATTTTGTATTGATAGAATCTGATAATTAATTAATTAATTAATTAAGAAATTTTAGGAATTGAAAATTGATACAATTAATTTTGGAATTTATTATAATCTATATATATTTTAAATGACACAATTAATTGAGTAATTAGTTATGGGATTTTTAGTTTGTGGATCTTGATTAACTAATTTGATTATTTAAGTAATATTATTGACATACATAATTAATTAGGGAATTAATTAAAGGTATTAATGTGATAAACTAATTTTTGAATTACTAATGTCATTAGAGGGTAATTAATTATTTAGTTTTTTATAAAATCATTGAATTATAACATATTAATAATTAATTTATGAATTAATCATTGGATGCCGAGTTGTGAAATGATTAATTAATTTTTAATTAATTAATTGAATTTATATGGTTAATTAATTATTAAATTAATTATCTTAGGGGTTGTGATCAAATAATTGTTGAAATAATTAATGGGATAGACATGGTAAATTAATTTTTGAAATAATCAAAGGATTAGAAATGAATTTTTAATTTTCGAAATTAATTAATGAAATTAATCTAATTAATTAATAATAAAATTAATTAATGAAAATGGTTTGTGCTTAATTTTTTGGTGATTTAATTAATATAATGGATTTAATTAATTAATTATTGAATTAATTAATGAATTTTAAGTGACCAATTTGTTGATGAGTGAGTTGTAGGGATTATCATGATTAATTAATTATATAAATTAATTAATGAAATTTATGTCATTAATTAATTATTGGATTAATTATTGGAAATGGGTTAGGATTAATTATATAGTCAACAAATTAATAGATTGTATGTACTTTGTTAATGTTAAAATTAGTTAATGGATTTGAACAAACCAATTAGTCGATGAATTAATTGAAATGGTCATTATGATTAATTAATTATGGAAATTACTTAATGAAATTTATGAGAATAATTAATCATTTAGTTAACTAATATTTTTTTTTGTATTTTAATAATTGGTGAATTAATTTATTTGAATTGAGGTAGTTAAATAATTATATAATTAATTGATGGATATGGAATGAAACATTAACTATTTAATTAATTGATGGGTTTGATATGAATAATTAATTGTGAATTAATTAGTGGAATGTTTGGTAAAATGGGAAATGGTTTTGATTATGTTTCCAGGGAGTTGCACATGGGATAATCTGGGTGTGATAAAGGGATTAACTAGGATGAAAAATATTTCCTCTTTTATTGTCTTCTAAAGGACCGTGTGAGACTTCAACGAAGAAAAGTGTGTGAGATTCAATTTTTCCTGATGGACCATGTGAGCCTTTGAGTAAGAAGACTGTGTGAGCTTCTATTTTTATTAAATTACCGTGTGAACCTTTAAGTGGAAATACCATGAGAGATTTCCCATTCTACCGATGAATAAGTTATACTTCACATTATATTACAAACTATATACCCATTATCATAGAGCCCATAGTGCACATTACACATTCCTAGATTATTTAAATGTTTATGTATTTGATAAATTATAATTAATTTTTATAATGGATAGTAAAATGAACATTCAGATTTGGGATTTTTCTTGTGGATAGATACGACTCCGGTGCAGGCTGAATAATGTATTGTGGTTTTTTTATCCACAAGAACCCAAGGAAATATTTTGTTAAATAAAGATAAAATAATTAAATGTAAACTATTTATTTAATTGCTTGTATATTATTCTTTATACCACTATATACACCATTATTAACAATATTTCTCTTAGACATTGTTGGTGGTGGCCAACTGAGTTTTACTCACACCCTACTCATGATGTCTAATTAGTACCAAAATAGAATTTCGGTTTTATATACATTTTAATAGAAAAGTTCCCAAGTTAGAGGGTGGAGTTTGGATAGATAATTGATGATGGGACCATATGTGGTTGAGGACCCTTTGGGGAGTTTTAGTGTCTTTACATTTGTATTTTCATTTTTTCACTTGAAATGTACAAAACCAGACATGCTTTGGACTTTAGTTTGATATTGTATTTCCTGTTTTGATTATAATTAGATGATGGTATTTATTTTGGTCATATATAATATTCTACTATAGTGTATTTTATTTCCACAAGTGTATTACATTTATAAAATAAATTAAAAGGTATAGTCACCCCATGATTGACATTATATCCTTACTTCTAGTTGGTAACCTAAGGCATATGGGGTGGTGCACCTAAATTCAAGTGGCCATCCCTCTCGGGGAACTGATAATTAGAACCTAGGTCGGGATGTTACAAAGTGTTATTGGAAGGGTTTTATTTTATTATTTTATAATTCCTATAATTTTGGAATTTTATATAGTAGACTAGTGTAGATGCCTAAAAGTGATCAAGTGATGAAGAAGGTTTCAAAACGACAAAGGGAAATCATATTCGGACATGGGGACCCCATCCATGGGGCATGGAGGGGTCGCACGAATAAAATTCATTGGTGCAGGGAAAATGTGGCCTGGGGAGTCGTGTTGCTAAAAAAATGAAACAGTCACAAGAGAAAAATCATTACAACATTTTTGAAACCTTCATCAATGACATCAAATATAAATAATCCAAACACATTCCAATGATAAAATAAAAAACTACCCCAACCCAACCCGATGTCCACGTGTAGTTTGCAGCCCACACAACTCACCTAGAAGTGACGTCAAATAATCAATTACAATATCCCATAGTGACTTGAATTATACTAAGAGAGGTGTGGGCGAAGCACCATACACATGACCAAAACTCCGAGTCCCAACATTCCTAGATTTTGTCTATCCCGACTCATCAAAAAATAATATATATCCTCAAAACAATAACCTCCCATGCTACCATTTTTTCCCAAACCGAACCGGGGTGCCATCAAACCCAAAAGAAAAACCCATCTTGTGATAAGGACCCAAGGGTGTTCCATATCCCCACAAGCTGGAACAAGTGATCGGGTATCATATATTTTTGTTCAGGAAATATTTACCTATGTATGAATACATAAAACATGAAAAACAATCAAAAAACTGAATATGAAAATTCATTCCAAACAAGACATAAACAAAATCTAGAACTGAAAACATAGGTTAAAACATATAACATGATTTCCAAAAACAAATAAATGTATCAGAAAATTATCCCCAAGTAATTTAGATTACAAGGTTCATCACCCACATGCCTCCTCCACAACGCTGCACCATAGAAAGGAAATAACAACCCAAACTGCCATCACCCAAGGCCTTGCCTTTACCTGTGTAAAACATGATCAAGTCTACATACACCCATGGGGTGAATATAGGGCATGATCCTAATCATAATAGGATACCACCAGGATATTCCATAGAGTAAGCAATAAAAGATAAAAATCATGCCAGTTTTGATAAATAAGAATTCATGGAAATACTTTTTAATGAATGAAACATTTAAATGTAAATAGTTTTTAAGGAGAATATTCCATGAGTGAGAAAATTTAAGAAAAATATTTAATATACATTATTTTCCATCCAAAACCAATATATTCCAAATATAATGACAAAATTTTCAATGAGCACGAGTTTCAGGAACACCCCTAGGGATTAGTTATTTTTAGGCCCCATGTACCTCATACCTTGGTGTAATGTAACCATTGAAAAATTAATCCTCATGCATGATCCATTAGTAGAGAACAAAATCATAAACATCTGGTCTAAAATAATCATCAATATTGTTTTTTAGTGTTTCCTTTATCCATTTTCCTTAGTGAAATGGGGATAAAACCCATCTGGATCAATAGTGTACTAGTATATATCTGCCCGCCTAGATACCCAGACTCCCACTTTGAGCTCAAACCATTATCTCATGATAAAAAAATAAATTATCACATAAACACATAATTCCCAGTCATAAAAAAACAGAAAACACTAGATAAACATTCTTTTCACCACATACACCATTCAATAAAACATTTTTAATTTCAATAAAATAACATCACAAAATATAATAACATCTTTCACACAAAATCCCTTAAAAACCACACTTTGAATAGAAAGTTCATTCCCATATTCACCAAAAGAGTATTTTTATCACCTAAAACATTTCTTTAAACTCTATATAAGAGTTTTGAAACAATCCCATTTTCAGTAACATTAAATAGACACGTAAAACATCCAATTTAATAAAAAATTTGTACCTAAAAACAATTTTCCTAACAAACGTCACCAAAACCAGATTTCACATTAAGGATAATGAAAGAGAAGTGTAATAAATATATAAATTCTGGAAATATAAATCAGATATAATTTATTACCCATGGAATCACCTACCACAAGTATCAGAACACTAGAATATTTGTGCAAAAATTCAACTACACCAACAATATACCACAAGGGACTTAGATCAAGCCTAAAACAAAAAGAATAGACCAAGAAATCTCAAGTCAAACACTAGGGTTGAAACCCTCCCTTATGAACAATAGTAAATTCAATAATAAGGGATGAAACTCCATGAAAAAGAAAATAAATAAGGAGAGAACTCACTTAAATGAAATTGTTCGATGTTTCTCAACCAAATCCCCCTTCAAAGTAGAGTTCCATGGAGGTTTTGAGGTTCCTGAGGAGCTTCCATGGCTTTGTGGGTTGAATGAGATAAGAAAGGGGCGTGTTTGAAAAAATATAGAGAGGGAAAATTGGAATTTATGTAAAATTTTAAAGAACAAGACAAGGGTGCATGTGTTTCCAGCACGGTTTATCAAACCATGCTCTCAAACTATACGTTCACTTAGGTCTACACAAAAAGCCTCTGAAATTATTTAAATTCATGGGGGAACTAGGGGAAACAGGGCGGTGTTATGAAAATAATATAAGAAATAAACAATCTAAAATGAAGGAAATGGGGGTGACAAATTCCCACTCATTTTTCTCTACTTTATTGATAGAAATTTGGGTACTATAAATCATCTACGTGGGTCTATGACTCAATTTCATAATTGAATATTTATTTTTAGGAAATGTAATTGTTTTTCAAGATTTATTTTTAAATAGATTTGATAAAATTTATCTTTAAATTGGATTTCTAAAATTCATTAGCATTGATATTTAAATGAAATTGGACAAAGGAATAATAAATATATCATTAAATGATCAAAATCATTTTAAATAAATGAGAAAATGATATTTCATAAAAGATGATGGATGTGATAAAGAAATTTTATATGAGATGAATTTTTTTAATGTTGTAATTAAAACCATCATAAATTAAGGTTTCATTTATAATGAATTTAAATATATCAATTTACTAAATGATGTCATATTTTATCACTCCTTATACATGTTATTCGGTGTATAAAGGAAATATCATTTTCCATTAGGGTTGATAACTTTGGTCTTCTAGTTTAAATTGTTCAGATTATCGTTATAATTTTACTTTTGATATGGTAAGTTACAATGGGTCAAATGGATATTATTATTTTGGACAATAAATATGTTTTCTTTAAGGTTGGTTGTTTTTCTACCTCTCAGTCTGTATCTTATTATGTTATTTTATTTATTTATACCTCTTTTATTAAATGATTCTTAATTTTTTCAAATTATTGGATTTATCTGTATCTTCCGAACATAATTTTAGTGATTTTTTTATTATCAAACATCATATTGTATATTTATGGTGAAATATTTCTATATGATTTTTCTATGTCACCCTACTACTAGTTCCTACCTAGGGATGATTGGTAATATTCTTCGGGTATGTCTCGGATCTCAAAATCCCAGATTCCCAGGGTGACCTAGCATGGTTAATTAAAAAATTGTATAAAAGAACACCCTCTTTATATTTTTGTATTTTTAGTTTTTCAAGATACTATTATTATCAATGGGATTCATCTATATGGCGAGGGAAATTGAATGTTTATATATTCTTTTCCCAGAACATTGATTTTCCATGGGGTTATGGGGTTTGAGAATTTATTTTGAGTTAAATTCTAAATAATATTCTCGTAATCTAAAATTTCATTATTTTATCATTGTCCCAGATGATTCTTCTAATGATTTTTAGTGTGATTTGTAGTTTCTAATGTGAAACTTTAAAAGTAACCATGTTTTCAAAGCTAGCTTTCATGGTATCTTATATCATATTTATCCCATGTGGATGTATTTAAATCCATTATTTAGTATGTATCAGGATCGGTGTATGGTTTTAGGACCATTCTTCAAAACCAGGCACAATTATTTTTATCCTTTATATTTTTTCCCACCCCTTAATTTAAAATTTATCTCAATTGATTCACTATTTCTGTGATGATAATTAATGGATATTTTGATGATGTATAATTGAATTATATTTGTATTTTTTAGTTGGATTGTTTGTTTTATCCCTTGTGTAATATTTTTTATGATTTTAGAAAATGATTGTTGTGGTGGAAAATGGGATATTATAAGATGTTTATATTTGATGAAACATTTGATATTGTATTAGTGGGATGTTTAATTTTAGTTTTTAATATGAGTTTTTTTATTTCTATGTTAGGTTATAAAATTGTGTTGGGTAAAATGATATATAATTACTATGAATTTTTTATGTTTCATTTTCCTTAAAATGACGTTATGTGGTTTTTTTTGGAGAAAGGGTGTTTTAACTAAAAAATAGTAATCCTGAAATCCCAAATTTTAAAATGGAATGTTTTGAATTATTTTATTTAAATTTTATTAACACAAATAAATAGAAAAATAATAATTTTTAATATTTATTAATTATAATATGGTTTGTTTCCTAAGATAAATTTTGGATATTTCTTAACATGAGTGTTTTTTTGGAAGAGTTTTTAATTATTACAAAAATTATTTGGATGATTTCATTTTTAAATTGAATCCTAAGAGGATTACAAATGGTATAGAATATTCTAAAAGGTTTTTTCCAAACTAATTTGTGTTTTAGAAAGAAAAATTTTATAATTCTATTTATATTATTTTATATAGGCATCTTTTAATATTTCATAGAAAACTTTGGATAGATTAAACTCATGTTTTGTGTTCATTTTTATATGCCTCCATGAAATTTTATTAATGGAAGATAAGGTGTTTGTTCTAATTTATTTGTTAATTCATCATATTTTGTGGATCTTCCCAAAAACCAAGAATAGTGGGGGATCTTGAAAATAATTTTTAACCATATTTCATGTGGAGTAGAATACTTCTTCTCTTTGGGGTGGATTATATATAAAGATTTGGGATTTCTTTGATTATTATTTTTTGAATGGGGATTAGGTAGTAAGGTATTTTGGGTGTTTTCTTAGGATCTCATGATTATTTCATGCGTGGTAGACGATTATATCAAGAGTTTTTTTGTCTATCAAGAATTTCCTGTCATTAGACATTCTAATGACATTGAATTTTGGATCCGTGTGTATGCCTCTTCACATTTTTTTATGGTGTATATTTTTTCATATTGATGCATGACTAACTATTTGTGTGTTTCCTTCTCTCTAGAGGCTCTAGGTACTTTATTTTCATGAGAAATGTTTGAGTTTAGTTTCCAAATGGTTTGTGCATGTTTTATATTGGGGATGTTTTTTGGGAACACTGTGGGATAGTTTTCTATGAATTGAATACATAGTTTTCCCATCATGTATAGTAACCCATGTCAAAAGTAGTTTCCATTATTTATTGTGTAATTCATGTTACATTTCATCATAACTTATTTTATTGATATATATTTTTACCTTTGTAATGGTTTGCATTTTTGGGATTACATGCTTCCTTTTTTATTGTGTTTACATTAGAAGTAAAAATACGTTATTTACAAATTTTTCCAATATTATAGATTTGATTTTTTCATGGAAATTCGTGGAGATGTATTCTGATGGGTTGATTCTTGGATGGATAATATTTTTCACAATTTGAGATTAATTCTAAATAGATAGTTGACAAACTCGTAGTATATTGTTTTTGGTATTTTATTTGTGATAATAGTTAATTTTTATTTTAGAGATGTTAATGTTGTTTATGAATTTACCCTGTCAGTTTAGAGATGTATTTCGTTCATTAATAATTTACCATTTAGAATCCTATGATTCTTTAAATTATCCCAAACCAACCTCTAACCATGGGGCGTTGTTGATGGAATTATTTCTTATTATTACATTTTTCATGGATTTTTTTATATGTATGAAGTGAAATAATTGGGTGATACTAACATGTATTCTCACAAAAAATATGTTAATGTTAATTATATTTTAAAAAAATTGTGTGTATTTTATAATTTCTATGTTTTGGGCCAATTTTTGATTTTTTTTACTTTTTTATATATTTTTGGTCTATTAATGGTTTTGGTAAAGTCAATTATAGTTTATTAGAAACTTTGTGGATAAACATAAAATATGGATCCTGATGTGTGTGATATGAAACATAGAGTGTTGTATGAACTGAATTATGACACTAACATGGTGTCATGTGACCCTTACTTCTAGGACATTTTGGAATATGCATGGATTTTCCAACATGGGATGTAAATGGTTTGTATATATCAGAATATATGTCATGAAGTTTCATCCTTCTGTGATATTTTATTATATCATTTTTGGGGAATGGTTTGTAACACAATAACCCATACTATAATGATTTTTTTGGGTCATAAAGTACATATTTCACAATAGGTGCATAGTTCACCAAACCATGATGCCAAAATGTTTGAACTGTCCATGGGTTTAAATTTGGGTTCTCACATTTTTTACCATTACCTATCTTTGGACTATTTACCTTATTTTATATTCCATTTTCAAATTTATACCTAGGAATTTTTAGGGAGTAACACACCCTCTCCTTTGAGGATTTCATTAACTTAAATCCATATTTTTAAAATTTTATAATTTTAGTTCACATTCTTTCCTCACTTTTTTTGTGTATTACGTCCCATATTCCATTCCTCTCAGGTTCATTTTATACCAATGAACCGTAGGTATTCTTGGTATAGAATATATATTTTTAATGGGATAATCATACTGGTTATATTTAGGCCATGAAGAGGTTTCTTGATTCTTTTTAGGTAATTATCTATCATAGATGACCACTTTTGGCTTGATTTCCATTAAACCTACATAGGTTCCCTTTTTTATTTCCATAAATCATAATGGAATTTAATTCATAATGTTTATAATTTATTTATTTATCTAACTATGAAAATGTATGATGGTTAAAAATAATATCATGGTGTTATGAATGAGTTTTCCAATTTGCATAAGGATTTTAAATATCATTTCATGTCGTAGTGAAAATTACTTTTATAAGGAACTTTTTTAATTGGTTTTTTTAAGAAAATATTGTTTTGAAGTGTTTTAACATATTTTTATCATGGAATAAATCCCAAGGAAGTTTTTTCAACCATTGGGAATTTCAATTGATAAGGGGATTTTTGTTTAGGATGGGTTTTTAAATAAAATTGGGGATTTATTTTAGTGAATGCATTAAAAGTGTATTTTAGTTGATAAATTTAAAATAATCAATTGAAATTAAATTTTAAATTAAGAAATAAATACATGGAAATATGAGTCCATTAAATTGATTTATTTTTTTGTTCATTAAGATAATTCAAAAATTATTGTATGTGTGTGTAGGAGATTGGTCATCTTGAGGCCTTTGTTGATTGTAATGTATATAAAATGTGTCCTCAGGAGAATGTTATACATTTATTTTAAAATTTATTCTATGTGAAAGGGGATTCTTATGAGATAATTCTATGAAAGGTAAGGTTTATGGATTTTTCGTTTATTTGTACATTTTATTTCTCACTTCCTTTTGATTTCCATTCTTGACAATCTATGGAATCTTAGTTTCATATGAGAGATTGTTACAACATAATCCCAGTAAGATAGAAAAGAAAAACAAGTATATATATTGTATATAGTGTAGTGCCATAGATGAGTCTAGTTTAGAGAAGTAGATTGGTTATAGGGATAGGGATTGATTTATTGGCCTACAAGTTGATTTAAATTGAGTACGTCTAGGGTAAACCCATGACATTTTTAATAATTCCCTAGGATTACATGATTTTTTTCATATGGAACTCCCTCTCATTAGTGTTTTGTAAATTTATTTACATTGGATGAGTGTTTTTCAGCTAATTTTATTTTTGACATGATTCCTTTGTTTTTTTATGATTATGTAACTGCCTTGTTTTATTAAATGTCTTTTAAATGAAATTTGGAGATGTAAATTTATTTATAAGCCTTTTCAAGTTCATTTAAATGTATGTTAAGATAAAAATAAAATTAAGGACTCATAAATGTTCTTTGGATTTTTTGTTTTTATATAATATAATATAGAATTTGGAAATTTTATAAAAGATGACGGGTGTGATATTAATCATGAATTTGATTTGGATAACATATTTTTATATTATTTAAGGTATAGAAAAATAAAATTTATTTTTTAAGTAATTTCTCATACATTATGGTTATTAACTATGGGGAATGATTTCAAGCACACCCAATATACAATATTTAATGTATGAAACTCTTATTGTATCCTATTAGGATCATTGTATTTCATATTTTGTATCTAGCTATTCAAATCATTTATATCAGTTTTATGGGCATAAAAAGTGCGATCATGGGTCACATAGGGATGAACATATTTGGTTTTGTTTTCTATTGGTTTGTATGTATGTTGGTATCTCAGGATAGATCCGGTTTAGTTTATTTATTAATACCTCAGTTATGTGATTCTAAATAGTTTTATATAGTTCATTTATTGTTGCCTCTTTATCTCTCATTAAATAATATATCTATATTTGTATTATTATTAATCTTTTTATTGTTTGTATAGAATTAAATCCTTCCCATTAATTATGATTTGATACCAATGAATTACTTTATATCCCTATGAAATTGATAATGCGCATCGATGTTGTTTGGAGCCGACTCATGCATAAAGATCCAAGGGGTGACCTAGGTTCTTTTATGACATCTTCTGTTACCCCTAACATTCTAAAACATTCAAAACATTATCCATGTATCCAAATTGTGGAAGTATGTAGTCGACATGTTTTATGTAATTTAGTATAATGTTTTGAATATACAATCTAACAAATACTATTTGGGTCATCCCCTATTTAGTATTGATTATAGTTATAAATTATTTTGAAGAAATGTTATCCCACCATTTTGGGTCATAATGAAACATGTAAGGCTACAAGATGAAACTTTTGATTAGGAATATTTTATAATGTGCCAATTTCAAAAGCTATTCCCTCATGAAATTAACTAAATATTCCCTAGGATAAGAAGCCCATTGGTATGATGGTTTTAAAGACCCTATCTTATTTAGCTATGAAATTATATATATATATTTTTATATCCATTAAAATTTTTGTGTTTTTAACAGTAGATGAAGGATTGGAGGAGTTTGGGATGTGAATTGAATTGGGGGGTAAGATGGATTTCGAGGCATCAGGTACTTGGTTGACAACCACTGAGTACCTAGTTGATATCTAGTGTTTTTCGGGCCTGTTTTGGAGCCACTAGGTATCCAGTGGCATAGTAACATGTACACATTGTCTATAAAATTTGATCATTTTAGTGTTGTAGGTACATATTTATATTCATTCCATAAATGGTAATATTATATCAGAATAAATTTTCAACTACTTTCATTTATCCATTTTAGAACATCTATTGGATGTTTATTTCTCTCGTCCACTTTTCCAAGAAAATACGCCATTTAGCATGGATTTCATTGCCTCTTTTGATAACGAGGGATCATAATTATTGAGGTATTGTCCGGGTATTCCCCAATATTCCTAATCATGTAGTTTCTATAAAGGAGTGGACATAAATAATCAATAAGAAAATTTATGTATTAAATGTTCCCCAAAATATCTAAGATTACATTCAAGAAATACGTTTTGGATGTGTCACCATGATAAATAGATTGAAAATTGATAAATCCACTTTCCATAATATTATCCCTCAAATTTTAGTATCTGTGACCTTAATCTGACTTACTATTATGAGTTATCTTTGTGATTTTGTGTCACACCATTCCTCTAAGACCCAAATGAATCTGAGCCACATTGTTTTTTTAATTTACCCGTATTCCGTCCCCTAATACAAGATGGTAAGTTTAATATCCATATAGAACCATGAGGATATAATTATATATAAAAAAATCATAATATATGAAATATTAATTTATATTTTATTGAGATGAAGAGTTTTTTTGCATTATTTTATTTTGTAACAATTTTTATTATTAACTTATGTGTTCTTTATTTTATTTTTCCAAAATAGTTTCATTATATTTTAAATATTTTATTTTATCTATTAATTTATTAATAGATGAATCCAAGCTATTGTGTATTTATACTTTTTTGTTTTTTAAAAATTCATAAATGGAAAACATTATTGAGTTGTAAAATGAATTATTATAGGCTACTTCATCATCAGTAAGTTCCGTTGAAGGGGTATTTGGATCCATACATATTTATCATCTTGTTGATACTTTATTTTAATCATGGTAGTTGGTATGGGATTTTTTTGCCCAAAAATTGTAAATCTATTCCCTTGTCCGATGGGATGGGATTTGGTGGGGACTTACTATACCCATTACATATCCAAATAGAAATGATTATTCCTTTACATTATATTTTTATACAATTTGATGAATGAAATCTAATACTTTAATATCTTTAGCCCAACATTAGTAAAGGGATATTCCCAAAGTCGGTAAGTCATGGTAATGACCTCTTGGTATATTGAGTTGTCTATTTAAACAACAAAAGTTATACTTTAATGTGTTCCATGTTTGTTCAATTTATTTTTTTACCTTTATATATCTACATATTATCACCAACATGTTTTTGAGTTAATTATTGTTAAGTATTCGGGTTGTGGAATACATATAATTTGTATTTATACCCCCAACCAACAAGTTACCATATGGTATGCATATATATATATATAACATTATATGGTATCTAATTAATGGAATATCCTAAGAGCATGGGTGTTTGTATCGTAGGAATCCTAGAGTGTGAACTTAATTTTAGGACATTCTTTACAGTGTATAGTGCGCATGATCAATAGATATTCATTGTTTCCATCATGGGATTTTTACAATTTATAGTCTTTAAATATTTGAATTTTGGACTTATTATGAATGAAAGTAATGTGTAGATCAATTTTTTCCACTTTTATATCTTTTAGGACATTTTTTATTCTATTAACCTGGATTATGTATGTTTTCATATTCATGTATTTATCCGCCCACCCACATTGAAATTATGTATAGATAAATAGGTACCCATGGATGAAATCATTATTTTGAGGTGAACATTTAATAACTCGAAGTATCATGTTGAATTTATAGAAGATATTCCATTTATTTAAATTATATTTTCTATTGGAATCCAACAACCCAATAAACAATACTAAAACCTTGATGTTTATACGATCCTATAAAGATTAGGAGGACTTCCAAATGAGTTTATAATTTTCTCCTAGTCTCATTCGAATAATCAGGTAATAGTCATTATAACACATATCCAATATATTTTATTACCAGTTTATAAAAGTCGACCAATATTCACCTCATATATAAGAAAATAAATTAGAAAAATCATATCTGAGAATACATTAAAAACATTATATATTTTATATTATAAATTGGATAACACATTTATAATCCTTTGATGAAGTGTCATCATTATCCATTCTATTTATATTTCCCTCCTCCATTAGGAGGTTATTGGAAAATAGTTTTTTATTATATTACACATTTTGTGTCTATGGAAATAATTTATTCCTAGTAAGTGAGTAATCAATTATACTTGGTATTATTAGTGGAATATGTCTATGCTTTAGGTGTATCTTATGATGTTCTATTGATGATAATTGAAATAATATGGAATATATCCATGAGGATGGGAGTATAGGATCCACTGTAGTAATCTATCCCAAGCCATCACTGAATTGGTACCCAAAAAACCCCAACATAGGGAATAAAGTGAATTTGTGATCCCTAATGGTTTGAAACCATTTATTGGGTATCAAGAACAAACACTCAAGAATTATTTTATCCTCTAAAAATAATATAAATGTATATCAATATATATAGAGTCTCAAAGGAACTATTCATATGTTTGACATGAATACATATGAAATAAAAAATAAAAAAAATAAAAAAATTTAAACCCAACAAATGATAAAAAGAATCCAATGATATATAAACAAAAATAAAAAATAATCTCATTTTTAAATATACTATAGGATAAAATAACTCTTATGAACATAACATCAGATAAACTAAAAAATATAAACCATCTTACTAAGAAGGATGATATATATATATATATTCCCAAGAAAATAAAAAACTTATCTTTGAAAATAAGTCAACCAACTCCATATATCCCAAGGTTACACACCATGTCCACAAAATCTTAAAACGAACAAGAAAAAACATCCAATGAATGAGATCAAAACCTATGTACTTGATATAAACCATGAATTCTATATAAATACCCAAAATATCTGTATATACAAACATTCCTAGTAGGTTACGACCCATTATTGTATGCAATTACCAATATGAAATAAAACATAACCAATAATTTTATTTAAAAAATTAAAATATTAATTCACTTTTCAATGAGTAGGCTTAAATGAAACAAAAAAACATGTCCCTTTTTCGTCTTAAAACCTCAAATAATACATTCTATAAATGAGGCATGTTGAGATTAAATTTCTATATCTTAATCCAAAACAATTAACAAAATCATTTTCATTAAAATTTCTAAAACCCATGTAAAATGGATTGAATATATATGAAAAAAATACCCAACCACAATCTTCATATTATCCCAAACCTCATTTCAAAATTTAAAATTTATAAAAATAGCCATATAAATTTATAAAAAATTAATTCATAATAATTATTTATACAATTATGATTTATAAGAGAAGATGAAAAAATTGAATACAAATTCCATCAGAAAAAATACATCACCAAGGAACAAAAAATGTAAAATGACTAGATAATGGTTTAATGTGATAAACTCTTTGAAAGAGGATACCGAAAGTCAGGGAATGGGATCCCATAAATAATCACCATTGAGTTAAAAATCATCATAATGAAATATCAATTCTCTAACAAGTATTTTACATGAATTGGATCATTATATCAGTTAATGGGTCCCTATGTTAAACTATTATTGAACAATCTGCTTTCAGTTTATATTCTTCAAGAACAATAATAATAAAACCAATTAGGGAAAATCGTTATTTGGTTAGAACCCAATGATCATGCACAAGGACAAAATCACACTCATACAATCCCTCTACAAATCCACCTTAGGATCCCATGATATTTATCATGGGAGATGAGCAAGAAAAAGACACAAATCTGATAAAAAAATAATAATATAAAGAATTCATATAAAACTCATCTAATCCCATAAACTATTACATGAATTAAAATCTTTCAATATATCTATAGAAAAGAGTAATAATAGATTAATAATATGAAACATTCATCTAGGAGCCACAATATTAATCATAACAACAAATAAGGTTCCTAGAATAGGTCCCACAATCATAAAATAATCCAATTATAAATTAAAAAATTGGCCATTTACAAAATATTATAAAATCAAAAGTCATTTTACCCTCTATAAAATTTCACTCAAAAATCATCCTTGAAACTATTTCATGAAAACAATATTGAAATAAATGTGGAATTATATCTTTCTTATATGAATCACATTAAATATAATCTAAGTGTATTATGATTCATACAAACATTTAACATACACCAAAAAAACCTAATATGAAAATGATTATTTAAAACCATGAAATATCTACATAGAAAATCAATGAATACTATTCCACGTTAAAAAATCAGTATTGTTATTTTTGAAGCCACTTGGAATGAACAAACATTCAATTCAATTATTTCTATTTGGATTCCAAAAAAATTCATTTTCATGTAAATTACAAAAACATTGTCTATCCCAATTGGGGCACCAAATATATTTTATATTCACAATATTTAAATTACAAAACATAATAATTTCTTAATATATAATTCATTGAAATTCTCTTAAAGGATATTAACTTAATGCAATTGAAAAACAACTAGAATGAGTCACCATTTATGGAGAAGGCCAAAACTAGTAAAGATAAAGCATCAAATATATGTAAACATTTAAATACACAAACAAATATACCCCTAACATAATAATATTGATCCACATGGTGTGTAGGGTTTACATATGAAGGATAATATATACCAATGGTAATGAGAGAAGATAAGAAGAATAACGTAAAAAATTGACCTCAATGAACCACTTGGATTCAATTATGGAAAAGCATTAAACCAAGTGTGTGGAGGGGACATGATA
Organism: Viscum album; assembly: GCA_963277665.1. Classification (NCBI taxonomy): domain Eukaryota; kingdom Viridiplantae; phylum Streptophyta; class Magnoliopsida; order Santalales; family Viscaceae; genus Viscum; species Viscum album. Next base: position 406,789,808 of record OY728150.1, on the reverse strand, counting down.
AGATCTATGATCTCTTTTATGGTCAAAATGTATAAGGGAGTGTAGAGTAAGGGGATTTAAGACACATAAATTCTTAATAGTGTAAAAAAAACTCACAATATTTAAAAAATAATGGTAGGGCCCTTCCCATGTATGGTCTCAGAAACCACATTTTGGTTCAATATCTAAGGGAGGACTTGTTTTGACTTCTCTAGACCAATAATAAAATGGAATCAAAATAAAAGAGGTTTCATTACCGAGCTAACTCCCTCTACGTTATGTTGGGATGAGCCTACGGTGTGATTTTTAATTCCCTAGAAAATTCCATGAGCCATACTCACATCTATGTAACTGTACCCATACATCAGAATGAAACCCATATCTTGAGCCCCAATCACCATGAAACAATACTGACCACATCAACATATAATCTCTTCTTGAAGAGTATACAAAATTTGATCACATTTTACAATTGAAATGTGTACTAAAAAAATTTCTTCTTGATCTTTGGAACTTATTGAGGCAAATAAAGAAAATTAATAATAACTAAAAAAATAAATATTATTGAAAAACTAAAATGATAAGGGAGATTCATATTTCTCAAAACTATTCCTCATTCTTAACCTGTAAATTCATATATAATGTTTCAAGGAAATTAGAAGATGAACCTCATGATTGAATCATTTCAATGAATCCTCAAAACAATAGGATAAATTTCTCAAAACATATCAGGAGGTTTTAATCTATATCTAATCCATAATCATTCCATACAAATCTCTAGGAATAAAGAGACCAACTATTTGTCCCATCACAATTTATAATTATTTAAAAAATTGTAATGTATAACTTCAAATATATTTATAGCACTACCATAATTAAAAATATTTAAAAACTAAAAAAAAGGGATGTACAAAAATACCACTAAAAAAAACTAAACACTAAAAATTAATCATATCTACTATAAAGGGAAAATAACCCAAAATCTTATATAAAACCCCAAAACCAATTTGCGTAAAAATATATTATACAATTCAGTCACTGAAGAAATCACATCACAAAAAATACAAATCCTGGTCAATCTAAAAACATGATTTAATATAGAATAATATTTCATTATCCTTGGCTCTTGAAAATAAAGTTGAGGTTATTGTGGTATATTATTATTAAACTCTAACTCATAGAAAACCTGAAAAACTACGAAACACATAATATCCCACTATCTAACATGAAATAACCAGCCATACCAGATACAAATGTACAAACTCAACATGTCCATACATTCAATCCATAAAAAACATCTTTATATGTTATTATCTTTAAAAACATAGTATTAGTAAAAACAATGTCTCAAAAAAGAGAAAATAGATGTCACTAATGGATCACACCAAAAAGGGCTTTCTCAAATCCATAACTACTTTAAACTCATTAGTAATGAATTTCAAAACATATAATCATCCTAAATCCTAATAATATTTTTCCTCACCAAATATACTAGCTACTTAGGTCTCATTATGCTTAGTATTCCAAACCAACCTATACATATTGAAAATCAATATCCCTGAAAACTCCATGATGGATATTTACAAGACTCACCACTACCCCCACCAAGAGAGGGAAAAAAATTCAACCAATTCAGAGTCTTCCCATAACTAAGAACAAGAAATAGTTTCTCTCTGAAGATTAACTCTCTACCTTTAATCAATACCTTTTCCGTAGGATTACTATAAAAAAAATGGACGAAACCCAATTGCGTTTCTTGAACAAAATCAAACTACCCAAATATTAATTAATGGGAAAATAAAATTTCCCAATTTAAAAAATCATGGAATCCACATTTAAAAACTTTTTTAACCCAAAACCCCTTAACAAAGAGTGAATAAAATCACTTCAAAGAAAAATATCATTGAACATAAAGTCAAATATAAAATATTCCACCAATTTTTAAAAATTTAATTGTATCATTTTAGTAAATTAAATTATATGTTAAAGTACCCACTCTTTTATTTTAAACCCATCATATAGAATAAATATTCAATCTTATAACAGTTTTCTTATAAATATGTATAAAAAATTATCAATGACTTAGATACAGATAAGGGATCAAAAAATATACCATGAAATACGATTTTCAATCCTCTATATTTCTTAATATTAAATTACACAAATGAACACCTCAATGTTCTTATAAATTACCATACAACACAACATTTAAAATATTTTAAAATAAGTTCATCATATTCACTTTAAAGCTAATATTTTTTTTAAAAAAACACTCCAAATGGGTAAAATAATTACCAGTTAAATCAAAATGTAGTTTAAATATTGATAAAATTCATCGATCTCAAACTGAAATAAAGAACTTTTGAAAATTAAAATAAAAACCATATCTATATTATAGGCATGCCTGGAGGCCTCAATCGAAAATTACTAATGAAACCATCCTTTCTCACAAAACAATGTTTCAAAACATTCCAACAAGAAATAGGACAAAATAATTTCAACAATAATTCATACCAATAATGTCCAACTATGAATAAGATCGACCAGTATTCTATTCCTATTACGTTGAGCTGCTTATGAACTGTCCATGTGTAAGATCCCTATATTTTTAAGAGATTTACCAAGCACATTTACGATAACTTTTTTCCCATTATGTGAGTAATTTTTATTTGGGTTATATCTTGTGTTGTGTTTTGATGATAATTGAGAATATTAGATAAATGAGGGAATATGTACGGCTGGTGCGTGATTTTCCCATACTGTGCTCTGTGTCCCCTATAACAATGAAACCCCTTGTAGAGAGGATTCCATTTTGGCGGTAATGTTTGTAAAACCATGGTCTCTCATATGAGAATCATTGCACCAACCTCCCTACAACACCCCAATAATTTATGGTATCTTTTTCACAAATAATTTCAATTTTTTGATATTTTATATTGTACACACCACCGATTCACTTAAAAATAACACATTGTTATTATAATTATGTAAAAAATATAGGTATGACCTAAAAATTAAACATTACATTACCTCTAAAATAAATTGAATTAAAAAAATGGAAATACATAGTTGTGATTAGTAAGATATTTAGAGTCTGATATGATCAACATAATTTATTATTGAATAGTAACATAACACTTCTGAATTGTAATATTACCCTTATAAATAGTAATATGAACCTTATGAAGAGTAAATAAATAAAATCAACAGTATCCTTACCAATGAATGTATAAATAAAATTTAAGCATTTTATATATTATTGTATGATACTGTTATAGTAAATAAATTTTTCAAAAATTATTAAATAAGAAGTACTATTTTATAATTCATAAATGTTTATTTACAATCTTATATTTAATATAATTATTCCAAAAAAGATTTATTTTCATATAATTTTATTCAAAACTTAATATATTTTTTTCTTATGCTTTTTGGATAATTTTGTGAGACCATAGTTAATTTTTCAGAGTAATATAAAATGAGTTATAAATTTAAAATTTGTATTTTTTTATTAATTGATGATATTAATTAAAAACTAATTATATAATATTTAAAAATTATTTTCAGAAAATAGATTTCATTCATGATTTATACACATTGAGAAATGGTTTTGTTGAAGTTTTTGGATTTTTTTAATATGCATGAATTTTTGGTAAATAGGAAAATAAGGTAATTTATGGAATATATAAATTATATGTTAAATAATGTATTCATTGATTCATGAATGATGTAAGAGAAATTATTTCAAAATCACTTGCACAAATTGTTATGTTTTTTTCACAAAAAAAATCACTATTTCTTATCTTGAATAAAATAATAAAATTGTGAATTAAAAAATGATAAATCACCCCTATCCAATATAAAAACCACCCATAATTATCAATTATCCTCAATATTTTATGCCTTTAATATTGTTTTTATTCTACTCAAATTCTATTTCATAGTCTCTCCCTACTCAAATAGTCTTTCCTAGTCTCTTCCTTTTCAATTTATTTTCTTTTCATGTTCATTATTTTATTAAACTCTCCTAACATCCTCTATCTAAATGATCATGATAAGTCCAGTATCATTAATATAGTGGAATTATTTCATGTTAATGTAATTCCCATCATGAAACTCTTTTGTCTATTTTATTTTAATAACAAAATCATCATTTGTGAGGGGGTGATTTACAACCTTCATGGACAATGGATTTTCATTATTTAATTTCTCCATCAATGATGGTCATGAAATCAATTTTATAGTTGAAATAGATTATTTAATATGTGTTAAATTCTATTCAATTTTCATGAACCATTATATATAAATAATATTAATTTACTAAATACAACTAATTAATTATTATAAAAAACGCCAAAAATAATCTAGGGAATTTTCACTAAAGGATTATCTGATGATTCATCCTCATCCCATTTAAACAAATGAAATATATAAACTTTTAGAATTCAGTATTTTAATTAATAATTCCAATTATTAATAATTATACCCATTTCAATTGATCTTCGTTAGTTATAAATAATTAAACTGATCATTATTACGAATGGAACAGATGCCCCTAAACCCCCATTTTTCTTTCCGATTTCATTTCCTCTTTATTTCATCCCCATCCATAAATTAACCAATCATTAATGGATAATATTATGAAATAATATATCTATATATTAATGATGTTAACCTACTTTAATTGTCATACTACTATATATAAAATTTTAAAACATCTTTTTCCTGCATTCTTGACGATGTCCTGTAAAAGGTCGTTCAACATGCTACGGTGACATTTACATGTCAACACACAATACCATCATTATGGGTGGATGTTATAAAATATATATAATAAATAAACATATAATTATATTCATTATATAAAATTTTAATTAGATATATTAAATTATAATTTACTTTTAAATAAAATTAAAAATGTGTTGCAAAACATCAAATTTTTATGTAAAACATCATATAAAGAGATTCAATTTTCATTACAGAAATTAATAGATACTAACTAATTAAAACTATTTATATAAATGAATATAATTTATTTCTATATGATTATTTTAGAAAATATATGTCTATTTTCTAGGAGGTGTAAATGTGACAAATTTAAAAAGGAATTAAAGTAAGGGACATTGTCTCAATTTCCATTTCATGGATACATGCTTGTTATTGTGCATCTAATAATTATTATGAGGTGTATCTAATACCATTTAGATATCAATATTCATTTTAAATAATATTTCTATTAAATATCCAATTTATTTTTTAATGGGTATGTTTATAGGCTTAGTCGTATTCCATTTTATATACAATTTTTATTTTTTATGTTATTTTAACTGGGGAAATATTGAAAAATCATTATCTAATACTCAATAAAGATAATTATAATGAAAATTTTCCTTTAATTTAATAAATTTATAAATTATTTATTATACTTTATGTGACATTTGGGACCTTCCTTAGCCCCTCGATGCATCGACCGATCTGATGAGACAAAATAGTTAGCGACAAACCCTCCGGGTTTGATTATAAATAGAATCTGATGGGTTTCTACCCATAGAATTAAACCATATCAATAGTATAATAGATCTTGTTACATATAAATTATATCCACTAAAGTTTCATTTTATTCATTTAGCACTCATTTATTACTTTCCCTGACATTTTCACTATGACAGAATCGATTGATGCATTTTTATTCCCAGTTTATTTATGGCATCTATTTTTTAGATTTTTTTACCTTTCCATATTTTCCATGTCTTATAGAATTTACCTCACTTATTATTCCTTCATGTATCTCTTTATGAGAATTTTATAACACCCTTATTATATTTATTTTCCCTATGTTTTTAAGAAGAATCCTTTGAATGTTTTTTAAGGATTATTTTTATTTCATTTTAGTATATATCATGTTATGTTATTCTATCCTTTATAATGTTCTATGAGTAACATTTATGTAATATGGTATTCCAAAACTACTAATCTAATTGGTTCATTTAAATTGGATTCATTTCAATCATGCTAGAATAGTAAAATAATGCATCAACTACGAGATTTTGGGGTTGTGGATTTTTAGTTTGTGTCAATGGATGTTTAGCTAAAAATATGGAAACTAGATTTAGATAACACTATTTAGATGATAGAACCCTAAGATTTACTTGGATGTTAATCATAGAATAACATACTAGTATTTTGGTAATGTATAGATTTTTGGGTATTCCTATAAATACATCCCTGTCTAGATACTACAAGTGGATGTTGGTCTAACACAGATGTAGCTAAGAGTAATAATGTGGAAAAGGTGTTTCATACCTCACTCAGGAAACATGGTACATGAAAACATTACATGATCTACCCCATTATTAACACTCTTATGTGATATTCTTAGGATAATTCAAATTTTCAGTAAAAACTAGTATGATTGGTATAAAATTAAATACATCCCCAATAAAAACATGATTACAATCATGAGATTTCCTATACAGAAATTTTTAATTTATGTTAAGTGTTTTTGTAATACAAAATTATGCATTATTATTCAAAACATAATTTAGTTTATGTCATTGTTTAGTTATGGAACCTAATAGAAGAAAGGGAATCTATACCGACGGTCAATGTATGTATTTCCCCAAAGATAAGTCAATGCAGTTTGTCTTGGAGAAAATCATATCATAACCAACAAAGTTGGTTTGTGAAGAATAATAATAATACACATATGTTGGGTCATATTTTGTGGTAGTATCCCCAATATTTTAGTGGAAATACTATTCCAGTGGTAGCTGAGTAGTGGAACAATTCACGTGAAATGATATTTATAGCTTTGAGATGAAATGAAAATGAAAAGCTTATACTGGCAGCAATAAGTCTCAAGGGAGATTCTGACTAATGGTGGTCTTTAATCCAATATACTAAGTAGTAAGAAGAAATAGAAAACGTGTATTGTATAAATTTTATGGAAATATTCTTTTACAATTACTTACTTTATGAGAAACGATCTAAAATGAAGAAAAATTCCATATCTTAATGAAATGGGAAGAAGAGTCTATTTTGGAGTATGAGGCTACCATCACAATACTAGCCAGCTATGTGGTAGATTACTTATGTGATTTAGAAGATAATATTTATCATTTCATTGAAGATATTATGCCATGTCCATGAGGGTAACTAATTTCTCAAACATTTTAATCATAAGATGAAATAATGAAAAGTTCTATCAAAATAGATAAGGAATTTTCTAGAATGAAATTTTTCATGGAAATAAAGAAAAGAATATGTATTATGATAACCATGGAAAAGGTAAAGCACCAACCAAGAATACGGGAATGAATAAATTCTTATTATGTGAAATCTATGGAAATGATTCTTCTAGAAAATGCACGAAATGAATCAGAGTTTGTTATAAGAGTTGAAAACAATGATCACTGAACTAATGAATGTGAGGAAAAGAAACAAGTCAATGAAGTTGAATTCTACAATTCCAGGGAGTCAAGACACTGTAAAAAATATTGTTCTAATCATCATAGAATATTTCCTTGGAAAAGGCCATGAGGAGTATGGACATGTTTATGCGATCACAACTATAGAGGGTGAAGTTTTTAATGATGTGGTGGAAGGTACATAAATTGATTCCTCAAACATAGAAAATTCTTTATTTGATTTTGGATCATCGTATTCTTTTATATATTAACATTTTTCCAATAATATTAAACATTTCCTGTTTTAATTAATAAAGGAGTTGTAAATCAAAAATCATAAGGGGAGTATCATTGCAACAATGATGTATCAATAAACCCCCTTTAGGGATATAAATATACTTTATTTTCTGACATTACCATTATACATATGATGGACTTTTAAATAATCATCCATAGGAACTTTCTTTTGAACTATGAGGAATCAATTTATTGCAAGAAGAAGGAAGTTTCAATTTGTGAGATATGTGTAGAGTATTTTATCATTAGTGAATAAAACATATCTTATAATTATTATCTAGACCCATATCCTGTAGCTCTACCAAATTCAATTCATGGATTGGAAGAGGAAAATCATCTAGGGATGAAGGAAGTAGTGTTCAAATTTAGGATGTACCAATTCTGAAAGAATATGTTGATGTATTTATCAAGGATTTACATGGACATCCATTAGAGAAAGAAGTTGAGTTCTGTATTGATTTAAATAACTATTCAAGACATATATCATATACTCCCTTTAAAATGGAAACAATGTAATTAGTGGAACTGAAGAAAAAATAAGACGATTTTAGTGACAAAGGATTTATTCACCCTAGTTTTTCTCAAGGGGGAGACCTTGTTCTATTTCCCACAAAGAAATACTGATCCATGAGTAAACTCATTGACTATAGAGAAATGAATGCAATTACAATGGAGGGCAAGTATCCTCTACCTCAAATTTATTATTAATTTGATCCACTTAATGAATATCAATATTTTATAAAGATTGATATTAGATATAGATATTTCCATTTGAATAGGAGGAATGAATATATTCCAATTAAAATAATTTAAAAAATATGTGGACATTAGAAATTTATAGTAACTCCATTTGGACTGACTAATCCATCCTATATTTTCATTTTTCTTTTTAAAAATAATTCAAGTAATATATTGTTGATTTTCGTGTTGTATTTATTGATGATATATTGATATATTTCGAAATCTACGAGGACCATAAAGACCACATGTAGGTTTTCCTGGTTTCTTTATGGAGAAAGAAGATATTATGTATGTTTAGTATGTCTGAATTCTGTCTTCAAATGGTTTTTTATTGGCCATATTGTCTCTAATGATGTAATCTCAGTTGATCCTATGTAGTCAAAGGAAATCCAAGAATAATATATGAAAATGAACAGAATTGAGGTATGCAGTTTTATTGGATTAACCGGTTTCTATCAGGATTTTGTAAAAAACAATTCCCAACTTGATAACCTACTAACGAAGCAAATATGTCTTGGGGTTAAGTTGGTATGTACAAAAGAATATACAGAATGTTTTAAAGAATTGAAGAGAGAATTGGTAAATTCTATAACATTGACTCTTCACTAAAGAAATGATGGGTTTGTGATATACAATGAAGCATCAATGAATGGATTGGGATAAATAATAAAATTATTGTTAATGGTCAAGGTAGTAGATGAAACATGAAAAAATTATCAAACTCATTATCCTGAGATATTAGTTGTAATTATTACTCTGAAAATATGGAGAAACTATCTCTATAGTAAAATATGTTAAATATATAAGGATCATAAGAGTATGAAAAACATTTTTTCACAGAATAAACATTACCTGAGGAAAACAAGATGGCTCAAGTTACTGAAAGATTATGATTGTTTAATACACTACCACCTTAGAAAGTAAAATACGGTATCTGATGTATTAAGTAGGAAAGATCATGGAAATCAGGCCCAAATATTGTTTGAGAGATATCCGATGTTCATGGATCTATTAAATATGGATATGGTAATTTTTATGGAATAGGAAACATCATTACTTCTTAAAATGATTGTTAAACCATATTTTTTTAGAAGATAAAAATATACCATTCTAATGATAAGAACCTTTGAATAAAAATAAAAAGTTGTTGAGTATGAGAGATTAGAATACTTCCTGTTTCATGATGATGTTATGTAATTTGGAAAGAATTTATGTGTTGCATCAATACCTGATAAAAAAGATAAATATTAGATGACTCACATATCTAAAATTTCAATATACACCTTGGTAAAACCATGATGTATAGAGATCTAATGGAACACATTAGGTGGGACCACATGAACTGGGAAATTTATGACTATGTGTCAAGGTTTCTGGTTTTTCAACATGTGAAGGCTGAGAGAAAACATCCTAGAGGAGTAACGGAACCTATTCTTATTCCTATGTGAAAGTGGGATGACATTATAATGTACTTTGTCACAGGACAACCAAGTACACTAGAAGTGATGATTTTATATTTGTAATTTTTTATCTTCTTATCAAATCAGAACTTGTCCTTGCAATAAGGGATGATTTTTCTCATGAGAATCTAGAAAGACACTATATTAATGAAGCTATAAGAATTCATTGTTCACCTCAATCGATAATGTATGATCAAGATCCCCGATTTACATTAAAATTATTGAAGAGCCTTCAAAAGGAATTCCATACTAAGCTTCATATTAGTAATACTTATCACCCTCAAACTGATGCATAATCTGAAAGTAATATTAAACCATTTGAATATATATTGATATCATGCTCACATGACTTTCAAGTTATTATGGATTGGTACATACCTTTGGTGGAATTTTACTACAACAATAGTTTTCATTCAATTATTCGAATGGCACAAAATGAAGCATTATATGGAATGATATTTCAAAATTTGACTATTTGGGAAGAATTTGGTGATAGAAAACTAATAGGCCTAGAACATATTGAAGAAACAAGGAAAAATGTAATGACTATAAGGGCCCGTATTAAATAAAATCCCAAAGTATGAAAAAGAGTTACGTTGTCAAGCAGATAAAGGATTTATTATTCAATGTGGATGATCGTATCTTACTGAATGCATCTCCATGGTAGGGTGTTATACAGTTTGTCATGAATGGAAATATAATCCTCCAACATATAGGAAAATTCAATATTTTGGAATGAATTGGAGTTTTAACATAACATTTATTGATTCTACCATGTCTCTCAAATGGTCATGATGTGTTTCATATGTAACTATTAATGGAGTATATTCCAGACACAACACACAAACCCCTCAATGTGAAAATAGAACTGGAACATGATTTATCTTACTTTGAAGAGCCTATTGAGATTATAGACACTAGAGATCAAGTATTGTGAAATTGGATAACATGACTGGTAAAAGTTATTTGGATAAACCATAAAATGAAGGAATCAATGTGGGAACCTAAGGAAGTTGTGAAGAAGAACAACCCACATCTTATCAAAGGTCAATATACATTAGAAAAATTTAGTATAAAATTTTCAAAGGATATAAGAATATAACCCCACAAAAATTTATGGTATGTTTAGTCCAAAATAATTACCATTTAGTTGATAGATTATATTTTACACAACATTGAGTCACTGCAAATAAAAAATATGTTATTATAATTACATAAACAAGATAGTTATAACCTAGGTATTAAACATTATTTTTCGACTTATATGCTTTCGATTTTGAAAAATGGACATACATGGTTTTGATCAGTATGATAATTAGAGTATGATAACATCTACTTAATATATTTGAGAATCAAAACATGACCATTTTTAATAGTATTGTCAACCTTATGAATAGTTATTTAACCCTTAGGAATAGTAAATTGGGCAAACAAATACAATTCTCACCCATTAATGTATAAATAAATTTCCATCATCTTATATGTGAATGTATTATATAATTATAGTAAATAAATGTTGTAGAAATAATTAATTATGTATTAGTTTTTTTTATAAAATTTTAATGTTTATTTTCAATTTTATAATTAATATTATGATTACAGAAAATTTATTTTTATAATATTTATTCATAAATTAATATTTTGTTTAATTTAAATTTTATGATACTTTTGTAAGACCTTATTTATTTTTTTAGAGTGTTAAAAATACTGTTATAAATTTAAAAATGATATTTTTCATTAAAATATGATTTTAATAAAAAAAATTATCTTATTTATAAAATTATTTTTATAAAATTTAGTTCATTTTTAAAATCAACATGTCAAAATATTATTATGGTGATTTTTTTTATTTTTCTAAAATACAACAATATTGTGACTAGTAAAATACAATATGTTATGATATATATATAATACGTTAAATATACTAATCATTGATTCATGAATGTTGTACGAACCATGGGTTAGTGATATTATGAACCAATTACTGTATTTAGTCACAATAATCAACATTGTTTCTTGTATACCTAAAAATAATAAATTAATGTATTAATTACTTAGAAATCATCCCTCTCATCCACTATAAAAACCACCCTCACCCCTTCCTCCCCTAAATCCTCTAAACCTTGAAGCATGCAAAAATTATGAAAAAATCACCTTTACTAGTCTTTCCCCATGTTTATGTTCTCTAGGTATTACCAAAATACCAAAACCCCTTTCCTTAAGGAGGTTCTCAAGGAGGAGTATTCAAGAGGTAAAATCAACTTCCTTTTCCTTTTTTTCTATTCAAGTTCTTTATTTTATTATAATCTCCTAAAATAATCTATCCAAATGATCATGTCAAACCCAATATTATCTATATACTATAATTATATCATTTCAATTTAATACCCATCATGAAACTCCTTTCTCTCTCTGCCTCTTTTATTTTAAAAATGGAATCATCATCTATGTGGTGTCGATTTACAACCTTCATAAACGATGGGTTTTCATTCATTAATTTATCCATCAAGACATGTCATGAAAGCATATTTATGGTTGAACTAGATTATGAAATTTTTATTATGTCATAGTTAATGTTTTATAACCATTATATATACTTATTATTAATTTATTATGAAAGGCATGTGGATAATGATAAATAACACCCAAAATAATCATAACGATTATCACTAAATGTTTATCTAATGATTCGTCATCCCACAATTTAACCAAATGAAATATATTACCAATAAAATATATTTTTTTCAATAATAATTTCAATTCAGGATAATTATAAACATTTTACTGGAACTTAATCACTAATATGAGAATCATTCATTAAAACCAAGGAAACAAATGCTCATGAACCCCCATTTTTCCTTTTGATAACACTTCCTCTTTATTTTTACATTGACCAATAAATACACAATAATAAAATGATTAATATATTTTTAATTAAACTATATATTAATTATTTTATTCTAATAAAAGTTTTATATTTCTATATATAAAATTTAAAATCATCTTCTTCCCATTCTTCGGTCAGTGTCCCATCAAAGGTTGGTCAACCAAATATAGTGACATTTCCATGTCAACACGTAAAACCATCCTCAGGTGTGGATGTAATAAAGTATATATAATATATAAATATATAAATATATAAATATATAATTTATAAACATTGGTAATTAGATATATTGACCAATAATTTACATTTAGATAAAATATCAAAAGTGTTGCCAAATAAGAAATTTTTAAGTAAAACATGATATCAAATGCTTCAATTTTCATAAAAAATTAAGAAATATATACCAATGATAAATATTTATGTAAATGAATAAAATTCACATTTTATGAGTTTTTTAATGAAGATACGTTTGTTTTTTAGGAAGCACATACATGAAAAATTTAAGATGGAATTAAGGTAGAGGACTTTGTCTCTGTTTCTATTTCATTGAGACTTACATGGTATTGTGCTCCAAGTAATTATTATGATTGGTATTTATTTCCATTTGAGATAAAATTTCATTTCAAAATATATTTCTATTATATAACCATATTCTTATATCATGTAAATGATTAGTTCCTTAGCCGTATACCATTTGAAAGTCGGTATTTATTTTGAATGTTGTTTTAACTGGGGAAATATTGATGAATCTATATCCTCTAATAAAAAAAATTATAAGTCATATTGGTCTTGAATTAAATATATGTATGAATAATAATTTGTAATTATAATGATATTAGGGGCCTGCTAATGCTCCTCGATTCATCAATAGGTCTCATGAGACAATATAATTGGCGACCATCCATTCTTGTTTGTTTCCAAATAAAATTAGACAGGGTTCTACCCATAGAATTAAACAGTCTTCATGGTATAATGGTTCATTTTCTAGATACAAGATGTCCACTAAATAATAATTTTCTTTGTTATTTTTCCATTTATTACATTACAAGATATTTTCACAAAGAAAATAACTATTGATGCATTTTTAATCCAAATTTATTGACAGCATGTGATTTTATGAATATTTAGCATGACGTAATGTATTTTCCTTACTGAATTTACCTTTCTTATTATTCTTCATGTACTCATTACTGAGCATTTTAGAGAACCCTTATTATGTTTTCTTTACCCAGGTTTGGATGTGGATCCCTTGAATGAGTTTCAAGGATGTTGTTTATTTCATTTTGTTATGTACTATGTGGTATTTTTCTACCTTTCTCAATGTTCTATGAGTATCATGTATGTAATATTGTATTCCAAAATGGATAAATTGACCAGTCCTTCAGGATTTTATTCCCTATAACTATAACAACACAAGCTTCCATGGTACACCTCTATTTGAATAATACAATATCTAGTGTTATACGCAACACCAAGTTCTAGCACATCCTGACCAATCAAACTAGCCATTTAAAAAGTAGGTATGATTAATAATACACATTTTTTTAATTTTTTTTTAAAAAAAATTCAAAATTTACTTATTTTTTTGATTCTGAATATTAAAATTATCTTAGGATAAATTTATGGTACTTTTTTATTACTTGTATATTTTGATGAATATTGAAAATACCAAATTTTAATTAAGAGAATCTGTTTTGATAGATATAATTTATAATGTTATATTATACATTATAGTGGTTGTAAATTATCATTTGATTATATTTTTATTAATTAATATAACTTAGGATGTTTTATGTAATTTCACATTTAAATTGTACATAGAGACATGTCAATCTTTTGATAGTTTTTACTTCATAAAAACCACCTTTTTAGTTTTGACAATGAGATTAAATTTTATATTACTAATGAAAATTCTTTGTTTTTAATTTGAAAATTTTTATTCCATATTTGGAATCATGAGGTAGAAATTTTCTAAATCGGTACCCTTTATTTTTTGATGTTATGTATAGTAACTTTAGTAATTATTTTATTTACCATGGGTAAAGGGTAAATAAGGTAAATAATGGTAAAAGATAATATTATAATAATATTATACTACTATAACACATGTTCTATGATTATTGTATGAGATATTTCTCACCATGTACTTCCTTACATTGATTTCGGGGCCCCATAGAGCCACTTAGATGAGAAAAATGACATATTATAAGATTAAATTAAATGTATAGAAAAATATAACATAGACATGTATCTTTAACTAAAACAATTTTCATATGTGGGTATATAATTTATCTATTCAACTATAAATAGGAATTATAAATCTATTAATATTTACTACATCATTATTATTTTTTAACTTTTAGACATAAAATAAATATAGTTATTTATGACATAATAATGATGTAGTGTTTTCTTTATTAATGAAAGAACCAAATAAATGATATTATAAATATTAAAATAAACAAAATTTGAATGTTTTGATTCTATAAACAAATTTTCGAGTATAATTGACATTTTAGGGTTTATTCAATGGTTTTATCTATGTAAAAAGTTTTTTATTAATTTTACAAATACCAAATACAAAATAGTGTCAAAATTGACATAAATGTGTCTTTTTTAAAAAACATTATTAAATAATGTAATATTCCTAAAAATATAAGATTAGTTCAAATTTATTATATAATGTTATATATTTCATTAGTGAACCTCATTATGTTCTCATTGTATTTTATAGTAACTAAATTAACCATGTAGTATAAAAATACAAGAAGACATGGTAACAGTTAAACTACTTAACTAAGAGTTAAATCTAAAAGATAAGGTTAATATAGAGACCTAGAATTGTCTAAAACCTATCGGATAAGATTATTTCAACCCATACCCACCATATCCTTGAAATAAATCTATTTTGAGCTATTATAATCTGAAAGTCGTATTATTATAAATTAATATTTCATGCTCTACCTAAAGTGCCCCTGACCTCTTTTATAAAAGGGTAATTATCCATCTCTCAAATTCAATCCTAAAATGCCATTTGGATAGGCCTAACCCTACTCAAATATCCTCCCAACTACCCTCAACTCAATATAGTGTCCTTACATTGATCATAAATTGGACCTATCGATCCATTTTGTTCAAATCAAAAGGAAGTACCCAAAGAAGAGGTTATTATTTAATCACCTCTTTCAAAGTTCTTCTCTTCCTCAACTTTTTATTTCATTGATGTTTCCATACTATAAAATAAATTCAGTACCTTTTACATAATGAGATGTTATTATAAATTTGTAACAACCATATTCATTATTCTATCCATCCTATGAATGAAAAAGTCACCATACGTGCTTATGTATAGCTTACCGTCTCCATGTCGTTGTGTAGTTTTTCATCCAAATTTTCTTTATTGGTATGGGTAAAATAATGAGTATAAATAATTTAAATATTAAATATAACATGTTATTTATTATGAATATATAATATACCAACCAATTACATATGATTTAACCATCAATAGAATGATATTATCGCTCGTACATATGTATGAATTATCTTCTCCATGACGTGATGATACTTCATTCCCCATAAAAACCATTTGAGAATAATTTTCATTTTATGATTAAAAATAATGTTTAATAAATTAATATCATTTTTTATTTTAATCAAATTCATCATATCCTTAACAAACATGACTTTTGTAACAAAACATGCCATGGAAAATAAAACAGTTAACACC
Source organism: Viscum album (assembly GCA_963277665.1). NCBI lineage: Eukaryota > Viridiplantae > Streptophyta > Magnoliopsida > Santalales > Viscaceae > Viscum > Viscum album. Next base: position 406,773,308 of record OY728150.1, on the reverse strand, counting down.
AAAAACAATAATAAAATTGTAATATTTTTAACAACGAAATATTAGAGGATCATATATGATATTATATTTATGTATGTGGTTCTTGTATAATTTAATAACAATTATTAAATTATTATATAAGTGGTTAATGTACCCTCGACTAACGAAATGTACAAGGTAAGGGTTAATTTTAAAATCACTTTATTATATGAGTTTGTTTATACGTAAGTATATATTGGTACTTCATTATCATCCATGTATTTGTTTCTTAATAATGTATTTTAAATTGTTTTTACTATTTAATCTACCATGGGTTGAATTCATTTATACCCTTTTTTGAATTTTTCTAAATTTTTTTGGAAGGAATCATTTCTTCATTTTCCTTACAATGTACCTTATGAGATTTTCAAAAAATTAATGAAAGAATGTTTTTAACTTTTATGGCGGATGGAGCTATTTTCCAACATTATAAAACATTATAATATTCCCTTTAAAGATTATATGAATATTTTAAAAATAATTTTTTTTTATAATTATGCGAATTTTAAATGATTTCAAATTAGAATGATATATTTTTCTCAAATATTTTTGGATTTATTTCATCAATGAAAACATCTATTGGTGTATTTTCTGTTTAATTGAATTTGATTTATTATGATACAAAATTCCATACTATATTGATAGTTTTATTTTATGTTTGACAATGAATGTGCTATTATTATTTCATTCAGAGTTTATGGATGAATTATTAACATTTTTTATATTAGTTTAAAACAAATGTATATGTTCTGTTACACCCTTTTCATATGATGAATGCATTATATATAATAAGTGATAGGAGCGGACCACTATATCCCTCGATGCATCTGTAGGTCTCATGAGATAAACTAGTGTCCTGGAACAAATCCCTGAAAAAATTTATATTTAGGGTCTTGGCAAGAGGACTTGACTTTATGGTTAGGATTTCAAGCATTATACATTCCATCATTATGAGATTAGCTATTGATATTATATTTGATTTTTTGTCTTGTAGAATATATATATGAATAAGTCAATAAAATTATTTGATTTATCTTTTCCATATTATTCTAAAGTTTATGTTTAAAAGGATTGCGTTTTAGTCCAACACACTTCCTAAAATGGTTATGTTTATTTATGACAGTTTCTTATATATTTTTATCCTTACAGAGCATCTAATCTTACCCCTTTCTTATGTTTTATTTTTTCCAGGATGCGAAGAAGTATATTATGTCCATCCTACAAGAATAGGCTATGGTATATGAGGGTGTTCAATAGATAAAAAATGTAAACATTTCATTTCATAATGTAATGTAAAACGTATGTATGTACCTAGTTTTTACAAGGATACTGAATAGATCATTCAATCAGGACAAGACCCCTTATGATCATGCTAATGTTATTTAATAATTCACCAACTCTAGGTTAATAGGGTTGGGGCATTATAGTTGGTATCAGAAGAATTTTAATACAAACTTTTGAAATGAGATTTAATAAAAACATCTCTAATTAGAGGAAATTACAATATGATATAATTTGATTATTTTCATAGAATATCATCCCAAAATATTGGTGATATAGATATTTTAGGGGTTTTATAAGCAATACATAGCTTTATGGATTTTACAAGTGGACTAGGTTATAGCGGAGATGTAACAGGGAGTGAAAACTCTGACATGGAGTTTCAGGCATGATCTAGGGTATTCTAGTACATGACAACATTCATTACTATACACCTGGTTTAACCCTCTAGGAGGAAATGCTTAGGATAATTCAAATTTTCAATACAAAACCATTATGAAGGATTTATGACTAAATGCATTCCCAAAGAAAACATTTTTACAATTATAGATTATATGCATCAACTATTTAATTTATTTTAACCCAACCTATATGGAGAACTTTGATGCACAATGCAGAGGATAAATGTTAGAACTCTTCATGAGAAAACAACCACCATCATTTAATGGGACTATAAACCCATTTGTTTCTGAGAAATTCATATGTTCCTTAATGACAAAAGTTCACGCTTTGGGGAGTAGCGAAAGGGAAAAGGTTTTCATGGAAGTTTATCACCTCTCAGGATATTTAGATCAATGGTGGTCATTAAATCAAGAAAATATTGAGTACGAAGAAGTATCGAATATGGAATAGAGGCTGTGAAAATATATTTTCATAGAAAAATAATTTCCTCTTGAACATTGGGTTGATATAGAAAGTTCATTTCTGAGACTGAGGTAAAAATAAGATGAGATTTCTGCAATGTATGAGGTGAATTTTACAAGGTTTGTATGGCATGCGGAAGATTATATATGATAAATAAGAATTATGATTGATATATTATTTGAGGGGTTAAAACCATTTCTCTATCAAGAATTAGTCTCATAATCCTTCTTTTCATTTAAAGATATAGTCTCATGTTCTATAAAGAGAGAAAACAATTATCTAGGTCTTATGACTTCAAAACGAAGAAAGAGAAGAAGCGATCTGTAGAAATCTCTAGAAAAAGAAATATGGGTTAAAAGGGAAAATTTAAATTTCAATCCAACAATAATATTTGGAAGAAACACCCTGGTACATGACTAAAAATGATTCGATTTTGTTACAAGTCTGGAGAAAAATTCCACAAAACTTGTGGTTGCAAGGGGATACAAGAGGCTATCAATATTCAGTGATTCAATTATAAAGAAATGGGTAATTATGAAAATTAATTTCCCAATATTCAAGAAAAAATTCCCCAAAAAGTCCAGGGGATCAAGGCCTAGCTGATGTGATCACAACTACTGAGGCTGAAGATCCGAATGACATGGTGACATGTACATTAATCATTTCCTCAAAATTAGTCAATTCTTTATTTGATTACAGATCATCTCATTCTTTCATATATTCCTAATTTCCTAGAAAATTATTTATTTCCAATTTTACATATTAAGGGAGTTTTCAGTAAAAAATTTTAAAGGAAGTATCATTGCAACAATGATTTTTCAATCTATTAACATTGTGGCATATAAATGTGCATTATATTCTGATCTTTTTTTCATACCCATTATAGAATTTGATATAATCCTTAGTATGGATTTTCATTCATACCATGGTGAGAAAATTTATTATAAGAAGAAGTTGGTTACAATTTATTATGAACATAATGAATTTCTTATATTTAGAGTAGAAATATAACCATTTGATTCTAATCTAGATCCACCACTAGTAGCTCAAGTAAATTTAATTATTAGGGAGGATGGGATTTAAATTACTATGGGTTAGGATAGGAATGTTAAAATATAGGATTTACATATTGTGAAAGAATATATAGATGTGTTTCCCAAAGTTTAACCCATACATTCTCCAGAATGTGAAATTGAGTTTTCCATTGACTTAAATCCTAGTTTGAGTCCTATATCAAAGGCCCCTTATAGAATAGACACATTTTAATTATTAGAACTAAAGAAAAAACTAGAGGAATTAAATAATAAAATATTTATTTTCCCTAGTGTTTCTCCATGTGGAGCCCATATTATTTTGGTTAAGAAGAAATATGGATCTATGATGTTGGGAACTGATTACAGGGAGATAAATGTTATAACAATAAATAAAAAGTATCCCCTACCTCACATTGATGATTTATTTGATCCACATCGTAGAGCTAAATATTTTTCAATGATTGATCTTCAATCTGGATACCATCAGTTGTTTGTGAAGAAGGAATACATTCCAATGAAATCATTTCAAACTAGTTTTGGGCATTATGAATTTACAGTAATGCCTTTTGGACTGACTAGTGAACCCTCTATTTTAATGGATATACTGAATAGAGTTTTTATGGTATATGTTCATCAAATTTTATTGGTATTTATTGATGATATCATGGTATAATACAAAAGTTAAAATGATCATGAAATAACTTGAAAACTATTCTAAAGACACTAAGAAGAAATGAATTATATTTGAAGTTCAACATGTGTGAATTTTGGCTTCAAAATATTTCTTTTATTATGAATTTTGACTCTAAGGATGGAATATATGTATATCATTCAATGTCAAGGGAACTCCAAGAATGTATGGCACTAACGAGTATAACTGAGGTACACAGTTTTTTTGGTTTATTCGGTTACTATCAGTGTTTCCCCTGGAATTTTAACTGAATGGCTAACCCTTTAACTAAGATCACACGTAATGGGGTTAATTTTTTTGTGCCAAAGTCTATGAAAAGTGTTTTGATGAATTTAAGTGAAGATTAGTCAATGATACTATTTTGAAACTACCATTGGGGAATAATGGTTTTCTTATTTATAGTGATGCATCAATGAAAGGAAGTGGTGGTGTATTTATACAGAATGATAGATTTATTTTCTTTTCATCACGACAACTAAAAATTCATGAACAAAACTATCATACTCATGAAATTGAGATAGAAGCTGTAATCATATCTCTGATGATATGGAGAGACAATCTCTATAATGAAAAATGTGAGATATATATTCTTCACAAGAGTCTGAAGTATAAATTAACATAGAAAGAACACAACATGTGGCTAGGGTCATGGCATGAACAACTCAAGGATTACGATTTCACAATAAACTACCACCCAGTGACAAAAAATAAGGTGGAATATGACATGAGAAGAAAGGGTCATGGAGTTATGAACAAGATGAGAGTTGAAAGGGGACATATGGTAGTGGATCATATAAAGATGGATATGGGAATAATCATGGAAGGTGTAGCATCAATAATTTTTGAAATGTTTTCCAATCCTTTTTCACTAGAAATGATTAAAATTTCACATAATAATGATGTGGAATTTCAAAATAAAATTAAATCTGTGAATGAAGGTAAACTAATTGAATTTTTATATAAATATTGAATTTTGAAATTTAGGAAGAGACTTTTTGTTCCCAACATACCTGATCTAAAAAGGGAATTGTTGGATGATTCCAACAGCTCCAATTTCTCTACACAACATGATAGCACTATATTGTATATTGATTTGAAAGAAAATTTTTGGTGGGATAATATAAAGACCCGTAAAATTCAAGGAAAATGTTTTCTAAATTTTCATTGGGATTTTACAAGGACACAGTTTCTGGAGGCACTTGATTCCGAGGCCCGGTGTGTCCGGAATTCCTTTTCGAAGTTTAGCTCGGGTACATTCAGTGAGCGAATGAGCAGGAATTTCTAACTCCTGAACTGGTGCTGAGAATCGAATTCCAAGGGTGCCGATGGAATCACAATGAATGTATTTGCTTAGGAACACCTCTTCTGGAGTTGTGTTTTCATGAGAGTAGTTTCTAAAAATTGTGGAAGTTAAAATAATAATTTAACTACAATTTTTATTTTTTTCTAAGTGGTTATAACCTTTGGGTGGAAGTTGGGGGAAACCACCCAACTTCCCATGGGAGGTTATGAGGGTGGTGGGGCCCACAAGAACCCCACCCCTTCATATTCTCTATCACCCTCAACTCACCATTAATTTGATAACTTAATTTATTTAATTAAGTTAGTTTAATGTGAATTTTTGAATTTCAAAAGTTTAAGTTATGTTAATTAATTATGTGTTTTAGTTCAAGCTTTTGAATTTCAAAACATAAGTTGTGTTAATAAAATAAGTAAGGGACTTATTTTTTTTGTTGGAGTCTTGTTGCTTTGAGAGTCTTTGAGAGAAAAGCTAAAGAGCTTGAAGAACTTCTTCCTCTTCGATGAAGAACGCGAAGAACGCCGGATTCCTCGAGATCGACGACGTGACTCCGTCCCCACGACGCAACTCTCTTTTTCCGCAATGTATCCTTCTGTGACACCTCTTCCCGCGATGGTTATCTCCGTGACAAATCCTCACCCAACTTGTTCGATGAGGTATGGGTTATTTTTATTTTTGTTCGTGATTACTACCTTGACGTTCTTCGTAAATTTTGACCATTTCCTATCGATTAACGAGGGGGGCCGGATGACACAAACACGGTCGACCCTCCTCCCTTATCTATGTTGTTGTTCCTATTGTGGATTGAAATGGGAATGGCGCAGTGTCATTGCACCGCACGGGATCGTGCAACAAGGAATGCGTGGCGTCGTCACGCCACGCCGTGAAATCGAACAAGGACGCGACGTCGTCGTGCCGCATCGGAGAAACCCGAAGACACAGTGGCCGGAGCGGGGCCGCGGAGGAGGGGCGCGACGCCATCACGCCGCACTGGACGAACCAAGGCCGTGGCCAGTTCCGGGCTGCGGCGGAGCAGGGTGACCGGCGGCTGGTTTCGTGCCACCGGCGTCGGAGCAGGGGGGACCAGCCGTCGCCGGTCTATTGCGGCATATGCTGGCCGGCCAGAGTGGTCCGGCCGGACAAGGGAAGGCTAGGGGTTACATACCCCCGGCGGCCAGCTCGAGCGGCCCCCCTTAATGGGGGTCGCGGTTACAAAAACCAGGGGGGCAGGGCCCCCCCCCATCAAACGGCTCGGCCATTTGGCTGAGCGCCTGGCCAGCACGCCCAGGCCGGGCCATGCCCAAGCGGTCCGGACCTGGACCCGGTTCGTGTCGACCCGGTTTGAGCCGACCCTGGGGGTATCGAGCCGAGTCAGACCAGGCCCGAACCCCTTAATACCGAAACTCTTCCGGTCAGTCACCCATAACTTTAGCTACGGGCCTCCGATCGACGCACCGTCAGTTGCAATGCGATCATTGGATCGAGACGGTTGTTTTGGTATGTCGCACTAAAGGTTTCAGAATACTTTGAGTTCGGATGAGATGGTTCGTACACGAAACCAACCGGGGCCTCGGAGTGGAAACACTCATATCTTGTGCTCCGGACGTCCGATTGACGTGTCATTGACTTTGCTGGATTCCTCTTAGTGAGACGGATCTTTTGGCTTACTCCGCCTGAGGTTTGATTGCAGGCAGAGTACGGTCGGGTTGGTTTTGACTTAAAAATTAACCGGGCCCCTGGGACGAAAAGGCCAATAACTCTCATACCGGGCGTCTGATTGACGCGCCGTGTGCGATGTTGAGTTCCTGTTGATGATACGGAACTTTTGGATACATCAACTCCGGACATTGTGACAGTTAATGTATCAGCCTCTCGGCTCGTGGAGCAGACCCTCCCGAATGAGCTTTTTGTATACGGGAACCCTCGAGCAGGCTGCATTGCGACTATGACGACGACGACGACGTCTATACATAGATCCTCAGTGGATTCGACGGTGACGACTACAACACTCAGTGATCCCACGTGGTTCAGTGCTACCGATCTTGTGTCGGTCCGATCCTGTGTGGGTCAACGCTCAGCGGTCCTGTGTGGGCCAGCGCCTACATATCCTATGTGGGTCTGATCCTGTGTGGGTCTTTGAGGGGGTTAGTTACCTATCGATCCTGTGTGGGTCAGATCCTTTGTGGGTCATTGCGGGGGTTAGTACCTATCGATCCTTTATGGGTCCGACGACTTAGATGAATTAGTGGCAATATCTGATCATCTCTATCATCATAGGAAGAAGTATACCTGTGTGAGATGAATCCTGATTTGATTTCCTATGTGGATTGTGTTGTGCTATCTTGTGTGGATTTACGTTTTGCTTTCCTGTGTGGACTGGGTTGTACTTGGGCTTGGATGTTGGAGCCGAATGATAATTGATGACTTAGGTATATGTATGGGCATATACCTAAGCAGTTTTGGATGTTACTTCTTGATTGTATCTTTCCATTGTGGATTATCCTTTGTTGATTTTGGGAGACCTTCAGGGGTCTTTGGGTCCCTACTGAGTAGCTTATACTCACCCCTGCACGGACTATGCCCGCACTACGTTGTGTTGGTTGCAGACAATGGACAGTGCTGATCGTGGTTGAGGCGTTCATAGCAGGACGGTACCTGGAGGTGGATCACTGGACATGACATACTCGGAGCGGTTGGCTAGACCCGAGGTGCAGTGGAGGCTATATGTACTCACCCTTCATGTGGGATTTCCAGTGGAGAGATCGGCGTTGCGGCTTTACTTTTCAGTTGTTGTTTTCCCTTCAGTTGAACTTTACTTACAGTTTGGATTTGTATACTGGCCCACTTACTTTTCTGCACTTACTGTTGTACTCATTTTTTACTTAGTGTTTACTTCTAGCTGCTTGTTTTCTCTGTGGTTTTTATTTACATTACAAAAGGAATGTCTTTCCTTTTAGCGGGATTTACACCTTGGTGCTAGTCGCCAGCCCCTGGCCTATGGAAGGCGGGCATGGGGTAGTCACAACACGGGCCCCGAGGACGGGTCGTGACAAATTGGTATCAGAGGAGTTCGGTTCTACCGCATAACTCAAGACTCTGATATTTTTCTATGTGAAGCAATAGTGTTAAGAGTATTGAGTGTGGTTATCAGTCCAGGGATTCCAGAGTTGGTGTTGTGGCCGACGTATCCATACACCAGGACCTCGACTTCTGATTTCTGACTTAATGCATGAAAACATTGATTGCATGTGTGTTTCATGTTTTCTTTATGATTACTTTGTGTCATCTCACCAGGTATACTGTTCTGACCGTGGTGCACCTGTCTCTTTTCTGGATGGCCCCATGATGGCAGCCAGCTAGGGTTCTCAGAGTTGTGCGTGATGACAAACCATCGAGAGACGAGGCCTAAGTGCAGGGCCCTTTGACAGCAGAGGCACCAACAGTACCTCTACCCGCCGACCCACCGATGCTACCAGCCCCAGCCGCTGACGATGCACGTTGCCTTAGTGGATTGAATGAGTTTCAGCGCCAGCGATCCCCCAGGTTCTGCAGGGAGACGGACCCCCAAGCAGTCGAGGACTGGCTGGAGGCAGTGGTACAGGTTTTCAGGTTAGTGAGGACACCAACAGACCTCATGGTGATCCTCTCAGCGAGCCTCCTGCACGCGGCAGCAGGATGATGGTGGAGCTTGATGCTCCAAGTGCACGATGAGGCATCTCTTCTCATGACTGACTTTGAGAGCCTCTTCCGCTCAGATTTCGTCCCAACCACCCTCTGTGTGTTGCGCATCTAGGAGCTTCTACAGCTGCGACAGGGCAGCTTGACGGCCGCCCAGTACTCGGCATGATTTACCGATCTCTCACGCTACTCGACAGACATGGTACGAGACCCATTCTTTCGGGCCCGGACCATTGAGTATGGATTGAGGCATGATATCAGGGAATCACTGATCTCCCTCAGCATTCTGACTCAGGCAGGAGTACTGGAGTGAGCTCTTCTCATCGAGAGCTTTCTTGCTGAGTCTACACCAGTGGCGAGACCTACCGCAGGGTGAAACTTGGCGAGAATATTCTGTAGCTGGTAGTAGACAGATGTCGCAGAGGTCCAAGTGGGCCAGGCCATCGGGCGGACGACCACAAGATACTGGCTCAGAGGTGCGGGGCACACGCAGCAGAACCGGTCTTACGAGTTGAAGACAGTGCTATGCATGCAGCGGGCAGGGCCACATGGCTCATTACTGCCCGACCCGCCATACAGAGGAGCAGTAGACTGTTGAGGAACCACCTAGGCAGAGGCAGAGGTTCGACCGTGGCGGTTCGCAGGGAGCAGGCGGACGAGACAGAAGAGCTGGCCAAGCAGTAAGTGGTGGGCGACGCTTTGAGGCTCTACAACCACCACCACCAGGAGGTCCACCCCAACCTCAGGGGAGAGCACAACTTCAGGTAGATGAAGTTTATGATCATGGAGCTCTGGAAGCAGGTGGACAAGTGCGGGTCTAGCTCCAGGCATAGAGGCCTTTGCCATTATGCCTCTATCTTCGTTGTTTGTGTTGCATTGTGTCATTGTACTTTGAGTTGAAGTAATAAAATACGCTTGCAATAGTGACGTTTTCTTTCTTGTCTTTTGTTTATTAATACTAAGTGGTGCCGGTGTAAAACTGTTTACTTGACCCTCACATGTGAGATTCTTACTGGAGGAGTCCTAGTGACCACACACTGATGCCAACAGTGTGACTCAACCCTTGGAGGCGAGAGTAACGGTTGGATCTCTTGGTAGCAGCGTCGAGGCCTTACGACGTCATCCATGCCATTAATTAACTAATCATGATGGGATTGACTGTATTAGGCAAGGAACATGGTTCATTCAGGGGATGAGACCAGATTTTCCTTTTCAGAAAAGGAGAAATCTTTTCAGTTTGTAGAACGTTAAGGAGGAAGGGTCAACCCTTCGTGTGGTCAGACAGATGTCAGCAGAGCTTCTAGGAACTAAGACAGAGATTGACCAGCGCGCCTATCTTGAGGTTTCCAGAGGAGGGAGTAGGGTACGTAGTTTACTGCGATGCATCAGGGACTGGACTCGGATGTATCCAGATGCAGGAGCGGGCCATGATCGCATATGGATCACGTTAGTTGACACCGCATGAGAAGAACAACGCTACCCATGACCTGTAATTAGCAGTAGTGGTCTTCGCTCTGAAGCTGTGGCAACACTATCTGATGGGCGAGCACTTTACAATATATTCTGACCATCAGATTCTCACGTACATCTTCTCGCAGAAGGACCTAAACCTGAGACAACAGCGATGGATCGAGTTCCTCCAGGACTATGACATTGAGATAGTATATACTCCTGGGAAGGTAAACGTAGTAGCTGATGCTCTCAGCAGGAGGACGAGCATTCAACTACTTGGGGAGGCGACAGAGCAGCTCACCACTATGTAGATATTTTTCGCGGATAGAGATGGAGCAGCCTTTCTTCAATCAACCACAGTCATTCCTCCACTAATGCAGCGGGTCATAGAGGCATAGTGTGGGGACGCTGACTGTGAGACGCGGTGTGCGCAGATATCCTCAGGATAGGCACCTGATGGATTCTCCATGGGAGGAGAGCACGACATCCTTTTCAGAGGACGTACCTTGGTTCTAGTTTCTTTAAGGGAGGAGGTGTTGAGGGAGTTTCACACTTCCCCTTTGGTGTTACATCCTAGAGTGGCGAAGATGTACCGGGATCTCAGACGACAGCACTGGTGGCCGGGCATGAAGAAGGCTGTGGCAGAGTTCGTTTCACAATGCCTCACCTGCCAGCAGGTGAAGGCAGAGCATCAGGTACCAGCAGGCTTGGTATAGCCCTTGGAGGTCCTAGAGTGGATGTGGGACGGGATATCTATGGACTTCGTGACTGGACTTCCATGCACTTCTAGAGGTCACGACTCCATTTGGATGATTGTCGATCGACTCACCAAGTCGGCTCACTTCTTACCCATCAGAGAGCAGGGATTAGTGGAGAGCTTGGGACGTCTCTACGTTCCAGAGATTGTACGGCTTCACGGTGTTCCATCATCTATCATCTCCGATCGAGATGCCCGCTTTACTTCCCAGCTTTGGAAGGGGTTGCAGGAGGCATTCAGGACGCAACTACGTCTGAGCACCGCCTTTCACCCTCAGAAGGATGGTCAGACGGAGAGGACCATTCAGACTATCGAGGACATGCTCTGCGCATGTGTCCTCGACATTGGTTGCAGTTGGGAGGACCACCTACCATTGGTGGAGTTTGCGTAAACAACAGCTACCACGCCACCATTGGGATAGCACCATACGAGGCGTTGTACGACCGACCTTGCAGATCACCTTTTTGTTGGACAGACCCAAGGATGTCAGCACTTATGGGATCAGAGATGGTCCATGCCACGACAGAGAAGGTCCAGATCATCCAAGAGCGGATGAGGACAGCTCAGAGCCGGCAGAAGTCTTATGCTGATAAGAGGTGGAGGCCACTAGAGTTCGAGGATGGCTACCACGTCTTCTTGCGTGTCTCACCTTGACGTGGATTTCAGAGATTTGGACGAGGCGGCAAGTTGTCTCCACACTTCATCAGACCATTCCAGGTCCTCAGCAGGATTGGTGAGGTAGCATATTGCCTGGCTCTACCACCTCAGTTGCATCGGGTGCACGACGTCTTCCACGTATCTCAGTTGAGGAGATACGTGCATGACCCGTCGCATATCATTGAACATGGGGAGATAGACATTGATTATGTGCGACTTTTACGGAGGTTCTAGTGGAGATCGATGATCGATAGGAGAGGTTCCTATATGGACGGTCGATTCCTCTAGTGCACATCAGATGGCAGCACGAGAATCTCCTAGAGAGCACTTGGGAGCGGGAGGCTCAGATGCATGCTCATTACCCACATTTATTTCCCTAGCTTATGATGTATCTTTATGGGCACGTAAAGTCCTAAGGTGGGAATAATGTAAAGACCCAAAAATTCAAGGAAATAATTTTCTTCATTTTCTTTGGGATTTTACAAGAACACAATTTCTAGCGGCACTTGATTCCGAGGCTCGATGTGCCCGGAATTCCTTTTCGAAGTTTATCTCGGGTACATTCAGTGAACGAATGAGCGTGAATTTCTAACTGTTGAACTAGTGCTTGGAATCGAATTTCAAGGGCACCGATGGAATCGCAGTGCCGATATTTGCTTAGGAACACCTCTTCTGAAGTTGCGTTTTCACGAGAGTAGTTGATAAAAATTATGGAAGTTAAAATAATAATATAACTACAATTTTTTTATTTTTTTAAGTGGTTAAAACCTTTGGGTGGAAGTTGGTGGAAAGCACCCAACTTCCCATCGGAGGTTATGAGGGTGGTGGGGCCCACACGAACCCCATCCCTTAATATTCTCTAACTCCCTCAACTCACAATTAATTTGATAACTTAAGTTATTTAATTAAGTGGGTTTAATGTGAATGTTTGAATTTAAAAATTTTAAGTTATGTTAATTAATTATGTGGTTTAATTCAAGATTTTGAATTTCAAACCTTAAGTTGTGTTAATAAAATAAGGAAGGGACTTAATTTTTTTTGTTGGAGACTTTTTGCTTTGAGAGTCTTTGGGAGAAAAGCTAAGGAGCTTGAAGAACTTCTTCCTCTTCGACGAAGAATGCGAAGAACGTGAAGAACGCCGGATTCCTCAGAGATCGACGAAGTGACGCCGTCCCCACGACGCGACTCTCTTTTTCCACGACGTCTCATTCTGCGATGCCTCTTCCCGTGACGGTTATCTCAGCGACGAATCCTCACCCAACTTGTTCGACGAGGTAGGGGTTATTTTTATTTTTGTTCGTGTTTACAACCTTGATATTCTTCGTAAATTTTGACCAATTTATATTAACGAGAGGGGGCTGGACGACACAAACATGGCCGACCCTCCTCCCTTATCTATGTTGTTGTACCAATTGTGGATTGAAATGGGAATGGCGCGGTGCCGTTGCACCACGCGAGGTTGGGTGTCAAGGAATGCGTGGCGCCGTCACGCCATGCCGTGAAATCGAACAAGGACACGACGCCATCACGCCGCATCGGAGAAACCCGAAGACACTGCGGCCAGAGCAGGGCCGCGGCAGAGGGGCGCGAAGGAGCAGGGTGACCAGCGGCCAGTTCCAGGCCGCTGGCATCAGAGCAGGGGGGACCGGTCATCGCCGGTCCATGGCGGCAAAAGCCAGCCTGCCAGAGCGGGCCGGCCGGACAAGGGAAGGTCGAGGGTTACAAACCCCCGACAGCCAGCTCGAGCGGCCCCCCTTAATGGGGGCCGCTGTTACAATAACCAGGGGGGGCAGGCGCCCCCCCCCCCCTCCCCTTAAAACGGCTCAGACGTTTGTCCGAGTAGCTGGCCAGCGCGCCCAGCGCGCCGCACCCAGGCCAGGCCGGGCTGCGCCCAAGCGGGCCGGACCTGGTTCGGGCCGAACCTGGGGGTATCGGGTCGAGTCGGACCGGGCCCGAACCCCTTAATACCGGAACTCTTCCAGTCGGTCACCCATAACATGAGCTTCGGGCCTCCGATCAATGCACCATCAATTGCGATGCGATCCTTGGATCGAAGATGTCATTTCAGTATATCACACTCAAGGTTTCGAAATACATTGAGTTCGGCCGATTTGGTTCGTACAACCGGGCCCTCGGAGCGGAAACACTCCTATCTTGAGCTCCGGACGTCCAATTGACGTGTCGTCGACTTTGTTGGATTCCTCATAGTGGTACGAATCTTTTGGCTTACTCCGCCAGAGGTTTGGACGCAGGCGGAGTACAGTCGGGTTGGTTTTTACTTTAAAACCAACTGGGCCCCTAGGATGAAAATGCCAATAACTCTCAGACCGGATGTCCGATTGACGCGCCGTCTGCGATGTTGAGTTCCTGTTGACGATATGGAACTTTTGGATACATCAACTCCAGACTTTGTGTCACTTGATGTATCAGCCTCTCGGCTCGTGGAGCGGACCCTCCCGAACGAGCTTGCTGTATGCGGGAACCCTAGAGCTGGCTGCGTTGTGACTATGATGACGACGACGACTGTACAGAGATCCTCAATGTATTCGACGACGACGACTATAGAACTCAGTGATCCTACGTGGATCAATGCTACCGATCTTGTGTGGGTCCGATCCTGTGTGGGTAAGCGCTCAGCGGTCCTGTGTGGGCTAGCGCCTACAGATCCTGTGTGGGTCCGATCCTGTGTGGGTCTTTGCGGGGGTTAGTTACCTATCAATCCTATGTGGGTCAGATTCTTTGTGGGTCATTGCGGGGGTTAGTACCTATCGATCCTTTGTGGGTCCGACGGCATAGATGAATTAGTGGAAATATATGATCATCTCTATGGTCATACGATGAAGTATATCTGTGTGAGATGAATCATGATTTTCTTTCCTATGTAGATTGTGTTGTGCTATCCTGTGTGGATTTACATTTTTCTTTCCGGTGTGGACTGGGATGTACTTGGGCTCGGATGTTGGAGCCGATTGAGAATTGATGACTTAGGTATATGTATGGGCATATACCTAAGCAGTGTCGGATGTTACTTCGTGATTGTATCTTTACTTTGTGGATTATCCTTTGTGGATTATAGGAGACCTTCAGGGGTCTCGGGGTCCCTACTGAGTAGCTTATACTCACCCCTGCACGGCCTATGCCCGCACTACGTTGTGTTGGTTGGAGACGACGGACATCGTTGCTCGTGGTTGAGGCTTGCGGAGCAGGATGGTACCTGGAGGTGGATCACTGGATGGGACGTACTCGGAGCGGTCGGCTGGACCCGAGGAGCAGTGGAGGCTATCTGTACTCACCCTTCAGGTGGGATTTCAGTGGACAGCTCGGCGTTGCGGCTTTACTTTTCAGTTGATGTTTTCCCTTCCAGTTGTACTTTACTTTTTGTTTGGTTTTGCATACTGGCCCACTTACTTTTCCACACATACTGTTGTACTTAGTTTTTACATAGTGTTTACTTCTAGCTGCTTGCTTGCAATGTGGTGTTTTTTTACTTTACAAAGGAAATTCCTTCCCTTTTAGAGGGATTTACGCCTTGGTGCTAGTCGCTAGCCCCTGGCCTATGGAAGGTGGGCTTGGGGTAGTCACGGCACGGGCCCCGAGGACGGGTCATGATAGATAAGATGAATATGGATATTGCTAATTACCTATCAAGATGTATGGTTTTTCAACATGTGACATCTATAAGAAAACATCCTAGAGGAGTCATGCAACCTATTCCCATAGCTGAGTTGAAATGGGATGATTTTATAATGGACTTTCCCATGAGGCTACCAATGACTATAAAAAGGAATGATGAAATATGGGTCATTATTGATTGTCTTACAAAGATAACACATTTTCTTGATATGAGATAATATTTTCCTCTTGAACATTTAACAAGACTATATGTTAATGAATTTTTAATACTTCATGGTGTACCACTATTGACTATTTCTGACCGTGATCCCCATTTAACATCATGATTATAGAAATGTCTTCAGAAATCCCTAGATACTGAACATCGTTTGAGCACAAACTACCACCCTCAAAATAATGGAAAATCATGGCAGAATATTCAGTCCTTTGATACAATTTTGATATATTGTTCAGGTGACATTCAGGGTATGTGGGATATAGTATTTACCTCATGTTGAATTTTCCTGTAACAATTGATTTCATTCAAGTATTCAGATGGAACTGTATGAAGCATTATATGGAAAGAAGTGTCTCACACCAACATGTTGGGATGATATTGGAGAAATAAAACTCATATGCCCAGAACATATTGAGGAAATAATGGAAAAGGTGAATATTTTCAATCCCTCCTCAAAAGATTCTCAAACTAGGAAAAAGAGCTATGCTGATAACCAATTGAAGGATTTGGAATTTAAAGTAGGTGAACATGTTTTCATGAAGGTATCTCTAAGGAAGGGTGTTATATGATTCAGTAAGAATGGTAAATTATGTACAAGTTACATCGGATCTTTCAAAATTCTAGAACTAATTGGAGTTATAGCATAACGTTTGGATGTGCCTCCAAGTCTCTCCAATGTTCATGATGTGTTCCAAGTATCATTGTTTTGAAAATACATGTCTAAACCAACACCTATAATCACCAATGAAAAAATAGAACTGGAACCATATCTATCTTATTTTGAATTTTTTCTCATGATTATTGATACCAGAGGGAATGTTTTGAGGAACAAGATGAATTGTCTGGTAAAAGTTCCTTTGAGAAACAATAAAATGGAAGAGGCAACGTGGGAACCTGAGGAACATAAGATGAAGAACCACTTGAATATTTTTATGCAGTAAGATTCTTGAAATTTAGAGGAAACAAATATTTGAATTAGAAATAATGTAACACCCCAATCTTATATTTACACTTCTCTTTTAATAATACAATATCTTGGCTATGCTAAAACTTTGGGTTCTAGGACATCCCGACCAATCAAACCAGTCATTTAAAAATAGTTATGAATAATAATAACTATTTTTTAAAATTTTATAAATTTTATTTTCACAATTGTTATTCATTATTTGTTTTGGAATATTAAAAATTTCTTAGGGTGAGTTTTTCATTCATTTCAGAAAACATTCATATTTTGATGAATAATGAAAAATACTAAATTTTAATTAAAAAAAATCAATAAAAATAATTTATAGTGTTAAATTATATATTTTAGTGATTTTATTGAATAATTAGATTATATTTTTATCATTTAATATAAATTTTTTCATTGGATGTAATTTCATATTTAGATTGTACATAAAAACATTTTGACCTGTTGATTGTTTTTACTTCTTAAAAACCTGCTTTTAGATTTTGAAAACGGGATTTAATTTTAAATTAAATATTGAAACATCATTGTTTTGAATTTGGAAAAATTATATTCCATATTTAAAATCATGATTTCCAAATTGTGTAAATATCTACCTTTTATTGTTTGGACATTATGAATAGTAACATCTGTAATTATTTTATTTATCATTGTTAAAAGTTAAATTAGGCAAATAAGGATAAATAATAATATTATAATAATATTAAACTACTCTAACACGTGTCCTAATCTTATCAGATGGGATATTTCTGACCATGGTATTCCTTAGGTCGCTTTTGGGACCCAATGGAGCCACATTGATGTGAAAATGACATATTATAAGAATTAATTTAATGTATAGAAAAATATAACATAAACACGTGTCATTCACTAAATCAATTTTTATATGTGGTTATATAATTTATCTATTCCACTATAAATATTCATTAGAACTATAAAAATACATCCTACATCATGATATTTTATTTATAAATATTATAAATAAAATAAATATATTTATTTACGACACAATAATGATGAAATATTTTCCATATTAATGAATGAATCAAATAAATGATATGATAAATATTAAAATAAATATAATATGAAATTTCTTGAGGACATGAGAGTATTTTATAGGTTGATACGACATGTTAGGGTTGTTTCAATGTATTGTTTTCTATGTAATAATATTTTTATGAGTTTCACAAAAACCATATACTAAATAGTGTCAAAATTGACCAAAATGAGGTTTTAAAACAAATACGCATTTATTAAATGATATAATATTCCTAAGAATATAAAATTTGGCTGAAGGACATATATAATGATATACATATCATTAATGAACCACTTGAGGTTTTTTCGTTATTTTGTAGTAATTATATTAACCTTGTAGTATAAAAATAGAAGAAATCAAGGTAAAAGTTAAACTATTTAACAAAGAGTTAATTCTAACGGATAAGTTTAATATGGTGACCCAAACATGTATAAAACGTTTTGTTTGAGAGGATTGTGACCCATACTTCATCATTCTAGAAATAAATCCATTTAGTGCTTTTAAAATATAAAATTATTTTATAATAAATTATTATTTCAATCTCTTCCAAAAGTGCCCCTCACCTTTCTTATAAAAGGATAGTTATCCTTCTCCCAAATTCAAAACCCCTGAGAAATTTTTCTAGGAACCACCCAGCTCAAATATCCTCCAAACAACTATCACTTCAACCTTGAGATATTACATTTATCAAAAATCCAACCAATGGAGCCCTTCCTTTGAAAAAATTTCAAAGCACCCGAATAAGAGGTAGATATTTCATCACATCCTTCAATGTTAGTTTCTTATTACCCTTCCAATTTATTTGATAATTCCATACTAAAATATTAACTCCCATACCTTTTAAATACTTATAAGTTATTATAATTTTTTCACAACCATATTCATTATTATATCCATCCTATGAATGATAAAGTCACTATATGTGTGTACATACGACTTACCGTCTCCGCGTCATAGTGTAGTTTGTTATTCAAAAACATCATTATTTTGATTGGTATAATAACACGTATAATTGAATTATATAATTAATATATAATTTTAATGATTCTGTAAATATAATATACCATCCAATTACTTACTATTTTACCATTAATAGAATGATATTGTCCCTCGTGAGTATGTACGGATTTCCATCTCCACGACGCGATAAGATTTTGTTCCCATCATAAACATTAAAAATAATGTTTCATAACATAATATAATTATGGAAATGAATCAAATAAATACTATATCTAACAAACATAACATACGTAAAAAAATATATAAAGGAAAATGAATCAGTTAACACCTAAAACATTGATAAAATTGTAATGTTATTAACAAAGAAATATTAAATTATCATATATGATATCATATTTCTGTAATTTGTTCTTGAATAATTTAATTACAATGATTTAAAAATTATAGATGAGGTTATCATACCCTTGAATAAGCAAAGGTACAAGGTAATGGTTAATTTTACAATATCTTTATTATCGGATGTTTTTTATAAGTATCTAATGGGACTTCTTTATCATACTCATTCGTGTTTATTAAAAATTTATATCAATTTTTTTTACTATTTCATAGACCATGGGTTCAATTCAATTTTACCCTTGTTGTAAATTTTATAAAATGTTTTTAAAGGAATCATTCCATCTTTTTCGGAACAATGTTCTTTGTGACCTTGTCAAAAAATTAAAGAATGGATTTTTTCTTAACTTATACGGAAGATGTGGATTTTTTCTTCTGTTATAACACCTTCAAATAATCCCTTAAAATATTAAATAAATATTTTCAAAATAATTGTTTTCCTTTATAATTATGCAACTTTTAAATTATTTCAATATAGAAAGATTTATTTCGCTCAAATTGGTTTTGTATTTATTTCATCCATGTCCACGGTTATTATATGATTTTATGTTTAATTGATGTTGATTTATTATGATAAAATATTTAATATTGTATTGATATTTAGATGATATGTTTGATAGTGGATGTTCTATTTCTATTTCATTAACATTTTATGGTTAATGTATTAACATATCCTATATTAGTATAATATGAATGTTTATGTTAAGTTTCACCCTTTCCATATGAGGAATGCATTGGACGTAGTAAGTGATGTGTAGGGCCTACTATACCCCCTCGATTCATTGGTTGGTCTCATGAAACAAACTAATATCTTGGCAAAAGGCGTTGAACTTTTTTTTATTTAGGGTCTTGGCACGAGGCCTGGACTTTGTGTTTAAGATGTCTGACATTATGCATTCTATCATTATGATATTGTTTATTTATTTTATATGTGATTATTCATCTAATAGAACATCCATGTTAATAATTAAATGGAATTATTTGAATTATATTTTCTATATTATTCTGAATATTATTTTTAAAAGACTTGTTTTACTCCAATACATTGCCATACATTTTTATGTATATTTATAATAGTTTCTGCTATATTTTATCCATACTAAGAATCTTAGTTCACCTCTTTCCTATGTCTTATTTTTTCTAGTATTTAATTAATTATATTATGAATGACATGCTGGAATAGGATAAGGGATATGAGTGTGTTCAATGGAGGCCCAATTTTAATTTTTCATTTCATAATATAATGTAAAACATTAGAATGTGTCTAGTATTTTACAAGGCTACTAAAATGATAGATATTTTGGGAATTGGTCTCTTGTGATCATTCCAATCTTATATAATAATGCACTGAAACAGGGTAACTGGGGTCAGGGTGTTACAATAACCAAGAAAATGTAGTAAAATTATGCACTCGATCGAGGTTTCTAGGATCCGGGCATAACCCCCCCCCCCCCAGATTAGGTGCACGGTTAGGGAACATGGATTGGAAAACTGTGTTCCCTGGTTAGAAAACAATGTGAATGTTTTTTATTAACATTAAAAGTAGATTTTAAGATACCTAAAAACACATTTTATCCTACAAATAACCCCAACTCCAATATAGTCTACTACTCTATATTCAATATATATTCCCATATTCATTCTTAGGGATCCCAACAACAAGTCATGGAAAATTCATGGGAAGATTTATGATCTACACAGCAACCTATAAGTGGAACTAATCTTGTGTTGTTTATTTCCTCTATCTCATATCTCCTTAATTATTTAGAGGGATTTCATCCTCTTTATTATTGGATCAAGATCTATGGTTTTTGGATCCCGATCATGATTTGTGGGATATTGATTTTTCATTCTCTAACTAAGGTTTCAGATCCATATCTCGTTAATGACATGTTCTACACAGAATTAAGGATATCCTTTTTGCGGGCATTGACCATAAATCTTTATGTACGTGGTCTATTATTAAAATCCAAAATTCATGATTTATTTTTTATGTATTTAATATGATAATTTATTTATATGATTAGAAATTGTGTTATTATGTTTAATTAATTAATTTGGTACATTAATTAATTAAGGATTGTGGAATTTGGGGATACTGAATTAATTTAATTGGGATAATTAATTATTGAATTAATTATAGGGATACAAGGATGTTTAGATTATATTAATTTGTTTCTCTAATTATATATTTGGATTGGATTTATTAATTGACAATTGAATTAATTAAAGAGACTGATGTGATTAATTCGTTGTTGAATTTTTTAATAAGATAGACATGATTAATTAATTTTGGATTTAATTAATGAGATAAATACGATTAATTATTTATTGAATTAATTAATGGAATTATGTTGAATTTGAAATTATCGTATTGGATTAATTAATTGATGAATTAATTATTTGGTGATTGTAATATATGTGATATATTTGATAATCATGCGTGGGACATTGTCTGCCGCATAAAAAGCCCATAGCGTGAATTGAAATGATTTATGGAAAAAATGGAAGTCATTTCTAATTTGAGACAATGAATTTTAACAATGGAATTCATATGTTATTTAAAATGGTGGATGGTAAAAATGGAATTCATATATGATAATCAGGTGTGGTACATGATCTGCACCATCAAAATCCCATAGTATTAATTGAAATGATTAATCATTACCATGTAATTCATATGTGATTTGAGATAATGAATGGTAACAATGCAATGAATATGTGAATTAAGATAATTAATGGTATCAATTTCATTACAATATAAGATATCCCTTGGGGGTAGATTTTGCTTCTTTATGGGATGACATTAGTATTTATAGTTCTGGTGTCATCAGGAACATGGGGTTATGTTTCTAAATAAAGAATAATCGAATAAAATTAAAATTTATTCATTATTGATTTTATTTATACTTTATAAAACTACATACACGGTTTTAACAATATTTTTTTATACACCATTGGGGGTGCCCTAGTAAGTTGAACTCACACCCTACTCATGCTGCCTAATCTGTAATCAAATAGAATTTATGTTAGTGTGTTATTTTAAGTGCAAGGACTCTCGGTTGGATGGAAGATTTGGAAAATATCATGTATGAGGGAACCAAAAGTGGTCAGAAACCTACTTGTGAGTTTTTAGTGTCTCTATTAATGTTGGATTATTCATATTAACACTTGATAGAAACTTATAATGGTATATCTACTATTTAGTTTTAATATTCTATTCCCAGTGTTGGTTGTCTTATGATACTAATATTTTTCTACTTTTATTATATCATTTGGTTATTATTGTATATTTTCACTAATGTCTTACTTTGATATATACTTTATATTCTCCACATGACTGAAATTAGATCCTCTAAGCTAGTCTACAGGCTATTGGGTTTTAGTAGGCATGGATAAGGTCACATTGTAGATGGGCTCATGGAACCAGTGTGTGGCACTAGGTACGGGATGTCACAATGTGTTATCAAAGAATCTATATATTATTTTATTGTGTTTTACTATTTTTAATGTTTATTCATGAGACTTGTAAGTGTTGGTACTTGTCTATGATCTCATGCGTGTGAATTGCAATCTTATCTATGTGTGAAAACTCAAGTACCCATCGTGGGATTACTATTTTTGATGTGTGTTGTTACAGTTGTATGTTATTTCACCTATGGTAATGAATTTGTTATGTGATGTTATTTTTGCCTCTAATATTTTTTAATATTTGAATCATGTCCTAGTAAGGCACAAGATATGAATATTCATGAATCATTTTAGGCGCTCAGGATTATTTTGTGACAAGAATGATTTTAGGCATGCACGGGAAAATTAGTTTCATGTAAGAAATGGAACTTCATCTTTTT
The DNA here is from genome assembly GCA_963277665.1 of Viscum album. Lineage (NCBI taxonomy): Eukaryota > Viridiplantae > Streptophyta > Magnoliopsida > Santalales > Viscaceae > Viscum > Viscum album. Next base: position 406,750,516 of record OY728150.1, on the reverse strand, counting down.
TCATTGAAATTGAAATTTAATTGAAAAAGGATCCAAATGTGAATTTATATTTTTAATGAATTAATAATTATGTGAATAAATTTGTGTCTAATTAGAAATTATTATTAACAAATTGTGTTTACCCTTTTTTAACAATGACTAAGATGTAAGATGGTTTAGGGTAGTGATAACATCTTGGTTTTGTCTATGCATTGGGGTTTAGCGGGTATAATTTTTGTGGCTCATTTTTTATTATTATTTAAACAAATAATGAGATTATATCTATCTTGAGATATCTTATAACGACCCATACTTTACATACATTGTTAATAGTTCAAAATGTAAGCACACTTATTACAACATATAACAATACCTCAAAGGACCGTATAGGTATAGTGTCTTTAGAAACTGGGAAACATAAACAACTGGTTCATAAATCTTCTATAGTGTCTCCCATTTATTTCATCATATCTAGGGTCCCATTTATCATATTCTACTTAATATCCATCTTCCTGACCTGGGGAAAATAAAACATAAAATGGTGAGCTAAAATGCTCAGCAAGGAAAAATAAAGGAAATAAAAATCATATCATATGTTTTTGAAAATCATAACCTGCAAAAGAGATCATAATATCTTAACATGGAATAAATCATAGAAGTGAAAATTAGATCCCCATAATCATAACATGAAACTTGAAACTTTGTGGCATGCACACATAATCATGGAAAATCATTTCCTGTTAGTCATGACTCATTGCCAAGACTATGTTAGTGGACAAATTCCCTTTCTGAACCTAGTCACCCTCGTTCCAGTCCTGTTTCACTGAACCGGTATAACCTACCATTCAAGCCATGTCTATCTCATGAGATATAAAATATTTACCCAATTCATTGGAGGGAGATATAGGTCCCACCCATCTTATAATGAATCCTTTCTTATGTGTGCCACATAATCCTAAACCATACATCATAGCGTAACCCACGTAATAAAAATGGGATTCTTAAACAACATGACATCATAAAACAATTCATATAAGATAAAGGAATTCAAAAAAAATATTTCCATCACTACATAATCAAATCCATGTAATAATAGGGATAAAAACAGAACCCTTTTATTATCTTAGATGGAAAATAATTTTGATAAAATACTTGAACTCTATTCTTGAGGAAAATATCCTTTCTACTTAAATAACACTTTTCCTTTCTTAACATGTCATACAATTTTAAACTAAAAGAAGTTGATTAAAAATAAACTTGAATACTTGTAAAGGAATATTCTTGGAAATAATGTTTTAGAAATCCATTCATGCCTTATAAGTTAAAAAAACATTCTTTGTACTTTTGTCGGAAAAGTCAAAAAGTACCTCGTACGAAAAACGACAAAAGATTCCTTTCATATTCTTTACTAAAAACTCACTGAAGGGTAAAATTGGATTTAAACATTTGTAGGTGGATGGAAATAATATTTTATATTCAGGAAACAGGGATGTGGATGATAAAATACACCCCAGTAAATACTAAAGTATAAACAATCTTGGATAAAAATGAGATTGTGATATTTCCCTTACCTTAGGTCCGATTTGCTTTGTACGTGTCTGAAGATCCTGTATAATGGTTTAAATAATGTAATTGACTTATTACAGAATCATACATATTGATATGATATCATATATGGTCATATTCTTAGCTTCTTGTTAGTAATATTTCATTGTTACTTGTTACTCGGGTCTTTATTGCCTTTTGCTCTTATGCGTGTTTTGCCGAATAAATTCTTATTCTTATTTTAAGGTTATAGATAACTTATATCCAGAATGGTATTAGTGTAACATATATCATATTTATTCATTCAATTCATTTATTTAATTACTATGTAATGATGATCATGTAGAACGAGTCGCATCACATCGTGGAGACGGTATTCCGTACGTACGCACGAGTGATGATATCGTTCCTATGATCGTGGAATTGTATTGGAGTATATATATATTATTTCTGTATCAATATTAATTTATAATAATCATAAATAGTTACTCATTACACCATTATACCCATCCTTGTAAGGTGATGGTGGAAAATAGATTACACCACGGCGTGGAGACAGTATTCCGTACGTACACACGCGCGGTGATATCATTTTTCCGTAGGATGGATAGAAGGTGAATTAGGGTTGTCTCATATTTATAATAACATATCAGTATGTAAGTAATACTGATGTTATTACTTTATCATGAAACAACTAAAGAAGAAGAAGTTGAAGAAGAAAGAAATTGAAAAGATCGGTAATGGATATTACCTCTTCTTTGGAACGCCTCCTTGAATCCTCCACTTAGGGAACTAAGATTGGTCTTTGAAGAAGACCAAGACATCTAGGATTATTCTAGGGAAGTGGAGAGGAGAAAATGGCAGGGTTTGGCCGAGTTTCAGTGCTGAAATTGGTGTGAGGAGGAGGGGAAGGAGGTGCCCTTTTATAATGGAGGAGAGGGGCACCTTAGGAATATCTCAAAATATTATTATATATTAAAGTCAAAATCAGTTTATAATGGTTCCAAAGGGTATTATTTCGATGCTAAAGTGGGGATGTGTCGAAATCCTATCAACCAATATGAGTTAGACAAGTTTAGGGTATTATTTTAAACTTATCAATTAGATTTAACTCTATGTTAAATAATTTAACTTTTACCGTGTATTTTTGTTTTCTTTCACTATATGGTTAATACACTTACTATAACATGCCAAACTAACCCCAAATTGTTTATTATTAATATATATATCCTTATCTAAGTCATTTGGCCGAACCTTATCTTTTTAGGAATAAAATAACAGTTAATAATATAATATTTGATTTAAATACTATTTTGTGTCAATTTTGACACTATTTGATATATGATTTTTGTGAAAGTCATAAAAGAATTATATGTTCGAACCAAGTTGATTAAATCAACACTAATATATCATATTAACCTAGAAAATTAGTGTAATTTATAATAAGGCTCAAATTACATTTATTTTGGTGTTTATAACATCAATTATGTCAATATTTCATAAATAAGATAATTACTACATCATAATTGTGTCATAAATAAATTAAATAATTTAATGTCTAAAAATTATAAATAAAATACCATTATGTAGGAAATCATTTTATATTTCTAAAGAATATTTATAGTTGAATTTATCTTATGTATAACCCCATATTAAAAATGATTTACTTATTAAACATTGATTTTAACTATTTTAACCCTTCTTTAAATAAAATAATAATAAATGTCCTATTCTAACCCAAGTGTGCCTAAATGGTCATATTTTATTCCTAAGTTTGTTTTTGGTCGAATTAAATTTATCCAATAGAATTAGGACATGTGTTAGTGTAATAGTAATATCATATTTACCCCTATTTACTATTAACCGCAGTTAAAAAAAGTAAAAAGTTACTATTCACCAAAAAATTATTTTTATCTCATTGAACCACATTTTACTTACTGATATCAACCGTGTCTGTCGGATTTTAGAAATTCCATTCACAGAAGAGGTAAAATTAAGTTTTATACAAAATTCAGTTTTTAACCTACCACTCAGTGGTTTCACTATTCATCAAAAATTGAACGTTTTCAGAAAAGTACCAAAATTTTACCCTAGGCTAATTTCGGTATTCCGAATCCAAAAATGAAGTCCATTTTGAAAAATTAAATTTATAAAGTTTCAAAAAGTTGTTATTACTATTCATAACGGCTAGTTTTAATAATATTTTAATAGCATATCGTTGTTTAGTGAAACTCGGTATTGCGTACGACACAAGCTATCGAGGTAGGATGCGATTGAGTGTAATGTAATCCAAGCTAGTATGTAGTGAAAGATTTCTTTAATGACATTTAAAAACAAAATATTACTCATAAAAATCTCGGGTGTTACATTCTACCCCCCTTAAAAAGAATTTCGCCCTCGAAATTCTTCACATTGTAACAAACAGATGAGGATACTTCTCCCTCATCATATCCTCAAGCTCCCATGTAGCTTCTTCTAATTGGTGGTTCCTCCATAAAACTTTCACCAATCGAGTGGTCTTGTTTCATAGGACTTTTTTGCTACGATCCAGAATCTCTCTCGGTTGTTCTTCATAAGAAAGATCTTTCTCCAGCGGTACAACTTCTGAGCTGAGTACATGTGAAGGATCAGGTATGTACTTTCTCAGGAGAGATACATGGAACACATCGTGAACTTGAGAGAGATTCGGTGGAAGCGCCAATCGGTAAGCTACCTTTCCAACATGATCCAGTATTTCGAAAGGACCGATATATCTAGGGCTCAACTTCCCCTTCTTTCCAAATCTCATAACCCTCTTCCAGGGAGATATTCGTAAGAACACTTTATCACCCACTTCAAACTCTAGGTATTTTCTTCAGTTGTCGCAATAACTTTTCTGTCGACTCTGAGCTGCTCTTATGTGTTGTTGAATAGATCTGACCTTTTCTGCCATTTCATCAACGAGATTAGGTCCTAATAGATTTCTTTCCCCAACTTCATCCCAGCAAGTTGGAGTCCTGCATCTCTTTCCATAAAGAGCTTCATAAGGAGCCATCTGAATACTGGAGTGAAAGCTATTATTATAAGAAAATTCCACCAAAGGTAGGTTTTGATCCCAACCTCCATTGAAATCCATAGAGCAAGCTCTCAACATATCTTCTAGGGTCTGAATTGTTATCTCGGACTGACCGTCTGTCTGAGGATGATAAGAAGTGCTGAAACTCAACTCTGTATCCGGAGTATGCTGAAGACTTCGCCAGAACTTCAAGTAAATCTCGAATCTCGATCAGATATAATAGAAAGTGGTACTCCATGCAATCATACCACTTCCTTTACATATATCCTGGAAAGCTGATCTATAGAGAAATCCTCTCTAATAGCAATGAAGTGTGCAGAATTTGTAAGACGATCAACTATGGCCCAGATAGCATTATTGCCTTTGGATGTTTTAGGAAGTCCTGTGACAAAGTCTATAGTGATGTTTTCCCATTTCCATTCGGGTATGGGTAATGGTTGTAACATCCCCTTAGACTTCTGTCTCTCAGCTTTAACTTGTTGACAAACCAAACATTGAGAGACATATTCAGCAACAACTCTTTTCATGCCATCCCACCAGAAGTAATCTTTCAGGTCCCTATACATCTTCGTGCTTCCAGGATGAATAAAGAATGAAGAACTATGAGCCTCATCCAGCAGCTCCTTCTTTAATTCGGGGATGGGAGGAACAAAAACCTGATTCCTGAACTTTATTATCCCATCACAATCAAGGTTGAATTCGGGAACATTTCTCAACTTCTTTTGTAACTCGACATCTTCTTTCTGTACCTCTTTAATCTTCACATGTATAGATGGTTGAACATTCATTTGAGAAAGATAAGATGTTTCCCCTTCCATTATAATTCCTAGATCCATCCTTTGTAAATCCATAAATATTGGATCTTTTGTGATCCTCATCATGGATAAACTAGCATGGTCATGTCAACTTAATGCATCTGCCACCTTGTTTGCTTTCCCAGGGTGGTAATGGATTGAGCAGTCATAATCCTTAATCAGCTCCAACCATCTTCTTTGACGCATATTCAGATCCTTTTGCGTGAAAATATAATTTAAACTTTTATGATCAGTATAAATATCACACCTTTCACCATAAAGGTAATGCCTCCAAATATTTAATGCAAAGATTACCGCAGCTAACTCCAAATCATGTGATGGGTAATTTTTCTCATGGATTTTCAACTGTCGTGAGGCATAAGCTATCACCATATCATTTTACATAAGAATACACCCCAATCCCTTCTTGGATGCATCACTATAGATCACAAACCTTTCTCCACTACAAGGCAGTGTGAGCACAGGTGCACTGGATAACCTTCTTTTCAACTCCTTGAAATTCTCTTCACATTCATCTGTCCAAACAAACTTAACTCCTTTCCGAGTCAACATGGTGAGTGGATTAGATAATCGTGAAAAATCTTTTACAAAACGTCGATAATAACCAGCCAAACCAAGAAAACTTCGGATCTCAGTTACTGTTGTTGGTCTCGGCCATCTTTCGATAACCTCTGTTTTTTCTGGATCCCCAGATATCCTCTCTTTTGAGATTATGTGACCCAAAAATGCATCTTTTTGAAGCCAAAATTCACACTTGGTAAATTTGGCATAAAGGTTCTCCTTTCTCAGGGTCTTCAATATAATTCTCAAGTGATCTTCATGCTCTCCCTTGCTCATTGAATAAACAAGAATACCGTCTATAAAGACTGCCACAAATTGATCAAGATAGTCTCTAAAGACACTATTCATTAGATCCATGAAGATAGCAGGGGAATTAGTAAGACCATATGGCATCACTATAAATTCATAGTGTCCATACCTTGTATGGAAAGCCGTATTTGGTATATCCTCCATTTTGACCCTTAATTGATGATACCCTGAACGAAGATCAATCTTGGAAAAGTATTGAGCTCCGCATAGTTGGTCAAATAAGTCATCAATGCGTGGGAGAGGATATTTGTTCTTGATAGTGATCTTGTTAAGTTCTCGATAATCAATGCAGAGTGTCATTGATCCATCTTTCTTCTTAACAAATAGAACAGGTGCTCCCCAAGGTGATGCAATAGGGCGTATGAATACCTTATCAAGATTCTCTTGGAGTTTCTTCTTCAATTCCTACAACTCAATTGGGGCCATTCTATAAGGTTTCTTTGAAATAGGCAAAGCACCCGGTACGAGTTCTATTGAAAACTAAACTTCACAATTTGGTGGAAGACCCGGTAATTCCTCTGGAAAGACATCATCAAACTCCCGTACAATGGACATATTCTTAATCGTGAGTTTCTCACCAACCATTTGAGATAAATAACCTTCATTTAGTGGAATCAATACCCATAAAATGGAAGAAATTTCCACTGGAAGGTTATGTTCATCCCTGCATTGATAGAAGATCATAGATTGATCTGGAATATGAAATGTGACTTCCCTTCTTTGGCAATTGATATGAGCTCTGTATAAAGAAAGCCAATCCATGCCAAGAATCACATCAAATTCCACTAAAGGAAGGATCACAAGATTTACAGGAAGCACTTTCCCACAAACTTCAATCGGAGAAAAATTATAAACTTTTGATGCGACTGTTGTGCCATTAGGTGTTGTCACAGCTAACTCAACATCTAATTGTTGAGGTAATACGGTGATACCCTTAGAAAATTTTTCATAAATAAAAGAGTGGGTGGATCCAGAATCAAATAAAAAAGTTTCTACTTTAGAGTGGATAGTAAGTGTACCTTTCACCACTTCGTTATCGTAGTCCACATCGCTGATAGAAATTGCATGTGACTTTCCTTTGTCTTTAGCCTTAAGATTTTGTTGACGTCGACCATCATCATCAACCCTTGGATTTGGGCATTGATTGGCATAATGCCCCATCTCCTTGCACTTGAGACATTGAAGTGTAGTAGGTTCATTATGTGTATCCCTTCCTTTGTTTGCATCATTAGACATCTTCTTCCCATTATCGCGGCATTCAAATACCCGATGACCTTCCTTTCCACATTTGAAAAATTTACTTGTCCCTTTAAGACAACTCCCTCCATGTTTCTTTCCACACTTTGAGCATAAGGGAAAGCTCATCTTCTTTTCAGGGTGATCTTTAGATTTTCCATTGAATTCCATCTTCCTCTTCTTATCAAACCCATGTGACTGATGGGTTACTCCAATATCCATCTCGACTTTGAGAGCACATCGAACGATTTCCTCGTAGCTATTGAAGTCACTTATGGCTAACGCCCTTCGAAGACTTGGTTTTAAGCCACTAAAGAATCGATCGATCTTACTCTCAGGTTGGATAATAATACCAGAAGCGTACCTTGAAAGTCTTGTAAAAGTTGCTTCATAGGTACCAACAGATTCATCATCCCTTTGCTTCAGTTCAAGAAACTCTTTCTCCATCTTTGTTCGGAGAATACGAGGGAAGTAATTATTGAAAAATAAGTTCTTGAACTCGTCCCATTCCATAGACTCAATTTCATCCCTTTGCCTCGTATTCTTAATAAGATTCCACCATTGATCAGCATCTCCTTCTAAATGATACACTGGTAGGATGACTTTATCATGTTCAGATCATTGAAGAACTGAAAATATCTTTTCAGTAATACTAATCCATTGTTCAGCAACTAATGGATCAGTAGACCCACTGAAAGAAGGCGGACGCTGCCTCATGAAGGATTCAACAGAATGTTTCTCCTTCCATTGCTCATTTGGAAGTCCTGCATGATTCATAGCTTGAGAAAGTTGTGTGAGCATGGCTACAAGATTTTGCATTCCAGCTCCCATATCTTTTGGTTGCTCAGGGGGCAATCATTGCATTGCCCATCGCATTCTGCATTAACACGGTTCCTTCGGGTTCCAGCCATTGACTAAAACCAAGAAGAATAGTGTGAGCAACACTATTTATAATAGGAAAACCACATAATCAAGGATAAAATTTCACACTTAAGGTCTTATCCTAGGGTATTCATGGCCATTTCTAAAACACTAAGATTGTGTTCTATGCTTAGACTTATACTTAGGGTTCTTACTAAGGCTTTCACATCCTAGTTTCCAATGGTTGACTATACCTTTCCTCTGATACCAACTATAATGACCCACACTTTACATACATTTTTAATACTTCAAAATAGAAGCACACTTATTACAACATATGACAAAACCACAAAGGACTGTATAGGTATAGTGTCTTTAGAAACTGGGAAACATAAACAACTGGTTCATAAATCTTCTACAGTGTCTCCCATTTATTTCATCATATCTAGGGTCCCTTTTAACATATTCTACTTAATATCCATCTTCCTGACCTGGGGAAAAGAAAACATAAAAGGGTGAGCTCAAATGCTCAGCAAGGGAAAATAAAGGAAATAAAAATCATATCATATCTTTTTGAAAATCATAACCTGCAAAAGAGATCATAATATCTTAACATGGAATAAATCATAGAAGTGAAAATGAGATCCCCATAATCATAACATGAAACTTGAAACTTTTTGGCATGCACACATAATCATGGAAAATAATTTCTTGTTAGTCATGACTCATTTCAAAGACAATCTTAGTGTACAAAGTCCCTTTCTGAACCGAGTCACCCTCGTTCCAGTCATGTTTCACTGAACCGGTATAACCTACCATTCCAGCCATGTCTTTCTCATGAGATATAAAATCTTTACCCAATTCATTGGAGGGAGATATAGGTCCACCCATCTTATAATGAATCCTTTCTTATGTGTGCCACATAATCATAAACCATACATCATAGCGTAACCCACGTAATAAAAATGGGATTCTTAAACAACATGACATCATAAAATAATTCATATAAGATAAAGGAATTCATAAAAATATTTCCATCACTACATAATCAAATCCATGTAATAATAGGGATAAAAATAGAACCCTTTTATTATCTTAGATGTAAAATAATTTTGATAAAATACTTGAACTCTATTCTTGAGGAAAATATCCTTTCTACTTCAAAAACACTTTTCCTTTCTTAACATGTCATACAATTTTAAACTAAAAGAAGTTGATTAAAAATAAACTTGAATACTTGTAAAGGAAGCTTCTGGAAATAATGTTTTAGAAATCCATTCATGACGTATAAGTTAAAAAAACATTCTTTGTACTTTTGTCGGAAAAGTCAAAAAGTACCTCGTACGAAAAAGGACAAAAGGGTCCTTTCATATTCTTTACTAAAAACTCACCAAAGGTTAAAATTGGATTTGAAAATTTTTAGGTGGATGTAAATAATATTTTATATTCAGGAAACATGGATGTGGATGATAAAATACACCCCAGTAAATACTAAAGTATAAACAATCTCGGATAAAAATGAGATTGTGATATTTCCCTTACCTTAGGTCCGATTTGCTTTGTACGTGTCCGAAACTCCTGTATAATGGTTTAAACAATGCTATTGACTTATTCCAGAATCATAAATATTGATGTGATATTATATATGGTCATATTCTTAGCTTCTTGTTAGTAATATTTCATTGTTACTTGTTACTCGGGTCTTTATTGCCATTTGTTCTTATGCGTGTTTTGCCGAATAAATTCTTATTCTTCTTTTAAGGTTATAGATACCATATATCCAGAATGGTATTAGTGTAAAATATATCATATTTATTCATTAAATTCATTTTTATAATTACTATGTAATGATGACCATGTAGAACGAGTCGCATCACATCGTGGAGACGGTATTCCGTACGTACGCACGAGTGATGATATCGTTCCTATGATCGTGGAATTTTATTGGAGTATATATATATTATTTAAGTATCAATATTACTTTATAATAATCATAAATAGTTACTCATTGCACCATTATACCCATCCTTGTAAGGTGATGGGGGAAAATAGATTACACCACGGCGTGGAGACGGTATTCCGTACGTACACACGCGCGGTGATTTCATTTTTCCGTAGGATGGATAGAAGGTGAATTAGGGTTGTATAATATTTATAATAACATATCATTATGTAAGTAATACTGATGTTATTACTTTATCATGAAACAACTAATGAAGAAGAAGTTGAAGAAAAAGAAATTGAAAAGATCGGTAATGGATATTACCTCTTCTTTGGAACGCCTCCTTGAATCCTCAACTTAGGGAACTAAGATTGGTCTTTGAAGAAGACCAGGACCTCTAGGATTATTCTAGGGAAGTGGAGAGGAGAAAATGTCAGGGGTTTACGGAGCTTGAGAGCTCAAATTGGTTTGAGGAGGAGGGGGAGGAGGTGCCCTTTTATAAGGGAGGAGAGGGGCACCTTAGGAATATCTCAAAATATTATTTTATATTAAACTCAAAATCGGTTTATAATAGTTCCAAAGGTTCTTATTTAGAAGCTAAAGTGGGGATGGGTCTAAATAATATCATCCAATAAGATTTATACAAGTTTAGGGTATTAGTTTAACCTTATCAATTAGATTTAACTCCAAGTTAAATAATTTAACTTTTACCGTGTCTTTTTGTTTTCTTTCACTATATGGTTAATAAACTTACTATAACATGCCAAACGAACCCCAAATTGTTTATTATTAATATATATATACTTATATAATTCATTTTGCCGAACCTTAGATTTTTAGGAATAAAATAAAAATTAATAATATAATATTTGATTTAAAAAATATTTTGTGCCAATTTTGACACTTTTTGATATATGATTTTTGTGAAAGTCATAACAGAATTATATGTTCGAACCAAGTTGATTAAATCAACACTAATATATCATAGTAACCTAAAAAATTAGTGGAATTAATAAAAAGTCTCAAATTACATTTATTTTGGTGTTTATAACATCAATTATGTCAATATTTCATAAATAAGATAATTACAGCATCATAATTGTGTCATAAATAAATTAAATTATTTAATGTCTAAAAATTATAAATAAAATACCATTATGTAGGAAATCTGTTTAGCTTTCTAATGAATATTTATAGTCTAATTTATCTTATGTATAACCCCATATTAAAAATGATTTACTTATTAAACTTTGATTTTACCTATTTTAACCCTTCTTTAAATAAATTAATAATAAATGTCCTAATCTAACCCAAGTGGGCCTAAATGGTCATATTTTATTCCTAAGTTTGTTTTTGGTCGAATTAAACTTATCCAATAGAATTAGGACATGTGTTAGGGTAATAGTAATATCATATTTACCCCTATTTACTATTAACCGCGGTTAAAAAAAAGTAAAAAGTTACTATTCACTAAAAAATTATTTTTATCTCATTGAACCACATTTTACATACTGATATCAACCGTGTTTGTAAGATTTTAGAAATTCCATTCACAGAAGCGGTAAAATTAAGTTTTATGCAAAATTCAGTTTTTAACCTACCACTTAGTGGTTTCACTATTCCTCAAAAATTGAAAGTTTTCAGAAAAGTACCAAAATTTTACCATAGGCTAATTTCGGTATTTCGAATCCAAAAATGAAGTCCATTTTGAAAAATAAAATTTATAAAGCTCTCAAAAGTGGTTATTACTATTCATAACGACTAGTTTTAATAATATTTTAATAGCATATCGTTCTTTAGTGAAACTCGGTATTGCGTACGACGCAAGCTATCGAGGAAGGTCGCGATTGCGTGTAAAGTAAGCCAAGATTGTATGTAGTGAAAGATTGCTTTGATGATATATAAAATCAAAATATTAATCATAAAAATCTCGGGTGTTACATATCTATTTGGAAGTGTAGATGGATTCCTGAATGATTATGCTTGTTTAGATGTTGACAAATGGATATGTCTAGAGATAATATATCCTTAGTGGAACCTAATGTATAGGTATTTTCTAGTGAGGGAGTCAAAGTGTAGTTTTAAGAGAACATTTTTAGATTAATGAAATTCATTTAAAGAGACTCATGGATGTTTGTGAAGAACATTTCTGATCTTACAAGGGAGTTTCAGTTACAATACCTTCTGATGTTTAACAGATAGGGTGGACCTGATGAAGTAGTTTTATGGGTTGATTCCATCCATACAATACTTGAACATTTTTAGACTCCGTTAATGATGATGGTCTCATTGTCCTCTTACATTCTCTAATGATTATTTAATCACTCGAGGGAGGTTCATGCCCAAACTATACAAGAGTATTGTATGTTGTGTAATGACATCTTGGATAACATCCTGGAGGACATCTATCCAGATACACTGAGGTTAGAGATATATCAAGAGTTCATGTGTTTAACTCGGGGGACCATTTCTGTGATGGACTATACATCTCACATTATATTATTATACTGTTTTTAAAGAGTTGTAAGGTAATAAGATAGCTAGAATGAGACAATTATAGGATGGAAATAAATATGACACTAAACCCAAATTAACCTCTTTCAGATAAAGAAGACTGATGAGGCAGTGTATCAGGATATTTTACATAATTGGAACCTAAGGAAGGAATCCATTACATTATACATGGTTTTGGATGTACAATCATGATGTACAACTTCTAAGAATAGGAAGTGACGCTATGAAATTGTAGTAAATGAATATTGAAAAATAGAGCCTAGATAGACGGACCAGTTTCCCCGAATATTACATCACCAATATTTCAATATTGTGGTAGGTCAGAACACATTCAAAGATATTTACCCCAACCATGAGTGGATTTCTTAGGCTATAGAAATATAGGACTACCATAGAAGTTCTACAGGAACACAAGACTGGTGAGTAGTGTTAGAGAATCCAGAAAGAACCAAGGTGCGGGATGTGGATCTTCTTCACCATATCAATCTGGCATCTAGAGTTTTACTGATTAGGGTGGTAGAGGAAATGGACATGGTACTTCTAGATAAGAACACTCATATCAACAGAGGGGTGTATCTTAGTTATTTTATACTTCATCACAGAGAAGAGGGGGAAAGACAATTTCATTTCTTTCTACTGACACTTGTGGATAGTGTGGACGGATCATCAATAGTGGGAGGTATTATTCATAAAAAATCATAGATAATTAGTGCCTCATTTTATATTAGGGTCACTCATTAATTTATTTCATCCCAACTAGGTAATTGTTTGAACCTGACAGTGGAGTTCGTGAGCAGGGTGTTGAAGATAGATACACTGTTGGGAGTACGGTATAAGCATATCTAATTGTGCAGGGGGTGTTCTCCTAGGGTTGGAGAGTATCATTTCTTATGGGATATTTATATCCTTTACATGTCATTTTTTGGCCATATTACTTGAGACTAGTTAGTAGAATACTAATACCACATATATGTTTACCATAGTATATTCCCTTTTGTTTATCGAAATGGTGATAATTATATTAATCACGCTGAATGAGATATCAAGGTGGTTCATGCAGTTCCAAGTCACCAGCAATTGGAGGATCTTACCACACATGTTTTTATTCAATTTCTAGATTTAGGAGGTGTCAGGAAGGATTTATTTATACCTATAGCCGACAAATTTTAGGAATTTTTATGTATACTTCTTAGTGAAGCCACCTGAAAAAGATATGAAATTTACATTTCAGCTCATTTTGATGGTTTGGATAGTTTCTATTCCACTATATATATTAGTACCAATATATCGTCATGAGCACTAGAATCATCTATAAAAATTGTTGGATATGGGTTTTATCCGACTGATTACATCACCTTGGGGTTCACTAATTTTTTTTCTTGTAGTTGGATGGATTTTTTCACTTATAAGGCGATTAATGAATGTTTAACCACATTACAGTAAAGAACTAGTGTAATTTTCAATATATCAAGAATATATTTGTGTTATTGAGAGGAGGTTGTGACTTTTCCAATATTGACATGAGATCACAATATCATCAATTGAGAGTTCAAAATTCAAATATATCGAATAATTCTTCCAAAACTATGTATGTACTTCATGATATCTTCATAATTCCATTTGGGTTGACAAATAAAATAGTATTTTTTATGCCATGATGAATAGAATCCTCCATTTATAACTGGATCATTTTGGGGGGTCTTTGTGGAAAACATCTTGGTGTACTCCAAGACTCTTGAAGACCATGCCCAACACCATGAAATTATCCCGAGTACACTAAGATGGAATCATCTATATGAAAAGCTATATATGTTTCAGTTTTGGATTGACCATGTACACTTATTGGGGTGCATCATCTCATAGGAATGTATGTCAGTAGACCCATAGAAGTTTTAGGTAGTTCTTTTTGGAGAGTATCCCATGAATATATTTGATATCCAATGATTTTTTTGTATTAGAAATATATTATCAGAGGTTTATTCAGGGAAATTTTTAATTGGAAGTGCCATTACAAGAGTTGAAGAAGGGTTGGACATCAGCCACAATCCTGATCCTACATGATCCAAGTGAGGTGTATACATAAATTTGTGATGGTTCTGGGATAGGGTTAGGAGAAGTTTTAATGAAGGGAGACATCTTTGTGTTGTATAGGTCTTGGTATTTAAGGACACATGAATTGAACTACCATAAACCTGATATCTTGTTGGCAGCAATGGAATATGCTTTAATGTTTTTTTGGAATTATCAATTGGGAGAGAATTGTACTGTTTAAATTTATCAGAAGTGGTTAAATTATATATTCTCTTACTGATATTTTAATCATTGGCATCATATATGGGTTTATTAAATTAATTCATTTGATTTGGGTCTAGCATATACACCCTATAAGGGAATCTGGGTTGGAGAATCTTTAAGCATGAAAACTCAAAATCATGTAGTCTATGAGACAACTACTGAGGCGAAAATTCTTACTTTACTAGTTGATATGAATTTGGTGGTTTAAGAGAGTCTGGAGAATATTAATTTCTTACTATTTTCATCATATTTTACACTATGGAGATGGATCAGGGTAGACAGTATTAGTTTCAAGGATATTTGACTTTGAGGGAAAACCATGAAGGTAGGGAGTCACCATCCAATTGGAACATAAATGAGGATGAGATCATCAATGTCAGGAATCGTGATTTTGTGCCTATGATCATTAAGGAGGGGCTGAAGCATGAGTTTCATGCCTCCAAGTGGGTGGTACCTCTAGGATTCAAACATGAGTTAACATGGAATGCGACATGATGATATGTTTACTAATGGTTAAATGATGAGCAGAAATGACTAGGTGGATTAGTATAATCGTTTCCCATTCTATAATTTTATTGGGATGATGTTTCTATAGACATTATTGTGGGTTGTCTGAGGACGCCTTGGAAGAATGATGCCTTTTGGGTGAATGTGGACTATTAAATTTTTTTTTCAACTGTATTACTATTGACGGAGAATTTTTCGGTTCATTATATGGTAGAAATATATTTTTAGGAGATATTCAATCTTAACGGGGTTTTAGTGACTATTGTTTCAGACAATAACTCATGTTTTACCTTGTACTTTTTTCAAGTCTTGCATAATTCACTTGTTATATGAGTTTAACTAAGTACGGAATTTTTCTCACATATATATGGGCAGTCATAGTGTAATTGAGTATATGTTGCGAGAATCTATCTTAGAAATTAGTGGGTATTAGGTTAAGAACCATGATTTGGTAGAGTTTTCCTATAACAATAGTTTTTATGAAACTATTCAAAAGGCACCATATGAGGTCCTCTATAGTCGTCCATGAATATCACCTTAATTATTGATAGAGTTGGGTGAGATAGAGTTATTAGAAATGTGTCTCATGTAAGAGACATTGCAGTAGATACAACTACAGAGAAATCTTTTGGGTACGAATCTGATTAGACAAGAGTCATATGATGATATATATTGATGATTTATAGATTTTAAAGAGGGGGATCATGTCTTCCTTAATGTGTTTCCTATAATGGTTAACAATAGGATAAAGATATTGGTAATTCCAACATCAACGATTGTTATACCATTTGAGGTTGTAGAGATAATCAAGCTGGAGGTATACCAATTGGTTCTTCCAAGAAGATAAATTTTTATGCATGAAATTTTTCATGTGTCACAAATTTGGTAGTATCACCCAACCATTCTCATGTTATTTATGTTAATGACATCGACATTTAGAATGATGTGTACGTTGAGGATCATTAGACACATATGTTGGATCATAGTGGGAGAGTGTTGCAAGGAATGAATATACCTATAGTATGTGTTGTATGGAAACATGGGCATGCTCTGATTTAAAATTAGGATAGATAAGTGGATAGTAGGGCTCAATTGTCCAATCCTTTTAACTTGGGATTATAGAGAGGATTGGGAGTATAGCTTGAGGATGAGCTGTAATATAATAAGGGATTTTAAGATTGTACCATTTTCTAGAGATCTCCAGGGATCTTTTATACGTACTCTTTTTCCTTATGTTGATTAATTTTTTTGGGTTTTATATTGGGGTGTGTTTGTGTGAAAATTGAGAATATTTGAAGGAGGGAATGTTCATAGTTGGTGGATGGTTTTGCCAAATGGTGAATCCTTACATAGAAAATTGTGAAACCACTTATAGAGAATGATTGCAGGACTGGTGCATAGCCATTCAGATAGTATACCCTGTTATGAAAAAGCATCCACCCCTCTCCCCTCCATGATGGTGTTCCTAGTTATGTACAATGGATTGGTAAACTATATTTCGTACCCAGCTAACCGTGTGTGAATTTTTAATTAACCCAAAAATTAGTCTTAAAAAACACTCAACCCACATTTTAACCCAATATCAGAATCAACTTGTACATAATCTATTACACTTGTTTTTTTGGAGGTTATCAGGCACATTTCTAGGGATCCTAACCACTATTATTAGAAAATCAGAGGGTGGATTGAAGATCTACATCCCACCCAATAATGTAATCCAATCCCATGTGGTATCCTTCTTCTCTCACGTCACTCCATCATCTTTTAGAGGGATGTAATCTTCTATCTGTTTAGATCTAGATCTTGAATTTTTGGATCTTGATCTATATTTTTTGGATCTTCATTGATCGATCTTGAATTAGGGTTTCATTTCAAAATATCATTCTACGATGTTGTTTTGCTCTAATTAGGGAATGATGTTGTTGACTATTTATCATCAATCTTGTTGTCGGTGGTCTATTATTCAAATCTCAAACTCATGATTTCAATTATATGTATGTAATTTTAAAATTTATTTTAGAATATTAAAAAATTATTTTTTACATTAAATAAATAAATTTGGTAAATTATTTAATTACTGATTGTTAAATTTTTTATATTGAATTGATGCATTCATATAATTAATTTTTGAATTAATTTAGTGGTTACTAGCATTGTTAAATTGGATTAATTAATTGATTTAATTTACTAATTTGAATAGTGTGATTAATTAAATGTTGAATTAATTAATGAGATTAATGTGGTTAATTAATTATAAAATAAATTATTTTAATAGATGGGATTAATTACATGTGGAAATAATTACTAATATGTGGTTAAAAAAATTATTGAATTAATTATTTGAGTGATTTTGAATATTATAATTGTTATATTAGATTAATTAATTGGAGAATTATTTAATGTATGGTTTTAATACATGTGATATATCTGATAGTCATGTCTTGGACATGGTCGACTGCATCAAAATCCCATAGCGTGAGTTGAAATGATGAATGGTAAAAACAGAATTCATATGTGATTTGAGCTGATGAATAGTATCAATTTCATTCATATGTCAATTGAAATGATGAATAGAAACAATGGAATTTTTATGTAATTATAATGCGTGGGAGATGGTTTGTTGCATCAAAATCACATTGAGTGAATTGAAATAATGAATTGTAATAATGGAATTCATATTTAATTTGAGACATTGAATGGTAAAAAATCATTCATATGTGAATTAAGATAATGAATGGTAATAATGGTGTTTAGATATAGGATATCCCTTGGAGATATATATGATTACGGAATGGGATGAAGTTAGTATTGTGAGACCGGGTGTCCTTGGGAACCTGAGGGTTATGTTCACAAATAATAAATAATTATATAAATCTAAACCATTTACATTACTACATTTATTTATTATTTATAAAATATCATAAACGACTTGGTTGTACATTGTTTTAGACACCCTTGGTGGTGGCCTTCTGAGTTTTACTCATGTCCTACTCCAGATTCCTGATGAGTGTCTGAATATAATTCATGGTTGCATAACTTGTTAAAGGAAAGGGAATAATGTTAGATTGATGATTTCAGATGAATCATAGATGAGAGAACCAGATGTGGTTAGTGATACACATGGGAGTTTTTTGTTCCATTATTTATTTTGGGATTTTTCTTATTTACACATGACATGTACTTTATATGATATATATTATTCATTTTATATATTTCTTTTTTAGTTTGGGTCATATTTTGATAATGATATTATTATGTTAATAATATATCAGTTGGTTATATTTATTTATTTCCGCTGATGTGTTACTTTGATAAAGAGGGTATATACTCCCCATGATCAACATTAGACCCACAATGATAGTCTATAACCTTTATCATTTGGGGAGGTGCACCTATGGTCACATGGATGACCGACTTGGGGCATCAGTATGTTTCACCTGGGCCAGGATGTCACACAATGAATTAACAAGACTAAATAATGAATCTAGAAAGGATGTGGATCTATTTTTGAATTAGTCTATTGGTTTGACAAACCATATTCCAATAATGAAAGAATTCCTAAAATGATCCAAATATTAATTTCTTTTTCTCTTCATTCTTTTTCCAAATACGTAATCTAATTCGATGCTTCTAATTAATTTTCCATTTTTCATCCTAAAATGTAAAAACCCCTAAAGGAAAATAATATGGTTCTGATGTGGATCAAAATACCACAATCATATTAAAAATCATTCAAAAAATGATAATCAAAACATAAATGAAAACACTACACACCATGTCTACTCAAGTCTCAAGACATGAATGAGTAAGATATAATCTCCCCAAAAAATATTTCATACTCAATAATCATATTTTCACACTTCTAGACATTGAAAATAAAAATAGACTAATTCCAGAACCATTCCCACATTATAACCTGAGAATTGATATTATTTTAATGAATGGTCTTGGGAAGCCTCTAAACCAATAACCGAACTAACTCACCAATATTGCCTATGGTAATTCCCAATACCTAAGGGATATATAATAGTTATTGGGTATCAAAAACCCACACATTTTAGTGATTTAACCATCAAGAAATAATATTAATTAATATCATAATCTACCAAGAATGCAACATAGACAATATATATAGAGGGAATCCATGAAAAATAAATAAAAATATACTCATAATAATCATACCAAATGGGGCACAATGCAATAAACATCAAATAATATTTTACCATTGATGATAATCCACATCATTTGAACATATATATTATGATAAAATACCTATTATATATATATAATGAACGTCTAAGATAATGTTTCAAGAGTAGGAAGAGTAGGGAATTACATACACGGTCAAAAAAATTAAAACTACAACCTAATAAACCACTAAAATAATAACCCACTAACCTTTTGAACCTCAACATGTATAAAAAACCCCATGCCCAAAAAAAAACAATCCACAAAAGGAACATAAGCATGGTATTCTAAGAGAAAACATAAAATTTTTATACACAACTACAAAATAGCCTATTTGTTGGATGTGACTAAAACATTCACTATATGATATCTCTAATTGTTTTCTTAAATTTCCATTCTAAAATACATCATAAATTATAGTATGATGACGTGATTAATAAATAGGTTTTCAATTTTAATTGTGTTATCATAAATTGAAAAAATATCATACATAACCACTTTCATTTTAAAACCTCAAAAAATCATTCTATATATGAGGAATGTATACTTTAAAAGTATATTTTTCAATACCAAAAATTTAACAAATTGAAAAAAAAATTACCTATTTTTAATAATGATTTTATAAACATCATTTCAAAAAAAAATGTATAATTAAATGATAAATAAGATTGAATAAAAATTTCAATCGAACAAAGATAGCATAGTGGGACAATAAAATTGAGATAACCAGATAATGGTCCCATGTGATCAAATTATGGCAAGTGGATAAAAAGATCATTGAATATGCAACTATTAATATTCCTTAATATGAAAAAATAATCATAGGAGACTCCCTAATCTATAGAATTAATGGTTATCACAATGGAACACTCAATAGGCCTATATGTCTTACAAAAACAGCTGTCATAACTACCATTTCAGTCTCTCAAAACTCTAAAACAATAATACCAAGGATGGTGAGACATTTTTTTGGAAACTATTGAGTGTGTGCGCACAATGTTATCATATAACACAATAAAAACTTATAAAAATATACATATTATACCATGACATCAATAAATATAAGTGAGTAAGAACAAGTCATGAAACCATCACAAGAATAAAAAATAATTAAACACATTCATATTAGCCTCATATCATCTCCCACACCAACCAAGGAAGCAAACACTTTCATTTTACCCATTCCAAAGAATCTCATAATATAAAAATGTTATGACATATATTAGAGGGCGGAATGTGCAATATAACAATAAATAATGCGAACAAAATATGGTATACAAATGGATAAAAAATTATTATTAAATTATAAATTATCCTTTCTAAATTATATTATAAGGATAAAAAATTCTATCGTCCATAAATTTCCCATTAAAATATTATAAAAAACAATGTTCAGAAAACATACATTAAATCCATTTGGAAGGGAATGATTAATGAGATTAAACATTACAAATATCCATAAGTGATAAAAATCCATAAATCCTTTTTACACTGTCATATTAAATCTATTTTGGGAAAAATAAACCCCTAAATTAAAAAAATAAATCATTAAAAAGTAATTTGTGCTATGGAATACATTAAAAACTAAATTAGTACTAAGAAACCCTTTAAAATACTAATGAAAATTTAAAATGAAATTTACATATTATTTATGAAATTTGTCATTCCCAAATGTTAAATATATAAATCTCTTTTAGAAATCCATAAAAAACCTTATTCATGTAAAGTGAAAAACTCATTGAAAACCTATTTTCATGCCCATTAGGAGAAAAACTTATATATAATTCATATTAAACGAATTAAGACACTAAATTATTTTATAAAATGTAATAAAATGGAAGTGGGAGGATAATTGTAAATAATAATCTCTTTACATTCATAATTTAAATGGCTTTGATATTGGTTTTCATGATTCTCAACCTATTGATAGAGATCTAAAAATGGTTTTCTCTCCCTCTAAATGTTAATATGAATAAAAGATGTATTTTCATTACTATGTTTCTAGATTATATCTTTTATATCACTAAGTGATTCATTTTTAAAAAAAATTAAATATTGTTTCGGGATTACATCATCATGTGGTGGTTGTTCTTCTCGATGATATGAACATGCTCAAACAAATTTCTAACAAAGATTATTTTTTTCACCAAAATAATATGAATTATAGGACTATGTATAATTTAGTTTATTATTTATTAACTTTAATTTCCACATTTCTTTTCCAAATGATCATTTGAACTCTGGAGTTGGGTAATATTTCTTATTCATCCACTTCTATTATGGAATCCTTCATTATATAGGTTTGTTAATAATTATTTATGGATGTTCATTTTTTGGAACCGTACACTACATCACCCTATAGTATTTAATAAATATATATATGCTCATATTCATATATCAAAAACCATTCATTATTGCAGTTTTATTAAAAACTCTATATATTTATGGTGTCATATCCATTTTTGTAAGAGTACAGAATTGACTATTATGAGTTTTGTTTTAATTAAGGGATGTTACTCTTTCATATTGTCTGGAACCATGTGTTATTGTTTCAAAAGGTGGGGAGGTTGAATATGAAGTTGAGGATTATAAAAATAGTCACATTAATGAAAATGAATACTCTTTATTATGGTTTTATAGATAATTAGTGGATTCCATAAATGATATATCAATAGAAAGGACACATGTATTTTTTATTAAAAATGTGATCTAGTTTTTATCCATGGTCTTATATGTGTAGTTTGGATATAATTCAGCAGGAGTTTTTTATACTAGTTGGTTTACCAATTTCATTGGACCCTCTTATTTTAAAGAGGTGTGAATATCTCCCAATAATAACCAAAGTCCTTTTTTAATACAGATTATGACTCTTTTCTGAAAGATTTAGGTATATATGTCCCTTATCTTGAGGTTTTTCATATTATGGTAGTATTAGGAAACCCATATTCTCATTACCACACCTATGATGGTCTAATTAAACCAGAGCACGTGGCATTGATTGGATATAATATAATTTTAAAGATTGATTGTGTTGGTGATTACTCCTTATAGAATTCTGGGATGGAATCTCATCCATGTATTGCTACCATGAATTACGTAAAGAAATTACATGAGCATCATTTTACCAGTGAAGAGTATATATTAGTAAACTATATATAGATAAAGAAAAAAAATTGGTGTAAAAAAGATATCATTATACACTCTTAGTATTTTATGGTAAATGAGTAATGTGATTATGTTCTCAAGGTAAAGATGTACTTCCACTTAGGCTCAAAAAATGGGGGAAATACCTTATCAAAATAGGGGGGTCTCACTATCTTAAACAAACAAGTCATGATATTTCTTGAACTATTATAAATATTATATTCCTATGATATCAATGTCAAAATGTAAATTAGATGATGTGCCAGATATTGGTGTTAGTCCGAAACACCAAGAATATGTTAAGGGATCTAAGATCACAGAGGAGGCCCTGGAAAGTCGTAACACTAAACCTAATGATTAAGAGGGAACCCATAACTATTTTTATATTTTTGAAGATCCATTATAGCTTAATTGTACTGTTTATAAATTGGATGACTTAATTCTAGTGTTCTTTCAAGAGGGGAACTCATTTTTTCTTGCAGATTCTGTAAATTGGTATTTTTTAGGCACAATACATTTCTATTATAGATCAAAACATACATATTATTGATTTCATACGGATTCAATAGAGGAATTTTTTAAGGAATATTTTGTTGATTTTCAGCTACATTCATAATAAAACATTGTAGTTTATAATATAAATATCATGATATGCATTAATGGATAACTGAAACGTTTTTTCCATCAACTCAATGTAACCTTCCTATACATTGACATATGTATTATCATAATTTATGTTTTGATGTTGGTTTAAATTTATTAATTATTATTTAGTAGGATTATTTGAATTTTTTGACCCAAATATGACATCATGTACAATGATTTAAAGTATTGTTTAGTGTATAGAGGGTGGCCTCATTTATTTGGTTGATTTTTCTGGGTGTAGAATCTATGAACTAGTTTATTTTTGGAAATTGCGTAGATATTATCTATACATATTGTGTTCAATTTATTATGGCCTATTAAATTTATTTTATTTCTTATTCTCCTCCTAAGGAATATTTTCAATTGTAATAGTTGTTGGTATGTTTTTTTATAATGAGTATTTCTTCTTTTGATGGAGTACTCTCTTTCTTGTGTAGGTTTTTTTCAAAATAAAACCATAAAATTCAGATTATATCAATAAATAAAATTACTGAAGTTAGATTAAAAAATATTTATACTTTAATTCATATCTAAGAACATATGTAAATCTTTGTAGAAACTAAATGAAATGAGTTTCCTTTGATAGTAAAGGCCCAACCAAGCTTAGGGAAAACCTACCGAATCCCTAAACATAAATATTCCACAATATTTTACCCATTAAATCCTCAACATGAAACCTGTATGTCAAATAATATTTATGGAATAATGAAAAACAGTGGAAATGTATAAGGAAGAAGAAAATAAAACAAAGATTGAAACCATCATCAAGAGATCCCTTATAATTAAATGAGGAAGAGAATGGTACAAAGGGATAAGTGGTAGGGAATTGAGAAACATCATGATCTCTCCTATGATATGATTTCATTAGAATTAGGGGAGAGAGGGGGTCCAAAACCCGAAAAACATAATAGCTGGAAAACTAAAATAACAAAAAAATTAATAAATATGGGAAAACACCTTCCAATGTATAGACCCTTTCATAACACCATTGTATTCCCTACACACCCACAAAATATCCTATATAGTAGTTCCAAGAACATGGTGCATTGGGACTTAAAATAGTGAAGGGTTTATTCTCTTACCTCTTCCCTCTATATTGGGGATGGTTGAGAATGTAGCACATTAATCCTTCCCTAAAAACCAACAATGTTTTGGCTCCTAGTCACGGTGAAATGAACATCCCTAAAAACTCCAATTAGTAAGACCATCCACCGTGGAATAGTTCTGAGAAATACAACATAAATCTCCATCCCATGATATATTCAAGGCATTACACCCTTCCATAAGACATGACCTACTGCTAACCTCGTATAGGACTCTAGGGAACTTTCTGAAACACCCAAAAAGCAATGGGGAAGGATGGAATACTAAAAATACTCAGAAATTAAATAATATTAAGGAAAATAGTTACATGGTTTTCTTAAAATTTATATGTTCTATATAATCAAAATGTTCTTACTAAATAGTTACAAGAGAAGGCTCATCATTCCTAAACTCATTAATATGGACATCCTCTATTACAATATTCTTCTTAACAGATAGAGTGGATTTCTATTATATTTTATATATAAATGATACTTACTTTGGATCCTCAATCAACATTCCCTTAAAATTCCACTACTCTTTATTTTATTCTCCCTGTTATACCTCCAATGAATTTATATTTTCATATAATATATTTCTCTCTACACTTTATTCATTGGTGTTATGTTTAGAGAGGAATTGGTGTCCTTTTAATTAATCAGATGTAGTTATTTTGATTTTAAGGAATGTTTGAGGTAAATTTTTTCACAATCTACCGCTACTAAAACCCCTCCTATGTAAATTGTGAAGATTATAGTAACCCCCAAGGACTACCTCCAATATTCCAATGGATAGAAATTATCTATGAGGGTATACAAAAAACATATGGGATACATTAAACACATGAATCTAGGGAATATAATAAAATGGATTTATTCAACTCAATGAAAATAGTAAATAATAGGAATTTCCAGGTATTTTTTATTTAAATATATGGGAATTTTAAGAGTCTGTGAAAATTGACAACGTCTGATTCTGAGGCCCGAAGTGCCCGGAATGAATTTCGGAACATTTGTTTGGGTCTGTTCTATGAACATGTGAAGGGGGTTTTTCTAAATTTTGAACCGGTGCTCGGAATTGAAATCTGAGGGCACCGTGGAACTCGCAGTGCCGTTATTCGCTTACGATGACTTTCACCTCAATGACATTTGTTCGAAGGTGGAAGCTATTTTTTGGGTTTTTTGAGGAAATAAAAAAATAAAATAATTATGCCATTTATTTTATTTGTTTAAACCCCCTCTACTTGAGTTAAAGTGGTAGGGACAACCCAAGTCCTCAAAACCAGCCAAATTTTAATTTTGGGGCGGTGACCACAGAACACCTCTTAATGGGGGAGAAACCTCTCAAATCCCCGAATTAATTCTTTGTGTCAACATAAAATTAATTGTCATGTTTCCAATTATTGTTTTGTGTCAAAATAAGAATTAAATGTTATGATACCAATTAATTTTATTTAACAACATAAAATTAAATGTTAAATTATTATTTAATTTTATGTGATGGCTATTTCTTTTCTCCTCGGTGGAATTGGGGAAGGGATTGGAAAAAGAGAATTTGGAGAGAACATGACGGATTATCCTCTCCAAAGAAGAACACCAATGAAGAACATCAACGAAGAATGCTGACCTCGACTTTTACCTTCATCCTCGAGACATCCTCCAACGGTGGACATCTTCACCAAAAAAAATCACCTACATCGAAGAATGTTAATCCGATCAACATGCTTATGATCAGAGGAATGTGATGGGCATGACGATCGTCGACCACTTCAACTTCCCTCTTCGACATCAATAACTAAAACAATTAGGGGTATATTTGTGTGTGAATAAATTACCAATGTTATTCCCTTGAATTATTTTTTGGGATTGGGAATAAATTGTTGTAGGAGTTTTTAAAGAATTACGTTCTTCTTCATGTTCTTTTTCAGCCATATCCTACCACCCTAACGCAGAGGGTGTGGGCCAAAAAAAAAATTGTCCGACCCCCCTCAAATCTTGTGATGTTTTGTGGTGTTGAACATGATGAAGGCAATGACACAACGAAACCTCCCCTCGGCCACCACTTCCATGCGAACTTCGTGCCCTTGCGGCACCCCCGAGGTCAAGATGCCCGCGGAACCCACGACCACCGCGCCCCGCGGCTCTTCCACCTGCGGCCCAGCCGCACCTCCCACGACCGCCGCAATCCGGGCGGAGCCGCCACCACCGGCAAGGCCGAGCTGCCGCAGATGTCTGTCGTGCTACCGTTGTCGTCCGCCGAGCTGCCATTTGTCGTGTCGCTGCCGTTCGCCAAGCAGCTGGCCAAGCCACCCTGGTCGCACCGCCCACGTCCTTCCAAGCGTCTTACTGCCCCCGCACTCCTGGCTGAGTAGCCCCAGCCGATTCACCCCATGACCTCAAGGCATTTGCGGTGGATCCCCCCATGGCCCCTCGCGGCCTGTCGGAAAGCCCAGGAGTTCAGGCCAAACCCAACACGCTGGGCCGACCTGCGGGCCGAGCCAGACCCAGCAGGTCGGGCCGGACAAGATCCCACTATGACCCATTTACTTCTTTTATCCATATCTTTGGCACCAGACGTCCATTTGACAAACTATCAGTGGTGTTGGATATCCTGGAGTGACACTGTCCCTCTATGTACACCCCACTAGAGTTTTGGGTTATGAAGTGGAATAGCCAGGATGGATGGAGCATGAATCCACCCCCCCCCAGACTAATGAGCTAATAACTCACAGACCATGAATCCGATTGACGCGTCGTCTGATGCGTTGTGTCTCATATGATTTGGAAGAAATTTTAGAATCTTATTCATGAGACTTTGTGACTATTGGAATATTTACCAGTATCTTTTGGAGGGGATCCTCCTGTAGACGAGCGAGATTAGTGTGGGAACCTAGTAGCTGGCTGAGACTAGACGCATACTGACCTTGTCAACAAAGAGTAACTTGACAGGCCCTATGGGAGCACCTCTATGTGACAAAGAAGACTTGTGGTGGGGAGCACATCTGTGTGTCCTGGAAGTCCCAAGTAACATGAAAGGAGGGGTACCTCTGCCGGCCACGGTGAGGAGCCCCTATGTGTGACGTGGTAGACCCATGGTACTCGACAGGAGGAGTACCTCATCAAGTCACGAGGGGGAGAGCCTATGTGAGACACAGTAGACCCACGGTGGGTAGCACCTCTATGTGATGTGACAAACCCATGGTACTCAACTAGAGAAGTATCTCATCAGTCCAATATTTGTGGGAAGTGCCTCTGTGTGATGAGACAAGCCCACTATACTCGATAGAGGAGGGGTTCTCTAGCAGTTGAGGTGTTCAATGATGTGACCAGATATGTTACTTTTTACTACACATATAATAAATCCTTGCGTGAGATGAGTCAATATCTTTGTGTTTTCCTCATTATTGAGATGGATTACTTTGTAAATTAGGTATATGTATGGGCATATACCTAGGTAGGGTTATCTTTTATTTTCATTTTTTCTGGTTTATCCTTGGTGGATTGTTTGAGACATTGAGGGTATCAGGGTCTCTACTGAGTATCATTATACTCACCCCTGCATGGGCTATATTTTATCCTTTTTGCGTTGGATGCAGATTACAGACAATGCAGACTAAGAATGTGGGTAGCAGGACTGGATGTAGCTCGGAGGTGGACCAAGAAGAGGCATACTACAGAGACGGTCGACCAAGATCCGTACCTAACCTTCAGGTAGGATCCTTGTCGGGTGATCACATGACCTATTCCAATTACTTGTACATTCATCTATCTTGTACTTTCCATTTTTCTTGGTACTTTCTATCTGGGAAAGTATTCTAGCCCCATTTTACTTATTGTACTCAATATGTTTACTATTCAATTTACTTGACTTCGTATACTATAGTGTTCATGGTTGTGTGTGTTACAGGTTATAAAGGAAATTCCTTCCCAGTTTTAGAGAATACACCTTCGTTTCTAGTCACCAACCCCTAGCCTATGGAAGGTAGGCTTGGGGTAGTTACAGAACGGGCCCCGGGGGATGGGTCGTGACAAATTGGTATTAGAGGAGTCGGTTCTTCCATAGAACATATGACTCCAATCTTTAATTTATATTAGGAAATAGTGTTAATGGTAATGAGTGTGGTTTTCGTCACATGTAGTCTTGTGTTGGTGTAGCGGCCGACGAATCCATACACTAGGACCCTGAATTTTGATTTTCGACTCAGTTAATGAAACCATTGGTGGTGTGTGTGTGTTTTCAAGAGTCTTCTTTGTGAACTCTTTGAGTCATCTCACCATGTATAACTTATTAACAATGGAACACCTATTTGTGTTCAGGATGTCTCCACTCAGACATCCAGTTAGGGTTCCGAGAGTGGTACGCACTGGTAGTCCATCGAGTGACGAGGTCTCAGTGTAGGGCCATCTTCTAGTAGAGGCACTAGCGGAGGAACTGGCGGTACCATTACATGTTGGGCCACTAATGCCACCTGCCCTAGTAGTAGAGAGTATAAACTTATTGAGAGTGTTGAAAAATTTCTAGCAGTATAGGCCTCCCTGGTTCAAGGGAGAGATGGAACCCCAGACAGCTAAGGATTGGTTGGAGGCAGTGGTGAGAGTCTACCGACTTGTAGGGACACCATTCGATTTCATGGGGATCCTTGCTACCAGACTTCTACAGGATGAAGCGGGCAGATTGTGGATCAACATGTTCCATGTTCACAATTAGTTGACACTTCTCTGGGCAGACTTTCAAATCCTGTTTCAAGTAGATTTTGTCCTAGTGACTCCTCGTATAGAGCGTATACATGACCTGCTTCATCTACAGCAGGGCAGCATGACTGTAGCTCAGTACTCAGTGAGGTTCACTGATCTCTCACACTACTCCACAAATATGGTACGTGACCCATTATTCAGGGCTCGGGCATTCAAGTAAGAATTTAGGTGGGAGAATATGGATTTGATGATATCACCCAGCATCCCGATGCAGGCGGGTTTGTTAGAGGGAACCCACATAGTGGATATTTTCATTGATGAGCAGTCACCAGTAGAAAGACCCACTACCGGTCATCATGTAGTAGTGTCTTCTGTAGCTGGAATTAGACAGATGACACAGAGGTCCAAAAGGTATAGACCTATAGGTGGACGACCGCATGACTCATGATCGGTTGTACGAGGCACCCAAGGACAAGACGGTCATACCAGGAGCGAGAAGGTTTAAGAATTCAGTGGGCAGGGTCACATGGCTTGCGATTATCCATCCCACAGTACAAATGATCAGTAGATAGTCAATGACCACCCAACCAGATACAGAGATTCGACAGAGGTGGTCCGCAGGGAGCAGGCAGACTTGGGAGTGGAGCTGGTCGTGCAACTGGTGGTGGGTGATGATTCGAGATGTTACCACCACCACCACCATGAGGTTCACCCCGACCGCAAGGAGCAGGTGGATAGAGGAGAGCTCTGATCCAGGCAGATGAGGCATGCGATCAAGGAACTCTAGAGATGATACAAGGTGCGATTTGTGTCTACTCCACCTTTCCTATAGTACATATAGACACAGAGTCTAGTCATTCATTTAATGCCACTGCCCTCGTTCAGAGCTCCGAGATTCCAATGAAGTTTTTGGTTCGATCCTTACAGCTATAGATTCCTATGGGAGCAGATTTGATGATTACACGCTTGTGCCGACAATGTGAGATTACTCAAGGATGCGAGAGCTTCAGCTAGGATCTCCTAGTAGAAACATCGTGTCTTTATGCCATCATCATGGGTATGGAATGGTTATCTATAGTTCATGCTCAGATTGACTGTATTATGCGCAATGTGAGGTGTGTCAACATGGATGGGGCTAGTTTTACCTTCACCGGCGAGCAGGGAGCCTTTGAAGAACAGGATGGACTTACCCTGTTGGAAGTACAGCTAATCACTCATCAGTTTTCTAGAATTACCCTTGTAGTACTTGATGTGAAGAGTCCAAGCTATCCTGTAGTGGTGGACCAATATTCAGATGATATCCCTAGTGACATTCTGGGTCTACCACTTTACAGAGAGGTGGACTTTTACATTGACTTGTACCCCTAGATGACACCGATATCTACACCAGCATATTGGATGGCTCCCACGGAGCTCTGTGAGCTGTGGGTACAGCTAGAGGACTTGCAGGGGATGGGATTCATCCGATCTAGTTTTTCTCCTTGGAAAACCCTGATTTTTGTTTGTGAAGAAGGTGGATCAGTGCTAGAGGCATTGTGACGACTATCGGTGCCTAAACTAGGTGACTGGGAAGAACAAGTACTCACTCCCGAGGATTAAATACCTCTTTGATCAACTTAAGGGAGAATGTTGGTTCTCTAAGTTATACCTGAGATCAGGCTATCACCCTCTTAGAGTACGAGATGAGGATGTGCAGAATATTTCTTTAAGTTGTCTGTACATCCATTACGAGTTCTTGGTTATTCCATTCGGTGTAACCAAAACTCCGGAAGTGTTAATGGGACTCATGAACATGATCTTTTAGCCATATCTTTATCTCTTTATAGTAGTCTACATCGATGAACTTCTGATCTACTGAGCTATTGAGGAGGAGCATGCCTGTCATTTACAGTTAGTACTGGACACACTTCGAGAGAACCAACATTATGGTATGCTCTCAATGTGCCAGTTGTGGACCCGAGAGGTTAAATTTATAGGATTTTCCATCTCGTAGGATGGAGTTGTAGTGGATCCAATTAAGATTGAGGTGGTACTTCCTTGGGAGACACCCAGGAGTGTGACAGAGGTATGGAGATTCCTGGGTTTGGCCGGTTACTACCAGAGATTTGTTCCAAACTTCTCCAGAGTTCCAGCACCACTATCATCATTGACAAAAAAGGGGAAACCTTTCGTTTGGTCGGAGAAATTCTAGCGGAGTTTTTAGTAGCTGAGGTGTAGGCTGACTAGTGCCCTCTTCTTGAGGCATCTAGAGGAGGGAATATGGTACGTAGTCTATAGTGACGCATCAAGGACCAAACATGAATGTGTCCTTAATAAGGGGAGAGTAGTGATAGCATATGGTTATCGATACGTGAGACCACATGACCAGAACTATACCACCCATTACCCAGAGTAAGCAGCAGTGGTCTTTGCCTTGAAGATGTGGCGACACTATCTTAAAAGAAAGCACTTTATCGTGTACTCTAATCACCAGAGTCTCTGGTATATCTTCTCTCTGGAGGACCTGAACCTAATATAGAAACATTGTCTTGAGTTCCTCCAGGACCATGACTTCGAGATAGTCTATACTCTTGGGAAGGGAAACATTGTCATAGACTCACTCGGTAGGAGATCTGGTATACCGCAGCTAGGTGAGGCGATGGAACAGCTGGCCACTTTGCAGATATCCTTTGTGGATCTAAATAGAGAAGCTTTTCTTCAGTCTCTTAATGTCACTCCCCCACTTCTTCAGCGATTCATGGAGGTGCAGTGTGGGGGAACTGGCTGTGAGGCTCTACGTGATCAGATATGCACAAGGTAGACACCTGATGGATATTCTAAAGGTGGGGAGCATGTCATCCTATTCAGAGGATGTACCCTGGTACCAGTGACACTTCAGATGATGTGTTAATGGAGTTACACACACCCCCTCTAACGGTACATTGAGGTGTGGAGAAGATGTAACAGGATCTACGATGACAACACTGGTGGTTGGGAATGAAATAATCAATATTAGAGTTTGTCTCTAGACGCCTCACTTGTCACCAAGTGAAGGCAGAACATCTGGTACCAGAAGGCTTGGTTCATCCTTTAGAGGACCCATAGTGGAAGTGGGATGGGATATCCATGGAATTTTTTATAGGATATCCATGTACATCCAGAGGACATGACTTCATTTTGGTGATCGTCTACAAACTCACCAAATCGGCCCACTTCCTACAGATTATAGAGTAGGGTTAAGTAAAGAGCATGCGACGCCTTTATGTGCAAGAGATTCTACGGCTACATGGAGTACCCTTAACGATTTTCTCTGATCACGATTCTTGTTTTCCTTCTCGGATATGGAAGGGGTTGCATGAGGCTTTCAGGACATATCTTTTTTTGGGCACTACATTCCATCCTCTGACGGATGGCCAGACTGAGCAGACCATTCAGAACCATGAGGATATGTAGCGTACTTCTATCCTCAAATTCAGTCAATGCTGGGAGGATCACTTATCTTTGTTGGAGTTTGCATAAAACTAAAACAATCACTCTACCATTAGGATGGAACCATTCGAGGAGTTGTACTGGAGACCTTGTAGATCACCTTTGTGCTCGACTGACCCAGGGGAGTCAGCACTAGTGGGACCAGAGATGGTACAGGCTACCACGAAGAAGGTCCAGATCATCAACAAACAGATGAAGACATCACATAGCAGGAAGAAATCATATGCCTATATGAGACGAAGACCTCAGGAGTTCGAGGATGGTGACTATGTCTTTCTACGGGTTTCAACTCGTAGAGGATAATGGATCTTTTTCTGAGGCAGAAAGTTATATCCAATGTTCATAGAACCTTTTTAGTTCCTTAGTAGAGTTGGTGAGGATGCATACTGCTTAGCTCTTCATCCTCAGTAGCAACGGGTGCACTACATCTTCCATGTATCCCAGCTGAGGAGATACGTGCATGACCCTTCTAACATCACTAACCATGGAGAGTTGGACATAGACGATGGGGAGACATTTACATAGGTTCCAGTGGTGATTGAGGTTAGACAAGAGCAGGTCCTTCATGGATAGTCGAAACCCCTGGTGTGCATTCACTGGTCGTATGAGAACCTCTAGAAGACCACATGGGAATGGGAGACTCGGATGCGTGCTATGTACCACAACTTTTTCCCTTTGTATGAGTTGTGGCTTATGGTAATGTAAAATTTTATGGAAGGGAGAATGTAATGATCTAGAATTTCCATGTAAATTTTTCCAAAATTTCTATGTAATTTTGGTTAAATATATGAGAAATTTGCGAGTCTGCAAAAATTAACGGCATGTGATTCTGAGGCCCAGAGTGCCCGAAATGAATTTTAGATCTTTTGTTCAGGTATATTCATTAAAAGTGAGAGCAGGTTTTTCAAAAAATTTAACCGGTGCTCAGAATTTAAATTTGAGGGCACCATTGACCTCGCATCACCAGTATTTTCTTAAGAATTCTTTCACCTAGACTGTAGTTGTTCGAGGGTGAATGTTATATTTTTGGGTTTCTTAGTGAAAATAATAAAACAAAATAATCACACATTTTCTATTATTTTTTGAAACCCCCTCTATATGAGTTAAGGTGGCGGGGACCACCCAAGTCCACAAAACCTCCAAAATTTGTTTTTAGGGCCGAGGACCACCTGAACTCTCTTAATGGGGGAGAAACCTCTCATCTCCCCCAATTAATTATTTGTGTCAACATAAAATTAATTGTCAAGATACCAATTAATTTTATGTTTCAACATAAGAATTAAATTTTATGTTACCAATTAATTTTATGTGTCAACATAAAATTAAATGTTATGTTATTATTTAACTTTTGTGTTGGCTATTTCATTTTTCTTCTCTGGAATTCGGGAAGGGATTGAAAAAAGAGAATCGGGAGAGAACATGAAGTATTATTCTCTCCAACAAAGAACTCCAACGAAGAACGTCAACAAAGAATGACGACCTGAAAATCGACCTTCCTTTTTAAGACATATTCCTATGGTGGACATCTTCATCAATGTAGAATCACCTCCATTGAAGAATGTTTATCCGAAAAACAAGCTTAGGATCAGAGGCATGTGATAGTTGTTAAAAATTTCAACAAATTCTACTTCTCTCTTAGTCATCAACTATCAAACAAGGTAGGGGTATATTAATGTATGAATACTTTTCCAATGTTCTTCCATTGAATTCTTCTTCGGGATTTGGAATAAATCATTATGGGAGGTTTTAATTCTTGGCGTTCTTCTTCATGTTCTTATTGAGTGATATGTTACCACCCTAAAGTGGAAGGTAAGGGCCAAACAAAAATGGCATGACCCCATACAAATCATGTGATGATTGGTGGTGTTGAACTTGTTGAAGGAGACTGCACAATCACACCTCCCCGAGGTCACCTCCGCCTTGCGACCTTAACGCCCTCGCGACACCCCTGAGGCCGAGCCGCTCCGTGGCACCCATGGCCACCGTGCCCTGCGGGCTCCACCACCCGCAGCCCCGTTGTGCTACCCACAGCGGCCGCCATCCCGGCCGAGAAGCTGCTATCGACCGGGATGAGTCATCACCGCCATCCGCTGTGCAGCTTCCTTCTTCTTCCAGGCAGCCGCAGCCTTCCACCGAGTCATCGCCATCATCCACCGCGCCGTTGTCACCGCCCGCCGAGCCTCCCCGGCCACCGTCCGCCAGGCCGTTGGTCGCGCTACCTCAGCAGCACAGCTCGCGACCGTATGATTCTACCATGGCCTCGGCCCTCTTGGCCTATCCACCCTGGCCGAGTCTCCCCATTACCTCGTTCCATCTGCGGTCGAACCCCCGCGGCCCCTGGCAGCCTGCCCGACCGCCCAACGGGCCCGGACAAACCCAATGGGCCGAGCAGCACTATGGGCTGGGCTAGACCCAGCGGGTTAGGCCAAGTTTACCCAGAACTATGTCGGCCTAGAAGGGGTCGGTCTGGGTCGGTCCAACCAGGTCAGATCGGACTCGGGCCCACTACGACCCATTTACTTCTTTTGGATATAACATTGGCCTCGGACATCCGTTTGATGATACGTCAGTGGAGTTGGAAATATTGGAGTGAGATGGTAACTTTGAGTATACCCCACGGATGTTTTGGGATATGATGTGGAACTGTCAAGTTGGATCGAGCATGAATCAACTGAGCCCCAAGACTAAATGTCTAATAACTCAAAGATCGTGCATCCGTTTGACACGTCGTCTGATGCGTTGAAACCACTAGGACATGTCAGACCATTGAGAGGATTCTTCATGAGGCTTTTTGGTAGTTGGAATATAATCCAGTAGCTTGTGGAGAAGATCCTCTCGGAGACGAACGAGCTTAGTGCAGGAACCAAGTAGCTGGATGAGAGTTGACAACTACAGACCTTTTCCAAACCGAGTGACTAGAAATGCCTATTTGGGAGCGCCACTGTGTGATGTGGCATACCCATTGTGGGGATCACCTCTGTGTGACTCGTCAGACCCACATTCCATGATAGGAGGGGTACCTCAGCATGCCACGGGGAGGAGCACCTTTGTGTGACGTTGTAGACCCTTGATACTCGATAGGGGGAGTACCTCAGCATGTCACGAGGGGGAGCGCCTCTGTGTGACATTGCACACCCACGGTGGGGAGAGCCTCTTTGTGATGTAGCAGACCCATGGTACTCAATAATAGGAGTACCTAAGTAGTCCAAGATTAGTGGGAAACACCTTTATGTGACGCAGCAGACTCACTATACTCAATAGAGGAAGGGGTTCTTTAGAAGCTGAGGTGTCCAATGATGTGACTGGATTTGTTACATGTTACTAACCCTATGATAAATCTTGGTGTGAGATGAGTTAGTATATTTTTGTTTTCCTCATGATTGAGATGGATTACTTGATAACATTGGTATATGTTTGGGAATATACCTTGGTAGGGTTATATATTATTTTCATACATGGTGGTTTATCCTTGATGAATTTTGTGAGACCTTGAGGGTCTCGATGTCCCTACTGAGTATCATTATACACACCCTAGCACGGGCATCACACACACCATGTTGTGTTGGATGTAGACGATGGATGGTACAAACTGAGGACGAGGGTACTAGGACTGGAGGTAGCTTGGAGGTGGACATAGACAAGGTGTACCATAGAGACAACCGATAAAGAGCTATACCTACCCTTTAGGTAGGATCCTTGGCGGGTGATCACATGAGCTATTCCAGTTACATGTACTTTGAGATGTCTTGTACTTTCCAGTTTTCCATGTACATTTCAGTTGAGCTAGTATTCTGGCCCCTCATTACTTATTATACTCACTCTGTTTATTATTCAGTTTACTTTATTTCGTATCCTGTTGTGTTCTTGGTTTTGTGTGTTATAGGTTATAAAGTAAATGTCTTCCTAGTTTTAGTTAATACACCTTCGGTGCTAGTCGCCTGCCCCTAGCCTATGGAAGGCGGGCTTGGGGTAGTCATGGAAAGGGACCCACGGGACGGGTCGTGGAAAAAATAAATAAAATCTATAACAAAATTATAGTTAAAATTCATCTATAAACAATTATCCCTAAAATAAAAAATCCATATAAAACTCTAATATAGTGACTCCATTATTAGTAATGATCACCACAAGCTTGTGTTGTCATGCCCAGTGTCTAACTCCTCCCTTAAAAACGTTAAAATATATTCATATATATATATGTAGATATGGGTTATAAAATTAGTATATTTATCAAGATCCTATTAAAATCCAATCAGGAAAATATTGAATATGCACACTAAAAACTTAGTGAATAAAAACCAAAACAATTCATCAACTATACTAGATAAACTACAACCCAACCTCACCAGATATCAATCTCCTACCATCACATCAAGGTATAGTAATACAATCATCTAAATAATATATCGAACATTTACCCTAAATCCACTTCCCTACAAAACAATTCATCCGTAAACCCAATAAACATATCTCATATATCCCCATACCTTCCATAACCACATTACCTATTTACACATACCAAATGAACACCATAAATACATATACACAATAATATCCCACACACCACATCAATGTAACCTATACCAAAACAACAAACCATATCACAAAATATCATGACAATGTAATGGATCGTTGCAGAATTACCATAATTTGATAATGTGACCATTAAGGATATCAACCTCATGCCCATGTTCTTCTATAGACACCCTTACCATATCCATTGAATAATTGTCCCATATACACTCTTTCATTAAGCCATTATTGCTCAGAAATAATATCCTTAGACAAACAGAGCTTATATTAAGTTTGTAAGAGAGATAAAATTAATTTTAGTTTACATAAATCCATGTCACCTCAATAAAATGTGATGGGGAAACCACCTTGGACCCCTATACACTTGTGAGTTTCAAAAAGGTTACCGGAACTGATAAGTGGTGAGTACGAAATAATATAAAATAATGATAGTATACAATAAGCCACATAAACCTAGCCTATATATTAACTATCAATGCATTTCATTTATTACTACATCATACTATAACAACTACATCATAACAACCTCACACCAAAAACCACATCAATGACTAATCAAAACACAAACCAACCACATCGTCAACATGAATCATCCACATAATAATAGTAACTTTATATTTTATCACATAATTAAAAAATTATATAATGATTGTTATAAAAAATATTATATTCATTATATATATATATATATATATATTATTTTGATTCTAAAAACAATTAATTCATGTAACCACATTAATTTTTTTCAATTATCATCTAATTTTAAATATCCCATTTCAAAATTAATTTTCTATAACACCTCAAGATTCCAAGGTATGTTTTCTTTTAAATACATTCAATAGCTTATGATGCATGTAACACCAAGTTCATGCATATATCAATATAATAAATTAGTTGTTTAAAAAGAATTTATGAATTGTATTAAACACATTATGAAATTAAAACAAATAACAATTTAATTCCTATTTGAATTTGAAATACAAAATTATCTTAGGGTTATTTCATGGTATTTTTCTGAAAAGACTAAATTTTTGATGAATAGTGAAAATAATGCATTGTAGTTGAAATTTAGAATTTTTCTTTTAACAAATTATTTTAATTTCATTTCATTATAAACTCAAAATACCTAAATAAGACATATATTAATCCAATTTAGGTCACTGGAATCATTATTATAGTATAATTAGATAAAAAAAATTACTAAACATTTGGATCTCTCTTTTACCCACCTTCAATTCACATTTGTAGAATTAACATTAAACAAAATTTCATCCCTTATCTAAATGGAATTTAAAAATAAAAAAACACACACACACATATGGTTATTATTAGTATGAAATTTTTTATCTAATTAGATCAACTTTTTTTGAATAGTAACTTTTGCAATGTTTTATATATTCACTACGGTTAAGGGTAAATATGGTAA
The DNA here is from genome assembly GCA_963277665.1 of Viscum album. Lineage (NCBI taxonomy): Eukaryota > Viridiplantae > Streptophyta > Magnoliopsida > Santalales > Viscaceae > Viscum > Viscum album. The sequence continues at coordinate 406,711,716 of OY728150.1, read as the reverse complement.
CTGAAGTTAGAAAATAATATTATGATATTTAAAATATACCCTAAAACTTTTCCAAATTTCATTTGATTAGTTGGTTTTGACCAAAATCAACCTTAGGTCGAAATTATGTTTTTATGCCACTTTATTAAGAATAAGACATTTATTATATTGTATTTATGATATGTTTATCACGTCATATTAAAAAAATTTAATAAATAAATAATTTTTAATATGAGGTTATACATAAAATAAATTAAACTATACATATTCATTATAAATCTATGAAATTTATATTCATCGAGATAGATTATTTTAAATTTTTATAGTACAAATAATATAATTTAAGGCTTGTATAAAAATGATGTAATAAATAATTTATTAAATGAACAAACAATTAGAATATTTTAATATTAATAAAATACATATAATTTGAAATATTTGATTCACTAAAAAAATTATTTTGATGAATATGAAATATTAGGGGTGAAGAATGGTAGTTTTGTCAAATGAATCTAGTTGTTATGATTTTTAGAAAAAAATAAAGTACTAAAGAGTGTCATAATTGACATAATAGAGATTTTCAATTAAATAATAACTGATTAAATGATATAAAATTTATAAAAATATATTTTTCCACAAAAAAATATTATAATGTTAAATATTTCATAAATTATCAAATTGGGGTTCTTTTTCCTTTTTATGTTAACTATATTAATTAAACACTGTAAAAATACAATTTGTAACATTAATATTAAATTTTATGACGAAGGGTTAAATACAAAAGATAAAGTTAATTTTTTGACATAAACATGTCTAAAATTCATTGGCTGAGAGGATATAGACCCTTCCAAATCATATCCTCAAAATAAATTACTTTGTATATATTTTCGAATAAAAAATAATATTATATTAAATTAATATTTTAGAAGTTTCCAAAAGTTCCCCTCCCCTCTCTTAGAATTGGTAACCTCTCCTTCTCTTCTATTCACACCTATAAAGAACTTTAGTGTGGCCCAAACCTTCCCATTTCTCCTACCCATTTCCATAACATCATCGTACATACCATATGTTTTGAATAAAGAAATCCTTTGTATTCCTTTTTTGAAAATTAAAATGATACACTCGGAGAACATTAATTTTGGACATGTATGGAGAGTATAAGACCTAAGGTATAAGAAATATTAACTCAATTTCCATTCATTGAGTTTAACATCTAACTCAATTTTTACTTTCTTCCATGAATATGTGTGAATTACCCCTAATTGTTTTATACTGAAAATAAACTTTTAATGTGTGGATTCATATATTTCACACATAATTATGTCATTGATTTATCCTCAGTCTAATGATACGATATTTTTATGGAATATTTCTTCTAACATTTAATTTTTGTGAGATATAAGGAATGTTCACCACCTATTTATTATGTGTAGTGTATGTACTTCCCTATTATATTTCATAACATAAATATGTTTATCTTCATGTTAATTAAATATTCATTTGAAGATTTCAAGATTAGGATATGATTATTCAAAGTGGTATGATACGCTTTGAATGTTTAAATAATTAATCCTTTTTCCAATTCAATATTTTTGTTATAATTTTACATAACTATTTATATGAATAGAAAAGGATTATATATAAAATTTTATCTCTATAATTATGTACAGTCAAATGTTTTCCAAAAGGAATATTTTTATGGTTTTATGAAAGTTACTATTTAACTAAAACATCATTATAAAATTATTACATATTTATTCTTCCAAATCTATCTCGTTATTATCCTTATTTTCAAAATGTTATTTAGTTTCTCATTATTGGTACATGAATTTTTTAAAATTTTACTTCATTTCTGAAGTTTTAATGTGGTATGGTAAAAATTGATTCAAAAATATCTTTTTAAATTCCTTCTATTATAAATGTGTGGATTTTTAATAAATTATTTCAACAAAAAAGGTGTATTTATCTCAATATATTTTTAATGATTCTATTAGTGTATTTAAATATATGTCAAAATCCATTTACATGTCTTAATCATAATTTGTTTTGATCTCTTATGATATTAATTACCATATTTTATTGAATATTTTATCATCAGTTTTATCAAGGATGTGCTATTTAGATACCATTGTTTGTTTATGGTTAAAGTATTCATATTTTTTATACTATATTTTAACACAAATTATTATGTAGTTTTTGATTCACCATTTTCAGATTTTAATGTATTGGACTTAGTATGTGATGGGAGGGTCTCATTATAGCCCCTTGATGCATTAGTAGGTCTCCTAATAAAACTAGATTGGGTTTTCTCTGAGGCCCTACCCATTTATTGATTCTTGGCATGAAGCCTTAAAAATAATATATTCATGGAATAAAGCCTTGATTGTAATGGATTCATGGAATAACTCCTTAAAAGTAATAGATTCATGATATAAAACCTTGATAATAATATATTAATAGAACAATTTTTGATAGTAATAGATTCTCAGCACACAACCTCGATGGTGTGTTTTAGATGTCCAAAATTATGCATTCCCGAATTATAAGATTATTTATTGATATTACATGTGATTATTCAAATTGTAGAATAGAAACGTAAGAGTTTAAATTAAATTATTTGATTTATTATTTCAAAATTATACAAAATAATATGTTTAAATGGCTTGTGTTTTAGCTCTTAACATTTACATAAAATTTTATGCTTATTTATGATAGCTTCTGATATATTGTTTACCCTTACCAAGAATCTAAGCTCACCCCTTCATATGTTTTAAATTCCCAAGATTCCAAGATGTGTATTATGACTGATATGCAGGGTAAATCTTGGAGAATAATGGAGTTATCATAGGATTATCTATATTGTATTTAATTTTTTGAATTTTAATGTAAATCCCATGTATGTAATCTATCTTCTAAGATTCTTAAAATGATCAGTCCTTTGGGATTTGATACCTTGTAATCATTCCTATGAATTAAAATATTTTACGAGCTCTGGGATTTTGGGGTCAGGGTATTATACATAGTATAAAATGATGTTTTACAACATCCTTGGAAATTAGATTCGGAAAAATGGATTAGGAAACAAGACAATTTTAATGAATTTGATTATAATATTAGGTATATGATATCATCATTCATATTTGTTAATGGATATCCTAGGTTAATCCTAAGGACATATAGATTTAGAAGAATATGCCATCATTTTGAGATACTTTAAATGATTCTTCAAGACAATATCACTATGATAAGTATTTATGAGATTGTGATTTAGATTTCAGTCCATTATTAGAATCATAAAGAGTATAAAAGTAATGTTTATACATGAAATAATGAAGAGATTATAAAACTAAAAATGAAATGGAGGAGGTATTAATGAACAAGATGATAAATCATAGTTAATGGTTATGAGTGACGTGGAATGAATAATGTTATTTTTAATTAGGATTCAAGAATTAGTAAATAAATAGTATTATGGTTATATGATTAATGAGATATATATTCATATTACATTATGGTACTTATTATTTAAGTATTTTGATGTAATAATCGTTTCATTATGGTATGAATTTGATAAAGGTTATCATATTTTTGGTATTTGAAAAAAATAGAAACATTATGTTTGAGGAAAATATGATATTAATATTGTTATTAGAAATTTAGATACCTTTTGAGACTGTCAATTTGGATTGAATTATTTTATAAAATTCTTGCAGTTGGAATAGTGAAATTTGAACATTTGAAATCATTGTTTTAGGATAAATTATGATTTATTGGATACATTGGGATAACCTTTTTGTTTTCAATAAACATTTAGAGGATGATGGGAATACTTTTGGATCTTTATCATTTATAAAAAGTGTTTTAATAGTGAAAAAAAAGAATTCTGAACTTTCATTTTCATATGTATGGGTTGAAGTGAAAATATAACGAAACAGAACCTAACGATGAGATTGTTATTAAGGCATGGAAAGAAAATATAATTAATTTCTTATATAAATATTAATATAATTAAATAACTATAGGTCAAGGATCTTCAAACCCAAAACACAATCCTAGTAATTTTTCTCATGAATCAAATGGTCCTTTATATCATCATAGATTTATATGTTTTTTATTGTTAATGTTTTCCAAATTATTTCCCCTATTACTTTCCATCTGAACATGATGGTTATATTTTAATTTCATTTCCATGGTTTAACACATAAATTTTTTTAATGTGTTATCTATGGAAACTTTTATACTTCCATTTATTTATATTATATAAGAAACTTTATCGTATCGTCTTTAGATGTGGGATTTTAATAATAAAATTTTCGAATAAAAAAACCCGAGATACCAAAACTGAATTAGAAAATTATGAATATGAAATTAATTGAATTAGGAGAGAATATGACACCTTAATATTCCATGATATGTTTCATTTTAAATAAATTGAATATCTTTTGTTGCAGGAGACACTATGTTTGATCATAACATGATATACCAAATTAGACGTTTAAAAAAGCAGTTATGAATAGTACTAAACACATTATGAAATTTTTTATTTTTTTTAGAAAATATACTTTATTTTTGTAATATCAATATAAAAATTATCTTAGGGTTATATTTGGGTATTATTCTGAAAATTATCATTTTTTGAGGAATAGTGAAAATACAATATTTTAGTTAAAAACTGACTTTTCCATTATAATTATTATTTTACATTAAAATAATTTTAAAGTCAATTCATAAATAATGCATATATTAATATAATTTATGTCATTTTAATCCTTATTATAATAGAATTATATATAATAAATTATTAAACATTTGAATTTCTCCCTTACTCGACTTCTTGCCACATTTGTGGGATTAACAATAAACATAATTTAATCACTTATATGAATTTAATTTTCAAATACAGCCATACATGGTTGTAATTAGTATTAATATATTGATCTAATAAGATCAAATTAATTTTTTTTCCATGGTAATTGACGTAATTTTTTATTTATTTACCACGGTTAAAGGTAAATTGAGTAATTAAGGGGAAAAAATAATATTCTAATATCTAAATGTTACCCTAACACATGACCCAATTTAATTTTATTAGTTTCTTTTTAGGAAAATCAAACATAGGTAGAAATTATGAACTCTTTAATAATCTTGGGTAAGAATATGACATTTATTATATTTTATTTAACGATTTGATAAAATTGTCATACTCAAAACTTTAATAACTACATAAATTTTAATATACAGTTATACATAAGATAAAATATAATAAAAATATTAATTAGAAATATACTAATTTTTTCTTCATCATGATAACTTATTTTTAATTTTTATGGAAGGAATATTTTAATTAAAGGCTAGTGCAATAAAGATATAATATATTATTTATTAAAGGAATGATTAGTTAAATGATATTAATAATATTAAAATAAATATAATTTGAAATAATTGAAGCCACCCGCATTTTTTTTAGATTAATATGACATGTTATATTTGAGATAAGGTAGTTTTTTGGGAGGAAAAAGTTTTTTTGATTTTCTACAAAGTCTAGTACTAAATAGTTTCCAAATTGGTGTAAAAGAGATTTCACAATAAATAATAATTGATTTAATGAGATAAAAATTATAATGATAATATTTAGACCAAATAACTCATATAATGCAATAGATTTCATAGATTAATCAATTGAGGTTCTTGTGTCCATTTATATTAACAATATTAACCCTATAGTGTAAAAACTATTTGTCACGGTAGGAGATAAATAGTATAACTAAGGGTCAAATCCAAAAGATAAGGTTAACTGTATGACCTAAACATGTATAAAATTAATTATTGGTGAGGATTTGACCCATACTCATATTGGACTCTAAATAACTCAATTTGGAGTTATTATTTATTTTTAAATCAACTAATATAAAAATAATAGTTTTGGAGTTTCCTAAAGTGCCCCTCTCATATAAAAGGTAACCTCTCCTTCTCTTTTATTCAAAACTCTAAAAATATTTATTTTATTCAACCCTTCCCAATTTTCCTCCCAACATCCCACAATTCATCCTAGAGTCCATACTTTGGGCAGAAATCCAACCTATGCAGTCCTTCTATGCAAATAAAAATGAGACAGTTGAAGAAGAGATGTTTCAGACATGTATAGAGAGTACCAGATATAAAGTAAGGGAAATATAAGCTCAATTTCAATTCATTGAGTAAAAAATATATGATATTAGATATGTTTTTTCAAGAATATGTTTTAATAATAAATTATTGTTTTATACTGAATATCCACTTATATTGGGTTGGTTTATATTTGTCACATATAATTATTTCATTACTTTATCCTCCTTCTAATATTAAAATCATTCCAAGGTAAATTTGGTTTTTATTTTAATTTTCAAGTGATGTATTCCTTTTTTTCCACATATTACTTATTTTTTGTGTATTTAATGATTATATTATACTTCTTATCATGATTAAATTTATCATTATGGTATTTAATGATTCATTGGAAGATATCGGTCTTATGATTAAAGTGTTCAATGTGGTATGGGATGCTTTGAATGTTTAATGAATTAATACTTTATCCATTTATATATTTACTATTTACTTTTACATAACTATTTATATGAATAAAAAAGCACTATAAAGTTCATTTGATATCTATTTCTGACTTCATTCAATTGTTCTAAAAAATAAGGTTTTATGGAAGGGAATATTTAACAAGAACCTTGTTTTAAATGTTATAATTATTCATTCGTTAATTTTTTTTTTAATTTAAAACATTTAAAAATGGTTTTAAGGATTTATTTATATGGACTTGAATGTTTTAACCTTTTAATTCCTTTCAAAATATTCAAATTTGACTGGAAAATCTGATTCAAAATTTTAATTTTAATGTATTTTTTTATAGGTGTGTGGCTTTTGAATAAATTATTTCAAATAAAAGGGGTATTTGTATCAAAATATTTTTAATGATTTTATTAGAGTACTTCCATTTATGTCCACATCATTTGATGGATATTATTCTTAATTAAGATTAATCTATTATGATATCATTCACCATATTTTATTTAATGGGTTATGATCAGTTTGATTGTAGATGTTCTATTTACATACCGTTCTTGTTTATATTTAATGTATTAACATTTATTATAGTAATTTTTAATATGAATGATTATGTTTTTTATGTTTCACCATTTTCATATGAGTAATTTATTGGGATTAGTTTGTTTCATGAAAGACCCATTTAACCCCTAGATGAATCTAAGTGTATCTTGAGACAAACTATACCAAGTTGGGGCTGAGGCCTTACACATTTATAGATTCTATCCATGATAGTAATAGATTCATGGCATGAAGCCTTGATTATAATAGATTCATGGAATAAAGAATAGAAAGTAATAAATTCTTGGAATGAAGCCTTGTAAATATTAATCTCTTGGCCTAAATCATTTATTGTAATATATTCTTGGAACTGATCACTAATGGCATGTTTTAGTTGTCCAAAACTATAAATTCATCGTTATGAGATTTGTTATTGATATTACATGTGATTATTTGAGTACTATAATAGAAATGTGAAAGTTTAAATGGAATTATTTTACTAATAATTTCCATATTATGTTGAATATTTTGTTTGAAAGGATTTTTTAGTTTTATACATTTCTTTAAATATTTAATCTAATTTATTACATCTTTATATATATTGTTTACCCCTAATAAGCATCTGATATCACCCATTTCATATGTTTTAATTTACCATAATACCAATATGTGTATTATGAAAATATTTATGGTTATTATATGAGAATAATTGATATCTCAAAGTATTACCTTTGTTTTATTTCATGTTTTCAATTATAATGTAAATTTGATGTATGTAATAATTTTTTTAAGACTCATAATTGGTCAGTCCTTTAGGATTTTATTCCTTGTAATCATGCCAATGTATTAAAATAATTCACCATCTCCAGGCTTCAGGCTCACAGAATTACATTAACGGTACAATTTTTTCATATTCAACCCAAAGTCCATTTATAATTTCATTTATCTCATCCATCTTCCATATTACTATGAAAATAAGACACAACCTACAACATAACCCTAAAAACAACAGACCATAATAAAAATTTCAATCCAACAACCAAAAAACATAAAACCAACATATCTACTACATTATTCCCCATCCACATCTGATATCCCTAACACAACTGCAATAATGACCACACCTCACCACCCCCAAAAACAACTACATCATCTAGAAAAGTCCAATCCAACCATACTAATAATAACAGAATGATTTCATGAAAATGATAATATACACAGTAGTGTAAAAATTAACAAAATCTCATTTCTATACTTCAATATTCATTAAATCCCATTAATAAAAAATATAAATATAAAATTACACAATCACAAATATACATTTACATTATTACAGTTGAGTGATTGTTATATTATGAATGGTTATGAAACCTTTTAATAACTCCAATTAATAAGTCCTTAATAATAAAATAATCATTATTGATCAATGAAATAAATAATATTGAAACCATATCATTAAAATCAAAGAAACATGTGTGAAACAACTCTCACTATCCAATTTCCTTATTCTGGTTCAATATCAACATTGGGATAATCTTTACTATCCATCCATTAAGTAAAGAAATTGCAATTATATATTCACTGATAAATAAGTAAGATTTTTCTTGAATCCAATACTTCAACTACAGGTTTAACAAGTGTTGTATAATAACAAGATGAAATCAAGAATCAGCTATTACTAAACTTGAATGGACCCATTTAAAAAGATAAATAAATTAATACCCCGATCAAAATGTAATTAGAATACTAAAATAATTCTATCCCACTACCGTATAATATCAGCAAATTGAATAACAGGGAGGAATGAAATATTAAAAGAAGTGTAATCATTGATCAATGTATATTGATCTCATAAATATAATAGAAAAACACATAAATGATGATTAATGTCAAACCAATGATGAAATCGTTATCACCTAGTTTTTGGGAAAATTGAATATAAGTTAATGGTATTTGAGTAAAAGATTTATTTTTTATTATAAATATAGAAACAAAATATAATAGAATAAGGAGTATGGTAATTTCATAATGGTATCCTATCCAAAAAAACCATTGTCATTCCCAAAATTGTTTGAGCCTAATTGTTTTAAAATTGACAAAAATAAATAATGTGATAGTATCATTGGTAAATTGAATACAAAATTCAAGAAACACCAAATTATCATGGTATAATTTTTGAAATTCACCCTTAAACCAAAATAACCACACATAAATATAACGATGAAAAAACATCCAACATGAGTAATGATCATAAAATTGGAAAAATTATGAGGTATCCATCCCTGACTCTAATGATAAAACCTAGTGTACCATATTAAAATGGAACTTAGGAAATATTCACCTAAAACTCTTTTTAGAAAAATGAAACACATCACACCACAACAACAAAAAAAACCATCCAACTAGAAGCACATTAAAATATCATGGTTTAATCCACACACTGTTACAAAATCCTTTCCACAGTACCCAATTTATCACAATTCAATGAATTAGATTACAAAATATCCTCTTTTGAAAGAAATAAATCTTAATTCAACATACATAGTCACAACATGATCTAGGATTCTAGGTAAAACATCTGGTAAAACTCAATACTTCTTAACCCAATCACCTCAAAAATTTCTCCTAACCCTTTAAATCGAAAAAAATAAAATTAAAACGTTCATGAATATAAATACAATTAAAAAATTTGTTATATTTATAGAGTAATTATGACTATATGGAAATGTGGTATTTGTTTAGTTTAAAATATTGGAATGTGTGGTTGTTTAGGGATGGAGAGATGATTATAGCATAAATAAATTCAATAAATGGTATAAAGTACAAGATAGTGGCTAGAAATTATTAAATTAATAATTATATAATCTACAACCATCAGTATAAAATTGGATCTATAAAGGCTGAGGTTTACGATTGGATTCATAGATTTAGTCATTGTACAATATATTGGTTTCACCGAAATTCATAATTTTTTTTAATTATGGTGTAATATTATATATTATTCTATATTTTAGTGTGGTATAATATTTATATTTATATTTTCATTTATGGAGGAATCTATTATTAGTATTAATAATTGATTTTTTATTTTCATTGATTGATTTTTAAAAATATGTATAACCATAAATCTATTTCGTAAATGCTTGTAAATAAAACTAAATTATATTTTACTTTCTATAGACATTTTAATGTTTTTTATTGGAAAATATCATAAACATATATAAATATGTGAAATAAAAGTTCATGAATTCTAATTTTTATATTTTAATTTAGTTCACATGAAGAATTTGACATTGTGTTAATCATTGTTAGATCCCTTAAAATTTTTATCAAATTTTTGAAAGGATTTAAAACATGATCTATATTTCATATTATAATTTAAAAAAAATTATATCCATCTATTCCAACAATTTGTACTCATATTCTTTATTTTAAACATTCTTTCTTAATATATTAAGCCTTTTGTCATTTTATAATGCACCATATATTGGTTACCATTAGACTGGTTTAAATATTACATCATAGACATCATGGAAAAATCGGTCCTTATGATTTTAATTTTTTTAATTTAATGCACAATTAGTCCTTTATATAGTGGAAAACATAGTAATAATTGATCTATGTCAATGGATTTGTTTCAGTATTGTGAAGGATAAAATATTATGGTGTAATATTAATCCTTTAAACCATTATTTTTGAAAATTCATAATAAATAACATCTTTTTCATTAACTATTTATTCCCAACATATCTCAAATGTATTAATTTCACCTTTTATTCAATATAGTCAAAATTCAGATTGTTTTGATAAATATTTTCTATCCTAAACTAAATATCAAAAAATAACAGAGTAATCTAACCTAAATTCCAATAATTGTTTCTTAAATGTAATAAAATGAAACTGGTATAATTATAAACCTATAATTAATGGACTCAAACCATAATAAAAGGACCTAGAGGACAACATAAAATATTATTTTAAATTTAATTCATTTTTCCTTGAGTGTATTACACTATCTCAAACGTATCATCAATGTAAAAAATTTTACTTATTCGTACAACTAGTGTTGTTTGTATAAGAATAGATCTGTATACCATTGAGCTACACATGTCCAATCATCCCTATCATCCCAACAACATCTTTTTTATTTGATGGTCTTAATATCAATATAGATATGCCATCTTTGTTTGTCAAAAGGTTCCATGGTTTTCCATAAACGAAATAAAAGTGTTACATCCATAGATGTGTATGGAAAGATATTTAAATGAAAAAAGCATCATCATGTTTGTCCAAAAAAATATGACATATATTCACTAAAAATATTATAAAAGATTTATTTAATATCCTGGTTCACAATATCCTAATATCATATTTATATAGTTTTATGGGGGGGACATTTTCTATAGCATATCCATTAATTTTATATCACAACTATAAATAAGTTTGTGTTTAAATTAATTTATAAATCATTAATCATAAACATAAGAAATTCTAACCTTGATATAGTGTTCATTTTTTGAAAACATTTCACCCCTTTTTCTATATTTATAGAATTATATTTTCCATCAACCCATTATGAAATGTATGATACAAATAATAAGATGTATATGATGATGACTAAATTTGTAATGGGTCCTGGTAAATATTTTGAAATGTTTGGGATGAAGCCTCATTTACTACTAAATCAACCCAAATCCTTCTTTAAAGTGGGTAGAGGGAGACCCATTATGTATCCCGAATGCCCAGTGGACATGTAGCCCATCACATGGCCCATAAGACCAATATTATGGACTAAATCCCATTATATGAATAGTACTGCTACAGTAAACATGCTACTACAGTAACCGCCGGTGCTACAATACCCTGCCACTACTACAGTGTCCTACAACCACTGTAGTTCCTACCACCGCTATAGTAACCTTTGTTGCTACAGTGCTGCCACTAATTTAGTACACTACATTACCCAGTGCCCAATGGGTTTTGAACCCCCATTTCTCTATATATTAAATAACTTGATCTCCATGATAGGTATTTTCATTATTTAATCACAATTACATACATTATATATTCTATCAAAATTATAATAGGATACCAAAAATATCCTTGAAAATTAATTAAGTATGTTCTAAGGAAATACATATTATCCATTGTTAAATTGCATCTACCAAATAAACCTATTGGTATAGAGGGACTTAATTCCAATAATCTATCAATTCATATACTTCACACACAATGATAGATTTACCCATCTCTATATCAAGTAAAACATAAAATATTATTATATATTCAATGATGAGAATACGCTCAGAAAATGTTTTGAAATTGATATGTTATGTTTTAGTACATCATTTTATGGGCCGAATAATTAAAAATGTCCACAAATCATGATCACATTTTCAAATTAGTGTTTCCAAAAAACAATATTTTCTTATAATTTAACATTCTATATTAAAATATTTTAATTATATTTTTTATTTATGTTCATATATTGTGTTCTATGATATGTTATTTTAAATTATTATAGTTAAAATGTACTGGAGTAATAGTTTCCCCCAAATATATTATGCATAGAATATTTATTGTTGAGAAAATGTTTTAGTGTAATATGATTAGTGTAAATAATAATTTCAAAAGGATGATGTTCAGTTTAAAAATTATAATATCATAAAATATATCATGTAGTTCCATCACAGTGGTACAATAATTCAGTTACTATTCTTTAGGAATTTGGACTTCATAGTATATAGGATTTAATTATTTGTCCAACCAATGATCTAGAAGCATAGTCATTAAAATATAAAATAATTTTAATAGGGTCCTCCAAATATTAAGGAGCCATAATTTAGTTTTTTATGAGTAACATTATCAATTTTTAGAATATTTCATTAAAACATTTATCATATGAAAATAGTACTTCTGTATCCCAAATGTATGAAACATGGTGAAAATATTTGGGAGAAGTATTTTGAATAAATCCCTAGTAATGATTAATTTATCCCAATAATATTCTAATCTGTATCACCAAATAATGTTTTAGATTCTCATAAATCAAATAAATTTCAATCAATTAATTTATTTTGTAGCATTACAAAAAATGTTGTTAGGATTAATATTTTCATTCTCAGAGAAATATTAAATTTCTAAATCAAAATCAAGCCACATCTATAAACATATTTCCAAGACAACATTATTATTTTCCAAAAATATCACTATGGCTAGTCATATAAGAGGATGAATATTATGAATATATGAATTTAATGCATCAAAATAGGGAATGTGTGGTATATGTACTACTAAAAATAATAAGTTGCATTAAAAAAATTAAATTATATAAACCAATAATTTTATGCTACATAAGGGCATGTGAACATTGTATTTCACTGGTCCCTATGGGCAACTATATTTTTTTTCAAATCATTGAATCCTATAAATAAATAGTATTACTCTTGTTTGGTTAAATATTCAAACATTTGATCAATAAATGGAATGGGAATGTGAACCTTATTTATTGATTCATGAAACATTTTATTGTCAATATAACCTTCCCACTCCATCACTATGTGGGTATTGATCACATCAATAGCCTTATTCAACACAATAATTGATCATTTTTTAGAACTAATATGAGATTTATCACCTATTTTATATCATATGGGGGTAAATTATTGTAACATAACATTAAGTTTTCAGGTACTTTTGATGTTTATAAGTACGTATGTTTTGGAGTAGTGACTTAGGAGAGTCAGGAGAACATTAAATGATGTTTTGAGGCAAAGGGGTAGTCACACAGGCAGCGCACGAGTTGTCTAAACCATGTAGCCAAACCATGCGTTGTTGGTCTTGGAGATAGTAACTCCTTGATGGGCAGCGCACGGTTTGTCTAACAGTGTGGCCAAACCATGCGAACTAACTATACGACCACTAAAATGGGATCCTTAAATTTTGGATCTTACTCGGTTTTGCCTCTAAGTGCCTCGTTGGTCCTCCTATGCAGCACTAACTCGGTATTTTTCTTCTCCTATGGTTACAAAAGGTTCTCTTAGTGTTCTGGAGGCGATCCAAAGACTCCTCTTGGTGAATCGAAGATGGATTCTTGAGATATGTGATCATTCATCATCGTTCTTGATCTGTTTCTTAGATCTACTTAGATATACTTCACCTCTTCACTCAGTTTCGTAGATCTATGCCCATTATGGGTAGATCTAAGTTTCTGGAACAAAATATGATGAGATTTTGTCTTGATCTTGCACGGAGATAAGATCTAAGGGGGTTCTTGAAGAAGCAACCCAGTTTTCTTGAGCGTTCTCGACAGTTGTGGTTTTGGTCTAAACCTTTTAGGTAGGTGGTTCTGTCCCAACATTCCATGTTTATTATCATTGTATTTTCAGGATTTATTTCAATTGTTGATTTAAATTCAATTGCTCGTGTTTTATTTCAATTATATTGAAAAAAACTGGATTCTAGTGAATCTAGATCTTTGAACTGGTTTTGGAATGGAAATTTGGAAAACCCCAATTCCATTGAATTGGGTGTGTTTATGAAAATTGACCGATTTAAATTGTTGAATCTAAATTGTGGATTTGATGGAAATGATTTCAGTTAAAATTTTGAATTTAATTGTGGGAAAATTGTGCAATGATGGAATTGGTTTTGAATAGATTTCAAACTGGTGAAAATGGATTAAAATCATTTGATAGAAACCCATTGGTTTTAACTTGTAAAAGAGGCATGTTTTGAATAAAACTTGTTTTAATTTTAAATGTAATGAAATAGTAACTTTTGAAATGGAAGAATTGGATTGATCATATTATAAGAATATTTAAGATAGTTCACCCTTCATGTAAGAGTGCATGCAGACCTTAGGTAGTTAGTGAGTTATTTGGATACACTCTACACTACGACAACGTTCTAAAACGTACTTGTGGTGAGCCACATCCCAGATGGTTTCGTGATGAGTCTCCTTTTCCCAGTATCATAGGCATGTGTTTATACCCATTTCGATGAGTTCACAAAGAGAGGGTGGAATCCTATAACTGGTTAATACTATCCAACCTTTTGGCAGATGACCATGTTGCCAACTTGTTTATTTATATTTGAGATATAAATGTATGGCAATGCTTTTAAACTGCATTACATGCCTGCTGAATTTATATAAACTATTTTATATAAATGTTTTGCTTAATCCATTTTTTTTGAAATTTTCCATCATTGTAAAGCCATTACTTAATGTAATTTTTCTTCAGTTGAAAATGAATAGCATGTTTTGTTAAAATATAATTTTGAATTTCCAAACCTATTTATTTGAAAATTTAAATCTTTTCTTTGGATAATCTATATTCGGAATCTGCTACAGAATCATTGGTGGTATCATACTGGGCTTAAGCTCACACAATAAATTTTTCATCGTGTGTTTTTAGAATTTATTTTTCCAGGATTGAGCAAAGGGAAGGTATCTCTTGGAGGTGGATCCAGGTGTTGATCATTGGTCTTAGTGAGTGATGTCATTTGGGACCTTGGTGCTGTTTTTCCCATTTTTAGTACTTGGGTTATAGTACTTTAGGATTTTTATGCCTCTTTCTATTCTGGTACATTACTCCCACTGGAGTTTCTTTTTTTCAAGTGTACTATCTTGTTTCTTTTGCTTCCACATTCTGGTGGCAATATCATTTCCACTTGCATGTTGTGTGATGCCAGGTGCTAGTTGTCGACCTGTGGGGAATGGGAACACCCTTCGGGCTATGACAGGGCTGGCTCGGCTATTGGGTTACTGAGGTACACATGATGGTTCATGAAAAAGTGTTATCAGAGGGCAGGTTAAGAATCTAGACTTGATGATAGTATGAATTTGTGTATTCTTGTCGAGACTTAGGCGGTAGTTGTGATTGAGTGCCTGACCAGCTCTCACCTCAATGAACCTTAAGTCACCCGGGTTGCTTAGGGAAATATGACTTGTGGATTAGTTCTAGTATTTTCCCTGGTTTTATTTGCATAGTGTGGAATCCAAATGTTGTTATCCCTTATTTTAAGAATAGTTTTCCTTGTTACTCAGTTTGGGTGTTAATATATGTCTTATTATGTTGTGTAGCATCATTACTCTTAAAAGACGTGAAAATCAGATCCAAGAAGAGGCTACAGCTGAATCTTAGAAAGTGAGTCCTATTGTGGATCCATGTCTGGTTGAGGCGACTATTTTCACTATCAAAGATCTGGGATAGAAACCACCTCAAGTTCCTATTTATCCTCCAACTATAGATCCTCATAGTGATATTATCCTAAGTCATTCTCAATATTTCCTAAGCCGGAAACTACCAGCTTTAAAAGGCTCCACTGACCCTCAATATGCTAAGGAATGGTTGAGTAAGATTTAACATCTGTTTGGGTTCTTAGAGACACCTGATGTGATCAAGGTAAAGTGTGACACCTTCATACTATAGGGACCAAGTAGGAGATTGTGGGACACAGTGGTGACGGCTAGGAAGCATGAGGGTTTGGAGTGGAATTACTTTATGGTTATTTTCAATAACCAGTTATTTCCAGAATCAATGGTGTTGTCCAAGGATGTGGAGATTTTCAAGAATGACCATCAAAAAAAACCGTGACTAAGTACTCAATTTTTTTTGAGATGGTACAGTTTGATTCTGAGATTTTATCTAATGGGAGGATGAAGGCTCTACGATTCAAGTAGGGACCTCGATCAGATATTCCTTCTTAGGTTTTCTTACCGAAACAAACCACTTATACTGATGTGCTGGATAGGACGATGATGGTTGAGATGGTCTTGGAAGGAATGTCTGGGTTGAAGGAGGTTCTTTTCCCTCATAGTGGCGGTGTGGGTTCCTTTAAAGGAAAAAAGAAAGCGTGACATTTCTCATGGTAGTTCTCGATAGTAGAGTCATTCCAGACCTCTGGTAGAACTAAGAGAGGCTTATTTTACTTGCTATCAGTGTGGGAAGCCAGGAAATTCTAACAGGCTTCTCACTGAGGCACCCAAGAACTGTAGCTCCTACGGACGTTTAGGGCACCGATATAGATTCTAAAATTACTTATATACTCCACATAGTAGAATAGGATCATCAGCACCTCTATAAACAATGGGGAAATCAAATTATCCACGTACAAAAGGGTTCCAGCCATAGGAATCTGGAATGAAGCTTTTTCACATAGTGGAAGAGTCTCCAGAGGTATCTGATACATGTCCTGCATCTTTGAGAGGTACCATTACTTTATAGTCATTTTTAGTGACATATCTTTTTGTTACGAGTGCATGTCACTCTTTTATTTTAACCCATATTGTTAATATGCTTAATCTAAATATGAAAATTTTATCATGTGTGATGGATATTACTACATCCCTTGGTACAATGAGAGAGAATGGTCTCATTAGTCATTATTGTGTCTTCTCTCTACCAGAGTTTGATCATGTTTGGAGATTTTTGGTTCCTGACATAAAATATTTCGACATCATATTTGGGATGGATTGAAACATTTTCAATAAAACCCAAATCAATTGTTATCTTCGACTGGTCTACCTTACTACACCCAGTGGGGTTCCTCTTGTTTTTCAAGGAGAATGGGACCCAAGGTCAAGAAGAGATGGACCCTCTTATCTAGATTTGGGGAATGTTGTATTAGTTTTTGATTTTTATCTAGATAGGGATTCAATGATTGGTGATCTTCCTCCATTCATCAATAAGTTTCCCGACATGTTTCCTTCTGACTACCCTAGTTTTCCACCAGTACAGGATGTTGATTTCCTTATTGAAATAATGTTCGGTACTCAACTAGTTTCAATTCATCTTACCGAATAGCTCTAGCTAAACTAAAAGAACTCAAGTCTTAGTTAGATGATCTTCTTCAGAATGGTTTTATACGCCCATGTTTTTCAGCTTGGGTAGCACCAGTTCTCTTCACCAAGAAGGCTGGTGGTTATCTAGCTTATGTGTTGATTATCGAAAGCTCAATTGAGTTACGATAAAGAACATCTATCTATTAGATCGAATTGATTATTTGTTTGATCAATTAAAAGGGGAAAAGTGGTTTTCAAAAATTGATCTTCGATCTGGCTACCATCAGTTGAGGATAAAATAATCGAACATTTATAAGACCGCTTTTCTGAGTAGGTATGGCCATTATGAGTTCCTTATTATGCCCTTCGGCCTAACAAATTATCCTGAATTTTTCATGGCTTTTTTGAACAAGGTTTTCCATGAGTATCTAGATACTATATTGGTAGTCATTGTGGATGACATTCATGTCTACTCCAAGTTTGAGGAGGATCATGTTCATCATCAGAGAGAAGTTCTGAGTCTTCTATGGAATCAACGACTCTATGCCAAGCATTCAAAGTGAGAAATCTAGATTCAGGAAGTGAAATTCTTGGGACATGTCGTGTCAGAACAAAGAATATCCATTGATCTTAATAAGGTGAAGGTTGTTGTGTATTGGCAACAAACATGAAATGTTTTCCAGATTCAGATCTTTTTGGGCTTAGAAGGATATTACCACCAGTTTGTTAAGGACTTCTCAAATTTAGCTTCTCAAAAGACTTCTCTAAATCAAAAGGGAGTGAGGTTTTCCTGGAATGATAAATGTCAGAGTTATTTTGTTGAGATAAAGCGTCTCTTAACTACTATGCCATTGTTAACTCTTCCTGAGGCTGGGATAGGTTACGTGGTCTTCTGTGATGCATTGGGTCCAGGTCTAGGATGTGTCCTAATGCAAGGAATCATGTTGTTGCCTATGGATATAATTATCTTAAGACTCAGGAGAAGAAATATCCTATCCATGACCTTGAACTTGATAATTTATTTCACGCACTTAAGTGTTAGAGACATTACCGTTATGGAGAATGGTTTACTATGTATTCAGACCACAAAATCTTGAGTTATATCTTCTCTCAAAAAGCGTTCAGTCTCCGTCAAAGACGTTGGGTGGAGTATCTAAAATTATTCTACAATGACATTTCCTATACCCCAGGAAAAGGGAATGTGGTTGCAGATGCGTTAAGTAGGAAACATCCTTAAAAGGCTATGAAACAATCTTTATAAGAGTGTAATTTGATGGCTCTTTTTGATTAGTTGTATATTGGAGTTCAGTGGAAGGGGAATGAAGTTTCATTATCCAGTTTTCCATTGACTTCTGCTCTCCTCGAGTTAGTTCTTCAAGAACAACAACTGGATGATGAATTCCATTTATTTATGAACTCTTTTTATGGTGGGGATACTCACACACAGTTTCCATTCTCCAAAGAGGGTATTTTGTGTTATCGAAACTGTTACATTGTGTTGTTAGCAGAAAGGAATGATGTGATGGGGGGTTACCATAAATCTTAGTGGGCTATACACCCAGGAACAACGAAGATGTCATTTGACATGCAATGACAATTATGGTTTCCAGGTTTGAGAAGAGGCATTACTGAGTTTGTATCTTGTTTCTATACATGCCAGCAAGTGAAAGCCGAGCACATGAAACCTTAGTGTTTTCATTAACCACTTCCAGTCCCTACATGGATGTGGGATTAAATCTCTATGGACATTCGGGTTGGGTTACCTCAATACTAGAGGAATAAGAAGTGATATGGGTTGTGATCGACAGACTGGGAAAGTCAGCTAGCTTTATACCTATTTGAGATACAACCAATGTTGGGGAGTTTGGAAATATCTATGTGAAAGAAGTTTTTCGTTTGCACAGAGTTTCATCTACTATATTCTCAGATAGGGATCCACAGTTTACTTCTCGATTTTGGAGAGGCCTTCATGAGGGACTGGGATCTCAGGTCCATTTGATCATGGCCTACCATCCACAGTTTGATGGCCAGATAGGTACAGCTATTCAGATCCTTGAGGATATACTCCGCGCATGTGTTCTCAACTTTGGTGGGTATTGGGATGATCATTTGGGGCTAGTTGAGTTTTCTTAGACAATATTTATCAGCCTATGATGAAAATATCTCCTTTTGAGGCATTGTATAACTGTCTTTGAAAATCTCTTTTATGTTGGTTGGAGATTGGTGAAAGTTCATTTTTAGGACCGTGTTTGGTCAAAGAGACGACAACTAAGATCCAGTTGATTCATCATGGGATTTTTAAAGAATAGATTCGTTACAAGACCAATGTTGATCGTCGCCACAAACCATTAGAGTTCTCAGTTGGTGACCATTTGTTCTTGAATGTTTCAACCCAATTTGGTTATCGACAACTTGGGAGGCATGAGAAGCTTGCTCCTCATTTTGTGGGACCTTTCATGGTTGTTGTTCATGTAGGTAAAGTTTTTTACTGTCTAGGTCTACCACCACAGCTGACCTCGATACATAACATGTTCCATGTATCGCAACTGTGAAAGTATCTCTCTGATCCATCTCATGTTTTGAGCTGGAGTGATCTTGAGATTGTACCCGATTTATCTATTACTGAATGACCATTCAGGGTTGATGATTCTGATACCAAGGTACTTCGTGGGAGAACGATGCATCTCGTCCGTGTTCTATGACAACATGGATCGGATTCTAATGAGACATGGTAAAGGGTGGCACTAATGAGAGAGCAGTGGCCTCATCTTTTTGATGTGGAGGTTTCTTCATAGGCTTTCTGGGGACAGAAATATCTTATGGTGGGGAGGTTGTAACATCACCTTATGTTTTCTAGTACTTTTTATGTTTCTATGTACCTCTGTTTAGGAGTAGAGACTTGGGAGAGTCAGGAGAAATATAAATGATGTTTTTTGGAAAAGTAGAAGTCGCACTGGCGTCGCACGGGTTGTCTAAACCGTGCGGCCGAACCGTGCGTAGTTGGACTTAGAGACGGTAACTTCTGCACGTGCGGCACACGGTTTGTCTAATCGTGCAACCAAACCATGCGAGAAGGGTGGTCTAGGTAGTAGTTAACGTAGGGATAGCGCACGGTTTGTCTAATCGTGCAACCAAACCATGCGAGAAGGGTGGTCTAGGTAGTAGCTAAGGCAAGGATAGCGCACGGTTTGTCATACCGTGAGAACTAACCGTGAAACAACTTAAATGAGGTCGTTGAATTTTGGATCTCAATTGGTTTTGCCTCTAAGTGCTAGTTTTTTCCCCTAAGAGGCCCTAACTCAGGTTTTTTCTTCTCCTAAGGTCATAGATGTTCTCCCATCATTCTGGATGTGATCCAAAGGTGCATCTTGGTGAATCAAAGCCATATTCTTGTGGTATGTTATTTTTATTCCTCATTCTTGATCAGTTTCTTGGTTCTACTTACATCTACTTCTCCTATTCTATTGGATTCATAGATCTATTCCCATTATTTCTATATCTAAGTGTATGGTACCAAATATTATGAGATCTGGTCTTGATCTTTCTAGGAGATGAGATCTAAGGCGGGTTCTTGATGAAGCAACCCAGTTTTCTTGAGCGTTCTCGACTTTATGGTTTTGGTCAAAACCATTGGGGAAGGTGGTTTTGTCCCAACATTCCATGTTTATTATCATTCTATTTGTTTCATTTATTTCAATTATTGATTTAAATTCAATTTCTCATGTTTTATTTCAATTAAATTGACAAAAACTCCATTCCATTGAATCAAGATATTTGAAATGGTTTTGGCATGGAAATTTGGAGATCCCCAATTCCATTGAATTAGATGTTTTTATTGAAATTAACTGATTTAAATTGTTGAATTTAAATAGTGGATTTGATGGAAATGATTTAAATTAAATTATTTAATTTAATTGTGGGAAAATGTTGTAATAATGGAATTGATTTTGAATGGATTTAAATCTGGTGAAAACATCTTAAAATTATTTGATAGAAACCCGTTGATTTTATCTAGTGAAAAAGGCATGTTTTGAATAAAACATGTTTTGGTATTAAAAGGAATAAAATCTTCACTTTTGAAAAGGAGGAATGGGATTGATCAAATTTTATGCATTCTTAAAATAGTTCACCCATCATGTAAGATTGCATGCAAGCCTTAGGTAGTTAGTGTGTTATTTGGATACACACTACGCTACAACAACATTCTAAACCATAACTACGGTGGGTCACATCACCGATGGTTTGGTGATGAGTCTCCTTTGGCCAATTTCATAGGGACGTGTGCATACACATTTTTATGAGTTCACATAAAGAGTGTGGAATCCTATAACTAGTTAATACTATCGTACCTTTTGGCAGATTACCATGTTGATCGCTTGTTTATTTGTATTTGAGATATAAATGTATGCCAATTATTTTGAACTGCTTTACATTCCTACTAAATTTATATAAACTTTTCTATATAAATGTTTTTCTTAATTCATTGTTTTAGTAATATTCCATCATTGTAAAGACTTTTCTTCAAGTAATTTTCCCATCATTTGAAAATGAATAGAATGTTTTGTGTTAATATGAATTTGAATTACCAAACCTGTTTATTTGAAAATTGAACGCTTTTATTTGGATAATCTATATTTGGAATCTTTTACGGAATATTTGGTGGTATCTCACTGGGCATTGGCTCACACCCTAGTTTTGCCTTCGGGTGTTTGTAGACTTTCTTCATCCAAGATCAAGCAAGGGGAAGAGACCTCTTAGAGGTGGATCCAACTGTCGATCTTTGGTCTTTGTGAGTGATTTCCTTAGGAATGATGGGGATTTTTCCCAATTTTTTGTACCTACGTTGTAATAATTTGGTATTTTTATGCCTCTTTGTATTCTATTAAATTACTCCCAGTATAGTTTCTTTTTGTTATGTGTACTGTCTTGTTTCTTTTGCTTCTCCATTCCTGTTGAAAAATCATTCCCACGTGCATGCTGTGTGATTCCAGATTCTAGTCGTCGACCCGTGGTGATTGGGAATGCCCTTCAGGCAATGTTAGGTCTGGATCGGTTATCGGGTTACCTGGGTATCCAAGCTGGTTCCTGACAATTATTATTTCATTTAAGATATTCACCACCGTGTTATTCATAAAATCACTCACTGATGGTGTCTCCTTATTTTTGGTTCCTCAGTCATATTATTTTATTCCTTAATTATTATATTAAGAGTAAAAAGATCCTAACTTATTTATTTTATATTATTTATACAACCTCTAGTTTTCTTATAACTATGTTTAAACATTGTGATATTGTTTTTATTATTCCATTGAATTAGTAACTATAATGATATACAATAAGTTATTTATATCTCTAAATTGATTATATCTAATATTGATTATAATTTTTATAAGATAGTACATAATTAGTGATAAAATTTATGGAATAAAAAGTTTGAAAATATTTATAGAAAAATTTTCCATATATATTTATATCCACATTTTTTACAAAGTGTGTAATGTTTTCATCCATAATGATGTATGTTCCATCATAAATAGTATTCATCATAATTACTTATCCCCCCCCCACATATATATAAGTACAAAATATTATCTATTTAATATAATTAAATAATAATAATAAATTCATTATCTTGTTTAACTTTTTTAATAAATTTAAACATCACTAGTTCCTACAAAACAAGGAAGACCAGTCAACCTTAATTTACATTAATGTGTTATTAACCTATCAAAAGATATGGTCAATTAAGTTTTATTATTACAAATATTTCCCATTACATCTATAAAATATTAAAATTAATAGAGAATATAAATTTTTCCTCCTTTACTATGATAAACAAGATTATTCTAATTATATTTTTGATAGAACGTTTTCTTTTTGAGGTGTTTTTTCTATGGTCTTATAAATATCTTAACCACGTTCCTTAAAAATGCAAAGCATCCTGATATTCACACATAACCCGAAATAATATTCTTTTTTTATGAATATGAATGATATAATAATGAATGGTATTTGGAATGATCACATATTTCGAATATTTCGTGCTTGATTCATTTGAACTATAGATGTGTATTCCATAGTATAAAAAATCACCACTATGTCCTCTATTTTGGGAATTTAAAAGTATACCAATCGATAATTTTCTATATTATAGCATATTTTAAATTTACATAGTGAATGGAACAATGATTTTCAGTTCCATATTTATCTCCATGAACATATTATATTATTCTTTAACATGATATTTTCACATCCATTCTGATAATAAAAGGTTGGTCATATAAATAATCACTTCATGAATATTTGAATTGTCCTTATAAATCCTCTTTTAATTTTTATTAGTATTTATTTTATATCTATTTGAAAATTTCGTTGATATGTACAGAAACTAAAATTATTTATATCATCCATCTATTGATTGTTTTCCTTTTACTTTTTTTCAGTTTTACTACTCAATGTCATAGAATTATAATCCTCTATCAGAACACATTATTATTGATATTTTGATTATATATTAAGGTGTTTCTCAAAATTTATATAATGATTTTTTTATCTTTTACTCCATTTAGGGGAAACTTTATTAATCATTGTGAACGTATTGGCTAATATTAGAATAAAAATAATTGATTATATCCATGAAGTGGTTATAGAAAAATATTCATGAGTTTCATTAGATAAATAAATTATGGTTTAGGGTAATAATTATTTTCTAATATTCTAAGAGGTTTTCATTCCATTTGAAGATATATGTAGGATATGGGGATAATTGAGTTTTCCCCAACTTCTTATCCATTTTCAAACACCGTTTTGGTACTTCAACATCCATTTTTACTATATTGGTTTTCTAATATGTTTTAAGAACATTAATATCTTTGCATAACAATATATAGTGTATCGTTTACTATAATTCAAGCATATATATCTTGGAAAATTTCAATTCCTACCATAATCTCATATGGATTTTCTTCTAAATAAAGTAGAGATCCAGTAGTTTGGGTATAAAACAACACTTATAGTTTCATATAAATTTCATCAACATTTGTTTCAGACATTACACTCCCCTAAATGATGAATTCATCTTCCTATGCGTTCAAAATTTCAAAGAAATATATATATTTTTATTTAATTAATTTATTATCACCAAATAAATTATTAGTGTTTTTTAATTATCCCTCCTCTTGTTCCTATATAACATTCTCATTATTAGTAGGTAACAATCTCAAATATAATTTTTTTAGTTAAATCATAGGTTTTCTATATGATGAGTAAAATTTCAAAACATCTCAAAAATTACACCCAAATATCAAAGTTATATTATCAATTTTTTTGATGATTTTTTAAATTAAATAATTTGTCAAAAATTTTATTGAGTGGAAAATTCTTTTCCAAATAGTTCATATATATTTTATACCATGTGGTGATAATTTTATCAAAAATCCATTATAGACAATATTACTTACTATTATTTAATTAAAAATAAAGTTCTATTATATAAAATTTTTCATTTAGGACCCACTATTATTAAATGTATCATTGGTATTTGGAATGTTGAAAAGTGATTGTATGGAACCTCACATGGTATTCCATCAAATATTACATATTTTTTAGTTTAAAATATAGTTGATTTAAAATTAATAGCATTAGAATTAATTGGTGGAATATTTTTTAAAGAAGTATCCCTTTTGATTGGTCAGAGTCCAAAATCAATTATTGTCATTTATTTTTTTATTTTAAATATACCACAATATGATATCAAATAATTATCTCTTACAAGATGGGTTCAGATAAATCTTCTATTAGTAATCATGAGTATGTAAAAAATATTTTTTTCTAAGGGTTTTAATCTAGAAGTTTGGTGTAATTACCTCTATATTATTGAGTAATAGGTGTTCCACTCATGGACATGTAACATATTTAAACAAAAACAATACACCCTAAACATAAAAATACGAAAAAAATGAAATATAAAATTATAATATCTAACCCAAACATTTAACTAATTAGTGTAAAATCCTTCTCTTGGTGTCTTTGTGTATTTTGATACCCCCTCAAAATAGTTCCAAAAACATTAACAACCATACCTAAAATTCAATTGTTTATATTCCTTGATTGGGATTAATATAATGGAAAATAAATTACCATGTGATGTTTTTAGTATAATTTTTTTCATAACTAAATATTTATTTTGGTTAATCTCTTTTATTTGTACCATGAATTTCAGTATTAAATAAAATATGATACATAATTATTATTTAATTATATCACTATTTTTAATTCATAAACACTTAATGTTATAACTCCTGAAAGAATTATAGAAATGAAAATTCACAATATACAATAATATTAATAATTTTTTCTATTTGGAATCCCTGGAATAACTATATTGTAATGTAACTATATAGTTTGGTGATTTTTTATATTAATCCTAAAAAACATCTAATCTCACCCAATTTGATATTTATTTTTCATTCTAACAAATATAATTAAAAACAGTAGGAATTATGTTTGGTTATTCTCCATTAAAAATTAAATAAATAATTAAACAATATAAAAATTTAAATTATTAGTCTATTATATTTATATATAAATTTATTTTTCAAGAGTTATTTTATATAAACTACATATCAATTTTTAGTAAAATCAACCGTTGAAAATGGACTATTTTTTTCTATCACATAATGCACTAGATGAAATGAATATAACATCATGCATGATCTTGAATTTTAGAAGGCAATTTGGGGTTATATATTTAACCAATGTATTAGTAGGTTAAGTTAAGTCTAATGTGTTTCCATTTTATAATATGGGTTTAAACTCTTTTTATAGGTTTATTTATCAGTAATTATATAATTAAAAGTTATACACATATTGATCTATTGCGTTATGTTTTTTAGGATGATCATACTATGTAAATTTTTATCCACCCAAATAATAGAACAATGTCATCCACTAGTTTATAATTTAAATATTTTCTGATGATAGAAATGTGGATGAAACAATTTTCACATTTATAATGGAAATGGGTGATTAATTTTAATTGGAATACTTACCATAACATTTTATACATAAACTATATTTAAAACCATAAAATAGAGTATGTAGTGGACGTAAAATATTGAAACACATATTTGTTATAATTTTTTTGCCCCAAAATTTCTTTCATGAGGGTATAAATCTCCCCTCCTCAATTTATTTAGGTTTCTATTAATATCTGGAGTTTAGTGCTACAAAATGATACCAAAAATTAAATATCATTATTTTTTTATTGTAGTAAATTTAAGAAACCAAAATCCTTAAATTATATGGTAGTTAGAACATAACAAATAAAAATGAATGAATGGATTTGCTAACATAATTAACTTATAATGATG
Source organism: Viscum album (assembly GCA_963277665.1). Lineage (NCBI taxonomy): Eukaryota > Viridiplantae > Streptophyta > Magnoliopsida > Santalales > Viscaceae > Viscum > Viscum album. The sequence continues at coordinate 406,684,488 of OY728150.1, read as the reverse complement.
CACAATCTGTAATCATAAAATTATAAGAATTAAATTAAGGGATCATCGAGTTAAAAAAATTTAGGAATGGAAATGATGGAAAATATTCTCAAGAGTGTGTAATATATTTAATTAGTTTGGTATAATTTATTCATTCATAGTACATTTTGATAGGATTATGTAAATACCCTTACCATGTTAGCCTAAATATGTTGTTTATATTATTAAATTGACACTTTTTACATGAAATAACATCCCAAAGGAATATATAGTTTAGTATTCTTAGTAAAATAGATATAAACAATAAAATTCACATTAATTTCTAAAATTAAAAATAAACAACGTGTTTTCCTAGAGAATAACATTATTACCCTCAAAATATTCCTTTATATAAATCATAAACACATCCTAGAATCCTATAGAAAATATAAACTATGAAAAGGGTGAGATCTGATACTTATTAAGGGTATAGATACAATATATGCTATCATGAATAAATAAGAATTATCAATATAGAAAGTTATATAGCTATTTAAATAATAACATAATCATAATATAGAATGAATAAATACGGATCAGTTAGAGAAATATAAATTACCACATGTTCTTGAATCTTTTACATGGATTTTATAACAAATCAAATAATAACATAAAATAAATAACTAGGATAATAATTTCAGAATACATAATTCCAAACATCATAAATACAGTATCAAGACCTTTTACAAGAGATTTTGAAAAAATGGAAAAAAATTTATTTGGCCAAATTATTTGTCTCATGAGACCTATTGGTGTATAGATGAGCTATGTAACTATAGCCCCAGCCTAGTACATAATAATTAAAATAAATTAATCATTTAAAATGGGTGAAACATAATCAACATAAATATTCATATTGAAGAACTGACACAATTAATTCTAATACCTGCCTAATATATAAAATAACCATGAACAATCCCGAGTAATAAAGATAATTATAATAAAATAATACATCCCCGCACAAAATGATCATATATATTCTATAGAAATAATAAGTATTATATCATTACCACATATCTCTAGTGGACCATAAGTAAAACATGTTTTTTTATCGGTCAATGAAAATCCTTTAAAAAGGTCCTTAAAATATAATTTAGAATAATAGAATTTTAACTTTTGAATGTTACTTTTAACAACTAATAATTCCCAAAAATTAAAAAAATATAATTTAAATTAAAATTTAAAGTTAATCTTTAAAACATTTATTTTTCACGATGATTGGAAGTTATTTAAAAAAACATATAATTGAAAAAAAAATCATTTCTTGATGATTAAAGAAGGCAAAAAGGTACATTTTTCAGAAAAAAAATAAGGTTTTGCTAAAAAAATTCAAAAATCAACCAAGGATAAAATTTTCATTAATGACACATTTTTACTTTGATAATAACATATTATTTAACATTTTTTATGTATAAATATGTAAGAAAAAGTGTTTTCGATCGAAGAGATAAAAGATATAAATTTTTTTCAATTTTATTTATCAATTTCATTAAGTAAAAACTACAAAAAAATTGAAATATTTTATGAAACATTAATGAATAATCATATGAGGATAAAATATTTTTGGTTTAATATTGAAATATTAAAAAATACCCCCAATATAAACTTAAACATATAAAATCTCAAATACCGATGAAATTTTGAAATTAACCCTTACCACTAATACTCATAAAATAAATAACATGAAATGAATCTTTAAATAACAAGAAGTTAATATAATAATGATATAATATATTGAATTGGTGGTATATACACCACATAAAATAAATATTCTACGGATATTCTATATGTCTCAGAGAAGTAACAGTGAGATGAGAGACTCTTAACTCAAGATCCAATTCATTAATATGTGTCTAAAAAACCTGTATAACAAATATATGATTATTAAAAATATATTATAGGACATCAATAATATATATAATAACTTATATTATTTAATTATAGTCGTTTTCACCCGTTTATTAATAAATAATTCTTAGAAAAATTGTTTTGGGTGATAACTGTTTTCTGTCTCAAGTATGTTTTGGTTTAGTAAAATGTGTAATTTTCATATTATCAAGGTTACATTATATCAAAACAGATAAAAATTATATAAATATAATATAATTTTTTATATATTATTTTTATAAATCTATAAAATTGACATATTTATATAATTGATTACACCGTTCATGGAGAAGATTGACAATATGTACACCTGAATGTTGATTCAATTTTTCTCAAATGAAGGAATGGAGGAAAGGTAAATAATAACACAAAATTTTGGATAATTTATATTTAATTTATATAAAATATATTATTTAAATTTATCCTTATTTACATTTATGTAAATCATTACTAAAAAACGAGTCTTATCGCTTCATGGGGCGGTAGTCCACCGTACACACGATAGATGTTATCAAATCCTGCATGGAATTGAATTTAAAAAGATATATATGATATCATAATTAAATATGTATAAATATGTTTTAAATATCATATATATTCCATTAATCTATCCTGTTTACCATCAAAATAATAAATAAATTGAAAAAACACATCACATCAGTTCATGAGACAGTAGTCCATTGTACAAATGAGCAACATTATGGTTTTTGAGATCGCTGTAATGTCAAAAATAAGATCTGATATTAGAATTATATAATTATAATAATATCATATATATCATATAAACATGTTAAATCCATCATTATATCCAATCATGAGAGTCAATGATGGAAAATTAATTACATCGGATCGTGAGGTGATAGTCTGTCACACACATGACCATCGACTTTGTTCACCATTTAACGGAAGTGGTAATGGATATATGTTTTTAAATTAAAAAATAATATATTAATATATATAGGAAACTATTTTAATTATATTTACTAAATTTATTAGTATTTTAAGGATATTTAAGTGTAAATAAATTTAAAAACTCATGGTTAAGGGTAATACCTCTTCCTTAAAGACACTCTTTAGGTTTATACCAAAAGCCTTCATAAGAGGATTTTGTAAAAAAAATATGGCCACTAGTATTTGGGGAGGGATTTAATTAAAACATTTGGGTGGGTATTATCTAATACATAATTATTTATAAGTATTAATTGGAGAGAAGTGTGAGTGTACTTCGATTTTATTTTTGAAAAATAAGTGATAACCACATTTTTCAAATTAAATAAGGATCCAAAATTAATTATTCTAACGAACATTGAAGGTATTAGTTCTAAATATGTCCATAAAATGGAATTAAGACACGTTTTGGGATATTTTAATCCTATAACATTTTAGTTTAACCCCAATAAAGCCATTTTATCTCAAACCTCAGTAAATAAATTTATCTATTTTGACTATTCATTTTGAAACAAAATTAGATGAAAATATTATATAATATTTATTATTACAATTAAAAATATTTAATCCAGTTTTCCAAGTCAATTATAACAATTGGACGAATCCAACTTGAAATTAGACCCACAGAAGTGTCAAAATATTGTTTTTCCAAAGAAAAATATTACAATTTTCGAAATGTTTTAATATCAATATTTAAAAACAAATTTATTGAAATTACATCAATTACGCATATGTTTATATAATTAAACTAATATAACATCAAAAAAATTTATAAAATAATATAACTATATAAATAATAGAAACATAAAGTCACTTTTTAATAAAACTCAGTATTTTTTATTATTCACAAAAAAGTTATATTTTTTAAAAATTATTAAAAACTGAACAAATCAAGATCACAAAATATATATGTAATAATTAGTTTTTATTTTCTTAAAAAGAATTCATAATTTGGTAAAAATTATTATCTATTTATGTGTGTAAAGAATGACTAAACAAACTTCTATAAAAATACTTTTTCCCATGAAATATCCTTTAAATAATTACTATTTTATTTATTTTCAATATATAAAAATTGATTTTTCTAACATTCGAAAACTATATAATTATAATAATTTAGTTATACATATTAATTCCCTTTAACTAAATATTGATTTTATAATGGTCATGTTTACAAAAAAATATTTTATTAGATTAACAAGTTACCCCTCATGTATTTATGAAAACCAAAATGGTAAGAAAGAGTATTCCAATATAATACATTAATATATAAAACCTCTGTAGTATATCCAAAAATTAAAATAAATAAATTTCAAAAATGGTAAAACTGTATATATTCTATTTTTCCCATATAATACTTTGAAATATTTCTATTCATGTTTTTGAACCCAGACACTGAGGTGGTGTGAGATTCCAAGACCTGATGAGCCCCAAATTGATATATGATAAATATTAAATATATGAAAAACATGAATGATATGCTTTCCGAAAAAAAGTTGGATAAATCCGAAATGGATTCTCATTTCATAAATATGACACCATCGTTGATTTTTAGACATGTATTTTACACTTGGAGCGACATAATCATTGTCAATATGTCGAATTTGTGAAGAACATTTCATGGTTCCAAAAAATAAAGTAACAATTTTTTTATTTTGATTCATTAAAATAGTTACCACGGTAACTCCTATTTAAAAAAAATCAAATTTAAGTCTCAGGGTTAGCTGTATGACCCTAGAGATATATAGAGGAACCTTTAGGGAGACATTGTTGGATGACATCAGATTAGTGCCACTGGGATCGTCAATCCCAACGAAGCTCATGGATATCACTAAAGAAAATAATTTAGAATCATTATTTTTCAATATTCGATCCTAACACCAAGTATTAATTATTATTTATTTGGATTCATATAATTTATTTATACAATACTCGAATCAAATCTACCAACAAGAATAAATTTTTGCATCAGTGGTTGATTTATATTATGGTTGACTGATTTTATTTTTATTTATTAATCATCTTAATTTGTATATTATATGACAAAGAATAGAGGAAAAAAAGATAAAATATTGTGGTTCATTTCTTATATATATGTATAATGTTTTTCTACAACATTTCTATGATTTTTCATCAAGGGAAACTACGTTAACTTATGGTTCATCAAATTCTAGGTATTTGAGATTGTTGAGACCAGTGTTATATGAAATGAACCAATACTGATGGTGCGGTACACAATTTTGGGTGAGATCAGTATGTGAAAATAGGGGGTTACCGGAGGTTCACCATATTGGACTATTGTTCCCTGTTATCCAAATTTGACATGTGATGATGACAATGAAGATCGATGGATCCATTTCCATGAAAATTAGAGCTCGGACCACAGTGACTGGTGATGGAAAGGAACAATTAACCCTTGATTATTTATTTTTACCTATATTTGTTTAAAATGTAGTTTATATGTAAGATATAGAGGGGAAATCATGGATTAATATAAAACTCGCCTTACAGATCATCTAATCGAATGTTAAATATCATGTGGGTCCCTAGTTGTAGTTCTAGGGTTTCTGCAGAATATATATGGTTCAAACAATGTCTGGTCCCTAACACCCTTTTTGTGAACTCTATCTATTAAATATTTATGAAAGGATACATGGGAATGGAATCAGTATATAGGCTAATCAATGTACTCATACATGACCAAGGAACACAATATGAATCGTGTACTTAGAGATAGCTAAGTGAACACAAGTACAACCTGTGGTAAATGGGAATATGTAGAGGAACACATACACATACATTAGAATGTTCGAATTTAGGGGTAAAAATATATACTCTAGAACATTACATGTACTTCAACAGAGATTTCTTGGATCCTTTCATCTCTTAAGTACAATCCAATTTCATTTGAGTGTGATTCCTTGGTTCTCTCATAAGAGGATATAGTGTGTAATTATTTACTCAATAGAGGATTCTGATTCTCTTTCGAGGTGAAATACTAGATGGAGTTTTCTGCATCCCCTTATAGGGTTAAGGGTGATCCCCAATAATTTCTATATGGGGTTTGTGGTATGAATATGAATATCATTCATTTGGAGTCGATCCAACATCCTTAAGGAATATCCAGTTGGGTTTGTAATGTCCCAAAATGGTAATGGAGGTGATCTCTAAACAAGATGATGAGATCTTCATAAATCATGTTAGTAACTATTCAGTGAGACCCATTAATCATGAAATCTTAGATTACAGTCACTATTGATAGCATGAATCATGATGTGTATACTCCTGTAATGAGCATTTCCTTGGATCCTCGAGCAGTATCATGTGGCTAAATGCTGCTTATACCATCTTGATACAGGGAGTTGATTATTAGAATATCTAGGTTTGGATTATTTATGTATTACTGTTATTATAATAATATACTTCATACATTATTCTTATTTATTTCAGGATACATATGTTGTAATCTTATATTCATCCATCATGAAATCATCCAACATGTGTTGTTTTTTATAAATGTGGTGACAATGTTGTTGGTGTCATAGGATAATTTTGAGTAGGAAGGGCATAGTTGGGAAGATAAACAAAAGTTTTTTCTCAGTGGATTATTTTCGAAGTGGTACCCTCATTTTTTGATGGTTGGAGCCTCTAAAATGTTGGGTTATTGTTATATTTTTCCCCTTTATCACATTTAGTGATTTTTTTATACTCTGATGTGAGATATATGTTATGAATGAATTTCATGTATCAATTTATTATACATCTCATAATTATATTATCTTTGAGATGTGTGTGTTTGTTGAGTAATAGAAGGATTGTTTTCCCAAAATGATTAAATACCTTTAGAGGGGGTAGAATCATTGTATTATATATTAAACAATTTTCTCATTGGATAAGGTATTTTAATTAAACATGAAAATTTTATCTCTTTTTCATGAAGTAAAGAATAATATGAGAATTAAAAAGATCACAACACCCAAAAATGTTACTCAGGTCACCCTCACTAGGATACATCCTAAGAGCATGAAAGTAAATGATTTGATGTAAAAAATCTTGTAAATCACATTGACAATACATGTTTGAAATTAGACTCACTGTCTATCTGGGTTTATAATAAATAACAATTTTGGAGCTCACTACTCTCTCAACTGATGTGTTCTCACACTATCATTAGATGAATCATATATTGTTCTGAATCACCAATGAATTATTTCATATATATTTGTGTCTTCCATGAAGTAAAATTTCTACCTCCTAGGTGAAATCCACTTTTCCACATACTTCTAATTTGAGAAAAAAAATCAAAAAATATTTTTTAGTTTCTCTTATAATTTCCTTAATCACTTTGTAAACTACATTGATTTGTGTTAGGTAAGTGCTTCATGAACCTCCTTTCTTTATGTAATCCCTTTTCTCCATGGATGGATAACATTTCATGGACCCTTTTCCATTATGAGATACAGTTCTATGAAAAACCATTTTATAAAATGTCTTCATTAACCGACCCTTTATGAATTGATCCTTTATAGACTATATCATAAACCACCTCTTTCCTGAATAACTTCCTTCAAGAATGACTACTTTGCAAACAACATTGGAACTAGATGAATTTTCACATTGATGATCCTATATAATGAAATTATCTCTCACTAATGTTGTTGATAGGTTCCATAATATATGGATATAAATTCGAGGAAATCTACTAATTATAATTCCAATGAAATAATTTACTAAATACCCATCATGATGTACTGTAATTGTTTTACAGTCTACAAAGCATGTTTATTCATTTATAGTGACCCTTAAATCACAATATTCTTCTCAAAAATGATTAACACTTTGTGGTAAAAAAATTTTACCAAATTTTCCCACAGATTATAATATCCCCATTGATTAGTCTTTCTATATAGTATGTATTTCACATTAACCATTATGGAAGCCTTAAATCATCATCACTAGCCACAAATGATGAGTTTCCCACAACCTGATTTTCTATGTGGTATTAATATATCAAAAATCATTTTAGTAACATTAATTTTCCACCATCATTCAAATAAAATTATAGGATCACCTTAAATAACAATATTATATAAACAATGTGCCTCTTTTGAGGCATTGTTGTTCAGCAACCTCCACCTTTGGGAGTATGGAGAACAATTTAAATAGTCTCAAACCCTATTACAAAAATTCCATTCTTTTGATCTATATATAGATCATGTATTTACTAAAAAGACACTTTAATAAAACATAACACATGCCCAGCATGTGAAACATCAATAGAATGTAAAGTTTATCAATGAAATATTTTATTCAAAAACAATCAACTTCTTTAATAATTAACCTCATACATCATAACATATATAATTTGATCATCCATCATTATATTAATAAAATTTAGAAATATCCCTATTTAGTTTATCCCCAAACTAGAATCACCCTTTCTCTTGATCATGATATTTCCCTCCTTTTTCAAGGAACATAAATGTCCCTCCATTATGGCTACAAAATATTAAAGAACACATATCAATAAAAATGGAAAAAACACTGTAACATATGGTTTGGGTCCCAAATTTGCACATTCCCATGTAAGGGGAGTTGAAATAACTTTAAATGCTAGTTGATTCTACTCAAATTCCTCTTCAGGTAATTCATTTGAAGAAATTTACAAAACCAATAGATATAAAGCAATATACTCCTACTTCACAAGCCCATGCTTCACCTTCCCATTGATAAAATAATACATGAATTCAGTGTTCTTAATCTATGACTATTTGACTTGTTTTTTCTAATATTTTAAAAAATTAAATTATGACAATAGATTCGGATCAGAGACTTAACTTAAATTCCCATATCTTAATGATTTTTCTTCTTCCACAACAATTCTGTGCAGTCATAAGTAACCAATCAATATTCATCTTTTGTGGTGATTAATAAAATATAATATTGTCTCTTTATTATCCGATAAATACAACATCCTCCATGATATAATGCACCACTTTATGTGGATTTTATATCATCATCTGCTCTGAACTAGTATGCATTTGTTTATCTCAAAAACATGATGATATTTTTCAGTGTACATGAAACGAAAATCCACAATGCCTTTGATATATCAATGCATTTTTTTCTATAAGTAAGTGGGTTTCATTGGTATTATATGGGTATCAATATATTTTAAATGTGAAAAAAACAATATCAGGTAATGTCTATGTTATGTACAATTGACTATCATTGATATGTCTATTTTTTTAAATGAACCTATTTTCCTTCATCATCTCGTGACAGTTTCATTTGGCCAGCCACCAAAGTCATCCTATCCTTGGAATTACCCATTTTGAATCTTCTCGTAACCTCAACGGAATATTTCTATTAAAAAAATGATTCATTCCTTCATTGTGTTACATGTAAAATAAGTAAAAAGGTCATTTCATCATTAATTGACATTTTGAACTCACTTTTAATGTATTATGATAACTAGTTTCATTGTTACATATCTATTCCACAAAATATTATTTCACCTTCCTACAAAATCTCCATCATCATTTGATTAATTTCATTATATATATATATATATATATTTAATCAACAAAATCATGATGAACCCCATGTTTCTTAAAAAACATATCAAGCATTGAATACCATGATCTTAGTGAATTATTCAAAACATATAGTTCCTTCCACAACTAAAAAACTACGTTTTGATATTCATTCATTTTTTGAAACCAAATATCATATTTTTATTCTACTTCAAAACACTTTAAATCCACCTATTATAAGAAAGATTCATGTTATAAAGTCTTCATTCACCTTATTTGCACAAGTGATTTCTTATCGTCAATTAAGTTATGCCTATGAAATTTAGAAAACATCAAATGTATATGTGTATATATATATATTTATTTCAACCATTTTAATTATCTGAATATTCTTTTGAATATGACTCTCGTACTAGAAATCCATTTTATCTTCTCATTTCTTCAATGATATCTTCCTGAAACTGTTCATGTATCTGATTAGGCTTTGTCTCATTTTCTATCATAACAAAAAAGTTATTATCTAAATCATTACCCTTACAAATATTGAAACATTTATATTATAATATTTTTAATGAGTATCCAATAAATATCCCTTTACCTCCATTGAATTCAAACGTCATGTGTTTCTCGTAATTTAGAATGAAACACTTACTTCTATAAACTCAAAAGATATTCGACATTGGATTCATTCCTTTCCAAATCTCATATTTAGTATTCAATTAATATATATATAATATGGATATATTATATATATATATTTATTTCATCATTTATTCTTATGAAATGTTTTCTTTAAGGTCATTTTGAATGATCATTATTCTATACATGTTGTCGATAATCAAATTTCTTCTCTCAAATAATCCATATTTCTAGGGAATAGTTACTACTACAACATCATTCCTTATCACATTTTTCATAAGATAATCCTCAAATGGGATATTTTTGTGATTATTCCAATATCTATTCAGAACTTCTAGGTATTTTGGCAAAGCATACTTTCAATTTACCTTCGATATTATGTTATGAAATTGTAAGACTGTGACTTGTGGGTGATAATTTTCACAAATTACATTCTACGAAAATAATAAATTAAGAGAACATAATATCTCCACCCATCAATATCTATTAGTGAAATTATCCTACATTCATCAATATGAACAAACTAAAGCAATTTTTTTGATCCTTTCTCTTTTTTCCTTTTATGTGCTTCCAATTATTTTCCTTTTTAACTAAAATCAATCATATGGATAAGATCACTTGATAAACTAGAAATATCTTGAAAAGAATCATATTTTAACAGAACATCCATGGAGTTTTGTTTAAAATGACCACTATTGTTTTCCTAAACAAGTTTTCTTCTTCCTTGGAAAATAGAACATATCATCTTCACCACTCACATGTTTGAGATTCTACTTCAAATTGTTTCTCTAAATATAATTTTTCCATATTCTTATATAATGATACATTATTTTTAGAAGTGATTTTTTCATCTCATGAGACACCCAATTTAAGGAAATATATAAATTTTGGATTGATACATTCAACAACCGATAAATTTACACATCCGATAACTTTTTTTTTCAAATCATAGATTTTCCTGAGACAATAATGTTTATGTAATTATTATTACAAAATTTTACTACACCTTCAATTTAGTTTCCGATTCTAGTCACCAGATGCTTATTACCTATCATATGGGTGATACATCCTCTATCAATAATCCATACTCCAGTGTGATATAGTTCATCTAATGAAATCACTACAACCACTTCCTATTCATTTTTTTTGTTGTCCGTGTAATTAAATAATATTCTTGATCATGATTAGAATATTATAAAACACATTAAAATTATAATTATGATAATATAGTTCAGGTTTTCAGACCATTTGAATATTCCATGGGTTTTTCCTACAACCACATTGATTATGTTATTCCTCATTGCAATGTATAGTTTATGAAAAAAATATATGGCTATCTATTTTAATCCTCCACTTTGGAAACAATGACCATAAAATGATATCTTGGAGTATTAGTATCTATTTGGATTCCACTATTTCTCTTGTTATCTTAGGTACTGATTAGATATGAAATATATTTTTATGAGTGTCTATAATTTTTATAGTTTTAATAATTATATGGGGTGTATTCATGTGTGTGACTACTACAACGCAATTTGACCAATGGGTTTTATGAATACTCCATTTATGTTTTTAAAAAAAATAAATATTCAATCACAATGTCAGTTCTTATTGTCTAACATAAACCATCACAACTTTTTTTTGATCATTCACTGTACTATCTATATATTTCTTTCTACCATTTTCATCTCTTTATATTAATTTTTCTATTGTGTTGGAACCTTGAACTCCACTTTTTCTTTCTATGCTGTCTTTGTATCCTTCATTTCTGAAGTCATTAGTTTCTTCGGATCTTTCAGTAACCTTCATATGTAGAAAAAATTCTCTTCAATAACATCTATGGGTTTTTATATATAATTTTCTATGTTAGTAGGAATATTATTAATCCTAATATATCCGTAAGCATTGATATTTCACTCATGGAACATATCTGATTTTTCTATATTTTGATATTTATGATTATAAATTTCAAAATCAATCTAAGACATCCTTTATTACTAATATTTCATATAGAGTGTGGAATCATTAAACACTCTATTTTATTTCTTTTTTTGGCTCTCCAAAATTATATATATTCAATAATACAATTTTATTATATAATAAGGCCAACTCTTCAATAAATATCTCTTTATTCATTGTCTCCTTCGTTACATATTTTATAGTTTTCTAACTACTATCATAATAGAATTATCTTCATGATCCTTGTAATCCTCCAAAACTTCTACCTAATATTCTCCAGAACTGTCATCTTCTTTTGAAAGAATAATCTTCTTTTTTAGGAAATTTTTCTTTCCAATTCTCATTCCCTTTAAATTGTCTGATGTTTGTTCCAGAGAATTCCATCATCATCCTCATCATCATCATGAATCATTTTAGGACACTTTGCAATAAAATGTCTAAAATTTTCACAGATAAACCATACAAATGGAATCCTACTTTTGTATCATACATCTTCCTCATTTCAAATTTGAGGAAAGGAATGACATGAACTATTCCAAATTTTCATCCATAGAAATATCATCAATAGTGATATTCCTCATGGACTTGAATACTAATTCTTCAGACATCCTATTTTTCAAAACATAATAGATATCATTTATCATATTCTATGAAAAATATGTCTTATATGATATCCAATGTCTATTTCTTAGGATCTATATGATCTTGTATAGATATTTTTATATTTAAATGAGTTGGGATATTCTCACGATGCACATAATGATCTTTAAATATTCGGTAATTTCTCCAATATCACATAATTATTACATGATAACATTAACCTTGAAAAATAATGCATGTATCTTCTCTTTTGGGGTGAACTCTCTAGCCTATATATTTATTCCATTGAACATGAAATATTGATTATCATACATATGAATCAACATAATAGATACATAAAATGTTTTTCTCAAATAGCATGTGATGACTTACACGACATCACCTTCATATAGATTTTATTGGATAATGATCCTCCTAAATCAATGATTCCATTGGCCTAAGAATCCAATACATTAAGAACTAATTTTGATAAAACATCAAAATCTATAATCTAATAAATACCCTAAACTGAATTTTAAAAAGAATTCATTCCTAATAATAAAAATAAAAATTTAATCAGATTCATCCATTACTAAAAACTGTTTCCATTGATGATAATAATCCCTTTTTGTTTAAAAGGTTCCATTTATTTTACTGAGATAGAACAATTTACTTTCAAAATTTACAAATGATACTAATTGTTATCCCAGAAATGATAAATTCCATGATATGGGGGTTGGATCATGGTATTATAGATTAAAATAACCCTCAATTTTGTTCATATTTCGATGTTAAATATAATACACTTATCTTTCATTCTCATAGAAGATGGTAATATGTGAATTATAAAATGCACATGACACAACAATTTAACTCATTTTACCCTAATTGGGATTCATATAAGGATAATAAAAAGCATATATAAATTTGTACCAAATCCACTCAATCTCACTACTAATAAAATGTTTTGAGTAGACTTAATTCCCCTCTTTTTCTACAACTATTTACAATTTCAAAGATCTTTTCTCTCTCACTGAAGTGTAATCACTATTTCTTCAAAGGAATCATTGATTGTTCAGAATCAACTCAGAATTATTTCTCACATACGTTAGTGTTCCATGATGTTTTCTCTCATCTTATAGATGAGATCTACATTTCATTATACTACTTGTTTTTAGTAATTGTTTCCATGGACTATTTTTATTTCCTTTAATAAATTCATTAATAATTTAAAAAACATCATTGCATTATGTGGTGTGATTGCTTCAAATATAACCTTTCATGGTGGACCTCCTTTATTATATTTACAGTTTTTTCTCCTTGGAACTTTTTACTATTTAGGTATAATTCATAGAAAACTCTTGCAAACAATCAATGAAAACTAACCCTTCTCAAACTGACCATTCCCAGACCACACTGCAAATCAAATATTTTGTAGTTCAGTTCAACCATCAAATTCATCTTTTTCAAACAACCTCATATATATCCAAATTCATTCAATTATGATCTTCTATAATGAAATTCTTTTTCTCTAGTGATGTGATATGGTTTCATTATATATGGAAAAAATACTGGAAAACCCTATAATAAAATTTATCATAACAACTTTAATGGAAGATACTTCACCACAAAATGAACATGCTATGTTTTATGCATAACTCATTTATTCATTTTTTGTTACCATATTCTCTACATAATGTAAAATTTTACCTTGTAATGTTCTATCTATGATTTTTTCATACCATATAACCCTTTATGATAGCCCCAAAAACACTAACTATAGTACTACATGATGAGTATCCCATGAACTAATTTTTTATGTTGTTTACATATTTCAAAATGATTTTCAGTTGCATTAATTTACTGTCTTCATTCATATAAAAAAATACATTTATGGCCCAACATAATTTACCTCCCTACACAAAACACATTCCACTTTTCTGGTTCCATGAAATTTTCATGTCGTTCGCCTAAAAAATTGGTTATACTAAGCACTTGACCATTAAGGGTTTTCATCACAATTCCCCATACCATCTTTGAGGTATTACAATTATTCTATGTGAAAATAATTATTTTTTCATAAACCAAAATCATAATTTATCATACCAAACATTTTTAAAACATAAGGAAACATCACCATTCTCAAAATAGCTTTCCTTGGAAAAAAACCATGTGGGAATATTGTCAAACAACTTTTTCAACAAGAAAAAACAACCTAAAACACAAAAATGAATACTTGAGGGATTAATTTCTAACAATGATAATTCCCCCACCCCCTATATGGATTATTCCTACTTTGCACTGGTCACCAGCCCCAGGACAGTTGGAGGTAGGCATAGAGTAGTCACGCACAACTTATCACCTAATATATGGGACCCAATGTTACAGTTTATAATTGAGTTGAATCAAAGTCTTATTCCATCATAGGTTCCAGGATTAGAGAATGTCTAGCTGTGATGTTTTTTCAGGAACTGTGGAAATAGTGTTGAATTATTTTGACTTTGGATTTCAGGCCAGGGACTCCAATGTCGGTGTGGTAGAAAACATATTATTTCACTTGGACTATAATAACATGCTTCTATACACAGTACACATATACCCTGGTTGTTGGTAAATGTATTGGTACATGCATCATTGGAATGGATGTTGGATTCCATATCATACCTGATTGAGCTTGTTTGATAAAATCTTTTATCATTGTATATCATATTGTTTTCCAGGATTTCTTCATGAAGGCGACCCACCAGGATCCAACTATGTTATCACTAGGATTATATTTCAAGTGATGACACCTTGTTATAGGGACCTGTACTATAGGTGTACCTCCTAGTGATTTTTAGGTCATGACTCCACATATTCAAAAGTAGTTAGCATTTATAGTACTAGTTTACGATCCGCATAGGACGAGTGAGGATAATGTCATCTAGAGGCATTGACCACCCACCTTTCAAGTCAATTTAGAAGACTATGTGGGTGAGAAATGGTTAGTGGAAGTCACCCATGTTTTATTACCTATGGAGGTGTGTGTATATCATATTGAATCCCTCTTAGTGAGTCTTTATTCAGGATCTATTGCGAAATGGTGGACACTAGTGACTCTATCACAGGATAATACATATCTATCTTGGTCAAAAACTTAGCGTCTCTTTAGTTAAGAGTTTTAATTGGCTAATTTATGACCAATTTGTATCTTGTATATTCTAAATTTATGGTAGGGATGTATGACCATGGAATATTATTTAGTTTGATTTACTCATATCTCATGATAAACACTAAGTATATTGACAGTTATAATATTTACAGAATGACCATATAGTGGGGAATAACATAGATATCATCGATTCAAAGATATCTCATTGCATAGAATCCTATGATGGAGTTCTATTGTATGATTAAGTTGTTGACATCTTGTTGGATGACCAGAAGACAATAATGGGTGTTGTAGTTGGCACCAAGGAGAATATACCTCAATAGATTGATCCTTATGGTAGTATTAGGGATCCAAAAATACCAAAAAACATTATGAGACTATCCTTAATTGAAGATAAGAAGTTTGTTATTCTAATGATGGATTGAATCAGCCAAGGGATATGTGGTGTCTCTCATGAAACGACCATGGACATATTTCCAGGGATTTTGTAACTATTCGTACAACTGACATGTTGAAATAAAAGGACCACCTAATTAGATAATTAGGTAGTATAAATGAGGTAAATAGGGTGCTAGGCCTGGAAGACAGATTGTTAGTAGTATGAGTTGGAAAGTGGATTGACTTATTTTCACCACCACTACTATGTGGTCCATACCAAGCTAAAGAGAAATAGTGTACATGGACATGGAAAACTATATAAAGTTGAGGTCTAGAAATCAAAATATAGAGAAAATATTAGATGTGTGATATGTTTCTATTCTATTATATTTATATTATATTTAGGAATGGTTGTGATCCACTAAATTCTTTCTTCTTCTCTATTGTCTGTCTTAGAGACTCTGTTTGTTCCCTTGGCTCAACCCATGATCGTAGAGACTCCAAAAGGAGGAGACTTGGTGAGCTTAGACTTATTCTGATTGTGTGAACTGTTGATTATATTTAAAGGATCCATGTGGGACCTATTTTTGTATTGATGAGGCATTATAAGATCATCTTATATATGGATATGACAACAAAATTTCATTCCCAGAGAGATTGTTTGAAGAAGAGGATGATTTGAGTTCATGATGATTAGGTGAGGATTCCCATTATTGGTAAGAAAGAAACTTAGGTAGGGTATGATAGTATATAAATATATTAGTATATATAATTACACTCTTGTTTTATAGAATTATTGTTGGAGTAGTGGATGTCATAGGGTATTAGTTTCCTTCAGTGGTGGTAGAGCATGAGGACTTCATTCTTATGGATTTCCCAGGAATACCTCCCAATAGATAGATAGACTCCTACATAAGGGTACACCCTCGGATGAACCCGATATCAACACCATCACATCTTATAGATACTATTGAGATTATAGATCTATGAATGTAGTTTAATGACTTATAAAAGAAGTTCTTCGTGAGACCAAATGATTCCCCCCTCCACCCCTGGTATTGTATTTCAATTAGAAATAAAAGAGCTTGATGTTGTGTGTGGATTATCTATTTCAATAACAGGTGACAATGAAGAATTATTATCCACTACTGTTGATTGATGACTTATTAGATCATTTGAGTGGGGAAATATGGTTCTTGAAAATTGACCTCAGACCAGGCGACCACCAACTGAAGGTATGAGGAAAGGATATTCTAAAGGCAATATAAAGTTGTCTCTATTATCACTATGAGAACTAAATGATACACTTTTTCTTGTAGAAGTATCCAGAACATTTCATGAGATCCTAGAACCATATATTTCATACTTTCATATACTAGGTTTTGGTGGCCTTCATTGACTATATCCTAATTTACTCAGCATGCAATGATGAGATTGACTGACACTTGACGATAGTTCTAGACAAACACTTTTGGAACTAGGTTTATGGGAAACACTCAAAGGGTCTATTCTAGATTTCTGAGGTCAAATTTTTGGGACACATTATCTTAGCTAATGGTGTAGAAGCAGAACCAGACAAGGTCAGTGAAGTGTTTTCTTAGTCTAAAATAATAAATTTAATGGAGTTACAAATATTACTTCTTATAGAGTGCTATTGTTGGATATTTATGCCTTATATTACTAGGATACCACAACCATGGGGGTTTGACCAAAAAGGGGAACCCCATCATTTGGATGAAAATTTTTCATTATAATTTTCACGGGTTGATCCCGAGGTTAATGAGTGTAACCATATTTATATTTCCACAGTGGTATCAATTTAAAAGTGTTATGGGTTTCTTAAGTATAATAAATAATTTTTGTATAATGTAGAGGTAGTATATTATTTATTATGTGACCTAGAAGTTGATATCGCAAGAGAAAAACTATTCCACCCATGATCTTGAGCTAGTAACCATAGTGTTCTCCCAAAATATATAGAGACTATACCATATGGGTGAGTGGTTTATTGTTTACTATAACCAAAAGAGTCCCATGAATATATTATTTTGTAATTATCTTATCCTAATATATAGATGATACAAATAGATCATATAGGATTATTTATTTGAGATAGTATATAATCCTTTTATGGGTAACATCATTCAAGACTCTCTCTCAGCAGGAGATCTTATTCATAGTTTTTGATAGAGGCATCATAGGTGTTATCCTTATTGTTGTTGTATATTGTAGAAAATAATGTTGATTAATATCTAAAGTTTAATGGTCATTAACTACACCAAATTTATAGTGTGTTATGAAATATTATTGTAGAGATATGAACTAGGATTTCTTACAAACATAGATATCAAATAGATGGTCTCCTATTGGATTTTATAAAGGTAGGTATAATGATATCTATTTGAGGAAAAAAGTTTTATTATGCTATTATTGTTGCAGGTTGAGGTGGTTAGCGAGTTCCATACATCCCATGGTTAGTACATCACGGTATGGAGAAGATATTACAATACATCCAACATCAGTTCTAGTAGAAAAGAGGAAAGAATTAAATATTATAGATTTTATTTTCACGTATAACATGATAGTAACTGATTGTTCGGAACCGGGTTACTGAGGTTTTAGTTTAAACCCTTTAGTTTCTAGTATGGATGTGGGATGGGATATATATGGAAATAAAGATGATTATACCAAGTACATCTAGAGGAAATGATTCTATATTGTTGATCTTTGATCAAATCACCAATTTGGACCACTTACAGGATATTCGAGATAATTTTTAGGTAGAAATATATTTATACCTTTATAGGAAAGATATAGTCTATGTCCATATATTTTCCGAGAAAATAATTTTAGTTCATAATGATGTATCAACATCATTATTATGAATAAGACTCCATAAGTACATTGGGACTCAGTTGTATATGATTATACAGTATCACCCATAGACTGATGTCTAGAATGAGAAGACCATTTATGTTTTAGAAGACTTGTTGTGGATAATAATGTTATAATTTGGCCATATTTGAACGGATTACATACACATGTTAGATATTATGTACAAAAATAGCTATAATTACAACCTCAATATGCAAGAATTCAAGTCCTTTTATGGGAAACCCTTTAGGTCACTACTAGATTTAAAGAATCCAGGTTAGTTAGCACTCAAGGTTCCATACTAGGTGCGATATATGAAAGGGGAGGTTTAGATCATCTTGGAGAAAATAATGACTTCATAAATATATCATGAGTCCTATATGGACTGATGAAGGAGGCTTCCTAGGTTTGAGGAGGAAGACCATGTGTTCTTATTGGTTTCACCATTATGTGGATTGTAGATGTTTGGTCAAGGTGGAAAGGTATATCTTAGATTCATTATCACATTCTAGTTACCATATATAGGGGGTGTGGTAGAACATATATTAACTCTAATTCTCTAGTTATACATATTCCATGATATCTTTAATATGTTACATCCTAGGAGATGTGTTCACAACATGTCTCATGTTATGGGTTAGGTCAAGATGGACATTGAGGGTGCATTTTCTTTTGTATAGTTCTAATTAATATAATTTTTAGTTGTGTGAGGATCTTCTGTGGGTGAGGGAATAATTTATTTCATCTTATTTGGCATCAAGGTAATCCTTTGGAAATTACATGGCAGTGAGAAGCCCAATTTTGAGCTCAGTACCCCCAAATTTCTTAGCATCATTTTTAAATTTTTGTGGAAAATCCCCATGTTTGGGATGGTGTAATAGATTTATTTTTTCCATGTAAATTGATAAAATATTACAAGTAATATTTGTGGAGCCAGGGACTAAGAAGGCATCAGTTTATAGGGCCTTTTGGGATAAAAAATGATATTTCAAAAATATTATATATAATAATATCATGTGCTCGTTTTTTTCCTTAAAATAATGAGTGACTCCGAAAAATGATTTGGAAAAGAAATTTGAGGTCACAATTAACTTCACACTATCATTAGGTTTAGAACACCATTTAGTTCAGAATACAGGTTTTACCCTAGGTGTGACATAAACATCTTAGGCATCATGAATTTGAGAAAACAAATTAGATATGGTAATGATATATAATATATTTATTGAACTTTTTATTACATTTAATCATTGAAAAGGGGCCCTCCAATATAAATACCCCATTATGGAAACATATCAAGGATAGTTTCAAAACCCTCTAGACCTAGAATTGAGCCTTTAGATTGATTATGGTGGAAGAAATCAGATCGATACCTCATACATCATCTACGTCAATGCAGTTCTATGATCTCACTAATGATGATAGTAGAGAATCATTATTCAATAGTGATACATCCATGCCCAAGGTAGGATTGTTCATTTTTATGGAATCATACTGTTTAATTATTGTCTAATGAATGTGGATCAATTACACAAATAATAATTGATTCAATCATAAATGGGTAATTCATTTTATGGTTAATTTATTTTTTTATTTAGGATTATTCCTATTTTTCATATATTAATTGAATATAGATAATTGATGAAATAAATAAAGGCTAATGTCCATTTCACATGTTTGTCTTTTATGGTTTTCTCGAAAATTTCTTTATATATTCTTTGTCGGGAATTTCATAGTCATGTGGTTTAATGAATACTTGGTATTTGATCATTGTTCAGCTGTTCTTGAATAATAGATCAATGGTGTGGGTGAAATTTTTCAATCAATTGTTTTATTGAGGTGTAATGAAGGTGGGTGATCATATGTACATTAAATTAATCTAATGAATCCAGTTCATCCTAATTTGATTTGTACCAATTATAGTGCAACTCAACAGAGTCAATTATCAGCATACCCGACATCGGATTCTAGTTACCAAGGATAAAAATGGTTAGCTTCCCAAATTCTTGATTCTTATCTAGATTTTCAATTTTTGTTTCATGGATAGATGATTTGGATGTGGAAACATCTGTTTATGGAAAAACTTCATTACTCATTGTGTAATCCATAGATACAAATTGTGTGGGTCCCTAATATTTTGATAGGGTTTACCTTGAAGATATAAGAATTAAACAATATATGTTCCCTACTATAAACCATGTGGCCACTTGATTCTTGTATTCCATGTATCTCGGTGGATACACTGGAACATGATAACTACATAGTCATAGTCATGTACTCAGACAAGGAAATGGTACATTTGTGGAGCCATGTGCATAAACATGGAAAGGTTTAAATTTGAATGGATTGAGGTACACTAGGACTGGATGTGTAGCACATACAAGGAAATGTGTAGCTTAATATTTAGCAGTACACAGTGTATACTTCTTAAAAGATGATTTGGATCGCTTCATATCTTAATCTTGTAGTCTGATGCGTGTGATACCTTGGTCATTTCCTATGAGGGTACAATATAGAATTAAATCATCATTAAATAATTCATATCCACTCCATTGTTTCATTATTGGATGGAGTCTATTGCATCATCATGTGGGACAAATATGTGATCCACTATCATTCTTTGGCGGGGTTCGTGATATCGATGTGATCACCTTTCATATGTCATCAATCCCCAATAATTATGTCATTTATAGTGGGGTTTTTTTGTACCCTAGTGGCCATGGGCGTGATCCCCTACAAGTTTTATAGTTTCTTATTAGATATAATGAGTACTTATTAGGTATTTCACAAGGATCATAATTTATTTGATGAGTGAAACCAATGATAACTAGGATCATGGACTAAGGACTCCATGATCTATTGTTACCTTAAATACTCAATCATTATCATGTGGTTGTTAGTGGTTCAGACCATCTTGATACTTGGAGTCTATTATTATATCTTATTTCGATTTAACAATGTATTATGTTTAAGATTTGACTACTCTTTATTGTTTATGCTTAGTGATTTTTTGGAGTCCTACTTGATATTTTTATACTCACACTTTCATGTTATCTTCAAACCATGTCATGTAATTTGAAAATTGTGACCCTTTTGATGGAGTCAAATGTCTATATGGAGAAGGAAGAGCATAAAAGGATGAGATTGATGAACGTAATTTTTGGGAGGGTTCTTTTAGTAGTGGTTCCCTCCATCTGAGAATGATATAATAACTAATTTATTTTTTGGGCTTGTATTTGAAACCATTATCACTATAATTACTTTTTCATACTCTAATGTGGGATGGATGTTGGACATTAATTTTTGGTATCAGTGGTTTTTACTTTTCAGTATTGTATGGACAGGGAAATATTTGTGTGTCTGTTTGTGTACAGGTACATTATTCTGATGCCTACCTGGTATGGTTTATGCCTACTCATCATGGGTATCCTTACTCTTTCCTTTTGTGAAGAAGATGTGGTATTCATAATCAACCTACCCCATATCAAGCCGACCTCAATGAGTATATTTGTGAAACTTAAAGAGACATTCAAAATGGGTATAACCAAATTCAATGTTCAAAAATATAGAAGGCACCCAAAATAACACTATGTTCTCTAGAAAATAAAAATTTCTTGTTCATATATCATTCCAAATATCATTATAATCTGAACATAAAAAACCCATATAGAAAACATGTTGGTTTCCAAAAATGAAATCAAATGTTATCGAATATAAACCATTAATCCAAAAATGTTGAATACTCTATCAATTATTACATAAACCATCGAATTGCTAACCAATTTCAAGGTCAAAAAAATATTCAACAAACCTATATTTAGCATTATTATCTTATTGTTGATTTCAGATTAAGGATTATCTTCCATATAAATTTTTTTTCCGAAATAATAAAAACTCCACAAAAACACATTTCTTTGGGCCATTTGACATGTGGGTTAAGTCCATATACAATAAAAAATTATAGTACTATCCTCATAATTTCCTAGAATATCATAAATTAAATATTTATACAACATTTTTATTGAATTAAAATCCCAAGAACATTAATCCTTCGAATTCAGTTTTATTAATATCATTAGCTGGACCATGATCCATTAGCATTTTGGGGGTATATTCCCTTTGGAGTTAGGATATTCATTTTCAAGTGTTTCATATCCCTACAGTTAAAGTACAAAACATTGGAATCTATTTTAATTCCCTTAAAATCATGATCATGGTTGAATTTCATAAAAAATTATAGAAAAATCTCATTATATTCTAGCATGTACTAAAATTTTTCTTTTCTCAATCATTATATGTAGGAAGATATATCATTATTTTATTCCATTAATCTATATATTTTTTTGAAATCCTCTTCATCCCTTACCCCACATTTATCTATATGAAATGTATAATTATTTCTCTCTTTTGAATGAACATGACATTATGTCCTCGAATGATGGCAAGGATTGGGAGAGTTGTTTCTTTCAAATAAATGGATTTAACCCATCAAAGAAATGGCCAATAATGTGGTTTCTATTACATATGTAGTCTCTAGATTTTATTTCTTACCATTTATAATTTTCTTTATATTTAAAATTATTTTCATCTTACTTTTGTCTTATAATAAAAAAATTCCCTATATTCGCTCATCTCTAATGTGGAAAATACTTCTCCCATAATAGCAACATAAAATATTTCAATTCTGATATTTTTGTTTCATCTTCACCCTTACTGTTTTGAATCAATGAACACATTTTATATGACTATGCTGAAAATTGATAAACCTCAATGAAAACCATATCTATTTCAATTCTACATAGAGTGATAAATTTATTTTATAAAGAATCTATCTAATTCCTGGATAAAAATGTATTTTTAGTCCAATTGAATTATAGATATTGTAGATGCATGAAGTGGTAAATTTTTTTCCACATTGTGGATAATAATAATGCTCCATATGGACATGGTTATTGATCATATCCTAACTTAGTTAATCCAATAAGGAAATTATTTTTCCGGTTCCACGTGTTTCAACTGCTCCAACATCATTATCATTTCTAGGATGGAAAACCCTAGATGGATTATGTGTATTGAAAAGGTTCACATTTTTCTGTTTGGTGACCTTTCTAAAAATATTTATATACTGTATTATATCATAACATTATAACACATATTTTTTAATTTAAAATCTAGGGAGATATGTAGCATGAATTGAAAATTTCATTAATTTGTAATCTCATAATCATGAACATGGTTTCATTGTGGATGTTTTAAAATCATAAAATATTACCATTAATTAATTATGTTTTTTCAATGGAATGTTAATAAAATAAATAAAATCCCATGAGAGTGTCAAAAAAATGCATAGAATGTCTTATTGTGGTGTACTCAGTAATGCTCAATTCAATCATGATACTTCTTTTTCATAGTTATTACACTATGGTGCAATTGTTCAAGAACCATGTCTTATTGTAGTATCCATAAATGGTTTTATATCAATTTAAACCCCATAAACACTACTTTACCAAAATATTAGGACGTTATCATATACTTAGCCTTATCCTAAAATATATTCAAAGGGTTAAATTCCTTAATCAATGAATTTCTTAATCTATTTGAAAATGATTATACTAAAACTCCCTATGATTCCAAATATATATATATATTTAACCTAGTAGCCCAGATCTGGTGGTTACATAATAACATTAACACTAGAAAAATTCAATTGCATCTCAATGAGATTAATAGTTTAGTAGTATTTTTAATCTTCTTAAATACATGAAAATACACAGTATATTTTAAAACATAAATAAAAAACAATTGTTTCATCAATAATGAAATTATTCGCCTTAGTATGTCCCTATATATAAATTGTTAAATATTTCCTGGTATCCTGGGAAAAATGAAACATATGAGAGGGGTGAGATCAGATGTATAATAAGGGTATGCAAACAATTTATGTTATCATGAATAATTAAGAATAATCAATATTGAATGGTAAAAAATATACACACATGGAATTTAAACAATAATGTGAGATTAATTTGGAATGAATAAATTATGGTCAAATAAAAAAATAAAAACAAGATCTTGAAACGCATCCTGGGATATTATTATATTCAAATAATAACATGAATATCAATAACAAATTTCATAATGGTTGAATGATTAATACCTGGTCTCGTAAACATAATTTCAATACCATTCAAAATAATGTTTAAAAATATTATTAATTCCAAATATAATTTGTCACAATTATTTTTCCCATGAGACCAACCAATGTATTGTGTATATATGTAATATCGGGCCACACCCATCAAATAATAACACCAATACATTCATCATATGACTTGATTTAAACATAATAATGATAAATATCTATATTTGAAAAAAGATGATGAAATGATAGTACTTACCCCAAATAAATAAATAAAAATATAAATCATTTATAGTAATATGTAGAATAGAAATAAAATTATACATACCACGAAACTGATCATATACCATATAGAAAAAAAGGGGTTTTTACTAATGTAATAAACAAACATTATTTTCATTAAAATATTTCTTATCTACTTAAAGTAACAATGAGATGAAAACTGATAAAATTACATGAACCACTCATGAATAATCATAGTATAAGAAAACATGTTAGTTTTAATCTACTAATATGAAATAATTCTTCCAAGGTATATTTAAACACATACAATCCCGAATGATGACATGATTGAGAAATATTCGCTTACTACTTTAATTAACTATTTAATCAAAACCCCCATAAAAGAAATAAAAAAAGGATCATTAAATACCCTTAATATATGATTCTCATTATATAACATATTTAAGGGGTAGTATAGGCAACGCACATAATAAATAAGTGGTGAATATGTAATATTTCGAAAAGAAGTAAAAGTGAGATGATAACCCCACACCACTATTTTGACAACCTTTTCATGTGTTTGAACCATATTTATAACAAAAATAGTTTTATTCTAAATATCATACAAACCATATTCATATATATCAAACCATTTAAGATTTAATTATAATCTATTATAACCTTTTTATTAAGAATTATTTTTAAAAAACACTCTTTTTGGTGATAATTTCATCGATTGTCATGTTTGTTTTGGGTTAGTAATTTTGGTAAATTTACATTCATCATGGTTAAATCATAAGAATAATTTAAATAAGGAAAAAATATAATATATATCTATTATATATTAATTTATTTTAATCTAAAAAATATATAGATTGGGAATCTATTACACCGTTTATAACGACAATAGGCAATATGTATACAAGAATACTGTTCCCATTTTAATAAAATGATAAATATGGTAAATAATATAAAACCATTATAGAGTCATTATTATGTATTATATATCACATATATTAATTAAATTTACCTTTATTACTTTCCATTTTATCATTAGTGAAAATAAGTCACATTACTACATGAGGCGGTAGTCCACCATACACATTAGAAACACTATAATATCTCCCATGGAAAAAAATTAAGATGTTATATATGATATAATAATTAAATAGGTGTAATTATGTTATAACTTTCATATATATATATATATATATTCATTTATTCTATCTTTATAACGGTCAAAGAAATATTTAAATGGGTAAAACACATCACATCATTTTAAGAGGCAGTAGTTCCCCGTAGATAGGAGCAAGATTATTGTTTTTCAAATGGTAAGAATGTATGAATTTTAAAGTAATATAATATTTATATAAGTATATTAATGTAATAAATAACATATAAAAATTTAAAATCTATTATTATTTCCAAGTGTGAGAGATGGTTATGGAAAATGTATTATATCTATTTATGAGTCTTTAGTCTTCAGTGAATGCGATCAATGGTTTTGTTTCTCATTTGATGAAATGGGTGATGGATATAGGTTATTACATTAACATAATAAAATCTCAGTATCGGTTAGAAAATTTTTTAATTATATTATAATATTTTAATAATATTTTATTGATGTGATGGACGGAATAAACATCAAAATTCATGTTTAAGAATTACAACTCTTCCTTGCAGAGAATATTTTCATTAATAAATAAAACATTAATAGGGAGTTTTCACAATAAATATATGTCCTATAGAATATTGGGGATTTTAGGAAGATATTTGGGTAGGTATTGGATGAACCAAAGGAATTCAGATGTTTCAATAGGGGAAGAAAGAAAGTTTCCTTGTTAAGTTTGGGGAGAAGAAACATTGGGTGTTTTTTAAATGAATATGGTATATTTTCATTACATGAAACAATTATATAAAATTGGACATTATCAAACCATGTAATATTTAGTATCAAAACATTCCCATACAATATGATTTTGAGATACTTTTATATTTGTTATCCCAACTCATTTTTGTTTGACCCCTGGTAAACCTATTTTAATCCCAACTGTGGTTAATAATTTTTATTGTTTTAACTATTCATTATGACCAAATATTAAGTTGAGAATATATTAAAATATAGATTATTACTATTCCAAAAAAGTATTTAAGTTTTCCAAAATCCAATTCACATTATTGGAAAAATAAAATTTAAAATTAAACCCACATATGCCTCTAAAAACACCACTAAAAGACTTTTATTTTATTAAATGATACTATGTATAAGGATCTTAAAAAATACCATTATGGGTTTATAAAATAATGTTGGTTATTTTCATCAGACCAAAGAACTTCGATACCAAAAGTGGAATGAAACAAAGGCTAGAAAAGGCCAGAATATGATATTGATGAGATGCCTTAGTATCCAAATAGTCTTCCATGACATTACACTATCTCCATTTATGAATAATGTTCATGTGGTTATTCATTAGCTACATACATCATCTGATTGAGTATTCAATGGTCCAATGAATAGCTCTTTTACCCAATATTGCATTTAATGATGGTATTGAGTCAATCTCAATCTCCCAGATAAGAATATTCCCATGATTTCAAAGAAACTAACCAATTATAATATAATTTTATTTCAACTGATGATATTAACTATTCCTGTATAATGCTGAAAATGATACAACAACTAAAAATTTGGTATCTCGGACCACTCCACCACTAGGAATTAATCACTCACTCTAGGAAATTACTGTGTTTTATTTGATCCACAAAATGGGAGGATTGAATTTTACCCAATTCCCCTTATCTAGTGATCTATTATTGAGGTATGAGTTTTATAGTATGAGTTTACTAAGGGAAGACACAAGAGCTGAATCCATGCACAAAATCAATAAGTC
Source organism: Viscum album (assembly GCA_963277665.1). Lineage (NCBI taxonomy): Eukaryota > Viridiplantae > Streptophyta > Magnoliopsida > Santalales > Viscaceae > Viscum > Viscum album. The sequence continues at coordinate 406,656,267 of OY728150.1, read as the reverse complement.
GAGTATTAAGATCCTGGTTTTTAAGATTAACATGAAATGGACCCCTGAGAGGATTTGGCGAGAACCTTAATTTATAGTCAAAAAAAGGGGACAACAACGAGTAGTGAAAATTATTGTATGGGCCTTCCTCTTAGTACCAGTTCTATCTGCACCATGGAACCATTGAGGCAGAAATGCAATGACAGATGAAACCTAGTCAGAACATGCATTTAATTGTCCAAACACACACCGAACTGACTTCTCCCAAGATTTACTAAAAAATAGGCAATCCATGGATTCACAACACAACCCCCTGTAAAAAAATTTTATAATCAATACTAGTCTCTCTTTGTTAAATACTCTCTTTGTTCAGAAAGACTATCTTTTGAACAGACCAAAAGGAGTAAATAGGACATTGATGGGATCTCCTTGCACTATATGATATCTCCCCAATGATCCTAAAGAGAGGGAAGATGTTGGGTTTTATAAAAATATTTAATATAAAATGTACCCCTCAAGGATCCAATTAAAACACATTTTCCCAGATCAAAAGACACTACAATGATATCAAAGACACTCCTCTGATTGTCATCCATGGTGGAACCGATAATGTTAGGATACACACTAGCCTTCCCAAATATGAAATTTAGAGTAAGGAAGCACTAGAAGCTAATAATTATCCTAATACTATTATGATTCCAATAGAAAATAACTGCATTTCTTATAAACCAATGGGTGTGTTGCTGATGGTGTGGCGAAAAGGGCTGAATCATCTTTTAAATTTTTTAGGATTTAAATCTGGATGAGAAACCATCAGTACCATAATTCCATTACATGTGTTTACCCTACATGTTTTCCCTTAATGTCCTCATTCGAATGATTGTCATGATGGTCATCCATGGTTCGAGAAATTATATTTATGTCAATACCCCCTTTTAAAATGGGTCTACTAAGCTTCTTCCAATAAGGCCAATGATATTTACCTTACACGTGCGCATCCTAGAGAAATTATAAAAAAGTACTCTCAATGTTGGTAATCACCTTCCTTGGAACCTTTAAATTGGTATAAATATACACTGGGATATAGGACATTATATAATTGATCATATTGGTCCTCCCTCTAAATGATAAAAATGTTTTCTTCTAGCTGAAAATGTGACCGATTATTTTCCCTATAAAAATTTAAATTAGCTTGATGATATATTTATTGGAACAAACTTGGGATCCCATGTAATTAATAAGGAATGAACCATTGATCCTTCCAAATTTGGTTTCCATATCCCTCATCCTTCTCTCTGAGCATTTGATAATAATAAAAACGTTTCCCTTTTCATGACTGATAACTTGGCCAATCTAAGGAAAATATACATCTAAACTTCATTCACCCCCTGAATAGATATTACTGTTCCATTAACAATGACAGTGGTTCCATCCATGAACATAAGGTGATAGATAACCTCATTAATTTTATTATTGTGATAGGGGATGACCATTCCCACATCAATTAATTTATTATTGTAGCGGATGAAGAAATATTGATAGATGACAAAGAGAGAGGGAGAGTAGGGAACTTCTAGCCTCAGGCTTCAAATAGCATTAAAAAGCCCAAAATGTTGTCCATAAATGAGGTAGACTACAATGGAAAACTAAAAATTAGAAGAAAATATCAATGGAACACACAGAAAAAACCTTTACAGCAAGGACCCTTTTGATAAATATCCATTCAACATGACCATATGTTTTTCTCATATCTTGTTTTATGACCACATTGTTACCAATGGTGTTCAAGATTTGGTCATTGATTATATATTAGATCAACGCTATATAACCATGTAATGATCTACCTTCCACAAAGCTTTTTGGTTCCTCAGCCACCCAACTAGGAATAATGGGTGAAATCCTCCTCTTAAAAATGCCACCAAGTACTTTATAGGGTAAATTGCATAAGCTAATCATGAGATAATGATTCCTGGACTCTGGATATTGATCTTTTTCACTATTTCAATTTTAGTTTCATAGGCCACTCTAGGTAAATTACCACCTATAAAATAATCCTACACCACATTGATTATACTTCTCTTCAAAATATCACTATATGGCCTATAAATTGAATCATGAAAAGCATCCAATCCAGGTGTAATGTCATCTTCAATGGACCGAACTGCCTTATAGATTTCCTCCTCATTTGTAAAAATAATCATCATTTCATTAACATCATAAATCAAAATTTTTGGAGAAAACTAAGAGATCAAAGGAGATACTTGGATAACCAACCAACATACTCCAGTCTGGAGATACTAGTAATGACTTGAATAAATTGTCTTCCCTAATACCAATTACATACAGTCATTAATATAGGAATAATCCTCTAGAATTAGTTTGGGATTCATGTTTCAATGTTTTTTTATTATAAGCATGAAAATAAACATAATTTCTATGAATTATTCAAGCTATTTTACTCTTGACATTCAACAATAAATTTGTTCATGTTTTAATAGAATATCAGCTAAATATTGTTTCTTTTTTCTCAAAACATCAAAGGAAACATGATCATAAATATTATATAGGATCAAATCAAACCTTTGGATGTCACAATTAATTTATTCCTGTTCTTGATCATGGTTGATAAGATTCTTGACCCAAGAGTGATGTTTCACCTTAATATGTATTAGATTATTGGGAAGAGATACATGGGAGTTACTTCCAAGTGATTGATCCTAGGAATTCCTCGCAACATCTGGGAAATCCAGATTATTAGCCCAAGAGGAATAAAAATGAAACAAATCCTCATTAAAGCATCTGGGATTAAGAACAATATGAAGAGTTGAGTGGTCTGAGAGATCTCAAACCAAAAACTAATAAATTAATATTAGAGAAAGAAAAAATAATCCCTCCATTAACAAGACATCAGTCATGAAGAATCCAAAAGGGGTGTTTTCGATGTTGATTATTACACCAACGGAACGGATCTCTGGAGAAGCTAGCATCCTTGAGCCTTTTTTCCCATGAACACCACAATGACATGGTAAGATCTTATAGGAAAGTGTCCACTAGATATTTTTTCCTCATGATTGGCCATTATCATGATGTCTCCTCCAACCATCCATGGAGATTCACTTGGGTTGAGAGAGCCCAGGTCATCCTAGAGAGATTCTCTAGTAGAGGAATCACATTTCGAATAAAAAACTGATTGGATGATTTCCCTAGTTACCACTGATAATTTGGTAATGATAAACATATCCAATAAAGATATCATGAAAACATAAATTCAATTCGTCTAGAAAAACCATATTTGGGAATGAATGGGGAAGCCATTAAAAAATCCCTCAACTCTCTTGAGAGGAGAAAAATAATTAAATTATGAAATATCTTGTTTGGGTTTATGAAATGTAACCATAGATATATAGTTTGAATGAAATTCATGGTATATGAAATTCTATTTAAACCAGGATCCAACTACATAGGCCTTTTATATGAGGATATTAATAATTGGTTTAAAAGGCATCTAGAACTATCCCAAGACCCATGGCCCTTTATTTTAATAGAAGAAATAGTTTTGAATTTGGAATTCATATGGGTTATGGTTCAAAATCTACAAGTGAGAATGTGAGGGAGAGTAGTAGGCCAATAAACATTAATCACCAACATCTTAGGGGTAGAAGGGAGGTTTCCCAGGGGGTTCTGAGAAGTTAAAAAAATTAAAATAAAGTAGTGATAACAACTAGAGAAGATGATTTATGAAGTGATCCAGAATTATCCTCAAAGTATTTGACTCTGATAATGAGTTAATGTGGGGGGAGAAGCCATGTGAAAATAAACTATTTTCTCTAGTCAAGGAAGATAGAAGCTGAGAGGGTTCAATAAAAATATAACTAGGAATCTGGATTGCTCTTACGCAGTTGAAAGGAATCTAATCCAAAAAATTCAGAGCCAAAGACTATAGAAAAATATTCGTAAAATAACTAGAAGAATATACCATATTCAATGAAGTAAACAAGATAATAACACACATACCTCAATACCCAAATCACAGAAAGGATATAGAAGGTAGAGAATGATTCTCCATAGAATAGCTCATGGAGATGGGGGGCATTGAATGAATGGTAACTGTCATGGGATATTGAGACTTATAGAATTTGGGAGTGTCATGGCCTTTAATTTAGTAGCCTATGATGAACCGCATCATAGAAGGATAAACAACAGACTATGACCAATCCGATATGCATTGAACTATGAGAAGAATTTTTGGCAGAGGAGGGATACTAAATCCATCTCAATAAAAATATGATTTTTCACCACAAAAACATTCTAGTTAATGTAATTCTAGCTGTGAATATCATTGAACGATTGGGATAGGGGAGACCAAAGAGGTGGGGCTGGAGAAGGCTTGGTATTGGAAGGATCGACCGAGATTTGAGAGATGGAAGGAACTATAGTGAATGTCGAAGCTGGAGAAAAGGTCAAGTGGACCAGAGAAGGCACCCTCATGTCAAGTACATTCATTAAGGATTCAAAATTCAAACTATTACATTAACATCCTCACATGCTGAGAACCTAGTTTTTCAAAAGAAAAGCATTCAAAAATATAAAATATTTTTATATTTAAATTGATTATGAAATTTATTTGAAAGAAAAAATTGGTTATATTATAATATATTTAAACTAATTTTAATTTTTGAACAATTTAAAATATAATTTAACTTCATCAATAATTTAAATGAAAAGGCATGTTTAAATACAAATCATTATTTTAACTATTCATCTAAAATTAAATATTTTTAGAAAATTATCCAAAATTCAACAAAATACAATTTTTACATTTAGATAAAAAATTAAGATTTTTCTATGAAATAAATTTAATAAATGTTTTACAAATAAATTTTCAATTGTTTTTGAATGTATGACTAATCAGCCTTTTAGAGAAATAATATTTTTTTAAACTTATCTGAAATAATTATTGTTTGACTTATAATAAAATTTTTACCATTGAATTTATTATATAAATGTGTAAAAAATATGGTTTTCATAATTTATTAATTCATATTAGTACCCTCCATCTTAATAGCATTGTTATAATGGTCATGTTTAAATATTATTTTTAAATATAGTATCATGTTTTCTATAAATATGGCATTGTGTACATCAAAATATACCTAAATTATTGAATTTATTTAAATATAAATATATGAAAGAATTTGGTGTCATATATTTTTATAATAATATCTTTTTTGTTTCATATATTCTATTTTACATGATTTTCCTCTTTTAAAATAATTGGGTGTTAGAAATAAACCATAAATAATATATAAAAAAATCATTTAGAAAAAATTATTCCTGACGTTTTCCTTAAATGTAATATTCATTAATGTCTTTTGAGATCTTAATTCCAAAAACAAAAACCTAAAATAATAACGTCCAACATCGCCATTAACTTTTTCTATATAATTTTAAATCATTATAACTAATTCACATATTTCTCCAATAAATTAAAGCATGACAATACATGGTTGTAATATATATATATAATCATTCAATTAAATATGGAACAAATAAGAGTTGGGTAATATTTATCTTTTTAAATATAATTTTTTTATAGTAACTAGAGATATTAAAAATTTATTTATGTAATATTTCAAATAATAATTCATTAAATTATCATTAAAGTCTTCTTTCAAATATTTATAGAATTATCTCCATTTAAATTTACATAGAATTAATATTACTTTTAGTGTTATAAGATTATGTCTAGATGTTTAATTTTAATTGAGATAAAATAATTTTCGTCTTTGGTGTAAAATATTAGAACAAAATAAATATAAAACTTAAAAATAAGTTTATTTCATCCTTTCACAAATAATTAATCAATTTTTCTATTATTATATAAGAATAAACCACATTCTAGGAGTCATATAAGAGTAAAAATTGTGGAATGTAACATGCATGAGAAAAAACACAAAAGTGTTGAAGCTTTGATTCTATATAAAATAATGAATGACTTTGATACTATAACAAATTAATTACTTTTAAAAACTGTATTAATTTTTTTTTGAATTTTATAATAATTAAATCAATCTTCTTAGTCAGTTTCAAAATACCCTATATTTTCAAAACACTGCATTAAAATAACCTGAACCTCTAATATACCATTAAAATAATCAATAACTTATTTAACAATAGTTCTTAAACAAAACTATCTATATGTGAATAATGTGAATTTAATAAATGATTATTCTAATAAAATACCCACATAAGAATAAATTTATACAAGAATTAAATCTACAATACTAATCCAATATCATGAAATATATAATGACTCAGCCAAAAAATAAGCATAAATTAGATAAATAAGAATAATTACACCATATTATAATTAAATCAATGTAGTTGTGGATGTGAGCCACATGACATTGTTCTAGTATTGGATAATTGAAAAATAATAAAATTTCTTTCCTCTATTTATAAATATTAAAAATATAAGATAATAAAGGGGAGATAAAAAACATTTCTATTAATAGTATATTAATTATATTCGATAATAAGGGCATATAAATTAATAAAACTGAATATTTTCCCATATTTTAAACAACTAAACCATTATAAACAATAAAAAATATAAAAATTGTAATAAAAGGGCATGATTGATGTAAAAACACATCTCTTGGACTAATGAATAATGAAAATTTATTTAAATGAATAAAAATTATATAAATAATAACATATTCAATACGTTAAATTAAATATTATTTTTAGAAATATATAATTCGGAATGTTTACCATGTGAACTCCACTAATATAGTAAAAATAATATTTAGGAGTATTAAAAATCTATTAAAATATTAAAATAATTATGGAAAGAGTTGAAATCAATTAAATAAGTAAAAACATTTTATCACATTTTAGTAAACAAAAATTAATATTGAATTGAAATTGGTAATATTTTATTTAGTAATTAATTAAAGCTAAGATATTGAATTGTATATAAAATATATATTATTGAAAAATATATCACATTCGATGAAATATATATATTTTTATATAACAATCAATTCAGTGAATTCCCTTTACAGAGTTATATTCCTTCTACAGCTAGCTCTTCCTTAATAAATTCAAAAATATTTTTATCAAAGGGGTTTATGAAAATTCCAGTTAGTTATGGATTAGTGAACATAAACCCAATTAAAATATACATTTTCAAAAGTTATGATTTAAAAAGTTTTTCCCAATGTCGTTTTTCATAGATCACAACTATTTAATTTGATATTTGGAAAAAATAATTACAGTATTATAGTAAGACTTATTTGGAAGCTAAGTATAAGAAAGACCATAGTATTTAAAAAACAATTTGTAAAAAAAACTATAAAGGTTATGTATTCTAGAAATTCATTAGAGAGATAAGAAACATTCTACGTTTCATCAAAATCGGTGTTCAAATCTCATTAATGATATCAATATAAAATTAATTAACAAGTTTGTTGGTTTATTTACATTAACTTAAAAAATTCCATTTTTATTTTAAAACATTTCAAAACCAAAAAAAACTAACCCAAAAACCAATTTTGAATTAGTTTTTCATTAAAATACATAATTCCATAAAAATAATATCCTTAGGAAAACCAAATTTGACATTATAAACATATATTTGTGTAACTAACAAATCATTATATAAATTTTAAAAAATAATATACATAAAACTATTACTTTTTTGAATCCATTATCAAGTTCTTATTTACTCAACGACTCATAGTAATCCTGATAATCTTGTTTCAATCCACATTGATAATTGGTTAAGCTAAACATGTTATTTTATACTTTAAAACCCTTAAAATGAATATTTCTATGATGTATACAACTTTTAATATATAATCATTTATGAAGTAACTTTTAACGTCAATTTAAAAAATATTAAAATTAATATTATTTCCCAATTGATATAGTATTATAATAGATTTAGGTAGATATATAAGAGGCAAATGTACCATCATAGTCAACACCTTCTTGATTATAACAGATTTATCTAATCATGTCCTTGTTTTTTATTATGTTTCCATTCCCATGTAACATTTTTTAAAAACAAAATATATACCAATATGGGTATTATCATTGGGTTTTAAAAAGCATCCAATGACTATATCAAGTAAATATATTTTTACTTATTTAATATAATGTGCCCAATTTTTACCTCTAAGTGAATAACTGTTAATTTGAGGATTTTTTTCTCAAATATAGTCCATGTGATCATTCAAATTTAAATATAGCCTTCTAATTTAAGAAGTATCACTTAAATAAATGATATAATTCTATATGGATGGTCTTTGGATCTATTCCATGTTATAGTAAATTGAATTGAGGTGGTTTCTTTTTTATCATCGCCTTATTTTGAAGGAGGTGGAAGAATAATTGTCAATATTTTTGGTTTTCCATTACATCATGAACATGTATTTGAGGTTTTGGTCAATTCTTATTAATAAATATGTTAATTGTTTCATCTATGATTTTTCCTCTAATAAATGATTAATGGTGGGGGGGCTACTTGAGTTACTATTATCGAGAAAATAACCTTCATTTGATCAAGGATCAAATGTACATAGGTTTTAATTATTGATGAGAATATAATTTTTTTTCAAAACATTGCAATGGAAAATAATGTTTCTTAAAAGAAAATGGTTATGAGTACAAAACAATTATTTACCAAATGAATCTAGAAGTATGTAGGGGGTATGAATACACTCAATATTGTTATTGAAATATCTGGCTGATTTGGACACCATCATTAAAACCCATTATTTTTTAGTAGTTCTATGAGTAGAAAAATAATTATTATATCCTAATTATAAAGAACATTCATAAAAATCAATTTTTTGACGTCTTTCTTTGAAATAATCTTAATGGATATGGTCTTATAAAAAAAATATTTTCAACTCTATTTGTAAATTTAGTTAAATATATTCATACCTCATATATTGATGAAAAAACCACATATGAATCTTATATAATAATCTATATGATTAAAAATGCATGATTAGACAATTATATTATAATATTTTTTTAAAATGAAAATATTATGACAAATAAAAAAAATTGATACATGAATTTTGGGTGTGAAGGAGGATTTGGGTTTTTACCAAAGATCTAAAGCCTCATACAAAATTTCCATTTGAATATAAAATTTGGGGAAAACATGTACAAGTCACTAATTAGAGATATTTTCAAATAAGGGTGTGATAAAAGGTCAAAAATATCTACAAAGTTTTAATGACTTACTATACATTACACTAAATCATTATAAATTCTACAAAACGCGTTTTATATTAATAAAATATAAATTTTAAATGCATGATGCAGAAAAAGATAGTTTGATACAAGAATAAAAAGTATTCATAAGTAAATTTTGAAAGTTTACTTGAAAACCATTATAAAAAGATTTACGAATAAAAAAAAATTATGTTTATGGAAATAAATCTATAGAAGATATTTATTAATAGTGGAATAAATAAAACAATTATACATACTATGATAACTATACTCATTCTATTACACCTAACAAGAGAAACTCCTACATTCATGACCCACTGGGTGGTTGAATTTCGAGTAATAATGAAAAATATTCCTTCAATATTAATTTTCAATATACCTGAAAACTCCTTGGGATTTTTTATTGGAGAATGTTTTCAAAATAAAATGTGGAAAAACTAAATATTTGGGGACCCAAATGAATGTCTTTTCACTAATGTTATCCAATAGTGATTTTTTGCCCATATTTTCCTTGATTTTGGATATATATATTAGAATATTTTTAATATAATTGAACCCTCGTTATTTCAATATAGATAAACTATTTAAATTTATTAATTATTTTGACATCTAGTTTTATGACAATAGTTAATGATTTAATTATCATATGTTCCACTAATAAATTTTTTTATTTTGAGGAACTTGCTTGATTGGTGAAACCAACACCATAGGGGTTATTTCATTGAAATTATGAACCCTAAATTTTATTTATAATGTCTTCACCCTGGGTGAATTTTGAGACATATTCCCAATGGTATTCAATATAGTAATGAATTTAATCAAAATTAGATAGATCATTTAATTTGAATGTTAACACATTCTTCTCTTTAAAGAGTAGATTTTTTAAATATATCATAGAATATATTTACGTTTCAGGTAAATGAATATTATAAAATGTACATACAATATATTATCTAGTATATAAAACAAAAAATTAAGTATTTTGTAATATTAATGACATGAGATAATGATGTCGTAGTATAATTTAATTTGATGTTTACATGTATTTCAAACATGGAAGATTTTGAATTATTATTATGTTTTTTGAATGAGGAGAGGAAGTCACAAATTAAACTTGTATTTAGAACAATAAAGGACTTATGAATTTTCCAATAATATCCTATTATTCATACGAATCATATTTTCTTGTTTGATGTTCCACTAGTTTTTTTATTCATAGAATGTAACATTAGTTTCCCGTCTTTATTGATTATTTTTGGTATAGTGATATGATCCCTCCTTTATAATGACTTTTTTCATCTAAAAGGATAGGTTATAAATTTATATAAAAAATTAAAAAACTTTCTTTTCATTGGATTTATGGCCTTCATTCCATCACCATCATTATAACAATCCAGCCCATCAAAGTCCATCCAGATTGGAGGAAGGCCAAACCATCACTTACTTACACCTACCTCTGATAGACAATGGGTAGGAGGCCAGTGTTTAATAGGTATATCTCACACATGGGATGCTTGAGACTATGTTAATTTTATGTGAACAAACACACAATTATCTATAAAATAGTGAATAGATAATAAAACTATGTATACAAAATTAATATATATATATATATACCACAATTGGAGTATAAAATAACTGAAAAACATAAAAGGGGAAAATAAATTCCCACAAAAAACTAAAATATTGTCCAACCATCACAGAAGGAGGGGAATACTATCAAATGCAACCACTAGTACACACCTTTTTTATAGAATCTTCTTATTCGTCGCCTGATATTGGCCCTCCTATGACATCGTATAAAGTCCTATCTTCTACATAATATATAAAATGTATGGGCCAATACCATTCTGGTGTGAGTGTAAAAATACCCAATAGGCACCCCAATAACCAAAAATAATTGGGATCAATTGAATGGAAGTAGATAAATTTACACAAATCCATATGAGGAAACCCATGTGAGAGAGTATATGAAATTTCATCTTGAATTATCCCCAGTTATATATGACATGTAAGCTCATATCCCAATGGTATGTCAATCAGACCTCACCACATGGAGTCCCAGAATAACCTAGATATAATCATCTCAGACTCAATGTATCTTGATGTCCTAGCCTTACATCCTTCAAAAGGATTCAACTTGAGTTTCGAAGGTTATGATCATCCAAGAGAACTCCCTCAATAGACCTTACATTCTTTGATAGAACTCCACGTAGAGATATCAATCAGGGGGAATAGCTCTTCCATACCTGATAGAACTAATATGATATATATCACTCATCGGTTATCACTTACCCAATATCACATCCTTTCCATATGAGGTGGAATACTTTTGAATGAACATGAAGGTTGGGTATTTCCATTAATAAATTCACATTGTTTCTCAGTGGATCTCAATACTAATATCATGTATCTCACCCTTCCCTTATGAGAGAATCATTGTCCCTTACTAAAAACATGGGATATCTCATCTCAGATATAGGGGATCACACCCAGGACCACTGGGGGACCCCACAAACCAAATTAGAACCCTCGAGATCTAATCACTCAAATGGGGAATCTTCTCCCATGATGTGTTGTTCATGAGGATTTCGTGAACCCTATTTGGAACAACACACTAATTAGAAGATCTTATAATAGATGATTGAACAAAACATACAAAAACCTCTACTAACTAGGGAATCATATACCTGACGGTTCCATAAATAGTGATGAAACCACACCCTTTATAGGTGATTGAATACCTGATGATTCCACTAACCCAAATATGATATCCATTAAGATGTGATCTCTCCACCCACATAATTATGGTCATGATGCTAACATAAAATCCAACTTGTAGGTCAAAATGATTGAGTATGCCACCCCAACCTCCCCTATGGATACACCATCTCACTCAATGATCATATTATTCAGGTTATCACAATCTATTGTGGAGGATGTAATGAATCATTATACCCTCGTAGGAATATACGAAGGGATTCCACCCAACCAATATTGGTCAATATGTCCCTAACAATAAACATTATATCATCCCATCACATTTCATCATTCATTCCAAAACCATGTCCACCATCATGAAAAATGGGGAAAATTATTATAGATATGATACTCACATTCTACCATCTGAGTCTTGAGGATTGATATTCAATAGGGAGAAGTCTCCAAGGTGAGTACATGACACGGACACAAATTAAATGGTGTGGATAAAGAAAATATCCCTGAGGAGTGTCCCATTAAATTACTAATTATGTATTTGGGAATATAAAAAGTGTGTCACTCATATCACATTCCCTGGGAACTATTCCAATCTATAGGTTAGGTCCATTCCCATTTTTGGTTATATATCCTTATTTCCCCTCATGAAATGTGTCCACAGTACACACTCTGTCTTGGTTACTCGGCTACATTTTTGTGTCCTCAACCCATGTCCATGTATGAATTTATGTTCTCATGAATGGAATCTTATGTTCATGTACTTATATTTATGCTTAATATGGTGTACACCATAGGGCTCTGGCCATGGACATGTAGATAACCATTCCCCATTACATAATGTGCCTACCAATATCTTTGGCCATATGTCTTAGGCTCACAACTTGGTGTGTACGAATAGTTCCAAGAGTGTAGTAACCAACATACATCTTCCTCAAATGCTAATAACACATAGTGTGTGATCATACATTGGGATCATGAATTCTGAAAGTTAATCATCTATAAGACACACAAAACTCTCTGATTGCCACCCTAACCCGCAAATCATCTCATAGGGGATCTCTAGCAGCCATGAAATGGCTATAAAAATTAAGATATCACAGAAAAGGGGTTCAAGGAGAAATAGAATAAAAAATCCTATGGAATAAAGAAAAATCAAATATTTGGGATCAAAATTATTCCTAGTAACTGCTTCACCTCGATCTAGTGACGATCTATGTCAAACATAGAACCTAGTGGAACCTCCTATCCTTGATTGATCCTCGGTCCTTCTATTCTAGAAATGGATATGTCCTACCCATATCTAACAATAAGGGTTTTAAAAGTGAGAAGAGGAGGATTATTAATATAATTTTTTATAATTAATAAAGCTATATTTAAAACTCAGCTAATAGTCACCTCCTACTGAGTGTCTAATGTTGAAAAATAATATATCACATCTTTGGTAACTACCAAGTTCCAGACACAACTATGTTCTCATATTTATCATCTGAGAATCTAATGATAATTTATAAAACTTTTACTAAAATATTGTCTAAATATGATATAAACTGTTTATTAATTATAATCTCACCGCACTAAGGTTATCTGAACCCCTATATTCTACTCCGACTCAACACCTTGCTACAAAACTATTTCTAGATATATTATTAATTCTTACATGGTAAAAACGATGCTATATTTTCCCCACCATTACGTAATTTTATACTAAAAAGAGAAATCCAATTCATAAGGGAGGAAACTAATCTCTCAACTAGATCTCTCGCAATAATGAGCTCGTCATAGGGTTCTCGTGTTGTTTACAAACACATAATCAGGGAAGCACAATCACATATAGGGTCCACTAAATTTATAATAGAATCACCACATTGTAACTCAAATTTCTACTCTATACCTATTTCCAGGTCAAACATGCTTCAAATTGTGAAAAAGAATCATGTACATGTCACATTAGCTATGATGGATGGAAAAAACCATGTGCTCAGTACAATAATTATCACCAATTATAGAAATAAAAAACCATTCTAACCTAACATATATACTAACATACCCTATCTCTCTGAATCCATGCATGGATGAACGTCACCTTCAACATCTGTCTTGTGAAACAACTCTTGTACCAAAACACTGTCAACCACTAATATTGACCATTACTATAGTGGCCTAAAGGGCCTCAAAAACGTGGACCTAAATGTCCCTATGTCAATAGCTGAGAAAATATTATACCATGTGGACATGAAAAATCGAATTATATTCTCTTAAGATTGAATGGTTCACTATACCAAACTCAACCATCCCTCTCCTGGGTGTACAACTGAGGGAAATCAACCTCCTCATCACCTCATATTGCAATGTGACTATTGTCATCATCAATACTCTAATGGTCGATGTACTCCACCTGATATAAATACCCATATATAACATGTATATTAAATATATATTCATGCAAGAAAATGAGAAAATAATCCCCTAACAGTTCATCCATACATTGAAGAAAAATCTAAGAGGTAACCACCAACAAATTGAGATATGTCACGTCTTCCTCAAGTGTCACTCATGCATCTATGTAGCTGAGGGACCAAGGGTATCAATGAAAAACATAGGGATTCCAAAGTATACAAATTATTTCATACTAGGACCACATTACACTACCCTCAAACTACAGCATTTCCAATGAAGCTCAAAAATACTCAACTGATATGATGAATAAAATATCGGGAAAGTCCTAGGGATCCATCAAATAGAGAATTGTATCCTTAAAAGTAGAGGTAGACATGATTTTTCTTATGTAAGATGCCATCAAATCCCCCATAAGTGTAGGAAAATAAATTCTCATTGAACCACTACTCTAAGGGTCATACTATCCACCTAATAAAAATCATTTATATCTTCTTACACATGTACTCATCCTGCTCAGCCAGGGATCACTCCATTATAATGGATGAAATACATCTACCACAATCTTAAAACACAACTACATCCACTTTTGGAAACCATCCATGAATTTATGGAAGGTAACACATCTATACTATGGGAATAGACATATGACCTCTCTCAACTGCAATGAAAATGTTCTATGTTAGGATCTCCCTCCACTGGAATTGGTTCACATAATATATTGAAGTTCATGTCCTTCAATCCTCTTTGTTAGTTCCTAAAAGCATAATGGTTGAAAACAATACATCACCGGTATCACTATTCCTTGATCAATGGTTACACTCTAGGATAATTAACTCAAGACCCATTCAAACTAAATGTAATGTTGAAAATTAACATGTCTCACCCTAACCACACATTATCCTCTACGCCTAAAGTACCTTCTCCCTAAATCTCATACATTCTTTCACCCACCAATCATCCACAACTAGGGCCTCTGTGACACCTAAACACACCAACCCACCCTGAATAGAAAATTCAAATGAACTCAAACTACACATCATGACATTATCTGTTGTGGGTAACGCTAACTCTTCTTCACAGTTTTTTATTATTTCACTATAATGAGTCTCTGTTGGTGAAGTGTCCCTCTTCCTCATGTGTCCTAAGGTATTTCCATAATAACCATAGAATTTATAGTGACTAGAATTAACTTACATGGATATTACATTATTTTGGATGAATATTCAGTACATTGAAAAAATACATGCCCAAGGACAATAACAGTTTATTGACTTTGGAAACATGGAAAAAAAGTCTTCTATCTGGGTGAATGATCTTCATCATCTCTCATAAATATCTAACCCATTTGAAATTCTACCTAAAACCATTCTTCATAACCTGGAGAAAAGAAACATATGAAATGTGTGATCTCAGATTCTTAGTAAGGGTAAACAATGGATATATGTAAGCGTAAACAAGAATATAGTTGTATAATAACGAGATCGTATCATTATGATATGATAGCTTTCATATTAAAGGTCATTAACATGAGATATGGGATAAATCATAGATGTTTATAATACATGAATCATAAAGAAAAATTTATCATGACACCTGAAATCACAGATAATGAGTAATACATTGGATTTGTGTCGTACATTTAAGAATTGTATCTTTTATGTCAGGGATACCTACCTAGACCTTTATAACATGTTAGTCTTGGGCTACAACATTTTTCCCTATTTTGGACTTGGGAAAACATCCCATGTACCAACTTAATTTTAGGCTTGGGCTACAATCTATGTACCTTCTTGTTTTCCAGATTAGTCTACTACGTGGGTGACCTCCTTAACTTATTCATATGATACAACCCTTACACACTCTTTATTTTTGGACTTGGGGTACAATACCTACAACCTCTTTCTTTTTAGTATTTGGATACAACCCAAACACAATATTTCTTTTTGAGCTTGGGATATAACCCATGTACCCATTTATATCATATAAAACATTTCATTACCAAATGAATTTGGGGGAGAAATAAGTCCCACCAATCTCATAGTAAAATCATTCACACACGTGCCATAAGAAAATTAAATATTCATCATATCGTGACCCATAAAGTGATATAGGTCTTATAAACATCAAATCAAGAGCCATTAAATGAAATTGCTATCATTAAAATTTCATCACATTATATCGTATGGAAAGGATATTGGTTTAATAACAATTCCATCAAATAATAACCTATGAAAGTGAAAAGAATTTCATAAGCATAAAACATGTGAAAGAGAAACAGGTTTCATAAAGGCCATGATGATACGCCTGACCCATTCATTGAAAATATATGAATATAACATTTAGATAATTTCCAAAAATGGAATGAGTAACATTAATGGATGTCATCATATATGAAAATAGTTTAGAAATATCTTCCAAAAATTTTCTTGAAGAAAATATCCTCTCTAAATTGAAAATGTCTTGATAACACATTAAACTCTTTAAAAATAATTTTCTCAGAAAATATATTAATAGCACATAAAGAATAATTTAAACCATTTTGAATTTTTTTCCCTTGAAAATTTATCTTAAAACAATTTATTAATGATTTACCTTTTTTAAATTAAGTTGAATGATTAATGGAATGATTTTAGGTCAATTCATAGATGGTTTATAAAGTAAAAAAGATCATTCCTTTTTCCATAAAAAAGGATACAATGACTTCCTTGTTTGGAAAGAGACAATATGATCCAGTTGAAGAGATTATTAAAATAAAAAATGGTAAAAATTTAGTTTAAAGGTTATTGGATACTGTTATAACATTATTGTAAACCCTTTTTATAAAACATATATTTCTAACTGATGAAATTTTAATGTCAGGCATCCCTTCAAACACTTTCTTAGTTATATTATGTACCCAAATGAAGAATATGGTACTAATACAAGAGTATATCTTGAAGTAATATAGTAAAAGAAATTTACTGATTATTCTGGACATATTGATTATAATTTTTCATCAAGGTAATAAATAAAAATACTATATCTGAAAACAATGAGATGGTCTCAATGAACTCTAATAACTCAGTAAATTAGGATCATACTCTCCATGAAAAAGATGGAAAATACATAATGCTTAAAATATCCTGAACTGAAGTAGATTCATGCCATAAAATGTAAAATGGGACTATATACACTATAAATAATCTTTTAGGTTCCTAAAAAAATGAATATGAAAGAATTCCAATTGAGACAAAACCCTATAACTAATTCACTATCTTTTGAATGCAAAACCACACAGAAGACGTATCATCAAATGGGAATTTGAATAACCAAAATTTTAAGCTCAAAAAACATACAATACAATCATTGGAAGAACATACACCACATGAATGGAATGAGTAGAGTACATAAATTACATATCATAGAAATTATATGTGAGATGAACTGCCCTTAATTTGTTCTTGACTCTCACAATACTCGTACATAATTTCTCTAAATCGGATAAATGATATTGGTTTGTGCCAAAAGGAATTAGTGAGAAGCCTTATTTCAAAAGGGAGTATTTCAGGTTGAAGGGTGGATTGTTGGGAGTCTACTTGGGTAGAGCTTGGACGAATATAAAAGGTTTCGGACGTGTCATGAATGAGTAGAGGTTGTGGCATTTATTGGGAAAGAAAAAAACTCACATGAAATGTTTAGAAATATATTTTGTGTGAACATGATGGTACCTAAAAAAAGTCATAAAACCCAACCAATATCATTATTTTGTGATTTATGGCCGAAATATGGATAGAAAATGGTTTTTGGACAAGTTTGTATGTCATTTGGGCACTTAATTGTTTGGTTTAGTCCCTAATTTAGCTTAATTTGTCCATAATTGATATGATTAATTTTAATAACTTTTACTAATAATATTAGTCAAACATTAACATGGATTTATGATAATAAAAATATTAGACCATATATAATAGTTTATGTCAGAATTTTGAAATTCCAATCACATATGTGGAAAAAATAATATTAGTTCTAATCCATATATGGGACAAAATAACAAGGTTTTAATATAGGAAAAAGATCAAAAGTTTATTTGGATTTTATATTTAATTTCGAAGATAAATTTATTATAATTAATTAAATTTTATTAACATATTTAATATTAATATAATGTTACCATAAAAAATAATTATAGTATGATTTAGCATTAATAATTATCTAGAAAAAAGGTTGTTTTGAACTAAAAATAGTATTTTTCATTATTAATCAAAAAATGCAGTTTCGTAGAAAAAAGCCAAAAATTCACCTGAGGCTAATTTTAATGTTCTGAATTAACAAATTATGTTTTATATATTATTAAATTTCTAAATTTTTATAAAATTACTTTTATTATTAATAGATATTTATTCAAGAAAACAATAATTTTAACCTAAAATGACTTTACCAAAAATATAATCATTCATTATAAATATGTTTTTTATATAAAAAAATTATATTTTTGAAATTTGTACATACTAAGTTTAATAGATATGTTATAATTAACTTTTTTTAATAAAATCAAAAAATAAAAATAGATGTTTTGTAGCAATTCAGTGTTGTGTTCATCGTACGCTACGTCGGTGTTTCTTTTAGTGCAAGCCATGTTGGTATTGTATGCAGTGAAACCCTAATTGGTATTGTGTGTGAAAAGAATATTTGACTTAGATTCATAATATAGATAAATATAAATATTTCTAATGTCATATGACATTAAAAATATTAAAATGTTAAATTAATATAAAAATTAATAATTCTCAAAATCTCACGGTGTTGCATCATCGCTCTATTGACACACCATGTTACCATGGACAATCCTCAAACATGAAGTGGAAGAAAAAGTGCATTTCAAACATATATATATCAATAAAACTATTAAAATAAAAATTAAATGAATCATACCTCTAAAAATACTCATATAATTTGGATAATAGTCCACAACGACCAACTATTGTCCTCACCCTCATACTACGTCTATTAGATCATGACACGGACCACTAGGGGAGAGTGGCTGAAACATATCGAAATATCATCCCTAACATATTATATTCCCAACTCCTCTTAAACATCCACCATCACACATAACTCCATTATACTAATGTTTTCTTTATAGTGGAGGACCATTGATCATCTCCCTCTCTACATCACATTGGGTCAGACAACCTCATGTAATATATTCCATGTCCATCACAAGTGATACACCACCTCTCCTGAAGATGGATATTTATTAATTCTATACACTTGTCCATTTACCATTAATCCCATGATCATCTCATGAATTGTCATACATTCCTGAATCCATATGTCATCCATCAGTGACCCATTTCTATGCTCTTTTCTCTTGTGATCATTGAACCAATAGTTGTGTTTTCTAATCTAGAAATGTTTTCAATAGCAAGGCCCAATTGGGAACTCCAATATAAGTAAGAATTCATAGTGACATAAATGAATACTTGATATCCCATCATAATAACAGCTAAAAGCTACGCAGTTATAAAAATGGTTATCAAAACATATCATGGGAGTTTCTCGAATAGTTTTTGAACCTCATCGAATACACTTCTAAAGATCATGATACCCCGTAGATATTGTAAAAGAACTAGGATATGTACTCATTATAATGTGGCTAGATAATACTCTTCCATAAATACACACTATAAAATACTTACATTTTAGAATCATCTAATATTGTGTTTATATCACTACACTCTCCTATCACCCAGTAGATCCCTAATGAATTGTCGTAGCCAGTAACACCATCTGATCGGGAGGTGTCCTCCCAAGGGAAAAAAACATTCATGAAATACTTAATTTAATAATCACCTACATGTGGGTCTAGTTCACCATTATAATTGGAAGCTTTTTTCCTAAAAAAACACACTACAGTTGTGGGAATCCTCTACATGAATTACTGGTACAAGCTACGACTCAACAAGAGGTGGATCAACTTGAAATCCAGCCATAGGCACTTCTCTAAAAAACCATGCCCCAAAGTCGCATCAGTAGATGTATTATCATCATACACATTCTTTGTAACCCATTATACAGTTTTTAATTGTGACATAACAAAATATAATGATGAAACACCATGTTGAAAAAGTAAATCGTAGAAGTTGACTCAAGAAGGACATGGAAACCACAACCAAGTGTTATATATTTCATGTAGAAAAATTTACTCATACCCAAGTCTATAACAACCATATATTTTTGTTAATTTATTTAAAATAATTATATTGCATACATAGATTGTGTTTCATGCAAAAAGTATGTTTAGAAAAATAGAAAATAATATTAAAATATTATATGTTCAATATAACAAAGATGTTAAATCAGCATGAATGAATTGGAATAACTAATTTATGAAATAAATATAAATTACCAACTCCATATTAGTGTACATTTATTTTATTAGAAAATTATCACATAATGTTTTAGTACAGTCATCTTATTCTTCAAAAAAAGTATTCTTCAATGATCAAGTTTTCTAATTGTTGTGAGTGAATATTAATTTATAAATGGTAAAAATTAATTTGAAAAAATATTTTCGTTTTTTGAATCATAATTTCACAATCATTTAATAATTATTTTTCAATTAATCTTCAGAATTTTTTTTCAATAAATAGTTAAAAAATTAATATTTATAGAAAAATATTTTTTCTTGTTATGTTTTTAAAGGGTAATATTTTTTTAATAAATTATAATTGATTAAATTTTATTTAAAATAATTTATTTCTGATATTTTATGTTGATTTTATAATTTAATACATTCTAAAAAAAATTAAGTTTAAAAAGTTAATATTTCTAAATAACTATTTTTCATTTCATATTTTATTATTAATTTTAAATTAAATGCATCAATATCTATGTTATGAAATTTTTAAAAATGTATTCCAATTTTAGAAATATTATGTTGAACTTTTTTAACTAATCCCCTTTTATTTTAATCGATATGAATAGTAACTATGGTAAAATTTATTACCACCGTAAAGGTTAATGGAGGTTAATATGTATAAAAAATAAGTGGTATCATCATAATTTTTCATTTAATTTATTATTAGATTGTTTTTAATTTTACCATTTGAACCTAATATTGGAAATTGAGTTTTTTAATGCACACATTTCCCTGATATTTAATTGTACAATATTTAAGTCAATGAAAGAAACAAAATGTTATTTTCGATGACTTAAATATCTCATATGTTCCTACATGGGTAAAAGGGGAATATTAATAAATCTAAATTCCATTTTAATATTAATAAATATAATTTCATTAAATACATTTTATGACTTATTGGGAGAAAATAAATGAGATTATAATATTTATAATATTTTCTTTAAAGAAATGTCAAAAATTTCACCGTCAATTTTTATAATTTAAAATTTTTAATATAAGGTTATCTAGAGGTTATGTTCAACAATTAATATTATTTGGAAAAATAAAATACTTATCTTCATCATGGAAATTTATTAATAATAGTTGTGCATTAAATAATTAACCTAGATGCTTACTAAACTCTAGGGTATTAATTATTCAATTAATGTATACAATCAAAATTAATGATATTAAAAATAATAAAAGTAACATTATTTCAGATATTTAAGGTGATCATATAATTATAAACATTTAATTTTTATTTTATAGATATAATTATAAAAAATAAAAAATTTCATGTTTTCGTCATATTTTTAAATCCAATATAGTGAATATTACCAAAATTCAAAATAGTTATATTTTATAAGATAAATAATTAATAAAATTATTTTAAAACATTAAAAATATATAAAAAATTATTATGATATGTTATATGATTTCATGAATTTTAAATTTATGGTCTAATTGAAACCATATAATTAAAAATTAAAACATTTTAAAATTGAAAACAATTACATTACTAAAAATTTTAATCGGTTACAAATGGTTTTATATAAATTGTAATATTTAAAATATATCTAATTCTGTATAAAATTCTATTAGTTCATGAGATTTAAATATATTAATTCAAATTCTAAGAACACAAGTCAATTATGTAGTATTTTTATTGTAAAAGAATTTTTTATAATTTGATAATTTTTGAAATTCCAAAAGTGACCCTCACCGTAATTATAAAACGAAACCTCCTACTGCCCTACATGACACATATTCAATCCTTATATATCAACTATAACCTTCCAATTTATCATCTAAACATCCTTATCCATATTTTATATGATATTGTATTCTCAAAAGTACATCCTTAGAGCCTTTTAGAGGAGATCCAAATGAGTCGTTTCAAAGAAGAGATAATTTCACTAACTAGCCTTATCCAGTTTATACACTTACTTAAATCCTATAAATCTATGTTTCTTAAAATAAAAAAATAAATTCATTTACGTAAATATGTTTAAATTTTATTTTTATTATTATTAAACTATTTTACACCACTTTATCATAAATCGAGAAGTGAAAGTATCGCTTGTGCGTTTGTAAAATAACTCATCTCCACTTAGCGACACAATTCTTCTTCCATCAGTATCTTTAATGGGTGGATATTAGGTTTTTTTAATAAAAATATATGATATAATATTTCTTCTATAAAAATTAATTATTATTTTACTTAATTTATTTCCATCAATTGAAAAATTAAAACAGTGTTTCTGTGCACATATGGCCTACCATCTCCATGAACGATGTAATTCAGTTTTGTATCTCTACCATCTATGAATGATTTTAAATAGGTATAAAATTTTTATATATTATTTTTATAAAATTATTATCATTTTTGAAAGGATGAGTCTAAGATAATAGTATATGTACCAAGACTACTAAATCTAATCTTTCTGAGAAAATGAAGTTGTAATATATTAGAATAGCGATTTTGATAACAAGCAATTAATAAGTGGGTTATAAGAAGATACAAATATATTGTAAATATTATTAAGGAATTAATATTACGAAATAAATTTATAAAAAAAAATATTTGTTAAAAATAAGTTTTTAACAAGAACAATGAAATGAAATACTTAATGTAATGGGATTATTTAACAATATCATTCATATTTGGGATTAAATATTTTTAATTCTCCAATAGGGAATATTTCTCTTCTTTTTCAATGATTCAAAAAAAATTCAAAAAGGAATTTATTATTATAAAATGAATTTTTATGTTCAATTTTATCCATTTTTGACTTATTAAAAAATCGTTTGAATGGAATATTTTTATAATTTTCCAAATTAGGTACTTTATGAATTTTTTAATAAATTGGGGAAAAAATTATTTTTTACTTATAAGATATGAGAATTTTTTCACAGCATTATGATTCATTAATTTTTTGAAGCATACTATAGTATCCTAGACGTTTCTTGTAAAATTAAATGTTTTCCTTTGTAATTTTTTGGCTTTTAGGAAAATTATATTCAAAATTTAAAAGATATTTTCCTCAAGAATTATTTCAAGTGATATTTTAAAATCAATTTCTCTATAAGACAACGTAATTTATTGTTACATAAGTATTATTGGGGTTATGATCCAAGGATACCATCATTATATGTTTTTTTTATGTTCAATGTTTATGATGACATAGTTTTAACAAATCTCATTACATTTCCATGGGTTATAATGTGATGAAATGTAAATGAAAAATATTTTTTATGTTTTGATTTGATAAATGATTTATTATATTATGGAACACATATTTATAGATTTCATTATGTGATAGTTGAGACCTATATATGACCCCAATTCATTGGGTAGTTCTTTATATATCATGATACAGATAATACTGAAATATAGAGTGAACTTGGTTCAAAAAAACATGACAAGAATGGGGAGTAAACCTAGTTCAGTAAAACAGGGATAGAATATGGGGTGAACAAGGTCTATTAAGATAGGGATAGAATATGGAGTGATTACAGTTTAGAACAAGACTTTTTTTGGATATGATGGTCATTTAAGTTATCATTGACTATTAAGGAACCGATTTTCTATGCTAATGTGTATGACACAAATTCGATGTCTTATACTAATATTATGCCCTCATGGCTCATTTTATTTTATTTTATTATGATTAATTTCTTATTAACCCCCAATATTTATTGAATCATTTTATATTAATGTTTGGGATATGAAAGATATTATTTCCTAGAAAAATAATCTTATTATACCCTTATGCTCATATTATTCTTATGAAATCATTATTATCTCAAAATTTTACCGACACTAAGCATCTGAGCTCACATTTTCATATTCTTCATTCCCTGGGTGATAAATTTTTTTACAAGGTAATTCATAAGGGGAGTAATATTTTAGAACGTTATTTTTGGAAATTTTCATGATCCTTCATAAAATAAGGAGATTGTACCTCTAATATCCAATATCTCTAAATATTTATGATTTTCGCACAGAGTTTTATGTTATGATTGAATATTTATCAAAATTGAGGTAATAATTTAATATGAAAATATTGATTCATTATAGTAGGTATCATAGTTGGGTTTATACAATCACCGGATATTATAGTTAGAAATATTTTATGAAACCCATGTGGATAAGACTAAGTAAAGGATGTAGTGATCGTGAATTAACTAGGATAGAAATCTGTTTTACTTGGTTAAAAATAAGGATTCATGGTTGATAAATCATATTTCATGATTATGTGGTTTCCCACTATGTTTATTGTTGATCATGCTATGATTTTTGTGTTTTATAAAATGGATTGAACATGGAGGATTCATTTTAATATTGAATGTGAAGAAAATTGAAATTACATCCCTTACGAGAAACCAAATAAAATAAAACTTAATGGAGAAACATTTTTATTATTATTAACCATAAATACCATAATTTGATTAATAATATCCTATTTGGTTATTTTCCTTACACATATAAAAAGATAAATATTGAGTTTAATGGTGACCCCAAAGGAAAAGGAGTTCAGTTTTCCACATCTAATGCACGAGGGATGAGGCATCAAAGATAGTGCTTCAAAGGTACTATAAGACACATTAGGAGAGTAAAAACATCACACAAAAAATGTAATTTAAAATTAAAGGTGAATGTTTTAGTAAAAATAGTGGATTAAAATAATGTTATTCCTAAGGTATCATCAATAGATAAATGTTTTAAATTTTTAATTTCAGTGTATTGTTAAAATAGATACCCATTTGGGAATGCTTTTTAAGATAATCATCAATTTTTTATGATTATTGGTAATATATATGATGATTATACTACTAAAAATATAACATAAAAGGAAAAATATGTTAAGAGAGAAAATTCTAGAGCATAGTCAAAGTATTAAGAAGTTTATTGAATTATTGAGTGTTTATATATTAAAATTAATAATTAATATTGTAACATTTCTTTTACATTATTACATAATAATTAAAAATCTATGGATTGGTCAAATTTTATTTTATTCTTGATAATTTTAAAGCATATGTTGAAGTGTACTAGTAACCATGAAAAATAATTGAGGTGGTAAGGTTAGTAGAAGTCATGATTAAGGGAAAGATAACCTATAATATGGTCATGATGTTGGAAGAATAATGAGCTAAATATATGTTTGGATATGATAAAATAAATGGGATATTATTAATTAAATTGGAAGTGATTAATAATATGATTACATAGAGGATTATTTTATCATGGATTGTGTTTTTAGAATTTATGGATTTATGGTATGAGTAAAAAGTTAATTTTTTCTTCCATGCATGTTTCCTCTAAGGTTTAATTATAATTAAAATTTCTGCTAGTATCTAAGAGAATATTTGAATATGGTATTCATAATTTCTTTTTTTGAAAATTAAGAACTAATTCATGTTATTGGGCGGGAATGATGACAAGTGTATTTTCCAAATTCAATGAAATTAATTATAATGTTTTGGATTTTAATATTTATAATGGTTTTTATGGGTAATCAACTATGAAATTATTGAAGCTATATTTTTGATGTCATTTTATAGATATATGTATTACATTCCCATATAAAATTTTATTATGTGGGATAACCTGTTCTAATCATTTTGTTATGATGATAACTGGAGATAGAAGAAGTAAATTATCCTCCCATTATGGATCTTATGATATACTAGTTCTTCAAGAATTTCAATTACATCTTCATTTCATAAAGTAATAGATTAAGTGGAAATTGATCAATTCATACCCAATGAGTTAGATTGTAGTTATGAAATGAAATCAAGTAATTGTATTATATAAATAGATTTAGAAAAAACTAATTCTATTTTCATCATTTTTTAAGATACAATGACAATTCTCATATCTATATGGTCTATGATTTTATGATTATTAACCTTATATTGAACATATTTTGTCTCCATATATATTAGTTAACAAGTATTAGTTTTCCCCTCCAAATACATTTATAAATTTTCACCAATGTATTCACTTTGATGAGACCATGTTATTTATTAATTCAGGTAACCATTATGATTCCAACATTCCCTTTTAATGTAAGATTCATTATTCATTTTAATGAAGCATATTTCAATGAATAAATTATCAAATTTTGAATTAATTTTTGACAAATAAAAATTTCAAGGGTGAAATTAATTTTAAGGTGGGTATAATGTAACACTATGATAATTTTATGACATATATTTTTAAATAATTTTACATCTTGTATAGCATGTGTTTCATGAAACATTATGTTTAAAGGAATCAATAAATATTCATAAATTGTTATATATAACATAAAACCAAGATTCTAAATTTTCAATAATGAATAAAAATGTATAATTTTCTAAATAAATGTAATGGTACAATTAAATATGAATTTACATGTATATTCTTATAATATCATCACATAATTTATTGGTAATGTCATCTTCTTATTCAAAATATGTTTTCTTCAAAAAGTGGGTTTTCATATTTTTATGTCATAATATTATTTTATAGATGTTATAGAAAATACAGTTAAAAAATTAATTTCATTTTTTAATTCAAAATTTCAAAATTATCTTAAAATTATTTATTATGACTTTTTGAAAACATTTATTTTTTAATAGATGGTGGAAATATTTATATTTATTGAAAACAATATTTTACTTAAACATTTTTATAAGGTAATATTATGTTTTGGATTTGTTTGATGTTTTAACTAGTTTATTTTAATTTATTATAATCCAATTATGATTTCATAATTACATATTTTACACTAATTTAGTATAAAAACATTTTAAGTATAAAAAATGGTTTTTTTGCAAAAACAAATGTTTTTCATTGTGTTTGTAAATTTAATTTCAAATTAAATATTTAATATTAAATGAATTTAATTTTTTAAAATTTTTTATATATATATGTAATCTTTATGTTCAATATTTTTAATTACATCACTTTTATTTTAATTAATATGAATAGTAACTATGATATAATTTATTACATCGGTAAAAGATTAAATATTTTAATACGTAGTAAAAATGACTAATATGTTCATAAGTTATCGTCATTTTTATTATTTTATGAATTTAATTTGACCCATGAAAAATATTTTTCTAAGTTTATTTTTAATGGATTGTTTTCCATGAAGATGGCATAAATATTATTTAAATCAACATAAGTCACAAAATGTAAAATTCTTTTTTTAAATATCCCTTATGAGTTTACATAAGGATATAATGTTGGTTATGGACGAATATATGTGTCAATTTTTCAATTAATAAACCATTAATTATGATATAAATTTACTTACTACTTGTTAGGGAAATATGGATGAGATTATACATTTATAATATTTTATTTAAAGAAAAGTCAAAGATATACCATTCATGTATTTTATAACTTTTCGATTTTCAATATTGGGTAATCAAGATGAAATTTTTTAATATAAAAATTATTTCTAAATATAAAAAATTTATATTCATAATAGTAATTTATTTATAATTTTTAATAATTAAACGATTACCTTAAATTCTTAAACAATGTTGATCTAATAGTTTTTCAATTAAATAAATAAAATAAATGATATCAATAATATTAAAAGTTTCATAATTTATGATATTTAAGGTGGACCAAAATTTATATATTTTCTCATTGTCATGTTATATAAATAATAAAATAGTTGGTTTTCATTTTACACGTTGTCTTGATGTTTTTAAATGTCAAAGTAGTGAACATTATTCAAATTGAAAATAACTATATTTTATGGGCGTAATATGTTATTATATTATTTAAAAAGCATAAACGTATTTAGAAAACTAAAAGATACTATTATATGGTCAAAAATTTCATAAATGTTCCATTAATGGTATAATTTAGACAGTATATTTAAAAACTAAATATTTTCAATATTAAAAACATTTTACCTTAGTAAAACATTAAACATGTTAACTAAGTGTCAATAAGAATGATAATATTTAAAATAATAATAAAACATATCTAAAATATATATTTATTGATTCTATTAAAACCTTATATTATCTTAGATTTTATTACATGGAAATTTTGTCGTATTTGGATAGAAAATTAATTAATTATAATTTAATAATTTAAGAAATTCTAAGAGATGCCTTCACCTCAATTATAAACAAGAACATTATCCCTCACTTATTTCAATTACATCAAACCTTATAGATCTATCATAACTTATATTATTCACTTATAATTTCCCCATTACACATTCTAGAGTTTATAGTTTTTCAAAATACCAATCCTATATTCATTAAGAGGATATCCAATGGAGACATTTCCAAAAGTAGGTAATCACCCTAACATGTCAGTTTCTTTTTCAAATCTTTCATACCATCACTAAATCTATGATGCTTAACATAAAAAATAAATTAAGAATCTTAAATATGAATAATTATTACTATTTTCATTAAAACACAATTTTACCTCTTTTTTCCATCAAACAATAAGTGAATCTATCGCTCGTGCATATGTATGAATTACCACCTCTATATAGAGATATAATTCATTTTATTCACCATATTTTATGGATGGTTATTATTATTAGTTTTATAAATATAAATGGTATATATGATATAAAAATGATTATATAAATATTAATTATTATTTTATTTTCATTCTTCCCATGAATTAAAAAATGAAATCAGTTTTCATGCATAAGCACTTCCTACAGTCTCTATGTACGGTGTGATTTAATTTTATATCACTGATTTCTAGGAATAATTGTAAATATATTTAAATCTATAATATATTATTTTTATACCATGATTAAAATTTGGTATACGATGATGCCAATATCAAATTATCATGACTAAACTACCAAACTAAATCATTTAAGGAAAACAAACTAGTTATCACTTCGAAGAGTTATTCTAATAATAAATTATTAATAAATGGGTGAAAAATGTTATAAATAAATAATAAATGGTAATATTGAATTATGTGTTTTGAATAACCTTATTTTAAATCCATATTCAAAATATTTCAGGTTTTACTGTAGGTAAATAATTTCATGGATTACAGTAAGAGTTTATTCCACAATCTTATCATTATTCAGGATTTCTATATTTAATTCTCCAAATGAGAATATTTCTCTTTAATTTCTACATGTAATAAATTTTATCAATAAGGTATTTAATATTCTCATATGAATATTTAATTTAATTTTTTACAATGTTTCACTTATTAGAAAATGGTTTGAATGGAATATTTTTATCATTTTTCAAAAAATTTACATTATGAATTTTCTAAATTAATTCTGAAAAGAATGTTGTTAAGTTATAAAACATGAGAATATTTTCCATATTTCATAACTCATTAATTTTTTGAATTTTCTTATACATTAATAAAATTTTATTATCAAGGAAAATGTAATAATTTTTTTATTTTACACCATTTAAAAAAATTAAATGGATATTTTCCTCATGAATTATTCCTAGTGGTCTTTCTAAAACCTTATCCAAATAAAATAATAATAATTTGAGGATAATTATGATATAATATGAATATGATCCATGGATACCATCCCTTCTAATTATCTAAATGGTTTTTTCTTATTCTTTTATGGTTTGTGTTTATGATAAAATGATGTTGGTAAATCCTATTACATTTCCATGGGTTAGGAAATGAGTAGATTTTTATGTAACCCATTTTTCCTTTGGGTTCTAATATGATGAATGATTTATTCTCTTATGGAACAAATATCTATGATATTAATTATCATATTATTGGTAACTATATCTTCCTCTAATTCACAGAGTAATGATTTATATCTCATGGGAGAGATAGGTTTGGAATGGGGTGTAAATCTAATTAAGTAAAAATTTTATGGAAAAAGGACTGAACAATATTCATTAAAATATGGATGGAATGGTGAGTGAACTCAGTTCTGAAATATACAACTATAATAGGTAGTGGACATGGTTTTATACAAGGCTTTTGCACTATTAAAGTATTGGAAGTATTTCTTGAGTAATAAGGAAATTATTTTCTATTCTTATGTTTATTCCAAAAATTATATGTATTTTAAAAATATTATTCTGTTATAGGTCATGTACTTTGATATACTTTAGATTCATGTCTCATGAACTGCCAAAATTTATTCCCTCATTTGACATTATGATATTTTATA
Organism: Viscum album; assembly: GCA_963277665.1. Lineage (NCBI taxonomy): Eukaryota > Viridiplantae > Streptophyta > Magnoliopsida > Santalales > Viscaceae > Viscum > Viscum album. The sequence continues at coordinate 406,625,379 of OY728150.1, read as the reverse complement.
GGAAATGTAAAATTTCAAAATTTTATGTTCCTGTTCTTATATCCTTATTATAATATTATGATTATAAAATCATTGTTATATCCCTTCATTAAAAGTACTTAGCATTTAATCTCCCCCTTTTATGTGTTTCCTTCCCAAGGTGATAATGAACTGTTTAGGTATTGTTTTCCTAAGGGGATTACTATGTAAGAATATGTTTTTGGGAGATGTTTATGTTATTTTATAAAATAATAATTATATTTATTTATTCTTCCAAGACTCCTACCATATAATTTTCTAGCATGATTTTTTTATTTATTATAGAATATTCACCGAAATAGATGTAATATTTGAGTATAAAATTCTACGGTGGTTACAATTTCTACATGTTCCACATGGAAAAGTTGGTAATTAGATTCATAGAGAATGGACATATTGGAATCCACACTGACATTAGAGTATTTGGACTAAAAACCAAATGAAAAACACTTAAAAAATCACAATAAATCTCAAATCATGATTACAACTAGACAATACTGATTTTATTGAATGAACTCCTCTAATACCATCGTATAATTAGTAGACACACTTGAGCCTACCTAGCCACTAAGTGCACAAACCTCCATTTACCCAATCCCACCTCTAGAATATCAGGGGTTGGAGACCAGTGACGAGTAGGCATATCTCTCAAAATGTAGTCCTTATACAATTGTAACATTACGTACACATAAAAAATCTATAACAATGAAAGTGTATATAGATAATAAAACTAAAAATATAAAATTTAGGAATACATATATATCCCATAATCAATGCATAATGGTACTGGAAATAGTAAAAGTGTAATATAAAATCTGATCAAAATGAAAATGAGTCTAACAAACATAGAATGATGGGGCCTCTATCAAATGCAGCCATTGATACACACTTTGGTCTGTCTATATCTCTATACAATGAGATCTCTAAAGCCTCCCCAGACTCCATTGAAAGGCCTTTCACCTACATAAGATATGTCATGTGTGTTAAGATTCAATATAGGGTTGAGTATAAAAATACCTTGTAAGGACCCCAAAACCCCAAAAAAAATGGAAAAACTGAAAGGAAATAGTTTTCTCAACCAAAATACAAAGGATGAAACCAATAAAATAGAGCACAGCACACGACATCCTGATTTATCCCTTTCTATACATAAAATTTCTGGTAATATCCACATAGTATTTAAATAACACATCACATTATGTAATACTAAAATAACAGAGATATCATTTTATCATACTATATGTACAATGAGTTCCCAACCTCACATCCTTCTAAAAGAAAAATCTCATGGATCAAAATAACATGCGTCCATGAGAACTCACTCTACAATACCTAACATCATGGATGGAATTCATATGAGATATATCAATCATTTAGACGATCTCTACCATCCTTGATGGCACTCATCCAATAGAACCTATTCATTGGGTCTCACCATGAACAATGTCACGCAATCATACTGTCAATCTTGATACATGGATTTTGGATCTAACCCATCCTTGATGGGGGAATATTGAAAGCTAATTATAAACACTATATATCTCATCTCGTATATAGGGGTTTAGATCCAAGACTACTGGGGGACACCATAAACACAACTGGGTACCCCTCAAGGTAATATCTCTCAGATAGGGGATCTCGTCCCATGTAGTGTTTGCCATAAAATGTCCAAAAACCCTATATGGAAAAACACACTAAGTATCAGATATTATAGATTAAAATACCAAGCACACCACTAAATATATCACTTAATTAGGGGATCATATACCTGATGATTCCTCAAACTCAAATGAAACTCTACTCTATGCAGGGGATCATATAACCATCAATAAAAAACCCTACATAGATAACAATCAAGATAAGAGATCTCCACTAATGTAGTGTTCATAAATATTGTACCATAAACCCCAACTAGGAAAATCAATACTATATTGGACACCACCCAGCCTCCTAGAAAGATACAAGAACTCTATATATGATCATCCTTTGGATGGTATCACCATGGTGTGATGAGGATGTAATTTCAAATTTTACCCTCACTAGGAGAGAACAAGGGAATTCATTGAATATATACTTATCTATACGTAACTAACAAGATACACACTAACCACACCTTGGGTTTCATATCACATTTCAAAATGATGGCCACCATCACATTTAAGATAATAAACTACTGTGGTGAGGCTACTCGTGAGCCTCTATCCTAGTCTGGAAGATTGATATAAATGAGGGAGAATTATCTGAGTAGAGTGCACATAATGTACCCAAAATACATCATGTGTCTCAAAAACAGGGCCCCTAGATGTGTCACATATTTGTACATTGGATTTATTTGGGACTATATATAGTGTATAACTCGTGTCACATGCCATGTGACCTCATCCATTCAAATTGGAATGTCCTCACACATTCAAGGATGACTAGCCATGTCACGCACGTGTTGGGTACCATCGATACATAGAGTATCCTGGACACCCAACTACTTGGCCATTTACTTAGACCATGTTTGAGTTTTCACCCTATTACCATTAACAACACCTTGTGTCCATCTACCTGGTCGTGTACTTTTTCCCAAGTACACCTTGGGGGCCCTGTCTGTGTACTCACACACATTTGTGTCTCCAAACATGGTGTTCCTACCCATCTCTTCATCCATATGTACTATGATTATTACATGGAATGGACCCACAGTACAAGGCATGTAGTAATTAATGTCAAACATACCCTAATAGGAAGAAAACAGAACATGAAATACTATACTACATGTTGGGTCAATGGGAATTTAGAATGGGAATCTACTAAGAGCCACCATAAACTCCACAATTTTCAACAAAACCAATAGATCCACCACTATGTATTCTCTAGTTGTCATAATAGGACTCAAAAAATAAAATAGAACATTAGATGGGATTAGGATGTAAATTAGAAAAATTCACCTATCTTTTGGTAAATCTCTAAAGATTCAGTTTCAAAATGACACATTTTAGCTACTACCACTCAAATATGGGATAATAATTATAAAAAATAGTGTCTAGTGGCACTCCCTTTCCTCTTTTAATCCTAAATCTCTATGCCGCCACAAGGTAGACGGCCTCCCCTCCTCTTCAAATTGTGGACATCGAAAGGGGAGGGTAGATTTATTTATTTTAAATTATTAAATTTATATACCTACATTTAAAAACCAGAAGATGGTAAAAAATTTTAGGGAGGCCAATTATGAAAATTTAACATATTATTACCGGTATTCAGATATTTTGCTTCCACTTTATTTATTTCCACTTTAATTTGGTGATTCCTGGGTGTCGTTAGGATAGTGAACATTTTTTGAGAATAATGGACAAATGTTTGATGATGGATTTTAATTTAAATTATTGGAGTCTTGTTACAAATGTGTTAATAGATTTCATGAGCTCTCCCTGATCTTGGATGTCATGCGTGGTGTTATTTTTTCATTGTAAAAATATTTAGTTTTCACTAAAAATTTGGAATTTACAATCCTTTTCATGGGATTACACAACATATAATGGTTTTCATACTCATGACATGAGAGGAGTACAAAGGGAAAAGATATTACACATAATGTACTGTTTTTACACTATGTAGTGTTAAAAGATCATTTATTAATAAAAAGGTGACTAATTTTCAGCATTTGTGATACCCTTGTATTATACAACATGTAAAGGGGTCACAGAGCATATAATTATCTTGAAGAGGGATTTTATTGCACTATGTGAGTAATATGATTTTCATTTTATGTGAAGCATTGTCCTTCTCATCCTAGATACTGCTTTATGTGATTTTGGGATCCCTCCTTTAATATAAATTGATTCATTTAGTGATTAATCACTAATGTAGCTGGATTTCATCGATTATGCTGAGTGATCAATTCTACTACTTCGTTTATTTGATAAATATAGTTTTATTTCATTGAGTTATTGGATCTATTGACCCATGGTCATTTTTCTTCTTGTTTCCCAATAAAACATTTCAATAATCTCATTCTAATGGTCATTTCATAGTGTGTTGTGGGGAAGTGAGTGAGAATATTTTGGTATACATTGTTTCCTCTTCTTTCCCAACAATTTTAAAATTTGAAAAAAAAATATGAGTCTTTAGGATTCCTTCTTGGGCCTCTATTTTGATTGTGTGTTCTTCTTTATTTTTGGTTCCCATCGAAGGCATGTGTGACATGAGTTTTGAGGTTAGTGGGTTCATCTCTTTATTGTGTTGTTGAAATAAATTACACTTGTTATATATTAAATATATATATATATAAATTAAATCAAAATATATTACAGATTTTTTTTGAAATTGTGTTATTATAAAATATGAGTCTCCACTAGTTTTTTAAATGAATGGGGTTTTTCAAAGCATTGAAAAATGGTTTTTGTGAAATTCAATTCTAATAATTAAATGATAAAATGCTTTGATGAACTATTTTTTAAAATATAGAACATTAAATTCCATGTACACTTAGGTGGAAGTTATAGTAACAGGTATAATCCACTTTGGGTGATTTTATCATGACTATTTCTTTTTCACCAGAGGCATGTTGTTCTAGGGACATGTTAGACATATTGTGGTGTTCACCTTTTGGGATTTTTCACAACTCTCTATGATTTTTTAATTTGTCTTGTGGGGAGATGCGTACAATATTTTCTATGTTAGGTATAAGTTTCAATGTTCTCCTAACCTAGTGTGATCCCTAGAATGAAGTTGCATATTCCACTACTTATAGATTTTACTATTTTATTACACTTTCACGGATTTCATATGAAATGTAATGCCTGTTTTGTTTGATCATGATATATATTATATGATATATCGATATTAAATGATTGGAAACTAATTTTACATGTCTGTTTTGAAATATGGAGGAAGGGGAAATTAAATTTGTTTTCCATGTTTTTAGTTTAAAAACATTTAAACTTTTATCATTCCTTATATTCATTTAACATGATACTAATTGGATTAAAATTCAGATACAATATATAGAACACTTGGGAGATAGCTAATTGAGCTTGTTAGCTCACACCCAATATTCCTCTTCAGTTGTTTATGGACCTTTGTATATATTTTTATGTGGGGAAAGGAAAATTACGGAGCGAGTCAATGATGTTTTTTGTTAACTATGTAAGGAAACTTCATTTGAGATAGTTGTATTATTTTCAAGTAATAAAAAGTTATAGTTTATTTTCCTCTTTCAATATTCCTTTATTATTATATAAAACTTCGATATTGTTACTACTCTTGAATTTCCCTTGATTTTTTTGGTTTCTTCTAATTGTTTTCTATTGTGGAAAATACTTAACATTATTATTGTTTTATATGATATATTATATAGCAAGTTATTTCTTATAGTTAAGGGAAATCATTTTCTCTATTTTTTGATGATGTATGGGTTCAAGTCTATAGGCCTTGGTGCTATGGATTTTCCTTTGGGTATGTAGAAATTTGTTTCATGTATCATTTTGAGAGAGTATTTGCATCAAGTAATTATTATTTTTTCTATTATAGTTTGAATATCCTCAATAATCCATATCTTTGGATGTTTATTAGGCTGAAGAAAGGATTTTAAGTTCTTGTGTGGTTTTTTTCTGTGAGTTCTTAGACATAAATTCTCCTGATGAAAATAAACGTACATTTATATTTTGGAATTTGTATCTTCTTTTTTGTGTTCATGATGTAAATATCAATTTTTTCTTATGGGTATTCTAGTTTAAATTGAGATTATTCTATCTTCTAATCAAATATTTTGTTCCAATGTGTAGGAGTACGCCTCAGATATGTATTCTATGACTTCCATAAGAGGGTGAAGCTAATAATCCACAAGGGAATCCCATGATGGATAAAAAAATTATCAAGTATATCATGTGGGTAGCTTGTGTTATAGATTATAATGCACCAAAATATGATAACATAATTTTTTAGATACATCAAGGAACTATATGATAAATTTATCAATCACTGGGTGTCATTCACAAGAATCCACCATCCGTTAAAGGTATTAATGAACCTCACGAGGCAGATGAATGTCTTGAAAATATTGATCAGATTTTAAAATTCTAGGATACAACATAATATATAGGTAAAGTGTGCATCCATTTAAATTGATAGTCTAAACAAGATTCATTGAGATTTAATGGTATAAGAATGTAGGCATGTGGGTTTTACTAGAAGATTTTCAAAATACCCTTATTCTAGGATTTCTTTCTATTTTCTATGGTGATTTAGATGTATCTAGAGTTCATTCCTTTATAATAAAGAGTGTATTCAGTGTCAGATTACATCGGTCATTTTTTCTAATCTGGTTGCTTTTTCACCAGTGTTTGAACAGAATGAGCCATTGGGAGCTCAGAAGTACATTTAGGGCTTGCATCTAAATGTAATATCATAGGTATTAATGCTGAATATTTAAGCCCACGTAGAGATATTAAATAGTCCTATGATGTCAGAGATGAATATGTATGAAAATTATGCTTATATTTCCCTTAATTTCCATCTACTATCAGCTTTAATTGACTTCTAGTAAAGTGGATAAAGTGGAAAGATGATTATAGGAGCGGTGCAGGTGGTTGTTAGCATCAGGCCTCTTCCGAACCTCCATTTGTCGATAGTATTGTGCATCTGAGTTTCTTTCAGTGAGGAATGTTTGGACACAACTAATATACTTTCCATTTTCCTTTCAAATATATGTAATAGTTGTGGGAAAAATGGTTATCAACATTGTTAATGTCAGTCTATGTCTACAACTCGATATGGTCACGGGACACCAAATCCAAAGGATACTATGGTTCTGTTAGATGATTCAATGATATATAGGTATCCATATACATGGCTCGAGAGTGAATCACCATAATGTTGTAAGTGAATTTGTTTGTAGTGGTGGATGTTGGTCCCGAGATAGTGAGTGTTATCATATTCATTTTAACATTGAATGTCATATCTTTATTTAATATTCATTCATCACACTTGTTTACATTTTTCATTTCTTGTAATATTCATAACCATACAATGAATCTCATTTCATTTGATATGAAGTTAGCCACAACTCTAGGGAAAAGGAAAGTGAAGGGGTTCTGGTTTCCTTCCTGTTCAGTATTGACTACTGATGTGGAGTAAGATAATGATTTTCTTGTTCTTAATTTAAAAATTGTTGATGACATCATCAAGATGAATTAGATTGTTTCTCATAATGACAAGGTTTATTGTTATCATTGACATGTAGAATTACTTGAGGATGATGGGAGATCACTATAGTTGTAGGGAGATTGAGATTTAAGGTCTGGTCATGCATTACCTTCCCACCCAGATATCAAGAGTTTCTTTTCTATTTTAGTAGTTGTCCTCGATGATGTATCTTCTACAGTAAATCATCCCTATATTTTTCATGGTGTTCTTAATGATCTCAAAGCTGATTTCTCCAATATTCTTCTAGGGAGGTAAAAATATATACAATATAAATGCTTCGTGGTAAATAGAAGATCTCAATATAATCATATCATATAACACCTAAGGAGATGAAATTGCTACATATTCTATTAGATAATTTTGAATAAAGGGTTTTTTAACCTACTTATTATCTATAGGTATCCCCTATTCCCTTTTCCAATAATGTAGATGGTTCACTCAGATTTTGTGTGGATTATTGTAAGTTAAAGTGGGTATTGGTAACAAACAAGTATAATTTTCATAATGTTCATGAATTTTTTATTTGTTAAAGTGGGATTTGTTTTTTTCAATGATAGATCCTCAGTAGGGTTATTATTAGCTCCGGTTTTAGGATTTTTATATCCTGAATACACTTTTTAGGAATAGGTATAGACATTATAAATATTTTTTGATATTTTTTCTTCTGATGAATATCTCGCAGGTTTTATGTCTTTTATGAGTCAAACATTCCATCAGTATATCAAAAACAATTTAGTACTATTCATGGATGATATGTTTTTTTGAGATCCGATCTTTATCATAAACACAGTCTATGTTTGTTTTTAGAAACCCTAAATAGTTATAATTTGTATGTAATGCTTTCAATATAAACTTTCTAGATTAATGAAGATAAGTTGTTAGGGATTTTGTTTTCCAAGCATGGAATATGATATGATCCAGATAATATGAGAATTTTATTTTTATGGGAAGAGACATAATATTTCATTGATCTTTGGATCATCCATGGCCTTTTTGGTCACAATTGGTTATTCATCAAGTATTTCTCTATGTTGGTGTCACCTTTGACTGCATTGAGAAAGGTGTAAAATATACATGGGATTTAGATTTTATGTCATCTTTTGACGAATTGAAATGGATTCTGATATCATCTCTTATTGTAATCTTATCTTACACCGGTTTGGAGTATGCAGTTTTCGGTGATGGTTCTGGTGATCAATTGAGTTGTGTACTCATTAGAAGATGATTATTTGGTGGATTATGGGTCAAGTCAACATATAATTCCTGAGAATAATTACCCCACTCATAATTCATAGCATACTTTGTTAAGCAAGTGATTATGTATTAGCGACATTATATTCTTTTGGAAAACATTCACAGTCATTTTTAATATAAAATTGGGGGATATACCGTTTCTCATAAGGACATGAATCATAGGGATAGTTGGTGGGTGTAATAACTTTAATATGAGGACATTGATATCATGTGCACACTGGGGAAGGGGAGTTTTAGGTAATAAACTCTTAGAATAAATGTTTCGTCCCAATATTTGTTTTGAATCTATGATAGAGTGGAACCATATGGGGATTTTTTTCTCAGTTTCATCTAGATGATCATGAGGATGTTTTTGGTATGGTTCTGACTAGTGTTTTTCTATCACCATCTCTCATCGATACTATTATATAGATGAATTAGTTGGAAAAATATTTTAGAGTTATTATAAAAACCCTATATGATTGGGAGAACATTTATTTTTTGTCTTTCTCTTCATATGGTATTCTCAGTTTTTGGGATCAATTTTCCTTCCCTACATCCATGAGGAGTTCAGTTTTATTTTATTGTCATTTTAATTCATTGTTTGGTCATATTGAAACTATGAATATGTATTATTACATGAGACAAGGATTTTGGTGGTCATGTATAAAGTGTGAAATTGGTGATTATGTGTCTCGCAATTACTCCTGTCAATAGATAAATGCAAAACATTTGAAACCTTTTGGCATTATCTATCCTCTTATGGTGCTAGTTTATAAATGGGATGATGTTTCACTTGATATTTTTTGTTTTATTACAATTTACTCCTTGAGGAATGAATTCTATCAGGGGGTTATTGATCAATTTAAAATTTCATATAATTTTATTATGATCAAAGACACAGAAAAATTTAACGATCTAGGTAAGCAATATATACATGAAATTATGCAGATACATGGGTTTACTTCAATAATTTTTTATCCTAGGGCCCTAATTTTTTTATGTATCTAGAGGAGTCTTTAAGAGGTGATGGGTAAACAATATATATGGAGTACACCTTACCACCCAATGATAGATGGACAGACAGAGCATGCTATTCAATTTCATGAGGAAATTCTTATTGTTAGTGTCTTCGATTTCACTGGATCATGGGATATATATATGATACTGGTTGAGTTTTCATATAACAATAGTAAACATTCGTTGATAAAAATGGATAATTTTGTATGTTTTTTATAGTATCCCATACAGACCACTAGATAGTTTGGAATAGGAGGGAAAATCATATTTTGTGTTACTAAAATGGGTTCAAGAGACATTTCTAAGGATTCGAGACTTAAATGAATAACCTGCATTAGTGTAGAGTCATCATTAATCATATACAGATCACCAGTGTATTAATTTGGATTTTTCCATTGGTGAACCTGTTTTCTTGAATGGTTCTCCTATGTTCGGTCACCGTCGGCAGGGAAAATAGGGATAGTTGGCCCTGAGCTATATTACACAAGTTGGGGTCTTTGAGCATCTTGGGAAGGTCTCTTATCAATTTCCATTTCTGGTTCATTTGAATGAAAATTATTATGTTTTCCCAATATTATAGCTCTCATCAGAGTGAAATTATTTAGTGGTATTTTGATTCTATTGGTCAATGTGATATGGCATCACTAATGAGATTCTCATGAGACTTGGGAGTACTAAACATTGAAGAGGGAGTAGTGTTCTCTCATATTTACACTTACTTCAATCACATACACAACTTCTGAGGGATAGAATGTAATATGGTGGTGATTTTTCAAAATCCTATTACACAATTTCAAGTATTTTCCATCACCTTCATTTTTTTCCTCTTTAATTAGGTGCATATTGGGCCTCCCGAGAATGGAGAACATTTTCTGAGAAAAAGAAAAAATGATTCAGAATGTATGTTTTTTTATTTAATGGAGTCTTTAAATAAATATAATAATTTTTTTGGTTCGCCTTGATTTTGGTGGTTTGCTGAGGTGTTTCAGGTTTTTTGTATGAATAATTATTTTTCTATTTGTGTGGGAAATTTACATGTTGTGTAGTGAAGGAACGCGACATATAATGCCTTCCAAACCAATCTCATGAGATGTGTATGCTTTGAAAATGGTGTACACATCATGTATATTTTACAAAAAATGAAGTCTTGAAAGATTAGTTTTTTATAAAAAAAATGTGATTGGATTCTCTGTGTATGTGAACCCAATGGATGAAAGGACATTTAAGGGGATTAAATTTTTTGTAATTATTTTGGATATGGATTTAAATGCTTTTTGTGGGTTATATGTTTGTTCATTCGACATGAATATTCATCCCTCTTGACCTAGATCTCACTTCTATTGATTTTTGGGGCCTCATTTATAGTTGATTTTATTCGTTCAGTAATTGATCAAAAATTTGGGCGATTGTGTCTCTCTAAGTAAATGATTCTTCCAGCTCATTCATTTCATTCATCGCTAAATATTCATTGCATTTTGTTATTGTATATATATAATCATGGGGATATTTATTCTTAATTATCTCATGATCTATACTATAATCCCATTCTGAGTTTTGTATAATTTTTTGTTGTGGTTTGGAGGGTGTGAGTTCATGAGGTAAGTGTTGTTTCCTCTTTTCTACTGACCCTTTAATTGAATTGAATCAATTATCTATTTTAAAGATAGGTTCAATGGACTCTGTTGTGGTTGTGTGTTCTTCCTCATTAGTGTATCTCATTACAAGCATGTACAAACAATTTTTTTTGGGTAGTGGGTACAGTATCTAAATAGTGATGGTGAACTTCATTAAACCTTTTTTATGATAAATTGATAATTTAAATGAAATTTCATGATATGATTTTTTGTGTAATATGGTTTTTATAAATGTATGTTTTAACATAGTTCTTTTAAATGAAATTGTTTTCTCAAGACCATGGGATATTTTTTTTGAAATGGTTTTCAAATCATTAAATAATGAAAAGGTTTTGTGAACTATTTTTGAAAATAGTGCACATGGGAATCCATGGATGAATTGGTGGAAGGAATATTAATATTTTTTGTCCAATTTTAGGGGGTTCCCTCATTATACTATCATTAAATCCCTAAGAATGTGGTTCTAGGGACTTGTTATACCTATTTAGAGTTCACTTTTGGGGTGTTACTATTCACAATTGACTTGACACATATGTCTAGTGGTTAATTCATACATGATTTTATATATTATGTATGAGTTTTCAAGTTATAAAAAACAAAGTGTGATCCCTGAAATAATTTTACACATGGTTCTTCTTTTGTATTTTACTATTTTCAAGAACTTCCATTGATTTTTTATGATATATAATTAATTTTTTGTTTTGACATGATTTTTTTTTTTGATATATTGTTATAAAATCCTTCAAAATTTATTAACCTAATTTATATTGAAATGTCGGAAAAGGATAAGTTAAATTGGTTTTCCCATATTTTGATATAAAAACTATCAAATTGATATCATTCCTTATTTTCCTTATTGTTGAGAATGCATGGAATATTGTTCAAAGACATGATATGGATAACTAAGGTGTGACCCCACTAATATTGTTATCTCACAATTTGTACACCCCTTCAGTTGTGAATATATAGTTCTATGTATTTTGATGTGGGGAAATGAAAGTTGTTGTAGTGTGGTGGAGTGCTTTTCTATCAGCTGAGTTGCGTACATGGGGGAGGGATGGTGGGAGTCTTCCCATTTTATCATAATGATTTAATAATTTTTCATATATCGATATTCCTTTGTGGTTAGACCTCTATATGGATATTTTTACTAATATTTTGTTTTTTGGTTTCTATGATTTTTTTATTTATCTAATATATTATTCTTTTCTATTATATACTTTTTAATTCATGTGCCACGTGGTTTCATTATCTAGGAAGAAATAATTCCCTCAATTATTTTTTGTTTAACAATGGATAATCTCCATCGCATGTGAGAATGAATTACCTTAGGGTATGAGAGAATCTGGTATGGGTACCATGTCGAGAGGGTATTTAGGTCTGGTTCATCACAACGAAACATTATGTCCCATATTGGGTAAACACCAAACTATGATCTCAAATATAATAATATTCCTGTGATATAAAACATTAATTATTTTTAATATCACTACAATGAGGATTTATAGGCCATGAAATTCTACAGTTACTCTGTTCCTAGAATAGAAAATATTCATAGAAATATTCCAAAATATTACAATGAAACACTACTGTTTTTACATCCTTTGATAACATTTTTATTATTCTTATTTATTTTCAACTCATAGTACATGGTAGATCCATTGTATTCTTTTACATTCATTTTCTTAATTTCCATTACTTTATGTATTTTTTTACTATGGGTGACCAAGATCTTGAGAAAGAAAAAGGGTTCTAGTCACTAAATTTTATAATTTCTAAAAAAAATTAAGATGTTTCCTCCCATTTATAGTGTCTTTAAATCATTTCTTTAAAGGAAATTACAAAACAAAATAGTGCACCCTCATGACAGGAACAAAATTTTCAAATGATTATAAAGAAGACTCTTCTCATTTATTATGTGAAGGATTTTTAATTGAATGATTTTTTCTTAGTTCATCATATTTTTTTATTAGAAATTAAATGATTGAGGTGAATTTTTTTTGACATAATGGTTGATTTTTGGTATTCAAGGTTCATTACAATCATTTGCATTGGGTTTAACAATAGTTTTCCTAATGGAAACTCCGAACTAATCACAAATCCATAACTGGGTCCATACCTACAATCAAAAGGTAGGTTTTCCTTTGGGGTTTCAGTTCCAACAATGCTTAGTAAATCATATTGGTCAAGTGGATGAGAGGTTGGTATCATCACAACCTTTTAGAGGAATTTTCACATACTATGGGGATATCTTAATGATTTATGATATGTTTTAGAAGGTCATCCAATTCTCGATATGTGACCAATTACCCAAAGAAAGACCACATATTAAATAATTACGTATGAAAAATGTTGGGAACCAATTATATAATTAATCTATAAGTACTGAAGTTTCTTTATCAATTTCCCATTAATGAGTAGCTACTTCTATGTTGGATCCATAAAACCAAAAAACATATGGATTTATTACAGTGTGAGGAGGTAATTTATATGTCAAACATGGTATTTAAACATTATGATGTGTCCTACGTTATTTTCATTATATGATGAATCAAAATTCATGTAGTTCCTTAAACCCATGTAGTTTAATTTCATATGGAAAGAACCTAATTTTGGGTACCTAGACACCAAGTATTTTTTCTCGAACCTCAAAGAGGCATACCATGAATCCTTGTTATAGAAGGAATCATATATATCACGATTGAGTTGATTTTGAGGACTGCACCATAAGATTTCTCTTGTTGGTGATGATTCATTATATATGTGATATGATAATTGTAATGCATTAATCATGTGTGAGCCATGATTGGTATATGATAAAAAGGATAGCATGTAATTAGTATCAGTATGTATGGATGGTAAGATTACGTTCTGGTACAACCCTTAAGATATTTATTAAAGGTCATAGGCCTTGGGATGGAATCCTATGGATCCTAAATTTGGAAGTAATCAGAGTTTTCATAGTTCAATTAACTTCTATATCCGCTAGTGGATGAGGTAGAATGATCATCTGATTGAACAGATTAGGTCTCAATTGTTGAAATGTTAGAGAAATAGGTGGAATTACCCAATGATACGTTTATAAGTGAACTACATTATTATGAAGTAATGTTATGTATCCTGGTTATGACACTAATCAAATATTTTATAGTTTATATAATCGGGTCTAAAACACTAAGGAATCCCTGGTATTGGAGGATATGTAATATTATGATTCTTATTGGGGATTAAACACTAATTATTCCCTAATATTGGTTTACATATAATATTTTTCCAAATATCAAGTCTTACAAAGTGAGGTTTCCATTATACAGAGGATGAATAATGTTATAATGTCCTGATACACCTATTTTCCATAGCCTGTTTACCTTACTAGCCCACATGATTCTATTTATGGTATTGATTTGATGTCTATACAAATATGGTTTGATTGTGGACATGTTCAAAAACATATCATCATCCCACTGACTAGTCCAAGAGGAATTGTATAATCTGAATGTCATGTATGAAGACCATCACATGATTAGGGATGACTGTTCTAGAAAACATCACAATACCTAGATGGATAACCCTTGATCCCATCTCATGATCTTATCTCACATGGTTTGAGGGTGTCATGTAATCCAAATAAAATTCCCTAGTTTCATTGTAAGTGTTCTATGAGATTCTTTGAGGTTGTTATGAGATTTAGTGTGACATGTCTTGAGCATGTTTCATGTCCTGGAATGCTTTTCAATAGGATATCGGATGATAAAACATACTTTTCTAGAGGACATCACAATATCTGACTAATACATAGAAGGACATCATAAATGTAATTTTACATGATCTAGTGTTTTCATGTGACTTAGTTGACATTCATTGGTTCCACCATATAATTTGGTAAAAATCATAGAGAGGACATCTCAAGATGTGGATGGTCAGCCTAGAGGGATTCATGATACTTGGGTGGCATGATAGAGGGGAGCCATGTGACTTGATCTAACTTGTCTAGGGGAACTCTAATGATCCAAATTGTATACCAAAATAGAGTCACTAGATATGGGGGACATGTCATGGTTCTCTAACCTAACTAGGATGGTTCATGCAATGTGTATGAGGATCAGTGTATATGTTCATCATGATACATGGGTGACATTCCTGAGGGGAACCATGTGACTTTATCTAACATGTCTAGGGTTCCTCCCATGATCCAAATTTTATACCCAATGAGTTTTTGTGATAGAGATGACATGTCGTGGTGTTATCACCTGATATGGATGGTTCATGCAATGTGTATGAGAATCACTATATTTTTTCGTTCTTTATTCCATTATATTTACATCAACACCATAGATTTGTTCAATTATAATTTTTTCATACCACTCTTGATTTAGAAAATGTGTGGGATGTCTTATACATAACCCATCAGAAGTCATTCACAATATCATTGAGTGATCACATGAAGTATCTGTTCAGGGTGAATGATAATTCTTATTATTCAATGAATTTTACCAGACGAATAACATTTCAAATAATGAGACCAGCAACTCTAAAAAATCCTCTATATTTTCTATTTTTTATGTTTTTAGGATCCAAAGATTATTTTTAAAGGTCGGTGACGAAATTATAGGATTCCCCACTATATTTAATATCTACTTTGCACTGTGTATATCACACAAATCTAGGATGGGGTCTGTGGAGAAAATTTATGTCACTTGATTTTGTGATGTCTTGTAATAGGTCATTATGGGTGTATCAAATGTCTTTTAGGAACAAAAAATCTGTCCAAATTATTCTGCATTTATCCAATAATGGAAAATTATATGTTTATCATCAAATTATGTCGGCATGCCAAGGGGTATTTTCATGCTCAAGCCAATATCTAAAATGGAATTTGTGAGATTAGGATACCTTATAGAAGGATTTCAGCTGAACTCATCTGACTTTTCTGATATGTTTCAAAAAAAAAAGTTATATTTCCAGAGGTACTCAGGAGACCATGATATCATACTGAGTGGTATTTGTGAGGCCATATAGAGCGCTTGAGTGTGTCCCATGAAATTCATTACTACAAGCGGATCTCACCTTTATCCTTTGTGTTTCAATGTTTTTTATAATGTCTTGTATTCTCAAGAGTTTTCTTTAAAATTGAAGAAGATAATCACACTATCCATTAGTTATGTGTCATTTGACCAACAAGGGAATTGAGGTGAGGCTTGAGAATTTTATGGAAAACCAATTCTATATGTTTTGTGAAACTAAGGGGGACTGTAGGACCGCATATAAATTTATAATGTACATCACATGGAAAGGGTGGAATGACATCAGGAATTCATAAGATAAGTTGGCCATATTTCAGAGCACTTGTGGTGACTTGAAAACCACCAGCGCTTGTCGGTTGAGGTTTGGGACTACAATATCCACCCTCATTTTGGGAAATCCACCCCATATTTAATTAGTATTGTATAATTGTTTTTCATTCTTCTTCCATAAGACAAGTCACATGACTCTAGGGTGCCAATTTGGCTACCACCACACAATCAATGGTTATCTTTGATGAATTTATGAGTGAAAAAATATTCTTTAAAGGGGAATTGTCAGACCTCCCACGTGTTATGTTCCATAAATATATGATTCTCATGACCTTTATAAAGGTATTACGATCATTTTTGTTATTGTGGTTCATATAGTCTTCATGATGTGGGACACCTTTTTCCTCATTTTCATTATTGAGGAAATAATACCCATATTCAGTTATTTATTCCCTTTTGGGTTTTCCAATGATCATTTGGTGGTAAACAAGAAATTTCATCCCATAGGGGTTATGTTCATAGGTACAACGTCTCATATCTAAGGAAAGTGAATTCCCTCATGAGACATTATTGTTTTCGCTAATCTATGTCTTTTGCAACACTTGACCATTTGTGAGACACATGGTATCCCAATGAATGTCCAATAAATAGGGTAACTAAGTGAGTTTTCTTCACCATCTATTTGAATATAAGAGACTCTATACCCACCAGTATCAAATGATTCTTTAAAAATAAATTCCTACAAGAACAGATTGAGTGAATTCTCTACCAGATTATTCTATGAGAAGTTATTAACAAGACATTCTTCACTCAGAATACTGTTCAAATCAACCATGAGAAAAATATAACAAATTTCTTTAACTTTGTCCATAGGGATGTGCAGTTTTCATTGAAGGTTTCATAGGATCATCCAACTCAATCACAAAACCACATTGGTTTTTTTAGCTTTCATTACCATGTCAAGGTCACCTAATCATGATAATTCTAGTTGTCACTCAGTTTTTTTTTATTGTTTTATGTGTTCCATGATATTTCTATGAACTAGGGGATTCATTAGTCCTTTATTGGATTGTTAATCCCTATGATGGTTCGTGTGATGTAATGAGGCTGTATGAATTTATGCCTCTAATATGAAAATATTATATTTTAACTTTTCTATAAAAGTCCACTTATATTTTTTCAGATGTCTTTCAAGTCTCTTCATTGCTCTTCTACCATAACTAAGTAACGGTCCATGATTTGTAGGAATCATAATGTTGACCCTCAGTATCATAATTTATCAAACAATGAGGTTATGAAAATTTTTCTATCATATGAGATCTATAATTATCCCTTATCACACCGGATTCATATATATGAATTTTCCATCCTAGATAACATTTTTCATTCATTCTCAAGACAATATTCTTCAATCTAGATGGGTGTCATCTACCCTTGAATGCATTTAGAAAATCATTTATGAGGATGGAAAACTGGTCACATCATGCTATCAGGGGTTGTCTTACAAGATATAAAACTCCACTTTGGGTCTAGATGACAATAATTTCTATCTCCAACTTATCTCTCGGTGTTATTATAGAATATATGTCCTGTATTTGTTCAACCCAGGTAACAAATAGAGTATGTAGTGAGGGTTTTTTATGGTAAAATCATTTTCAATTAATGGAAATTCCTTTTTAAGATCATGAAAATTTTATTGTATGTTTCTCACTAGTTATATGAATCCCATCTCTAAATATTTGTATGGGTTTCCCAGATAATCCTTTATCTATAGTCTGATCATCTCAAAAAATTTGCAGTCGTTGGTGACATATAACCATCTAATTCAATATGTACAACAGAGAGGTAGTAATCATCCTAAAAGATATTTATCAAGTGGGTGGGATACCCCCTATTGGAGAGATGAATGAAATGTTTCACACTTACATATATATCTGGTATGACCCTTTAAAATATCACGTCATGTTGAGGTAAATGGTCAACATCATGAAGTAAAAGTTATGAAATGAGATGATTATGTGCTCACTTATCTTTTTCAATGATTGAATAAACATTTTACCTTATAATAATAGAAATAGGACAACTTCTATATGACCCCATTGGTGTCCTCCACATGAGTTTCATGCAAGATTTGGTTCATACTGGGCCATTTTAGAAGTAGGGGATCACACAACATGGGGATATCAAGTGAATCCAAAGATATATCAAAGCTTTAGGTTCGGGGGGATTCAAGGTCGTGTTCATCAATGGGTGGATTTCTCTAGTTAGGGATATGTGTTCAAGAATCTAGGACAACACACTAGTTATGGAACAATTGATAGGACTGGGATGATGTCTAAATCTAGTGGAACTGAATCATTAAACCCATTACCATCTCCTCTGAAACATTCGATATGAAAGAATCCCCAACAGAATTATTGGTCCTTTCCAGTATTTATTTTTCTAGTTAGGGAATAATTTTCACTACTACATATACTATAATATCGCTAGGTTCCCAATATTCTTACTTCATCATAGGATATTAAAAATATGTGATCTTGAGGCCAAATAGTTAATACCATATTATGTAGCTGATGTGGTTAGCTGATCTAATCACTTCAGCTTCCCCCTAATCTTGCACTGATCGGGCCAATTATTGGGAATAGTGGTGGCACTTTTGATGATAGGTCCCACAAGATCTCTCTTCTATATTGGTTTTTTGTATCTTGGATATACGAGATGATTTCTGGTGATCCATATACAACTTACAAGTTTACTCATTAGTGTGGTTGTTCCAAAAGGTTCTCCCCTCTTCATTTGGATGGTGTGTAAGGATTGAAACACCCCAAGATCATACACTAGTTTACAAAGATTATGGTAGGTGAATATATCTATGATGATATCATTCTATTGAGTGTTGATACTTCTACTTTCTTTTTTTAGGATTATATCATGCCTTTGATAGCATCCTACATAGAAGGTGGGATAAATTGAATGGTCCACCTTATTGATAAACCATATTCCAAAAAACCCCCTCTATTTTTAGTAATTATGGTGTTTTTTTCGATATTACAAGATTCTTCAATAAATCACCATTTTCCGAGAAATGAACCTCCAATTGGTGAGGTGGAACCTATTAAAGAAACTATTACTTCATCATAAGCAATAGATGATGTGTTTATCCAGGGAAGAATATACCAGACCTCCACTCCTAATTATTTATCATCATATAAAATTATTCCCCTTTATGACATACTCATTCCAAAATCAATAGTTGAGGTTCATACATAGAATAGGTTGATTTATTGGAAGATTCACACCCTAGCCACTGAAACTCCCTTTGAAACATTTCATGATAAAGAATAACATCTTCATCAGTTATTTCATGATTCACAGGATGTTTTTTAAAACATTAACAATTATATGAAATCATGAGACAAATAATCTAGGTATATAAAGGTTTAGACTCTAGTGAGAGTGGATTTGATGATCATAATGATGGCACTCATCAAACCAATAAATGGAAGGATTCCTTAGAGGTGAAGGAGTAGAGTTTTATGTGAATATATGAGTTCCATGGCTGAATGGACATCTTGACCATACATATATAGAGATATGAGGAGCTTATATCATGTTTAAATTCTGATCATTTAGTGTTATCAATCCCTATTGGAAATCACATGGAATATATTTGAAAATATTACCACTTTTATTGAGACCCTTCAACCTAAAAAAGTAGTGGAAGAAGCGGGTGAGAAGTTATTTATCATTCAGTCATGACTTCTCACCAATCTCTTGTGGGATTGGTTGGCTTATCTGATTGGTTCTTATTGATGTTTTATTGCTGATATCTATTTTTTTATTTAATATTTGTAGAGGCTCTAAATCGTGGATGTTCCACCGCTTTTCATGTTTTCAAGTAATAGATCTTATAAACTATAGATGTTGTCTCATTTTTTTCATTAATGATGTAGAGGGAATTTCAAAAATATGATGTTCCAGTAATCATCAATGATACCAATTCATTCCATGAAATCAAGTAAACATGAATACTTAGACCTGATTTTTATAATTCTAATAGATTCTCTTCAAGAAGTTCTATTTTATACAAACCCATTTTATATTATTCACCAACATATCTGCTTTGTCTATCTTGCGATTACCTGATTCAAAAAAGCATAATTCGGGGGGAGTATTTGTGCCAAAGAGAGATTGCTCAATCTTTTTCTGAAGTTTGAATATTTGGAGAGGGTAGATTGATTTTTTCAAAGTCCATATCGTTTTTCTCATAAGAATTGTGTATTATCCATTATTTCATTCTATATTTTTTCTGTAGTGAGTTTATCATATTTTCTCTTGGATCTTTTATTTCTTTTGATTAAGGCCTTTTAGGTTGTACATTCTCAAATTTTAATTAGGTATAATAATCTATGATATTATATTTCATTATTTTGGTTTCTTTTAATATATATATTCTATTATTTTATATTGGAGCCTTTTAGCTTGGACCTTCTATTTCTTGAGTTTAGGAATTATAAAGTCATCCCTTCAACATCTATAGTTTATGATCATTTATCATAAACCTACAATCTCTTTAGTTTAGGTTCTTTTAGATTATACCATCGGACGTTGTAGTTTAGTTTATTTTATGTTGGACATGTTATATTTTTTATTTTAGGGTCATTTTTCTTACACCTTCTTATATAATATTGTTTAATATCTTGCTTCCATGAAATAATTAATGTATATAGGATATGGGTTAGCTCGGCCCGAGGTGACTCAAGACACACTAGGGTTCTATGTTCCTCTGTGGTGTCGATATGGATCATTAGAATTAGTGTTCCACTACTACAAGGAGGTGATGTTTTTTTATTGTTTGGTAAAATCCCTTAAGTGATGGTAACATTTTCAAACAAAGGTATCTTGAAACTTCTCCAACTTACATGCATGATTTTAGGATTTGGAATTGGTAGAGGGTGAGAATGTACACATGTTAGGTCCACATGGATAGTTCGAATATGGATGACTTAAATAATTACCCAAATTATTGAGTCAATTGAATACATAAAAAGGTAGAGGTGCTGAGAATAACCCATAACACACTAAAGTGTTGGGTTCTTCCATGGTGTTACTAGGGCTTGTAAGGATCGATATTTCTTTCCTATATGAAGGGTATTCCTCCAGTTGGTAGTTCTGGTCCCTTAAGTATTGATATTAGGATCAAACAAAATTGTCTCTATCCTTTTCCAAGGACCAATAAAGACATATGAATACTCAAATATTTGGATGATAAAGTTGGGTATGTAAGAGAATATTTCTAGGAAGTGTTCTGGCATGCTAGGTAAATTCAAATCTAAAAATTTCAATCTTCAGCCCTATGCCATGTGGTTTCAAATAAGCAGTTTTGGTCTATCAAAATTTTTAAAAATGGATTTTTGAATTACAGCCTAGTTAAAGGGTCTGAAACATGATGACATAACAATGAGAATGTCAAGTGGTCTTGAATAGTCTTGTTCCAGTGATTGTAAATCCTTTTATGGTAATATATGAGATAATTATAGTTGTGAACTAGTGGTTATAGTTAAATAATCATTGTTAATGTGAGAATCTAATATTATACGTGATTAGGATGATAAATCCTAGATTCAAGGAGGGACTTCGGAGGGTCGGATGGTCTATTCATAAGAGAAAGTTTTATTTACTAGTCTACATTAGTGAGGTTGCGTATGCTCAAACGTCAAAAGAAAAATGGAGGTTTATGAAAAGTATAATATTCTACTAATTTTCGATCACCCTAAAATTTTGACACTACCTAATGAACATGTAATCATGGAGATTAGATGTGAAAAAAACAATTAATCTATTTTTTTTCAGGGACTAGGGGTCTAGTGACAATTGATTAGGATATTCCTAGGGATGCAATGTAGGTCCTTTGAGATTTACAACACATTCATTTATTCATGATTTTGTTCAAAACTCTAAACATGAAGAGTTTATAAAATGAATAAATGACATTTTATGAGGATGGCATTTGTAGGGTTTCAAACTAACAAGTTTTTTGTATCTTTATCATTCATTTTATAGTCTTGATATTTAGACCATCAATGTCTTGAGTATAAGGTTGTACAACAATGACCAAATTGCAGATAGTTTAAATTAGTGAATCACTTGGACTTAATATGAGGTTCATATTTCACAAAATCCCAATTAGTATACCTAGGTTCAAGAGAACCCCAAAATCATTTTGATCGAGATCTGAAAATGTTGTAAATAATTTCTTGATGTTATCAGGTCGTGAGGAATGATATAGAGAAATCATATCAGGGATGACCTAGAACACCATCAAGTGTTGAATTCTTCCCTGGTGATGTTAGGATCACCAGTATAATAAATACCTTCTTACATAGCCATGATATCTCTTATTGGTAGGTATAAGCCCTTTATGAAATGATTTCAGGGTAAAATATTCATTATTGAATTTAATCACTATATTTTGGAGTATATTTGATATATTATTATTGAAGTCCTCTATATTTCCATTTCTGTATTCATGATAGCAGGATGAGTGATTGGAATCGATGATGTACTCTTGGTACAATTTATTCATCTCTAGAGAATAGTTGTTGTTAATGTTTCCCATCAATACTATGAAATGGACCATGAAGTTAGTTATGAAATGTGACTTCAGTAATATGATTAAATTCTTAATCCAAACATCTATGAGTTGTATCACATCAATCCATTTGGAGAATAAGTTGGTAGTGGTAAGGATGAACTTGAAATTATTTGTTGTGGATGAGGGATATAGACCGAAAATATTCATTCACCATATAAAAAATTAAAATTATCATTTATATATATATAGAACATCTGGTGGATAATCGAAAAATTTTCATGAATCTGGAATGCATGACATTTTCATGTGAACTATACATAGTCTGGTGTCATGGTTTTCCAACAGTATCCTAGCCTTATTATTTGGTTGGAAAGCCTGGTCCTAGATATATGAGAACCATTAGATACCTCATAGAATTCTTCCAGGATATAGATGGTATCTATTTGTGTTATGTATCTAAGGAGTATTTAAGCAAATTCACGCTTATAGAGGGCTCTCTATTCATTTGGACCATCCTGTAGGGTGAAGTTTGTAGCTCAACATTGAATATTCCTCTTTATAGATCAGTCTATTAGAATTGACCCATTTAAAATATAAACAATTATGAGATATATCTAACCAAGAGTGGATATTGGATTATCAAACTATTGAGTAGTAATGACATAATTGATTTCTTCCCTGTCATAAATGATGATTAATGAGACCTTTTTTCAGTGTGGGACCAGATTATTTAGTCCCCTAGATTAGGTTATTCCATTATTACAACTGCATTTTCCAATGCATCATCATGAAGACTCTTTGATCAAATAACACAATGAAATGTGGACTCTAAATGGAAATTATCTATCAATCCCTTAATATATCTAGTTATATAATAATTTTCTTTAATTTTTATGGAATATTCACCAGTGATCTTATTTATCACCAATTATAAATCCACATTTATATTCTATTAGGATATCTTCTATTGTAGGTATAGTTATAATCCAATGATGAATGAGTGATTTTTTATTAATTATTTTCTCAACCAATGGATATTGAGAAAAGAGTATAAATAAACATATTTATCTAATGATATAAAAAAATATGTATGTTAACCATATTTAGCTACGAGTATTCCAAACATTTTTCCATAGGACATTGGGAGGAGCCATCAAAAAAAATACCCCCAATCAAAGGAGCTTCATGGTTATATAAAACCACCTCATCTAGATTTTTTTCCACTGGTGTACTTTATAGGGTGGGATGTGTTGTACGGAAATCAGTGAGGGCTTACCCTTTCACCAAATTTCATGGACATATAATAAATCTTATATGGTTTTAGAATGACTGCCCTTTGGGCAAAGCATCCAATCAACATTAGATGGTTAAGGAAACTCATGAGAGGATCAATAAAAGATAATATGTCAACTTTATGGTGCTATAAGTAATGACTCATCATTTTTACATCAAAAATGAGTGCGAGGTAGTTATTCATGTCATCAAAGAATCCATTCTCACTACCTATCATCATTTTTATGAGGTATTAAATACCACTCTCACTTCCTATACTATTCTTTTGTGTGTGGAGGGACCACTATTAACATTACCCTGGGGATATATATAAGATTAATGGCCTTCCATTCACCAGTGGAATCAAGACTTGTGGGTGTAGATGGTTCTACACGAGACATTCATAGGATTATTGGTAGTTATTGGCCCATTGATAAGATATTCCCTTCTTCATTATCATTGTGATGGTGAGAAATTTTCTGGCTAGTCAGGATATGAAACATAAAATTTTGGATAGGTTCTCATAAATTCCCATAAGTTATTTGAGATTTCTAGGGGACAAAATTGATAGAATATGAACATTCTTCTTTAGTTTGACCTCAAAGACAAGGTAGCATACAAAAAATCTGAGGAACATCCCTAATGTTACCCCAAAAGTTCATTATTGTGGGTTCAACTTTAGGAAATATTGACTCAACTTCTCAAATATTGTTTGAAGATTCGTGATGTGATCACTCTTCTACTGGTATTTTACCACCTGGTCATTGACATAACATTCAACTATTCATCCAAGTAAGGACTTCAATTATTGATACGTGGAACCATGATATGTAGTGCCAGAAGTTTTTAATCCAAAGTGTAATTCCTAATAGAAAAAGATTACGTGTGTTACATGGAAGTTAGTGTCATCCTTATCTTCCTGGGACATATTTATCTTATTATTCCTTGAATACCTATTCATGATGAAAATTTCTTCAAAGCCATAAGTTTTAATGATCATCAGTTTTAAGATTGGTAACAAGAATTTTTCCTTTAGGAAAAGTCTATTAAGGTCACTAAAATCAATGTAGATCATACTATGCCCATTATTATTAATAAAAGTTTAGATGTTGTGTATCCATATTTGGTATTTACCTTCCTAGGAAAAATTTTATTTGATTATTATGTCCACTTCAACATCTAAATTGAAGGAATGCGAGGGGTGAAATTACATGGATTCGTATTGGAATGATCAATAATCATCGGTAAATATGATATGGAACATAGGCACCTTTGGATTTGATCTGGGAATTTACATATAGTTCCACGTGATGATATATCGATTTTTCCTTTGAAATTTATTTTAAATCACTTTCTCCTAGAGGATTATGGAGGAAATAATTGGGGTATGCCTTGAGTCTTATTATATTCACACATTTACCTAGCTAATATTTTCAATGGTGGTAGAGAAACATCCTTGAGTGTGAGAATGGAATTCGTAATGTCGTACTCTTATTCATTCACACCTCTGTTAGTATAGAAAATTTTAAAATATGTTGTAAATATGAGAGAATCTACATCACTATCTGGGTGAGGGAGGCCATGTGACGAGACATTTACATCCCCTAATTCATCAGTTATTACAGATAGATTCTTGAGATAACTATCATTTTCACATTATCTACAAACTAGAGGATCATGGAAATCTCGGATTAGTTCTATTTCCTAAACTAGATTTATGGGGATCACATAGTTACTATTGAACATACATTAGTATTTTCAGGGGTGGTCCCCAAATCCAATAGGAGCTAAAAGCTTTATATCATTGTCGACATTTTTCTTCTTTCCTTCTTTCTTGTTGATGTTTGCATAAGTATAGTTGGATTATCAAGTCTCAAAGGGGCTCTGTAAAAATTTAGTGTAATGGCCTTTACATCGATGGGGTACTTGTAACCCTGATGGAATATTCAGGGTACCGCTATGTGGCTTTAGAGCCAAGGCCTTTCGAGAAAAATATTGAATGTGATGTCTTGATGGTTAACCATAAATATAGAGTCCGATCTGAGATCCCCAAAATGATATTTGATCTTGATCTTCTTGAGAAAATTATTACCATGCTTATCATACCCATGAATGGTTGGTTTTTAGGAAGTCAAATCACCTTCTCTATATCCAAATCATCCAAGGGTTTCAATCATGATGGTGTTTTCTTCCACAATCATTCGGAATTAGAGAACCTCAAATTTGGACATTATCAAGTCTACCAGAAATATATATGGGTCATATAACCCTTTGGATGACAACTTTTAGATCATGTTCTATGCATGAGATTATTACATTTCTTTTTTATGGAAAAGTATCCACTTGATAGACCATAGTTATACTAGATTCTATCTAGAAATATTTTGTGCTCTATTGGTCTTCAACAACATCCTTCCTAATTTATTTTTATGATGGAGCAATCCTATAATCAAGAAGATGGATATGAAAATACCATCTTCCCCAGAATGTTTTTTTGTGCCAGAAGTTGGAACCTTCTAGTATGGGGTTAATCTTTATTATGTATTACAAGAGTTGATACCTTTTAGAAAGAAAATAATGGTAGTTCTTCAGAGGTTGGGGGATTATCTAATACCCACTACATCAGTCAGGATTACCTTCCCCATTGTTTTGGATGATCTAGTGACCCCACTCCCTCTATGTGTTCATTCTAGATGACTATGTACAGACATTTATTGGAGGGTTATAGAACACCTATATGTCCCAATTGGGCATATTGGAGTAATGTTTCATTGATATCAGCTATATATATGTCCCCTATTGGGAAATGAATAAAATATTGGGTCTGAACATGCCGATTATCTCCCATGTATCCTCAATTCCTATTTGCGATGGCCTTCCCCTTTTATGGGTTAAACTAGTGACCTCACTCCTACCATGTGTTCAGGTAAGACGACTTGGTGTTGATAATAGTTGTATAGTCCAATAACACGAATATGTATTTTTTCATCATAATAGATTGATTTACCAGGGGTCTCAGCAACATATATGACCCCTTCAGGGGGCATGATTGAAATTTTGGGCCTCACCATGACCCTACTGTCACCTGTATCCTTGATTCCTATACATGTAGCCTCATATTTCCCAGTTTGGTGTGAGGAACTCATAAATGGAGTCATATTCATCATTAGATAAGGGGTATTCATAGTATATCTATGTGATTAAATCGAATTTATGATCTTCATCTGATGAGGGTTTCATTTTTTTTGGCGGTTTCCATGTTTTAGATTTTTCATGGAATAAATATTTAACATCGAGTTCATACATTGAAGAAAAATAAGACTCCTCATTTTATATATATTTATGTTTTTGATGTTTTCATCTTCCTTGGGGAGACATATCAGATGTTTCCATCCCTGGTGTCAGAGATTTTGTTGGTCTAAAAATCTATGACCATAGGGTGGAATGATCTTAGTCATCAATATATCGAGTCATCTAGTTTTTTATCTTCTTCCCATATCAGGCCAGAACTATCATCCAATCACCTCTACTTCTGACCAGACAATGGTTCTATAGTACACCTGTATAGAGAATTATCCTATATCACCTACTAAGAATTGTACATGATTTGGAAGATTTCTTTGAAGATGGAGAAATCTTAGATTCTATAACCCCACCTCCTATGTACATGGTAGTATTTTGGATGATCAGTGTTGTTACCCTCATTGGGCTTCCATGACTATAAAATATTGATATGGTAATTGTCCAAAAATGAATGGAACTAACCAGTAAATTTTACAATTAGTTTGGATTATGATTTATTCAATTTTTCCTCAAATCCCATTTGAAAAAAATTTCTCCTACTGTGGAGATTTTGTGGAAGTTACAACTCAATATGGGGAACTATGCAGTTTGGGACTTATGTAGGTAATTGAATGGGAAATGATACTATATTGATAGTGAAAGAAGTGGCTTATATCTTGATAAACCTTTTTCTCTATTTTAAAGACATGATTCTATATTTTGATTAGGTTCAATAAATTGTGTATTCCAGACTATGTTTAATTTTTTGAAACCCGTGGAACGCACCTAGATATATCAGTTCGATTAGAGGCGTCTACAGCTCATCCCTGAGATTTTCATCACATAGTTCCAAATTTTGATCTAGTGAGAGAGGGATGTTGTGTGAGTAGTTTATACTTTTCTCTATGGATATGATGTCATAATTACTCTCATTTTAGATTTTCTTACAATTTGTGAGGTAGAAAATTGTCATTTTCATCATTAAAGAGATGAACTGATAAAGGAATTACTAATGAAGGTCCTTCCATACTATAACTGATTCTAATGGAAGTCTATTTTACTACATAGAGGTTGGACATGTAATATATTTTATAAATACCTCATATTGGTTTCCTCTTATTGATCTCGAGGTCCCAACATCACACTACATCATTAAATGAATTTCAAGAAATATTGTTCGAGGTCGCCTGTGCTCTAAAAGTTTGAGTGTGTATGATTATCACAATCAGGTTCATGAAATCATTAATATATGAAATCTAGAAATTACTTTATCTCAAGGATGTAAATGTGTACATCTCCCTTCCATGTCCTCCATTCTAGGACCCAGGGACTTGATGATATTGACTAGTTTATAAGTTACTCTATTTTTAGCCAACTCCCACCTATAGGGAGAAGGCATGGCCTGATGAGGTGGCTCTATTTATTTCTCCCACTAATTACCAATAATTATGTAAAAAAATCAGTTCAATATAGAGTAATATATTTCCAAGACAATAGAGAAAATTCATTATCATTTTCAACGTCCTCAATTATAATGACCAACTACTTGGATGCGGAGCTAGTCTGCTACTCAAATTCCACTTTTGTTGGTTGATCAGATCTTACGGGAATCAGAATATTCACAATGAATATAAGATGATACCAAATTTTAATATTGACCATGAGTAGCTACTCATTATATTTCTTGAGATTTTCTATCTTAATATCGTGTTAATAAAATATCAGCTCCATTGAAGGAAATTCGACTCTTTTTTCCGGTGATTGGGATGTAGCAACAACATTACCAATATCTGTGGCAAGTTTCCTCTACATTGGTGGAAACTCAAAATTTGGAGGTTTTAGGTTGTGAATAATTCTCTGGTTCTGGGTGTGTGCAACCTAAGTTGGTGAATCTGGATCACCCTCCACTCATGGTATTCTTTCCTTGTTTTTTCATCCATTTCTATGTCCTAATTCATTTTCTATATTATGTTGATGATGTAAAAATTTATTGACATGTATTGAGTAATGGTAGTTGTTTCATTAGATTATAGAGAACATGATGATTATATAGTACCTATATTAGGGTCATTTCTCAAACCCCTTGCCACATTGTATGGGTTGGGCTCGAAAACCGGCGGGGTTTGATTTCTTTCATTGTATGCTCCCCATATCTCATCCTATGTGGAGTGACCTTGAGATCGTTTCCAATCCTGATTGCTGAATGGATCCTGAAAAGAAGATTCTTGTCTTGTGGTGGGAGGAACAGATGGGAAGTCAACCATCGATTTTTACCTCCCAACCTAGAGAATACTGATTCCCTCTTTGAATATGATGATGATAAAAATTCCCTTATCCTTGTGGGATGGGTGACATTCATGGAAAGATATAGAATTGATTAATACTTTTTTGGAAGACTTTATAATTCAAGTTGAGGGTTTGAGGAATCCTAGGAGGGACATTAATATATATATTCCAACATCACAGTTGTCCAAGATTGACCTCGAACTACCATTGATTTTCCCAAGACCCTCCCAAGGGATGATGATCAAGGTGATTATTATTGAGATATAAATTCCCTCATGCTATTGTGTTTTAGTTTGTTTATAGATGCTATTGATATTTCATAAATCCTCTGAGGAATTGATTATTTGAGTGGTGAAGGTTGTTTTAGATATTACCCATTGTCTAGTGAGCTATGTACACCCCTAAATATCTGTTATATAAGTTTTTATTTCTGCTTTTTTGATGTGTAACAGCTGTCATTTCATGGGTTCTTGGTGAATTTTTATCCCATGATGGGATTCATTATTTATAGTAATTTTACTCATTGATCACAACTCCATCTTCCATGTATTAGTTTCACTTCCACTAATTTGAGGGGGTTGGTTTAGGAATTTTTGAGTTATCCACTTTCTCAGTTCATGGTGACTCGGAACCATTAAAGTAAGGTCTTTTTATAGTTACCTACTAGCCTAAGAATTACCCGGCCCTCTAATTATATCGAAGAATACAAAATTAATGGATATTATATCTGAGGGGCTCTGTTGTTCCAGATTCCTGGTAATGTTTAACAATCCATACATTCACCTTCCTATAATAAAAATATGTGATGTGGCTGTATTTATTAAAAACTAAATATTTTTTATGCAATGGACTCAATCATGTCATAAATTAGTGATGTACTTTTCCAATTTTGGATCACAATCCGTGGAGATAGAATCTAGGTCTAATTAATAGAAGAGTAACATGATGGTATAATGGTGACCCTCATATCCATGATATGGGAGGTTTTAATCCTTCAATTTGGGAAGAGTTTCACATATTTTTTGGTTGATATTACACATAAAATCATTCTCAATATTTTCAGGTATCTCATATACAAAAGTATAATGATGCCAAAACATGGTGGTGAGTTTCATTCCATAAAACTATCTCCATATATCAAAATCCTCATCCTCTTCATTATACATACATTCCTTTATCAAGTCAGATCTTAAAAGATGATTCTTTGGGTCACCTGCTGACTGGAGTTGAGTGGTTCTTATAAGTTGATTGGGAACAATATATGGTTTCCTCTAAGGTTTTGATCAGCTCCCTGTATGATGGTGTATGATGTTTGAATCCCATTATATAAAAAGGTTTCTAAAGAGGTAATCATTACTTTATTTGAGAGAGATATCACAATGTGGGGTGTTATCAAGAATGATTTCATGAGTATAGTCCATGATATCTATATAAACACTACCACAAGGAAGACTATAGTGGTAATGATTTCCTTTTACTTCAGTTCAAGAGTTAACATACCCTTGGGATTTTGATAAAGTTTCTCAAACAACCTGAAGGACACTAGAATTTATCATATTGTGGATATTATACTCCTTCTATGTCTTTTCCATAATAAGTTTACCAGTTATTTTTTATTTTGTTTGGATATGATCCTGTTGTATGGTGGATTCTAAAACATGTTGATACTTTCTTGGTATCTATGGAATATATTCCTCTACTAATTAGCTACAAGAGTATTCCATTGAGATTCTTCATTATTATCAGGAATTTTCTCATTTCATGTGGCATTTCCTTATCTCACATAGTTATTCTCAATCAAAATGAGAGTATGATCCTAATCCAAAACCTTTGAATATACCAGTGGTCTTTCATGATTGGGATATGAGCCTTTCATGAGGCATGTCCCACACATTCTTAGTGAGACACAATTGGGAGAGGAATATGATCAGATTATAAATATGAATTACCTATATTAATATACTGACGATCCTCCAAAATGGGAGAAGGGGTATGAGCCTCCTCTTTATATCTTTTGATTAATGCTTATGCTGTATTTGTTTTTAAGAAGTAGGAATATGATCATATATTTCGTGATTTGCTGGAATACTCCTGATAGATACACTGACATTAATATGAGCATGTCCTAAGGTATGTTCCACTATCACTTGGTGGGCCCTATTAAATAAGGGAATATGATCTTGATCCAAGGGCTTTAGAGTACATGTATGGTCATATTTGTGAGGAATATGATATTATCACATGGAATGTGCTACTATCACTTACTAAGCCCCAGCTAGAATGAGGGTAAGAAACAAATCAGGGTTTCATGGAATATTTTATCAGGTTTTTGTAATAATTATATGATTCTATCTCGTGGGATGTTCCACTCACTCTTGTTGAGCTCCGATTGGAATGGGAATATGTTCTAGGTCAAACACGTCATCATTAACCATAATATGCCAATAATTCTCATGTACAAGAGTGTGAATATTAACTTTATCCAACACAACAACTTATCCATAATTATTATATTGATTAGCTTCCATTTCTATAGAGATTTTAAAATGTTCCAGCCCATTTACCTTTTTCAGTTTTAGAATATGTTATAATTTTTCCCCTATTGTAATATTGTAGTGATATTTTAGAAACGTGGGATCAAAAATATAAGCATACACATTTTCTATCTCAACTATATGCTACCTGATATCATTGATTGAAGTGGGGAAATTACACAAATTCTTTCATCATTTTTCCACTATAATATTTCGATAGACTTCATGGATGAGTTTAGAAATATTTGTCTCCCCCGTGCTGGCTACAGGAATATGCTAAAAGACTTGTTAAGATTGATTATGGAAATGAGCCTTCTCACATTCTATTTCAAGAATATATTGGCATGATTTTCCTATGAAATTGATAATATGATTCCACTTTTAGTTGTCCATTGACTTCTAGGCCTGATGTGTCTTATTTTTTTTAATTTCATGGGAATCAGAGGTGGATATCTATCAGGGGGTACCCTATGAAAGTGACCGATGGGTACCAGTAGGATGGTGCTAAATAAAAAAGTTGAAAGGATCTCTCCTCGGAACCACATTAGGTGGAATTTATATATAGTTGAATCCAATGTCCACCTTGATGACATACTGAAGGAAGTGACTATCACACTCCGAGTATTAGATTCTTAAGTGGTTAGCTATGGAAATAAAAACCATTGAAATTACTATAAAATTATATGGACAATAAAGTCTCATCACTTTCTATACTTTGAAACCCTCATGAGAAGACTCAATGTTTTGGATCATACCATGTCGATGATATTCACAATACATTTCATTTTTCACCGTATACTAAAGCTACTGGTGATGTGAGGTCATTATGAGACCTGTGGGGGTTTCAGTTCCAGCTAATTTTCTAGGATAGTCACCAGATGAAGAAATTATCTCAGATTATGGTGATTTTTATGCGAGAAGTATTTTCAATCAAGAAAAATTAAATAACCCGGATATTGATAATTGAAATATCATATCCATGATGTATTCTCAGTCACATATTTATATTAACACAATTTTCCATTTATTACCAATCCTTATATTATTCTTGTGTGGACATTCCGAAGCGTGGATGGACTCATTTCCTGATAACACCAACAATAAACGGTCCAATATAATATTAAGTTTTTAGTTATATTTTAGTCAAATAAAAAATAGAATGACATGAAACATGGAAAACATATCATTTTACAGTTTGAGGGGTCAACATGGGGTACCATCATTTTTTTCATAGAATATGAAAATCAAAATGGCCTAATTCATGATTTATTGATCATTATATTATTTTATATATTAAAATTTGGTTCGCCGTTATTTAGAGGGGATAAATTATTCCTCAGATGCACACTTATGATGGGAATGAAATGGTCTGATGAGAACTAGTAGTATATCCACTTTTATTTTTTAAAGGAGACGTCATGGAATGAGGTAATGTCTAGTTCACAAAATTTATTTTTTCCGAAAATATATGACTAAGATTCATTTGGTTTGGAATGTTGGTTTATTGTGTGGGGTTTGATGTTATGTAGAACCATTCACATATGTTTTAACATTAATCTATTTATAGAAACTCCCAATAATTCACACATCCTTAACTGAGTACCGACCGCTTTCCAATGGAAATTGTTCCTTTGGGTTATCTGAATCAAAAGTATATAGGAACTAACTTTGGATGAGAGATTTATATCTTTGTCTCATAACACACATTTTTGGAGAATTCAATTATACTCAAGGAATCTCTTTTATCTTCAAATTATGTTCAACAATCTATTCATAATCTTTATACATGATTGGTTACCCAAAAAATGATTCCATGTTAATCCTTTTTGTAAGAAAATGAATGGAATTCTATTAGTTAATTAATATATATGTATCTTGGGTTCTTCATCCATTTTCCTTAATGAATAGCTACTTATATGTTGAATCCATAAAACTATGAACTTATGAATTTATATCCACTTACAGAGGCAATGAATATGTTGAGTAAGGGATTGAACTTTTATTAGGAATCCTACAAATCTTAGTTTATATCAAGAATAAAAACCTATGTATTTCATTACACCTATTCAATTTAAAATAACATGAAAAGGAAATATATATATATATATATGGGTACTTAGATACAATATAATTGTGTTGGAACCTCAATGAGGCATCCTATTAATCATGATTATAGAAATAATCAAAGAAAATATAGTACAACTGAGGTCAGAGCTTAGATGCTAAGGTTTCCCATTCTAGTAATGATTCATAATGCAAGTGATGTGATCATAATAACTCCCTAATCATATGTGAACCATGATAGGGTACGGAAAATAAGGTATAATATGTAATTTTCCTCACTATGCATGTATGTGGGGCTTATGTGTTATAAAATCCCTTTTTATATTTAATTTTGAGCTTGAGATTTGGTAGGGTAACCTAAGTATCCAAATTATGGATGAAATTAGATTTATCGTCGTTTAATTTACTTCTATATCAACTTGTGGAATTTGAAGAATGTTTAAACTATGAGAGATATAGGGTCTTGATGGTTAAATTTTCATAGAAATAGGTGGACTTACCCTAAGATAAGTATATATATGAACCCAATACATAACATGGTGTCTTATGTATCTGGGTTATAGAAGGGATCATATTTCATAGAGTTCTTATAATCGGGGTTTACACAGAGGTGTTTCCCTAGAGTTATAAGAAATGTAATATTATTTCATTGATTGGGGATTACACATTGAGGTTTCACTAGTACTAGGGTACATATCATTATATTTCATGAAGGGTATTACACCTTGAGGATTCAATTATATGGAGGTCAGACATGGTTATCACCTACTGGGACACCTTCTTGACCAATCCATGTTTCCTTCTTTTCTATCTTGATTGTATTCAAGATATCTATTAGATTTATAGACCTGTTTGGTTATATTGTGTACAGGTCCAAAGATAAACTCATGCACCAATTGTCATGTCTATGGAACATTTCATAATTATAATGACATGTTGGAAGACCATTGCATGATCATGGATGCTTAATAACAGGAAATCACAACACATGCATGACTGACCTTGAAGGCCATCGCATGATCTTAGTAGATGTGCATGGATGGTATCACATGATCCAGCTGAGTTTCCCTAGTGTAATCAAAAAAGTAGGATGGCACTGTTGAGGGTATGGTGAGTGCTTGTGTGGCATTTTTAAAGGGTGATTCATATCCAGGTTGTCTTGTCATGAGGACATAGCATGATTAGACTAACGTTTTTGGAGGATTTCACCTTATTAGACTGGCTTTACTGATGGAAGTCACAAAATCTAATTGATACACTCCAGTTCTATCACGAGACTCATCTGACATTCACTACCACCACCATCTAATTTTGAAGGAAAATATAGAGGACATCATATGACCGATATGGGGAGCCCGAAGAGTTTCTCAAGACATGGATTAAATTCTCGAGGGGTTCCATTTGACTTGATCATAAATGTCTATGGGACCTCACATGATCCCAATAGTGAACCAAAGGAGCATCGTTTGATCTGTCCAATATTCCATGGTGTTGTATCATTACCTGGATGGTTCATGAAAAGCATACATGTATCAGTGTATTTGTTATTCGTATTAGTCTTAATCGTTTTTAGTCATTATATCAATATTTTATCGATTATGCCTTAGATTTTTTATATTTTATATTGTTTATATCATGGTTGATTTAGAAGGTGTGTGAGATTTAATTTTCACAACCCACAATGATTACATTGCAAGGTCTGTTAGTAATCATGCGTAGTGTCTTTGTATCCTACATGATTGTTCATGTTTTTTCCAAAATTTTACCTCATGGAAAAAATTTCTAATCACTGTACTAGCCACTCTGATAAATCCCCTTGTATTAATTGGTGCACTAATGTGATGTTCCAAAGATTCATTTTTTATCATGGGGATAGAGATTTATATGCCACAACAATTAGATTATTCACTTCTTTTAATGGTGCATATCATTAAAATATGTGATGGATTTGGTGGAGGGATTTGATGTCATAAATTTTCATGAGGTATTTTTGAAGGACATTCTGGGGGCATCACATTATTTTTAGCAATTAATATATAATCCCTTCTATGCCAAATTTTTTGGATTATGGAAAATAAATGGGGACTCGCCAAATTATACAAGCATGAAAAATATATTTTTTTAGGTCAGTATGACAGGTCAAATGGACTTCTCGAGATTTGGATTCATGCGGAAATGATTTCCCATGATATGAAGAGACTTTTATTGTAAATTTAATGAGATAAGGATGGATATCTTGTTTGTATCCATGAGGAAAGGTTATCATGATGGAGGGTTTTGTGAGGCTTATTATAGAGCATGAGTGTGTTGCATGAAATGACTAAAAAAGGCTCCCATATTTTTTCATTTTTTATCCATATTTATTTTACAATGGCCTAGGGTATCACGAGGTCTCATGAATGTTGTCAAATAGATTTAACATTTCCATTGGAGATTTTTCATGTGACAAATAACGGGTCTATTGGGGATGCATGCTCATTTTATGGGAAACCCATTCTATTTTTCATTTGTGCAAAAGGGGGAGTGCAGGAAATCTCAGAAATGTTTCCGGACCGTAATGTGGTAATGTTTTCATTCATTGAAGATTTCATGAGATAAGGCAGAAATGTAATTGGGGAGATTTTTATGTCTTTAAAACTGCCAGGCCATGTCTTGTGAAGTTCAAGATTGTATGAGACTCCCAACATTCTGATATTTTTCACCTTATTTTAAAAATATTTTGAAATTTTATTTGTCAAGTGTGTGTTAGTATATAAAGTGACTCTAGGGTTCCCATTGGGTAGCCACCACATGATCAATCATTATCTTGGACACATTAACGAGAGAATAAGGATTCATAAATGAGTCTCAATGAGATATCTTGAGATTCATACACTATATATGGATGTTTCATTTGAACTTTATGATGGTTTCTTGATCGTGTGCCTTCTAGAGGATCACATGATCTATGTGGTTTTGGATACCTTTTTATTCTTTTTCTTGTTTAGGAAATAATACCTATATTTAGGTATTTATTCCATTGTTAGTTTTTTTATGATCATTTTGATAGCATCAAAAATCATGTAAATATTTTTTAAATTGATTTAATGTGATTCAAGAAAAAAAATTAAAAGTATTTTCTATTCATATCGAGTCTAGTGTCTGTAACATTGTGTAAGACTTCTTGTGCAACTTCATGTACCTTCTATACGTCATGTGTATTTTTTTATGATAAAAATAATAAAAATAATCCTTATCAAATCTTTAGTGAAGATAATGCTTTGTTTTTCCATTATACACAAAAGTTTTTTTCCATCAATAGTCCATTTTTCATCTGATTTCCTAGTATGTGTATAACTACAAAGAAATACTTTTTTAAATCAGTTATCCAAGATTCTATGAAAAGAAGACATTAAATATTTTATGTGTATAACTATAAAATAGAGTGTGCAATAGAAATAAAAATGTAATTGATATTTTTTATACAATCATAAAATACACAATTTCATATATTTCAATATATTCCATACTCAATGATTTTATGGTTCCATTAATCCCTTTATGTTAATAGAAGTAATTTAACACAGAAATTAATAATTACACTTTCTTTTTCATTATAGAATCAAGTTACCAAATTCCCCAACATTTTTTCCTATATGATTAAAGAATTTAAAATAAAATAAGGGGTTTGATTATATAAATAAATCCCAATGAAAGACAAACATTAATATCATGATTTGATAATTAATTAAACTGATAAGGGAGATAAAGATTGAACGAATGAGAATTATTACAAAGAGCCTCATGTGTTTGGGTTTTCATTATATTGATGTGTTTTATATTTTCTTCTCTTATATAGTTAATATAATAAATATATAATATATATAAAAATGATTTAGATAAAAAAATATTGATTTTATCATTGATAAAATGAATCATCCTAGTTATTTTAATATTATTTCCAAAAATAAATTATCGAAATAATTAGAGTAAATAACTCCCTAAAATTTTTGTTTATAATTAGAAATATAAATATCTATTATTCCCCTTTTTCTAGATATTGTGGTATATATATACCTTTTCAAAATCCTCATAAAATTATACATTCAGAAATGAACTACATTAGAGTTGAGTAGTATTTGTCTACTTAAAAATAGCATCTTCATAATCATTATAGAGAATTTTTCTTCCATATGATCATCTTGGAAATAATATCTATTTAAATTGGAACTAAAATATTTTTTTTATTATTCAAAACAAATATCTCTTTTTAAATCATCAATGATTAAACCTTCTAATTAATTTTGTAGAAAACATATATCTTTTTTTGATTTTCATTGATATCAAATCATGTTCCACTTCGTCAAAATATACTTCCTAAAAAAGAAATTATTGTGCACAAAAAACATGGTCATGCTCTTGGGTAAGAAAAATGATTTTTTTATAACATTATATAATAATAATAATTAAAATTGTATTGTGGTTTGTGATATTAAATCATCAAGACCATAGATCGAATAAGAATAAAACCACATTATAAAAGATGATTGATTCACATTGGAATAAACACATGATTCTAAGGTTTTGTAAGATTATTTCCTTCTTTTTTAGTGCTACACAAAAATAATTCATACCTTGTATTAGAATAGAAGAACACTTTTAATGTTACGTCATATTAATATATTTTTTTCAGTGATATTTAAAAACAACCCAAACCTATGATCAGTTATCAGAATCATTTGGTACATGTGTAAGAATAACATTTAAACAAAATTATCCATTTCTAAATAACATGAATGTCGTGTTTGATTATTATAATCAAATCCTCTTGTAGGAATAACTTAATAAATAAACTTAACCAGAAATATTAATCCATTACC
This sequence comes from Viscum album, assembly GCA_963277665.1. Classification (NCBI taxonomy): domain Eukaryota; kingdom Viridiplantae; phylum Streptophyta; class Magnoliopsida; order Santalales; family Viscaceae; genus Viscum; species Viscum album. The sequence goes on along the minus strand of OY728150.1, from coordinate 406,586,097 downwards.
ATATAAGAATAAATAAATTATCCAAAAAAATAAACAAAAATAAGCTTACATGGAACAATATTCCACTATAACAAAACATTAATAAAAACATAATTACTTAATTCATATTAAATATAAATAAATAATAATAAAATTAAATAATAAATAATTACAAAAAAAAGATTTGTTATATAATTATAAAAATTACTAAATCTATAATTTCATATGTAATTATCAAAACACATTAATAAAATTGTCTACGATCCACCCAAGAGAAACTATTTTGGTCGGGTATATGTGTTGTTCTATAAGGAGGTCATAGTACGGTGTTGCTAATGTTTTATAGGTTCTCTCTTTTTACATACCCTTAATACTATATTGGGGTGGTAATTTTTTATTTTTATAATAAATTGTATTAAATTTTAATCATTCCATTATTGATATAACATACCACATCCAATACGCAAGGATTATATTCATCTAAGAACTATATTTCAGGATTGGATATAGTTATGTATGAATGATACAAGATTTATTTTAGAGGGTAATATCTTCCTTATGTGAAATTATAAAATTTATTACATTAATCAACACCTAACTATAGGATATGTGAATGGGGAGGAACTATAGTTCCCTTTATACATCTATGAAATATTCAAACATGGTAAGGCCCTGTCAATCAATGCAGCGGAGTAAAAGTTTCACTATATATTGGATGAATTCTGAAAATCTTTTTATTAACCCAATATTTCTTTTAAATGTAGTATAATTTAAAATAATTACTAATATAAAACCCATTGTTCATGATTTTTAAAACATGGAATGTTCCAAAAGTCTATAAAAATAATTTTTTTACTATTAAAAAGATATATTTCAAAAGTTTATCTATCTTTAGGATATTTTAAGTTCAGAGTTTTAATATGATAGTAAATCAGTGGAATTTTGTTATAAATATTTATTAAATGTTTTTAAGTATTCTCAATCATAAAATATAATAAATTTTATTGTAAAATTAGTTTAAAATTGAAATGATATTTTAAAAAAATGTTAAACTAAATTTGAAATCAGTTTAATATATGACATGTTTATTATTTTCTATATGAGTTCATTACCAATGCCTTTTCAATAATAAGATTTGTGGATCCTGGATTGGGTAAAATTATCTTCAATTATTTATGGATGGATTTTATTTCTATCATTTTTATTAGGTATTTGAATCTTCGTCCACTAAATCACCATAAAATTCTTTAACCCAATAAGTACTAATAAAATTTAGTAATATTATTATATTGGGAAATTAATTTTTGGTCACTAGAAAAATAAAACAACTTTTATTCCACTTATTCATTGGATTAAGAGACATTTAAATCTCAATTTTAATATATAAAAATCATGACAGATAATTTGTTTCATTTTTTGGATTTAATTTAGATTAATCATTTATTATTATAAGGTATTTTTTAAATCATAAATTTTTGTCCATCTACCCACGTGTTATTATTATAGTGATAACAGTAAAACTGTTCACTATAATATTTATTAATATTACTCTATTTATGATAAATAGAGATTTCATAAAGCTTCCAAAGTGTAATTAGTCATTATTATTTTCGTTTTTTATGAAAATAGGTAAAATTTTATTTGATTTTTTGTAATTGGATTCTCTAAAAAGGATAACATTAATTCATATTTTTATATCAAACAATAGCCTATATATAGTGAAATAACCAAAAAAATAAAATTTATGGATCAAAAATTTTATTAAGTGTTTAATTCAAATGTGTAATGATATTAAATTTATATATTTTTGACATCATCATTACCTTAATAATTGGTATAGGTGTAGGAAATAAAATTTTCCACTCACTTCCCAATGAAGATTAAAAGATAAAATTTTGAAAGTATTACCCAATACATGAGAATGAAGTTTTTAGGAGGAATTTATATTGTTAGATAGGTTAAGAATAATTTAAAATTTTCAATCATATTCATTGAAAATATAAACCTTTCTCATTCAAATAAATATTATATTATTATAAAACCTACAGTAAATAAATACCTCTATTTTATTAAAGATAAATCCTTAGTTAATATACCGTTATAAAATTTATATTACCTTTATAGTATTTAGGGAGTCCATACCTCAGGAGACTAAAATAAAAAATCACTATGTGGGGTGTTGAAATGATAAATGAATTTTCACTTTTATTTTTCGTTGAACCATCATTAAACCTTCAATAATATATTAAATTCCCTAATACTTGTTATTAGTTTTTGAATATAAATAAATGAAAAATGTAAGAGTCATTCATTTATAGGTTTTATCGATAATACATCAATAACTACGTTATTGAAATTATTTTAAACCCCTATATATATATGATTCACTAGTAAAACAAATTGAATAAAAATAAGTATAGTATAATATTTCCATAATTAAAAATAAATAATTTTGATATATCAATTAATCATTTGAATATATACAGACAACATAAATTCAATTAATAATGATAATATTCTATAAAAACATCTCCACCACACTAATAATTGTACTAACTTATTTGAACATAACCTTAAATTAAACATCTTGTTGCATTTAAATAGTATGAAAATTCTTATAATATTTCATTGAGACCAATACATATTCCTCTCTTCTAATTTTTATTTTCAACCTTACCTTTATAGATATAATTCTTTAATAATAAATATTGTGTTTTTCCAAATCATGAAACATCTCTACCAATAAATCGTTCTTTATTTAGTTTCAGACACTCCTCTCCCAATTATTGATAAATTTTAACATTAAATCAATTAAATAATAGGTTTCCCATTAAAAAAATCAATCTTACAAACCTAAAATGTTTTACCAACCAAAAATGTATCCAAAATAAAATTAAAAAGTTAAATGCACTTTCAAAACCAATATGTAAAAACCATAACAAATTTCTTTTGTGATGTCAACTAGATCAACTAGAATAACAAGTAACGAATCTAAATATTTCATGTTTTCCATCAACTGAAAACAAGTGTGAACACCACTAGCCTGAGAAGACAAATTTAGGCGTGTTTACTAAAACACAGAAAATATGATTATTTTAAAAAAATATATAAAAACCCATAATGTGTAGGCCTAATTACAAATCATATTTTTCACTATAGCTCCCAATACATTATTTTTTCATCCATGTTCGCATTTAATTACCTTGATACTATTTTACGACTTCTCCAAAATTATTATCATTACTATATTATTATTTTGGTAAATTATGAAACTAGAAACAAGAAACAAACTACCAATCCTGTATCTAAGTAAAAAAAAATTTAATGGATAATTTTTTTATTTACAAATATTTCTTATTAATATATGATGAAATTTGGTATCAATAATATTCACTATTATAAAGAATATTGTTACATCTATTAGATATATTGAGAAAAAATTCCAATATTTCAATCGTTATAGTTATAGAAAAAATAGTAATATTATCAGTTTAATATGGTTGATTTATATTAAAAAATCATTTACGTCAGTTAAATACATTAATGATCACCTAGTATAAAAATGTTCACATAATTCATGGAATGTTCCAATTATCATGAGTAAAAATTAATGATACATTGATTATGGTAGTTAATTATTGGTATCTCATTAACCGAAAAATGCTAAATAGAATAGTGATGATTTATTCCAAATTAAAAGGATGAGATATTTTTCAGGGAATTTCTATGTCACAAATAATATCAAAGATCCATACTAATTAGTGTATCAGGGAAACATTAATTGAACAAGGATATTATATGAAAGAATTTGAGAAAATAAATTGATGTTATTTTTGATGATTATGAAAAATTAGTAGTAAAGAAGTTGTGAGGTGACCATGAAGATTAGTCAAAAAGACTGTTACCAATATATAATGGATAAATATTTACTACACATGAATTAGACATCCGCATTTATGGAATTTTATTCTATTATATGTATATATAATCAAGGTAAACTTCATAATATAACAAAATAAAATAATAGTTAAGATTTAATGGATATTTTTTAAATAGAAAGTTCTTGGAAAAAATATATAAGATAATTGATCACATTGAGAAGAATAATAAATATTTATATATATACAATGAGTTGAGATCAAATCCAAAAAATGTATTCTATTATGATTTACTAAAGTATATTTGATCATTTTAAATAAAAATTCAATTTCTTAATTAAAGGAGACTCCAGACGAAACATCTATTTTATCACCCATTTCCTCCCATCAATATTTCTGATCCAATATCTCAAAATATTTTCAAATTTTATATAATATAGTATATAATATGTTCCATAATTTTTTTTTCCATCTTTATATTATTTACAACTATATTGTATTGTCAGGATGTGTTTATCAAATCATATTTTTTTTCATTCCATGTCCTTCCCAATATTTTTGGTTATAAGATTCTGACGATTATACATTTCATGATTTTATTTTAACTATTTGAAACCCATTCTATGTTGGAAAAATAATTACTAGGTATAAACTACTCTATCCATTATAGTTTCCTTGAATGGAGATTTCAACCATGTGGAAGGGATTAGGGACTACCATATACCAGAATTTATTATTAATTTATGTTTTCATATTTGTATTCTATGATTATTTTATAAAAGTATATGATTGAAATTGATACAACTGTTTTCTTCACTATATTTTAAAATAATTAGGTATTAATATAATGATTATTTTATGGAATTTTTTTAAAATATGAATCTTATTATGATTAATTATATTGTTTTTTGAGTTTTGTTTTGGTGAAATTTAAATGATTCAAAAAATATTTTATTTTCAAATATATTTTAGCACAATATTGATAAGTAATTTAAAAAATAGTAATAAACTGCAATGCCCCCTCACTTATTATTTTTATAACTATATTTTTTTTATATAAGGGTATTTTTTAAAGAGGTTTATAGTTTAAAATTATAATTCAAAATTATTATTACTCAATTAAAACCCTTATTGATCATAATTTAGAAAATATGGATACAAAGTCATTCCATTTAATTAGATTGACTTTTTTGGCTACTTATTCTAGGCCTTGATGAAGTATATGAAATTATATATTCTTTCACTAGTATGAATGGAATATTATAATGGAAATGTCTATGATACAAATATGCAACCAAAATTTATTGGAACCATATTTTCCAAATAGAAATTAAAAATAAAAATATATTTTAAAATAATATAGTTTCATATAATTGGTTGTATTTATTATAGGTATTTGAATCCTTAAATTCATATAAAGTATTGTGGTGATTCAACTCATTATTTTTTTCAATATAATTTCAAATACATGAATGAAATTTAATATTATTTTAGTGAAGATTGATATAATCTCATAACATATTATAAACATAATTATTAAATGTGGGATGCTATGGTTGGTGAACAAGAGTAAAAATGGAGTTTCATGGAAATGTTATCAAATATATATACCTATTAGTATGAAACATTTAAGATAATGCATATCGATTAAATAATTGAAATGTACTAAGTGTAAAATGTGACCATCAACATAATTATATTCCATGAATAAATTATAAATTAGAGAAAAATTAGAATAAGGCTACAGAAAATATTTCCATAAAAATAGAGAATTAAATCCATTATTATATGGGTTCTATGTAATATTGAAAAAATTATAATAACATATTTTTTAGAAAAATGTATGAATTATTAAGAAGAATTAAATTCAATGAATGAGGATCTTGATAAATTTAAATTAAAAAAATTAGTTTTAATCCCCCTTTAAAATGATTGAAAAGTTTCATTGTGCTTTATAATTGTAATTATGAGGACAGTGAAAGTGTTGATAAAGTGGATCAATTAGTGAGAGGGTTCTATAAATTTTATAAAATTAAAATACCCTTATATTAATATGAAAATTTCAAATGAAAATATAGTAAAAAATGAGATGAAAATAAGTATAACACTCCCAATGAAGTGTTATATTATGATTGATAGAAAAAACAGAACATAAAATATTACATACCAAATATAATGTTGAAACTTTTGTATGAAAATGTAATGATTACCATGAAATAAAAAAATAACATAACCTTATATTACTTCAAAAGAAAATTATCCTGAATCTCTTAATGATTTATGTAAATAAGAAAAATAAAATAATTTCCTATAACATAGAGTATCAACCAATAAGGGTCAATGTATCCTAGATTCAAATAATATAGTAATAATGTGTGCATTAATTTTGGTTTTTGATTAATTAAAATGAAATCTTCCAAAAAATAAGATAAAATGAATGAATTTATGTACAATTATAATTCTATTTTAAAGACTCGGGTAAAATTGTTGAAGAAGAATGACATTCTAAATGATGAAATTTACAACGAAACAACATTGGAAAATGAGAATTGAATTCACAAATATAAAAATAAATAGATTGTAATGGACCTAAAAACATATATAGAATTTTAGAGTTACCTTAAAAATATCTAAGGATTATATTGATTTCCTAAATGCAATAATGTATTAATTAATTCGAATGGGAAGTGAATGAAATTTTTAAAAAAAAATTATTTTATCCATAGTTACAAATACACTTCATAAATTATAACTATTGGTGTCGAAACATTTTGAAATTATGTCATGTATCGATTTATTATTTGAATACAAATTTTAAAATTTATATAATGATGATAAAATTATTTCTAAAGTGATCTAATTATATATAATGACATGTTATTTATATTTGGATGTATAAATCCGTAGTAGATAAATATACTTTACCCAGAAAAATTATGAATCCAATAACTCATTGATTTATACTTTTTTTGGTTACATTGTTGTAGTGAAATCGTATAATTAACTATGACATCAGTAAATAATATTTAAGACTCGTTATTGGTGACTACGCCAGCATCAGATTCATTAGTAAAGAAAAGCGTATACATTTCAAAAATGAATAAAATAAAAGGTTTAAAATAATTAAACTCAAAAAAGTTTTATTTTTGAATATATAATGACTTTTAAAGTATTATTTAATAATGTTTTAAAATAAAACTTGGTTATTATCCTCCAAAAATGTGATTACGGTTATTATATTGTTTATGATGATGATATGATGATTATATCTACATATAAACCTATTTATCATTTTTTGAAAGAGGAATAAAATTATACAATTATTTTATGTTATATTCTATCTTATTATGTTTAATATTTATGTTATCCTCATATACAATCTTATCTTTCGTGTAGTAGATGTGTAAAATTTAATGTGCACTCAATTAGAAGTCCAACTAGGGTAGGGTTGGTTAGGGTTCCTGAAAATGGTTAATTCCCGAAAAAAATTAGTATCCTAGTCTAAAAGGATAAGAAACTGACATTTTATTTAAAAGAAATGAAATGTGTTCATTAATTTGTGCCATAGTTTTTTTATGTGTTCCTTATTATATACAATAGGGATAACTTCTAGTTAGAAAAAAATAATTATATTTTATTATTTACGATTTATAAAGATAGACACAAATTTATTTTATTTCCCAAAAGAATAAATCATATAATTATTTAAATATGTTTTCTATGATAATAGGGATCCATAATAGTGTAACAACCTGCATCATCACATGTAGTGAAATTTTAATTGAATTTTAATTTTTAGACTTATATTTGTGGATTTTATTAAAATTGCGATGCAAATTTCAATTGAGAATATATTTGACACACCAAGCAGATGTTTCTAGAAATAGATTGAGGATTTATAAGAGCTTCATGTCTTAAAGTGAACATAATGAATGATTATAGGGGATCCCTATTTCTCATTTTAGTTAGAGGAAATTGGTCACAACCAAAACAACCTTTGGGCGTACTGTAACGGCCTATAGTGATGGAAAGTAAAGTGTATCATGGGACACCACACTGTAAGAGACATAAAGGAGGCTTTTCATCTTTTGGAAAATGGTGTCTACGCCACCACCTAGAGGGGTATCCCCAAGATGTTGATTGGATAAGGTTTTAGGACATGGCCTCAAGAAACCAAAATATTACACATAAGTGTTGCATCAAATTGAAGACAAGTAGAAGATTCAAGAACACAACCAGGATGTGGTTATACCATAACCATGAAGGGTCACACCATGACCAAGAATATGTCCAATTTTTAACAGTAGTTGAAATGAATTTTATAGTATACATCCTATAGTTTTCCATTTAATATAAACATTGATATATTCAATTTAGTCTATTTATCCCTATATCCAAGCTTCAATGATTTCTCACATGAAATAGGATTTCATTATTTTGATTTCCAGGGTGTTAAATTTTAAATTCTTCTTTTTCACTTTATTCTTATATTCCCTTTAATCCATATGATTTTGGGATGCTTTCAGATGGGTTTTTAATGATGACTCCACCAGGTCATGGTGTACTCAAGAAAAATGATGGGAATTTCACATGGTTTTGATAGATTTAATATTATGATAATTACCAAATGTGTAGGGCGCCATTTAATTAGATGTACAACTACATATTAGTCTTCTAGGGTTTTTATTAAATTTATTGGAATTAGTGATTTACTAAGTGATAGATGATCAATAATTTTTATAAGACGGTGTTTAGGGAATTTATTTTACTTTACAATTTTTTTTTTGTTATGGTTTTCCCACACAATAGAGCTTGGTGAGTTTTGTTTCATTTTGTAAGGTTTAAATTAAATTTAACAACTGATCATGATAAGTTATAATTAAATATTTGGGTGTGATTTCATGAAATTGTTCAATAGGAGTTAGTACATTCTTGGATGGGGAATGAATGATTTTAGGTGGTAAAATATATTTCATAAGTTAAAAACTCAGTGTGAAGAAGGTGTCCCTTGAACGTATTTGTATGGTTATAGAATATGTTTAAATAAATGTGATATTTTGTCCATCCATGAATGGGTGATTTATCATAAAAATTAAATAAATTTTTAATAATTTCTATTGATAAGATTAATGTTCCACATTCCACAATGGATCCTTCAGAACATTCATGATGCCTTTGCCACCATTGAATTATGAATTGATTATAAGTATATTCCATGAGGTATTCGTAACATAGAGGGGTAATAATTAAATTGATTAAAATGTAGTGGACTTGAGATAGGTTCCCCTATTACCATTTGAGTAGGGAAGTATGATGTAAATTGAATGTGGTGTCATTGTTGATCAGAGTACATTACTTGATAGCAGTAATTAGGATAGAGTGACCATGGTAAAGAAAGAGAGACATTTTTGAGATATTAAAATTGGATGATCATTTCACATGAGGTGTATTGTAAGGGATTCTATATAGTGGGGTCTGAGAGATGGTTTATTATTGGGTGTGACCCTCATTACATATTTTAATTTACATGATGTCTAGTATGATGTTATTGGTGTGTCAGGAATCGAATCAAATGATGTTTTTTTGGGTCCTCGAGTACGAGTGAGGCTATCACATCCAATCATTTAGTACTATAAATTATGAAGTTTGGGCAATGAATATTTTAATTATGTATCATAAAAAGTTATGATAAAAATATTACTAACATTATGATAATCAAATATTTTTAATAGTAATATACTTCAAGTTTCTATGGCCATTGATATGATATAACTGATTGTTAGATGGTTGAGATGGAAACAAGGTGACATTGTGTTTACAGACTCAATTTTTTTGGTTATTTGGTATGTATCATAATGATTATTTGAATAATACAATAGATATAGTTCAAATATTGGCATAAATATCGAGAAGTATATTCATGTGATTTGGGAGTGAGTCGAATAGGATGTGTTTCGGTGCTCACTGTAGAGTATAATGAGTAGTTTGGTTGTTTTTGGACCCAAAAATGAAATTAAACTTAGAGATGATTATAGAAATTTTGTTCCCATTAGGATTATATTGATATTCCATCAAGAATTATGATATAATTATTGTATAATGAGATAGCATGTCAATAGGTGAGGATAAAGTTTTTTAAAAAAGTGTCAGCTATAGGATGTCCATCCATATTTTTTTCATGACACAAGATGTGGTGGGATAAAAACTATATCATGAATATTAATGGACAACCTGAAACATTTTTTTGATAGGTGATTATACTAGTGGGTAAAACGATTAATTTTTATCATTATTTATGAGTAGCATAATAAGGTGGGTATCTCCTTGGTCATTACGATGAATTATTCAGTGCCACTTTGGTATATAGGAACAAAAATGTGCAGTTGATAATCCTCTTGTTGATAGTGATAATGAAGAGTGGATAGCTCATTTTCTACAAAATAATGTTTCTTGATGTTCGGGATTTTTCAACAGAATCATATTCAATGCTCCAAGAATTAAAGAAATAAGAAATAAATGATATTATGACTAGATTTGTTTGGTAATTTTTTATAAGGGACCACTAAAAAATATTAGGGGTGAGATGTTTTATGGTGGGGATATTTTAATAACACACATCATTAATCCTTGTTGAATGAAAACATATTTTTTATCCAATTAGTAGATGACCAATCGAGAACTAGAATATGGAATAGAATTATGATGGATGGGATATCTCAAAGGGGTTATTTAGAAATTTTACTAAGGACTGTGAATTATTTTGGTTTCTTGTTTGATGGTCAGAGTCGAGGTGGGGAGACACCACTTGAAGATTTTTTTCATAGCTGGCTGGTTGCACCACAACCATCCATTCGTTGTGTCATGGTGGAATGTGGTGATGTTTCATTTAATGTATTGTTGGTCCTTGTTTTGTTATATATAGGGTAATCTAAGAATTATTTATATAAAATGGGTATTTCATCATGAACTAGTAGATTTATACCATTATTTTGGTTTCTTAAGGTTTTTTCTAGTTTTTTGGGGAAGCTACACCATGACCCATAATGGCCACACAATGATTATGATAGGTAAGGGTGTTAATTCCACTACACATGGATGACGTCATCACAACCATAGAGGATCATTCCTTGATAATACCATACTCATATTATTTTAAACATGTCACTACCATCATCTTATGTTTAGTTTGATTTGGATTTTTATTAAAACACCATTGAGGGAGAGAAAATTTTGTAGGTTTATCCCCCTATTCTAAAATCCATGACATACCCCAGAGAAAATGTGATTGTTGTTTTCATATTTGTGGAATTATTAGTTTTAATTCCTATTTTTATTTATATTCTTATCTCCTCCTAATAACATGTAATTTGAAATTATTTTGGTTAGGTTATTAATTTTGATTTCATTGGTGAATCTTGTATATGGTCATAAATAATTGTCTTTTGCATGGCTTGGATATAGTATGAAAAATCTGGTTGATAACACATTATTTTTATATTTTTCATTGTAGGTACATTTCCCTGTGATGTTTTCAATACTAATAGGTTATGTAAGTGATATTTTATTAGAATTTTGATCAATATTGAGCTCAAGGGTATTTTATGGACCTTCCACGTGAAGTTGGTGAAAGTATTTGTGAGGAAAAAATGTTCAATGATTTTTTAAAAATTTATTCCAATATTAATTTGATTGAATAATTTTTTTTAATTAGTTGTAATTATTTATTTTGGTGAGATGGATTAAATAGTGGGATGAGAGTGGTTATCTAGTTCGATAAGGATTGGGCAAGGCTTGGACAGGCTTAGGTCGTTGTATAAAATTATTAACATAATAACATTACATAACATAGGTGGTCCATAAAAATTTCCATTTATTTATGAATTTCATTTATATTCTAATGATAATAAGTATTAAAATATAAGGATAGATGGCCATAAAATTTAAAATAATTATTATTAATTCTATAGATAGAATAAAATTATGAAGGTTCGGAATGGAAACTTCACTAGTGGCTTGATTCCTCAACTACTGATATCGAAGGGACATATTGTTCATACATTCAATGAGGAACATGTGTCTTGAAAGGGTGGGCCTAAACATATTCAATGTAGTGGAATCAAGATAGGTTACCTTAATTTCTTTTGATCAGGGACATTAATGGAATAGAATGATTGGAATAGAGATATTCCATATGGAACTCTAAGATACAATAAAACCATTGTGATAATTTATTTAATTATGGGAAATTATTCCACTCCCAATTATATATGAGTACATAGGCGGGAAAGACCTAGGTAAAATTATGGGTTGGTTGGGTTTGACAGAACCAACATCATAGATTTTGGAAGGGATATTGGATTTTGGCCATTCCTATACTAGGATTTCATATGCCTATTATTGATGAGGTTGTACAGTCTATGATTCATGAATATTTTTATTTAGGGGCATTGTTCCCTCGACGTTATGTTTTTTGGACATGGTATTGATAAGGAGATATAGGATCATTTGTTGGGTGTTCAAAATATGATGTTTACTTGGTAAAATATATTGGTAACTCATTCCAGGTTGCCTTAGTATAAGTCTAGTGCAACAAAATAAATATTTTCAATTTTTGGTGTCAATGAAGAACTCAAGGATTAATGGTGTGAGACAAGAATATTTATATTGAATGGTATGGGTTATTAACTTGTGAGGCTAACCTTGGAGACATAGAATGTGTTTATCCAAGTGGATAAAATGTTGGGGTATGATATTAGGATTCATGGCATTTTACTCCGCATGTGGGTGTATGATGTATGTATTTTGTATTTGTGATATGAGAATAAGGTTCTAGACTCGTGGTGGGATATAACCTCAATTAATGATGGTCCTGTATATGATCTAGGGATAGGTGTGAACCCATGGGTGCATGATATATGGGGTTTTGGGGAGGAGGATTCCCTAGAGTTTATATGATATATTTCTATATATTATTATCCCAAAGATGTATGTGACATGTTCTTCCAGATTGGTTTTACCCAACATTCTTGCTATACAATGTTTGGTGATGAGCTATGGAGCCAAGTGTATTGGATGTTTATAGGTAAAGTATGAGACCACCATACCTAGGCGTGTGATCATATGATTGTTCTTGGAAGGATATGGCTCCCCTAGGTGAATATTATTTCTATTAATCTGAGGCATTATATTGTTCCCATTAAGTGTTATTATCAGGGATATGGGATAAGATTTGGGGGACCTTATGTGTTACACAAATGGTTTTGGGGTAGTTATAATTCCCCCTAGGTTTTACTCTTATGGTATTAGGGTTAGGTGTTACTCCCCTACATAGTATGGTAATTATAAAAGATATCTAGAAAATGTAGAAGTATATATTATCAATATCAAGTGTCAATATAAAACGTAAGTATCAATGATGATAATTGTATTATGATTAAAAGTGAATTTGTTTATTATTTTAAGCATATCACCTGAGAATACATTGTATATAGTAGTTTTTTTATGGGAACCATTAGGGGTGTCCCATTGATTTTTTCTCATAAAATGATCAAGTGGACATCGAACATTTGTACGCAACCAAAACTCGTGATAATAAGTTAGAGTACGAATGAATACTTGGCTATGATATTTGAGATGCATAGATTGGATAAGGATCTACAAGATGTGAGGTGATGGTAAGTCATTAAATCATCTTATTTATTTTATTTTATTATCTTAATATTTGATTGGCTCAATGGGTGATCATTGGAGTGTATTCTTTTATAATATCATTTTATATTTTTTAAAATGATTTTTATCAGGTTTTTCATAAATTTTTTTGTATGGATGATTATTTATTATTTATATTATTTTTTACTTTGATATGGGGGTATAATCTACCCATGGTAACACTAGATTCCTCTAGCATATGGAGTGGTGTGTTAGATGTCTTCTGATAACCCAAATCAAGACACCAGACACTGGTGAGTTTTATCTAGATTATGAGACATTACAAGTAATGGTACAATAAAAAATGATATGTAATCATTTATATGTGTTTAAATGTAAAATTGCTAATCATATCCTATCACACGATTGATATAACCACTATTTCATTACCCTTTCCCCACCACATCAAAAGTGTATTGATGAACGGAGAGATAAACCACCAAGAGATATCCCATACTATAATCAAAGTGTTTGGGTATATTGTTTATTTATCAATTGGGACTATTAATAAAAAATTTATGAAATAATAAGTTACTGAAATGAAATATTTTATTGAAAACCCATTATGAAAATTGAAATGACAGAAAACATAAGGTGATTTATTTCAATGTATTTGGATGAAAATTATTTATTCTCAATACCAATGTAAATATTGAAAAGTTTTCTATGATTTTGGATGATTGGATTTTCCAAAATTATTAGATCTCTATTAGAGAACATAATGGTTTTAACAAAATAAAAAATGTCATTTATGAATATATAAAAGCCTATTTTAATAATATGTCACCATATGGGAATAAACCGATTATTAATGGCTGCTACAATGATATATTAAAAATTATGATCAATTATAACATTTCGATTGATGAAATAGATATTGATTTTAATAATACATCAAGTTGATGTAATGAAAAAGACCCTCATGTAATGATGATGTCTTTATAATCCTTGGGAATTATTATCGAGAACACATAATATCCAAAAAAAATTATTTGGATACAAAAGAAGGTGACTATGGGATAAGAACCCAAATCATAATAGTTTTGAGAAAATAGGATTGGTACCATGATTACATATCATAAATCAGAAAAAAATACACTCTAGATTATATTAATGTAAAAACATGGTTGATATCCATTCATGTTTAGTAAAAACTGATAAAAAATGTTTTGGTTACAATTGAATGATCTAAAAAATTCATTTTTATTGGTATTATGTGGTTATTCATAATTTTGGATTTTGAGTCATTGAAACTAATTAGAACCAATAATAAATTTATTCTTAATTTTTTTTTCAAGTTGAATATGATGATTTTGAAGAATGATTTTCACTAGTGACAATATTTAGTTCCCTTATATTCATGTTATCTTGTAGAACAAGAATAATTTTTATGGTCTATGAAATGAATTCTAATACTATATTTATAAAAAAAAATCTTGTAATTTTTTGGAAAATCACCAAGATTTCGAAATATTAATTATTAGATCATGTATATGAACATTCAAATGATTTTATAGTTATATTAATTATAAATGATCATGTAATGATTGTTTAAAAAAAATCTAAAATGGTTTTCCCAAAACACAAATGGATCGTACATTATACAAAAAAAATTAGAAGTTAATTTATAGCTCAAATATATACTGATTATAAATTTACATCTATTAAAAAATATCTCTATGTAATAGCCTTTCCCAACCTATGAAAAATAAATTTCAAAAAAGATTAATAATGGGTTAAAATTTTTATTTTTTGTTTTAAATACTACTAAAACATATATGGGATTATTATTAACTATACAAAATACAAAAAAAATATTTTAGAATAGTTATATATAGACGTCACAAATATATGTGATACACTAATTATTTCTAATTATAAACATGATGTTGATGAAATTTTCAAGCAGATATAATTATTTTATTATTGAGGTATGAATGAAAGTCTCGTATAACTCACAAATAACAAAAATAATATAATTAGTTTAATATGTTATAAATTTTATGAAAACCTTATGATCTGTCACTTGGGTAAAGGAAAAATCATTTTCAGATATCTCAAGAGTTCATTGGAAATTTAAATATTACTAAATTGAATTTTTATACTATTTTAAAGTAAAATTATTCCATTTGAATAATTTTTTAATCGATTTTTTATCGTAGTTTTAATTTAGAGAGAAAAAATATATCCACTTGTACATGTCACTTTTTTAAGTACATCTCCAATGCTATGATATTTTGATAAACAAAAAATTATCACTTTATATACAATTCACTCTAGTTACATTGTTGAAAGATGTTACTCTGTATATATTTTCTGGATGGAACTAACATCACTACATTATAGATTTTAATTCAAATGTGTTCTTATACTATATTGTATAAAACATCTTTAAACTATAACAAGATTCATATATTAAACTAGATGTCTATGCCAATTGCCAAAAATAAATTACATTTTGAGTGATATTTACCATAAATATATTTTGACAACTTAATTCATTAGAATTAAATTTTTACATGTTATATCGTATATAAATTCTTAGAATATTGATTGTATAGACTATAGCAGACATAAATTCTAAGAGCTTAATTATTAAAGATTTATTTTTAATTTAGGTTATCATTTCTGATATTTTTTGAACTTTGAGATTAAAGTAATAATTATATTCTTATTTTATATTATGATTAATTTATATTGAGTCAATCTATATTTAGGTGAAATTGAATTAAAATTTAAATTTCATGGTATGTTATACTAAATAATGTAGTCATTTCTCTATAATAGGATGGTTAGTTTAAGTTATCATGAAATAAAACATGACTAATTTTAAAAATACTACATAGTACCACAAAAATACAATTAAAAATAATTTTTTTATTTTTATAAACCATGAAAAATAATTATTCTTAAAAGGAATTATTATGACCTATTTAAATGTGTTATTCTGGCATCAGAAATTCAATTACATTCATGCTATAGCTTTTCATTTACTGATATTCATTTATTTTCAACCATTTTAGTTGACTAAAAACCTATATTTAATTTTATGTCATTAAGGATTTTTAATTTATGGTATTTGAAAATAAAACATGATAATTGTAACTAAATCATATATAACATAACTTTTTTTAATTGAAGCCCAATTTTCAGAAAAATTTCCATTTAAATCCCCATTTTTTAAATAATGTTTTCAATATCTATCACCCCTCTAAAAATATTGATTGAAATATGTATTAAATATAAACTATGATGTTATCCAATTAATTCTATCATGGTTTTTACTACTCCGAACCAAATTAATGTAAAGTTTACCAGGTCCGGGTTTTTTACATAGAAGTGCATTCATTATATGGTAATGTTTATCTATTATATTTTTCTTCCATAATTTCTCTTATGAAAGATTATAGAATAATTTTATACTTTTTATGGATTTTTAATATAACAAATATGATTATATTTTCAATTTCCAATTGATGCTTTTCATATGTCTCATCAATGCATAACTTCTTTCAAACAAAATTCATATCTAAAAAATGATTCATTATTTTAAAAATGGAATGTACATTTTTATTATAAAACATTAATTTTGAATAATAATATAAAAAATGATATAATTTTATAAAAATGTATTATAATATTGAAATATTATTCCATATAATCTCCCATGAATATTATACTATAAACTATAACTGTAATAAATTATAAAATCATAAAAATAAGACATTCATTTTTATAAATATATTATTGACTAAGATGAGTAGTTTATAAGATTATGAAATGGTGTATGGGTAAAAATATTTTAGGGGTATATATAGAAATTGTATATATATATATAGACGTTGGGTACATATAACTCTTTGTTATATATATTCAATGTTTGAGTGTAATTGTTGGGTATACAATGAACCGGGGTAATACCATTAAACATATAACTAGTTGGTGTCAATATTATTGGACCACATTGAGTAATAGTTATATTGATGTTACAAATTGACATAAAAAATTATAAATTATATATTTTCAATAAATAAATAATAAATTTCCATTTATTCAATATTCTATAATTGATATGAAATAAAATATTGTCATTCATTATCAATGAAGAATTACTATAAATTATTTAGTTTATTTTATAAAAATAATAATTATCAAATTTTTAGAGTTAAAATTTTATAAAGGGGATTTTATATTTATAATCAACACATATTAATTAGGTAATAGGTTAAATGTCACTTTTTTATGAAAAAATAAGTTACCCTGGTGAATTTTGAATTTAATCAATAAATATACAGTCAAAAATGTGTATATACTTATAAAAAATAAATATAAATTAAAATAATTGAGTTAATCATCATAAAAATTATATATATTCAATTTTTGTGTCACATTATCATCCAAATTTCATTGGTTAACTATTTTGAAATGTATATCCATGAAAATTTCACTCCATATTATATATAAAAGTTCATCTCCACCACCCACACCTAACAATTTCCCATGTTTTGTACACTCTTTATACTCATTCTAAATTCCATATATGAAAATTATTTAAACAATTTTGTAGAATCCATTCATAAGGAGTCCAAAATCCTTTTTTATAATAATGGTCATTAATGAGATGTACGATTTTTCGATGTATGTATTATCTTCCTTTTAATCTATTTCCAATATATTTTCTACCACAACATTCCAAAAGAATATTATTCATTCTAAACATATATATATATATATATATAATTTTTTATACATTTATTATAATATTATATTAATTAAATATTTATTGACTCATAATAATTGTTTTTTTCACAATTCTATTAGGGTCAATTCAAACTTCTATAAGAAAGACACAACAATGTTTATTAATTATAATCATGGGAAGTTGGTATCAAATAAAAACTATATATATAAGGTATTTTATTTTATATTATTTTTCATTTAATGGATATATTAAAAACCATTATTAATAAACTCCTTACATTTGAAAAAATTTACTCTAATAAATGGGTTCCAAATTTTATCATTGTAAATAGTACTCAATCATTACATAAGATGAAAATGGCACATTATAAACAATTATAACATTATAATTCTATCACTATTAATATTATAAAGATCATGAACTCATGAATAAGTTATAAAGATTGATACTACCAAATGGAATCATTCTCGGAACGATTGGAACTACTAAAATTTGATTATCAATATAAACAATGAATTACTAATAAATTTTAAATGAATGAATATAATTTATTAGTATAAAAATAAATTAATAAAAATACACTAATTTGAAAATTTAATATACACTCAAATATTTCGAACCAAAGTACTTAGAATACATTGGTGGAAATTGGACGTTTATGTTTGGGGAGAACAACGCTTGATTACACTATAAATTTTTATTTATATCTCATATATGTGTTCATTATGTTACATTTATTAATATATATATCAAAAAATTATATTTCATATATTTTATACTTAAAATATTTACTGTTTATTTTCCTTACATTCTATTATTTTTTTCATTAAATATTTCATATATTACAAAAAATATGAAAACATATTATTCTGAATTTGAGTAAAATTTCATAATGTATCATAAATAATCTTCCACATTTACTTTATTCCTGAAATTTTTCTTAATCACTATTCATCTTCATAACACTCCTTTTATGAAGACATTCATATATTTAGGTAATTTACTGTAAAAATCATTAACCCACTCTTTTTATAATGGTAGAGAATTTAAATATTATATAAATCCTATGTAATCATCTTCACAAAAACATTTCTACTTTATTATATTTACATAATGGAATATTTAATTTATTTTAATACACAATTTTTTCTATACATTGAATATACCATATTAAAACACATAACCATTATTTTCTGGATTTACATTATTGATGTTTTTTATGTTTATATATATATTATTTATATTTTTTTTGAAATGATTATAAAACCCACTTCTTTAACCAAGGTTAATTAGGTTTTCATTTTTAAATATACTGGATTGTGTTAATTTTAAGGTGGAACGAAGATGTATGGATATAATTTATTCAATGGGAGGGCCAAAAATTTTATATCCCTCTAATATGTTAGGTAAATCATATATATCATTATATAATTATGTATGAGATTTGGATAGTTATCATATACAAATATGTTAGAATTTTATTAGAAGTTATTCTTTTTATATGTTGATAAAATTATATAATTATATATGTTTATCATTACATTGTTATTTTTATATTTCCATGTCTCTTGATTATTCAATTATTATTTATACACTCTCATGTAATGTTCAATGATTATTTTTTTATATCTAAATTTTTTCAAAATATTCATTTTATTATTTCATGCCTTTTGATCAATTATGTATTGCCAATTAATATATCCTATTATTTTCCCCTTTGTTGGATGTCATATTACCCTTTCATTTGTTTCAGTGCTATCATTGAATTCTCAATAAAGTGAGATATAAAATTATGAGTGATGGATATAGTATTTTATTGAAAAAAGTTTAATTTTATTTAGTACTAAGATTAATGTATATCTAGTCATTAGATATACCAAAACCTTTTTCTTCTAGTTATGTTCAATAGTCATGGTTTTCAATTTATAACTTTTTAAAATTATGTCATATCAATTTATATAATGCCTAGGTTGTCTTATTTTAGGTATAATAAGAGGAAAACCTTAAAAAACATTGGATTAACAAATTGGGTCACTTGTCAGGACATCATAGGAATGATTTCTTGTATTCATGTCATAATTTATTTTAATTTTATTGAATAATATTTTTTATTATTCACACTACTAGTATTCATATGAAATCATAATCTCGTTTTAATTAGTGTTTGTTTAAATTATTTTTGATTTTTATAGATATAATTAGTGGAAAAATATAAAAAACATAGGTTGAATAGAATGTATTTTAGTTTAAGACATCAAAAAATTATTTATTACATAATAATATAATTTTTTTTGATTCTTGTAATATTAATTTTCATTATCAGACAAAATAGATTTTTTATTATATGTATGGATAGAATATGACTTGGTGAAAAACTAATTTTTTTGGGAAGTGGAATTATTTTTCAAACAAACAACCATAAAATATTAGAGAATGTGTGAAAACTCTAATGGCTATTCTTATTCATAAATACCATGTTATAAAAACCAAAAAATAATCTCAAACTAGAAAATTAAAATAAATAATTAACAAATATATTTTGATACATTATTTAACTGTGAAAACAATCCATTAGTGGAACATTCAATATACTATTTACTGAATAATGGATCAACATGATAGATAAGTTGTTATTTGTACATCGAAACACTGTGCATGAAAAGTAATGCATTCTATTTAACATTAAGAGGGTGTAATAAATTATTAAATGACACTAATAATGAACAAAAAAACAAGAATATGATAATATAAAGTGGTATTACTTAAAGCAAATAGGTTCCATTGTGTATTTTTAATGATAAGTTCACATCAAAAAAATATATACGAAATTCATATATCTTAAATAATGTAATGATGAATCTATTTGTACAATATGACCCCAGTTTTTCTATGGGATAAAGTCCCTTTAAATATTGGAATAATTATTTATTTTGGGAATGTTATGGATGCGTACTGAGGATATATAAGTTTTGGTTGTGTCCATGTCTTGTTCAGAGTTTGGTACACCGACCAGTGGAAGAATGAATTGGACCACAAGGTTAGGAAAAACCGTGCCACCCAACCAGCTTGGTTTCTCAATATAATTCTATGAATTTCAATTGGAATTAGTGGGAACCAAGATTTTCTTTGACCATTGGACTCAGGAAACACAACCATGCATAGTTTTTGTAATTTTTAGAAGAGGATCAATGAATGGTTTGTCATAGCTTTCCAGACCTTTTTCATAAACCCTCATACACACCATTATGGATAGATCTAGGAAAATGGTTGGTTCATGGTTTTTCATAATGTGAAGCCAAACCATGTGACACTATAATTTGTTTTTTGAATTTTACATTTTTTTTAATCCATTTAACTCAACCCTTCCTTCTAATTTTCACTTCTAGTAGACAGGAGCCCTTCTCCACCTCCTTTGAGTGCTCCTTCCATGGAAAGTACCTAGTTTTAACATTTTTATCACTGAATAGACTCATATTATATATCGGATCATCAAGTTATATTCTTCTAAATATTATCTTAAATACTTAGACTTATCCTCTATTATTATTTCTATCAGTTTCACTATCTAGATATAGGCCCAGATGACCTATTTTTTGGGAATTGAATAGTTCTTCCATTTTTCCCCAAATCTGCCAAAATGAAAGCTGATACCAGATGAGGATATTGTTATAGGCATAAAGTATATGTTCTATGTATAATCCTTCAATTATCACCATTTTATAATGTTATTTTCATCATTCTCGTGTTGTTATCATCAAGTGTGACTTATTAAATTCAAAGGTCAAGCATTTAATCATTGAACTCGTGTTCGAAATCTCTTTTTATAATTTGTATCACATCATTGGTGGTTAGAGACTAAACACATATCACCCCTAGTAGGGTGTTATTTTATTCTATGTCATGGTTACACATGAAATTATAACAATAGCATGGTTCATGTGTTCTTGGACTCAAAATTCAGATGGTAAGTGTTTTAAATAAAATTAATAAATTATTAAATGTACAGTATATTATATATATCACTTGGAATTGAATTATTAAAAGTGAGCTGGTTTGAAGTCATGATTCACCATGTTATTCATAATAATATTAAATATAATTAACCTACTAAATTACTATAATTAAATGAATTTTGTTTCATATCCTACCTATCCACGTCATGTAGTATGAAAGGAAGAGGAATAAAACTACTAATTTATTGTGAGGTATCTGTATTACGTGGCCTAAATTAAATTATTATATATGTATATGGTTCCTATCACATATGGGCCTTTTTATATTTATAGTGGTCTGACCAGATCCAAACATAGATTATTGAGGGAATCCCTTGAGCACTCATACAATTCCATTCTCATTTGAGGAGAAGTTTTCTAAGGGATATACCGACCTTAGGACATGGTCCTTGTTTAATAGAGGATTCATAGAATGATTTAATAGGATCCCTGTACTATCTTATAGGTACTTGTATTCCTTGGATACCATCTTTATATCCATATTTATGTCTTAGAAGATTTGGTGCCATGGATTCCCCCCACCAACTCCAGTAATTTTTAGCCCATGTTTACCATGGGTGATAACCATAGAATCAACAAGAATAATTTATGGTTTAATGCATTGGGTGATTCCCATTGGACTACAATCAACTCCCATTATTTCTAGACTACATGGGTTACTACTATGAGTTGGCTAACCACCGAGGTCAATGATTCCATGGTTAAACATTGGATCCTATTTCATTATTATTATGACATACATTTAGTTTTTTGACATCTCACATGAATTATATATATATAATGAAACATAGTTAATTAAATGATACATGTTCAGACACCAGGTGATGATGAATCCATTATATGTTTTTTACCCTTATATATTGTATTAACATTCATATTTATACCTCAAAAATGCTCATTTTATATTAACATACTTGATTACATTGATGATACTAGTGGATGCCTGGTAATATTTAATTCACATCCTATCTAGGCCATCGATGAATCCTGGTAAGATTAAATTTTTTTTGGTGTTTATGAGGGGAATAATCCTTTATTTTACATCTAACAATTTTTCTTAATTAGGATGGATCTTGGTCATGGATTACCAGTCCAAATCATGGGGTGCATAGATATTTTTTTGTATTATTTTTAATTTTTACGTGATGTATTTTACTGTATTTATAGATTATTATTATAAATGTTTTTCTAATTGATAGAGGAATAATATTACATCAACAACTTTTTTATACTCTACTGTTTAGCTTGTATGTAGATTTTTATTGCTGGATTCTTATGTATATCTTCTCATGTTAGTCATGTGTATTCATTATTATGATTCCAGTATATTTATACGTACATTATTATATATTATATATTTTATTATCCACTCTTACATGAGTGATTTATCTCCCCATAGACATACCATAGGCCATCACTACTAGTCAATAGCTTTTCGCATTAGGGGTGGTGTACTTGTGGCCTTTGGGCCAACCATGATTGGGGAACCTTCAAGTTAAACCTGTTTCAAGACATCAATAAGTGATACCAGAGGATTTCAATTTCATTTATCTTATTGTTTTTTTAATTTATACATTATATTAGTAACGTTATGGTACTTGGTCATGATATTTCCTTTTGAGAATCTAACACCAGATTAGGTTAAATAAAAAGCTTCCTGCTAATGGGAATTTTTGTTATGAATTTCACTTATTAATATTGACACTATTTCACTACTGGGTGATGCACACAAGTTCTATTATTTGAGATGTTTGATGGGTATTTACCTTGTCCTGGTAAAACAAGAGGCATTGGTTACAATTGAGTGACTACCATATTAAAATTATGGGTTGAATGGGCCCTTTTTAATTGGTTGGGGTAATTTTTGGAGCTGCGCCATCATATATTACTTGGTATAACCTGAGACCGAATGTAATATATATAATTAACATTAAATATGTCTCTCTTTTATTAATGATTTTTATGGGACTTTATATGTTTTGCATGAAGATCTATTTAATCGAAATATTTTACAAGTATATACGAAAATAAATACATTTAAATGTAAATTTTGACATATAATATAAAATTATTTCAAGGAAATGAAGTGGAAAAGTTCAGTTGACCATTAACATATATGATCCCATATCAATAAAATTTTAAACAATAACCATTACATTAATCATATAACCAAGTAGTTGGGGTACTATACCATGTATAGTGAGAACATACTAATGTGATATTCTTCCACTATGGTTCATATCAACTCTCAAATATTGATCTAAATAATTTGATTGGAATTTTTAGACCTATGCCACCATTAAATCCTTATCTTGTTCGCCATGAAGGGTTCAACGACTATGCTTTGGAGGTGGTGGACCATGATCCACTAGTTATTCCTGTAGTCATTCCACCAAAAAAACACTTATTATTCTTGAACTGGAAACTAATGATTAGCTTGAAGAGAGTTTATTTCATATAATTCCATCAACGATGGGCTTTCTATGACCTATAGCTACTATGGATTCTTTGACTCATGAGTTCCAACTGCATTTTCATCATATATTTTAAGAGGATGGATGATGGCACACTACATAATATTGGATAGAGGTTAATCCTTTTATCTTCAAGAGTCTAAAAACCCCTCAGTATAGGATGGTCAATCATTCCACCAACAAGATTAATGATTTGGCCTAGCACTAGTGGGATTTGATTACCTCAGCTAGTCTTCATTAGGGAATGGTATGGGATGACTTTTAGACTACATTCTTTGATATTTTTTCCCTCAAATTATATGAGAGGATTGATGAAGAGTGTTCATGAACATAGTGTTGGATTTTATAACCATCATAAACAATTCATAGTGTTTTACTAAGTTGTAGTGATTGTCACTGTTTTTTATCGGTGATGATCTATCGCAAGGGTTCCATTTTGAGGAGGGCCTCACATAATATATCCCCTCAGAGCTGAATGTTTTTCACATTCCAACCCAATACAATATATTTATACATTCTCTAATCATATATTAAAACCTGATAGAATATGATTATACCAGACATAGTGGATTGTTTCCATGATTTGGAAATAGTAATTAGTGTAGAAGAAAGAATGTCCTTGATTATTCTCATCTGAGAAGTGGCGTCTAGAGTATTCAAAGTAAAATCTCTATTATATGCCATCATTCTCGAAATACGGGTCACCTGAAGCCTTACTGTGATAAATACCCATCATAGTGCCATGATAGTAGCCTTGTGGGGAATCTTTAGATATTCCTCTAGACCATTCCATCTACTTTCAATATAATATTATTTTCACCATCGCCACATCTAGGCATAGGATTAGTTGTGTCATGTCTGGTGGGGAGTTGGAATATTGCTAGAAAGACAGGATGAGGAGGTGGTTGTGGCCAATGTGTATATACGTATAATTATTAGCTCAAATCAAGTGGACCTACTTGGTGTAGTCCATATACTGAACATGGCTGTGGATCAGGTCAGTTACACCATATTCATAAGGATCAGAGTGTAGTATCCTAAAAAATATGGCATACTATTCTAGTATCCTCCACTGTTATATCTTCTTCCCTTATATAAGTTCTTCAAAAATCATTATTTATTTATTATATGTAGAAATTATTATGAAATAAATTTTGTACATTTATGGTGTGATGACCCTGAACACGCCATTGGGAGTATGGCCACGTGGAATTCACCAATGTAGGAAATATCCCCTTATGGATGGCAATTATAATTTATTATAAGACCTCTTTATATTGAAAATGAATTTATGAAATTTCATACACATGATGGAATGGTTGTTTTCATATCTTTCCTATGTGGAATTCTATCACTACATGGTATCATTTTCATCACCATATGAAATAATTTATCACCAAAATTGTGAGTGGACGGTCTAGGTTGGTAGATAAGGAAAATAACATCATGGTATAGGTGGAGTGACTACCTAGATTGCAGTACTCTCATGAAATATAAGGGAATACCTAGGAATGATTTTGCGATAGTCGTTGAACATTTTAACGATGACTTCCATGATAATTTTTCTATTGTACCTATCGATATCGATACTGATTTTGATTAATATATTTCTAGGAGTAGATCTTGTGTCTATTACTCAATGTATAATAGAACATATTGACCTCCAGTAACTCAAGTGGCGGTCACATGATCTTGAATAAAATGGTTTTATCAGATTCATCACTTTTTTATGGGGTTCACCCTGGCTTTTCGTAAAGAAGGCTAATGGGACCCTTAGTTTAGCATGTATTACGAAAAATTAAATCATATTATGGTTATGAGACAGTATCTAATTCCATGAATAAAAAATTACTTTTACAATATCTCAGTAGGTACATAATTTTTAGTGATTCATCAGATATCTTGAAATCATCATGTATGAGTCGAGCATTATGATATACCATGTATCACTTTATGTTGTCATTTGTGTTATATGATTATAAAGTCATGTCATTCAATATTAAAAACACATGCACAATATTAATGGACTTGATGACTAGCGATTTCAACCCCTGCCGAGATTCATTTTTGGTGGGTTTTGTGGATGACAAGTTTGTGTATTCTCATACTCATAAAGACTATGTCCAAAATAATGAGGTATTTTTTAATACACAGAGAGAGTATGATATTTATGTCATTCTTGGTATGTTGCACATTTGGATCGATAGATTTAATTTATTAGGTCATATAATCATGGAATCTGATGTATCAGTTCCCTAAGAGAATATGGGGGGTTAGGTTCCAAGGGCTTAGACCTAGACCATGTTTCATATACATAGTTGAGTGATGATGCCTACATATTATAAATATTTTATACAGGACATTTCAAGAATTTATTAACCTTTCAATAGTTTTACATTGAAGGGTTTTATGTTCCTATGGTCAGAATCATGTGAGAAGGACTTTTAGGTGATGATAGTAAGGCTTTCTTCAACACCTATACAGATTCATCCTTATACTGGAAGAGGAAATATACTTTTTTGTGATGAATAATGAATTGAGATAGGGTATGTTCTAACGTAGGATGATATAATTTTTTTATAACAAGTGTTTCTAGTTGATACCTCATGGGTGTAAGTATAAAATGCATGACCATGAGATAGTAGTTGATTTCCATGACTTACACTACTAGAGAAACAATCTAATGGGTGGACTCTTTTTGTTGTAAACAGTACATAAGATCCTAGAGTATAAATTTAAATAGCATTACTTGAATATCAGATAGTGAAGGTGGGTTGAATACCATTTGAATTTTTCTTGATCTTGACTATGTTCCAGTAACGTGATGCTCTATAGTTAGTGCACTGAGTTAGAAATATCAAGTACGTGTCATACTAGAATGCAGTGATGGATGGAAGTTGATGGACCATTTTTATTAGTTGCATTTGAAGTTTCATGTGATTCATGAAAAGTCATATCTTATGACCATAGTAGTTACCTCTTCCCTCTTCCACAGGGTAGGGAATACGTAGCACTCATCTCCTAATGGATGTGATCTCTAGGAGAGTATTTCTAGTGAGGAAACACCAATAGATAGGTCTGTTGATGGAGAAGGCATCATAATTGTACGTGGGTGTGTCTCTACTCATATGAATATGAGGGTGGAACTGATGCGATAACCCCTTTCATCGTAGTGGGCAGTTCATCCATCCATCTCCAAGATGAATCATGATATGTGGTTCTTGATTTGGTATCCAAGGATGAAAATTTAGATTGCATGTTTTAACACCATATGTTCCACCAGTAAGTAGGTGAAGGTATATCACCAATGACACAAAAGAATGATACATCATTTACTGATCCCAGAATAGAAATTGTAAAATATATCTGTAAAATTTGTGGTTTCCTTTCAATGGTAGCCTCTAGGTATAAATTTATTTTGGGTATTTATTGATCGACTGACAAATGTATCCTAATTCTTTCTTATCTAGAAGAATTTCTTAGATGATGAGCTATGAAGATTGTATGTCCATGAGATTTTACAACTACAAGGGGTACCTCTATCTATAATTTTAGATAGGTATTGTCAGTTTATATCATTGTTCTTATAAGGGTTATAGAGATCTATCATTAGACATGTTCTTTCAACAATATCGTTCCAACCTCAGTTTGATTGGAAGTTAGAACAGACGATACATGTTTTGGGGGACATTATCATGACATGCATCCATTATTTTGTAATTTCATAGTTGAATAATATCCCACTCATTGGTTCCTCCTAAAAAAATATATTTAATGTGAGGATTTTTATGGATCTGTAAGGGTACATTTACGGAAAGACCTATCATCCACTAATGAGCTTGTTAGAGATAAGAGAGCTAGTGCAACTAGGTCATCATCTCATGTAAGATATTTCAAAGAGAGGGAAACTGATCATGAAGCATATATATACTAATATCTCTAGAAATTAATATTATTCATATCTCCATCAATGAAATATAGAGTTCAGGGTAGGTGATCATGTTTTTGATGTGTATCACACAGACATGGGAATAGATTGATACAGAGGAAAGTGATGTTGTCACCTCATTATGTCGGATTGTTTGGAGACTTCATGATAGTGTGTGTGGTAGTTTATCAGTTATTATTACCTTATTGGTACTATTCCATTCATTATGTCTTCCATATTTTATGGTTTCACTGTTATCATAATGATCTATCTCATACTTTTTATCCCGAGGAGGTTATGTTATATGTTTATGATTCATTTGAGGAGTATTTTATATGTATCATTGAATAGAGTAAAGAAGGATTTAAAAGTATGGTATGTTCCTTTATTATGGGTGAAATAGTGCAAGACTGTTTATAGGATGAGACATGGGAGTGGGAGGATGATGAATGTCAATAGAAGCTCGGGTTGTTCACATATGAATTTTTAATTTCTTCAAAGTGGTAAATCAACGATGAGCTTCATTAAGGGGGGAAGACTGTAAGAACACATTATTTCTATGATGTACAGATCCTCTAAATATTATTCTAATTAATTATTCATGACATGTTATGGATTACTAATTAGGCTATGGATTTTTTGGGGATGTCTGGAGATTATTCAATGCTCAAAACCCTAATCGATGGTAAAATAAATTGGTTATCATGGTTAGTATAAACAATGTATCCCAACCGACATGATTTCTCCTTACTATGTGTGGAATTTTAGTGGTAAGAAGTGAGATTCATGGATTTTCATAACCATACAACATAATTTACCCACCCACATAGAGGATCTATAATTATTAGTAGAGATGAAAAGAATAGTTTGCACACAATTTTCATGACAATCTTCTTGAAAAGTGTGAAACCCCTACATGGTAGAGCCTAGTGAACATATGGTGCATGATTTTGAAAACAATGATGCCAAATCATGAAACCCTATAATATTCGCGGTAATTTATTTTTTTCCATAAAATCCCTTTAACTCAACCCTTCCATAAGATTTTCATTTCTATTGGATAAGACACCTTATAAACCACCTTTGAGAGCTCCTTCAATGGAATATAACTAGGTTCGTTATTATCATTACAATCCAGACATGGACATGAGATCTGATCATCATGTTGGATTCCTCTAGGTAATCTATTCATCCCTTGGACTCATTTCCCAATACATATTTCCATCAGCTATGTCATCTTGATACAGGATCATAAGTTCTACTTTCAGGATGTTTATCTATTATTTCATTTTATTTTGATCCAAACCAATCAAATAGAAGATACTAGATTGGGAGAGAATTATATGTTTGAGGTAGGGGATCTATGACACATCCATTAATTCTCTTCATTTTATAAACATTATTTTTATACACATTCTTGTATCACAAGGAGTTTCTTATTGAATTCATACTACATGCTTATAATTGTTGAAGTCATGTTCTAAATCCCTTTCAATAATTTTTACTCTAATTTTTTAAGGTTATGATCTTAACTTTGACCACCCTATGTAGGATTTTTCTTTATTATATGCCTTGATGACCCATGGATGTCTACTAAAAGAACTATTTTTATACACATTCTTGTATCACAAGGAGTTTTTTATTAAATTCATATTACATGCTTATAATTGTTGAATTCATATTCTAAATCCCTTTCAATAATTTTTACTCTAATTTTTTAAGGTTATGATCTTAACTTTGACCACCCTATGTAGGATTTTTCTTTATTATATGCCTTTCTGACCCATGGATGTCTATCAAAAGAACTATTTGGGTGCACCTGGACTTAAGCTTGATAATAATAGTGAAATAAATTCAATTAATTAATTATTAAACATATATTATATTATAAATATCCCTTGGTCTTCAATTAAATAATTTTAACTGGTTTCTTTTCTGGATTTAGATTGTTATGATTAATAGAATGAAATAGAATGAACCTTCTAAATGACTATAATTAAATGACTTTCGTTGCCTATCAAACTTAGTCTTCTCACCTTGTATAAAAGGAAGAAGAATGAAAATACTACGTTATTAAGAGGAATCACTATTTCATGTGATAAATTAAATAATTATATATATATATATATATATATTAGTTTCATATTTCATACGGACTTTTTTATCTTTATAGGATTGTTCCGACTTGATCCATCCTTGGATTCCTGAGGGAATTCCCTAAAAACTCAAAGGATGCCATTCCGATTTGAGGAACCAATTTCAAATGGAGATAACCACCAGGGAAAATCGTCCTCTTCTACTAAAAAATAGAAACCATAAAACCATATAATCCCTACACCATCTTCTATATATTAGGATTCCGTAGATACATTTCTTTGATCCAACATGATTTCTTTGGACACATGGCAACATGGATTTAAAACTTTGGGACCAGTAATTTTTATCCATTGTTTACCTTGGAAGAGATCCATAGACACAGTTAGAATTATTTGTTGTGGAATTAAATTTGTGATTCCCCTCAAATTACTCTCTGACCCCATTATTCTAAAATTATGGGATTTAATAATTTGAGTTGGTTGGCCACTAAGTTCATGGATAAATTCGTTATACATTAGATACTATTTCTCTATTATTATGATATATTTTGTTTTTTAATCCCACATGACTTATCTATTTCAACTAAAACATAATTAATTATAGGCAACATGTTCAGAAGACAAATACAGATGAAACAGGTATGGGTTGTTTAATATTATGTACTATATTCGCATTCATATATATACATGTACACCACTTGTTTTATATGGACACCTCAGGTTTGTATAGGTAACATTGGTGGTGTCCGATTGAGATTTACCTCACACCCTATCCAATCCATTGATAGTACATGGGAATATTACATGTATATAGGTGTTCATTTTGAGAATCAAGCCACATTTTACACATAACATTCTTTCATAGTTAGTATTGAGCATGGTAGAAGATGATGGAACAAGTGCATGGGATTCATGGATAATTATTCGTATTTTGTTTTTATATATAGAAAGTTATATATTGTATTTCTTGATGCTTCGAATCCATGTTTTTCTAAATTTTAGAGGATTAATATTACATCGTCATAGTTTTATATTGTACTATACAACGTCAGAGATGATTACTATTAAGGGATGTTTATTCTTTTCTTTTTCTGCCAGTCTTGTTTATTAATTAATATGCTTCCACTATTATTATCCTCATATTAAAGTATATAATATTTTTGTTCTCCATCATAACATGATGGAATCGTCTCTTCACTAACACACCATAAGGACTCACTACTATTCAACAATATCTCACTATTGAGGAGGTATCATTGAGTCCATGGGGCCAACTGGGTTTAGGGAACCTTTAAGTGACACTCAGGTTGAGAATTCACTGATACATATGAAGTACACAATAATATACATATAATAAATAAAACTAGTTTTATAAGAATATATATCTATATATAATAAATTGATAATTTAGTCTTCTGAATCCAAGTCATCAAGAATAAATTGAAATTAGAGATTTTGAGAGATATGAATAGAATTTTCAATGTGTTAATAAGGTGAATAATGAAATTCTGGATTTTCTATACAGTTGTATAGTTGAGTATTAGAAAAAAATTATTTTGATGTTTTATCAAGGGAAAAATATTTTAGAGTAAAAAATATCTATTTATAAGAATTTAAAAAATTTGGGAACAACTAATATTATTATTACCAAAAGATAAGTATAATTGTTTTATGCATGTAAAATGATTTTATGGAGAATGTTTTCTCTAATGTGATATAATGATTTTAGTCGACAAGGTAGTGGAAAATAAACTTCATCCTAATTAAAAATTAATATTTTAATATTTCAATATCATGGAATTTGGGAATTATGAAATTATGTGGACTAAAACAATGGTTAGAGAATAAAATTTATATCATAAAAATAATAATTTAGGGAAGAAATGAGATTTAATTTAGTCACAAATGATAACATTGATCATCAAAATGATGTATTGAATGATTAAAATATTAACAATTTATGTATTATCAACATAATATATTATTATGAATCTACTTATTCTTTAATATCGTGAATATTATATAATACTACATTTTCCACTAACTAAATAATTATATATATATTTATTAGGTAAAAAATAAATGGTTTGATGATTTAAATCCATGTATAAAACTCTTATATGTTTGATATTTATCAATAGATTGTTCTTGTATGCCACTAAGAATACTAGTTCACACATGGACCGAGGACCCAAGCCAGTCCATGACATCCCTAAAGCATATTCCTGATCACAGCGGGGTTGAAACAAGATCTGGAGAATAAAACTATACCTTTTAGGAATTATTTCATATATTGATAAAATTTTAAACATGGGTTCCATTAGGAACCCAATGTGAATATTCTATTTATTAGATTGATGCATCATCAAATAATCTGATACCAAATGAACATTGGGAAAAATTATAATAAATAAATTTCAAGAGAATAATAGTAATAACCATAGGCATAAAAAATAATAAAAAATAGAGACACTATAACATACCTAATTAAGAACATAGTAGTAAAAATCTAAAAGGACGATGAAATAGTGATGCTAAAATGAGAAAATGATATGGTGGAATATATGATCAGAAATATTCTTGTTTCAAGTGAATTATCTTAACGAAGTTCCTTCTATAACCAAATGAAATCATTAAAAAACTACAACATCTATAACAAATTAACTATAATTGAGAAACCAAAAATAGTTATTGGCCTGAGAATAATTCCCAAGTGGATCCCCACCCAAATATTCATGATTATACATTACCAGTAAAACAATTTCATAATTGTTTTGAAATAAATATGACTAAAAATAGTTTCTTCCACATTTTAAGAGAATTAGAGAATATGGTCTTATTTTCCAAAAAACAAATATTTAATTGACAGAACCCTATAAATTTTATCTAGTAATATATATAAATATGAAAACAAATTTATGTAATCATGCTGATGAATACATATTCATAATGATTATAGCTATATATATATATCTACTCATTTTAAATTATTTATATGGAATTCAATAGGGCACTTGAAGAATAATTTTCTCTTTGAGAAGGAAAAAATAAAGAAACACATTGTTACAAATTGAAAAAAACTACATCTTAAATATTAGAAGCCTTTAAACATAAATAATATTTTGAAAACATCAACAGAGAGTATGTACTATGAGGGGAAACAATCTTATAAATTTATATAATAAATACCAAAAAAGTTCATCATTAGACAACAATAAATAATCTCAAACACTCAGTGTTACACTCATTGGAATAAATAGGGGGAATGTATCATATGTATGCTCTCAAAAACTTTATATAGAGTGTGATCGTAATCCAGTACAACATGTGTACCTAGCCATACCACCTACACACCTATGGTTACACATGAATATAATATATAAGTGAGTATATAATAAATCATATTTAAATATATTTAATACATATAAAAAATAATCTACACCATTATATGTATTCCCCTTACATAAAATGAACCAAATTTATATCAAAATAATAAAATAAATTCCAAAGTCCCTTCATCATCAACCATAAAATACATTGAATCATGGAAACAATATTTTAAAAAAAAATAGTTTATGTTTCATGTGATTCATTGAATAAGGAAAATTCATTCCAAAGTTTCAAGAAGGCTTTAAATAATCTCATTATAAAATTCAAATTCCCAAACAATAAAAATATGTAAATAACACCTATTTTCACAAAATGAATCTCATCAATTTAATCCAATAACAAAAAATATTTCACAATATATACATAATTTTAAAAAAAACTAATATTTTCAATAAACACCTATATATCTTGTATTTCCAAAATATGATTCAAAAATTGAAAAAAAGTAAAATCCATGCATTTTTCATAAAAAAGGAAATATATTGCAATTTTATAATATCAACAAAATATACATAATTTTTTTAAAAACAACAAAAATTGTAATAAAATCAACAATAAATAATAGATCAAAATTTAATGTTTCATGTATTGGGCTAACTTACATTAGACTCATATCCAACGAAAACGATGGTGATAGTAAATATTAGTAAGACCTAAGAAACCAAGGAAAAACAATTGAAACTACGAAAACATGGAATATCCATGACAAAATAATGACATGTTAAAACAATAGGTTAAATAAGAATGGATAGGGTAAGAAAAGAAAGAAGTAATAGGGAATTGTTAGATCAGAAGAGACTACCTGGAGGTCACCATGATGATCCAACATTAAACCTTGATAAAATACATGGAAAATTTATCTTAAGGAGAGGAAACCCAAATATAGAGATCATAGCATTCATGTGGTAGTCAGATGTGATTGGTTTGATTTGAGGTTTAATATATCAAGTGATAAAAAGGAAAATTTACATTTGTAATGAATATGGACACAACTCATGGTTTGGTTGCATGGTCATCAAAACAATACAACAATTGTGTTCCCTCTACGGGGATCCAAAATCATTTTTCATGAGTAGTATCAATTGTAATATAATCTTTGGGTATAGTATTCCTTTTGTATCAATTAAAACTAAATATAAATTTTGATGGTTTCAAAAAACTGTGTGATATGCACTTCAAAAATAGAAAATTTAAATTTTAAAGGCCTACCACCCAAAGAAGAGTGATAAAAAACATTAATTTAGCAAATAAATATATAAAATCATGGTTGGAGTGTGATAGCACTCCCCACCATAATACTTTATTCCTCACAAAAGAACCAGAAGAATTATTTTATCATGATTATAACTTGATGTTTATATTCTCTAATGAATGTGTGAATAAAAAAATATTTATAATACTAAAGAAACTCTCCTCAAATAACCATATATAACATAAAAAAATTGAGTATTCCCTGAATTCCTACTTATGGAATAAATGGAAAATAATAATATAGAAGACCAACACACATAAGTATTTAGATCTAGATAATAAATGAATTATGGAAGGGAAATAATATTTATCTATCATAAAATCCCAAACCATAAAGCACCTTCACCAAAGGAAAACCTAAAAACAAATTAAACTTTTTATGACATACTCTATATCATTGTGAGGATCCACAACATTATCCATGCTCTTAGGTTATAACAGTTTATCAAAATAGTTTCAAAATGGTTTGGAGAAAATAACTATCCCAACATTGAGAATACACAACTCCTAAAAACTTATATAAATATAAATTACCGTATATTTTAGTATTAAATTATTACATTTTATAAACCCTAGAGAATTAAAAAAATCAAACCCCACCATTAAAATTGAAAATAACTTTGTAAAGATGAAATGAAATTTAGTACTCTTAAAAAGAGTAAAAACCCAAAAATTGTATACCTCAACATCAAAATTTGAAAATACCAACATACTCCAAGAAAACTAGAGTACTCAAAATGGAAGAGTAGTGGAGCACACTAAGAGATTAAACATAGATAGTAACTAAAATCTGGAAACATTAACCATAAAATGAATGTAATTCACCACCATCCATCTCAGTTGAGAATTTGATTTTATTAAACAACTACCATCATTATCTTAGAATATTACAAAACATCTATAAGAAATGATATATCACAATACTAAAATCAAAAAATAAGGAGATGCAAAAAAACAAGGTGGAAATAATAAAAATACATTACTTTAACAACATGTTGAAAAGATAAATCAAAAAGATCTTCTAATCTTGTGGATTTGTATTTATCCTTCTTATGTGGCACCCCTTGAATAAAAATTTTAAATAGACCAAGAATTCCACAGGTTTGATGTAACACCCCAGGTAAATAAAGAATATGACATTTTTATATTTATCCATATTTTTGAATAAAATATTAATATTACTTTAAAGGGGTTGCTATGCTCGATGGAGTACCCAATACGCAACAATGAGTTTCTTGGGAATCTTACGTTGCACTCTAATAATAAAATAATATTATTTTAAATAGTATTTAACGCCTAGCCCTTGTAATGGAGGGAATGAACAGAACTAACTACAAAATTATTATATATGTTTGTCAAATATTTTTACTCTTTACAATAAATGTTAGAGGATTAAAAATGCGAATGAATCCAATTTTAAGCGTAGAAATTCTAATATTCTTTAAAAGGTCGATTAACCGCCTTTTGAAGGAGAACCTATTTTAAATAAAATTTTTGACAATTTTATGTGTCATATTTGACAAAATAAAATTCTTATTTAGAATTGGGACATCAAAATTTATTTTGTTTAAATTTTTGGTATCTTTCTGATAAAGTTCATTTTTTAATGAATAGTGAAAAATGATGTCTTTTAATGCAAAACCACTTTTTAATCTAGTTTATATATATGATTAGATTATCTTTTGGATTGTTTTTTTAGTAAAATTATAATATATTTTTACCATTTAATAGAATAGTGGTCATTGCAATTAATTTCACATTGAAATTCGACTTAAACTAGTGTCAATCTTTTGATACTTATTATTTCATAAAAACACGCTATTTGCTCTGACTGTGGAAATTAATTATAAAATTAATTAATGAAACTTCTATGATATGAATTTGGTAAAATATACATCATTTTTTAATTCAGAATATCAAATATCGCTTAGGGTGAATTTTTGGTATTTTTCTGAAAAACATCAATTTTTTATGAATACTGAAACCACAAAGTGGTGGTTACAAAATTTGAATTTTCATTTAAATGGGACTTTACCACTTCTATGATTTGAATTTAAGAAATCAAATTTAAATTATTTTAACTGTTAAGTAAAATGTGGTTCAATGGGATGAAAATAATTTTTGATGAAAATTAACTTTTAAGTTTTATTAATCGCGATGAAAGGTAATTAGTGTGATTTAAGGTAAAAATGATATTATAATAAAAGGAAAATATATTGAAACTTTTCCTAACCTAATTGGATGAGTTATGGCCGACCAAGACAACCCATGGGTTGATTTTTGGTACCCCATGGAGCCACTTGGGTTTGATAATGACATTTATGCCTTTTATTTAAAGTTAAAATAAAAATGTCACAAACATGGTTTGTTTTACTAAAACAATTTTTACATGTGGTTATACAAGTCAGAATTTGGAATATAAATAGTCATTGGAAAGCTAAAAATATTTCCTACATCATATTAGTTTTTGTATAATTTTTAGACATTATATAAATTAAATTATTTATTACATCCGGATGATGCAGTGATGACCTCATTATTTAACGATTTAAATAAAATGGAAAGATAATGTAAATTATAAGACATAAACATGTTCAAAACCTATTGGATGGGTGTATTTCGAACCCTTATCACCATATCCTCGAAACACATCAATTTGGGACCATTAAAATCCGAAAACCATTTTAAAATAAAGTAACATTTTATACTTTTCCAAGAGTGCCCCACCTCTCCTCTTATAAAAGGCCCCAACCTCTACCACCTTACCCACACCTCTAACACCTTTGGTTCGTCCAAGCTCTGAACATTTTGTCTCTCCAAATCCCTATACTCATCCTAGAAGCCTTAACTTAGGCCATAATCTCTTTAATAAACCCTTTTGGTTCAAACCAAAGGGAGTTACCCAATTTTAAGGCAATGTCATCACTTGTGCTCTTTTGTTTTGTTTTGCTTCTCCAACCCCCTAAACTCTTTTTATTCATTTATTTTGTGACAAATAAAGTATCTTCAATATAATAGTATGTTTTTATAATAATTATTCGAGCTACACTTACACACACCATCATCTAATTGTTAAAGAATATATAGTTTCTGTGGATGGCGAATTTCTGCCTCATGAAACGATGATTGTTCAACACTCATATAACACCTTCAAAGGTGGCCATTAAGATGTCAATATGTTTATATATGATATGTAATATTTTTAGGTTTTAATTAAGCTTCTGTATTTTTCATTTTTGGCATACCTTTATGGATTCCATTATGGGTATACGCGATATCTTCATTTTAGGAAGTGCGGACTACCGCCCCCTGAAAGTGATTTGATTCGTTAATGCCATATGTGGGATGTATAAAGGATGGATTTAAAGTTATTATATATTATGTTATACTGAAATTAAAATATACCTTTATATCATTATTGTTTTTGTTTCCATTAAATTATGAGATAGAAATGAAAGTAGCATTCATGCATACGTACAGCTTACCGTCTCCGTGAACGGTGCATTTCATTTCTTATCCTCAAATGTAATGTACTATTATAAGTACATATAATGTATAAATATGATGTATGATACATATAAAGGATGAATATAATTCTGGATTTAAATATATACACATCCCTCATTTATTTTTAATTCCATTAATATGACATAGAAATGAAAGTAGCGTTCATGCGTACGTACGGCTTACCGTCTCCATGAACGGTGCATTTCATTTCTTACCTCTAAATGATTATGTAAAATTATAAATACATTTATATGCAGGATATATATGATATATATGATATCCAAATCAGGAATGTCATTCTGGATATAATGAACCTTTGACCACACGAACAACATGTAATTATAAGAAGTCCACTTTTGACTTAAGAACCATATATCGACAAAACAAACATTATTAACTTAAATGATTACATAATGTTTATAACATGTAAATAATTGATATAAAAGTAATAATGAACTTGAAAAAGTTTCTTAAGAAATTAGAAATTAACTCAAGTTTATTATTCAGGATGTTAAAGAACGATCGAGTCAAGTCGGACCGGAGGTAAGGGATCCAACCTCTCTATTTCTTTTTAAGTAATCTCATTTATGTCATTTCTTTTAGGCCCATATTTATTATGTTTGGGGATGTTCTTTTATATTATTCATACTTTACTTTTTATTTTCATATTATGGGAGACCTTATTTGATCTCATAATTACATTTTTGGATGTTTTAAGTGGCGCTGTTAGGCTGCCGAGTTTTCGTAAGGGATTTTTCATCTCACTTTTATTCATGTGACATTTATGCTATGTTTGACACTATTTCCTTTGAGTGGTGTATGTACTGCCCATCATTATACAATTTTTTTAGTATAATTTCATTTATGGGTATTTACATCTTCATTGTATGACCCTTCATCCATGGGGTGTACTTTTCGAATGTTACCCAACACGGTTAGGGGACCTTTCACCCTCCTTTTTTTAAAAGACTTCTTTTGTTATGACTTTTAATTCACATACTATTATGTTGGGATATGTTCTTTTATATCCTTATTTATGTAAATTTTATTTCCAAGTGTTTATATCCCCTTTATCTCTCTCATCAACCCTTTTTGTAAAATTTTATGTGATGCCATTAGGCTGTCGAATTTTACCAAGGGAACTTCTTAATCCAATTTCAATTTCTTTGGGTTATTTAATATGTCATCCTTTGAATATGTGTGAATAAACATTGATTGTTTTACACTTAATATCCACTTATATTGGGTGTATTTATATTTTTCACACATAATTATGAGATTCATTTATCCATAATTTAAAGATACCTTCTTTATAATGGATTTCATCTCATTTTACATTTCTTTTGAGACTCTATTGTTGTTATGCACCAATTCACTCTTATATGGTGTGTATACTGTCCTTTGACATATTTTATCATGAATCCCTTTATTCTCATGATATAATAAAGTTCGGATTAAATTTTATTCCGCTATTATTTGTATTCAAGAGTCTCTCATTTTGTTAAAAACTATTTAACAAAAATATCTTTTTAAATGTTTTAAAGATTTATTATTCTAAATCTTTATCATTAATTTCCATGTTTTCAAAATAATTTTCAGTATTTATTTATATTGACATTAATGTTTCAAAATTATAATTCCATTAAAATCTTCAAAGTGGTATGGGACACTTTGATTCAAAAATCTCTTTTAAATGGTTAATGAAAATGGATTGATTAATTCAATATCTTGGAATTACTTATTGTGATTGAAAATGAAATGTTGTTATTGAAATGTTTATATTTTCAATATTTTATGTTTAATGATGGTACATGGACATTTTACGGGTGGTTATGTGATAAAGCATATGACGGTTGGTGCCATGAATACCAGGATGGGTGGTTACGTTATAACCTCCAATGCATTGGGTATGGAAGTCGGCCATATGTCTATTTCATTATGTATGTATGGAAGTTGGCCAAATGGCTATTCCATTAAGTGATATGCGTGGAAGTCGACCTTATGGTCATTACACTTATGTATTTTTATGTCCCAAGTTACCTTTATATGTTATTTATTATTTATATGGTTTTTATGATAATCTTTTGATTAAAAAATGGTAAGTAATGATATTTTATTCAGTGAAACATTTTTTCTACTTCATAAAGGTGAAGGTATTAATTTGATAAATTATACATGGTTTACTTGTTGTTTTATGAACTAACAGTTCTCATTCATTGTGTATCCCTTACTGATCTTTTTATGCTCACCCCAAGTTTTTTTGAAATGTTTTTTCACAGGACTTAATGTGGAATTGGTTCAAGGATGGGATCAAGGGAATGTCATGCTATCTAAAACATGGAACTAGACATGTTTCTTTTTAAGAGTTTTTATTTTATGGAAACATAGTAGAAGTTTCTACTTGGTAATCTTTTGATATGTAATAGTTATGATCTAATTCTCTAATACTTTAAACCTGAAAAGATCCTCATTGTGTAATCTTGTAATAACTAAAGATTAAGTAAGGTTTAAGGCTAGGGCCTTATAGTTGGTATCAAAGGTTGGTTTAGACAACTTTAGGGATTAGGTGTTTTTGTTAGACACATGATTAGTCCCTATATCTATTATTTTAGTTAAATCCTTGTTTTATAACTTTTTTTCAGGTCAAGTAAATTCGGTTACGAATGGAATGAGAAGGATCTCAACCCGTCGCGTCGGACAAAGCTGCGGTAATCGAACCCACAACCAATGTGCTACGAGTATTTATCGCCAACCACTGGTCTACGTGAAGTCCCTGGTTAGTTTGAATGATTCTTTTTAGTTAGATGATTTTATGAATTAAGAGTAAGTTCATTTTGGGTTATCTATGGAAATTTATTAACCTATCATGGAGGATATGTGATTAGGTTAATTACTTTTCAATATGAGACATTAAGAGCAACTGATGTTGTTTGGAGATAAATGTTATGATTTAACTTGGAAGACTATGTGACTAAATCCTTCAAATATTTGAGTTTCAATCTTAGTTTGGTTTACTTTGAAGAATTTTATGGAAAATTTTTTTATCAAGTGGTCCTCGTTGAACTTTGGGTTTTGTTGGACAAATTTTGGAGATTAGGAATATATTTTCTTTTTATAAAGGGTTATCCTTTTCTGGATTATCTTATCTTGTACAAACCTTTTTAGTTTTGGTTTTGGATAAAGTCTAAAGACATGGGAAATATATAGTTATCTTTTCTGGATTAGGTGGTTCTCTATAAGTTGATTATAGTACTCTTAATGCAAACAAGTCTTCCTAAATACTTGTCTTTTAGAGAAAATATGAGTTTGATTAAGTAATCTAGTAAAAATTGGAAGTCTACGTGACAAGTAAGTATGTTTCATTATGATTTATTTAGGCTCAAAAATAAATTCCTCAATGAAGAGTAACTTAAAACAAAAATGTTGTCTGTTTACTTTTCCTACTGGGGAATCGAATACCGTTTAACCCATCATAATTTTGTGATTTTCTTGTGGTTAAATTTCTCCTAATAATGTTTTCTATCACTCTCCATCAGAACATGACCCTATGTTTTCTCCTCCATTTCCATGTTTTCCTAAATGGAATCCTAGTATGGGTTAACTCGGGTGACATCTGTACTTATCTTTCTTTATTTTAATGTGATTCTTTTACCAACTCTTGTTCCAATGTGGGACATTCAAGGATATTTCCAAGCCCAATTTTAAAATTACGAGGACGCAATTCCCAAAAGGGGGGGAAGGATCTAACACCCCGGGTAAATAAAGAATATGACATTTTTATATTTATCCATATTTGTGAATAAAATATTAATATTACTTTAAAGGGTATGCTATGCTCGATGGCGTACCCAATACACAACAACGAGTTTCTTGAGAATCTTACATTGCACTCTAATAATAAAATAATATTATTTTAAATAGTAGTTAACACCTAACTATTGTAATGGCGGGAATGAACAGAAATACCTACAAAATTATAATATATGTTTGTCAAATTTTTTTACTCTTTACAATAAATGTTAGAGGATTAAAAATGCGAATGAATCCAATTTTAAGCGTAGACATTCTAATATTCTTTAAAAGGTTGATTAACCACCTTTTAAAGGCGAACCTCTTTTAAATACACTTTTTGACAATTTTATGTGTTATATATGTCAAAATAAAATTCTTATTTAGAATCGGGACATCAAAATTTACTTTGTTTAAATTTTTGGTATCTTTCTGATAAAGATCATCTTTTAATGAATAGTGAAAATGATGTATTTTAATTCATAATATCTTTTTAATCAAGTTTATTTATATAATTAGATTATCTTTTCGATTGTTTTTTAGTAAAATTAGAATATATTTTTACCATTTAATCCAATAGTGGTCATTGGAATTAATTTCACTTTGAAATCAGACTTAAACTAGTGTCAATCTTTTGATACTTATTGTTTCTTAAAAACATGCTATTTGCTCTGACTGCGGGAATTAATTATAAAATTAATTAATGCAACTTCTATGTTATAAATTTGGTAAAATAGACATATTTTTTTAATTCAGAATATCAAATATAGCTTAGGGTGAATTTTTGGTATTTTTCTGGAAAAAAATCAATTTTTTATGAATAGTGAAACCACAAAGTGGTGGTTACAAAATTTGATTTTTCGTTTAAATGGGACTTTACCACTTCTGTGATTTGAATTTCAAAAATCCAATTTAAATGATTTTAACTATTATGTAAAATGTGGTTCAATGGGATGAAAATAATTTTTCATGAAAAGTAACTTTTAAGTTTTATTAATCGTGATTAAAGGTAATTAGTGTGATTTATGGTAAAAATGATATTATAATAAAATGAAAATATATTGACACTTTTCCTAACCCTATTGGATGAGTTATGGCCGACCATGACAACCCATGGGTTGATTTTGGGTACCCCATGGAGCCACATGGGTTTGATAATGACATTTATGCCTTTTATTTAAAGCTAAAATAAAAATGTCACAAACATGATTTGTTTTACTAAATCAATTTTTACATGTGGTTATACAAGTAAGAATTATGAATATAAATATTCATTGGAAATATAAAAAGATTTCCTACATCATA
This sequence comes from Viscum album, assembly GCA_963277665.1. Taxonomy (NCBI): domain Eukaryota; kingdom Viridiplantae; phylum Streptophyta; class Magnoliopsida; order Santalales; family Viscaceae; genus Viscum; species Viscum album. The sequence goes on along the minus strand of OY728150.1, from coordinate 406,542,077 downwards.
GTATATTTTATTAATTTTTAGACATTAAATAAATTAAATTATTTATGACATCATGATGATGCAGTGATGACCTCATTATTTAATGATTTAAATAAAATGGAAAGATAATGTAAATTCTAAGACCTAAACATTTCCAAAACCTATTTTATGGGTGGATGTCGAACCCTTATCACCTTATACGCGAAACACATCAATGTGGGAACATTAAAATCCTAATACCATTTGAAAATAAAGTAACATTTTATACCTTTCCAAGAGTGCCACTCCTCTCCTCTTATAAAAGGCCCCCACCTCTACCACCATACCCACCCCTCTCAAACCTTTGGTTCGGCCAAGCTCTGATAATTTTGTCTCTCCACATCCCTCTCCTAATCCTAGAATCCTTAACTTAGTCACGAATCTCTTCAAGAAACCCTTTTGGTTCAAACCAAATGGAGTTACCCAATTTTAAGTTAACGTCTTCACTTGTGCTCTTTTGTTTTATTTTGCTTCTCCAACCCCATAAACTCTTTTTATTCATTTCTTTTGTAACAACTCCATTATCTTCAATATAATATGATGTTTTTATAAAAAGTATTCGAGCTACACTTACACACATCTTCATCTAATGGTTAATGAACATACAGTTTCTTTGGATGGAGAATTTCTGCCTCACGAAACGATGATTGTTAAACGCTCATATAACACCATCAAATGTGGCCATTAAGATGTCACTATGTTTATATATGATATATAATATTTTTATCTTATACATATTCTTCTGTATTTTTCATTTGTGGCATACCTTTATGGCTTCCATTATGGGTATACGCGATAACATCATTTTAGGAAGTGCGGACTACCGCCCCCTCAAAGTGATTTGATTCGTCAATGCCATATGTGGGATGTATAAATGATGGATTTAATGTTATTATATATGATGTTATACTGGAAGTATAATATACCTTTATATCATTATTTTTTTCATTCCATTAAAGTATGAGATAGAAATGAAAGTAGCGTTCATGCGTACGTACGACTTACCGTCTCCATGAACGGTGCATTTCATTTCTTATCCTCAAATGTAATGTACTATTATAAGTACATATAATGGATATATATGATGTATGATACATCTAAAGGATAAATATAATTCGGGAATTAAAAATATACACATCTCTCATTTAGTTTTAATTCCATTAATATGACATAGAAATTAAAGTAGCGTTCATGCGTACGCACAGCTTACCGTCTCCATGAACGGTGCATTTCATTTCTTAACTGTAAATGATTATGTAATATTATAAATACATGTATATTCTGGATATATATTATATATATGATATCCAAATCAGGAATTTCATTCTGGATATAATGAACCTTTGACCACACGAACAACATGTAATTGTAAGAAGTCCACTTTTGACTTAAGAACCAAATATCAACAAAACAAACATTATTAACTTAAATGATTACATAATGTTTATAACATGTCAATAATTGATATAAAAAGAATAATTAACTTGAGAAAGGTTATTAAGAAAGTATAAATTAACTCAGGTTTATTATTCAGGACGTTAAAGAACGATCGAGTCAAGTCGGACCCGGGGTAAGGGATCCAACCTCTCTATTTCTTTTTAAGTACTATCCTTTATGTCATTTCTTTTAAGCCCATATTTCTTATGTTTGGGGATGTTCTTTTATATTCCTCGTACTTTAATTTTTATTTTAATATTATGGGAGACCCTATTTGATCTCATAAATCCATTTTTGGAAGTTTAAGTGGCGTCGTTAGGCTGCCGAGTTTTCGTAAGGGATTTTTCATCTCACTTTTATTCCCGTGACATTTATGCTAAGTTTGCCACTATTTCCTTTGAGTGGTGTATTTGCTTCCCATTATTATACACCTTGTGTAGTATAATTTCATTTATGGGTATTTAAATCTTCCTTGTGTGGCCCTTCTTCCATGGGGTGTACTTTTCGAAAGTTACCCAACTCGGTAAGGGGACCGTTCACCCTCCTTTTTTTTAAAATACTTCTTTTGTTATGACTTTTAATTCACATACTATTATGTTGGGATATGTTCTTCTATATCCTTATTTATGTAAATTTTATGTCCAAGTGATGAGATCCCCTTTATCTCTCTCATCAACCCTTTTTTTAAAATTTTATGTGATGCCATTAGGCTGTCGAATTTTACCAAGGGAACTTCTTAACCCAATTTCGATTTCTTTTGGTTCAACATGTAGTTATTTAATATGTCATCCTTTGAATATGTGTGAATAAACTTTGATTGTTTTACACTTAATATCCACTTAAATTGGGTGTATTTATATTTGTCACACATAATTATGAGATTGATTTATACTTAATTTAAGGATACCTTCTTTATAATGGATTTCATCTCATTTTACATTTTTTTGAGACTTCATTGTTGTTATGCACCAATTCACTCATATATGGTGTGTATACTGTCCTTTGACATATTATATCATGAATCCCTTTATTCTCAAGATATAATAAAGTTTGGATTTAATGTTATTCCGCTATTATTTGTATTCAAGAGTCTCTCATTTTGTTAAAAACTATTTAACAAAAATATCGTTTGAAATGTTTTAAAGATTTATTATTCTAAATATTTATCTTTAATGTCCATGTTTTCAAAATGGTTTTCAGTATTTATTTATATGGACATTAATGTTTTAAAATTATAATTCTATTAAAAGCTTCAAAGTGTTATGGGACACTTTGATTCAAAAATCTCTTTTAAATGGTTTTTGAAAATGGATTGATTAATTCAATATCTGAGAATTACTTATTGTGATTTAAAATGAAATGTTGTTATTGAAATGTTTATATTTTCAATATTTTATGTGTAATGACGGTACTTGGACATTTTATGGGTGGTTATGTGATAAACCATATGACGGGTGGTGCCGTGAATACCAGGACAGGTGGTTACGTTATAACCTCCAATGCATTGGGTATGGAAGTCGGCTGTATGGCTATTCCATTAAGTATGTATGGAAGTTGGCAGAATGGCTATTCCATTAAGTGATATGTTTGGAAGTCGACCTTATGGTTATTCCACTAAAGTATGTTTATGTCCCAAGTTACCTCTATATGTTATGTATTCTTTATATGGGTTTTATGATAATCTTTTGATTACAAAAGGGTAAGTAATGATATTTTATTTAGTGAATAGTTTTTACTACTTCATAAAGGTTAAGGTATTACTTTGATAAAGTATACATGGTTTACTTGTTGTTTTAAGAACTTAAAGTTCTCATTATTTGTGTATCCCTTACTGATATTTTTATGCTCACCCCAAGTTTTTTTGAAATGTTTTTTCAGAGGACTTAATGTGGAATTGGGTCAAGGATGGGATCAAGCGAATGTCATGCTATCTAAAACTTGGAACTAGACATGTTTCTTTTTAAGAGTTTTTATTTTATGGAAACTTAGTATAAGTTTCTACTCTGTAATCTTTTGAGATATAATAGTTGTGATCTAATTCTCTAAAACTCTATACCTAAATATATCCTCAATGTGTAATCTTGTAATAACTCAAGATTAAGTAAGTTTTAAGGCTGGGGCCTTATATTTGAAAAACTTTAGTTGATTCCTGATAATATTTCATTTTGTATCCTACATTCCAACACTGGAGAAACACCAAAACCTACTTCCAGAAATGTTCTATTTCAATAGTCATGATGGTCTCTTAATTCAACTACCCAAAAACAATAACTTGATTAAATTTACCATCCATTGACTATTGAATCCTCTTCCACTTCTAGGTATGATTGAAACATAAATTTCATTCAGAATCAATACCATGCCAGCATAAAAACATACAACAATTCTAATATGACTTCATACATGTCATTTCAAGTAGAATAGAGCACTGATAGAATATCTAGTTGAAACCCCATTTTGGAAGACCAGTTTTTAAGGAAACATCCATGACTATCTAGGTATGTTATGGAATCAAATTGAGGAATTAACTAGTATATTGAAACTCTGATCTATCAGCTTTTTTGTTGACATAAAATTCCATCATATTTTGTACATTAACCACATACATGAAACATTTTGGATGAATGGAACCTTGATAATTTCATCTCAAAGGTCCCTATGTGGTTTTATCTAGATAGTTTACATCAAAAACATCCAACTGAGTCCTTTAAGCATAATGGTAGGGAACATGATCTTATGTGGTTCCACAAGTTATGGCTACATGATGATCTCCTCAATCCTACAAAAAAATCCCTCTACCTCTAGAGAATATAATTTGATAGAAAACTTAGTAGTATTTTAACTGTAGAATTCTTAAAAAAATAAGGTTTGGATAAATAAGGATTATATATCTATATCTGGGGGTGTGTGTGTTATAGCTAGTATAACTAGATTTGATAACACATGGATAGCTTGATCAACCAAAGGGTTGACATGTACTGAACCAACCACATCTCCCTCTTGATAATTTTTAGTGATTTATAATGTATAATTATACAAACATAAAACATAAACATAATAATAACATGTCGTAAATTGAAATTCACAAAATCTAAATACATACTAATAATTTGAAATCAAAATACCACTAAAATTTTGTTTTAGTACCACAATTATTGAACATAAAATATAATAAATATGTAGATAATAAAACCTAAAATTGATTAGAAATAATATACATGACCATATAAATTTGGAAACAATTAATAATTCCTATCATTTCCTAGGAAATCACATTAATCATTTATCTAAGAAAAATTTAAAAATTTACAAAACTTAATGTTCTTTGAAAATTTTCAATAAGATTCTCTCATCTATTTATATATATTTTTTATTCTTAAACACAATTTAAAATGTAATAGATAACTTTCTAATAGAATATTATAAATATTTTCTAAAAAAATTAATTTATTCAAAAATAAATTATCATTTTTTATGAAGAAAATAATTAAACACAATCTCATTTTAATAAATGTACAATTTTGTAAAATCATCAAATCATTTATAAATTTTAATTCATTTTAACAAAAACCAATGGTTTAATTTTATATTTCAAATTTAAATAATCCAAAATTTTATCTTCAAAATAAAATGAAAATATTATATCCTTCTAAATAAATTGATATGATGAGTAAAGGAACTGAGATCCTAAATGAATAAACATCCTAGCAGTGATCAACAACATGAGTTTCAAAGTTCCTACCTCTAATATAATGGACATACCAAAATAATAAGGTAATCTAAAGTAATAAAAAAAATTACAAGCATTAGGATCTCTAAAACCATTTTTCATGAACTATAAACTTCCACCCCTATAATGAAGTCCTAATCCCACTCATGAAAATATAGAATCAAAATAATTATCGTATCAGGATGAGGATAAGAACTGGGGAATAAAATGATATCTTATGGGATTGATGTTATCTAATAAAAAAAATATTAAAAAAGGGGTTTCTTCTTAAGAACCCATAAACCAGTATATATATAAGATTACCATGACATAAAATAATTAGATTAAAAATGAAATAAAATCTAAATAGAAAATATAATAAATATTATCAATCAAGAAAATATAAAATCCCATAAAAATAAGCACAATAGATTAAAATGTGAATAAAAAATAATACCAATTACATATCATTGTAGCAAGAATGTGACATCGATAATAAAAAATAGATACGAGAAAAGAGAAATTTATAAATGGGAATGAACAAATAAGAATATATTCTCTTTAATTGAATCATATTCACTAGGTTCAATATAAACCAAAACCAATATTCCTATTCAAAACAATCATGTAAATACACAGCTAATTAATCCATAGAAACATGTAATAATTTTAGGTGTAAGAATAATTTATTAGTGGGTTACCACCCTCTATCCCATGCATAAACATAATGAGTAAAACTATTTCATCCTTGTTTAAAAATTTTATAATATAAATTAGGTCTTTTAACTTTTTAAATTGATGTAAATAATAATAAATACTTTCCAAAACCAAGATGTTAATAAAGGTACCTATGTATAGTCATTATAAATATATATATGTATGAAATCAAAAATATATACTCGATAAAATTCATATGAATCTAAAATGAGAAAACATATACATACATGTACACACCAATTTAGACACACATAAGGTATTCCCAATGGAGATTCAAACTAATGGGCTTTATTTTATCGAGTAAAAAAGGGTGAAACCCAATGTTTCAAGTTTAATACAATTAATTTTTTAATATAGGTTGAATTTGAACATAAATAATGTTGTAAACATAATGTCATGGGAACCAGGGGGCTCTGAGGGGAAGAAATATAGGAAATTATTGTACAAACTACTAAACATGACCAGATCTGGATAACAAGAAACCTTATAAAACACATAGTGTATCCATATTTTCATTACTAAGGGAACAACCCATATGTAGAATATAATCAATATCAATTCCATTATATTGAATTTTATCATAATCTAGTGAATCATGTGTACCTAGAATTCCCACATATACACTCTTGGTTACACATTAATTGAAAATGGATACGAGTCAAAAAAATATCAAAAAACAATACATATTGTACATTACAAAAACAAATCAAACCCTCAACCCTAATACAATCACGTGGAAGAACAAAAAAAATCCATTAATATCATACAAGTAATAAATAATCCCCTTCACTGAGTACCATTAAATACATATAAATAATGAAATAAAATTTTAAAATAAAATGGGTAATGTTTTAAGAGGGGATTTCATTTACAAAGAACAATTTATGACGTTCCAAAAATGCCTCTAAAAATATCCTTATAAATCCAAAATTCTTAAACACTTGTAAAAAAGAAAACATCCTAATTTCTATTAAACAATTTCAATTAAAATAAACCACATCAAAAATGTATTTCAAAATATATTATTCAATTTAAATGAATGAAAAATTATTTTAAATAGGAACCTATACAATATGGATTAAAAAATAGTATTTTAGGATTGAAAATAAGGAAAATTAATTGTTTATTCGATGAAAAATAAGGATATAAATTGCACTTTTGAAAAATATACAAATTATAATTGATATCAATCATAAATCCTTAAAAATATATTAATCAAATAATAAATAATAGCTCTAAATTTATTATGTCATGCGTCAGACATAATATGTTGATAATCATTACCAACATGAATGATGATGATAATACACATTTTAAGAACATAATAATACCTAGAAAATCAATATAAACACAAAAGATAAGGAATGTAGATGTCAAAATTGAACTGTATAAAAACACATATCCATTGATACATGGCTAGGAATGGAAGTAATGAAGTATGAATAGTTATATAAAAAGATATTATAATGAGTTTACTAAGAATATATATCTATAAACATTGAATAAGTCAGTGGGGAAAGGTAATAGAATGATAGTAAACCCAAATTAATGGCTTCATCTGTGAATGAGGCTGAATGGATTTATTAGGGTGAGATTTTGCATTAAATATTAGTTGGGGGAAATGGTAAATTTATATTTATAATGAATTTGGGATTGATAAAATGTTTGGGTACATGGATTTTCAAATAATATTCCAAATATTTTCCTTATATTTGGATGATAAAACACATAAACTGGGTAGCCAAAAAGTTAGATAAATATTTTATAGACTATTTAATTTAGATAATTAAATATATTGAGCTTGTCACATAGTTTCATCATGATTTGTACTGACCATGCACAAAACCTGTGACATAAACTACATGATGATCCAAATTTTAAAGAAAAACACCCTGTAAAGAAATAAATAATGGTTACTAAAATATAAATAATATAATTGAGTAAATAAATGTGGGGTGTGATATTATAAAACTATTTATTCTTCCTTTGATAGAGTTAGATGAAATATTTGTTAAGAATTTACTTTCATTATATAAAGGTTGTAACAATTAATAGGATATGAAAATAAAACTTCATATCTAAAATATTTAATTGATAATATATCAATTCTAGGAAGATTAATAAAATCTTATGGAAATTAATTTATAGATATGGGTCTTAATACCCAATAATGACAGATATTTAACACAAATAATTTGATAGAAACACCAAAATTGAAGATATAAAATATGTAGTTGAATGTATTGTTGTATTATTTTATGATTAACCTAGAATTCTAATTGATCGTAATGATATGTTTGAACTCCTACTAGGTGTTATTTATAGAGACCCAGCCTTTTCTTATTTTACTATTACACCATTTTAAAGATAAAAAAAATAATAGGATTACACATAGAGGATCCAATGGTTTAGTGTATTGGGAAAACTAGGACCATGCATAACAAATAAAAGATCAATCATAAACATTTATTTAATTTCTTCTTCACTAGATTCTTAGTGGAACTTATACTCTCTTTAGTAAATGTAGCCACTTGAGGATACACATAAAATGGGGTGAGCTGGAATCCCAGTATTAGGATAGATAAGAACAATATATCATGGGGTGGGCATAATCATAACATAGGCAAAGGATCATGAACATGAGAGGAGCATACATAATAGACTTGAAATGTGGCAATGCATAAAAATGAAACATCATGTCTTAGTGGTTAACTACCAAACATACTTGTGAACTAATCTAGCATCTTGTTCACATATAATTTCACATTTACTCATGAGATTCATCACTTTACCCAATGCATTGGAGTGTTATATAATTCCAGGCGCACCCGTCACATTTAAACATTCATATTGTGCTGTATAATTTCGGGTGCACCCGCAGCATCATAACATTATAATTTATCATGCATTACACAATGAACATATAACATAAATAAACATAACTAACCCATGAAAAGGAATGGGCTTCATCTAATAATAACACATTCAAAAACTATGGGTTCTTAAAAGAAAGAGAGAACAACATATTTGATACAAGAACCATCAACCTTGAATGAGAGGTAAAAGTTGAGTTCTTCAGGGAAGGGTTCTTTCGGAAAACATTTAGATTGACATAAACATCATTATAAAACATTTATATCACTGAAAAGGAAATAAAATGATGAAAAAATGATCTTTAAGGAGTGACCATATAAAAAATGGAGTGAAAGTGGTAGAACCTGAAGGATGAAAGTTGGGTTCAAGAATTTCCCCTTACCTTGTACTCAAATGCCTCATTCTCTTTAATGTCATGTATAATGATATTATATTAATTAATTAGAAATTCCGAAACCTTTTATAAATTAATATGGTTTATTCTGGTTTCATTATGTCATATTATGTTCCTTTGGATGACTTATAGAGTTAAAAAACATTGTTCGGGGATGTTCGTTTTCATGGTTTTCTTGAGTGGTTCACTTGTATTCTTAAATTGAAGTTTGGGTAGATCATGGTAAAACATCCAGAACTGATATTTCATGTTATTAATGATATAACTAGATTATAAATTTTTTTATAATGAATTATATTAGATCCATGTGGATGAATCATTAGATAACATTTTAATGATGGTTATTTGTGTTAATTTGAGCGGTTTTTGGATCACAACGAACTTGTTTTAACTTTTCACTTAGTAATATGGCCATAGGTTATTTAAAGAACTTAAAATAGAACATAATACATATATAATATTCTGTTTCAACCATAAAAATGGTTTCATGACCATATCTGAAGGTAGAAATGGAAGAAGAGAGCATGTCATTTTTTGAAGGTGATAAATTAACCCCTCATGAACAACGTTCTCTTTAATAAAATAAATGAAAGAGGGAAAGGGTGTGGGGTTATTTAATATCCCATTAGAATCATAAAATTACATTATATGTATAATAATGTAGTTACAAAACAATTATGGATGAATATATGTGGGGAGTGATCAAGAAATGAACTTGAACTTGAAAGTGAATTAAAGGAGAAGAGGGAAGGAAATTGCCTCTTAAATCATCCTCTTGAGATCCTCCTTTAAGAAGCTAGTCTTCGTCATTTGATGACACCATCAGCTTTTGGAAGTGGGGGAGGGTCTAGGGAAGGTGTTTGGGCAGAGTTTATAGAAGGCGTGGAGCTTGAGAGGTGCAAGGAAAAGAGGGAGTGAAGGGTGGCTTTTATAGTGGAGGGGAGAGGGGTTTCCTTAATATAAAAATCATTAGTTTGTTATTTCCCAAAAAGACAAGGAATAGTGATTCTTGAATGACCAAGAATAGTAATTTAATAATGTAATCCCGAACCTAGTGGTCTTACATCAGCATAACATCATCGATGACTCAATTAATAAATTATTTATCATTTATTGTGAATTATCGGATTCTACTATTCATCAAAAATACATGTATCTCAGAAAAATCCCAAAAATTTACCCCAACCATTTTTTGACGTTTAGAATACAAAAAAGAAGTCCATTTTTCAAAAAAAACTGAATGTTATTTATTTAATATTTAATTAAAATCATAATTTACTTAAAAAAAATTTAAGATTAAAACTGATTTTATAGTTCTTTCAAAAATTACGTAGGGTCTTATAAAATTATCTAAAAACTTTTAGACATTGATTAGATAATTTATGAATACATTTCAAGGAAATAAATATTCTTATAAATTAATTAATTAATTATAATTATTTATTTATGAGTTATAAAATACAAAAAAAACGTTTACTAAGGTCAAATTGTCACTTTCTAAGATGTCTAAATTTTATTTTATTATTAATAGCTAATGTAACTCTTATGTTGGATGGTTTACTATTCATAAGGGTCATATTACTATTCATATGGGTATGTTACTATTCATAAGGGTAGGTCACTATTCACAAAAATTTATTTTTGTTTCATTAGACTCCAAAAATCATCTTAAACACAACCGTGTATGTCGGATTTTCAAAATTCCAAACATTGGGGTGACAAAATTATGTTTAAAGGTCACTTATCACTTAGTAGTTCATTATTTTGTGTTTTCATGTTATTTTATGACATAAATATAACAAGTTAATTTTCCATTGAAAAACTTTGGGACGTTACATTATTCTTATATCGAATATCACTTATAGAATTACTCTGATAAAAATATAATATTTTAAGAAGAAACTACAATAATTTTTAGACAAGGGTTCTATATATCCATGTGATTCCCCATGGGGAGTACCAATACTCTTTATTAAGAATAATGAGGATTCAATGGTTATTTCTATTAATTATAATGAACATTACCATATGAAATCAAGAAAAGGAATCATTTAAAGTGTTTTAATGGATTTTTTTTTGACATCATGGTGATCAAAATTTCTAATAAGTAGACATTTGATATATATATATATATCATAAACTAAGGAAGGAATATGGGGATAATAAAATATGATCATAAGAACTATGGATTCAATGTAACACCTTTTAGAATTTTAAATTCAATATTCTATTTATTTATTTAATAAATATATTCTTTATATATCCCATTAACAATATTTACGTTTTATTTATCAATTATAACACAATGTATTTTTTCCATTAAACTATTTAATAGCTTGACTATAATACAATATTGAACTGAAATGGACATAAATATATTTCATGGAGATAAAATATTTCAATAAAATATAAACATTAATAAGTTATGAAAAAAAAATTTAACATCACTGTGAAAACTACAATTGGTATAAATCCGCAAGTGAATAAAAATTAGACGAACATTGAAGCATCATCCTCACGATTCTTCGTAAAGGTTGTACCTAAAATTATTACTATTGAAAGAAGTTAAAGTATTAGAAATACATTAAATGGGATTATATGGAAGTATATTAATAAGCTAACTTATTTTAAAAAAAATTATAAGGTTATATATTGGAATATAATATAACCATTAAGTATGTCGTCGTTCGATATACTTTCATTGGATGCATTACGATTTGATATATGGTCATTGGATATGTATTCGTTAGGTATACATGTATTTAATATGTATATTAAATATATTAAATTTATAAGTAAATAACGAATTATACCGAAAATTAATGACATGTAATTAAATATAAATTCATATAAATTCATTTTTAAAAATATATTATATTATAATAACTTAATATTGGTAAAAATTGTATTTTTGTTTATATTATTTTATGCATACAAACAAATTTAATTAATATAATTAATAATATAATTCAATTAATTATAAAATCGATAAATAATATCTATAAATTATTTAATTTCAAATAAGGAAAATGAATATACTGATAATTGGTCAATGAAAATTATTTTAAATGTAAAGCAGTTGTTATTAAATATATAATTTATTTAAAAGTAAATTTATTAAAAAAATGTCTAAAATTAAATTAAATATGTTGTTTATATATTCAAACAAATTAATTAACATTATTATAATTATTATTACTTATTAAGGAATAATTATAATGTCACATTTTTGTTTAAAATATTTTTTTTTAAATTATGTTTTTTACATTCATATTTAAAATAAATTTTAATCAAATTTATGAATTTATTTTTATAAGATGAAAATAATTTAAGTAATTCAGTAATTTAAATTCATTTAAGGTTTCAATTTAATTTTTTTAAAATTATTTTCTAAGATAAAAATTATGTTTTCATAGTAAAGGAGAAAATTTGTAAAAGTGTTAAATTAAAGAGTTTAGAAACAAAAAATCCCTATAATTATGTTTTAATTAATTTTATTGGGGTAATCATGGTCCACATCCATTATCCATAACCTCTATATTCAATTTCAATTTAAAATAACATCCTTTAATTCCATAGAATGAGTATTTGTGATAATTTCACTGAAACCCCACCTATAAATAGAACCCTCCTTGACCGCTCCCAAACCACTATAAGACATAATTTTATATTGAATCCAAGAAATTATTTTCAATCCCAAACTATAATTATACCTTTTTAATTTCTATTACCACTAATAAGTCCCAATTCCTTCATTTTGAAGGAAACTGTTTTGAGGAGGTATTCCTTCTAGGAATGTATTTTTCACTTCTCCAATTATTTCAATTTCATTATTATTTAAACTCATTATAAATAAAATTTTATAATAAAATAATTTGAAATAATTATCATTATTTAGATATGTAAATTATATTACTATTAAATATCTAAAGAATATTACACATTTATTATAATAACATGTTCTTATTTGGGTCAGTTGAACCACAAACATGAATGTTGCTAGTCCAACAATGTAATTTTTATCATTAATGGGTATCAGGAAATTAATAATGGTAATTTATGACATTAAATTGAAATATATGTCATGACTATAGTACATTGTGGGTGATAAAATATTAATGATCTTTAGGAAGTAACTTTATGTTACAAGTAAGTTACTTTTAACATTATAGTCATAAATTCTGTTCTCATGAACCATCCCCATACCATTAAAAAACGAAGATGTTTCTAAATAAATAATTTAATCAAAATTATTACACTACACATACTAACATACAAAGGATGAACATATTATCAGAGAATGAGTATCGACATCACCATTATAAGAATTATACAATTCAATTAAACTTATTAAAATCTTATAAATAAAATAATAAATATGTTACAAGTATATTTGAAATAAACTATTAAAATTTCGGATTATATATGATAATATATTTGAATAGGTTTTGTGAATAAGTGATTCGTATGGTTAGGTTTATTATATTGGAAGATAAATAACTTCCATTGACATAAGAAGTAAATTTTAATGTTTCTCATCACAATTTACATTTATTATGATATGTTCCTAGTTCAATTCCTATGTTCTTTTATGGGTTGTATATCCTTATTAATAGATAGACCCTATCAAATTTTTCATTTAATATATGATATTTTTAAATCACCCATAATTTACCTCTTTCTAGGGATTTTGATTTAAAATTTACCATTGTAGTTGGGGTTTCATTTCTAATCCAACATTAAATTGAGACTTTCTTTGTCTTAATTACCTTTTAGTAAAATTATATATTATTTCCCCCTAAACAAAAATCTATTTTATTCCAATATATTTTATTTTATTTATTAAATTCGTTCTCACAATTTTAACATTGGTTGATTTATAATTATCCTGAAATGATCCTGGAAAATGGAACTAAAATTATCAATTATTTTTAGTTGGGAATATTTATCCATGATATAAATGTTTTCATACTATTTTATTCATGACCCTATCAATTTATATATTATTCCTTAATATTCTGTTTATGTTTACTTTGACTTTATTTACAAAATTTTGTAATTCATATTTTTTAAAATATTTTACATTGGAACTTTCTCCAACTGTTTTCTTCAATTTCTTTTAAGAAGCTTCCTTAATATGTTATCATGGATATTTAAATTAATTTTTATTTTATTTCCCATTATTTAACAAAAATTACATTTTATATAATATTATTTATTAATATATATTTTAAAAAATTAAATTTAAAAGTTAATTATTTTTCAAAAGCCCCTTCTAATTATCTTAAAATGTTTATTCAATATACATAAATATACTTTAGTGTTTCTTATTCTTCATAGGTTATATGATTTAATGATACTATACATTGTCTCTCTACATGGGGAGTATAATCATGTCCTGTTGTAAATATCAAGAAACTCAATTCTTTTTCATGTTTTAATTAATATACAATATAATTTGGAATATTTTATTTTCATGTTGAAAACATATATATGGTATTTCACTATACATGGAGCTAATCATATGTAGAACATCAATGACAAGGAGAAAATACATGTACAATATTTTATAATAACGAGTGTCTATGGAGTATCTGTGTTATAGACTACAAATGTGATAACTAGTCATTTAACCTTATTCTGGAAGATAATACTTTTAAAAATCACACTGGAAGATTTTCATTATGTTATGCTGGAATTGATGTTTACTCCCACTATTGTGATTAAATTACTAATTGATTTCAGATGAGAATAATATGAAATTTATCGCACAATACTTACCCAAGCCATATACATAGAGTATCTAACAATGGATATAGTGAAGTACTATTTAAAAAAGCATACAGAATCAGGTTTTCACTAAGTGAGAATTAGGTTCAATTTAATTAATTACAGTATTGAATCATCCGTATGGGTATAATAGTATGTTAATTATAGAATAAAAACTCAAAAATTGATTATTCTGTTGGTTTTGGATTATGAGGCTTACCCCTAGGATGACCCATTATAGAAAATTGGGTGACATGCTTCCATAGAAATAATATAATAAAAATTATATATTATTTATTATTTTCTTGTATGTGTTTTTGAAAAATTATTATATCACAACCTTGAATATAAATTATGTAATCCTGGTTGAGAATGGAACAGGGTGTTTATAATTTGAGAGATATGGTTATTTTTTATATCTAGACTCTCATATGTTCATTGTAACTGGATACTAAATTAATAAATTTAATGTATTCATTTATTTTTTTAATTAAGAGTAATCCCAAAAAACCCAATTTTATATCCTAGTTAGTATTATTCTATATGGTTTTCTATTTTAATAATTTCCACTACCTGACTGGGGAGGAATGAGGGAGGGAGAGTTAGAGAGCATGATCATCTTGGTGATAATAGGGGATCCATGAATCATGGCTGGATATATTGTGGTAGAATTTAAGGGATATAATGAGCCTATCCATTTCAATGTATTATTACATGATTTTGAGTATAAATATCATTAAAATAAAAATCATGTATCGTAATGAATTGTTTCACTAGATGATTAGAAACATAATTAGAAGGCATTAAACAAAAATAAAAATATATTTTATTTAATCTTAAAAATGAACTCTTAACATACATTGACCCCTTACATACGCATAGGATAACATAAGAAATACCAGAACAAAGGGATGTTATAACAATCCTAGTAATGGAATAAACATAATATTAAATCATAGTTCCTGGTTAGAAGGCATAAAATAATGACATAAAATTAATGAAACTTTAAACAACATATTAAAGCATACTATATAGAACATGGTATCATATAATCATTGAATCATAGGAATATGGAAGAACATAAAACAGAACATAAGTATGTGTTAATGATCATTTCATATGTAGGAGTATGGGTCAAGGTTAACCACCATGTCCTTTCACATAGATCACAAGTCAAGGATAACAAACAAAACTATTGAATATGGTGTGTGGGTCAAGGAGAACAACCATTACCACTGATCAGGACATCAAATGAGACTAAACCTCACCCAATGAAATGGAGTGATATCTTTTAACACCCATAATAACAATTTCATTAATATGCGTGACACAAAAAAACCATACATAAGTAATTAAACATAAACATCAGGGTTGCCATTAAAATGAATTGGGAATCACAATCTTGTAAAAAGGAATATAAAAATATAATATCATAATGGCATCCATTAATGAATGGATTTAAATAATACATTGAAATTTAAAAGTGAAATTGGAATATATCAAGATAATTTATTTTAAAATAATGTGAAAATTTGTAAAAGTAATGTTTAATAAATTTTATTAATAAAACATTTTAACGTAGTTTAAGAATAAATTTTCAAGATTCATTAAAACTGAAAAAGAATCACTATTTTTTATCAAATTAGAAATTCAAATCATAGGTTATCATGTTGAAATTAGTTATTTTAGGGAAATAATTTTATCTTAAACAGATTATAGAGTGCACTTGAAAATTGGTAAGAAATCAAGATCTATCATTTAATCGGGCCGACATGTTGTGAAGAATTGAGAATGGAAACTTATAAAACATTTAATTTCCCATCAAAGTAAAAATAATTGAGCAATTTAAATGTTTTTGGAATATACACATATAATTTAGGATGTTTAAATAATAAGAACTAATAATTTTATTGGGGGTAAATAGAGATAAAGTGAAACCCAAAGGAAAAATTATGGTTCATATAGAACCCATGCCAAATGTATGAAAGTGTTATGAACATGATCTCAATGTCCAAGATAATCAAATTAAATCCATTAATTAATTAATTAATTAAAATATACATTTATTTGATTCGTTATAATTTTTCTATGCTCATTTATGGCCTTTTTCATGAGTTATAAAATACAATTTCATCATTTAGGAGTGTTCATTTCCTTGGTTTTAATGATCAGTTCAATTGTATACGTGTATGAAAGGTAACAGAGAATGGGAATAGTTGTATAAAATTTAAATTTTATATTATTAATGAACATAAATTAGTTTATTTTTCTTTATATATCATTTGATTTTATGGTATGATTATGAATCATTAAATAAAATGTTAATAATAATTTTTTGGATTAATTTCAATTTTTCTCGATCTTGAAAAACTAGTTTTGTTATATTATATAATATTATGAATACAAACTACCATAGAAACATGATATATGATCTAATACATAACATATAATCTATTTTAACCATAAAAATTTATTTAATACAAACCATTAAGGCGATAATTGAAATTGAAAAATCTTCATCATTGAATCTTATAAATTAACACATCACGGACGATGTTTTCATATTTAGAACAAATGAGGCGGTGAATGAAACGATAATAGATTATTACATTACCATAACAAAATTACAGTATATGTATGATACCATAGTTACCATGACACTTGGATTAGGGTATGGTTGGAGAGAAAAATAAAATAAAATTAATTACAATGAAATTAAAAGAAATGGAATGGAGTTTTTTACCCTTTGAATTATTCACCTTGAGAAACTTCTTAAGGAACTTTAGTTTGGTATTTTATTGATACCAAAGGTTCCCAGTTGTGGATAACATACGTGGGATGAATTTTAGTCATAATTTAGACTATATGAAATTCTGTATTGGTGTGAGGAAAATAGGTGGAGAGGCGTGGTATTCATAGTTGAGGAGAGGTGTGTTTTTTTTGATTATTTTATTGTACAACTTATAATTTCGGATCAATACAGTGAATATTGTGGTTTATTTTTACTCAATATAGTAAATATTTAATTTTTTTACTAAACAATGTCCACTTAAATCATCCATGACATAAGAATGAATCAAAAGTAACTTATTTACCTTATATTGTAAATTATCATATTTCATTATTGACTAATAATTCAACTACATTAAAAATATAAAAAAATCCACCCAAAACATTACTCAACATGTAGAATTTATAAATTTAATCTATTTTATTGAAATAATTTTCTAAATATGTGAAATATAATTTTAAATAAGAAATATCATTTACTCAAAAAAAATTAATTATTTTAATATTATAAATGCTTTTTAACACGTTAAAAAATTAATTAAAGTCTCAAAAAATTATTTTACAATGATAAGAAATATATATATATATATATATATATATTTATTAATTTAATTTAGTAAAATAATTTGTACTTTAAATAATTATATTAAATATGAAATTGTAAATAAACATTTTTGTTTTAAAAATAAAAAACACTTAATTTATTATTTTATGAAAACTTATTTATATATACTATGATATCCCCCAACTTATGTTTATTTATTTTATAACACATTTAAGGGGATAGTAATAACCCACATTGAAAATAAGGTCATACACCGAAGGAAACTACTGGCTTATTAAGCACAGGTCTAAGGCGATTTGAATCTCCTTCCCTCAATAGTTTCTAGCGGCGGGAACTTACCTAGTAGTATAGATCCACCACTATATTGTCTTCATAGTGCCTTACAAGATAATCCCAAGGATTCATATGTTTTTCTTAACTAATCTTCTTCATATTGATGCCTCTAATCAATATATGATCTTGCTTTTCAATCCTTTCAGCTTGATCCTTGGAGACTTCGACATGGATCAACCATTCAATCATTTGTTCAACGTCTTCCCTCGCCAACTTGATCACCAGACCATCATCCATCATTTCTATGACATAGTGCATGATTATTTCTATCTGAGAATTCATATCCTCATCCATCAGGCACTAAAATCTGTCTGGAGTTCCTACCTCACATTGTTGTTATAAGGCCCCAGCCTTAAACCTTACTTCATCTTGAATTAAATGAATAATTCACATAGAGGATATTTTCAGGTTTAGAGTTTTATAGATATAGGTCATAACTATTACATCTCATAATATTACCAAGTATACACTTATACTAAGTTTCCATAAAATAAAAACTCTTAAAAAGAAACATGTCTTCTTCCGTGTTTTAGATAGCATGTCTTTCCTTGATCCCATCTTTGAGCCTATTCATCTTTAAGTCCTGTGGAAAACCTTTCAAAAAACTTGGGATGTGCATAAAAAGCTCAGTAAGGTATACATAAAGAATGAAAACTGTTAGTTTTTCAAAACAACAAGTAAACCATCAATTATTTATCAAAGTAATAATTTTCACATTTATGAAGTAGTATAAACACTTCAATGAATAAAAGATTATTACTTACCCTTTTGTAACCAAAAGATTACCATAAAACCCTTATACATAACATATAATGGCAACTTGGGACATACACATACTTAAATGGAATAACCATGCGGTCGACTTCCACACATATCACTTAATGGAATAGCCATACGGTCAACGTCCATACCCAATGCATTGGAGGTTATAAAGTAACCACCCGTCATGGTATTCATGACACCACCCATCATATTGTTTATCACGTAACCACCCGTCATATCTCCAAGTACCATTATAAAATCGTAAGACATAAAAAAATATAATGGAAAGAAAACATTTCCATATTTTGATCACAATATATCACATAAATATATTGACATAAAAAATCCATTATAAAAACCATTTTCAATACCAGAATACATAAAAGATTATATGGTATTTATTTCATTTTAAAAACATTATGTCTTGTTGAGGAATCCAAAGATCAAATAATACTCACGACGTCGGAAAAAGTCGTTGTCACCGCGTACTCTAAAATACACATTCCTTTTTGTCATTTTATAAAACACATCGTAGAAAAATATTCCCTTTGAATGAAATTAATAGTCAAAGGTGTTTTATACCGTGTATAAAATAAATTCTTGTATTAGAACAAAATATGCCTCAATGAAAGGATATTGAGATGGAGTACCTTACAAAGACGGTATCCTTGGATTAAAGATAAATGAATTACATAATTATGTGTGACAAACGAATACACCAAATATAAGTGGATATTAAGTGTAAAACAATCATATGTTATTCACACATATCCGTAGAATGACATATTCAAGGAGTACATGTTTATCCCAAAGAATCAAAATTTGTTTAATAAGTTCTCTTGCAAAAATTCGATAGCCTAACGGAGTCACTTCAAAATTCAGAAAATTAGTTGATGAGAGATAAAAATTGTATCTCATCACTTGTAAATTAAATTTACAGCGATAAATATATATATAAGAACATATTCCAACATAATAAGATGTAATTTAAACGACATAACAAAATAAATTTTTTTAAAGAAGAGGAGGGTGAAAGGTCCCCTTACCGATTTGAGTAACTTTCGAAACGTACACCCCATTGAAGAAGGGTCATACAATGAATATGTAAATACCCATAAATGAAATTATATTACACAAAGAGTATAATAATGGGCAGTACATACAACACTAAAAAAATATTGTCAAACGTAGCATAAATGTCATGGGAATAAAAGTGAGATGAAAAATCCCTTACGAAAACTCGGCAGCCTAACGGCGCCACTTAAAATTTCAAAAAATGGATTTATGAGATCAAATATGGTGTCTCATAATATGAACATAAAAATTACAGTATGAGGAATATAAAATAACATCCCCAAACATAAGAAATATGAGCTTAAAATAAATGACATAAAATAGAGTACTTAAAAAGAAAGAGAGAGGTTGGATCCCTTACCTCAAGTCCGACTTGCCTTGTTCATTTCTTTATATTCTTGAATAATAAACTTTTTTCAATTTATAATTTCTTAAGGAACTCCATTAAAAATAATTATTCAGTTCATATCACATATTATAGTGTTATAATAATTTATTAATAATGTGAGTTTATATCAAACGTTTTTGTCGATGTTCTGTACATGAGTAAAAATTGAACTTGATGGAAAAGAATTTTCCATGTAGTTATAAGTAAATCATCTCCAGAATTGTATTAATGATTTAAATATCATATATATCCAGTATATATTCATTTAATACTATTACATAACATTTGGAGATAATAAAAATTAAATGCACCATGCATGGAGATGGTAGGTCTTACATACGCATGAACGCTACTTTCATTTTTTTTGTCATATTAATGGAATTAAAACTAAATGAGATATATATATATATTAATTCCAGAATTATATCCATTTTTTGGATGTAATATATTCCATATATATCCATTATATATATGTAATTATAATAGTACATAACATTTGGAGATAAGAAACGAAATGTACCGTTCATGGAGACGGTAAGCCATACATACGCATGAACGCTACTTTCATTTCTTTGGAACATTAATGGAATTAAAACTATATGAGAGAGATATATATATATTATAATTCCATTATAATATATATGTTATATAGATCACATAAGTTCATCAATTTCATTCTTTATACATTCCATGTATTGCATGAACGAGTCACATCACTTGAGGGGGCAGTAGTCCACAATTCCTCAAATGAAATTATCGCATTTTCACAACATTCAATGCATAAAGGAATGTATTAAATATAAAATAAAGAAGCATATAAAGGAAATAAATATAATATATATCGTAAATAAATATAGTTCCATAATAATGGCCACCATGAGTGCTGGTATGAGAAGATAGAACAATCATCGTTTCGTGAGGCAGTAATTCACCATCCACGGAAACAGTATGTTCTTTGACCATTAGGCGGAGGTGTGTGTTATTGTAGCTCTAATACTTCTTCTAAAAACATCCAATTATATTTATGTTACTGTTTTTGTTACAAAATAATGGAATAAAAATATTTTAGGGGGTTGGAGAATCAAAATAAAACAAAAGAACACTAGAGAAGACTTTACCTTTAAATTGGGTAACTTTTTTTGATTTGAGCTCAAACGATTCCGTGGAAAGACTTCTGCCCAAAGTGAGTCTTATAGGAGTAAGATAGGGATGTGTAGAGATAAAATGGGAAGGGGTTGGCCGAGCCAAAGTCTTGAGAGGTGTGGGTAAGATGGTATAGGTGGGGGCCTTTTATAAGAGGAGAGGAGGGGCACTCTTGGAAAGTCTTGAAAAGTAACATTATTATAAAATGCTTTTCGGATTTTAAAGGTCCCAAAAAGAATATATTTCAAGGATACGGTGATTAGGTTTCGAAATACACCCATCCAATAGGTTTAGGACAAGTTTCAGAATTAGATTTTACATTATCTTTTAATTTTATTTAAATCGTTAAATAATGAGGTAATCGATGCATCATCATGGTGTCATAAATAATTAAACATATTTAATGTCTAAAACATATAAAAAACAATGATGATGTAGGAAATCTTTATTGATTTCTAATTAATATTTATAGTCAAAAATATGAATTGTATAGCCCCATTTCAAAATTGTTTTAGTAAAACAACACATGTTTGTGACGTTTTAATATTAACTTCAAATAAAAAGGAATTAATGTCATTTTCCTACCAAAGTGGCTCCATGGGGTCGCCAAGTTGACCCATGGATTTTCATGGTCTTCCATGACTCATCCAATAATGGTAGGAAATTTTTCAAGGTCATTTCATATTATTAAAACATTATTTTTAACTTAAACTACAATAATTACCTCTAATCGCGATTATAAACTTAAAAGTTACTATTCACCAAAAAAATTATTTTAATCCCATTGAACCACATTTTACTTCCTAATGACAACCATGTATGTCAGATTTTTGAAATTCAAAACACAGAGATGGTAAAATTTCATTTAAACGAGAAATCAGTTTTTAAACTACCACTTAGTGGTTTCACTATTCATCAAAAATTGAAGTTTTTCAGAAAAAAACCAAAAATTCACCCTAAGATATATTTGATATTCTGAATTCATAAATGAGGTCTATTTTAAAAAATACAAAACATATAAGTTGAATTAGTTAATTTAATAATTAATTCCCACTGTCAAAATAAATAGCGTGTTTTTAAGAAACAATATCTATTAAAAGATCGACACTAGTTTAAGTCCAATTTCAAAGTGAAATTAATTACAATGACCAATATTGGATTAAATGGTAAAAATATATTCTAATTTCAATTTAAAACCAATTCAAAAGATAATCTAATCATATAAATATATTAGATTAAAAAGGAATTTTGAATTAAAATACATCATTTTTCACTATTCATTAAAAATGAACTTTATCAGAAAAATTACCAAAATTACACAAAGTAAATTTTGATGTCCCTATTCTAAATAATAATTTTATTTTGTCAAATATAACACATAAAATTTTCAAAATGTGTATTTAAAAGAGGTTCTCCATCAAAAGGCGGTTAATTGACCTTTTAAAGAATATCAGAATGTTTATGCTTAAAATTGGATTCATTCACATTTTTAGTCCAACAACATTTATTGTAAAAAGTAAAAATATTCTACAAACATATATAATCATTTTCTAGTTATTTCTGTTCATTCCCTCCATTATAATTTCTGGGTGTTAACTACCATTTAAAATAAAATTATTTTATTCTTATAGTGAAACGTAATATTTCAAAGGAACTCGTTGTTGTGTATTGGGTAAGCCATCGAGCATAGTGTTCCCTTTAAATTAATATTAATAATTTATTCAAAAATGGGGATAAATATAAAAATGTCATATTCTTTATTTACCTAGGGTGTTGCATCCTTCCCCCCTTTTGGGAATTGCGTCCTCACAATTTTAAAATTGGGCTCGGAAACTTCATTAAAAGTCCCACATCGGAACAAGAGTCGGTAATATATTCACTTTAAAAGAAATAAAGAGAGGTATAGAGGTCACTCGAGTTTACCGATACTAGGATTCCATGTAGGAAAACATCGATATGGAAGTGGAAGCAAAGGTCCATGTTCTGGGGGAGAGTGATAGAAAAAAATGTTTAGGATAAAGTTAACCACAAGAAAATCACAAACTTGTGGTGGGTTAAAGGGTATTCAATTCCCCAGTAGGAAAAGTTAATAGAAAAAAAATTTATTTTATGTTACTTTTCATTGAGGAATTTATTTTTGATCTTAATGAAACATACTTACTTGTCATGTTGAATTTCAAATTTTACTTTATTTCTTACACAAACTCATATTCCCCCCAAATGATGAGTATTTAGGAAGACTTGTTCACATTAAGAGTACTATAATCAATTTCTCATGAATCACCTAATACACAAAAGAGAACTATATATTTCCCATGTCTTTAGACCCTTACCAAAACCAAAATTATTATAACAAAATCAGATAATCCAGAAAAGTATAACCCTTTATAAAAAGAAAATCTATTCTTAATCTCCAATATTTGTCCAACAAAACCCAATGTACAACGAAGACCATTCGATAAAAAAAATTCCATAAAATTATTCAAAGTAAACCAAACTAAGATTGAAACCCAAAACTTTGAAGGATTTAACCACATAGTCTTCCAAGGTAAAAATTACCACTTATCTCCAAATAACACTAGTTTCTCTTAAAGTCTCATATTGAAAAGTAATATCCTAATCACATATCATCCATGATAGGTTAATAATTTCCATAGATAAACCAAAATAAACTTAATCTTAATTCATAAATTCATCTAACTAAAAATAATAAGTCATACTAACCAGGGACTTCACGTAGTCCAGTGGTAGGTGATATATACCAGTCACACTTTCGTTGTGGTTTCGATTCCCTCAGCTCTGTCCGACGTGACGGGTTGTCACACGGTCTGCAAGTTGTCCTCTTTATAAAACTCCAAAAATAACCCTAACATGTTTTAACCTCAAATGTTTTCTTATACCTCTCATTTTCCACCAAATTCATTAAAATCTCAACTTCTTAATTCTTGAAGTCTTATTTCACCACCATAAGATAAAATAAAACGATTCCCAAAATGAATAACACCATACCTTGATCATGGCATCCACTCGGTTTCATCGTCATCTTATTCACGTAGGTATAAGTCCCATGCATTACAATAGTGATTTAGAGATACTTTAAAATCATTTTCTTACACCATCCAAATACACCTTTTACAACATTGGTCATATGGGTGTTCACAGAAAAACAGTTTTTGAAAATAATCATGTATGACATATAATTCCAGAACATCTGATAAAACATGATTTCTATAAAATATTCTGACAGAAATTGAGTTGAAACTTTCTATTATTGGTCCTTTTAAAATACCATAAGTATGTGCTGAGAGACTATATTTTGAAATCAAATATAAATAAGTTACGCAAGGGTCTCCTTCCTCAGCACCATTTTTAAAATCATAACATGATCCAAATTCTTGAGATAAGGTAAAATATTTGAAAATACCTTGATAGTATTTACCTTTCTTGAAAATATGAGAATATTGTGAAATATTATTTGTCTAAATACAACCCATGATCCACGATGATAACGAGGTATAGTGGAGGTGTTTGATATCTCAAATAACTTCTTGGAAGTGAGTTTTATTCTAGTAAAAGATTCAAAATCATCTAAACATGACTTTGAAATAATTATTTCAAGCATGTCATCAAAAAGAGATAGGAATGTCATTTCAGATCCTTCTCCTTCAATTCGTAACTGACTTTACTTGACCTAAAAAAATTTATAAAACAAGTATTTAACTGAAATAATAGATATAGGGACTAATCATTTGTCTAACAAAAACTCTTAATCCCTAAAGTTGTCTAAACCGACCTCTGATACCAACTATAAGGCCTCGGATATAAACCTTACTTAATCTCGAATTAAATGAATAATTCAGATATAGGATCTTTTTCGGTTTAGAGTTTTAGAGAATTAGGCCATAACTATTACATCTAAAAATATTACAAAGTATACACTTCTACTAAGTTTCCATAAAATAAAAACTCTTAAAAAACATGTCTAGTTCCATGTTTTAGATAGCATGTCTTTCCTTGATCCAATCCTTGACCCTATTCATCTTTAAGTCATGTGTAAAACATTTCAAAAACTTTGGATGAGCATAAAACGCTCAGTAAGGGATACACAGAGAAGGAAAACTGTTCGTTTTTCAAAACAACAAGTAAACCCTGAATTCTTTATCAAAGTAATACTTTTCACCTTTATGAAGTACTATAAACTCTTCAATGAATAGAAGATCATTACATACCCATTTTTAACCAAACTATTACCATAAACCCCATATACATAACATATAATGGTAACTTGGGACATAAACATACTTAAATGGAATAACCATGTGATCGACTTCCACACATATCACTTAATGGGATATCCATACGGCCGACTTCCATACCCAATTAATTGGAGGTTATAACGTAACCACCCGTCCTGGTATTCACGGCACCACCTGTCATATGGTCTATCACGTAACCACCCATCATATGTCCAAGTACGATTTAAAAATCATAATACATAAAACAAATATAATGGAAAGAAAAAATTTCCACATTTTGATCACAATATATCAATTAAATATATTGATATAAAAAATTCATTATAAACCCATTTTGAATACAAAAATACATAAAAGAGAATATGGTATTTATTTCATTTTAAAAACATTACGGCTTTTTGAGTAATCCAAAGATTAAATAATACTCGCGGTGGCGGAAAAGGTCATTGTTACCGCGTACTCTAAAATAAACATT
This sequence comes from Viscum album, assembly GCA_963277665.1. Lineage (NCBI taxonomy): Eukaryota > Viridiplantae > Streptophyta > Magnoliopsida > Santalales > Viscaceae > Viscum > Viscum album. Next base: position 406,515,373 of record OY728150.1, on the reverse strand, counting down.
CCTTTTTGACGTTTAGTAAAACGCTTCATAGACAAAGATTCCCTTTGAATGAAATGAAAATTCAAAGGTTTTTTATAAATCGTATAAAATAGGGTCTTGTATTAGAACAAAATATGCCTCAATGAAAGGATATTGAGACAAAGTCCCAGACAAAGACGGTATCCTTGGATTAAGGATAAATCAATTACATAATTATGTGTGACAAATGAATACACCAAATATAAGTGGATATTAAGGGTAAAACAATCAGAGGTTATTCACAAATATTAATAAAAATACATATTCCAGGAGTACAAGTTTATCCCAAATAATCAAAATTGGGTTAAGAAGTTCCCTTGCAAAAATTCAACAGCCTAACGGCGTCACTTTAAAATTCATAAAATGAGTTGATGAAAGATAAAAAGGGTATCTCATCACTTGTACATTAAATTTAAAGCAATAAGGATATATATAAGAACATATCCCAACATAATAAGATTTAATTTAAAAGACATAACCAAAGAAGTATTTTTAAAGAAGGGCAGGATGAAAGGTCCCCTTACCGATTTGGGTAACTTTCGAAACGCACGCCCCATTGAAGAAGGGTCATACAATGAATATGTAAATACCCATAAATGATATTATACTACACAAAGAGTATAATAATGGGCAGTACATTCACCACTCATTGTAAATAGTGGCAAACGTAGCATAAATGTCACGGGAATAAAAGTGAGATGAAAAATCCCTTATGAAAACTCGGTAGCCTAACTGCGCCACTTAAAACATCAAAAAATGGATTTATGAGATCAAATAGGGTCTCTCATAATATGAACATAAAAATTAAAGTATGATTATTATAAAATAACATTCCCAAACATAATAAAGATGAGCTTAAATGAAATGACATAAAAGAGAGTACTTAGAAATAAAGAGAGGTTGGGTCACTTACCTCAAGTCTGACTTTCCTTGTTCGTTTCATTATATTCCTGAATAATAAACTTTGGTCAATTTATAATTTCTTAAGTAACTCCATGAAAATTTATTATTCAGTTAATATCACATATTATGGTGTTATAATAATTGATTAATAATGTGAGTTCATATCAAATGTTTTTGTTGATGTTCGGTACATGAGTAAAAACTGAACTTGTTGGAAAAGAATTTTCCATGTAGTTATAAGTACATCGTCTCCAGAATAGTATTAATGATTTAAATATAATATATATCCTGTATATATTCATTTTATACTATTACATAACATTTGGAGATAATAAAAATGAAATGCACCATTCATGGAGATGGTAGGCCGTACGTATGAATGAACGCTAATTTCATTTTTTTGTCATATTAATGGAATTAAAACTAAATGAGAGATGTATATATTATAATTCTAGAATTATGTCCATAATTTAGATTTAATATATTACATATATATCCATTATATATATGTACTTATAATAGTACATAACATTTAGAGAAAAGAAATGAAATGTACTGTTCAAGGAGACGGTAAGCCGTACGTACGCATGAACGCTACTTTCATTTCATTGGAACATTAATGGAATTAAAACAAGATGAGATATATATATATATATATATTATAATTCCAGTATAACATATATGTTATATATATCACATAATTTCATCAATTTCATTCTTTATACATTCCATGTATTGCTTGAACGAGTCAAATCACTTGAGGGGGCGGTAGTCCACACTTCCTCAAATAAAATTATCGCATCTGCACAAAATGAAAAGAATAAAGGTATGTATTAAATATAAAATACAGAATAATATAGTGGAAATAAATATAATATATATCATAAATAAATATAGGGCCATCATAATCTCCACTATGAGATGTGGTATGTGAAGATAGAACATTCCTCGTTTCGTGAGGCAGTAATTCACCATCCACGGAAACAGTATGTTCTTTAACCATTAGATGGAGTTCTGTGTTATTGTAGCTCAAATAATTATTATAACAACATCCAAGTATATTTATGATACTTTTTTTGTAACAAAAGAACGGAATAAAAAAATTTAGGGGGTTGGAGAAGCAAAATAAAACAAAAGTACACTTGGGAAGACTTTACCTTTAAATCGGGTAACTGTTTTTGATTTAAGCTCAAAGGATTCCTTGAAAAGCCTTATTCCCAAAGTGAGGATTCTAGGAGTAAGAGATGGATGTGGAGAGACAAAATGGTCAGGGTTTGGCCGATCCAAAGGCTTCATAGGTGTGGGTAAGGTGGTACAGGTGGGGGCCTTTTATAAGAGGAGAGGAGGGGCACTCTTGAAAAGTCTTGAAAAGTAACATTATTATAAAATTATTTTCGTATTTTAAAGGTTACAAAATAATATATTTTGATGATAAGGTGATAAGGCTTCTAAATACACCCAAACAATAGGTTCTTGATAAGTGTAAGGTTTAGATTTTACATTATCGTTTCATTTTATTTAAATCGTTAATTAATGAGGTAATCCCTGCATCATCATGTTGTCATAAATAATTATATTTAGTTAATGTGTAAAAATTATAAAACAAATATCATGATGTAGGAAATAATTTTAGCTTTCTAATGAATATTTATAGTAAGAAATATGACTTTTATAACACCATGTAAAAATTGTTTTAGTAAAACAACACATGTTTGTGACATATTAATTTTAACTCCAAATAAAAAGGTATCAATGTCATTTTCCTACCAAAGTGGCTCCATGGGGTCCCCAAGTTGACCCATGGATTTTCTTGGTCTTCCATGACTTACCCAATAAGGGTAGTACATGTTTCAAGGTCATTTCATATTATTAAAACATTATTTTTACCTTAAACTACACTAATTACCTCTAATCGCGATTAAAAACTGAAAAGTTACTATTCACCAAAAAATAATTTTAATCCCATTGAACCATATTTTAAATCCTAATGACAACCATGTATGTCGGATTTTTTAAATTCAAAACACAGAGTTCGTAAAATTTCATTTAAACGAAAAATCAGTTTTTAAACTACCACTTGGTGGTTTCACTATTCATCAAAAATAGAAGTTTTTTAGAAAAAAACCAAAACATAAACCTAAGCTATATTTGATATTCCAAATTAAAAAATGAATTATATTTTACAAAATTAAAAACATATAAGTTCCATTAATTAATTTAATAATTAATTCCCGCTATCAAAACAAGTAGCTTGTTTTTAAGAAACAATATCTATTAAAAGATTGACACTAGTTTAAGTTCAATTTCAAAGTGAAATTAATTCCAATGGCTAATGTTAGATTAAATGGTAAAAATATATTCTAAATTAACTTTAAAACCAATTCAAAATATAATCTAATCATATAAATAAATTAGATTAAAAAGAGGTTTTGAATTAAAATACAACATTTTTCACTATTCATTAAAAATGAACTTTATCGGAAAAATACCAAAAAATATACACAAACTAATTTTTGAGGTCCCTATTCTAAAGAAGAATTTTATTTTGTCAAATATAACACATAAAATAGTCATAATGTTTATTTAAAAGTGGTTCTCCATCAAAAGGCGGTTAATCAACCTTTTAAAGAATATTAGAATGTTTACGCTTAAAATTGGATTCATTCACATTTTTAATCCTCTAACATTTATTGTAAAAAGTAAAATTATTTGACAAAAATATATAATCATTTTGTAGTTAGTTCTGTTCATTCCCTCCATTACAACGGCTAGGTGTTAACTACCATTTAAAATAAAATTTTTTATTATTAGAGTGCAACGTAAGATTTCAAAGGAATTCGTTGTTGCGTATTGGGTAAGCCATATAGCATACCGTTCCCTTTAAATTAATATTAAAATTTTATTCAAAAATCGGGATAAATATAAAAATGTCATATTCATTATTTACCTGGGGTGTTACAGTTGTCCAAGGGGAAGATCACCCTCTATCACCACCATTATCTCCTCACAATGGACATGCATCTCCACTTGCTAGTTAGTTTCATTTGAGGCTCTATTCAATTAAAATTTATACTATGTGTAACCATCCTGATGAAACCCTTATCATTACTCTGTTTGGACCTCCTTCTCCTTTGGTTTACCCTTTTTTGGTCGATCGAGTCACCATTTGATTAGGAAGAAATTAATAGTCCTTATGTCCCTTAGGTTTCAGCTTCTAGGAAAAAATACAGCTCCATGGGTACTTGTTTCCATATTCTCTTTATACATTAAATGATTATATATATATATTCACTGACTCATCCCAAAACATTGTCATCTGAGGTTTTTCCATATCTATCAGACTCGGCCTTAGAGGGACAACTAGAGTTGCCTTCATACTCGCCCTGATTACTTAAACATTCAAGTCAGTTGATTACGTTGAGGGTGGAAAAAGTCCTCTCCGAGTTCATTCCCTAATTTTTAATACACGTACTGCCTACATCATGTGTAGGACTCTCCCACTCCATCCCATCCTTGGAATAACCCTTTCTAGTAGAATATATAACCTTGTCAGATTTTTTATTATCACCAGCACGTCTAACCATTGTATATGTACATGGATTATGACTCGTCGCACCCATGGATGATGGACCAATAGCTCTAGTAGAGATCCCCAGAGCCTAAGACTAAGAATTGTGCATATCCAAAAATTCCTCGAACACCACACTATCCTAAACACGCTCTAAAAATGAATTTCTACAAGGAGGACTCACCAAATCACTCCACAGCATGTTAATGATATGTACTACACTAGTTTTAAGATCTAATATATTTTGTTGGTTTTTTATTTATTACTCCATCTTGACCCTAGGTATCCTCATCCTTGCCATTTCTTTATCCAAAACTAGCCCAACCATCACAATATCCCTTACCAGTCCTAACATGGAGGTCACCATTTTCACCAGGAGGACCACCCTGGACACATCTTCAAAGATCCACCACACTGGATTCTAAATAACACATGTTAACTTCATTATGAACAATTTAAGGGATTACCTCCCCAATGGTACCCTGATGATTTGTCATGTAGACATATCCCACATAAACCGTGCCACCTGAGGGGCTTTGATGGCATCTGTAAGAATCATGACCTAGACGACGACAGTAAAAGCAAAATGTAACCCAAGAGTTTTAACAAACGTTCTGTTTCTAGTGGAGCTCCCCTTCATTATCAATGATGATGAAGCCCTATGGTCCCTTTTAACCATCAACATTGAAAATAATTTTCAAGGATACTGAAAGACAAACGGTGCTGGTGCAGGCATCTGAACAAAGGAAGTGACCTATCATATTTCCAATTAACGGAAGAATTTCTAGATTCTGGAAAGGTAACAGAAGACTAAGAAGAAAAATCTAGAGTGCTGTCAAAGTGTAGTTGTGCATCAGATAAAAATTTAAGTTCCCTTTAAAAAGAATAAATTATAATCCATCTATAGTTCTTAGAGAATTTTTCCAAGCATAGATCAGATCTTCCTTAGAAAAAAACAAAATCTTAATGTCCTTCAAATATAAAATACCATAAACCACCCAATCTTGATGCTTAAATGAAGTGAAAACGAACCTGTCCAAGTGTATTACCGAGGATAAATTCTTCCCAAAATAAGCGACTAGGGTATGATCTAGCATTTTCAAAGAATACGTGAACTCCATGGAAGAAATAAAAACTGATGGAACTCAATTCGCACAAAAATGGATTTTAGGGATCCCATTAAAAGAACGAAATTGGAGGAGCGAACATGGGTATGTGAAGGTTGAAAAGGAAAGGTCACGATAGGGAAATGAGAATTATGTAGAAGTGTCAACCCCATTCCTCATATGGAGTTGGTAAGGGAGGGGAGGTGGGGGCATAGCTATGACCGATGTCATCATTGTGTTGGCCTCTTCTAGTAGAGCTCTCTCTCTATTTTCTCCAAGATAGAAACTTTTATTTATACTATGATATTATTAAATAATACTTTCATTTATAAGAGGTAAATTTTTATCTAAACATTCATAGGTGTGTTTAATTATCTACAGGCCAGGTTACTATTCTTAAGTGTCACATTACTATTCCATGGGTCATGTTATTATTCCATCAGTTTAGGATTAGTAATTTATATAAATGTTATTAGATTATTTATTAATAATTTATAGTTTTTTTATTATCTTATATATGGGATTTAATGTTATTTATACTACAAAAAAAATATAAGATGGTAATTTTCATTGATAAAATTAGAGTTCGTTACATTTATCCCCCTTATGAAATTTCTCCCATGAAATTTCATTTTAGAAACTATGGAGAAACAGATGAGGGTACTTATCCTTCAATGCTTTATCTGGTTCCCATATTTCCCCTCAATACATATGGGGAAACTATAGTATGATGACCAAGTGAGTGGAATTTATATAAAATTATCCCTGGGATCCAAGATCTTCCCAAGATTCTCCATGTTATAGATATCATTCTCCAACTCCAGCACCTAGGAATTTAGTACATGCCATGGATTAAGTATGTACTTCCTCAAAATCGATATATAGATTATATCATGTACTTAAGATATGGTTAGTGGAAGTGCTATTTGATAGGTCACCTATCCAACATAGTCATGAGCCTTGAAGGGGATAATGTACATGGGACATAACTTTCCCTTCTTCCCAAATCTCATAATCCACCTACAAGGGGATAAGTGAAGGAATACCAAGTCTCCAAACATAAACTCTAGGTCTTGGTTATGACTATATTCATAACTCTTCAATTGGCATTGGGATTCCTAGATATTTTGGTGAACAGTTTTATCCTTTTTTACAATTTTTAAACCATTTTGGGTCATATAAACTCTTGTTCACTAACATCATCGCATCATACTAGTGTTTTTAATCTTTTCCCATAAAGGGATTTATATGGATCCATTTGGATGCTCGAGTGTAATCTATTACTCTTGGAGAACTTGACAATAAAAACATGTTGGTCCAACCCTCCCATTTATTCCATATAATACACTGTCAGCATGCCTTCTAGTGTCCAAATAGTTTTCTTAGAGTGTCCACTAGTTTAAGGATGATAGGATACACAAATGTTTAACATTGTGTTCACAACATGTTGGAGTCATTTCCAAAACATGGAGGTGAACGTGAGATACTGATCGGATACAATCAATATTGGAACTCCATGAATCCTTACCAATTCTCTCATGTGTATCTATTCTGGATAATCTAGTGATCATTTGTCTCATTATCATAAAGTTAGTTGTCTTTATAATATGATCTATAAGAACCCATATATCATTATATTTTCTATATGTCTTAAGAAATGTGGTTTCAAGGTCGATACAGATATTTTTCCAATTTCCATGTTGGCATAGGTACTGGTTTCATTATCCCTATAAACATTTTCCTTTCAGTCTACACTTGCTGACAAACTAGGTACATTGTTGTATATTCAACAATCATCAACTTCATATTGTCTAAACAATAATTATTTCATAGTTCTTAATACATCTATATACCTTCCTAGTGAATTGATAAGGTTGAACTATGTGGATCATTCATAAGATATTTTTTACCTTTGGATTGGATGGTACACATAGTTGTGACCAAACCTCTTGTCTCCTTCCTCATCCATTTAGAATTTTGATGATTCCCCATTTCTAATAGCTCCCACTTTTTTCTGAATTTCCACATCATTTCCTTATATATCCTTAATTTTCCATATGAGGGATGGCTGAAACATAATATTCCAATGGATTGATGATGTACCTTCCTTAATTACTCCCATATACATCCATTGAAGGTATAAGGAGATTTTATCCTTCTAGATTCACACTATTGAAAAATATTCCTGATCTTTTCTACGTATATCATCCTCCACCATATTTTCATTAACCCTATGGTAGTGGATTGAGCAGTAAAAATTCTTGACGGTCCCAAAACATCTTCACTACTTCATATTAATCTCCATCTATATGAATATAAATTTGAGACTCTTATGGATAGTATATATCTCACACATATTTCAATATAGAAAATGATGCCAGATTCTCAAACACATTTATAGTTGGCATGTGTTCTCCTCTTTCCATCCATTAACTAATAAAAGAGAAGTGCAATTAGGGGGAGTGAATACATAGCTAATACGTATAAAAATTTAAACCATTTAACATAGAAGGGTAAAATTGTTAATGAAATTTATATCATATCATGTGATTACTTAATTTTCAATCTATGTTATCCATGGAGATATAATTCTCTCTAGGTTTCTTACTAATGTTTGCATGTCCTAATCTCTACAAAAATAACTAGACCTTAATATAATACCAACTATAATAACTCTATCCTTTTATACATATTATTATATGATATTAATCATTATTGTCATTAAAAAAACAAGGATCGAGAATTATAGTATATTTAGAAAATTTAACACGTAATTTGAATGCCTGAAACCAAAATAAACAATATCTATTATCTAATCATCATAATTTTCTCCTAACATCCTTTTATACCTACATATTCATTAGATAACTTTGGGTATATATGATCAAATAAATGAAATAAAAAACCTATAATGAGAATAAAAATAATAATAAAGCACATCACATAGGTTAGAAGACACAACATGATCACATAATAGGCATGGAACTTGAATAAACATATATAAGAATAACATATAGAACATTGAATCATATAATAATTCAATAATAAGAATTTAGAAGAAACATAAAACATGACATAAGGATGATTCAATGATCATTTCACATAGCAGAGCATGATTCAAGGATAACGACCAATACTATTTCACACATTGCAAGAGTCGAGGATAACCCCCACGACCATTACACATGGATCATGATTCAAGGATAAATACCTAGACCATTCCACATGATGTCTCGTGAGACGAAAAATTACACAATACCACGGAGTGCTATCTAGGAAAACCTATCATAACATTTTCATGAATATGTGTTCCCTATATATAATAATATTTAATAATTAAAACAATGACATAAGGGTTTCCAATGGAAGGGATTGGGTATCATAATCATTTCAAAAGGTATATGAAAAGGTAATACTATAATGGTGTCCATAAAAGAATGGATTTAAATAATATATGGAAATTATTAAGGAAAATAGGCATAGATCATGATAAGTTATGTCAAACTAAAGAAATAACATGTAAAATTAGTCTTTAATAAGCTTTGTATATAAAAAATTTTAGTGCAGATGAATTGAAAATATTCGTGATTCTTTAAATGGAAAAGTAAAAATTTTTATAAAAAATCATAAATGAACCATGATAGCTTTTGTCACGAACTGAATCTGGTCACCATTAAAACCAGCACCCAACCCAGTCCAAGGAATGTTATGAAGTGTATTCCTTATATACACGGGATGAAAAAGTACCTGGGTATCTTAAAAAAAATTTTGGAAACAATTTAACTATTTTTGGAATCATTTAACAACAAAAAACAATCAATAAACGAAATCTAAAAATTCATGGAAAAGAATCCTTAAATAAAATTTATTACTGAATAAATTGTTATAAACATGATCGAAGAGGTCCAAATATACATTAATGTGGCAGATAAATAGCCCATGGAACACCACAGGACAATGGGTCATCACCAAAGATCCGTCACTATAACACCACACCAGGAAAACGACTAATAACTTAACCCTCCATCAAAAAATGCCTTTCTATTAACTATGCCAATCATGATAATGTATAATTACACCCAAGGTGATGTTTTATGGCCTTAACCATTGTAAAATCAAATTAATAGTATTATTGTAGGTGTAAACAGACTTTTATATTCTTCACAACACCATATAAGGCAATGGACATATCCTATGGTCGATTTGTTACATTATCAGGAAGTGCAGGGGCATGTCTAGCGACAACACCAAGGTTGTTCTTATGTGGTTGGAGGGGAACAACGATACGGACCATAATTCATATATTGATGTTCGTAGCCCAGATCCCACATTCTAACATAATTATACAACCATGATGCTGATGTGGGTTAACCTGGAGAGAGGGGATTCCCTTGGACTCCACTACATTTGGCCTTCTTAGGCCATGTTTACATTGAGTTATGACATGTTCTCTCTTGGTGTTTTCTCTTTCCATAATAAAAATTTACAAGTTATGATGAATAAAACATGTAAGATACTATATTTTCCATCCATACACATGATAATAATATGGTAAATACGAATGAGTGACTGAGCACTAATCTTGGGAAAATCCCTAGGCACTAGTTAGCTTCAGGCCCCATGTACCTTGTATCTCAGGGTAAAGTAGCCATAACATTATCCATTCTCATTCACGAGAAACTAGTAGCGAACATACCCATATCCTAGTGGTCCCCAATCATCATAATCATAGTTTTTCTACTTTTTTCAATGTCCAATTAGCTATGTGAAACTTGGACAACACAACCCTAGAAAACTTACATACTAAACTTACACACTAGTACAGGTTTTCCCACCTAGATACTTGGGATTCATCCATTGTGATGAAAAAATTTACACGTTTTACCAAATTCCATCATCATTTAAAACATAATTTTCAGTAATACACACTCAAAATATTAGCTACACATGCATTGCACAATTTATAAAAATCAATATACCATTTAGAATTTCCACAATACATTTTCACATAATATAACAAAAACTTTAACAATAAATTCATATAAAATCCATTGTTGAATACCAAATCCACCCCAATATTACCCTAAACATGAATTGGATGAATAAAAACATTTTAATAAAACTCTTCCATGAATTATAAAATATCCCCAAATGGTAAAACGTGGAATGCACATGCACAACACCAATTTTCACACAAAAATGTCACATAAATATCTATTGATTAACATATTTATCCAAATATTGTTTTGGATGAAACAAATGATGGAGAAGAAGGATAAAATTATAAATAAATAAAGGATAACTCTTTTATTAGTTCTTACCCATGTAATCACCTACCATGTGTATCAAAAACACCAAATCCTTCGACAAAAGTTCAACTGCACCCCTACTGCACCACAAGGTAGTTAAAACAAACCTAAAACCATAATATTAGACCAATAAACGCATGATCCAACCCTTCGTTCAATTCCCAATTTATTGTATATTAGGAACATCATGAGAATTTGAAGAAACCCTAATCAAATGGGTGGAGGAAAAAGGAAACCGACTTTATTGAGAGATCTTTAAGAAATCGCCCCAAATACACCAATAGGTGAATCTCCAAATATCCAAAAATTATAGGTAGGATATAATGAGTATGAGGATTTAAAGGGGGACTAAAATGGAGTAACAAGTGTAAAAATAGAAGGATTTATGAAGGAAAAAAATTACCTTCTCAAATTTGTATGATTTAAGCATCATTAAGAAATTTCACTCAAATCCTCAATGAATACGAGCTCCAATGAATAAAAAAATAGAATGGGGGTGAACCTATTGTTTTTGGGAGCAAGTGAGAGGTGAAATAACTAAAAAAATATTAAAACTTTAATGAGATATTAATGACATAAATTGTTTTTTTAAATAGGAAATGGGCTTATGGGTTGGACCAATGCCTGAATAAATCACCCAAATACCCCATGATAATGAGTTCCAAAGGTGTAAAAACGGATATTTTGGTTTTAATATGTCATTGGAGGACAAAAGGGATGTGGTATGGTGAATAATGTTAAAAAATGTGTTTTAGAAGAATCAAATTTTGTTTTTAATTCTGGAAATGGGCTCACATTTTGTCCCAGGTCATGATGTAACCATCCTTTTCAACAAAAATACATGGGAAACACCCAAAAAAAATATTGAATAGAAATTAAATGAATAATAACATTAAATTATGTCATATATTTGACAATTATACCCACCATAAAAAAAATTCCCCCTTCATAATTTCATCTTGAAGCGTGATCAGATAAGGGAAATGGAAACGGCTCTTTGACCCAAGACTTCTGATCCCATGTCTCATGATCATAATTACTGTACTTCCAAAGGACACAAACTAGAGGAATATTATTCCCTCTAATATCATTTTCATGGGAGTCCACATTTCACACTGACTACTAAAACACCTATAAATTGTGCTCTATATCCAGTTATTCCCAATTCAGCACATGGGACCGATCCGGGTTATACCTTTTCAACTGGGAGACATGGAAGATGTTATGAATGGATGTCAACTAATAAGGAAAATGAATCATGTGTTCCACCTATCCAATACATTATGTGATTTCAAAAGGTCTGACATACCATGACGTCGGCTTCTCTTTCTTTCCCAAATGACGATAGCCCGGACAAGGGGCCACTTTCAAGAATACATGTTAACGAACCGAAAACTCTATATCTCTACACCATTTGTGTGAATAAAGTTTATAGAGACTCTAAGTTAACAATAAGTGCTTCCTGGTCAACTTGATCTTATTAGAAATCTCTTGGAAATGGATGTGCCCCAACAGTGAAGTCTCACCCACGTCATCCCAGCATAGGGGGGATTGACAAGGCTGACCATAGTGCACCTCAAAAGGACTTATTAAAATAAAGGATTGGAAACTGTTAGTTTATAAAAATTCATGAAATATGTAAAGACACAAAAAAATCAAGGAATTTTTTTTTAATTTTCCTTTGAATTTTACAAGAATGCAGTTTCTGATGGCACCTGATTCTGAGGCCCGGTGTGCCCGGAATCATTTTCCGAAGATTGGCTCGGGTATGTTCAGTGAACGAACGAGCGGGTTTTTCTATCTTTGAACTGATGCTCGAAATCAAATTCCAAGGGCACTGATGGAATCTAAGCGTCGGTATTTTCTTCGAAACGCCTTTTCTGGAGTTGTGTTTCCTTGGGTGTGGTTTTTAGTTTTTGGGGTTATGTTAAGAAATAAAATAAAGTGGTGCGACCACTTTATTTTATTTTCACTTAAAGCCACGTAAGCTAAGTTAAGAGGATAGGGTGGAACCCAAAATATCCTACCCACTTGGTAGGATATTTGTGAAGTGGGGCCCGCACGAGCCCCGCCGTTTCTTTTCCTCTATGTAATGCACCCGAGTAAACCTCTTTTTAAATGAATGTCAACATGTGGGTTTTCTTAAATTCTTAACGCCCCTATTAATTGGGTTGTTAAGTCGTTACCATTAATTCATCGAATTAATGGTTCATTTCTTAACTCTGTTTTTCATTTGTTGGCATAAGAATAAAATAAGACCAACACACATGGGTGGCTTGTTGAGAGGATTTTGAGAAACTCTATGTTCTTCATCCTCCTTCGTGAAGAATGCGAAGAACGCGAAGAACGCGAAGAACGCCAAACCCTGGGAGATCGACGACGCGACACTGTGTACCGTGATACCGATTGTCCTCCTTCCATGATGCTTATTCCACGACATTCTTCCCCCACGACAATCTTCGAACAACAGCAGATTGGGATCGATCGACAGCGACACCCCTTCCGCGACGTGACGATCCTCTTCTTCCGCGATGGTCAATTCCGCGAAGACCTCACGTTCGACGACTATGACGAGGTAGGGGTTTGATTCATTTAAATATTTGTGATTTATACCCTTGGAGTATGATTAAAAATTCTTTGTGAAATATTTAAAATCGCTTACGCAGTGGGTGCGGACCAATAAACAAGTCTGAACCCACCGCCCCTTTCGTTCTTGGAGTGCGAAACGGCAGACATCGGCAAAACTAGCCCCATGGGCAATGTGAGGTCCTCACAGTGAAGGAAGGACCCCGTGTGGGCCTTTGGAAAAGACAGCGTGAACTTCCGACCACTGGAACTTGTCCTGTGGTCTGCAGAGCAACCCGCCGGAGCGCCTTGCCGGCATGGCGGTGGTAGGCGGCGGCGCCCGGCGCGCCGCCGTGGAGAACCACCGCGGCTGAAGTCGCGGTGGCGGGCTGGCCGTCCCGTGATTCTGCGGGACCAGTGAAGGATGGGACGTGGCAGCCAGCCGCGTCCGCTGGCAAGGTCAGCCCCACGTGGGGCCGTGACTCCATCACACGGGGGCAGCACGCCCCCCACTCCGCTCGGCCGTAACCGGTCGAGCCGACCCGCCTGACGACCGGGCCGGGCCCGCGCCGGCTGGGCCGGGTCACGCCCAGGCCGGGCCGGGCCACCCAGGTCAGGCCAGGATGCGCCGGCCGGGTCGGACCAGGTTCGAGCCGACCCAGGGGGGTTGGGCCGGGTCGGTCCGGGCCCAGACCCCCCGTTTTCGGACCTTTTCGGTCTTTTGCTCATAACTTGAGCTACGGGCCTCCGATCAACGCACTGTCAGCAGAAATGTGATCCTTGGATCGAGATGGTCATTTCGGTATATCGCACTCAAGGTTTAGGAGTACATTGGGTATGTCCGGGTTGGTTCGTACACGAAACCAACCGGGCCCTCGGAGCGAAAATGCTTATATCATGAGCTCCGGACGTCCGATTCACGTGTCGTCGACTTTGTTGGATTCCTCTATGTGAGATGGATAATTTGACTTACTCCAATCGAGGTTCGGACACAGTTAGAGAACGGACGGGTTGGTTTTTCCTTAAAAACCAACCGGGCCCCTAGAACGAAAAGGCCAACAACTCTCAGACCGGGCGTCTGATTGACGTGCAGTCTGCGATATTGAGTTTCTGTTGACGATACGGAACTTTTGGATACATCAACTCCGGAATATGTGTCAGTTTATGTATCAACCTCTTGGATCGTGGAGCGGACCCTCCCGAACGAGCTTGATGTGTGAGGGAACCCTAGAGCTGGCTGCGACTGCGACAACGACAACTGTGCAGAGATCCTCAGTGGATTCGACGACGATGACTACAACACTCAGCGATCCTGTGTGGATCAGTGCTACCGATCCTATATGGGTCTGATCCTGTGTGGGTCAGCGCTCATCGGTACTGTGTGGGCCAACGCCTACAGATCCTGTGTGGGTCTGATCCTGTGTGGGTCTTTGCGGGGGTTAGTTACCTATCGATCCTGTGTGGGTCAGATCCTTTGTGGGTCATTGCGGTGGTTAGTTACCTATCGATCTTTTGTGGGTCCGATCATTTTTGGGTCATTGTGGGGGTTAGTTACCTATCGATCCTTTATGGGTCAGATCCTTTGTGGGTTATTGCGGGGGTTAGTACCTATCGATCCTTTGTGGGTCCGACAACTTAGATGAATCAGTGGCAATATCTGATCATCTCTATCGGCATACGAAGAAGTATACCTGTGTGAGCTGAATCCTATTTTTATTTCCTATGTGGATTGTTTTGTGCTATCCTGTGTGGATTTAAGTTTTTCTTTTTTGTGTGGACTGGGTTCTACTTGGTCTCGGATGTTGGAGCCGAACGAGAATTTATGACTTAGGTATATGTATGGGCATATACCTAAGAAGTGTCGAATGTTACTTCGTGATTGTATCTTTCCTTAGTGGATTGTCCTTTGTGGATTCTGGCAGAACTTCGGGGATCTTAGGGCCCCTACTAAGTAGCTTATACTCACCCCTACATGGGATATTCCCACACTACATTGTGTTGGTTGCAGACGACGGACAAGGCTGATCGTGGTTAAGGCTTGCGGAGCAGGACGGTACCTGGAGGTGGACCACTGGGCAGGACGTTTTCAGAGTAGACGGCTGGACCCGAGGATCTGTGGAGGCTATCTGTACTCACCCTTCAGGTGGGATTTCCAGTGGACAGCTCGACATTGCAGATTTACTTTTTAGTTTCTGTTTTCCCGTCCAGGTGTACTTTACTTTCAATTTGGGTTTTTATACTGGCCCACTTACTTTTCCGTACTTATTGTTGTACCCAGTTTTTACTTAGTGTTTACTTATACTGCTTGCTTGCTCTGTGGTGTTTGTTTACATTACAAAGGCAATGCCTTCCTTTTTACCAGGATTTACGCCTTGGGGCTAGTCGCTAGCCCCTGGCCTATGGAAGGCATGCTTGGGGTAGTCACAGCACGGGCCTCGAGGACAGGTCATGAAAAATTGGTATCAGAGGAGTTTGGTTCTACCGCAGATCTTTGGACTCTGATCTTTTTCTAAGTGAAGCAATAGAGTTAAGCTTATTGGGTATGGTTATCAGTCCAGGGAGTCCAGTGTTGGTGTGGCGGCTGACGTATCCGTACACCAGGACCCTGACTTCTGATTTTCCGACATAATGCACAAAAAACATTGATTGTGTGTGTGTTTCAGGTTTCCTTTATGATTACTTTGTGTCAACTCACCAGGTATATTGTTCTGACCGTGGCACACCTGTTTTCTTTTCAGGATGGCCCCATGATGGCAGCCAGCTAGGGTTCCGAGAGTTGAGCATCACGACAACCCAACGAGCGACGAGGCCTCGGTACATGGCCCTTTGACAGGTGAGGCACCAGCGGTACCTTTACCCGCCGAGCCACTGATGCTTCCAGCCCCAGCTGCGGACGATGCATGTCGCCTTAGTGCACTTCACGAGTTCCAACACTAGTGACCGCCCAGGTTCCGCAGAGAGACAGACCCCCAGGAAGTCGAGGACTGGCTGGAGGCAGTCGTATGTGTTTTCTGGTTAGTGAGGACACCAGCAGACCTCATGGTGGTCCTCGCAGCGAGCCTACTGCACGTGGAAGTGGGCCGATGGTGGAGCTTGATGCTCCAGGTGCACGATGAGGCATCTCTTATCTAGACGGACTTTAAGAGCCTCTTCCTCTTGGATTTCTTCCCAGCCACCCTCCGTGCGGTGCGCATCCAGGAGCTTCTTCAGCTGTGGTAGGGCAGCTTGACAGTCGCCCAGTACTCGGCGAGATTTACCGATCTCTCACGCTACTCGACAGACATTGTATGGGGCCCATTCTTCCAGTCCTGGACCTTTGATAAGGGATTGAGACATGATATCAAGGCATCGCTGATCTCCCACAGCATTCTGACTCAGGCAGGAGTACTGGAGAGAGCCCTTTTTATCGAGAGATTTCTTGCTGAGCCATCATCAGCAGCGAGACCAACTGCGGGGCAGCACGTAGCAGAATCTTCTACAACAGGCAGTCGATGGATAACTCATGGGTCCAGGCAGACCAGACCCCCAGGAAGGCGGCCTCAGGACAGTGGCTCAGTAGTGCGGGGCACACAGCGCGGAGCCAGTCTTTCAAGAGGCAGGTAGTACTACACATGCGGCGGGTAGGGTCACATGGGTCGTGACTGCCCGACCAACAGTTCTGAGGAGCAGTAGAAGGTTGAGGGGCCACCCAGGCAGAGGTAGAGGGTCGACCATGGTGTCCGTAGGGAGCAGGAAGACGAGGCAGAGGAGCTGGTCGAGCAGTAGGTGGTGGGTTAAGCTTTGAGGCTCTACCACCACCACCACCAGGAGGTCCGCCCCGGCCACAGGGAGCAGGCGGGCAGAGACAAGCACAGCTCCAAGCAGCGGAGGCCTACGACCACGGCACACCCAAGATGATTCGAGGTACTATCTGTGTCTATTCCACCTTTTCATCAGTTTATATAGACATAGGAGCAAGTCACTCCTTCATACCACTGCCTTTGTTCGGATCGTGGAGATTCTGACAGAGCTATTGGCTCGATTCTTACGGCTAGAGACTCCTACGGGAGAAGACTCAAAGATTAAGAACTATTGTCGGTAGTGTGAGCTTACTCTAGGAGGTGAGAGCATCTGTTGAGATCTTCTTGTAGTGGCGTCGAGGCCTTATGATGTCATCTTGGGCATGGATTGGTTATCTATAATCCATGCTCAGATCGACTGTATTAGGCGCAAGGTGCAATGTGTACGCACCGACGGGAGCAGGTTCAACTTCACCGGTGAGAATGGATCCTTCATAGAACAGGATGGACTTCCACAGAGGAGTGGACAGCCCATCACTCATCAGTTGGATAGCCTCATCCTAGGAGCAGTTGACGTGTGGAGTCCTAGTTTTCCTGCAGTGGTGGATCAGTATGCGGACGTCTACCCCGACGACGTTCCAGGACTACCTCCTCACAGATAGGTAGAATTTTATATTGATATGTACCCCGAGACATCCCCGATATCCACCCCATAATATCGGAATTCTCCTGACGAGCTTCGAGAGATACAGGTACAGTTGGAGGACTTGCAGGGAAAGGGTTTCATCTGACCCAGTGTTTCACCCAGGGCTTCCCCGATATTGTTCGCCATGAAGGCGGACATGAGCTTGAGAATTTGAGTCGACTATCGTCACCTGAACCAGGTGACAGTGAGGAACAAGTATCCGCTACCGAGGATTGATGACCTCTTCGATCAGCTCAAGGGTGCACGGTGGTTCTTGATGATAGACCTCAGGTCAGGCTATCATCAGCTCAGAGTTTGGGAAGCGGACGTGCAGAAGACGACCTTCAGATGTCGGTATGGCCACTATGAGTTCTTGGTTATGCCATTCGGCATAACCAATGCTCCAGTGGTGTTCATGGGCCTCATGAACAAGATCTTTTAGCCATACCTTGATCGATTTTTCGTGGTCTTCATTGATGACATTTTGATATACTCGATGACTGAGGAGGAGCATGCCTACCACTTGCGGGTTGTACTAGACACACATCGAGAGCACCAGCTTTATGGAAAGCTCTCGAAGTGTCAGTTCTGGATACGTGGGGTCCACTTCTTTGGGAACGTCATCTCTGAGGAGGGACTTTCAGTGGATCCTGCAAAGATTGAGGCAGTGGTAACATGGGAGCCACCCAGGAGCATGACGGAGGTGCGGAGTTTCTTGGGACTAGCTGGATACTATCGGAGATTTGTGACAAACTTTTCCAGAGTAGCGGCACCACTCTCAGCTTTGATGAAGAAGGGGAAACCCTTTTTGTGGCCAGACAGATTTCATCAGAGCTTCAAAGAGCTGAGACAGAGATTGACCAGCGCACCTATCTTGAGGTTGCCGGAGGACGGAGTAGGGTACATATTCTACTTGTGATACATCGGGGACCAGACTCGGATGTGTCCTGATGCAGGAGTGGGTGGTGATCGCCTATGGATCACGTCATTTGAGGCTTCATGAGCAGAACTACGCTACCCATGACCTGGAGCTAGCAGCAGTGGTCTTCGTTCTTAAGACATGGCGACACTACCTGATGGGAGAGCGCTTTACAGTCTTTTCTGACCATCAGAGTCTCAGGTACATCTTCTCTCAGAAGGACCTGAACCTGATATAGCGGCGATGGATCGTTTTCCTCCAGGACTATGACTTTGAGATAGTATATACTAATGGGAAGGGGAACGTAGTAGCCGATGCTCTCATCAGGAGGACGGGCATTCAGCTACTTGAGGAGGCGACAGAGCAGCTAGTTGCTTTGTAGATATCATTCATGGATAGAGATGGAGCATCCTTCCTTCAGTTTCTCACAGTCACCCCTCCGCTACTACAGTGGGTCACAGAGGCACAACGTGGGGATGCCGACTGTGAGACCCGACGTGCGCAGATATCCTCAGGGAAGGCACCTGATGGATTCTCCTTTAGAGCAGAGCACAACTTCCTTTTCAAAGGATGCACCTTGGTACCAGTTTCTTTTCAGGAGTAGGTGTTGAGAGAGTTTCACACTTCTCCTTTGGTGGTACATCCTGGAGTGGCGAAGATTTACCAGGATCTCAGACGACAGCACTGGTGGCCGGGCATGAAGAAGGCTATGGCAGAGTTC
The DNA here is from genome assembly GCA_963277665.1 of Viscum album. Classification (NCBI taxonomy): domain Eukaryota; kingdom Viridiplantae; phylum Streptophyta; class Magnoliopsida; order Santalales; family Viscaceae; genus Viscum; species Viscum album. The sequence continues at coordinate 406,495,800 of OY728150.1, read as the reverse complement.
GTTTCTCGATGCCTCACCTGCCAGTAGGTGAAGGCAGAGCATCAGGTACTAGCAGACTTGGTACATACCTTGGAGGTCTCGGAGTGGAAGTGGGATGGCATATCTATGGACTTCATGACTGGACTTCCATGCACTTCCTGGGGTCACGACTCCATTTGGGTGATTGTCGACTGACTCACCAAGTCGGCGCACTTATTACCCATCAAAGAGAAGGGCTTAGTGGAGAGCTTGGGACGTCTCTACGTTCAGGAGATTTTACAACTTCACGGTGTTCCATCATCTATCATCTCCGATAGAGATTCTCGCTTTACTTCCTGGAATTGGAAGGGATTGGAGGAGGAAGTCGGTACAAAGCTATGTCTGAGCATCGCCTTTAACCCTCAGATGGATGGTCATATGGAGAGGAACATTCAGACTCTCGAGGACATGCTCTGCGCATGTGTCCTCAACTTTGGTTGTAGTTGGGAGGACCACCTACCCGTGGTGGAGTTTGCATACAACTACAGCTACCACTCCACCATCGGGATGCCACTATACGAGGTGTTGTACGGCCGACCTTGCAGATCTCCTTTGTGATGGATAGACCCTGGGGAGTCAGCACTTGTGGGACCAGAGATGGTCCAGGCCACGACAGAGAAGGTCCAGGTCATCCAGGAGCGGATGAGGACAGCTCAGATCAGGCAGAAGTCTTATGCTGACAGGAGGAGGAGGCCACTAGAGTTCGAAGATGGTGACCATGTCTTCTTGCGTGTCTCACCTCGACGTGGATTACAGAGATTTGGCCGAGGCGGCAAGTTGTCTCCACGCTTAATCGGACCCTTCCAGGTCCTCAGCAGGATTGGTGAGGTAGCTTATCGCCTGGTTCTACCACCTCAGTTGAACCGGGTGCACGACGTCTTCCACGTATCCCAGGTGAGGAGATAGGTGCACGACCCGATGCATATCATTGACCATGGGGAGTTGTACATTGATGATGGGGTGACTTTTGTGAAGGTCCTGGTGGAGATCAAGGATCGACAGGACCGGGTCCAACGTGGACGGTTGATTCCTCAAGTGCGCATTAGATGGCAGCACAGGAACCTCCAGGAGAGCACATGGGAGCGGGATGCTCAAATGCGTGCTCAGTACCCACATTTGTTTCTCTAGTTTATGATGTATATTTATGGAGACGTAAACCCTGAGGTGGGAGTGATGTAAAGACCCTTAAAATTCAAGGAAATATTTTTCTTAATTTTCTTTGAATTTTACAAGAACGCGGTTTCTGACAGCACCTGATTCTGAGGCCCGATGTGCCCGGAATCATTTTCCGAACTTTGGCTCGGGTACGTTCAGTGAACGAACGAGCGGGTTTTTCTAAATTTCAACCGATTCTTGGAATCGAATTCTGAGGGAACCGATGGAATCATAGTGCCAGTATTTGCTTAGATAAGCCTTTTCTGGAGTTGCGTTTGCTCGGGTGTGGTTTTTAGTTTTTGGGTTTATGTTATGAAATAAAATAAAGTGGTGCGACAAATTTATTTTATTTTCACTTAAAGTCACTTAAAGCCACTTAAGCTTAGTTAAGCAGATAGGGTGGAACCCAAAATATCCTACCCACTTGGTAGGATATTTGTGAGGTGGGGCCCACACGAGCCCCACCGTTTCTTTTCCTCTAAGTAACGCACCTGTGAAATCCCCTTTTTAAATGAAAGTCAACCGGTGTGTTTTCTTAAATTCATAACTCCCCTATTAATTGGGTTGTTAAGTCGTTACCATTAATTAATCGAATTAATGGATTGTTTCATACCTTTTTTTTCGTTTGTTGGCATAAGAATAAAATAACACCAACACATGTGGGTGGCTTGTTGAGAGGATTTGGAGAAACTCTATGTTCTTCATCCTCCTTCGCGAAGAACGCGAAGAACGCGAAGAATGCCGAACCCTCGGAGATCAACGAGGTGATACCGTGTACCTCGACGCCAACAATCCTACTTCCATGACGCTTCTTCCATGACGTTCCTTCCCCGTGACAATATTTGATCAACAACCGATTGAGATCGATCGACAGCGACGCCCCTTCCGCGGCGCGACGATCCTCTTCTTCCGCAACTGTCAATTCCGCGAAGAACTCACGTTCGACGACTACGATGAGGTAGGGGTTTGATTCATTTAAATCATTGTGATTTATCCTCGCGGCATATGATTAATCTTTGGTTGTGAAATATTTACAACCGCTAAAGCGGTGGGTGCGGACCAATGAACAAGTCCGAACCCACCGCCCGTTTCGTTCATGGTGTGTGAAACGGCGGGCGTCGACACAACTAGCCGCACGGGCGATGTGAGGTCCTCACAGTAGAGGATGGACCCGGGAGGGCCTTTGGCGAAGATGGCGTGAATTTCCAACCACCGGAACTCGTCTGGTGGTCCGCGTAGCAACCCGCCGGCACGCCACGCCGGCACGGCGATAAAAGGCGGCGGCGACGCCCGTCGCGCCATCGTGGAGAACCGCCACGGCGGTGGGTCGGCCGTCCCGTGACCGCGCGGGACCTGCGAAGGACGGGACGCGGCAGCCAGCCGCGTCTGCTGGCATGGGCAGCCCCACGCGGGGTCGCGACTCCATCATGCGGGGGCAGCACGCCCCCTGCTCCGCTCGGCCGGGCCACACCGCACCGCGCCGGCCGGGTCGGAACCGGACCCAGGTCGGGTCGACCCGGTTCGGGCCGACCCAAGGGGGGGTTGGGACGGGTCGGTCCGGGCCCAGATCCCCCGTTTTCGGACCTTTTCGGTATTTTTCTCATAACATGAGCTACGGGCCTCTGATCGACGCACCATCAATGGCGATGTGATCCTTTGATCGAGACGGTCGTTTCGGAATATCGCACCCAAGGTTTCTGAGTACTTTGGGTTTGGCCGGGTTGGTTCGTACACGAAACCAACCGGGCCCTCGGTGCGGAAATGCTTATATCTTGAGCTCCAGACGTCCGATTGATGTGCGGTCGACTTTTTTGGATTCCTCTAAGTGAGACGGATCTTTTGGCTTCCTCCGCTCGAGGTTTGGACGCAGTTAGAGAATAGTCGGGTTGGTTTTGCCTTAAAAACCAACCGGGCCCCTAGAACGAAAAATTCAATAACTCTCGGACCGGGCATCCGATTGACACGCCGTCTGCGACGTTGAGTTCCTGTTGACGATACGGAACTTTTGGATACATCAACTCTGGAGTATGTGTCAGTTGATCTATCAGACTCTCAGCTTGGGGAGCAGACCCTCCCGAATGATCTTGCTGTGTGCAGGAACCCTAGAGCTGGTTGAGACTGCGACGACGATAACTGTGCAGAGATCCTCAGTGGATTCGATGGCGACGACTACCGCACTTAGAGATCATGTGTGGATCAGTGCTATCGATCCTTTGTGGGTCCGATCCTATTTGGGTCAGTGCTCAGCGGTCCTGTCTGGGCCAGCGCCTACATATCCTATGTTGTTCTGATCCTATGTGGGTCTTTACGGGGGTTAGTTACCTATTGATCTTGTGTGGGTCAGATCCTTTGTGGGTCATTGTGGGGGTTAGTTACCTATCAATCCATTGTGTGTCAGATCCTTTATGGGTCATTGCGGGGGTTTGTTACTTATCGATCCTTTGTGGGTCAGATCCTTTGTGGGTCATTGTGGGGGTTAGTACTTATCGATCCTTTGTGGGTCCGATGACTTAGATGAATCAGTGGAAATATCTGATCATCTATATCGTCATACGAAGAAGTATACCTGTGTGAGATGAATCCTATTTTTCTTTCATATTGGGATTGTGTTGTGCTATCCTGTGTGGATTTACATTTTGTTTTCCTGTGTAGACTGGGTTGTACTTGGGCTCGGATGTTGGAGTCGAACGAGAATTGATCACTTAGGTATATGTATGGGCATATACCTAAGCAGTGTCGAATGTTACTTCGTGATTGTATCTTAACTTTGTGGATTATCGTTTTTGGATTCTAGGAGACCTTCGGGGGTCTCGAGGTCCCTACTTAGTAGCTTATACTCACCCCTGCATGGGCTATGCCCACACTACGTTGTGTTGGTTGCAGACGACGGACAACGCTGATCGTGGTTGAGGATTGCAGAGTGGGACATTACCTGGAGGTGGACCACTGGGCAGGACGTTCTCGGAGCGGACGGCTGGACATGAGGAGCTATGGAGGCTATCTGTACTCAACCTTCATGTGGGATTTCCAGTGGATAGCTCAATTTTGCAGCTTTACTTTTCAGTTGTTGTTTTCCCTTCCTGTTGTACTTTATTTTCAGTTTGGGTTTGTATACTGGCCCACTTACTTTTCTGCACTTACTGTTGTACCTAGTTTTTACTTAGTGTTTACTTCTACTGCTTTCTTGCTCTGTGGTGTTTGTTTACTTTACAAAGGCAATGCCTTCCCTTTTTACTAGGATTTACGCCTTTGTTTTAGTCGCCAGCCCCTGGCCTATGGAAGGTTGGCTTGGGGTAGTCATGGCACGGGCCCCGAGGACGGGTCGTGACAAAATATAAAATGCCTATACAAAGAATCTCCAAGCTGCAAACAACATTAATAGAGAATGTCCTCCAAAATATGATTCTACTTCTCTATCAAACCATTCATTTAAGGATGGTATGTCATGCACATTTTAATTAGAATCCCTAAGGCCTTCTGTAGGACATCCTAAAATAGAGAAGTAAAATAGGAGACTCTATCCAAGATAACTACAGATGGCACTCCATGGATGTAACATCTCAGGTGAATTTAGAATAATACATATTTAATATTTATTAATATTTGTGATTTCAATATTAATTTTACATTAAATGGTTTGTATGTTCGATAGCGTACCCATTTTGCAACAACGAGTTTCTTTGGAATCTTACGTTGCACACAAATAATATAAAATTATTATTTTAAATGGTAGTTAACATCTAGCCATTTTATTGGAGGGAATGAATTAAACTAACTAAAAAATGAATAATCATATTTGTTAAATGTATTTACATTAATCCAATAAAAGTTAGAGGCTTAAAATTTGAATGAATCTAATTTTTAGAATAATTTACATTAAAAGGACAATTTATCGCCTTTTAATGGAGAACCCTCTTTAAATATAGTTTTGGTCACTTTAATACATTATAATTGAACAAATAAAATCCTTCTTTAGAATGGGGACATCAAACTTTACTTTGGGTAATTTTTTGGTATTTTTCTAATAAAGTTCATTCTTTAATGAATAGTGAAAAATATGGTATTTTAATTCAAAAGTGCCTTTTAATCTAATATATTTATATGGTTAGATTATCTTTTTAAATGTTTTTTAAGTGAAATTAAAATATATTTGTACCATTTAATCTAATTTTGGTCATTATAATTAATTTCACATTGAAATTGGACATAAACAAGTATCACTCTTTTGATAGTTATTATTTCTTAAAAACACGCCATTTTTTGATAACGGGAATTAATTTTAAAATTAATTAATGCCACTTCTATGTTTTTAATTTTGAAAAATAGAAATCATTTTTGAATTTGAAATATCAAATAATTCTTAGGCTGAATATTTGGTATTTTTCTGAAAAACGTCAATTTTGAATGAATAGTGAAACCACTTAGTGGTAGTTAAAAAACTGACATTTTCATTTAAATGACGTTTTACCACTTCTTTCAATTGAATTTCAAAAAAAAGACATAGTTGTTATCAAGAAGTTAAATTTCATTCATTAAGATGAAAATAATTTTTGGTGAATAGTAACTTATGAATTTTATTTACTACGATTAAAGGTAAATAGGGTAATTCAAGGTTAAAAGAATATTATAATAATTCCAAATTACCTTAACACTTCTCCTACCCTAACTGGATGGGTGGTGTCCGACCACGGTCATCCTTGGGTCGATTTTGGGACCCCATGGAGCCACTTATGAATGATAATTCCACTTTAGATTAATTAATTTAATATAAAGAACAAATTGAGATTAACAAAAATATTTTAGTAATTAATTTTTTTATGGAGAAATATATGTCCTATTTTTGACTATAAATATTCATTAGAAATATAAATTATTTCCTACTGGATAGTATTTATTTTATAATTTTTATACATCGAATAAATTAAATTATTTATGATACAATAATTATGCATTATTTACCTCATTAATAAATGAATAAAATAAATAAGATTGTAATGATTAAAATATTATCCAAAACATGCCCAATTATGATTGGATGATTTTATTTAGAATATGAGTCATATTATCTTCGACCGTAATTATTTTTGGACCATTATAAACCTAATATCATTATATAAAAAATAATGTTTTCACACTTTCCTAAAGAGTCCCTCCTCTCCCTTAAAAAGGATACCATTTATATCAAATTCCTCACACCTCTCAAGCCATTTGGCTCATCCAAACTCTACCCAATTAAACTTCCTACACCCATATCCTCCTCCTGGAAGCCTTAACTTAGGTAGAAGGCATTTCAAGATGCCCTTTGGTTCAAACCAAAGAGAGTTACCCAAATTAAAGGTAATAGTTTCTCTTAAATTGTTTTATTTTATTTTACTTCTCCAACCCGTAAAATATTTTTATTTACTTTATTTTGTAAAAAAACTAGTTTTCTCAATATACTAGGATTTTTTTATGAGAAGGATTAGAACTACACTTACACACACCTCCATCTAATGGATGAATAACATAATGTTTTTGTGGATGGCAGACAAACGCCCCACGAAACGATGATTGTTCAATTACATCTTACCACCTCTCAGGGTGGCCATTAGGATGTCACTGTATTTATATATGATATTTATTATGTTTACTATTTCTTTAGGCTTATTTACTTCCCAATTATATCAAACCATTATGGTTTCCATTGTGGGTAAATACGATAATCTCATTTGAGGAAGTGTGGACTACCGCCCCCTCAAAGTGATGTGACTCATTAATGACTTATATGGGATGTATAATGGATAGAGTTAATGATATTATATATGATATTATACTGGAATTATAATATAACTTTGAATAATTATGTTTTAATTCCATTAAAATATGAAATAGAAATGAAAGTAGCGTTCATCCGTACGTACGACTTACCGTCTCCATGAACAGTGCATTTCATTTAATACCTCTAAATGTTATGTACTATTATAAATACTTTTATATAATGGATATATGTTATATATATGATATCTACATCATTATTATCATTCTGGATATAATTGATATTTGACTACATTTACAACATGTAATTATAAGAAGTCCATTTTTGACTCAAGTGCCAAATATCGACAAAACACACGTTATTAACATAAATGTTTGCATAATGTTTATAACATGGAAAAACTGACATAAAAGGAATAATAAACCTAAAAAGGTTCTTAATAAAGTATAAATTAACATTAGTTTATTATTCATTATATTAAAGTACCATCAAATCTAGTCGGACACGAGGTAAGGGACTTCATCTCAATATCCTTTCATTGAGTCATAATTTGTTTTAATACATGACATTCTTTTATATGCTGTATAAACACCCTTGCCTTTTCAAAGGGAATCTTTTTCTACGAAGTGTTTTACTAAATGACAAAAAGGAATTTTTCTTTTAACCTAAGTAGTTAAAATGACCTTTCCGCCATCGGAATTATTATTTAATCTTTGGATTCCATAATAAGTCAGAATGTTTTTAAAAGGAAAAATAAATATCATATACTCTTTTTATGTATTTTGGTATTGAAAATGATTTTGAGAATGGATTTATTATTTCAATATCTTGAAATGATATTTTGTTATTGCAATGTGGAAATTTTATCTTTCCTTTACGCTTATGTTATGTGTTATGATCATGTTATGGTTCGTGGGCATTATTTATGTATACGGGTGGTTCTGTGATAAAACTAGGGCGAGTGAGCCCGAGATAGCTCTCTAATGAATTGAGTAACGTGATAGAGGTAAACATGAGTGTTTCTCCTAAGAGATTTAGGGAATATACTGTGATGGGTATTCCAAAGTAACTCCCAATGTAGTTGTGATAGCTACAATGTAAGTATGGTATGGATGCTGTAAGATACCTTTATGATTTATGATTTTTAAATGTCTTTCATAAATCTTATGATTACATGAGGTATGTAAAAGAGTTGATTTTTTGTATGTTTTTATGAACAAATGTTTTCATTCGTTGTTTTATAACCCTTTCTGAGCCTTTTATGCTCATCCCAAGTTTTGAAATGTTTTTATAGGACTTAAAGATGAATAGGGTCATGGATGGGATCAAGGAAAAGTAATGTTATCTAAAACATGGAACTAGACATGACTCTTTTTTTCTAGAGCTTTTATTTTATGAAAAAATAGAAACTATGTAGAAATGTCTACCTTGTAATCTTTTGAGATGTAATAGTTATGTCCTAATTCTCTAAAACTCTAAACCTGAAAAGATCCTCAATGTGAATTATTCATTTAATTCAATATTATGTAATGTTCTAAGGTCGGGTCCTTAAAGTTGGTATCATAGGTTGGTTTAGATAACTTTAGGAGATATGGTATTGTTAAATAAATGTCCATAAATTAATTTATGGTAATATTGAAATGATATAGCATTTAAATATTACAATGTTTCTTTACACAAGGTATTTCTATGTTAAGAATGGTTTTTCATAGAGGAAACAGTACAGCTTTTTTGGGAATGCGTACAGAGGAGAATAACCTTCCAATCTACATCCTATGATTTTCAGAATCAGAATTGACCAGTTTACTGCAGTGATGGCTCAGTTGAATCAGGTGATAAATTGTGGTTGTGTTCATTGATGATATTTTGGTTTATTCTGAAAGTAAATAGGAACATTAAATTCATTTAAGGGTTGTCTTGAAAACCTTAAAAGAAAAGAAACTATGTGGGGAATTCAGAAAGTGTGAGTTTTGGTTACAAAAAATTTCTTTCCTTGGTCACATTATTTCAAAAAATGGTTAACTGTTGATCCTTCTAAAACAAAAGTTGTTTAAGAATATCTGAGACCCACAAATATAACTGATATCCATAGTATTATTGGTTTGAAAGGTTATTACCATAGGTTTGTTCAAAATATTTCATGGTTATCTAGTCCAATGATTAAGTTAACTCGAAATGGTTTCAAGTTCATCTAGACAAAAGAATGTGATTATTATTTTCAGGAACTGAAAAATAGATTGGTGAATGCTTCAGTTTTGGAACTGCCTTCCAGAAATGGTGAGTTTGTTATCTACAGTGATGCTTCGTTGAAAGGATTAGTTTGTTTCCTAATGAAAAATGATAAGGTAATTGCTTATGTTTTACGTCCATTGAATCCACATGAGTTAAATTATCCTACACGTGATTTGGAATTAGCTGATATTATTTTTGATTTATAAATTTGGAGGCATCATTTTTATGGAGTGAAGTGTTAAATATATACTGATCGAAAAAGTTTGAAGTATATATTATCTCAAAAATAATTGAACCTGGGACAGAAGAGATGGTTGGAATTAATCAAGGATTATCATTGCACGATCCTTTATCATCTGGGGAAAGAAAATAAAGTGGTTGATGCTTTGAGTCGAAAAAGTAATACATCATTAACCATGTAACGTTTGGAATGAGATCCTTTGGTTTTTGATTTGATGAACTTTGGCATAGAATTTGTTTTTGCAGGTCATTATTCAGTTTTGTTTCAATTGTTAGTGAAATCAACACTATCAGACACAATTAAGCAAACCCAGAAGGAAGACAGTGAGATGCAGAAAACAGATGTGTTGGTTCAGATGGGTAAGTTTCCTGATTTTAAAGTTCATAATGATTGTGTTTTGAGATTTGGAAAGAGATTATGTGTGTCTTTTGATTCACAGTTGAAGAATGAGTTGTTATGTGAAGCTCATAGTTCTCCGTTTTTAGTTCGTCCTGGAAGTACTAACATGTATAGAGATCTTCAGGAGTATTACTGGTGGGATGGAATGAAAAGTGATATTCCCTATTTCACTGGGAAGTGTTTGACTTGTCAGCAGGTTAAAGTAGAGCTGCAATTACCAAAAGGGATGCTTCACCCTTTATCGGTGCGAGAGTGGAAATGGGAATATATATCCATGGACTTTGCTGTGGGATTACCAAATACATCTCAAGGTAATAATGCAATCTGGGTTATAGTTGACTGATTGACTAAATCTGCTCATTTCCTTCATATTAGAGATACTTTGTCTCTAGATAAACTTGCTCAGTTGTATGTCCAAAAGATAGTTAGGTTGCATGGAGTTCCCCTCTCCATTGTATCTGATCGTGATCCCAGGTTCACTTCTAACTATTGGAAAGTCCTTCAGAAGTCATTGGGTACTAAATTAAACTTGTGTACAACTTTTCATCCCCAGTCAAATGGGAAGTCAGAATGAACAATTCAGACCTTGGAGGATGTGCTACGTGCTTTCTTGATGGATTATTAGAGAAGTTGGTATCAACACCTTTAGTTGGTTAAATTTTCCTATAATAACAGTTTTCATTATAGTATAAAGATTTCTCCATTTGAGCCATTATATGTAAAGAGTTGTCGAACTCCATATTTTTGGGATGAAGTAGGCCAAAGGAAGCAGATGGGACCAGAATTGGTAGAAGAGATGGCAGAAAAAGTTCAGTTCATTCAAAAGCACATGAAAACAGCTCAGAGAAGACAAAAAAGTTATGCAGATAACCGGAGGAAGGATCGTTCCTTTGAGTTAGGTGATAATGTCTTTCTCAAAGTTTCTCCATGGAAAAGTGTGATGCATTTTTTAGAAGGGAATGTTCAGTTTGATGTTCATTGGACCTTATGAAATTCTAGAGAAATTTGGATCAGTTTTGTATAGAGTGGCTTTACCTCTAAGTTTATCACGGGTACACAATGTTTTTCATGTTTCTATGGAGAGAAAGTATATAGAAGATCCATCTCTTGTTTTGATCCAAAAGGTAGTTCAGTTGGAAGAGAATATCTCTTATGAAGAACAACCAGTCCAGATTCTTGACCGTAGAGAGCAGCTGTTGTGGAATAAGGTAATTCACTAGGTAAAGGATTTGTAGAAAAACCATATGATTGATGTGGCAACATGGGAATCTGAAAATGCTGTGAGGGATAAATACCCCGACATATTTTGATAAGTGAATAAAAATTGTGAGGACACAATTCCCAAAAGGGGGGATGGATGTAACATCCCAGGTAAATGAAGAATTAGACATATTTCATATTTATTAATATTTTTTAATTAAATATTAATTTTACATTAAAGTGGTTACTATGTTCGATAGCGTACCCGATACACAACAACGAGTTTCTTTGAAATCTTGTGTTGCACACTAATAATATAAAATAATTATTTTAAATGGTAGTTAACTCCTAGAAATTGTATTGGAGGTAATGAATGAAACTAACTACAAAATTATTATACATATTTGTTAAATGTATTTATATTTATCCAATTAATGTTATCAGCTTAAAATGTGAATAAATCTAATTTTAAAAATAATTTACATTAAAAGGCCTATTTATCTGCTTTTAATGGAGAACCCTCTTTAAATATAGTTTTGATCACTTTAACACATTCTAATTGACCAAATAAAATCTTTCTTTAGAATGGAGACATCAAATTTTACTTTGGGTAATTTTTTGGTATTTTTCTAATAAAGTTCGTTTTTTAATGAATTGTGAAAAATATTGTATTTTAATTCAAAAGTGACTTTTAATCTAATTTATTTATATTGATAGATTATCTTTTTATTTGGTTTTAAAGTGAAATTAAAATATATTATTACTGTTTAATCCAATGTTGGTCGTTGGAATAAATTTCACTTTGAAATTAGACATAAACAAGTATCGATCTTTTGTTAGTTATTGTTTCTTAAAAACACGCTATTTGTTTTGATAATGGGAATTAATTTTAAGATTAATTAATGCCACTTATTTGTGTTTAATTTGAAAAAATAGACATCAATTTAGAATTCAGAATATAAAATAATGCATAGGCTGAATTTTTGGTATTTTTCTGAAAACATTAAATTTTTGATGAATAGTAAAACCACATAGTGGTAGTTAAAAAAGCTGACTTTTTCATTTAAATGAAATTTTACCACTTCTGTGAATTGAATTTAAAAAATACGACATACATGGTAGTTATGAAGAAGTAAAATGTGGTTCATTAAGATGAAAATAATTTTTTTTAAATAGTAACTTTTGAATTTTATTTACTAAGGTTAAAGGTAAATAGGGTAATTCAAGGTTAAAAATATCATAATAATTCAAAATTACTTTAACACTTGTCCTAACCTTATTCGATGAGTAGTTTCCGACCATGGTCATTCTTGGGTCTATTTTGGGACCCCATTGAGCCAGTTATGAAAGGTAATGACACATTATATTACTGAATTTAACGTAAATTCAAAATTGACATTAACAATAATCTTATAGTAATTAATTTTCATACAGTGTAATATAAGTTTTATATTCTACTATAAATATTCATTGGAAAGGTAAACAAATTTCCTACAATATGGTATTTTTTTAATAATTTTTAGAAGTCGAATAAATTAAATTATTTACTTCACAATAATGATGCAGTATTTACCTCATTAATAAATGATTAAAATAAATAAGATTATAAGGATTAACATATTATCCAAAACATGTACAATTCCGATTTCATGGTTTTATTGTTGAATATGAGTCATCTTATCGTCGACCTTAATGATTTTTGGACTACTATAAACTGAATATCATTATATAATAAAATAATGTATTCATACTTTCCTAAATTGCCCCTCCTCTCCTTTATAAAAGGAGACCATTTCTATCCAATTCCTCACACATCTCAAGCCATTTGGCTCATCCAAAATCTGCTCAGTTAATCTCCCTACATCCCTATCCTCCTTCTATAAGCCTTAACTTAGGAAGAAGGCAATTTAAGAATTCATTTTCTTCAAACCAAAGAGAGTTAACCAAATTAAAGGTAACTGTTTCTCTTAAATTATTTTCTATTATTTTACTTCTCCAACCCCTAAACTATTTTTATTTCCATTCTATTGTAACTACACAAGTATCCTCAATATACTAGGAGGTTTCTATGAGAATTATTCTAACTACACTTACACACACCTTTATCTAATGGATGAAGAACATAATGTTTCTGTGGATGGAAAACTAACGTCTCACGAAACGATGATTGTTTAATTACATCTTATCGCCTCTCATGGTGTCCATTATATTGGCACTATATTTATATATGATATATATAACGTTTATGATTTATTTATGCTTCTATAATTCCCAATAATATATAAAATTAATGGTTTCTATAGTGGGTAAATACTATAATCTCATTTGAGGAATTGCGGACTACCGCCCCTCAATGTGTTATGACTCGTTAATGCCTTATTTGGGATGTATAAAGGATATAGTTAATGATATTATATATGATATTATACTAGAATAATAATATACCTATGTATCATTATGTTTTAATTCCATTAAAATATGATATAGAAATGAATGTAGCGTTCATGCATACGTACGGCTTACCGTCTCCATGAACGGTTCATTTCATTTCATACCTTTAAATGTGATGTACTTTTATAAATACTTGTATATACTGGATATATATGATATATATGATATCTAAATCATGATTATCATTCTGGAGATAATGGATATTTGAGTACATTTACAACATGTAATTATAAAAAGTCTATTTTTGACTCAAGTGTCAAATATCGACAAAAAAAACATCATTAACTTAAATGTTTGTATAATGTTTATAACATGCTAATAAGTGATATAAAAGGAATAATAAAATTGAAAAAGGTTCTTAAGCAAGTATAAATTAACTTTAGTTTATTTTTCATGATATAAAAGAATGATTGAGTCAAGTCGTACAGGAGGTAAGGGACTTCGTATCAATCTCCTTTCATTGAGGCATACATTGTTTTAGTAAACGACTTTCTTTTATAAGCTGTATAAACACCCTTGACATTTCAAAGGGAGTCTTTTTCTATGAAGTATTTTACTAAATGAAAAAAAATTATTTTTCTTTTAACATAATCGGTGACAATGACCTTTCCATTTCCATGTGTATTATTTGATCTTTGGCTTCCATAACAAGCCGAAATGTTTTTAAAAGGAAAAATAAATACCATATACTCTTTTTACGTATTTTGGTATTGAAAATGATTTTGAGAATGGATTTATTATTTCAATATCTTGAAATGGTATTATGTTATTGAAATGTGGAAATGTTATCTTTCCATTATGCTTATTTTATGTGTTATGATCATGTTATGGTTCTTGGGCATTATTTATGTATACTGGTATTTCTATGATAAACCTAGGGTGGGCGAACCCGAGATAGCTCTCCAATGAATTGGGTAACGTGACGGAGGTAAACGTGAATGTTTCTCCTAATATATTTAAAGAATATATTGTGATTGGTATTCCAAAGTAACTCCCTATATAGATGTGATAGCTACAATGTAAGTATGGTATAGATGCCGCATGTTACCTTTATGATTTATGATTTCTATGTGTATTTCATAAATCTTATGATTTCATGAGGTATGTAAAAGAGTTCATGTTTTGTATGTATTTATGAAAAAATGTTTTCGCTCATTGTTTTATAAACCTTAATAATCCTTTTATGCTCATCCCATGTTTTGAAATATTTTCACAGGACATAAAGATCAATAGGGTCAAGGATGGGATCAAGGAAAAGTCATGCTTTCTAAAACATGGAACTAGACATGACTGTTTTTTCAAGAGTTTTTATTGTATGAAAAAAATGGAAACTGTGTAGAAATGTCTACCTTGTCATCTTTTGAGATGTAATATTTATGTCCTAATTCTATAAAACTCTAAACCTTAAAATATCCTCAATGATAATTATTCATTTAATTTAATATTATGTAATGTTTAAGGTCGGGTCCTTATAATAAATCCTTACGACCTCCTGAATATATAATTGGCCCCACTAATATACTTTATTTTTTTCCATTATTGGAATGAAGTGTGATGATTTGGTCAGATGATCAATTACTATCCATATGGAATTCTTACCCTAGGTTGTATGACGAATTCCAACAATGAAATCTATTGCGGGCTCTTCCCACTTCCAGGTATGAATGGGTAGATACTGAAATAAATTAGAGGGCCTTTGATGCTCTGTTTTCACATGCTAACATGTATAACATCTCGATGTGAAGTTATCTTTGTCTCATCTCGTACACTGAAACAAAAACTATCAATGCACATCATAATACACCTTGGCAGAACCAATATGTACAAGCCACTAAGATTGGTGGCTATCCTGCATTGCCTCCTTCCGTTGAGAAGATAGAACTACTGATCTTCCCTTGAAGCACAAGATTCCCTCGAGAGATGACGACCAATCAAAATAAATCTTCCAACTATGAAGAAACTACCTCGACTGTTGACAAAGGTCATCGCTAGGATTTTCTCGGTGAATCAACTCTAATAGAGGATTCAACTGAATGATCTCCATGAACAGACCTCTGTTGTGCTCCTTGGTCTTTATATGCATCTGAGCAATGTTCCCCATCAGAATTAATTCATCACTAGACTTCATCAAGGATTGAATTGGTAATTTTCTACTCAAAAAATCTACCAGCACATTTCAGATCCCTATGGTATAGAAAATTTCCATGTTTAACCCCTACAAGTTATTGATCAAGAAAAATTGTCTCCGATAAAGATCTATCTACAAGAAGATATAGGCCAAGATTATGTGATTTGAGTTGAACAAAAACTTCTCCCAAAATAGGACCTAATTCTATGTCTTAAAAGAATTCATAATTATTGCTAACCCCATGTCACGTTTAACATGCCAGGATTTCATAATATGTTATGTCTTCAAAGAAATTCATTAACTTGCACTACATGCAACACCTAGTGCAAGTGCACCACGACTTAGCAAATTAGCCGTTCAAAAGAAATTATGAATAGTATTAACTGAATTTTAAACTTTATATAATCCTTAAAATTTTAGAATCTGTATTATGAGTTTCTTAGGCATAATGTATGAACAAATTCATTTTTCAGATAAAAGAACTATTTTTAAAAAAAATGCACTTTTACTGCCTTTTAATGGTGAACCCCTTTTAAGTCCAATATTTGAAAACTTTATACATTACATTGGACAAAATAAAATTCTTCTTTATAATAGAGACATAATAATTTAGTTTTAATAAATTTTTTGTGTTTTTATGATATCTTTCATATTTTGGTGAATAGTGAAAAATACTATATTTTAACTGAAAACCAATTTTTTAATCAAAAAAATTTAAAGTGTTAAATTATACATTTTAATGGTTTGGAAGTATAAATTGATTATATTTTTACCATTTAATCAAATGTGGGTCATTGTATGTAATTTCACATTGAAATTGGACATAAACAAATGTCAATCTTTTGATAATTATTATTTCTTAAAAATATGCCTTTTGGTTTTGACAATGGGAATTAATTTTAAATTAATCAATGAAACTTATTTTTTTTAATTTGGTAGAATAGACTTTGTTTTTTAATTAATCATATAAAAATTAGCGTAGGGTGGATTTTGGGTATTTCTCTGAAAACATTCAATATTTGATGAATAGTGAAAAACACTTAGTTAATGTTTAAAACCAACTTTTTATTTAAATAAATATTTATTTTAATTAAATTTATTTCAGTTCAAAATAGAATCATAATACCAATATGTGTTCAATATAATTCATTGGATTCATTTTATAATAATTTTAGATATATAAAATATTTATTGAACTTTTATCGTCTTTTACCCTCCTCCTCGAAAAATTTGCAAATTTGCATAAACCATAATTTTACCACTTCTTTGAGTTGAATTTAAAAAATAATAGAGACATGATTGATATCAGTAAGTAAAATTTGGTTCAATATGATGAAAATAATTTTTGGTGAATAGTATCTTTTTACTTTTATTTACAACGGTTAAAAATAAATAGGGTAATAAAGGGTAAAAATTATATTATTATTAACCTAACACATGTCCTAATTCTATTGGATAAGTTTAATTCGACCAAAAAACCTTAGGAATAAAATATGAACCTCTTTGGTCCATTTCGATTAGATTAGGACATTTATTGTTATTTATTTCAAAGAAGAGTTGAAACTGTTAAATTCAATGTTTAATAACCAACCCATTTTTAATATAGTGTTATACATAAAATAAATTCTAATATAAATATAAATTAGAAATATAAAAAGGTTTAATACATAAATTTATTTTATTTATAATTTTTATAAATTAAAAAAGTAAATTTGTTTATTACACAATGATGATGCATTAATTACCAAATTAATGAAAGATTAAAATAATTGATATTATAAATATCCAAATAAATGTAATTTGAGACTTTTTATGAATTAAACTAATTTTATAGGTTAATATGACATGTTATGGTTGTTCAGATTAATTTCTTTATAAGTAATAATGATGTTATTAATTTAGCAAAAACAAAATACCAAATAGTGTCAAAATTGACATAAAATAGATAATAAAACAAATATTATATTATTAACTGATATTCTATTCATAAAAAATATAAGGTTCGTCCAAAAGACTTATATGATGATAAGTGTATCATTAATGAACTAATTGTGGTTCTTTTGTAAGTATATAGTATGTTTATTATCCATATAATATAAAAATACAAAGAGACATGGAAAATGTCAATCAATTTAACTAAGAGTTAAATCTAAAAGGAAAGGTTAATATAGTGACCCAAACGTGTATAAAACCTATTGGTTGAGTTTTTTTCTACCCAATTCCACCTTATAATTTAAAAAATTAATTTTTGATCCTTTATAATCCGAAAATTAATTTATTATCAAATAATATTTTATGTTTTTTCTAAGGTGCCCCTCAACCCTCTTATAAAAGGGTACTTCCCCTTCTATAAAATTTACACCTCCAAAGCCATTTGGCTAAGAAAAACCCTACCCAACTACCCTACCAACAATCCTAACTTCATCTTAAATGCCTCCCTTTGTTCAGAAAACCAATCTAAGGAGCCCTTTCAATCAAATCATAAAGAAGAACCCATAGAAGAGGTAAATATTTCATCACCTCTTCCAAGTTATTTTCTTCTTCCACTTACTATTTATTTTTTATTACCATACCAAAATAATAAATCTAGTACCTTATATATAATATGATTTTATTATAAATATTTCACAAATATATTCATTATTCATTCCATCTTATGAATGATAATGTCACCATGCGTGCATACATATGTCATACAGTCTCCACGCCGTGGGGTAATTTTTTATTCAACACAATGTTATTTTGGATAGATATAATGATGAGTAATATGTATATAAATAAATAAAATAACATGCTAATGTCTCTGTAAAAATAATATACCATCCAATTCCACACCTTTAAGGAAATTATATTGTCTCTTGTCCATACATACAGATTACCGTCTCCCCAAAGCGATGAGATTCATTTCCACATTCATCATTCATCGATGATTATAAAAATATATATTACTAATAAGTATGTAATATATGACATAATAATGCTACTGGATATATATATATATATATACTTACATATATCTTATTCACTTAGTTCCGTTCAATATGATATGAAAACGGAAACAACGCTTATGCGTATGTACGAACTACCGTCTCCATAAACGGTGTTTTCCATTTCATATATATGTCTATTATAAATATTTATATTATAATTATATTTGATATATAAATATTCTTTTATATTCTGGAAGTATTTAAATCTTGATATAAGTGATATAATCAATAGTAACAAGTAAAAACGTGTACGATAAAGAAAGTGATTATTACACAAAATGTTAATTTAACATAGAAATTATTATTCAATGGGTAGTATAATGTCGTAAATGAATCTGGTATGATACCATAAATATTAATATGGTTCTGGTGTAATTTAATGACATACTACGATCTTCATACAGTAGGCTAAACTTACCCTAGACTAAAAGAAATTGCAAGGTAAGGGTTAATTTCACAATATTTTTATTATCCAATGTGGTTATTACGTAAGTATCTAATGGAAAATATTTTTATCCATGTCCATGTTTCATAAAAAAAATAAAAGGGATTCTTTTTAAGTGAATTTTTACTAAAACATCATTTTAAATGTTTTAATGATTTATTCTTCTAAACCATTCTCATTAATTTCCATGTTTTGAAAATGGTTTTAATGATTTATTTATATGGACATAATTTTTTTTAAATTCTAATTCCATTGAAAAGTTTCAAAATGCTATGGAAAACAATGATTAAAAAATGTCTTTAAATGTATTCCTTTTTAAATTGTGTGAACCATTCATGATTTATGGAGAAACTATTGATATTTAGTATACTAGTTTTAATACGAATGATAATGTTAATGTTCAACCTTTTCATATGAGGAATGCAGCGGACTTAGTAAGTGATGGGTGGAGCCCACTATAGCTACTCGATGCATCGGTAGGTCTCCTGAGACAAACTAGTGTCTTGGGCCAAGTCCTTGACAAAAATTTTATTTTTAGTCTTGGCACAAGGCCTTGACTATGTGTTAATGATGTCCGGCGTTCGGCATTCTATCATTATTAAATTAGTTATTACATGTGATTATTCTACTAGTAGAATATCCATGTGCATGTTTTTATGGTAATTTTTGATTTATTTTTTACTTATTATGTTTAGGATTATGTTTAAAAGGCTATTGTTTTTATGACACATCTTGCCTTAAATGTTTATAGCTAACGCTAAATTATTTACCCTTACTGAGCATATGAGCTCACCCTTTCTTATGTTTTATTTTCCCATGATTCGAAGAAGTGTATTATGATTAATATGAAGGTTTAATCTATGGGGAATAATAGCATTCTAAATGAACTGTCTATGCTGTTTTTTATGTTTGAAATTGTAATGTAATGTTAATTTATGTAATCTATTTTCCAAGACATCAAAACAGATCGGTCCTTTGAGACATGATTCCTTGTAATCATGCCAATTTATTAAAATAATGCACCAGCACTGGGTAACTGGGGTCAGGGCATCATAGTTGGTATAAGAGGAAGTTTAGGAATATCCTTGGAAACTATCACTACTATAAATAGGGATTATAATAGCGCTAAATACTGCCTTTAACAGCGCTAAAAAAGCACTCTTAATCTCGGTGATGATAAAGGGGGTCCCCTTTATCAGTGCTAATCATGGGTCTGATAAAGAGGGACCTTTATTAGTGTTAAAAAAGAACTGATAAAGGTGGGACTTTATCAATTAGTTCTTAGCGCGAATAAAGGTAGTAATTATCAGTGCTATTTTTAGCGCTGATAAACGGATAATATATCAGCACTGACAATAGCGCTGATAAATTCTACCTTTATCAGTGCTATTTTGTGTGCTGCTATATTATCCTTTTATCAGTGCTTAATTAGTGCTTATAAAGGCCAAATTTTCTCTGCAATCCCATAACCACCACAACACCTGCACAGCACCTGCACACATGAGACAGCACCTGCACACAGCAGAAACAACACCCACACACAAAGCACAAAAGAACAAAAATGTTGAATATATATACTTGAAATCATGAATACAAAACAACACACTACTATATACATTTTAAACAATGTTTAATTTGGTTAAAACTACAATTATCAAACAAACAGTTAAAAAACATTGATGTTCATCTTTTTTGAATCCATGATCCACTCTAAAAAATATTCGTCCATGGTATTAGTTGTCGAAAAAAGAATTCAAACTCAGGAAAAATGTTTCACCTATATATGGAAACAAATATTATGTTATTAATACATTAAAGATAAAAATTAAACATTAATATGAAATAATACATTAATAAAATGTCAATTGTTACTTGTTACAACCTTTACATGTCCATATTTCCTTGGATAGCACCCCATCCCTCCCCATGCAGCCCACTCATTCCCTGGAAAGCACCCTTCCCAAATCTTGGATAGCCCCCTCCCCTCCTGGAAAACCCCCCCTCCCCTACTGGACACCCCCTCCTTCCTGGAAAACCCCCTCCCTCCCCACCCAGAGACACCCCCTAGACATCCCCTCTCTACAGTAGGACAACCCCTCTCCCCCCACCCTCCTTAAATCCCCCCTACATGTCCATATTTCCTTGGACAGAACCACCCCTCCCTCCAATAGACAGAACTCCCTCTATCCCCTTTCAGCCCTCCCTTTCCCTGGACAGCCCCCATGCCCCATCCTGGACAAACCCCCTCCTCTCTTAGATATCTCCCCTCCCAAACTGTACACCCCCTCCTTCCTAGACAACCCCTCCCTCCCCTCCCCGATATTTCCCCATAGACAGCCCCATCTCTACCCCTCGACCCCCCCCCCCCCCAACACTAACGTACATGTCCATATTTTCTTGGATAACACCCCCTCCCTCCCCTGGATGACACCCCCTCCCTCCCCCTACAGCCCTCCCTTTCCCTGGACATCCCCCTTCCCACCTGCTGGATAGCCCCCTCCTCCCCTGGATAGCCTCCCTAACCTACTGAACACCACCTCCTTCCAAGACAACCCCCTCATTCCCCTCCTCGAGAAAACCCCCTAGACATCCCTCCTCCCCTTTCCTTGCAGCCCCATCCCTCCCATCAATCCACCTGCAGCCCCCTCCCTCCCACCACACAACCTGCAACCCCCCTCTCCCCTCCTAGAGAACCCCCTCCCTCCCCTTGGAGCACCTCCCTTTCCCTAGACATCCCCTCCCACCCTGTATAGCCCCCTCCCCTCCTAGATATCTCTCCTCTCCTCCTGGACACCCCCACCCACCCTCAAACCTGGACCCCCCCCCCCCACCCCCTCCGTCAGGGAAACCCCCTCCCTCCAAGTTCTTTAGTGTATACTCCTTAATAACCTTATTTATCCAACTATATTTTCATCATCTATTTGATAATGGGATAAATATTAATCATAAACCATCATTCAATAATATGAATTATAAATTCTTATATATTTGGAAGACATACAGTTCAACAAATCAAGGAAAAACATCAAGTAAAAAATTTATTGTAGAAATATAAACGAAATTTCACATAAATCTAATGTGAGAAAGGTAAATTGTAACACCCTGACCCCAATTACCAAGAGTCGGTGTGTTATTGCGTAACATTGGCATGATCACAAAATATCATTTCTAGAAATACTGATTAGTTTAGTAGCTTTGGAAATGATAGATACATTCATAAATGTTCCATCACATCATAAAGTGAAAAACAACAATAACATAGTATCCTTTTTCAACACTAATATCCCCTTCAGACTATCCCTAGAGGTCATTCCTGAAATACTTCTTCACATCCTGGAAAAATTAAAACATTGAAAGGGGTGAGCTTAGATGCTCAGTAAGGATAACAATATAGAGGAAGCTTTCATAAATAAACATAAACATTTAAGATAATTTATAACTAAAACAAAAGCCTTTTAAACTTGAACTTCAACATAATATGGAAAATGTAAAATAATATAATGCCATTTACTTATTCACATGGATATTCTACTGGTCAAATAACCACATGCAATATCAATAACCACTTTCATAATGATGGAATGAATAATGCCAGACTATCATAACCATGTAGCCAAGGCCTCGTGCCAAGACTACAAATAATATTTTGTCAAAGCCTCGTGCCAAGACACTAGTTTGTCTCATGAGACCTGACGATGCATCGAGGAGCTATAGCGGGATCCACCCTTCACTTATTATGTCCAATGCATTACCCATGTGAACAGGATTAAACATATCATAAACCATAACATAATCGTATAACATAAAACATGCATAAATGAAACATAACATTTCCACATTTCAATCACAAGATATCAATAAAACATATTGATATAATAAAAAACATATTCAAAACAATTTTCAATACCAAAATAAAAGAAAATTAAATGTTGTTATTTATTTTTCATTTAAAAAAAGTTAAGGCTTATAGAGGAATCTGAAACTCAAATAATGGTCACGGCGGCGGAGAAGTCGTTGTCGCCGCATACGTACGGCAAAAAAAACATTCCTTTTGGTCGTTTAGTAAAAAGCATAATATAAAAAGATTCCTTTTGAATAAATGTAAAATTCAAAGGGGTTTATACATCATATAAAAGAATGTTGTGTATAAAACAAAATATGCCTCAATGAAAGGAGATTGAGACAAAGTCCTTTACAAATATCATTTTTTTAAATAAAATAGATCAATTATGTGTATTCACTATAAGTACACATAAATACATTACAAATACAAGATAGTATATAATAATATCATGACATAATTTGAAAGTAGGAGATTAACCCAAGGAATGGAAATTGGGTTAAGATGTTCCCTTACCTCGTGTCCGACTTGACTTGATCGTTCTTTAACCTCCTTAAAATTGGGTAACTCTTTTTTTATTTGAGCCAAAGGCTTTCTTGGGAAGAATTATGCCCAAATTGAGGCTTCTATGAGTAAGAGAGGGAAGTTGAGAGAGTATTTGGGCAGAGGTTGGCTGAGCCAAAAGGCTTTGAAGGTATGAATAAGTTGGTAGTGGTGGGGGCCTTTTATAAGAGGAGAGGAGGGGCACTCTTGGAAAGTCATGAAATGTTACTCTATTATATAATGAGTTTCAGATTTTAAAGGTACCACACAAATATATTTCGATGATAAGGTGATAAGGGTTCGAAATATACTCATCCAATTGGTTTTTGACAAGTGTAAGTCTTAGATATTAAATTATCTTTTCATTTTATTTAAATCGTTAATTAATGAGGTAATCGCTGCATCATCATGGTTTCATAAAATATTTAATTTATTTAATGTATAAAAATTATAAAACAAATATCATGATTTAGGAATTATTTTTGTCTTTCCAATGAATATTTTTAGTCTAAAAGTTACCTTATATAACCACATGTAATAATTGTTTTAGTAAAACAACTCATGTTTGTGACACTTTTATTTTTACTTTTAATAAAAAGTTATTATTGTCATTTTCTTACCCAAGTGGCTCCATGGGGTCCCCAAGTTGACCCATGGATTGTCTTGGTCTTCCATGACTCATCCAATAAGTGTAGGATAGGTGTAAATGTATTTCCATATTTTTATAATATCATTTGTACCTTAACTTTCACTAATTACCTTTAATCGCGATTAATTAAACATAAAAGTTACTATTAACCAAAAAATTATTTTAATCCCATTGAAGCACATTTTAATTCTTTATGACAAACATGTATGTCAGATTTTTGAAAATCAAATCACAGAAGTGGTAATGATTCATTTAAAAAAAATCAGTTTTTTAACTACCACTTAGTGGTTTCACTATTCATCAAAAATTGAAGTTTTTCAGAACAATGCCAAAATTTCAGCCTAATCTATAATCGATATTCCAAATTCAAAAATGATTACTATTTTAAGAAATTCCAAACATATAAGTTTCATTTATTAATTTTATAATTAATCCCCACTGTAACAACAAATAGCGTGTTTTTAAGAAAAAATATATATATAAACATCGACAATTGTTTATGTCCAATTTCATAGTGAAATTAATTCTAATGACCACCATTGGATAAAATGGTAAAAATATATTATAATTATACTTTAAAACCACTCAATAGTATAATTTATCACTATAAGTTATTTTGATTAAAAAAGTTGTTTTTAAGTATTTTTTACTATTCATAAAAATTTGAAGTTCTAAGAAAAATACCAAAAATTCCACATAGGCTAATTTCGATATTTCTAATCCAAAAATGAATTTCATTCTGAAATATAAAATATATATAATATAAAAAATTGGGTATTACTATTCATAATGGCTATTTTGATTGGTCACGATGTATTAGAATCTCAAACATGCATACAATGCAAGCTATTGCATTATTGAAAGAGAAGTGTATCGTGGAAGCTCAGGGTGTTACATTCACCCCTCCTTCAATAAATTGTGTCCTCGAAATTGGAAATTTTTATTTAAAAATAAAAGGTTTACTATAGAAAACACTTTTTTCGGAAAACCCACATCGAAAATAAGGTTAATAAAAATATAACTTTAAATGAAAGAAAGAGATGTACAAAGGTCACCCGAGATAGACCATACTAGGATTCTATGAAAATATGGATATGAAGGAAAAAAACCATCAAGGTCTGATGGAGAGTTATAGAAAACAGAATTAGGAGAAATTTAACCACAATAAAATCACAAACTTGTGATTGGTTAAACGGTCATTGAATCCCCAGTTGGAAAAGTCAACCGACAACGTTTCTGTTTTAAGTTACCTTTCATAGAGTTGAGAAATTTATTTAAGAGATTTACTAAGAACATAAGGAAATATACTTACTTGTCAGGTAGACTTTCATTCTTTAATAAAATTTTTACCACAAACCCATCATTCACTTCAAATGGTAACAGAACTCAAAAATATTCTATTTATCCTAATTTTATAAGGTTCCAACTATTACCACATACCATTTAGATTAGGAAAAATATTTTGTAAAAACCAGGGACTTCCTATTGGCTAGTGGTAGGTAATAAAGGCATGTCACACTATGGTTGTGGGTTCAATTCCTGCAGCTTTATCCGACGCGACAGGTTATCCCCCAACCTGCAGGTTGTCCTTTTCCTAACAATATAGTATTATAATATTCCAAAATTAATCCTCAGAAATGTTTTAACCTTAAACAATACTATCCAAAGTTCAACTTAATCCATTCCAACGTTTATAGTTATCCAAAATACATATATGCAGACTTTCTCTAAAAGGTATCTAAATTCCAAAATCAACTGTATCATCAGATTCCTCAAAAAAAGTAATGTTTCTATTATTGTCTCATATAAAAATATGATTACCTTCATAATATTAAAACCTTAATGAAAACAACAAGTACTACAGTACAATCCTCATATATATCACATTATTATTATAACCAGAATATAATCCTTGAGTCCAAAAGCACCAATACATTAATTATTCCACTTCAACTGTAGTAATAGCATAATGTTGTCCTTGATCCCTTGTCCTTTTCTGAGGTAAGTTTCCCTGACTCTTAGGACATTCATTTGCATAATTCCCCATTTCCCTACAATTTTAGCATTCAACATTGATAGCCTCTTTCTTTCCCTTGCAATCACGAGCCTGGTGACCTTTTTCTCCACATTTATAACAAACTCCCATTCCTTTTAGGCAAGTACCGGGGTGATTATTCCCACAATTATCGCATAATGGAATATCATTCTTTCCCTTTTTCCATTTATCTATCTCTTGCTCCACCATTCTCTTATTCTCTTACTATACATTGTTGTCACAAGACTTAGAGAATTCCTTTTCTGTCTTGATAAAACACGAGACTATATCTTTGTATGTTAAGAAAGATTGTGATAGTAAATCTCGATGGAGAAATGGTTTTAACCCATCAAAGAAACGATCAATATTACTTCATGTATTACGTATAAAATCTACTGCATGTCTTGCTAACCTTGTAAAGTTGGCCTCATACTTTGCAACATTCTCATCCTCCTTCTGCCTCAGACTCAGAAATTTTCTTTTCTATATCATCTCGATGGTCATGTAAAAAGTATTTTTCTATAAAAATTTCCTTAAACTCTCTCCATTCCATACTTGATACTTCGTCATATTCCATTGTTTTTTGAATCAGTGACCACCATTGATCGGCATCTCCAGTGAGGCAGTAAACTGCCATGACAGCTTTCTCCCTTTCGCTGCTCCCCAAGGCATGGAATATTTTCTCTAATGAGATTATACATTTCTCATCTACTAATGGATTTGTACCCCCATTAAATTTTTTTGGTTTTTGCCTCATTAAGCGGTCCAACATTGATCCTCCACGTTGCGGATCAGGGTGCTCCATACGAGTAAGGTTATTATTCATAACCTGAGTGAGTTTCCCTAGTATGGTGATAAGCTGATCAGCACCAGTTGTATCACCAACTCCATTATAATTATCTTGAGCTGGAGGAAAATCCCTACATGGAGTCCGTGCATTGATACGATTTCCATTCCTCCCACTAGGCGCCATTTCTAAACAATTTCATAAATTATTTTAGTTTATGAATCAAAATACATAATTCCATAATTGTAAAACACTTAACATAAATTGAACTATAATCATAAAAAAAGTTTCTTTGAGAAATTATATACTCATAAACCCTTCATAATGGTCTGTAAATAAAATGAGAATTATCCTAAGCATATCCCCCGGGAGTGTCGTAACAAAGAGTGAAGCAAGGCCCATTGTCATCCACCAATTCCAGTTCGAGTCTAGCTCAAAGCAGTGTTTTCAGGTTTTACCCCTAAGTACATCTGTGCCAGAGCCACCTCTACCAGCTCGTATCCAGAGAGGGATGTATTACTCGGAAAACTCACAAAATCTCTATAATACCAAAATTCTAGGATGATCTTCTATACTAATCATCAAATTTTATCTTAGGTTTATGTGCTCTAATCAGAGTTTATCTAAATCTAGCTTCCAAGGTTTGTACTAAACTACCTCTGATACCAACTGTAACGCCCCGACCCCAGTTACCCAGAGTCAGTGCGTTATTGCATAACATTGGCATGATCACAAAATATCAAGACTCGAAAGACTTATTAGTTTAGGAGCCTTGGAAATGCTAGATACATTCATAAATGTTACATTACATCATAAACTGAAAAACTACTATAACATAATCTCCATTTTCCACACTCATGTCCCCTTCAGACTATCCCTATAGGTCAATCCTAAAATACTTCTTCGCATCCTGGAAATATTAAAACATTGAAAGGGGTGAGATCAAATGCTTAGTACGGATAAAAATATAGTGGAAGCATTCATAAATATACATAAACATTTAAGATAATGTATAACTAAAACAAAAGCCTTTTAAACTTGAACTTCAACATAATATGGCACATGTAAAATGAGATAATTCCATTTACTTATTCACATGGATATTCTTCTGGTCGAATAACCACATGAAATATCAATAACCACTTTCATAATTATGGAATGCATAATGCCAGACTATCATAACCACGTAGCCAAGGCCTCGTGCCAAGACTACAAATAATATTTTGTCAAGGCCTCGTGCCAAGACACTAGTTTGTCTCATGAGACCTACCGATGCATCGAAGAGCTATAGCGAGCTCCACCCATCACTTATTTATTCCAATGAATTCCTCATATGAAAAGGTTTAAACATATCATAAACCATAATATAATCGTATAACATAAAACATGCATAAAGGAAACATAACATTTATACATTTCAATCACATGATATCAATACAACACATTGATATAATAAAAAACAGTTTCAAAACCATTTTAAATACCAAAATAGATGAAAATTAAATCTTGGAATTTATTTTTCATTTAAAAAAAGTTATGGCTTATAGAGGAAGCTGAAACTCAAATAATGGTCACGGCGGCGGAGAAGTCGTTGTCGCCGCATACGTACGACAAAAAAACATTCCTTTTGGTCATTTAGTAAAATCATTCATATAAAAATAATCCTTTTGAATAAATGTAAAAGTCAAAGGGGTTTATACACTGTATAAATGAAATTTGTGTATAAAACAAATTATGCCTCAATGAAAGGAGATTGAGACAAAGTCCTTTAAAAAGATCATTTTTTTAAATAAAATAGATCTATAATGTGTATTCACTATAAGTACACATAAATACAGTACAAATAAAAGATAGTACATAATAATATCATAACATAATTTGAATGTAGGAGATTAACCCAAAGTATGGAAATTGGGTTAAGAAGTTCTCTTACCTCATGTCTGGCTTGTCTTGATCATTCATTAACCTCCTAAAAATCGGGTAACTTTTTTTTATTTGAGCCAAAGGCTTCCTTGTGAAGAATTTTTCCCAAAGTGAGGCTTCTAGGAGTAATAGAGGTAATTTGAGAGAGTATTTGGGCAGAGGTTGGCCGATCCAAAAGGCTTTGAAGGTTTGAATAAGGTGGTAGTGGTGGGGACCTTATATTTGAGGAGAGGAGGGGCACTCTTGGAAAGTCATGAAATGTTACTCTATTATATAATGAGTTTCGGATTTTAAAGGTCCCACACTTATATATTTCGAGTATAAGGTGACAAGGGTTTAAAATATACTCATCCAATATGTTTTTGACAAGTGTATGTCTTAGATTTTACATTATCTTTTCATTTTATTTAAATCGTTAATTAATGAGGTAATCGTTGCATCATCATGGTGTCATAAAATATTTAATTTATTTAATGTATAAAAATAATAAAAAAATATCACGATGTAGGAAATATTTTTTGATTTCAAATGAATATTTGTAGTCGAAAAGTTACCTTATATAACCACATGTAATAATTGTTTTAGAAAAACAACTCATGTTTGTGACAATTTTATTTTTACTTTAAATAAAATGTTATTATTGTCATTTTCTTACCCAAGTGGCTCCATGGGGTCCCCAAGTTGACCCATTGATTTTATTGGTCAGAAATGACTCATCCAATAAGTGTAGGACATGTTTAAAGGTATTTCCATATTTTTACAATATCATTTGTACCTTAAATTTCACTAATTACCTTTAATCGCGATTAATTAAACTTAAAAGTCATTGTTCACTAAAAAATTATTTTAATCCCATTGAAGCACATTTTACATACTAATGACAACCATGTATGTCAGATTTTTGAAAATCAAATTAAATAAGTGGTAATGTTTCATTTAAACGAAAAATCAGTTTTTTAACTACCACTTAGTGGTTTCACTATTCATCAAAAATTGAAGTTTTTCAGAAAAATTCCAAAATTTCACCCTAAGCTATAATTGATATTCAGAATTAAAAAATGATGCCTATTTTAAAAAATTCCAAACATATAAGTTTCATTAATTAATTTTATAATTAATTCCCACTGTCACAACAAATAGCGTGTTTTTAAGAAACAATAAATATCAAAAGATTGACAATTGTTTATGTCCAATTTCAAAGTGAAATTAATTATAATGAACACCATTGGATAAAATGGAAAAATATATTCTAATTATACTTTAAAACCACTCAATAGTATAGTTTATCACTATAAATTATTTGGATTAAAAAGTTGTTTTTATGAATTTTCACAATTCATAAAATTTGGAAGTTCTCAGAAAAATACAAAAAATTCAACATAGGATAATTTCGATATCCCGAATCCAAAAATGAAATCCATTTTGAAATATAAAATATAAATAATTTCAAAAGGTGGGTATTACTATTCATAATGCCTATTTTGATTGGTCGCGGTGTGTTAGAATCTCGAACTTGCATACAATGCAAGCTATTGCATTACTAAAAGAGAAGTGTATCATGGAAGCTCGAGGTGTTACATAAATGATGCATATGTTTGGTATTTATGACATTAAATAAGATATATTGGGCCTTAAATTGAACTGGAATATAATTCTTGGGCCTTTACAAGGGATTGGAATTGGTTAGGTTGGTTGGAACTTTTGATGCCTCACTACGGACCCACTTCAGGCTACTCTATAAGTGATCTACCCATTTTATATTATCAGTATTGAATGTAATTGAATGGATATTTGTCTGGAAACCCGCTCCCTTATAGAGACACCCCCCTCCTCCCCTCCTGGACAGCCTCACACCTGGACACCCCCTCCCTCTTGGACACACCCCCTCCTGGACACCACCCCACTCCTAGACACCCCCTCCCTGCTGAACACCCCCACCCACATATATTGGAAACTAAAATTATAAAATTTAAAATCCATTATATTGGTTCCCATCAAGATTTAAAGATTCATGTGAGTGGACTGGATGACTATGCATCGGTCGACTTCCACACTATCGACTAGTGCAGTCCAATGAGTTATGGTTTAATAGAAACACAAATAATTTCTAAAACCATTCTTCATAACCTAAGGATATAAAACATAATAAAGGGTGATCATATATGCTCAATAAGTGTAATAAAGAGAGATATCAATGATCATATATGGATTAAATTAGTAGAAATTCACCTTCATCCTATTTGTGTACAATATTCCATTAGGTATGTTTCCCATTCGTTTCTAAACACATCTATATCATCTTCTGAATATAAGTTTTTGTGAATGTTCTGGTTGTACTGAAAGAATATAACTACCCAAATGATTCATAAATATTTTAAATTAATTTGTAATTATTTTAGAAAATACCTCATCAGGGATTCTAGTTTGTTGATGAAATACGATCTCTTTCATAAATTTACAGACATAATAAACACAATATTTTCCGTTTGTTTGTTTTGGACACATCAGAATCATCTACAACAATAAGTAATTTGTTTTTATATGTGTTTGGATAGTGTAGTGGTATTATATATACCTGGATACTTTTCCAATTGTAGATCTTGTAGGCGTTCTTATCCTTAGGCCCTAGATCCATTCCATGCGTTAGACTATATTGATGCACTGCCCTATCATAATAGAATCCTCGTTAAAAGATAAAATAAATTATATAACTAGATATTTAGTTTTAAAATGTTGTATCTAGTGTATTAAAAGTTAAAAGAATCCATCATGAATGGTTGGTTTGTTGGATATCCATGCATTGAATCCCGAAAATAAATCTTTGGAGTATCCAAATTGACTGCAATCAGCATCCAACGCTGCCAAAATATAAAGTAAAAAACATGTAATGAAATAAATGAAAATATAGTTGATATGATTAAATTGTATAGTTTTACCCCTGCATAATTGGTATTAAAAAGAGTCTGTCATTGGTAATTTTTTTTTCAAACGATTTGAGCAGGGGTGAAATTATTGCAGCCTCTTTATCAGAATCTATTTCGTCTTTTGAAGAGGTGGTGTGAGGATAAACGAGTCCAAATTTTTGTTCATGGGGAAATCCCTTCAATTGTTTTTCATATATATGCCTATGAAAAATATAAAATGTACTTAGTCATAATTATCAGAGTATATCAGATTTTGTAATATCAAATAATGAAAACATACCTCATGTATACATTTATAACTGAGGTGCCTATCAATTCATACTTGAGGATTTCTTTTACATTTTCAGCACTAATGAAATCTGGACTTTCCTCTCCGTACATATTTTTTTTCAAAATCCACTATGTGAGAATTGTCGTCTATCAACTTTCTATCCACATGAGCCTGCAATGATATTAACAGTGGATATAGAATGGGCAGGGTGAAGTTGCTCTCAGTAGACTGTTTTAATTGGATGGTTGATCCTTGAGATAGTTTTGAGCAGATATTTAGATTCACATCCATCTCTTTGTCATTTAGTAATAACATTCATCAGTTCAGATCATTTTTCGTTGAATGTTAAAGGTCCATCTTGAAAAATAAATTGGAAATGGATACCTCCTTGTCAACATGATTTTTACATGAACTGTCAGCCATGTGAAGAATGTTCCAATAGCTTGGTCAACCGTATGAATTTCATCATCGTCACTAGGAATAGGTAGCTCGACACTAGGCTCATTATCTACGTTAATTGACACTATTACATGATATGTTGGAAGTTTTTTGTTGTGTAGCATGTCATTTTGCGCATTGAACACCGTATCCCTCACTATAAGGCGATAGGTGGAAGTTGATAGATATACATCATAGTCATTTTCACCCTGTATAATATTAGTACAGGAAAGGTATCAGTGTCTATGTGAATCAAATTTCACTGAAACAAATATTAAAACATTTATTACCTTAGCTAAGTCAGGTTTTTTAGTGGAATTGCTCACCTCAAAGTTGGTAGGGGGTGGGGCGGGATCATCTCGCATAGGTTGTTGTTGAGTTATTTCTTCACATTGTCTCTCCCCCATCAATGTTGCTATCATATCTCTCTGGTATTGTAATTATTCATGAAAAATATCTAATTTTTCTTGTAGTTTTCCATTTTTTTCATTTTTATCACCCGCTTGTTTTTGTTTTTGAAAATATGTTCGGGGTGTCACCCCAATACCCACACCTCTAATGTGGCCATAATTTTATAGATGCTTCAAGGATACTGAAAGTAGGTCTTCATCTGGTGCAGTTGTTGTTGATTCTTGTGACTATGTCAGATATATAATATATAAAAATATGTAGTCATTACAATGTAATAGTTATTTAAAGAAAATAAAATTTACATTATGTCATACATAGACATGTTTACCACATATTTATGTGTTTCCATCTATTAGTATCCCCTAATTATTTACACGCCCCTCCTTGCATAGCACATGGCGTGGGATGGATATGGATTTTGATTTTGAATGATCAATCATCATATAAACAGTGAAACATTGTTATGGTGTTGTTTTATGTCACATACAAGTATTATCATAGATTTAGAAGACGTGCCAATTTTTTTCCCAAGTGAAGCGTACCCCATCCTTACATTACGGTAAGGGTACACTGGTTCTGTGGCACGTTTTTTATTTTTAGCACTCAGTTGACATTTCATAAATAAAAAACCATCAATCAAAGTGTTGAATACAAGAAACATTAAACATAGTATTACCCCACACAATGTAGCTATAATGTCTGCTCCATATGACGGTTTCTAAACGTATACCATGCTCCTTGGAATATTAAGTGTTCATAACAAGGAGGTGGGTGCAGCTTGATTTTCCCTTCGCATCTTTAAGATGATATTTCGTTAAAATTGTGTGGAAACATCTATGAATCCATCCTACAACTATTAATACATATTCATTGTGCGAGGCCTCTACTATAAATTCACTCTTCAATGGATGATGAAGAGTAAGTCAATGTTTTGATATTTTATTTTAATAAATTAAAGAAATGATATCATAGTGTTACCATAATCTCCTCCCACATTAGTGTCTCCAGCCCGGTGACAACATGGTTCCATGAATTTACATCAATCAGAATGCGTTGCTGAGTGACAATTCCAATGTAGATACTAAATATGGATCTCTTGGGGTTAACATGTTGGCCTCTCTTATTCCATCCTCCCTCAAATTTGATGCCTTTTTCTATTTCTGTAAGGATTTAGGATAACGATGTCAAACTATGATGCTCTTGTTTTTTTCACTTTCAGGGTTTCATTTCCTAACATTTACTTAGAAGTATCTTCAATATGTTCCTTCGTAGCACTCACATCAGGAGTAGGACCTGTAGCAACAGGTTGAGAAACCTATTGTACCTCAATACGGGGACCAACAACAAAAGGTTGAGAAAATTGTTATTGCTCTGCACTAGGACCACCTGCAGCTTGTTGAGAAATTTTTTGTTGCTCTACACTGGGACCACCAGCAGTTGGTTGAGAGACATGTTGTTTCTCTATACTGGGACCACCCGCAGCTGGTTGAGAGACCCTTTGTGCCTCAGGATTAGGTGCATCAGTAGGTGAAGAAGTTATTATCTACAGAAGTGGTTTAACATTTAATTTAGATTACATAAAATCAGCAGAATATAGATAATAACATAACATAACACAATTTATATTATAATAAACAAATAACATGATTATTGTAATCTCTTTTTTTTCATTAAAGGCTGAAGAGATTTGAATCCTCTATTGACTATGTAAATCCCATCATTGTGGTCTTCTCTAACATACAAAATACCATCTACATTGGGACCACTACCAAATGATTGTGAATTCCCTATAAAAGGGTCATCATCCATTGAAATTTCATCATACCCTTCTGTTGTTTTAGTCGATAACAGAAAAATTGACCAATTTTGATTTGTGGGTCTCGATCATAAAATATTTGTATTGCCTGTGATGCCATTATAAATGGTTCGTCTTTCTCCCCTTCCTTACTAAAAACAACTTTCACGAATCCTAATTTATATATTTTAACAGCACTCCTGTTATCAACCCACTTGCATTGAAAAATCAGAACTTTGAATTTCATATAATCCAACTCCCATATTCGTTTAATGATGCCAAAGTATGACATATTCGCATAAATTGGATTTTTGTCTTTATCACCAGAAACATGAATCGCCTCAGCCACAAGTGTAACCCCACTATTCTGCATGGTACTGTCTTTATCATGATCATTAGTATAGATTGTATAACCATTAACTGCATAAGCATTGTAAGATAATACATACACACTTGCTCCCCCGTCTAGCAATGTAGTAATTATAAAATTGAGCCTGCTCCCGATATGTAATATTAATTGTGACAACCTCTCCTCTAGAAATTCCTTCACCCTCATGCCGCTCAGTGTGAAGATATTTTGGCAGGCCATCATTTTCCACACCAGACAGGTATTCAGTAAAAAGTTCAACAGATTCCCCAACAATATATTGATCTACAATACAACCCTCTGGCCGACTTCAATTTTTTACATACCCTTTCAAAATATCTATATACCGGTCAATGGGGTACACCCCTCTATAATTTCCAGGACCACATAGTAGAATCTCTTTCACCAAATGAACCATCAAATGAACCATAATATGAAGAAATGTAAGTGGGAAGAACATTTCCAATTCACATAATATGATGGAAAATTCTATCTCCATAGTTGGAAATTTCAATGGGTCTATAACATTGCTGCATATAGCTTTGAAGAAGAAACAAAGACTCATTATTGTATGCCAGACATTCTTCAGAAAAATGCAACATAAAGCTATAGGAATTAGATCGTGCATCAAAACATGGGAGTTAAGTGATTTCAGGCTCTTTAATTTAAAATCCCTCATTGACATGATGTTCTTGATATTTGATGAATACCCCTCTAGAACCTTTACATCATTCAAGAAGTTGAAAAACAGATATATCTTTTGCCTAGAAAGAGTGTAAGTAGTAGGAGGAAGAAATGTTAGTTTTTAACCGTTAAGTGGTGCCAACTCTTCCCGTATTCCCATCTCAACCATGTCCAATCTATC
The DNA here is from genome assembly GCA_963277665.1 of Viscum album. Lineage (NCBI taxonomy): Eukaryota > Viridiplantae > Streptophyta > Magnoliopsida > Santalales > Viscaceae > Viscum > Viscum album. Next base: position 406,459,937 of record OY728150.1, on the reverse strand, counting down.
CTTAATTCCGTCCTTTTTTATCAGGTTCATTTAGTAACGTACTAATGACACTGTCACATATATTATTTTTCAACAAGCATAACATCAAGAAAATTTCTGACATACAGACAAATCCAGTATTGTAATTCAAAAAAAACTGATCTCTTTTTCCAACCAGTTTTTGTAAGGTTTTTCATAAATTCTTTACCAAATGTAGTGTCCAAATATTTTACTTTCTTAAACAACTGATATCCTGTTAGTTGAGACGGTGCTGTACATTCTTCTGAAATTCCATCGAATGATGTCTTCCAAGATCAGTACTTATGTCGTCGGGGTAGAAATATGTGATGTCCTAGAAACACAGTTTTCGATGAATGTTTCAACCTAATTTAATGTGTACTTCATTTGCAAACAGGAAAACCTTGAGTTCCTTTAATTCTATATCCTATAAAATTTCCATAAGCAGGAAAGTGATTTATCGTTCCGTACAACATGGATTTCAAATTGAAATCTTCATTTTAGTAAGCATCATACAACATAACACCTGAATCCCACAATATTTTTAAATCATTGATCAATGGTGCCAAATAAACATAAATAACATTACATGATTGTTTTGGTCCTAATATAATCATAGATTACAAGATGTATTTTCGTTTCATGGGAAACCATGGTGGTAAGTTATAATTTACCAACATAAACAGCCAGTACTGTGACTGCTTCTTTTAAAACCAAAAGGATTCACCCCATTTGTAGATAATGCCAGAAGAAGGTTTCTCAACTCATTTCAAAATTCAGGATACTCGTGATCAATTCTCTTCCACTGAGGAGAGCCTTCCAGGTGACATAGATTCCCATCATTAATTCTTGTATATTCATGCCATGTCAATTTTCCTGCAGTCTCTTCACTTACATATAGGCTCCTAAAAATGGAATTATTGGAAAGTTCCATACAACTTTTATATGACTAGAATGATTTTTCTTATATCGAGAAGCACAACACATTGGGAATTCTTTATGTGATTACTGGTCTTCTCAAAAAAATATACAGTCATTCGGGTAGGTGTGTATTCTTTCAGAGATCATACCCATCGATCGTAGCATTCGTTTGGAATCGTATGTTTGACTTGGGAGTTCATTATCTTCGGGGAGCATGTCATTCAGGAGAGAAATTAGTCACGTAAAACTGGTGTCACTCCACCCAGTGGCTACTTTCAAAATTAATTAGCTTTAGTACAGCTGACAATGTTATATATTTAGTGCAACCAGCATACAATGACATTTTTGAACAACTCATTAACTTGTCAAACAATTTTGGGAAATCATGAAGTTCATCTTCAACTGTCCTTGTCATTTCCTCAATAAGATCTCCATCATCATTCAAATCTGTAATCACACCCTCCATACAATTGTCTTCACTTTTCATGGTTGTTATCATATCAGATGATCCATAAAACTCCGTGTTATCCGAACAACTACCTACATTCTTTTTTCCCCATGTTTATTCCAACATTTATATTTTTGATCTATTTCGTGGTAGATCAGGTGTTCTTCCAACTCCTCTGAAAAATTTGTCTTGAATAACAATAGTGTAGACATGGTCAAAGGATTTGAGAAAGGTCACATGCATGATATTCTGTAAACTTGACAAACTCTTTCACGCTATCTTCATACTCTTTTTACAATTGATTGGAATTCATCCATTATTTATTCATATTCATTGTCTTTATGGGTTCAATCTCAAACATGCCTAATATTATGTTTTAATTAATCAAGTTTCATTTTTTGGGTTTTATAACAAAAATAATGGTACAAATGTCAGCACAATGAAATAGATGAACCTACCCCAAAACATGTGAAAGTACATGAACTCTATCTATATATGTGGGATTGTGCCCTGTGATTCGTATTTCTACATGGAGTACCTAAAACCTATACATAGAGGACCCTTCATCAAAACATGGGGGAGTACCATGATCCATATTTTCTCCAAACATCTCACTTAGAACTTGTCAACTCTCAAGTAGAGTGAAGATAATTAAAATATCCAAACCACATCATGTGCAATTTCCAATGAATGATGGAATCATACTATTGTGATCTACATGAGAAGATATTTATAATGGAATACTATCATCTAAGTTAAAAATAAATAATAATAATGAAAATAACATAGCACACAAATTTTGTAATGGATACAAAATGTGTAGGGTTCTCAGTCAAGGTTGGTTGTATACTACCATTTCTAAACTCATTTGAAATTCAGATACATGGTGTGTCCATTAGGGTGAACAACGTGTATGGATATGATACCTAATTTAATCTAACATATATAAAATTAATTCCATGTTAGTCTTACAAATATGAAATGATTCCTTTGAAAATACATGACATATAGAATTACATGAGCTAAAGGTGTATAATTTAGATACATACTGAGTCACCTCACAGGCTATGCATCACATTTTTGTGGAATACACAATGTTTAGTCCTTAGATGACCACTAGGGGTGTATAGACTATTTACATTATGTTTATATGGTATCTATACATGGAGTGAGTGAAGTAAAACACATATCATATGGTTCTACCATTATTTCATGGCATGTACATGGTTTCATGTTGATGTATATGTCTTGGAGATACATTGTGTGTGGCCTAGGTTCACATGACATGTAACATTTAAAATGAAACTTATTCCATGATTGAGTCAGAAGATGAGTCATGTGGTGTAGATTTTAGAGATTAATGTTTTGTGTAATTAAAATCTATATTAAATCCATCTATGGTGAAGAACTACAACATGGAAAACAAATGGCATATCAATCATGCCATAAACCACAACACCATACAAGAACACAATCATACTCACAATTGCAACACCATAGAAACCAAACAATCACAATTTTAGATTTTACAAAGCATCCCTTATTCAATTTTGTTTGTTAATTTAGGGGTTATCATAGAATTTTTATCAACATGGGGAGTTCATTCATAAGTCAAATACACGTAAATTACCAATTTTTATATTCAAATGTTCAAAAAGAACCGACCAACATGCAATTCATTTAGTGCGCAATCAAGGACCACCAATAGACATGATTTTTAGCGGGGCATTTAGCCCATACATTTACATTATAACCATCAATATCAAATAGTAATAACATGAGAACTAGAGGAAACCAATGAGTAATAGGAGAAAACTCACCGTGAAGGTGTCGTTAAACACACGATAGAGGTGAATTCGTGGAAGAGGAGAGGCGCACAACAGAGGAGATTTCTAATAGAAAAGAAAATATAAAATCGGGGAAACCCATGAGAATAAAATAACCTAAAACCGAGTACCCCATTTACCACATCCCACAAACACCAAGAACCCACTAAAACTGAAATCAACCCACACCATGGTTAAAAACACCTTGCGATAATAAGAAATTATAGATCCCACCTCCGATAGAACGAGTTCAACAGCCTTTTTAAAATTGAAATGATGAGCATACAATAGGAAAGCCCTGACCAATAGGTCCTCTTTACTAGGTATAATCCCCAAGTTTATTATAGATAGTATTTCCAAAATGACTGAGCCCTGATCCATCCTCTATTATCACAACATTCACGACACATACATCCAAATTGAAAGACTTTAAACTTCATGGTAAAATATTTTCATACAACCTTAAACTATTTTCCTTAAACTATGTGGACTTTGAATCCTATTTCGATAGGATATGTAATATTCCATCTTGAGTTATAAACCTATATTCATATTTCATACCCATCCCCATGAATTCATCTACCACATGAGATCATCCACATCCTTCCCTTGCCTAACTTACGAATGTGTGAGACATTAGGTGTTTCTAGTTATATGAATAAACCCCTTAGAAATTGTCTGAAAAAGAATCATAACATGACACAAATATTGTGCTACCATACTCAGTCCCCATCACAACCAAGAATCGTGCTATGTTGTTTTTATTTAAAAACAATAATGATGAAACTAACATGAAATTATTCAATAAATAAATAAATTAGTTTCCCCACGTGTCAAGACATTTTATTTGCGTGTCACATATAAAAAAATAGTGAACCCAATTTGAATTCTTTAATGAGAATATAATGGTGTTCCTAGGATGTCAGGCTATTTTTTAATGTTTTCCATGTTAACAAAATTTTTTAATATAACATGAATCCTTTAGTTGTTAAAATTATTAATCTAATATACTTATTTGTAATAATTCACTAATCAGTATTCTTTTTTTTTGGTATTTATTGTATATAGGTACCCCTTATGATCTCCATTCAATCGAAAGTGAAGGTCTCTTCATCCACTAGATGTTCCCATGCTTCAATTTATGCCAAACCTATGACCCCCATGATCCAAATGAATATATCACCTATTCAGAGACCTCAAAACTAGGTGGATGACATGATGGTAAGGGGGTACCACCAACATAGTACCATCCCTACTCTTGATGTTTCATATGAGGGTCATCATGTGTTGAAGCCTTACAACCCACCCCATTATAGGGAAACTATAATTAAGAAAGTGGCACCTACCACCACAATTAATTAATTCAAAATTATATTCCAAGATAATGATAATAATTATATTCCTTATCTTAAGAAGTTGGATCATGAAGTCATCCATTACCTCCACTCAGTTCAGGGGTCACCCAGTAGGGCTCCTAACAATCGGCACTATCGCCAACATCATGTGACCACTAACCCTTAGAGACCTGTTGAGGTCACTAAAATACAGACCCCTTCCTTAATCTCTTAGATCCAAGAAGCTATGTTGAATCTCTAGGAATTAAGAACGATTGATCATACTGAGAAGGTCCATATCCCCACTTCCCCACAAGAAGTTTCCCAACACAACATGTGGTATCTAGTGAGTAGGATCATATCCCTATTCATACTCAATGAGCCTACCCATGCATCTTGACAAAAATTAGGGGGAACACACATATTTCCACACCCATGCATAAATTCCACGAGTTTATTATGGATGTGGATGAGAGGGAAGAGTTGGTATCTATCCCTACTTTTACAAACAAACATCCTCATAATACTATTGAAATTATCGATTCCCATCAATACCACTTGGAGGATATATATAAACAACCCTCTATACCCACCCATGTCTTAAATATTTGTCAACATATATTTAAAGCATTAGTAGAAAGTTTTAATCGAAATATCTCAAATATCACATAAGGTTAAGCCCATATTCATGCTTCCATATATTCTGAGCAAGGTAACATCATATCCCAATTTCGATATGATACCATGCCTATATCCCCACACCCCTTCAAGAATAATGTTAGCATATCCCAAAAAAATATAGGATTGGATTCATATTCTCACATATATCCTGAAGGAGAACTATTATATCCTAATTGAATATTTGAACTAATAACACGTTGCTGCTCCCCTCCAACCAAAAGAATGATGTTGACATAACTCAACAACTACCAAATGGTAGGAACATAATCCGTTTTGGTATGAAGGGATCCATTAGCAATTTTTAGTAAAACATAAGGTACAAGACCATATTCATATCCCTCGCTAAGATTCCCATCAGTTAGCACTATTAATGGCAAGTGATTCATCCAAGAACACTCAAATTAGGTAGGTTCACCAATTTTCCCCGAGGATAGCACCAAAATTAAGGCCTCTCTAATGGAATATAAAAACCCAAGAGAAGGAAAATACTCCTACACTGACCAGCGGCGGCAGAGGCAGCGGCGACGGGGGAAATGGCAGTCGCAGTGGAGGAGGAAAACCGAGTGGCAAAGGCGGATGATGAGGAAGAGGAGGATGAGGAGGAGGACGAGGAGGGGGAGGAGGATGAGGAGGATTAGGAGTAAGACGAGGAGGATAGGTCGCAGTGGAAGAGGATCCGGATTCAGCTTCCTCGAAAGCTTGACCACGTGCGAGAGAAGAGGGCATGTTAGGGTTAATAAATAAAAACTGCGGGAACATTTATCAGCACTCGTTGAAAGCGCAGCTAATGTTATGTCTTATTAGCACTAAAATAAAAGAGCTGATAAAACATACCTTTATCAACAATGTTTTAGCACCGATAAAGGTTCCTTTTTATCCGCACCAAAAAAACCGCTGATAAACGTATGTTTTATTAGCGCTTTTATTTTAGCACTGATAAAAAATACCTTTATCAGTGCATTCAAAGAGCGCTGATAAAGGTTCCAGCAATTTTTATTTAATAATTTATTTATATTCTTATATATTTATTTAAAATGGCATATATGATAAATATATATCTATTTATTAATAATTATAACAATAAAGAGAGTATTTTTATAAAAATTGGTATATAATTGTAAATCTATACAAAAATATTATTTCTTATTATAAATATTATAATTTTATATGAATTTAGAATAAAAACAAATATAAGTGCTAAAATAAGTGCAGATAAATTTTACCTTTAATCAGCGTTAAAAAATGCGCTGATTAAGGTTATAACTTTATCTGCGCTTATTTTTGTGCTGATAAAGGTTATATTTATCAGCACTTTTAAATCGAGATGATAAAGGCATAGACCTTTATCAGTTCTTTCTAGTTAGCGTTGATAAAGGGCAGCGCTTCCCTTGCCTTGTTTTGTGTATGTGTAGATTTAGATAAACTCTAATTTGAGCGCATTGCCCTAAGATAAACATTGAGGATTAGTATGGAAGAACATCATATAATACTGGTATTATAGATATTTTGTGAGATTTCTGAGAAAATACATTCCTGTCTGGATACAAGCAGGTAGAGATGGATTTGGTATAGATGTATCTAGGGGTAAAACCCAAAATCACGGCTTTGAGCTAGACTCGAACGGGAACTGGTGCATGACAATGGGCATTGTTGCACTATTGGTTACGACACTCCTAGAGGATATGCTTAGGATAATTTTCATTTTCTTTGAAAATAAATATGATGGATTTATGAGTATATACCTCCTCAAAGAAATTATTTTTATGAATATCTATTATATCCATAAATGGTTCAATTTTCATTATTTATTTTACAAGTTTGGAATTATTATTTATGATTCATAAACTGACCTAGTGTATGTCATTGTATAGAAATGGCGCCCAGTAGAAGGAATGAGGACTCCAACAATACTTATGATCCAATTATTAATAAGGATCATATCATTCATGGTATTTAGACATCATTTACAAGGTAAATAGTCTTCCATGTATTCTCAACAAATGAAGAAATAATATCATCTGTTAATAAGATAAGTAATGAATTCTCTGATTCCAATGGCATTGAAGGGAAGGAAGAGAACAAAAGGTTGGTAGAGAGAAAGATGGATAAATACAAGAGGGGAAAGATGTATTTTCCCATATGTAATAATTGTGGAAATAACCAACTTCGTAAATGCTTGAAGGGAATGGGAGTTTGTTATAAGTGAGGAGAAAAAGGACACCATGTATATAATTTCAAGGGCAAGAAAAAGGTTTCAAATGTAAAATTCATCATCTGCAAGGTGTTGGGACACTACGCAAATCAATTGCCCAGTCATACCGCAAATGCTTCTATTGAATAATAATCAAGTTATGATAAAACCTCAGATGAAGTGGAATGACTAGTGTTCTTATGTTTTTAATATATAATTATTTCATTTGAGTGTTGTATCAACAATATACTGGTTATATGATTTATAGAGATAAATAAGGATTGTACTGTAGTTCTATTTTATTAAGGATTTAAGAATATACGGTTCTATGAAAAGTGACATAACAGTAAGATAATCTTTTTGGAAAATACATTATTGAGGGAAAGGTAATCCTTAATATGGTCCTGATAATGATGTAGTGATTTTGGAATAAGATATGGTTGATTTGGATAAATTCTATTTGATATTCAAGACATCTATGGAATTGGTTAATAGTTTGTTTATTTCATCAATATTGGAATATTAAAAATTTTTGGATATAAGTAATATATACAGTATTTTATAAAGAATAAGGGAGCATGAATGAAATCAATAAAGTTTTATTGTTATTCAGGGTGTTACCATGGTTTAAAAGAATACATGATGAAGGTGTTCACATGTTATTACATGGAGAAAAGGATCTTCATTGTGTTTAACTTATAAATTTTGAACTGTGAGTTTGGATAGAAGTATATTGGATATGTCTAAAGGTTGGAATGGATTATGTCTAAAAATTGGTTACTATTGTTAAGGTTATTTTTGGATTGTTATAAAAATGACATCCCAGAGGTCGGACGATAATAAATCACATCTGTAAAGGCCACGAGACTTGTACCCACAAGTGAAGGGTGATAAGGGTGCATCAACTACCACTGACCTACATAATGTCCTAGATTGTATAATGTAGTTTTTTAGAAGGAATTATAGATAAATTATAAATTCATTTTTTTGGAACCAGATACGATTAGGATAAATAGAGTATTTTTATATTATATTATTATTTATAGTGAAAGATGAGTTAGTGGTAGAAATTAGTTAAAGGATATAACTCTACCTGTCAATTATATTTTTTCTATGAATAAATTAATTCTTAGTATTTAGTTAAGGGATCTTAAAACCAAAATTTTTTTATCTTAATACCTTTTGTTTTGTTTAACCGATGATATTTTAAATCATCATAGATTGATGGCTTTGAGGCCCTCAATTTTACACTTATTTGTGATTGATGACCTCAATCACTCCCAATTAATATTTACGTTTTTTATCTAATTATGTGTCTCTAATTTCCACCAATGTTCTTCTAATCGAGATCATAATTTGGTGGTAACTTTTTCATTTCCCTTTTTCTCTTGTTAAGACTAAATTTTACTAACCCAATTTCCAATGAGGGTTTTCCCATAAAGGTATTTTCTATTTTCAAATTATTATTTTCATAGAATAATTTACAATTGTGAGGATGAAATTTTTGGGAGGAGGGAAGAATGTAACACCCCAATATTTATTAATATGTTTGTTCTTCAAAGTAATTCAATAACTTGCACTACACGCAACACCGAGTTCAAGCGCACCACGACATACCAAACTAGCCATTAAAAAAAAGTTATGAATAGTATTAACTAAATTTCGAACTTTATATAATCCTTTTAATTTTAAAATTCATATTATGAGTTTCTTAGACATAATTTAAGAACAAATTCATTTTTTTCAGATAAAAGATGTATTTTTTATAGAACGGAACTTTTACTACATTTTAATGGTGAAACCTTTTTAAATCCAATTTATGAATCTTTTATATATTCAATTTTACAAAATAAACTTATTCTTTTGAATCAGGACATATGAATTTAGATTCAATAAATTATTGGTGTTTTTATGGTAAATTTCAAATTTCGGTGTATAGTGAAAAATACTATATTTTAACTGAAACCAACTTTTTTAATCAAAATAATTTATAGTGTTAAATTATAAATTTTAATGGTTTGGAATTATAATTAGATTATATTTTTACCATTTAATCCAATTCTGGTCATTTTATGTAATTTCACTTTGAAATTTGACATAAGCAACTGTCAATCTTTTGAGAGTTATTATTTTTACAAATACGCCTTTTGGTTTTGACAACGGGAATTCATTTAAATCAATAAATTCAAATTTTATGTTTTTAATTTAGTAAAATAGACTTCATTTTTGAATTCAGAATATCAAAATTAACATATGGTGAATTTTGGTTATTTTTCTGAAAACAATCCATTTTTTGATGAATAGTGAAAAACACTGAGTTATTGTTTAAAACCGACTGTTTATTTAAATAAATTTTTATTTCAAATAAATTTATTTTACGTCAAAATAGATATATAATACCTATATAAGATCAATGTTATTCATTGGAGTCATTTTATAATATGTTTAGATATATAAAAAGTTTATTGAACATTTAGTGTCTTTTACCCACCTCCTAAGAGCATTTGCAAATTTCCATAAAACAAAATTTTACCACATCTGTGAGTTGAATTTAAAAATTCAGAGAGAATCAGTTTATATTAGCATGTAAAATTTGGTTCAACAAGATGAAGTTGTTTTTGGTGAATAGTATATTTTTAGTTTTATTTACCACGGTTAAAAGTAAATAGGGTAATTTATTGTAAAAATGATATTATTATTACCCTAACACATGTCCTAATTCCATTGGATAAGTTTAATTCAACCAAAAACAACCTTATAAATAAAATATGAACCTTTTTATCCACATTGATTAGATTAGGAAATTTATTATTATTTAATTCAAAGAAGAGTTAAAAGTGTTAAATTTAAAGTTCAATAACTAAACCATTTTTAATATGGGGTGATACATAAGATAAATTGGACTATAAATATTAATTAGAAATATAAAATACTTTCCTACATAATGGTATTTTATTTATAATTTTTAGGCATAAATAAGTAAATTTATTTATGACACAATGATGATGCAGTAATTACCATATTAATAAAAGATTAACAAAATTGATATTATAAATAACAAAATAAATGTAATTTGAGACATTTTATGAATTAAACTACTTTTCAAGGTTAATATGACATGTTATGGTTCATTAGATTAATTTTTTTTAATTAATAATGATGTTATTAATTTTGCAAAAACAAAATACCAAATAGTGTCAAAATTGACATAAAAGAGTTTTTAAAACAGATATTATATTATTAATTGATATTCTATTCCTAAAAATCTAAGGATCATTCAAAAGTCTTATATAGTGATAGGTGTATTATTAATTAACCACTTGGGGTTCGTTTGGAAGTATATAGTAATTTTATAAACCATATAATATAAAATTACAAAGACACATGGTAAATGTCAAACTATTTAACCAGAAGTTAAATCTAAGAGACATGGTTAATATAGTGAACCAAACCTATTTAAAACCTATTGGTTGAATGGTTTTAGACCCATACCCACCTTATACTTTAAATAATTCATTTTGGAGCCATTAGAAACCGAAAAATAATTTATTATAAAATAATATTTTATGTTTTTCCTAAGGTGCCACTCACCCCTCTTATAAAAGGGCACTTCATCTTCTATCAAATTCAAACATCCAGATCCATTTTACTCCACCAAACCCTACTCAAAAATCCTACCAACTTTCCTACCATCATCCTAGAGCCCTTACTTTGGTCAGAAATCCAATCTATGGAGAAATTTTGATCAAATCAACAAGAAGAACCCGAAGAAGTGGTAAATATTTCATCGCCTCTTTCATGTTCTTTTCTACATCCACTTACTCTTTCTTTGTTATTACCATAAAAAATTAAAAACTCCAATACCTTATATATAAAATGATTCTATTAAAAATATGTCATTTTTTTATTCATTATTCTATCCATCTTATGAATGATAATGAAACCATGCGTGTGTACGTACAGCTTACCGTCTCCCCGCCATGGTGTAATTTGTTTTAAAACACTGTGTTATTTGGATAGATATAATGATGACTAATATGTATATAAATAATTAATATAACATGCTAATGTATCTTTAAAATTAATATACCATCCAATTACACACCATTAAGTAAATGACATTGTTGCTCGTGCATACGTACAAATTACCATCTCCAAGATGCGATGAGATTCATTTCCATGTTCACCATTGATCGACGATTACAAAAATATATATAACTAATAAGTATGTAATATATGAAATAATAATGATATTAGATATATATATATATATGTGTGTGTGTACTTACATATATCTTATTCACTTCGTTCTTTTCAATACGATATGAAAACACAAACAACATTTATGAGTACGTACGGACTACCGTCTCCATAAACATTGTTTTCCATTCCATATATATGTCTATTATACATATTTATATTATAAATATATATGATATATAAATCATGTTTTATATTCTGGAAGTATTTAATTCTTTATCTATGTGATACAATCAAGAGTAACAAGTTAAAACATGTATGATAAAGAAAGTGATTATTACACAAAATATTAATTAAACATTGAAATTATTATTAAATGGTTATTATAATGTAATAAATGAATCATGTATGATATCAAAAATATAAATATGGTTCTGTTATAATTTAATAACACACTATGATTTTCATACAATAAGTTAAACGCACCCTCGACTGAAGGAAAGTGCAAGGTAAGGGATAATTTCACAATCTCTTTATTATCCGGTGTTGTTTTTAGGTAAAGATCTACTGGGAAAATTTAATTATCATTGTAGATGTTTCATAAATTTTTTTTCAAAGGGAATATTTTTAAGGTAATTTTTACTCAAACATCTTTTTAAATAATATAATGATTTATTCTTCTAATCCATTCTCATTAATGTCCATGTTTTGAAAATGGTTTAAATATTTATTTATATGGACATAAATGTTTTTAAAATGTCAATTCATTTGAAAAGTTTCAATGTGGTTTGGGACACCTTTATTCAATAATGTCTTTAAATGTATTCCTTTTTTAATTTTGTGAATTTTAAATTTTTCATGAAAAAAAGTTATTTCTCACAAAGAGTTTTACAAATCATTTTCATCTATATCAACATCCATTGATGGATTTTAAACTTCTTTGAAGTTGATTTATTATGATACAGATCATCCATATTTTATTGAAGGATTTGTGATATGTTTGGTTGTGGATGTGTTATTTTTATACCATTCATGGTTTATGGATAATGTACTGACTTTTTGTATGCTAGTTTTAATACGAATGTTTATGTTCTGTTTCAACCATTTCATATGAGGAATCTGGTGGACTTAGTAAGTGATGGGTGGAGCCCAGTATAGCTCCGCGATGCATCGGTAGGTCACATGAGACAATAAAGTGTCTTGGCACAAGGCCGTGACAAAAAATATTTTTGTAGTCTTGGCATAAGGCCTTGACTATGTGTTAATGATGTCTGGCATTTGGCATTCCCACATTATGAAATTAGTTATTACATTTGATTATTCAACTAGTAGAATATCCATGTTAATGTTTATAGGGTTATGTTTGATTTATTTTTGACATATTATGTTCATGTTTATGTTTAAAAGGCTATTGTTTTTATTACAGATCTTTCCTTAAAATTTTATAGCTTACGCTAAATTATTTACACTTACTGAGCATCTGAGCTCACCCCTTTCTAATGTTTTATTTTCCCATGATTCCACGAAGTGTATTATGATTGATATGTAGGGTTAAGCTAAGTGGAATAATGTAATTGTCAAAGAACTATCTTTTCTTTGTTTTATATTTGAAATTGTAATGTATGGTTAATGTATGTAATCTATTTCCCAATACAGCTAAATTGATCGGTCCTTCGAGACTTGATTCTATGTAATCATGCCAATGTATTAAAATAATGCACTGGATCTATGTTACTGGCGTCTGGGAAATACAGTTGGTATCAGATGATGTTTAGAAATAACCTTGAAAATTAGATTTAGATAAAACTTGATGAGACCACATTACCCTAAGATAGACTTTGAGGATTAGTATAGAATAACTTAAACGAATTTTGGTAATTTAGAGCTTTTTTGAGTTTTCTATGAAAATACATCCCTATATGGATATGAGAAGATAGGGGTGGATTTGCCACAAATGTACTAACGGGTAAAACCTGAAAACACCACTTTGAACTAGGCTTGAATAGGAACTGGTGCACGAGAGTGGGCCTTGTTTCACTCTCAGTAACGACACTCCCGGGGGATGTGCTTAGGATAATTATCATTTTCATTACAAATCATTATGAATGATTTATGAGTATATACCTCTTTAATGAAAATATTTTTATGATTATGGATTATATCCAAAAACAGTTCAATTTATGTTATGAATTTTACAAGTTTCGATTGATTCATTATGATTCATAAACTGACGTAGTATATGTCATTGTATAGAAATGACACCCAGTATAAGGAATGAGAACTCCAATAATACTTATGATCCAAAGAGTAAGAAGGATCATATCATTCATGGTATTAAGCCAATATTTAGAAGGTAAATAGTCTCCCATGTATTCTCCACATATGGAGAAATAGTATAATGTGTTAATAAGATATGTACAGAATTCTCTGAGTCCAATGGCTTTGAAGGGAAGAAAGAGAAGAAAAGGATGGTAGAGAGAAAGTTGGATAATGGGAAGAGCGGAAAGAAGGATTTTCCCATATGTGATAAATTTTGAAATAATCACCATGTTAAATTCTTGAAGGGAATTGGAGTTTGTTATAAGTGAGGAGAAAAAGGACACCAAGTATGTAATTTCAAGGGTAAGAAAAAGGTTTTAAATGTAAAATTATTCATCTACAAGGCGTTGGGACACTAAGAAAATCAATGTCCCAGTCATACTGAAAATGATGCTATTGGATAATAATCATGTTATGATACTACCTCAGATGAATGGGAATGACTAGTATTACTATGTTGTTATTATATAATTATTTCATTTGAGTGTTCTATCAACAATATAATGGTTATATGAATTATGGAGATAAATAAGGATTGTACTTTAGTACTATTTTATTAAGGATTTGAGAATATATGGTTCTAAGAAAAGTGACTTAATAGTAAGATACTCTTTTAGAAAAATACATGGGTAAAGGAAGGGTAATCCATAAAATGGCCTTGATAATGAGGTAGTGATTTTGGAATAAAGATGGTTAATTTGGAAAAATTATTTTGGGTATTCTTGACATCTTTGGAAATGATTAATAGTTTGTTTATTTCATCATTGTTGGAATATTCAAAATTGTAGGATATAAGGAATATATCCTTTATTCTATAATTAATAACAGAGAATGAATTTAATCAATAACATTTTATGGTAATTCATAGTGTTACCATGTTTTAAAATAAAACATGATGAATGTGTTCAGAAGTTATTACGTAGCGAAAATGATATTCATTGTGCTTAACTTCCTTATAAATTTTGAACTATGAGTTTGAATGGATGTTTATTGGATATTTATAAAGGTTGTAATGGATTAAGTTTGAAAATATGATACAATTGTTAAGGTTATATTTGTATTGTTATAAAAATGACATCCCAGAGGTCAGGCGACAACCAGTCACGTCTGGAAAGTCCGCGAGACTTGAAACCACAACCGAAGGGTGATAAGGATGCATGACCTACCACTGGTCTGCGTGCATTCCTGGATGGTATAATGTAGTTTTTTTAAAGGTCTGATAGATAAATTATAAATTCATTTTTTAAAACCACATACGATTAGGATAAATAGATTATTTTTATGTTCTATTATCATTTATATTGAAAGATGAGTTTGTGGTCAAAATTAGTTAAATGATGGAACTCTACTTCTCATGTATAATTTTTTTCTATGAAGAAATTAATTCTTAATATTTAATTGAGGGATCTTAAAACCAAAAATGTTTAGTCCTAATACCTTATGTTTTGTTGAACAGATGACATATTAAATCATTAGAGATTGACGTCTTTGAGGCCCCCAATTTCACACTAGTTTGTGATTTATGACCTTAATCACTCCCAATAAATATTATCATTTTCCCTCCAATTATGTGTCTTCAATTGCCACCAATGTTTTTCTAATCAAGATTATAATTTTTTTGGTGACTTTTTCATTTCCCTTACCTTCTTATTAAGACTAAAGTTTATTAACCCAATTTCCTATGTGGGTTCTCCACAAAGGTATTTTCTTTTTTCAACCTTTTATTTTCAATGAATAATTTCAAATTGCGAGGATGAAATTTATTGAATGAAGGAATAATGTAACACCCCATGATTTCATAGTATTTTATTTCTTCAATGTAATTCAATAACTTGCACTACATGCTACACCGAGTTCAAGCGCACCACGACTTACCAAACTAGCCGTTCAGAAGTAGTTATGAATAGTATTAACTGCATTTTAAACATTATAAAAACCTAATAATTTTAGAATCCATATTATGAGTTTTTAAGACATAATGTAAAAACAAATTCATATTTTAATAAAAAAGATGTATTTTTTTTAAATGCACTTTTACAACCTTTTAATGGTGAACCCTTTTTAAATAGAATATTTGAAAATTTTATATATTCAATTTGACAAAATAAAATTCTTCTTTTGAATCAGTACATAAGAATTTAGTTTCAATATATTTTTAGTGTTTTCTGATAACTTTCATATTTGGGTGAATAGTGAAAAATACTATATTTTAACTGAAAACAACTTTTATAATCACAATAATTTATAGTTTTAAATTATACATTTTAATGGTTTGGATGTATGAATTGATTATATTTTTATCATTTAATACAATTCTGGTCATTATAACTATTTTCACGTTGAAATTGGACATAAAAAAGTGTCAATCTTTTGATATTTATTATTTCTTAAAAATAAGCCTTTTGGTTTTGAAAATAGGAATTAATTTTAAATTAATAAATGCAACTTCTATGTTTTTAATTTCATAAAATAGACTTTATTTTTGAATTCTGAATATCAAAATTAGATTAGGGTGAATTTTGGGGATTTTTCTTAAAACTTTTAATTTTGATGAATAGTGAAAAACACTGAGTTATTGTTTAAAACTGACTTTTTTTAAATAATTATTTTCTCATATAAATTTATTTCAGGTCAAACAATATACATAATACCTATATAAGTTCAATTTAATTCATTGGAGTCATTTTATATTTTTTTTAGATATATAAATATTTTATTGAACTTTTACCGTCTTTTACCCAGCTCCAAGAATCATTTGAAAATTTGCATAAAACATAATTTTACATATTCTGTGAGTTGAATTTAAAAAATCTGAGTGACATAGTTGATATCAATAAGTTAAATGTGGTTCAATATGAAGAAAATAATTTTTGGTGAATAGTAACTTTTTATTTTTATTTACCACCGTTAAAAGTAAATAGGGTAATTAAGGGTAAAAATGATATATTATTACCCTAAAACATGTCCTAATTATATTGGAAAGTGTAATTCGACCAAAAACAACCTTAATAATTAAATATAACCATTTTGGTCCACTTGGATTAGACTAGGACATTTATTATTATTTAATTCAAAGAAGAGGTAAAAGTGTTAAATTCAATTTTTAATAACTAAAACTATTTTTAATATATGGTTATACAAAATATAAATTTGACTATAAATATTAATTAGAAAGCTAAAATTATTTCCAAGATAACAGTATTTTTTTATAATCTTTAGACATTATATATTTAAATTTATTTATTACACAATGATGATGTAGTAATTACTGTATTAATGAATGATTAAAATAATTGATATTATAAATATCCAAATAAAGGTAATTTGAGACTTTTTATGAATTCCACTAATTTTATTGCTTAATATGACATGTTAGGGTCAGTTATATCAATTTAGTTAGAAGTAATAATGATGTTACTAATTTAGAAAAAACAAAATACCAAATAGTGTCAAAATTGACATAAAAGAGTTTTTAAAACAAATATTATATTATTAATTGATATTATATTGCTAAAAATCTAATCTTCATCCAAAATACTTAAATAATGATAAATGTATCATTAATTAACCACTTCAGGTTCTCTTTGAATTATATAGTACGTTTGTTAACCATATAATATAAAAATAGAAAGAGACATGGTAAATGTCAAACTATTTAACTAAGAGTTAAATCTAAAAGGAAATGTTAATATAGTGAACCAAACCAGTATAAAACCTTTTGGTTGAGTGTTTTTCGACCCATCCCCACCTTATCCTTTAAAAAATCATTTTTAAGCCACTAGAAACTGAAAATGAATTTATAATAAAATAATATTTTATGTTTTTTCTAAGGTGCCCCTCACCCATCTTATGAAAGGGCACTTCCACTTCTCTAAATTTCACACCTCCAAAGCCATTTTTCTTGGCCAAACCCTACCCAACTATCCTCCCAACTATCCTAAGTTCGTCCTAAATGCCTTCCTTTTGTTATAAATCCAATCTCTAGAGCCCTTTTTCTCAAATCAAAAGGGTGAACCCGAGGAAGTGGTAAATATTTCATCACATCTTTCAAGTTCTTTTCTTCCTCCACTTACTCTTTCTTTGTTATTACAATACCAAAATAATAACTCCAGTATCATATATATACTATGAAGTTATTATAAATATGTAACAACTATATTCAATATTCTATCCATCTTATGAATGATAACGTCACCATGCGTGCGTATGTACAGCTTTCCTTCTCCACGCCGTGATGTAATGTTTTATTCAACACTATGTTATTTGGATAGATTTAATGATGAGTAATATGTATATAAACAATGAAAATAACATTCTAATTTCTCTGTAAAATTAATATACCATCCAATTCCACCCATTTAAGGAAATTTTATTGTAGCTCGTGCGTACATACGGATTACCTTCTCCACGATGCGATGAAATTCATTTCCACATTCACCATTCCTAGACAATTATAAAAATATATATTACTAATTAGTATGTAATATATGAAATATTTATGCTACTAGATATATATATATATATATGTACTTACATATATCTTATTAACTTACATCCGTTCAATACGATAGGAAAACTGAAACAACCTTTATGCATACGTACAGACTACCATCCCCAAAAATGGTGTTATCCATTTCATATATATGTCTATTATAAATATTTATATTCTATATATATATGATATATAAATCATTTTATATATTCTGTAATTATTAAAATCTTGATCTACGTGATACAATCAATAGTAACAAGTAAAAACACAAACGATAAAAAAAGTGATTATTACACGAAATGTTAATTTAACAAGGAATATATTATTATATGTGTAGTATAAATTCATAATTTAATCAGGTATGATATCATAAATGTTAATATGGTTCTGGTATAAATTAATAGCATACTACGATCATCATACTGTTTCGCACGGAATCCGGGGATGACCTCCTGGACGGGAGATTCAAACGTTCCGATCGGTTTCTAACGGGTTTGTTCGTAGAACCGGAAACATCCAATGATTCCACATCCATTTGGACCTACTTTCCAAAGGTAGGTGCTCATTAGCTTGAGGACTAATGAGGCTTAGGAATTTGCATTGGTTGAGAGGATGGGAGGTCAGACTCATCACACTTTTTTGAGGGGAATTATTGTCTACTCCGTGACTCTCTTTATAGATTTAAGTTTTGTTCGTGAATCCTTATTATATTACCAAGTATAAAATGAGCTTCCCTTTAGTTTTAACAATCAAAAATATGCAAGACATTTAGAGAATCTTTTATATGTATTCGAGGTTCTTCATCAATAGAGAATCATCTATATCTATTTAGAGATTCTTGGTCAATGGTATCCTTCAAAAACATTTATATAAAAGTCTCTTGGTCATTATGATGGCCAGGCTGGTTTTAAAGCCACTCAGTGGGGCACTTGAAGTTTATTGTCATTCAGAAGGACAGAGATTATTTCAAAGTTGGGATCGAACCCATAAATGGGCTACCTACATATCCTTTGTTTTGGGAAAGGAATCAGAACCCACGTAGTTCAAGAAATGGAGTATGATGTTTATAATTGATGGCTCAAAGATGAATGTCATAATTACTTTTACACTCTAAGCTCACGTGAGTCATGCTCGGTGTGAGAAACAAGAGGTATTAGTAAAATTTAGACAATTGTGCCATGAAAGATGCAATCATAAGAATTTGTTTGGGGCTTATGTATGGATGACTGCCCAAATAGATGAAGGTTTAGGATTTACTTTTAGGGAGAAAATCCATGAACATGGTCCATAAAGTTATATGTGCTTCATGGAGATTTGAATACTCTAATCTTGGGGCTTACTCCTAAGGAGGATGCCCAAGTTAGAAGGGGACTTATGATTGGGTTTTACTCCTGAAAAGGAAACCCAAATCAAAGGTAAATTATGACTGGTTAAGAGAAATTTAAGGGGACTTGGGGCTTACTCCTGAAAAGGAAGCCCAACGTTATGACTGAGTCTTATTCCTGAAAAAGGAGACCCAGGTTAGGGGACTTGGGGCTTACTCCTGAAAAGGAAGCCCAAGGTTATGACTGAGTCTTATTCCTGAAAAAGGAGACCCAGGTTAGGGGACTTGGGGCTTACTCCTGAAAAGGAAGCCCAAGGTTATGACTGAGTCTTATTCCTGAAAAAGGAGACCCAGGTTAGGGATTAAGGTTTGGGGCTTACTCCTGAGGAGGATGCCCATATTTGAGATTGGGGCTTATTCTTAAGAAAAGATGCCCAATATTAAAGGACTTGATTGGGGTTTACTCCTGAGGAGGATGGCCAAGATTGGGAACTTTAAGGATTTGGGGCTTACTCCTGAGGAAGATGCCCAGAATTGGGAACTTTAAGGATTTGGGGCTTACTCCTGAGGAAGATGCCCATACTGAAGGTTTTATAACTGGGGATTATTCCTGAAAAGGAGACCCAGGTTAAGATTCTCTCATCTTAAAGGATGAGGTTGAATGAATGAACTCTCCGTATTTTAATGACATAAGGATATTTAAATCACTAGACTTTGAGAGAGATTCCACAGAATTCCTTTCAGATAAGAAAGTCAAATCAAGAAATCATGCCATAAATGGCTTTGAAGAGTGTCTTGAAGACTGAATCTTGAAAAGGAAAGGTGAAATGGCTTAAGAGGGGTAAAAATGGGCAAGATGGGCACCCAAAAAGATAGGGGTGCGCAAGTCTTGTGTGGGCGCGCAAGTCTTCCGTGGGCGCGCAAGTATTGGTCGCGCAGGTATACCTGCGCGACACATAGTGTACTTGCGCGATTTTCAACCAGCATTGAAATACTTGAGCGACTCTTTTTTAAACCCTTTAGAATGTTCTCGAGGTTCTTCCAGAAAAGGGACGCGCAAGTTATATTGAATGAAATAAGTCGGCGTGCAAGTGTTTGATAAATTTCAACACTTTGGCCTTCCTTCTTCTCTTTAGATCTTCCGTTCTAGGTAAGAAATTACCTTAGAAGTGTTCCGGAAGCTTTGAGAAGAGACTTGGGCGTCGGGAGCTTCAATCCGAGTTTCTGGAAAAAGATCCTCTCGAATGGGAGGCCCACAGGGTCTATTTATAGGAAAAAGAAGACCCCGGACGGTTACCGGGCGGTTACCAATTAGGTCGCGCAAGTCACCTGCGCGACCAAGGTGGTCGCGCAGGTATACTTGCACGCCAGTTAGATAACTTGCGCGGTGATGCTTCTGTTGATCCTTTCTTCCTTCCTTTGTTGATTTTTGATGTTTTCTTCAAAGGCTGAGTCACTTTGAGCTCATATATTCCCTTTTCCGATCGTTAGATTCTATGACGAAAGGAACGTCAACAAAATTCCCCCCTCATAGTTTGATCCGGAAAGAAATGAGGATTTGACTCTGAGGAAATCGAATCCCTTCAAAGGAAAAGGGAGGGCGCGCATGTCTTTCAGTGCGCAGAGGGCGGCGCGCAAGTCTGCGTCGCGCAGGCCTTAAGCGTTCTGGGTGTGGCGCGCAGGTAGGCTTCCTGGCCTATAAATACATGGCCTCACCTCCGTACAAGTATCCGGATTTCCGGACTTCATCCCTTCTCGAGCTCTCGCCGCGCAGGTCACCTAGGCCGCGCATGTCTCTTTTCCACTGTTCCCTCACTGTCGCGCTCCTGTAAAGGTATTCGTACTTGCGCGGTGCATACTTGCGCGTCAAAAACTAGCGCGACACATGAAATACTTGCGCGTCCTTGTTTGGACTTGCGCGACTTAATGCCTTTAGCCATTTTTTCCGAATTCTTTCACAAATTTTATGAAAAATAAACCCATTTAAGAGTTAAATTTGTTCAACTTTTGTGCAGATTCAATGGCTCCTGAGGGAATTGGAACGGCTGATGAACTAGCTAGCAAGCGGATTGATGACATGATGAACATTATTGGCCATGATTACTATGATATCTGCGACAGCACTTTCCCAGATTTGGATAAGTACTTGAAGAAATATCATCTTAATTTCCCACAGAGCATCTACCTATCTCTGTGTGTTCATGGTCATATGCAAGGAGTCAACGTTCCAAATGCAAACAATTATACACCTGAGATGCAGCTGCACTGCTACTTCTCTATTTCGGTTATGCTCTGCATTAAGAGTAACAACAATGGTGTGAACTTTCAAATTCTTCCTCCATGTCATTCCCCTGCAGATATGAAAATGGAAAACCCATGGGCTGAAATGTTTTATACTAATGGTTGGTGGAGAGAAGACAAACATGATATTAAAGAAATATCTGAAAAGAGTACTCTCTCCAAATGGCTCTTTACTTCCAATGCTCCATTCTCAAATCCATGTATCCATCTTCCAAGTCTCTTGGACAGAAACAGAGTCACTGTTTGATCAGCATAAAATTTTCTCAAACCGCACTTAAGAACATCCTTTTACAATTGTTCCAAGAAGAGCTGGTATCACTGCATCTCTTATTGTATCCATTTGAATGAATGAATTCCAAGTGGTTGCTAATGAAGCTCGGGATGCCGTAAATCAAATGAAGTGTTATGTTGAAAGCCTCTTGTAATTTTCGAAAAAGAGAAGAGACTCCAGTCTGTGGATGTCCTTCTAACTCTTGTGTATCAATGAAAAACACTTTCGTCTTCAATCATTTGTACCTGCATTCTTCCATTACCTGCTTCAAATTTACTTAAGCCAATGGGCTTAGTAATCATAGTTTTATTTTTACTAGGATTATTACAAATAACCCTACAAACTTTGAATCTTTTAACTGCTCAATATTACCTAAATCATACAAAAATGTATATTTAGTGAGCTGGAACTTGACTTTTATTCAGAGTTCCTTTGTCTTTTGTGTGGGCAGTTTAAAGTCATGCACGCCAGACATAAAGGGGATAATGTTTAAGGTCGAAATAGCTTTGACCGAAATGGATTAAAAATGGATTCAATTCCTTGATAATTTATCTGAAAACATATTACCATACTCAAGTATGAGGTAAAAAATGTAAACTATGGATTAAGAATATTTGAATCTGAGGAATGATATGAAAAAAGAGCTAAAAGGCATTAGAAGAAGTAGTTTCCAAGAATGAAGTTACTATTATTTAACAAAACCCGTTAGGGGGTTGAAATATGCAGGGCCACCTATGGGCATTGGCTGCATAGTCAAATAAAATAGCATCTTTTGGCTGACAAGTCTGTTATGTGGACTGTTTATGCAAGGCCACCTATGGGCACGTGCTGCATAGTCAGGCAAAAGAACTCCCAGAAATTTACTTTCCTAGTGCTAAAAGCCAGTGAAAGTTTATGGAGATTCAAATTTTCTAAAGCATAGAGTTTGTTGTATGGAAAGAGGTACTTGAATATGGAGAAGATATTTCCAAACAAGAATATCGAAGAACTGGATGAATATCACTCCTACGAAGGTCTGACCCAAACATAGGGAAGAAGAATAAACCATAGACTTGAATACTTTCAGATCATGAAAAAGGATATGGGACAAATATGTTAAGGATGGCTATTTTTTTTTGCGGATCCCTACATATTGTTATTTAAGACAAATAAGGACAAAAGAGGCATTCTTCCCAAGAATGAAGTTACTATTATTTAACAAAACCCGTTAGGGGGTTGAAATATGCAGGGCCACCTATGGGCATTGGCTGCATGGTCAAACGAATAGCATCTTTTGGCTGACAATTCTGTTATGTGGACTGTTTATGCAAGGCCACCTATGGGCACGTGCTGCATAGTCAGGCAAAAGAACTCTCAGAAGTTTGACATTTTTGTGACTAGAAGTCATGAAAAGGGTTATTAAGATCTGAAAATATTTAAGCTTAGGATTATAACACATAAAGATGGGTATTGTCCAATGTATATAGAGATACATAGGTCAATGAAAACCATAATCATGTTGTGGCTGGGTCCTGAATTGAAATTTTGGAATTCACTACGTATCTCATAAGAATGAGAATCAAGCCATACGTAGTTCTTGAAATGCAGTTTAACGTCGTGCAGGACGAAAGTATGAGTGATCTTAGTATAGGGTCACAGAATTCGGACCATAATAATGAATACACAGTGTGTGTTTTCATGAGGACTTTTCAGCCAAGGGACTGAAAGTGAAATTTGGGTTTAGGCCCAAAAGACTTGGGACTGGATTCGAGGGACACTCGAATGTTCCTACGTATCCCATAAGGATGGGAATCAAGTCCACGTAGTTCTAGAATTACCCTTTGTACAAATTTGGTTCGTACATTTGAAGGGTGAAAGGGGACTTTAGTGCAATGATGGTTTTAACCTAAGATAAAAAGTTTAGGCATTACCATGTATGCACGTAGTCTTTTGAAATGAAACATGATTAAAAAAATTCAATGTTAATAATGGTTCCTTCTCAAATGAGCGAATCAAAGAATATTGTAGTTTATTATCGTACCGGACAAAAGTGTTGTATAGTTTAACGTCATATAACAAGGACGAAAGTGAATCAATGTAAAGATATTGATTCCAGGGGCGGTTTCACAAATCATCATCATATGAGATTGTGGTGAACCGATGTGAAGAGATTGTTTTTTTGGGCTTGAACCTTGGGAGGTTGCCTACATACCCATCCTGGAGGGCAAGGATCGAAGTCCGTGTAGTTTTATTAAAGAATGAATTAATGATCAAGTTGTTCTTGGGGACAATGAATAAAAAAAATGTTGTTGGGACTTACACATGGTTAGTGGCCCAAAGGGAGTGTTATGGTTGATGTTCGCTCTAAGCTCACGTGAGTCATACTCGGTGTGAGAAACAAGAGGTAATAACAACCTTAACGATGCACAGTTTTAATGTCATGTAGGACATAAAAAAGGGACTATGCAGTTTAAAGTCTTGCAGTTAGGACTATTGGTGCTGCACAGTTTAGTGTCATGTAGCAGGGACAAAATAACAGTTTAATGTCATGTAGGACATATCAAGGATTTTCTGTACAGTTTAGCATCATGTAGTTAGGACGATGGGGACAATACAGTTTAACGTCATATTGGACGAAAGGGGGACTGTGCAGTTTAATGTCATGCAGTAAGGACAAAAAGAGTGTACCATTTTAATGTCATGTCGGAAGAAAGTGCGAATAGTTTAAGGTCATATGCATGGACCATGAATGGTGCAGTTTAATGTCATACTGGACCTTTGAGATTATATAGTTTAACGTCTTTTCGGACGTGAGGGACTTTTATACAGTTTAGCGTCATGTAGTTTAGGACGTCACAGTTTAACGTCTTGCTGGACATAAGGGATTTGCAAATAGTTTATGGTCATATACATGGACCAGGGATGATGCAGTTTAAGGTCATGTTGGACGGTTTAGGGAACTTTTTCACAGTTTAATGTCGTGTGGGACGAAGTTGCAGTTTAAAGTCATACTGGACCATTGCTGTACAGTTTAAAGTCATGTAGCTAGGACTAACTGGTGCTGTACAGTTTAAAGTCATGTAGCTAGGACTAAGGTGAACCAATATGAGGATATCAGTTCTGGGGACTTTTTATAGTTTATCGTCATGCCGGACGTTGGAAGTTCCACACAGTTTAATGTCATGTTGGATGATAAGGGAACTAAAACAGTTTAACGTCATGCTGGACGATGCAAGTGTCACACAGTTTAATGTCATGTTGCCAGGACAAAATATAGTTTAATGTCATCTCGGACATTGAAGGTGACACAGTTTAACATCATGATGGATGAAGTTGCAGTTTAAGGTCATACTGGACCATTGCTGTATGAACCAATTGTAAGAGTCTTGGTTCTGGGAATAATATTTTGTGTTTATACAAAATACTTCTTTAGAAATCTGGCATTAGTTGGAGTCGTAATGTGTTCTCCATCCATTGAGATCAGAGAATACGCTCCATTGGAGTAGACCTTATGTATTAAATAAGGTCCTTCCCATTTTGGTTCAAGCTTGGGAGGCTTCTTTCCTGGTATCATTGGTGCTCTGAGAACCAACACCAATTCTCCCTGAATGAATGAACGAAGACGAACTTTTTTGTTAAAAGCTCGTGCTATCCGATTCTGATAGATTTCCAAGTGGTGCAAAGTGCACAATCTTTTCTCATCTAACTGTTCCAATTCATTAAACCGCTTTTGGGATTGCTCATATATCGATAACTGCTCACAAATGGCTATTCTGAGTGAGGGAAATTGAACTTCAATTGGCAAGACTGCTTCTGTTCCATATACCAATGAATATGGAGTAGACCGCGTTGCATTGCGAGTGGTAGTCCGATAAGCCCATAAAGCATGAAAGAGTTTATCAGGCCATGACCTCTTATCTTTATCCACCATCTTTTGCAGTATATTTGAAAGAGTCTTGTTGAAGGCCTCTATCTGGCCATTAGCCGCTGCATGATATCGAGATGAATGGTTAGACTTAATGTTGTATTCTTGATACAATTTCTTTACATCAGAAGAACAGAAGTTGGTGCCGTTGTCCGTCAATATGGTATGCGGGAAACCAAATCTAGTAATGATGTTATACTTGATGAAGCTAACAACGCATTTAGAACTGACTTCTTTGAGAGGTACTGCCTCTGCCCATTTGGAAAAGAAATCAGTAGCAGTAAGAATGTACTTAAACTGGTTGGCTGTAGCTGAAGGGTAAGGTCCCACCACATCCATTCCCCATGTGGAAAATGGCCATGAGTATTTAGCTGTATGAAGCAACTCTGGAGGTTGATGAATGAAGTTGGCATATACTTGGGATGAATGACACTTCTTTGTGAAATTAACACAATCTTGTATCATTGAAGGCCAGAAGTATCCAAGCCTTCGAATTTGATCAGACAATCTATGTCCAGACCGGTGGCCACCACAGACTCCTGCATGCACTTCTTTTATGACAGCCATTGTCTCTTCACCATCAATACATCTGAAGAGAACTCCATCAAAACCACGTTTGTAGAGAATTTTCTCGAGGTGGTTTGGACCATCATAAAGAGTAAAATTGACCACACGTCGCCGAATTTGTTCTTTCTTGGCTCTATCAGGTGGAAGTGTTCCATTTTGAAGGTATTCCTTGATAGATGACATCCATCCTGTAGTATGACCATACGATTCAGGAATGGGACTAATTTCATTAATTTCCTCTGTTCTGACTTGAACATAAGGTGAAATTGCACGACGGTGGGAAATACATATGGTTGTCTCGTACCGATTTGGATCTGCTAAAGCTGTGGCTATATTAGCCAGTGCATCAGCTTGAGCATTTTGTGATCTTGGGACATAAGAAAATTTCAGTTCTGAAGGGAATTTCGACATTAACTCTCTGACGTAATCATACAAAGGGATTAATTCTTCTTTTCTGATGGCATAATCCCCATTGACTTGTTTGATTACCAGGTCTGAATCACCTTTTACCTTTATGTGATTCACTTGTGCTTGAAGTGCTAACTCCAAGCCTGTTATGAGAGCTTGGTATTCAGCTTCATTATTGGTACCACCTTCCCACAAAAAAAAGGAATAAGGTAACACTGCCTTATCTGGAGAAATGAGCACAATTCCTAAACCAACTTTGTTGAATTTAGGATTTTCCATTTTCTTCCCTGTTGGACTTCTAGAAGCACCATCAAAATACATTTCCCATGTTTGAGGACTCTCTTGAATAGAGAATACTTCCTCATCAGGGAGTTCGATATCTGAATACGTGTCTTCCACTGAAGGATGTTCATCCAGGAAATCAGCCAGAGCTTGGCCCTTAATTGCCTTTTGAGACACATACTGGATGTCGAACTGCTGTAGGATAACCGCCCACCTTGCCAGACGTCCGGTAAGCATTGGACGACTAAGGATGAATTTGAGTGGATTATTACGAGATACCAATTGGACCTCGTGATGTTGCAGGTAGTGTCTCAGTTTCTGAACTGCAAAGATTAATGCTAGGCAGCACTTTTCAATACTCGAATACTAAGTTTCTGCTTCAAGCATAGTTCTACTGAGATAGTAGAGACTATTTTCATTCCCAGCATCATTCTTTTGAGCGAGAAAGGCACCCAATGATCGCTCTAAAGCTGTCACATAGAGGATAAGAGGCCTACCCTCAACAGGTGGCATGAGTACAGGTGGTCTCAAGAGGTATTTCTTGAGAACATCAAATGCTTCTTGACATTCTTCAGTCCACTGTTAAGTGACTCCTTTCTTCAATAATTTGGTAAAGGGTAAACTTTTTCCTGCCAAATTGGCGATGAAACGCCGAATATAGGCCAAGTGTCCTTGAAGTCCTCTTAATTCTTTCAAATTCTGAGGAGGTGACATACCAAGGATTGAGTTGGTTTTCTCAGGATCGACTTCAATACCACGATGGCGTACAACAAAGCCGAGGAATTTTCCTGAGGTTACCCCAAAAGAACATTTTAAGGGGTTCATCTTCAAATTATGTTGTCGAAGCTTGTGGAATACGACTTCCAAATCAGCCAAGTGATCAAAACGTTGTTTGGATTTAACCACCAGATCATCTACATAGCATTCAACAAATTTCCCTAGAAAAGGTTTGAAGATATGATGCATGGCGCGTTGATATGTTGCACCTGCATTCTTTAAACCAAAGGGCATCACCCGGTAACAAAACACACCTTGAGGAGCTCTGAAGGATGTATATTCCTCATCTTCTGGGGCCATTCGGATCTGATTATATCTATAATATCCATCCATGAAAGAATGTACTTCATAGCCAGCCGTCGCATCAATTAAGAGTTCTATAATCGGAACTGGGAAATCATCTTTAGGACAATACCGATTAAGATCTCTGAAATCGATGCAAACCCTAATTTGTCCATTCTTATTCTTTACAGGGATAATATTAGCCAACCACTTGGGATATTGAACTTCTCTGATGAAGTTAGCTTTGATAAGCTTATCCACCTCAGCCTCGATTTTGGAAGCATAGGTTGGGTGTGTTCTTCTCGCGGCTTGCTTGAATCCTCGATGTTCTTTTGGCAAACCCAAATGATGGGTGGCAACATCAGGATCAAGGCCAGGCATCTCTGTATAATTCCAAGCAAAAATATCTTTATTTTGCTTTAGAAAAGAAATATACATCTCTTGTTCTTCAAGGGTCATGGCCGCACTAATTAAAGTGGGGCATGGATCTTTCTCTGTACCCAGATTTACTTCTCTGAGTTCATCCACAGTGGTAGAGATACCCTCTTCAAATGCTGGAGGAGCATCTCTAAGATCTTCCTCTTCCTCTTCATCATGTGTTATTTCTTCTGTTTCTACTTGCAAAGTAGATGAAAAAACGAAATTCTCATGATCATAAGAGATGTCAAAATTTTCACATTTTGAAGAAGAAGCTTCCATTTCCGACCCTATTAATGATAAAGGGTCTTCTTTGGGAAATGAAGAGGAGATGATGGATTGAGAATCGACATCAATATTCACCTCTGGTGTTGCTATAACTTCTTCTGGCCTAATTAGCAAAGTATTGACTTGTTGTATTTTAGCAGACGAAATGAAAACGTCACCACTTATGCTTTCATTATTGCTTGGTAAGTTACCAATTTCTCCCATGTTGTCTGGCTCGATTGCCGTAATTGACATTATGGATCTTTCCATAAGAGTATTTTGATTTGGGCCTATTTTGTCAATTTGACTGATAGGTAATACATAATCTGTACTCAGATGTGAAAATGGATTTATTGGAATTTTTTCCAAACCATATGGAGCATTAACTTTGGTAATTTCTTTTATTGTAGATTTTTCTCTTCCCTTCATGTGATAAAATTCCGCCTCAATGTATTGAGACTCATATGTCTTGAACGAGGCCTTATCACCATACAATGTTCCAACTTGACCATCGAAACAGTATTTGAGACATTGATGGTATGATGACGGAATAGCTGCATGCTGATGTAGCCAGGGTCTTCCAAGAAAGATATTGAAAGCTGAGTCTTGATCAACAATCATGAAATCCGAATTGGAAACAAGATCTCCAAACTGTGTTCTGAGCGTAACTTCTCCCAGTGGTTCTTGTTCATTTTTATCATATCCTTGCAACATCATGGTAGAAGGAGATAAATCAGATTCCGTGAGGCCCAATTGACGAAGTGTGCGAATGGGCATGAGGTTGACTCCTGAACCATTGTCAATGAAAGCTCTTCGAACATCTATACCATTGACTTTGCCAGATAAGTACAAAGGTTTTATGTGCCCATGCACAACATCATCTTCATCTTTATCAGTAAAAGATATCACTACATGGAATTCTACAGGATTATTCTCTATGTGATAAATTTCAGCTGTAGCAATTTCAGCTTCAAACTCCTGAGGACTTGACAAAGCTTCGATGAGTGCTTCCCGAAGATCTATTGATAGATTCAAAGCATCCAAAATTGATAACTTGGCTGGTACTTGGGCCAAGTGTTTCAATATATCATACTTTTGATCTAGAGGTCTGCGTTTCCCAATAGGAATATGCAGTTTAGCAGGTACCTTAGAAGCAGATGCTTTGGAAGCTGATGCATCTTGTATTGAAGTTGGCAAAATGTTTGGTTTTGGAAAATTAGACTGATTAGATCCATTTACTTGCTGAGATAAAGAAGATGGAACCTTTAATCGGTCTTCCAAAATAACTGTGCCGAAGCTGAGTTGGCCATTGGCAGAAGAACTTGCTTGTTCTTTTTGAGCTCCCTGAAGGGCTCTACCACGAGTTTCTGCTGCATATACAGTGCTAGCAGGGGTAGAATTAGAGTAGTGGCTTCGGAAAGATCCACGTCTTCCCCTATATCCTGAACCTCTAGAACTTCCTCGGGTTCCCTTATTTGATACAGGGAATTCAGGCTCATCAAGACTGGAATATGAATCTGTTAATTGAATCATATTAACAGAACCAAAGATTAACTCTTCATCTGATAAGGACTCTGCCTAGTTAGCCTGTTTAGGTTGTGCTGTTTGGTAGGACGGTGCCCGTGGCTTCGAAGTAGATGGCATGAAATCTGCCAGAGTCAAAGACAATTTAGGCTTTGTTACATACTCATCTTCTCCTGATTCCTCTTTCTTCTTTGAATTACGCTGCCCTTTTGAGGATTTGTCTTTTGATGAAGGCTTTACTGCAGCTTTTGTAGGAGACACAATTGGCTTCTTCAATTGTGTTCGCAAAATGGAATGGGTCCGATTGATTGTCTTTCTGACCATCCAATCATCATATTTTTTCGCAGTTTTTCTTTTGACTTCCTGCCACTCGCCTCCTTCCTCTGGATCTGTAGCGGTAATACACGCTACATGAGCTGAAGAACCCTTCAATTTGACTTGTCCCAGGTCGACCATCTTTTGCAGGAGGTCTTTAAAGACAAAACACTCCTGAATGGGATGCCCCAACATTTGATGAAAGGGACAATAATTGGGACGGTCTTCATCTCCTTCCTTGTTTGGCCTCTTTGGCACTGGTAATTGAACCAAATTATTTTCCAAAGCTGAAATGAAGTAACCAGGAACTTGCTCACTTCGGAAAGAGTATGTTTTACTCTTCATATCCTCAAATTGTTTTCGTCGTTGATCTTTTTGATCATTTGGACGAAACAACCTTTGTTTTTGGCGTTCAGGAGGTGGAGCCCTTCGAGAAGATGAAGGTTTTGAAGTAGAAATAGGTATAGGTTCCTGTTTAAGCATAACTGTAGCAGTTTCTGCTTTACCCATTCTTCTTCCTGGAGCTGATGGAATTACAAGAGATTTAACCTTAGCCTGTATAAGGGAATCTTCAATCTGTTGAGCGATTGAAGTAAGGTCTCGAAACCCTCCTGGGTATTTCACAGGGATCAATGGCGTGCGTAATTCGTCACGCAAATTTGCCACACAGATTGGCAACAATTCCTCCTGAGGGAGTGCTAAACTCAAGGAATACGTTAATCCCTTCCAACGAGCAATGAAATCAGAGACTCTTTCATTCTCCCTTTTCTTGCAGTTTGTAAGATCGAAAACTGTCGTTTTTGGCAAATTTGAGATAAACTGAAGAAGGAATTTTTGACGAAGATCTTCCCATCCGATGATTGACCGGGATTGCAAGCTTGTATACCAGACAAAGGCTGGTCCTTGCAAGGTTCGCACGAATCATCTGAGTTTCACTGCTTCTTGCTGCTCTGGAGTTCCCATCATAGGATCACAACAAGACACGTAATGCGTCAAATGTTGTTCAAGGTCGCCTGATCCATTGAAAGTAGGGAAAATAGGGTTTCCAAAACTGGATGGAGGAGAAATTGAATCTACCCATTCAGGGTAAACTTTCTTTTCAGGTTGAACTTGCGCCCGTTTCCCTTCCATAGTTTCTAACCGAGCTATTAATGACTCAATAGTAGTTATTAACTTTTGAGAAACGTCAGGTTGAACTTGGTTTTGGGTAGGTGCAATGAATGGAGCTTGGACAGACGTGGTGGTTGGTGCTGCAACTTATGGTAGTGCTGCCAACCGTTGTTGCGTTTGACCCGTAGGATTAGACCTCTGTGGGTGTACTGATAAAGGAGGATATTCTTGATCCATCTCAGTAGTTACAACAAATTCCTTTGGCTGTCAGACTTCAGCATTCTTAAGAAGAAGACTACTCTGAAGTAGTTCTGCATTCAACCTTCTTAACTCTTTCATTTCTTCCTCCTGTTGTGCAAACCTTTGCTCTAATGAGAGCGATTGACCTCCTTCAGAGGAAGGGTGAGAAGTAACCTGATTCTTTTCTTTCCCCTTATTGGATCCTTTTCGGAGAGGGGGAAGTGGGTTACTTGAAGGAATACCCAGATTTTGGGTAAGCCTTTGATTACGTGTGCGCACACCTTCTTCATTTAGGTCTGTGTGCGCAACTTCTTGAGCAGGAACCTCTTCGTCTGATCCCTCTGATTGAGCCTCATCTGGTGAATCAGCAGCAACGGCATTGATGACATTAATGGATGCATATTGCATGGAATCCTTTCTATCAGCATTTCTGTGATATTGTCTCCTTCCATGTCCATGATGAGACATGGAATTCCGTTGACATGATCCCTCAGGAACTTCTTGGTGAACCGTCACTTGGAGAGAATCTCCTGACAGCTTGGCTCTTCGTTCTTCTTGAGGCTTATTCCCTAATCGAGAGAATACTGACTTTCTCTGAGGGAGGGATTGAGGATTTGAAAAAGTCCCCAGTCCGGTGGACTGGGGATGTTCCTGCTGCTTCCGCTCAACTCCTTGAATCCCATTCGTTGATTCTGAGGGTTGGGTTAGAGAAGTCCCCAGTCTGGCAAGCTGGGGTGACTCTTGACATGCTATGTCTAATATCTTCTTAAAATCTCTCTTGATCTTGCGAATCTTAGTTCAGAAATTAGCTGGATGCATTAACCTGTATCCACTTTTATCACCTGGTTCAACAGACCGTTGGATGATTTCTGAAACTTCAGTCATTTGATTATGTGTTTGCTCCAGACGAGTGGCTTGTGCAATATTCTCGCCTGCTTGATGTAGGAGCAATTCAACAACTTGTTCTCTATATACTTGATTTTGATAGGAACAAGTTGAAGCTTGTTCTTGAGCAAGGTTTTGATTATGAACAAAGCCCATTGACTGTGGCCGGCCATGGGCAATAACATTGCATGAGACCATTTTCGGCGGGCTTTGCTGACCGGAAAGCACTGTGAAATGTAGTGCTCCGTGAACACCCCATCCTCTGATATGAACATCAGATGGAGCATTGGAAATTAACTGATGCAATATTCTTAGTGCGCCAAGGCATGAACGTTGAAGGGTTCTCTGTTGCTTTTCAGCCTTTGGATACCGAGAGACTGATAGAGATGCCAAATCAATCTGGCGTTGTAACCCTTCTATTATCTTAAGATGATTTTCATATTCATCATAAGATAATACCTTCTTCTTTAATTGACAAAGAGTTTTCCATATGTTGAGACGAATATCATGGATTCCATCATCCGTCAACATCTTTGGAATGTCGTACTGGGAGTCAGCCAAAGGCCAAAACATGACTGGTACTTCACCTTTTGCCAGTTTTTTCCTCATGTTCAGCATTTCCTCTTTATCATTAAATGAATATTCTTCTACCTGTTTGGACCAGAGTTGGTGTTTCCTTGTTGCTTCATCGGATTCAATAAGATTGGTAGAGAAATCACTATTCATGCTGGAAGATGAATGACCCAGGGAAGGTTCGGAGAATAACCTGAACCCCAGGCTATCTTCTGATGGAGAAAGAGTTTCACCTGCCGATATTAAAGCATCAAACATGACTGGTTTTACGTTTGCAAGTGCCTCGAGATAGGAGGGATTTCTCGTCATTACATTGCCTTCTGAAGAATTTTCGAGACAATGTGAATCAATACTGCGGAGAGGACTTTCGCAGTGAAGTTCATCACCATGAGGAGGACCGTCATGATGGGTTACAGCAAAAGATGAAATCTCTTGATCCTTGGTCTTCTGACCACACAGAGGGTTCCTGTGGCTCTCATCTGAAGAAGAAACTTCAAGATTGACCGAATTTTCATGAAGCAAGTCTTCATGAGGAAGTTTCTGTTGAAGACTTTCAGAATTAATGTTCCCGTTATTGGGAACTGATGGAGTAGAATCTTGAATTCCGACAGATAAATGTCTGAGGGCTTCAAGAACTCTAGCATCGAGCAAGGCCTTGTTGCAGATTGGCCTTTGATCTCCTGACTGTGCTGGGCGGATCTTTTTCTTAGATGCCTTCTTACTCGCTTTAGAAACCACTTGATGACGAAAGTGATTGCTCTGAGCAGGTGTATGTGCCTGATCAGAAAATATGGTCATGTTAGGCTGACGATCTCCACTCAAATCAGGTGTATGTGCCTGACATGGTTGTCCGTATGATATGGGGGAGTATGCCCCATAACCCTCTTGGACTGGAACAGATGTGTGTGTCTGTTCCGGAGTGAATTGTTGATGTGTCACTCCATTGCTAGGGATAGATTTATGTGTCTGTCCCTGAGATGATGCTGAAGCTGTTATGATATCCTGGCAAGCATCCAGAATATGAGCAGGAATTTTCTTCTTCTCTTTCACCATTGACAAAATATGTTTGGTGACTTCAGCCGCCGGAACGGGGATATACGTCCATTCCGGGCTTGGAGTAGGTGTATGTGCCTGCTCCTGTCCTCCTTTTCCTGTCAGTGAATCCTGACAGTACTCAAGTGTGGAGCCAGAGAGTTGAGTCTGCCTCCTGTTTGTCGTCGGGACTTTCCGACTGACTTCTCCGGGCGCTACCAAGCGAGACTGTTGGTAGGCCTGTTTAGTATTAGCAGGTGTATGTGCCTGCTGATAAAACTTCGCCAAACGCGGTTGACGAGATCCATCATATGTAGTCAGACGAGCCTGCTGACTAACTGGTGATGTATAAGCAGGTGTATGTTCCTGCCTATGGTACTCCGCCGGAATTGCCTGGTGGGATAGGCTTGATGCTGTCAGATGAGTCTGCTGGACAGCGGAATTAAAATGAACAGGTGTGTATGCCTGCTCGTTGTTTGCCACCAAGTTAGGTTGGTGGACTTCTCCGTAGATGGCAGGGATGACAACCTGCTTATTGTTAACCGGATTCCGTCTCTGGCGGTTCATCTTGCCTGCTCGGGTTCGAGGAACCTGAGCTGAATGCCTGGAGTCGGTACCCTCATCATGTTGAGGACGCACTACCACACGAGTCTGGCGGCGATTGTTGATGGGAGCCCTTGAGAAGGACTCCTGTCTTTTTGAATTAAGGTCCTGCGGGACCTGCTCATTCACTTCCTCAGAGTAAGGGAGTGAATGGAAATTGCGTTCCGGGGATAACGACCCGAAACGGTTGGAGACGGTAGTCAGCACCGCCTGCTTCTTGATTGTTGGCCGCCGTTGTCCGGACGACTAGGTAGAGTTGTTAACTTGGAGGGCTTGACGAGCGGCCTCCAGAGTTGGGATAGTACCGTTGTGACGGTACTCCTTAACCAGTGCATTAGAAACACAGCGTTGAAGACGTTGAGTTGGTGATGTCATCCTCAGAGCGGATGACGTTCCAGCAGGAGTAGCAGCATTGGTTTTCACTGCAGCAGACCTCACAGTAGAGGTGTTCATAGCAGCAGTATTCACAGGGGTGAATTTAAGGAAAGCCATTTTTGCAGAAGATCTTGAGAAAAGAGTGCCTGTTCCATGTAACAGACATAATCAAGATGAATTCGGCCACTGCATCTTTTGGATGAGCACATGTCAATGATTGCTTCGTTGGCCCAAGGGGCCTAACAAATAAGAAGAACATCACTTTAACTTGGTTAAGGATTCACGTCGGGTTCACCATTTGTGTTTCGCACGGAATCCGGGGATGACCTCCTGGACGGGAGATTCAAACGTTCCGATCGGTTTCTAACGGGTTTGTTCATAGAACTGGAAACATCCAATGATTCCACATCCATTTGGACCTACTTTCCAAAGGTAGGCGCTCATTAGCTTGAGGACTAATGAGGCTTAGGAATTTGCATTGGTCGAGAGGATGGGAGGTCGGACTCATCACACTTTTTTTGAGGGGAATTATTGTTTACTCCGGGACTCTCTTTATAGATTTAAGTTATGTTCGTGAATCCTTATTATATTACCAAGTATAAAATGAGCTTTCCTTTAGTTTTAACAATAAAAAATATGCAATACATTTAGAGAATCTTTTATATGTATTCGAGGTTCTTTATCAATAGAGAATCATCTATATCCGTTTAGAGATTCTTGGTCAATGGTATCCTTCAAAAACATTTATATAAAAGTCTCTTGGTCATTATGATGGCCAGGCTGGTTTTAAAGCCACTCAGTGGGGCACTTGAAGTTCATCGTCATTCAGAAGGACAGAGATTATTTCAAAGTTGGGATCGAACACATAAATGGGCTACCTACGTATCCTTTTTTTTGGAAAAGGAATCAGAACCCACGTAGTTCGAGAAATGGAGTATGATGTTTATGATTGATGGCTCAAAGATGAATGTCATAATTACTTTTACACTCTAAGCTCATGTGAGTCATGCTCGGTGTGAGAAACAAGAGGTATTAGTAAAATTTAGACAATTGTGCCATGAAAGATGCAATCATAAGAATTTGTTTGGGGCTTATGTATGGATGACTGCCCAAATAGATGAAGGTTTAGGATTTACTTTTTGGGAGAAAATCCATGAACATGGTCCATAAAGTTATATGTGATTCATGGAGATTTGAATACTCTAATCTTGGGGCTTACTCCTAAAGAGGATTCCCATGTTAGGAGGGGACTTATGATTGGGTTTTACTCCTGAAAAGGAAACCCAAATCAAATGTAAATTATGACTGGTTAAGAGAAATTTAAGGGGACTTGGGGCTTACTCCTGAAAAGGAAGCCCAAGGTTATGACTGAGTCTTATTCCTGAAAAAGGAGACCCAGGTTAGGGGACTTGGGGCTTACTCCTGAAAAGGAAGCCCAAGGTTATGACTGAGTCTTATTCCTGAAAAAAGAAGACCCAGGTTAGGGGACTTGGGGCTTACTCCTGAAAAGGAAGCCCAAGGTTATGACTGAGTCTTATTCCTGAAAAAGGAGACCCAGGTTAGGGATTAAGGTTTGGGGCTTACTCCTGAGGAGGATGCCCATATTTGAGATTGGGGCATATTCTTAAGAAAAGATGCCCAAGATTAAAGGACTTGATTGGGGCTTACTCCTGAGGAGGATTCCCAAGATTGGGAACTTTAAGGATTTGGGGCTTACTCCTGAGGAAGATGCCCAGAATTGGTAACTTTAAGTATTTGGGGCTTACTCCTGAGGAAGATGCCCAGACTGAAGGTTTTATAACTGGGGATTATTCCTGAAAAGGAGACCCAGGTTAAGATTCTCTCATCTTAAAGGATGAGGTTGAATGAATGAACTCTCCGTATTTTAATGACATAAGGATATTTAAATCACTAGACTTTGAGAGAGATTCCACAGAATTCCTTTCAGATAAGAAAGTCAAATCAAGAAATCATGCCATAAATGGCTTTGAAGAGTGTCTTGAAGACTGAATCTTGAAAAGGAAAGGTGAAATGGCTTAAGAGAGGTAAAAATGGGCAAGATGGGCACCCAAAAAGATAGGGGCGCGCAAGCCTTGTGTGGGCGCGCAAGTCTTCCGTGGGCGCGCAAGTATTGGTCGTGCAGGTATACCTGCGCGACACATAGTGTACTTGCGCGATTTTCAACCAGCATTGAAATACTTGAGGGACTCTTTTTTAAACCCTTTAGAATGTTCTCTAGGTTCTTCCAGAAAAGGGACGCGCAAGTTATATTGAAGGAAATAAGTTGGCGCGCAAGTGTTTGATAAATTTCAACACTTAGGCCTTCCTTCTTCTCTTTAGATCTTCCGTTCTAGGTAAGAAATTACCTTAGAAGTGTTCCGGAAGCTTTGAGAAGAGACTTGGGCGTCGGGAGCTTCAATCCGAGTTTCTGGAAAAATATCCTCTCGAATGGGGGGCCCACAGGGTCTATTTATAGGCAAAAGAAGACCCCGGGCGGTTACCGGGCGGTTACCAATTAGGTCGTGCAAGTCACCTGCGCGACCAAGGTGGCCGCGCAATTATACTTGCGCGCCAGTTAGATAACTTGCGCGGTGATGCTTCTGTTGATCCTTTCTTCCTTCCTTTGTTGATTTTTGATGTTTTCTTCAAAGGCTGAGTCGCTTTGAGATCAGATATTCCCTTTTCCGATCATTAGATTATGTGACGAAAGGAGCGTCAACACATACCAGAGGTTAAACGTACCCTCGACTAAAGGAAAGTTCAATGTTTGGGTTAATTTCAAAATATCTTTATAATCTGAGGTGTTTTTTATGTAAGTATATACTAGGTCATATTTATTATCCATGTCCATGTTTCATAATTTTTTTAAAGGGATTCTTTTTAAGGGACTTTTTACTAAAACATCATTATAAAATGTT
Source organism: Viscum album (assembly GCA_963277665.1). NCBI lineage: Eukaryota > Viridiplantae > Streptophyta > Magnoliopsida > Santalales > Viscaceae > Viscum > Viscum album. Next base: position 406,421,153 of record OY728150.1, on the reverse strand, counting down.
TTAATGATTTATTCTTCTAAATCATTATCATTAATTTCCATGTTTTGAAAATGGTTTTAAGGATTTATTTATATGGTAATAAATGTTTTTAAAATTTTAATTCCTTTGAAAAGTTTCAAAGTGGTATGGGACACTTTGATTAAAAAGTGTCTTTAAATGTCTTCCTTTTTAAATTTTGAGACTCTTAAAAGTTTTCATGAAAAATTGATATTTATCTCAATGAGTTTTACAAATCATTTTCATCTATGTCAACATCCTTTGATGGATTTTAAACTTGTTTTAAGTTGATTTCTTATGATACAAATCATCCATATTGTATTGATAGAACTGTGATATGTTTGACTATGGATGTGTTATTTTTATACCATTAATGGTTTATGGATAATGTATTGACATTTCATATGCTAGTTTTAATAAAAATGTTTATGTTATGTTTCAACCTCTTCATATGAGGAATGAAGTGGACATAGTAAGTGATGAGTGGAACCCGTTATAGCTCCTTGATTCATCAGTAGGTCTCATGAGACAAACTTGTGTATTGGCACAAGGCCTTGAAAAAAAATTATTGGTAGTCTGGGAACAAGGCCTTAACTATGTGTTAATGATGTCTAGCGCTATTAATTCCCTCATTATGAAATTAGTTATTACATGTGATTATTTGACTAGTAGAATATAAATGTGCATGTTTATATGGTAATGTTTGATTTATTTTTGACTTATTATGTTCATTTTTATGTTTAAAAGGCTATAGTTTTTATTACACATCTTACCTTAAATGAGTATAGCTTCGGTTAAATTTTTTACCATTACTGAGCATTTGAGCTCAGCCCTTTCTTATGTTTTATTTTCCCAGGACTCCAAAAACTGTATTATGATTGATATGCAGGGTTAAGATAAAGGGAAAGATAGCAATCTCAATGAACTATCTATGTTTTGTTTTATGTTTGAAATTGTAATTTAATGTTAATATAAGTAATATATTTTCCAAGACTGATAAACTGATCGGTCCTTCGAGACATGATTCCTTGTAATGATGACAATGTATAAAAATAATGCACCGGGTCCGGGTAATTGTGGTTAGGGCATTGCATCCTGGGTTGGATAGTTATTTTGTAATGGTCTGAGTTGGAGACCACTATACACCACCACAAGATTACCCTACAAAAGAATAGACCCAAGACCCATACCTAAAGGATCATAATACACCACATACCAATTTCAAGCCACTAGAAAAATCAGCACGAGGGAAGTAGTCAATCACTGATTTATTTACTCGAAGGATGACCGACCCTAGGGGCCTTATAAAAACATCACCCCTTTTTGCTGATCATATTAATGGGTGATGAATGCTGAAGGAAATCCAAAAACCCACATGTAGTAACCATCCTGGCTGAGGAAACTCCTAATCTCAAACAATTTTTTCGACTACTCCCATGAAATAATTACACAATGCTTCTTGGGGTCTACTTAAACCCCCTGATCTATTATAAGATTCCCCAAAAACATCACTTCTTGTTTAAAAAATATCACTTGGCAAACATTGCATAAAAGTGGTGTTCTTATAATATTCCCAACACGATCGGAAAATGATGTTATTTTTACTCATCAGATCCAGAGGAAAATAGTATGTCATCCACTAATAGCACATTAAAAGAAGATGCATACTAGCTGAACACCCTATTCAGAAGTTCTATAAATAACGATGGATAATTGGTCAATCCAAAGGTCATGACCGTGTACTCAAAGTGGTCGTATCAGATATGGAAGGTAATCTTTAGGATATCTTCGTCTTTCACCCTAACTTGATGTTAACTCAAATGCATGTCTATTTTAGAAAACCAATTTCCACCTAAAATTGATCAAATTAGTCATCTATCTGGGTAAAAAAAATATTTTTTTCTTAATGGTTACCTTGTTTAGATTCTGGTAATCAATAATAAACTAGAGGTACATGACATCCTTCTTCGCAAAGAGACCAGGAGTAGCTCAAGGAGAGACACTCAAGGAAATTAATAATTTTGATTATAAATCATCAATCTATATCTTTATTTCCCTCAATTCAGTGGGGTCTATAAAATATAAGGTAACATATATAGGATATGTTATCAGTTCCAAATCAATCGAGAACACAACGTATATCTCTAGAGGAAAGCCTAAAATATCATCAGGTAATACCTCTAGAAACTCATCAACTACATTAGTTATTCTACCCTTTAGAGCATGATCATCGACCACTAGTAAGAGGAAAAAAAATGGAATACAATATTCCCCAAATCTAAGAGTGAAGGTCCTACGTTACCGGATCAAGGATCCCATTCACCATGAAAAAACCTGACAACACCAATCACGTGCCATGAAACTAACCTATCACCTATAGGAATCAACGTACATCTAAAAGTTAGATAGCCAATCCATACTAATTATTACATTAAATAGATACATATCTAGGACAAGGAGGTACCACTCTATCTAAAACCCTGACATGGAAAGTGCACATGGTGGTAAACTGAGATCCCTCTCCTTATTCTTTACCTTCAGCATCTCCAAATCAATCACAAAAGACAAAATATCAGATGTAAAATTCTACATGTTCACAATTAGGGTAGAGATTAATGAAACAAAACATCTGGTTTCAAAAAGAGTAGAAGTTATAGAATATGAAATCAAAATGATTGCTCAATCTATTGAAAGTTCCATCTCTAATCACGCTGGTTCCTGATCCACTCCATGAATATTTATAATCTCTTTCTAAGAATGACTTCATACATGTGGATCTTCCCAAAATTGGCTTTTCCTAGAAAATGATCCAGGCCTTCCACCACGTCCACCAAATCGGGACCCCCCATCCTCGACAGCTCTAACTGAGCTCGCACTCCCCTAGAATCCACTGGACCTTCACCAATATGAATTGGACATTCCATCCTGCAATAATAATGACAGTTTACCAAACCCACACACTGATAATAGGGTTTCTGATGAGATGATCATGCTAGTAAGATGAACCCTTCCCTCCCACACTGGTGTCACACAATGGACCTCGCATCAAAAACCACTGAAGAAAACTACCTATATGGATGGCCTATGTTTCCACCTCTTTTCTTTCCTTACAAATCTTGCTTCTTTTTCATATTATAGGAGCTACCATTACCCTTTCATGAAAGTGTCCCTGAGAAACCATCCCTCCCCTTTCAATTTATTTACACTATGCGAGCTCTATCAACCACTACTTCATAGGTTTTTAGCTTGAACCAGAAGACATGGGAATAGATCTTTAACTCTAACCCCCTCTCAATCATTTGGGCCTTCATCTTCACGTTGGAGACCATTTCCAGAGCATACCAAACCAACTCATCAAAATAGTTGGAATACTCTATCACTAAATGTTCCCCCTAATCCACCTCCACAAACTCCCTGGATCAAGAATATGCCAAGACATCAAGGTAGTACAAGTTGTTGAAGGTAACATTAAAGTCCTTCTAGCTCATCTGGTCATACTTACCCGATATAGGCACTGATTCCCACCACATTAGGTTGGGAACCTCTAATAGAAAATATTCAAATGTTACATTGACCTCTTCTGGTATGTCTGGGAACAGAAATATGCACTCGATCAGTCTGATCCACTCCTCCACTTCTTGGGGTTCTATCCTACCTCTGAATTTTAGAGGCTTGTTTTTCAAAAACATTTGGGATTTTTCCTTCCTAGGACCAGTATCATATTATCTAACATGATAGGTAATAGGATCTAGTCCATGTCCAAGATCTCATACAGCATGAACCATACCCTCTACAAGCATTAGATTAAGCGGTTAGGGAGACCTCTCTCTAGCTTTCTCTTGTGGGAAAATGGGATCTCTCTAAGGAGGCATGTTACTACAAAAGTAAATACTCACAATATAAAACATAATTACCAAATTTATGAAATATTTCATAAATAACATCAAATATAAATAATCAATACACATTACAATATTGAAATAAATAACTACTTCATCCCCAATCGATGTCCATGTGCAGTCGGCATCCCACACGTCTCACCTGGATATGACGTCAAAGAAATAGTCCCAACATCCCATGGTGATATGAGGTCAATCATGATTGGTGTGGGATAGGCACCCTACTCGTAGCCAAATCTCCAATCCTTGAAATTCCAATATCATGTCTAACCAAACTCATCTGAAAAGAATACTATAACTAAAAAAACATTAAGTCCCTCTTATATCATTTTTCCAAGAACCAGACCTGGAAACCATAAAACCATAACTTGAACCAGTCCATGGAATGTCTCAAATGTCATTACCTATCTCCTTGAGATGTAAAAAAGTTTTTTAGTTTCATTAACAATGGTTTGGATATGATTTATCTGAGTTTTTACTCATTTAAAAACAAAATACAATCAATAAACCAAATCTGAAAATTCAAGCCAAAGAAGCCTCAAATAATATTCACAATGGAATACATGGATCTAAACATGACACAAGATGTAAAAAGAAACATAAATTTGGCATAAAAACATCCCATTTATCACCACATGACAAGGGTCATCACTCATGAGCTATCACCACAACCCTGCACCATTAAGGAGACTAAGAGCCCGAACCGCCATAACCCAAGGCCATGCCTTTAAACATGTCAAACATGATCAATTTAACTTACACCAAAGGGTGTATGTAGAGTGTGAGCCTAATCCCAATATGATACCACCCAAAATACTCCAAATGGTCTGAATTATATGATAAAAAATCCTGAATGTTTTAATAAACAAGAAATGGTGGCAATAATTTCTAAAGAATGAAACTCTAAAAAGATCAAAACAATTAGCGGATTATTTAAAAGAATTAAGAAATTTCAATAAAACATGTAAGAAAATGAATTTTACATCATTAAAAATCCTAATATAATGATTAATATGAATGATTCAATGATCATTGATCTAGTGAACACCCCAAGGCAGCAGTAAGTTTCGGTCCCCATGTACCTCAAATCTCGGTGTAAAGTAACCATAAAAATATTCCTTCTCATGCAAAAGATACTAGTAGGGAACATAAAAATAACATAGAGGTCCCCAGTAATAATAATTATTGTTTTTTAGTGTTTTCAATGTCCAACATTTTAATGGTAATAGGGAAAAATCCACTCTGTATCACTACCATACTAGTACATGCCCACCCACCTAGATACCTTGGTTTCCCCCCTTGTTCTCAAATATTTTCAACATGTTACCAAATTCCATTTTAATATAAATTTTTTTTATGTTCATAAAAAATGAAAACAATAGCGAAAAAGTATTTATACTATTTATATAACTAAACAAAACATTTAGAATTTCTACAAAAAAAATCAAAGAAAATGACCATGCTTTTCACTTAAAATCCATATAAAATCCCTCATTGAAAACAAAATTCACACTAATATTAACCAAAACCATAATTTTCAGCACAAGGTTTTCTAATAAACCTATTCCATTAGTTATAAAAACCCCTAATGGTACAACATGGAATTCCCATGTAAAACACACATTTTCACACAAAAATTGAACATAAAAATCAATTGCTTAAAAATTCCACCAAAAATAATTTTTTAAGAAAGAAAATTGATGGAGGAGAAGAATAAGAATATAAATAAAGAAAATGATACCACATATAGTAGTTCTTACACATGGAATGACCTACCAAGTGTGTCCAAAACACCAAATCTTTGTATGGAAGTTCAACCAGACCATTTCTGTAAGAAACCAGATCTTCTTCCCAGGTATGTTTTTCCTTTTTTGGTCGTTTTTAGAGAAAAGATGAAAATTATTGAAATTTTACATATACACGCCATGTAATTTATGAGTAAATGTCGTGTACTACCTTTCCGCAGGAGGCCATGTGTTGGCCGTGAAATAGCCACACATACGACCGTGTAGTAGCCACACACCCTTCTTATGGAAATTTTCTATGTACACGTCGTGTACATTATGAGTACATGTCGTGTACTTCCTTGTCAGAGGTGGCCATGTGTTGGTCGGGTAGTAGACGCACACACAACCATGTGGGAGTGACTATGCTTCCACCTAATTCATAGTATGGAAACAGAAAGTACACACCATGTACATCAAAATTACACGTCGTGTATTTTTATTTCACAAAACACACCGAGGTCACATTTGACAGAGATAACAGCCTTCTTCTAGGTCATCTTCATTCGAGAGAACCCGTATGGCTGTGACATCTCTCTGATCCCTCATGCCTCCATACGTCCTCCAATTCGACTGTTGTCGATTGCATTTTAATCACATCAGTGATTTCTCTCTTCTGCTTGAGCCTCCTCTTTTGATTCCTCTTCTTTTCCATGTTATCGTGGGTTCAACCTTGTAGAAGTTTTCCCAGATCTATGATGTTCATAGAAATTCAAGCTTCTAGGTCCATGTATTTTTATATCCTACCCCTAGGTAGGTAGTTTGTGCCTTTAGGTTGGTTGTCTTTGAATATTATGTGCCAAATTTCCCAATACCCATGAATGGGGTATTGCACGTTTACCGTTTCATCCCTATTGTTTTTATATTATGCAAGTATGCCAGAGTAAATGATTATTGTTTACGAATATGGTGAATTTTTGTGCTTTGGATGTATTTCTCATGCATTTTTTATACTTTTACCTTTGGGTCTTATTTTCTTGTTAGGCATCTATTTACATTCCCATTCTCAGTGTTGTGGGATGGTGTGACTGTTATACTATTATATTGTTGTGTTGTAGACTGCTAGCCAGGTAGTTCAAGAATTTACTTTGGCCGTTATGCACTGCTACACATGCTTGACTTACACAAGGCCATAAGAACCTGGTGTATAGTCCATATGGAGAATGGATTATGAGGGCATTTCTAGAGTGTCTTTATAATTTATGATGTGAGACCATAAGGGGAATTGACATTGAGTGCTTCCCCAGTGTGACTGTAGTTCCTCGACATGGGCCATAGGGGGAATGAGATGTTGATTACTTCCCCATAGCACCTTTAATACTGTTACAATACTATAGGGGGAATTGACTGTGAGTGCTTCCTTAGAGTGTATATGCATAAGCTGAACCAGAGGGGTTAGATAGAGTGTACTTCTCATAGGTTTGCTTGTACTTGTTAGGTACGACCAGAGGGAATAGGCTGTGAGTACATCCCGTAGTGTTACCTGTGTTAGATTCATGTTTGTGATGCTAGGTACGATTAGATGGGATAGGATTTGGGTACTTCCCAGAGGGTTACCTATTTTTTTATCAGCTTTTAATAGCTGTTACATGATGTGTTCTGACTTGAATGCATTGAAAATGTGGATTGTTTACTCCTAAGTACATTCATGTTTACTGCTTTTTTTACTTTTACCTGCCATATACTCACTGACTATTAGGCATAGATCTTCGGGTGGTCGCCTGCTGGGATTTAGTCTCACACCCTGTTTGGGTCATGCTTTTGGGCCCAAAGAGATTATATTGTTGCATGTATAGATTAGGTCAAGCGACCTTCTACTTCAGGTACTTGACTTTCTGTGGAGATGGATATCATGGAACCAAGCTATGACTTTCCATATTGAGGAGTTTTTCTGCATTCTTTTTCATTTTGTATTATCACTGTTGTATTCCATCATTGTGACTTGTTTGGCTATTTTCCTATACATAAGTACCATGCATCATTTTATATATGTGTTATCCAGTTTATACCTTCAGTGTTTTGTTGTTACTATTGTATTCCATTATTACTGCTTCCTCTCTTGTATGTATTTTTTTACTTTCGTTGTGTACTCTGCCAATGAGGGTATAGTTTCCCAACTATCTCACCCAAGGCCCTCACTTCTAGTCGGCTGCCTCTGGAATTTGGGGAAATACGCTTCAGGTCATATGACCAACCGGGTAAGGTGCGCCTTTGGTTGTCTTCTGGAAGCGGGACCTTACAAAGTGGTATTAGAGGATATATTTTCTCTTTACTAACTTTTTGGAGTCTTATCCATTGATAGGACACAATAGGTACTTGGTATTATGCTATTTCTGGGAGTATCTAACCTGTGTGTAGGGAAAACCAATCTACCTCTTCTAATTTCAATTTTTCTGGTTTTGCAATTAATAAATTGATTTGATTTCACCTTGACTGATTCACATGATTTGTATTATTATTGTTTATGTTATTGAGGTTCTACTTCTATTGCAACCTGATGAGATGAGGGTATTCCATCTCATACGTCATATAGGAACTTTCTAGAAATCACATGTCATGCATTTTTTCCATGCCATCTAGGATGAATTAGTGATTGCATGTTGTTGTTATAGATGATGTGTAAAATATGCATGTTGTTGTGATAGTTTCCTTGATAGAAATATCTACTGTTAGATAGGGTATTGTTTGTGTAGAGGTTTTGTTGAATGAACAAAAAACTTTAGTTCTTGAGTTGTTATGGGCTATCATTGACTAGAACTTGGTGGATAATTGAATTGTTTTCCACGTTATAATGTGTATAAGATGCCAAAATTTGATTCGCAGGGAGTATGGTCCCCCACGGATAGTAATTTGGAACATTTTATGCTTTTTTCTATGTTTTCAAGGTACCCAAGTTGTTTCTGAGGCTTACTGACTGGAAAAACCCAGAATACACGTTGTGTAGTGTTATGTACATTCTGTGTGTTCTTCTTTTTGGGAAGAAACTGTTTTTCTTATGTACATGTTGTGTACCTTATGTACATGTCGTGTAATCTCTAAATCGTGTCATAGATCGTGTGGGAAGAAACACTGGATGGAAAAAAACCTATAGTGAACACATTTTGTATTGTCCATACCCACTATGTAGTGTCGACCCCGTGCCCACCCGTGTCACTAACAATACAGGTTGGTCGATTCGTGTCTAATACATGTCGTGTGGCTTTAAAAGATCCATGTATTTTGACCTAGGTACCCGGCCTTGCCATAAACAACAGGGGTTACTGTTGTCCTTTCATAAACATGCCATGTCCATCTAGAACACACCGTGTAATGTGAGTTGTTTGTCTAGATATGTCACTAACAACACAGGTCATGTGATGCTTTTCTAGTACACACCATGTAAGAATTGTACATGCCATTTAGTCGTTTCATAGCAGATCCATGTGGATTAACTGTTTAGAAGGACTCATGAAGGAAAAAAGGGGACTCAAGTACACAACCTATGTTGATGCAACACGCTGTGTGTCAGGGTTGTTACACAACCGGTTTAGGTAGGAGTATACACCCATGAAAATTTATCTAGAGAACAAGCCATGTAGGAAATGTACACGTCGTGTAGTCATGTTTTTTAAAACATGAGTTCTTTAGTACCCTTGTTCCCTTCTTACACTCATTGTTTTCAGTCCCTGCTAATCATGATATATGGTGTGTGCTTGACCTTAGAGATTCATGCCACCGAAACATTCTTTGGTTGTACGCTATTTTCCAGGCGGTGATCAGACACTGGATATGGCTGTACAGGGGCTTCCCGTAGCTTTATCTCACTTGCTATTATAGAGAGCATTGGGCTCTGCATATTTTATTATGTTGATTTCTTGATGCTAGACACTTCGTTGGGGACTATAATGACTAATGTACATCAGTTCAAGGAGTTCCCTCTAGAGTTTGGTGGGTGTCACTTATTATGGGACCTCTATGTCAAAGAGATGACAGGATATGATGTCATTCTCGGAATGGACATGCTTGTTCCCTACCAGGCAGTCGTTGACTTTTATCACCGTAGGGTGAGTTTCATATCACTATAGGGTGGATCTTTTCTTCATTGGGGCGAATGGGATGTCCATGCGAGAAAAGTGGGTCGAGAGCATCATGGGTTGGTAGGAGTTACAACCCATATTGCTAGTATTTATCTAGATGACAAGTGTACTTCTCAGTTATACTTTCCTCCAGTGGTGAATCATTTCACACACATCTCTCTAGATGATTTTTTAGATTTTCCTCCAGAGCGTGAGGTAGACTTTTCGATTGCGCTTGTGCCGGGAGTGGCACCGATGTCCATTCCCCCTTATAGGATGGCTACACTAGAGTTGCAGGAGCTCAAGAAGCAGTTGGTGGAGTTGTAGGAAAAGGGATCCATCCAACTCAGTACATCTCTTTGGGGTTCGCTTATCCTGTTTGCAAAGAAGGTATATGGTACCCTCAGGACTTGTGTGGGCTATCAAAAGTTGAACTAGTTGACTGTCAAGAACCGATATACCCTTCCCCGAATTGATGATCTCTTTGATCAGTTTTGAGGGGATCGGGTGTTCTTGAAGATTGAACTGGGATTTGGTTATCATCAGTTGTGATTTATACCATCAGATATACCCCTTATAGCTTTCTAGAGAAGGTATGGTTTATTCGAGTACATGGTCATGTCGTTCGGTCTCACGAACACGCCTGCAGTTTTCATGGCACTGAAGAAATGATCATTCCATATGTAAATGGATTCCTTCATGGTTGTCTTCATGGATGATATCTTGGTGTACTAGCACACTCGACACGACCACTCTACCCATCTTGAGTTCATTTTGATTACACTGAGGGAGCATCAGTTATATGCTATGATCTCAAAGTTCCACTTTCGGATGGATCAGATTTACTTCTTAGATCATGTCATCTTAGAGGGACGAGTATCTGTAGACCCAGAGAATGTGAGATTCATAGTATCCTGGGAGTAACTTAAGAACATATTTGAGGTGCGGAATTTTCTAGGGTGGATGGATACTATTGACCTTTCATAGATGAATTTTCAGGCCAAGCAGCACCACTGACAGAACTAACTAGGAAGGGGCGTAGATATTATGGTCATATTCTTGTGAGATATCCTTTCAGGAGTTTAAAGGGAGTTTTACTTCAGCACCAATACTAGTCTTTCCAAATCTGGTCAAGATCTATATTGTCTATTATGATGCGTCAGGTATCCGGCTGGGAGTTGTGCTTATGCGGGGAGATGGAGTCGTTGTGTACGGGTCTCGGCAGTTGAGGACACATGAGAGGAATTACATGATGCATGATATGGAGTTAGCAGCTGTTGTTCATGCCTTAAATTGTTGGAGACATAATATTCTCAGAGATCACTTTGTGGTTTTCCTCAACCACAAAAGTATCATGTACATCTTCACATAGAGTGATTTGAATTTGAGGGAGTGCTGGTGTGTTGAGTACCTACAGTCTATTGACCTTTAGCATGCCTATATGCCTGGGACAGGCAACACTGTGGCTGATGCATTGAGCCGGAGGGCTCAGATATAGGCAGTTCAAGAGGCCAATAGTGAGTGGTAGCTTATGGCTCTGTTCTCTGTTATGCATTTGGAGGTGCACGACAGACAGGGCCATATGTTTCTTTCTTTTGTAGTTGTTACCTCTACTATTATTGATCGAGTTCTAATGAGGAAACTATAGGATTATGAATTCCTAGTCCTAATGAAATGTGTGTCAGGAGATGACTCTATCCCTGGATAAACCATAGGTGATGATGAGATCTTGCGTTTCCAGTGGCACGTATGGGTGCCAGCAGACATACGCCAGGAGCTGATTCGGGATTTTCATTCTCCAGTTTGGGCAGTTCATCCTAGCATCACCAAGATGTATCTTGATCTACACTGTCAGTATTTTTTCCAGGTATGAAGAGGGACATTGCAGGTTTTTCCATGTAGTGTTCTACTTTTCAGTTGGTGAATGTGGAGCATCAGTGATTAGCAGGGCTTTTACAGCAATTACGCATACCTGAGTGGAAGTGGAATGGCGCCACGATGGACTTCGTAACTGGTTTGATGAGGTCACCTCGAGGGAATGATATAGTATGGGTTTTCATTGACAGACACAAGATGGTTTCCCACTTATTTCCGATCAAGGAAAACTTCACTGTTGATGAGATGGTACGGTTGCACATCCGAGAGATTGTACGCCTACATGGAGTTCCACACTTCATTGTTTCGTACAGGGATGCACGATTTACTTCTCGGGTCTGGAAGGGGCATCAGATGGATTTGCGTACACAGGTACATTTGATTACAGCTTACCATCCCAAGATAGAAGGCTCGTCCGAGCGTATGATTCTGGTGCTTGAGGATATGCTCTGAGCATGCATTCTGGATTTTGGAGGTTCTTGGAAGAATCACATACCTCTTTCGGAGTTTTCCTATAGAAGTAGTTTGAAAGAAACTATTCAAATGGCACCTTATGATGCTTTTTATGGTAGGCTATGCCGATCAACTTTATTTTTTTGGTGGCAGGAGAGGTGTCTTTGCTGGGAACTCATCATGTTTAGGAGACCACAGAGTAGATAGGGTTGATTCGGAAGAGGATGGATACTGTGCAGTCTCAACAGAAGTCTTGTACTAATAGGTGGAGATGATCTCTGGAGTTCATGGTCAGGGATTGGGTTTTCCTGCGTGTCGCACCGAGGTTGGGACACAAGAGGATTAGGAGATAGTGTAAGCTCTCACTGAGGTATTTTAGTGCCATTTGAGTTGTTCGAGATATTTGGGCCGATTTCTTATCGGTTGAAGTTACTTCAGAGGTACCGAGCTATGCATGACGACTTCCATGTTTCTCAACTTCAATGTAAATTTTCAGACCTATATCATTTCTTTAAACCCCATGAGGTTGAGCTAGAAGTGGATTCATCATTTGAAGAGCATATTATTATGATTGGGGATCACAGTTCAAAGGTTCTTCGTGGCTGGTATTTTCCTCTGGTATGGGTGCTTTGGTAGCACGGGAGAGTACATGACGAGACTTGGGAGAGGGAGGCCGATGTACGAGCACAGTGGCCAGAACTGTTCAAGGGATCTTCTTCTATGTTACGCTTGAAAAATACGGGGATGAATTCTTTATGGGGGATGTTTGTAAGAACACGGATCTTCTTCCCTGGTATTTTTTCCTTCTCTTGATATTTTTTGAGAAAAGAGGAAAATTCATAAATTTTTTAAGTACACGTCATGTACCTTATAAGGAAACGATGTGTACTGCCTTGTTGCAAGACGCCGTGTGTTGGCAGTGTAGTAGCTACACACATGGCCGTGTAGTAGCCACACACCCTTCTTCTGGAAATTTTCTATATACACTCCGTGTACCTTTTGAGTACACGCCATGTACCTTTTGAGTACACGCAATGTACTTCCTTGCCAGAGGTGGCCATGTGTTGGCCATGTAGTAGCCTCACACATGGCCATGTGGGAGTGACATGGAGGTCGCCTAATAAAGAGTACGGAAACAGAAAGTACATGATGATTACTTTAAATGTAAAAACTGTGTATTTTGTTTTATTTTTTTGCATTAAATTCCTCGGGGTCACATCTAATAGACAGAACAACCTTCTTCCAGGTCGTCTTCATCCAAGGGATCTCGTAGGACTGGTACTTCTCTGCGAGACCCCGAGCCTCCTTCCGACCTCCGATTCGACTGCCATCGATTGTGTTGGAATCACAACGGTGAGTACTCTCTTCCTATTGGGCCTCATCTTCTGATTCCTCTCCTTTTTCATGATATTATGGGTTGAATGTTTTATACATTTTCTCATATCTACGACCTTACAAAGAAATTCATGCTTCATTGTTCATGTATATTGATCTCCTACCCTGTGGTAGGTGGTTTGTGCCTTTAGGATGAAATACTTTGAGTCTCATGTGCAAAATTTACCAATACCCATGAACGAGGTATTGGACGTTTACCATTTTAGCCTTATGTTTTCTCTGCTATGTTTGTATGCCTGAGTAGATGATTATTGATTAGGAATATGGTGAATTTTTATTCTTTAGATGTATTTCCAATGCATGTTTTGCCTGCTTTGACCTTTGGGTCTTCTTTCCATGTTCGTCTACTATTTACTTTCCAATTCCTAGTATTATATGATGGAGTGACTGTTATATTGTTATATTGTTGTGTTGTAGAATGATAGCCAAGTAGTTCATGAGGTTTACTTTGGCTGTTACATGCAACTACACTTTCTTGACATACACAGGGACATGGGAACCTGGTGTATAGACCATAGGTAGAATGGATGATGAGGGATTATCTAGAGTGTCTTTATAATTTACGGTGTGAGAACACATGGGGAATTGACGTTGAGTGCTTCCCCAGAGCGTTTTTAGTCCATTGACGCAGGCCACATGGCGAATGAGACATTGAGTGCTTCCCCAAAGAACCTTTAGTATCGTTATGAGATTATAGGGATAATTGATGGAGAATGCTTCCTTGGAGAGACTATTCTTAAGCTGAATGAGAGGGTTTAGAAAGAGTGTATTGCCCAGATGGTTGTTTGTAATTTTTTGGTAGGAACATAGGGGATATGTTGTGAGTACATCCACGAGGGTTACCTTGTGTTAGTTGTTTCTTGTGTTGCTTGGTTGGACCATATGGGATAGGCTAAGGGTACTTCCTAGAGAGTTACCTATTGTGTTTATCTACTTTTATTAGCTATTCCATGTTGTGTTGTGACTTAAATGCTTTGAAACTGTTGATTATTTACTACTTAGTACATTCCTGGTCACTATTTTTTGTACTTTTACCTTCCATATACTCAATGACTGTTAGGAACAGATCTTTGGGTGGTTGCCTACTGGGATTTAGTCTCCCAACATGTTTGGGTCATGCTTTTGGGCCCAAACAGATTATATTTTTGCAGTTATAGATAAGGGCAAGATCCCATCTACTTTAGGTACTTGACATGCTGTGGAGATGGAGAGCATGGAACCACGCTATGGCATGTGATGCTGAGGAGTTTATCTGCTTTAGTTTGCACTTTGGTTTAGCAATATTTTATTCCAACATTGTTACTTGTTTGGATGTTTTCCCAGACATAAGTACCATGCATCAATTTATATATGTGTTCTTCAGTTTATACCTTCAGTCTTTTGTTGTAACTGTTGTATGCCATTATTACTGCTTTCACTTTTGTATGTATTTTTTTACTTCCGTTGTGTACTCTACCAATGAATGCATAATTTCATCACAATCACACCCAAGGCCCTAGCTTCTAGTTGGAAACCTCTAACATTCGGGGAAATGCGCTTGAGTTAATGTGACAAACCGGGTATGGTGCACCTCTGGGTGGATTTTGGAACTGGGAAGTTACAACCATCATACCACAAAGGAGTTAAAACAAACCTAAAACCACATGATATGACAAATAAAACCAAGATAAAACACTAGGATTAAACCCCTAATTTATTTACATTATGAAATTCAATAAAAAGGGACAAAACTCTAATAAAATGGAAAGAGGAAGGAAGGAAACCCAATTGCATGGGAGATCATGAAGAAATCGCCCCAAACACACAAATAGTCAAATCCCTAATCATTGAAAATTGATAGGGATTATAAAATAAGTCTTTGTAGATCCAGTGGGGACTAAAATGGGACAAAATTGTAAAAAATGGATGATTTATTATGGAAACAGATTACCTTTTCATATCGAGACGATTTGAGAAACCTTGTGATATTTTTCCCAAATTCGTGATAAAGATGAGCTACAAAGAGGAAAAGTAGAACATGGAGATGCACCTTGGGTTTTTGGCCAATTTTGAGATAGTTAATAACTAAAAAATACTTAAAATAAATGAGATATGAAAAAATGTTTTTTTAAACTGGAAATGCGCTCACAGGTTGGGCCAAGGCATGAATAAGTCACCAAATCCACCATGATAATGAGTTCCTTGGGGGTATAAATGGATATGCTAGTATCAATATGTCAGGTGAGGAAAAGTGGGAATATTAGTTGGTGAAGATATTAAAAAAAATAAGGAGTTAGTAAAGAAAAAATTTGTTTTTAAATCCACATATCGGATCACAGATTGTCCCAAATCATGGTGAGACCACCCCTATCTCAAAAAATAAATGGGAACCCCAAGAAAAAAAGAAAAAATAAAAATTAAATGAAAATAAATTTTAAGGAATTCATGGATGTGCTAGTTTTTCATGTTAATATGAGTTATTTTTGAAAAATAATGTTAGATTCAAATAGATTATGTAGTCCTCTTGAATATTTGTAAGAAATTGAGAAGTTCCCTTTAATCAAGATTTCTTATCAGGAAGAATTGTGAATGGAAACAGAAAAAACATGTACTTCCACATCAAATTAAGAAAAATTTAGATAGGTAAATGTGTTTGGAACATAAAAATAAAATTGAGTGGTATTAAATAAGAATAATTAAGGATTAAATTATGGTAAAGGGAGAGAAAGAATACACTGATGGAAAAATGTGTGTTTGAAGATATTCCCTTACATATTGTCTAAAAGTATTCTTCACATGATCTTAATACCCAGGATAATAAAATAATTAAAAATCTAAAATTTAAATTAGATCATTTTATATTTCTATTTCAGTTTTTATAATTTTATTAAGTTCATTTTTTGATGAGATGTAATATATAATTTTAACATTAGAGAGTGCTTTTTTTTAGTTTCCATTATTGGTTCATGTTTATTCATGTATGAATGATCATGTAGAATAATAATAGTTGTCCAGATATGAATTTATATGATATTAAAGGGTATTCATTGGTTTAACCTATGGGATTCTTCATATAGCTTCTTCAGTTATTTTACATATTAACCATTTTTTGAAAGATGATGTATTTAATGGTTTCCATTACAGATTACCAAGGATGATTCTTCCAAAAAATTTAACCTATGTGATGTGGGGTTTTCATTACATCATGTGATCATATTAAAAAAAATTATTCATATCTACAAGATCATGAGACCACTGACTATCTCCAATATCCATTTCAACCTTAAGGGAACAGTGGTTAATCTATTTGTAACAATCCATGTCTCTAATCACCAATTATTTTCATATAATATTCATTATATTAATAATGAAGTTATCTACATTACTTTTAGTATTCAAGAAAATGTCAAATGAGTATCATGAAATTATTCTGAGTTTTCTTTGTACACCCTGATAGACTTGTCTTCCTATTTTTTAATATTGATGAACTTACACTACATCTTAATATATAGAGTTCATGGAAAATGTTTATTGAGAAATATGTTCTTGAAATATTCCCATTTCATGGAATCTGTTTCCTCCTTGGTCTTTGTGTCCTTGATCAGTTTCCACCACTGATTAGATTCTCAATCAAAATGATAGAACTATACCCCAACATTCTATTCTTCTAAGAACTAGATGATATAGAATATCTTATTAATTGAGTTAATCCATTTTTATTAAATGAGGGGACTGAAAGATCAAAAAAACTATTGGATTCCTTTTCCACAAAATGGATCCAACTACAACACTCTCCTTCTTAGGAGAAATAATTCATTTCATGTGATTCATGTTATTTTTCATAACCTGATCCAATATAGAATGTACTCGAAGAAGGTTTTTGAGTACCCCTTCCCATCAGATTTAGAATTTCATTAGGTTAGTTGTGACATTTCTAAACATAGTGATTGTTGATAGGGGTCCTCCTGTTTCCATCCATTAACTAAGAAAAAGAAAGTGCAATTAGGGGGGCTTGAATTATTATCTAACTATAACATAAAAATAAAATGTTAAACATAAAAGGATAAAATTATAAATCAAATTTATATCATATTATGTGATTCCATTAGTTTCAATATCTGTAATCCATGGTGATATAATTATTCATAGGGTTCTGATAAATGATCTATTTCTCCAATCTAGACAAAACTAACTAGACCTTGTTCTAATACCAATTATAACAACAGAATACCACTACACATATTATTATATGATTTTAAACATATTTTTCATTCAAATGAAAAACAAGGATCATAATTACTAGTGTCTTTGTAAGATTATATACATAATTATAAAGTGTGAAACAAAAAAACTAATTTTATAAAATCTTCATAATGACTTCATATCATCCTTTGATACCTTAAATATGAATAGAATATACTAGGGAATATAAAAACAAATAATTGAGATAAATATCCCAAAATGAAAATAAACATAATATGAAAGAATAAAACATGGGTTATAAAGCATAATGTGATGATATAAGAGGCATGTAACTAGAATAAACATATATAAGAACAACATATAGAAGAATAAATCATGGAATCATGGAATTATAGGAATGTTGAAGAAGAATAATACATGAAATAATCATGAGTCAAGTATCATTTCACCTAGAGGATCATGAGTCAAGGATAACCACCAAGACCATTTCACATTGAACAAGAGTCAAGTATAACCACAAAGATCGTTGAACCTGGATCATGATTCAAGGATAAACACCAAGAACATTGCCCAACATGTCTCATGAGACAAACAATAACCAAATTAATTAGTTTTATATATTATATAAAACATAATATCATGTTCAGAAATATGTGTGCCACCTAAATAATCATATATAAGTAGTCAAACAGATATCTAAGGGTTACACATGGAAATAATTGGGTATCATAATCTTTTCAAATGGAATATCAAAAGGAATTATCATAATTGTGTCCATGAAAAATGGACTTAATTAATACAAGGAAATAATTAATGAAAATTGTGATAGATCATAATAGATTATGTCAAACTAAAGTGAAATAATGAAAAAAGTGTGTTAAATACAGTTTGAAAATAAAAAAATTTAGTTCAGTTGATGTAAAAATTTTCATGATTCATTAAAGTGGAAAAGGAATATATTTTTGTATAAAATATGAAATGAATGAAGACATTTTTTTCATGTTAATATGATCGATTTTAGAAAAATAATGGGATATTTAAATAGATTATGGAGTCCATGTGAAAATGGGTAGGAAATCAGAAAGTTCCCTTTAATCTGGATTGCTTATCAGAAAGAATTAAGAAGGGAAACATAAACAAATATGTATTTCTAGATCTATGTAAGAATAATTGAGCTAGGTAAATGTGTTTGGAAAATAAAAATATAATTTAGGAGCTTTTTATAATAATAATTAAGAATTAAATTTGGTTAAAGAGAGAAAAAGGATAACAAGAAGGAAATAAATGATTGTTATTAGAGGATCCCTAACATTATGTTGAAAAGAGTTCTACACTTGATCATAATGAATGGAATTATAAAATAAAATTAATTAATTAAATAATTAAGAGAATATTATTTTTTAATTTTATTTTTTGTAATTTTATTCAGTTGATTTGTTTTTTTGATGAATAATAAGATACAATTTCATCGTTTAGAAGTGTTTTTTTCTTAGTTTTCATGAACTGTTTATTTTTATACCTTTATGAAAGATCATGTAGAATGAGAATAGTTTTCTAGAACAGAAATTACATGATATAAATAAAAATTAATCAGTTTATTTTGTATTTTGTATAACTAATTTATATTTAATGAGGATGAATCATTGGATAAAATGTTAATAATAATTTTTTTAGATTAATTTGTAGTTTTCTCGATCATCGTGAAATAGTTTTTATTAATTATCCAATATTTGAATATATATACTTGTTCAAGATAATTAAATAAGATTTATTAAATATAATATAACATTTTTTATCCATGAAAATTATTTTACGACCATACATGATTTTGGTCAAGGAAATCTAAAAATCATCATCCTTGAATGAGAAAAATTAACACAATAAGGATAATATTTTAATTTAAATAAACAATATAGGGGAATGAAATGATGATGGATGATTATATTCACAAAATAAAATTATAGTATATATGAGATATTTTAGTTACCATTCCGCTTGGATATGGGGAAGTGAGTTGAGAATTGGAAAAGATAAGAAATTGGACGAAATTTAATGAAGATGAAAGAGGTTTTTACCTCTCGAATTATTCTCCCTGATAACCTCATTTAGGATCTTTAGTTTTTCCTTTTATTAAGACTAAAGTCTACTAAACATGGA
Source organism: Viscum album (assembly GCA_963277665.1). Lineage (NCBI taxonomy): Eukaryota > Viridiplantae > Streptophyta > Magnoliopsida > Santalales > Viscaceae > Viscum > Viscum album. The sequence continues at coordinate 406,401,356 of OY728150.1, read as the reverse complement.
TAAGATACATAGGATAAATCTTGGGAAGAATTTTTTCATGATTTATGGCTTTATATAAATAAGGAAAATTGGGGGTGGGGTGGTATTTATAATGGAGGATAGTGGTGTTTTTTATTATTTTATCCATTTGATTAATATTCTCGACCAAGACTACGAACAATATGAATTATTGTTACTAAATTCAATTAATAATTCATGTGAGTTCCAACTGATGGCAACATACATCATCTGTGACAAAATCATGACACAAAAAATGCATTTATTTACCTTATATAGTGAATTATCGTATTTCACTATATACCACAAATTAAACTATTTTAGAATGATAAAAAAACTCACCCTCATCATTTCACGATTTATATAAATAAAAAATTGAATCCATGTTTTGAAGATGAATTTTGTAATATAATAAATTTAATTTTTAATTTAAATCATTATTTAATCATAAAATACCAATTTTAACATTATAACTAATTGTAAAACACATTTAAAAATAAATTAAGGTCTCATAAAATTATTATATAATAATAATAAAACAAAATATTGATTTAAGAATTAATGTAATGATAATAAATTTTATTTTAAATAATTATACAAGTTATAAAATTATTAATAATCATTTTTGTTTTAAAAATATCAACACTTAATTCATCATTTTTAAAATATTATTTATTTATAATATTATATAATTATATAATATTTTCATTTATAACATGGATAAATTTTATTTATAATTTCATAGGTGACGTTACTATATTATTTTTTGGGATATTATTCTTAAGGGTCAGATTTCTATTCCATAAGTTGTGTTACTATTCTATTGGTTAAGGTTTCATAATTTCAATGAATACATCTTATTTCATTCAATATTAATTTATAAAGTGTAAATTGTGTTCTATAAGTGATTTAAATTATTTATAATACATAACATAATTATTAGAAGGTAATTTTCATTGAAAAAATTTTGGTTCGTTATAATGGATCAAGTGGCTGTGATAGTGAAATTGAATATTTGTAAATCCTTAATCTAAGTTTTCTTTTTTCCTTTCAATTTATACCTAATTTTTTATGGTTAGTAATAGTCAAAAATTATTCTTTGAATTCATTAATCGCCTGTTTATTATTTTTTTGTGTAATATAACATTTTTTAATGGTTTTAGTAAACCTTCCTTTATGGTGTTTCTCATTCATTCCATTATAGAGACCCTCTTTTGTTGTATGTGTGAGAATCCGAACTTGACAGTTCATCATGATCATTTGTTTGTATAGAAATTTGATCATAGTTTAGGTTTCATATAAACAAAAATCATCATTCATCATTATACCCTCATCATTTGAGGAATGATAACTATCAGATTATTATTTAGGCTGACAATTAGACCGTTGTATGATTTATGTTAGGGAGATAATGATTTTAGTTGTGATATATGGTGAACTCTAGGGGCTAGTAATGAATAATTTCCATATTTGTACATTTAGAGTTCACATGTCGGGGAATCATTCTAGATTCATGGATGAGGATTATCATTGATGGTTTTGACACTAGGAAGGAAACCCTAAGGTATTGGGTGATGGGATTTTATCAATTCGAGTGGATGGTGGTGAATGTTTGTAGTAAAATATAGAGTTATGGGGATCTTAAATTCTAGTATAAAACCAAACTATAGTGCATTTATTTTATAATAACACACATAATGTGAATCCCTTGGATGGTTTCTTGGATTTTGGGTATTTGAAATATCACACGGTGTGTAGTATGGGACACACTCCATGTATGGAAACCTTAGAGACATATTTTCACATGGGGTTCAATCAGAATACATTTCATACATGACCTATAAGACATGGATGGGAAACGACTACATTCCCAAGGAGTATCTAAGGTTTACATGACATATTATTCTATGGAAGCATGTTTTTGTCAGGGACTGCAATATTTTAGGATTGTAAGTACATGATGAGTTCCCCAAATTCTTTACACACTATGTATCATGCATAACACACTATGTAGAAATTTTTTATATGAAATTTTCACTGAGGTAGTACATGTTATGTAAATTAATGAGGGGTTACCTACCATGTATCCATATTTATTACACCTTGTACCTTTATAACCATTCTGGATCTTCATAACTCATTGATCAAGACACATATGTGATAATGAAGATAATTTATCAGGAGTTTTTTCTTTGTAAAATATGATGTTGGAATGCCCTTTAATAGATCTAATTGGGAATGAGTTGTCAAAAATAGGATTCCTCTTCCAAATCATAAAATCGATAATGAAAAAGACCACATAATAGAAATACTTATTATCCCTCAAATAGGATCAAGTCTACCACCTCATTATTGAGGTTGGTGAAACCCTTGTGCCCAAGATTGTGATCATATTACTCAACCCATGGATAGGTTTAGATATCCCAATAACATTTTATACCTTAAATGACCTATAATTACATTATTTATACTATGGTTACACTTTCTAACATTTATTGGATATTTTTATTATAGATTTTTAGATAATTGTTTAAAACATTAAATAAAAATATAGAAATTTTAACATAGTATTATTTTTCACAAAAAAGAAATACTTTTTAAGGACATGCTTAATTCATTAAACATTAATCTCATATCAAGTAATATAACTTTATTAACATATTAAGTCATCTTTTATATGCGTGGAAATTCATTTGAAAACATGGTTTGAGAAAAAAAATAGCAGTACGGTATATAAAGAAAAGATACCCATTATTCAATTTATTAAATTTAAAAAAAATCTATAAGAATGTTTTACTTTTTCACAATGGACATTTTATCTCAAAAAAATTTCTTTACTTCCAAGAAAATTGGTTAATTGATTAATATATTTAATAAAATAATTCATATGAAATAATAAAATAAAAAATAAAATCCGAAGTGTTTCATAGAAAAAAAGTAATATTCAGGAATACCGTTACATGAAAAAAACATATCTCCTTTATAAAATAAGTCAAAAAATTTCCTTAAATCATAATATCACTTTATTACATCTAAAACTCAAAAAAATTATTTTATAATTCATTTAAAATTTATCATTTAACAACATTAATGAATTTTACTTTCATTATAACTTAGAAGAAACCCTATAATATAATAACATAACCCAATAATTCACATTTATCTACGGAGTGACCTATAATGGGAAAACTCTATCACTTTACCCAATGCATAGTAGGTCTACATTGTCTTCACCCATTGTCATAGGTGTATTAGGCTCACTCTCCAGTCTTAAAAAATCATCAGTAACTAGAAATTAATTAAATCACATAAATATTTTACATTAATCGTAGAAGCCATTTGATTTGGGATTCAATCCTATAATAAATAACACATTCAATTATCTTATAAAAATGGGAAGACAAGTATGATTCCTTTGAAAAAAACTTTAAAGAAAAAAATTACAAGATTATTGAGAGATATATTATCATTTAAAATAATTATTTAATATTATAGAATAATCATGATAATTTATAACGAATATTAATCATTTAACATTTCGTCAATCAATTTATGTATATAATATTTTATTTCACCTTTGTAAGGAATCAACAATATGAACTATTCAGTAAATTCTTAAAACCCCCCTCTATAAACCATAAAAAGAGAGATAAAAATAAAAATTAGTTAAAATTATATATTATTTAATTAAAATTTAACTAAAAATATTTCAGAAACATTTTAAAGAACATGGACGTGGAGGAAAATTATTTTAAAGGAATACATTAGAAAAATGTTGTAATGATAAATACTTTACCTTTTGTATTATAAATATTCATACATTATATATCTCCAAAATAACAAAATTATATTATTTTATACATTCATATGAATTTTTTAATTTTTTATATTGTTAAAATTATTCATTTTATTTCATTTGTTACCAAGTATCATTTAGTATCTAAAATGAATGATTACATGTTTGACGTTGTTGGAGTAATTTTCTTTTTAACATAAACACCACATCGATGAATTGAACATGGTCAAAGGGGTTATGTATAAATTATCTCCAAAATCGCTAAAACTTTATTCATCCTATTTACTCATTAGATTCTCTTTTAAAACAAACCATATAATGTGGTCATTAAAAATGAATTATGTCACATCATAGAGATGATAGTCTATAGGAACACATGAACGATATTTTTATTTTTCCAGTGTGTGGAAAAACATAAAGTAAATAATATATTAATTTTCATGAATCATAAAAATTTTATACATGAAATATTTATTCCTTATTAACATATTTATAACTATATTTATAAGATGAAAATGAAAAATGAATCTCATCACCTTGTGGAGGTAAAATTTCATATGTATACATGAATGACATTATCAATTTCCAATAGATGGAACATGTATAAATTTTTGTAATAAAATACATTTCAAGAATAAAAATTATATCATAAATATAATATAAATTCATTTGTATAATAATATCATCCAAATTATCCAATAATGAAAAAAAACACATTACATCACGGATGTTCTATTTCACACGTACACACAAGTGATGCCTTCATTTATTATTATATGGAAATGGACATGAAAAATAGTTTTATCATAATCATAATAAGATTTAAATATATATAAAATAACTATGTCATTATTTTATCATGTTTGAGTAAATTTTTAAGGTGTTTTAAGAACAAATTAACTTGAAATAGTTCGTTTATGACTTATATGTTCTTCTAGAATATATCCATTAGGTTTGCACTAGAATAATTTTACGATTTGTCATATAAAAATATTTGGAACTATATGATGTGGGTAGGAATTTTTTTGGAGGATTGGTATGTTCATGAAAAAACTATAGTGATAAAAATGTGTGAGGAAGGGAGTAGAGGTGGTTACCATTTATGGCTCAACAGAGTGGTACACATGTGATTATTCAACGATTTAAAATAATATAAATGCTTATTTAAGAGATAGTGAATCTTAAAAAATTATAATTATAAGATAAGGTGATAGGTGTCCAAACACCATCATCAAATAAGAATCAATATATGATTTTGTGTCCTAATTACTCATTTTGTTCCTTCATTAAATTTATTTACCCTTTAACGTAGTGACACAATTTTACCAACATTAATATTTATAATATACATGATTTTAATTCAAATCAATACTTAATTAGAAATTAAGGATCCAAATTTCCCAATACATTTTGAATTATAATGCTTATATAGTTTCTAAAAATTAATTTTAATATATATTTTCTAGAGGTTCTAAGTTATCAATTTTTGAGAATTTTGTTTTTCAGAATACAAATGAACTTATAGAAAGATAAAATATATCATTGATCCATAATGATATATATATTATTCTAAATAAACTTTATGCTATGATACATTACAACCAAATCCAAATCAAAATGGGACTTTCAAATTACAATATTTAACCAAAATAATTGATATTTTGCAAAAAGCGTTATTTTTAACCAATCACTAGAAAATATATCCTTTCATAAACAATCCCAAAAATTAAAAAATGATTATATTAGAAATGTAAATTATAAAATAATTCCCTTTTATAAAATTAATTTGGAAATTTTAATAAATTTATCCTTTAAATAAAAAAATTTAACTTTATGAAAAAACAATTTAGTTATATAAACTATTTTTTTCAAATTAAAAACAATTATAGGATCATTTATAAAACATTAATGACTATATATCCAATAAATTAATACATATAAATTATAAGAATAATTTATTATATTAACAGGGTATTAACACTCTTCCTATATTAGAAAATGACATCATGTAATTCTTTTCATTATGTGAGAAAGTGTGATTAATTTTCAATTAATTTTTTTTTTCAATTATATAATTTCCTCCTCAATCATTGAATTAATTAATAAATCCATTAATTAGTGAACCACATTATTTTAGTATAAATAATCTATATGATCCAAAATATAAACTATGTTTTAATAGATATTCTCCTCTAACTATACAACTCCATATGTCAACACATGATATGCATCAAGTAGGTACTTTCATAGAAACAAAACATCAAACACATCATGTACCTAGGATTAAAATGATAGTAATACTACCATATAATTAATTGATCCAACATGTTATATAATTTAATATGAACCAATAAACTATGCAATTATCTTTCAAATTATAATAAAATACGTAACAATTTTATATATAATAATTTAAGGAAAACATGATTTCCTACCTCAATTGAGATATCGTTCCTCTTATGATCTAAAAAACTCATCATTATAAGCTATGGAATTATGATGTTCTATAGAATCATAGTTATTTTATCCATTGATTCTAATAATAATTTTTCCCAAAAATATCCTTTCACCGGCTGCATCCCAACACGATGGAGTCAGACACCATTTTCCATATAATTCATCAAAAGGTTTCATCTGTATAATAGAATTAAACTATCATTATAAGAATTTTAAACTAAATATATATTTAAATTCCAAAATCCTTGAGAATATAATGAGAAATATTAAATAATTTCCTATAAATTTTGAATTATACAATCTTATTTTTCATCACATTGATGATGAAATATCGTACTGAAATTTATTTCTCCACCCATCAACATCTGAATTCCTTTAAAAATATGATATAAAAATGAGATCATGATTATATATATTAGAGATAAAAACCCCATATATACATAATTACACCTAAATTTAAATTCTAGAAACTTGATCTATTGAGATATTATCTTTATTGGTATAAAATTCATATATTTAATCAAATAATAAAAAATAACACAAATAACATTATTACCTTTAGATATATATGATAATCCATCTACGATATCCATTTATATATTCATACATTCACATTTATGATCAAGAAAAGTTTTAATCATCCCCATTGGTAGTTTTCTCTCAGATTTCACCATCTTAAAAATAATCAATATATATATAAAATTCACCATTTATTTTTTTAAAGTCTAACACTAGAGAATTAATTATTCTCCTTTTTAATTTATGATATCATTCTTATTATTCCATTATCCAAATAATTATTTCTACTTTTTATGTTAACATATATATTAGGATAGATAACCGAGAAAATTTGTCATCAAGTCATTGGTAATAACTCATTAATCAAATAATTCTTTGAACCACCATTCTATTTGTGGGTGTTTTCCATTATTCCAAAATATTGGTTTCATGAGGATAAATAGTTAAACTAAATTTAATAAAACTTATTTCCTTGAAAAGAAATATATTTTTTCCAAAAATCAAATTTTATAAATATTTCGTAAATCTTATTTTCATTTAAAATATGTAAAAAATACTTGGTTATTTCTCTATGTCATTATAGATTTTAGATTATACCCAAATATCCTTAATAAAGGGAACCTGAACATTTTTAAACTAACCATGTAACACTCTATTCATTAGACCCATAAATATAGTGGGTGTGTTTCTTAACATAAAATTCATAACATAAAACTATTAATGACCAAACCTACTATGGAACTCTGTCTATGGATTGTATTCATCCTTTACCTTCATCTTGAAATAACTAGATCTAATATCAAAAATTTAGAAATATTTTTACACCTAATGTTTATCGATAAAATCATATTTATGAGGTAATGGATACTTTTTCATAACAGTGGTGTTATTGAGTGCTCTATAATAAATGCACATCCTTAAAGAACCAACATTATTATTTAAAAAAATTAGAAGCACCCAAAGGAGTATAGTTAGGGTTGATGAAACCCATATCATAAAACTCTTTTAAGATCTGTTTTGAGTTAAAAAAACACTAATGATGTCATTTTAAAAGGATGTCAGGAAATTTTATTAGCATCAGACAACAAGTAAATAGAAAACAGAACTTATTGATCAATAATAAAACTGTGAAAATGACACTATATAACATCCATATATTCATTCACTTCTGGAATATTATAAATTTGAGTAGTTCATTTATTCCTAAAAATACAATAAAGAAAACATTCAGTGCTATCTTTTATCTGTTTCTCAATTTCGTGATATGAAATCAATGTTACAGATGCATTATTATACATGAATTAAAACATACATAGAAAAATGAATAACCATTGTTTATCAGTGAAATCTATCATATCATGTTAATCTGAAATCCAATCCAAAAACCATAATAGCATTAAATAATAATATGCTAAAGAAAATTAGTTTTGAAGGAAACATCATTAAATATATAATATTATGAATATATAAACAAATACTTATTTCATTTATAATACTCCCACGTGTTTTTTACTAAACGATATGTATTTATTTATTGATATGGTATTTAAATATTAATTATAATCTTTATATATATAATATTACCTATGGATCCTAAATTAGACAAGTTTATGGAATAGAATAAATTAACAATTCATATACATGTCACTACATAATTTAAGCACCATACATTTAACTTAGGAGTTTAATGATACTTTTCTACCACATTATATTTCAAATCATAATGATTTAGATAATAAGATATAATCCATGCCTGTTAAATTTGTTTTTCCATAAATGAAATATGGTATATGAGATATAAATACATCAAGGGGATAATATTCTTATGAACATGGAAACATGAATGGTTGTAACTGGAATAGATCAATTTGTAGCTCTGTGAAATGTTTTGTCACTCCCTTATAGTGGTTCCCCCATTTATAGCCAATGTCAACTAGAAAACAAAGCTAAAAATTGATCTATTCTAATTACAACCATTCAATGTTCCTAGTTTATAAGGATATTATTCCCTTGATGACTTTATACCTCAGCTACCATATTTCTTCTATGGAAAATATTTTGAACAGACATAGAATATATGAAACAGCATGAAAATACTCAAAATTTGACTTATGATAATAAAACCAAAAATTATCCTATTAATTATATATATTATAATTTTCTCCTAACTTCAAAATGTATCTTAAAATTTTATCATATGCCATCTATGAAACTATATACATAAAAATGAAAATAATTACATTATTTATAAATGTTATCATTATCAAACATTTTGAGGACCTTATCCGTTTATAGTTTTATAGAATTAGGTTAAACATTATATAAATAATTTGACATTACCCGATAGTATTTATAGTTTCACGTAATAAATTCCTCATAATGAATCACTTTCTTTGTTCTAGATGACACCCAAATCTAGAATTCTTACATTATTCACTTTTACACTTATCTTTTTTTCCGATGAAAAATAATTTAAAAACATAGAATGAGAAAGAAAAAAATGATGGTAGGGTACATAAAATAAATTTTACTTGTTAGTCAATTTTTAAACTACAATCCAAATAATAAATTTTTCCTTCCTCATAATAAACATTTGATCAAAACAATCCATATAATTTTCTATGAAATTAATTCAATTTATTAACATTTTTTATATAACTTTTCATATGAATTCATGAATAAAAAATCATAATCATAATGTCTTATTTGATAAAATGACTAATCATGAATACAATAACATGAAAACAATCCTTTCGTCATTATATAATATGTTATATAAGTTTCCTAAAAAACATTATCTCATTTGAATACCTTTTGAAATCAAAAGATTTCATTTATAAGTAAATAAAAGTATATAATGTAGGTACAATTGAACAATATCATTATATTCATCAACATAAAAACCCTTAAAATGGAATCCCCTATGTGGATAATCATGACACCGCATTGGACTAACCTATTACCAGTGAACTCTGCCACATTATCAAATACCTATAAGAGCTATATCTGACTCACCCATCATTAGAGTTATATAGGTCATGCCCATAATTCATAAGAAATATACAAGAGCTATAACATTAATAAAACTAAATGTTCTTACAATTTATTCATAAAACCCATTTGAATTAGAAATCAGTCTCAAAATCAATATTTATTTTATTTATATCTTAATAATGAGATTTTTTTTGCTTTTTATAGAAAAAATATATCGAAAATATTCAAATAATATTTTGGGAATGGTTTTATTTAAAGATAACCATAAGATATTGTAATTTAATTATTTTAATGAATAATTATTATTACATTGAGAAAAATATTTCAATCTATTTATTTTAAGAAACCTTATTATGTCACTTTTGAAAAAAAACATCAAAATGACTCACTTAGAAAAAAAATTAAGTGATTTGCCTTTATACCACTGAAAAGAAGAAAAATTAGGTTAAAATTAAATTTAAAAAAATTTGATATATTAATAATAACAATATTTAATCCTTTTAAATAACATTTACATCCTATAAAAACACACTAAATGGAAATTGAAAAATATGTCTTTCAGAAAATAAAACCTTACCTTAACTATTGTTTATCTACCAACTTTGTCAACATATTGAATAATAAAATTCTACTATATTTATACTCCATTTCGAACCTTTTCTATGTTCATTTAATTCATTTTTCCTTTTATTTAATTTCAAATCATTTTTTATTTAGTAGTTAAAATTATTAAGAACACATTGGGCATTTTAGTGTTGTTTGATTTATAATATAAAAATCACATTGGTTAATTAATCTAGGTCAAATGGTTTATTATTCAATTTTATACAGAATCATATAAAATCTTATAATTATCCTATTCTTTATTTGATACACTTTTAAACCCAAAAATTTACGATGATCACAAAAATGAACCACATTATTTCCATGATATGGTAGTTCGTATTGACGTGTGAATAACATTTTAATTTTTATAATTTGTCCAAAAGGAGTAAATTAAATAATATTTTTTTGAAGTATTATATATGATATAAATTATATAATTATTCCTTATTCATATCATTATTACCTTCTTTATAAGACGAAAATTAATAAGGAATCTCATCGCTTTGTGGCGGTGATATTCCACTTATACACACGAGTGACGTTGTCAGTTTTAAATTAACTTAAAAAATATTTTGTTAATTAATATATTATCATTAATTAATTATAAATCTATTATATATATAATATATATTCATTTATAAATAATTTTAACCATCCATATTTAGAGATGATGAAAAATTAAAAACATTTCATCATGGATGTATTGTTCCACATGTATCAACGAGGGTTGTTTTCATTCCTCATTAGATGGATGTGGAGATGAAAAATATATGTATCATATTCACATTAACATTTAGGAATTTATATGATACTTATGATCTTACATTACATTGTCAAATATGATTTGAATGAGGTACAGGAAGAAGTAAATTTGAAATAGGTCGGTTAGGAATTATACCTTCTACTCGTATATCTCCAATTGGATTAAAACTTTAGCCTTCTATGATTGGTTTTGAGAATATCATGACCTATTATACTTTGGTAGTGATATTTAGGAGATTCATGGGAAGGTATTTCCAAAAATATGGTGATAAAAGTTTATTAGAATAGAGGAGAGGGGGTGTAATTTTATAATTGATGGGATTAATACACTTGTAATGATTTAATGTTTTAAGATAATATTAATTCATGTTAATGAGAAATTGGAACATAAACAATTAATATTAAAATAAAATATTATATGTTTAAAAATAAAACCATAAAATTTAAATAATGGTAATATTTTGGGGCCTTATCACTAGTTTTTTTCCTTAATTAATCTTATATACCCTGTTTAGTGCTGACACATTTTTACTATGGTTACTACTCATAATGAACAATAATTATATTCATCTTATTAATAAATTTGTAAAATATGGTTTTAATTATTTAATAGATCATTCAAGAATCAATTTTTATAATGAAAAGAAATTAATTTTAAAATTGGTTCATCACACATAATAAAAAACTATTTTTATAAAATTTTGTTTCAAAGAATAAATATAAACATATATCAAATGAAAATATTATATTGATTCATATTGAAAAAATTTAGATTTTTGGATCACCTATATATTGATCATTATATATACTGTCTCGTATCCCTTTATTGATGATGTTGTGATCCCATATATAGGAGTCAAACATCCTTGACTGGGGTCAGTTCTAGGGAGGAATTATATTCCTTTTTATGATATCGATGAGGCTTCAATTGTTCCTTGGAATTTAAATTTGTATATATGATAGGTGGTGTCATGAAACATCCCACTAGCGAACACGAAGTCACAAATAATCCAAATATGACAACCCCAATCCCACCTCTAATCAAAATAGATCTATTAATGAGCACTTAGTAGGCATAAAACTCACATGGGGACATTATCCTAAGGTAAAAGTACACACACATTTCTCAAAGTCCAAACAATTCTAAAATATAAAACACAACTGAGACCAAATTCACACACATTTCTAAATATCAAAATCCACATATACGAAAATACTGGAATGAAATAATTGTTAAATATAGACCGTAAAAAACTGCAAATATGTCCAACCTAGTAGAAAGTGGGGACTACAATAAAATGTGACTATATAAAAATCATGGTTTACATAGCCCATATCTAAGCTCTATATGCACTTGATCCCTTTATAACCTCATTTAATAGAAAATTGTCTTAATAAAGCACAACATGTGCGGGAATAACCCATTTAGGGGTGAGAATAATAATACCTTGTTAGAAACCCTGGAATAACAAAGACAATACCATATAGAATTGTTGTATTCTCATCACACATATATTTCAGTAGAATTAAAATAAAAAACATAAATATATACTCATAGTAGACACATAGTCTCATTGTTAGGTCAAAACTGTATTTCCAACCATGGATCCCTTCTCAAAGGTTCCATATTAAACTTATTTGGGAAAATATGATCCATGAGTCAGATAACACCGATGTCATCCATCTGAGATGTCATGATTTTATTGAACTAGAAATAATAATTATGTGATGAAATTTTGATTATATTGACACCTGGATAGGATCACACCTAGGTACATAGGGTATAACAAAACCCAATCTGGATTAACCCACTATATATGGGATCGATGCCCTTGTAGTTTTGGTTATTATGATTTTGATAACCCCACCAAGGGAAAATGACGATGTTATAGGATCTCACTATAGACTTCATGGATGGATTCCTTCAACCATAACTAAGACTAAATCTCCTTAGAGGGTATCAACATCATATTCCTAGGATATAACTCCATACTAAACCCTCTAGGAGAGGAATCATGGGAACACACACTAGAGAATATTTTTCATTCTGAATGAAACAAGGGTTTCATGAAATACAATAAGTACACTATGTGTCTGTTAATCATTAGGTATAAATTTGTTTCATGACCCTTGATCATGATCATGTCTGTTCACGCCAAGATGATCCCATGAACATGGATATTTTTTATTGTATGGATGTGTCTGTGTACCCCTGTATTTGTTGTGTGTGTAGTCGTGTCCCTAATTGTGTGCTCCCAAAATACACACCGAGTCACCATATCAAGTCATGCACATCATGACACAGGTAAAATTTCATGTGATACTTGTCATCTCTATGTAATTCTAATCCCTGAATCCATGGATACTCACAGTGTATATTTCAGGATTACACAACATGTTTATCTATATTTTCCAAATACAATGGATTTTAATGCGTTCACTACACCTATAACCACTATATATGATTTCTTCCTCCAAACATAACATTGTTGTAATATCTATCCCAATAGATCATTTTTTCTATCCTTTCCATTGGAATCTAGTCACTTGTATTAATTACGAGCCAATGCCATCAGGCTACGTCACTTCGGTGTTATGAACACACACCGTGGGTATCCCCTAATTAGAATAAATCGTTCATCATTTTTTGTCACTACACAAAATCAAAAACATTATTTATTTCATACACATGATATTTATTAATTACCCCAAATAATGTCCCCACAAAAATTCTTACAATGTATTCATTGAAACATGGGAAACACGAATTTTCAACAATGTGTTGGAATTAAGGATGTTATTTGATTATAATGGATTTTGTTTTCTGCTTGTTTTCAATTAAAAATGGGTTTTTCAAGGACACTTGAATACGAGAGAACCTATATTTACTGGTATGGATTATTGTTTTTGTATAGTATGTTTCATTTTGAGTATCCTAAATGGGCTTAATTCATGGAATACATCGGCCATCGTGAAGTAACAAAGGTGATATGTGGATATTGGAGGGAAGAACAGTTTTCGGGAGAAGCACAATATGCTGTGAAGGTTTTACGACATGGATTTTTTGTGAAATTAGATCTGGGAGATTTTATGATCTATTTACATATATAATTACGACTAATCGCATAATTAAGCAGAGATATTGTTATTTAAAAACAATGGAATAAATCAAATATTTATGAAGTGGTTCGCAGGAAGACAGTTCCATGAAGGAAGAAGTTCATGAGGGAGAATTCCCTGAAAGTAATAGTTGTTCAGAAGAATGGTATGTGAAATTAATTTTTGGATAACTATATCCGGTAATGAATTTAGGGTCTATTGAATATGCATTGTCCTTGGGAAATTAGTTGTATGTGGAGTAGAGTCGAAATGTGGAAGATGAATTCATCGGCAAAGCAGGGATAGTCCATGATAGAGGAGGTGGTTTGGGACGCACTTGCACCATGTATTGCAGCGTAGTTTGTGGATGGAGCATCGTAGTTCATGGAAGAAGTAAAGTAGTTCATGGAGGAACACTTCACAAATGTAATAATTCCTATAAATGTGGATTTCATCTATGGGTGAAAATGCTACCTCAATAGATAATCTATCTATATTTGAGGATGCATGATTTCAGGAAAATTAAGTGATCTACACGACCCTAAACTATATTTGGAACCCTCAAAATGAAGTGAACTAGGTGATGTTGATGGGAGTGTTCTGAGGGACATAGTAACCTATCCATAAAATATTTTATAGCTGATGTTTCTGGAATATAGTTACTATGTATAAACTTTTTTACTCCAAAACTAGTTAAATTTAGTGCTTTTTGGTATTATTTACACACTATCGATATATTATCATTGGAGTTTCCCTTAGTGGTTATCCAAGTAAATGTTCCATCTTGAATCTATTCATGTGATTATTTGTTTATATCTCATTATCATCATGCATTTTTAACAGTTTCCTACCAATGTGGGACAACATCTATCACTTTTGATGATAATATACACACCCTGATTATCTCCTCCCATCTCAGGGTGTTCTAGGGCCTTTCATGAGGTATTATAGGTTATAGGGTAGTGTTTTTAAATATATCCATGACTTTTATCATTGATAATGTTGTTGATTTTAGGGTATTTATCCTTTTTGATTGATTTGACATTCAGATATGGAAGAATTGGATAAGATCTCATATACGATATTGTTGAATGGAATTACTTTTTACCACTACACAAGTAATATAGGTTCCTAGTGCAATAAGGATATATATGACTTATACAGATAGTAAAATTCATTAGGTAGATGCTAAAGCACAAAATTTTCTCACTAATTCTTTGTCAGATCAAATCTATCTAAAGGTTATGAGCTTCATTTTATCCACGTATATGTGTGAGAAGGTAAAAAATATAAACTAAGGTGGTAAAGATGCAAAGGTGTACAAACTTAAACTTTTTCATAATGGGTTTTTTGATCTAGATATAAATATTTATAAAAATGAAGATACCCTTTTCAATATAATTACAGAAGTTGTAGGACAAATTATAGTGCTTGGGGAAGAAAAAAAGTCATTGAAATTTTAATGAAAAATTTAGAGTACTTCCACCTATTTATAATCCAAATATGTAATCCCTTGAGGAAACAGATCATTCAAAAAATTCATTAGATGATCTTTTGAGAAGTATTAGAGAAAAAGTAATCTACATCAAACCAGAGGATGTAAAAAGTCATGTTAGCAAGAAGATGGAATTCAAATCCATGTAAAAACATAATATTTCAGGAGATTGTGTTAATGGTGTTAATGGGGAAGAATAAAAAATCTCAATCCTTTCCAACAAATTAAAGATAGGGGAAAAGGATTTTAATGAAATATTTCCTTGGAATGCTTTCAATCTGGTAGAGTTAAGAACATAGCCTCTTACTTCTCAAGGAAGTTTTATGATGAATAAAGTGAGGTTGGAAACTCATATAAGCCTAAAAAAGGTCTTTTGAAAAGTAATACTGTAAATATAGAAATAAATTACAAATAAAGACTTCATTATGAGTGTAAAACGATGAAAATAATGATTTATTTGAGGAATAAAAACAATAGTTTAAATCTGGAACCCAAACATCTATGATGGATATAGTTGAATAGTAATAACATTCAAAAGATAGAGATAGAGATGATAAATTGATTATTGATGTAGATCTCAAGATAAAACATAAGAATTCTCCTGGTAAGCTTGAGAACCAATGTAATAGATGAAAACATTATGGAGAAATTGTGGAAGAGTCATCCTAATATATTGATAAGATTGAATCTAAAGTTTAATGACTAGAACAGGTAGTGAAATAACAGTCAAGAACCATTTAATGAACAGAATATGTGTTGGAATTAAAGCTCAAAATCAAAGAACAGGAAAATTTCATCAATGACCATACATCCAAACTAGAGGAGATCACCAAGAATAATGAGTTACTTAAAAAAGAATATTTCACTCTTTTGAGAAAACATTATAGTGAATAAAATTCAAAATAAATAATGAATAAATTTTTTTTTGTATATTCTCTAGTATTGAGATACTATATAGAGATAAATATGGTTCTTATGGAGTTGAAATTTTTTTAAATGTAAAATGATCCATATGCATGGTTAAAAAAGTATAATTGGTTGTGATTCTAAGACTACAAATGTTTGAAATAAGATAAACCTAAGAAAAGGGATATAAAATGTCTCGCATATCTCAAAGTCAACAGAATTTTTAGAAAAGTGATCATAAAATAAAATAGAAAGGAGAACTGAATCCTATCCACAAGATCCCCAATACGATTAG
Source organism: Viscum album (assembly GCA_963277665.1). NCBI lineage: Eukaryota > Viridiplantae > Streptophyta > Magnoliopsida > Santalales > Viscaceae > Viscum > Viscum album. The sequence goes on along the minus strand of OY728150.1, from coordinate 406,384,430 downwards.
TAGTTAAATTATTTTCCTATGGAAGGACACATATGGTTGAAAATAAATTAGGAAACATTTCCTTCTATAAAATGTCAATTACATGGATATCTAGGCCATACCATGTCATACTATGAAGAGGAAGGGAGGTATTTGAATGGGGAAGATCTAGGATTTCAATAAAGAAGAAAGAATTGATATCCTAAATATTTTATAATAAATAATTTATATGGATATTGTGTTCATTGTTCTAACATTGTCCATAAGGATGTTTATTTTAGCTATATGAGAGGTATCAACGGTACATATTGAATGTATAGATAATCCATTACTCTTCAACCAAATGGTGTTTCTATTTCAAACACATTTTATCCTCTAGAAGAAGAGTATTAGTATGGTTAACTTATTCACATGGAAATGAGATTTTAAAGGGAATCATTATCATTCACTTAATCCAATATTCATGGAAGGAAAAGAAGGAAATTGAAAATCCAACCTTTCAGAAGTATCCCTTGAAACTACAAACCGCAATAACCCATAGATTATAGATAGTAGATAACCTTCCCATATTACATGAACTGTATACATATTAAAGAAAGATAATAAAATTATAGATTGAATATAATGGTTCGGTAATGATAATGCTTTGAAGATTAAAGGATGTGGTAGTACTGAATTAGCTAAATGAGAGATGAAGAAAACTGTATTTCACTATGTAAACAATCTGCAACCCAATTTCTTAAGTGTGGTTCAACTATGTGACTTAGTACTGATGGTGAATTTTAATCCAAATAGAGAAAAACAAGGATTTATCTTATGAAAGGATACAGAACATATGAAAACATATATCTGGTTGATAGTAAAGAAAAAAAATTCATGTAGAAAGTTAAAGAAGAAAAAAACATGTGGCATCAAAAATTGGGTCACATTAACCAAAAAGAAATGAAAAATTTATCTAAGATGATGATAGTCATGAATATCCCTAATATATAGCATGAACATAGAAATTCATGTGATGTGTGAAAATTAGGGAATTTGGTCTGTAGTTCATATCATCCAAATAAGTAAAGGGTATAAAATCTTTTCGATCTCATCTATACAGATGTATGTAGTCCAATGAATATTACTAGTACATGTGGAAAAAGTTATTTTGTTCTTTTAATAGATGACAATAGTATAATTGTTTGTGTGATGTTTATACATAGGAAATGGAAAGTTATTGATTTCATGAAAATGTGTCACTAAACATATGAGAGTGATATCAGATAGATAATCAATGTTCTATTGTCAGATAATGGATGGGAATACACATTCATTGATTATGAAAATTACATGGAGATGCATGGAATAAAAATGAGGTGTCTTCTCTGATAACCCCAAGACAAAATGGAGTGGCTAAGTGCATCAATTGATATTTGAACAATACAGCTATAACTATTCTCATTGATTCACATCCCTCACCATTACTGGAAAGATACCATTCAAGCTATAGTGTATACTCAAAATACAACATGGAATTATATAGGAGAAACCAAGACACCATATGATCGGTATCATGGATTTAATCCCTATTTCATTTATTTTCATGTTTTTAGAGGAAAATATTTCATTCAATACAAATAATCAAATCAAGGGTAGTATGGTGATGCTGCCGAAGAAGGAATATTCCTTGGATATTCAATGAATTGTAAATCCTAGAAATTGTTCATGAATCATGTTGGATGAATTGTGGAAAGAAGTGATGTTAATATCATTGAATATAAGACTATAAATATTTTTAGTGGTCATATTCTAATATGATTTAATATGTAGTATATTTTGGGAATGGAATAGATTCCAATGAAGAAGTAAAAGAAGGAGTGAAAAAGAATTTGATGCCACAAAATGACTTAGATTTATAAAAAACATCACAAGAGGAATCCATTGTTGAAAAACAAATACATTGAACCTCCCAAGAGAAATCAAATTGCATAAATTGATCACTACAACATCATTTGGGATTGTAAATTACTGACACAAACAAGATTATTAAGTAATAATGAACAATTTTCCATTCTATTGGTCGTGGAACCATCCTCATTTGAAGAATATAAAAGGATGAATCATGGGATAAAGACATGAATAATGAGTTGGATCATATTTATAGCAACCAAACATTGGATCTTTTTATAAGACCATAAAATAAGAATGTGATTAGTACAATGTTTATTTGTTAAAATAAATTTAATTAGAATTGAAATTTGATCAGAAATAAAGTGTGATGGGCATGTAAAGGATATTCATAGATTGAATGTGTTTATGATTAAGAAACATATTATTTGGTGTATATAACTGAGTGAATCATACATTTTTATTTTCATGGAAATTCAAAAATGATAAAAATCATATCAAATGGATTTTAAAACAGATTTCATAAATTGTTTCCCTAATGAAGAAGTTTACATAGAATAACAAGTAGTTTTTCTACATGGTAATGATGAAATGAATGTTTTAATTTAAACAAAATAACTATATGTTTTGAAAAAGGAATTGGGATAATGGAATTAATGTATCGATACTTTTCTAAAGAAGATCAAATTTAAAATAGGTGGAGTGGATCACAATATCTATCGGTATAATTCTTAGAAGGATATGTTCATCCTGGTTGTGTACATAGATGATATTATAACTGGTGGAAGAAGGAAATGATCAATGGATAAATTTTCCAGTCACATGAAATTAGAATTTGAAATTTCAATGATTGGTGAACAGACATATATCATGTGGTTTCAAGTTATTTTGAGGAAATACTACACATATAGTTCACTAGGAAAAAATGAAAGAGAGTTGCTGAAGAAATTAAATATGCATGACTCCAAATCAATTTCGAATCCAATTGTTGTTGGAACAAAACCATGAATACAGGACCCAAGGACATCTATAGATCCCACAATATATAGGAGAATAATAATAAGCTTACTGTACTTGACTGCAAAAGGGATTGATATTGTCTACACAACATTCTTATCATTATGATCTCATTGTAATCTTAAATAAAAACATATGTTGATAGTTAAAATAATCATAAGGTACATTTAGGGTAAACACAATTATAGATTATATTTTACAAAAAATAAAATTTCATGAACAATCATCATTTTATGATTTCAAATGGTGTAGAGATGTGGTCGATAGAAAGTCACCAATTGGTAGAGCATTATTTATTTTCAAGCAATGTGTTGGTTTAGTCAGTATGAAACATGAAATAACATCAATTAGAACTGTTGAAGCTAAGTATGTATCGTCTATAAAGGAATTCTATCAACTCTTGGGGATGATGAAACACATTAAATTTATTGGTGATGAGGTGAAATAGCTGATGGTTATTCAATGTGACCACAAGAGTGCAACTGATCTTACTCAGAATCTTGTCCAACATTCTCATATAAAACACATTTAAATCAGATATGACTTTATCAATGAAAATATTGAAGAACACATGATTCAAATGGATCATGTTGGAACTGTGGATCAAGTGGATGGTGTACTGTCCAAACAATTTTAATCACATGTGTTTGAAAAACATCAGTTGAACCATGGTGTACAATCACCTCCCTATGCATGAGGAGGAAATAGTGTTCCCCTATCACCTTTTGTGTTAATTATTTTAATATATTTGTAGAATTAATTTCTGTATATGGGTGGAATATGAACAAGGGGGAGTGTTTTCTATTCCCTACACTGTAAAACTACATGTTCTTTGGGTTTATTTCCCATGAAAAATATATAATGGAAAAATTCAATGATATAAAGAATTGATAATGAATAATGAATAATAGAGAATGGATAATAGAGTTCTTAGTTTAGTTATCTCTATGAAATCCAAAACACGAGAACCCAATACATTCATCCCCTCTTATTTTCTACCCCATTATTTTATCCTATATACATAGAGTGTTGGATGACTCGTTTCTTTCTTATCTGGTTTCGATTCTGGTTGGTGCTTTACTGAATTTATCTAGAGGTTCCCAAAAAACCAAAGGTGTAAATTTTGGGAACCAAGAATGTTTTTTAATGGTAATAGATTTTGGATTGTGTTTTTCTAATCCATATTTGCTTGGTTAAATATTTTTAATGATGTGTGATCCAAAAGTACATGTTGTAAATAGTGATGATGGTGGAGTTTTTTTCAATTTGTTTACCGAACTTTTGGACCTCAAAATTGGGATTTGGTTTTTTGGAAAAAGGATTATTTTCTTCAAAACATAGTCTATAGACCATGATGTATTCTTCATGGACCATAAAGGGACAATGTGGAAATTAAAATAAAATTTACAAAGAATAGATTTTCATATAGTAGCACAATGTAGACCGTGTATGGGAAACAGTTCACAGAACGATCCTAGTTTGCTGTTGGAAAATAGTCTACATGATGGCTCATCATTTTTACAATGGAGATGTCATTTGGAGGAGCCAAAAAGGTTTTCATTCATGTAATTCATCGATCACCATGAAGGAACAATGGCGCCACGTGGACCTCAGAGGGACAAACAGTTCGTTGGAGAAGAATGATACGGGGTGAAGTATGTACCTCATGGAATCTTAGGTAAATTGGAAAAGTGAGATTTTAGAATCTATTTACCTATATAAAGAACCATAATCCCATCATTAACTAGATTGATTATTATTATAAATAAATATAAGAAATTTTTGAAGTCTGATGTGGCTCGTGGGAATATTGTTCTATGAAAGAATAAGATTGTGAGGGAGAATTTCGTGAAGTGCATAGTTGTTCATTAGAACGGTCTAAAAAAGTTTTTTTTGGGGAGAACTATAGCTTGTAGAGAATGAAGGGTCCATTTAAGATAAGTGGTCAGTGGGAAATTAGTCATTAGTGGATTAGAGGCAATCCATAGAAGAAGAATTTTTCCATGAAGCATGGAAAGTTTACAGAATAAGAGGCAGTCTTGGAGAACTCATGCCATGCAGTACATTATAGTTCACAGAGGAAGTTGCACAATTAATGGAGGAAGAATTTTTTTTCATGGAGGAATTTTTTTCAAAACTAACATTGCAAATAATGGTGGATTCCATCTATGGGTGAAAATAGTACATCGAAACAGAATCTATCTTCTATTGAGTATACGTGATTTCAAGAAAATGAAGGGATCTACAAGTCCAAAATCATTTTATCGATCCCTCCGAATGTAGTGAACTAAGGGAATTTGATGGAAGGTTTCCATGGGATATAGTAAGATATTCATAAAATATTGTAAATTTAGTGTTCTTGGCACAAAGTTACTATGTATAAACTTTTATACTCCACAACTGGTAAAGATTAGTGGATTTCAGTATGATTGCCACACAATCGGTGTATAGTCCTTAGAGTATCACCTATTGGGGAACCAAATATACTTTTCATGTTGAATATTTGCATGTAATTGTTTTTTTAATGCTCATTCTCATCCAATATATTTAATGGGTTTCTACCAATATGGGAACAATATCCTTCACCTTAGTGGAAAACATTGACACCCTGATTCACCCCTACCCTCTCACGGTGTACTGAGGTTCTTCATGATCAACCTGAGAAGAATGAGGAAATAAATTCATAAAACCAAATCATTGGGAAAGAACAAAATATAGTATTTTTTTCTAGAATTATTGTCTCTAGAATGACGTATGAAGATATATATAATCAATATAAGAAATCCCCAATCCTAGATAAGTATACCACATACCCACTATATTCTTGATCTGAGAAGTAATTAATTGTTATATTTATTAAAACTCATCATAGTAAAGATAAAATAGGGATAAATACACATGAAACAATATTCCTACCTTGGTATGAATTGGTCTCTAATGATGATTGGATTTTCATCATCTTTGTTAATTAGATCATCTATTTCTATTCTGGTAAGAAATTCTTGAACTATCTTAGTTTTTTCTAATACTTCCTCCAATTACCTATATCAAATCTAAAGGTTGTGTGTATAACCTTGATAATTGGTCATAAATATGATGAGAAAAAGAAATATATGTTCTGTACATCACTTAATGAAATTAATTAAATTATTCATTCATTCATTATTTATTCTCATGACACCTTGATCGAAAACTCTAGATGCCGATAAAAATAATTTTGTGCGTATAAAGAAAACTCACTTTAAACTCATCGTAGGACTCATATTCCCTATTCAAGTCCCTATTTGGGATTTATTCCACATATTTCAGAAAATTACAAGTGTGTACAATTAATACATTTCAAATATTTCAATCATCAATATCCCGATCATCTACCATAAAAATTACACATCATCTTAGCATATGATCTTGAAAACATAACTTTATATATTTGATGAATTTAAATTAAAGAAATAGAGATATTACATTCTACCAAACATTGGTCCTTACATCCCGAAAAAAAATTAAAAGGATATACACAAAGAGATGTGGTTTTAAGAACACAAGCTGGTCTCCAACTCATAGGTACTCTCCAAAAGATTCCCATGCTATCACATGACATGTTCAAAAGGAACCACTCACTTAAGGAGGATATTCTCCATCCAATAGTCAATATATACCGGGTATTTTATAAAATTTTCTCCATCCTCAATGTATTTTTCATCTTAATTGATAACATGTGAAACTTCATTCTTGTACATCCTTGTGTGTGACCCGTGGAATACATTGTGCACCCAGTCCAATTGCAAAGGTAGAGACATGTGGAATTAAACCACATCTAATATACATATTGTTTATAATGTTCCAATGAATCCTAGAGATAACATTCTACTCCACACAAACCTCTGAAGCCTACATAGAGGTGAGACCTACTAAAACATGTGGTCACCCTCCTTGAACACCAAAGGCTAACATTAGCAATCTGAATAAGACTTATGATGGATTGGTGTAGTCCTCATCCAATCTAGGATGATTTTCACAGTCACTATCATGGATCAAACTAACTATATTCCCTTATCTATTGACCCTCCAAAGTAAGTGAATGATTGTGGTGACCTATTGGGTATCCCATAAATGGCCTAAAATAGTGTCATAAAGATGATGAAATTGTTGTAGTTATTGTATGTAAATTATACCAATGAAAAGTGATCTTCGAAAATATGGCCAAAGTCTAACATGAAATCCCATAGAATTTCCACTAGGAATCTAATGGTCCACTCCATCTGGACATCTGTCTAGGATAAAAATACATGATAAAATTAAATTGTGGCCTAAGAGATTAGTGAAATACGTTCCATATCAAAGATTTGAAATGGTTATCATGTTCAAAATTGATCATACGGGGAACTAAAAAATGTTGGAAAATTTATTTCATGAAATGGAATTCCAATATCTCGACTAAACTCTGTTCTCATGTCACTAGGATGTGGTCTAACTTCTTAATACATGCTATGATCGCATGGATTGTATCATGACCTATAAATGTTTGTGGTATCCCATCAGTAAAACCATAGATATCCCACCCATGTTACACTCATTACCCTCAAGGATTTATGCTATATCCACTAAAACCTAGTTCCTAGACTTCACTTTAAAACAATCTGGAAATCAAGTGACAAATTCTACAACTCCCTTATTCTACCCTAGAAACAGAAAATGATGTTGGGTGTCTTGGTATACCTTCACCACACTTGGATGTTCCACCAATGTAGATATTTTAAACTCCCTCTTAACCTCCCCCTAAAATGTCCCTGGTACCATCTTTCATCCTGATAAGAGGATGACATACTCCACACATTTATAAAATTCATCAGAATCACGTCCAATATATATATGAGGACATAGGGTCTCGTAGGCTGTATCTCCAGGTTGAGAATCCCTAGATCACTATATAAGTTTTGGGGTAATAAAAATCAATTAGAATTAAGCTACATCATACCCATAAATTCATTATAACTATAATAAGTCTAACTACTTTGACACAATTCTCAAGAACTCTGAACAATATCTCATGTTGAGATAATCTTATACCACATTCCGCTTACTAAGAGTATTGAAAATCTAGAAGTCAAAATCTTTTTGAAACACAATCCAATACCTATTTATCAATGTAATATCCTTTTCAAATACGATATACTTGAGACTCTTGTGTTCAGAATAAATGATATATTGATCAACCATAAGGTACTATTTCCACAATATTAGTGTAATGACTACTACTTATAGTTCGAGATCAAGGGTTTCATTGATCCTCCCATTTGGTCAAAATTGTTTAAAACCATAAGAAATATTTCCTACTAATAACTTAGTACAAAAATAATCCTTTTAACTAATATATAATAAAAAACATGTACCCAAACCCCTCATATGAATATATCAATATAGGTAAACCCATCAATCTCTACCTTAATTAATAAAACCCTACTAGAACCTCTTTGTCCACATGAAAGACATACCAATTATTATTAAAACATCAAAAGGAGTTAATATCCTTGAGAAGTAGGGTATTAATCTCTGATGGTTTCTTACCAACCTATAGAAGCTCTACACCTACATGTTTTTCTTGGGTGGATCCCAAGATGACACATACTTGACCAATACATGTCACATACTACACCATCTACTAAGATAAAATATCCTAGAAAGTAGAACACCTGAATACATTAAATGAAGTTATATATATTCCTATAGATATGGTGATCATGGAGTATGTACAAGACCATCCTCTAGTTTCTTATTCCCTCTATCTCAGATACTAATTTCACTAGGATATCATCAATAATGACAACTATGAACTGGCCTAAAAAGGGTAAATGATTTGGTTCATGATTCCCATGAACAATGATGGGGAATTATTCACACCAATGGGAACCACTAATTTCTCATAGTGACAATTAAAACATCGTAAATCCATATTAATAATATCCTAATCTTTTACTAACAACTTGTGATATACTGATCTGAGGTCAATCATTGATAACCATAGAGCCTCTCTCAACAGATAAAAGAGTACATTGATCATCAGTATTTGATACTTAATATTTAAATTCACCTAGTTTAGGTGATGGTAGTCCAGGAAAAACATCAATACCACATCCACCTTCTTGGTTGACAAAACTGTTTCTCTCCTGGGGGAAACTTTATGTTTTATAATTTCTTTCCTCTACAAGTTCTCTATCTGCTCCCTTAGTTCGCAAAGCTCTATGGGTTCTATTAGATATGATGTTGCAAATATCAGGGTATTCTATTTGTGTAGGTATATTCCTAAGTCTATATCTCTGTGGGGGATGTGATCCTTGCACATCGATAGGATAGGCATCATCATGTTCTTCCACCACTAATGTAAATTAAAATCTTGTGGAATCCACTAAACCACGAATCATGCAATCTAACTTGTGTGTAATCATCTCAATGCTTCTATATATGAGTCGATACTACTCTTAATGGGTTTCGTTTTCACCAAACAATGTAAACCCCATTCCACCACTACGGATACACATCATCCTCTTCATGAAATTATCTATATGGGAATAAATTGTAGATAACCATCCCATACCTAAGATGAAATCATATTTTCTCATTACTAAAACAAATCGATCCCAAAATAAACACATGAATCCCATATTTAGTTAATACCATAGAAATAAGTGTGTTATCACATATTCACCTCTAGAAGGTTCCTCCAAGAACAATGGTCAAGCTATGGTCTCAACTGGAATATTTATGTCTCTAACCAGAGTATTGAAAATAAAGGAGTGTCATAGACCCATTTCTATTAGTACTATAGATAAATTATAGTACAAAATGATCATGAATCATATAATCTATAAAGCCTTTCGGCCATAATCCTTGACCACCTACATCTTCCCTCGACCCGAGCTACCTTCTCTCCAAGTTGGGTGGCGACAACCTGGCATTGGTGGTGGTGACAATTCAAAATAGATTCCACCTCCAACTACTCTCACAACTCCTTTGTCATGTTATCCAACCATCATACCTACCTTCTCCTAACACGATCGTTTTCTAGGGGGTCCATACATTTCCTCTCTATTAGTTTCACGTCGGGTTGAGCAGTATCTATTTAAATATCTCTAACCAAAACAATATTAGTGCCACCTATCTATAGAATTAATAGATCCATACTATGAGACCTATATTGGAGAAACATGTAATGGGATCAACTCAAAAAATGTTTCAAACATTCATGTAACAGTGCCTATTGTTGGATCCCCACCACTTATGTCACCACTCCTGTGTTTCCACTATCAGAATAAACAATCTGTGTCTACTCATTTAGGAATTTCTTGAAAAACGAAGCATTCTTCAATACCCATTCATAATTAAGAATGTATATTGGTATCATGTTGTATTTAGTTTATATTGGTAGGACTCTATTAATGGTTTAATAATTAAATAACTGATCGTGAACCATATCCATCATCTACCGAGAGATTTTGTTGTACCTTGACAAATACTCAGCCACTCACGTGATACTGTGCTGAAGTTAAAAATGATCTTAGATGTGTATAAAGATCAATGTAGCTAGAGTACAAACCTCTATAAAAATGCACTTGAAATATGAAAATCAAAAATTCTACTAAACATAAAACAAAGTCACAAAGTCCCACCATCATCTTATAGAGCCATTGAGAAATCTCTCTACCAGGACTACCATTTGTTCTGCGAGAGTACAAAAAACTTGAAATAATTTCATTACCACCTCTAACAAGTCCTCATACACATAGGGGAGTCTCTCTCAACTTATAACCTAAGGGGTTTCTATCCCTAAAACTAATGAAGTGCAGTCATCTTTTTCACCTCGTACTATATAACTTATAGTATCATATGTTTATCTATATTTTGTGCTAAGACTGGTGAACCAGCTGGAGGTAACGCCACCTAAACATGTCTGTGTATCAATGAATCATAACTCAGGGGATCATCATCATGATCCTTCTACTGGAAAACATTTTGCAGGCTTCCTAAAATATACTATATTTACCATGGTCAATGAGTATATTTTGAGAGGTGACTCAGTAAGGACATTTAATAAAAAACCCATTCCTATATGATTCATATTCCAAAGCCCCCCACTACCAATTCCTACATGTATGGAGTCATCAAGCATGGATATAGAGTCATACTGAATATATATGTTGGCTTCTACACCAACTTTGATGTCCCTGTCCTAATTTCCAAATATTAAATACTTTACACTGTTTCCATAAATCCACAAACAATCATAATACTAGACAGAAAACAAAAACAATAGTCTTGATGTAGAACACTAATATGATACCACTCTTTCATGACCCAGCCCACTAGTGCATGTCTGGGTGATGATAAGTCGAGTTTGAATAACCTAAGACTACCTCCAATCATCTCGAAGATGTAGACCAGTGTAGATTATGTATATGAGTCACATGAGAGGCCTTATCCTAAGGTTACTCTACGCACACACATATCTCTAATCCGAAACAATGATGAAATTAAATATAAAACTAAGACCAAATGAATTTACATGTATAAGTCCCACCATTACAGTATAAAAAATAATAGAATGTGAATATTTCCAAATACAATCCCATAATAAATATATAATTTTTTCAAACTTCATAGAAACATGTAACTATATTTAAATGTGACTCCTTGTACGAACCATGGTTTTCATGCCCAAATATAATATTTCTCTACTCCTAGTTCACCAAGAACCCCATCAAGCATCATGTCTCTTGAATAAGACATGAGATTCTTATAAATATCCCTTTAAGTGGTGAGTATAAAAATTCCCAGTAGGAAACACCAAAATCCCAAAGCATATAGAATCAATTATTGTAGTCAACTCATTATATGGTTATGTAAATAACATGCCTAATAAGAAAATATATATATAGTCATATTATAAACATAGTCTCAAGGTAGGGTCACAACTATATTTCCATCATAGCACTCATACTCGATGGTTCCATGTAAAACTCATTCAGGAGAACACACTATAAGAGTAAGATATAACAAATGGAATACATATGGAATATCATGATCATCAGGTCTCACAATTAGATGTACAAATGAGATATCTGAATGGATCGATACAAATATGGGGATCCCATGAAGGGCCATGAAGTATTCCGAAAACCCAATCTAGATTAACCCAATAAGTATGAGATTTATTCATGTGTAGTGTTGGTCATGATTATTCTAAGAATCCCACCTAGGTAAATGATGATGGTATTGGAGATCACTCATGTCCTTAAAGAGGTATTTCAACAAGTCTAATAAAAATTATTGTTCCTTAGAGGGGATCACCATCCTAGGAATAGGACATTACTCCATAAAAAACCCATAGGGAAGGGAATCAAGGGAATTCAGCCTAATGACATTTTGTCATACTGAGGAAGACAAGGTCTCCATTAAATACTTTTAAAGTACATGACGTGTACTATAATTACAAGGAGTGTCTCTTTAGCACCTGGTCTACCCAGGTATAATAGCATGTTCCCATATCATTTTCCATATAAAACTATCCCTTCCCATGTACATTTCTTTGTATAAGTACGCAGATCTATTTGTGTACCCATTTCCTAGCTATGTTCTAGGACATGTTCATATCCATGTTCCCCCATAGTACATGATGAGTCTCCAGTTAAGACCACATGCTGCGTGAGAAGGGTCACACACTTTTATTTACTTAACTTTTACACAAAAACCCTATCACCACATATAGGGCCCCATTAGACATGTATTCTTGGATTACACATCATATATATCTAGATTATCGATAACTCATGGATCTTCATATGTTATTTTATCTTGCTTCTATTGTTTATGATTTATTCCACCAAACTCATGATATGTGGTGGATATGGCTTGACTGATCCTCTTTGTCTCCTACATAATAGAATCTAGTCACTCAACTCAATTTAGAGGCAATTCTATCATCATACACCACTTTCACATGCTGAAACCCCAAAAATGGTTAACAAGAATCGTAATTGGTTGTTCCTTAGTCTTAGTTGTGATCCAAAATCAAAACCTCTTTCACTACCATACACATTATATTGATTTTTTGTTCCAAATAACAGTCATTCAATAGTAAAATAAGGGTTATTCCTCAAACCACGATCCAAATAAATTTCTCATGAAGAACATTCAAAAAATGAGCTAAAATTAACAAAACAAAAATATATGGAATAGACTAGGTGAATGTCCTTGTCATCCTCAACTCATTTAAGTTAGAATTAATAATATGTGTATATATATTATCAAAACATAATAATCAATATTGAATAAATCTAAATCATACCAATAATATGCTTGATCTAAAAATCAATTCCTTAGTAGATCGATTCACATTCATCATTGGAATGATCTAGCAGGGATGACGATGTGAGTGAATTTTTCCAAGAATGTAGAGGTGGGATAAAAATACCTATATCACCTTTCTGTCATGTTTCAATTACATAGGCTCTCATACCATGAATGAAGTAGACAAGGAAGGAAGTTTAATCAAAATAAGGAAGATTTATTCTTAGAAACCCTTCCCGTGTAAGGGTATAATTTTTCATATTGATTTTATATTTTTTTTTCATGGATGGATTTTTAACTTATGAAAAATATCAATAAATATATTTAATGTGGGAGATAAAACCATTCCAACCATGGAAAAAGTTTATGAAGTTCCCTTCATGTGTGGATTCAATGGTTCATGCATTAAATTAATTCCTTGAAGTGATATATCATATGGATGTGGAAAGATGTTTAGTGTTGATTCATGTAAATACTCAGTCAATGTGGATGTGTGTTTCCACGTAGTTATCTATTTGTTATTCTAGGATTAGGTTCATTAGTTGTGAAGTTTTATGTTCACTTTATTGGAATAGGTATACCAATTCTTCTTAGAACATTAAAAGTTTTATATAAAATAGAGTTCTTGTGATGGTTTGTTTTCAATGTGATATTTTTTTTCTGAGCACTATTTTTAAGGGCTATAGTTGTTTTCATTTCCAGAACATAAAGGTTATTAAATATGGGAGGAAATAATGACCCAAATGATTCTAGATTAAATCATATATTGATTTTGATTTATCTTAGTCATTTAACCTCTCAACTAGAAAAAATTTTAATTCTACCCATTATTGAAGACTTAAAAAAATTGGATGGTTTTGTCAATTCTAAATTATGGTGTTTACCACCATTCAAAGCTATTGTGGGAAATTTATTTCCATGGAATATTACAAATAATATAATAAAAATATTATATTATTTATCATATGGGTATATACATCTCATAAAAACCCATATATCTCTTAATAAGGTCCCTAGATTGGAATAATGGAATCACAATTGAGTATCGAGAAGAGTGTTTACCATTGGGGTGATTTTATTGTGGTTCACATTAGGACTCACATGTGTTTTATATTACAATTAAATAAAATTATGTTTTACTTTATTAATTTTTTTAATAAATTACCCTATAAATCCTATAATTAATACCACCTTTTATTCACTGCAGGTGTATCCACTTCCATCATTGGAACAACCGATAATGGAAGGAGGGAAGTGAGGGAGTTGGAGAGAAAAATATTAGTGGCTATGAAGGTGTATCTAAAGATCAGTGTAGAATTAAAGTATTAGAAAAAAATGATTCATAAAATTGAAATAGAATAATTCAAGAGTTGTTAATATATCATAAAATATTGGCTTCATCCATTGAGTTTATGCCTCATTATTCATGTTCAGTAATCATTTGAACTTCTTTTGTGAATTCCTCACATCACTATTGTTTATATAGGATGTTTTATCCAATATTTGATAATTATTTCACTAAACCGTCCATTATTATGTTTCAATTTGGTTTTATTATATATGTTCCCTTTTATTCATAGTGTTGGAAAAATCCCTTGATTTTGTTCATATGTTTAATCATTTTGGTTTTCTGGTACCCACAAGATCTACCAATAATTGGTATACTATCTTCACATGAAGAAATATCCTTATAAAAAAATTATTTAGATAATTATTTAACAATATATTGATTCATATCATTGTGATGGTGATTTTGGGTGAAAAATATGGTGATTAATGGGAGGTAGTGGTGAAAAATAACCATGAGTATCCATTTGGAGGTCAAACTTGTGGTAAGAAAGAAATATTCAGGGACGATAGTTATTATCTATGGATTTTATGTTAAGAATGAACCACATTGTTCATCAGAGAGAATGGATGGTACATTAGTGTATAAGGATGAGACGATGGGAGGTAATGGATAAAAGATCGATGGATCTGGTATTATGGAAGAAACAATTACATCACAACTTGTAGAGATAAAAATACACATCATGTAAACCACATGAAAGTGGAACTAGGGGTTTGAGTATTTTAAATATCTCCATGATTGTATTATGGTTACACATATTATATATGGAGACCTTAGAAACTACCATATACATAGAATATAGTCATCAAACATTCCATTCATTTCCTAAATGATATTCTTTGAGAGTCAGTTCATTTATAAGAAGGATTTGAGGTTCATATGATGTGTTTCCTATAAGATACATCATGTTTTCAAGGACTATAAAATTTGGTGGACATGTGTAAACATCTAGTACCAAATATTTTTAACACATCATGTATTAGGTATAACACTTTATTTATTCATTCATTACATTCCATTTTTTGTGATGGTGTAAAAAATTATTTAATGGATGAGGAGTTGTACACTCTGTACCCATATAGATCAAGACTTATATGTTTTAACCTATGTAGCTCTTCATATATCCATATTCAGGATGATAATTTGATCATGTGAATGAAATATATTTTGAATTCATGTCCATATAACATGATGGGAATCCTATCTTATGTAGAAGTGATGTAGTGTTTGTTTGCATAAATACTTTTTCTATATTACCTGAGCTCATTAGTGATAGAAACATTTATTGTGGTAAGAGTATTCATATTGCTAAGAGTTTGTCAGTTAAATTTAATAATAACTCAGGTGTGTGATTCTATACTGATGAGTTAGTTATGGATATAGTTGGTTATCTAAAACCTATAGTCATGGTTTAATGATCCTATATTGTGTCCCCTAGATAAGGTCAAAAATAAATCCCCTTTAATAGAGTGTATGATCCCTTAAATATAAGATGGAAGAGATAAGGTCCCATATCTTCTAGTTTCCCATGGTGTGATAACCTATCTTTTTGTGTAATTTCTTTCCCCATTCTATAGACACTGAGTGGTTTCTAGACTAACTAAGCATATACTTGAACTAAGGTATGCCTCATCCCATGATAATGGTTGTTAACTGGAAACATAATTAAAATGTGTAATGGTGGGTAAACTGTACCCCCTTATTTTATAGAGAAATAATAAAGAGTAAATAATGAAATATTGGATTTTTTTGACGAAAATAAATAAATTACATTTTTATAAAAAATGATATGTCAAAGAAATTAGTTTTACAGACAGATGGTCATACCAACACACAATATTTTTTCTCCCACTATTTCGATCAACAATACAAAAATAAAAGATACATGTGTAAAAAGATATTCTATTATCCTTTGTCCATACACCATCTACTTCCTAACTCCATCCAAGATATCAAGTTGAATAATAAATCTCAAGCCTCAAGCCATCCAAAAAATGTAGTCATAAAATAATAATTGTGTACCCATGTTCAAGGGATTCCTAAGAAGGTTTTGAGTATAAATAAATAGGCAACCACCAATGTGATCACATACATAACATGTAAAGGAAATGTAAATGCATGATGTAATCTTATATAAATAAATAAATTACAAAAAATAAAAATAAACCATAATAATTGATCCTCAGGAACTAACATCATTTCTTGGATCAACCATACCTAAATTTTATTATATTAGAGTTACTTTGAGAACACATCCAATTTCTAGAACCATGGGAAAATTGTCCCATAAAGGAAATTGAATCATCTAGATACTATTGAGAATATTTTCACCATACCATTGAAGAAAGTCATCCAAAAAACAAGGCTTATTTTTATACCCAACTGGGAAATAAAGTCATCTAGTTTCTTAGAGTTGTAATCATATCCCATCAAGGAATTATAACATCAGTAACATAGGGGAACAAACATAATATACTGGGGAAGAATTCATTCAATAACTCAAGAATGTATCTACACTCTACAAAGAAAGAAGATCATCTTGAAACTCATGGGAATACATTTACCATATTAGGGACCCAAGTAATTTAATATTTGTAAATAATTCCAAAAATAATAAACATTCAAGTAATAAAAATTATAAACAAACTTCATAATAAATAATCAATCCCTCTCGAATCATCTAATTATACACATCTCAATGGGGTTGACCTTTAGCTATATATTTTTTCATTAACAAAGGTTATCCTATCGAGTGAAAAACATTTCTATGAATACTAAAGATATATAATTTTTATTATAAATTTATATTCTATGCTAACACCTGAAATAATCACTACCCATTCCCATACAAACCCTCTCACGGTTTTACATAACATAGGGGCACCCTCCAAGGTCCCCTGGGTTATATCATCACACAAACACACAATATAGGTTTCTTGAAATCTATAGAATCTATTGGTTCTATTCACATCCCTTAGAGGGTATAGAATCACCTAGTGTGATCAAAATCTCCTTGAATACCCATTTTTCTTAGAGGTTATTCATTATAGGAATCACTCTTTGACGATTGCATAATTCTCGTCTAAATAAAGAAGTTCATCCTAGGTCGCCTCTCACATGACCAACCAATTATATATATATATACAAAGAACACATAGATTATCCCCCTCACATAATCAAATCGTATTTGGAAAGGAAGACTCGCACCATACTCATATCATTCGGCCAAAAGGCTTTAAGGAATATCAAAATTCTAGTTGGGCTTAATAGGTCCATTCACTTCCAAACATAACATCCATCTACAATGATTATCTAATAGTCCTATACTATGTTCTATCCTGTTAATATAATTCATTTATTTATCACTCCTTTGGGACTACTTATCATAACGGATACAATAAAAATCAATTCCTTAGTCATTGATGGTAGAGGCATGAAGCCAATGCATGTGGCTCCAAGATAGACCTTGTAAGAGTTTCCTTTTCTTAGTCCTTCATAAGAATTTAACATTAAATTAAAAATTATTTAAATATAATTTTGATCACCCATAGTGGAATGACATCATATCACATGCAGTAATATACATTAAAAATAAAAAAAGGAAATTTTTCATAGACCACCTACATTAATATAGAGTATTTCACATTAAAGTGTATTACAGAAACCCTTATCTGAGCCAGTTTATGTACAACTAAACAATATAAGACCAAAAAAGGCCCTATATCAATACAAATAATCCTTTTTAATTAGTTATAATCCCTCATAATTATTAAAAAAAAATATAATTTTCCTATTTAATTGAAATTGGAATAAAGCATAATAACTCAATGAGCCACAATTTTTATCAAAAACCTCATGTAACAATGTGTGGTTCACTCTGGACACACCCCCAAACAAAATAATTGAGATCTATTTCAATTAAATGTAATTGTTAAAGTTACTTTACTATAATATATTAATATTAATAACGTTATAAGTTCACTTGGTGAACTCACTACACCAAAATTTATACTAACCACTCATGGAAGGCACACAACACACCAAATACATCATTATTGAAGAAATACATAATATTCAACATCTAATTATTTTTTAATTTCATTTTATTTTTATCAAACATTCAAAAAAATTATATAGTGATTTATGTTCAACATAAAAACAAACAATAGCATGTGATAATAATCTCATGTCATCCTTTATCCAATGCACATAAAACCCCCATCACATTAGTAAAATTCCACTGTGATCCTGTTTAAGGATCAAGAGAACTCAAAAATTGAATCATCCAAAGTCATAGGGAGAGAATATAAACCAATAATGGAGGAAAATTTGGGGATATAATGAATAATATTCTTACAAAAACATTATCAAACACCACCCCAATCCATGGAGATCAAAGAGGGAGAAGGGGTTAAACCTCCAATGTTTTTCAGGCATGAGAGATGATTTGAAAAATGGATCATTCATGGGATAAATTAATAAAGGTAAAGATGCTATTTATATAATTTAAACTACATGGGTTGAAAAAACAACATGCACTATATCTTTCACTATATTGTGATGTGACTCCCCTTACCCACCCCCCTAAGGACCCTTAAATTGCCTAGAAAAATTCCCAACCACCATCCTATATAACATTTTTAAATAGCCATAGTTCCCCTTAAAATAGCGGCTAAATTTTTCAGTGAAACAACCTATCTCATAGTTATATGATAAAGTGGTATTTCCCATGAAGTATGATCAAACAAAACTCCTAAAGTCATAATAGTCCTTCCATTGTCTCCCACTATGGATACTGCTAAATACCAATATTTGCATGAAACTCTCAGTTATGGAGTGTTTTTTCATGAGTTCCTTTAAAATTCCCTAAAATGTAGTTATGTGTTTAATATAGAAACTTTCTACCTTGAAATATCCTTGGTTAAATAACAAAGTACACCCACAATTCCAACTAAAATTCCCAAGTACCATGATCACAAGAGCGGTGGCCCTTTACCACAGTGAGTTCAATGACATGTATCTCGCACTGGTGGATCGCCTATATCAATAACTATTATATGTCTACACAGGTTCACTTCACCTTCCATAGAAACACCCAAACAGTATCCCAATACTTTTTATATATCCAAAACATCTCCTTGATATGTTTAAACTTTTCAAATCTCAATCTATATCCTGTTTCTCAACCTAAACTTCATCTACTGATAATAAATTCTTATTTTGTTCCAATATCGCAATTCAAAATGGGATGAGGTTTCAGAATCTCCACAACATAATAAATCTCATCCTCAAGAATCCAATGTGGACTTCCAACATTTTCCATAAATCAATACTTGTTTTTTATTCCCATATAGTTCATCATGTTTAACAATATAATGATAATGGAGCTTACACTTTAAAACTCTAAAAAATGGAAATTATCCATTACAAGATAATCAAATATCTTTTCATCACTACCAATAGTGAGATAGTGTTAATTATCCCCCATCTACACTAAGACATCATGGTGTGATTAATCAATTTACCATAAACCTAATGGTTCTTTCCACAATTAGACTCATCTTGTAATGTTTTATAATGTTCCATGTTTCTCCCCATCATTAGAATTTTATACAGAAAATTCATTTCTATCAACCCAATGACACACTCAATGTGGTTTTCATCTCATCACACCTAATTATATATAGAAATTTTAATCAATCCTCCTTTCATAATTTTTTTAATAAACTATAACACTCGCAACGATGTGTTATATTATCATTAGATCATGATACCTTAATCCAAAATTTCATCAAAAGATTATCCAACACCAACATTAAATTCTGAATAAAAAATTTGGAATAATTACATTGTTGGACTATCAACTCGCCCAAACAATCATCATGATATCACCCTAAGAACTAGCAGACCATCGATTTGACTCTCCCATGAATCATATCAAATAACATCCAAGGCCCTATCCCAATCAACTGACTCCATAAAATATCATAAATAAATGAAAAATCTAGTATCCTATAAGAAAAAATATATAATCAAATTTACCTACTCAACAGTATCCAAATATCATCTCGATCATCAAATGACCAGTAACATCCCAACATCGATCCTACTAACATGAGGGTTATACTACTTTATCCAAAACTCCATATGTTACCACAAATAATGATTGGATGTGGTATTCTCACTCAAGAATAAAAATAAATGTGATAAACCGGACACAACCCATTCGTACCTCATCAGGAAGTCATCATTGGAAACCTATCAAATTTATATTAAAAAAACATTTACACATTCTAATGGAAAATAGTTCACTCCATACTATATGGCTTTTCTTAAACCACTCAATGATAAAAATATTTCAATAGGTTCCAATATCATATTTAGGTGATGTATCTTGAGACACACTCATACAAAACAGCCCCAAACACAACCCATCCGCAGTGCCATCATCACCATTGAGAAAATATCATACATCCCCATTAAAACCCAAGGAATCCTATCCCACAAGTGTATCAGGAAAACCATCATTCCAAGTCTTTCACACAACCACACAACAATCGATCTCAATTTCAACTAAATACCATGGTTCTATCATCTCATACTAACCACTCATAGAACCTGACAAAGGTTCCCTTTACAATGAAACTATAAATACAATGATAACATTCCAAGACATCCAACCATTATCAGTTGGCATTTAATTCTCACCAAAAAAAAGAACCACCATCACTCCACATCCAAATCTCATATTTTACCTATACCGTAGTCTATCACATCAATAACTACCCATCATAATCATCTCAAAATAAAAAGTGTCTACCCTAGATCATCCCATCCAATATATATTCATTTAGGATTGAAATCAACTATATTAGATGTAATCCATGGCCTCAATTTCCATGGTCAAGAATCCTACTGATCTTTACTTTTGAAATGGTCCTTTATACCAAAATCCCCCAATGTTCATTATGAGACGCAAACTTAAGCCCTCACCATGATTATAAAACATTCCTAGTAGAGCACACCATGAAACAATATCATAATAATAAATTATGTACCCATTATTCCCACCTAATAACATCCTATAAGTTTATTTTAACCTCATTCTCATGTTACCCTTATACATATCAATCTTTATATCAATATCCTGATCTATATCACAAAGCACAAGAAACTACCTCCTAACCTATAGGGAACATATCCCAATGTTCATATCCTTTGAGAAGTGTTTATATAAACCCATGAAATTTACTAATATTATTACATTATTTTTATTATATGATCTAATAATTACAACTCAAAAATCATGAGTGTTAGAGTATTTGGAATACTATGTTCATAATACCTTAAATTGAGACTAAAACAAAACTCCATTATTTTATTCTCTGTAATTAGATCCTAAATCATTTATTTATCCAAAAACTATTTGTGATAACTTGGGAAATACATATAAAAAGTCTAATCTAAAAGCCTAGTAAGGGAATAAACATGGTGAAGAAGAATAACTTATGATTCAAAATTATAATATGATATCATAAAATAAAAGGCTCGAGAGTAATCACATTGGAGAATAACATAAGAAAAAATGGTATAATAAAATCATTGAATCATATGAAATGAAGAAAAAATATATAGAATGACATAAAAATGAGTCTAAGATAGATTAATAGACTATATCACATGGTGGTGAAAGACCCACAATGGATTAGATTCGCTCCCTGATACCATACAAGATCCCTCATGAGACTAACACTTTACCCAATGAAATGTAGCAATATCTAGAACAACACACCATAATATTTCGTTGATTATGAAATCAATAATATGAAAAAATATAATTATCAAACATATAAATTTTCCCAGAAAATATAAAGAGTTTCATAATCAGTTATCATATAATAATAAATTAAAATTTCATAATAATGGAATTCAATAGATAAACATAAGCCTTTTATTAACTAATAAAAGTGATAAAAATTTAATAATATTTTTGTGAGACATATATACATAGAATAAATCCATAATAATAATGTTTTTTGTAGTTGATGAAAATAACTTCAAAAGATTACATGGAATATTTCTTGAGAAAAAGATATCCTTTTTAGATTGAATTGACTTATTTTACATATAAAATTGTACAACATTTTATATAATGTATTATATTTAAAAAATAATCATGGAAAATTATAAATTGAACTTAAAATAATTTAGCGGTCTTTATGGAGGTAAATTTCAAAAATATCTTATATGTTAAAAAACATTCCTTTCACGCTGTTGTAAAAAGGTTTAATAAATTTCATTAAAGAGATGATAAGAAGGTTCCTATAAAAATTATTAAAAAGGAAAAAATGGGTCAGAGTTATTTAATAAGTCATTTAGAAGGTGTTAAAAAATACCTTGATTTTTTTCATAAAACATTGATATATAAGAAAAATGATTTTCCATCAAAGTAATATATGAAATCAGCTTTTCCTAAAAGAATTATCAATAATTTTAAGTACACAATATACTATAATGGTATGATTATTTATAAATTTTATTAATAATAATATTAGGATAAAATTAAATGGTTTTATTATTTATTGATAAAACACTTTCCAACAATGTAAATTCATGTATAAACAATATACCTCAAAATGAAATTGAAACATGAACCCTTATCACAATTGTTACATTTGAATCATAACTACCATAAATAGAATATCATAATATATAAAGGATTAATGATATAATATATAATTTCAAAGTATATACACTATTTTAAATAAATTAACTTCATAAAAAATGTGTCTCGATGAAAGATGTTTTGAGGTGAAAACCATACCTCAGGTACATGATTGGCGTGTATGACCTTTATCCACAATATAATAAATTTCTATACATAATTATTTTTCTAAAGAACCATTTGCAGTTTTATTCCTTTATAATTTAACTATTAACATAATTTATTAAAATATCATATATAATTACTTATTTACTTATTTCATCACCTGGTGTTTTGCGGATGCTTGGATGATAATTTCAAAACGGTGTTGGTTTGTTCACCATTGTCAAAGGGGAAATTATAATTTAATTTAAAGAATAATAATCATTATTTAATTATAATTTTTAAAATTAAAGTTTTTTTAAAACCATAAATTAAATGTGGTTATAAAAAATGAGGTATGTTAAAACCATGGAGGTGATAAGCATTGAGTATGTATGAGTAACATTTCCATTTTTGAACAATCAGGATGGAAATATGGTAAGTGTTTTATTATAATTCTATAATGGTAATTATATAATAAATATATTATTACTTATTTAAATACACTTACATATAACATCTATTTAATACAATAATAAAATATGAATCGCATCATTTCTCGATATTGTTGTCTGTTGTACACATGAATGATGTAATCATTTCTCCATGGATGGTAAGGAAATTATTTATATGATATGTTACATTTGCATAATGATAAAAATTTCATTAATATAATAAATATTTGTTAAATCTCTCATCATTAATACCAATGAGTGGTTATGATAAAAAATTCATAGTAGTAGTTCGCGAGAGGATAGTCCAATATATACATGAAAAATGGTTTTGTTTCCCATTTTTTGGAAGAAGAAATGGTAATATTTTATACCATAAAAATAGTAAAGTAAATGTATATAATATATAATAGTGTTATTATATTTTAATTTTTAAAACACAATTCAGTGGAGAATATGTATTAATCAAGAAGAATGTTCTTTGTGAAGATGATTACATTATCTTTGAAGAACCTCCTTTGGATCTCTTGTTAAGGACCATAACGTAGGTATTTTGGAAACACCAAAAGCCCTGACATGTTAATAAAAATGTTGGGGAGATATTTATTATGTTTATTTCTATCTAAATTAATTTATAGTTGTGATTAAGTGAGGGGAAGGGGTTCACTTTTATAATTGAGGAGGAGTGTCATTTTTGTAAATGCCCAAAACTACACTATAATGGGATGTCACTATCAAGACACGTGCCTCCAAAATATATAAATAATAGAATTTATGGGTTATATGGATCGAACAGCTAAAATTAATCATTATCTAAACATGTTACTCCATTTAACTATTTTCTTTATCCCCCAATGTAAAAGTGGTTTTATCATTAAATGTGGTAACATAGTTTTAAATTTTCTACAATTATTTGTGATCAAAAATTAAATTAAAAATGTTATATAATATTAATTATTGTGATTCATAATATTTAATAAATTTTACAAAATTAAATTCACATCAGTTTGAAAATTTAATTTAAAATTAAACATTCAAAACGTGTCCATATTAGTTTTTCAA
Organism: Viscum album; assembly: GCA_963277665.1. NCBI lineage: Eukaryota > Viridiplantae > Streptophyta > Magnoliopsida > Santalales > Viscaceae > Viscum > Viscum album. The sequence continues at coordinate 406,359,529 of OY728150.1, read as the reverse complement.
GAAATTTATTTTTCAAAAATATATGATATTATATTAACTATATAAATAGGATTCATAAATTTATAAATTTAAATTCATATAAATTGATTTATAATATATTAACTATATTTAATTAATTTCATTCTATGAGTTATATTAATTATTTATAATGGATAAACATTACACATTTATAGATAGTTTTCATAAAACTTCATTTTTAGGCATAAAAATTAAACTGTACCAAAATTAGGAAAATCGATGATTCTAATAAAATTATTTATATTATTATAAATATAATGGTTCATATGTAAATTTTATAAAAAAAAATAATAATATATCTTGTAATATCCTATATTTGTGGAATGAAATGAAAATATTTGAAATGTTGTTAATTATCCTTATTCATTGAAAAATAAAACATTTCATAAAAGGCCAAAATTTTCACCCGAATGTAATTTTGAAATTATAAAATAAAAAATAAAGTTAAATTAATAAAATATTATTTCTAAATATTTCATAAATTAATTATAATATTTTCTCATATAAATAAATAGAAATTGATTTCAAAAGAAACATATTTTATATAAAATAAATTACCTTTATTAAATGTTCTTTGCTGATTTATTATGAATTTGTCAATAAATTTATATTCAGTAAGAGAGATATATATATTTAATAAATTGTTGAATACTATTTATACCCCCCAAATTTAATTCCAAGGTTATAATAGAAATATATTTCATGGGTTTTAAATGCAATGTATTGCATGATATATATACTATTGACCATTATTTTCTCCTTTTGATGGGAAGCTATCCTAACCAGGCATCAACATATGAGACAACCCCCCTGCAGATCACAATCTCACCTAGTTACATACGTACATTTAATTTAATAATAATGTGAAGATCAGTATCAATTATACCACAATCACACTATTCTATTACTTATAATAAAATAGTGAATTAAAATGGGAATGCTCCATATAGGTTGTTATTGACACTTTAATTTACCGAACCTATTTTCCCTTCATAACTAGTACCACAATCACCCAAAAGGGTTCCATCACCATGGTTTCAAATATATATATAAACCAAATAAGATTCAATATAAATTCATTAAAATATAAAGTTTATAGTCGTCATTAATGGGTATCCATTAATAGAATATATATGACCTCTCATCAGAAGAAATATATTGTGGTTTAGACAAGATGAATGCCACTAATAATTATTATAGGAAAATGACATATATGTTGTTACTGAAACATAAAATAGATAATCCCTCATTATAAGAGATATAAATCATAAAAATTATTTTTATTCTCTTGTAAATACTATGTTCCATGTATGATTTATGATAATCAACCTCCTTCTAATTAGCTTATAACAAAAATATTCAATATCCAAAACTCAATGTTCATCAAACTAGGTTAGAAATTAATATTTTAAAATATGAAACTAGGAACAAAAATATAATATCCCAGGAAACATAGAGAATATATTATAAAAGTTTTATATCAAGAACCAATTTAGGGTTTATCACAATCCAAGAAACAATCCTTTATCACACCTCTACTATCTACCCATATAGAAAGTCAAAATAAAACACTCTGGTACACTTAGTGATATCAGTCTCATATGTTCTGTGACCACTTTTTAATTTCATCCACGATTCAAAACCCACTAATAAGTGCATATACCAAATAATTTTCTACATGACTGTAGGAATGTCTCCCCATGCGTGAGAGGTTATTAATAAGTAGTGGTGGTCTATTATGTAGTAAACAATGGAAAAAAATTCTATATCAAAATAATTAGCGTAAATGAAATAAAATAAATAAACAAATATGTTAAATTAAATTAACATATTAGGTAAGTAGTTATACAATTTCATGTCCATTCCAACACACGATATCTTATCACCCATTACATTGATTACACATATAGAGAAAAATCAATTTTGGTACAAGGTCATACTATTTAAATTTATCCAAACGTCATCTATCTCCTAAATTCATCAATTATATCTATATAAATGATTTATATCAGGACTCTACCCTCCTAGAAATTGTGATTAGTGAAGACTTCTTGAGTAAGAACATGAAATGGTCCTCGAGCATGGTGTGAATACCACTCAATAGGGAACCGAAAAGTGCAATAAAAAACTAATAATAAATAAATTTTATGTGAACATGACTTGATTTGGTAAATAAACAAATTACTTATATAACTTTTGTTAAGTTGTTATCATGATTTATTAGGTTCTGACATGATACCATGGATTGAAAATATAAACATTGACCAGTGTCGTAGATTCTCTAATAAAGTATTCTCGTCAAAAATCCAAGGGAAAATTCACTTGACCCATGAAAACAAATGATCTAAAACCAAAAAGGAATATATATACCCTCAAAAAGAAAAAAGAAATTCCAAAACATAGAGTTCTATATGTAGCCTACGAAGAAAGAAATTCATCTAGTAAATTAGGGATATATCCACACCAAATTAAGGATGATGTTCATCTAGTAATATATTATAGGATTTTCAATTTTTTGGGAAACAATAAATCTAGATACATAGGGGAATATCAAAACCTTAATGTGGAATTAAATAATCAGTAAACATAGGGGAATGTATACCCCATATTGGGGAATCAATTCATCTATTAGAAGACACAATTTTAGAATATGAGGAGAACATTAAATGCATCACATATATCTTTATACAAATTGGTGGGTAGTGATTCAAACCGAAATCATCTCATAATACAAATCTCAATGGGCTAAGAATTTTTCTAAAATCCATGTTATTTCCCATGGTTATCCTCTCATGAGAACAAATTATCATTAGATTCAATAACCAAATCAAGATCATCAACAATTCAGGTTCTAATGTGAAATCTATAATCATCACTAACCATTACCACACAAACCCTCTCAGGTATATACATGTCACTATTCATCCTTCCAAGGTCCACTATGTCACATCATAACATGGAAACAGTATAAATTCTTCTCGTTCTGCATTTAATCTCTCATTTTTGAGCCCATCACTCATATAAAATAACATTCATTTGTGGTATTATAATCATTTTACAACCTCCATAGCATCAAAGGATAAGACCAAATATCATGACTCTTAGAAGATAACAATATTCCCATCAGAATACAAATGTTCATTATAATTAATCACTTGAAAAACCTACATATATTTTTATACAACCCATTCCCAAACCCCATGTGTACTCTTATTTTAGTGCTAAAGAAACAGACATCTCGTACATATATAATTCAAACTAAAGGATTTAATGAATCTGAAGAATAAAAAAAGGACTCACATGTCTATTGACTTTTTTCATTATAACCCACTTTTTAGAGGATCTCCATAAACTACAATACATTCAACTATACTCAATTAATTAATTTATATTATCACCCCTTCTACCTCCAAATATCACAAGTCACGTAATTATGATGAGCGTATTCATCATCGATGGTCAAGGCCTTAGTCCAGTGCTCAAAGGTCCATTTTGGCATCATCACTTTATCCATTTCCATGAAGTTCATATGCATTTAATAGAAAATTTAAAATTAATTTAATTATAATTCTTATCACCCTATGTTTTGAGATATAATATCATTTGTGATAGGAGACATGAATAACACCATAAGGGATTGTTAAGAGAAACACCTACCTCAAAATAGATATTTATTTTAAATGACATCATAGAAGCTCTCACATGATCCCATATCATACCAGCCACCCAAAATCATTCCACACAAGTCCCTAAATTAATAAAATTATCCAAATTAAATAATTAAAATCACAAGTAATTATTTAGAAAATTTACAATTGATAGAATCATTTAATCTAAATTGGAAAATTTATAATTACTTGCATATCCATAACTTCTCACTAATACATTTATCAATGGATTGAAATTTACTCATTATATTAACCCAAAAATAATCCATCAAAAAACATTCAACTAACTATAATAATGATAATTAATATAAATTGTCTTAAATTTCAATGATCACTGGATGACCTCACTATAGTGAAACCTTAACCAACAACTCATGGAAGGCCCATAGATCTCTCCAAAATAATGGGGTTCAAACAAAAAAGATGGAGTAGACTCTACTAGGTTGGTTTCACAAGAGGAAGAGAGAGAAAAAACGCTCGATCCCTAAACAATTAATGAAGGGAAAAGATGGTAAATTAAAAAATATATTCCAGATGAAGAATAATAATAACCTACCCAAAGGCATGAACTACATCACGGTGTTACTCTTCTTATCCCTGAAAAGACCCTTAAAATTCATTATAAATATTCATAAACTACCACCCTTCTCATATTTTCATAAAGCAACAATGCTAGAATCATGTAGGCATAAAAAATTTAGGTGAGGGTGCTATGACATGGTGGGAATATGCCAAAACCACACATCTAAAAGTAAATAAAAGTATACACTCATCACTATATGTTCACATACAATATTATCTTCGAAACCAATATATAAGCAAAACCCTCAGTTGTGTCATGGTATTACCTATTTACCTTCAAAATGATCACAAAAAATGGGACTATAGAATGGTGGTTTTATAGATTTTTCTAAAAGAAAGTCCTAGGGGTAAACATCATGGAATACCAAAAACGCCTAAAAGAAAACCATAGAACCCAATCATATGTTATAGAACCCATCAACTATGGAATTTTTTACATGATAGTGCTCCCCAAGAAAGATAACCTATAGATATAAATGTTTTACATAAACTTGGCCTCACTCCACCTTCCACCAATGTTTCCAAACCAACTCATGATAATTTTTCTAAATATAATACAGTTCATTAAGATGTAAAAAAATCTTATAATATTAATCTGATCCCTATTTCATACAAAAAAATTATTTTGAACTCAAAATTTTAAATTCATTTGGTATTACACAAATCAAAAATGTATTTGGGGTTACAATGGGTTGATCTTCCTCAACTGGTGTCTCATCAAATGGGTTGTGGTTATCCATTTAATAAATTAAATTAAGATACATAGTTTTCTTATGATTTATAGTCTAATATATGATTTATTGTTCAATATTAATTTATTTGAGGTTGGATTTATCCCTTATTTGATGTGTGTGCTTTTGAAATGAATTGGATCCTTTTCACGGATTCTTGTGGTGGCATGACACTTAAAAGACTATAAATTATATTATTATATTTAATATGTGATTCCTAAAAACACTATGGGTTTTCATCGAAATTTTATTCCTTCCTATAATCATTAGGTTTTTTGGAAGCAATATTTTTTTAGATTCTCATTCTTCTCATATAATTTTTCATTCAGTGTTTATTACTTTTATAATCATGAATTATATTTTTAAATGATATTTCTAGTGATTAATAATTTTTTTACAATTCATTCAATTCTTTTGCCAAGTTAATAATTAGTATCATGAATTATTAGAAAAATTTGTAATCTATTTTTACCTTTTTACTCCTCCAAGTCACCTCTCATATCAAGAGAAGAGATGACTTGATGTTTTTTGCTTCATTTATGGTTTCTTGATAATACCATTGTGCATGTATTCATTAACCCATGAAATATCCATCTCCTTAATTATATTGTGTCTATGAAATTGAGGTGAATTATAAGAGTTGTTATGAGTATATATCGAGGAAGTATGGCATGCTTGGAGTTGACGCCTAATAACGATTGGAAATAGTGCATAGTGAAATGTAATATGTGATAGGATTAGACAATTATATGTATAGAGAGTGGATTAAAAGTATATGTCACATATAGGATATTCTAAATTACTTGTGCCGTGAAGGATAATCTAATTTGTTATTCCCCATAAATTTTCCTTATGTGGTGTACTGGTGTTTTTTATCTCATGCATGCATTATTTTGAATTCAGTTAAGTTAATTTTGATATATATATACATACAACTTGTGTTTATTCATATTTTATAGTTAGGAGATTTATATATAAATATATTTTAATTTTTCATAGTCCAACATAATCTATAATGTGATGCATCCGTACTCGGTTCTAGTCACTATACCTTGACCGATTGGAGGCTGGATTGGGATGTCACTCTCATCTTTTCACTCTCTCATGTGAGTTCCAGGTGGGTTGGGACATGTAAAGAGAATTTTAGTTATACCTTCAACCAATCATTAACCTATAGAGCTTAATTTTTATCTAGTGTAACAGAAGAATAAAATTAATGACGTATTCACCCTTCAATTGAGTTAAATATAATCATATCACAGTGTTGAGACTATATTCAAATATCTGGTGAAAACTATTATGTATAATACATTTATTGGTAATTATATCAATGTAAGTAATCGACATAATATGGTTATGTAAATAGTGGAAAATATATAACAAAAATATGATTACATGATTAAACCCATTCTCATAATATAAGAAAGGATATTAATAATTTCACTAAGATGAGAATTATATTCTATACTATGAAAATAATTTGGAATTAGTTTTTTTATCTCACTCAAAATAAAAAATTTCTATCACTAAACTAGATCTATCCATATATCCTAAGATAGTTTATTTATTACATCGAACACACCTCCCTATATTTTAAAGGCAACTAATTATTGGAAACATACTAATGATATCGAGTGGAGAGATTATGTCCCCATATATAATGATATACATTAAAAAATAAATAACATAAATAACCTATATATATATAACATTTAATAGTATTTCCAATTATAGGGTAAATCCTATAGTGATTTAATAGGAACCACAATGTGATAATTTAATAGACCAAATATATCACACACACAAATATATATATATATATATATCAGAATAATCATCTCAAAAATAGTTTGATCATATGTAAACATAAAAAAATAGTACAAGTGAATGATACACTTCTATCATGACATTGATGCCACATAATTAAAATATCTTCATCCCCAATGAACTAATCAATCTTATTATCTCTACTATAGCACAAAACATAACCTACATTACATGTGAAAAGCCTTCATTCCCACTAAAGTGTACATACAAGGTGTTAGTATATAAATTTGTAGGCCTCCAAAAATAGATTACTTAACACAATCCATTATATAATAAATCATAATAATGATATGAATTGTAAAATAACTATAAATTTTTTTCATATACATAAAGAACAAAAATATTTCATGTATAAATTTTTTACAAGTTGATACATCAAGTATAATTCATTGATGGTTTTTTGCCTTATAAACATGCAATTAAATTGGAAATTAATATTTTAATTATTTGAATGTCAAAATTATTTCACTATAAACGCATCAAATAATTGGAACCAAATTTCAACCAAAATTTAACTCATTTTTTTAATAATAAAACCCATAAAAACAATTAATTAAAAATTAAGGAAAATAATTCACATGTCATGTAATCCTATGTTATAAATAAAATGCATGTAGACATTCATGTTTTCACCATTGTAAAGACTAAATTAAATAATCCACATTTCATGAAATCATATTTCTTGAAATTAGTTATATATTAATGGAGATTATATAACCTAACTCCTAATCTTGAGGATATTTGGATGATAATTTATCATTAAGAAAATCATGAGAATACATTTTTTCCAAAATATCCTTAATCAAATCAATAAGATTATGTTTTCATGAATTAATTAATATATTAATGGTTTGAAAATTTTGGGAGATAATTTTCTCAACATATAGAGGGATTAAAATTAGAGTTGGAGAAATAGAACCAACTACTTTGTATGTTTAATTAACTATATAATTAATGATATAAATATTAATATATATAATATCACAAGATGAGTATTATTCTATATAACATTAATATTATAATTTCCTTAGAGTAACAATCATATTGATAGGTTATGGTAGTTTCTTATTATGATTTGATACTTATGCTTTTATGATGATATTATTACATATATATGTTATATGGTAATATAAAATATATCTGAAAATACACATATTATGTAGGATATTAGTTGTTAGAGGCCAACAATACATTTTTATGACATCTCATGAAGTTCCCTCCTAGTCCCCTCTATGAGAGGATTTAATGAGAACACACCCTCTTATAATAATTCTATATTATATGTTTCATTAGATATTCCTATCTACGACAATGTTCATTGGTCCTTATAAATGAGATTTTTTTTAATATATATCATGGGTCATGTAATTAGATATGTTAATTAAAATTATGATGGCTTATGTTCGCACAGCTGTAGGATATATTAGGGTGAATCATAAGTGATATAAAATTAAAGAATATGGCAAGAGAGGATTTCCCCCTTTAGTGTTAACGGATGAAGATATCAATATCCCTATGATTGAAATGGAATTATGTGATAAATCCATGTCCATGGTGTATATGAGGATATATAAATTTTAGGATTCCAATGAAAAATAATTCAAGTAAATTTTTTGAAGACATGAATAATCATACCTACATTATGATATATCAATAAAAATATATTTTATTACTAAGTAAGAAATCATTGGTGGTTTTTATTTTTGTAGCATTAACTTATTTTTATATAGAACCCTTTATGTATTTCTAGACACAGGTCTAGAACATGAAGCCTATATACATAATGACACTAATAATGGGAACTAAATAATAGAACACTATTTGTATCCAGAGTCTCAATTAAATTCTTTTTCAATTAAAAATTTTTACTAAAGATTATTATCATCTTATGGTTTAATAATTATTTGGAATGGTGTGATCATAATATTAAATCACTATTTCTTCAAATTAATATATATGTGATTTCTAAACTATGTAAATATTTATTCAGAACATAAAATATGATTATATGATTATATAATATAAATTTTTCCTTTTTTTATTTACATGGTGAAAAATAATGATTTATTTGGTTATGAGAATATTAAAAATATATAATTACTAGTCGGTTATTATAAAACTTATTTAAATATTTAAAGAATAACTTGGTTTAATATATTTATATTACTAAATTTTTATTCTAGTTTTAATAAAATATTAAAAAAATTGGAGGTTATGGTAAGGATATGTTTTAAATGATATTTAAATCATTCCTATCTTTAGCATACACCATATAAATAATAATAATAAATAATTACTATTTATTATAGAGTACACATTTGATTAAAATATGGTTTATGACCTTTTACAATAATTTATTCACATAATGACGTATAAAAACTCAATTGTATATTTTCTATAGAGTATAGATTTGTTGTAAAAACTATTTCTCTCTATAAAATTCCTTAAAAACCTAGAGAGAAATTTCTATAGAACTCTCTCATGAAAGTATAAAATTCATACTCCCATAATCTATCATGAGACTGAGAGAAAAATAAACATGACATTCTTTTATAGAAATATACTTATTATGTTCAATGGAAAATGACACAAGTTTTTGGGATACTCCATTCTGTCACACAGATGGAAATGTTCTAAGATTTTTGGAGCATGGATGGGTATCAGTAGAGAGTTTATATCCGTGGATACTTCATCACCAAGATTTTATGACAACAAAATTCCAACTAATTCGATAAGTGAGAAATAGTTGTAAGAAAATGTAATTCCCATTTATATAAATATTTTTGAACTATATTTGAGAAGATCCTCTATATGTATATTTTAATGTTTATATCATCCAATTATGAGGATTTGTCAAATGATACCAATGAAATACATTATTGGGATAGGGGACCACCACATCTAATATACCCCAAACCTTCATGTTGTATCATAGATGTCACGTATTAATTTAAAATTACTTATTAATTATGTACCAATTTTCACATTTTATGGTTTTCTTTGATATCCATCATTGTTATTAATTCGAAAGATTATATAATATAATAAATCACTTTCATATGACCAATAAAAGGACAATAAAAAAATAATATTGCTCAATGATCCCATCCATAGGGGATAATTATTCGAAGTAAATATTAGGGATACACATCATGTGAAATAAATGAAAACATTATGCATTCGTGTTTATTGTTGCATGACGTTTTCTGAAAATCATGAAAAATTATGTGGGAGAATGTTTTTAGTTTTATTAAATTCCATTTATCCATTATCTCTTTGTCACCTACTTTTCATGGTTAAATGTCGTGTAGATGGCATAAACGCAATGTAATTCTATAAGATTTGGAATTGTCAGAATTGTGAAATTCATGTTGTAATATGCACACCATATAGTAAATATAGTTCATTTATTGACTGAAATTTCATAATCACTGTTCTAATGTGACTAAATTGTGGATAAATTCCATATATATTAGGTAACACATAAATTTCTATATGAAAAACATGTCATGTTCCAGGTCAAGTAGTATGGATATCCAGAGAACGGAGTACATGATTTGTAGTGGGACGAAAATTTCATATGGGTCAAACTCATTTATGTGGTGTGAATTCTATGAAAGGATAGATCTTGTGAATTAATTAAATTTAATAAATATAATTTATATAATTTGAACTATACTTTATGGTGTGTATCTAGCACACATGCCATGTGACAAGATTTTCACATGAATTTCATACTGAGTGATTTTTATGGGTTGTATATAATTAAATGATTAAATTAATTACTTTAAACTTTATTCTATTAGTATATGATATTTATGGTCTTCATACATTCATTTTACTACACACATTTTTCTAGTGGGGAATACACATATATTAATGGTGTGTTAGGTTGCCATTAATTTTGTGCAGACTATGTGCCATAAATCATGAAACTAGATGACATGTAATATAAGGACATGATGTGTATTTTACATTATATTTAAGTACACAATACATGAAAAATAACATATAGATAATTAGGGTGCACACCATGTTCCCTCTAGTACATATTGTGACAAATTCAGTATAGAATTTTAAAATAAGTAAATCGGTGCATGCCATGAGTAATATATGTACACAACTTGTATGTGTTAAATGTTAATTAAAATTTATTTATTTATTTATTTAAACATTATTTTGGATGAACATATTCATGAATTTTTTTAGCAGAAATTAATATTAAATTACTATTTAATTTAAAAATTAGAAATATAATATTTTTAGTAATTTATCCAAATATAGGATTAATCAAAATGAATTCTTGATAGTTATATTAGATGTGATGTCATTGTATGTGTGGATTATCATTTTCCTAAATAAACAATGTATTTTTATGGTTTTTGATTAATTAAAAAATTAATTCATTTACTTATTATATAATAAATGATTAATTAAATTTGATCAAATGGGGTGTGGTTTATCCCAACCACCATTATTATGTATAATCCTGCATGCATCTAGTTTCTTTTATGTAACCCCTTTATCATGGTTCCTGTCACATGCTTATGACTAGATAAATGTAAATGGATGTGGTACAGGAATTGGAGGTAGTTCAAAACCCATGTTTTTCTGAAACCAACCAAGAAGATACCATGGATCCATGTGGAATGTTACAACATGAACCAAACTTGTTTCTAAGTATTTTTACCATATGGTCATGGTGTTGGATTATCATCTCCTAAAAAATTGAACGGTATTAAAACCTATGGATCATGCCATATATTTATTTTTTAAAAAAAATTAAAATTTATTTATTTATCAGATTAAATTTTTTTATATATGATCATATAAAATTATTTCAAAATAATATTGAAACATAAAATAAAATAATTGTATTGTGTGTAAATTATTTGGTCAATCATGGTTATTCAAATTTTATAAATTCAATATAATCTTCACAACCACATATTAGGATAAATCAATGAAATTTTTTTTTATGATAAAAACGAAAACAATTATATTAATTCATACATTTATTTTCATTATTTTATTTTGGATAAAACCATATATTGAAGTTTTTTTTTCATCACTCATTGACACACTTCAATTTATCAGAGAGGTATGATGAATATTTTGAAATTACATAACCAATTTAGAATTAAGAGTATTTTCTATTGTAATAATTTTTTGTAACAGAGAAACAAGTGAAGAGTAAATTTGATTTTAGAATATTTGGATTTTAGATCCCACTTATCGGATCAAGGAATTAAGAGTTAATGAAATTGGGAAGACACACAACAAAAATACATTTGAGTAATTTTACCAGGAACTCATATGGGTTAGGAGAAGTTTTATATGGATACATTACACTATAATATCCATTTTATGGGATAATTTGGCTATAATGGTGAGGGATGTTTGGTTTTGATAATATAATAGGATATTTAGAAAATAAATTTCATTACATCAATTTTGGTATTCAAAATAAGGTTTTAAAATAAACTTTTAATAATTATACTAAACAACATATGAAGCCACATGAATAGTGTGATCATTTTTAGAAAAATAGTATCCCTACCGATACCTAATTTTCTATATAAATATAGTTATTTTTATAATTCACAACTATATGAGTGTTTTTACAATGTTCTGGAGTACACGATATAAGTCCAACCACATAACTGAACAAATGATGGTGAAATGATAGTATTCCATTTATTCTTGGAGGATACATATTATGTATGTTGTGTTAATATATCTTATATACCCAGTGATATGATAATGAAACTTATAAATACGGATTACTACACTATGATAAATTACCACCATGAACATAAACAAAATAGGAGATGCTTCGTATAAATGACATTATCACTACACTATACGAATAGAAATTTCTATATGAAAACATAGATATTTATAATTCTATTAAAATAATAATTTAGTTAATTATTTAGTGAATTTAGTCTTCCATATAGAAAAAATGTTTTCAATTAATCACGTATTTACATTATTATCTCCCATGTCCTCAAATACATAATAGATTATTTGATTAATATGACTCATAAACTGCTCATGTATCTTGGGAATATTCTTCACCATGAAGATAAGTATTATTAAAAACATGGTTACTCTCTCTTTATAGTGGATTAAATTAAATAAAAATTTTAAATGACCATGATGAAATCAAATTTTAAGGCCTTGTTACAATAGAATAAAAGGTTATTTTATTATTATGTAACCAAAGGTTTAATGTACCAAATTTTACATGTGTTACATTAAAATATTTTATGGATTAAATTTGAGACCATACACTAATAATTCTTGATATTTCGAGTCCCAGTGTGCCTGGAATTGTTTCTTGAAAAATATTAATGTTTTAACATCATGCACGGACAATTTTCATGAAAAAGTGGAGTAACTCTTAAACAGATTCAAGGATAGAAAATATTATGGCACTGTTGAGATCCTAATGGAATATCTACCCTAGAAATGACCTATCATTGGTCATAGTGAGTAATCTATAGAAAATGTCACCATGGACGTAACCATAAATAAAATTATTTATTTTTTTTATCCTTAAAACTCATGAATAATAATTTGGATTGGAAATATGACACCACCCTTGAGTTTGTAATGTTGTGTTTACCTAGGTGTGACTAAAATTAAGTCAGTGTCGGTCTTCTGTGAAAAAAAAACAAAATGAAAATGATCATAATTTAATAATTTAAATAAAAATTAGTTTTCTAAAGTGATGATTTTATTTAAAAATATCATTATGAAGAAATCCCAAGGTTAGCTAAATAACACAGGGATCACAGAAGAATTTATAGAGAGAGCTTCAGAGACTCATCTCATTCAAACAGTGAAAAAATCATAGATCAACGATCAAAAAACACTATTCTTGATGTAACTTGCCACCGACGATTATGCAGAAATCGATATTCATTAGCTAGATATCCAAAACAAGGTTTGGATGTGTTATTTTGGATTTCCATCATTGTTCTTGAATTAAACGATGAATTGAAACAAACCAACGAACAAATTAATATGTGTTTCGATCATCACCATGTAGGATGAGTTTTATTTTTTGAGGGTTTTATTTGGGGTTTTATATTGTTAGTATTTTCTGAATAATTAATTTTTTTTCTAATTTGAAAAACCCATGATCAAGACCAACAATGATCAAGGTCTATTCCTCCTATTATTTTCATTATTTTCTCCCATCTATCATCGTTCATCGTGGGCTTTCTTCACTTGTCCCATGATTCTATCTGTCTCAATCAATCGATCTTTGTACACCCAATTACTAGTGAAATAAATAGATATATCTTATCCAGGGTCAAGATGACCCAAAGGAGGTTAGAAGATAGACACTGAGTGATTTAGATGATGGTGGATCCCTTAATCTGTGTTATTCACTGTTCTTTGGTGTAATGATGAACAACAATTTTAATCAATTGAGTGACCTGATCAGAAGATAAAAAAAAATTTGGTTGATGGCATGACTGAATGAGGATGGATCCTGATTTTCCCGGTAAGGCGTGGTTGAAATAGTTGTCAGATAAACGGAGGAGATGATCGGAGCATGAACAATTTTTTTTCAAAAATCAGGCCCTACACCTTGTATAATATGGGATTATGTGGTGTGTATTCCCCCCAGCACAATGATGAGGGTTTCATGAATGATATAATTATCACATGAAGTGTGTCTCTTCCTACATGGCATGTGGACTCTCCATAATAACTCAGTGTGTACATGGGAAATTAGCAGACATGGGGAGGAGTACACTGGTTTCCTACAGGCATGTACTCCCCCACACAACATGGACTAATCCAAGTAAATAGACTACACTAGGTACTATTACATGGTCAATGATACACATTTTGATGGCATGTATAGGAACACGATTGAGTACACGGGTGGGACCCCTAATGGAAGGACACGACGTCTGAATCCTTCTACACATCATGTACAAATCTTTTACATGACACGAATAGCATGACATGGTCCATTATACACAGGCATTACCTGGGGAAAAAGGGCTTAGCATGTGACCCTAATACATTCCATGTAACCCTTTCTAGATAGATTTAATCTCTAATTCATCATATCATGGAAACATTTCATTAGAGTTCATTCCCCTGATTATTTCCTAGAAGGTTCATGTGAATCATTTCCTACTCATAGAAGTGAAATACCTTCAGTTTTACTTCCGGGATAGGATTGTTAGAATCCCCTGATAGGCTCATAGTAGGATCCTCTATTCGTTATTAATGTCCTTGGTAGAGTCTTCACTATCTGCATGGCCAATCCTACCGGATGTGGATCCTCTACTTTGCAGGCTAATCCATTTAGAGTATTTGGTATAATACCATGGCCCTGGATGTGATCCTCATCTTTTGTATCATATTATCTTCATATATCTTAATTTATCTCTCTCATGATGGTTCCTAATGAGTATTACTTCTCGAACATATTTCATCAGTGATATTGGACTCATGAGTGTGCTCTTTCGGATGAGTGGTTCGTGGAATCTTCGAGACGAGTTCTTATTGTTGGTATACAGTGGTTTTGAATACCACTAGACTATTTACCTTGGATTGAGTATATTTAGATATTATTTTTATATGATCTGTAGAAATATTTTTTTAAGAGCTGACTATGCCTTTCTTTTGTTTACTGCTTTGTGGTTTCGGGATGTCCTATTGTGTATTATTATACTCACCCCTACACAGGATTTGCCTAAACATGTGATGCCTTGTGTAGACATGAAACATTTTGATGAAGTCCTCAGTGGACTAGGACCAGATGGTTTATTGTGGGATCATACAGGCTGGGTTGTATTCATATAGCTACAAACAGCAATCTCAGTACCTCTTCTTAAAAATTGGACTTGTGGTTATAGAATTATTTTTGGTGGGATTGTATTCTAGCCCAGTTTACCTTAATTTCATTACATTATGACGTTTGTTTTTGGATGGGATATAGTGTTATGCATGCATTCTTTTCATAGTGGGTTTTTTCATTTCATCATTTTTTGGGATTGGAGATGTTTGTGTGCATTAAGGTATATAAGAAATGCCTCCCATGTTTGTGATATGCCTACTCGGTGCTAGTCACTTGCCTGTGGCCTATTTGGAGGTGGTCTTTGGGAGTCACGGCATGGGCCCCACTGGGATGGGTAGTTATAGAGTGGTATCAAAGGTTGTTGGATAGACATTAGTAAAAGGATTTTGTGAGTTTGTTTTGGGTAAATAGTGTAAAATGTTTTGAATTTGGCTTTCAAGCTAGGGACTACAATGTTGGTGTGGCAGCTAAGGTATCCATACACCATGGTTTTAACACCCTCTTTTCATCTCGGTACAAGATAAGAATGGTTTGATGAAAAATAATGGTACATGAATATATAATAATAGGTATTGGTTTTCATTACATTCTTGAGTCAGCGCTCAAGATATACCCATTTAATGTGGAACATCTTGTTTTCATATAGGATTCCTATGCGATGTATATCATCTTGGATTCAAAATATTGATCACTAAGATGATCTCCTTTGCGAAATGTCTTTGAAACGGGGACCAGTTCAACATAGTATACCACCATGTGGTGCCTTATTCAGACCACCACCTATAATTAAATACAGGGTACCCATAATACCGGTAGATGAGGTTCACATACTGAACATGATTCAGGAGTTTCAGCAGCATAAACCCATCATTTTATGAGGCTACTCCAACCCTTGGGTGGATGAGGGCTATATTGAGGATGTGGATTGAGTTTTTTATCTAGTTAGGACACTAGATGATAAGATGAGGTTCATCGAAATGAGCCTTCTACATGACATGACAGAGCTATTGTAGGGTGTATTTACCTTATCATACAAAGATCTTACTCATTTGTGGATAGAGTTTGAGAACCTTTTCTGAGAGGCATTATCACCATATATGATTAGGGATATGTGTATTTAGAAGCATCTCTAGCTCTGGTAGGATGACATGTCAATATCATTATAATCATTAAGGCATACCAACCTCTCCAGATAGTAGATGGATTTGGTAAATGATCACTACTTTAGGTCTCAGACCTTTGAGTGGGGTCAGAATATTGACATATCGACCAATTTTATCCCCCTGTGAATTCCTACATATGATAGGGTGCTTGAGAAATATTTGGGGGTCGCAAGTTTCTTGGATAATCAGATACAACCAGTAGTAGTTTGTAGTGGGAAATAAGGAGTAGAGACCTTGGAAGCAAGGAGACGATGTCATTCCCAGGGACCTGGATGTGGTACATGTTTCACGAGGAATCACTAGAATGGTGGATCTATAGTTCATGGCTCACGGGATGGGTATAATGATCGAAGGAAGAGTGTGGAATGCCTATAATGATAAAACATGTATTTCCTATGTCATTGAAAAACAAAACCCATACAGCAGGGGATAGAACCATGAATATGGAGGTTTATCCAGTTACACATCAATATGCTAGCCTAACCCTTAGTGTAGTAGATGTTATAAGTTTCCAGTTTCCTACAGAGGAGGAAGAGTAAGAGTCTATCTTCCCTGAAGATGTTTTAGGATTACCTCCCCGGGAAGAGATATACTTCTATATTTATTTACTCATTGGCATGATAGTGAAATCAAAACCAGCATATTCTATGGATCCTGTAGAGATTCACATGACAATGGATAGTAGGAGGACTTTTATAAGATGGAAATTGTGAGACCCAACATTTCCCCTTGGCCATCTGTAATTCTATTTGACCAAAATTCATATAGGAGCTTAAGGTTGTGTGTGGATTATTAATTCTTAAAACATGTGACTATATTGAACAAGTGCCTACTACCAAGGATTTATGACCCCATTTAATTGATTGATATGGTCACGATGGTTCTTAAAGGGTGACCTCCGGTCAATGCTTATAGGATCTGAGGTAGAGTTTTACAAGCACTCAAATATAGGAATATCTAGAGGAAGGTGATAAGTACATAATACTCTATGATTTATCCGGATATGGGTTTGGATGTGTCCGAATGTAGAGGAAAGCAATGATTTCTGGTGATTCATGTCAGTTGAGGCAACATGAGTAGAACTACATGACCAATGATCTTGAGTTAGCAGTGGTATTATTCCCATTGATGTTGTGGCAGAACAACCTGATGGGTGAGTAGTTTATCCTCTACATTGATCATCAGTATCTCAAGTATATCTTCTTTCAAATGTACCTGAACATGAGATATAATTTATGGATAGAGTTCCTCCAGGACCATGAAATTGATATCTATTATATATTGTAATCCTGACTGCATCCCACCATATGTGTCACCTCCTCAAATCTCCACGTCACCTAATATCGTGTTTCCAATTACCATTTAATCATCAACTATCGACTCCCACCACCACATTACCCCTCAAGTTTCGACTCCCACCACTACGTTACAACGACCAATCTTTGACCTTTTTGTTACAGTCATCTGTATTCTCCCTCCCGTGTCAATCTCACTCTACCTCCATCAAACCGTTTCTCATATTTAGTTTTCCTGGCTTCTCTACCTCTCTGGTTCACTAATATTCTCCCCTCCATACCTAGAAAAAAACTATCAGTATTCTTCCACAACACTAGAATCAAGAGTTTCTAGTTTTCTTTGATTTCTCCACCATTTATCATGAATATATGCCTGTAACATACTATCTATTCACCTCTCTCCAAATCAGATTCTAGAAACCCTATATCTTATAATTCCGTAATCTGCTACCAGAATCCTTAAAATACTCCAACATTATCCCACGATCATCCTTCTTTACATATAGTGGAAAAATCATCCCATAATATTCCACTGTGTTCAGGTAAAAATTACCACTGGAGAATATTCTTGTAGAGGTATCTTCTTGGTAACTTTCAAAATTAGTTTTCATCAAACAATATGAAACTGTCTCTCTAGACTCCATCTACAAAGAACAGTTCGAGCAGTGACACTTATGAGCACATTTTTCTCTACCATATACACTGATATATGATTTCACACACAGCTATTAATTTGAGGATACTGCAACACAAATCAATTTCTTCATCGAAGTAGTCTACTTTTAATTATCTTATACCAAGTATATCTTCAAAATACTAATTACATAATCCCTATCAATCTCATTTTAGATTCCACATATATTCTAATATATTTTTTATATGTGGATTCATAAATCAGCTTTGCACTTCAATTGGACCGTTCACATAAATACTTATGATTCCATAAATTTCAGCTTCCTTTTAATGAGCATCACTGCATACAACTATGGTAGGAATATGTTATCTTATTAAATACATAGCGATAATTATTTATTTGTTGTAGTTTTCCAGTAATAGGTACTAATATTATTAAAATAATTTTATGTTACATCTATATCCAGTTAGGTGTTTTCCTTTTAAAAATATATTACATTCCCTTTACTATCCATTGTGCATAATACGGTTACACTACACACCTTGACTATTAAATTTCACATTTCTATTAATTCATTGATACTGAAACAAAAATAAATTTCAGCTTTGTATTAGTCTACTTTTAATTCGCCAATTCCAAGTATAACTTCTTAATAATTTTGTCTTAATCACTGTCTATCTTATTTTGGATTCCATGTTGCTGCTAATATATTTACAGTACATGGAGTCTTACAACATCTTTTCACTTAAATAGTATAGTTTACATAAATGATTACGATTCCATAAATTTCAGCTTAATTTTAAAAAAAAAGTTGTAGAATAAAACTGAGTTATGGATATCTTATTTAATTCAATACATAGACACCACTATTTCATTGTTGATAATTTCATGTAACTACTACTAATAGTAGTAAAATCATTTGATACTACATCTATATATGGTTTGGGGTTTTACTTGTCAACATATATTGCATTCATTCTACTATCCATTGTGCATAATATGGTTACAATGCATGAATTGACTATTAAAAATTAAGAAAACCATTACAAACATACATTTCCAATCAACCTCTAAATATGCAAGGATCCAGATGAGATTAAAAATGAAGGAATTCCAAAACAATTGTGAGCTCTCTATTATTTTAAAATTAAAATTATGTATTTATGATGTTTATTTAAGTATATATATACATTTAAACAGACACAATAATAGTTTTGACATCTATTGGTAATTATCCAATTACATGTATTCATCACTCTTGTACTTCAATAAGTGGACTGGTGTCAAAAAATGGCATCACACATGGAGGCATCCACATTCCATTCACAAAATTATCTATAAAAGGTTAGTTATATCAAATTTTCATTAATAAATATATATACTTCTTACTACATTACATACTAACACAAATTATTCATATAAAACAACTTCTATATCGACAGGGCCTCCATAATCGGCTGCTGAGACAATAATCTCTAAAGGATCAAAAAATAAAAATCAAATACTGTATACCTATGGATAATCTCCACTTTCATTATATTAGTACAATTTCAATTTTCTTCAAAATAACATTTAGATTTTAGTTGATTTTTCATTTTCAAAATAACTCTTTGATTTGAAGCTCATATCTGTGTTTTCATTTGTACTATCAGATCAATTGAAGAATTCAGTTGTTCTTAACTATTTTGTTTATGCATTTTCTATTTAAAAGGCTTAGGCAATTACAAATTATAATTTCCATGGATTCTTAGTATTAATGTGTTTTTATAGTGATGCATGATGCACTTCATGGTTCATTCAATTCATTTTTCATTATTAATTTTATTTAATGGTTTAATGCATACCTCAGTTGTATCTTATAAGTTTCAACCATGTTATTTTTTTGTCACAATGAGGTTATGAATTGATGCCAAATATCTTCATGTTTAGAGGAATGAAAATTAATTTTTCGCAACTTTTTTCTCCAATCAAAATTGTTGTCTTATCATTGATAAATTTAGGGTTATAATATTTTTTCTCTAAAAAGTAAAGTTAGACACTAAGAGAATTTTATTAATTTTATATATAATTCAATTTATTGCTTCAAGTGACCTAATAATCACATTATATAATTTAATAACCTAACAAATTCAACAAATGAATCTTAAATGTTGATTTGAGAGTTGATTTGTCCTCCTATCAAGGAGCGTGGTATAGAGGATTCTAAGCCACCACTAATGGAAGGTTTTATTTCCCTCTCCATGGGGAAGGTAAAAACTCTGACGATAAATGCTGAATCTCAAGTTAGTGGTTAGTTTATCATCCCTCAATAATTAATTGGTCGCTTTAGTTTTTTTACTGTAAAAAATTACTTTGCAGGGACTGTGTGGTTAAAGCCTTTACCTCCCAAACAATAATTTACATCAAAATATCCAAAGCTGGTAAAGTCAGAACTTTTAATAAAAACACAATGGAAAGGATCACATTTCCTTATTTTTTATTTTTTTGTAGATACTTCTAGATGTAGCTATATCAATTATTGATTGGTTGAAAATATTGTATAGTGAAAATATTAATCCATCAGAATTTTCCAATAGATTTAATTATTTAATATCTACATTTTTGGTAAGAAAATTGAAGACATAATTAATACCTTTTACTCCCATTATAAATTCAATCATTTTCATGTGGGATATATTTTACCAGTTTTTCATATTTAATGTGGTTTCTATTTCTACTAGAAGACAAATAGTGATTTCGAAGAAAGGTATATAGTTATGATTCTTGGTCATTATTCAACCGAAAAAACTAACTTTATAAAACACTTGATCAGGAGGGACTACCTAGGTAAGAAATCTTCTTTTCCACATTTTTTTTGTTTCTTCATTTTCAAAGAATGATTAATTATTTGGATAAAATTTTCTATTTTATTCATTCTTTTAATAGGATCGATCATTGGACCTGAGACTACCACTGATAGATTTATTTTTATTATGGTATCATTATTGTTTTTATAAATAATACTCGTATTAATTAATTTATATATATGTTTTTATTTTATTTGATCTACTTGTTGAATAAACTGGAGTTTGGATTTAAGGATCAATTCATTTATTTTTCTATTCGGGGAGTGCATGTGGATTTAAACACTCGGCAAAAATAATTTTAACTTCTGAACATAGTCCAATGCAATGTACCTTACAATCCATATTTCATAATATGCAATTAATGGATCATTATGTTCATTTATCTAGTCTGGAAATGATCAAAGGAGAATTCCTAGAAACATGATTATAGTTCATGCAGACATTCCGTTTACTATCCAGACAATGTTTGGCGGATCTTTCTTATCCAAAATCAAGGGTTCTCAAATGAAACATCATGTGAGAAAAATACTAATAGGGGTTGAATATATAACAACCATTCATTATTAATTTCATTAAATCCTTCTTTATTATTCCATATGTTGGATTGGATCACATTTTTAGACACCCTCAGGGTTGTATCAGGAGTGAAGCAACGAACACAATAAAGTTATAATTTCAGTGACATAATTTATAGGACTGTAGAAATGTTTCATCTCATTATTATCTTATTAGATACTAAAAAACTCTACACCAGTGATGAATTCAAATGTGTGATCATTTCTCTACGTGGTCATGATGACACGATATGTGTGGTTCTTAAAAAAGATGACAAGGTTGACACTAAGAAAGTAAGTTGTATCTCAACCTATCATTTAATGTCATATTCCATTCCCATTAAACAATAATGAAACTATTTTATATCCAACGGTATCTTATTTGACTATTCGGAGCATTGATGTGGTCCCTAGGATTAAATTTTAGTTGTCAATATTGAAAAATAGGTCATGCAATATATACATAAAATGTCTTCAGAATTAGGAGCTAGTTTGATTCAATTGAAACCACTTGTTTATATCATCTAAATATATTAATGAAATATTACAAAGAACATTGATTATCATTTTCTAATTAGGATGAGGATGAGTGTGGTTTTCCTCTAGAGTTGTAATTTTTCAGATCAATGAAATTTATGATAGCAACTGATGTATTTAATTATAATATTCAAAAGCAGAATCATTATTTCTAGAAAAATATCAACAAAGTAGTTTTTATCAACAATAATGAAAATTAATTAGTAGAATTACTAAAAACAATGAATAAATTCAGGTATTAGTATATAAATATTTCTAATTTTATTTGAAATCAAAATACAAAAATTATTAATGTTTTCTTCATTATTTAATAGGGAGGTCAATGTAGTGTGTCATCACGACTATGTAGTGGCATCGAGTAAATCCTAGTACATTTTCTTTCAACTACTTCATTTTGTTTTAATAGAAAATGAAAATCACTTTATTTTTATATTAATTTTAACATTTCATTGTAGGAGCATCAAACTGTTTGGTCTTCTCTAGGGACTTAAAAATTTGTCACATGATTTGATACATCATCTTAAAATATTTAAACTACTCAGGTATTTAATTGTTATCTTTATTGACTAATAATTTATTTCCATGAACATGAAAATAGATTTATTAATTCCCTAGAGAAATTGATTTCTATGTATTTCAAACAAACTATTCTTTCCATATTCATTTTATATAGTTAGCTAACTACGTGAAAATAAACATTTGGCATATGTCTCAATTATAACAATCACCTCATGTACTAGCTCTGAATCCTTCTAACAATATTCTATCTGGAGAAAATCCTATCACATGATTTTCATAATGATAATGGAGTGAAAAAATTTGTCCAGATATGTCCAGACAGCGCAGCTACAATAAGTCAATATCCTAATATACACACCAACATGAGAATAAATATAAACACGAAAGCTTAATAAATGGACTGATTAATTACATTGAAATCACATGGTAAGAATACATGTTTACTGTTTAATTTGTTTTCATATTTGTTTCTGAAATTTTTATGGCAGTAATAAATTTAACGCATTCTATAAGAAAACAACAACTTTGTTTCAAATTGTATTCTTCCCATTCATTAGATTTATGATATCCTTTATATACTTATTTCATTGTGAAGTCTATGTACCTAGTCATTTCTACAATCAACTATCTTATTATTATCATTTAGTTTTCATATACTACAATATGTTGGCACTGTATATACATGTATCTGGAACATGCAGGATATTTGAATGAAATAATTATTATTTTATCATTTCCATTCTTTTCTCTATATTTAACATTCCCTGATTTTGTATACTATATAATAACATAATATTAAATTTAATTACAAAACCATGTTTTAATGGTAATGGTATATTATATTGTCCACTGATGAAATATGTCACAATTTCATGCAATGATATGTCAGGAATATTGTACACTACCAGAATTTTATCCTTTTTTCTGATAAATCAATTTTCAGTTTTCACATTATAAGATTACTTTTTCATGTGGTATATTGAACTACTATAGTAAACTAAATTTTATTCAATCAACATGCACAACTATTGGATCATTGCAACAACAATTCAAGACACTTCTATCATGCTATTAATAGAAGCGAACTTCTATTATTTTAACCTTTCCATTATTCTATCAGTGTTCTATAATTTATTTTGTAACAATTTTCACCAATGTTTTTGAAAAAAACTCCTTCTCTATAGACATGTTCTTATGTACCATCATTTTCAATAACAATGTGTAAAATTACCCTTTAACAATTTGAACAAAAACGACTCCTTGCTTTTAAATAGGAAATCACGTGATGTACCATAGAAGTGGAGTTTCAGTGCTAGTTTTTTAGAGATACTAGCATTAATAGAATTGATTACCTTGGTTATTCATTCGAAAAGAGTTTTTTGTTGTAAATGTTTGTGGAACTTCTTGCTGGTTCAAGTTATTGTTGTTATTAATATTATAATTACTCTAGACATTCAATAACATACTTATTTTTTGATATTAATATTATATGAATTTGGGACATGCACAATATATATATGTAAGAGGTTTATGGTTCATCTTAATTGATTTGAAGCCAGGGGTGGATGTTCATTTTAGTGTGTCATGTTTGGGTTGTGTAATCTTATAATACATACACATATATATTCCAAATTAACACCACTTATTCGTAGAATGTGTAAACAAATCAGTCATGAAGACGAAATGAATACTACATGAGTAACTTGAGAAGTATCATATATTATTAATAGTGAACTATTTAATTTTAAATAATATAACAGAATGACTCAAACCAACATATTTAACAAGAATATGCAATAACCATTATGGACCAGTGGGTCATTTTATATTAGAATAGTGGGTCATTTAATTTTTGAGCAGCGTCTCATTTTATTCTTACAACAACTCCTATATAAATTATCTCTCACTTCAAAATACTTTGAACTCATTACATGAATGAAGTTAAAATTGAATTGAAATCTCCCTCTAAAATTGGAAATTCATTTATATGAATCCTTTCTTCTTTCATGTCTTTTAATGGTGTCTTTATTTTTCATCAACTACTATTCCATTTCCATGCACTAATACATTGTGAATAAAAATTATTCAACATTACTATTTTTATAATATTTTACAAATGAAACTCTTATTAAATTAATTATATTAATCCAATTTTTCATGAATACAGGCGGGTGAGTACTTGCTTTCTATACAACTGGGAATGGGAATGTGGAGAGGGATTCTCTCAGCATGAGATCTACTTCAAAGCTATGGAATGAGGCATCAGAATAGTTAGCATCGTTAAAGTTATCCTTCCTGGATAGAGATGGAGAAGATTAACAACAATGGATGGTTGTTACCCCTCCCCTTTTACATTGAATCTGGAAGTCACGGATTAGCGATACTGACTCCAGGAGCCAACGTGCTCAGATATCCATAGGGCATGCTCCTAATTTATATTCGTATGATGGGTATCATGTTTTCTTTTTAAAAGGAAACATATTAGTACCAGTGTCATTATAGATGGATTTTATATGGGAGCTTCGTATGTCCCCTTAAGCAGTGAATCCTAGTGTGATGATAATGTACAAGGACCTCTAACATCAGTTTTTGTGGCCAGGAATAAATAAGGGAGTTGAAGAGTTTTTTTCTCAATGCCTTACTTGTTAATTAGTGAAGGATGAGCACCAGGTTCGAGCAAGTTTAGCTAAACCCCTTGAGGTTTTAGAATGGAAATGGGATTATATATCGATGGGCATTAAGATGGTTTTACCATATAATTCTAGGATACAATGTAACACCCCAAGATTTGACGGTACATATAGCATCCTATCTTTTTATAACATAAACTTTCTTTACATTACACAAAACTGAGGATCTTTATGGTTTAGTGTCTGGGAAACCAGGAACATAATACATGAAAACAACATAAAGAATTCTTCTTAAACACTTTAAAGGCTTATCCATAAGTTCATTATATGTTCATTACTGCATCTCATAACCTGGGGACATACATCAAAAGAAAGGGTGAGCAGAAGGCCTAGTAAGGGAAACAAGAGAAACATTTTACATGTGAACTTGAGATACTTCAATAAGGTCATGAAAAGAACTTTAAGGCATGAGAAAGAAATCATAAGATATATCATAATAAAAATAACATTTTTCATAACATGAAGATGTGGCTGCAACATTTTATATTGACAATCATTTATTTTCACCAAGGTCCATCCCCAAGGTGTCATTAAAAATTACCAAGGTTATTCACCAAGGTATCAGTTGAAAAAGTCATCTCTAGAGATTAAGTCTTTAACCAATGAATTGGAGTGCTATATGGGCGCACCCTTGAAATATATTTATTATCACCTGAGACACATATATCATCATCAATCATTTCATAAACAACCCATATAGAATAAAATAAATGGGTTTCATTTCATAATCATAACATTTTAAAAACTGCTTTAAAGAAATGATCTTTATGTCACATTATACCCACAGAAAGGGAAAGCGGGTTTCATGTATATAAATCCCAGAATTTAAAATAGAACATTTTGATATATATGTGAATACCCCTATAGAAATAAGATCTTTGAGTATTCACTTAATAAAATAAAATAATTTTGAGAAAAAGAGAGAGGTATTTTGAGATGAAAATTCTGCAGCATAACGGCTACGTTACAGGGTTTTAGAAAACACTGAAAAAAGAGGGGACATGGGTCAAACATTCATAAATGATCTATAAAAATAGTATAAGGACAGAATATAAAGGATATGATTCATGTTAATGAAATTTTAAGGACATACCATTTGAAATGAAAAACATGGAAGTAAGACAGAAATAAGATTTCTCTTATAAAAATTCGGCAGCCTAACGGCGTCACTTAAAATTAATTAAAACTAAATTGACAAGATCAAATAGGGTCTCTCATAATATGATCATAAAATATCAGAATGATAGATATAGATATCATCCCCCAACATAATAAAAAGGAACTTGAAAGACTTGACATGAAAATAGAACTTGAAAAATGAGAAGGGTGAAAGAATCCCTTAAAAATTCGGCAGCCTAACGGCGTCACTTAAACGTTCATAAAACGAAATGATGAGAGTAAGAGGGGATCTCTCATCATATAAAAATGAAAAGGTAATTAAGAGAAATATAAAAGAACATCCTCCAACATAAGAACATGGAGCATAAAAGGAATGACATAAAAGAGATTACTTGAGAAGAAAGAGAGAGGTCGGATCCCTTACCTTAAACGTAACTTTTAAACTCAAAGGTTGGGACCTTGTGAGGCTTGAGGGAACCTTGAGAGGACCCTTTGGGAGGTAAGGAGACCCTAAATTTGTTGAGAATGATTTTGGAGTCCAAAGGATGAGAGAATGGCCTGGTATTTATAGGGAAAGTGAAGGGACAAGGCATTAATGGCCAAGGGACACCTCACAAGTGCTTTTCTGAAAACCATGTGCTCTCGCTTGATATTTCCAATGAAGTTAGGCCACATGGGGCCCCCAATACAATAATTCATCACCTTAGGTCGGTAAACCCTTAAAATATCTCATGACATCACCATGACACAGCTATGATGTCATTAAACATACTGAAACCCTAAAACTGCTTTTTGACTATTCACTGAAAATTCATCTTTCTCAGAAAAAACCCAAAATTTCACCTTAATCAAATATTGACTCTCTGATTAAAAATATGAACTCCATTTTATAAAAATAGTTTTCTAAATATTTTTAATTTAATTTTTAAATAAAAACACTATTCATCAAAAATTCATTTTTTTAGAAAAAAACCCAAAAATTACCATAACATAATATCGGTGCTCTG
Organism: Viscum album; assembly: GCA_963277665.1. Classification (NCBI taxonomy): domain Eukaryota; kingdom Viridiplantae; phylum Streptophyta; class Magnoliopsida; order Santalales; family Viscaceae; genus Viscum; species Viscum album. The sequence goes on along the minus strand of OY728150.1, from coordinate 406,331,506 downwards.
AGTTCAAAAATAAAGTCCATTTTATAAAAATATCTTTCTAAATATTTTTAATTTAATTTTTAATTAAAAACACTATTCACCCCAAAAAACTAATACTTGACTAATAATTTATGAAACCGTTATTTACCCATTTTATTGAATCACATTACTTAATCTAGGTGTCTAAATTATATTAAAACATTCTTTGAGTGAAATTACTAATCCATTTGGTCACATTACTAATCCTAAGTGTAAAATCACTATTCATAATTTACTATTCATCAAAAATTAAGTTGATCTTATTAGACTCCAAATTCCTTACTGAAAACTTTTTTAGAAAGCCATTTTTTGAAAATCATTACACATCATTAATTATTTAGGGTTTACATAAATATTTTAAAATATCCTATTTTCATAATTCATCAATAAAATATATCCTAAAATTATCTGGACATTTGAAATTTCATAAACATCACTAAAGGAAGAAATCTCAATTCATTCATCCCAAAGGTTTACACAAAGAAGCTAGGGTCTCGTCACATAGCCCCTTATAACACCAACATATGACCTAAGTGTAAGGTGTGCTATGGTGAGATAATCTAAGGGAGGCTCAGATAACATTGCCCTAATAGTAATTTCTACTAACTTGAACTTCTCCCGTAGGCATTTCCATTCAAGCTTGACACGCTAGAGTTTGGCTTGGGCTTGGTCCAAAGTGAAGCCCAATGATGCCACCTCCTTCCCAAGCTCTGATAAGTGGGATTCATCAGGTTTGAGTCTACTGGATGAAGGCATCGACTCCCCTTTCTGCATTAACCATTAACATCTCTATGAAATCATTAAGAGTAAGTTAATATACTACTCAAAAATATTGGGTCGCTACATTCTTCCCCCCTTAAGAAATTTCGTCCCCGAAATTTATACTTGAGGCCTAGTCGAAAAGGTGAGGGTAGTTTTGCTTCATCGTTTCCTCAGGCTCCCAAGTCGCTTCTTCATATTTATGATTCCCCCACAACACTTTCACAAGGTGGGTAGTCTTGTTTCGTAGAACCTTGTCTCTACAGTCTAAGATCTCCACTGGACACTCCTCATAAGAGAGGTCATGTTCCAATTGTACCACCTCTGGGTTCAATACATGCGAAGGGTCGGGTATGTACTTCCTCAAGGGAGATCCATGGAAGACATTGTGAACTTGAGCTAGGTTCGGTGGAAGTTCTAGACGATAGGCCACTGCTCCTATGCGATCAAGGATTTCATAGGGGCCAATGTACCTAGGGCTGAGCTTCCCTTTCTTCCCAAACTGCATGACTCTCTTCCATGGAGAAATTCGAAGGAAGACATTGTCACCAACACCAAACTCCAAGTCCCTTCGATGATTGTCAGCATAGCTCTTCTGCCGACTCTGAGTAGCCTTTATGTGTTGTTGGATGGCATGAACCTGTTCTGTCATCTCTTGCACAAGATCAGGCCCAAGAAGATTTCTCTCACCTATTTCATCCCAAAAAGTATGAGTTCTACATCGCTTTCCATATAGAGCTTCATAGGGTGCAATCTGAATACTCAAATGGAATATGTTGTTATATGAGAACTCAACTAATGGGAGGTGTTGATCCCATCCACCTTTAAATTCCATTGAGCATAATCATAGCATGTCTTTGAGTTTCTGAATAGTCCTTTCAGATTGGCCATCAGTTTGAGGATGATAGGTTGTACTAAAATTCAATTCAATATTCAGAGCATGTTGAAGACTTCTCCAGAATTTTAATGTGAATCTTAGATCTTGATCAGACACGATGGATAGTGGTACCCCATGCAGCCTCACTAATTCATTTACGTATATCTTGGCAAGATGATCCAGAGATAAATCTTCCCGAATAGAGATAAAATGGGATGTCTTGGTGAGACGGTCCACAATAACCCATATCGCATTGTTTCCTTTGGATGTTTTCGGGAGACCAGTTACAAAGTCCATAGTGATACTATCCCACTTCCATACTAGTATGGGTAGCGGTTTTAATACCCCCTTAAGAAGTTTTCATTCTTCCTTTACATGTTGACACACTAGGCACCTTGTCGTGTAATCAGAAATCTCTCTCTTCATGTTATCACACCAATAATGATCACGAAGGTCTCTATACATTGTAGTGCTTCCCGTATGTATAGAGAAACTAGAGCTATGAGCTTCATCCATTAGTTCTTTCTTTATCTCTGGAATAGATGGAACACATAGTCTTGTATGAAATTTCAATAAACCTTCTTGATCAATATTGAAATCAAGGAACTTCCCATCTTTTACAGTCTCTAACCTCTCATACAGCTAAGGATCTTCTTTTTGAGCCTTCTTGATCTTCTCTAATAATGAAGGTTGAGAAATCATTTGGGATAGGGTTGATGATGTCCCTTTCCTTATAATTTCCATGTTCAGTTTTATTATATCATTAATCAAGGGATCTCCTAGGATCCTCATTGTTGCCAGAACAACTTGGTCTTTCCTGCTTAACGGATCTGCGACTTTGTTTCCTCTTCCAGGGTGATAATCAATTGAACAATCTTAGTCTTTATTAAGATCCAACCATCTCCTTTGTCTCATGTTCAATTCTTTCTGTGTGAAAATATACTTTAGACTTTTGTGGTCAGTGTATATATCACATATCTCCCCATAAAGATAGTGCCTCCATATCTTAAGAGCAAAAACAAATGCCACTAGCTCTATATCATGCGTAGGATACTTATGCTCATGAATCTTCTACTGTTGAGATGCATAAGAAATTACCTTTTCATTTTTCATGAGGATGCACCCAAGCCCATTCCGAGATGCATCGCTAAAAATAACGAATCCTTCTCTAATAGAGGGTATGTTAACACAGGTGCAGTAACCAATCTCGTCTTCAGCTCTTGGAAACTTTCCTCGCATTCCTTTGTCCAGATGAACTTAACCCCTTTTTGAGTCAACTTGGTTAGTGGATTAGAAAGCTGTGAAAAGTTTTTCACAAACCTTCTATAATATCCTGCTAAACCAAGGAAACTAAGAATCTCAGTTACTGTTGTGGGTTGAGGCCACTCCTCCACAACCACTGTCTTTGCAGGGTCAACCGAGATTCCTTCATTGGTTACGATATTCCCCAAGAAAGCCACTTGTTTTAACCAAAACTCACACTTCCTGAACTTTCCAAAGAGCCTCTCCTTCCGCAGAGTTTTCAAAATAACCCTCAGATGATCTTCATACTCATCACGACTTTTTGAATATATCAAAATATCATAAATAAAAACTACCACAATGTTATCAAGTTATTCCTTAAAGACTCTATTCATCAAATCCATACAAATAGCAGGAGCATTAGTCAAGCCGAAGGGAATAACAGTAAACTCATAATGCCCATATCTTGATTGGAAGGTAGTCTTTGGAATATCTTCCTTCGTCACCCTCAGTTGATGATAACCAGATCGAAGGTCAATATTAGAGAATAATTGAGCCCCACGAAGTTGGTCAAATAAATCATCAATTCTTGGAAGAGGGTATCTATTCTTAACTGTGATCATGTTCAGTTCTCTATAATCAATGCATATCCGCATTGATCCATACTTCGTCTTCACAAAGAGAACTGGTGCCCCACAAGGAGACACACTCGGTCGGATAAACTCATTCTCCAACAAGTCTTGGAGTTGTTTCTTTAACTCTTATAGCTCCACATTTTCCATTCTATATGGGGTCTTTGATATCATTTGTGATCCAGGTACGAGTTCAATGGATAACTCTACCTCTCTTTGTTGGGGAGGTCCATGTAACTCCTCAGGAAATACATCCATGTATTCTTGAACAATTGGAACAACTTCTATCTGTATGCTCCCTTTTCCTTCTTCATCATCACCGATTAACTCCATAAAGAAAGCGATAGGAGCTACTTCTAGATAGGGGTCAATTTGAGATATCTCTCCTTGGAAGATAATTGTAGGTCGTTAATTCAAGACTACTGAGATTTCATTACTTCTTCATTTGATCTTAGCACAATACATTGAGAGCCAGTCCATCCCTAGTATAACATCAAATTCCAACATGGGAATGACTACTAGATTTGCGATAAGATTGTGCTCACTAAATAGACACTATAGTCTCTAAACAGTGTTGATGAATGGATAATCTCACATGGAGTCTTGACTGACAACTCTACCTCATGAAATTCGGGGATTGATTCTATATTCTTTGCAAATATGGAGGAAATAAAGGAATGTGTAGAACCAGAATCAAACAAAGTAGTTTCTAGTTTTGAGAGGACAACAAGAGTACCTGCTACCACGTCATTTGGAGATTCAACTTCAGTTGTTTTGATAGCAAAAGCACGACCTTTCTCCCCTGGCCTTTGCTGAGGTTGATGGTGATTCCCCTCCACTGCCCTTGGATTTGGACAGAGATTAGCATAGTGCCCAAGATGTCCACACTTGAAGCAATGGAATTTGGGTAAGTCCAGAACCATCTTCCCTCTGTCGTTAGTTTTGGGAGTTGAGGCTTCACCTCACTACAACAATTCCGAGCAATATGGCCTCCTCTTCCACACTTGTAGCACTAGCCACATCCGATCAAGCAGTTCCCCGGATGCTTCTTCCCACATTTTTTGCATGTGGTAAGTTGCATTTTCTTTCCACCTCTTCCCTCATCAAAAGTCTTCCCTAAACTGGGCTGGAACGATCTCTTCTTTGCATTTGATTTATGAGACCAATGTGTCTCACCAAACTCTATCTCGACTTTCATTGCACTCCGCACGATCTTCTCATAGCTATCGTAGTCCCGGTTGGCTAGATTCTTCCGCAGATGAGGTCTCAGTCAACCAAAAAATCTATCCACCTTCCTACTTGGATCCATGACAAAGCTAGAGGTATATCATGAATGTCGGGTGAATTTCATCTCATAGCTTTCAACAAATTCATTCTCCTTCTGCTTCAGCTCAAGAAACTCTTTCTCCATTCTCGTTCTCATGGAATGAGAGAAATACTTATTAATGAATATTACCCGGAACTCTTCCCACTCAATAGCTTCCATCTCTCCTCTAGGATTGGTGTTTTTGACCAGTGACCACCACTGATCAGCTTCTCCCTCTAGGCAATAAACAACAAGGGTGTCTTTTTCTTGTTCCGAACAAAGGATTACAGAAAATATATTTTCAATGGAGCTTATCCATTGTTCCGAAACCAATGGGTCAGTACATCCACTGAATGATGGTGGTCATTGACGCATGAAAGACTCAACATAATGTTGTTCCCTTCATGGTGAGATCGGCCTATCAGCTTGATTCAAGTTATTACTCATAACTTGAGTCAGTTGGTTAATCATTCGCATGAATTGTTCCATTCCGGCTTCCATCGGAGGGCCGTCAGCACATGGTGCATTGCGGTCACCATCTGTACAGTTCCTCCTATTGCCCTCCATTTTCTAAAATAATAAAACATTAGTGAGAAACTTATTTCATTTATGAATCTTTTAACTAAGACTTCATTCTTAGACAATTACATTTCTCTATAATTCCTTCATAATGATTCATAAAAAGCTTGTGATTAACCAAACATATCCCCTGGGAGTGTCGCAACCAAGAGTGCAGCAAGGCCTGTTATCGTGCACTAGTTCTCGTTCGATTCTAGCTCAAAGCGGTGTTCTTGGGTTTTACCCCTATGTACATCTATGCCAGAGCCGTCTCTACCTTCTCGTATCCAGATAGGGATGTATTTGTTTGATAACCCCACTTACTCAATACTTACCAAAATACCCGAATGTTTTCTTATATTTAAACTTTTCTATAGGTTTCTTCCTAAAATTTTTATATCCTAATTTCCCAAAATAACTAAACCATCCTCTGATACCAACTATAGCATCCCGTCTTTTTATAACATAAACATTCATTACATTACACAAAACTGATGATCTTTAAGGTTTAGTGTCTTGGTTACCAGGAACTTAATACATGAAAAAAACATAAATAATTCTTCTTAAACACTTGAAAGGCTTCTCCTTATGTTCATCCTAGGTTCATTACTGCATCTCATAACCTAGGGACATACATCAAAAGAAAGGGTCAGCAGAAGGCCCAGTAAGGGAAACAAGAGAAACATTTTACATGTGAATTTGAGATACTTCAATAAGGTCCTGAAAAGAACTTTAAGGCATGAGAAAGACATCATAAGATATATCATAATAAAAATAACATTTTTAATAACTTGAAGAAGTTTCTGCAACATTTAATATTGATAATCATTTCATTTCACCAAGGTCTATCCCCAAGGTGTCATTAAAAATTACCAAGTTTATTCACCAAGGTATCAGTCTAAAAATTCATCTCTAGAGATTAAGTCTTTAACCAATGCATTAGAACGCTATCTGGGCGCACCCTTGACGTGTCTTTATTATCATGTGAGCCACATATATCATCATCAATCATTTCATAAACAACCCATATAGAATAAAATAAATGGGTTTCATTTCATAATCATAACGTTTTAAAAATTGCTTTAAAGACATGATCTTTATGTCACTTTTATCCCACGGAAAGGGAAAGCGGGTTTCATGTATATAAATCCCAGAATTTAAAATAGAACATTTTGATATATATGTAAATACCCCTATATAAATAAGATCTTTGAGTATTCACTTAATAACATAAAATAATTTTGAGAAAAAGAGAGAGGTATTTTGAGACGAAATTCTGCAGCATAACGGCTACGTTACAGGGTTTTATAAAACATTGACAAGAGAGGGGACATGGGTCAAACATTCATAAATGATCTATAAAAATAGTATAGGGATAGAATATAAAGGATATGATTCATGGAAATGAAATTTTAAGGACATACCATTTGAAATAAAAAACATATAAGTAAGACAGAAATAAGATTTCTCTTATAAAAATTCGGCAGCCTAACGGTGTCACTTAATCTTCAATAAAAATGAATTGACAAGATCAAATAGGGTATCTCATCATATGATAATAAAATATCAGTACGATAGATATATTTATCATACCCCAAAATAATAAAAAGGAACTTGAAAGACTTGACATGAAAATAGAACTTGAAAAATGAGAAGGGTGAAAGAATCCCTTAAAAATTCGGCAGCCTAACGATATCACTTAAACATTCATAAAACGAAATGATGAGAGTAAGAGGGGATATATCCTCATATAAAAATTAAAAGGGAAGTAAGAAGAATATAAAAGAACATACTCCCACAAAAGAACATGGAACATGAAAGGAATGGCATAAAAGAGATTACTTGAAAAGAAAAAGAGAGGTCAGATCCCTTACCTTAAACGTAACTCTTAAAACTCAATGGTTGGGACCTTGAGAGGCTTGAGGGCACCTTTGGAGGACTCCTTGGGAGGTAAGGAGACCAGAACTTCGTTGATAATGATTTTTGAGTCCAAAGGATGAGAGAATGGCTTGGTATTTATAGTGAAAGTGAGGGGACAAGGCATTAATGGCCAAGGGACACCTCACAAGTGCTTTTCTCAAAACCATGTGCTCTCCCATGATATTTCCCATGAAGTTAGGACAAATCGGGCCCCCAATAAAATAATTCATCACCATAGGTCATCCAACCCTTAAAATATATCATGACATCACCATGACACAGCTATGCTGTCATTAAACATACCGAAACCCTAAAACTGCTTTTTTACTCTTCACTGAAAATTCATCTTTCTCGGAAAAAACCCAAAATTTTACCTTAATCAAATATCAACGCTCTGATTACAAATATAAAATCCATTTTATAAAAATAATTTTTTAAATATTTTTAATTTAATTTTTTAATAAAAACACTATTCACCGAAAATTCATTTTTTTAGAAAAAACCCCAAAAATTACCATAACATAATATTGGTGCTTTGAGTTCAAAAATAAAGTCCATTTTATAAAAATATATTTTTAAATATTACTAATTTAATTTTTAATTAAAAAACACTATTCACCCCAAAAAACTAATCCTTCACTAATAATTTATGAAACTGTTATTTACCCATTTTATTGAATCACATTACTTAATCTAGGTGCCTAAATTATATTAAAACAATCTTTGAGGGAAATTACTAACCCATTTGGTTACATTACTAATCCTAAGCGTAAAATCACTATTCATAATTTACTATTCATCAAAAACTATGTTGATCTTATTAGACTCCAAATTCCTTACTGAACACTTTTCTAGAAGACCATTTTTTGAAAATCATTACACATCATTAATTATTTAGTGTTTACATAAATATTTTAAAATATCCTTTTTTCAAAATTCATCAATAAAATACATCCTGAAATTATCCAGACATTTGAAATTTCACAAACATCACTAAAGGAAGAATTCTCAATTCATTCATCCCAAAGGTTTACACAAAGAAACTAGGGTCTCGTCACATAGCCCCTTATAACACCGGCATATGACCTAAGTGTAAGGTGTGTTATGGTAAGAGAATCTGAGGGAGGTTCAGATAACATTGCCCTAATAGAAATTTCTACTAACTTTAACTTCTCCCGTAGGCGTTTCCGTTCAAGCTTGACACGCTGGAGTTCGGATTGGGCTTGGTCCAAAGCGAAGCCCAAATATGCCACCTCCTTCCCAAGCTCTGATAAGTGGGCTTCATAAGGATCGAGTCTACTAGATGAAGCCATCGACTCCTCTTTCTGCATTAACCATTAACATCTCTATTAAATCATTAAGAGTAAGTTAATATACTACTCAAAAAGATTGGGTCGTTACAGTACGCTTCTATTTGAATAATACAGTAGTGTGTGATGTACGCAACTTCGAGTTCTAACACACACCATAACCGATCAAACTTCCCATTATGAATATTAATACCCACTTTTTGAAATTTTATAAATTTTATCCTTCAAAAGGGACTTCATTTTTGGATTCGGAATATCAAAATTAACTTAGGGTGAATTTTTAGTATTTTTCTGAAAACATTCAATTTTTGATGAATAGTGAAAAACACTGAGTTATTGGTTAAAACCGACTTTTTATTTAAATAATAATTTATTTTATTTAAATATATTTTCAGTCAAATAGGTACATAATACCTATATAATTTCAATGTAATTCATTCGATTCAGTTTAAAATAATTTTAGATATATATAAATTTTATTGAACTTTTCACCGTCTTTTAACCATCTCCTATGAGAATTTGCAAATTCACATAAAAAATAATTTAAGCTCTTCTGTGAGTAGAATTTTGAAAATCCAAGATACATGGTTAATATCACGGAGTAAAATTTGGTTCAATAAGATAAAAAATATTTTTTTTCAACAATGACTTTTTACTTTTATTTACCGTAGTTAAAAGAAAATAGGGTAATTAAGGGTAAAATGATATTAATATTACCCTAAAGCGTGTCCTAATTATATTAGACAAGTGTACCTCGACCAAAAACAACCTTATGAATAAAATATTATCATTTATGTCCACTAAGATTAGAATAGGTCATTTATTATTATTTATTTCAAAGAGGAGTTAAAAGAGTTAAAATCAAAGATTAATAACTAAAACATTTTTAATATAGAGTTATACATAAGATAAATTCAGTTATAAATATTCATTAGAAATATAAAAATATTTCCTATAGAATGATATTTTATTTATAATTTTTAGATGCTAAATAATTTAATATATTTACGACATAATGATGATGCAGTAATTACCATATTAGTGAAATATTAAATTAATCAATATTATAAATACACCAATAAATATAATTTGAGACTTTTAATTAATTAAAAGACTTTTTTAGGTTAATATGACATGTTAGGGTTGATTAAATGAATTATTTATGAAGTAATAATTATGTTATGAATTTAGAAAAAACAAAATACCAAATAGTGTCAAAATTGACATAAAAGAGTTTTTAAAACAAATATTATATTATTAATTGATATTCAATTCATAAATTTTCTAAGGCTTGGCCAAATGACTTATATAATGATATTTGAATCATTAATGGACCACTTGGGCTTCACTTGGAGGTATATAGTAAGTTTATTAACTATATAATATAAATTATACAATGTGGAAAGATAAATGTCAAACTATTTAACTAAGAGTTAAATATAAATGATAAGGTTAATATAGTGACCCAAACCTGTCTAAAATTTAATGGTCGAAATTATTTCGACCCATACCCACCTTATCCTTTAAATAATCCACTTTGAGCCATTATAGACCGAATATGATTTTATAATAAAATAATATTTTATGTTTTTTCTATGGTGCCCCTCACCCCTCTTATAAAAGGGAACTCCCCATTCTCTCAATTTCACACCTTCAAAGCTGTTTGGCTTGGCCAAACCCTACCCAAATATACTCCCAAATTCCCTCACTTCAACCTAGAGGCCCTAGTTTAATCATAAATCCATACTAAGGATCCCTTTTAATCAAATCAAACGGAAGAACCCGAAGAATAGGTAATGTTTTCACCACCCTCTTTCAAGTTCCTTTCTTCTTCAACTACTTCTATCTTTGTTATTTACACTCTAAAATAATAACACCAGTATATTATATATAATGTGATGTTATTTTAAATATGGTACAACCATATTCAGTATTCTATCCATCCATTGAATGACATGTCATCATACGTGCGTACGTACGGCTTACCGTCTCCACGTCGTGGCGTAATTGTTATTCAAAACATCAGTATATGGATGGGTATGACAATGATGTGTAATTGAAGTAAATAATAAATATTAAATTATAATGATTCTTTATATATGATATACCTTCCAATTATATATTATTTTAATAATAAAAAATGATATTGTAGCTCGTGCGTACGTACGGACTACCGTCTCCATGAAAGCGACGAGATTCATTCCTCATCGTATCCATTCAAGTCTAATTCTCATTTGATTATTAAAAATAATGTTTAAGGACTTGATATAATTATGTATATGAATAAGATACAACCTATCCATAACAAACACGTCTTATGTAACAAAAAATATAAAATAAAATGAGAAAGTTAACACCCAAAACGACGATAATACTAAGATATTATTAACAAAGCAATGTTAAATGATCATATATGATATCATATTAATGTATATGATTCTTGAATAATTTAATAACAATTATTTCACCATTATACAGGAGGTTAACCTACCCTCAACCAATGAAAAGTACAAGGTAAAGGTTTATATCACAATCTCTTCATTATCTGAGGTTGTTTATATGTAATTATCTTCTGGGACCTCTTTATCATCCACATCTATGTTTCATAAAAATGTATTTCAAACAAGGTACTTTTAACCATTTCGACAGAATTAAGGTAAGAATGTTTTTTTAACTTATACGGCGGATGCGACTATTTTCTGCCATTATAAAATCGTCGAATCTTCCCTTACAAGCTTATAATAATATTTTTAAAATAAATGTTTTCTTTTTAATTATGTGACTCTTAAATTATTTAAAAATAGAAATAGATATTTCTCCAAAAATGGTTTTTATTTAATCTATGTCAACATCCATTGATGGATTTTATGTTTATTTGAAGTTGATTTATTATGATACAAAACTTCCATATTATATTGACTGAATTGTGATATGTTTGACTGTGGATGTTCTATTTTTATACCATTCATGGTTTATGGTTAATGTATTGACATTTCATATGCTAGTTTTAATGAAAATGTTTATGATATGTTTAAACCATTTCACATGAGGAAAGTAATAGACTTAGTATGTGACGAGTGGAGCCTGATATAGCCCCTCAATGCATTTGTAGGTCTCATGAGACAACTAGACGTGGAATTGGCCGAGGCCCTTTCCCAATTTTGATATATGGTTCAGGCCGAGGCCTTAATCATTTTTGGACATCTTGGACGAGGACTTTACAAAATGTATAAGAATGTCCGGCATTATACATTCCCTCATTATGAAAATAATATTAATGGTTCATGTAATTATTCGACTACTAGAATACCCATGATTATGTTTTATTATAGAATTATTTACTCAGCTCATATTCCTGCCATAAAAGTATTCATGTTTATTATTGGTAAAGGCATGTGGTTTTCCATTATTCCCCATGCTTAATATTTATATCATTTTCTGATGTATTACATACCATTTAGGATCATTTGAGATCACCCCTTTCTTATGTTTCATTTTCCTAGGATATGAAAAAGTCTAGTTATGAGTGACCTGCAGGCATAATCTAGGAGGCTTAGATGTTTCTAATGAAATATATATGTGTTCAATTTATTTTCAAGCTATAAAGTTAAACTTATGTATGAATCTTGTTTCCAATAATACTAAACTGATCGGTCTTTCAAGACATGATTTCCTTGTGATCATGCCAATGTTATGTAATAATGCCCCGACTCTAGGTAACGAGGGTTGGGGAATTAAAGTTGGTATCAGAGAAATTTTAGTATAAACCTTGAAAGCTAGATTTACATAAACTCTGATTATAGAACATAGCCCTAAGATAGACTTTGAGGATTAGTATAGAAGCACTTCCTATAATCATGGTATTGTAGATATTTTGTGAGTTTTCCGAGAAATACCTCCCTGTCTGGATACGAGCAGGTAGAGGCGGCTCTGGCATAGATGTACCTAGTGGTAAAACCTAAAAAACACATTGATCTAGACTTGAACGAAAACTGGTGCACGACAACGGGTCTTGCTGCACTCTTGGTTACGACACTCCCAGGGGATATGCTTAGGATAATTCTCATTTTCTTTACAAACCATTATGAATGGTTTATGAGTATATATACTTCCTCAAAGAAATAATTTTTATGATTATGGATTATGTCCATAAACTATTCAATTTATGTTAAGTGTTTTACAAGTCTGGATTAATTTATTGTGATTCATAAACTAATCTAGTTTATGCCATTGTTTTGAAATGGAGCCTAGTAGAATGAATGGAAATTTTATTAATGCACGCACTCCATGTAGGTATTTCCATCCTTTTCAAGATAATTATAGTGGAGTGGGTGATGCAATAGGTGCTGATCAGCGAATCACTATACTGGGACAACTCACTCGGGATATGAATAATAAACTTACCCATATGGATCACCCAGATCCACAACATGGAGGATCAATGTTATATCGCCTCATTAGGCAACAACCACTGACATTCAATGGGAGTACAAATCCACTAGTAGCTAAGAAGTGGATAAATTCCTTAAAGAAAATATTCCATGCCTTGGTGAGTAGTGAAAGGGAAAAAGTTATCATGGTAGTTCACCACCTCACTAGATATGCTGATCAATGGTGGTTATTTATTTAAAACATAATGGAAGATGATAAAGTATAAAATATGGATTGGAGGGAGTTCAAAGATATTGTCGTAGGAAAATAACAGATATGGAAAGGCAATTTCTGAGTCTAAGGCAAAAGGAGGATGAGAATGTCGCGAATTATGAGGCTAACTTTACAAGGATAGCGAGGCATGCTGCAGATTATATGTGAAACCCAATAAGTAATATTTATCATTTCTTTGATGGGTTAAAACCATTTCTTCATCGAGCATTAGTATCACAATACTTCTCATCATACAAATATATTGTCTCGTGTGCTATCAAGACAGAAAAAGAATTATTTAAGTCTTATGACTTTAAATCTGTAACACCCGAGACTTTTATGAGAAATATTTTGTTTTTATCATCAAAGGAATCTTTTACTACACCCAACACTATCTTGTCTTGCTTTACACGCAATCGCGGCCTTCCTCGATAGCTTGCGTCGTACGCAATACCGAGTTTCACTAAACAACGATATGCTATTAAAATATTATTAAAACTAGCCGTTATGAATAGTAATAACCACTTTTTGAAATTTTGAATTTTTTTTTTCAAAATAGACTTCATTTTTGGATTTGGAATATCGAAATTATCTTAGGTGAAATTTTGGTACTTTTCGGATAACATTCATATTCTGATGAATAGTGAAAATTATTAACTTTTAATTAAAAACAACTTTTTTAATCGAAATAATTAATCGTGATAAATTATTAATTTGAGTAGTTTTAAAGTATTTTTAGAATATTTTTTTACAATTTAATACAATATTGTTCATTGGATGTAATTTCACATTTAAACCAGACATAAACAAGTGTCAATCTTTATATAGTTATTATCTTTTAAAAACACGCTATTTGTTTTGACGACGGAAATTAATTTTTAAATTACTTAATGTAACTGATATTTTTTTAATTTGGTAAAATAAACATCATTTTTGAATTCATAATATCAAATATAGCTTAGGCCTAATTTTTTTTCTAGAAACTTTCATTTTTTTGATGAATAGTGAAACCACTAAGTGGTAGTTAAAAAACTGATTGTTTTCATAAATCTTAATTTTACCCCTTCTGTGAGTGGAATTTCGAAACTCCAAGAGACACGGTTAATATCAAGGACTAAAATGTGGTTCAATGAGATGAAAATAATTTTTGGTGAATAGTAACTTTTTACTTTTTTTACCACGATTAAAAGTAAATAGGGTAGTTAAGGGTAAAAATGATATTATTATTACCCTAACACATGTCCTAATTCTATTGGAAAAGTTTAATTCGACCAAAAACAACCTTAGAAATAAAATATGACCATTTAGGCCCCCTTGGATTAGATTAGAACATTTATTATCAATTTATTTAAAGAAGGGTTAAAATAGTTAAAATCAATGTTTAATAACTAAAGAATTTTTAATATAGGGTTATACATAAGATAAATTCTATTATACATATTAATTAGAAATCTTAAAATCTTTCCTACATAATGGTATTTTATTTGTAATTTTTAGACTTAAAATAATTTAATTTATTTATGATACAATGATGATGCAGTAATTATATTATTAATGAAATATAGACATAATTGATTTTATAAATAACCAAATAAATGTTATTTGAGACTTTTTATGAATTCCAATAATTTTATATGTTAATATTACATTTTAGTATTGATTTAATTAAATGGTTTCGAACTAATAATTCTGTTATGATTTTCGCAAAAATCAATTACCAAATAGTGTCAAAATTGACATAAAATAGTTTTTAAAACAAATACTATATTATTAATTGTTTTTTTATTCATAAAAATTTAAGGTTCTAAACAATGACTTATATAAGGTTATATATATTAATAATAAACAACCTGGGGTTCTTTTGGCTTGATATAGTAAGTTTATTAACCTTATAGTGTAAGAAAACAAGAAGACACCGTAAAAGTTAAATTATCTAACTTAAAGTTAAATCTAAATTATAAGGTTACAACTGATACCTAAACTTGTCTAAATTCTATTGGATGAGAGTATTACGACCCATCCCCACCATAGCTTCGAATTATATCAATTTGGAGCTATTAAAAACCGAATTTGACTTTATAATAAAATAATATTTTTAGTTATTCCAAAGGTGCCCCTCTCCTCCCTTATAAAAGGGCACCTCCTCCCTCTCCTCCTCACACCATTTGAGCCTTCAAGCTCAGAAAACCCCTGCCCATTTCACTTCCCCACATCGCTAGAAACATCCTAGAGGTTTTGATCTTCTTCAATAACCAATTTTTGTTCCCTAAGAGGAGGTCTCAAAGAGGCGCTTCAAAGAAGAGGTAATACCCGTTACCAAATCTTTAATCTTTATTTCTTCTTCCACTTCTTCTTCTTTAGTTTTTTCATTATAAAGTAATGACATTAGTATCACTAATATACTAATATGTTATTATAAGTATGAAACAACCCTATTTCACCATATATCCATCCTACAGAAAACGAAATCACCACGTATGCGTACGTACGGAATACCGTCTCCACGCCGTGGTGTAATCTATTTTCCACCACCACCTTACTCGGATGGGTATAAGGGTGTAAATAATAACTGTATATGATTATTTTAAAGTAATATTGATTCATAAATAGTATACATACACTCAAATACAATTCCACGATCATGGGAACGATATCATCGCTCGTGCGTATGTACCGAATACCGTCTCCACGATGTGATACGACTCGTTATACATGATCTTCATTGAATAATGATTATATAAATGAATTTAATGAATTAATATGATATATATTACACTAATACCATTCTGGAAATGAGATATCAATAACCTAAATATAAAAATAAGAATTTATTCGACAAAACACGCATAAGAAGAAAAAGTAATAAACACCCGAATAACAAGTAATAATGAAATATTAGTAATAATAAGCTAAGAATATGACCATATATGATATCATAAAAATAATTATTATTCTGGAATAAGTCAATAACATTATTTAAATCATTATACAGGAGGTTCGGGCACTTACGAAGCAAATCGGACCTAAGGTAAGGGAAAATATCACAATATTATTTTTATCCGAGATTGTTTATACTTTGGTATTTACTAGGGTGTATTTTGTCATACACATCCATGTTTCCTCAATATGTAAAATTATTTCCATCCAAATACAATTGTTTAAATCCAATTTTACCCTTCAGTGAGTTTTTAGTAAAAGATATGAAAGGAATATTTTGTCATTTTTCATACGAGGTACTTTTTGACTTTTCCAACAAAAGTATGAGAAGAATTTTTTTTAACTTATACGACATGAATGTATATTTAAAACATTATTTACAAGAATCTTCCTTTACAATTTTTCAATTTTATTTTGAATCAACTTCTTTTAGTTTAAAATTGCATGACATGTTATGAAAGGAAAATGTTTTTGAAGTTGAAAGGATATTTTCCTCAAGAATGGAGTTCAAGTGTTTTATCAAAATTATTTTCCATCTAAGATAATATAGGGTTCTGTTTATATACCTATTATTACATTGATTTGATTATGTTGTGATGGAATCATTTTTATGAATTCCTTAATCTTATATGAATTGTTTTATGATGTAATGTTGTTTAAGAATCCCATTTTTATTACATGGGTTATGCAATGATGTGTGATTTATGATTTTGTGGCATAAATAAGAATGGTATCATTATGAGATGGGTGGGACCTATATCTCCCTCCAATGCATTGGGTAAAGATTTTATATCTCATGAGATAGAAATGGCCGGAACAGCAGGTTAAACCAGTTCAGTGAAAGAGGACTGAAACGAGGAGTGAACTCGGTTCAGAAATGGAATTTGTCCACTAAGATAGTCTTGGCAATGAGTCTTGACTAATAAGAAATGATTCTCTATGATTATGTGTGTATGCCACAAAGTTTCATGTTTTAGGTTATGATTATTGAGATTTCATTTCACTACTATGATTTATCCCTATTGACGCTCCTTTCGTCACAGAATCTAAAGATCGGAAAAGGGGAATATCTGAGCTTAAAGTGATTCAACCTTTGAAGAAAACATCAAAAATCGACAAAGGCATGAACAGAGGATCAAAAACAACTACACCACACAAGTTATCTCACTGTCACGCAAGTACACTTGCGCGAAGAACTTGGTCGCGCAAGTGACTTGCGCGACCTAAGTGGTAACCGCCCGGTAACCACCCAGGGCCTTCTTTTGCCTATAAATAGACCCTGTGGGCCCCCCATTCGGGAGGATCTTTTTCCAGAAACTCGGATTGAAGCTCCCGACACCCAAGGCTCTTCTCAAAGCTTCCAGAACACTTCTAAGGTAATTTCTTACCTAGAACGGAAGATCTAAAGAGAGGGAGGAAGGCCTAAGTGTTGAAACTCATCAACACTTGCGCGCCTGAATGGCCAGCCCTTAAGGGAACTGGTCACACTTCTGCGCTGCCTTCTTCCTTCAATAGAACTTGCGCGTCCCTTTTCTGGGAGAACCTCAAGAGGATTCTAAAGGGTTTAATAAAGAGTCGCTCAAGTATTTCAATGCTGGTTGAAAATCGCGCAAGTACACCATGTGTCGCACAGGTATACCTGTGCGACCAATACTTGTGCGCCCACGCAAGACTTGCGCACCCCTACTTTTTTGGGTGCCTTTCTTGCCCATTTGACCCCTCTTAAGCCATTTCACCTTTCCTATTCAAGATTCAGTCTTCAAGATACTCTTCAAAGCCATTTATGGCATGAATTCTTGATTTGACATCCTTATTTGAAAGTAATTTTATGGAATATCTCTCAAAACATAGTGATTTATACATATTTATGTCACCAAAGATTGAGAGTTCATTCATTCAACCTCATCCTTTAAAGATGAGAGAATCCTTAACCTAGGTCTCCCTTTCAGGAATAATCCCCAGTTATAAGTCCTTTAATATGGGCATCCTCCTCAGGAGTAAGCCCCAAACCTTAATTCCTTAACTTGGGCATCCTCCTCAGGAGTAAGCCCCAATCATAATCCTTTAATATGGGTATCCTTCTTAGGAGTAAGCCCCAAGTCCTCTAATTTTGGGAATCCTTCTTAGGAGTAAGCCCCAATCTCAAATTTGGGCATCCTTCTTAGGAGTAAGCCTCAAGTCCCCATAATTTTGGGCATCCTTCTTAGGAGTATGCCCCGAGTCCCTTAATTTGGGCATCCTTCCTAGGAGTAAGCCCCAATCTCAAATATGGGCATCCTTCTCAAGAGTAAGCCCCAAACCTTAATCCCTAACCTGGGTCTCCTTTTAAGGAATACGACTCAGTTATAATCTTGAGGTTCCTTTTCAGGAGTAAACCCTAAGTCCCCTAACCAGGGCCTCCTTTTCAGGAATAAGTCCCAGTCATAATTATGGGCATTCTCTTCAGGAGTAAACCCCAAGTCCCTTAATTTCTCTTAACCAGTCCTAAATTACCCTTGATTTGGGTTTCCTTTTCAGGAGTAAAACCCAATCATAAATCCCCTCCTAACTTGGGCATCCTCCTTAGGAGTAAGCCCCAAGATTAGAGTATTCAAATCTCCATAAAGCACATATACCTTTCTGGACCCTGTTCCGAGATTTTCTCCCTAAAAGTAAATCCTAAATCTTCATCTATCTGGGCAGTCATACATACATAAGCCCCAAACAATTTCTTATGATTGCATCTTTCATGGCACAATTGTCTAATTTTTACCAATACCTCTTGTTTCTCACACCGATCATGACTCACGTGAGCTTAGAGTGTAAAAGTAATTATGACATTCTTCTTTGAGCCATCAATCATAAAACGTCATACTCCATTACTCGAACTACGTGGGTTCTGATTCCTTTCCCAAAACAAAGGATACGTAGGTAGCCCATTTGCGGGTTTGATCCCAACTCTGAAATAATTCATGTCCTTCTGAATGAAAATAAACTTCAAGTTCCCCACTGAGTGGCTTTAAAACCAGCCTGGTCATCATAATGACCAAGAGACTTTTATATAAATGTTTTGAAGGATACCATTGACCAAGAATCTCTAAATAGATACAGATGATTCTCTATTGATGAAGAACCTCGAATACATATAAAAGATTCTCCAAATTTCTTACATATTTAATCATTGATTGTTAAAACTAAAGGAAAGCTCATTTTATACTTGGTAATGTAATAAGGATTCACGAACATAACTTAAAATCTATAATGAGAGTCCCGGAGTAGACAATAATTCCCCTAAAAAAGGTGTGATGAGTCAGACCTCCCATCCTCTCGACCAATGCAAATTCCTAAGCCTCATCAGTCCACAAGCTAATGAGCGCCTATCTTTTGAAAGTAGGTCCAAACGGATGTGGAATCATTGGATGTTTCCGATTCTACGAACAAACCTGCTAGAAACCGATCGGAACGTTTGAATCTCCCATCCAGGAGTTCATCCCCTAATTCCATGCGAAACAAAAAATGGTGAACCCGACGTGAATCCTTAACCAAGTTAAAGTGATGTTCTTCTTATTTGTTAGGCCCCTTGGGCCAACAAAGCAATCATTGACATGTGATCATCCAAAAGATGCAGTGGCCGGATTCATCTTTATTATGTCTGTTATATGGAACAGGCACTCTTTTCTCAAGATCTTCTGAAAAATGGCTTTCCTTAAATTCAACCCTGTGAATACTACTGCTGTGAACACCTCTACTGTGAGGTCTGCTGCTGTGAAAACCAATGCTGCTACTCCTGCTGGAACGTCGTCCGCTCTGAGGATGACATCACCAACTCAGCGTCTTCAATGCTGGGTTTCTAATGCACTGGTTAAGGAGTACCGTCGCAACGGTACTATCCCTACTCTAGAGGCCGCTCGTCAAGCCCTCCAAGTTAAAAATTCTACCTAGTCGTCCGGACAACGGCGGCCAGCGATCAAAAAGCAGGCGGTGCTGACTACCGTCTCCAACCGTTTCGGGTCGTTATCCCCGAAACGCAATTTCCATTTACTCCCTTACTCTAAGGAAGTGAATGAGCAGGTCCCTCAGGGCCTTAATTCAAAAATACAGGAGTCCTTCCCGAGGGCTCCCATAAACAATCGCCGCCAGACTCGTGCGGTAGTGCGCCCTCAACATGATGAGGGTACCGACTCTAGGCATTCAGCTCAATTTCCTCGAACCCGATCAGGCAAGATGAATTGCCAGAGACGGAATCCGGTTAACAATGGACAGGTTATTATCCATGCCATCTCCGGAGAAGTCCACCAACCTAACTTGGTGGAAAATAATGAGCAGGCACACACACCTTCCCGTTTTAATTCCGCTGTCCAGCAGACTCATCTGGCAGCATCAAGCCAATCCCGCCAGTCAATTCCGGCGGAGTACTATAGGCAGGAACATACACCTTCTTATAAATCACCAGTTAGTCAGCAGGCTCGTCTGACTACATATGATAGATCTCGTCAACCGCGTTTGGAGAAGTGTAATCAGCAGGCACATACACCTGCTAATACTAATCAATCCTACCAACAGTCATGCTTGGTAGCGCACGGAGAAGTCAGTCGGAAAGCCCCGATGACAAACAGGAGGCAGACTAAACTCTCTGCCTCCACACTTGAGTACTGTCAGGATTCACTGACAGGAAAAGGAGGACAAGAGCAGGCACATACACCTACTCCATGCCCGGAATGGACGTATATCCCTGTTCCGGCGGCTGAAGTCACCAAGCATATTTTGTCAATGGTGAAAGAGCAGAAGCAAATTCCTGCCCATATTCTGGATACTTTCCAGGATATCATAACAGCTTCAGCATCATCTCAGGGACAGACACATAAATCTATCCCTAGCAGTGGAGTGACACATCAACGATTCACTCTGGAACGGACATACACATCTGTTCCAGTCCAAGAGGGTTATGGGGCATACTCCCCCATATCATACGGACAACCAAGTCAGGCACATACACCTGATTTGAGTGGAGATCGTTAGCCTAATCTAACCATCTTTCCTGATCAGGCACATACACCTGCTCAGAGTAACCACTTTCATCAACAAGTGGTTTACAAAAAGAGTAAGAAGGCATCTAAGAAAAAGATCTGCCCAGCACAGTCAGGAGATCAAAGGCCAATATGCAACAAGGCCTTGCTCGATGCTGGAGTTCTTGAAGCCCTCAGACATTTATCTGTCAGAAATCAAGATTCTACTCCCTCAGTTCCCAATAACGGGAACATTAATTATAAAGGTCTTTAACAGACACTTCCTCATGAAGTCTTACTTCATGAAAATTCGGTCAATCTTGAAGTTTCTTCTTCATATGAGATCCACAGGAACCCTCTGTGTGGTCAGAAGGCCAAGGAGAAAGAGATCTCATCTTTTGTTGTAACCCATTATGGTGGTCCTCCCCATGATGATGAACTTCGCTGCGAAATTCCTCTCCGCAGTAGTGATTCACATTGCCTGGAAAATACTCCAGTGGGTAATGTAGTGCCGAGAAAGACCTCTTATCTTGAGGCACTTCCAAATGCGAAACTAGTCATGTATGATGCTTTATCGCTAACAAGTGAAATACTTTCTCAATCAAAAGATATCACAGGGTGTAGGTCACTCTCCGAACCACCCCTAAGTCATGCATCTTCTAGTTTGATCAATTATCTCTCTACCAATCTTGTTGAATCCGATGAAGCAACAAGGAAACACCAACTCTAGTCAAAACAGGTAGAAGAATCTTCATTTAATGACAAAGAGGAAATGCTGAACATGAGGAAAAAACTGGCAAAAGGTGAGGTACCAGTCATGTTTTGGCCTTTGGCTGACTCCCAGTACGACATTCCAATGATGTTGATGGATGATGGAATCCATGATATTTGTCTCAATATATGGAAAACTCTTTGTCAATTGAAGAAGAAGGTATTATCTTATGATGAATATGAAAATCTTCTTAAGATAATAGAAGGGCTACAATGTCAGATTGATTTGGCATCTCTATCAGTCTCTCGGTATCCGAAAGCTGAAAAGCAGCAGAGAACCCTTCAACGTTCATGCCTTGGCGCACTAAGAAAATTTCGTCAGTTAATTGCCAATGCTCTATATGATGTTCATATCAGAGGATGGGGTGTTCACGGAGCACTACATTTCACAGTGCTTTCCAGTCATCAAAGCCTGCCAAAAATGGTCTCATGAAATGTTATTGCCCATGGTCGGCCACAGTCAATGGGCTTTGATCATAATCAAGGGCTTGCTCAAGAATAGGCTTCAACTAGTTCCTCTCAAAATCAAGTATATAGAGAACAAGTTGTTGAATTGCTCCTACATCAAGCAGGTGAGAATATTGCACAAGCCTCTTGTATGGAGCAAACACATCATCAAATGACAGAAGTTTCGGAAATCATCCAACGGTCTGTTGAACCAGGTGATAAAAGTGGATACATGTTAATGCATCCCGCTAATTTCTGAATTACGATTCACAAGATCAAGAGAGATTTTAAGAAGATCTCAGACATAGCATGTCAAGAGAAACCCCAGCTTGTCAGACTGGGGACTTCTCTAAATCAACCCTCAGAGTCAACAAATGGGATTCGAGGAGTTGAGCTGAAGCAGCAGGAACATCCCCAATTCTCGAGACTGGGGACTCTTTCAAATCATCAATCCCCTCCTCAGAAAATGTCGGTCTTTTCTCGATTGGGGAAGAAGCCCCAAGAGGAACGAAGATCCAAATTATCAGGAGATTCCCTCCAAGTTATAGCTCATCAAGAAGTTCCTAAAAGATTGAATCAACAAAAGGCAATGTCTCGTCAAAGACATGAAAGAAGACAATATCACAGAAATGCTGATAGAAGGGATTTGATGCATTATGCATCAATCAATGTCATCAATGCCGTTGTTGCTAATCCACAAGAGGAGACTCACTCAGGGGACTCAGATGAAGAGCGTCCTGCTCATGAAAATGTACGCACCGATACAAATGAAGAAGGTGTACGTACACGAAGTCAAAGGATTACTCAGAACCTAGTTAATCCACTTCCCTCCCTCCAAAAGGTATCCAACAAAGGGAAGGGAAAGAATCAGGTTACATATCCTTCCTCTGAAGAAGGTCAATCGCTCTCATTAGAGAAAAGGTTTGCACAACAGGAGAAGAAATGAAAGAATTAAAAAGGTTGAATGCAGAACTACTTCAGAGTAGTCTTCTTCTTAAGAATGCTGAAGTCCGACAACCGAAGGAATTTGTTGTAACTACTGAGATGGATCAGGAATATCCTCCTTTATCAGTACACCCTCAGAGGTCAAATCCTACGGGTCAAACGCAACAACGGTTGGCAGCACTACCATCAGTTGCAGCACCAACCACCACGTCTGTCCAAGCTCCATTCATTGCACCTACCCGAAACCAAGTTCAACCTGATGTTTCTCAAAATTTAATAACTACTATTGAGTCATTAATAGCTCGGTTAGAAACTATTGAAGGGAAACATGTGCAAGTTCAACCAGAAAAGAAAGTTTACCCTGAATGGGTAGATTCAATTTCTCCTCCATCCAGTTTTGGAAACCCTGTTTTCCCTACATTCAATGGATCAGGCGACCCTGAACAACATTTGACGCATTATGTGTCTTGTTGTGATCCTATGATGGGAACTCCAGAGCAGAAAGAAGCAGTAAAACTCAAATGCTTCGTGCGAACCTTGCAAGGACCAGCTTTTGTCTGGTATACAAGCTTGCAATCTCGGTCAATCATCGGATGGGAGGATCTTCATCAAAAATTCCTTCTTCAGTTCAGCTCAACTTTTCCAAAAACGACAGTTTTCGATCTTAAAAACTACAAGCAAAGGGAGAATGAAAGAGTCTCTTATTTCATTGCTCGTTGGAAGGGATTAACGTATTCCCTGAGTTTATAACTCCCTCAGGAGGAACTATTGCCAATCTGTGTGGCAAATTTGTGTGACGAATTACGCACGCCATTGATCCCTGTGAAATACACAGGAGGGTTTCGAGACCTTACTTCAATCGCTCAACAGATTGAAGATTCCCTTATACGGGCTAAGATTAAATCTCGTGTAATTCCATTAGTTCCAAGAAGGAGAATGGGTAAAGCGGAAACTGCTACAGTTATGCTTAACCAAGCACATGTAGCTATTTCTATATCAAAACCTTCATCTTCTAGAAGGTCTCTACCTCCTGAACGCCAACAACAAAGGTCGTTTCGTCCAAATGATCAAAGAGATCAACTATGAAAACAATTTGAGGATTTGAAGAGTAAAACATACTCTTTCCGAAGTGAGCAAGTTCCTGGTTACTTCATTTCAGCTCTGGAAAATAATTTGGTTCAATTACCAGTTCCCAAGAGGCCAAACAAGGAAGGAGATGAAGACCGTCCCAATTATTATCCCTTTCATCAAATGTTGGGGCATCCCATCCAGGAGTGTTTTGTCTTTAAAGACCTCCTGCAAAAGATGGTCGGCTTGGGACAAGTCAAATTGAAGGGTTCTTCAGCTCATATAGCGTGTGTTACCGCTATAGATCTAGAGAAAGGAGGCGAGTGGCAGGAAGTCAAAAGAAAAAGTGCTCAAAAATATGATGATTGGATGGTCAGAAAGACAATCAATCGGACCCATTCCATTTTTCGAACACAATTGAAGAAGCCAATTGTGTCTCCTACAAAAGCTGCAGTGAAGCCTCCATCAAAAGACAAATCCTCAAAAGGGAAGTGCAATTCAAAGAAGAAAGAGGAATCAGAAGAAGATGAGTATGTATCGAGGCCTAAGTTTTCTTTGACTCTGGCATATTTCATGCCATCTACTTCAAAGAAACGGGCACCGCCCCACCAAATGGCACAACCTAAACAGGCTAACCAGGAAGAGTCTTTATCAGACGAAGAGTTAATCTTTGGTTCTGTTAATATGATTCAATTAACAGATCCATATTTCAGTCTTGATGAGCCTAAATTCCCTGTATCAAGTAAGGGAATCCTAGGAAGTTCTAGAGGTTCAGGATACAGGGGAAGACGTGGATCTTTCCAAATCCACTACTATAATTCTACCCCTGCTAGCACTGTATATGCAGCAGAAACTCGTGGTAGAGCCCTTCAGCGAGCTCAAAAAGAACAAGAAAGTTCTTCTGCCAATGGCCAACTCAGTTTTGGCACAGTTATTTTGGAAGACCGATTAAAGGTTCCATCTTCTTTATCTCAGCATGTAAATGGATCTAATCAGTCTAATCTTCCAAAACCAAGGATGTTGCCAACTTCAATACAAGATGCATCAGCTTCCAAAGCATATTCTTCTAAGGTACCTGCTAAACCGCATATTCCTATTGGGAAACACAGACCTCTAGATCAAAATTATGATATATTGAAACACTTGGCCCATGTACCAGCCAAGTTATCAATTTTGGATGCTTTGAATCTGTCAAAAGATCTTCGGGAAGCACTCATCGAAGCTTTTTCAAGTCCTCAGGAGTTTGAAGCTGAAATTGTTGCAGCTGAAGTCTATCACATAGAGAATAATCCTGCAGAATGCCATGCAGTGATATCTTTTACTGATAAAGATGAAGATGATGTTGTGCATGGGCACATAAAACCTTTGTACTTATCTAGCAAAGTCAATGGTGTAGATATTCGAAGAGCTTTCATTGACAATGGTTCAGGATTCAACCTCATGCCCATTCATAAACTTCTTCAATTGGGCCTCACGGAATCTAATTTATCTCCTTCTACCATGATGTTACAAGGATATGATAAAAATGAACAAGAACCACTGGGAGAAGTTACATTCAGAACTCAGTTTGGAGATCTTGTATCCAATTCAGATTTCATGATTGTTGATCAAGACTCATCTTTCAATATCTTGCTTGGAAGACCCTGGCTACATCAGCATACAGTTATTCCTTCATCATACCATCAATGTCTCAAATACTGTTTCAATGGTCAAGTTGGAACATTGTATGGTGATAAGGCCCCGTTCAAGACATGTGAGTCTCAATACATTGAGACGGAATTTTATCACATGAAGGGAAGAGAAAAATCTACAATGAAGGAAATTACCAAAGTCAATGCTCCATATGGTTTGGAGAAGATTCCAATAAATCCATTTACACATGTGAGTACAGATTATGTGTTACCTATCAGTCAAATTGACAAAATAGGCCGAAATCAAAATACTCTTATGGAAAGATCCATAATGTCAATTACGGAAATAGAGCCAGACAACATGGGAGAAATTGGTAACCTACCAAGAAGTGATGAAAGCATAAGTGGTGACGTTTTCATTTCATCTGCTGAAGTCCAACAAGTCTATACTTTGCTAATCAAGCCAGAAAAAGTTATAGCAACACCAGAGGTGAATAATGATGTCGATTCTCAATCCATTATCTCCTATTTATTTCCCAAAGAAGACCCTTTATCATCAATAGGGTCGGAAATGGAAGCTTCTTCTTCAAAATGTGAAAATTTTGACAACTCTTATGATCATGAGGTTTCGTTTTGTCATCTATTTTGCAAGTAGAAATGGAAGAAATAGCACGTGATGAAGAGGAAGAGGAAGATCTTAGAGATGCTCCTCCAGCATTTGAAGAGGGTATCTCTACCACTGTGGATGAACTCAGAGAAGTAAATTTGGGTACAGAGAAAGATCCACGCCCCACTTTAATTAGTGCGGCCATGACCCTTGAAGAGCAAGAGATGTATATTTCTTTTCTAAAGCAAAATAAAGATATTTTTTCTTGGAATTATACAGAAATGTCTGGGCTTGATCCGGATGTTGCTACTCATCATTTGGGTTTACCAAAAGAACATAGAGGTTTTAAGCAAGCCGTGAGAAGAACACACCCAACCTATGCTTCCAAAATTGAAGCTGAAGTGGATAATCTGATCAAAGCCAAATTCGTCATAGAAGTTCAATATCCCAAGTGGTTGGCTAATATTGTCCCTGTAAAGAAGAAGAATGGGAAAATTAGGGTTTGCATCAATTTCAGAGATCTTAATCGTTATTGTCCTAAAGATGATTTCCCAGTTCCGATTACAGAACTCTTAATTGATGTGACGGCTGGATATGAAGTACTTTCTTTCATGGATGGATATTCCGGATATAATCAGATCCGAATGGCCCCAGAAGATGAGGAATTTACAGCCTTCAGAGCCCCTCAAGGTGTGTTTTGTTACTGGGTGATGCCCTTTGGTTTAAAGAATGCATGTGCAACATATCAACACGCCATGCATCGTATCTTCAAACCTCTTTTAGGGAAGTTTGTTGAATTCTATGTAGATGATTTGGTGGTTAAATCCAAACAATGTTCTAATCACTTGGATGATTTGGAAGTCATATTCCACAAGCTTCGACAACATAATTTGAAGATTAACCCCTTAAAATGTGCTTTTGTGGTAACCTCAGGAAAATTCCTCGGCTTTGTTGTACGCCATCATGGTATTGAAGTCAATCCTGAGAAGACCAAATCAATCCTTGGTATGTCACCTCCTCAGAATTTGAAATAATTAAGAGGACTTCAAGGACACTTAGCCTATATTCGGCGTTTCATCGCCAATTTGGCAGGCAAAAGCTTACCCTTTACCAAATTATTGAAGAAAGGAGTCACTTACCAGTGGACTGAAGAATGTCAAGATGCATTTGATGTTCTCAAGAAATACCTCTTGAGTCCACCAGTACTCATGCCACATGTTGAGGGTAGACCTCTTATCCTCTATGTGACAGCTCTAGAGCGATCATTGGGTGCCTTTCTCGCTCAAAAGAATGATGCTGGGAATGAAAATAGCCTCTACTATCTCAGTAGAACTATGCTTGAAGCAGAAACCCAATATTCAAGTATTGAGAAGTGCTGCCTGGCATTAATCTTTGTAGTTCAGAAACTGAGACACTACCTGTAACATCACGAGGTCCAATTGGTATCTCGCAATAATCCGCCCAAATTCATCCTTAGTCGTCCAATGCTTACAGGACGTCTAGCAAGGTGGGTAGTTATTCTACAGCAGTTTGACATTCAGTATGTGTCTCAAAAGGCAATTAAGGGCCAAGCTCTGGCTGATTTCCTGGCTGAACATCCTTCAGGGGAAGACACATCTTCAGATGTTGAACTCCCTGATGAGGATGTCTTATCTATTCAAGAGAGTCCTCAAACATGGGAAATGTATTTTGATGGTGCTTCCAGAAGTCCAACAGGGAAGAAAATGGAAAATCCTAAATTCAACAAAGTTGGTTTAGGAATTGTGCTCATTTCTCCAGATAAAGCAGTGTTACCTTATTCCTTTTTATTGTGGGAAGGTGGTACCAATAATGAAGCTGAATACCAAGCTCTCATTATAGGCTTGGATTTATCACTTCAAGCACAAGTGAATCACTTAAAGTTGAAATGTGATTCAGACCTGGTAATCAAACAAGTCAATGGGGATTATGCCATCAGAAAAGAAGAATTAATCCCTTGGTATTATTACGTCAGAGAGTTAATGTCGGAATTCCCTTCAGAACCGACATTTTCCTATGTCCCAAGATCACAAAATGCTCAAGCTGATGCACTGGCTAATATAGCCAGAGCTTTAGCAGATCCAAATCGGGATGAGACAACCATCAGTATTTCCCACCGTTGTGCAATTTCACCTTATGTTCAAGTCAGAACAGAGGAAATTAATGAAATTAGTCCCATTCCTAAACCGTATGGTCAGACTACAGGATGGATGTCACCTATCAGGGAATACCTTCAAAATGGAACACTTCCACCTGATAGAGCCGAGAAAGAACAAATCTTGCGACGTGTGGTCAATTTTACTCTTTATGATAGCCCAAACCACCTCGAGAAAATTCTCTACAAACGTGGTTTTAATGGAGTTCTCTTCAGATGTATTGATGGTGAAGAGACAATGGCTATCATAAAAGAAGTGCATGCAGGAGTCTTTGGTGCCCACCAGTCTGGACATAGACTGTCTGATCAATATCTAAGGCTTGGATACTTTTGGCCTTCAATGATACAATATTGTGATAATTTCACAAATAAGTGTCATTCATGCCAAGTATATGCCAACTTCATTCATCAACCTCCAGAGTTGATTCATACAGCTAAATACTCGTGGCCATTTTCCACATGGGGAATGGATGTGGTGGGACCTTACCCTTCAGCTACGGTCAAACAGTTTAAGTACATTCTTACTACTACTGATTTCTTTTCCAAATGGGCAGAGGCAGTACCTCTCAAAGAAGTCAGTTTTAAATGCATTGTTAGCTTCATCAAGTCTAACATCATTACTAGATTTGCTGTCCCTCATACCATATTGACGGACAACGGCACCAACTCTTGTACTTCTGAGGTGAAGAAATTGTATCAAGAATACAACATTAAATCCAACCATTCATCTCGATATCATGCGGCGGCCAATGGCCAAATAGAAGCCTTTAACAAGACTCTTTCAAATATACTGCAAAAGATGGCGGATAAAGATAAGAGGTCATGGCCTGATAAACTCTTTCATGCTTTATGGGCTTATCGGACTACCACTCGCAATGCAACGCGTTCAACTCCATATTCGTTGGTATATGGAACAGAAGCAGTCTTTCCAATTGAAGTTCAATTTCCCTCACTCAGAATAGCCATTTGTGATCAGTTATCTACAGATGAGCAATCCCAAAAGTGATTGAATGAATCGGAACAGTTAGATGAGAAAAGATTGTGCACTTTGCACCACTTGGAAATCTATCAGAATCGAATAGCACGAGCTTTTAACAAAAAATTTCGTCTTCGTTCATTCATTCAGGGAGAATTGGTATTGGTTCTCAGAGCACCAATAATACTAGGAAAGAGGCCTCCCAAGCTTGAACCAAAATGGGAAGGACCTTATTCAATACATAAGGTCTACTCTAATGGAGCTTATTCATTAATCTCAATGGATGGAGAACTCATCACGACTCCAACCAATGCCAGATTTCTGAAGAAATATTTTGTATAAACACAAAATATGGTCCCCAGAACCAAGACACTTACAATTGGTTCATACAGAAATGGTCTATTATGACCTTAAACTGGAACTTCGTCCAACATGACGTTAAACTGTAGGAAAGACCCTTACTTCCGGAAAGACGTTAAACTACATAAGCACTTAAAAGTCCACTATGACTTCAAACTGCATCATTATCCATGGTCTATGCATATGACCTTAAACTATTTGCACTTTCGTCCAACATGACGTTAAACTGTAGAAAAGAACTTGTCCCCGCAACGTGACATTAAACTGTGCAGCACCAGTTTGTCCTTGCTATATGATGTTAAACTATACAGAAATGGTCCAGTATGACCTCAAACTGCAACTTCGTCCCACACGACGTTAAACTGTGAAAAAGTTCCCTAAACAGTCCAGCATGACCTTAAACTGCATCATCCCTGGTCCATGTATATGACCATAAACTAATTGCAAATCCCATACGTCCAGTAAGACGTTAAACTGTGACGTCCTAACTACATGACGCTAAACTGTATAAACGTCCCTTACGTCCGGAAAGACGTTAAACTATATAATCATCAAAGGTCCAGCATGACATTAAACTGCACCATCCACGGTCTATGCATATGACCTTAAACTATTCGCACTTTCGTCCAACATGACATTAAACTGTGAAAAAAATCCCCAATGCATCCAAATGACGTTAAAATGATGCACTCTTCTATCCTCACTGCATGACATTAAAACTGCACAGTCCCCCTTTTGTCCAATATGACGTTAAACTCTATTATTCCCATCATCCTAACTACATGACGTTAAACTGTACAGAAAATTCATAATATGTCCTACATGACATTAAACTGTATTTTGTCCCTGCTATACGACACTAAACTGTGCAGCACCAATAGTCCTAACTGAAAGACTTTAAACTGCATAGTCCCTCTTTTATGTCCTACATGACATTAAACTATGCATCGTTAAGGTTGTTGTTACCTCTTGTTTCTCACACCGAGTATGAATCACGTGAGCTTAGAGCAAACATCAACCATAACACTCTCTTTGGGTCGCTAATCATGTGTAAGTCCCAACAACATTTTTTATTAGATCGTTGTCCCCAAGAACAACTTGATCATTAATTAATTCTTTAATTGAACTACACGGACTTTGATCCTTGCCCACCAGGCTGGGTATGTAGGAAACCTCCCAGGGTTCAAGCCCAAAAACAATCTCTTCACATCGGTTCACCACCATCTCATATGATGTTGATTTGTGAAACCGACCCTAGAATCAATATTTTTACATTGATTCACTTTTGTCCTTGTTATACGACGTTAAACTATACAACACTTTTGTCCGGTACGACAATAAACTACAATATTCTTTGATCTCCTCACTTGAGAGAGAACTATTATTGACATTAATTTTTCAATCATGTTTCATTTCAAAAAGACTACATGCATACATGGTAATGCCTAAATTTTTTATCTCAGGTTAAACCATCATTGCACTAAAGTCCCCTTTCACCCTTCACATGTACGAACCAAATTTGTACAAAGGGTAGTTCTAGAACTACGTGGACTTGATTCCCATCCTTATGGGATATGTACGAACATTCGAGTGTCCCTAGAATCCAGTCCCAAGTCTTTTGGGCCTAACCCCAAATTTGACTTTCAGTCCCTTAGCTGAAAAGTCCTCATGAAAACACACACTGTGTATTCATTATTATGGTCTGAATTCTATGACCCTAAACTAAGATTTCTCATACTTTCGTCATGCACGATGTTAAACTGCATTTCAAGAACTACGTATGGCTTGATTCTAATTCTTATGAGATACGTAGTGAAGTCCAAGTTTCAATTTAGGACCCAGCCACAACATGATTATGGTTATCATTGACCTATGTATCTCTATATACATTGGACAATACCCATCTTTATGTGTTATAATCCTAACCTTAAATATTTTCAGATCGTCATAACCCTTTTCATGACTTCTAGTCACAAAAATGTAAAACTTTTGAGAATTCTTTTGCCTGACTATGCAGCATGTGCCCATAGGTGGCCTTGCATAAACAGTCCACATAACAGACTTTTCAGCAGAAAGATGCTATTTATTTGACCATGCAGCCAATGCCCTTAGGTGGCCCTGCATATTTCAACCCCCTAACGGGTTTGTTAAATGATGGTAACATTATTCTTGGGAAGAATGCCTCTTTTTTCCTTATTTGTCTTAAACGACAGTATGTAGGGATGCGAAAAAAATAGCCATCCTTAACATATTTGTCCCATATCATTTTTCATGATCTGAAAGTATTCAAGTCTATGGTTTATTTTTCTTCCCTATAATTGGTTCAGACCTTCGTAGGAGTGATATTCATCCAGTTCTTCGATATTCTTGTTCGGAAATATCTTCTCTATATTCCAGTACCTCTTTTCCATACAACAAACTCTATACTTTAGAAAATTTGAATCTCCATAAACTTTCACTGGATTTTAGCACTAGGAAGTAAATTTCTAAGAGTTCTTTCGCCTGACTATGCAGCACGTGCCCATAGGTGGCCTTGCATAAACAGTCCACATAACAGACTTGTCAGCCGAAATATGCTATTTATTTAACCATGCAGCCAATGCCCTTAGGTGGCCCTGCATATTTCAACCCCCTAACAGGTTTTGTTAAATAATAGTAACTTCATTCTTGGAAACTACTTCTTCTAATGCCTTTTAGCTCTTTTTCATATCATTCCTCAGATTCAAATATTCTTAAGCCATATTTTACATTTTTTCTCTCATACTTGATTATGGTAATATGTTTTCAGATAAATTGTCATGGAATTGAATCAATTTTAATCCATTTCGGTCAAATCTATTTCGACCTTAAACATTAGCCCCTTTATGTCTGGCATGCATGACTTTAAACTGCCCACAAAAGACAAAGGAACTCTGAATAAAAGTCAAGTTCCAGCTCACTAAATATACATTTTTGTATGATTTAGGTAATATTGAGAAATTAAAAGGTTCAAAGTTTGTAGGATTATTTGAAATAATCCTAGTAAAAATCAAACTATGCTTACTAGGCCCATTGGCTTAAGTAAAATTGAAGCAGGTAATGAAAGAATGCAGGTACAAATGATTGAAGACAAAAGTGTTTTTCATTGATACATAGGAGATAGAAAGACATCCACAAAATGGAGTCTCTTCTCTTTTTCAAGAATTACAGAAGATTGTCAACATAAGTCTTCATTTGATGTATAGCATCCTGAGCTTTATCAGTAGTTATTTGAAGCTTGTGCACTTGACCAGCTTCACTCTTTTCAGCTTGCTGAAGTGCCTTCTTAGCATCTGTGATGGCTTTCATGCCATTAATATGAGTTTCATCCAATGATTTATTAAGATGATCAAGTTCCCCAGTAACAGCATCTAACTGTTGCTGGAGTTGCACCTGCTGGACGACCTTTTCTTTGATTTTTTGCTTTAGATCCTTCATCTTGGCAGCATAATCAGCCTCATCTTGGGATACCGCAGCCTCAAATTCACCTATGTTGACTGACAATTTCACTCTGGTCAAATCTCCGTGACTTGTCTGCACTTGCTCCCTCCTGAAAATGATCTGTTTCACCGCAGCATGGATCTTTTCATACCCAAAACCACCAAGTCCCAGTATAACAAATTGGGATGAAAATCGAGGAATTTTTTATGGTAGCTCTTATAAAGGCACCCCAGATATGTTGTTCCATATGTTGTTCCATGCCTTACGTCGTGAAAAGCTGAATTCTTTAAGAATCTCTGGATCTGATTCAATATCATCGTCAGAGGGGGGTATGTAATCTGGAATTAGTGCACTTAAAGAAGTTCCATGTCCTGCTTTTCCCCCCTGATTTGTGCTTCTTCACTTTCAATTCCTGTTGGGGCAGAGGCTGAGGCCTCACCTCCGGATCTAGTCATTGCAGTTGATGGTCCTGCATGATTAATTGAAAGATTTAGTCAGCTTCAAAGGATAACAAAAGAGTAGATTGTTTTGCGAATAAAGTACAATCACAAATATTGTTATCCCTTACCCAAGGATGGTTCAGCAACCTGAGAAGACTTCTCCCCATCTTTCCCGGTCTCAACAGGGTTTTCAAGAGGGGTATCAGGAGGGTTTATTGGGTTTAGCTCTACTTGAGCTAATGTTTCTACAATGATAGGGTTGACATCAATGTCCACACCCTCTTCGGGCATTGGCAGTTCAGCAGCTTCTACGGAAGAAACTGCATTTTTTTTCAGTCATGGTTAGAAGTGTAAATTTTTTAAAAAAATTTGGGCGAAGGGTAGCACTCATGCCCAAGGTCTTCTAAATCACATGAAAACTTAGCATGATCATAAAATTCTTCGAAAGTCATTCCTTGATTCACCATTTCATCCAATGATATTTCAGAATCCTGGTTAGTCTCACCAGTGGGAGAATTTGCTACATCTTCTTGCCGACTAATGTCCTACAACCCCTGACCCTGGATAGCATCTTCAGCAATAGGAGGGATACTGGGAATGGATGCTAGCTCTTCTCTAGGAGCAACCAAGTCAGCTTGGGTCTGTGATTGTTCTACAGCACCCTCCAAGGCCTTTGAAGAAGGATCAGTCCCTTCCCTCAAGGGGGAAATTGAAGAAGCCCCTGCAATCCTTAGAAATATGAGTAACCATATGATTATAGGTATAAGCTCATGATTGTTCGAAGGACTTACCGCTGCTAATGAAACGTTTAGCTATGGATTTCCTCCTTCGTTTCCATTGCTTATTTTGTTTTTTTGGAGTATCAGTGGTCTCCCTTATAGGCACTTGGATTGGAGAATGGAAGGTTGTGTCCAGCGCCTCATTCATGGCCTACTGGCCTGGAGATATCTCACTTGGTTTGCGAGGAGAATCAGCAGCATCCCCGATAGAGGTACCACCAGGGCTATACTGTGGCGAAGGAACCCCAGTTCCTTTCTTTGCAAGCTGCGAGATGAAGAAAATAACTTCCTTAAGTAACAAAGCATCAACTGAAATCATGTTGCAAGGAAAATAAGGAAAGAAAACTTACATCTTCAGGAGACATGTACTCTTTCCATTCCTCATCTCCAGAACCACCATCCCCCTCAGTGGCGCCACGATCAATCATTTCCTTCACCCGCCTGGTGATAGGAACCGAGTCATCAGTGGCATATATGAGCATTTCCAGATCTCTGATGTAAGCTCGCACTTCATTAGGGTTATCTCTGTATTTAATATTTTTAGAAGATACAAGATTTCCTATTCCAGGAAGTTGTAGGCCCTCACACAAATCCAGCCAGGCGGTCTCAGTACCACAGTATAAGCTCTGCCATATCTGAACAGCCTCTGGTCTTAGATATAAAGGCTGTGAGGAAGGTCCTACAATTTTCGATTTTAATTTCTTCCCAGCTCCTGCAACTACAGATAGAGAATAAGAAAGTAAAACTTATTACTTTATAAAGTAGCAGTGATTGAAATTATTACAATGAAATAACTCACTAGGAGTTGATGGAGTGGGTCTTTTAATTCTGGCCAGAGGATTCTATCGGGCACGAAACTTCTTTGCTGCCGGTTGTGCCTCATCATCCCCATCATGATAATCCGATGAATCAGTTCTAGAAGAGGAGTCTGTTGAACCTATTTCAGGTGGAGAAGCATCACCTTCATGAGGAAGGGTTTCTTTCTCTACAGTCCTCTTCCTCTTTCCCACTTGATATACTGGGTGATTCAATATCCCTTTGGGGTATGATGCTCTCCAGTGATCGGCATAAAATGTAGTCAGATTATGTGCCACTTTTTCAACTGGTAGATCAAAAACTGCCCCAGTCTTCTCTCTTGATGTCAGCAACCATAGTTGTCGAGCAACCATCGGATGTTGCTCTAACCTGACATGTACCGGAGGGGATACAACAATCTGTTGCAAACATTTGAATTGGCGTGCAAATCTATATGGAGCATAGGCCTCACATATGATTTCTCCATCAATCCTGGCTACTAACACGCCATCCCTGCAAGCTAGCATGTATGCCCTCAAATCCAAATGGGTTGTCCCATCATCAACAAACCGCCCAGATGGCGGACTTCCATAGGGAAAGAAGTTGAATTCCTTAAACATGCTCAGCCTTACTTTCATGTCATAACCATTAACATCTAATGGAGAAATTCCAGAGAATGCTTGCACTGACGGTCTGAAAGAGCTTCCAGGAATTTGTAATCCATTCTGTACATTGTAAGTCCTGAAGTGAGTGGCGATCGATCCCCACAAAACCTGGAATGGTCCCACTATTATTAAAGGAGATTTACCCTGGAATACATGAAGTAAACTCATGTGAATCCTTGCTAAAATGGGGGTAGCTAACCCAACCATTTTTCCCTCAGCCAACTTTTCTGCAATGACGAAGGTCCCTGGCCAAACGCCTCCCTTCGAATCCCTAACCGGCAAGAGATAAACACTGATCCACATTGCCAAGAAACCCGCCAGACGAGTTTTTTTTGGAATTCTTTGATTCACTTCATATCCCCACTTTTCAAACTCTCATGCTTCTAGAGTTGGCCATAATGTGCCAGGAGCTCCTCTCTTCTCAGGTTTTGGACAAGTGGTAGGACGTCTGGGCCTGGTATCCTTGGATTTCTTTTTCTTGGATCCTTTTTCTTTTGGCTCCATCCCTTTCTTCTCAGTAAGAAACACATTCATCCATTCTTCCGGATGAATATCTTTTCTAAAATGAGTTAATGAGGTCTCTTAACTCTTGAGCATGTGGAAGATTTTAAATAATTCTCGAGCTAATGCAGGAGTCTTCTCTGAATCATTCCAAGTCACCTTGGGAGGAATGAATTCATCATACATATCGCCCAAAATTGGAGCCCCTGAAATCTTGTGGACATCCCACAAACTGATACCTACTTCTCCATGAGTCAAATGGAAAGAATTAGTTGCTGGGCTCCAGTGGATGAGTATCTCTGGCACGAAGTTATCATGTCTGTAAACATATGTTTGCCCAACCCAGATAGCCTCATATATTGTAGCTCTCTTCAGGTCCTCGATAAACTCTGCGCAAGTCTGTCGCACCAAGTATGCTCACATCCAAGTTGGCTTCACACCTCCCCCAGGACGGAAATCCCAACTTTTCTTCCAGCCTTTAGATTGATCCATCTGAGCATTTCAGAAGATTGAAGGATGACAATGTGGTTGAAGCTCAGTTGTATGATTTTTCAGATCTGGTGTGCAAGGGCTATGATGCATCACATAAGCCTTCTCCACTGTTCCAGCAGTTACAAATACTCCTCCACCTGAGATATTCGCTGAAGCAAAATTGGTATAATTCTGAAACAACAAAAATGGAAGATAATTCTTTACTTTTGGAATAATGACTTCTTGTAGATGACCATAGCCATACAAAGGTAGATAAGTGCTTTGAGGAAAGTTGCCATGATATTTATTCAGATAATTTGCCAAATCTGGAAGAGTACTATCCTTGACAGTATAGTAATCATGGCCAATGATGTTCATCGTATCATCTATCCCCTTGCTAGCCAGTTCATCAATTAATCCGGGTCTAAGAGCCATTAATTCTGCACAAAGAGTTGAATAAATTAATTTATAATTGAATTAATTTTTCACAAACTTTGTGAAAGAAATCAAAAAAATGGCTAAGGCATTAAGGCGCGCAAGTATGGAGATTTCGCGCAAGTGTTACATGTGCCGTGCAAGTTTCTGTCGCGCAAGTATCACCGCGCAAGCCCTATTACCTTTACAGTAGCGAGACAGTGAGGGAACAGTGGAAAAAGAGACTTGCGCGGTGAGGAATACTTGCGTGGCGAGAGCTCGAGAAATTCGGGATCAGATGCTACACACGGCCAAAATCCATGTATTTATAGGCCAGGAGGCCTATCTGCGCACCGTACCCCGTGCGCTTAAGTCCTGTGCGACGCAAACTTGCGCGCCGCCCTCTGTTCCCTGAAGACTTGCTCGCCCCCCTTTTCCTTTGGATGGATTCGATTTCCTTAGAGTCAAATCTTCATTTCTCTCCAGATCCAACTCTGAGGGGGGACTTTTGTTGATGCTCCTTTAGTCACCGAATCTAAAGATCAGAAAAGGGGAATATCTGAGCTTAAAGTGATTCAAACATTGAAGAAAACATCAAAAATCGACAAAGGCATGAACACAAGATCAAAAGCAACTGCACCGCGCAAGTTATCTCACTGTCGCGCAAGTACACTTGCGCGATGAACTTGGTCACGCAAGTGACATGCGCGACCTAAGTGGTAACCGCCCGGTAACCGCCCAGGGCCTTCTTTTGCCTATAAATAGACCCTGTGGGCCCCCCCATTTGGGAGGATCTTTTTCCAAAAAACTCGGATTGAATCTCCCGACGCCCAAGTCTCTTCTCAAAGATTCCGAAACAATTCTAAGGTAATTTCTTACCTAGAACGGAAGATCTAAAGAGAGGGAGGAAGGTCTAAGTGTTGAAACTCATCAACACTTGCGCGCCTGAATGGCCAGCCCTTAAGGGAACTGGTCACACTTGTGTGCTGCCTTATTCCTTCAATAGAACATGCCCGTCCCTTTTCTGGGAGAACCTCAAGAGGATTTTAAAGGGTTTAATAAAGAGTCACTCAAGTATTTCAATGATGGTTGAAAATCGCGCAAGTACACCATGTGCGCACAGGTATACCTGCGTGACCAATACTAGTGCGCCCACACAAGACTTGTGTGCCTTTCAATACTTGCACGCCCCTACTTTTTTGGGTGCCTTTCTTGCCCATTTGACCCCTCTTAAGCCATTTCACCTTTCCTATTCAAGATTCAGTCTTCAAGATACTCTTCAAAGCCATCTATGGCATGATTTCTTGATTTGACTTCCTCATTTGAAAGGAATTCTGTGGAATATCTCTCAAAACATAGTAATTTATACATCTTTATGTCACAAAAGATTGAGAGTTCATTCATTCAACCTCATCCTTTAAAGATGAGAGAATCCTTATCCTGGGTCTCCTTTTCAGGAATAATCCCCAGTTATAAGTCCTTTAATATGGGCATCCTCCTCAGGAGTAAGCCCCAAACCTTAATTCCTTAACTTGGCCATCCTCCTCAAGAGTAAGACCCAATCATAATCCTTTAATATGGGCATCCTTATTAGTAGTAAGCCCCAAGTCCTCTAATTTTGGGCATCTTTATTAGGAGTAAGCCCCAATCTCAAATTTGGGCATCCTTCTTAGGAGTAATCCCCAAGTCCTCATAATTTTGGGCATCCTTCTTAGGAGTAAGCCCCGAGTCCCTTAATTTGGGCATCCTTCCTAGGAGTAATCCCCAATCTCAAATATGGGAATCCTTCTCAGAAGTAAGCCCCAAACCTTAATCCCTAACCCGGGTCTCCTTTTCAGGAATAAGACTCGGTTATAATCTTGGGCTTCCTTTTTAGGAGTAAGCCCTAAGTCCCGTAACCTGGGCCTCCTTTTCAGGAATAAGTCCCAGTCGTAATTATGAGCATCCTCTTCAGGAGTAAACCCCAAGTCCCTTTTATTTCTCTTAACCAGTCCTAAATTACCCTTGATTTGGGTTTCCTTTTTAGGAGTAAAACCCAATCATAAATCCCCTCCTAACTTGGGCATCCTTTTTAGGAGTAAGCCCCAAGATTAGAGTATTCAAATCTCCATGAAGCACATATACCTTTATGGACCCTGTTCCTGGATTTTCTCCCTAAAAGTAAATCCTAAACCTTCATCTATATGGGCAGTCATACATACAGAATCCCCAAACAATTTCTTAAGATTGCATCTTTCATGGCACAATTGTCTAATTTTTACCAATACCCCTTGTTTCTCACACCGAGCACGACTCACGTGAGCATAGAGTGTAAAAGTAATTATGAAATTCTTCTTTGAGCCATCAATCATAAAACTTCATACTCCATTACTCTAACTACGTGGGTTCTGATTCCTTTCCCAAAACAAAGGATACGTAGGTAGCCCATTTGCAGGTTCGATCCCAACTATGAAATAATTCATGTCCTTCTGAATGACAATAAACTTCAAGTGCCCCACTGAGTGGCTTTAAAACTAGCATGGTCATCATAATGACCAAGAGACTTTTATATAGATGTTTTGAAGGATACCATTGACCAAGAATCTCTAAATAGATACAGATGATTCTCTATTGATGAAGAACCTCAAATACATATAAAAGATTCTCTAAATTTCTTACATATTTAATCATTGATTGTTAAAACTAAAGGAAAGCTCATTTTATACTTGGTAATGTAATTAGGATTCACGAACATAACTTAAAATATATAAAGAGAGTCCCAGAGTAGACAATAATTCCCCTCAAAAAATGTGTGATGAGTCCGACCTCCCATCCTCTTGACCAATGCAAATTCCTAAGCCTCATCAGTCCACAAGCTAATGAGCGCCTACCTTTGGAAAGTAGGTCCAAACGGATGTGGAATCATTGGATGTTTCCGGTTCTACGATCAAACCCGCTCGAAACAGATCGGAACGTTTGAATCTCCCGTCCAGGAGGTCATCCCCAAATTCCGTGCGAAACAATCCCATGTTATGAAATTATGCTCTCTTTTGCTGGTTAAGATTTCCAAAATGTTATGTTCTTATGAATATGATGTGATTGATATTTCGTTTGTTTATCCTTACTGAGCATTTGAGCTCACCCTTTTGTATGTTTTATTTCCCCAGGTCAGGAAGAAGGTTATTATGTAAGATATGCCAAAAGGGACTATAGATAGGATGAAATAAATGGGAGACAGTGTAGACACTTTATGACCAGTTATTTATGTTTCCCTGTTTCTAAAGACACTATACCTATATTTTCCTTTCATGGTTTTGTTATATGTTGTAATAAGTGTGCATAAATTTTGAAGTAAAAACAATGTAGGTAAATTATGGTTCGTTATAGTTGGTATCAGAGGAAAGGTATAGTCGACCTTTGGAAACTAGGATGTGAAACCCTTAGTAAGAACCCTAAGGATAAGTCTAAGCATAGAACACAATCTTAGTGTTTTAGAAATGACCATGAATAACCTAGGATAAGACATTAAGTGTGAAATTTTATACTTTATTATGTGGTTTCTTATTATAACTAGTGTTGCTCACACTATTCTTCTTGGTTTTAGTCAATGGTTGGAACCCAAAGGAATCGTGTTATTGCGGAATGTGACAAGCGACACAATGATTGTCCCCCTGAGCAACCAAATGTTATGGGAGCTGGAAAGAAAAATCTTGTAGCCATGCTCACACAACTTTCTTAATCTATGAATCATGCATGAATTCCAAACGAGAAAAGGAAGGAGCAATATTCTGTTGAATCCTTCATGAGGCAGCGTCCACCTCCTTTCAGCGGGTCTACTGATCCATTAGTTGCTGAACAATGTATTAGTACTACTGAAAAGATATTTTAAGTTCTTCAATGTTCTGAACATGATAAAGTCACCCTAGCAGTGTATCGTTTGGAAGGAGATTCTGATCAATGGTGGAATCTTATTAATAATACGAGGCAAAGGGATGAAATTGAGTCCATCGAATGGGACGAGTTCAAGAACTTATTTTTCAAAAATTAATTCCCTCATATTCCCCAAACAAAGATGGAGAAAGAGTTTCTTGAATTGAAGCAAAAAGATGATGAATCTATTGGTACCTATGAAGCTAATTTTACAAGACTTGGAAGGTACGCTTCTGGTATTATTATCCAACCTGAGAGTTAGATCGATCGATTCTTCAGTGGATTAAAACCATGTCTTCGAAGGACCTTAGACATAAGGGACTTCAATAGCTACGAGGAAATCATTCGATGTGCTCTCAAAGTTGATATGGAGATTGGAGTAACCCATCAGTCATATGGGTTTGATAAGAAGAGGAAAATGGAATTCAAAGGAAAATATAAAGAGCACACTGAAAAGAAGATGAGCTTTCCCTTATGCTCAAAGTGTGGAAGGAAACATGGAGGGAGTTGTCTTAAAGGGACAAGTAAATGTTTCAAATGTGGAAAGGAAGGTCATCGGGCATTTGAATGTCGCAATGATGGGAAGAAGATGTCTAATGATGCAAAAAAAGGAAGGGACACACAGAATGAACCTAATAAACTTCAGTGTTTCAAGTGCAAGGAGATGGGGCATTATGCCAATCAATGCCCAAATCCAAGGGTTGATGATGATGGTCGACGTCAATAAACTCTTAAGGCTAAAGACAATGGAAAGTCACATGCAATTTCTATCACTGATGTGGAGTACGATAACGATGTGGTGAAAGGTACACTTACCATCCACTCTAAAGTAGCAAATGTTTTATTTGATTCTAGATCCACCCACTCTTTTATTTCTGAAGAATTTTATAATAGTATCACCGTATTACCTCAACAATTAGATGTTGAGTTAGCTGTGACAACCCCTAATGGCACAACAGTCGCATCAAAAGTTTATAATTCTTCCCCGATTGAAGTTTGTGGGAAAGTAATTCCTGCAAATCTTGTGATCCTTCCTATAGTGGAATTTGATGTGATTCATGGCATGGATTGGCTTTCTTTATATGGATCTCATATCAATTTCCAAAAAAGGGAAGTCAAATTTCATATTCCAGATCAATCTATGATCGTCTGTCGATGCAAGGATGGACATAACCTTCCAGTGGAAATTTCTTCCATCTTATGGGTCTTGATTCCACTGAATGAAGGTTATTTATCTCAAATGGTTGGTGAGAAACTCACAATTAAGAATATGCCCATTGTACTGGAGTGTGATGATGTCTTTCAGTAGGAATTTATAGGTCTTCCACCAAATCGTGAAGTTGAGTTTTCAATAGAACTCGTACCGGGTGCTTTGCCTATTTCAAAGACACCTTATAGAATGGCCTCAATTGAGTTGCAGGAATTGAAGAAGCAACTCCAATATAATATTGATAAGGGATTCATATTCCCTAGTGCGTCACCTTGGGGAGCACCTGTTCTATTTGTTAAGAAGAAAGATGGATCAATGAGACTCTACATTGATTATCGAGAACTTAACAAGATCACTATCAAAACAAATATCCTCTCCCACGCATTGATGACTTATTTGACCAACTACGCGGAGCTCAATACTTTTTCAAGATTGATCTTCGTTCAGGGTATCATTAATTAAGGGTCAAAAGGGAGGATATACCAAAGATGCCTTTCCATACAAGGTATGGACACTATCAATTTATAGTGATGCCATTTAGTCTTACTAATGCCCATGCTATCTTCATGGATCTGATGAATAAAGTCTTTAGAGATTATCTTGATCAATTTGTGGTTGTCTTTATAGACGATATTCTTGTCTATTCAAAGATCAAGGAAGAACATGAAGATCACTTTAGAATTATATTGAAGACCCTGAGAAAGGAGAAGCTTTATGCCAAATTTACCAAGTGTGAATTTTTCTTCAAAAAGTTGCATGTTTGGGTCACATAATCTCAAAAGAGGGGATATCTGTGGATCCAGCAAAAACAAAGGTAATTGAAATATGGTCGAGACCGACAACAGTAACTGATATCCGAAGTTTTCTTGGTTTGGCTGGATATTATCGACGTTTTGTGAATGATTTTTCACGATTATCTAATCCAATCACCAGGTTGACTTAGAAAGGAGTTAAGTTTGTTTGGACGGAGGAATGTGAAGATAATTTCAAGGAGTTGAAAAGAAGGTTATCCAGTGCACCTGTGCTCACACTTCCTTGTAGTGGAGAAAGGTTTGTGATCTACAGTGATGCATCCAAGAAGGGTATGGGGTGTGTTCTTATGCAAAATGATATGGTGATAGCTTATGTCTCACGACAGTTGAAAATCTATGAGAAAAATTACCCAACACATGATCTGGAGTTAGCTGCGGTAATCTTTTCATTAAAGATTTGGCGGCATTATCTTTATGGAGAAAGGTGTGACATTTATACTGATCGTAAAAGATTAAAGTATATTTTCACACAAAAGGAGCTGAATATGCCCCAAAGAAGATGGTTATAGCTTATTAAGGATTAAGAATTCTCAATTCATTACCACACTGGGAAAGAAAACAAGGTGGAAGATGCATTAAGTCGAAAAGACCATGCCAGTTTAACCATGATGAGGATCACAAAAGATCCAATATTTATGGATTTACAATGGATGGATCATGGAATTATAATGGAAGGCGGAAAATCATATCTTTCTCAAATGAATGTTCAACCATATATACATGTGAAGATTAAAGAGGTGCAGAAAGAAGATGTACAGTTACAAAAGAAGGTGAGAAATATTCCTGAATTCAACCTTGATTGTGATGGGATAATAAAGTTCAAGAATCGGGTTTGTGTTCCTCCCATCCCTGAATTAAAGAAGGAGCTGCTGGACGAGGCTCATAGTTCTTAATTCTCCATTCATCCTATAATCATGAAGATGTATAGGGACCTGAAAGAGTAATTCTGGTGGGATGGCATGAAAAGAGATGTTACTGAATATGTCTCTCGATGCTTGGTTTGTCAGCAAGTTAAAGCTGAGAGACAGAAGTCTAAGGGGATGTTACA
Organism: Viscum album; assembly: GCA_963277665.1. Taxonomy (NCBI): domain Eukaryota; kingdom Viridiplantae; phylum Streptophyta; class Magnoliopsida; order Santalales; family Viscaceae; genus Viscum; species Viscum album. The sequence goes on along the minus strand of OY728150.1, from coordinate 406,286,837 downwards.
ACCATTACCCATACCCGAATGGAAATGGGAAAACATCACTATGGACTTTGTCACAAGACTTCCTAAAACATCCAAAGTAAATAATTCTATCTGGGTCATAGTTGATCGTCTTACAAAGTCTGCACACTTCATTGCTATTAGAGAGGATTTCTATCTGGATCAGCTTGCCAGGAAATATGTAAATGAAGTGGTAAGATTGCATGGAGTACCACTTTCTATTATATCTGATAGGGATCCGAGATTTACCTCGATGTTCTGGCGAAGTCTTGAGCATTCTCTAGATATAGAGTTGAGTTTCACCACTGCTTATCATCCTCAGACAGATGGTCAGTCTGAGAAAACAATTCAAACTCTAGAAGATATGTTGAGAGCTTGCTCTATGGATTACAATGGTGGTTGGGATCAACACCTACCTTTGGTGGAATTTTCTTATAATAATAGATTTCACTCCAGTATTCAGATGGCTCCTTATGAAGCTCTCTATGGAAAGAAATGAAGGACTCCAACTTCCTGGGATGAAGTTGGGGGAAGAAAGCTATTAGGACCTGATCTTGTTGATGAGATGGAAAAAATGGTCTGATCTATTCAACAACACATAAGAGAAGCTCAGAGTCGACAGAACAGTTATGCCGACAACCGATGAAAAGACCTAGAGTTTGAAGTGGGTGACAAAGTGTTCTTATGAATATCTCCCTGGAAGAGGGTCATGAGATTTGGAAAGAAGGGGAAGTTGATCCCTAGATATATCGGTCCTTTCAAAATACTGGATCGTGTTGGAAAGGTAGCTTACCGATTGGCGCTTCCACTGAATCTCTCTCAAGTTCACGATGTGTTCCATGTATCTATCTTGAGAAAGTACATACCTGATCCTTCACATGTACTCAGCTCAGAAGTTGTACCACTGGAGCAAGATCTTTCTTATAAAGAACAGCCGATAGAGATTCTGGATCGTAGTGAAAAAGTCCTATGGAACAAGACCACTCGATTGGTGAAAGTTTTATGGAGTAACCACCAATTAGAAGAAGCTACATGGGAGCTTGAGGATATGATGAGGGAGAGGTATCCTCTTCTTATTGTTAAAAAGTGACGAATTTTGAGGGCGAAATTCATTTTAAGGGGGGGTAGAATGTAACACCCGAGACTTTTATGAGAAATATTTTGTTTTTATCATAAAATGAATCTTTCACTACACACAACACTTTCTTGGCTGGCTTTACACGCAACTGTGGCCTTCCTCGATAGCTTGTGTTGTACGCAATACCGAGTTTCACTAAACAACGATATGCTATTAAAAGATTATTAAAACTAGTAGTTATGAATAGTAATAACCACTTTTTGAAATTTTGTAATTTTTATTTTTCAAAATGGCCTTCATTTTTGGATTTGGAATATCGAAATTATCTTAGGGTGAAATTTTTCTACTTTTCGGATAACTTTCATATTCTGATGAATAGTGAAAATTATTAAATTTTAATTAAAAACAACTTTTTTAATCGAAATAATTAATAGTGATAAATTATTAATTTGAGTAGTTTTAAAGTATATTTAGAATATATTTTTACAATTTAATACAATTTTGTTCATTGGATGTAATTTCACATTTAAACCAGACATAAACAAGTGTCAATCTTTTGATAGTTATTATCTTTTAAAAACACGCTATTTGTTTTGACGACGGGAATTAATTTTTAAATTAGTTAATGTAACTTATATGTTTTGAATTGGGTAAAATAAAAATCATTTTTGAATTCATAATATCAAATATATCTTAGGCCTATTTTTTGGTATTTTTCTGGAAACTTTCATTTTTTGATGAATAGTGAAACCACTAAGTGGTAGTTAAAATACTGATTTTTTCATAAAAAATAATTTTACCTCTTTTGTGAGTGGAATTTCAAAAATTCAAGAGACACGGTTAATATCAAGGACTAAAATGTGGTTCAATGAGATGAAAATAATTTTTGGTGAATAGTAACTCTTTACTTTTTTTTACCACGGTTGAAAGTAAATAAAGTAGTTAAGGATAAAAATGATATTATTATTACCCTAACACATGTCCTAATTCAATTGGATAAGTGTAATTCGACAAAAAAAAACCTCAGAAATAAAATATGACCATTTAGGCCCACATGGATTAGATTAGGACATTTATTATCAATTTATTTAAAGAAGGGTTAAAATAGTTAAAATCAAAGTTTAATAACTAAAGAATTTTTAATATAGAGTTATACATAAGATAAATTAGACTATAAATATTCATTAGAAAGATAAAAATATTTCCTACATAATGGTAGTTTATTTGTAATTTTTAGACTTAAATTAAATTAATTTATTTATGATACAGTGATGATGCAGTAATTATCTTATTAATGGAATATTGACATAATTGATGTTATTAAAACCCAAATAAATATAATTTGAGACTTTTTATGAATTATAATAATTTTATATGTTAATAGGACATGTTAGTATTGATTTAATTAAATTTTTTCTAACTAATAATTTTTTTCTGATTTTCAAAAAAATCAATTACCAAATAGTGTCAAAATTGACATAAAATAGTTTTTAAAACAAATACTATATTATTAATTGTTATTTTATTCCTAAAAATCTAAGTTTCAGCCAAATGACTTAGATACGGTTATATATATTAATAATAAAAAACTTGGGGTTTGTTTGGCTTGATATAGTAAGTTTATTAACCATATAGTGTTAGAAAACAAGAAGACATCATCAAAGTTAAATTATCTAACTTAAAGTTAAATCTAAATGATAAGGTTAATATTGATACCTAAACTTGTCTACATTATATTGGATGAGAGTATTGCGACTCATCCCCACCTTAGCTTTGAAATATATCAATTTGGAGCTATTAAAAACCGAATTTGACTTTATAATAAAATAATATTTTTAGTTATTCCAAAGGTGTCCCTCTCCTCCCTTATAAAAGGGCACCTCCTCCCTCTCATTCTCACACCAATTTGAGCCTTAAATCTTGGAAAACCCCTGCCCATTTCATTTATCCACTTCCCTAGTAACATCCTAGAGGTTCTGGGTTTCTTCAAAGACCAATTTTAGTGCCCTAAGAGGAGGTATCAAAGAGGCGCTTCAAAGAAGAGGTAATACCTGTTACTGATTCTTTCATCTTTATTTCTTCTTCCACTTCTTCTTCTATAGTTGTTTCATTATGAAGTAATGACATCAGTATCAACCATATACTGATATGTTATTATAAGTATGAAACAACCCTATTTCACCATCTATCCATCCTACGGAAAACGAAATCACCACGTGTGCGTACGTACGGAATACCATCTCCACGCCGTGGTGTAATCTATTTTCCACCACCACTTTACTCGGATGGGTATAATGGTGTAAATAATAACTATATATGATTATGGTAAAGTCATATTTATTCTGAAATAGTATACATACACTCCAATGAAATTCCACGATCATGGGAACAATATCATCGCTCGTGCGTACGTACGGAATACCGTCTCCACGATGTGATGCGACTCGTTATACATGATATTCATTGAATAATTATTATATTTATGAATTTAATTAATGAATATGATATATATTACACTAATACCATTCTGGAAATGAGGTATCTATAACCTAAAATGAAAAATAAGAATTTATTCGACAAAACACGCATAAGAACAAAAAGTAATAAACACCCAAATAACAAGTAGTAATGAAATATTACTAATAAAAAGCTAAGAATATTACCATATATGATATCATAAAAATAATTATTATTCTGGAATAAGTCAATAACATTATTTAAATCATTATACAGGAGGTTCAGGCACTTACGAAGCAAATCAGGCCTAAGGTAAGGGAAAATATCACAATCTCATTTTTATCCGAGATTGTTTATACTTGGGTATTTACTGGGGTGTATTTTATCATCCACATCCATGTTTCCTCAATATGTAAAATTATTTCCATCCACATACAATTTTTTAAATCCAATTTTTCCCTTCGGTGAGTTTTTAGTAAAGGATATGAAAGGAATCTTTGTTCATTTTTCGTACGAGGTACTTTTTGAGTTTTCCAACAAAAGTACGAGAAGAATGCTTTTTTTAACTTATACGGAATGAATGTATTTTTAAAACATTATTTCCAAGAATCTCCCTTTACATGTTTTCAAGTTTATTTTTAATCAACTTCTTTTAGTTTAAAATTGTATGACATGTTATGAAATGAAAATGTTTTTGAAGTTGAAAGGATATTTTCCTCAAGAATGGAGTTCAAGTGTTTTATCAAAATTATTTTCCATCTAAGATAATATAGGGTTCTGTTTCTATCCCTATTATTAGATTGATTTGATTATGTTGTGATGGAATTATTTTTATGAATTCCTTATTCTTATATGAATTGTTTTATGATGTCATGTTGTTTAAGAATCCCATTTTTATTACATGGGTTATGCAATGATGTATGATTTATGATTTTGTGGCACAAATAATAATGGTATCATTATGAGATGGGTGGTACCTATATATCCCTCCAATTAATTGGGTAAAGATTTTATATCTCATGATATAGACATGGCTGGAATGGCAGGTTAAACCAGTTCAGCAAAACAGGACTGAAACGAGGAGTGAACTCGGTTCAAAAATGGACTTTGTCCACTAAGATATTCTTGGCAATGAGTCTTGACTAATAAGAAATGATTCTCTATGATTATGTGTGTATGACACAAAGTTTCATGTTTTATGATATGATTATTGGGATTTCATTTCACTACTATGATTTATCCGATGTTATGAAATTATGCTCTCTTTTGCAGGTTAAGATTCTCAAAATGCTATGTTCTTATGAATATGATGTGATTGATATTTCTTTTGTTTAAACTTACTGAGCATTTGAGCTCACCCTTTTGTATGTTTTATTTCCCCAGGTCAGGAAGAATTTTATTAAGGAAGATATGCCAAAAAGGGACTATAGATATGATGAAATAAATGGGAGACAGTGTAGACGCTTTATGAACCAGTTATTTATGTTTCCCAGTTTCTAAAGACACTATACCTATACAGTCCTTTCATGGTTTTGTTATATGTTTTAATAAGTGTTCTTCAATTTTGAAGTAATAACAATGTATGTAAAGTAAGGGTCATTATAAAATCAAAACAAGAGAAGAAGAGATCTGTTGAACACTCTAGGAATGTAAATAAGGAAACAGGGAAGAAGGGAAGAATTGAATTTACACCCTGTGATAATTGTGGAAGGAAGCACCCTTGTGCCTGCCTAAAAGGAAAATTAGTATGATACAAATGTGGAAAGAAAGGCCATCTATCTAGTGATTGTAAAGGAAATAAAGACGCTACTGATGTTCAGTGCTACAATTGCAGGGAGATGGGACATCAGGCAAATGAATGTCCTAAGCATTAGGGAAACATACCTAAAAGAGGCCTAGGGACCCTGGCCAGGCTTATGGAATCACTACTGCTGAGGTTGAAGCCCTGAAAGTAGCGGTGGCAGGTAATTTAATGGCTTCCTCAAGTTTAGGAAATGCTTTATTTTATTCAAGATCATCACATTGTTTCATATCTTCCCAGTTTTCTAAGAAAATTTGATATTTAAAATTTGATTTAACAAGGGAGTTGTCAGTCAAAACATTTAAGGGAAGTATCATTGCTACAATGTTCTATGAATCAGTACCCATTAGAGCATATAAATGTTCTTTATCTGCTAATCTCATCATTATACCCATGATTTAATTTTATATAATCCTCGGTATGGATTGGATTTCGAACCATGATGCAAATATTTATTGTAAGAAGAAGGAGGAAGATGATTTTTGAGGATGATGATAAAGAACCCCTTATCTTTAGAGAAGAATCGTCACCGCCTGATTATTATCTAGATCCACCCCAGTAGCTCAACTAAATTCAATTAACGGGCAGGAAGAGAATGAAATAACTGTGAGTGAGGAAAGGAATGTTCAAATAGAGGATGTACCTATTGTTAAAGAATATGTAGATGTGTTTCCAGAAGATTTACGTAGACATCTTCCAGAATGATAAATTGAGTTTTTCATTGACTTTATTTCTTGTTCAAGGCCCATATTGAATACCCCTTATTAAATGGCCACTATGTAATTAGTTGAACTAAAGAAACAATTGGAGGAATTGAGTAATAAGGGATTCATTCACCCTACTGTTTCACCATGAGGATCCCCTGTCCTTTTTGTTAAGAAGAAAGATGGATCTATGAGGTTATGTATCGACTACATGGAAATCAATGCTATAACAATAAAGAACAAGTATCCCCTACCTTGCATTGATTATTTATTTGACCAACTACATAGAGCTCAATACTTTTCAAATATTTAACTTTGATTTGGATACCATCAGTTGTGTGTGAATAAGGAATACATTCTGAAGATAACATTTCGAACCAGGTACGAGCATTATGAGTTTACAGTAATGCCTTTTGAATTGAATAATGCACCCTCTGTATTCATGGATCTAATGAATAGGGTTTTCAAAGAGTATCTCGATGATTTTGTGGTGGTATTTATTGATGATATCTTGGTATACTCTAAAAGCCACGAAGATCATGAAAATCACTTGCGCATTATCCTGAGGCTCTTAGAAGAACTGAATTATATGGGAAGTTTAGCAAGTGTCAATTCGTGCTTCAGAAGATTTTTTTTCTTGGCCATATTGTCTCCAAGGATGGAATCTCTGTTGATCCTTCTATGACCAAGGAAATCCAAGAATGGCCAGCACCGATGAGTATAATTGTGGTACACAGTTTTATTATTTTAGCAGGTTATTATCAAAGTTTCGTCCAGAATTTTCCCCAATTGGATAACTCATTAATGAAGCTCACATGTAAAGGGGTTAAATTTGTGTGGACAAAAGAGTGTGAAGAATGTTTCTAAGAATTGAAGAGAAGATTAGCCAATGCTCATATATTGACACTACCATCGGGGAATGATGGGTTTGTTATTTATAGTGATGCATTGAAGAAAGGGCTCGGTTGTGTCCTTATGCAGAATGATAGGGTTATTGAATATGAATCCCGACAGCTAAAAATTAATGAGAAAAACTACCCTACTCATGATCATGAGTTATCAGCTGTAATATTTTCCTTGAATATTTGGAGGCACTTCCTCTATGGTAAAAAATGTGAGATTTATACTTATCACAAGAGATTGAAGTATATTTTATCACAGAAAGAACTCAACATGACGAAAAGGCGATTCCTTGAAATGCTCAAGGATTATGATTTCACTATACACTACCACCCATGGAAGGAAAATAAGTTGGTGTATTCTTTGAGTAGAAAGGATCATGGGGTTTTAACAAGATAAGTGTTAAAAAGGACCCTATATATACAGATCTAATAAAGATGGATATGGGAATAACCATAGAAGCTGAAACATCAATACTTTTTCAAATGTTTGTCAAACCATCATTACTAGAAAAAATAAAGAGTTCTCAGACCGGTGATGAAGAGTTTCAAAAGAATATTAAATCTTTGAATGATGGGAGATTGAGTGACTTTGTGTATGAAGATGTAATTTTGATGTTTGGGAAGAGACTTTGTGTTTCTGATATACCTAATCTAAAAAGGGAATTGTTGGATGATGCTCATAGTTCAAATTTCTCAATATACCATGGGAGCACCAAAAGGTATATATATTTGAAGGAACATTTTTGTTGGGACAACATGAAGATGGAGATTTCTGATTTTGTGTCATGATGTATGGTTTGTCAACAAGTGAAAGCTGGAAGGAAACATCCAAGAGTATTCATGAAACCTCTTCCCATAACTGAGTGGAAATGGGATAATATCACGATGGACTTTGTCATGGGACTACCAAAGACTCCTAAAAGGAACAATGAAATATGGGTCATTGTTGATCATCTTACCAAATCAGCACATTTTATTGCTATAAGAAAAGATCTAACAACAGAACGTCTAGAAAGGCTATATATTAATGAAGTTGTGAGACTTAATGGAGTACCCTTATAAATTGTTTCTTATCATGATCCTCGTTTTACATCAAGATTCTGGAAGAGTCTTCAGAAGGCCTTGGATACTGAACTTCGTTTGAGCACTGCTTACCACACCCAAACTGATGGAAAATCAGAACGGAATATTCAAACCATAGAAGACATGTTGAGATCTTGATCACTTGACTTTCAGGGGACATGGGATCTATATTTAACTCTGGTAGAATTTTCCTATAACAATAGCTTCCATTCATGTATTCGGATGGCACCATATGAAGCGTTATACGGAAAGAGATTTTGCACACCAACCTATTGGGATATCGTTGGAGAAAGAAAACTTGTAGGCCCAGAACTGGAGGAGTAAATGATAGAAAAGGAGAAAGTAATCCAAAACCACATCAAATCAGCTTAAAGTAGACAGAAGAGATATGTTGATAACCGAAGGAAGGATTTGGAATTTCAAGTCGGTGATCATGTTTTCTTGAAGGTATCTCCATGGAAGATAGTTATATATTTCGGTAAGAAGGGTAAATTGAGTCCCAGGTACATTGGACCTTTCAAAATTATAGAATGAATTGGTGTTGTAGCTTATCGTTTGGCAATGCCTCCAAATCTCTCCAAAATTCATGATGTATTCCACGTATCACTGTTGAGAAAATACAAGCTTGACCCAACGCATGTACTCACCTATGAGGAATAAGAACTGTAACTCGATCTGTCTTAATGGGAAGAGCCCATCAGGATTCTTGATACAAGAGAACAAGTGTTGAGAAACTAGATGACTCGGCCAGTAAATGTTCTATGGAGAAACCATAAGATGTAAGAGGCAACATGGGAACCCGAGGAACATATGATGAAGAATCACCCGAATCATTTCATGTGGTAGTATTCTAGAAATTTTTAGGACAATATTATTTGCTGTAGGGGAGAATGTAACACCCCAAACTTCCACGGTATGCTTCTCTTTGAATAATACTATAGCGTGTGATGTACGCAACTTCGAGTTCTAACACACACCACAACCAATCAAACTAGCCGTTATTAATAGTAATACCCACTTTTTGAAATTTTATAAATTTTATATTTCAAAATGGACTTCATTTTTGGATTCGGAATATCAAAATTAGCTTAGGGTGAATTTTTAGTATTTTTCTGAAAACTTTCAATTTTTGATGACTAGTGAAAAACACTAAGTTATTGGTTAAAACTGGCGTTTTATTTAAATAATTATTTATTTTATTTAAATTTATTTTTGGTAAAATAGATACATAATACCTATATAAGTTCAATGTAATTCATTGGAGTCAGTTTATAATAATTTTAGATATATGAAAACATTATTGAAATTTTCACAGTCTTTTACCCATCTCCTAGGAGAATTTGCAAATTCACATAAAACATGATTTTACCACTTCTGTTAGTGGAATTTCGAAAATCTTAGAGACACATTTAATATCAAAAAGTAAAATGTGGTTCAATAAGATAAAAATAAATTTTGGTGAATAGTAACCTTTTACTTTTATTTACCGCAGTTAAAAGTAAATAGGGTAATTAAGGGTAAAAATGATATTAATATTACCCTAACGCATGTCATAATTCTATTAAACAAGTTTATCTTGACCAAAAACCACCTTAGGAATAAAATATTATCATTTAGGTCCACTTGGATTATATTAGGACATTTACTATTATTTAATTCGAAGAGGAATTAAAAGAGTTAAAATCAATGTTTAATAACTAACACAATTTTAATATAGGGATATACATAAGATAAATTCAATTATAAGTATTCATTAGAAATATAAAATTATTTCCTTCATAATGATATTTAATTTATAATTTTTATACATTAAATAATTTAATTTATGTATGACACAATGATGATGTTGTAATTACCATATTAGTGAAATATTAAAATAATTAATATTATAAATACCCAAATAAATATAATTTGAGACTTTTAATTAATTACACGAACTTTATAGGATAATATGACATGTTAGGGTTGATTAAATGAATTATTTTTGAAATAATAATTCTTTAATAAATTTATAAAAAACAAAATACAAAATAGTTTCAAAATTGACACAAAAGAGTTCGCAAAACAATATTATATTATTAATTGATATTCAACTCCTAAAAAAATATAAGGTTCTGCCAAAGGACTTATATAATTATAGGTGTATCATTAATGGACCATTTGGTGGTTTTTTGAGGTATATATTAAGTTTATTAACTATATAATATAAAAATACAAAGAGGCAATGTAAATGTCAAACTATTTAACTAAGATTTAAATATAAATGATAAGATTAATATAGTGAGCCAAACCTGTCTAAAATTTATTGGTGGAAATAATTTCGACCCATCCTCACCTTAACCATTAAATAATCAGCTTTGGATCCATTTTAAACAGAATATGAATTTATTATAAAATAATATTTTATGTTTTTCCTACGGTGCCTCTCACCCCTCTTATAAAAGGCCACTCCCCCTTATCTCAATTTCACACCTTCAGAGCCATTTGGATCAGAAAACCACTGCCAAAATATCCTAAGAACTTCCCTCACTTCAACCTAGAGGCCTTAGATTGATCAAAAATCCATCCTATGGAGCACTTTTTATCAACTCAAAAGGAAGAACCTGAAAAAGAGGTAATGCTTTCACCACCCTCTTTCAAGTTCCTTTATTCTTCAACTTATTTTATCTTTGTTATTTCCATTATAAAATAATAACACAAGTATCTTCTATATACTATGATGTTATTATAAATATGTTACAACCATATTCAGTATTCTATCCATCATTTTAATGACATGTCACCATACGTGTGTACGTACGGCTTACCGTCTCCAGGTCGTGGTGTAATCGTTATTCAAAACATTATTATTTGGATGGGTATGGTAATGATGTGTAATTGAATTAAATAATAAATATAACAATATAATTATTCTGTATATATGATATACCGTCCAATTATATATTATTTTAATAACAAAAGAATGATATTTTCGGTCGTGCGTACGTAAGGACTACCGTCTCCACAAACGCGATGAGATTCATTCCCCATCGTATCCATTCAAGTCTAATTCACGTTTGATGATTAAAAATAATGTTTAAGGACTTGATATCATTATCTATATTAATAAGATACAACCTATCCATAGAAAACACGACTTATGTGACAAAATATAAAAAATAAAATGACTATGTTAACACCCGAAATGATGATAATACTAAGATATTATTATCGAACCAATGATAAAAGATCATATATGATATCATATTAATGTATATGATTTCTTTATAACTTAATAACAATTATTTAACCATTATACAGGAGGTTAACCTACCCCCAATCAAGTAAAATTACATGGTAAGGGTTTATTTCAAAATCTCTTCATTATCTGAGTTTGTTTATATGTAATTATCTACTGGGACCTATTTTTCATCCACATCCATGTTTCTTAAAAATCAATTTCAAACAAGGTCCTTTTTAAACATCTAGACAGAAATAAGGTAAGAATGTTTTTTTTACTAAGGCGGTGGGTGCAGCTATTTTCAGCCGTTATAAAATCGTCGAAGCTTCTCTTACAAGCTTATATCAATATTTTCATGTTTTCTTTATAATTATGTGAATCTTAAATGATTTCAAAATAGAAATAGATATTTCTCTAAAAAGGGTTTTGATTTCATCTATGTCAACATCGTTTGATGGATTTTAAGTTTATTTGGGTTGATTTATTATGATACAAAACTTCCATATTGTATTGAAGGAATTGTGATATGTTTGACTGTGGATGTGCTATTTTTATAACATTCATGGTTTATGGTTAAAGTATTGACATTTTGTATGATAGTTTTAATACAAATTTTTATGATATCTTTAAACCTTTTCACATGAGGAATGTATTGGACTTATTATGTGATGAGTGGAGCCCTCTATAGCTCCTCGATGCATTGGTAGGTCTCATGAGACAACTAGACGTGGAATTGGTCGAGGCCCTTTTGTAATTTTGATATATGGTTTTTGATGAGGCCATAATTATTTTTAGATGTCTTGTTTTATGCCTTAACAAAATGTATTAGAATGTCCACCATTGTACATTCCCTCATTATGAAAATAATATTGATGGTTCATGTAGTCATTCGACTAGTAGAATACCCATGATTATGTTTTATTATAGAATTATTTACTCTGCTCATAATCCTGCCATAAAAGTATTCATGTTTATTATTGGTAAAGGCATGTGGTTTTCAATTATTCACCATGCTTAATATTTATGTCATTTTCTACTGTATTACTTACCCTTACGGAGCATTTGAGCTCACTCCTTTATTATGTTCCATTCTTCCCTGATATTAAGAAGTTAGTTATCAGTGACCTGCAGACATAATCTTGGAGGCTTGGATGTTTCTAATAAAATGTATCTGTGTTGTATTTCTTTTCAAGCTGTAAATTTGAACTTACGTATGAATCTTATTTCTAATAATACTACACTGATCGGTCTTTTGAGATATGATTTCCTTGTGATCATGCCAATGTTATGTAATAATACACTGACTCTGGGTAACCAGGGTCAGGTCGTTACATACAAGATTCAATCTGGGTGATCATTGACTGACTCCCCAAGTCATCCCCCTTCCTAGCTGTCCAAGAGAATATTTTTGTTGATGGAATGGGATGTCTCTACATTTAGGAGATAGATCAACAATATGGTGTTCCATTAACAATTGTTTTATATTGTGATATTCATTTTACATCCTAGTTTTTGACGTAGTTATAGTAGGAATTTGGATCCCAGTTATGCTTGAGAACAACATTTTAACCACAAAGGAAAGTCTGATGTAGTGGGACATTCAAGCCTTGGAAGACATGTTGTGAGCTTTCGTGATTGACTTCTTCCATAGTTACTAGGATCTCCTACCACTGGTGGATTTCACATACAAAAACAGCTACCATTACACCATTGGTATGGAACCATTCTTGGAATATTACGAGAAACCCTATAGGTTAACTCTTTCCTAGGATAACATAAGAGAGTCAGCACTCTTGGGCCTAAAGTTCTTGTGAAAAACTATATAAAAGGTTTATATCATCTAGGGGTGGAGGAAGAATGCCGACATCTATCAGGAGTCTTATGCTGAAAGGTGGAGGAGACCTTTAGAGTTCAAGGATGGAGACCATGTATTCTTACAGGTTTCACCTCTATATGGATTACTACGATTTGGCAGGGGGAGAAATTTATCTTTGATATTTATCATCCCTTTTGAGATACTTTGTAGGGCTAGTGAGGTTTCATACAACATAGATCTACACCTGCAGTTAGACCAGGTACATGATGTGTTCCACGAGTTGCGAATGAGGTGGTACATTCAAGACCCATCACACGTTGTCAACTGGGGTGAGTTGGATATAGAGGATTGTGTGACTTCTTATAAGTAACTAATGCAGATCATGGATCTTAAAAAGATGATTATATATGGGTAATGATTACTTTGTTGTATATCTGGTGGAAGCAAAGGAATCTTTAAGAGATAAATTAGGAGAAGGAGGCTCAGATGCATGCTCAATACCCTCATATTTTTGAGTTTCCTTTATTTTTTATTTTTAGGGACATAAAACCCCAAGGTGGGGAGAATATAGTTTTTTGAATTTTCTATGTATTTTATTTATTAATATAAGCGATTAAATTCAAGACCAAGCACATAGAAGGCATGCGATTCTGAGGCCAGGTGTTCCCGAAACAATTTCTTGAAAAATATTAAACTCTTAATAGCAAACATGGCCACTTTTCCAATAAAAGTAGAATATCTCATAAAGTGATGCCTATATAAAATCTAATAGGGAACTTCTATGTTATAAAGGGCAGATCTACCCTAGGAATGACCTAACATTGTTTGGCAAGGGTCATCTGTAAAAGATAATCCAATGATGTAACAATAAATAAAATAACTAAATAAATATATTCTATTATTAAATATTAATAACTCATGAATGGTGACATGGATTGGAAATCTACAACCGATGTAGAGATCGTAATGTGGTTTTTCCTAGGTGCTACATAAAATTAGTCAGTGCAGGTCTTGTATGGGAAATCATGAAAATGATGTGATCATCGTTAAATAAATTAAATAGAAAGTATTTTGATTATGTAGCAATTTCCTTTAAAAATATCCTTGTGAATAAATTATTGGATTATCCACATAGCCATAAGAATAAATTAGACTTTCTAGGGATATATTTGGAGAAACCATAGCAGAAAATGATGACGGAATAATAGATCGAAGACTGATGAACATAATTCTTCATGAACATCACCAATGATGGTGATGTAGTGATTTATCTTCCTCAATGAGGGATAGAAATTAAAGGTAGGATATGTTATTTTGGATTTCCTTCCCCATTATTGAATTATATAATGAATGTAGACCAACTAATGAATAGGTTGATCAATGGTTCGATCATAACCTTGTGAGATGGATTTTTCATCTGCGAGATTTTTTGGGGGTTTAATATTGTGATTATTTATTGATAAATTAATTTATTGTTTTAACATAATAGAACAAAAATAATTATGAAAATCGATTCATATTTTTTCCTCTTGTTTGATTTATAATTTTCTTCCCCATTTGTTTTTCGTCGCATGCGTTCTTCGTTTGTCCCACGACTCGACAGATCCTGATCAATCAAATCATTTTGAACCTCATTTTTGGAACAATGATCCGATGTTGAAGATCTAAAATCAACACGACCCAATGGAGTTATGGAGACACACACAAATCAATTCAAGGGACAAGGGATCCCTGAATCCTCATTCTTTGACTTTCTTTGGTAGAATGAAGAATGGTGATTTTAATCTGTTGTGAGGGTAGATAATAAGATGTAAAACATTTTTTGGGTGATTAATTGACCGAATAGGTCTGGATCATGAGTTTCCTATAATGTAGTGACTGGAATAGTGGTCTACAAAATTAAAGAGATGACTAGATCATGGACTAGGGATTCTGGAAAAACTGTGGGCTACATAGTGTGACATCTTGAACCACATGTTGTGCCCCCCCCCAAGCAGTGGGTAATGTTTTGGGATTGAGGTAAGTATCACACAATATGTGGATCTATATAAATGGAATCTAGTCTCTCTGGGATAACTCAGTGAGTACATAGGAATAATGTGGATATAGGGAGGAGTACATGGGTTGCCTACATAGCGTATACTCCCAAACATGACTTAGCATTGACCATGTACACAAACTAACCCATGTATTAATACATAGGAAGTTATACACTAGATAAAGACGTGTAGCAGCACGATAATGATTGAATGGGCTGGACTCCAAATTGAATGGCACGACATGTAACTCCTTCTACATATCTTGTACCCATATTTTAAAATAAAAAATTAGCAAACCATGGTTTTTTATACAGAGGAAGAACCTGGGGTCACATGACATGGTGTGTGACCCTATTATATGTAGTCTACCCCTATTTACATGGATTTAATCTATTGTACACCATATATTGGGAAACATTCATTCATTTTCAATTCAATGACCGTTTCCTAGAATGTTGGTGCAAATAATTTCCTACTCATAAGAGTATTATCCCTTCAGTTGGAATTCCTAGATAGAGTTTATGGAATATCCCGAGTGTCCCAGAGTATGATACTTTATTTATTATTCGTGCCCTCGGTTGACTCTTTCTTATCGGCGTGAACAATCCTACAAGATGTCAACCCTCTACTTAGGAGGTTAATCCAAATGGAGTTGTTGGTATCACCCATAGCCCTGGATCTTATCCTCATCTATTGTATCATATTCAATTCAGATATCTCAGTATATATCACTAATTAAGGTTCTTGATGAACATTAATTCTTGAACAAACGTCATCAGTTCTATCAGACTCAATAGTGTGTTATTCCGGATGAGTGCTTTATAGAATCGTCAAGTTGAATTCCTAGTATTGTTATATAGTGGTTGTGACATACCTTTAGACTATGTGTCCTAGATTGAGTATATCTAGATATTCTTATTATATTTTATGTAGACATATAGTTGTGTATTGTTGATTGAACGTTTCATTTTTATATTTCTTTTTGGTTTTTGGGTATCCTTGTGATTATTATTATACTAACCACTACACATGTATTTTGCATACATGTCATGTCCTATGAATATGAGTGACCTTTTGACGTAGTCCGAGGAGGACTAAGGCCAGATGGTTCCTTGTTGTATCAGATAGTCCTAAGGGTATTCCTACCGCAACAAATAGTAGTCTCAGTACCTCTTTGTACAGGTTGGACATTTGGATACAGATTACTTTTTAGTGGGATTGTATTCTAGCCCAGTTTACCTTACTTTCTTAACATTATTTCATACTCTATTGGTTGGGATATAGTGTTATGAAATCATTATTTTTCATAGTGGTTTTTAAATTTCATCATTTTGTGGGCTTGGAGATGTGTGTGTGTGTACAAGTATGCAGGAAGTGCCTCCCCTGATTATGATATGTCTACTCGTTGCTTGTTACAATCTCATATCATAATAGAAATAGGATTATGGATTCATGACACAGCGCCCACTGGGATGGGTTGTGACAGAAGGTATCATAGGAAGAGGAACAATAATTAATTGAACATGAAGGTGGTAGAATATTCTACATTAGGTATATTGATCAATGAATGTAACACATATATCATAGTTTTTTTATTAAATAAAACATTAAAATTGGATAATTTTATTCAAATATAAATACCAAGGATGTTTCAATTAATTACAATAAGTAATAGAACACTCTAATGGTTGATAAATTATGATTCCTCTACTACCTAAGATGTGGACACGATTCCTATTTACCCATTGGATTGATTCTAGTAAGATTATTATTTTTATTACAAAAAAAATCTTCTTTGTGTATAAATAGACACATTTAGACATTTTTTTCTTATTTACTATTTAATTATATGTAAATTTATATAATTTTTTATTTATTTATGAAAATTTTGTAATTCTTGGTGGAAAAATGAATTTTATTAGTAATAAATACAATATCCTCAAGTAGTCATGTGAGAGTATATATTAGCCATGTACGCATTCGTTATTAAAATGTTGAGTGAATGCTTTCCTAAAATCAGATTACCTTATATAGAACAAAGAGGATGTCGAAGTACAGAAGATATTAATGAGGAGTGATATATATATATATTTGAATTCATTTTAATTCATTTTTAGACATGTTTTTCAAAATAAAAATATAATAACTCACCATTTTGCACCTAGATTTAAAAATGGATGTCATATAAGTAATGATATGATATAATTCCATTATGTCATATAAATAGTTTCTTTTTTAGAACCATTTGTTAAAAAAGGTTTGAGATTAAATTGTACCTAAATGAAACCAAAATGTGTGTCTTAGTTATTTATTTTATAGAAACTCATTATATTAACATTACTATGATAAAAACAATAGTCACAAATAACTATATTTTTATGTTGGTAGAATACATATTTTGATATTGAGAGGAAAATGTCATCTTTATTTAAGCATATGCATCATATGTACATATGTTTTCATGAGAAAACTAAAGTACACTAGTCTTATTGGAAGGATTTTTTTTGGAGACATATACTATATATGAAATTTAGAACAATAGAGAGAGTTAAATATTCTCTAAATATATTAGATATATTATTCGTTGAGAATAAAAATTCTTGTAAGGAATCAGTAATGGAAAAAACATTATTATTGGATTTTTTAAATAAACTAAAAGATATATTCCTCGTACGAAAATCATATTCCATATTTTGGTGGTTTCTCCAATTGAAGTAAATCATTTTAGGGGGATTCACAAGGAACGAGACATTAACAGTATAATTCAGTACTAATACTGATAGATAGTTTATTTAATGTTTATTTCATGTTAGGATATAGTCTATGAAAAAACAAAACACAAATTTGTTATGCAAAAATTCATCAACTTGTGAAACCACTGAAATATGGAATATGATTTTGCTAAAAGTAATATATCTTTTAGTTCATTTATAAAATCATATCCTAATGTTTTTTCCTTTACTAATTTTTATGGGATTTTTTATTCCCATCAAATGACATATCAAATAATTTTGGGGAATATCAAACTCTATCTATGGTTCTTACTTTCTTACAGATTATATGTCTCCAAAAAAATTACTCACACCAGGACTTGTGAATTTATGTTTTCCCCAGAAAACATATCTACATATGAAGCATATACATCACTAATGGTGACTAGTTTAGATCTGAGAAATCGATTTGATGGTCTAAGGGGACTAATTCATGACCAAGGTGATTTGTTTCATCATATTAATTCCAATCCAGGGCAGGGTCTTCTGGAAGAGGAATCTTGTGGGGATGTGTAAGATAGATTTTTTGGTGTCAGTGATAAAAGTTTCCCTGACATAAGGCATTACAACCCTATGAGGATGAAGGTGGGGAGGAATATAGGAATGTGGGGAGATATATTCTCGTTAAGGGAAAAATCTAAGTCACAAAAAGTATTCTCATATTCCCAAACCTATGGATACCTGATATTCCAAGAATTCAATGTACATGGAGGTGTATTATGTCTCCACAAAAGAGAAGGAACCTAATGTTGGATCATATAAGGACCAAGAGTACACAATTTCTGTGTTGGGAGTTCGTAATCGGAGGAAGGATGAATTATTGGTGGCATGTTAGGGAAACTATGGAGGGTTATTCAATCAAATCCATGAGGTAGATAAGGATGTTGGGTATAAGGAGACAACATGGGAGTTTATCATTCACCTAGGGGAAGAAATTCTTGATTAGGCCTTTGAAATTAAGGCCCCCATTGTTGCTACTGACTGAATGTATAAAAGAGTACTACAAGTGGAAACTAATAATGATATGTGAAATTGGATGAATAAACAAGATCTCAACCTTATTAGATGATTCAATGAGAGAATTATAAATGTGGAGGAGTACATTCAATTTTTGGAAAGATGGACTAATGGTTTAAAGAACTTCTCAAGAAAAAATCTAATACAATTTTAAGTGATCTTCATTGGAATTTTTTTGGGGATAATTCTTAAAATAGGCTCGGGATTTATTTTAATGGTTCATCAATCTGTTTTAGTAAATGAAACTTTTGTGGTTTTCTATATGGTTTCTTAGATTGTTCTTTAAAGATTGTAGAAATAATAAAAAGTTAATTTTCATTCATATAGAATACTTATGATTAGTAATATTTTTAAATAAGACTGAGAATAGTTTATCATATAATGATAAGAGTATTCATATAGTTATTCGGTATAAGATATATAGGCATAGATCTATGGGGTTTCTTATATTAATTCATAGTACATGTTTTTGCAATGTATTTCTTCCAATGCCATATGGAATGTAATCCCACTCAGTTGATGTGTGAAAGAATTATATGAGACTCTTATGATAAAAAAACATTCTTGTAAGAGTACTTTCTAAATACATCTCCCATTCAATGAAATGTATTTATATTTTACATTACTCATGTGTAAATCATAAAAGAAAAAATTAATCAAAATTCATAGAACTAATCATGATTGTAATCATAACTATCTAAAAATATTTTTGAAAGTTTTCTAGATAAGATCACTGTTATAAATGAAACGATAACACTTATTTCTATGTGGAGGAAAAAAATTTCTTCTTTTAAATTAATTTGATATAAGATTTCATTACATTTAAGGTAATAATTAAGATAAAACTTTTCGTGTTTAGTGGTTGATATATCTAATAAATTTGTGTATTTTTTGGCTTCTAATTCTTATTAATATTTATTTTTATTGATGGAATGATCTAAACTATGGTGTTTAGAAAAAATTTCAAATCTTAAAGATTAACCACCCACTGGCGTCATTCATTCCTGAGGGCATGAGTAAAATCAGAAAAGTATATGTCTCCAAAACATTACTAACTACTAGGTCGTAGTATGGTAGTAGTCTAGGGTCGATCCCACAAGGAGGATTTTTTTCTATGGGTGAATGAAATATAGTATTAAATCTATTTCAGGAGTCCTTACTAGTTGAATAATGTTTGGGAGTTTCTAAATAATTTTGGGTTTGACTTAATGTGATTAAAGAGGATTCGGGATCACGTTCGATTATATAGATTAAGGTGATCGTAGTTATAATCATGGAAAGGTATTAAGTGAAAAGGATGTGATGAAAGTGGTATTATCTATTCTACCATGGTCCAATAATATATTTCTACCATGGATGTACCTATTCCATGGTCATGAGGATATCTACAGTCCTAGATGAATTTATTTTAGCTTCTATTGTATAATGTTCCCTAAGATAATGGTTATAGTCATAGTTTACTTCAATTAGGATAGGGTCATTTGCTTGACTGTCCAATTGTCATTATAAATTCACACAAATGGAATTTGGTAGCTAGTTTATATCCTAATTACTAATATATTTAGGTCTTCCATGTTAAGAATAAGATATTTAATTAAATTTCTAGATACATCGAATCTTGATCCCTAACTTTATGTGTTTAGCTACTCATGTTTGTAATTAAAGAAATAAAAGTAATAGAATAAATCATGATAACAATGATAATGGAATTGAACATGTAATTGTATGAAATTAACATTCAATAATACTTTAATTAAAATCTTACATGAAAGGAATTAATGGGAATTGAGACAACACTGGAATTGAAGGCATGAAAAAAAAGTGAATCCACAGATATTTTATAGAAAATGTAATGAAATTACCAAACCTAAAGTGTTTTGATAGGAAAAAGAGATGATAATTCTGAAGGGAGTCTAAAAAGTTAAAGATAACTGATCCCAACCTGTCATCTAATGTGATGCCGAGAAGCACCATATATAGGATGAAATGGTCATGATGTGTACTTGATTGCCACGTCATGAACCCTTAATCTGCATTATTTAGATGAATATCTCTATCATGGAATGCAAATTTTCTACCAATTAATGATGCCCGACCATGGTCACTTCGTGTATAAGTGTTTCTCGATGTGTACCCCATGGAAATCTAGATTTTCTCCTTAAATCCTGGTGGATTTCTTGGCATTCGGTTCAACTGGTGTCATAACGTGTAGTAGAGGGTCACGACATGAACTGTCAATTCCATCAGTCATTATGGTTGGTCACGACATAAGCTTCATGGCTTGATGTAGGATGTGATCATCAAGTACACGACGTGTACTTGGCTGTCACAATGTGTAATTGGCCATTTTTTTTATATTTTCTAACTTTATTCCTTGGAATCTTTTGAATCTCTTTTTCTTGCAAAATTGGACATCTACCACGTGCATTATCCAGTAAATGAATGAAAAATAATGTAAAGTAATATTAAATATAAATATAATTTAGAATTATCATATCCCTCCAAACTAGAATCATTCCATGTCCTCAATAAAAATATCCAACAAATATATCAAAAGGATAATAAATTTTTAAAGAAAGAAATGTACACTATTTCCAAGAAACTAAATTATGTTTATGTCGAATAGTATTCATGTTCTTGTTTTAATCTTCCCTAGTAAATTAGACATGACTTACAGTTCAAATTTTCAAAACAAATTCTATTCTTTTAATGATAACATTTTAACCATTCATTAATCTATATGATCAGTTCCAATTTACATCACCATGATTTTATCTCATCACATGGGGTAAAATTTTTTAAGGTATGCTCATTCCCTAAGTCCATGTTCCTAACCATTTTCTTGCACTGATTTTATCTTCTCCACTATGTAAATGCAATTATAAAAATAAACTTGAGGACTTTTATCAACAAGGTTTGGATGAATCTGAGGTTGTAGGTAAGTAGGTATAATGTGAAACTTAGGCTCAAAAGGATGATAATCAGTAATGTAAAATGTAGATACAAAAAGATAAGTGTAAAAAAATTCCTCCATCCAGTGAGTTAGGTCTATACTCTATCATATCAGGTTGGATCCATATGTACTGAAAGTAATTATCTAAAAAACTTATTCTGTTCTATTATTATTTTTTTAAATTTTTATTTTTCAAATGTTATGCTTAAGATAGATCTCATATACATTACCTGAAAATGTATGATCCTTTAAGGGATTCATTAGTTTGGAATGTGGTGTTTTTTGACCCTCCTATTACACAAACCATTCCAATTTTTTTATTTATTTAAAATTTTCAAAGGAATAAAATAGGAATCAGATATAAAAAATGAATACCGATCACAACCCGTTAGTTAGGTGAGTTCACCATACATATCTGGAAGTGAAAGAATCCCATGATTTCGGAATGCTTCTCCTGCACTTTTTCAAAATATAATCATTACGCATTGTAAACAAAGCATTATGGGACGGGAAATTGGCTTAAATTATCTTTTTCTCTTACATGACATTCATGGAAACTATGGGCTAAATGAAGGATATAGTTTAGGTGGGTCTTAGGTAAAATGGATATCAAAGGCTTCCTAAATAATTTTAAAATTACACTTGTTTAGTTATCATTTTGATAAGTTCTCAGTGCATGTTCTAGTATTTTTCCATGTCCAATGTATCTCTCAAAAAATATGAACAGAAAAAGAAAACGAGATTGGAGTCTTAGAATCCTCTCGGGTACTTGGAAAAAAATAGAAACTATCAATTAAAAAGTCCATAAATCCTAAGTAGTGAGTCAATTAACTATTATTTCTATGATTTCCAATTTGAATTATACTTTTATGATTAGCAGTAATTCTAAAAATATATGTATTGGGGAAACATGGTTTCTTTTTAACTTTTTTTAAATTTACATGAACATAATAGTTTCCAAATTTGAAGCATTATTATCATTTTGAAAAATGTCTCTTAGTATAGTGTGAACACAAAAAAATCATGTTTATCTCTATGAAAATATGAGATGTACCCCCAACACATAAAAGGAGATAGTGTCCCCATTTTCTATGAAATAATTGTTGGGAGTGGTGTGGTGGTGACTTTTGAAAATTGAATTGACATGGAAGTGGTGACCTAATTTTAAAAGAGGGTATTGAGAGATCACTAATATGAATTTGTATTCCAAGGGGGTGTTTGAGTTATTATAACATTTAAGTGTTGATTCACCTACAATATTTGTTAGTATACTAATATTTCACTACCAAACAAATTTTAATCCACATGATTAAACATTTGAATACCTGAGAAATAGGTAGGTGTAAAAAGAAGGAATAAAGGCAACATTTTTATTTATTGAATGAATATTTCTAAAAGTTTATGCAACAAAACACTGAAAAATCCAAGACTCAAAAAAAAACAAAAACAACTATGAGTTTCCTTCCATAAAGTTCTAACATAAAATTCATCAGGTATATATGTGGAACAAAAAAAATTCAAAGATTGGGCCCACCAACTTAGTTTCTCCCCTAGCGCTTGTAGCTACTGTTTTCTGTGCCCTTGAGTTTTCATGGGTTTTAACTATATTCAAAAATTCAGGTGAATCCCAACTAAAAAATTTAATATGGTAGAAATTGAATCATTGGTGGAGGTGGTTGTTTATGCAGGTGGATTTCCCATGATAATTCCTTATGTTGATTGGCGATACCTATGACGTGTTGGTTTACTCATTGTAGAAGAACAGATGGATGAATGGTTCTTACGATAACATCAGATGACTCCAAAGTGCAAGACATTTTTAATGAAAGAAAAGTAATCATTCATTAAAAAGGAGAAAATAAGGCAATAATATATATAAAAATCATATTTTAGTATAAAAGAGTGTGAAAGGAAGCAGACTACCCATACAAAAAGTGACCAAAATCCAAAAAGTATGAAAATGAAAATTAGTGCTCTGGGCTGAAAATTTCTTCCATGGTGAGACCAACATCAAAAGATGGACCTAACTAGGTGTTAAATCACCATAGGTAGCTGTAGTAGTGGTAGTTGGGGCTGAGTCTGATTATGGTATGGTGGAGATGGGTATATTGGATGGGGTGGGGGTGAATAATCCTTGATCTGTATAGAGGCCGTGTGTCTCGAAACTAGATCAATGAAAGGGATGTCAGGAGTTGGCTTGGTGGCTGGTCCATTTCCCTTGTCAGCCTGCTTTTCCAGGAAATTCTTCTGATTAGCGTGGACTGTGATATCAAGAGGCAGGTTAGAGGGTATAGAGGATGAGTGAGGAAGGGTGGATGAAGAAGGACCAGTGGTATATGGTGGTCGAGGGGTGAATAAAGAGGGATCAATGATGAGAAGGAGGTGGTGGGCCACGAGATAGCGTTGATTTTACACTTTTCTCAAGAGTAGTAACCACAAGTCAGAAGGAGTTTATGGGTAGGAGCAGGCTATGTGGATGGGGTGCTAGTTAGGGCAGACAGTGGCTGGGTAGTGGGGTCTACTACTATTGCTAGGGGTTGGTCCTGTGGATCAGCCGCTTGTGCTGCATCTGTCCAAGGCACTAGCTCCTAGACTCCAGGTTTCCATAAATAGATGTCATCCTCCTTCACGAGCATCCTCATCTTGTGTAGGAGCAGAAGGTAAATAATCTTAACTGGGCCCACTAAGGTGAGAGTCTATGAGTCATCGAAAATAGGTAGGTATCTGGCCAACCTGGTGATGAATGGTTCTCCCATAATCATGTCCTGCCTCCTCTGTTTCAGCACTCTGTAATTATAGGTGAACTAAGAATCCATGTTGATGGGTGGTCCAACCAGGGATGCAGTGACGATAATAGAGACATTATGGATAAGTCTGACATGGGTCTCACCTCTCAAAAATTAGACATGTTCCATGGTCTGGTGCAGTATATGCAGGGTTGGAGACCTCAACAAGATGGTCTTTTCTAGCCTATGGTCATGCTAGGATCGGGGGTCTATAGGAAAAAGATTTCAAAGGCTCGTTGCATCCTCTTGAGAAATACTTGTCATCTTGGTAGGATATATTTTAGAGATCACGAACTCCTCAGTGTATATTCTGAGTCCTACACCAAACTGGGAAATGGGGAGATGTTGTGGCCTGCATCTAGCCTGAAGTTGAGGGAATCCACTGAGATTTAAAAGATGTCCAGGAACTCAAAAAATAACTCATTTTTTATCTCATCCTCGACGTCAATTATGTTTTCTATGTGATTTATCTCCAATAGGATGAGGGCAACATCTACGACATTTATCTTCGCAAGCATTGTGATATCTAGAGTCATGTTGGTTCACATGGGTTTGTCCTAGAGCATAATGATATTAACCCAATGTTGTTGGTTTGAAATGTAGAACACTGAATTTAAATGATGATTTCCATATATAGACAGGGATGATATCATGTACTAAGAGGTGAATGGAGCATTCTAGCTCTTATTAGGAGGTTCCTGGATCACTGAGTCATGAGAATTACATGACTATGATGGAGAAACATTGAGCTATGTTCTTTTACAGTGTTCCATGGAGAGGTTATGTGCTGGTAGAAGGGTATGAGGTTTGTTTTGGTTGACGTGAGGAAGGGTGGGAGGATCACGTCATGAGGATAGGTGTGGAAGAAGGGGGCGTCGTGAACGGGTGGTGGAAGGTCGCAAGTTTTGAGGAGAGGAGGGGAAGGGTCGTCGGTTGTGACCATTTTATAATTTTCAAAAAACTATCCCAGGATAGTTCATGACATGTACCCTATTGTTACATCGTGAATCTTGAGAAAAATCGGGTTTTGAGGAAACAAATGTTCACTTCAAGACCTTTGGGTTCACAATGCATAATTCGAAAGTTACATCAATTTTTTCCTCCCTTATTTCCTTGCCGCATTTTTTCAAACAAAAAAATGACTCTATAGAAAAAATTTCCTATTCAATATTAACTGACTACTGACCTAGGTTTCCTCTTGGTCAGCGCTTCATTTATAGTCAGGATCTTGACTAAATTAAGAATCATATAGTTCGCACCGAAAAGTTATGGAAACATCTTCAATCTATGATCATGTATTTTTTATGTTGATCTTTCCATGTAAAAATTGGACTGAACAATAATTGGTAATAAGGTGGATTCCCCATGAAATGAGTACTTTGAGGTACTGGTCTGAATAATGTATGGAATCAATTAAGGCACCACCTCTCTGGTGGGTGGTTCAATAAAGTTGACTTTTTTGAAGTCATCATCTACTTCTGTTTTTCTAAGAGAGTCATCACATCCCTCCTTCCTAGCCATGGAATCATCCTCATAATGGGTGAAAGATACAACATTAAACTCTTTTTTGTCAATGGAGGGTTTCATAGGTCGAGTTAGGTTGAACAAAACTTGTTCATCTCCTACTCAGAAAATAATACTTCCTAGTTTCACATCAAATAGTTCCTTCCCTAAAGCTCAGAATGGTCTTCCAAGTATAATAGGGACATCACCATATTCATCCATGACTAACACTAATAAATAAATTGGGATGATGAACATGATGAAATTTACTAGTACATCTTATATAAATCCATGAGGGTACATGACCGAGTGATCAGCTAATGAAAAATACACCCTTGTTTCATTGATCTCTTTGAGTCTGAGATCTTTAAAAGTACTCATTTGCATGAGGTTAATCCTTTCTCCAAGATCACATAGTTCTTTATTAATTGTTTTGTGCGTATCTCACAATGGATTAAGAAATTACCAGGGTCTCTCATCTTTGGTGGATTTTTCTGCTATTCAATAGCAGAGAATTCTTCATTTCATGAGATGACTCCATGGTATTCTATTTTTCTTTTGTTTAATAAAAGTTATTTCATTAAATTGGTATAAATGAGCATCTAGGCATTAGCTTCATCAAAAGGGATGTTGATATGTATTTTCATAAATATATCTAGAAACGTCATGTATTTTGTCTCTGTCTTATGTTTTCTTTCTCTCTACGGATAGGGAAGAGGTGGCCGGTATAGAGGTGGGGAAACATACACAGGTTCCTTCTATTGCTTAGGAATTTGTTCTTTCTTAGCTGGAACTTCTTCATGAGGTAAGGAGGGATTGCCTTCATCATCTTTTTCATCTTGTACTTGTTGTTTTCTTGGATCTCCTTGTGTACTCGCTTATTTGGGAAGTTGGAAGTCCAAAATCATTTAACTTCTCATAAATACTTCCTTAGCATCCTCATGTGGGTATTCCTTAGTGATACCAGGTAGGGAATGTGAAAATCTCTCACATATGATCTTCGCGATTTGACCCATTTTCATTTCCAGGTTCCTTATCATATATCTCTATTTTTTCATATCTGTTTCATGGGTCATCATTCATTGATCAGACATTTTCACAAATGATGCGATGAGGTTTTCCAGATTGCTTTGAATATGTGCTTGTTGAGGTATTGGCTGAGGTGGCCGAAATTTTTGTGATTTTTTAGGGAATGATTGTAGTTGATCTTCTGTTCTTGGTTCATGGTTCATCAAAGGGTATCCTGGTGGTCCTAGAGCTCTGAATTGGTTATGTTCTCCTCTTGGTTGAAAATAAATCGTATTTTTTTGATGTTCTTGATGAGTAGGCCTCTGCTGATAGTATAGTTGGAGCGGGAATGGATGGTTTGGTTGATTGTAATTGATTTAATTAAAATCTATTTGTGGTTATTCATATCCATCTTTGAAATCATTAAATAAATGTGGTCCACCACACATCATGCACGATTGTAATTCTATTATAGGGGCAGGAGGGGGTTGAGTAGTTGGAATCTGAAATGATTTTAATTATTTATGAGTGCTTCCACATGCACTACTAGATTTGTAGTCTCATCAATTTGGTGGATTCCACGCCATAGTGGTTCGTGATCACTCTACAACAAAAAGGAATTGTGAGAGACTTCATCTAGAATTTCCCTTCTAGCATCCGGAGTCTTGAACATGAGACCACCATCAGCGGCTGCATCGACAACATTTTATGCTGCTAAATGGATTCATTGATAGAAATACTAGAGTTGTATCCAAATATCTAGTCCATGGTGTGGAAACATCCTTATTAGTTCAATAAATTGGTCCCATTCTTCCCACGCAGATTCTCTATCAATTTGGTAGATATTTTGAATGTCCATCGAAAGCATCCAGGTTCAGATGGTTGGGAAGTATATGTCCAAAACTTTCATGGAAAGTTCATCGCAAGTCAAAATTGAATCAAGAGTTTGATGTTTTATCCAGTCCTTGGCTTGGTCTCATAAGTATAATGGGAACTCTCAGAGTCTTATATCATCATATGAGACTCCCTAGTTTCGAAATGTATCGCATACCACTAGGAACTTGGTAATATGTTCATGTGGATCTTCACACATAAGACCGCTAAACTACCCGATGTTCTAGAACATTATAATGATTCTAGGTTTTATTTTGAAGGTATATTCTTGGATATGGGGTCGAACAATGCGGGGGATCATACAATGGATTCATGGAAATCAAAAATCCATGACCGTTTTCTTCTGGATCATTGTCGGGTGTACCCCTAGAATGACATAATGGTTGGGGTTTGAGAGGTTTGGTCCCACAAGGTGGAATTTCTCAGCCATTGCTGACCGATAAAGAAAAGAGAGATGAATTTTGATCTCGAGATCGAAGGCTGAAATATATTGTCCTTCAAGAGACCTTGAAAGAGTCAATGGACCTTGAACAAGCACAGGGTGAAAAAAGAAAAACAAAATGATGCAAGGGTGTTGAGAAACAAAAGAAAGGATGTGAGGGAAAGGTAATCCAAGACCTAGACTATAATCCTAATCACTTAATTAAAATTTATCTCTCTGACAACAGTGCCAGTATTTGATCATCCACACACATGTGTCATTAATGCATAAAGGCTCGAGTCAAATTAGAAATTTATATGTGTCCCAAACTTTACTAACTACTAGTCTATAGTATGGTAGAAGTTCGGGGTTAATCCAATGAGGAGGATGTTGTTATGTGGATGAATAAGATCTAGTCTTAAATCCTTTACAGGATTCCTTACTAGTTGACTAATGTTTGGGAGTTTCTAACAAATTTTGGTTTTTTTACTTCATGTGATTAAAAAGGTGTTAGGATCATGTCTGAGTATCTACATAATGTTGATCCTTTTTCTACTATTTGCAACATCCTAAGTTCTCAGTCTAAGAAGAAAGCAGTATTCATTAGTAAAATTTGGTCCAGTATTCTAGTTATACAATGGATGTAGATATTACATGTTCAAGAGGATATCTACAGTCCTAGATACATTACATTTATCTTATATTGTTGAAATTTACTTAATATAATAGTCATAGTCATAGTTTACTTCAATTAGTATATAGTACTTATCTTGACTGTCTGATGGTCCCGATACAGTCACACAAATGTGGTATGACCATTGGCTTATATACTAATTAAAAATCCATTTATTATTGCCCTGTTTAGAACTAGTTATTTAATTAAATTTCTTGATATGTCGAATCATGATCCTTGTGTTGGTGTGTTTATATACTCATTTGTTAATTTATGCAATAAAAGGAATAGAAGAATTCATGATAATAATTCTAATAGAATTGAACATGTACTAATATGAAATGAACATGAAATAATACTTTAAATAAAATCTTACATGAATAAAAATAGAATTGAATTGAAACAACATGAGAATTTAAGGCGTTGAAGAAATTTTAATCCATGACACTTTGATTGAAAATGTAATGAAATTAATAAAACTAAAGTGTTTAGAGATAGAAAATAGATGATAATTTTAAAGGAAGTCTAAAAAGAGAGAGAGTGCAGTTCCCCACAAGTTCCCTAAAGTGCTGCTGAGATGCTCCATGTAAAGGCGGAAATGGTCACGACGTGTACTTGATCGTCACGTCATGAACCATTAATTGATGTTATTTTTACGGGGATCTCTACTGTGGCATGTGGATATTCTATAGATTAATGATGCTTGACCAAGTTCAAGTCATGTATAGGTGGTTCATGATGTATACCCCATGGCCAGTTGGCTTTTTTTAATTGAATCTTCACGGATTTCTCGACGTTCGGTTTGACTAGTGTCACAATGTGCAATAGAGAGTCTCAATGTGAATTGGAAATTCCTTTAGTAGTTGGGGTTGGCCATGTATAATGCTTCAAGGTTTGATTCAGGTTGTGATAATCATGTAAACGATGTGTACTTGTCCATCACGATGTGTACTTGGCCGTCACGATGTGTATATGGCCATTTTTTGTAGCTTTTTTCCCTTTCTTGCATTGAATCTTGTGATTCTCTGTTTCCTGTAAAATTGGACATCTACCACTTGCATTATCTAGTAAATGAATTGAAAACTAAAGGAAAAGTGAAAATAAATATATATAACATTCTTCCTTTTCACATTACTATCATGAAATAGTTAATACGTGGAGATATTCCTTTTGGTGATTTTCATAGAGAGAGGAAGGAAAAGTAATTAGAACAACAACAAAAATTTTGTAGGCCCAATTACTATATCCATACAACTACAAAAAAATGTTTTTTGATATGAGGCTAAAATGTAAATTTTCTAGTTGGAACAAGTTTAGGTGGTTGTCCAATGGAGTTGATTTCCTAGAATGATCAAATTTATACATTTGATTACCTATATGTTCAAGAAATTTAAGATTAAAAATTATCTTATCACAATATAAGATTCATTGTTTATAAGATTAATTTGAAAATTTATATAGAGAATATGTTTAATCAAAATTACATAGTAGTTCCCTATTTTCTTGAGAACTGTGAATTATTATGATGATATTCTTAAATATATCCTCTATTATTAGATGATATGTATATTATAGGTAATATATGATTAATGTTATCTGGTTTAAGAGGCTGATAATATATTCATGCTTCTTCCCATTAATTTCTCAGTTAGTAATATCCATTATTGGAGGTTATGAGAATAAACCTCCATGAATACATTCCTTGTGTTATATGTGTCAATAAATACTATTATCTACAAACATATGTATTTTTTTATTATATTTTTTTATCATTATTAATGTATTTCAGGGGTCACATACTTAGAATCACAAATGGAAACTATGACAACTTATGGTCATGGTGAGGTAAGACATGTTGGGTGCATCAAAAGTGATTTAAAATTGATGAATGAGTCAAGAACAAAAATCACTCTTTCACATTGAATGAATAAGAGATCTTGTTGGATTTCATTGGAATGAATGGATATGGTAAAACCATGAACACTATGTATATCTCAATTTGTTCATTTCGGGAATCCAAATAATGATAAATCAATCATGTAGTTTGTAGAAAAAATTTAAAACCTTCATTAATAGATATTGAGACACCATATTATATTAAAAAATGGGTTTTCATAAGAGATTTGTGACGTGACATTAACTTATTTGATTATGGTTTTATTGAATTATAGTTTCATGGTAATGTTTTACTTTTGAATATTAAACAAAATGACAGTAAAAGACTAGCCTAGTGGATCATATATTAAGCTTATTGAGAAACCTAGATAAATTATATTTAAATGTAACAATTTGAATAAAGATTATTAACTATTTTTGGTTTCTAAAGTATTTAGGATATGCTGGTCATGTTAATTCATTCCTCGGTTATTCTAAAGAATATATATGTGGGTTGAATAATAAATAAATTTTTATTTACTGGGTAATTAATTATTTTGTGAATGTATATTAATTTATATTTTTTTATCTTTCAAGGTTCCAAATAATTATTTATTTAGTGACATGTATTTTAAATAAATCTTTAGTATTCAGTGGTTGTAAAAAATATTTATTTATTATCGAAAACATAATACAATGTGATTTATTTATTTAAAGAAATATTTATAAAAGAAGGTTATAAAAATTCTAATGTGTCTTGATGGGTTGCATTAAGGGTTTGATTTCAATGATATTTAAATAATATATGAGTTTAGCATCCGTTATGTAAATAATAATAAAAGTAGTATTATATTCAATATGGATTTAAAATGGAATTAAGATATTGATAAAATGATAATATTTAATAAATGACTCTATAACCTAAATATATAAATATGCTTAAATTTTTTTTTTAGATTATTTATTTATAGTGTGAAAAATTTCTCACTAAATAAATATCTCCTACCCTAGAGAGAACTTTCTCCAAAATTCTCTAAAAAAAGAGATCATGAATCCTCCCCCTATAAATAAATCAATATAACATGTGAAGAGTCATTAATGTGTGGAAAGATTCTCATAGGTTCAATTAAAAATTATTATAGTGTTTTTTATACATTTCACTAGCATGCATAGTTCCAAAGGTGATGTTATGAAATTCATGGAGAATGTTTGGATACAACTGGAGGGATTTAATCCTTGGATCCTTCATTAAAATATTGGTATGATAATAATATGTTAACCTATTCGATAAAAAAATAATTAATTTCAAGAGATTTTTATTCGCATTTTATATTTTTTTATCATCGATATATTAAAATAATATCTATAAAAATATTCAAGGGTTGTTATCTAATAGTTATGAGGATTTATCCAATGAAATTGACAAGATCTATTGTTTGGAATGAGCCTGATCACTTCTGTTGTGCCCTAGATCCTTAACTTTTAATAGTGTCGATAACACATTAATTATTAATGTTCGCGTGATTCATTTTCATTTTGGTTGTCATTATGGAACATTGTATAATATGAAACATACTTGTGTTTATTAAATCATGAATGTGATTCATGTTTTTTCTAAGGAATTATCTCATGTGATATAACACATGATTTAATAAATGAGTGCATAAAATGTTTCACAGTAATATATCTTTATTATATTCATAATTAACGGATTTTTATATATGAATTAAATGAATGTTAATTATAAGGCCCCAGCCTTAAACCTTACTTAATATTGAGTTTTTACAATATTACACATTGAGGATATTTTCAGGTTTAGAGTTTTAGAGAATTAGATCATGAAACTTGCATTACATTCCACATTTAAACAAAGTGGTTACATAAAAGACAGTATTCATTCTTCCCATTAACTGAAAGATATTTAAAATATAACACGGATTCTTTCTTGACACATCCTTGACACTATCATCACATCATGTACCTATCCCTTGACCTGTGAAAAACATTTCAAAAACTTGGGATGAGCATAAAAAGCTCAGTAAGGGTTATAAAAATATGGAAAGGAAACATGAGTTCATATATACATAAGAATGAAATCATACTTTACCCATAAAACAAAGGCACTTTCATACCTCATCAAACCATGAATAATTCATAGAAATAATAAGACATAAAGGTAACTTGAGACATTCATAACATTCTTACGTAGGGAGTAACCCTCTTGGTTACGTTTGGAATACCCATCACAGTATATTCCCTAAATCTCTTTTGAGAAACCTTAACGTTTCACTCCTTCACGTTACCCAATGCATTGGGGACCTATATCGGGCTCACCCGCCCTTAGTTTATCACGGAACCACCCATTTTCATAACAATTCCCAAGAACCGTAACATAAATGTGTCACATAAAACATGCATAAAGGAAACATAACATTTCCACATTTCAATCACAATATAACATTTTAGTATATTGAAATATTGAATCAATTCAAAAAGAAACCATTTCCAAAACCATTTAAAACATTTAATAAAGAGATTTTTGAATCAAAGTGTCCCATACCACCTTGAAGTATAAAATTTTAAACCATTAATATCCATATAAATAAATCCTTAAAACCATTTTAAAAACATGGATATTAATAAGAACAAATAATTAAAACATTTAAAATGATATTTTGGTTAAAAGGGTTTTACCAAAATTAGAGACACTTGAATACAATAATTGAAGAATAACATTTAGTCAGAACATTATAATATCATGAGAATAAATGGATTCATGATATAATACTCCAAAGGACAGTATATACACCATATAAGAGTGAATTGGTGCATAACAAAAATGAACCCTCAATAGAAATGTCAAATGTGATGAAATCCCTTATAAAGAAGGTATCCTTAAATTAAGGACAAAGAAATCTCAAAAATATGTGTGACAAATATAAATACACCCAATATAAGTGGATATTAAGTGTAAAACAATAAAATTTCATTCACACATATTCAATGGATTACATATTCAATGACTACATGTTGAACCCAAAGAAATCGAAATTGGGTTAAAAAGTCCCCTTGACAGCCTAACGGCATCATATCAAAATGAGTTGATGAGAGATAAAAAGTGTATCTCATCACATGGACATAAAATTTACATCAATATGGATATATTAGAACATATCCCAACATAAAAATATGTAAATTAAAATACCCAACAAAATAAGTCTTTTAAAAAAGAGGAGGGTGAAAGGTTCCCTTACTGACTTGGGTATCTTTCAAAACATACACCCCATGAAAGAAGGACAATAGATAATTGATGTAAAAACTCATAAACGAAAGTATATTATACAAAGTGTTGAATAATGGACAGTACATACACCACTCAATGGAATTTGTGGCAAATGTAGCATAAATCTCACGGGAATAAAAGTGAGATGAAGAATCCCTTACGAAAACTCGGCAGCCTAACAGCGCCACATAAAACTTCCGAATATGGGTTGATGAGATCAAATAGGGTATCTCATCACATTAAAATAAAATGTACAGAAAGATTAATATAAAAGAACATCCCCAAAATTACAAAGATGAGCTTAAAAGAAGTGACATAATGGATAGTACTTAAAAAGAAAGAGAGAGGTTAGATCTCTTACGAAAGTTCGGCAGCCTAACGGCGCCACTCAAAATTTCTAAAATGGATTGATGAGAGAGAATAGGGTCTCTCATCACATGAACATAAAAATTACAGTAAGATTAATATAAAATAACATCCCAATAACAAGAAATAAGAGCTTAGAAGGAAAGACATAAAAGAGTGTACATAAAAAGAAAGAGAGGAGTAGGATCCCTTACCTCGGGTCCGACTTGACTCGATCGTTCTTTAACGTCCTGAATAATAAACTTGAGTTAATTTATACTAGCTTAAGAACCTTTTCCAAGTTCATTATTCCTTTTATATCAATTATTGACATGTTATAAACATTATGTAATCATTAAAGTTAATAATGTTTGTTTTGTCGATATTTGGTTCTTAAGTCGAAAGTGGACTTCTTACAATTACATGTTGTTCGAGTGGTCAAAGGTTATTTATATCCAGAATGACATTCCTGATTTGGATATCATATATATCATATATATCTAGAATATACATGTATTTATAATATCACATAATCATTTAGAGGTAAGAAATGGAATGCACCGTTCATGGAGATGGTAAGCCGTACGTACGCATGAATGCTACTTTCATTTCTTTGTCATATTAATGGAATTAAAACTAAATTAGAGGTATTTATATTTTAATTCCAGAATTATATTCATCATTTAGATGTATCATTAATCATATATATCCATTATATACATGTACTTATAATAGTACATTACATTTGGGGATAAGAAATGAAATGCACCGTTCATGGAGACGGTAAGCCGTACGTACGCATGAACGCTACTTTCATTTCTATATCATACTTTAATGGAAAGAAATAATAATGATATAGAGTTATATAATAATTCCATTATAAAATCATATATAATAACAATAAATCTATCCTTTATACGTCCCACGTATGGCATTAACGAATCACATCACTTTGAGGGGGCGGTAGTCCGCACTTCTTAAAATGAAGATATTGCTTATACCCATAATGGAAGCCATAAAATTAAGCCACAAATGAAAAATACAGAAGATTAAGTAAAACATAAACATATTTTATATCATATATAAAAATAGTGACATCATAATGGCCACCTTTGAAGGTGTTAAATGAGTATTGAATAATCATCGTTTCGGGAGGCAGAATTTCGCGATCCACGGAAACCATATGTTCTTTAACCATTTGATGTAGTTGTGTGAGAGTGTAGCTCAAATAAATCTTATAACAACATCCTAGTATATTGAAGAAACTGGTGTTGTTACAAAAGATGTAAATAAAAAGAGTTTAGGGGGTTGGAGAAGAAAAATAAAACAAATGAACATGAGAGAATGAATTACCTTAAAAAGTGTAACTCCTTTTGATTTGAGCCTAAAGTCTTCCTTTGAAAGCATTATGCCCAAATAGAATCCTCTAGGATGAGTAGAGGGATTTGGAGAGAGTACATGGGCATGGTATGTCCGAGCCAAAGGCTTGAGGAGTGTGTGAAATGAGGTAGAGGTGGGGGCCTTTTATAAGAGGACAGGAGGGGCACTTTTGGAAAGTAAGAAATATTACTTTATTTGAACATGTGTTTCGGTTTTAAAAGGTCCCACATTGATATAATTCGTGGATAAGGTGATAAGGGTTCGAAATCCACCAATCCAATAAGTTTTGGACATGTTTATGTCATAGAGTTTACGTTAACTTCTCATTTTATTTAAATCGTCAGATAATGATGTCATCGCTGCATCATTATGGTGTCATAAATAATTTAATTTATTTAATGTCTAAAAATTATAAAAAAATTACTTCGATGTAGGAAATATTTTTATATTTTCAATGACTATTTATAATAAAGAATCTGACTTTTATAACCCCACTTAAAAATTGCTTTAGTAAAACATATCATGTTTGTGTCATTTTTACTTTTACATTAAATAAAAAGTTATTTATGTCATTTCCCAACCAAAGTGGCTCCATGGGGTCCTCAAGTTTACCCATGGCTTGACTCGGTCGGCCATCACATATCCAATGAGGTTAGGACATGTGTCAAGTTCATTTCATATTATTAAAACATTATTTTTACCTTAAACTACACTAATTACCTCTAATCGCGATTAAAAACTTAATAAGTTACTATTCACCAAAAAATTATTTTTTTCCCATTGAACCACATTTTACTTCTTAATTGAAACCATGTATGTTGGATTTTTGAAATTCAAAACACAATGGTGTAAAAATTTCATTTAAATGGAAAATCAGTTTTCATAAGTACCACTTAGTGGTTTCACTATTCATCAAAAATTGAAGTTTTTCAGAAAATTACCAAAAATTCACCCTAATCTATTTTTGATATTCCGAAATCAAAAATGAAGTCTATTTTACAAAATTAAAAACATATAAGTCACATTAATTAATTTAATAATTAATTCCCGCTGTCAGAGCAAATAGCGTATTTTTATAAAACAATGAGTATCAAAAGATTGACACCACTTTAAGTCTAATTTCAAATTGAAATTGATTCCAATGACCACCATTGGATTAAATGGTAAAAATATATTCTAGTTTCACTTTAAAACCGATTCAACAGATAATCTAATCATATAAATAAATTATATTTAAAAGAGGTTTTGAATTAAAATACAACAT
Organism: Viscum album; assembly: GCA_963277665.1. Lineage (NCBI taxonomy): Eukaryota > Viridiplantae > Streptophyta > Magnoliopsida > Santalales > Viscaceae > Viscum > Viscum album. The sequence continues at coordinate 406,249,567 of OY728150.1, read as the reverse complement.
TTTACATTATTCATTAAAAAAATGAACTTTACCAGAAAGATACCAAAAATTTACACAAAGTAAATTTTGATGTCCCAATTCTTAAGAAGAGTTTTATTTGGTCCAATAGAATGTATAAGAGTGAACAAAACTATATTTAATGATGGTTCTCCATCAAAAGGCGATAAGTGAACCTTTAGTGAGAACTAGGGCATATACGCCTAAAATTGAATTCTTTCTGTATTTTAAGCCTTTATCTTTTATTGGATATATCTAAAAACATTTAAAAACATATATAATCATATTTTAGTTATTTCTATCTATTCCCGCCAATACAACGACGACATGTTAACTACCATTTAAAATAATATTATTTTATTATTACAGTACAACGTAAGATTCCCAAGAAACTCGTTGTTGCGTGTTGGGTACGCCATCGAGCATAGTGTCCCCTTTAAAGTCATATTAATATTTTATTCACAAATATGTATAAATAAGAAAATGTCATATTCTTTATTTACCTGGGGTGTTACATCCTTCCCCCCTTTTGGGAATTGCGTCCTGGCGATTTTAAAATTGTGCTTGGAAACATCGTTGAAAATCCCACATCGGAACAAGAGTCGGAAAAACAATCACTTTAAAATAATTAAAGATAAGTACAAAGGTCACCCGAGTTAACCCATACTAGGATTCCAAGTATGAAAATATGGACATGGAAGAAAAAGCAAAGGGTCATGTTCTTGAGGGAGAGTGATAATAAACATGTCTAGGAGAAAGTTAACAATGAGAAAATCACAAACTTGTGATGGGTTAAACGGTATTCGATTCCCTAGTAGGAAAAGCTAATAGACAACATTTTCGTGTTAAGTTACTTTTTATTGAGGAATTTATTCATAAGGAAACATACATACTTGTCATGTTGACTTCCAACTTTTACTAGATTCCTTAATCAAACTCATATTTTTTCCAAAAGACGAGTATTTAGGAAGACTTGTTCGCATTAAGAGTACTATAATCAACTTCTAGAGAATCACATAATCCACCAAAGAGAACTATATACATCCCATGTCTTTAGGCTTTAACCAAAACCAAAACCAAAAAGGTTAGTACAAGGTCAGATAATCCAGAAAAGGATAACCCCTTATAAAAAGAAAATCTATTCTTAATCTCCAAAATTTGTCCAACAAAACCCAAAGTTCAACGAGGACCATCTGATAAACAATTTGTCCACAAAATTCTTCAAAGTAAACCAATATAAGATTGAAACCCAAATATTTGAAGGATTTAGTCACATAGTCTTCCAAGTTAAATCGTAACATTTATCTCCAAACAACATTAGTTGATCCTAAAGTCTCGTATTGAAAAGTAATTAACATAATCACATATCCTCCATGATAGGTTAATCATTTTCATAAATAACCCAAAATCAACTTACTCTTAATTCATAAAATCATATAACTAAAAAAAATCAGTCAAAATAACCAGGGACTTCACGTAGTCTAGTGGTAGGCGATAAATACCAGTTGCACTTTGGTTGTGGGTTCGATTCCCACAGCTTTGTCCGACGCGACGGGTTGTCACACGGTCTACGTGTTGTCCTTTTTATAAAACTATACAATTCTCAAATAATTCCCCAAAAAGGGATAAAATCATCAAAAATAACCATAACATAATTTAACCTCAATTTTATCTCATGCCTTTCACTTCAATCATAACATATAGTAACCCATAATTACCCCAAAGTAAGGATCATATAAACCCAAATGGTTCTTTATAACTATGTCCAAAAAAGAAATGATAACTATTCCTTGAATAAAATTTGCCTATATTAAACATCAGGGTTACACATAATATAAAAAGTCTTCTAATGTAACCCCATCATCAAAAGAGACTTAATACTCTTAAGAATTTCACCATAACTCTTGAAGCCCTTATATGTTGACATCTTACTCATTCAACATTCTTCATGATCCATTATCCATTACTTTCCAACTTATTCTGAAATACCTCTTTCCTACAAACAAAATCATGAATCATATCCTAAGATTCCAAAATAGGAAAACAATAGTCATGAAATAGTACATACCTTTGATTGGTCATTGTCAGTTTCTTCAACCTCAATCGGAATGGAATTAGGTAGTGGTAAACGAACATTTGTACGCTCTTGGTGACCCCATTCACGAAACTTCTTCATAGGACAATTGTCTGCATAATGACCATGCACACCACATTTAAAACATTCAATTGATCCCTCAGAAAGAACTTCTTTCCATTTCCTCGAGTCAACTGGATGCTTCCTTTTTCCATGGAATGTTCTTGCTTTATTGCCTTCATTTCCACATCTATAGCATATTTCTGTCCCTTTGAAACATTTTCCTAGGTGTTTCTTTCCACATCTTTGACACATAGGTTTTTGAACACACGTACCTTTATGATTATTACATGTACTTCCGTAGGGATTTGTTTCTTTCATATATGATGCCTTAGAGAAATCTCCAAGGTTTAGGTGGTCAATCAAAACTCCAGATAGTTGGTTGAGGATAATCACAAGAGTTCTCATTGCAGCTCCCATATCATTCAGTTGCTTGCTCAAAAAACTGTCACTGTTTCCTTCACATCCACTGTTACTTTGGTGCCTGCTAGATCCAGCCATTTACTAAAACCAAAAAGGTCAGTGTGAGTATATCAACAAAACCATCATGTACTAATGAGTAAGATAAACACTAAGATATACTTACTCATTCACTTTATCTAAAACTAGGACTCTTTCTGAAATCCTAACCATTATGGTAATGTCACTTATGCTTAAATAATACCCTAACCTCTAAAGTTATCTAAACTGACCTTTGATACCAACTATAAGGCCCCATCCTTAAACCTTACTTAATCTTGAGTTATTACAAGATTACACACTGAGGATCTTTTCAGGTTTAGAGTTTTAGAGAATTATATCATGAAACTTGCATTACATTCCACATTTAAACAAAGTGGTTACATAAAAGACTGTATTCATTCTTCCTATTAACTGAAACATATTTAAAATATAACACGGATTCTTTCTTGACACATCCTTGACACTATCATCACATCATGTACCTATCCCTTGACCTGTGAAAAACATTTCAAAAACTTTGGATGAGCATAAAAAGCACAGTTAGGGTTATAAAAATATGGAAAGGAAACATGAGTTCATATATACATAAGAATGAAATCATACTTTACCCATAAGACAAAGGCACATTCATACCTCATCAAACCATGAATAATTCATAGAAATAATAAGACATAAAGGTAACTTGAGGTATTCATAACATTCTTATGTAGGGAGTAACCCTCTTGGTTACATTTGGAATACCCATCACAGTATATTCCCTAAATCTCTTTGGAGAAACCTTAATGTTTCACTCCTTCGCGTTACCCAATGCATTGGAGAGCTATATCGGGCTCACCCGCCCTTAGTTTATCACAGAACCACCCATTTTCATAACAATGCCCAAGAACCATAACATAAATGTGTCACATAAAACATGCATAAAGGAAAAATAACATTTCCACATTTCAATCACAATATAACATTTTAGTATATTGAAATATTGAATCCATTCAAAAAGAAACCATTTCCAAAACCATTTTAAACATTTAATAAAGATATTTTTGAATCAAACTATCCCATACCACCTTGAAGCTTAAAATTTTAAACCATTAATATCCATATAAATAAATCCTTAAAACCATTTTAAAAACATGGATATTAATAAGAACAAATAATTAAAACATTTAAAACGATATTTTGGTTAAAGGGGTTTTACCAAAATTAGAGACACTTGAATACAATAATTGAGAAATAACATTTAGTCAGAACTTTATAATATCATGAGAATAAATGGATTCATGATATAATACTCCAAAGGACAGTATATACACCATATAAGAGTGAATTGGTGCATAACAACAATGAACCCTCAATAGAAATGTCAAATGTGATGAAATCCCTTATAAAGAAAGTATCCTTACATTAAGGACAAATCAATCTCAAAAATATGTGTGACAAATATAAATACACCCAATATAAGTGGATATTAAGTGTAAAAAAATAAAAGGTCATTCACACATATTCAATGTATTACATATTCAATGACTACATGTTGAACCCAAAGAAATCGAAATTGGGTTAAAAAGTTCCCTTGACAGCCTAACGGCATCACATCAAAATGAGTTGATGAGAGATAAAAAGTGTATCTCATCACATGGACATAAAATTTACATCAATAAGGATATATGAGAACATATCCCAACATAACAATATGTAAATTAAAAGACCCAACAAAATAAGTCTTTTAAAAAAGAGGAGGGTGAAAGGTTCCCTTACCGACTTGGGTATCTTTCAAAACATACACCCCATGAGAGAAGGACAATAGATCATTGATGTAAATACTCATAAACGAAAGTATATTACACAAAGAGTAGAATAATGGACATTACATACACCACTCAATGGAATTTGTGGCAAATGTATCATAAATCTCAAGGGAATAAAAGTGAGATGAAAATTCCCTTACGAAAACTCGGCAGCCTAACGACGCCACATAAAACTTCCGAATATGGATTGATGAGATCAAATAGGGTATCTCATCACATTACAATAAAATGTACAGAAAGAGGAATATAAAAGAACATCCCCAACATTACAAAGATGAGCTTAAAATAAGTGACATAAAGGAGAGTACTTAAAAAGAAAGAGAGAGGTTAGATCTCTTATGATAGTTCGGCAGCCTAACGGCGCCACTCAAAACTTCCAAAATAGATTGATGAGAGAGAATAGGGTCTCTCATCACATGAACATAAAAATTACAGTAAGGGTAGTATAAAATAACATCCCAATAACAAGAAATATGAGCTTAGAAGGAAAGACATAAAAGAGTGTACTTAAAAAGAAAGAGAGGAGTAGGATCCCTTACCTCGGGTCCGACTTGACTCGATCGTTCTTTAATGTCCTGAATAATAAACTTGAGTTAATTTCTACATTCTTAAGAACATTTTCGAAGTTCATTATTCCTTTTATATCAATTATTGACATGTTATAAACATTACGTAATCATTTAAGTTAATTATGTTTGTTTTGTCGATATTTGGTTCTTAAGTCGAAAGTGGACTTCTTACAATTACATGTTGTTCGAGTGGTCAAAGGTTATTTATATACAGAATGACATTCCTGATTTGGATATCATATATATCATATATATCTAGAATATACATGTATTTATAATTCCACATAATCATTTAGAGGTAAGAAATAAAATGCACCGTTCATGGAGACGGTAAGCCGTACGTACGCATGAACGCTACTTTCATTTCTTTGTCATATTAATGGAATTAAAACTAAATGATAGGTATGTATATTTTAATTCCAGAATTATATTCATAATTTAAATGTATCATTAATCATATATATCCATTATATACATGTACTTATAATAGTACATTACATTTGGGGATAAGAAATGAAATGCACCGTTCATGGAGACGGTAAGCCGTACGTACGCATGAACGCTACTTTCATTTCTATCTCATACTTTAATGGAAAGAAATAATAATGATATAGAGGTATATAATAATTCCAGTATAAAATCATATATAATAACATTAAATCCATCCTTTATACGTCCCACGTATGGCATTAACGAATCACATCACTTTGAGGGGGCGGTAGTCCGCACTTCCTAAAATGAAGATATCGCTTATACCCATAATGGAAGCCATAAAAGTAAGACACAAATGAAAAATAAAGAAGATTAAGTAAAACATAAACATATTTTATATCATATATAAAAATAGTGACATCATAATGGCCACCGTTGAAGGTGTTAAATGAGTATTGAACAATCATCGTTTCGGGAGGCAGAATTTCGCCATCCTCGGAAACCATATGTTCTTTAACCATTTGATGTAGTTGTGTGAGAGTGTAGCTCGAATAAATCTTATAACAACATCCTAGTATATTTAAGATACTGGTGTTGTTACAAAAGAAGTAAATAAAAAGAGTTTAGGGGGTTGGAGAAGAAAAATAAATCAAATGAACATGAGAGAATAAATTACCTTTAAAAGTGTAACTCCTTTTGATTTGAGCCTAAAGGATTCTTTTGAAAGGATTCTGCCCAAAGGGAATCCTCTAGGATGTGGATAGGGATGTGTAGAGAGTAAATGGGCAGGGTATGTCCGAGCCAAAGGCTTGAGGAGTATGTGAAATGAGGTAGAGGTGGGGGCCTTTTATAAGAGGAGAGGAGGGGCACTTTTGGAAAGTAAGAAATATTACTTTATTTGAACATGTGTTTCGGTTTTAAAAAGTCCCAAATTGATATAATTCGTGGATAAGGTGATAAGGGTTCGAAATCCACCCATAAAATAAGTTTTGGACATGTGTAGGTCATAGAGTTTACATTATCTTCTCATTTTATTTAAATCGTCAGATAATGATGTCATCGCTGCATCATTATGATGTCATAAATAATTTAATTTATTTAATATCTAAAAATTATAAAAAATTACTATGATGTAGGAAATATTTTTAGGTTTTCAATGAGTATTTATAATAAAAATTCTAACTTGTATAACCCCACTTAAAAATTGTTTTAGTAAAACAAATCATGTTTGTGTCATTTTTACTTTTACATTAAATAAAAAATTATTTATGTCATTTCCCAACAAAAGTGGCTCCAAGGGGTCCCCAAGTTGACCCATGGCTTTTCTTGGTCTGCCATCACACATCCAATGAGTTTAGGACATTTGTCAAGTTCATTTCATATTATTAAAACATTATTTTTACCTTAAACTACACTAATTACCTATAATCGCGATTAAAAACGTAATAAGTTACTATTCACCAAAAAATTATTTTTATCCCATTGAACCACATTTTACTTCTTAATGAAAACCATGTATGCCGGATTTTTTAAATTCAAAACACAATGGTGGAAAAATTTCATTTAAACGGAAAATCAGTTTTTATAAGTACCACTTAGTGGTTTCACTATTCATCAAAAATTGAAGTTTTTCAGAAAATTACCAAAAATTCACCCTAAGCTATTTTTGATATTACAAAATCAAAAATGAAGTCTATTTTACAAAATTAAAAACATATAAGTCACATTAATTAATTTAGTAATTAATTCCCGTTGTCAGAGCAAATAGCGTGTTTTTATAAAACAATAAGTATCAAAAGATTGACACCAGTTTAAGTCTAATTTCAAAGTGAAATTGATTCCAATGACCACCATTGAATTAAATGGTAAAAATATATTCTAATTTCACATTAAAACCAATTCAACAGATAATCTAATCATATAAATAAATTAGATTAAAAAGAGGTTTTGAATTAAAATACAACATTTTACACTATTCATTAAAAAAATGAACTTTATCGGAAAGATACCAAAAATTTACACAAAGTAAATTTTGATGTCCCAATTCTTAAAAAGAGTTTTATTTGGTCCAATAGAATGTATAAGAGAGAACAAAACTATATTTAATGACGGTTCTCCATCAAAAGGCGATAAGTGAACCTTTAGTGAGAACTAGGGCATATACGCCTAAAATTGAATTCTTTCTGTATTTTAAGCCTTTATATTTTATTGGATATATCTAAAAACATTTAAAAACATATATAATCATATTTTAGTTATTTATATCTATTTCCGCCAATACAACGGCTACATGTTAACTACCATTTAAAATAATATTATTTTATTATTAGAGTGCAATGTAAGATTCCCAAGAAACTCGTTGTTGCGTCTTGGGTACGCCATCGAGCATAGCATCCCCTTTAAAGTCATATTAATATTTTATTCACAAATATGTATAAATAAGAAAATTTCATATTCTTTATTTAGCTGGGGTGTTACATTAATTGACTAATTTCAAGTTACATGGTTGATAATGATGTCTGTTTTTTCCTATATAGAATTAGGATTTTGAGAAATATGTAGGAAAATTTGACATGAGGAGTGTAAATGAACATGATGAAGAATATAAATTAAATTATTGAGTAAAAAGAGGGAAAGATATGTTTATGAGGCACAAAACTGAAGATTTGGGATGAAATAGAGGTTCCAACACTGGATTTTGAAGACACAAATCTTGTACCTAATAAACAAACTATAAATATATAAGTCACTAACATTTTAAAATACATGAATTATAAAAAACTATAATTTCATGATTCCTTCAAGGCCATATATTTACACATCATGATATAATTACGTAATATGTTAGTGTTGAAAATAGTAGAAAAAACACTAATTTCTAGTGTATATTGGTGGTATTTTCATATATTTCTTGAATGATCTCCAGTAAAGGAAATATCTGACCTGTTGGAATCTTTGTTTGAATTCAATGCCAATATATAAGGGATATGACCAGGAGGATGGAAATTCCATCCAATTAATGAAGAGTATTGACTATCAAGGGGGTTTTTTAGTGACCTGAGCCACTATTGTTCTTAGATAGATTTTATTTCTTTTCCATTATTTTTCCTTCTTTTACGTAATTTTTCTTTTATCATTAATTTTGTTCTAATATATTTTCCTTACTCATTCTTCTTCAAAATAATACATAAATTTCTATTTTCATCATTTTTTCATAGATTGATATATTTTTTCATTGGTTTTTCATTATTTGAATTTTGGATTGACTAGATTTGAAACATTTAATATTTATGTCAAACATTCCATTTGTTTTCCATATTTCATTCAATTTTGTCACACGTCACTAATCGAATTGGTTTATGGGTCGAGAGTAAGGGTGGTTGAACATACTGAATATCTAAAATGAAAACTAGGTAACCCTATTGCTAGTATCCTTGTTTAATTTTTTTTCAAATTTCATTCAATTATATTATTCACAATCATTAGATGTGCTAATTGAATTACCATGACCTAGTTTAAGAAGATCAGGCTATGACCATTATCCAATAAATCTTTCTACCTAGAATCTAACATCCTAGAACTATGTTCTCAATTAATATGGAACAAGGAATCTATTCTAGTATAGGTTGATCCAATTAGTTCTACCAAAAAAAATTGGTGTCTATTTCACCGCTTTGAAGCCTACACTATTGGTATAACCCAAATTAGATCCAAACTGTCCTTCTCTTTTACCCAAAAATTGACCCAGATCCATTATTATCATTATTCCTGCATTTTATTTATTTAAATTGTGAAATTTTTTTTGTTCTATAAAACTAAATTTAAATTTATTGAAACCTGACCTTTGGTTAAAAATTGTCTATCGTGTTCCCTACTCTCTATTAGTTAGACCATGTACTTCCAATTTATTATGTCATTATTGTTAGTTTTTTTTCTGAATAATATAAAATTCATTTGATTAGACATGAGGTATATAACACCTCCATTGAAACATGTCACCCATAGATCCCTAAAAATAAATCCACTTCCATTCTCGGTTATGGTGTGTGCGTTCTTCATGCTGATCTAAATCTACCTTCTAACTAAAAAAAACCATCCTTATCTTTGATGCTTGAGGAATTAGCATGTTGTGTAGGTTAGATAGATTTCTTATGAATATGGAATGATTCATATTAAATAATTGATACACCCCATATAAGATATTTATTTCTATGAAACTATAGGGGTCTTCATCAAACCCCAAGAAGATATATATTACTACTACTTTGTGGAATCGTACTCTTTTAAAGTGATTTCATTTCGAGTTTTATGCAAGGTATTTTTTATCATGTGTATAGATATTATTATGGGTTAATTAACCAATATTTATTATACTAATATGTATTATTAAACTCTTCTGAAACCCATTATATATATCATAACATTCTATAATTTTTAGGATCATGAATTCATGTTTTTAACTGAATAACTATCAGGCGTACATTAAGTTGTGGTAACATAATAAAAGGAACTAGTTCTTCAGAATGTAAAATAATTAACATAATCACAAGATGGAACATATTTAAAGATTATGTTATAACATAACATATTCTACTACTTGAAATTTCATTATTTTAAAACATAGTCTATATTGAGAGACCATTAAAATATGTAGTGTGATAATAAATTCTCTACAGTGTCTCAGATTATAATTATTTTACAATGTAATCATTAATGGGTCTCAATATTCTGTTATATTGGAAATGTAATAATCATAATATATGATATATTATTACATATATTTCATTACTTCCCACCAAAATAGTGTAACAAAAATTCACTACTTGACATTACATTATGATACAACACAGTATGCAGTGCTCCTCTTAATATTTTGTTTTTGTGAAATGTGATGTATTGAACTTCTCCTCACCAATAAATTATTCAATAAAATAGTCTCATAGAATTACATTAAATATATTATATAATAATTCATGATAATCATTTTTATATGGAATTACATATAATTTTTGTTTAAAATGTTTACATATAAAGCATATATCTTTGATTTATGAATAATTTATAAACTAAAAAATATGACCATTGTGTAAATAGTTTGTTACGAAATTATAAGTTATTCATAACAAAAAAATTGAAATGTTAAAGTTATTGTCCTTATATGGGGTATTATTTAAATAGAAACAAAAGATTTTTTATTTTTGATAGGATCATTTTTAAGTAATATTAAATATATGATATTTATATTATATAATATACTAACACAACATAAATTAAATATAAAATGATTACATTTCATAAAATATAATATATTTAAAGGAAAATGAAATATATTGTAAAATATTATTTTTTTTATGTTTTTAAAAGAATATAATGTGTTAATATTTTTGATAATGAAGTTTCAATAATGATTTCACAAATTTTAAAGTTTTAATAGTCATATCTTAGTAACGAATTATTCATAAATATTTTGATAAAGATTAAATATGCAGAATTTACAACTATATAATGTCTATTATAATCTTATTAAAATTTATAAATTGATTATATTATTAATGTTTTTATGTTTTAATTTAATTCTATAACTCCATATTGGTATTATCATTCATGAATCATAGTATGAAAATGTGATGAATCATAGAAGGATATAGTCTCTATTTACCTCGAATTCAGTTTTTAGTTAAAATTTTTAGATTAAATAAAGTGGTAAAATATATTTTATATGTATTGTGAATTATTGTTTTGAATAATTGGATTCTCTCTTGATTAACATATCAACCGGTAGAGGGGGTTTATTTTGGACTTCCAAATGCCTTGGGGATAATAACTTGTTCTAGAAAGAATGGGTAGGATATGTTTGGTTCCAATCTTACTCGTATATATACTGTCAATTTCATATAATTTTAAACTCTTAAATGAAATGATCATGTACCTTATTATTGTGATAAATTCAGATATGTGTAAATATATTTAGTTTTAATTTAAGGGTGAGTAACACAAACTGTGAGTAGTGTAAAGAGTTTCACATCTACATTACTTGAACATAATTATTTTATGGAATAAGTATTGTTCCAAACTAAATAAATAGAATCATATGTACTAAAAGATAATAATAGGATATAATATGGTGATATTAAATACCCTTTGAATATTAAGTGTGTGATTCCTTCCAAATAGAAAATTTTCAATATATCTATTATCTAATTAATCATCTCAAGCTAAATATGTGTGCCTATAGATTATATTTTATAAGGAAAGAATGTATTTTGTTTCCCTAATAGTATTGGTTTCTAATTTATCAAATTTTTTTCAGGTTACACCATATAGTATACCCAAATATGTCTGGTATACATGATAAATAGAGTTTGGTACATCTGTATAATTGATTGGGTAATGAGTTTTCTTAATGGATATCCCAAATTAATATATAATAAGATTTGGATCATTCCCGACCTAAATAGATAATTCAAGAGAAAAAATATATTGCTACTAGGAGCTTACTAAAATATAGAACATGGACCAAAAAGGGGTTTGATGAATTTTAAAGGGGTCAAAAATTTAATGGTATGTAATTTAGTAAAATTACATATTAAATTGAAATAAAACTTGATACTCATCTATTAAAAGACTATTTTTTTAAACAAACAGTATCATCATCATCATCAAAATTAGCTTTGATATTTATCCAATATGTGTAAGAAGGTAGATATAATAAAATCCTAATACCTATAAAATAATACTGATATATGAATAAAAATTCATTGTTTAATAATCAATACATTAATGAGTGACCAATTATTGATGTTTCTAAATAGTTGCATCTAGATGATTATAATAAACATTGAATGAAAAAGTAGGTTTTCAAGGAATTAAATGAAAAAACACATAGGGAAAATTTTTAATAGAAATTCAATATTTTTGTTTATGATAACTAAATTCAATATGATTGAGTATGGTAATGACATAATGATAATTTAAGATTCCTATAAGGATTATTATGTTAAAGGAATTTATCCAATTTTTATTGATAGAAATGTTCAGAAAAAATGAATGAGTTTATAAATGATTATAATTTTACTTTAAATTATTGAAAATAGATCAACATGGAATATGAATTATTTGTTTCAATGCTATATATAGTATAAGTGGGTAAAAGTTTAAACTAAAAGAATATAAGTTAGTTAGAGAGTTTAAGTATATTCCGTCAAGTAACATATTAAGGTACCTGAAACCTAATTGAAAATTAAGAAGGAATATAAATTCCATGTGATGAAAAAAAATTGGAATAGTTTTAAGGGTTTTTTAAACTATATGGAATGTCCATGTTGGCTATTGGTGTTATAGAAAAACATTATTCAATTTCTAGGGGTCTGTGCTTGAAAATATATACTTTACATGTATCTTTATTATATAATAGTTCAATTTATGTGGAAGAAGGAATAATTATTCTTGGTGACATTAAAATGATTAAGAAAAGATTTTTTACATTAAGGATTTAATTTAAAGGATTGTATAACGACCAAATGAGTCTAATTAAAATATTTTAATATTAATTTCATTTTTCTTATATAATAAATTATGTTTTTCATTAATAAAGAGTTATAATGAATGGTATACAAATATTAAAGTAATATATAGAGTTTATGATTTATTAAATTCTATCACATACCATAAATAAAAATATGGATTATTATATTTTACTAGAAGTAATGGGTTTATGAATATATTTTTTAAAATAAAATGGGTGGCTTCCTACCACAAATAAGTGGAATATTTTAATGAATAATATTATTTTGTATTAAATTTCTCCAATATCATATAACAATATATACTATATGAAAAATATTTTATTTGTTAAATATTCCAAATAAAAGTAAATGATGTCTATTTCCTTATATGTTGGTGTTTCTATTTCTTATCATGATATTTTTAGAGTATGTTGGGATATAAAAGTAGAAATATAATTGATAAAATATTATACCTATATAAAATTAATGTAATTTCCACTTAAAATCAAATAGTGTTTAGGATTTTAAATGGTAAAAAAATATAAATGTTATATTTAGTTACCTTGTGAAAGTGAATATACTTATTTTTTAATGGATTATTCCAGACATAGTTCAAAGTGAATTTCAATTAATATAATAAAAGTGTATATTTTATATTAATGAATAAAAATTTGAAGTGTAATATTTAGTTTTTTTACAAATTATATGTCACATTGTGCTAATGATATTAAGGATTAACTAGTAAGTAATAATGTAATTAGTAATATTAGTTTTGAATTTTTATAACAGAAATAGTTTGATGGATAGTGTTTGAGGATGTTTATTTTAAATATCTAAAATATTTATGTATAAAATATATCTTATGGAATTAGTAACATTTTATGTTGTAAATTTTAAGAGTTTGAATATATTCCTGGAGTTGAAAATTATAAATATGATTACTAAATCTCAGTAACATCAAAACATGGCTTCTTTGTTGACATTACTAACTAAATGGTTTAGTGTGAGAATTATATTATATGGTTAGACAAATATGTGATAGGAATGGCATATGATGTAATGATTTTTCAAAACCCTGGAATGTATAGTAAACATAAGACTATTCTAGAGGTATATTATATAAGTTATAAAATATGGGTCAAATATAGTGTTACCATAGGTATTATTAAGGGATTAGGAATATCAAATGTATTGTATAAAATGAAATATATATTTCTTCATTGCATCATTTTATTTTACATTTTTTTATTTTAATATACATTTCATTAAATAAAATGATAAGAATCCCCTCAAAGGATATCTATGGATTATCCCCAACTGATGTTCATCAAGGTGTATTATAGGTTACAAATAAATTCTAATGTTATTGTGTGTGAGAATCCAGTATCATGACATGGAATATGATCATATGGTAAAAAATGTTTTTGTGAATAGGAAAACCAATTGTGTATACCACATGGACTATCATGCACTATGACTTAGGTATACTAGGGATGAATATATCATTATTTCCTCTTACATAAGGTTAGAATGATACCTGTAATAAGAATCTTTATAATTTGAAACATTTCTTATAAAATCCTTGAATCTTACCCTATTAGAAGGTTTTTGGGTATGTTTCTTGATTTTTTCACTGGTCTTAGATAAATCAAGTATAGAATTATCTTATTATATGAAAAGTATGAAAATTGGGACCTGAATTGAGATAGACTAAGGAGTGTGTAGATTAACCATAAGAGTATATATGATGCAATAATATATTCAGGTGAGGTAAATCCGATGTTCTCATCTATAAATGTGAATAACATTTAATATATCCACCAACTAAGTTTCCTTATACTCATAGAATTAAGATCACATGTTTTTTTTATGGGATTAAAATTCTACAAGTACCATGGAAACATAATGTCATATAAAAAAGAGAACATTTGATATTGATTGTTATCATGTTATGTTATTGGTGAAAATAGGTATATAAATAACATTATATGATGGAGATCTCAATATATCCATATGTAGATTGTGTATAACTAACTCATTTCTAGGGGTTGATTTTTTCTAAAATTTATGGATTTGGTAATTCTGATTTTTCCAATGATACAATGGTGTGTGGGGTCTCAATTTTTGGTTGATATAAATGGGATTGAGTTTGTCTTATGAATACACCTTAAAATATATAGAGTTTATCCAAAATATTTTTGGATAGGTATTCACTTGGTATTATATATGATTAAATGCACAGTGAATCTAATGATTGATTTCTACAAATTGTTTTAGAATATATCTAAAATGGTTTGAGAAGTGATTAAATGATTTATTCAATGTGATGTAATGAAAATTAAAATGTAATAAAGTAATCTTATGAAAAGAATTTAGATAACATTTTCACTAATTTATTTTATCATGAAATATATTCTTATATTTAGTATACTTTTTCTCAATGTGCAGTGGGGTTTTTATTGTGGTAGTTTAATGGTGAGTGTTAATTTTTAAGTGAATTATTCTAGGAATTTATATTATTAATAACTATTTCATAAGATGAACTATAATGTTGCTTCATTTATTCATGTATATTATGAAAGTATTTGTCTAATAATTAAATCAAGCAACATTGTTCATGAGTAAATGAAAGAAAGATCAAAGAGAATCATTGAGGTCCCTAAAAAGATCTCACCTCTATATAATGGAAGGATGTGCCGGTTCTAAATTATTGGTAAATTCAAGCTTCTATTAAATGCTATATTTATTCTTCTTCTTTGATATCACTGAACAATGATGTTGTGGAAGTTGGATCAATCCTATCTGAATGTCCAATAATTCATATCCACTTCAGGTTACTCCCTGTAGGTGGGATTTCATTTTATTTCCACTAAATTGATCTCTATAAAACCATTTCTAAAAAGGAGTTTATGTGTTCTTTGGTGAAAGGTTTTATTTGATAGATTATTTCTATAATATTTCCCGGAGACAATGGTTTTCAATTTTTAATCTCTTTAACATTTATGATCTTCATTATTAAAACACTACATACCCTAGCATCTATAAAAAACACAAACCATGATTTTAAATCCTAAATAAGGTAACGTCAAATTAAAATATATTAGTTTTTATAAATAATAAGTTTTGTGTCTATTGAAATTCCAAAATAATACAATAATATAAACAAATTAATTTTTTGATACCACATTGTAATATATCTTTCTTAAAACCAATTGTATGGCCCATGTTGGGACATTACATACCTCAAGAACACATCCTCTTATGTCGGAGGCTGGTTACTAATAGTGAGGGACTTATGACATCATTTGAGGTGAGTATAATCTATGCGTAATGTCATAAAATAATAGATAATTAGAAAAAAAAATCACTTATCGAAAGCATAGTTGAGCACTACAAGAAATTATAGGGTAAATTCCACCATGATAGAATTAAAATAACAATATTATAACATAATTTAACCATTATTTCATACATGTAAATATTTTATCGATGATCAAATAGATAAATATAATCATAAAAAATGAAAAACAAAACAAAATAATAACTCCACACTACTACAAGACTATCATATAGCGCTACTGAAAACATTCATTACAAGTGTAAAGTCTCTATTATTACTAAATTTAATATACATGTTTGAAGTACCTGAATCTATAAGAAAACAATAAAAAGTAATTAAAATAATTATTTATATATTCATGTTCATTCATGGTATGAATAATATAGAGTAATATAATAAATTAGGAAAAAATAAAAAACACTAAAATTTTAATTATAACACCCTCTTAAATAAACAATAATCTAATTATTTAATGATTTTTTCCCATTAATATAAAATCATTGTTCAAATAATCTATACCAACTTCAATCCATGCATTAACTCCATAATAGTGGTAAATGTATACCAATTGAAACCTATCCACTACTAAAAACGTTTTTACCAAATTAACTCTGTATTGTATGATCTTTTGTTGTAGGATACATATTGTTCTTAATCAATGACAACTCATTCATAGGAGACCCCTATCCTTACAGGATTGAGTATATACATATATATATATACACATATAGATGTATTTTTTCTTTGTCACTTTAGATACCTCTGTTCTCATACGAAATAACCTAATCATACATATATATCCATACTCACCTGAGAGGATTATCTCATCACGAAAAGATGAACATAACCACACACACCCATAGATATATATATATATTTATTTATTTAATATCTCACTATAAAGAGAACTGTAACTATATATATATATATGCATCCCACCTAGGAGGCCTCACTCCTAATACGAATCAAGGTAATGATATACATATACATGTATAGATAGTGTACACAAAGAAACCTTTTGTGATAATAATTTAATGATAATTCATCAAAATAGAGGAACCTAAAAATTATTTATAACAATATACAGCCTTCGACCTACCTATAATAATCTAGAATTACATATATAGTGGTAATCATAATATTTTCCTGGAATATAAAAGTTTTCCCATGAAAACCATTATCCTTCACTTTTTGTGCCTATATAAGAACTCTATTACAAAAAAAAATCCTTTTATAATCTCCTTTATATATTATTATAGGTCATATAAAAAAATGGAAACAACTTATATTGATTCATTGTATGAAAATATTGAACAACAAGATCAACACATGAAAACACGCCATAGAATTATGATGTAAATGGAATTGATAATGACGTAGATAATCAAATAAAAAATAATAAATATTTTAAAATAGTTCAATGAATATTTAATATAAATATTTATCTTTTAGAGATAAATTATAAAATATTTTCTTTATTTATATATAATTATTAAATTATCTATATAAACTTATGGAAAGTATACAAGACATAATGAATCTCACTCTCTCAATAATTCATCTCTCACAACCACTATGAATATAAATTACTTAAAAAATATATGAGAATATATCCCACAAGATACCAAACCAGAGGTGGCCTTTACATTAAAAATTAAATTCACCCTTTACATGTCATAATTAGTTAAAAAAACTAATCACCATACAACCAATAATAAAATCTACTCACGAAAGGGTTACACTCATGGCTGATAAATTTATCATGACACCATCTACTAGTGGTCACAAAAAATACAATATATTACACAAATTTCACCAATCCTAAATTGAGAATGTCAAATCTAGCCCAACTAATTATATAAGAGTAACACATAACTAATGATATAACATTTTATCATTATCTCAACAGACTGTTATAATCACATTTTGGTGAGTTTTATTTTTTTTCAATAATCATGAATTCAATTAGTATATTTTCAATATATGTTAATATAGAATATCATGGAAGTAGTTTGGAGTTTCACACATTATTAAAGGAATGGATATTAAAATTCTAAATAAATATTTCTTTATTGGATGTAATTATTGTATATTGATTGAAGAATCACCTTATAACATGGTAGTGAATAAAAAACATTTTGTACATAAAAAATAATACATATAGGGTGTTTTAAAATGGAATTATTATATATACATTCACATAAAAATTGTAGAATATTTGTTTAATATTATTCCAGAGATAATTTTTCATAGAAAATAACTATTAATAAAATCTTATAGCAAATGATTTTGATGTTTCTACTTTTATTATGATGGTATTTAACTTTATCATAGTAAATAATTATGATCACATATTATTTCTATCACTGATATTGAGATGATTAAATAGAGTCCTGAAATTACTAGATATTACATCTCAATGAAAATTTTTGTAACATATTCACTGATTTATTGGACTAATAAATACAGTGTTTGATCCTTGTATTAATCAAGATTGAGAAAATTCATATCACAAGGAAATTTAATTATGAAATGATTGAGGAGAACTACAGTTTCTGAGGTGGTGGTATACCATTTTTATTTATTTCAATGTATTTTTATCATATATACAGCTTTAGAATTATTCTTGTGCTTCTTCAAGTTGATTTAATTGTATTCAAGTTTATTTTGGGGATTTTGAGATATTTTAAAATATGTATTGAAATTATGGGTTATAGGTTACTAGAGAAATTGAAAAGGCAGTAGGAAATTAATATAAAGTTATTATCTCAAGATATAGGTAAATATTACTCAAAAATTAATGGCATGAATTTGAAAAAGTATATAACATCCTTAATATTTGAAAATGTAATTTGTTCAAGTGGAAGTAGAAAAATTGAAAACTCTTATGGTATATTGTAATACCTAAAGATAACATCCAATATGTAAATGTAACTAAGAAAATACTTTTTAAATCTAGAAAATATCTTGAAATATATCTATAAAAATTATAATAACACTTTTAAGTTGGACCTTAATATAAAAACATACTGAAGAGTCACAGTAAGATATGTAGGAGATTATAATTCTTATGTAAGATTCATTGTGTTACTAATTTCTAAAATACAACAAATATATGTAATATAGAAGGTTAAATAAATTTATGGGGCCCAAAAATTTTATAATGTGTTGGGAAACCATATGATAAAAAATTAACATTTTTTAAAGATGAAGGGGTTATATATTTGGACTAAAAATCTGGATAAGTATTGATCCTTAATAAAATATATAAGAGTGACATTTCATACATAAGTTTCAATAGATATAAAATATATTTGGATCATGAGAATTCAAAAATTTAGGTTATTCTTCTTCAATTATTATGTGAATTAAGTATCATTATTATATTTATGATCATTATTCTATAAATAAGTTAGTGTATATATAAATAAGAATACATTGTAATGATATTAAAATATTAAATATCAAAATTATAGTTTTGATTAGTTGTGATTCATGTAGGGATGAGTTTAATGATAAAGTTTTATGAAGAATGAGTAATATAGTGAAAAATATTTACCACACCACAATTAAATATCAAGGATCTTATATCTAATGGATATAGGACTCGTGAGTTTTATTCCACCCCATAGTTCATTTTGAAGAGTATTTTATTGTATATATTCATATAGTGATTCTATTTAATAAATACTAGGAACTAATCTACAATGAGATTATGACATGTGCCATTTTGTAAAAATAAATTAAATTATGTAACCCTATAAGAACATAAATAATCCCATGTCATGATGAAGTTAGTCCGACTATCAAAATAATTTTCCAGGTTTTCCATGAAGAAAACGATTATGTGATTGTGGGATTTGTGTATGTTTGAAGAAGAATATTTTACATGATTATTAAGGAGGATTACAAGGTATAAAAAATTGATATTCTTAAAATGTAAAATAATGTAGTAATATGATATAGTGAAGATCATGAGTGAAATTGAAGAGTAAAGGTTACTATCGATTATACATATAAATAGAGATCCACTAATATAAATGGACCATCAATTAAATATGAATTTGAATAGTTACAAGAAGAAGATATGGGGAGGGTTTTCAAAACCAATACAAGATACCCTGGTATCGTGATATTTGATCTGACTCAAGCATAGTGGAAAGGGATTTCAAAATCCCCATGGGATAGTGACTAGAGCCTATTACAATACATGATCAAATAGTGAAATGTTTCTTCTAAATAGTAGAAGATAAGAGATACGTGTTATATTTCTCAATACTCCAAAAGGGAGAAATTACTAGAATTAATCACGTATAAAATTCCACATAAAAAATATAAGCATTCTAAAGGTACAAAATCCCAATATGTAAACAACTAACTAAAAAAATCAAACTCTTCTATAATAGGTGGAAAATATGTCCATGGTCCCCATCATCACCCCATGTTCAAAATGATAAAAATTATTAACCAAATAAAAGTGGTGATTTCGATTTTCTAAAACCAAGAATAATAAAATAGTTTACAATTTAATAAAAAATTGATGGGTGTGAGATATAAATCCTTTTCGGTCCCCACTATGTCTTCCATAGTCAATACACCAAGCATTAACGTTTTCGGATAAAAAAAATCATGGCATGGAATTTTATTTTCATATTTTAAATCAAAACACACTTTCATTATCAAAGGATGGAGGATATCTCAAAACATAAAAAAATATGATTAAATGAACATTATAAAAAATATTTAATATATATTAGTTGGAATGAGTAAACATGTTCAATGAATAAATGACATGTATAATAAAATCACGTAATAAATGAATCTTGAATAAGAGCCTCGTGTTACTTTAAAGTATTAGTAACAGGATCCTCGCACTTCTTATTTCTCAACAAAGCTCTTGATATGTGTTCACACTCAAATCATCACCCCATTTGGGTATTAACTCTGGGCAGTCAATCTACACCACATCTGGGGATCCACTATAAGAAATCAAACTAATATTTTCTCAGTTATTGTTTTAATCAAGAGGCTATTTTCTTGGTGATTGAGATCCTATTTTATTTTTTATATCTATGTATTAACTACCTTGGTTTAAATTCCCTTTAACAATAAATTAAATTGAAAACTATTCATTTCTAATCATTTGAAAATATAATTACCAAATTTTAGTTATAATCACGCCTCTCTCATTGGAAAACTATATCATAGTTTTTCATCATTTCATTCCATTTAAAAACATCTTTAAATTTTTTCCATTTCATCAACATCAAAATAAAATCATTTCATTGAAATGAGTTCCAACTCATGCAATTATTTTTCGTAAATACCACGAATAATTTCCACTCCATTGAAGGGGTTTTCTCAATTCTCGTTACCATTTCAAAATCAAATATCAATTCATTTAAAATCCATGTTTCTAAATCATTTAAATAAACATTCAAAATGAAACATGAAATATGGGTTTTCAATTCAGTCAAAAAGTACTATGGAACCATCTACCTTTAGATAAAGGTACCACCACACACAACCCCTACAATAGGGAACGCCAATAAAGAACGAATAAATGGAAAATATAAGAACAAGAAAAATAATCAAGATCAAAAAATTGGATTTGAAATGAATAAATATCATGTTTATGTATAAAAATTTCAGGGGGAGTAAAATATAAATTGAGAAAAAAACGATGTGAGAGGAGTTCCACTTACCTGAAGGAGATCGATTGATATCAACACCACTTTAATTTGCCCTGAAAAGGTTTTGGATGAGTCATTTTCACATACTCAGAGCCTATAATATCCAAAATACATTTAAGTGTAGAATAATGGGAATGAGTATATCAAACACATGGTTTGGGATTATTTAAAATATTTTAAAAGTAATTAAAACACACATAAGATGTTTTCTATAGGGGAGTGAATTGTTAGGGGAAACTGTGTAGCAACCATGTCCCATACCGCTTAGGGAGCATATTTTCCCACCGTTAGGTGCACGTTACAGAAATCTATGAACCACCCATGCATCCCACCACTATTTGGGGGTACAGTGTTAATAATAGGTGGTTTTATGTTTTGGTTAAATCGTGACCAAATTCTATAATGAATGTAAATAAATGTTACAACCTCCCAACAATATATAAAAGTATGTCCTTAGAAATCCTATTAAGAAAGATCCATATCAAAGATATGTGGATACGACTCTCTCATGAGTGCCTCAGAATCCCATCTCCCATGTAAATTAGAACCATTATCCCATAACACATGGACCAAAGGTATCATCCTCCAACAAAATACCATTGTCTCTGAATCGACAATGTTGATAGGATACTCAGTCATAGATAATGTAAGCTCAATATCAAGATCCTCATAACCCATGACATGAGATGGGTTAGAAATATACTATTAAAATTTATAATACCTGGAACATAGTATTTATTGATGTCAAGTGTGGTAGAAGAGATAAAGTATAAGTCACTTTCACCACCTACACCACAACCTCAAAAGGACCCAAAAACCATCCTGAGTGCTTCCCATATTCTCAAGCTATCAGTGAACCAAAATAGGTGAAACTCTCAAAAACTCTTAGTCACAAACTGTAAAAAACAGTGGTAACCTATGATAATCATCTTAGGATTTGTATCATCTATGTTCCATGAATATCCTCTAATGATTAAAATTAATGTTTTCCACCATTTTTAATGTAAAACTCTACCATTCAAATAAGCATCTCCAATCTCCCACCAACACATTATATAATTACGAGGCTAACCCAACAAGGCCTAATAAAAAGCCATATAAATTAAATAATGGAAAATTTTATTATAATATGACATATCTATCTTAAATGGATGTCCTAAGATCCACCAAAATCATTAACACAAGCACGTAAGATTTGGTAATAGTTTTTATAGATCATTATTTTCTGATATCCGTTTATAGATGATAGTCATTATGAAACAAACCTAAGATTCATGGGCCTTTGGAGGCCTATATAAAAGTGATAAGTAAAATATGGATCTCAATAAGATATTATAGTATAAGTAACACCATGAAATATTGATATCACATACACATAGATACATCACAAGTCCTCAAGTTTGGTTGTATCAAAAACAGGGGAATGTATAAAACCAACCAAAACGTTTAGAGTTATCTCTCCCCACATCCTATTTTTTATTAGAAGTTTTTAAGACAAACATGAATGACTCTGATGCTCATCCATGACCTACATACGGTTATAAAATTTTTAAATAAATTCATTGATATTCCATCTCACACCTAACCACTAGAGTACCCATTATATATCAAATAATATCATTATGGTACCAAGGTAAACCATACATTAGAAATTAAGGAAATATCACTTTGAATTATTTCGTATGTAAACGTCACAAAAAATTGATTTTGAAGACATAATATACATCATTAGAAAATTTATACTCACTTATAGTCTCCCCATCATAGAGAGTGTCACTAATTCTATGGATATCATCATAAATATTTGGTTCCTAAATAATTATCCAAATAAGATCAGGGGTAAATTTAACAATTACCAAAAAAAATCATACCCTCTTCCTTTGAGACTCTCATATGAAAATTTATAATAAGATCTATTATGTCCACCATTTTGACGATTCTTTCATTTTCTGGGTCAAAAGTATCTTGCTCAAATCATCAACAACAACATTTTACTTCCCTATGTTGTAAACATTAACGATTTTAGAATACCTTTGGTACTCCACACAAAACCTCTAATGGAGGTTCAAATCAATTTGAGATAATAAATAACTCTGTATTTTGTGAGAAGAATAGGTGCTTAACAATTCTCTAAAAATTTAATGCCATCAACTCTTATGAGAGTGCATTAATTTTATGAGTTTTAGACAATGGTTTGGGAAATTATTCAAGTGTTTCCTAAGATGTATGGATCCATAGGAAACCATGTGATCACCCTATATAAGAACACATCCAAAAGCATTACAGGGGGAATCATAGAAGAAATCATATCCTTTCTGAGCCTTTGGAATAATCAACATTAGATAATAATTCAAAATACCTTTAAACTACAAGAAAATAATGCTGGAATTTTCCCTATGAAACAAAAATCACTCTCTTCAACTAATATCATCCATTAGATAATCCAACTTCAATAAATAGTTAATAAAATTACTATAATACCCCACTATTACTAAGAATCTTTATGTATCAAAAAAATTAAATGAATAAATAATTCCACCTATACAACTAGTGTAAGATTATAAAAATCTGTGGGAACCATGTTTGGAAACATAATGATTATGGAAGGGATAAAATAAATCAAAGATTCCCCCTTTGGATCAAAATAAATCACTGATATTACATTCCAAAACTATTAATAATTTTTTATCTCTACTAGACCTTTGGTTCCATTCCCCTTAAAAACTCTACACACCCACATAGGGTAAATTAATGAAGTCTTGTCAAAGGTACGAGTCAATTATAGCCTTACTAACAATCAAAAAATCTACCACTAGGATGAAAACAACTAGTTTCATGTGATGTACAAGACTATTATATATAACGTTAATCTTTTATAAAGAGAAACATAAAAAAGAAAATGAAAACCCTGATCTCAATTCATTTTATGGGGTGTAGTAATATCGTTCACATAAAAAATCTCTATAGGAAACTTTAGTAGGTCGAAAATACTAGTAAATAAAAATGAGTCATATCACCACTATCAAATAAATCAGTCACTAAATATAAATATATTGTTATGGTTTCTCTCACCATAGCTAGACTACTATCATCATCCTCTGATTACTCTTGCATTGTGTGGAGAAGGTCTGTTTATGAAGTTTGTGTCTATAAACCATTATACCATAAATCATCTGAATTCACTATGTTATTTTTAGGTGTTGATGATACCATTCCACTCTGTAAAGCATATTAGATAGGAATGAATTTCTATAATTTCCTAGAATGACTGCTCGAACCATTGATCTTAGGTGCATTAGTGAAAATCCATTTCATATTCCCATCCATTCCACAATATAAATAAGTAAATTGACCTCTATGAGGCACTATACGAGTTTTAGAAGATATATTTCATCAATATCCACTTAGATACTCCTAAAAATTCAACTCTACATTAAATAAACTCATATAACTACCACTGTGATAAAAAGGGATACTCGTTATCCCTGACACACTATCTGTGTCAAGATTAAGCATCAAAGCCCTATGCAACACATTAATATAAGAATCGTGATTTAGTAGGAAATAATGAGATTCGATTTTAGGATTAATACCCAACTAAAATATTTTTACCTTTAGTTTCTCACCAGTCACCTACTCAGGATATAATCGAAATGTTATTGAAAACCAATTTTCATACTAATTTCTGGTCATGTCACCATATTGGAGATTGAGAAAATACAAGGATTAAACCAGTGTCTTCATTTCAGATAGAAATTATTATTGAAATTATCATGGAAGACTTTTATTATATGACTTATTATTTTTTCCATCACCATTGAATTCAAAAATCTCATACTAGGCCCTTCTATCTTAAATGTAGTGCATTTCACCTTAATTGGATCAATCATTTCCTAGAAATAAAAAAGAATCTCCATCCTTTTCAAACATTACTTAGACTATTGTGGATCATTAGTGTATTAGAAATTGTGTGGATTATAGAATAAATTTTATTGAGAGTGATCAAGATATTCATTCTTTCAAGGCTCTTCTACCGGATTCCAAATGAAAATGAATGAAGATATGTTCCCATAATGTTGGGTAGCCTACACCCATAACCTGACATAATTATGGTCTACTATAGTATTGTCTCATTTTTGTTCACTAGTAGCCTCATCTTGTGGCCTATTCACATTTTTTTAGGGAAGAATTATTCCACACAACAACAATATAAAACACCAAAGACTTTTTAAAGGATACACAGATCAATAGCTAAAACAAGATATACAAGAATATTAATTACATATTTTACTAATTTATGTTAGGGATTTCATCAAACTCATATCAAAGTTGGAGAAAATACTTTAATTAGGACAAAACAATACTCATAGGTACTTTTCCCAAACACCCAACATGACTCTAGGCTCATTGGGTGAGATTCAGATAGGCCCCCACTCCCAACTACCTACTATGTCATATCAAGGTAACACCAATGGAATATAAAAATCAATTAAAAATGATTAACTTCCCATGAACACAACTTTTTCAAGATATATCCTAGATAAAATAGTCTCTAGATACCCAATATGAATCTAAAATTGTTGGAATTGCATTCCCTATACCTATGGGATGGTGACCAGCACCTTGTGTCTAATGTCATAAAACAGTGAATGAATTTTCCACAAAAAAGTGGAAGATAAAAAATATGATTCAACATGATAAATTCTACCAAATGGATAACACAGCAAAATATAATAGGTATAAAATTACCCAATAGAAAGATTAAAATCCCAAAGTAACATCATCCAATGATGACAACATCTAACTGGGAAACATTGTCAAACTCATGTGTAGAAAAGGGAAAAAATTTCCACTCGCCACCATTATAACTCCACAATCCAATGGATCAGGAAAATACACCCCCTCCAAGTGATTCATTCCATTATCTCATACTTATAATATGAAATTCTACATATTCAGGAAGGTAATAGTAGAGTGTCTTCCATAAATCCTAATAGGCCCTCAAATGTTTTTTCAATAACCAATACCATAACAATTGACCATTTATGAAATTAGTTACAATAAAAAAATGAAGTACATTTCATTTAAATATTTTAATAAAAAATATTATTTCTTAATTAAATTATGGTAGATATATAAAACATATTTCAAGAGTATCAAATGAAATTTTTATATAAAAAATTTTATATAAATTAATTGGCATGAGTAAAAGAGATCAATGAACAAATTGAATGTCTAATCAAATAAGTTTAATAAATCGCCATGGAAAAGTGAACATGGTATATTAGATTCTTATAAATAGCATACTCACACTTCCCATTTATCTAAAAGAATTTACATATGTGTACTCACATAAATAATCACACCATTTTTTGAGAAATGAAGGGAAATAAATCTATACCCATTAGGGGATCCACTACAAAAAATATAGTTACTCTTGGTTTTTCTATTATTGTAATTGTATGTCCATTTTCCAAAGAATCATTATCTTAGATTTATTTTCCTTATTACCTACATACTACCTAAGGATAAATCTTCTTCAATAATCAATCAATCAGTCAAATTGGAAATTGTTCATCTAAAATCATTTCAAAATATAATTCACCAATTTCATTTTTCAACCTAACATTCTCGTTTAAAAACCAAATTATAGGAATCCAACAATTCATTCCATTTCATATCATCTATAAATTTAATCCACTTCATCATGTTCAGCATCAAATAATATCATCCAAAATAATTTCCAAATTAATCTATCATTGTACATAAATCAACCCATGAATTTCAATTCCATGGAAGTTTTGGTTATCTCAATTCACATACCCATTTTAAAATTTGAGATCAATTCATTCAAATCCATATTTTGAAATAATTGAAAACTCTTTCCAAATAAAAAAAATAGGTTTTCATTTGAATGGAAATGTCTTAAGGAACCATCTACTCATTTATCAAGGAATCACAACACACAAAACCAACAATAGGGAACATCAATGAATAATGTTGGCTTGAAATATATCAAAACAAAACATATAATAAATATCCAAAAATCATAGTTTAGATACTTCAACTACATGATGATAAATAAGACTCTATGTATTGGTGGAACATATATATATAGAAACCACATGATTGAAGATAAACATTCATTGAAAATATTGATCGAGATCAACGTCGCTTCAGTCCAATAAGAAAATGTTTTGGAGGAGGAAATTGAACCTCTTGATAGACTATAAGTACCAAAAAAAATAATGTAAGGGCATAATGGTGGGGGGGTTGTCACTTAAATTTTCGTTTTCAATATTTCTAAAACAATTTCAATGGAATTAAATCATTTGTGAATGATTGTATATAGGGACGCGTGGTTAGGGAAAATAATGCGCTAGTCGTGTGCCACTATAGTTTGTTGTGCATAGTTTCCCATGTGTGGGAGCATGGATTGTGAAACCACGTACCAACCTTGAATGACCCCACTATATAGGGTGCATAATTAACAATCGGAGTTCTATAGTTTTTTCAAATCGTGTGCCAACTATGCACATCCCAAAATGCAACCAAAATTTTCAAATGTCTATCAAAACCACCCCAAAACAATACCCAACATAAAAGTGATCAAAACTATGGTAAAAAGATACCTGAAAAAAGTTTACTGAATGTTACAAGGGACAAGATGTTTGGGATATGGTCTTTATCTTTTTTCTAGATAAACATATGAGTGGGGATTGGTTATTTTATTTTTATTTTAAAACAAAAAATTAATTTTAATTTATAATAAATATTTGACATGGGTCCACTGATTTCCTTGTACCTTTCCACCCAAATTCTTGTGTCCCACATAGGACCAACCCCACTATAGGAATCTCAAAATGTACCTAGAGACCCCCCCCCCCCACTAGGTAATATATGTCATCTATAGAGTTTTTTTGAAAGCTAAAACCTTCTTTTAACCTATACCAACTCCTCTAAATATTAAATGAGATGTCTAAATTTCTATAAAACCATCCTCAAATAAATTCCCTTACAAAAAACTCATGTTTGATCCCTGAAATGAAAAAAAATATTGTATCACTCAATCCTCTCTATCACGGTTTTCATTTAATCCTTTAATACATATAGATACTATTCAATATAGTGAAAATAAAAAAACCAACTAAATTTAAGAAATAAGGGAATATAATGGCTCAAGGAGTAACTATTTATAAATTTCGGTCCACTCAAGTATAGTATAAAATATTAATGACTCATTTCCTCAAAACATTTTGTACATATAATTTTTCTCTGTATTAGTACCAAAATAAGGTAAAGAAGATGAAGTAATGTTATTTTTCATTAGTTTTACATATTCATGTACAATATTTCACACTTATAACCAAGACTACAAACAAACCCAACTTATAATTCTCATATTTTAAGTTCTATTAGAGCACTAAGGATTACTCCAATCTATTTAACAAATGTAAAATAATGTGATGGTTAAAGAAAAAATAGCCACTATTTTGATTACCCATAGTTGATTGATTTTTAATCTATAATTTTGATTACGAAGTTATCGTGGTTTCAATTTTTAATTTAATTGTTCTTCAAGTATTAATAAATGTTTTTCCCTGGATTCATATTAATGAACTTCATATGGTTATTTTTTTTATTTATTCATTTGGGTACTTCTATAGTAACTCTATTTGTTTTAAACATTTTAGGAATTTTTCTTTTTTATCTAAAATAATTCTCTATATATATTATTGTTTTATTTACTTAAATATAATAAATTTGACCTGGTACCTAACTATATTTATTTTTTTTGACACTCATAGAAGATAATTTTTCAAATGGGTGTAATAAAAAGAAAATTAAGTAAGTTATCATAGTTATTTTCCCAACCTCAATCATTGTAACATAAATTATCATGACTAAAATAATATGTGACTATAACTATGATAATAGTTAGTTAATGTCGTGCCTAACTAAACATTACTAAAGAGGTAACCGAATTTGGATATCAAATAAAAATTATATTAACTTTCCCATTGAATGTACTAGGTTCGTAACCTATTAACGAGTACTAACATAAATTGTAAAATAGGTACTTCATATAACCTTGGATTATAGAGAAATTGTCCCATGAGTTCAAATTCATGTGAATGTGATGACTAAAGTGAAGTAACCATTTAGAATACCTTATATATCCCTGAAATATAATCAAAATAATTATGTTTAGTACATAATGGATAATTATTTAATACTATCATTCTTTAATTAAAACAACTTTAATTATAATTAATGAAATGGTATAGAGGGATGATTGTGGATAGCTAGTTTGTTAGTTTGGAAAACAATATTATAAACTAAAGAATATTTTCAAAAAATATAAATTATATATACATTAGGGGATATTATATGAATACTAATAACATTCATACAATATTTCACTAATTATGATAATATCCTTGAAATTATATATTATAGTGAAAATAAAAATTGAATTTTAGGTATTTTTCGTAATGTGAATCAATTTGTAAGTTTATATACACAATAGATATTTTATCCACTTTGATCATTTATTTTCCTTCACTATATTATTTATCCTATATTTAAACATATTTTTTATTTTATAATCTGTTTTTTGATTTTATTTTGTAAATATCTTTTTTCGCTTGTTCTATATTAATTACTAATTTCTTGTATTAGATATAACAGTTTCTTAAATCTAAATAAGATTTATATTTTTTATTATTCTCACAAGGTTTGTATTATAAATTAGAAAATTAGACATGTATTTATATTTTTACTTATGTATGAAACCAAATATTATTCGTAAACTCGTCTACTAGGTGAAAAGTGTAATTTTTATTGATGTTTCTTTAGTTAGTGTTTTCAACCAAGAAGATTAGGATATGATGTAGAATCCTTGCCCAGTGTGACCACACCACAAATGAGAATAACTACATTGCCTCGTAAATGAATCCTAATAACTATATCATAGTGACATGTTTTGAAGTCTATGATTATTTTTTAATAATTAATTTAACCTTATATTTTTTATCCCATGATAAATCAATAAAAATAAGAAAAATAAGAAAATGAATAAAGTAACATCATCATCAAGTTATACTAAAATTGTATATTTATAATTACTAATTATATAATGAATCAAAAATAGGAACAAATACAACCCAATTACATGAGTCAGAGAGATTTTACATAAAATAACTCAAAGAAAATAGTAGTAAATGGATCCCCTCAACAAGACTCCTGAAGTAGAAAATAATTCTCATGATGCATCCTAGAATCAGCACCAATATATAATGGTAAACATGCTTCTTCAATATCACCACACCTAAAATATATAGTCATAAAAGGCATGTACATGTAGCCAATGAGAAATATTCTCATTAATAACCAAGGGAACACCAATCAACTACAAGATTTTAACTTGTTCCTATCAGATGGGTTTAAATATATTAAATGATTTTAAAAAACAAAAACAAATACCACATTTAAATATTTTTGTGAAAATAGAGACACCGATGGACCATACATACCTAATTTTCCCAATTTTAGGGAATTATCTATAAGTATATCAAAATATATAAAATGAAAACACATGTTTCAATAAAAGTACCTATAAATTGGAATTAAAATAATCATGAAAGATAAAAAATATATTATATATACCAACATAACAAAATACATAAAAAACAACTACTAATTTTATAGAATAACCCAAGGCATCTCTACATGTTATAAAAACTCATAGAATATGAAAAACCTAAACCAATATATTAAATAATCTCAAATAACAATTTTATTAGGAACATTAATCAATCCAAAAAATCATGTTATTGATATAACCACATGTTATTTTAGTGAAACATTATTACATAATTTAATAAATAACTTTCACCATGAAAATTCAAATTTCACTCGACAAATCATTCATTAAATAATTAATGATCTATTGTAGATTTATTAAAATTCATCTCGACACCTTAGTTCAAAAAATATATATTTTCAAATTGGAAATATATATTTATAAAACATAATAAGTAATTTACCATTATTTAATTTCAATAAATTACAAAAAAATTCACATAATATCTATGCAAAATCAATCCATCTCAAACCATAATTAGAATAACCATTTAAACACATAACCATAATTTTCATCATGCTAAAATTAATTATTATTATTTTTTTATATTAATATTATATTTTTAGTTTTTCTATTATTATACATATTTTTAATATATTTACAACGTTTTTTTGTAAGGATGTGGATCCTTCTAGCTCATTCTTTTAAATGTCTCAAAGACTTTTGGTTTTAGAGAAAACCCAGTGTAGGTTTTGTGTAATTTGGGAAATTAAATCTTATTATAGAAGAAATTCATGGAATTAAGCATCGTTTACATCTTGAGTTGAATGTTCGTATACCAAAATACTATTCATGGCATGCATAAGAGAGGATCATGGGGTTTGATTCACAATGTGTATGGAATATTAACGATGTTAATGCATAAGTTTTGGATATGATAAATCCATCTCCCAAAAATCATAACATGAACATGATGTAAACAATGTGAAATGATACATATTTATTCAATTAAGTCGATTTTATTCTCACAAGTTTTAAATTGTGAACATTTCATGACATTAATGAGCCATTTATGCCATGAAGGTGCACCTAGTACTACTACTATAAAGAAAATTTCCCCATTGGTTTTATATGAATTACTATGATTATCTCCGAAACTAATGAGTCCATAGGATATCTATAAAGGTGTTTTAAATACATTTTTAAATGGATTGATCTCTGGCATCCTTTGTTCAACTCATGGAGATATGAGGTGGTATTTTCCTCTTTATATTGATGTTTCTTCTCCAAATAGTTATTTCCTCCTATTATATATTTCCATTAAAAAATGGAAGATATATTTTGTAATAGGGGAGTTATTTTGATATTTAATGGAATTTTTGTAGCATGTATTCCTTGGAGGGTTGTAGTTTCTTTATGGGAGATGTGATCATAGATCCTCTTGTTATTCCATTCCATTTTAGAAATGTTGAAATAATTGAGGTATGAGATTTATTTCTTATCATACTATTTCTATGTGAAATTATATATTCATAATACTTTATCCCTTTTAGTGATGGTGTAATTAATCTTAATAAATAATAAATAATATTAATAAAAAGATGTGTTTTGTAGTTGAAGTGATCGCATGTGTTTTTCCCTCCCTGATAATGGTTGACCTAATTATATTTTATATACTTTGTAACCTATATTTATGATTTTTTATCATGTTTTTTATGGTTTAGTTTAGAATTTTAATTTGATTAAAGATATTAATGAACATAAATATCATAATGTTTATTAGATAAATAAAAAATATCCATGATTAATTAATCACTTTATTAATATAATTTTGTGGAAATAATATGTAGATTAGTTCATGATTAATTTTTTTTAATACCATGTGTTCATGGAATTGGATAATGAAAATTATTCTATAAATGATTTATGTTAATAATAAAAAGTGAAATATTAATTAAAATGTTATTCCTTAAATTTTATTGAAGCTAGATGTTATTATTTGAAGCATGTTTAAATAATTTTAATATTTTATAGTTTAGGATTTATTTTATTCCTAGTTGTAACCTCTGATAAATTAATTTCATAATCCTATATTGTGAAAACAATGGTTGTTTGATAAATATAAATGTTTGGGATGTGAAATCACATATTAATGTGTTTGATATGTGCCTATTTTAGGTCTTCTATTCCATGATGAATCTGGTAGTTATTTTTCACCTTTTATGTTTATCTAGATATGAGCTTCTCCACAATACGTGATATGATCAAATTATGTTTGATGGTTTAGTGATATATTGGCGATGAGGCCTAGGTTTGTGGTAGTTTTTGGTCCGTGATATAGTGGATTAATAGTGATATCCATGGTGATGTCAGTAATGGCATTGAGATTTATGGAATGGGTTGAAGATGAGCTTTTTCACTGTTGTGATGAAATCATGGATTCTTTATTTTTAATAAATCTTCTTAATGTTTTGAGGAATTGGTTTCATGTTTACCTTCATTCTTTCTCCCTTAGTTGAGTTTGATTGTTGGGATTGGATATGATTCTATTTTATGGTGTAATAGGATGTTTCCAAGAGTACCTAGAATTTTTTAATTATAATTATTAATATGTGTTCTGTCTAGGTGGTTTGGTTCGTGAATGGTTTGATAATGTTAATGGTATTTGGGACCCATGGAATCGGTTGGATTTTTCTTGGAGGGAATGACCTTAAATTAGTGGATAATAAAATATGAATTGAATAATGTAAATTAATGGATAATTATATAATTAATGTAAATTAAAATGTTATCATTAAGAAATTAATTAAAATAATATCCTCAAATTGTTTTGTTCTTATAGGTATCTAGTTCTTAATACTAGACATCAGTTGTCCAAGAGATGATAGATGAAGTTGATCCTAAGAATAGTTTAATTACTATAGTGTTATTTTGAGCTATATTTTATCTGATTATTTTGCTGATTTCATATTTGTATCCACCCATAGTGGTGGTGAGACTATCAATTTCTTCACTATAGTAGGGTGTTTCCCCCAACATCCAGGTTGGTGGGGAGTGGATGGTGGACTACCACATCTGTCCAAACTCGCATATCCTAGTAGTTTAATATGTTGGTTTTCACAGTGGTTATCATTACCTATATATGTGGGTAGAGTTATATAAAGATTTCTATTTATTTAACACACATGTATGTTCATATATAAGATATAATGGATTATTATAAGTATGAAATAAATGGGTTGTGATGGAATAAAGTATAATAAACATCATACAGGCAATAATGGCTCCCAGAAACTATATGGATACTATATAGAGATTTAGAAATCGATGATGTGATGAAGTGATTCATATGGTATATGGAATGTGATAACATTATGTGATGAATATTTTGTAATATATGAAACTTCATCCTAGGTGTCATCAACACATATTCTTTTAGAGGGATTTTTTTTAAGGCTTGTAACATTAGTGTATACTTTTAGATAAGTGGTAAAGTGGAATTACGGGGACTTGTTTTGATATTATATTATATGTTAACTTTTATGTGATACAGAGTGATAGATAACCATGATGAGGCTGGAAACATAACATGCCTATTTTGGTGATGGGTTTGCATCACTTGTTGTTTACTGGGATTTAGACTCATATATTTATATTTTAAAATAGGCTGTGGGGAGGATCCTACTGAGTATGCATGTTACGATAAACCTGGAGTATATCTTAAATAATTTTTTAGGTTAGTAGGAGAAGTTTGGTTATTGGTTTGGACATTTCTAGATCATGGTTTATTCAATAGAATTTTGGGATTTTAAGGTTGTTGTATATGATTATATATTAGTAATTATAATTTTCCTTGTAGTTGTATAGTTTTATTACATTTCATTCTTGTATTTTTTAAATTTTACATTTATCTTGATCTTATTTTTTGGTTTTTTGATATTACCTCTCCTTCCTTGTGTTATTCTATAAGGCTCGTTTATGTGTATGATATGGCATTTGGGTTTTTCTCCAACCTATGGCCTATTAGAGGAGGGATTCGTGCATAATTGTCTCCCAAAAAACATTTGTATCCCAAGGGGTACCTTTTAGGGGAGGGGATCAGGGAAAAGTGTTATAAAATGTTTATGTTGAGGGATATGACGGAGTTTAGAGGTATGTATATGTGAGGAATGCATTGGTTGGTAGGGAAATTCAACCATAAAAACATTGAATATGATGTAAAAAGGTTTACCATATTGGATATATGTATTTGGGGTCCCATGTGATCTATATCATTGAAAATTAATTTCTTTAAACATACATGGCTAAGTGATAATGATTCACGGGTAGAGTCCTAGAAAATGAGCAAGCAACAATCTTATTTGTGAATGTGATTGAAATGGATAGACTATTGGATTAAGATGATCATTGAATTAATAAAATGGTATTAGATATTAAATATTACATATTCAATGTTTATGAGTACCAATAAATTTTTTATTTCATCACGTATGGATCCAGGCTGTTGTTCCCATTTGGATCACACAGAAGATGTTTGGCAGTATGAGACAACAAATTGTCAAAAAGTAGGTGGCCAGGAAAGATGAAACTTGGAAGAAGAAACTTCAAGATATTATTATCCTTTTTCTATTGAAGTTAGTAGGATCTATTATGGACTCACTGATAATGTAATGGTTGGGGTAGGTGGAGATAGTCTTTAGTTCAATATATGTTTGGATGGTGTGTTTGGTTTTGTTAGTAGTGGTGATGCAACATTGAGAAATGAGGAAGTAGTGGTTCTTAATCATCAGGTATCATTCAGAGTCATCAATTTTATGGGGAAGTCATCAAACAAGTTTCAAGGTAATTTCGTAATTTGAACATGAAGGTGGCCAGTAGCTAGGAGGAACATACCATTCAATAAGGGAGTTAAATCATGTGGGATTTCAATATTTTTTTCTTGAATCGTTTATGTTGTGCAACGAACCTATTTCTAAATGAGGTGGATTAGGAGAAACATTTTTGGATGATTTATTTCTAGATATCTAATTACAAGTCAATCATTTTATATTGTTAAAATATCTCGATGTGATAGAGATAACATTAATCATTGAGAGGACATTGGCTAGGAAAGATGGTCATAATATGGGAGTCATCAATATTACTTTGTAGAATAATTATGATATGAGGTTCCTAGTTTCAAATATATAATAGATTTCAGATAGGTGATGGTAGAACCCATCCCTCATCATCACATTTCTCAATTGGTGATAGCATAATGAACCATTACAAGTGATCGTATACTTTTTTTTCATGTAGAAATAGAGGTCATCAGTAGTAATAGTGCCCAAAAATTCTGAGAAGGTAGTGTGAAACATGAGTTTGGATTCAATTTCATCCTTTGAGGTAGTTTCATCCATGAAAATAGCAACAGGGTGTTCTTCCTTTGTATCGACAAAGAGAGGATGGCGTATTAAGAGGATATACCTAAGATTATACCTATCCTATTAGAGTATAGAATTATCATGGAGGTTATCATCATCAGGTTCATATATTCATTGTATAATTTCATGTTCAGCTACATTCTCGAGAGTTTCCATCATTGGGAATGATATAAATTGTTTTAGGAACCCTTTTCTTGTTTTCTACTTGGGTCAATGCTTTGTTTGAATTTAGAGAAAAACAATCATTCATATCACTTTCCCTAGTACATTATTTATAAATTAATCTGGTGAGTCTTCCAGATCACATAGTTTTGACTAATCCATATAGAGGTTGATCCTATATATATGAATTACAAAGAGACTGTGACCTAGTTTTATAGTAGCACCACTTTTGGAGATAATATATATTTTTATTGATACAACCATATCAAATCATTATTGTGAGGGACTGTATATATTTGGTGAAAGAAAATGTTGGTTTTTTAGGTGAAATATTGTGTTTTATGATACAACTGGATAGAATGTAGTTTTTCTTGGTTAGTGAGACCCTCAGATGGGTTATAGGTTTGTTATTACCTTGTGTTTCTAGATGGCCCACCTGATTCTGAGTTCATTAGTAACTTAAAATGATGTGGTTACTAGGATTATGAAAGAGTACACAAATTTATTTACTAAGGATGTAAGGATATTACCCCCTAAATGGTACATTGAGTTTGGGATAGACTGACAAAAAAAATAATCTCTTATCTTGGCATATCTATATTGGATAAATTCATCTAAATTGTGATAGTTGTGGTTATAGATCAAAGAACATATTTACTGAGGTTTTTTTCAGCTAAGCATGTCACCTTGTGTTATCCAATTATATTTTGGAAGAAGGATAATGAAATTATATGTCAATATATCAAATATCGTGAATTAAACTAGGTAAAAGTGAATAACCACCATCCAAATTAATGGATTTAGAATTTATTTGATCATTTAAAGGGAGATATATTGTTCTCAACAGTAGATCTATAGTCGGGATATCATCTAATTCTATTAAAAGATGAATAAATTCATAAGATAGTTGTATGATTTTTTACATGCATTATGAGTTAGTTCGGATGTTGTTTATTGTGATAATAATTGAATTCATGTTCAAGGATTTTATCAATGTGGTGTTCAGATAGTTCTGGAATTCGTTAAGGGTGATTTTTATCGACAATAACCTTGTGCACTATGTGTTTGAGGATCATTTAGAGTATATTTAATTTTTTTGTAGTAATTAGTCATCAATAACTTTTATAGAAGAAATAAATGTGTTAGTTTTGTGATTATGATGTTCATTTCATTGGAAATATTGTTCCTCGTCATGATTTATCTATCCATTCTTTGAAGTTCATGGTAATTGTTTCTTGGTTAGCCCCTACGAGAGTTAGACATGTATGGAGTTTTCTTGAACTTATAGGCTATTATGGATGGTTTTTAGATGATTTCTTCCAAGATTCAACTCCTACAAATATCTTCACCCAAAAGGATTAGTCATTAAAATGGATTTATCAGTGTCACTAATCATTTGAGTACTTAAAGAAGATGTAAGTAACTACTACAATTAATTATTTTTCCAGATAGAGTTTATGTTAGGGTTTTCTATGCTTTTTTACATCATTATTTGAGGTGTTTTCTAATCTAGATGATATAAATAATTTTTTATGGGTGTAGAAGTTAAATACTCATTAGCATATCTATTCCTCCAATGATCTTGATTTATCAGTAGTCATTATTTGTTTTTATTTATGGAAACATTACCTCATCAGTGAGAATTGTTTGGTTTTTACTGATCACATGAGCCTAATGTATGTATTACCCTAGTTTAACATGATATTGTTAAATTTTTAGTGGAGGGAATTATTATGTAATTATGAAATATATATTTCATATACAATAGGAAAGGGTTATATTATAACTGATATGCTGAGCAGGAATTCATTTAGTGAATCCATTTATGAATCTGGTTATTTATAGAGAGTGATAGAAGAGATCTCATAGATGTTTCTTCTAATTAAAGTGTATAGTGGTGGATTATTAATTTTTTAAGTGATAGTGAAATCATCTTTGGTTCAGTGGGTGGATGATTCCTAGTTGAAGGATTCCAATTAATGGTCTGGAGAGACAATGTAATATTTTATAACTCCCTAAATGGTTTATATGAGGATGCACTACATCTAGGGATATTCCAAGGGAGGTTTTTCATCCCATTGATTATGTGATGGGTGTTTCTCATTGAATTCCATAACTCACCCTTAATGGTATATCATAGTGAGAAAAATATTTAATGAAATTATATAGGTCGGTTTTAGTGTCCCAGGAGAAAACATTCTATGACAATGTTTGTGTCTTGATATTTTATCTACCAGAAGGTTTAGGTTGAGCCTTGTATTCCGAGTGTGTTCCTTAGGTCATTAGGTCTTCCTAGAATGATTTGGGGGGACATATATAACAAATAATCCCTTTTTTACCTTGAGATCATTGAGGCATTTATTCTATATGGGTTAATGTGTAGTTTGTAACAAAATTATACCACATCATAGAGATCAAGGAGTCAGGCTCTGTGCATGTTTTTTCGAGAAAAATACCTAGAGGTGGTGGGGAAATTTGATGAAGTATCTAGGAAAAAACTATGATATTGACTCTTTTTTTACTCCATGGTTTGTAGAGATATCTAATATACTTTTTTATCTTAGTAATTCCTTACCACTACTTTCAATCGTCATAAAAATTGTCAGACATAGTTGACCATTCTGATTCTTGAGGACATGATGTGCAATTGATTCCAATATTTCAAATTTTCATGGATGAAAAACCTACTTTTGGTTCATTTTTCTATAAGTAACAGTTTCCAATCCCAATTGGTATAGAACAATTTGAGGTGTTTTCTGGTTGACCTTCATGTTATCTATTTTGGTGGAATAAATCCAAAGAGTCAGAAATTATATGTCTATAACTACTGCAAAGCCTAAAAAAATGGTTCCAATTATTCATGTAATGATAAAGGAATCATTGGATAATCAGAATTCATTTGATATCCATAGGAGGGGACCTCTACAGTTTGACATTGGAGATCATGTGTTCAGAGTGGTTTCTCCTCATCATGGGAAGTGATGTTTTTGTTTTGGGTATAAGATTTCTCCTGGGTTTTCTTAGGCCTTTTGAGTTATTGGATTATGTTGGATATATTTCATATTAGATAAAACATTCCTATCAGGTGATTCATATTCATTTTTCATCCATATTTTATGCATTCACTATTATCTCTAAGAGGAGTCTCGCATCATCAATAGTGGTGAGATCGATGTTAATAATGATTTCATCATTGAGGAGCAACCTATATCTGTCCAAGACTTCCAAGATAAGTTGTTTCACGATCATGTTATACCATTAGGTCATGTCTTACGGTGACATGGTGAAATTGAGGAGAGATCTTTGGGGGATGATACATAGATACATGCTTTGTATCCGAATATTTTTAGTTTTTTATATTCTCTTATAATGATGATCGTTATTTGGTTTTTGACCAATATATAATTGATAATATGTTTTTCTCTTATTGTATTCTTCATCAGTGATCGTGCTCTTATTTGAGGGGTAAATACCCTAGTATATTATTTAATTTTTTGTTTAGGTTGTTTCTGGATTTTTTACTTCCTTCCTATGAGTGAGATGGTTAAACTACTATAACGATGACATTCTTAAGAGGTACCACACAAGGTGTTTATTTAGATTTCCCATGTTATGTTCATTTTTTCCTTGTATTGTTATA
Source organism: Viscum album (assembly GCA_963277665.1). NCBI lineage: Eukaryota > Viridiplantae > Streptophyta > Magnoliopsida > Santalales > Viscaceae > Viscum > Viscum album. The sequence goes on along the minus strand of OY728150.1, from coordinate 406,208,819 downwards.
AATTTCGGAGGATGAGAATTTCATTCTATGTATATGAAATAAGGACATGATCTATTTTCCACATTGTGTTAGGTATTAACAACACATGTGGTTCTTGAAATAATCATAGGGTAGGTTTGTTATATTTTACATGATAAAATCCTTTTCTATTAGTTAATGACATGAAACGAATTTCATATTATGGGAGGGATATCTATCGCTCTATTTTTTGCTCACATCTTGTGTATGAGAGGTTTTTGGGTTTTGATTCATCACGTTTATTGTATGATCATTACTATAAAGGAAGATTTATTGAATTTATAAATCCATATCCAATAACATATATGAGAACATGATGTTAATAATGTAAATAGATCACATTTAATTGGACCAAGGAGATCTATTTTTTAGTGAGTCTTAAGACATGGACTATTCATGATGTGAATGAAATGTTCGTGTTGTGAATGTGTGATTAGTAATTTTCCAATAAATAAAATCACAACCACGATCTTATTAGAAATTCAGTAATTCTCTACCAATCCAAGGTTACTATAGGAGATATCTAAAGGTGTTTTTAAGCCCTTTTAAAAGGTATTGATCTCCATATTCCCATGTTCATTCCATGGTGATCTGAGTTTTGTTTTACATATTTATATATATTTTTATCTTCTAGTCAGATTCATTTCATCTTATTAAACATTTCCACATTATGTTGGATGATATCATATTTCCTTTGTAGGATAATGGATTTGATGTCTTCTAATTTCTCTTTTCTTATTAGAGAACATTAATTGCCTTGGGGAACTATATTATTTTCTCCTATTATTTCTATGCCTAATTATCAAATAATTAGGATTTACTAATTTGAATGATATTAGAATTACCCTTAATAAATAGTAAAGATAATTAATAAAATGAAATGGTTTACGGTTTTAGGGATCACTTGTATTTTTTCACCATGATAAGAATTTTCATCTTGATTTCCTAGATATTTTTTTAATATGTGTTTACACTTTGTTAGCATGTTTTTTATTCTATGGTTTACCATATTAATATAAAAAAATAGTTTATGAAGATAAATTAGATATTGTCAGTTGGAAAAATAATTAAATTTTTATGGCTATTGAATCGATTGATAAATATAATTTTATAGAAATAAAATGATGTTTAATACATATTTAAATGAATTTTTCTTCCATGTGTTAGTGTGATTGGATATGGAACATGAATATGGAAATTACTATCCTTCAAACTAATAAATATCTATATTAATTGAAATTTTTGTTCTTTAAATTTTAATGATACTAGATGTTATCCATAGAATAATTTTTAAATAATTTATAGATTTCATAGTTTATGACATAGATTAACCATAGTTATAATCTTTGAGAAATGAATTTGGTCGTCCAATATGGTAATAAAATGGGTTCATAGAAAAATATAAATGTTTGGGGTTGATTAATCCTATATTATTTTAAAAGATTGATACTCTATTTTTAGAGCCTAGATTTCTTGTTTAAACTTCTTTTTATTTTTTCCTTATATTTTTCATACGATAAAACCCCAATAATGTGATGTTATGTTATCCCAGGATGGCTGATGGTCCAGTTGGATTTAGGTTGAAGCCTGGGATTGTAGTAGTAGTTAGAAAATTATATGGTGGATGTATAGTGATATGCATAGTGGTGTTGAGAATGGGACCAGATCTAATTGAATTTATTGATTATTGGATTTCCCATTGTTGTGTTGATTGATGGGAATATTAAATGGTAATAAATTGGCTTAAATACTTAATGGCTGAATTTTTTTTTTTACCAAGATTTTTTTCCCCACCACTTGATGAAAAAGATTTTTTTATTTGTGCACTTATTTTTGGGTATATGAGCATGTTTTCAAGAGTATATGGAATCATTGAATTATAATGATTATCCAATATTTTATACCATGAGGTTGGTACATGAATGGAATGAACGTTTTTTAAGATCTTGTGGAACCATGGAATCTGTTGGATTACTCCTCGAGGGCCGGAACATCATTTGTGCATAATGAAATGTTCATGGAATAATATTTATTATTGGATAATTAATTAATTTAAAAAAAGTGAAATTTTAAAATGAAAAAATTAATAAAATTAATCCCTAGGAATCCTTGTGTGATTATAGGATTTCTTGTTCGTAGAGGTTGTAGATGGGTGTCTAAGTGAAGATAGTTATGATTGACCCTAAAACTATTATAATCCAAATATTAGGTATGTGATATATTTTATATCTAATGTATTTTTTTATTTTATACCCCACCAATTTTGGAACGGTGATAAAAACCCAGTGGACACTAGGAGGTTTTTTTCCCTAGTATCTTGGTTGGTGAGGAATGCCTGGATGACTACCCATATGGCCATACTCTCTTCTCCTTATAGTATTATGTGATGGTATATATGGTGGTTACCTTTCCCTATATATGTAGGTAGTGGTATATAATCGTTTTGGGTTATTTCACACACATGTATCTCAAGATATAGTATATTGTGGATTATTTTAGATATGACTTGCATGGGGGTGATATATTGATATATAATACAAGATCTAAAGGACGTTGTGGCCCATAAAAATTACTTAGTTACTTTATAGAGATATATCAAGTGATAATGTGATGATGTGATTCATATGGTTCATGATATGTCATGACATTATGTGATGCATGGGATGCATGTTATCATAAATTATCCCAATTTTCATTGGGATATATTATTTTAGTTAAATGGGTATTAGGATTTATAGTATTGGAGAAAAGTGGAAATCGAGTGGGGACATGGTATCAGGGTACTTACAATTTATATTAAATTATATAATCAATTGTATGTGATACATGGTTATATATATCCAAGGTAAGGCTGGAAACATAGCATAGTTATTTTGGTGATGTGCTAGATAGACTTTTTGTTCACTGGGATTTGTTATTATTTTATTATCTTTGTCATGAGAGGCTGCTGGGAAGATCCTTATTTTTATACATGTTATTCTCAACATTAATATGTATAAAATTTTTTACTTGTCAAAAATATAAGTATGGTGATTAGGCTAGACATTACTAGGTCATGGGTTCTTTATGAGCTGTTTGGGATTATGTGGTTGTTGTCAGGGATTCTATATTGCAACTTATATTTTTCTTTAAAATTTTCTAGTTTCATGAAATCACATGCATGTATTTGGGATATTTTAATTTTATCTTTGGAAGGTCTTTTGGGTGTTTTTATCTTATCTCTGGTTACCCATGTTCATCTAAAGAGTAGTGTCACCCATCAATGTGTAAGATACAACCTCAGTGCTTATCACCAACCTGAATCTTATTGGAGGCAGTCTTTAGACATCATTATTTTTGTTCTCTGATATCTAAACAAGGATGGATACCTTTTTGGGGGTGGTTTCATGACACTTTAATTATTAGAATAAAATTTACATAGACACACCTAAAAAATATGTTTAGTGTCTATTAATTTATCTCATATTTTTAAAATTTTATTGTTTTTAATATCCAACTAATTTAACCATTATAGTGCTAAAAACATCAATAAAAACCCAAAAAATTTATAAAATAACTTAATTAATACCTATGTAAATCAAATAAGTCATTTACATATTCTTTAATAAAAAATTCATATTTAGGATGAACGTTTGATCCCCCCACATGCACTAAGAACCCATCAAACCAAAATTATAGAGGTAGAAAATAAAAATGTTGTAGTATAACCTAGATTCTTCCTAAAAGGATGATATAGTTCATTTCATTATGGTTTTAATGAATTTGATGGGTATATATCCTATAAAAAACAATGGAAGATATAAAAAATTCAACTATAGATAAAACGATAGATTTTAGAGGGTTGAAATATCATAATAATTATTTTTGGATTAGGATTAAAATTCCAATAATAAAAAATTCACTCCAATTTTTAAAAAATTGGCAATCAAAGGAGATAGATAGACTCTAGATGTCATAGAATTATATTTATATTTATATTTTTCCCTCTATGATGCATAGATATACTCTTCATAATTATTTATACACAATCATATGTATCTTAAACCATGATAGTTCTAAATAAGTATTCCTTACTAACCTTTATCTATTTTAATGGTGGTTAGTTGGACCATATTTTTAATTCCTCAAATCATATAATTTGAAAAAATAAATATAGGTAACTATTTTTATGCTTAGGCTCCACAAAATCAAAATAATCCTTCCTTATACCACTAAATCCATGGAAAAACGAACAATGAATATCCTTAAGAATCATTATAGTGTGTAAATATTGTCCACCAGGATAAGAATAGAATTTCTATAGATACCCAAGCCTTGCCTACATGGACATTAAATTACTGTTGTGGAATAATTAATACATAACAAGAACCAACACTCAAGGACCGTAATAGTTTAGTGTCTTTGGAAACTCGGAACATAATCTTTTAATCATGGTGAATGACATTCAACATATCCCATAAAGATATTCCCCTTTTGTTTTCTTACCTAAATATGTTCTTTAAATCCTGGGGAAAAGAAACCTTATAAAGGGTGAGCTTAAATACTCATTAATGGTATGCGTGGAGAAAATAAAACAAACCGTAGACATTTGAACTTAAAAACATGACCATAATGTTTAAACATCAAAATATTGAGCAATGACATAAAACATGGTAGTACATAAAGCATAGATCATAATGGAACATCAATAATTATAAAAAATAATGTGAATAAAACATGTAATTGTGGCATCCATTAAGCACATGATATGATTTCCATATTAGCCAACACATTGTTTCCAAGACCATCTTAGTGGACAAAGTCCCTTACTGAATCGTGTTCACTCCTCATTCTAGTCCTTTATTACTGAACCGTATTAACTTTCTGTTCCATCCATGTCTGTCTCATGAGATATAAATCGATACCCAATGCATTGGAGGGAGATATAGGTCCCACCCATCTCATAATGAAATAATTCTTACCTATTCCACAACATAAACATAAATCATTCATCATAATCCAATGAATAAAACAGGTTTCATAAACATGATCCCATAATAAAATAATCCATATAAAACAAATGGATATCATTTCAACATATTAAAATTGAAACAATGTAAATCATAGAGACATTATACGTGAAACATACACATATGAAATAATGTCATCACAGATGAAAAATGAATTTGATAAAACACTTGAAATGAATTATTGAGGAAAATATCCTTTCTTTTTCAAAATCATTTTCTTTCACAAAATGAAATGCAATTTTAAAATAAAGGGATTTTGTTGAAAATAGTCATGAAATCTTTTAGAGTAATATTATTTAAAATTAGGCATTATCAAACCGTAAAAATCAGTTCATGCCATATAAGTAAAAAAACATGTTTCTCGTACTTTTTCTGAAAAAAGTCAAAAAGTACCTCGTATGGTAAAAAACAGGAAAGATTAATTACATAACATGTAGTAAAATTAAAAATGGGTAAAAAGGTCTTTAAACATACATGAAACCATTTTAAAAAATAGGGACATGGATGATAAATATAACCCCAGTAAATACTTACAAATAAACAATCTCGGTTAAAAACGAGATTGGAAAAGTTATCCCTTGCCTTATGTCCGATATGCTTCGTATGTATCTGAACCTCCTATATAATGATTTAAATAATTTCATTGACTGATTATAGAATCATATTAATTGTTATTATATCATTTATGGTTCACTTATTACTTTATGTTACTCATTCTTTTGTAAAATCGATGATAATGCAGCGTTTTGGGTAAAATTGATTCATTTATCGTACGTGTTTTGATTTTTTGTTGTTCATATTATTATTCATATCCTGATTTACATAATTTAACAATGTAAAAAATTATTTATATATAATATATATTCAGTATATAAATATATATGATAGATCAATAAATGGAATGAAATACACCGTTCATGGAGACGGTAGGTCGTACGTACGCATGAACGTTGTTTTCGTTTCCTTACTGAATTAAATTGAATTAAGTAAATGAAACTTATCTGTACATAAATATAGTATCATTATTAAGTAATATATTTCATTATTATTTATTACATATACTTTATAATCATACTTGAATGGTTAATCATGAAAAATGAATCCCATCGCGTTCGTGGATACTGTATTTCATACGTACGCACGAGCGATTATATCGTTCACATAATTATTGAATAGAATTGGAGTGGATGATATAATATATCATAATCATTATAATGTTAAAATAAAATTATATATATTTTCATTACACCATTATACCCATCCAAGTAAGGTGGTGGTGGAAAAACTGCTTACACCACGGCGTGGAGACGGTATTCCGTACGTACGCACGCGCGGTGATTTCGTTTTCCATAGGATGGATAGAAGGTGAAATGGGGTTGTTCCATATTTATAATATCATATCAGTATATTAGTGATACCAATTGTATTAATTTACAGTGAAACAAATAAATAAGAGGAAGTTGAGGAAAAAAGAAACTTGAAAGAATCGGTAGAAGAGATTACCTCTTCTTCGATGCACCTCCTTTAAGATTTCTCTTAAGGGACTAGAGATGGTATTTTGAGATGTACATAACCTCCAAAATGTTTCTAGGGATGTGGAGAAGAGAAAATTCTAGAGTTTGGCTGATATTGAAGGCTCAATGTGTTCTTAAGAGGAGAGGGAGGAGGATCCCTTTTATAAGAGAGGAGAGGGGCACCTTTGGAAACCTCAAAAATATTAATTTATAATAAATTAAACCCCACTTAAAAACAACCAAATATTACTTATATAAGAATTTTAGATGAGATAAAGTTGTAATATAATCAACCAATAAAATTTAGACATGTTGGAAATTTATTTTAAACCTTATCAACTTGATTTATCCTTATTTAATCTATTTAGTTTTATTTATGGTAATAAGATCCGAAATTTTAAATTCTTATAAATAATTACTTCTATGTTTTGAATTTTCTATAAATGGATTATTGATGACATTTTAGAACATATAAATTTTAATTAATAGTTTCTAAATATTTTTGTGATTTTTAAACATTTTTATATTATGTTATTTTTATAAAATAACAATAGTGTCAATTTTGACACTATTCATTTATTTGGATTAAAATAAGATAAAAACAGAACATATGTTCGAAATAAAAGCTTTAATATATTCATAACATGACATATTTATCAATAAAATTGTTTGAGAACATTAAATAGTTCATATAATATATTTTTTAATATTTTTAAAACCATTTATTTGATATTCCCATCAATAAAATAATTTCAACGTCACTATTGGGTCACCTTTAGTGATACATATTTAATCCCTAAAAATTCTAAATAAATTCACATGATGTATATAATTTTATTATCTTTCTAAAGACTATTCATGTTTGAAGTTACATGAAGTTTATCACAATAGTAAAATTATTATACTTATAAGATTTAAGAGAGTGACATGTTGTCACATTCTTTGGTTTTAATAATAATTAAATTATTTTCATGTTCAAAAGTCCATAAAATGAATCTATTACGACCCTTATGTGATATGGGTAGACTTTTATTCATACAATTGAATTTGGCAGGAGTTAGGGTAATTTTATAATCTTATTTTTACCCTTAATTACCCAATCTACCTTTAACTGCAGTAAATAAAAATTACCGTAGTTACAATTCATAATATCAAAAAAAAGTAACATATTAACATAATATAGACCCACTATGTTCAAATATGGAATCCATTTTTCATAATTCAAAACACAGAAGTTGCAGTAATTAATTTAAAATTAATCTCGTTGTTAAGATAATTGATTTTAAAAGTTAAAACTTTACCAAAGATTGAAATGTTTTTACCTATGAATTCAATGTAAAATAAACGGTAATGAAATAAATTATATTAAATGGTAAAAATATATTCTATTTATACTTTAAAACCATTCAATATTATAATTTAACCATATAAATTATTGCGATGAAAAAAGTTGTTTTTAATTAAAATATAGCGTGTTTTTACTATTAATTAAAATATGAAAGTTATCAGAGTATGAAAACTTTATCCAAATTAATTTTTTATATCCTGATTCAAAAGAAGAATTTTATTTTTCCCAATTGAACTTATAAAAATGTCAAAAAAATAGATTTTAAGTTGTTGTTCCATCATAAGGCGGAAAAACAACATTTTTTTAAAAATACTTATTTTACTCGAAAAAATTATTTTGTTCTCATACCATGTTATTGAAAATTTTTAAGATGAAAAATAATGTTATAAAATTGAAAATTTAGTTAATAATATTCATAACGTCTAGTTCATAATAATATTATAACAATATATCATTGTTTGGTGAAACCTGGTATTGTGTACTACACACGCTATTGAGGAAGGTCGTGATTGAGTGTAATGCAATCCATGTTAGGGATGTGTATAATGAAATCTCCCTATGTTGTTACATATAACATAATCAAAAAATATTTCATTTATACATTAAACAAAATCTATACTTAATGTTGTGTAAAATAATTTCTACAAAACGAACTTGAAATTGGTTATAACATGATCCAAGAATAGTGTTGTGTATACTGTAAGCTAATTTTGGTGTAGCGTACAACACAAGACATCAATGAAATTAAAAAAAATAATTCTCATAAAATCTCGGGTTGTTACACTCTACCCCCCTTAAAATGAATTTCTCCCTCAAAATTCATCGGGGTTATAAATTGTTTATTACTTGAAAGTTTCATTCATAGAAACCCAAATGGTAAAAAGGAATACTAAAACTAAATTTTAAAAAGTAAGGTAAGAAACATAACGGTTACCCAAATTAACACATCACTGGGTTTCCACATAGGAGAACATAGTTTAAAATATGGATATGGAAGTGAAATCTAACCATCAAATTCTGATGAAGAGTGGTAGAGGACATGGCTATGAAAAAGCCAACAATCACAAAGCCATAAATTTGTGATGATCTAAGGTACCATCTGATTCATCTGATATGAGGAAACTAGGAAAACATTTTTGGTTTTCAAGATCATTTCCCAAATGTTGAAAAAAAAATTGAATTAAAATAAATACTTACTTGATTTTGATACAATCTTACCGTTGCTCGTGCCTTGAAAAATTTCCACTTTATCTCTTAAATAAATGAAGTTGAATTTGTCTTTTCCAAAGTGTTAGTAGATCATGCGATAGAATGATAGGTCATTCCATCTATCTCAAACCTAGGATTAGCAAAAGTTATATACATAAGTCCATATTATGGTGAGATTAATCAAATATGTTTCCAAAAATGGACTTATACTTCATCTGGCATACCTGTTAATAAAATAAAACTAGTTTATACTAACTAGGGACTTCCTATAGGCCAGTGGTAGGCGATAAAGGCATGTCGCACTTTGGTTGTGGTTTCGATTCCCACATCCTCGTCTGACGCGATGGATTGTCGCCCATTCTGCAGGTTTTCATTTTTCTAAAAATACATTATTATAACATCCCATCAATAATATTGAAAAAAATTATAGCCTTAAACAATACTAACTTATGTCCAACACAATCCATTCCAATCTTTAGGCTTATCCAAAATACTTCTGCCCAAGCTCATAATATAAAGAAAACAATTACTAGAAATTTCATCTACCGAGCATGTGAATACCATCATTTATCCACTATATATCATACGATATATCTTGTTGGTCACATTCCAAACATTTGAATACCTTAATCATGTATTGTTTTGAAAAATAAATACCCATTAAACCTTAGTGAAAACATGAATGCTGTCAAAATTTAACTCTTTCCACATACCAAAATCACAAAATTTCTATATACTCAAACCATGATATAAATTTGTCCTTATATCATTCATAAGCTCATTAATACTATCAAACATTTCATTTTCTCCATATACCTTCATTATGTGCATATCATCTTCTTTCCAAAAATATATCAATCACTTTTCATGGTTAAAGGTACCATAAAATTATTGAAAACCACAATAGACTAATACATAAAAATTCCAATATTCCATGATACTATATAAAACATTATTCTGGAATACCATTACATAAGAACTTAATCATTCCACCACATCGCTATCATATTCAACATCGCTAATAGTGATTGCAAGTGACTTCCCTTTCTCATTTGCCTTAATAGGTTGATCTTTTCGATCATCATTAACCCTTGGATTAGGGAATTGATTAGCATAATGCACTATTTCCTTGCACTTGAATCATTGAAGTGTTGATGGACCGTTCTCTGTAGTCTTTTATCTATTCACATTATTAGCAACCTTTTTCCCATTACTTCGACACTCAAATGCTCGATGAACTTCTCTTCCACACTTAAAACATTCTCTAGTACCTTTTTTGCAATATCCACCATGCTTCTTTCCACACTTTGAGCATAAAGAAACATTCATCTTCTTTTCACCATTGTTATGAGATTTCTCCTTGAACTCCATCTTTCGTTTTTTGTCAAAACCATGATATGGATATGTAACACCAACTTTTAGTTCTACCTTGATAGTACAACGCAAAATTTCTTCAAAGCTACTGTCGTCTCTTATAGTTAATTCCCTTCGAAGACTTGGTTTTAAGCCACTGATAAATCGTTCAACTTTACTTTCAAGTTGGATGATAAAGCCAGATGCATACCTTGCAAGCCTTGTAAAATTCGCTTCGTATATACCAACAGATTCATCATCTTTTTTCTTAAGATCAAGGAACTCATTTTCTATCTTTGTTCTAAGAATCCGAGGGAAGTACTTATTGAAAAATAAGTTCTTTAACTCATCCCATTCCATTGATTAAATTTCATCTTGGGACCTCGTATTTTTAATTAGAGTCCACAACTGATCTACTTCACCTTCTAAATGGAAAACATCCAGAATGACTTTTTCTTATTCTGAATAGCGATGTATGGAAACTATCTTTTCAATGGTACGGATCCATTGTTCAGAAACAAGTGGATCTGAAGACCCACTGAAAGAAGGTGGATGTTGCCTCATGATGGACTCAATAGAATATTGTTCCCTTCTCTACACATTCGGAAGTCCAGGATGATTCATATCTTGTGTAAGTATATCAATAAGATTTTGCAGTCCATCTCCCATAGCATTGTTTTGTTCAAGAATAAAATCATTGCATTGTCCATTACATTGATCAACAAGGTTCCTTCGGGTTCCAATCATCTTCTAAAACCCGAAAATAATAGTCTGAGAGGTAAAAATCAAGCTAGGGAATACAACATATTAAAGTGGGAGTACCTTCCATATATAACATCTTAGTTTTAATTCTAAGATTTTTACCGTAATTCTCGGACTATAACCTATACTTAAACTTAACCTTAGGGACATCCCTAGACATACTGGAGAAATATCTCAAGGGATCTCACAAAAGTTCTCACATCCTAGTTTCCAAAGGTTGACTAAATCTTTCCTCAAATACCAACTGTAGAGACCCAAGACTGACGTACATTGACGTTACATTACTTTTGCATAATAATTAATACATAACAAGAACCAAAACTCAAGGAACATAATAGTTTAGTGTCTTTGGAAACTATGAACATAATCTTCTAATAATGATGAAAGATCTCCAACATCTCCCATAAAGATATTCCCCATTTTTTTTCTTATCTAAAACCTTTCTTTAAATCCTGAGGAAATGAAAACATATAAATTGTTTTCTAAAATTCTCAGTAAGGGTAAGTATGGAGATAATAAAACAATCCATATACATTTAAAATTGAAAACATGACCATAATGGTTAAACATCATAATCATGAGCAATAATATAAAACATGGCAGTACATAAAGCATAGATCATTATGGAACATCAATCATTATAAAATAGCATGGGAATATAACATGTAATTGTATAATCCATTAATCACATGAAATTATTTCCATAGTATCCAAGGCATTGCTGCCAAGACCATATTAGTGGACAAAGTCCCTTACTGAATCGAGTTCACTCCTCGGTCTAGTCTTTTATAACTGAACCGGATTAACATTCTATTCGGGACATGTCTATCACATGATATATACATCTTTACCCAATGCATTGGAGGAAGATATAGTTCCCACCAATCTCATAATGAAATCATTCTTACGTGTGCCACAACATAAACATAAATCATTCATCACAACCCAAAGAATAAAATGGGTTTCAAAAACATCTTCCCATCATAACATAATCCATATAAATCAAATGGATATAATTTCATTATAAGAAAATTGAAACCATGTAAATCATAGAGACATTATACATGAAACATACACATATTAAATAATGTCATCTTAGATGGAAAATGGTTTTGATAAAACACTTGAAATGAATTCATGAGGAAAATATCCTTTATTTTTCTAAATAATTTTCTTTCAAAAAATGTAATGAAATTTTAAAAGAATATGATTTTTTTGAAAATAATCATGAAATCATGTAGAAGAAGCTTCATTAAAATTAGGCGTTATGAAACCATAAAAATCCATTTATGCCGTATAAGTTAAAAAATATTTTTCTCGTACTTTTTATGGAAAAGTCAAAAAGTACCCCGTATGGTAAAAAAAGAATTATTCCTTACATACCATATATAAAAAGTCACAAATGGGTTAAAAGGACTTTAAAAATTCATTAAATAATTTTAAAAAATAGTTACATGGATGATAAATATAACCCCGTTAAATACTTACGAATAAACAATCTCAGATAAAAACGAGATTGGAAAAGTTATCCCTTACCTTATGTATGATATGCTTCGTAGGTATATAAACCTCCTGTATAATGATTTATATAATGTCATTGACTTATTAAAGAATCATATTCATTGTTATGATATCATATATGGTTCACTTTTGACTTTATATTAATCGTTATTTTGTAAAATCAATGTTAAAGAAGCATTTTGAGTAAAATCGTTTCATTTATCATATGTGTTTTGATTTGTTGTTGTTCATATTATTACTCATATCCTGATTTACTTAATTCAATAATTTAAAACATTATTTATATAAAATATATATTCTTCATATAAATATATATATGATAGATCAATAAATGTAATGAAATACACCGTTCATTGAGACGGTATGTCGTACGTATGCATGAACGTTGTTTTCATTTCTATATTGAATTGAATGGAATTAATTAAATGAAACATATATGTACATAAATATAGTATAATTATTATTTAATATATTTCATGATTGTTTATTATATATACTTTATAATCATACTTGAATGGTTAATCATGGAAAATGAATGTCATCGCGTTTGTGGAGACGGTATTCCGTACGTACGCACGAGCGATGATATCATTCGCATAATTGTTGAATAGAATTGGAGTGGATGATATAATATCTCAGAATCATTATGATGTCAAAATAACCATATATATTTATTCATTACACCGTTATACCCATCCAAGTAAGGTGGTGGTGGAAAAACTAATTACACCACGGTGTGGAGACGGTATTCCGTACGTACGCACACGCGGTGTTTTCATTTTCCATAGGATGGATAGAAGGTGAAATGGGGTTGTTTCATATTTATAATATCATATAAGTATATTAGTGATACTTATTGTATTACTATAAAATTAAACAAATAATTAGGGGAATTCAAGAAAAAAGAAACTATAAAGAATCGGTAGAAGAGAACACCTCTTCTTTGACGCACCTCCTTTAAGCTTCCACTTAAGGGAATAGAGATGGTCTTTTGAGAAGACCGGAACCTCCAGAATATTTATAGGTAATTTTATAAGATAAAAGTTCAGGTTTTGGCCAATAATGAAGGCTAAATGTGTTGTGAAGATAAGAGGGAGGAGGTTCCCTTTTATAAGGGAGGAGAGGGGCACCTTTGGAATCATCAAAAATATTAATTTATAATAAATCAAACCCCACTTAAAAACAACCTAAAATGACTCATATTTGAATATTATATGAGATATAGTTGTAATATCATCATTCAATAAAATTTAGACATGTTGGGAAATTATTTTAAACCTTGTTAACTTGATTTATCCTTATTTAATCTATTTAGTTTTATTTGTGGTAATAAGATCCTAAATTTTAAATTCTTATAAATAATTACATAGGTGTTGTGAATTTTCAATAATTGGATACTTTATGGAATTTTAGAACATATAAATTTTAATTTATAATTTTTAAATATTTTTGTTATTTTTAAACAATTTTATATTATTTTATTTTTATAAAATAACAACAGTGTCAGTTTTCACACTATTCATTTATTTGGATTTAAATAAAATCAAAACAGAAGATATTTTCAAAAAAAATCTTTAATAGATTAATAACATGTTTATCTATAAAATTAGTGGATAACATTAAATTGTTCATATAATATTTATTCTAAAATTCGTAAAACCATTTATTTGATATTTCAATCAATAAAATAATTTCAACATCACTATTGTGTCACCTTTAATGATACTTATTTAATCCCTAAAAATATTAGTAAATTCACATGATGCAGATAATTTTATTATATTTCTGGAGACTATTCATGTTCTATATTTCATGCAGTTTATCACTAAGTTGAAATTATTATACTTATAAGATTTAAAAGAGTGACATTTTGTCACTTTCTATGGTTTGAATAATAATTAAATTATTTTCATTATCAAAAGTCCATAAAATGAATATATTCAGACCCTTAGGTGATATTTGTAGATTTTTAGTCATAGAATAGAATTTTGGAAGGTGTTAGGGTAATTTTATAATCTTATTTTTATCCTTAATTACGCGATTTACCTTTAACTGTAGTAAATAAAAATTATCGTAGTTACTATTCATAATATCAAAAAAAGGTAACATATTAAAATATTCTTGACCCACTTATTTAAAATATGGAATCAATTTTTCAAAATTTAAAACATAGAAGTTACAGTAATTAATTAAATATTATTCTCGTTGTTAAGAAAACAGGTTTTAAAAGTTAAAACATTTCCAAATATTGAAATGTTATAACCTATGAATTCAATGTAAAATTATTGGTAATGACATACATTATATTAAATGGTAAAAATAAATTATTTTTATACTTTAAAACCATTTAATATTATAATTTAACCTTATAAATTTTTGGGATGAAAAAAGTTGTTTTTAATAAAAATATAACGTGTTTTTACAATTCATTAAAATATTAAAGTTATCAGAATAATATGAAAAATTTATCCAAAGTAAATTTTTATATCCTGATTCCAAAGAAGAAATCTATTTTTTTCAAATTAAACTTATAAACACGTCCAAAACTAGATTTTATTTTGGTGCACCATCAAAAGGTGGCAAAACATCATATTTTGAAAAATACTTATTTTAGTCAAAAAAATTTATTTTCTTCTTATACCATGTTCTAGAAAATTTGTAAGAGGAAAAATAATGTTATAAAATTAAAAATTTAGTAAATACTATTCATAACGGCTAGTTAATTATAATATTATAACAATATATCGTTGTTTACTGAAACCTGGTATTGCGTACTACACACGCTATTGAGGAGGTCGTGATTGCGTGTAATGCAAGATAAGTCAGGGATGTGTGTAGTGAAAGATACCTTTGTTGTTGCGTATAACATAATAAAAAATTATTTCATTTATAAATTAAACAAATTCTATACTTAATGTTGCGTAGAATAATTTCTACAAAATGTACTTGAAATTGTGTATAACAAGAGCCAAAAATAGTGTTGCATATATTGCAATTTAATTTTGGTGTAGCGTACAATACAAGAAATCAATGAAACTAAAAGTAATAATTCGCATAATATCTTGTGTCGTTACAATGTCATACTAAAATTTAAATGAATCCCAAAAGCCTTCTATTATCCCTATCAAAACAAGGTAGTACATATCACATTGTGGTATGACTCAATACTATTGGGTGCCTCATAAAGTCTCACAATCTCTTTTTCTTAAATATTTCCAATCTAATAAATCATCTCAGTTTCTATACTAGAAAAAATATGAAATTTTAGATAGTAAATCAACAACTAAACAAACTATATCTTTCTCTTTTATTGGCCTCATAAAACCATCCACAATACATATGGTAAGATTATACAATTTCAAAACTATAATTTATATTAATTAAATCATAATCAAAATCCACTGTTGTTAAAATTTTAACCCATAAAAAGTAAATAATCATTAACATAATACATATATATCTTATTACATACTTGGACAACAAATGTATCTTTGATCTATACACATATTGGATAATCCAGGATTAAAATTTAAAACATGAATTGTGAAAGACACACTTCTCATCTTCTCACAATCTCCCTAGAATCAAAATCCATTAATGAAAATACAACTGGGAATAATATTTTATAGTATATCAAAGTATTTTATACCCATAGTGTATCATATCAAGGGAAACCTAACACTCTGATTTTGAACTCTAACATTACTCTATTCATTCTATTAATGAAAAGTTGATATTCAATGGTGAAAAGGCTACTAAATCCTAATATTTAGATACATATAAATTTAGCTCTAATAATATTAGCAAATATTTTGACTCATATTTTGAATTTAAGTAACATCAAATTTATATTTACTACTAAAATTGCCTAAAACTATATTCCATTTTACATGAAAATATATTGTATCAAAGTCAAATGAATGTAGATATAAAAACCATATTCTTAGAAATACATTAAAATATAAATATGTGGAATGATATTGAATGATTTTATTTTCTGAATACAAAATAATTTTCCAAGTAAAGAAATATTTTCATCAACTCTTGAGATTGTGCACCACAACCTTCATTTCAGGATCATGGATAGGATACTTGTTCTCAACCAAACTGATATGTCAATAATAATGTTCAATAACTCAGTTTTCATTCACTAATATTCACCTATGTCCAATATCATAGAATTCATAATAATCCATGTAGAATTTACATGTGTTAAGTAAAATTAGAATTGGTATAATTGTCAATAATCATTTCTTCTGTTGAAATACATCATCAAAATTATCATCCCAAAATAGAATTTCTCTTTTTTTAGTTAATTCCACCACTAGAATGACTATGTTAAGGATTTCATAAATAATCTTAGGATAACACGAATAATGTTCCCTTGAATCTTTTAATTTTGAAATTTTCATAGGTTATTTAAAATGACATCAATACGACCACATTTTCAATATCTATAGTTCTGTTAGACTCAAGTACAACATATTAAAAAATATTCCATCGTTTTTATCAATAAATTGTATTTTTAAAATTTTGTCATATTTTTTCCACTTTCAAAGCCTCCATGAAAATTCATAAATAATCCATGTGTTCCTTATTTGATCATGTAAATATAAATATATCATCAATGAAAACAATCACAAATGAGTATAAGTATGGGTGAAAAATGTATTTCATCAATGAAATAAAATTGACTCCTGAATTCGTAACCCCATGTTACATGACCAAAATACAAAATTATCATTTCTAGATCATAAATCTATCTTCAATAAATATCAAACCTACACTCTAAGTTGGTGGTATCCCATCCAAAGATACATTTTTAAAAGTATGTTTTTCCATCTATATCTTGTTTAATATTCTATTAATCATCGATTACAGATACTGATTCTTGATGGTAACATCAATAAAATATTTTTAATCAAAATACTAATTTAAATACTTATTGATCCATTTAGAAAAAAACTAATTGGATCACAACTTACAAAAACACACTACCAAATAAATACCATGTATTCAATAATATCAAACTACATATTCAATTCTATAAGTTGAGCTAAATCCATTTTGTAAGGTGGATTAAATATAGGGTTTGTTATTGACATTGATTTTATCCAAAATTACACCCCCCTCACTTGAGATAATCCAAAAAATTCCTCAAAAAATATGTCTATATATCAATTTATTATACAATTAAAAATAGAACTCATAATACCCTAAAAGGATCCGACAACCATCCCCACAATTATAGAGGTTAATTTTCTTTAATAAACAAGATCAATGTATTCCCTTTTGAAATGATAACACAACACTATCAAAAAATAGATACATCCCATAGGGGTAATAAATTCACCCGTGTCAAGTAGTAATCAATTAAATAAAATAAAATTTTCATCCAATGCATCCCTATATTAACATTAGTAACGATTTTAACAAAATAAAGAAGTACCAAAGGTGTATAAATCTATTTATTATAATGATATAATTCATAAATTTCTTAAATGGATCCTCTCATATTTCTATTAGAGTTTTCACATTTAGTACTGTAGTAAATATTTTAATATAAAAACCGAAATTAGATACTAAATCGTGGTTAACTATAGTATGAGATGAACCTATATTAAGATGTAAACTAACGAAAAATAGAAGTGGAAAGTATCATTATATTAACCATCAAATATCCCATTACAAGATAATTTCAAGTATCCTATACATAAAATAACTTATTTTTATTATCCTATAAACCTATACCTCAGTATCCTAACTCCACTGAGCCACATCTTTAAACTAATTTTATCCCAATGAATATTTATTATCATTGTGATCAAATATTAAATAAAAAAACTAACTACCACATTACTGAGGTGAACTAGTCCATGTATGATATACATGACTGGAAGAAAAAACATAACCTCCAAACTTATGTGTCCCCTTTAAGAAAAACATTTATGATATCACATACATTTACTATAAATAAATTCTATTGTATCTATGTGATATACAACTAAGTAATTACATTTCCATCAATATTTATATTATACTTACAGTTCCCTGTCTATTAAAGAAGAAACAAAATTCATTCCCCAGCATCCATATAAATAAATTCCATGATGATAATTTTAAATCCTTTTCTAATTACATGTCGATCCACTAACACACACTAAAGACCACATGTAGACATAAAAATCATTCTCATCCATTATATATCGATTTACTACATATTTTAAGGTGAAAAAATTAAAAATTATCACACACAAATAAATCATTGACATATAACTATCCCTAAATTAAAAATCCCGGGTGGAATTAAATTCAAAAAAAATTACAGGAAAAAAATAATGTCTTTAAAATTACATGCATAATCAAGAAAAAAATATTTCCCCATATACCATAAAAACAATTTCCCATCCACTATCCATTCAAAATATCTCTGTATAAATGTACATGAAGAATAAAAACAAAAATGAATCCCATATAAGGGCATCATTCATCATAAAAACTAAAAAATAATATCCAACAAGATTATGTTTCCCCCATTATCATGAATACAGAATTATTCACCTTGATTAAATTAGGGAATCAATTATATTAAATATATATATCATGTCTTTTAATTATTATTTTGAACCTCATGTTCCAGAATCTCCACCAAAGAGAGGAGGATTTTTTTCTAGGAAATCATTATCAACATCAGTCATTTACAATAATAAAATATAGAGATCTTACCTATATATTCATAATCACATTATGTCCAATTTCCATAATTGGAGTATCAAGTATTCATATAAAAGGGTCATGTTAAGCCTCTCCTTCTATATGCCCATATCGAAACACTCATGTGTCGCCTCTTTTCCATGGATTATATCAATATATTTATTTTATATCATAATTTTAAAAAACCAAAACACTAACTATTAATAAAAAATCACAATAACACCAAAACTATAATCAAAAATTATTATTCACGTATTCATAGGGTAATAAACCAAATTTGTTCAATCACATTACATCTCTAATTATATCCCACTAATTTTAACTGAATGAATAATTATTATTGGCTTATTTAAGAAAAAATTACTAGTTTAATAATAATTTGAACATTTATTTGATAATTGTTTCTCAAATATATCACAATTCAAGTGAATTAACATGTGCACTTATGAATGTCAGATATCTATACTCAAAAATGATATATCCACATCCCATTATCAACCCATAATCCAAGTTCATTAAATACCAATAAAAATCATTAAAAATAAATTTAATCTAATTTAATTCTACCTTGAAATTATGTATTCTACCAAAGTTTTGTTTAAAATTCACAAACATATAGATTTCTCAACAAGTTTTATATACTCTAAAATTTTCCACCATTTTTGTAAATATCTAAATCACATAAAAGAATACTTATCTCATATTATATAATAATTATCCACCCCAACATGAACAAGTAACTAAGGAAAAATTTTACATAGCCTCAAGTGTGTTTCTTGGTCACTGGAGTCCAATGGATAGCAGTGAGGGTTTATAGGTATTACTTAGGAAGTGATCAACACAAAAAATTCATCATGTGGAAAATAAAAAACTCCAAAGAATCATAAGTAGTAAAATAAATAAACATCATCATTATTAAAATTTATAACAATGTCCATATAATGACCAATGGTATCATGCATCTAAACATGGTAAAAATTAATCCCATATACATGAATCATATATAGTGAAACTAAAATTACTCATAAAAGAGGAAACATTGACCCTTCTATAAGACTGATAAATCAAAATAAAATAATTTCAAAGATTGCACCTCACATCATATCCCATCTACAATGGTCGGTTTCTTAATTTCATCACCGTGAATAAAATATATATGAACATGAGGTGTGAACATGTAGGGTGTGATAAATATTCATAGTAGAGTTCACTACGACCATAAGCATCACTTAACGATTAACATGTTTTTATATGAGTGGTGAAAATAATTTAAATGGGTTTAAAAGACTATATAATACACACATATAGAAATATTTGTGATAATTAACTCACTACAAGACTATATATACAAATTAAATAGTTTTATTGGATTAATGTTTGAAAAACACAACAGAAACAATAAACCAAAACCCAGTATTCCACATGATCAATCCATTTATTTGAGTAGGATAAAATTAATTTATAATTCATAAATTTGTAAATGATGATCTTATTTATACAATATTCTCCTAAAAAATTAATATGGATCACTAAGAATAATCCAAAACAATCCTTCCTCATAATTTATCTATGGGATATGTGAATTTACAAAATCTTGGGAAGGATCTCTATGGTTCCCTGGTATAGTATAAAATTTTAGGTTTAGTGGAATTTTTAGTTATAGGATTTAATAAATAATTATGGGAGATAATTGATTAATAGATTAATATAAAACAATAATTATGTACCCATATTGTGTTCCTAACCTTCTTTAACTATATTTACGATTGATCCTTGTAGTTCCAAGGTTGTACAACTCAGAACGGGGGAGAAATGGTGGTATACAGTTACAAATATTTTCTTTATAATTAAAATTTTTGTGGTGTTAAAGTATATATCCTATAAACCATAATTATAGTTTCCACAACTCATGTACAAAAAAACTAATGAGAGCTCATAACATGAGTAGATACAAAGTTAAACATAAAAGCATAATCCTTTTCATGATTGGTTAGTCTCCCAAGGAAAAACAATTCTACAAAATATACCAAAGTTGTTAAAAAATGGACTATCCCTGTCTAAAAAATTGATATTCTGAATAATAATTAAGTCTTATGTCCCAAATGATAGTACAAATTCCCAATACCAGGATTGATCCAAAATGATAATGTCATTCTTCTACATCGGGCTTCTCTTACACCACCTAAAATAGATCTCCCTCAACTAACAAACTGCATAAAATATTCTACCTATGTATATCAATTTAAATAACTTTGGTGGTTGATGTTTATGATCATAATGGGGAGTTTTTAACACTCACTCTAGATCATAAATGATAGGGATATTCTATATCTATCTAAATACTCAATAATTCATGTCTTCTCCTCCTGCTAAGGATCTCTTAGCTTTGGACTCTTCTCCTTCTCTCTTTTATACTACAATGTATCAGGTTGTACCAGTTTTCCAATAATGACAAACAATTCTCAAAAACATAGACTCTTTATTTCAAAAGAATATATGTAAATAGAATAATATCCTGGTTAATCGTTTCTAAAAAAGAATATAGGATACTCCATAAATCAATGTGGTATCAAACTTATATCTTCTAAATTGGTCAAAGATATTCTTAATTTATTTCTCTCACAAGAAATTATTTTATTTCACAATGATTACATTTTTTAAATCCCAATATACTCATTATTTTACCCACACATGTTTGAATATCACAAATATCTTATCCCCAAAAAATATATAACTTTAAATTATTTTGAATTTAATCAATCCCTACATGAAACCACGTAGCATTGTGATATGACTCCTCATTATATGGAAATTTCCTCCTCTCAAACTCTATCATATTTTTCCATTGGTTTTACATAAATCATTCCATGAATTAGTATTCATTATTTTAATTGTAACATTTTAATCATTGGGGAATACTAAAGAGCATCATCTAAATTAATACCTTATTTCATCATAATATTCTCAATAGAAATTATCAAGAATTTAAAACATTTGAAATATCACAAACTTTAGATCCTTATGGACATGGAAATTATTCTAACACAACTCTATAGAATCGTCCTTAAAAAGTATAAAATTATTTTTTTATATTTATTCTTATACATGCGTATATTTATGATTATGAAAATATTGTATACATAGATAGAATTTACAGAACAGCAACCAATGTTTAGGAAACATATGAATCCTTACAAAAACAATGATATACGCTTACCCAATGGGTATCTATACTTATGTAGAAACCACTAATGTTTACACAAACTCAAATTATCCATATGAATCATCCTTTGTGAATTTTAACTATATGCTACATATTCAACATTTCACTCAAATACTTATGAAACCTCTTCAAATCATTTTAATACCTCCTATGATTTTATAAAAACATCATCCAGGGACCTTTTTCAATGATTACATCATCTTTAAATTATAAATGACCCTTTTATTACTTCTCAATGTTCACTAATAGCTTCTTTATCACACATGGTATCTAATTCTAAGTCATCCCTTACTTGGATGATCTTTCAAAACCTTATCTATCTTTTTTCTATAATGATATTAATTCTTAAATATATTATACTCTCTATAAACCACCATTCCCAATAAAATATTGATGACATTTCACAAATGATAGGAAATTGTATCTAACATAAATATCAACACATTTATTGTAACATATAATTTACTGCTATGTATTGAATTTGTCTAGGATGGATTTCCAGGATCTATCCTCAAATTGCTTTTCCTCAAAATATTGTAAAACCTACACTCACTTCCACTAAATAAGTATGTTCCTCCACTAAATAAATATTGGAATCTCCATCAACATCAATGTTTGTTTACTTATATAGAAGAACTATATTTCATGTAATTGGAATATCATTATTATTTTAAATGGAACTTATTCCAATAGACTAATCCTATTTTTTTAAGAAAAACATTAGTGTAACCCCCCTAAAAATGTATATTTGGGAATAAAAAGTATATTATATTATAAAATGTCTTTTATAAATTGGTTTTCCAAATATTTGGAATAACCTACTACACAAACACTGTGTGATACACCCTTTCCATTCACCAGATCTCTTTTCTACACAACCATGTAATTCATATATCATTCCTCTTAACAGGACCCATCTCTTCCATGGATTTTATATTTATTTTTATTTATTTCATCATTATTAAAATGAATCATAAGTTAATTCATCAAGGTATGTTTATTTTATTCCGTTTTTATCATAAATTATCATTGTATTTCATCATTTTCATTCTGAAAATAGTAAATGACCATAAATTAAATTTAAATACCATGTAAATGGTTATAAATTAGAATTAATATTTGATATATAATTGTAAATAAAATATTTTTATGAAATTTTTGTCATTTTATATAGAATTTATGAGTTAAAGATGATTTATTCTTTAAAAGAGGTGTGAATTTAATGATAATGTACTTTTTTGTTTTTGTTGTTATTTGAAATGTTATCTTTGAATGAATCAATTAATGAACACTAAATGTTTGTAAATAATTTTTTTTCAAAGATGTATTTTGTTTTCTTGTTGTGATTTAAAACATTAAAGTGGTCATGATTTAATTTTATAATTCTTAATTAGGCTATGTTGTTGTCATAATAAATTCTTATTATAGTTTATAAATATAAGTTTTTTAATTATTTCGAATGGTCCTTTTCTCTTCTCAAATTATATATTTCATGATAAACTAAGATTATTTTTTATTATCATAAATTATTATATGTAAAATAATGTATTGAAAGACTAAAAAAATATTTATTTAAAATGTAATTGAGTTTAATATTATTTCAGTGTTTTTCAAAGTGACTAAATTAATGTGAAAAACTATCATTTCCTTAAATATGTTTTTTGTATTTGGTATGGAAGTTTGTATTAAATTGAATAGTGTTTTATTTATATTTAAAATAATGGGTATAAGTAGTATGTGTGATAATGATCAAATCTCAATATATTTTCAAAACAATTTATATTATTTTCTGTATTATTTTTTTTAACAATACATTAGATAAATGTCTTCTAAACTACCTGTGGTATAGTTGTGTTTGAAGACCAAGGATACTTTTCAATGAATCCAGTGAACATATGACAAAAGTTCATTTAAAAAATTATTATTTTTTGTGCCACAATAGAGATAAAATTAAATCATAAACTACTTATGATCTAAATTAAAAGACTAGATTAGAGAACTTAATAAATATCTAATTTCCATTTATTCATCAACATATGAAATAAATTAATCCAATGCAAGAAGATATTGATATAAGTACACATTACACCAGAAATTAAATCGATATTGTTGAGTGAGTAAAAAAATTACATGAAGCTACCAGGAATCTAGTTTTTCAAAAATGTGGTAAATGGAATGTGTTTGTTATGAGAATAAAATCTATGGAATTTGTAGTACTTCCCTATATTATATTCTTACCATATTGAAGGGATTATTTTTGGTGATGTAGACATTTCCTCGAATAATTATATAATATTAATGTTAATTAATTAACTATAATTTCTATATATAAAATTCCTCATGCATGAAAGAATATAGATTATTCAAGGGGGAAACAAGGGCCTAAGTTATTGTAAATTTTTTTACATCTTGATAGAAGAAAATTGTTCATAGAAAACCCTATAAAGTACTATATAATGTATTGTGAAACATTTCATTGATTCTCACACCTTAAAATATTTTAATTTCTAATTAGATCCCAAAAAATATATGATGGAATGATACATCTATAATTTAGGATGATAGTGATTACACTCACCCTATATATGAATTATCATGGTGTTCATCCAATAAAAAATCCTAATTTTGAAAAATATGTGTACAATATGAGGTTTGGTCTATCGTGGGATGCTTTTAATATTTTTGGATATATTCTTAATTCACATAGAACATGTCCATTTTCAATTCATATTTTTAACCTTCTTAATGGTATGAGTATGAAAAAACAATTTACATTACTGGGTGTACTCATTTTATAACTTTTCACATGGGAAATGATATAGATGACTTCTTGTGACATTAAATAAAATAGTTTAAGAAGTTATGGAATGTGGGTGTGTGAACATATGATGTTATTTAGAAGACAATTTTCATATCTAAGTTGTGATAATATGGATGATAAATGATTTCCCAAATTATGAAAAGACTTCCATTGGGATCACAAAGGGGAAACTTTTTTATCATAAAATATATGATGAATACTTGAACATTAAGACTAAAATATCATCATAGTTTTAGTTTCTTGGGGAATTTATGATTTTTGTAAATGGGTCATTCATATAGGAATAATCTTCAAAGGTTTTGGAATACCATTTTTACCGAGAATACACCATAGTGTATATCTAAAAATGATGTTCTCAATAAATTGAAAGGTGAAAATGTTTCATTCAATAAATTTCAGAAGAAATATATAAAGCGGAATAATGTATCCATGAATCCAATAATAATTAGAAGATATAAAAGTACCTTATTTTATTTTCTTTTTTGGTCAACCAATTATTTACATCATCCTTTATATTTAAATCACATTAACAAAAATATATGTGTAATTCCGCGTTCAATTTCTCTAAATCTAAATGGTAATATAAAATTTTATTTATGATTTCCGAATAACATGTTATATTGAGGTATCATATTGAAATTACATATAGTGTTTTTAGTGAAAATAAATGGAAATTTCTCTATGATTCTTATGTTTTTACACTTTCTTAAAAAATCAACTTCAATAAGTATTGGAGATTATTAATATTACTAATTTATATTTACAAAACATATCAAAATATGTCAAAAAATGATATTTAAAGATGAACTATCATAAAAAATATGATTAACATATCCTTATTCTTGAGTTTATTCAAAAAGGAATCAGTCATATTACTCAATAATGTAATAGTAAAAATACTTTTATTTTTTCAGATTTATTGATATCCATGTGATAAAAAGTTTCCAAATACTTAATTGAAAAAAATTAGGTAGAGGAACCATTAATGTTGTACGAGTTATATACATATTTTCCTATATGTATTCTCTTCCATAATGAATTTAACTCTATATATAACAACTGAAATACTTACTTGGGGACCGTGAAATTTTAATAGGTTGTATCTGATGAAAATAAAAATGCACTCATTGAAGGCTTATATCCAAAATAGAAACTATCTAGAAATTTCCCTTATGAAGGGTTATTTGGATCCATATGGTATATATTTTTATTAAATTTATTTTTCTGATGTGATAAAATGAAATAAATCACCAATATGAAATAAATAGGTGTACTTTGTGAAATTTCATATATTTCTATAATGAAACCTATTTTAATACACTCTCAAAATGGTACCTGACAATATTAACACATACATGTAGGGCATTCTCGATCCCCATGGGCTGGGAGCGAGCACCATGGCATCTATCAACAACCAAAGAGAATGATTTATAAAAAACAATTGAAGAAACATGTAATGTGTATATATAATAGAGAAATAGTGAGAGAAATAAATATATTTCATAATTGAATGGATAAAATTCAAACAATACAAACCAAAAGAAGTGAGAACATCCCAATTAAAATTCCAACATCAAAGGACTACCAAAATGGAAAACCAACTACTAAATTTTATAGTGTGGGAAACCACCTGCCATCTATGATCATCTACCATGATAAAAATTATAGAAACATCACAGCCTCACTTTGATGCCATGCCTTTCCCCACATCAAAGGAAATAAAAAGGTCTACACACTTGAAAAAGTGTGAATAGGGTTTGATTTAACAGGATTAATAATAATCCTTTGATGTGTTCTATAAATAATATATATATAGTAATATAAACATGCTCCAATTTAATGAAAACAATGAATGATAAGAATTAGGCAGTTTTTATATTAAAATCATGGAAAAATATTTAATTTTAACTTTTTCCACATTTCCAAAATAAATCAAAGTAAAAAAAATTTCAAATCATTTCATATACGATATTTCAAAGTAGACATATCACGTCAAAGAATGTATCACATATCCTATTCAACCATAGAAGTACAAGATAAAATAGTACAATTAAAAACCATAGGTAACATCACACCAAGGATCACTACAGTTCAGGGTAGATAGGACACTCATAAATCGATATAAATAACCTAACACATCATGTATATAGATATATGGATCTAATATATTGATTATAAGAATAACCAAGAAATTGAACCTCCCAATAGTGTCCAACAAGTCCATAAAACAACATTCCTAGAGAGTAGGGTAAAACCCTAAGTGTGAACCCCTCGATGAATAGTTTATACCAATTACTACACCTTCCACCTAAGTAACCATGGATTCCTAAGTTAACTATTGTTTTAAAAAAATAGTAAAAACCATTCCATGAAAACCATTTACAAAATAAATTTCAAAATTCTTTTAAAATATAATTTTATTTTACCAGACATATGGGGGGAAATAATATTTTATCAAAACACCATTTCAAACTACAAAAACAAATCCATCAATCAATCATTTCATTTCATTTGAAAATATTATAAATACCATATAAATGAAATTCATCCAACATAGGCTATATAATGGAACACCCACTACAAACTCGGGTCGTAAATGCCCGAAACAGGATCCACCAACATAGAGGAACTCAACCACAATGATAGTGTACCTACAATTAATCCACACATATCATAATTGATTCAATTTATAAAAAGGGTAAATGAATATGATGGATCACAAAATACCTAATGAAAATTCCAAACCCAGACCACAACCAACAAATAGGTTAACCTAGAAAGATATCACAATGGATCTAGAAAAAAACAAGAATAACCAACACCACATATTATGGTATCAATCATCATAATTCTATATGGATACTGCGATCAAATACATATAATAAAATAGGAATTATCACCTGAAGAAATTCCATAAAACTACAATAATGATCAATGGATAAAAAATGATTTAGAAGGGTTGGAGGTCTCAAAATCTCCCTTCCATGCATCTAGTTAAATATGGAAGAGGGTGAAAACTCCTTTCATGTCTTGTAATCCACAGAACTCAAGTACACTAAGAAAACTGTAACCTTTTTATGAAAAACACAATATTACAATTACATGGTGTGTAATGTAAATTTTGGTTGTGTAAAATTCTCATGACCTGTATTGGAGCATTTATTGTTACTAGTGACTAATACATGGTGTTTAAACACATTACCTGGAATTTATATCCCTTGTAGACAGAATAGGATAGAAAAAACACTCTCATTATCTAAACTCTAGGAGAACCCCACAATGCCATTACAAATTTATACCCAAAATCACTTAATTCAAATTGATATGTATCCCATAACTTTAGGTCATTTCACCTAGAAAATGATCTCCATCCTCATGCGTCCCAACATGAATCCAAATAAAGAGGCAAATAAAAATAGAGAATTGAAATACCTGAAATAATGTAATGGTATGTTATGATTTTCAATCACATCCCCAAAGAGGTAGAATTCCAAGATCATATACATTGGCCATATTGATTATTGAAGAGCGTGGGATGGCACATCACACATTCTTCTTTAACTATTATTTGTTCGATGACTATATCAGGTAATTAATTTGAAAATTTATATGTTATCCCATCCCTTTTAATTTTACATATGTTTTTATATTTTTATATTTTTATATAGGTAATATAAACATGTTGTAATTTGGTTTCATTATTTGTTACCTTCGATTAGAAGAGAGATATTTCATCTCAAAGAGTTTCCTTCTTAGTTGAAATCTAAGGTTGAATATATACTCTAATAAAAAGATATTAATTTAGTAATATTCATATATATTTCAAGTATTGTGTTTACCTTTTGTCTCTATATCCCAAGAGATAACAGTTTTAGCTTCTTATCAAAATTTCTAGGTTAATGATTGAAAATCACTAGTGATCAATGGGTACAAATTTTCTATGAATGAAAAATAATTGAACTTTAGAACATGTAATGATAGGGTAATGTTAACTAAAATGATATATTATTATTTAATTACCTCAAATAGTATGAATCAATATAAAAATATATTCTATTTTAGAGTTACTGATAAAATAACAACTTTGGATTATTACTCCCTTAGTTGTTCCAGTATAATGAAATAAAAGTGGCTTGATTCAATGATGTAATATGAAACTTTTAATTATGAATATGGATTTAGAGTTATAGACATTACTCACATACTGACTACATATAATCCATGTATTTTTGGAATTAATGGTAAAACAAGTATTATATGTGAATGTTCAGCACCGAACTAAATTCAGTTTCATTATTGATATAATCCAAATACATATTTTGGGTGATAGTGAGGATGAAATTGACACCGTCACTATCCCAATTTTCCTTTGTCACTTTATTATATATAATGACACAGATAGTCCAGTTGTTTGAGTTGATTGTGAACATGAACCTATGGTGGGAAATATATACCTTGAATAGAGTCTTTTAGTTTATTACTAATAAATTAATTTATTTTTGTATCATATTGTACCAAATATGATCATGATGCTTATCATCTATTAAAAGTGTGAGAAAACTTATTTTTTTCATTTTATAATGTTCAATTATAATTTTTTAGAATCTAAAAATCCATGAATAACCTAAATGATAAAATCATAATAAAATTCATTTAAACTTAAATGAAACATATTAAATTAAATAGAATTAAAAAATAATAATTTTTTCATGATAAAAAATGAATCAAATGACCAAAAAAACTACATAATATAACCAATAAATGGACTACATGAACTATATCAAAATGAATAAAATGACCTAACATAATGATAAAAAATGATGAAATGTCAAAATAACCTAACCTAATGATAAATGAAATGAATTTACCAAAATATAAACAATTTAATTAACCCAAAAAATAGAATAATTGACAAATAATATTAATTCATGTGACATATTTTTTGTTTTTTAGATTTTAAATCATCACTAAATGAATAATTTAATGTATATAAATTTTCTAATTAAATAAAATAAAAATATTGAATATATGGAAAGGAATATAATGTCTGAAAAATATCACCACATGGGTGTGTGGGTTTTTCTCCTCTGGTCACCCTTGTTGTTGTATTATTTCAAATATATATATATATATATCAATTAAATAATGTATATAATCATCTTATTAATAATTTTTAAATTTTAATATGGATATATAATCCCATATACAACTATTTAATGTACAAAATAGTAATAGTGGTGAGGGTCCAAATAATTCAAGGGGTTGATACTAGAGATTCTTGATGCACTCATCATACTTGATTGTAGTCAAACTATCACGAACCGAATCTGGTAGCCATCGATATCTACACCAAACCAAGCTAGTTAAAATGACCTAAAGGGGTACCCTATCACCACTAGCTATTAAAAGTTCCCGGGTATCAAAAAATTATGTTTTGGAACGATTTAACAGATTATGAAAGCATAAAACCATAAAACAATCCATGGTATAAATATAAAATTTCTAGCCAAACAAGTCTTAAGAAAAAACTAAAATTGGATAAATGGATTTGAATAGAGTACAAGAGGTCAAAAAAGAAATAACTAAAGATTAAATTCATCCACAAGGACTCACATGATAAATGGGTGGCCACCCCCGAGCCCTCTCCCAAACACTGCACCGTAGGAGGGGTCTAACAGCCCGAACCGCCTTCACCCGAGGCTTTACCTTTTTGTAATTCAAAAAAAATATCTCTACAAAACCCCATGGGGTGTATGTAGGGTGTGAGACTAAGCTCAACATGATATCACCCAATTATTCAAATGTTCATGCAATACAAGTGGAAAATGCACACATTATTAATATGCAAAGGAAAGCAGTGTTAAATTGTAAGAAATATATCTTTAAATTGAAAACAATTTCATGATTTATTAGTCAGAATATTTACACATTTAAATATACTTTTTATATACAATATTTTTCATCAAAACACGCCCTAATATAAGTTATATACCATAAATCCAATGAGAAACAAAATCGGGAACACCCATAGGCAATAGATTGTTTCGGCCCCTATGTACCTCGTACATAGGTGTAAAGTATCCATAGAAAATGTAATTATCATGCATGATCCACTATTAGTACATATAAAAATAACCAAGTGGCCGCCAATCATCATCCACATAGTTTATTTATAGTTTTTGTAATCCAAATTCTATGTGAAACCGGATAAAACCCATCTGGTTCACCAGCCATAACAGTACAAATTCATCCCACCTAGGTACCTGGGCTTCCCCCTTTAGGATACAAAAATTTCAGTATGATACATAATTCTGATTTTCATATGGATCACCACTACTAGTTATATACAATGAGTATAGTATCTATACACATTTTAAACCACTTAATACACACATTAAAACACTTTGATTTTAATGAAAAAATCTCCCAAAATCCAGCATTGTTTAGCACAAAAAACACTCGAAGACCCCACTTTTTATAAAATCTGCACACTTGTATGTTACCAAAGTAGAAAATCCATCCCAATAAATTTCAATCAAACCAACCAATCAATTTTATGGAATCCCCTTGTGAACCAAAAATTGATAACTTTGTAAAACCTCCATTTTCACACAAACATGTTACATAAAGTTCACATGTTCCACAAACACCATTAAACCCCATTTTTTTTAAAAAAATGGGATAAAAATTAAAAAAAAATGAATTTAATCCCTATTACAGTTATATAAAATAAAATATGTTTTTATTGGGTAGCCCTAAATAAACCAATAAAACCTTTCAATGAAGAACACCCAATTTCACATGAAATTGGCATTTAAAACTCATTTGCAACATAAACAACCCTAAAAGTAATTTTGGCCTCAATAATAAAATGAGATGATCCTTGAAATATGGTAAATACAGCATTCTAAGACACTGTTATTTCATGAACATATAATCACATACAAAATTGATGAAAACCCTTGATCCTTTTTGTGAAAACTAATCGCACCACCGCCACACCTCAAGGAAGGTATATCAAGCCTAAAAATAGAATATTGGTCCAATAAAACACATGGTTAAACCCTAGGTTCTAAACCATAGTTTCTAGAAATTAGGAACCTCAAGTATAAGGGATGAAATCCATATAAAATTGAATGAAACCAAAAGAAAATTGAAAGACAATTGAACAAGACCCACTTACTTGAGGTATCTTGAAGAAATCTCCCCAAATACACTAGTAGATGTATTTACAAACCTCAAAAAATTCAATTAAGGTTTGAATAAGGAATATAAGATCATGTAGGAATTGGAGTGGTGGAAAAAGACTTATAAATGAATGAGTTAAGAAGGAAAGCAGTTAACTATTCTAATATGGATGATTTGAGAACCCCTATGAAGGTCGGACTTACTTTTTGATACATATATGCTCAAAAGAGGGGGTAAATGAAGTGGAGGAGTGCCTAAGGACGTTATATCTTAATGGTATGTGTAATCACAAAAAGGATTAAACAATGAAAATTTTATTAAATAAACAAAATTTATTTTTAAAACTGGAAATGGGATTCTGGGAAGGACCCATTTCTTAAATAAAAAATCAAATCCATCATGATTACGTATTCCTAAATGGTTCAAATTAATATGGTGATGTAAATATGTCAGGGGAGGCCAATTAGAAATTTTTGTTGGAAGAAAAATGTTGGAAAATTAAAGAGTTATAAGGAAAAAAATTTAATTTTTCAAATCTGTAATTGGGCTCACGATTTGGCCCAACTCATGAAAACTCGCCCATTAATAAAAAATACAAGGGAAACCCCCAAAAAAATCAATAGTGGAAATTAAATTAAAAATAAATTTAAAATATTTCATGGTTGTTATGATTATCCCCACCATGAAATACTTTTCACCCTGTAA
This sequence comes from Viscum album, assembly GCA_963277665.1. Classification (NCBI taxonomy): domain Eukaryota; kingdom Viridiplantae; phylum Streptophyta; class Magnoliopsida; order Santalales; family Viscaceae; genus Viscum; species Viscum album. The sequence goes on along the minus strand of OY728150.1, from coordinate 406,175,434 downwards.
AGTCAACCTGAAACTTGATCGGGAAACACGAATAGGTACACTTCCTCAACCCATGACTTCCACTCCCAGGTCTCATGTGTATCACTACCATGCAGCCAACAAACCTGGAACAGAGGAACAGACTTCCCTCAAATCACATTCTCTTTGGAGTCCTCTATTTTCACTAGCCTCTCAAGGACTGAAAAGTCATGCTCTATCTCTAGTTATACCCAACTCAACCAATGGGACGGATCTGGGTTGTATTTATTCAAATGGGAGACATAGAAGACATCATGGATGGATGTCAACTGAGAAGGTAAATCCAACCTATATTCCACCTTTCCAATATGCTCGGTGATATCAAAAGGGCATACATATCGTGGCGTCAGCTTCCCTTGCATTCCCAATCGATGATGGCCGAGACAAGGGGCCACATCCTAGAATACCCTATCACCCAAAGACAACTATAGGCATCGATGCCTCTGGTGAGGATAATATTTATGAAGACTCTGAGCTATCAATAAGCGATGCTTTATCAACTTGACCTTCTATGAGGTCTCCTTCACAAAGCCCATCCCCAACAGTGAAGTCCCACATATCACATCTGAACATAGGGGGATAACAAAGTTGACCATAGAGCACCTCAAAAGGATCCATTGGAATTGATGATTGGTAACTATTATTATAAGAAAAATCAACCAATTACAAATGGATATACTATGAACCTCCAATGTCTAGAGCACATGTACGTAGCATGTCCTATAAAATCTGATTTGCATGGTCTGTCTGACCATCGGTTTGAGGATGGTATGTTGTTCTTATCATAATCTAAGACCCCAAAGCCTTGTAAAGTCCTTCCCAGAACTGAGAATTGAAATAGGGGTCTCTATCTAAGACAATTGTTGAAGTAACACCGTGGATTCTCCCCAACTATTGATGTAACAAATGTTCCAAATTATCCACTTTAGTTGTATCTTTGATCGGAATGAGGTGGGATTATTTGGTCATATAATCAATAACCTCCCAAATGTAATTCTTACCCCATGGTGTATGAGGTAATACAACAATGATGAACATGGTGAACTTATCCCTCTTTCAGTTAGGAATGCATTATGGTTGGAGAAAACCGGAGGTTCTTTGATGCTCAGCATTCACCTATTGGCACATGTAGCATATCGACATAATTACCGCTATATCCTGTTGCATATCTGGACACCTAAAATGTTGTCTCACATCATAATAAATTTTTTTGGTACCGAGATGGATAGCCCACTGAGAATATTGGTTATCCATCATCACCACCTTCTTTAGAGACGATTGCACTGCTGAGCGGCCCTTGAAGTATAAGATTTGTTGTGGGGACAATGACCAATCAAGGGAGATCTCACCACCATATTGAAACTTCCTTGAATGCATACAAAGATCATCACTTGGTTGTTCCCTCTGAATCAACTCCAATAGAGAATGAGTCAACTGGATGCTCAACAAGAATACGCCTCCACTGTGCTCCCTGGTCTCCACATGTAACTAAGCCAATAGCCCCATCAATGTCCACTCATCACCAGAATTCCTCAAAATCCAGCACTGGAACCCTTCTTCATGAGGTTCTGTCACCACACTACCCATTCCTAGGGTATAGACAATGTCAAAGTCAAACTGTTGCATGTACTCGATCTAGCGATGCTGCCTCATGATGAGGTCATTCTGTGAGAAGATATTGGCCAAGCTTTTGGGATCATAGTATACCACAAACTACTCCCAAAAGAGGTTGTGATGCCAAGTCTTCAAATCAAGCATCACCCCTTCTAAATCCAATTCATGGGTCAGGTAGTTCTTTCCATGTTTTCAGAGTTAGCGAGAGCCATACACCACCATGTGATCATCCAGCATAAGCATGCAACCCTGACCCATAACTGAAGCATCAGAATAGTCTACATACCCTTTTACAGCCTCTAGAAAAATCAGAACAAGGGTGGTAGTCAACCGCCTCTCTATCTCCTCAAATGATTCCTAACATTCTAGGCCCCAGAAAAACTTCACCCCTTTCTGAGTGAGTGTGATCATCAGTGAAACATGTCAAGAGAAATATTGAACAATCCGCCTATAAATAATAACATGGCTAAGGAAACTCTTGATCTCAAGCAAATTCTTCAGTTCCTCGCATGAAATGACCACTCTAATCTTCTTAGGGGCCACAGAAACACCTTTCTTTGAGATAACATGCCTAATAAATTTAACATCCCTGGTGTAGAAAGTGCATTTTGGCAACATTTCATAGAGGTAGTGATCCCTCAAAGTGCCCAATTCGATCTTCAAGTGATGTTCATGTTCCTCTTCAAGGCCATAGTACACTATAATGTCATCCACAAACACCACAACAAAGGAATCAAGGTACTAATGGAAATCCTTGTTCATGAGTTCCATAAAACTCAAGGGAGCATTGGTCAGTCGGAAGGGCATGACCAAATACTCAAAGTGTCCATACCTGCTTCGGAACGCTGTATTTTAGATATCATCTTATTTCATCATGAGTTGATGGTTTCTCAAATGTAAGTCTATTTTTTGAAACCACTTTTCCCCCTTCAACTGATACAACTGATCATCTATTCTAGGAAAAGGGTAATTTTTTCTTAATTGATACCTTATTCAAGATCTGGTAGTCAATGCAGAACTGGAGGGATCCGTCAGTATTTTTCGCGAACAACATAAGAGCATCCCAAGGAGAGTTTCTTGGTCGAATGAATTCTCTGAAGTAAAATTTTTGAAGATGTATTATTAATATCCTTAGCTCGGTAGGGGGCATGTGATATAGGGGACGAGATATCAACTGTGTTCCCAACGCCAGGTCAATCGAAAACTCTACATCCCGCTCTGGGGGTAAACCTGAAAAATCATCCTGAAAAACCACTGGAAACTCATTCATTACATGAGGTAGTTCACCTTCAGGGGAAATACCATCATCATCTATGTGATCTATGATAACTCGATGATAAGACATCCCATATCTAGGAGTGGAGTTCCTGTGTGACCAGACCAAGGATCATATTTTCTACAAAAAAACTGAAGACTCCCATAAGGTGTCATGAAACTCACTCACCACCTATAACAATCAATGTGAGTATGGAAGTGTACTAGAAAATCCATGTGATGTATTATGTTAAATAGTTCCATATCTAAGACCACTAGGTCCAACTCTATCTCATCTCGTGACATAGAAAGCGCACATGAGGGGCACTTGAGACCCTTCCCCTTCTTCATTTCCAGCGGTGTCACCAAATCCATATCAATGGATAAAAAATTAGTTGGTAAATTTGGTGTGTCCACACAATGGGTATAAATGAATTAAATAGAGGTAGAAGTACCAAAAAGAGCTATATCTATTGAATATGTGATCAAAACGGTACATCAAACTTTCAATGGTCCTGCCTCTGATCTTGTTAGTGTCTGGTCCACCGCATGGAGATTTCTAGTCTCTAACTAAATAAGAACATTAGTTTTTGTTTGTTCCCTAAACATGTTATTCCTAGAATATGACACATACCTACCACCATGGCCTCTAAATCAAGATCCCCCAGTCCTTGATTGCTCGGATTGTGCTGATACTCGTCTTAATGCCATTGACCCTTCCCCACTCGGAAGTGGACGTGCCACCCTGCAGAAGCGTTGTATATTCCCCATGCCTCCAAACTGGTAAAAAGGCTTTAGAGGAAGTGGTAATTCTATCCAGATGTTCCCTTACTTCCCACACTATTGGGACTTGACCGATCCTCATCAGACGCTACGGACGAAAATTGCCTGGAAGAGTGGCATGAATTGCCACCTCCTTTCTCCACATGATCCTCATGCTTCCTTTTCTTCTCTGAATAACTGCAACTTCCCACTATTGATACTGATCCAGAGAAACCATTATTTCCTTTCCTATAATTCTCCACCATGCATGCCCAATCAATGACCTTTGTATAGGTCCTCAACTTAAACAAGAATACCTAGGAGTATATCTCTGGTCGTAAGACATTCTCAAACCTCTGGGCCTTCACCAGCTCATTAGAGATGATTTTTAGAGCATACTAAACCAACTCAGTGAAACAACTTGCTTAATCCATCACATATATATTCCCTTGAACAATGTCCATGATTTATCTGGACTGAACATAAGTCAACACCTCAGAGATGTAATGTTCCTTTAAGACACCCTTGAAGTCTCCCCATCGCATTTTCTAATTCCTCCCATTCTGAAGAACTAATTACCACCTCCTGCTGCTAGGACCCTCCAAAAAAAATGAGGCACATTTCACCCTGATCTCCATGGGAGTATCCAAAAACGTGAACAAGCGCTCGATATTTTCGATCCATTATCCTCTTTCATGGGCTTCTATACTGCCTTGAAAGGTAGGAATCTTATTTTACAGAAACTACTGGGCCATGTCCATTATAAGACCAGTATAATCCTCTATAACATGATATGGAACAAGATATGGTCCTTTTCCTAGATCCTATTCATCCTTAACCGTGTCCTCTACTAGCATCTGATTAATTGGTGTTGTGGAACTCTCTTTGACTTCCTCTCATGGGTGCATGGGATCTTTCTAGAGAGGCATGTTACTACAAAATGAAACAGTTACAAAAACAATGGTCAATTCCATAATTCTAAAAATTTTAATCAAATACATCAAATACCAATAATATAAACACATTAATGCAAGAAATGAAACTACTACTCCACCCTCATCTGATGTCCACCTATGGTCTGCAGCCCACACGTCTCACCAGGATGTGAAGTCAATCAGACAACTCCAATGTCTTTTGGTGACTCAAGGTCATCCTAGAGAGGTGAGGTCTTGGAATCCTACTCATGACCAAAAACATGATCCCCAAAAATCCTAGCTCATATATATCCAGACTCATCTGAAAATAATAATATAATCTAAATACATTAACCCCCTTGGATACCATTTTTTCACGAACTGAATCTGGTCGCCACCAATACTGGCACCAAACCTGGAACATGGTAAGGCCTAAAGGGCGTTATTTATCATCAATGTAAAGAACAAGTGCTCGGGTATCAAACAAATAGGTTTGGGAATGATTTACCCATTTATAAAAGTATAAAACCTTAAAACAATCCACATTACAAATCTGAAATTTTCAGGAAAAAAAATGTATTAAGAAAAAACCCGATTTGAATACATGGATTTTAATACATTACAAGTGGTCCAAATAAAAATAACGAAAGCATACATACATCTAAAAGGACTCCACAATACAATGGGGTGGTCACCCCCGAGCCATCTTCACAACAATGCACTGCATGAGGGGTTTAACTGCTTGAACCACCATCACCTGAGGCTTTACCTTTTCCTGAGTCAAACATTACCAATTCTACTTACACCCAAGGGTCTAAGTAGGGTGTGATAATATTAACAATAAAATACCACCAAATTATTTTAATGTGTATACAATTCAAGGTCAAAAACGAATTAGTTATAATATGCAAAGTAAAGCAATGTTAAATTCCAAAAAATGAAACTTTCAATTGAAAATAATTTTCAAGCTAAATCATTCAGAATATTAACACATTTAAATAAACTTGTTGTCTATATTATTTTACTTTCAAACACACCCTAAAAAAACTTTATATATCATAAATCCAATGAGAAACATAATTGGGAACGCCCCAAGGCACAAGATTGTTTCAAGCCCTATATACCTCATACCTGGTTGTAAAGTAACCATAGAAAAATCAGTTTTCATGAATGATCCATTATTAGGGAATATACCCAAAACCTATTATTCCCTAATCATCATCCACATAGTTTAGTTTCGGTTTCCATTCCCAAATTCTATGTGAAATTGGGATGAAACCCATCTGGTTCACAAGTCATTCAAGAACAAATCTGCCCCACCTAGGTACCCTGGCTTCCCCCTTTGTGCAAAAAAAATATCAGCATGATACATAAATACATTCTTCATATGAAACATCAATACCAGTAACATAAAATCAGTACAGTATATATACACCTTTTAAACCTCTTAATACACATGGAAAAACACTTTGATTTTTAATAAAACCATTTCTAAAAATCCAGCATTGTTTTTCACCCAAAACTCCATGAAAAAACTCACTTTGTACCCTATTTTCACACTTGTTAGTTACCAAAATATAAAACACATCACAAAACATTTCAATGAAAACAACCAATCAATTTTTGGGAATCCCCTTGTGAACCAAGAAATGATAACTTTGTTAAACCTCCATTTTCACACAAACATGGCATTTAAAGTTTACATGTTGCACAAACACCCTTAAAACTTATCTTCACAGAAAAAACCAAAGGGTATAAACATTAAAAAGATTATTTTAAGCCCTATAATAGTTCAATAAAAACAATTAATTACTGATAGGGAAACACCAAATAAACCAATAAAACATTTCTATGAAAACCCTCGAATTTCACATGAAATTTGCATTTTAAATTTATTTTCAATACAAACACCGCTAAAACAAATTTATGAAAAACAAATTATGAGGTATACCTGAAATTATGATAAATAAATCATGATAAGACACCAATATGGCATGAACATGTAAGAACCTACAAAATTAATGAAACCCCTTGAATCCTATGTGTGAAAACTCGACCTCACCATTGCCACATCTCTTGGAAGGAAGATCAATCCTAAAAACAATATATTGGACAAAGAAAACCCAATTTTAAATCCTAGGTTAAAACCCTAGTTTATGTACATTAGTAACCTCGATGATAAAGGAATAAACTCTAAGAAAATAGAATGAAATTCTATGAAAATTGAAAGAAGAATGAAGGAGACCCACTTACTTGAGGTATCTTGATGAAATCGCCCCCAATACACTATTAGAGGATTTTACAAATTCCCGAAAATGATATTGTGGTTTGAATATAGAATATAATGTCATTTAAGGACTAGAATGGAAAAAAATAGTGATAAATGAAGAATTTATGAAGGAAAGAAGTTATGTCTTCAAATCTGGACGATTTGAGATCCCCTATCAAGGTCTGTCCAAATTCGCGATGCATTACAACTTCAAAGAGTGGGGAAAGGAAATGGGGGCATGCCTATTGATGTTATCTTAGAGTGGGAGGTGGAATCATAGAAAAAGTTTAAAAATTGATTATGTTATCAATCAAACCAAATTTATTATTAAAATTGGACATGAGATTCAGTGAAAGCCCAATTCTTTAAATAAAAACCCAAATCCACCATGATTATTGATTCCCAAATGGTCCAAATTAATATGGGCGTGTTAATAAGTTAGGGGAGGATACTTAGGAATAGTAATTGATAAAAAATGTTTAAAATTTAAGGAGTTATGAAGGAAACCAAATTTATTATTCAAATTCTGGAATTGGGCTCACTGTTTGGCCCAATTCATTAAAACTCACCCATTCCTCCAAATATGCATGGGAATCCCCCAAAACGAAGAAATAATTTAAATTAAATTAAATATAACTTTAAATTATGTCATGGATGTTTGGATTCTCTCTACCCTGAAAGTCATTTCTCCTAGGAAATTCAACCAAAAGTTTGATCAGAAAATAGGAACGGGTAATCTTCCACATCCCATGACATTCACTCCCACATCTCATGTGTATCACTACCATGACACCAGTAGGCCCAGACCAGTGGAATATGATTCCCTGAAATCAACATATCCAAGGAGTCCATTATTTTCACTAGCCACTCAATGACTGACAAGTCTAGCTCTATCTCTAGTTCTTCCCTACTCAACACATGGGACGGATCCGGGATGTAATTATTCAACTAGGAGAAATGGAAGACATCATGGATGGATGTAAAATATGAAGGTAAAGCCAAACTGTATGCCACCTTTCCAATATGCTCGGTGATCTCTAAAGGACTGACATATCATGGCATCATCTTCCCTTTACCAATCGACGATGGCCCAGACGAGGGGCCACATTCAAAAATACCCTATCACCCATAGAAAAGTCTAGGTGTTGATGCCTTTGCTCAGCATATGATTTATGAGGACTCTGATCTGTCAATATAAACTGCCTAATCAATTTGACCTTCATAGAAGTCTCCTGCACAAGGTTTGTCCACAACAATGAAGTCTCAATTACCTTAGCCCAACACATAGGAGAATGACAAGGCCAGCCATAGAGTTCCTCAAAAGGAGGTATTTGAATCGAGGATTGGTAACTGTTATTATAATAAAACTCAACCAAACCCAAATGGATATCCTAGGAAACTCCAAAGTCTTGAACACATGAACGTATCATGTCCCCAAAATCCGATTTTCCCACTCTATCTGACCATCCGTTTGAGGATGGTTTTCCGTTCTCCTCTTAATATGATACACAAATCCTTCTGAAGGCCTTACCAGAACCGAGAAGTGAAACGGGGGTCTTTATCTGAGACTACAGCAGATGGAACACCAGGGAGTCTCACCACCTCCTGATGATACAAATGGATCAACCAATCCACTTTAGCTATATCATTGATTGGAATGAAGTGGGATTAATTGGTCAGATAATCAATCACCACCCAAATGGAATTCATACCCCAAGGTGAATGAGGTAATCCATCAATGAAGTCCATGGCGACCTCGTCCCACTTCCAGGTAAAAATGAGAAATGGCTAGAGAAAACAGGAGGGTCTCTAATGCTCTGCTTTCACCTGTTGGCACATGTAGCATCTCTATACAAATTCCACTATGTCCCATCACATACCTGGCCACCAAAAATGTCATCACACATCATACTACATCTTGGTGGAACCTAGATAGACAACCCATTAAGAATGGTGGCTATCCAGTATCACCACCTTCCGTAAAGATAATGGCACAACTCAGTGCCCCATGAAGCATAAGATGCCCTCTAGGGACAATGAGCAATTAGACGATGTCTCCACACAATGAAGAAACTTCCTCGACCACTGAAAAATATCATCACAATGATGTTCCATCTGAATCAACTCTTATAGAGAAAGAGTCAACTAGACGATCGCTAAGTACACACCTCCTCTATAATCCTTGGACTTTACAAGCATCTGAGCAAAGATCATAATCAATGTCCACTCATCATTGGACTTCCACAAATCCTGCACTAGAAACCTTCTTCTCAAGCCGTCATCCACCACATTACCCCTCACTGGGGTATAGACAATGTCAATGTAAAAACCCTAAAAGTAATCTGTCTAGCGACGCTGCCTCGAGTTGAGGTCCTTCAGTGAGAAGATATATGCCAAGATTTTGTGATCTGAGTAGACCAAAAACATCTCCCAAAATAGGTAGTGATGCCACGTCTTCAAATATTGAATCTCCACTTCCAACTCCAAGTCATGGGTCGGGTAGTTCATTTCATGTGTTCTGAGTTGCCGAGATCTATACGCCACCACGTGATCATCTTACATAAGCTTGCACCCAAGACCCATAATTGAAGCATCACAATAGATGAAATACCCCTTTCTATCCACTGGAAAAATCATAATGGGAATGATAGTCAAATGAATTTTTAACTCCTCGAATGATGACTGAAATTATGGGGCCCACACAAACTTTATCCCTTTTTGATTGGGCACGACCATCGATGAAGAAAGTCAAGAGAAATCCCAAACAAACCACCCGTAATAAATAACCAGCCCAAGTAAACTTCTAATCTTGAACACATTCTTCAGATTCCTCCATGACATGACCGCACTGATTATCTAAGGGTCCACTGAAACCCTCTTCTTGGAGATAACATGCCCCCTAAATTTCAATTCCCTAATCTAGAAAGTGCACATTGACAACTTTTCATAGTTTGATGATCACACAAAGTGCCCAAGATGATCCTCAAGTTACATTCATGTTCCACCTAATAGCCATAGTACACTATAATTTCATAAAAAAACACCACAAAAAGTAATTGATGTACTAAAAGAACAACATGTTCATAATTGTCATAAAAACAGCTCGAGCATTGGTTAGTTCTAAGGGCATGACTAAATACTCAATGTGGTCATACCTACTTCGGATGGAAATCTTTGAGATATCATATTCATTGAACTTGAATTTTTGGTATCCCAAATAGAAGTATATCTTTAAAAAACCACTTATCCTCGTTAAGATGATCGAAAAAATCATCTATTCTAGGAAAAGGTTTTCTATTCTTAATTGTTACCTTATTCAGCTTCCCATATTCAATGCACAATTAGAAGGATCCATCATCCTTTTTTGCGAACAACACAATAGCAGCCCAAGGAGAGATGCTCGAGCGAATGAATCTGTTATATTCTAAGTTGTCTAGTGGTGTCTTTAATTCCTTAATCTTAGTAGGGGCCATGAGATATGGGGGAATAGGTATCAGCTATTTTTCCAATGCTAGATCAATCAAAAAATCTACATCCCGCTCCAGGGGAAAACCTGAAAAAATTTCTTGGAATACATCTAAAAACTCATTCACTAACTAAGGTATTTATCCTTTAGGAGAAATACCATCATCCTCTTTCATTAGTGATGATCACTAGAAGATAATACTTCTAAACTCTGGGAGTGGAGTTCTTTTGTGACCCGAATGAGAATCCCATTCTCTACAAAAAACCTAAAGACACCCATCAGGTTTTGTTAAACTCAATCTACACCTGTAGCAATCAATGTCTGCCTAGAAGTGTAATAACCAACCCATACCATGTATTATGTCAAATAGTTCCATATCTAGGATGAAGAGGTCCCACTCCATCTCATCCCCTGATATGGAAAGCGCACATGAGGGTCACTTCAGACCCTACCCCTTCTTTGTTCCCAGCAGCGTCACCAACTCCATCAAAAAAGAAAAAAACTAGGTTGATACATTTTTAGTGTCCACACAATGGGAAAAAATTAATAAAAGAGAGGAACCAATATCAAAAAGGGGAGAAGCTATAGAAGATGTAATCAAAACGGTACCTCAAACTATCGACGATCCTACCTCTGATTCTGCTGGTGCCTAATCCATCACATGGAGATGTCTGCTATCTCCCTGAGGATGACTGCTGGTCTACGTATATTCCCTGAACTAGATCAAACCAAATGATGACCCATCCCTACCACCATGACATCCAAATAGATATCCACATGTCCTTGATGGATATGACTGTGCTTGCACTCATATTGATTCCACTGACCCTGGCCCACTCGGATGTGGATGTGACACTCCGCAGAAGGGCTGTAAATTCCCAATCCCTCAACACTAGTAATATGGATTTGGAGGAAGTGGGAATTCTATTCAGATGTTCCCAAACTTTCCAAAATGGTGGCACATGACCGATCTCGCATCAGAAGCCGCAGAAGAAAACTTCCTAGCAGAGTGGCCTGAATTGACACCCCCTTTCCTCACATCATCCTCCTGCTTCCTTTTATTCTATGAGGAGCTTCCACTTACCACTATTGATAATGGACCATAAAAATCATCTCTACCTTTACTATCAATCTACACCATGCACACCCGATCAAAGAACTTAGAAAAGTTCCTCAACTTAAACAAGAACACCTGGGAGTATATCTCTAGTCACCATGCTTTCTCAAACCTCTGGTATTTCACCTTATTCATAGAGAGGATTTCTATAGAATACCAAACCAACTCAGTGAAATGGTTGGTATGCTCCACCACCGATATATTCCCATGAACATGTTTCATGAACTCTCTCGACCTAGCATAAGCCATCACCTCATTGTAGTACAGTTCAATAAGATACCCTTGAAGTATGCCCAACGCACTTTATCATTATTCACAGTCAGAAGAACCAATTACCCCCACCTATGTCTAGGACCCTACAACAGAAATGAGGCACATTTCACACTAATCTACTTGGGGGTATCCAAAAATTGAACATGAACTCAATTTTTTTAGTCATCATTCTGCTTCCTAGGGTTCTATGCTTCCTTGAAAGGTGGGTGGATTATTTTTTCAGGAACAGCTAGGCCTTGTCCTTTCTAGGACTTGTCTCATCCTCTCAAATGAAAGATAGATCATAAGATGGTCTCATTATTAGAGATTGGATAGCCCAGACCATGGCCTCAACAATCCTCAGATCAATTGTTGGGGGAGAACTCTTTCTTTCTTCCTCCTGTGGATACATGGGAACTTTCCGGGGAGATATGCTGATACAAAATGAATCAATCACAAAAAAAATTCAATAACACAATACTGATAATTTTAATCAAATGAATCAACGACTCCACCCTCGTCTGAGGTCCACATGTGGTCTGCAGCCCACATGTCTCACCTTGAAGTGATGTCAATCAGACAATTCAAACATCCCCTAGTGACTATAGGTCTTCCTTGAGTGGTGCAGGACAAGAACCCTACTAAAAAATAAAACCCCAAGCCCCAACCATCCTATCTCATGTATATCCCTAATCCTCACAAAATTGTAACTTAATCCAAAAACATTAACACCCCTTGATTCCATTTTGTAACGAACCGAATCTGGTCACCCCCAATACCAGCACCAAAACTGGCCTGTGTCAATTACTGAAGGGAATTCCTTATCCCGACGGGCTGGAAAATGCTCCTCGGTATCAAACAATTAGGTTTTGGAATTATTTACCCATGTATGCAATCATAAGTCATTAAAAATAATTCATAGTATAAATCTGAAATTTCCAACCAAATAAGTTTTAAGAAAAAACCAGAATTGAATACATGGAATTGAATATATTACCATAGGTTCAAATACCAGTAAATAAAGCATAATGATATCCAAAATGACTCCACATGACAAGGTCTGGTCACCCATGATCCTTCTCCAAAACACTACACCGCATGAGGGGTCTAACAGCGCGAACCACCTTCACACGAGGCTTTAACTTCTCTTGAGTCAAACATAACCATGTCTACTTACTCCCAATGGGTGTAAGTAGGGTGTGATACTAGGACCAATAGGATATTATTCAATGATAAAATTTTCATGACATGCAAGGTTAAAAGGAATGATGTTTTAATATACAAATGTAAGTGGTGTTAAATTCAACGAAAGACAACATTCAATTGAAAACTATTTTAAAGATAATAATTTCAGAATGTTAATAAATTTAAATAGAATTGTTTGATAATTTATCTTAATTCAAAACCCACCCTAATACATGGTTAAAAACCATAAATCCCATGAGAAACAAAATCGGTAACATCCCTAGGCACTAGATTGTTTCGGGATCAGTGTACCTCGTACCTCAGTGTAATGTAACCATAGAAAAATCCGTTCTCATGTACGATCCACTAGTAGGGAGCATAAACATAACCTAGTGGCCTCCAATAATCATTAACATCATTTATTTAGAATTTTTTTATCCAAATTATATGTGAAACTGGGATGAAACCCATTCGTTCACAAACCATACTAGTACAAATCTGCCACCCTTAGGTACCTGGGCATCCCCCTTTGTGCTCAAACAATTTCAGCATGATATATAAATCCATTTCTAGTATTAAACACCAATACTGTTCACATACAATTAGTAAAATATCTATACATATTTTAAACCACTTAAGACACACAACAAAACAATTTGTTTTTTAATGAAACAATTTCTCAAAATCCCACATTGTTTTGCACACAAAACTCCTTGAAAACCCCACATTGTACACTATGTGCACACATGTAAGTTACCAAAATAGAAAAGTAAGTAAAATACATTTTAATGAAACCAACCAATCAATTTTAGGGCATACCCTTGAGAACCAAGAAATGATAACTTTGTAAAACCTCTATTTTCACACTAACATGGCACTTAAAGTTTATATGTTCCATTAACAACATTAAATCCCATTCTTTCATCAATAATCAATGGGTATTAACATTCAAAACATTATTTGATCCTAATTAAAGTTCAATAAAAGCAATTAAATATTTATATAGTAGCCCCAAATAAACCAATAAAACATTTCCATGAAAAAACCCCAATTTCACATGAAAATGGCTTTTAAGATTCATTTTCAATCCAAACACAACTAAAACTATTTTTTTACAGAAATAGTGAATTTAGATAAACCTTAAAATATTATAAATAAATCATGCTAAGACACAATTATTTCATGAACGTTAAATCACCTACAAAATTAATGAAAACCCCTTGAATCCTTTGTGCAAAAACTCAGTCGCACTACTTTCACACCTTAAGGACTGTAGATAATGACTACAAATAGATTATTGGACCAATAAAACTCAATGTTAAACCCTTGGTTAAAAACCAAAGTTTCTAGAAATTACAAACCTCAAGGATAAGGGAATAAACCCTATGAAAACAGAATGAAACCCTATGCAAATTGAATGAAGAATGAAGAAGACCCATTTACATGAGGTGTCTTGAAGACATCACCCCAAATAAACCAATAGATGAATTTACAAACATTTAAAAATGATATTGATTTTCTAATAATGAATATAAGGTCATTTAATAACTGGAATTGGGGAAAAGAGTGAGAAATGAAGGAGTTATGATAGAAAGAAGTTACCTCTTCAAATCTGGACGATTTGAGAACCCCTATGAAGGTATGTCTTAATTGGTGATACATACGAGCTCCAAAGAGGTGGAAAAGGCTATGGGGACCTCCTAAGGATGTAATCAACAAGTTTGAGTTAAAATCACCTAAAAATATTAAAAAAATTAATATGTCATTAAATAAAAAAAATTATTTTCAAAACTGGAAATGGGCTTCCGGGAAGTTCCAATTCCTTAACTAAAATCTCAAATCCACCATGATTATGGATTTATAAATGGTAAATGTTAATATGGTGGTTTGAATAGGTTAGGGGAGGCCATGTAGTAATTTTAGTGGATGAAATTTTTTGAAAAATACATGATTTATATAGGAAAATAAAATTATTTTTTAAAATCTGGAATTGGGATCATTGTTTGGGCCAATTCATGAAAACTCACTCATTCCTACCAAAATGCATGTGAACCCCCAAAACAAAGCAATAATGGGAATTAAATTAAAAATAACATTAAAATATGTCATGGATGTGGCACATACCCCTAATTGAATATACGATATAGTATTGATTCTTATCCATAAGTTTGCTTAGGGTTACTTGGTTGATTTAGGTCATCTATACTATCACGACCATTTATGTCTGATCCTCATTATATATATTTTTTTCTTATCATATAATAGATTTCACTCACCACACAAATTATCATTTTCCACATACATATATTCCAACTTCATTTTTTACTATTCATTTATCCCTAGGATTTTATGTTTCTGCTCCATCGATGTCAACTCTAGCATATTGTGATCCTTCCATGCATACTGATCATTATAAGAAAACATTGGACCCTACTGATTTTCCATTCTTAGTTATATGAATATAAACTGAGTAAATATTTTGGCCATAATTTATATTCACTGAATAATTGATTAAGTAAATATTTTCATTTTATCCTTTCCTAGATGAATCTTCTACAATTGGGCGGTATGAGTATAAACGCATGAATAATTTTTGGAACCACCGGATATGGGTCAGTGTTGAGAAAAATGAGGATAATCAAATTATTAGTAATGTGGGAGAGAAATAATTATTTCTATGGTGAAATATTACAAATATTTTTGTATCATTTTTTTAAATTTGTTCTCATAGAGACACATTGAAAATGGATTAAAGGATTATACTTGGGCCAAATTATGTTTAAGAAAATTTTATCAATTTGATCTAATATTATTATAATATTTATATGAATTAATATTTTCATTGAATCAACATTATAATTCTCAATATTGTGAATCTATGATGGTTGAAAAAATAACATAACTAGGTGATCTATAAAGAGAAAATAAATAAATTTTATATTATTATAGGGTTTATAGTGTTGGAAAAAATTCAAAGTGCATACGAACCCCCCAACAACTCTCCAGAAACAGTGTACCGAGAAATGATTTCTCAATAGAGGAGTAATGATTTTAGGGAGTTATTTAAATTTGTTGGTTTTTAATTGAAATGAAAATTATTTACACTAATACATTTTTTGTTTTATTGAATATAATCTTTAATGAAGCATTACAGTGAAATAAAAAGAACATGGATTATATGAAGTATCTCCAAAATTTTTGGTGAATTAAAATGTTGTAGCATGATAGAAAATAGTAATTTTTCACATATACTTATATTTAATTATGTACCAATTGGATGAAAATTTATTAGAACATCATAAAATGGTAGTATTTCATTGATGATATGAAAGAATATACAACAAATGAAAACCCACCCAACTTGAAAGGGAATAATAAATTGAAAAAATTGAATTAAATAGATATGACTAACATTGAATAGAATAGAAAGAGATAAAAATTACCATAACTATTGGAATGAAATATAATTAACATAAAATTAATTAAATTATTGTAATAAGACCATAAATTATATGAATGTAATATAATAAAATAAATTCAAATAAACTATAAATTTTTTATAATTTCCAAAAAATGTATAAACATCAGGTAAAAAACATATGAACTATTCCATAAGAAATTTATAAACCTATTTTAAATACATTAAAAATAGTTTTTTTTATCATTTTTTGATGTGTTAACAAAAAATACTTTAGAAAATTAAATCCCTTTGTATATGGTTTGAAAACTTTTTCAAATCATATTTTTAACCATTTCAAAAAAATAACTCACAACCTTTTGCAAACATTCTTTTAAATTATTACAAAACTGATTTTGAATTGTTTTTAAACCACATGATAAAAATAATTAAAAGTTGTTTAAAATAAAATTTATGACCAATATAAAATCTATTTTAATCTTATTTTAAATAAATTATACAATATATGAAAATTAATTTATATTCATTTAAAAAAATGGTAAAATATTTTTAAACTGTAATTAATTGTTTTTTAACTGTTTATAAAAAATTTAATATTTTTTGTTTATAAACATCTTGTAAAGAATTTTCAAACATCAAATAATTTGAAAAATGTTTTAAATTTATATTTTACATGAATAATATTTCTAGAAACCATGGAAATTTTATTAGTACCCAACTAATGGATTATATAAAGGGGTTAGATGAATAAATACTTCTACAATTTATCAATCCAAATTTAATTTAAAAAATGTAAAACTACACAATCCCATAAAAAAATTAATATTAAAAATTGAATTTTGAATATCAGTTTTATGTGGAATTAATTTTGGTTTAAAACTTGTTTTGAAATATATGTTTGGGTTACACTCAATATTGAGGACCATTATCGAAGAACTATCCACCCCAATAGAAATACTTGAATAAGTTATTATTATTTTGGATATCCATTAGAGATTCAATATATAATTTATAAAATTTATTATTGAACTAAAAATTTATATATTAATTTAATTTAAATATATATATGTCAAATATATTGACATGTGTACTCTTATATTATATAAAATGTCAGATATAATAATTAAATTTTACACATTATATAGTATAAAAATTATAATTTTATATTAATATGTTATATAACATCCTCGAACCCAAACTCCTAAATATGGTGTTAAATACAAAATATTGAATTTTCATCCTTAATACCAGTGATGGTATCTTGAGATTTCGATCACAATCTTAAAACATAAAAAGAAAATATTGGATAGATTAAATTCTCAATGACTTTTTATATTTATAATTTTAGATAAATTGTTGAAACTCTTAAATAAGAAATACTCATTCCATTAAATGATCATTTCTCCCACATAACATCTCTTTCCATATTTCACATTAAGTCATCATCACCATTAATATTAATTCAAAATAGGCATAATTCATTCAACATGATTTTTTCTAACAAGGTTAAAATGAAAAATAATAAGGGTGATCTTCGATTCTCAAAAAAGAAAACAAATATGCATTAATAATTGAATAACATTAGTGATAATAAGATGATAATAAGTTTATGATGATATAGTAAATGTTTTCTGTATAATATAAGAATATTGAATCACATAAATACTTGGATCATAAAACATGAAAACATAGAATCCACTATCCTTGGTTAATAACTGAACCATCTCCTTTTTCGATAATATGATAATGTGTCCTTGGTTTATAAAAAAACCACCCGTCAACATAAAAAATGAAGGGATATATCATGAATAATGTATATATGTATTACATTTTATCATAAAGATCATCAAAGAAACATCATTCCATTTATAACTAGATTATCCTATGTAAATTAAATGGGATCTCAAACAATCTCTTTAAAACATCATTAACATATGGAAAAGAAATTTTTTCATTGATAGTATCATTGAAACAATAATAATTCATATAAAGAAATAATGGGTATGGTATCTTTGAAAAATTACCCTAGTGGAGCATATTTAACATCAAGGGTTTTTTAAATGTATGAATGGAAAACATGTTAAAAGATCATTAAAAAATTATTGAGTAAAATTAACATTTAATTTAAAAAATAAAATTTAAAATAAATACTTAAACAAATATTTTTAAAATAATATTCATTGAAAATAAAAATGGAAAACTATAAGTTAAATATAAAATAAAATAATGTACATTATAGTCGTAAAACAAGATCATGTCATAAATGATAAAAATAAACATTTCTTCAAAACATTTTAAAAGGGGAGTAAACATGGCCTATTTGGAAAATGTTAAGAAAATAAATTTTAAAACCTTTTAAAATAAGGTAAAGAATATTATTAAATTTCTATATTTAATCATTTATTTTAATAAAATAACATTTTTGAACCACTTTATAAATCATAGATATAAATAGAATGATACCTTGTCACAAAAAAAAATACATGATCATTATCACTCACCAATGAAATTCTTGACATTTATTAAATAAATAAGGATTTAAATAGTAATTAAACAAGTGAACCAAAATAATAACCACATGGGAATAAAATATATATTTTTTTTAGAAAATAATATCACATTATTTGATCCAAAATATCCTTGAAAATAAACAATCTTGAAAAAAATAGAGTATAACATAAACCCTTTGAAACATTGGAAACTCTTCAATCATAATCCATAATAATGAATAACATAAAATTATTTATTAAATACCCTGGACATAAAGATGTTAAAAATATAAAATTTAAATTTAGTATTATACACTCATCATAAAATATGTTAGGTGCATAACATTATCATATGTTCAAATGAAATATAATTACGGATGAAAACCCATTATAAAGATCATAGCTTTAAATTGAGAATTAATATATGGATATATTATTCATAAAAATAAAATACATACCAAAAAACAAAATACATATTTAAACTATTGATAGACCAATTCACACATAATCATTCCATAATGGAGTCAATGAAAACATATTATAATCCAATAATAGGAAATTTAGATAAAAAAACTCTTTAACACATGGTAAATTTCAATTCAAATCCCCTAGGATGAAATAACTCAAATTGAAGCATAAAAATCCATTATTTATAAATTAATCATGATATTACATGTAAAAGTCTTAGTATATATCCCATATAAACTATATTTTTTGAAAAACATTAAAATATGCCTCAATAAAGGAAATTTGATATGAAACCCCTTATTGTTTGGTAATATCTAGATCAAAAACCAAGGAAAGAGAAAACTGATTATGGATTTTTAAATCACAATTATTTTCATGAGAAAAAGAATAAAATTAATTAATCATCATTTTATATACCGAATAACAAAAATATGCTCTGAATATAGCAAATTTCTCACAGAAATAAAAGTGAGATGACCAAAACCTTACATTAAGTCCAAACATTCCATATTTGTTCATTAAATACTATATAATTAGAGTAAATAAATTATTTAATTTATAATTAACCTTTTATATGTTAAAAAACATAAACATAAATATAATATTTTTATTATTTTAATGACATGTTTAAATACATAATCTATTAAGTCCACATTTGGCGTTTTCAAGACATTTGGTTCATTATTTCAAAACCTCTTTATTATGTGGACTATGGTCAAAGAAGTAATTATTTTTAATATCCTGAATAAAACCGTTAAATATTTTTCATACCTATAAATATATTATAAATTTTTAACCAATAATTCAAAATGGTTATGGAAAATGAACTCTGTAACAATCTTGGAGATGATATGTCGTACATAGGCATTAGCAATGTCTCCATTTTTCTGTGATCATTACAAAATCATAACATAATTATCACAATACAGTAAATATCATATTATTTTATTAAATACACTTTTATATATAATCCATGTGATGTTCTGATGAAATAATGAATCACATCACTTCATGGAGGCAGTAATCCAGAAGTATACACAAACGATGTTATAATTTTTTCTTATAAGAAATAATACAATATATTGTCTATTTAAAACAATAAATATGTAACTAAGATAAAATATATCTTATTTATATCAAATATATTCATTATATTCATCCTTATTACGTTACATGTAAATCATTAGTTAAAAAATAATTAAATCACTTCACGAGGTGGTAGTATGTCATACACAGGGGTGACATTTTTATATCTCCCACAAATTATAAATTATGAAATTATATTCAATATCATATATAAAGAACAATAAATATTTTGAAAACATCATATATATATATACACACACTTCCAATCAGTCATTATAATAATCTATGATAGGGGATGATGGAAAATGAATGACATCAGTTCGCGAGGCGGTAGTATGTTGTGCACTTGAATGATGAATTGGTATCCCATTTTATAGAAGAGGGGATATATATTGTCTATTCAAATAATAGGAAAAAATAAAATTATATGGTATATATTTGTGGTATTGTATTATAATAATTCAAGAATATTTTAATGAGGTGGAAGAATAAATAAAATTAAAATGATCAGTTAACCATTATATATCATCTTTATACAACCTCCTTAGGTTCGAACCAAATGATTTATTATATTATTATTATGATCAAATAAATGACATAATATCATTTTTATGAAATTTTAGAAATCCTCTAGGATGTTATTATCCGGCCCAATTTGATTTTAAGGTTTGAATAAGAGAGGAGATTGTGTGGCATTTTATAAGTGTGGTGAGTGGCACACTTGAATTTTATGAAAACAAAATGTGTAACCACATTTTTCACATGATGCTGGGATAAAGAATATACCATTTTAAATACTTATACATGATATATTCTATATATATGTATAATATTTTATATATGTTTTAAGGTCAATTTAATCATTTTATTTTTATTTTATACATCTGGTAAACTTTTTTTACCTTAACTAATATAAAATATTTTCCATATTTCCACTATTAATTTTGGTCAAAAGATAAGATGAAATTATTAGATAATATAAATTATTATGATCATAAATTCAGAATAATTTTTATCAAATTCAATTCATTTAAATTTAAATTTATTATTTAAAAATAAACTTGTAGATGTGATGAAAAATCGAGTTTTCAAGATGTGTATTTTTAAAAAAAAATTGATTTCATATTAACTTTGGGACTAGTAAATGTCATTTTATTAATTTAAATTAATATATAATGTTATATAATATATAAATTTAATTTGAATCATTATGTATTAGTGGTTTTTTTAATTACTTAAAATAGATAAAAAATTATCCACATTAAAATACTTTTTGAAAAATCATTATTTTAATCCTAAAATTAAAGAACACATATATTACAGAAAATCATATGAAAAATATAATAAGACTTTCAAATTACATATTTTATGAAAATATATCACATTTTAAAAAAAAAATTGGTATTTTTTCCTATTCACTAAAAAATCAATACATACTGAAAATATCCTAAAATTTTAAACTAAATTGATTTCGATATGATGATTTTAAAAATTAACATTATTTTATCATATATATTTTATAAAAGCTCCAATAAATAATTATAACATGTTCCCCCAAAAATATATACTTATAATTTATTAATTATTTTTTAGAAGTATGAAATTTTTATATATTTATATATATTTCATAATGTATTTAATATTATTCATTCTTTTCAATTTAATGGATAGGTGGACAATGTTATATATTTCACGCGTCATTTAATCCTAGTGTAGCATGTTGAATATTCCATCAAATATAATTCTACTATTTTAAAATATGTTTGTATTACATCCTCCCCTACCCCAAACCCCATTTAATAAATTGTATACATGCAATTCTAACATGTTCATGATAAAAAAATGTTGAAATTATCAAGTACTATTTATGAAAGATCATATCATATAAAGTGTTAATTTAACATCCTCTTGATAATAGATAATAAGAATCAATATGGTCATTGGGAATATTACATACTATGTTTCCAAATAAAAGAAGATAAGTGGGAAGTGATGATTTGGACATGGAATAAAATTGTAATGTCCAAATAATGATGCAGAGTGGAAGAGATCATTGATCGGAAGAAAGGGAATGATCAGGATAAAACCAATAACCAAAAAACCATAAATCAAAGATGTGTCAAAATGGTCATTGATATAGTTAGAAATTATGGTAATTGGAAAATATTTTATCTTAAGAACCTTTTCCAAGAGTTTATTAATTACTTTAACATCTTGATTAGGAGCCTAAGGAAATATTATTAAAAATTGAGTAGTGTTTCAACCTTTTATCAATTTGACCATAATATGATCTTTTTTCAAATCAATGGGTATTGAAGATGATTTTGTTATTATGGAATCACTAAAATAAAAATATAATGTGTCACATAACAATAATAGGGTTAACAAAATATTTCTTTAATCAATAAATATTGACCAAAACCAAAATAGTTAGAACATGTTTTGGTAATTCCCAAAATGAATCAATCGTCATATGATGAAATAATTAATTAATCTCTAAAATTCCATAGTATGACACAAAGTTCAAACAAAATCATTAGATGAATAAATAACAATATATACCAAATAACCATAATTAACTCAATTTTATAGATAATTTTAAACATAATAGATATCTAATAACTTTTCTCTTTCTAGCCTGAAAATATAGTGATCTTATTTAGAACATCTCATAGGCCAGTGGTAGGAATTACACTCGTGTTTCCCTTTAGTTTGGGGTTCAATCCATGTGACCTTACAGAATTTGTTGGGTTTTCTTTTAAAGACCCATAAATTTCAAGGAAAATTTTTTCTTAATTTTCTTTGGAATTTTAAAAGAACGCAGTTTCTGACGGCGCCTGAATCTGAGGTCCGGTGTACCCGGAATCAATTTCCGAAGTTTAACTCGGGTACGTTCAGTGAACGAACGAGCGGGAATTTCTAACTTTTGAACCGGTGCTCGGAATCAAATTCCGAGGGCACCGATGGAACCGTAGCGCCGGTAATTTCTTAGGAACTCCTATTCCGGAGTTGCATTTACACGAAAAAAGTTGATAAAAATTGTGGAAGTTAAAAATAAAAATTTAACAACAATTTTTATTTTACTCTCAGTGTTTTTATCATTTGGAAGGAAGTTAGGTAACTACCCAACTTCCCTTTGTAGGATATGAAGGAGGTGGGGCCCAGATGAACCCCACCCCTTCATATTCTTCAACTCTTTAACTCCCCTTCATTTAATTTGAAAACTTGTGTAATTTAATGAGGTGAGTTAATTCAAACTCTTGAATTTCAAAGGTTTTGTGGTTTTAATAAATTAAGTGAGGGTTAATTTATTTATGGGTTAGTTTCTTAGTTGCTTGAGATCCTTTGGATAAGAAAAGCTAAGGAAAGCTAGAGTTCTTCATCCTCTTCGACGAAGAACACGAGGAACGTGAAGAACGCATCGAACTCCGTCGAAGATCGTCAAGTCCTCGAAGACCGACTCTGCGACACCGATCCGCGACGCGATGTCTCTTTCTGCAACGGTTCTTCCGCAACATCTCTCTTTCTGTGACGCCGTTCCCGTGACGCGACTTCCTCCTTCCAAGTCACCTCTTTCTGTGACGGTTATACCGCGACGTTTTCTCTTCGACGAACCTCCAAACAAGCTCCGCTCTGGAAACCAAGGTAGGGTTTTTAATTTTATTTATTTATTTTGTTCGTGAATACCAACTTGACGATCTTCGTGGTTTAAAACCAATAGTTATCGAATAAGGCGAGGGGGCCGGACCGCACAAACACGGCCGACCCTCCTCCTTTTTTTCATGTTGGTTCCTTTGTGGTTTGGTACGAGAAGGCGTGGTGTCGTCGCACCACGCAGAATCATGCGACAAGGAAATGTGCGGCGCTGTCGTGCCGCGCCGTGAAAAGAAGAACAAGGACGCGACGTCGTCGCGCCGCATCGGAGAAACCCGAAGACATCCGCGGACGGAGTCGGGCCACGGCGAAGAGGCGTTGCGTCAACGCGCCACGCCAGAGAGCCACGAAGATGGCACGTTTTGTTAATTGACATGCGGATTGATGGGCGATGACAAAACGGGGCCGCAATGTAATTTTGAAGCTTGCGCAGTAAAGTTCAAGACCCGAGATGAACACCGGCTCAGACGGTTTTGAAAACGGACCACTGGAGAAAATCCGGTGGCCCGCGAAAACACCCGGAGGTGCGGGTCGCCGGCGCGGCCCCACTGGCGACCGGAGGCGGCGGCCGGAGCCGTCCGGCCGCCAGGAGGTGGCGGCACCCGAGTGGGCCGCCGGAAGATGGGCGGCGGTGGTTCGCCGCCGGCCCCAATTAGCGATGAGGGCGGCCGCGCACCGCCCCCCGCCCCGTGACTTCGGCTCGGCCACGTCGAGCCGCGGCTGGCCGGTCAGGCCGGACCGAGCCGTCCGGGCCAGACCGGGTCCCTCTGGGTCGAGTCGACCCGGTTTAGGTCGACCCGGGGGGGGGGGGGGGGTCGGGCCGGGTCAGCCTGGGCCCAGACCCCCCGTTTTCGGACCAATTTCGGTCAAAATGCCCATATCATGGACTACGGACCTCCGATCGATGCACCGTCAGTTGCGTAGCAATCCTTGGAATGAGAAGGTCGTTTTGGTTTATTACACTCAAGGTTTTGGAGAACTTTGGGTTTGGCCGAGTTGGTTCGTACACGAAACCAACCGGGCCCTCAGAGCGGAAACACTTATATCTTTAGCACCGGACGTCCGATTGACGTGCCATCGACTTTGATGGATTGCTCTAAGTGAGACAGATCTTTTGGATTACTCCGCTCGAGGTTTGGATGCTATCGGAGTGCGGTCGCGTTGGTTTGCTCACAAAACCAATCGGGCCCCTGGAACGAAAAAGCCAATAACTCACAGATCGGGCGTCCGATTGACGCGCCGTCTATTTCGTTGAATTACTCTTGATGAGACGGAACTTTTGTCATACTTCGCTCGAGATTTGGATACATTTGGATAGTGGCCGGGTTGGATTGCACCCGAAATCCAACCGAGCCCCTGGAATGGAAAAGTTGATATCTTTCAGACAGGACGTCTGTTTGATGAACCGTTAGCAGCGTTGATGATCTCATTGATAAATAGTCCCTATGAGTATACCCTATGAGATTTCGGGGTACAGTTGAGATACGGCCGGGATTGGTTCGCTCACGAAACCAACCGGGCCCCTGGGATGAAAAGGCTAGTAACTCAAAGACCGGGCGTCCGATTGACACGCCGTCTGTTGCGTTGAAGACCCCTATGATGAGGCGGTCCTTTGAGATACTTCTTCATGGGACTTTGAGATACTTGGAGTATCGACCAGTAGCTCGTGGAGCAGACCCTCCCAGAGATGAGCGTACGGAGTACGGAGACCGTGTAGCTGGCTGGGACCTGAAGACTGCTTGTCCGATTCGAGTCAGAGAGACTTGTATAGCCCAGTGGGGAGCATTACTGTGTTTGGGTGGCAGACCCACAGCGGGGAGCACTACTGTGTTTGGGTGGCAGACCCGCGGTACTCAACAGGAGGAGTACCTCTGTAGGCTATGAGGGGGGATCACTACTGTGTTTGGGTGGCAGACCCCGGCGGGAAGCACTACTATGTGAGGTGGAAGGCCCGCGGTACTCGACAGGAAGAGTACCTCAACAGTCTTAGGTTAGTGAGCAGTACCTCGGAGTTGTGACATGACCACTGTACACTCTAGATATGGGGCTCTTCAACAGTTACGGTTTCAATAATGAAAATCATGGTTTGAGCTGACTCTTTGACCTTTGTGTTTCCTCATGATGAGATGGGTTACCTGAAAACTTAGGTATATGTATGGGCATATACCTGAGTGGTGGTTATCCGTTGACTTCATAACCCTTGTGTTTCCTCATGATTGAGATGGGTTACTTGATAACATTGGTATACATATGGGCATATACCTAAGTAGAGGTTATCTGTTGAGATCTTCTTTGTGGTTATCCTTGTTGGTTTTAGTGAGACGTTGAGGGTCTCAGGGTCCCTACTGAGTATCGTTATACTCACCCCTGCACGGGCTATGCCCGCACCTCGTTGTGTTGGTTGTAGACGACGGGCAGTGCTGACGAAGGCCGAGTGTTCGAGGACTGGACGGTACTCAGAGGTGGACTACACAACGAGTCAGTACCCGGAGGTGGACTACACGATGAGTCAGTACCCGTAGGTGGACTTCACGGCGAGATGACACTCGGAGGAGGTTGATGGGCGAGAGCGTTGTAGAATCTATATGTACCTACCCTTCAGGTTGGATCCGTGGTGGACGATCTAGAAGCTGCGCCATCTGTACCTACCCTTCAGGTAGGATCTGAGGAGGATGACCCAGGAGATGCTTCCTTTATTCCTGCTATTTGTCTTTTTCTGTTGTCCTTTCGTTCAGTTATAGTTGTACATTCAGTTGGGTTTGTATTCTGGCCCATTTACCTTTTATCACTTCTCTTTGTACTTAGTGTTTTACTTCCGCTTGTACTCTGTGGTGTGTTGTTTACTTTTATAAAGGCAATGCCTTCCCAGTTATCGGGATTTACGTTTTTGGTGCTAGTCTCCAGCCCCTGGCCTATGGAAGGCGGGCTTGGGGTAGTCACGACACCGTCCCCGAGGACGGGTCATGACATTTCTCCCATCCTTTGGATTGTACTTTTTCATAAATTTATATATTTATATTATTCACAAAAAAATTATAAAATCCTAAAAACCAATAATAATTAAATATCATATAATACCTAAAGGTTTTCAATAACATTTAACATAAGTAAATCTATATCTTCTTAAAATAATACTTATGGTGGAAGCTAACGGATACATATACCCTAAACCAATACAACACATCTGCAAAAATATAATTAATAACCCCAAAAATTCATTACTTATAACAACAAAAAGGGTTTCTAAGGATTTAAAATTTGATTAACCATTTACATATAATCCTATGATGAAATTAATAACTCTTAACATAAAGTCATTCAAAAAAATATATATCTATAATGTAATTCAAACCCTCCATAGATACAAACTATAATATCATTGAACCTATACCCTCGAATATGATGCTTAAAAAATATACATTACATTTCCGACATTCATACCAATCGAGGTGGCCTGATTTTTTCCATCGAAAACATACGAAATAAAAATGAAATATAGTATGATATACATTCCTAAGAACCATTTAGATTTATAGTTTTAGATAAATAGGAAAAAAATTCATAAAGAATAATCATGTCATAAATTACCATTTTCCCCACTTAACCCATCATTTCATATTTTATATAATTGGTTTTCATCCTCCATATGAAATCCTTATATATTTAATACATTCAATTAGATTACTAATAACCTAGTAAAATGAAACAATAGAAGGGTGAGATAAAATTCCCATTAAGTTTAAAAATATAATTTAACAATTTAATGTTCCCAATGGGAATAATAATAGCATAAGAATATAATGAAATAATCAAAGTTCTTGATAATATGATGAGAACATTCATACCCATAAATACATGGATCATCCTACATAAAAAATGGAATAATAATTTCAAAGTGGAAAGAATAATCAAAATTAATAATCATATTCCATATGATATCAATCTTAACTAAAGGAAAAATTTATAACCATTGAAGGCATACTAAAAACTTAATGTTATCATGGAACATTATGTTTATATCACTCGTACAAATGGAATAACTAAAATGGTTGACTTTCATCTACATATTATCCTATTCATTATAGGGATACCACAAACCCACCCAACCATGGTTTATCATGGAACCACTCTTACTTGGTTAATAATGGAACCACCCATCATTGGTTACTAATGGAACAAATCATCCATGGTTAATAACAGAACCACCCATCTAAATAAAAAATTTTAATAATCATATCATGATTAAAGTATATATTTAATTTATTTTATCATAAAACTCAAAAAAAAAACTATCCTGGAATTTATATCATGACAAGACCATGGAAAATAAACAAGTTCAATGACAATATCTATGAAACCCGGTTAACCCATGGAAAATAAATGGGATCCTTTAAAATCAAATTGAAACAAGTATAATCTATACAGATAAATAATGAGGATAGCATCCTTATAAAATAAACCCATTATAGCATAAGTAACGTCAATATTTTTTGTTGTTAAAAAATAAAAATACCTTTGAAATATGATTGAAAATAATTTTTAAGAAAATAATAATTTCATTTTGAAAATCATTTCTAAAAACATAAATTGAAAAAAATATACTATTTATTGAAAATAAACACAAAAACATATAAAGGAAAATTCAATGAAAATATTTTTCATGATGTTTGAAAACATTAGTCTTTTAATGAATGTTATAAAAAATATAGATTCAAAATCAACTGAAAAAGGGAGTAAAAAGTTACCAATTTAGGGAATGTTATTAAATTTTCGTTTAGAAACATTTTATAGTTGGTAAAATATCATGAAAAATATATTTAGTAAGTCATTAATTATTTTAAAATAAATCATTTGGGAAAAATTAAAAAACATGGATGTGGAAAAGAAACATACCTAACAAAAAATAAAGGGATAGTAAAAGATATGTGCTCAAGAAAATAATTTCACGTTATTTCCTCCAAAATAACCTTGAACATAAATAATCTCAAACATAATGATATTGTAATAAAATGTTATTTCCACATTAGTAAGCCTTCAACTATAATCTTAATGAAATAATAACATCAAATGAAACAATTAATATCATGAAATTATTTATATTAATTTAATAAAATTTCAAATAGAGCCTGTATACACATCAAAAAAGCATTCTGGGTCACAACATCAACATAATTCCTAAATAAATAGAATTTGAATAGAAAAACACTTATAAAGATTATATAATTGAATGGGAAAATAATCCATGGATATGTTATGTGTGAACATTTTAAATACATACCAAACAAGTTTTAATATATAATAAAAAAATTTATAGAACAATAAACACCTTAGCCAATCATAACAAAGTCAATGAAAATGTGTTATATCCAAACGAAAGGAGATAATAAAATCTAGACCCCAAGTTAAGACTTTCCATTTGTGTCATTAAAATCCAATATAATAAGATTATATAAATTATTTTATTTATTAAGAAAATTTTATTAGTTTGTTAAATTTTACTTAAATAATTTATTTTATTTATATTAATAAAACAATCATATACTAAATTAGATGAGTCCATATCTGGTGTTTATATGATGTTCAGTCGATTGTTTCATATTGATTTTGTGTATCTATCATGGTAAAAGACATCATTATTTAAACATCTCTTGAATAATAATAATTCAATTTCAAACTTATTTGTACTTACATTATATGGTTAATACCAGTCAATAAATATAGATATCAAAAATGAACTATGTTATGATCTGGGAGATGGTAGAACAAATGTATGCCTGAGTATCATTACAATTTTTCAATGATCATTATAGAAAGAAGATAAGTATTATTTTATATTTCCATAATTATCATTATATAAAAAATATCATATAATTATTTATACATTTATATATATCATCAATGTTATGTGGATATGAAAAAAAGAATCATCCCTCTTCATGGAGGTTGTAGTCCACACATACATACAAATGAGGTCCTCATTTTTCAGTGTAAAAAAAGAGAATTAAATATAATCTATTCAGAATAGTAAATATTAAATAAATATTAAAATTATGTTATGAATATAACATATATTCATTAACTTTATCATTATTTAATTCTCTTTAAATTGTTAGTGAAAAACAAATTTCATCACTTTGTGAGGCGATAGTCTCCCATATACACATGTAACATTATCATATTCCTTGAGGAATTGAAATAAAGATCTTATATATTATATAATATCTACATAAGTAAAAGTATGTTACAATGTTCATATATAAACTTTAAATATATCATTATAACAAGGCATGATAGGCTATGATGGAAAACGAATGACATCAGTTTGTGATGCGGTGGCCTTTCAGACACATGAATGATGTTTGCATATCCCATTTGATGAAAGATGAGATGGATTTAGGTTGTTAAATTAACATAATAAAATCTAATTATATATAATTTTTTATTTAATAAAAATTCAAAACAATTTTAAGCAATTGTAAGAATAAATAAACTAAAAACTCTTTGTTTAGCATAAAACCTCTTCTTTGGAAAACCACTTTAGGTTAGAACCAAAATCAGTCATTTTTTGGATTTTTGACTAAAAAATAGATCCATTTCTTGGTTATGGATTTTATTAACGTATCTTTTTAGGTATTGGATGATACAAAAGGATTTGAATGTATCGAGAGTATAAAATATGGTGTAGCCTTTTATAACGGAGGTGAGTGGAACCCTTGTGCGTTTTAAAAAGAAAAAGGTGTACCTGACTTTTTTTACATGAAAAAGGATAAAAAAGGGACCATTATTAGTATTAGACATTACAAGATATAAATATTTCATTAAATTATATTTTATACAATCTTTAAAGTCATTTTGTCTATTATCGTTTCAGTTAAACCCTTTGGTAAACCCATTTTTACCTTATCAACGGAACACTATTTTTTCATTATTTATTGTTGTAAGAATTTAAGTTGATATTATTAGATATTAAATATTATTTTGATTCTAAATATGGAATAAATTTTATAAAATTGAATTCACAAAATTAGAAAATTTTAGGTTAAAATTAAACCCACAAACATTATGAGAAATCGGGTCATCAAGAAGTGTATTTTTCAAGCAAAAGATGATTTTATATTAACTCTATGACTAGTAACTATCATTTTATGGATTTCAATTAATTATTAAATACATAAAATATATAAATTGAATTTAAATAATTCATAAATATGTTTTTTATATTACTTAAAATGGAGAGGAATTATCACTTTAACACGTTTTTAGAAA
Organism: Viscum album; assembly: GCA_963277665.1. NCBI lineage: Eukaryota > Viridiplantae > Streptophyta > Magnoliopsida > Santalales > Viscaceae > Viscum > Viscum album. The sequence continues at coordinate 406,144,202 of OY728150.1, read as the reverse complement.
AATCATATTATTTAACACAAAAATAAACTTTTAATAAAATACAATATAAACACCAATCAGATGTTATTAAGAGGTTTAAATATAAATAAATAATTATTATGCTAACTTAAACCAAATTCATAACAAAATGGTTTTTTGAAAATGATTTTTTAAAAAAAATATAATTGTTTTCACCATTTGTTGAAAAATAAATATTTTCTATAGAATTTCCAAAAATTAATCCTAATTTTATTTTCATATGATTATTTAAAAAATTAATCTAATTTTATTAAATCAATTTTTTAAAATTTCCAAAAAGTAATTATAATAATTTCAAATAAAGACAAACAAAAATCAATTTATATGAAAACATATTTCTAAAGAATAAAATTACATTTCTAAAAATTAATTATTATTTTTTGTAAGAATTCATAAATAATATATATTTATTAATAAATTGGTATATATTTTATAAATTATTTAATACTATTCATATGCACAAATTAAATTCCTTGTTTATAAGGATTAGATATTTTTAGGGTAATTTTATCTGAGTGTAGCATGTTAAATACTATATCAAATATATTTCTATTCTTTTAAAAATATAGAGGTGTTACATATAAACATTAAAATATATTAAAATGTTATTAACATATAAAAACTAAAAATATTAACTATACTAACATTTATACTCTAAACTTTATTAATATGTACTTAGTTTTAATTAATATTAACATATTTACAAGACAATAGATCCATTTAAAATGAATATATATACTTATAAACTATGAAATATAAATAAACTTTTTGTAATATAATTAAAATTAATATAGATAAACTTAAATACACATACATTCCACAAAATAAGTCAAACAAAATAAAATTTACTAGAATCAAATGGAATAAATTACCTAATGGACATGCACCAACTGGTCCAAAATAAAACTAAATTGATCCAAAATAAATAAATTAAATTGTTATATACACAAAATTTTTAAAACATGTATGAAGGAAAAATACATCAGATTTTACATTAAATTTAACTAATAATAAAACATGAACTACAGAAACTGAATCTATTAAAATTAGACTATTCCAAAATAAATAAAATTTAATAAAACATTATAAAAATGAATTGTACTAAACAATGAAAAACAACTATAAACTAAATCAAAAAAGTAAACAATTAAAAATAATTGAAACCTGACTTTCCAAATATAAAAAACATCATTAAAGAAAACCAATTTGAATTGATAACTTTTATTAATAATTAATCCAAAATATATATAAATGTGCTCTAAAAGTTTCAAATTAACTTACATATTATTACTCAAACTGGAATACACCAAACATAGTCTAACTAATAAAAATAAACATTAACAAAACAGTAATAACAATAATAAAAATCAAAATAAATCTTGACCAAAACAATTTAAAATTTTTTATTTTTCAATTCACTCTATTTTCGTTTAATATGAGATAATATGATATATTTTAATAAAATTTAGTTTCATTTTATTGCTTATGGTCAATCAAATATTGGATAGAATGTGTTTATTATTTTCAAAAATAATGTAGTATTGAAAAACATTTTCTTACATTTCACATCATTACATACGGTTGTATTGAATATCAAAGGCATTTTGCATCAAGTTAAATTTTTTTCACATGCACAGAGAAAAAATATAGTGCTATTGTATGTGAATATATCTCAAAAAAGATTTAATGTTTTATTTTTAACCATTAAAATGTTAATATAAATTATGAAACTAAATATTTCATTTATATTCTCAATTGGGTTCATTACATGACCATAATGAAGAAAAAGTTTTAAACATCACATCAAATGATTGTATTCACCATATATTAGGTGATGAGTATAAAGCGAGAGTATGATTCCAGCTTGGGAAAAGTATTTTCCTTAATATTTATTGAACTAATTTTATCACATAAAGAAATATGGTTTCATATGGTTGTATGTGGAATTTTTAACCATAAAAGATGCTTGTGTAGAGCCAGTAGAGAAAAAAATATCAATGACAGAGCAAAAAAGATATTATAAGGCCAATGGGAAATTTATGAAATCCGTGCAACTTTATGTCCATCACATACATGACATACCATCATGGCTCTTGATACATACATTTCAATTATGGGATCCTTATATCATGAACAATGTGATAGAAATGATGATCCTAGTGGTGGTTGGAATGATGAATTTCATTATGGTGGTGAATGGGAAGGTGATGGTGATGTTGGTGGTGATACTAATTATAAAGATAAAGGTGGTGATTGTTAGGATGAATTTGGTTATTATAGGTTTTTTCATGAGAGATATATTTATCCTTTATATTTTTTTGATATTTATCACATATGATGTTTGATAACTGATACTAATTGCATATATTTGTTATTATTTGTTTTTTATAATTGACTGACTAAATATAAAATATATAATATATAAACTAATTTTATTGTTTATTATGACTAATTTAGTTCGTTATTTTGTTTCTATATTGTAATATATTGGTTAAATGGTGTCTGGGGTTGTGGGTGTTTTCATTTATTGTGTGACTGTAGGTTTTGGTCTATGAGTGTAGGCTCTGGATAATGTCAAGAAGAGATATTGGACACCTTTGTGGTGTAAGGATATACAAATGGGTTCCAATGATTACTATATAATTATATACCAATGGTTAACAGAACAATTGGAATAATATAATTCAAGGTATCTTATACCATTGGTTCATAAGTAACCATTGGTATAGAACCATACTCATGGAATTCTAACCAACTGTTGGGGGAACCATTGGTATAGGATATACCAATGGTTCCCATACCTATACCAATAGTTTATAACTATTGGTATAGGTCACATTTCTAGTTTTGATTCTTCCCCTTTATATTTTTCTTCAATAATTACTAACAATTATCGTGTAAATATAAGTTAATTTACTTTATTACATTTATTAAAAACAAATTCAATTGATATATAGTTTTCATATAATCCCTCATTCATTATTCATTATTCAAAAAATAATAATAAATTTGTTAAGTGAGATATAATATTACATTTTTTCTTAGAAAAGATCATTTTGGTTGAAAAAATTATGTCAACATGGCCTAATTTAGTATAGTAAACAATAGTGTATATTAATGAGACTAATTTATTTCTATAAGAAACCATGTATGTGATACCAAAATTAGAAACTCATTAAAGGTGGTTCATTCAAATATATTAATCAAAAAATCATTATGAAGACATCTTAGAAATTATATAAAAACAATTCAAGTTAAAAACATTAAAAAAACACAATATTAAATACAACAAGTTTTCCTCATTAATCAAAAAGTACACATAATTTAGAATTGATGTTGAATAATGTTTTCATAGAAAAAATTAAAATTTTATTATTTGTTGTCAAAAAGTTCCAAATATATATAGAAGAGTTGATTTTAAAATCCTTATCCCTTGTTTTATCCCTTTTAAGGGTATAACTCTCTTATCATTCCTCATGGTAGTTATAATACATAATGAAAGACAAATTAATTTTTGTAAATTGTGTTAAAAACATAATTATATCGTTTAATTTACTTAATGTAAGTGAAACATAAACAAACGTAAGAGTATAATGAGGGACCCATTTTATTTTTTTGTATTATTGTTAAGTATGTGAATTTTTACTCCACTAATACATATTTTTTTTCCAAACATAGAATGGGAAGGTTTCCTGAGCCTTACTTTTCTATTATGAGATATAATAGGTTTTTTCCCATCACCAACCCATGAAAATCTTGATTCAATTTTCTCCACATCAGTAATCAAGGAAAAATAATTTTATGATTCTAAAATTTACTTTCATTGTAATATAATAGGCCAATAAAATTTTCAGTCTTTTATTCCATGCTAAGTCAATCCAGACAATTCTTATTGTTTTCCTTGAACATTTTGATTTTTTTGTTGAATAACGTAATGTTCTTATATCTCTTTTTTTAAACCACTTTCATTCTTTTACCTCTATCATTGATTTTTATATTCTCTACTTTTTAGATATTTTTAAATTATACTAAAAACATTATATATATATTTTCATGTAACTATCATCCTCTTTAGGTATTTCACATGTCTTCTTATAAGTCCCAGCAGAATATGATGTTCCACCTTTTACCTTTTAACTTTACTCTCCTTTCTCAACTATAATAACTTTCCCAAGTTGGCTATTTATATATACCACCACTCCATTACCTTCTCTTTGAAACCTCTCACATTTAAATTCTAGGAACCCAACTCTATTTTGGATGAGCATATTTGATGAATATCCTTTCACAAGATGTCTTCTTAGAGTATATCCATTCTCTCTCCATAACTATCACATGTTTTCAGAATATTCCTTGAAAATAAAATTTTATTCAACCAAGTGTTGTATGTGTGTCCATACCTTCCATAACACCATTCTGAACCACTGAGGATAGATCTTCCACCTTGATTGTAAATCATTCATAAATACCATTGGATCTTTCCTCCTTTAAATAGATCCTTATTTTTCTAAGTGGGAACTAGTTTCCACGAAAAAGTATTCTCAACTTTTATTCTATAAGATCATATCATATTTTTATTCCTGGATCAAATATGATTAGAATTTGTTTTATCAGTGAAACTATTAGAAATCATATAAATAAATTTTCATATATTATTAATACTTTAAACGTTTTGTTTAGAACCATTCCCCTCACTAACATTAGAAGACATATATTTAAACTTAATTGATTTTTAAAAGTCTTATATAATCTCAGTAAACTCATTTTGATCTCCAATAAACTTGGATAGTGTATTAGCCACCTTATTTTCTTTCCCATACATATTCTATTCAATATATCTATGAATCTTTTCTTAATAGTCGTCCTTCAATTTATTCATCTTAATCGCATCATCATAAGATAATTTATTCTTATCACAATCCCCTTAATCATATTTTATCCTTTTAGTTTATTTTACCAGATTTTATTTTTGTTTATTTTTCAATGAATTTTTCAAATGTCATTATTTTAAATCACTATTCAGCATCCACTATAGATCTATCCATTCTACACCATTATCAATACTAGAGGAATCCAACCCTCTCTCAACATGTGTAAAAACATCCATCCTCATTATTAGATGGATGGATTATGAGTTGTTTTAATTATTATTACTCTTTAGATTCATTTTAATTCTTTAGTTATTATTATTATTTCTCTTACCTGATTTATATTTATGAGTTATTTCATCTTCTTCATTAAAATCAGAATCACATTCAAACACCTTCTAGTTTTAGTAATTATTTGAAAAGTGGAAATCAGAATTACTGGTAAAAACCTTGGTGGTTTCTCTACCTTTAATTCCTACTTTATTTTTTAAAATATCATTGATGGGATAGATAAAATCTTATTGAGTTCTTCCTAGTTCTCCTCATTATTATAATCACTTGATTATACAAGTTTTTATCAGTAGATTTATTCATTCCTGTAGACTAAAATTCCATCTCATATTTTCACAACCACTTGAAATGAGTGGTTAAAATCATCTCATAAACAACTAACTTTATGTATATATCATCTAGTTTGAAGACATACCTTTACTATAAGGTTAATAATTTTTTCTTTAAACTAATTGAAATATTTCCTCAACACTTTTTTGACCAATTTTAGAATCATTTATCATCACACCAACCCCCAATTATTAATAAAAATATCATTGAATATTCAAAATTAATAATAAATTTTAATTTAATATCTCGCTATTATTATGGAATAATTTTATTTAAATAATTTTATTTCATTTATAGCTTGATTTTCATGCAATAATGATTTTAAACAAGGCACGATACACAATTAAAAATTATTATATAAAATGGAAGTTATAACATAGCGACTAATTTAATGAGTATGAATATGATTAAATAAATAATGAAATATATATAAATTTCCAACTAATTATAAATTTATTGAAAAATTTTCAGTAAATAATAATTCAATTTTTATTAAAGTAATTTAATTCATCAGAAATAAGTTTTATCCAAAAACTATTTTTATGTGAGTGAATATAATAATTATTTTATGAAAGTTTAATATTAATTTTTTAAAAATTATTTAGTATATAATTTAATTCACAATGTCAAAATAATTTAACGTTGTCTTTTCATATATAATATTCTAAAAATATTATTTTTTGGGAATAGATACAAATACTGATTTCTAAAAAAGTGTCGGTTTCTTTATATTAAAGTGAACCTTTATGATTTTAATTTAATCTCAAAGTAAATATATTGATTTATATTTGATATATTCTAATTAATTATAATTTAATCAATCTTATTCCTTCATTTGGTATAACTCCCTTTTTGGGAAAAATACACATTTTTTCAAGAAAACCATTTTTCATTGTGTATGGAGGAATTAATTTCAAATTAAATTATGCAAGTTTTTGTGAGTATAATATTTAAACATGTTTCCAAATTTGTAATTATTCGGTCCAAATTTTTTATATAGGTTCATTTTATTTTTTGTTGTTTAGATTAGTTAATATAATAATTTTATTACCATGATAAGGGTAAACTGTGTAATTTTTTTAAAATTAAAATTTAAGGACTATAAAATAACTCAAACACATCACTAAATTGAATTGGTAAAGTTCACGACATTCAGTTTCATTTATGTTTCTTTTCCATATCCCTATTTTCTATTCATATGAGATTTGGAATATTATTGTATTTTGTTTAAATAAAATTCAGACATGTCACACTCTTGTTTTTATTAACAATAATATTTTATTATTGTGATATAGAAATGGAATTTTCAGCTATAAATATTATTTTTTAATTTAAATAAATTATATTTATCATGGTAATTTATTTTTAATTTTTAGAGAATAGATATTTACCTTAAATTCTTACACAACGCTGATGTGAAAATTATTCATTTAATTGAAAAATAAAATAAATGAAATTAAAAATATTAAATGTCAAAAGAAAATTTATAATTAGAGGGATAGGATAATTTAATACATTAACAATAGATTTTTATGACGTAATGAAATATTTTTTTAGTTTTACTTGTCTTTTATGTTTTTATAGTAAATTTAATAAATAATATCATAATTGAAAATGATTAAAATTTATGGGATTAATATTTTATTAATTTTTTTAAAAATTATAAAAATCTTATCTAAGAACAATGTGGATAATATATGGTCTAAAATTTCTTCTAGTGAATATTTATAGGCTATTTGGAATCATTTTTCTCTAAAATAGTCTTAATACATTGTAATATTTGGAGAAACTCCAAAAGTTATTCTAATGTAAATTATAAAAGGAATCCTCCCCCATCAATTCATTACTCTGCATTAACCCTTCTAGATAAATAGTAATCTGAAATTTCTCTTATAAATACCCATATAAACATTCTACATTTTCTTGTATTCCTAAAATATGAACCTTTGAGCCCTTTATTAGACATATAAAGGAGTCATTTCAATGAAGAGGCAGTCACTCAAACTGAGCACCTTTTTTATACACTTAATTAACTACAATAAATATATTATATTCATCATAAAATAATAAATAATGTATCCAAAATATTCTAAATTTTATTATAATTCTGAAAATACAATTATACCCCTTTATTACCATTATATAAGAAGTGAAAGTATCGCGCATGCATACGTACAGCTTACCGTCTCCACATAGTGATACAATTCATTTTCCATCACTATATTTTATGGATGGGAATTATGATGGTATTGAAGTTTATATATGTTATTTATGACATAATTTTACTTCTTTAATTATAATATCATGTCTACCATATTATCATCTCATATTATTGGAAAAGATAATGATGCTCATGTGTACGTATGGACTACCATCTCCACGATATGATGTGGTTAGTTTCTCATTTATATTTTACATATATGGTAATAAGGATACATTTTATGAATATATATGGTATATATGATATAATAATAATTTTTTAAAGGATAAGTATTATGTACCTTTCTTCTGTTTTATCAATCAATAAATCAAAATTATATTCGTGAATTAGTACAACATAACATCTCCATGAACCGTGCAATTGATTTTTCAATCTATATTTTTTTATGAATGATTACAAATATATATATATATATTTATTTATTTATTTATTTATATAATTTTATGTTTATGACATGACTAAAATTATGAAAAGTATGGTTCTATGACATATGTATTAGGACCAAAACTACCAATCCACAACATAGTCGGAAAATGAAAGAGTTATCACCAATAAAAGTGAATTTGACAAAACTGTATCGATTAACAGATGATAAGAAGTTATAAATAAATCATACATGGTATGATCTAAATATTTTCATGAAATACATGTATAATAAATAAATATTTTTATAAATGATGTTTGAACTGAATAATAAAGGTAGGGACTTGAGGTGTGGGTTTCTTTCATAATCTCATCATTATTGGGAATTATCTATGTTCAATTCTCTACTGGGGAATATTTCACAACCATTTACATGTTTAAAAAATAATCAATTTTTTTTTAATATTATCCTAATTATTTTAGAATTCAATTTTAACCATTTTTATATATTATCTAAATATTTTTAAAGGTATATTTTTTTCATTTTCCAAATTTAGTACTTTGTAACTTTTCCAGCAAAAATATTAAAGGAATGTTATTTTTTAACATATAAAACATGAGTGGATTTTCCCACCTTCATAAAACATAAATTATTTTAGTCATCCTTTACATTTTTACAATTTTATTTTCAAATAAATTTAGTTTCATTTATTAATTTTTAGGTTTATTTATCAAGTGATTTCAACATGAAAATTTTATTTTCCCCAATAATTATTCCAAGTAGTATTTTAAAATGATGTTCTTTTTAAGATTAAATACTTTGAGGATACTTAAGATTTACCAATGATATTATACAAGGATACCATTCATATTATTTCTCTAGACGATTTATTTATATAATGATATAATGTTGGTGAAAACCACTCCCTTTTCAATAGTCTATACATTGAAAAAATGTTGATGAAATTTTTTAAATTTCATCAGTTCTAAAATGATGAATATTTTATGATCCTATGTCACACATATGTATGATATTAATTATATAATTATTGGTACCTATATGTCCCTCCAATGAAATTTTTAAATCATTATTTCTCATGGGACAAAAGTGGGGAACAAGTCGATGATCTTGATCCCACTGTGGGAAAAATGCCTATGCTGATCCACTATGGGAAACATGTGTGTATTGATCTACTATAGAAAACATGTGAATAATGATCCACTATATGAAACTAGTGTATCATACACTTCTATGGGAAATATATGTGTCCTGATATACTTATGGAAACAAATATATCCTAATCTACTATGGTAAATGGGTTCATCTTGATCTAGTATGGGAAACAGGTGTACACTACTCTACAATAGGAAATAGGTGCATCTTGATCCTCAATGAGAAAAAAGTTATAAGTATTGATTTAATTTTTTTGATGGTATTAGTAGTTAACCTTTAAATATGAAATTTATTTTTATATTTAATATTTGGTCACACTTTTATGACAAGATCTTATGGTACATGATTGAATTATAATGTTTTCTCACTCTTACAGGATGTGAATTATGAAATGAAAATTTTTTATTACATGACTCATATTCATGGTATATAAAAGGTCATTAATAAAAATTGTAAGTTATTTTCATGATCACTTAGCCAACTCATATTTTATTCTCGAATATGGTCATAGATTGATATCTCTTATGTTTACCCTTACAAGGAATTTTAGCTCATCCTTTTTTATGCTTACTTACCCAGGTTTTGAGGAGTGATTTTGGTATAGTATTTCTTATTGGAATAATATGTGAGAATATATTTGTGGGACATATTGATGATATTTCATAAAATTAGAAGATTTTGTTTCTTATTTCCAAAGACACTAATAATATATGCTCCTCGGGTATTTATTTATTAAATGTATAGAATATAAATTTTCAATGACATGATATTTATATATAAAAAATATGGTTCATTAATTTTGGTATTGGAGGAATGTTTTCTGAAATATTTTGAGATAAGGAATAGAAAAATATTAGTAATTTCCCTAGGTATAATCCTATGTTTATGTCTAGGGATATACCTAGGGATATATCTAAGGATAATTCTGTGAATAATTTTGTGTATAGGAATATAGCCAAGAATTTTAGAGATGGGTATAGCTAGGGGTTTTCAAGAAAGTTTATCTGTATCTAGACACTACAAGTGTTTGTGACATTGAAATAGAAGTACCTCGGGAAAATAAATCAGTAAATGTCACATTTAGATTGACTCGATCATCACCTAGTGTGAGAAAATAGGCTTTTATTCACTTCTAGTTTGAAAATTATAAGGGATAAGCTACAGAAATTCCAAACTCTTTAAGAATCATCATCATGGAATTAAATAGTGAATATAATTAACGTAGTATAATCATTTTTTTCATATATAGACTGTAAGTAATAATTATTTAGACATCCTATAAATGAATTTTCATATTTATTTGTTTTTACATTATTATTAGTGTTTCTCATGTGTTGAATTATAATTTTTGTTTATGTTCAGAACAAGAATAATCCATGTGACTGCTAAGTGTGACAGATAGTACAATGAATTTCTTCTTGAGAAACCAAACATATTGGGAGTTGGAATATATAATCTTGCTTCAACGGAAACAAAACATTTTCAGAACATTAATCATTCAATGTTTTAAATGATAAATAGATGGAACTACATAATGTTGAATCTTTCATGAAGAAACATACACATTATTTTATTAGATCTTCTAAACCACTAGTGTATGAGCGATGGATCAATAGATCTAGGAAAATATTTTCCATTTTTTTATACTTAGAACATGAAAAATTAATCCAATCTATTTATGGTTTTGAAGGAGAATCATATCAATGGTGGACTCTTATTAAAAACATAATAGAGTAATAATAAAATTATTCTATTGAAAGGGAATAGTTTAAGGGGGAATTGTTAGTAAGTACCTCCCTCATATCCTACGAACCAAGATGTAAAATTAATTACATTAGATTAATAACAACATTGATGAACCTATTGGAACCTATAAATCTAATTTTACAAGACATTCCATGTAAGTTTAAAGATTAATAATTATGCATAAAATAAATTTTGTTGATTCTTCGGTGGACTAAAACCATTTATTCAAATAGAGATGATTATAAGAAACATATGTAGCTTTGAAGAAGTCATTAGTTGTTCACAAAATATAGAAATTGGATATTCCTAACATTCCAATGTTTTTTATAATAAAATAAAGATAGAGCCTCCAGAAAACTCTGGTGGTGGAATGAAATTCCATCAATATAATTACTATAAATGTGGGAAGATATGTTAAGTTAATTTCATGAATGGAATTGGGATGTTCCTTAAATGGGTAATGATGGGTGATAAAGCCTATGAATGTTCAACAGAGATTAATGGGACAATTAATTTAATGGATTATAATAGGTCACTAACTAATGAAAAAAAAAACTCTAGTGTTTCAAGTGAAAGGATTTTGGTAATAATATGATTCAATTCCTCGATATATATTCTAATTTGGATGATAACCAACAATAAAGTATGTAGAAAAATAATTAATATAAAGCCTATGAACTCACAATGGTTTCTGTGAGTCATGAAATTTATGTAATAGTTTTCCTCCCCTCCCTATTTTGGAGTTTCATGTTTGATTGTGTATGAATGACCCCATGAAAATATTATTTTTAATCCACTAATGAAAATTAATGTGATTTTTCCTATAAATGGATTCAATAATAATGGAATCACGTTTTAAATTATATTAATAAAAGGATGAACCCAAACTTATAATGAATGTGAATTTTAATGAGATAAGATCTTATATAAGGAATAAGTGAATGATTAACTTTTCGAAGTGTATATGTATCAACTAAATTAACTGTTATGGATAAAATCATGGATTTATGTGTTTAAGATTGATCAAAAGTCCCAATTCATAGAAAAACATTTTGATGTTTTTTGAGATGAGAGTTTATCAAGATTAAATATATTTTTAGAGACATTTCTAGTAGTAAAACCCTTTGGAATTGTATATGTTTTACTAACAATGTTTTTTAAGGATGAATTCATGTACACTTTGTGGACACATTACTAAATTTATGGGTAAAAATTAAGGATTATCTTGTTGATGATTTTGAGGAAATTATGGGTTTTAGTTCATTACCTAATAAATTAAACACACATTGCTACAATTAGAGAATAATTTTCTTGGAATCCTCTTATCAGAATAAACCTTAAAGAAGTCATAATGTTTTATGGGTTTCAAATACAATTGTATATGATTGGGATCTGGTGTTTTCCTATATTTTTTAGTGATATACTTAGCAAGATCTTGAAAAAATGTTGATCTTCAACACTGTGTATCATCCATAGATAGATGTTCAATCATAAAGAACAATTCAAACCCTAGAGGATCTTATAATATCATTAACTATGAATTTTTATGGTGGTTGGGACCAACAACATCCTCAATATGAGTTTTCTTGTAACAATATATTTCAATCAATAATCCATATGGGCCCTTATTAATCCCTCTAGGGAAAACATTTTATACCTCCAACGTACAAGAATGAAATTATAGAAAGAAATATAATGTGGATTGATCAAGATGGTGAGATAGTAGATAAGGTTTGAGACATTTATCAATTTTTAAAGAAAGCATATATTTGACATAAATGTTCTATTTATAATAATAAAAATGATCTAGATTTTAATGTTAGTGAGAGTGTATTTATGTTATTTTTTTTGTTATGAAATAAAGGAAAAATAAGACCTAGGTATATCATTCCATTTGAAATACTTGATCAGGCCAAGACTGTAGCTTTTCATTTGGTGCTTCCACCAAACCTCTAACATGTTCTTGATGTGTTTCATGTACCTATCCAAATAAATTACATACTTTTCATTTCATATATACTAAAATCATAAATCATACCTCCAAATTAAGATATTTATTATAAAGAAAAATTGGTATAGACTTGGGTTTGTAGAGAGAAATTTCTATAAAACAATACCACTCACCTAGTTAATTTTTTATAGAGAAATCGCCAATTTTAAAAAGCATTGTGGGAACCAGAGGATGTTATGAGGTAGATTTTTCCTCATATGTTTCTATCTATGTGATTAATTTTGAGGGATAAATCCATTTTAAGGGGTAGAATGTAACACCCAAATATTTTTATAAAATATTACTCTATAAATAATTTTATTTATTATATAGCTTGAATTGTATGGAACACTGAGATTAAAATAACTGTGATGCATTAATTAAATTATAATTTAATTTCATAGTTATAACATATCCCTTCTTTTGTAAGGTATTAATATTATTAACTAATTTATTATATATATATATATATATATATATTTCCTACTCATTATAAATTTGTAGATAAATTATTAGTAAATAATGATTCATTTTATAGAAAATTCATTAATTTCTTCAATAATAATGTTTCACCAAAATTAGTTTTTATTATCAGTGAATATTAAATTTAATTAATGAATTTTTATAAATTTATTTAAAATTTTTAATTATAAATTTAAATTCATCATGTCTTGATTATCTTAGGATAATTTGTTCTTACGAACATTTTTTGGAAATATTAATTTCTTAGTGAATAGTTAAAATACCAATTTTATAAAACTCTACTTTTATTTATTTTAAAATGAAAATTTATGATTTTAATTTGATATAAAACTAACTTATAATATATATATATATATATATATATATTATAATAAATTACATTTTTATCATCCTTAAACCTTAGTTTGGTATAATTAATTTTTTTCCCTTAAGCCACATTTGTTCAGGAAAATAATATTCTACCATGTTATTTAGAATTAATATTTAATTAAATTATACAACATATGTGAGTTTAATAATGAAAAATGGATTCCATATTTGGATAAGAGGGTCAATAATTTTTATATAATCATTTCTTTTTTTTCATAAATAATAGTAACTAAATTAATTTTATACCACTGTAATGGTCAATAAGATAATTTAGGTTAAAAATAAATTTATAAGGACTGTTCCATAACCCCAAAAACTTAAATAAATTATATTTTATGAGTTAATTCATTATTTTCTCATACAATTTCTTGTTTTATGAAATTCTTTCCCTTTTGGATGAGATTATTATCTTTACTATATTTTATTTCCATAAATTTCAAACCGGACATGCTTTTGTTTTTAATAACTATAATATAAAAATTTAGATTTATCCAAATAGTATGTTATAATTTAAAGAGTATTTTAAAATATAAAAGATATATATTAACCATGTTATTTATTTTAGATTTTTAGGGAATGAATAATTATCTTCAATGCATGCACAACATTGATGTGATAATTATTAATTTAATGGAAAATTCAAATAAATGATATTAAAAACATTAAAAGTTACATAATTTGACATATTTAATGTGAAAATATAATTATTCATATTAAAATTAAAATTTTAGGATATAATAACATATTCTGTTCCAATGTCACATATTTTCTTGATGTTTTTAAATTCAAAGTCATTAATAGAATCAAAATTGACAATAATGATATTTTATGGGATTAATATTTTACAAATTTCTTTAAAAATCATAAAAAATTAAATAAGTATAAGATGGAAAAATATATGGTCTAAAAGGGAATCTCATATTCATTTATTGTCCCTTTTGAAGCATTAGTCTCTAGATTAGTCCTAATATATTTTAATCTTTTGAGAAATTCCCAAAGTGACCCTCACCTAAATTATGAAGATACATCTCTTACCTCACATCATTACACGACATTTAGCCTTATATTATGATGATAATATATGAAATTATATTCACCAATTTCATATTGGCATTATATATTATATGGTCTTCAAAAAATACAAACCCTATATCCCTTTAGAGGATATCTAAAGGAGTCCTTTCAATGAACGAGTAATCGTTCTAACTAGTCACTTTCTGTTTCTACTCATATTTACATCCAATAAATCTATTATACTTATTATTAAATAATGAATTCTGTATCTTAAATTTAATTAAATGTTTTTATGATTAATAAAACATTATTATAAAGAATCATTATCATCACATTATAATCTGATGCCTCACTTGTGCGTATGTACACCTTAATGTCTCCAAGTATTGATAAAATTAATTTTTCATCACATTATTATATGGATAAAAATTACGACGATATTAATATTTATATATGATAATTTTAAAATTATTATACTTAAATAATGGTAGTATCCATTATACCTTCTTATCAACCAATATTTTGTGAAATGATAATTTCACTTGAGTGTATGTATGGGAAACCATCTCCACGTTGTGATGTGATATGTTTTTCATTTATAATTAAAATTAATGAAAATAATGCCAAATTTTATAAATATATATGATATAATAATATAAATTTAATGTGAATTATTGTTTACCTTTCTTCTATTACATCAATTAAATAATGGAAACAAAATTCATGTGTATGTATGACCCGCCGTCTCCATGAATCGTATAATTAATTTTTCTATAACTAAATTTTATAAATGATAATAAATATATATATATAAATAATTAATATATTTTATTTTTTTACCAGGATTATAATTCTATTTACTATAGTACTATTACAAATATATCATATATGTTATGATTTATATATCACTATGAAATACATATATAATAAATAATTAATTAATATATAAGAGTTTTTAATGTGAAAAAGAAAAGGAGTGACTTGAGTTAAGAGTTTATTTCATAATCTCATCATTATTTAGGATTGTTTATCTTTATGTCTCTTTTTGTGGATATTTTCATTCCATGCCCGTGTTTTACCAAAATATTTTCAAATGGTTTTTAATATTCTTCTGTAATTTTTTAAAGTCATTTTTACCCATGTTTATCTTTTTAAACAATTTTTTAAAGAAATATTTTAATCATTTTACAAATGAAATTATTTTGTATTTTTTCAACAAAAATATAAAAGGAATATTATTTTTTAACTTATACAGCATTAGTGGATTTTCATGCCCTCATGAAACCTCAATGTTTGAAAGAACCCTTTATAATTTTACAAGTTTATTTTCAAAGAAATTTTCTGTCATTTATTAGTTTTCATTTTTTTTAATAAGGATGATTTAAAAAAATTACTTTCCGCAAGAATTATTACATGTTATATATAAAATTCATGTTTTATCTAAGATGACATCGTTTTATGTTTCATAAGATTGAATAGGGATTTGATCTAAGGAAAATATACTTATTATTTATATAGATATTGTATGATTATAATGAAAATATGTAGGTGAAAAAAATTCCCTTTTATAGGATTTAAACTTTCATGATTTATATGAAATATGTATCACATCATGAGTTCTATGTAGATGAATGGTTTATGGTCTTGTGGAACACATATGAATGATTTCCTTTCTGTGATAAGTGGAACCAATATCTCCTTTAAATGAAATGGGTAATGATTAATATCTGTAATATCCAAAGTAATTACATAATAATATATTTTCATATCTATGTCTATTTATGAATTATATAGTGATTTAGAGGCTTATAATGAGAATAAATCCAATTTTAAGCATAAAATAATATAATATTTTTAAAAGATTGTTTTACCACCTTTTGATGGCAATCCATTTTTAAATCTAACTTTTGAAAATTGTATAAGCTCTATTTGTCAAAATAAACATATTCTTTAGAATTGGGACATTTAAATTTACATTGGATAAATTTTTGGTATTTTTCTAACAATGTTCATTTTTTAATGAATAGTGAACAATACTGCAATTTACTTCAAAACTATATTTTTAGATAATTTAATTACATGGATAGATTAACTTTTTAATTTGTTTTAATGTTTAATTAGAATATATTTTTACCATTTAATCCAATGGTGGTCATTATAATTAATTTAACTTTGAAATTGCACATAAACAATTGTCAATCTTTTGGTGGATATTTTTTCTTAAAAGACGCTATTTGTTTTGACAATAGGAAATATTTTTAAATTAATTACTATAATTTCTATGTTTCTAATTTGGTAAAATGGATTCCATAATAGGAATCAAAAATCAAAAATTATGTAATTAATACTCTTTTGTTATTGGACATTATGAATAGTAAAGACGGTAATTATCTTTAATTATCGTGATTAATTAGTAATTAGGTGGTTAAGGGTAATAAAACAATATCATAATAATATAAAATGACCCCAAAAAGTGTCCAAATCCTCTTATTTGAGTAATGGCATACCATGGGAATCTTTTTACCGAACTTGAGGGCCCATGGAGTCACATGGTTGTGATAGTGACATTTATAACATTATTTTTATAAAAGAAGAGAAATATAAGAAAGGTTTGTATCTCTTAAGTAAAAAAAATTAATTTTGTTTACATAAATAATATATTAGAATATAAATAGTCATTGTAAATTTAAAAATATTTCCTGCATCATGGTATTTTTTTATAACTTTTAGACATTAAATAAATAAATTTATTTATGACACCAAGATGAAGCAGTGATTACCTCATTAATGAATGATTTAAATAAACTAAAAAAATAATGTAAAATATAAGACATAAACTTGTCTAAAACATATTTAATGTGTGGTTTTAGAACCCTTATCACTTTATCCTTTAAATATATCATTGTGGGACCTTTAAAATCAGAAAATAATTTTATAATAAAGTAACATTTCAAGATTTTCCAAAAGTGACCCTCCTCCCTATTATGAAAGGCCTCCACCTCAACACCCTTACCCACACCTCTCAAGCCCTTGGATTGTCCAAACTCTGATCAAATTATCTCTTAGAATTCTTATCATACTCCTAGAAGCCCCACTTTGTGTAGATGTCTTTCCACAGAAGCCTTTGGCTCAAATCAAAAAGAGTTACCCGATTTAGATGTAATGTCTTCTCTCAAGTTTCTTTATTTTATTTTCCTTCTTCACTCACCACTATATTATTATTATTTTATACCATAAGAAAAATAGTATACTCAATATACTAGGATGTTGTTATGATAAGGATTCTACCTACAGTTACACACACCTTCATCTAATTGTTAAAGATCATACTGTTTCTGTGGATGGCAAATTACTGGCTCACAAAACGATGATTGTTCAATCTTTTTTTAACACCTTTCATGGTGGCCATTATGATCGTACTATATTTATATATGATATATATTATATTTATGTCATCTCTATTCTTCTGTATATTATAATTAAAACATACCATTATGCTTTTCAGGTTGGGGAACTGCGATAATTTCATCTGACAAAGTGTGGACTATCGCCCCCTCAAGTGATGTGACTCATTCATGCCAAACATGGAATTTATAAATAATGTAACTAATGAACTTATTTAAACTATATAAAATATATATAATAATGGAATTATAATATATATATATATGTCTCATTTAGTTTTAATTCTTTTAATATGACAAAGAAATGAAAGTAGCATTCATGCGTACGTATGGCCTACCGTATCCATAAACGGTGCATTTCATATATTTTTTCTCAAAATGTTATGGAATAGTATGAAATTAATATATATAGGATATATATGATATTTAAATCATTAATACCATTCTGTATATGATGTACCTATAACTACATGGGCAATTCTTTTCAAACAACTTCATTTTGACTCATGTACCGAACATCGACAAAACGTATGATATGAACTCACATAATTAACTAATTATTATAACATGATAATGTGTGATATGAATTGAATAATAAACATTAATGGAAGTCCTTGTGAAATTATAAATTGACCTGAGTTTATTATTCAGGAATATAAAGAGCGAATGAGAACAATTTAGACTTGAGGGAAGGGACTTCGTCTCAAATCTCCTTTCATTGAGGCATAATTTAATTTATATACAACCTTCTTTCATTAGCATTATAACAAACCCATTTCACTTTTAATTTCATTCAAAAGGAATATTTTTACCTGATTCATTTTACTAAATGACAAAAGGAATATTTTTTCTTACGTATGCGGCGACGATGACTTCTCCGCCGCTCTGACCATTATTTGAGTTTCGACTTCCTCTATAAGCCATAACATTTTTTTAAATGAAAAATAAATACCATGTTTTACATTTCTTTCATTTTTGTATTGAAAATGGTTATGATAATGTTTTGATTTTATCAATGTGTTGTATTGATATCTTGTGACTGAAATTTGTAAATTTTATGTTTCTTTTATGCATGTTTTATGTGATACGATTATGTTATGGTTCATGAGAATTGTTTATGAAGTCAGGTGGTTCCATTATAAACTTAGGGTGTGTGAGCCCGAGGTAGATCTCCAATGCATTGGGTAACGTGAAGGAGTTAAATGCTAAGGTTTCTCTGAAAATATTTAGGGAATATATTATGATAGTTATTCCAAACCTAACCATGAGGGTTACTCCCTATGTAAGAATGTTATAAATGCATCAAGTTACCTTTATGTCTTATGATTTCAAAGAGTTATTCATAAATCTTATGATTTCATGAGGTATGTTAAAATTCTTATGTTTTATGAGTAAAGTATGATTTCATTGATTCTTATGTATACATGGACTAATTTTTTCTTTCTGTATTTTTATGTCCCTTACTGAGCTTTTTATCCTCATCCCATGTTTTTGAAATGTTTTTCATAGGTCAAGGGAAAATTACATGATGTGATGATAGTGTTGAGGAAGTGTCAAGAAAGAAACCATGTTTTATTTTAAATATGTTTCCTTTGGTGGAAAAAATAATAATGTCTTTCATGTAACAACCATGTTTAAATGTGGAATGTAATTCATTATTTATGATCTAATTCTATAAAACTATAAACCTGAAAATATCCTCAATGTGAATTCTTGAAATAACCCAATATTAAGTAATGATTAAGGTTGGAGCCTTATAGTTTGTATCAAAGGTCAGTTTAGATGACTTTAAGAGTTAGAATTATATTAAATGATTATCCAAAAATTTGTTTTTTTACATTATGGTCAAATCGAAATGATATAACATTTTAATATTACCATGTTGCTTCATCTAATACATGTTTGTTCATAATGGTTTTCCGCAGATGAAATATGGATACAACACTAGGAAGGCATACCAAAGTAAATGACCTTCCAAATCAGCATCCTGAGATGTTCGGAATTGGAACTGAACATTTTGTCATAGTAATGCTGCAGTTGACTCAAGTGATAAATGGTGGTGGTATCCATGCACGAGATCAGCCAGATCAACCGCAGAGGAACATGTCAGTGGTGGAACATTTCATGAGGCAAAATCCCCCATCTTTCAGAGTATCATCTGACACTGTGTTATCTAAAAGGTAGATTAAAGAATTGGAGAAGATTTCTGATGTCATGGGGTATTCATATAATCAAAAGGTTAGTCTTGTTGTTTACCATTTGGTGGGTGAAGCAGATCAGTGGTGGTCGATAGTTAAAAATATCAGGGACGCTGATAAGATTGATGTTCTTGAATGGGATGAATTCAAAGGTATGTTTCTTGAGAAATATTTTCCTATGGTTTTTCGAATTAGTATGGAAAATAAATTCTTGGAATTGTGTCAAGAGGATGATCTAGTGGCTCTATATGAAGATAAGTTCACTCGATTAGAAATGTATGCTCCAAATTTTATCTAGGACCTTGATAGTAAAATCAGTCATTTTTACTCAGGATTAAAGCCAAAATATTGAAGGGCATTATCTTCTCATGAATTCAAACGTCATAAAAAGCTTGTTCGATGTGATGATAAGGTGGAAATGGAATTTTCCAATGATCTAGTCTTCTATGACAACCAACAGAAGAAGAGACCAAGGTGGCATGAGAAAGGTAATAATCCTTAAAAAAGGATTGATGGTATGAAAAATAAGTTTGAAGTTTGTGATAAAGGTGGTAAAAAGAATGCTGGGGAATTTCTTTAGAATTTTGTAAAGTGATTTTGATGTGTTAAGATGGGACATAACGCTCCTGATTACACTAGAAAAGATCAGGGTAATGTGAAGACCAAATTTGATTTAGAGTAAGTAAAATGTTTCCAATGCAATTAGATGGGTCATTATGCAAATGAGTGTTCGGAAAAGAGATTGAATGATGGGAAGCAGTCAAACTACAAAAAGAGAGGTCTGGTGAAATCCTTTGAAACTACTTCACCAGATGTTGGGCCATCAAATGAAGTGTTATCAGGTACTTTGTTTGTTTTTTCATATTATGACAATGTGTTTTTTGATTTTGGGTCTACAAATTCTTTCACCTCTAAAAAAGTTTCTAGTAAATTGGGAATTCCATCTCAAGAAATTAGTCCTGAACTTGTGGTAAAAACACCTGGGGGAAATATTGTGGCAAAAGGAATTTATAAGAATCTTCCTATCCTTATCAGTGGAAAGAACCAACTTTCAAACCTTATTGTTTTACCTCTATTAGAGTTTGGTGCTATCCAGGATATGGATTGGCTCTCTCTTTACCATGATAATATTTACTATAGAGCTAAAGAAGTTTCTTTTTAGAAATAATTTCAGTTTGTGTACAATAATGAAACCTTATTGTTGATAACATATCATGAGGCTGAGAAAATTTTAAAATATGGAAATTTATGTTACCTTGTACATATTGTTAAAAACAAATAAACCGTTCATATTAATTATGCGTCAGTGGTAAATGATTATCCTGTGGTTTTCCTGATGAGTTTCCTAGAATAATACACGATCGGGAAGTTGAATTTACTATTGACTTTGTTACTGATGCAAATCCAATTTCAAAACCCCCTTATCAAATGGCTTAAAATGATCTTTTAGAGTAGAAGGATAAATTTCAGGATTTATTAGAGAAAGGTTTCATTCGACCTAGCACATCACCATGGGGTGGTCCTGTCTTATTTGTTAAAACGAAATACTGTTCAATGAGACTATCCATTGATTATAGAGCCTTAAATTACATCACTCTTAAGAACAAATATTCTTTCCCTCGTATCAATGATTTGTTTGATCAGCTCCTAGGAGCTTAGTATTTTTCAAAGATTGACTTGAGGTCGGGGTACCATCAGTTGAAATTAAAAGAAGTAGACATTCCGAAGACCGCGTTTCATACAAGATATGGACATTATGAATTATTAGTTAGGAATTTTTTGTAAAACAATGCACCTGCAGTATTCATGGACCTTATGAATTGAATTTCCCATTAGTTCTTGGATATGTTTGTGGTTGTTTTCACTGATGATATTTTGGTGTTTTTTAAAAGTACAGATGAGTGTGAAATTATTTTAACGGTTATTTTTGAAACCATAAAAGAAAAAAAATTGTATGGGAAATTCATGAAGTGTGAGTTCTGGTAGCAAAAAATTTCTTTCCTTGGTCACATTGTTTATAAAGCTGGAATAACTGTTGATCTTGCAAAAAACAAAGGATGTCGAAGAATGTCCTAGACCCACAAATGTACCTGAGATTCTATGTTTTCTTGTTTTGGCAGGCTATTACCGATGGTTTGATAAACATTTTGCACGGTTGTCCATCCCATTGACTAAGCTAACTCGAAGGGGTGTTAAGTTTATCTGGACAAAAGAATGTGATGACATTTTTCTGGAATTGAAAAAAAGATTAGTGAATGCTTTAGTATTGGCACTACCTTCCAGGAATGGTGAGTCTGTTATCTACAGTGATGCTTCATTGAAAGGACTTGGTTGCATCCTAATGCAGAATTATTAGGTAATTGCTTATGTTTCGCGTTAGTTGAAAACTCATGAGATGAATTACCCTACACATGATTCGGAATTAGCTGTTGTTATTTTCTCTTTAAAATTTTGGTTGCATAATTTGTATGGTATAAAGTGTGAAATATATACTGATCAAAAAAGTTTAAAGTATATATTCACTTAGAAATAATTGAACATGAGATAGAGTATATGGCTACAATTAATCAAGGATTATGATTGCACGATTCACTACCACAATGGAAAAGTAAATAAAGTGGAAGATGCTTTGAGTCAAAAAAGTAATGCTAAATTAATCATACTACGTTTGGAACGAGATCCTTTAGTTTTTAATTTGATGAACTTCGGCATAGAAGTTTTTGGTGCATGAAATTATTCTATTTTGTTTTAGGTATCAATGAAATATTCTCTATCAGACAGAATTAAGTAAGCATAGAAGCAATATAGTGAGTTTTAGAAAAAGGTAGAGTTGGTTCAGAAGGGAATGTTACCTAAATTGAACATTGATAATGATTGTGTTATTGAGATTTGGGAAGAGTTTTTGTGTGCCTTGTGATTCATAGTTGAAGAGAGTGTTGTTATGTGAAGCTCATAGTTCTTCATTTTCAATTCATCATGGCAGTACTAAGATGTACGGAGATCTTCAGGAATATTACTGGTGGGATGGAATGAAAAAAAAATTGTTGATTTTACAATGACGTGTTTGACTTGCCAATAAGAGAAATCAGTGTGGTAGTTACCGAAAGGGATAATTCAGCCTTTACCAGTGCCAGAGTGGAAATGGGAGAATATATCCATTGACTTCCTTAGTGGATTTCCGAAGACACCTTGAGGTAATAATGCAATCTGGGTTATTGTTGATCGCTTGACTAAATCTGCTCATTTCCTTTCTATACGAGATACTTTTTCTCTAGATCAACTTTCTCGATTGTATCTTAAAGAGATATTCAGGTTACATGGAGTTCCCATTTCCATTGTATCTGATCATGATCCCAGGATTACTTGTAACTTGTGGAAAGGCCTTCAGAAGTCATTGGGTACTAAATTAAATTTTAGTACCACTTTTCATCCTCAATTAGATGGGAAGTCAGAACAAACAATTCAGACTTTGGAAAATATTATATGTGCTTGTTTGATGGATTATCAATGAAGTTGAGACCAATATCTTTCATTGGTTGATTTTTCTTATCATAACAGTTCTCGTTCTAGTATACAGATGGAACCATTTGAGGGATTATATGGGAAGCGGTGTCGAACTCCAACTTTTTGGAATGAAGTAGGTGAAAGGAAGCTTATGGGAACAGAATTGGTAGAAGAGATGGAAGAAAAAGTTCAGCTGATACATAACCACATGAAAACATCTCGGAGCAGGCAGAAAAGTTATGCAAACAATAAGAGGAAGGATCTCTCTTTTGAGGTAGGTGATCATGTCTTCCTAAAAGTTTCACCACGGAAAAATGTGATGTGATTTGGGAAGAAAGGAAATATGGGTCCAAGTTTCATTGGACCATATGAAATTCTGGAGAGAGTTTGATCAGTTGCATACCTATTGGCTTTACCTCCGAATTTATCTCAGGTACACAATGTTTTTCATGTTTTAATGTTATGGAAGTACATGCCAGATCCATCTCATGTTTTGAGTCTAGAGGTAGTTCAGCTAGAAGAGAATCTATCTTATGAGGAACAACAGTTTTAGATTCTTGACCATAAGGAGAAAGTGTTGTGGAATAAGATGATTCATCAAGTAAAGGTTTTGTGTAAAAACCACATGATTGAAGAGGCAATAAGGGAATCTGCAAATGAAATGAGGGATCACTACTGGAAATCCATCCTTTCTCAACGGTTCTGCCAACCGTGGGGAAGTAAGCCATTGGGAAAAGATTTTCCCAATGGTTTACAAGGAACCGTTGGTATAGGTTAGAAAAAATCAACCTACCCTAACGGTTGTGCCAAACCGTTGGGAAAAGCCTTTCCCAACGGTTTTCCCTGTTGGGATTCCCATGAATATTTTCTTTCCCAACGGTTTGAAAACCGTTGGGAAAGTTTTTTACCAACGGTTCTACCAACCGTTGGTAAAGACACCAATTCCAAAAGTTATCCCAACGGTTTGAACCATTGGGATAGTCTGTTTTTACCAACAGTTTAATGAACCGTTGGTAAAAATAGCTCCATATGGGCAATGCCAACGGTTTGAAACTGTTGGCATAGGCTTTTCTATGCAAATTGCACAGCAGCCTACAATTTGCACAACAGGTCTGTTTTGGGCTCATTTTGGCACAGCAGGTCTGTTTTGGGCTCATTTTCAATTCAATTTTCATTTTCAATTCAATTTTCAATCCAATTATTGTAACTGTAACACATATACAATGCCTACATATAGAGAAAAAACCAACACATTTAAATAATGCAAACCAACCAACCAACACATATAATGCATCCTGGAAATATACTCATCCATAATTAAATTAGAATTCATAACATAATTATAAACATACATAATTCATTTAGAATTCAATTTAAAATTTAGATGACAATCATATGTGGAATCCGGAATTCAATTCATAATTTGATTGGTTTTTTGTACACCATATATTTTTAATCGAAATCATATACATTTTAAACAAAATACATACACCTAGAATGATACCGGTCACACCGTGCCTCGGATTGAGGTGAGGTTAACTCATACACGTCACAAATGACTCATTGATCGTTGTCCTAAAGTATCAACATATTCTGAAATCGTTTGTTCAGTTTTCCGTATGCCAGTTGTTGTTTTCACTTAAAATGAAGTGTTTTTTAAATAAAAGAGAGACACTTTGAATGGTGCCAGCCACACCGCGCCTTGGATTGACGCGGGGTTGACTCGTACACATCACACATGACCCATGCATTGTTCTGCTAAAATATAAACACAATCAGAATGTGTTTGGTTGGTTTTCCGTATGTATTTAAAATGTAGTCCATTTTAAAGAAAATAGATACACATAGAGTGGTATCGTCCAAACCGCGACTCGGATTGAGGCACGGTTGACTCGTACACGTAACATATGACCCATGTATCGTTGTCCTAAAATTTCAACAGATTCCAAATGAGTTTGGTCGTTTTTTCGTATGTCAGTTGTTTATTTCACTTATAATCTTGTCCCTTTTAAACAATAGAGATGCAGTTAGAGTGGGACCGGCCACATCACGTTTCGGATTTAGACGGGGTTGACTCGTACAGGTCTCAAATGACCCATGAATCATTGTCCTAAAGTATCAACACAATCTAAATGCATTTGGTCGGTTTTCCGTATGTTAGTTGATGTTTTTCACTTAAAATGACGTCCTTTTGAAACAAAAGACATACACTTTGAGTTGTACCGGCCACACCGCGCCTCTAATTGAGGTGGGGTTGACTTTTACACGTCACATATGACCCATGGATAATTGTTCTAAAGTATCAACACAATCAGAATCCGTTCGGTCGGTTTTCCGTATGTCATTTGTTGTTTTCACTAAAAATGAAGTCCATTTTAAACAAAATAGAGACACTTTGAGTGGTGTTAGCCACACTGTGCCTCGGATTGAGGTGGCGTTGACTCTTTCACATCACATATGACCCATGGATCGTTCTCCTAAAATTTCAACAGAAACCGAATGTGTTTGGTTGGTTTCCCGTATGTACTTAAAATATTGTCCATTTTAAACAAAAGAAAGTCACTTAGAGTGGTCCTGACCACACCGTGATTCGGATTGAGCCCGAGTTGGCTCGTACACGTCACATATGACCCATGGATCGTTGTCCTAAAATTTCAACAGATTCCGAATGCGTTTGGTCGGTTTTTCGTCTGTCAGTTGTTTATTTCACTTATAATCTTTTCCGTTTTAAACAAAAGAGACACATTTAGAGTGGTACCGGCCACACCGCGTCTCAGATTTAGGCGGGGTTGACTCGTACACGTCTCAAATGAACCATGGAACGTTTTCCTAAAGTATCAACACAATCCGAATGCGTTTGGCCGGTTTTCCGTATGCCAGTTGATGTTTTTCACTTAAAATGGCGTCCTTTTGAAACAAAAGACATACACTTTGAGTTGTGCTGGCCACACCGCGCCTCAGATTGAGGCGGGGTTGACTCCTACACGTCACATATTTCCCATGAATCATTGTGCTAAAGTATCAACACAACCAGAATCCGTTCGGTCGGTTTTCCGTATGTCATTTTTTGTTTTCACTAAAAATGAAGTCCATTTTAAACCAAATAGAGACACTTTGAGTGGTTTCGGCCACACCGCGCCTCAGATTGAAGTGGCGTTGACTCGTACACGTCACATTTGACCCATGGATAATTCTCCTAAAGTTTCAATAGAAACCGAATGCGTTTGGTCGGTTTTCCGTATGTACTTAAAATAATGTCCATTTTAAACAAAAGAAAGTCACTTAGAGTGGTCCCAACCACACCGTGACTCGGATTGAGCCCGGGTTTGCTCGTACACGTCACATATGACCCATGGATCGTTGTCCTAAAATTTCAACAGATTTCGAATGCGTTTGGTCGGCTTTTCGTCTGCCAGTTGTTTATTTCAATTATAATCTTGTCTGTTTGAAACAAAAGAGACACAATTAGAGTGGTACTAGCCACACCGCGTCTCGGATTTAGGCGGGGTTGACTCGTACACGTCTCGAATAAACCATGGATCGTTGTCCTAAAGTATCAACTCAATCCGAATTCGTTTGGCCGGTTTTCCGTATGCCAGTTGATGTTTTTCACTTAAAATGACGTCCTTTTGAAACAAAAGTCATGCACTTTGAGTTGTGTCGGCCACACCGCGCCTCGGATTGAGGCGGGGTTGACTCGTACACGTCACATATGACCCATGGATAATTATGCTAAAGTATCAACACAATCAGAATCCGTTCGGTCGGTTTTCCGTATGTCAGTTGTTGTTTTCATTAAAAATGAAGTCCATTTTAAACAAAATAGAGACACATTGAGTGGTGTCGGCCACACTGCGCCTCGGATTGAGGTGGCATGGACTCGTACACGTAAAATATGACCCATGGATCGTTCTCCTAATGTTTCAACAGAAACCGAATGCGTTTGGTCGGTTTTCCGTATGCCAGTTGATGTTTTTCACTTAAAATGATGTCCTTTTGAAACAAAAGACATACACTTTGAGTTGTTCCGGCCACACCATGCCTCGGATTGAGGCAGGGTTGACTAGTACACATCACATATGACCCATGGATCATTGTGATAAAGTATCAACACAATCAGAATCTGTTTGGTCAGTTTTCCGTATGTCATTTGTTGTTTTGAATAAAAATGAAGTCCATTTTAAACAAAATAGAGACACTTTGAGTGGTTTCGGTCACACCGCACCTCGGATTGAGGTGGCGTTGACTCGTACACGTCACATATGACCCATGGATCGTTCTCCTAAAGTTTCAACAGAAACCGAATGCATTTGGTTGGTTTTCCGTATGTACTTAAAATGTTATCCATTTTAAACAAAAGAAAGTCACATAGAGTGGTCCCGACCACACCGCATCTCGGATTTAGGCGGGGTTGACTCGTACACATCTCAAATAACCCATGGATCGTTGTCTTAAAGTATCAACATAATCCGAATGCGTTTCGCCAGTTTTTCGTATGCCCGTTGTTCTTTTTCACTAAAAATGATGTCCTTTTGAAACAAAAGTCATACACTTTGAGTTGTTCCGGCCACACCATGCCTCGGATTCAGGCAGGGTTGATTCGTACACATCACATATGACCTGTGGATCATTTTCCTAAAGCATCAACACATTTCGAATGTGTTTGGTAAGTTTTTCGTATGTCACTTTTTGTTTCACTTAAAATCTTATAGAAATTCATATAGAATATTTTTATATCATATTTAGTATGGATTAGATTTTATTTGATCGTGCTATGAAACATTTCAGAGCTAATGAAATTAAGGAAGGTGGAGGGGCTGTCCGGGGGGCTGTCCGGGGGGGCTGTCCGGTGGGTGTCCGGGGGGCTGTCCGGGGACCAAGGAGGAGGGTGGGGGGGCTGTGCGGGGTCTGTCCGGGGGGTGTTTGGGGGTTGTTCATGGGGCTGTCTGGGGTTGTTCAGGGGGCTGTCTGGGGGTTGTTTAGGAGGTTGTTCAGGGGTTGTTCAGGGGTTGTTCAGGGGGTTGTCTGGGGTTGTTCAGGGGGCTGTCCGGGGGGCTGTCCGGGGGGCTATCCGGGGTCCAGGGTGGAGGTTAGGGGGCTGTACGGGGGTTGTCCAGGGGGCTGTCCACGGGGCTGTCCGGGGGATGTTTGGGGGGTGTTTGGGGTCTAAGGGGGAGGGGGTTTGTACAGGGTCCAAGAATGAGGGGGGTTGTCCAGGGAGTTCTCAAACACACAACCACTAAAAGACAACAACATCCATAAAAACAGACAATATATAAAAATAACTCAACTCCAATACTATACTACGAGTCTAGATAAAACCAACAACTAGAATAGATTAAACATCAAATCTCAGTAATATAAGTCAAAAATGTAACGGATCAATATGTCCCACATCAGCATCACCATCACCATAATCATCATCATCATCACCCTCGTCATCGTCCTCCTCATCGTCCTCACCCTCCACAGCGCCCTCCTCCTCGCCTTCGCCCTCCTCCTTGCCCTCCTCATCTCCCTCCTCTTCCGCATCAGACTCCTAGCCATCATCATCTTCAAGATGGACATCGTCCTGACCACCACTGGAACTACCACATGGTGCACCATATATAGAATGTATCGACGACATGTATTCATCAATCGCAGGGCTAGCCTTTGCTGGAAGTGTTGGACATAGAACTTCAATAAATTTCATAAATGCACTGTTTGCCATAGCAGACTGTTCTTCCATCTCTGTGGCCCTTTTCTCAGCCTGTTCTGCCTGTGCCCTAACTTGCTGCAGCTCGGTGGCACTACAACTCGTACCTGAGGCAGGCCAATACCTCATCGGGGCTATCCTAGGTCGGCAGCGTACTCTTCCAGAATGATCCTCTCCCAACACCTGATGTAAGTGATCAGATGGCCCAAAATTGTCTGCTTCTTGGGCATCGAGGGCCTCTAAATCATCCTTTTACAAATATAAATATATTATTAAGTTACAAAATAGATATTAAAATATAAACTCAACAGATTAAAACTTACAATCTGCTGCTGAGTCGCTTCGTTGACAGCACTTCCATCCTTTTTTCGTCTACTCGAGCAAAACAATTTTTCTCGAGGAACACGTCCTTCGATATTTTTTACTTGCCTCTACAATGAAATTGAAAACAAAAGTTATATAAAAACTTTAGAAAATTATTAAATAATTGAGGAAACAAAAGAAAATGTAAGTCGTAAAGAAAACTTATAAACAATTGTCATACCTGCTGCCTCTCATAATCCGGCATCGTCGTGCGTCCTAGTGTATGGAGGTATTTTTTTGCATCAATGTTTTTTTTATTTTTTCCAGATGATTCCTAAATAAAATTCGATAATGCAAAGGATAATATTAATTCAAAACATGAAAGTTATTATTTAAATACCTCAAATGTAATTCATACCTTAAACTGGGTACTCGTCCAATGAGTAATCATCTGACGATACTGCTCTATAGGAAAATCATCCACGACCGGTACCACCTCTAAATCAGTACCAACTCTAGCACGCTAGCCAATATACAGCTCATGCTTTTAGGCTCTCCAAAGCTCGCCTAAATCCTTTAGACGTTCCAGTCGTGCACCCTCACCATCAGGAAAATTAAATCGAAGCTGAAATCAAAATATTAATTCATATAAATACAAAAATAATTCATGGCATTAAATACAACAGATTTTTTTACCCATATCTCTGCCCAAGCTCTATCTTTGACCTCATGTGGCAAATGTCTCCATGATAGCTGGATGATGGGAATGATGTCGGAGTATTTGGCAAGCGTCGCCAGAAAACTCCGACATTGCTGCCCTGTTTTCTCAACCATCTGATTGTCTTCATTTTATTCCACCATAACATGTGTGCGACGGTTCCACACTGAACGCATGCGTGTACGGCCCCGCCCCCGCCTCCTGTCAGTAGATGTATCTGTCATGAAAGAAAAACAAATATTTTATCAAAACATGTTATAATGAAAATAAATATTGCTATAAAAATTTGTTAGGGTTTTATAAATATACATGCGCTAGTCTGATCAATGAGTGGCACCGGATCCACAGAACCTGATGGAACACCCTCTGGTGGAACAGGAGTCGAAGACGATGGAATATAAAAGCTCGGAGAGACAGAAGTAGAAGGAAAAGAAAGTGGAACAGCTGTATGACCTGATGCTGACTGGGGAGTGGGAATCATCATGGGATGTGAAAATGATGGGGCAAAAGATGCAGAAGGTAGCGAAAACATGGGAGGCCTAAATACCCCGTGTGTCCCTAACGACACGCCGGGATCAGAATGTGGGAAGGATGAAATGTCAGTGGGAGGGGAAGGGTCTAGTCGGGCACGCGCAGCTCTACGTCCACCTCTGGTACGAACCCTCCTCGTACCACCGGCCTGAGTACTAGGACCAGTACTAGGCTCCTCGTCGAATAACTGTCGACGTAACTGTGGATCCTACAAAAAAGTTTACAAAAAAATTAATCACATGACATTATATATTATGTAAATATATAATGGTGGAATGCCCAGCTCCTCCATCCGACGATTGTTCTCCGCCATTTTTTTGCTTCGTCTCTCTTCAATTGGATGCATTTCCTGCATTTGAAAACAAATATGTAATTAATTAGAAAAAGGAAATTAATGTGTAAACCAAAAAACTAAATATATGAGGGAATGAGGGGATTCATTGGTAATTTAGCTATCAATTGTTTTAGAAGATCTTGAATGAATTTAATAAAACACACAAGTGGTAATGTTCACCAAGTTAGAAATATTGTTTGATTTGGTTTGAATACAGTTCAATTCCAAATTAGAAAATGCAATTCAAATAAAACAGCGACCAATAAACATTGAAAATTCACATAACGGTCAAGTCAGCTAAAACATATTTGTGATCAATAATAAATAAATATGAATATTACCAACCTTAACAACCCAACTCGAGGTAAACCAAAATAATTGAGAACATGGATGAATGATTCTATATATTTCCAACCACAACTTCAGGTTCACAATCAACTCTGACAATTGAGCTATTGGAGTCATCAAAATAAATAAATGGATTGGTTCCAATGGCAATAGGGACAGTGTCAATTCCATCATCAGCATCATCAAAAATATGTCTTCGAATTACTTCAACTATAACACCAAATTCAGGTTGAAGTTGATCTTTGACATAAAAAACTTGTTTAGCCATTGATGCCAACACATATGGTTCTTCGGTAGCAAGAGTGTGGGTCATATTAATTACTCGAAATCCACAATCATCAATAAATGTGCCATGTCTCGTCATCGAATCAAACCAATGGAATTTCATCATTGTGACTCGTCCATGAGAGTAATAATCCAATATTATTATTTTCTCAATGACTCCATAATAACCCACATTTTCAAGTCGCGGTCTACTATCTGATGCACTGGCATAACAATCTGTTGTGGCAGTAACCATAATACCATCATGTTGTGTTCTCATGTTTTTGGCTCATTCAGTGACAATAAATCTGTACCCATTGATAACAATTGATTTACAGTCACGAACCACGGTATTAGGACCAAAAGACAAAGCTCTTATTTCCTCAGAGACAGAGTTAGCAGACAAACTCAATACCTGCAATATAAATGACAGTTAAATTTAAGTAAATATTGAAATAATTAATTTAAACAGTAATATTTTTACCTTCAATTTTAACCAAGCAGAAAACTCTTTGCTATGCAAAGTCTCTCTCCTTCTCAAAGATAAAGAACGATGCTTCCTATTTATCATTGTTTTATGTTCCCTGTAGATAAAAAAATATGAATAGTTTAACAGATATATATGTAAGATATACATATTCAATTTTGTTACCTGATATAGTCATCGAACAAATCACAGTTGAACAAAACTGTGCGATGTGCCATCTCTCGCTCTTCATGGCTTAATGTCTTCAATGTATATGATCCAAGAATTCCTCCTGTTTGAGGAAGTGATGGAAAAATGGGTTCAATTTTCTCATATTGTTATTCTTCATTTCTCATTGGTCTGTTCATTCTTGTAGTAATATCAGACAAATACATCGAACAGAAATCCATACATTCTTGAGCTAAGTAACCGTTCACGATAGAACCTTCGGGATGATTCTTGTTTCGAACATAAGACTTTAATGTGAACATATTTCTTTCAGTTGGATACATACAACAAAAAGAAATAGGTCCTCCAAGAAGTATTTCAGTTGGAATATGGACAGTCAGATGCAACATGCATGTGAAAAATGATGGGGGAAATATTTTCTCCAACTCACACAAAATTAATGGGGCATCTGTCAACATTTTTTGCAAGAAATACTTGGACAACTTCTTAGCACAAAGATATCTAAACAAATGGCACAACCGAATAACACCCACCCTTACATTATTGGACAAAAGATGACGGATTTCTATTGGAAGCAACTCTTGCAGTAGAACGTGATAATCATGAGTCTTCAAAGATTTTAGCTTCAACTCTCTTATGTTGACCCGTTTAGATATGTTGCTTGAATAGCCATCAGGAACTCTAATAGTCTCTAATACTTCCAGAAATTGTTTTTTCAGTAGGTGTCATCACATAAGAAGCACATGGAAGTTTCCATTTATTTTCACTGATACGCACGGGATGCAATTCTGGTCTGATGCCCCAATCCACCAAGTCATGTCAAGATCGTAAATCATCTTTTGTCTTCCCCTTGACATTTAGAAGAACTGAAAGCAACATTTCACATATATTCTTTTCAATATGCATTACGTCTAAGTAATGACGTAGCAAATTGTTTGACCAATAAGGCAAATCAAAAAAGATACTCCTCTTCCTCCAATTGTAACAGGTTTCTGTGGAAACATTCTTTCTCTTTCTAGATTTCATTTGACCCTTCACGAACGAAAAACTGAAATCTTTCAATTCATTAAGCACATCAATTCCAGACATACGCTGAGCTCGATCATCGGTCTCTATAGTATTATCAAATCTTTGACGATTCATTCTATATGGATTATCCTTTGGCAAAAATCATCGATGTCCCATAAAACTGAAACTACAACGATGTTTCAGTCTTCTGGATCGTGTATTCTTCATACAAACTGGACATGACAGTTTTCCCTTCGTGCTCCATCCAGACATCATTGCATAAGCCGGAAAATCATTGATCGTCGACATAAGCGCAGCACGCATCTGAAATATGTCTTTCGAACATGCATCGTATGTGCGCACACCCACATCCCAAAAAAGTTTCAACTCTTTTATTAAAGGTTGCATGTATACATCAATATCAATGCCGGGATCAGAAGGACCAGATATGAGTATACTCATGAAAGTGAAAGATTTTTTCATACACAACCATGGGGGAAGATTATAAATGTGTATAAAAACTGGCCATGTGCTGTGCGAAGTAAGCATCTGCCCAAACGGATTAAAACTGTTGCATGAAAGACCCAACCTCACATTACGCACGTCAACTGCAAAATCAGGATGTCAAGCATCAAATCTCTGCAATGCAAATCCATCTGCAGGATGAACCAACTCATCATTAGTCTTCTTTCTCTCGGTATCATGCCATCTCATTTTTATTGATATGTTATCAGACATAAAAAGATTCTGGAGTCTGGGGATCAATGGAAAGTTCCACATTACTTTTTGTGGAATGCGGGATGGTGTTCCATCAGATTTTGACTTCCAGCAGGATGTTCCACATTTTATACATTCATTTCGTTTTGCAGTTTCTTCCCAGAATAAACTGCAATCTTTCAGGCAAGCATGAATTTTGTTTCTGGAAAATCCAAGTTCTTCAACTAAATTCCATGCCATATAGTGGTTTGAGGGAATATCTGCATCATCTGGAAGTAAATCCTTTAAGAGAGAATGAATGTAATCTATTGCTGTATTAGAAATCCCATACATAGTTTTTCCATGAAACAATCGGATTAAAAATTCCATCTTTTTCATTTTATCGCATTGTCGATATACTGGAGTCGTGGCAGCATCATTCAATTTTTTCACCCTATCAATATCATCATTTTCACTAGATGCATCAGTTGTCCTCATATCGACGTCTTCTTGAGTCTAAATCCTTTCTTTTTCATGATGACGAATAAACGGAAACCGATCATCTAACAAATTATGCATTCCAGTCCTTTCATTTCGATCATCACCAATTTGAGATTTCATTTTCTCCCCATTGTGATACCACACAAAGTAGTTTTCTTGAAAACCATTTTTGGTTATGTGGTAGCTGACTTCTTCACGACTCAACTAAGGTCTACCAACACAATTGGAAAATGGGCAGTGTATGCGACCACTATCTGAAGCATTGTGAAATGAAAAATCTATGAAGCTCTCCAAATTGTTTTGAAAATCACTTGAGATACGATCGGTTTCATACATCCAACTTCTGTCCATTCTGTAAAAAGAATTCATAGAAGTCATTTTGTCATAAACAATTCAATAGGATTGAACTTTAATAGAAAATACATTTAAGTAAACGATAAAGGAAGAAAATAATCATGGTATCAACTACACATGTGAAAAAAACATACTAATGTGTTATTGAAAAAATGTAAAACCAACAAGAACTTAATGTGTTATCACATCAGAGCATGCCTCATCCCATAACCATATTAGTAGGGTATCCTCATATGTGATTTACCTTTTTGAATTAATATGCACTTCCTCACCAGGTACCTGAGTAGATTTCATAGATATAATCATCTCACATCCTGTAAGGCTTCCATTATGTATGATCTTCAGAATAATTTGAGTGATCATGAATCATGCATGGGATCTTCCCATGATCACTATAGATTATGAGAAGGAATTATGATAGGTCACGTGAAGAACATCAAACACATATTTTAGATAATTTGAGACATAATATAATAAAATAATGTATAAATCTATGGAATTTGTGATAAAAGGATGGATGAAATACTAAAATATGGGAGACTAAGGTGAAGGAAATATATGTTGACCCTAATGTTCATAACATGCATCACCTATGAAATTTTATTGCACTAGGAAATTTTATCCTGTTCACAATACATTCCATTGGAAACCTATTTTGATCATTTGATGTCCCCTTGACATGTCAAATAAAATCAGATCGCACCCATGAATATGCCACCCTTGTAATGAAAAGCCTTTAATTCTCACCATACAGACTACATGTTTTCCAATAGATATGTATCTCCTTCTATATAGGGGAATCAATACATATTATCTTAGTCTCATATTAAATGTCAGGAATGTTAGATGTCTCCCTTAACACCCTCCAGGCACACCAACTAGGTCATGTGATGTCCTCAAATCATGTCACTATGGACATAAATCACCCTTCAAGACATGTCACACTGACTCTAGAGTTTCCCTCCCAGTGTGTCAAACATGTCTTTTGATGAAAATGGAGAAGATCACCAAAATCAAGATATTCCCTATAGGCATTACATCCATTATCATTAAATTGCTTCTAGGATCAACCAATCAGGACTTGTGATGTCCTCCAAACATTCCGTCCTTGATCATTAGAGAAACATCAGACAATCCATCTAGGTTAGGAAAATTCATCAAAATGTTTATAGGATCATGTAATTTCCATTGGAAATTTCCAAAATAAACCCTCTATCATGCTAAGTATATAGTCAAGGCATTCCATGTCGAAAACCAACACATATCCATAAGAGAAGAAATCTAAAAATAATAGAATCTATATGCATTATAAAATTATCCACCATTGGCATGTAAGCTTCTATAAAAATGGAACCATAGTGTTTATGTTTTAATTAATGGAAAAATCAATTCATTAAAACAACTACAACAACTTGATTGAGATCAATTTTTACCTGTTCGGATGGGGGGTGTACCTATTTGGACGGGGGTCGATGATGTTCGGACGGGGGGTTCGTGAGAGCACGGGAGCGGAGGATAATTAGGGCTCTATCTCGAATGAGGGAGATCAGATCGGGGTTGCTATTTGGGCAAAACCTTTTCCAACAGTTTATAAAAACTGTTGGCAAAGGCAACCTTTCCCAACGTTTTCAATAAACCGTTGGGAAAGGGATAAGTTTAGCACCCCTTTCCCAACGGTTCTATAGAACTATTGGGAAATGGGTCACTAGAATGCCCTTTGCCAACGGTTTCAGTAAACCGTTGGCAAAGGCTGAGTATAACAACGGTTTAATTGAACCGTTGGTATACTGTCGTTGGGAAAAACCCAAATTCCAGTAGGGGATAAATACCCCCACTTATTCGATAAGTAAATAAATTGCGGGGAAAACATTTCCTAAAGGGCAGAAGGATGTAACATACCATGTAATTAAACAATAATATATTTTCATATATGTGCCCATTTATGAATTAGATAGTGTTTTAGAGGCATAAAATGAGAATAAATCTAGTTTTAAGCATAAAATACTCTAATATTTTTAAAATATTGTTTTACCACCTTTTGATGGGAAACCATTTTTTAATATAACTTTTGACAATTTTATAAGCTCCATTTGTCAAAATAAACCTATTATTTAGAATTGGTACATTGAAATTTACTTTGGATAAATTTTTGGTATTTTTCTAACAATGTTCATTTTTTAATGAATAGTGAAAATACTGCATTTTATTTCAAAACTATTTTATTAGATAATATAATTATATGGCTAGATTATATTTTTAATTGGTTTTAAAGTGTAATTAGAATATATTTTTACCATTTAATCCAATGGTGGTCATTATAATTAATTTCACTTAGAAATTGGACATAAAGAATTGTCAATATTTTGATAGATATCGTTTCTTAAAAACACACTATTTGTCAGGACAACGGGAATTATTATTAAATTAATTACTATTGTTTCCATTTTTTAAATTTGGAAAAATGGATTCCATATTTGGAATCATAAAGACAAAATTATGGAATTAAGACTCTTTTGTTTTTGGACATTATGAATAGTAACGATGGTAATTGTCTTTAATTATCATAATTAATTAGTAATCGGGTAGTTAAGGATGATAAAATAATATCATAATAATAAAAAATGACCACAAAAAGTGTCCAAATCCTCTTTTATGATTCATGGACTATCATGGGAATATTTTTACCGAACTTGAGGGCCCATGGAGTCACATGAATGTGATAGTGACATTTATGACATTTTTTTAAAAAGAAGAGAAATATAACAATGGTTTGTATATCCTGAGTAAAAAAAAATTAATTTTGTTTACATAAATGAACTCTTAGAATATAAATAGTCATTATAAAGATATAAATATTTCCTACATCATGGTATTTTTCTATAATTTTTAGACATTAAATGAATATATTTATTTATGACACCATGATGATGCAGCGATTACCTCATTAATGAACGATTTAAATAAAATGAAAATATAAGGTAAAATATAACGACCCATACTTTACATAAATTTTTATTACTTCAGAATTGAAGAACACTTATTACAACATATAACAAAACCAGGAAAGGACAGTATAGGTATAGAGTCTTTAGAAACTGGGAAACATAAACAATTGGTTCATAAAGCATCTACTTTGCCTCCCATTTATTTCATAATATCTAGAGTCCCTTTTGGCATATCCTAGTTAATAACCTTCTTCCTGACCTGGGGAAAGAAAACATACAAAAGGGTGAGCTCAAATGCTCAGTAATGGTAAACAAAAGAAATATCAATCACAACATATTCATAAGAACATAACTTTTGGAAATCATAACGTGCAAAAGAGATCATAATTTCATAACATGGGATAAATCATAGTTGTGAAATGTAAACCCAATAATCATAACATAAAACATGAAACTTTGTGTAATAAATACATAATCATATATAATCATTTATTAGTAGTCAAGACTCATAGCCAAGACTATCTTAGCGGACAAAGTCCATTTCTGAACCGAGTTCACTCCTCGTTTCAGTCCGGTTTCACTGAACCGGATTAACCTGCCATTCTATCCATGTCTATCTCATGAGATATAAATCTTTACCCAATGCATTGGAGGGATATATAGGTCTCACCCATCTCATATAGATACCATTCTTATGTGTGCCACAAAATCATAAACCATACATCATTGCATAACCCATATAATAAAAATGGGATTCTTAAACATCGTAACATCATAAAACCATTCATATAAGATAAAGGAATTCATAAAAAAAATTCCATCACAACATAATCAAATCAATGTAATAATAGGTATAGAAACAGGACCCTATATTATCTTAGATGGAAAATACTTTTGATAAAACACTTAAACTCCATTCTTGAGAAAAATATCCTTTCTACTTCAAAAACATTTTCTTTTCTTATTATGTCATATAATTTTAAACTAAAAGAAGTTGATTAAAAATAAACTAGAAAACTTGTAAAGGAATCTTCTTGAAAATAATGTTTTTTAAAAATCCATTCATGCCGTATAAGTTAAAAAAACATTCTTCTCGTACTTTTTTCGGAAAAGTCAAAAAGTACCTCGTACAAAAAACGACAAAAGATTCCTTTCATATCTTTTACTAAAAACTCACTGAAGGGTAAAATTGGACTTAAAAAATTTTATAAGGATATAAATATTACATATTGAGGAAAAATGGATGTGGATGATAAAAAAGACCCCAGTAAATACCAAAGTATAAATAATCACGGATAAAAATGAGATTGTGATATTTTCCCTTACCTTAGGTATGATTTTCTTCATAAGTGTCCGAAACTCCTGTATAATGATTTAAATAATGTTATTGACTTATTCCAGAATCATAATTATTTTTATGATATCATATATGGTCTTATTGTTAGCTTCTTCTTAGTAATATTTCATTACTACTTGTTATTCGGGTGTTTATTACTTTTTGTTCTTCTGCGTGTTTTGTCGAATAAATTCTTATTCTTATTTTTTAGGTTATATATACCTCATTTGCATAATGGTATTAGTGTTATATATATCATATTCATTCATTAAATTCATTTATATAATCATTATGCAATTAAGATCATGTAGAACGAGTCACATCACATCGTGGAGACGGTATTCCGTACGTAAGCACGAGTGATGATATCGTTCCCATGATCGTGAAATTGTAATGGAGTGTATGTATACTATTTCAGAATCAATATCACTTTACAATAATCATATATAGTTATTATTTACACCATTATACCCCTCCAAGTAAGGTGGTGGTGGAAAATAGATTACACCACGGCGTGGAGACGGTATTCCGTACGTACGCACGCGCGGTGATTTCATTTTCCATAGGATGGATAGATGGTGAAATAGGGTTGTTTCATACTTATAATAACATATAATTATATGAGTTGTACTGATGTTATTACTTCATAATGAAACAACTAAATAAGAAGAAGTGTAAGAAGAAATAAAGTTGAAAGAATCGGTAACGGACATTACCTCTTCTTTGAAGAGTCTCTTTGCGACCTCCTCTTAGGGAACTAAAATTGGTCTTTGAAGAAGACCAGGACCTATAAGATGTTTCTAGGGAAGTGGAGAAGATAATTTTTCAGGGGTTGGACGAGCTTGAAGGCTCAATGTGGTGTGAGGAACAGAGAGAGTAGGTGCCCTTTTATAAGGGAGGACAGGGGCACCTTTGGAAAAACTAAATATATTATTTTATTATAAAGCCATATTCAGTTATTAATAGCTCCAAATTGATATATTTATAATCTAAGGTGGTTATGGGTCAAAATCCTCTCATACAATATAATTTAGACAAGTTTAGGTCATTATATTAACCTTATCTTTTAGTTTTAACTCTTAGTTAATTAGATTGACATTTACCATGTCACTTTGTATTTTTATATTATATATTTAATAAACGTAACATATACATCCAAGAGACCACCAAGTGGTCCATTAATGATACAACTATCATGATATAAGTATCTTGGCCGAACCTTATATTTTTAGGAATATAATAACAATTAATAATATAATATTTGTTTTAAAAACTATTTTATGTAAATTTTGACATTATTTGGTAATTGATTTTTGTGAAAATAATAACAGAATGATTAGTTCGAAACAAGTTAATTTAATAAATACTAACATGTCATATTAAAATATAAAATTATTTTAATTCATATAAAGTCTCAAATTACATTTATTTGGGTATTTATAACATCAATTATGTCAATATTTCATTAATAAGATAATTACTGCATCATCATTGTGTTATAAATAAATTAAATTATTTTATATCTAAAAATTAAAAATAAAATACCATTATGTATGAAATCTTTTTATCTTTCTAATTAATATTTATAGTAGAATTTATCTTATGTAAAACCCTATATTAAAAATGATTTACTTATTAAACTTTGATTTTAACTATTTTAACCCTTCTTTAAATAAATTAATAATAAATGTCCTAATCTAATCCAAGTGGGTATAAATGGTCATATTTTATTCCTATGTTTTTTTTGGTCGAATTACACTTATCCCATAGAATTAGGACATGTTTTAGGGTAATAATAATATCGTTTTTACCCTTAGTTACCCTATTTACTTTTAACCGTGGTAAAAAAAAGTAAAAAGTTACTATTCACCAAAAATTATTTTCATCTCATTGAACCACATTTTAGTCCTTGATAGTAACCATGTCTCCCGGATTTTCTAAATTCCACTCACAGAAGCGGTAAAATTAAGTTTTATGTAAATTTACAAATTCTCCTAGGAGGTGGGTAAAAGAAAGTGAAAAGTTCAATAAAATTTTTATATATCAAAAATTATTATAAAATTACTCCAATGAATTGCATTGAACTTATATATGTATTATGTATCAATTTTGACCTAAAATAAATTTAATTAAAATAAATAATTATTTAAATAAAATGTCGGTTTTTAAATAGTAACCAAGTGTTTTCACTATTCATCAAAAATTTAAATTTTTCAGAAAAAAAACCAAAATTTAACCCTAGGCTAATTTCCATATTCCGAATCCAAAAATGAAGTCCATTTTGAAAAATAAAATTTACAAAATTTCAAAAATTGGGTATTAATATTCATAATGGCGAGTTTTAATAATATTTTAATAGCATATCGTTGTTTAGTGAAACTCGGTATTGCGTACAACGCAAGCTTTCGAGGAAGGTCGCGATTGCGTGTAAAGCAAGTCTAGCTAGCATTGTGTGTAGTGAACGATTACTTTGATTATATATATAACATAAAGACAAAATATTTCTCATAAAAGTCTCAGGTGTTACATTCTACCCCCCTTAAAATGAATTTCTCCCTCGAAATTCGTCACTTTGTAACAAAAAGATGAGGATACCTCTCCCTCATCATATCCTCAAGCTCCCATGTAGCTTCTTCTAATGGGTGTTTCCTCCATAAAACTTTCACCAAGCGAGTGGTCTTGTTCCTTAGGGATTTTTCGCTACGATCCAGTACCTCTATCGGCTGTTCTTCATAAGAAAGATCTTTCTTGAGCGGTACAACTTCTGAGCTGAGTACATGTGAAGGATCAGGTATGTACTTTCTCAGGAGAGATACATGGAACACATCGTGAACTTGAGATAGATTTGGTGGAAGCTCCAATCGGTAAGCTACCTTTCCAACACGATCCAGTATTTCGAAAGGACCGATATATCTAGGGCTCAACTTCCCCTTCTTTCCAAATCTCATGATCCTCTTCCAAGAAGATATTCGTAAGAACACTTTATCACCCACTTCAAACTCTAGGTCTTTTCTTTGTTTGTCGGCATAACTTTTCTGTCGACTCTGAGCTTCTCTTATGTTTTGTTGAATAGATCTAACCTTTTCTGCCATCTCATCAACAAGATCGGGTCCTAATAGCTTTCTTTCCCCAACTTCATCCCAGCAAGTTGGAGTCCTGCATTTCTTTCCATAGAGATCTTCATAAGGATCCATCTGAATAATGGAGTGAAAGCTATTATTATAAAAAAATTCCACCAAAGGTAGGTGTTGATCCCAACCTCCTTTTAAATCCATAGAGAAAGCTCTTAACATATCTTCTAGATTTTGAATTGTTCTCTCAGACTGACCGTCTGTCTGAGGATGATAAGCAGTGCTAAAAATCAACTTTGTATCCAGAGTATGCTGAGGACTTCGCCAGAACCTTGATGTAAATCTCAGATCCTGATCAGATATAATAGAAATTGTTACTCCATGAAATCTTACCACTTCCTTTATATATATCCTCGCAAGATGATCTAGAGAGAAACCCTCTCTGATAGAAATGAAGTGTGCAGACTTTGTAAGACGATCAACTATGACCCAGATAGCATTATTTCCTTTGGATGTTTTTGGAAGTCCGGTGACAAATTCCATAGTGATGTTTTCCCATTTCCATTCGAGTATGCGTAATAGTTGTAACATTCCCTTATACTTCTGTCTCTCAGCTTTAACTTTCTGACAAACCAAGAATTGAGAGACATATTCTGCAACATCTCTTTTCATGCCATCCAACCATAAGTACTCTTTCAGGTCCCTATACATCTTCGTGCTTCTAGGATGAATAGAGAATGAATAACTATGAGCCTCATCCAGCAGCTCCTACTTTAATTTTGGGATGGGAGGTACACAAACCCAATTCCTGAACTTTATTATCCCATCACAATCATGGTTGAATTCAGGAATATTTCTCACCTTCTTTTGTAACTCTACATCTTCCGTCTACGACTCTTTAATCTTCACATGTATAGATGGTTGAACATTCATTTGAGAAAGATACAATTTTTTCCCTTCCATTATAATTCCAAGATCGATACTTTGTAAATCCATAAATATTGGATCTTTTGTGATCCTCATAATGGATAAACTGGCATGGTCTTATCAACTTAAGGCATCTACCACCTTGTTTGCTTTCCCAGGGTGGTAATGAATTGAGCAGTCGTAATCCTTAATCTGCTCCAACCATCTTCTTTGGTGCATATTCAACTCCTTTTGCGTGAAAATATACTTTAAACTTTTATGATCAGTATAAATATCACACCTTTCTCCATAAATATAATGCCTCCAAATCTTTGAAGCAAAGATTACCGAAGATAACTCCAAATCATGAGTTGGGTAATTTTTCTCATGGATTTAAACTGTCGTGAGGCATAAGATATCACCATATCGTTTTGCATGAGAACACATCCCAATCCCTTCTTGGATGCATCACTGTAGATCACAAACCATTCACCACTACAAGGCAGTGAGAGAACAGGTGCACTGGATAACCTTCTTTTTAACTCATTGAAATTCTCTTCACATTCTTCTGTCCAAACAAACTTAACTCATTTCTGAGTCAACCTGGTGAGTGGATTAGATAATCGTGAAAAATCGTTCACAAAACATCGATAAAATCCAGCCAAACCAAGAAAACTTCTGATCTCAGTTACTGTTGTTGGTCTTGACCATCTTTCGATAACCTCTGTTTTTGATGGATCCACAGATATCCCCTCTTTTGAGATTATGTGACCCAAAAATGCAACTTTTTGAAGCCAAAATTCACACTTGGTAAATTTGGCATAAATCTTCTCCTTTCTTAGGGTCTTCAATATAATTCTCAAGTGATCTTCATTTTATTCTTTTCTCTTTGAATAGACAATAATATCATCTATAAATACTACCACAAACTGATCAAGATAGTCTCTAAAGACTCTATTCATCATATCCATGAAGATAGAAAGGGAATTAGTGAGACCAAATGGCATCACTATAAATTCATAGTGTCCATACCTTGTATGGAAAGTCGCCTTTGGTATATCCTCCCTTTTGACCCTTAATTGATGATACCCTGAACAAAGATCAATCTTGGAAAATTATTGAGATCCTCATAGTTGGTCAAATAAGTCATCAATGCATGGGAGAGGATATTTGTTCTTGATAGTGATCTTGGTAAGTTCTCGATAATCAATGCAGAGTCTCATTGATCCATCATTCTTCTTAACAAACAGAACAGGTGCTCCCCAGGGTGATGCACTAGGGTGTATGAATCCCTTATCAAGATTCTCTTGGAGTTGCTTCTTCAATTCCTGCAA
The DNA here is from genome assembly GCA_963277665.1 of Viscum album. Lineage (NCBI taxonomy): Eukaryota > Viridiplantae > Streptophyta > Magnoliopsida > Santalales > Viscaceae > Viscum > Viscum album. The sequence continues at coordinate 406,099,227 of OY728150.1, read as the reverse complement.
CTCAATTGGGGCCATTCTATAAGGTGTCTTTGATATAGGCAAAGCACCTGGTACGAGTGCTATTTAAAAATCTACTTTCCGATTTGGTGGAAGACCCAAAAATTCCTCCGGAAAGACATCGTCAAACTCCCGTACAATGGGAAAATTCTTAATCGTGAGTTTCTCACCAACCATTTGAGATAAATAACCCTCATTTAGTGGAATCAAGACCCATAACATGGAATAAATTTCCACTTGAAGGTTATGTTCATCCTTGCATCGATAGACGATCATAGATTGATCTGGAATATGAAATGTGACTTCTCTTATTTGGTAATTTATATGAGCTCCATATAGATAAAGCCAATCCATGCCAAGAATCACATCAAATTTCACTATAGGAAGGATCACAAGATTTTCAGGAAGCACTTTCTCACGAACTTCAATCGGAGAAGAATTATAAACTTTTGATGCGACTGTTGTGCTATTAGGGGTTGTCGCAGCTAACTCAACATCTAATTGTTGAGGTAATAAAGCGATATCCTTAGAAAATTCTTCATAAATAAAAGATTGGGTGGATCCAGAATCAAATAAAACATTTTCTACTTTAGAGTGGATGGTAATTGTACCTTTCACCACATCGTTATCGTACTCCACATTGCTGATAGAAATTGCATGTGACTTTCCTTTGTCTTTAGCCTTAAGAGTTTGTTGATGTCAACCATCATCATCAACCCTTGGATTTGGGAATTGATTGGCATAATTCCCCATCTCCTTGCACTTGAAACATTGAAGTGTAGTAGGTTCATTCTGTGTATCCCTTCCTTTGTTTGCATCACTAGACATCTTCTTCCCATCATTGTGGCATTCAAATGCCCGATGACCTTCCTTTCCACATTTGAAACATTTACGTGTCCCTTTAAGACAAATCCCTCCATGTTTCATTCAACACTTTGAGCATAAGGAAAATCTCATCTTCTTTTCAGTGTGCTCTTTAGATTTTCCTTTTAATTACATTTTCCTCTTCTTATCAAACCCATATGACTGATGGATTACTCCAATCTCCATCTCAACTTTGAGAGCACATCGAACGATTTCCTAATAGCTATTGAAGTCCCTTATGGCTAAGGCCCTTCGAAGACTTAGTTTTAAGCCACTAAAGAATCGATCGATCTTAATCTCAGGTTGGATAATAATACTAGAAGCATACCTTGCAAGTCTTGTAAAATTTGCTTCATAGGTACCAACAGATTCATCATCCTTTTTCTTCAGTTCAAGAAATTCTTTCTCCATATTTGTTCGGAGAATACGAGCAAAGTACTTATTGAAAAATAATTTCTTAAACTCGTCCCATTCCATGGACTCAATTTCATCTCTTTTCCTCATATTCTTGATAAGATTCCACCATTGATCAGTATCTCCTTCCAAACGATATACTTCTAAGATGACCTTATCATGTTCAGAACATTGAAGAACTGAAAATATCTTTTTAGTGGTACTGATCCATTGTTCAGCCACATGACCCGCTGAATGAAGGTGGACACTGCCTCATGAAGGATTCAACAGAATATTTTTCCTTCTTTTTCTCGTTTTGAAGTCCTAAATGATTTATAGCTTGAGAAATTTGTGTAATCATCGCTACAATATTTTTCATTCGACCTCCCATAATGTTTGGTTGCTCAGGGGGACAATCATTGCATTGCCTGTCGCATTCCGCATTAACATGGTTCCTTCAGGTTCCGTCCATTGACTAAAACGAAGAATAATAGTGTGAAAAACACTACTTATAATACAAAAACCACATAATCAAGAATAAAATTTCACACTTAAGGTCTTATCATAGGTTATTCATGGCCATTTCTAAAACACAAATATTTTGTTCTATTCTTAGACTTATCCTTTGGGTTCTTACTAAGGCTTTCACATCCTAGTTTCCAAAGGTTAACTATACCTTTCCTCTGATACCAACTATAACGACCCATACTTTACATACATTGTTATTACTTTAGAATTGAAGCACACTTATTACAACATATAACAAAACCAGGAAAGGACCGTATAGGTGTAGAGTCTTTAGAAACTGGGAAACATAAACAACTGGTTCATAAAGAATCTACTTTGCCTCCCATTTATTTCATCATATCTAGAGTCCCTTTTGGAATATCCTACTTAATAACCTTCTTCCTTACCTGGGGAAAGAAAACATACAAAAGGGTGAGCTCAAATGCTCAGTAAGGGTAAAAAAAGAAATATCAATCACATCATATTCATAAGAACATAACTTTTGGAAATCTTAACCTGCAAAAGATATCATAATTTCATAAAATGGGATAAATCATAGTAGTGAAATTTAATCCCAATAATAATAACATAAAACATGAAACTTTGTGGCATAGACACATAATCATAGAGAATAATTTCTTAGTAGTCAAGACTCATATCCAAGACTATCTTAGCGGACAAAGTCCATTTTTGAACCGAGTTCACTCCTCGTTTCAGTCCTGTTTCACTGAACCGGATTAACCTGCCATTCCAGCAATGTCTATCTCATGAGATATAAATTTTTACCCAATTCATTGGAGGGATATATAGGTCCCACCAATCTAATAATGAAACCATTCTTATGTGTGCCACAAAATCATAAACCATACATCATTGCATAACCCATGTAATAAAAATGGGATTCTTAAACATCGTGACATCATAAAACCATTCATATAAGATAAAGGAATTCATAAAAATAAGTCCATCACAACATAATAAAATCAATGTAATAATAGGGATAGAAAAAGAACCCTATATTATCTTAGATGTAAAATACTTTTGATAAAACACTTGAACTCCATTCTTGAGGAAAATATCCTTTCTACTTCAAAAACATTTTCCTTTCTTAACATGTCATATAATTTTAAACTAAAAGAATTTGATTAAAAATAAACTTGAAAACTTGTAAAGGAAGCTTCTTGGAAATAATGTTTTTTTAAAATCCATTCATGCTGTATAAGTTAAAAAACATTCTTCTCGTACTTTTGTCATAAAAGTCAAAAAGTACCTCGTACGAAAAACAACAAAATATTCCTTTCATATATTTTACTAAAAACTCGTCAAAGGGTAAAATTGGACTTAAAAAATTTTATAATGATATAAATATTAAATATTGAGGAAACATGGATGTTGATGATAAAATACACCCCAGTAAATGCCAAAGTATAAACAATCTCGGATAAAAATGAGATTGTGATATTTTCCCTTACCTTAGGTCCGATTTGCTTCGTAAGTGTCTTAACCTCCTGTATAATGATTTAAATAATGTTATTGACTTATTCCAGAATGATTCCTATTTTTATGATATCATATATGGTCATATTAGTAGCTTATTATTAGTAATATTTCATTACTACTTGTTATTCGGGTGTTTATTTCTTTCTGTTCTTATGCGTGTTTTGTCAAATAAATTCTTATTCTTTTTTTAAGTTATAGATACCTCATTTCCAGAATGTTATTAGTGTAATATATATCATATTAATTCATTCAATTCATTTATATAATCATTATGCAATGAAGATCATGTAGAACGAGTTGCACCACATCGTGGAGACGGTATTTCGTACGTACACACGAGCAATGATATCGTTCCCATGATCATGAAATTATAATGGAGTGTATGTATACTATTTAAGAATCAATATCACTTTACAATAATCATATATAGTTATTATTTACACCATTATACCCATCCAAGTAAGGTGGTGGTGGAAAATAGATTTCACCACGGCATGGAGACGGTATTCCGTACGTACGCACGCGCGGTGATTTTGTTTTCTGAAGGTTGGATAGATGGTCAAATAGGGTTGTTTCATAATTATAATAACATATAAGTATATGAGTGATACTGATGATATTACTTCATAATGAAACAACTAAAGAAGTATAAGTTTAAGAAGAAATAAAGTTGAAAGAATTGGTAACGGACATTACCTCTTCTTTGAAGCGCCTCTTTGAGACCTCCTCTTATGGAACTAAAATTGGTCTTTAAAGTAGACCAGGACCTCTATTATGTTTCTAGGGAAGTGTAGAATATAATTTTTCATGGGTTGTTCGAGATTTAAGGCTCAATGTGGTGTGAGGAAGAGAGGGAGGAGGTGCCCTTTTATAAGGGAGGAGAGGGGCACCTTCGGAAAAACTAAATATATTCTTTTATTATAAAGCCATATTCGGTTTTTAATAGCTCCAAATTGATATCTTTCAAATATAAGGTGGGGATGGGTTGGAAGCCTCTCATAAAATATAATTTAGACAAGTTTAAGTCATTATATTAACCTTATCTTTTATTTTTAACTCTTAGTTAATTAGATTGACATTTACAATGTCACTTTTTATTTTTATATTATATAGTTAATAAACTTACCATATAAATCCAAGAGACCCCCAAGTGGTCCATTAATGATAAAAATATCATGATATAAGTATCTTGACCGAACCTTGGATTTTTAAGAATATAATAACAATTTATAATATAATATTTTTTAAGAACTATTTTAGGTAAATTTTGACATTATTTGGTAATTGATTTTTATGAAAATCATAACAGAATGATTAGTTCGAAAAAAGTTAATTATATCAATACTAACATGTATATTAACATAGAAAATTATTTAAATTCATAACAAGTCTCAAATTACATTTATTTGGGTATTTATAACATCAATAATGTCAATATTTCATTAATAAGATAATTATGGAATCATCATTGTGTCATAAATAAATTAGATTATTTTAAGTCTAAAAATTACAAATAAAATAAAATTATGTAGGAAATATTTTTAGCTTTCTAATGAATATTTATAGTCGAATTTATCTTATGTAAAACCATATATTAAAAATGATTTACTTATTAAACATTGATTTTAACTATGTTAACCCTTCTTTAAATAAATTAATAATAAATGTCTTAATCTAATCCAAGTGGGCCTAAATGGTCATATTTTATTCCTAAGGTTGTTTATGGTTGAATTAAACTTATCTGATAGATTTAGGACATGTGTTAGGGTAATAATAATATCATTTTTACCATTAGTTACCCTATTTACTTTTAACCGTTGTAAAAAAAAGTAAAAAGTTACTATTCACCAAAAATTATTTTCATCTCATTGAACCACATTTTAGTCCTTGATATTAACCGTTTCTCTCGTATTTTCGAAATTCCACTCACAGATGCGGTAAAATTATGTTTTATGTAAATTTACAAATTCTCCTAGGAGGTGGCTAAAAGACAGTGAAAAGTTCAATAAAATTTTTATATATCTAAAATTATTATAAAATGACTACAATGAATTGAATTGAACTTATATTGGTATTATGTATCAATTTTGACCTAAAATAAATTTAATTGAAATAAATAATTATTTAAATAAAATGTCGGTTTTTAAATAGTAACCCAGTGTTTTCACTATTCATCAAAAATTGAAATTTTTCAGAAAAAAACCAAAATTTTACCCTAGGCTAATTTTGATATTACAAATCCAAAAATGAAGTCCATTTTGAAAAATAAAATTTACAAAATTTCAAAAAGTGGGTATTACTATTCATAACAGCTAGTTTTAATAATATTTTAATAGCATATCGTTGTTTAGTGAAACTTGGTATTGCGTACAACGCAAGCTATCGAGGAAGGTCGCGATTGCGTGTAAAGCAAGCCTAGCTAGTGTTGTGTGTAGTAAAAGATTCCTTTGATGATTTATATAACATAAAGACAAAATATTTCTCATAAAAGTCTCGGGTGTTACATAAAATCTATGACTTACAATTGTCAAAAACCTATTTTATTGGGGTATTTCGATCCCTTATCACCTTATCCTCAAAATATATCATTGTGGTACCTTCAAAATCCGAAAATCATGTTATAATAAAGTAACATTTCAAGACAATCCAAAAGTGACCCTCCTCCCTCTTATAAAAGGCCCCCACCTCTACCTCCTTACCCACACCTCTCAAGACATTGGATATTCTAACATCTGCTCACATTATATCTCCATAACCCTCTCGTACTCCTAGAATCCTCACTTTGGGCAGAATTCTTTCCATGGAATCCTTTGGCTCAAATCAAAAAGAGTTACCCGATTTAGAGGTAATGTCTTCTCTCAAGTTTCTTTTTTTATTTTCCTTCTTCCCTCGCCACTATCTTATTATTATTTGATCCTATAATAACACCAGTATCATAAAAATACTAGGATGTTGTTATGATAAGTATTCTACCTACACATACAGACACCTTCGTCTAATGGTTAAACAACATACTGTTTATGTGGATGTCGAATTACTGCCTCACGAAACGATGATTGTTCAATCTTCTTTTAACACCTTTCATGGTGGAAATTATGATGGCACTATATTTATATATGATAAATATTATATTTATGTCCTATCTATGCTTCATTATTTTATATCTAAAACATACCTTTATGCTTTTCATGTTGTGGAACTGCAATAATTTCATCAGAGAAAGTGTGGACTACCGCCCCCTCAAATGATGTGATTCGTTCATGGAAAATATGGAATTTATAAATAATGTGATTAATGAACTTATGTTACCTATATAACATATATATTATACTGTAATTATAATATATATATATATATATATGTCTCATTTAGTTTTAATTCCTTTAATATGACAAAAAATGAAAGTAGCATTCATGCATACATACGGCCTACCATCTCCATGAATGGTACATTTCATTTTTTATCTCCAAATGTTATGGAATAGTATAAAATGAATATATAGTGGATATATATAAATTTTTAATCATTAATACCATTCTGGAGATGATGTAAATATAACTACATGGGCAATTCTTTTCAAACAAGTTCATTTTTGACTCATGTACCGGACATCGACAAAACGTATAATATGAACTCACATAATTAACTAATTATTATAACATGATAATATGTGATAATAATTGAATAGTAAACACTAAACTAATTCCTTAAGAAATTATAAATTGACCTAATTTTATTATTCAGGAATATAAATAATGAACGAGAACAAGTCGGACTTGTGGTAAGGGACTTCATCTAAAATCTTCTTTCATTGAGGGATACGTCAATTTATATACGACATTATTTTATTAGTTGTTTAAAAAACCCTTTTGACTTTTAATTTCATTAAAAATGAATCTTTTTACCCGAAGAGTTTTAATAAACAAAAAAATGAATGTTTTTGTCTTACGTTTGGGGCGACAACGACTTCCCCGCCGCCGTGACCATTATTTGAGTTTTTGATTCCTCTACAAGAAAAAACTTTTTTTAAATGAAAAACATATACCATGTTTTACTTTTATTTTATTTTGGTATTGAAAATGGTTTTGATAATGTTTTGTTTATATCGATATGTTTTATTGATATCCTGTGATTGGAATAAGGAAATGTTATGTTTCCTTTATGCATGTTTTATGTGATATGATTATGTTATGGTTCTTGGGAATTGTTTATGTTGTCGAGTAGTTCCGTGATAAAGTAAGGGTGGGTGTTCCCTAGATATCTCTCAAATGCTTTGGGTAACGCAAAGGAGTTAAATACTAAGGTTTCTTCAGAGATATTTAGGGAATATATTGTGATGTATGACAACCCTGCTTTTTATTACAACTTAAACATGCTTTATTACATATAACATCACTTGATACAACAAATAAGATCAATAGGTTTAGTGTCTTTGGGGCTTAGGATAATTACATAAAAACTTAAAACATGAAATACAACATCTTTATTGAAAACTTCCTTTACATGACTACTACATTCCCTCGTACTTAGCATTGCATGGGATAACCTGAGGACATGCATAAAAAGGGTGAGCTATAAAGCCCAGTAAGGGAGTACACATGGAATAACAAGAGGAGTACAATACATATTAGGCAATAGGCATGTCAATAGAGCATAAGATAAACATGAACATAAAGCCATGATAAAGCATGATAATCATAACCTGGAAATGTGGCAACAACACTTAACATTGAATTAGCATGAGCCAAGGGTCATTGCACATGGAGCATGAGTAAACCCTCATTGCACATGAAGCACGAGTAAACCCTCGTTGCAATTGAATTAGCATGAATCATCACTCATTGCACATGACGTATCATGATACTATACTTTACCCAATGCATTGGAGCGCAATAAGGGTGCACCCTTCTTAAACATTTCATTTCATGCATAAGTGTGCCACATGGATCATAAAACATGGATTCATAAAACATAATCATTTATTCCACGATTAAGGAATGTGGAATTCATACATGAAACTTTAAAATCAATAATTAAATGTTCATAAAGGTGAATACCCTTGATGGAGAAATGGGCATGGTATTCACAACACAATGACATTGGCTTAGAAAATCGGTGCGATTTCAGCAGCGTAACGGTGTGACATAAGAATTCATAAAAATGGATGATGAGAGAGAAAGGGGTTCCTCATAATATTTACATGTAATGGAAAGTAATGAGGTCATATAGATACATGTCCCAACAATTTTAATGGAATTTAGATTCATGATACAAAAGTATTGCTTGAATATAAAAGAGGAGAGAGAAGTTCCTTTCGGAATTTCGCCATAGTAACGGGTGTACATTGGAGGCATTAAATGAGAGAGAAAGGGGTCTCCCATCATTCAAAAAATAATAGGGAAGTATGGGGGAGGTTTGAAAACATACCCCAACATTCATAATTGAAATTAAAAGGGAAATACAACTTAAATAAAATTGACAAAAAATGAGAAAGGAAGAAAAAACCCTTACTTGGAAGTGTGCTTCCAAAGGCTAGAGAGAGGCTTCTAAGAGGCTTCTTGGGAGCTTGGGGAACTTTGGGAGGATTCTAGAGATATTAGGGCAGAGGTGGGAAGAACTAAAAGGGATTTTAGTGAGGAGGAAGTGGGAGCTTGGGTGGGTTTATATAGGAAAGGTGGGGGAATTCTTTATTATTTAGGTTTGGGTCCCCTTACATTAAATTAGTCCAAACCACAAACCATCCCATGGTTTTTGCCCATGGTTTTTGGAAAAGGAAAGAGGAAAACAATATTTTATGAGGCCCAAGTCAGAAAATTTTAAAATAATAAGGTTGCTTATGTGGAGGTGAGTCACACTCCCATAGAAATTAATTTAAAAAGGCAAAGTGTTGAATATGTCTTGAGGGGTTCATTAATGCTTTGAAAAGTAAGTCAAACAAACCCAAAATCACTTTATTTTAATGGTAAAACATATATTGTCCAAACATAAGGATTATAGTATTTTATTAAATCATTATTGGGTCATTATGATGTCATAAAACACATTATATATTTAAACGGTATTTAATTTTTACCACAAAATTCGACTATCTCAAAAAATTATGAAAAATTAACCGTTGGATAATTTTGACGTCCTGATTATAGAAATGAAATTTATTTTATCTAAAAAAATTTCTAAATATATGAATTTTCACTTTTAATATAAAACCTGACATTTATCAAAAATTCATGGGTTTTGACAGAAATGGCTTTCAAACCTTAATAAAAATTTTAATTGCATTCATAAAATTATAAGATCATTTATATTTAATAAAAATTAATTGAATTATAATAATATTATTTTATTAAAATATTATTAAATTCAAAAATCTCTTAATTTAATAAAATAGATTTCTTAATTAAATAATAACTAAAAACACCATTTGTACTTTAAAAACTATTTACAATGTATCAAAAATGTCTAGAAATTATATTCATTATTATATACAAAAATAATTTACATGAATATAGTACAACTTATTTGTTACATAATCCCTTAAAATAGCCGCATAAGACCTAAGGGTAAGGTGTGTGATGGTGACAGACTCTTGGGGTGGCTCAGATAACATCGCTCGAGTGGTAATTTCAATCAACTTCCACTTTTCCCGTAGACAGTCACGTTCGAGCTTGACATAATGAAGCTCAGCTTGGGCTTAGCAAAGGGAAAAGCCCAAAAACGCCACCTCTTTTCTGATCTCTGACAAATGGGCTTCGTATGGGGAAATTCTACTGGATGAGGCCATCACTTCCTTTGTCAGAGTAAAATTGGGTTCGTTAAAGACTTATATTTATACTAATCATGTGATCACTGTTCAATAGCTATAAAACTAACGGTCACAACTCTTATCATAAAACCAAATTAGTTGACATCTTATAAAAACATTTTTTATAAAGAGACATTTAACTAGAACAAGAGAGATTTTCCATTAATGAAACTTTGGGTCGTTACAATATTCCCCCCTTAAGAAATTTCGCCCTCGAAATTTTTCTTTTCCCACACTAAAACAAATGTGGGTAACTCAGCTTCATCATATCCACCGACTCCCAAGTTGCATCTTCAAACTTGTGGTTTCTCCACAATACCTTGATGAGGGGATTATCTTATTTCATAGAACTTTTTCTCTACGATCTAACATCTTCCCTGGTTGCTCCTCATAAGAAAGATCATCTTCCAATTGTACCACCTCAGAAGAGAGTACATGTAAAGGGTCTGGTATGTACTTCCTTAAGAGGGATACATGAAAGACATCATGCACTTTGGCCATAGTAGGTGGATGTGCTAGTCGATAGGCCATTTCCCCAACACGGTCAAGAATCTCGAAGGGGCCGATGTACCTTGGACTTAACTTCCCTTTCTTTCCAAACCTCATGACCTTCTTCCACAGAGATATGCGTAAAAACACCATGTCTCCAACTTTAAACTCAAGGTCTCATCGACTATTATCTGCATAACTCTTCTGTCGACTCTAGGCTGCCTTGATATGCTTCTGAATGGTTTTCACCTTCTCCACCATTTCCTCGACCATTTCTGGTCCAAGCAGCTTATGTTCACCGACCTCATCCCAACATGTCGGTGTTCTGCACCTTTTCTCATAAAGGTCTTAATATGGTTCCATTTGGATTCTTGAGTGGAAACTATTATTATAAGAGAACTCATCCAGAAGAAGATGTTGATCCCATCCTCCTTTAAAGTACATTGAGCACGCTCTCAACATATCCTCAAGTGTTTGGATAGTCCACTCGGATTGGACATCAGTTTGAGGATGATAGGCCGTACTAAAGTTCAGTTCAGTATTCAGAGCATGTTGAAGACTCTTCTAAAACTTATAGGTGAATCTTGGATCTCGTTCAGACACAATAGATAGTGGTACTCCATGAAACCTTAACACTTCCCTGATATATATCTGTTCCAGTTGATCCAATGAGAAATCCTCCTAAATAGCAATGAAGTGTGAAGTCTTTGTAAGACGATCCACAACAACCCAGATTTCATTGTTGCCTTTGGATGTCCTTGGAAGTCCGGTGACAAAGTCCATGGTGATGTTTTCCCATTTCCATTCTGGTATGGGAAATGGTTGCATCATCCCCTTAGACGTATGCCTCTATGCCTTCACTTGCGGACACACCAGGCACTTTGATGTATATTCGGCGATCTCCTTCTTCATATTATCCCACCAAAAGTTTTCTCGGAGATCTCGATACATCTGTGTGCTCCCTAGGTGAATAGAGAAATTTGAACTATGTGAATCATTTAAGAGTTCCTTCTTTAGCTCTGGAATTGATGGAACACATAGTCTTTTCTCAAACCACACATCCCTTTCTTCATTAACGTTAAACTCTGAGGATTTTCCCTTTTTGATAGCTTCCACTTTTTCTTGAATTCCCACATCATCCTTTTGAGCGTCCTTTAACCTTTCCAAAAGAGATGGTTAAACAATCATTTGTGAAAGTATTTATGATGTTACCTTCTTTATTATTCCCACTTCCATCTTCATCAAGTCTAAGAAGATTGGATCCTTCTCAATTCTCATCATTGATAGAATCGATGGATCCTTTCTACTTAGGGCATCCGCCACCTTGTTCGCTTTCCCAGGGTGGTAATGTATTGAACAGTCATAATCCTTGATGAGTTCTATCCATCTTCTCTGGCGCATATTAAGCTCTTTATGTGTGAATATATATTTAAGACTCTTGTGGTCAGTATATATCTCACATTTCTATCGAGAGAGATAATGCCGCCATATTTTTAAGGAAAATATCACTGCCGCCAACTCCAGATCATGCGTTGGATAGTTTCGCTCATGGATTTTCAACTGCCTTGAAGAATAGGATATCACTTTATCATTCTGCATCAGCACACATCCTAATCCCTTCTTTGAAGCATCACTGAATACCACAAAAAGCTCCCCACTTGTGGGTAAAGTGAGCACGCGTGTAGTGATAAGCCTCCTTTTCAACTCCATGAAGATTTCTTCGCATTCATCACTCCAAGAAAAGTTTACTCCCTTTCGAGTTAGCTTGGTAAGAGGGTTGTACAATCATGAGAAATTACTCACAAATCATCGATAATATCCATCTAACCCCAAGAAGCTACGGATATCGGTTACCGATGTTGGCCTCGTCCATCCCTCAATTGCATCTGTTTTGGAGGGATCCACATATATCCCATTGCTTGTGATGATATGGCCCAAGAATGAGACCACCTTCAACCAAAACTTACACTTGTTGTACTTTGCATAGATATTATCCTGGCGCAAAGTCTCCAGTACAGTTCTTAAATGCTCCTCATGATCCTCCTTGGTTTTAGAGTATATTAGAATATCATCTATAAAGACTAACACAAATTTGTCAAGGTAATCTCTAAAGACTCTATTCATCAAGTCCATGAATATTTCTGGAGAATTGGTGAGTCTGAAAGCCATTAATATGAATTCATAGTGCCCGTACCTTGTATGAAAAGCAGTCTTGGGGATATCTTCCTTATTCACCCTTACTTGATAATATCCCGACCGCAAATCCACCTTGGAGAAGTATTGTGCTCCACGCAGCTGATCAAACAAGTCATCGATTCTTGGGAGAGGATACTTGTTCTTTATCGTGATTTTGTTAAGTTCACGATAATCGATGCAAAGCTGCATTGACCCATCCTTCTTCTTGACGAAGAGGACTGGTGCACCCCATGGTGAAGCACTTCGGTGTATAAACCCTTTATCCAGATTCTTCTGTAGTTTTTTCTTCAACTCTTCAAGCTCTACAACAGACATTCTATTTGGAGTCTTGGATATTGGTAGCGCCCCTGGTATAAGTTCAATTGAGAACTCAACATATCTTCTTTGGAGGAAGACCAGGCAGTTCCTCAGGAAACACATCAGTGAATTCCCTCACAATAGGAATTTCTTCCAGGATGGTTTCTTCCTTGGACTCAATCATCTGAGCCATATATGCATGCTCATAAGGTAGTAATATCCATGCTTGAGATGACGGAGCTAAAGGAGATGCATCTTCCTCCTGACACTGGTAAGGAATCGGGGGTCGATTCTCCATATGGAGTTTGATATCCCTCTCTCAACAATTTATGTTGGCTCTATATAAGTAAAGCCAATCCATGCCAAGAATTGCATCAAATTCCACCAGAGGGAGTATACCAAGGTTCACCGGGAAATTCAATCCACAGATTATAACAGGGGAAGACTTATATTCATGGGATGAAATGATTGCCCCATTGGCCGTACTCACCGACATCTTTACTTCCATGATTTGTGGTGGTGAAGGGATTGTTCTACTAAACTTTCAAGATATAAAAGAATGCATAGAACCTGAATCAAAAAGTACGTTCGCTATTCTTGAATGAATAACTAGCATACTTGTCACCACTTCGTTGTCGGGGTTCACTTCGGCAGAAGTGATGGAAAAATCTCTTCCTTGCTGTCTTGGAGGTTGTTGGTTGCCTCTGATAACCCTTGGATTAGGGCACTGATTTGCAAAATTACCCGGTTCTTTGCATTTATAGCATTGAACAATGCGTTGAGGTTCGAACGGAGCATTCCTCTCCTCTTTCGCAGCCGTGGGTCCTTCTTGCCGATAGTTAATAGCTAGGTTTCCTTCTCTTCCACACCTGAAGCATTTTCTCGTCCCCTTAATGCAATTTCCATGGTGCTTCTTCCCACACTTTTGGAAAGTGGGGTGCTGGAACTTCTTCACACCATTGGATTTATCCATTGGCCCACCAGCATTGAAGTTCACCTTACGCTTCTTGTCCCCATGATACCCATGTGATTCCCCAATCTCCATTTAAACCTTGAGGGCACATCAGACAATTTCCTCATAGCTGTCGAAGTCACGGATTGCTAATGCTTTCCGCAATCTAGGCTTCACCCCACCAAAGAAGCGGTCAAACTTGCATTCGGGGGTAACGACAAAGCCGAAAGTGTATCGTGCAAGCCTTGTGAAGTTTTCCTCATACGCTCCAACAGATTCTTCAACTTTTTTCTTGAGGGAAAGGAAGTCGCTTTCCATCTTAAGCCGGAGGGTGTGCGGAAAATATTTATCGAAAAACATCTTCTGGAATTCCTTCCATTCCGAAGCCTCGATCTCCTCCCCAGGCTTTGTATTTTTTATCAACGTCCACCATTGATCATCTTCACCATCCATACGATAAGCCGTCAGGAAAACCTTCTCTTGTTCATAACATTGGAGGATGGAGAATATCTTTTCAATGGAGTTGATCCACTGTTTAGCGATCGTGGGATCAGATGATCCACTAAAAGTAGGAGGCCTTTTTCTCATGAAGCTCTCGATAGCAACTTGTTCTTTCTTAGGGGGGGGGGGGTTGAAATTTCCTCTTGACCAGTGTTTCTATTCAAAACTTGATTTAGCTGAGATAGAAGCGTGACAAAGTTCGCGATTCCCACTCCCATTGGATTTGGCATCTCATTAGTACAATCATCACACTGATCTTCACAACGGTTGTTAGCCCGAGTCCTCCTATTACCAGCCATTGGCTGGAATAAAAGGAAATTTAGGGGTAACACATAAAGGGTAATCCAAAGAAAAAAAGTTTTTGACTTATAAATAAACTTTTATTTCTTTAACTCATGAGTCTATAGGATTAAATCTAGGATTTTCATGATCTACTTTCTAACATATATTCTTAGGGGAATTTTTCCCTTAATAAGGGTTCATACTAAGATTGTGAATTTATCAAAACATATCCCCCGGGAGTCTCATAACCAAGAGTGCAGCAAGACTCGTTGTCAAGCACCAGTTCCTGTTCGAGTCTAGCTCAAAGCGATGTTTTCGGGTTTTACCCCTAGGATACATTTGTGCTAGAGCCGCCTTTACCTACTCGTATCTAGACAGGGATGTATTTGTTTGATAAACCACTTAATTAGTATTTACCAAAACTTAGGGATGTTTTTATTATACTTAGTCTTGTATCTAAGGCTTTACTAGGGTTTCCTAATTCCAAAAATAACTAAACCTATCCTCTGATACCAACTATGACAACCCTGCTTTTTATTACAACTTAAAAATGCTTTATTACATAAAACTTCACTTGATACAACAAAGAAGATCGAGAGGTTTAGTGTCTTTGGGGCTTAATATCATTACATAAAAACATAAAATATGAAATACAACATCTTTATTTAAAACATCCTTTACATGACCACTGCATTCCCTCATACTTAGCATTGCATGGGATAACCTGAGGACATGCATAAGAAAAGGGTGAGCTATAAAGCCCAGTAAGGGAGTACACATGGAATAACATGAGGAGTACAATACATGTTAGGAAATAGGAATTTCAATAGAGCATAAGATAAACATGAACGTAAAGGCATGATAAATCATGATAATCATAACATGGAAATGTGGAAACAACACTAAACATTGAATTAGCATGAGCCAAGGCTCATTGCACATGGAGCATGAGTAAACCCTAATTTCACATGAATCACGATTAAACCCTCATTTCACTTGAATTATCATGATTCAACACTAATTTCACATGACGTATCATGATACTATACTTTACCCAATGCATTGGAGCGCTATTAGGGCGCACCCTTCTTAAACATATCATTTCATGCATAAGTGTGCCACATGGATCATAAAACATGGATTCATAAAACATAATAATTTATTCCACGATAAAGGAATGTAAAATTAATACATGAAACTTTACAATAAATAAGTAAATGTGCATGTAGGTGAATACCCTTTATGGAGAAATGGGCATGGTATTCACTACACAATGACATTGGCTTAGAAAATCAGTGTGATTTCGGCTACGTAACGGCGTGACATAAGAATTCATAAAAAGGGATGATGAGAGAGAAAGGGGTTCCTAATCATATTTAAATGTAATGGACAGTAATTCGGTCATATATATACATGTCCCAACAATTGTAATGGAATTTAGATTCATGATACAAAAGTATTGCTTGAATATAAAAGAGGAGAGAGAAGTTCCTTTCGGAATTTCAGCATAGTAACGGGTGTACATGGGAGGCATTAAATGAGAGAGAAAAGGGTATCCCATCATTAAAACAATAAGAGGGAAGTATGGGGGAGGTTTGAAACCATAACCCAACATTCATAATTGAAATTAAAAGGTCAATACAACTTAAATAAAATTTGACAAAAAATTAGAAATGAAGAAAAAACCCTTACTTAGAAGTATGCATCCAAAGGCTAGAGAGAGGCTTCTGAGAGGATTCTTGGGAGCTTGGGGATCCTTGGGAGGATTCTAGAGAGAGTAGGTCAGAATTTGGACGAACTAAAAGGGATTTTAGTGAGGAGGAAGTGGGATCTTGGGCGGGTTTATATAGGAAAGGTGAGGGAATTCTTTATTATTTAGGTTTGGGTCCCCTTACATTAAATTAATCCAAACCACAAACCATCCCATGGTTTTTGCCCATGGTTTCTGGAAAAGGGAAGAGGAAAAAATCATTTTATAAGGCCCAAGTCCGAACTTCTTAAAATAATAAGGTTGCTTATGTGGAGGTGAGTCACACTCCCATGAAAAGTAATTTAAAAAGGTGAAGTGTTGAATATGTCTTGAGGGGTTCATTAATGCTTTGAAAAGTAATTAAAACAAACCCAAAATCACTTTATTTTAATGTTTAAACATATATTTTTCGAACATAAGGATTATAGTATTTTATTACATCACTATTGGGTCATTATGATGTCATAAAACACATTATATATTTAAACGGTATTTAATTTTTACCCAAAAATTCGACTGTCTCAGAAAATTATGAAAAATTCACCATTGGATAATTTCGACGTCCTGATTCCAGAAATGACATTTATTTTATCTAAAAAAATTTCTAAATATGTGAATTTTATCTTTAAAAATAAAAACCGACATTTATCGAAAATTCACGGGTTTTGACAAAAATGGATTTCAATCCATAATAAAAAATTTAATTGCATTCATAAAATTATAAGATCATGTATATTTAATAAAAATTAATTTAATAATATTATTATTATTTTATTAAAATAATATTTAATTCAAAAATCCATTAATTTAATAAAATATATTTCTTAATTAAATAATAACTAAAAACACCATTTGTACTTTAAAAACTATTTACAATGTATCAAAAATGACTAGAAATTATATTCATTATTATATAAAAAAGTAATTTACATGAACATAGTACTACTTATTTGTTACATAACCCCTTAAAACAGATGTATAAGACCTAAGGATAAGGTGTGCGATGGTGACAGACTCTTGGGGTGGCTCGGATAACATCGCTCGAGTGGTAATTTCAATCAACTTCCACTTTTCCCGTAGACGGTCACGTTCGAGCTTGAAATAATGAAGATCAGCTTGGGCTTGGTCAAGGTTGAGGCCCTAAGATGCTACATCTTTTCCTAGCTCTGACAAATGGGCTTCGTATGGGGCAATTCTATTGGATGAGTCCATCGCTTCCTTTGTCTGAGTAAAATTCGGTTCGTTAAAGAATTATATTTATACTAATCATGTGATCACTGTTCAACAGCTATAAAAGTAACAGCCACAAATCTTATCATAAAACCAAAGAAGTTGACATCTTATAAAAACATTTTTTATAAAGATACATTTAACTGGAACAAGAGGGATTTTCCATTAATGAAACTTTGGGTCGTTACATGATAGGTATTCCAAACATAACAATGAGGGTTACTTCCTACGTAAGAATGTTATGAATGCCTCAATTTACCTTTATGTCTTATGATTTCTATGAGTTATTCATAAATCTTATGATTTGAAGAGGTATGTTAAAGTGATTATGTTTTATGTGTAAAGTATGATTTCATTGATTCTTATGTATACATGGACTAATTTTTTCATTCCGTATTTTTATATACCTTAATGAGATTTTTATGCTCATCCCATGTTTTTGAAATGCTTTTCACCAGTCAAGGGAAAATTACATGATGTGATGATAGTGTCGAGGATGTGTCAAGAAAGATCCATGTTTTATTTTTAATATGTTTCCTTTGGTGGAAAAAAATAATGATGTCTTTGATGTAACCACCTTGTTTAAATGTGGAATGTAATGAATTATTTATGATCTAACTCTCTAAAAATAAAATCCTAAAAAGATCCTCAATGTGATTTCTTGGAATAACCCAAGATTAATAATGTTTAAGGTTGGGGCCTTATAGTTGGTATCAAAGGTCGGTTTAGATAACTTTAAGAGTTAGAATTCTATTAAGTGATTATCCAAACATATTTTTTTTACATTATGGTCAAATCGAAAGGATATAGCATTTAGAGATTACCATGTTGTTTCATGTAAGACATGTTTGTTCAGAATGGTTTTCTATAGATGAAACAGGGATACAGTGCTTGGAAGGCATACAGAAGGAAATGACCATCCAAATCAACATCCTGAGATGGTTGGAATTGGAACTGAATAGTTTTTTACAGTAATGACGCAGTTGAATCAAACGATAAATGGTGGTGGTATCAATGAATGATATTATCCAGATCAACCGCATAGGAACATGTTAGTGGTGGAACATTTCATGAGGCAACATACCCCATAATTCAGAGGATCATCTGA
The DNA here is from genome assembly GCA_963277665.1 of Viscum album. Taxonomy (NCBI): domain Eukaryota; kingdom Viridiplantae; phylum Streptophyta; class Magnoliopsida; order Santalales; family Viscaceae; genus Viscum; species Viscum album. The sequence continues at coordinate 406,080,359 of OY728150.1, read as the reverse complement.
CCCTGAGTTAGATAAGGGTGGATTAAAGAACTGGATATGATTTTCGATGTCATTGGGTGTTCAGACAATCAAAAGGTTAGTCTTGCTATTTACCATTTGGAGGGTGATGCAGATCAGTGGTTGTTGATGGTTAAAAATATCAGGGACACTGATGAGATTTATTCTCTTCACTGGGATGAATTCAAAGGTATGTTTCTTGAGAAATATTTTCCTAAGGTTGTTCTACTTATGATGGAAAAACAATTCTCAGAATATAGGCAAGAGGATGAGTTAGTGTATGCTTATAAAGAAAAGTTCACTAGATTGGCAAGGTATGCTCCATATTTTATTTGGGACCTTGATAGTAAAATCAATCGTTTTTACTCAGTATTAAAGCCAAAATATCGAAGTGCATTAGCTTCTCATGAGTTCAAAAGTTATTAAAATCTTGATCGATGTGCTGAAAAAGTGTAAAGTGAGTTTGTTGATGATCAAGTGTTATATTGCAACCAACAGAAGAAGAGACCGAGGTGGCAGGAGAAAGGGAAGAATCCTATAAAAAGGATTTATGGTAAGAAAACTAAGTTTGCAGTTTGTGATAAATGTGCTAAAAGGCATTCTGGGAATGTCTTGAATTCTATAATGTTCTTCTAAAGTGGTAATATGGGACATAAGGCTCATGATTGCATTGGAAAATATCAGGGTAATGGTAAGACCAAATTTGGATTACAGTTGGTAAAATGTTTCAAGTGCAATGAGATGGGTCATTATGAAAACGAGTGTTTGACAAAGAGCTCGGATGATGGGACATAGTCAGACTACAAGCAGAAAGGTGTGGTGAAATCCTTTGCAACTACTTCACCAAATGTTGGGCCATCCAATGAAGTGGTATCAGGTGCTTTGTTTGTTTTTTTTCAGATTATGCCAATCTGTTGTTTGATTCAGGGTCTACACATTCTTTCATCTCTGAAAAATTTTCTAGAAAATTGGGAATTACATATCATGAAATTACTCCAGAAATTTTCGTAAAAACACCTGGGAGAAATGTTGAGGCAAAAAGAATTGATAAGAGTCTTCTTATCCTTATCTGTGGAAAGAACCAACTTGTAATCCTTATTGTTTTACCTATAGTAGATTTTAATGCTATCCTGGGAATGGATTGGCTCTCTTTTTACCATGCTAAGATTTAATGTAGATCTAATGAAGTTTATTTTCAGAAATACTTTCAGTTTGTGTATAAGAATGTACCCTTACTATTGATAACATATCAATTGGCTGAGAAACTTGTAAAAGATAAAAATTAATGTTACCTTGCGCATATTGTTTAAAACAAAGGAACCATTTAGATTAATGATGTGATAGTGGTAAATGAGTATCCTGATGTTTTTCCTGATGAGTTTGCTGGAATAATACCAGATCGGAAAGTTGAATTTACTGTTTACTTAGTTCCTGATTCTAATCCAATTTCGAAACCCCCTTATCTAATGGATCAAATTGAACTTTTAGATTTGAAATATCAATTTATTGATTTATTAGAGAAAGGCTTCATTCTACCTAGCACATCACCATGGGGTGCTCCTGTCTTATTTGTTAAAAAGAAAGATAGTTCAATGAGACTTTTCATTGATTATAGAGCCTTGAATTACATCACAATTAAGAACAAATATCATTTGCCTCATATCTATGATTTGCTTGATCAGATCCTGGGAGCTCAGTATTTTTCAAAGATTGACTTGAGGTCGGGGTACCATAAGTTGAAAGTAAAATAAGCAAGCATTCTGAAGACTGTGTTTTGTACAAGATATGGCAATTATGAATTTGTAGTTATGCCTTTTGGGTTAACCAATGCACATTCTTTATTCATGGACCTTATGAATAGAATTTTCCATTAGTTCTTGGATAAGATTGTGGTTGTTTTCATTGATGATATTTTGGTGTTTTCTAAAAGTAAAGAGGATCATGAAAGTCATTGAATGGTTATTTTGAAAACCTTAAAAGGAAATAAATTGTATGGGAAATTTATAAAGTGTGAGTTTGGGTTGCAAAAAATTACATTCCTTGGTCACATTGTTTCTAAATATGGAATAATTATTGATCATGCAAAAAAAGGTTTTTGAAGAATGGCCAAGACCCACAAATGTAACCGATATTCGTAGTTTTCTTGGTTTTGAAGGCTATTACTGAAGGTTTGTTACAAATTTTTCATGGTTGTCCAGCCCATTGACTAAGATAACTCGAAAATGTGTTAAGTTTATCTGGACAAAAGAATCTGAGGATTGTTTTTAGGAATTGAAAAGAAGATTTGTGAATGCTCTAGTATTGGAACTACCTTACAGGAATGGTGAGTTTGTTATCTATAGTGATGCTTCATTAAAAGGACATGGTTTCATCTTAATGCAGAATGATCATGTAATTGCTTATGCTTCACGTTAGTTGAAAACTCATGAGATGAATTTCCCTACACATGATTTGGAATTATCTGCTGCTGTTTTCGTTTTAAAAATTTGGGGGCATCATTTGTATGGTGTAAAGTGTGAAATATATACTTATCACAAAATTTTAATGTATATATTCACTCATAAATAATTTAACATGAGATGGAGGAGATGTCTAGAATTAATCAATGATTGTGATTCCACAATTCACTACCAAAAAGGAAAAGAAAATAAAGTGGCAGATGCTTTGACTCGAAAAAGTAATGCTAAATTAACCATGCTACGTTTGGAACAAGATCCTTTGGTTTTTGATTTGATGAACTTTGGCATAGAAGTTTTTGGTGCAAGAAATTATTCTGTTTTGTTTCAAGTATTAGTGAAATCTTCTCTATCAGATAGAATTAAGCAAGCACAAAAGCAAGACAATGAGTTGAAGAAAAAGGTAGAGATGGTTTATAAGGGTTTGTTACCTGAATTCAACATTGATAATGATTGTGTTTTGAGATTTGGGAAGAGATTTTGTGTGCCTTGTGATTCATATTTGAAGAAAGAGTTGTTATATGATGCTCATAGTTCTCTGTTTTCAGTTCAGCATGGCAGTATGAAGATGTATAGAGATATTTCGAAATATTACTGGTGGGATGGAATGAAAAGAGATATTACTGATTTTACTATGAAGTGTTTGACTTGCCAACAGGTTAAAGCAGAGCGATAGTTACCGAAAGGGATGCTTCATCCATTACCAGTGCTAGAGTGGAAATGGAAGAATTTATCCTTGGACTTCATTGTGAGATTGCCAAAGACACCTTGAGGTAATAATTTATTCTAAGTTATTGTTGATCGCTTGACTAAATATGCTCATTTCCTTTCTATACGAGATACTTTTTATCTAGATCAACTTTCTCGATTGTATCTTAAAGATATAGTCATGATACACGGAGTTCCCCTTTCCATTTTATCTGATCATGATCCCAGGTTCACTTCTAACTTTTGGAAAGGCTTTCAGAAGTCATTGGGTACTGAATAAAATTTTAGTATAGATTTTCACCCTCAATTAGATGTGCTATCAAAACGAACAATTCAGACTTTTCATAATATTATACATTCTTGTTTGATGGATTATCAGGGAATTTTCAACTAACATCTTTCATTGTTTGAGTTTTCTTATCATAAATTTTTTTATTCTGGTATACAGATGGCACCATTTGAGGCATTATATGGGAATCGGTGTTGAACTTCAATTTTTTGGGATGAAGTAGGTGAAAGAAAGTTGATGGGACCAGAATTGGTAGAAGAGATGGCAGAAAAAGTTCAGCTGATACAGAAACACATGAGAATAGCTCAGAGTAGGCAGAAACGTTATGAGGACAACAGGAGGAAGGATATTTCTTTTGAGGTAGGTGATCATGTCTTCCTCAAAGTTTCACCATGGAAAAATGTGATGATATTTGGTAAGAAAGGTAAGAAAATTCCATGATTCATTGGACCATATGAAATTCTGGAGAGAGTTCAATCAGTTGCATACCGAGTGTCTTTACCTCCGAATTTATCTCAGGTACACAATGGTTTTCAAGTTTCAATGTTAAGGAAGTTCATACCAGATCCATCTCATGTTTTGAGTCCAGAGATAGTTTAGCTGGAAGAGAATCTATCTTATGAGGAACAACCGGTCCAGATTCTTCACCAGGGGGAGCAAGTGTTGCGGAATAAGGTGATTCATCAAGTAAATTTTTTATGGAAAAACCACATGATTGAAGAGGCAACATGGGAATCTGAAAATGAAATGAGGGATAAATAATCCCACTTATTCGACAAGTAAATAAATTACGGGGATGCAATTTCCTAATGTGTGGATTTATGTAACATCCCAAGTAAGTAAAGAATAATATATTTTCATATCTATGCCTATTTATGAGTTATATAGTGTTTTAGGGGCTTAGAATGAGAATAAATCCAATTTTAAGCATAAAATACTCTAATATTTTTAAAGGATTGTTTAACCTCCTTTCGATGGAAAACAATTAATAAATCTAACTTTTGAAAAATTTATTAGATCTATTTTTCAAAATAAACTTACTCTTTATAATTGGGACATTGAAATTTACTTTGGATAAAAAAAAATTTATTTTTCTAACAATGTTCATTTTTTATTCAATAGTGAAAAATACTGCATTTTACTTCAAAAATATTTTTTTAGCTAATTTCATTATATGTATAGATTATATTTTTAATTGGTTTTAAAATGTAATTAGAATATATTTTTACCATTTAATCTAATGGTGGTCATTATAATTAGTTTCACTTTGAAATTGGACATAAAGAGTTGTTAATTTTTTGATAGATATTGTTTCTTAAAAACACACTATTTGTTTTGACAATGGTAGTTATTTTTAAATTAATTACTGTAATTTATGTGTTTAGAATTTGGTAAAATGGATTCCATATTTTTAATCATAAATTCCAAATTATTTAATTAATACTCTTTTGTTTTTGGACATTATGAATAGTAACGATGGTAATTATCTTTAATTATCGTGATTAGTTAGTAATCAGGTAGTTAAGGGTAATAAAATAAAATCATAATAATATAAACTAACTCACAAAAGTGTCCAAATCCTCTTGTTTGAGTCATGGTTGTCCCTTTAAATCTTTTTACCAAACTTGAGGGCCCATGGAGTCACATGGTTGTGATAGTGAAATTTAAGACATTATTTTTAAAAAAGAAGAGAAATATAACAAAGGTTTGTATATCCTAAGTAAAACAATTTTAATTTTGATTACATAAATGATCGCTTAGACTAGAAATAATCATTGTAAATCTAAAAAGATTTCCTACATCATGGTTTTTTTCTATAATTTTTAGACTTTTAATAAATAACTTATTTATGACACCATGATGATGCAGTGATTACCTCTTTAATAAATGATTTAAATAAAATCAATAGATAAAGTATAATCTAAGACATATACTTGTCGAAAACCTTTTGGATGGGTTGACTTCGAAACCTTATCACCTTATCCTCAAAATATATCATTTTGGGACCTTTAAAATCCGAAAATAATTTTATAATGAAGTATCATTTCATGACTTTCCAAAAGTGACCCTCCTCCCTCTTATAAAAGGCCCCCACCTCTGCCCACATACCCACACCTATCAAACCCTTGTCTAGTCCAACATCTACTCACATTATCACTAGACATCCCACTCTTACTCCTTGAAGCCTCACTTTGGGAAGAAGTCATTCCAAGTAATTCTTCGGCTCAAATCAAAAAGAGTTAACCAATTTAGAGGTAATGTCTTCTCACGAGTTTATTTTTTTCCCATCATCACTCACCACTATATTATTATTATTTGATCCCATAGTAACAAAATTATAATAAATATACTAGGATTTTTTTATGATAAGGATTCTACTTACACTTACACACACCTCTATCTAATGGTTAAATATCATACGGTTTTCGTGGATAGCGAATTACCGCCTCAGAAATGATGATTGTTCAATCTTATTTTAACACCTTTCATGCTGGCCATTATTATGGAACTATATTTATATATGGTATATATTATATTTATGTCCTCTCTATGCTTATAAATTTTATATTTAAAATATACCTTTATGCTTTTCATGTTGTGGAACTCCGATAATTTCATCTGAGGAAGTGTGGACTACCGCCCCCTCAAGTGATGTGACTCGTTCATGCCAGACATGAAATTTATAAAGAATATAATTAATGAAATTATGTTTCCTATATAAAATTTATATAATAATGGAATTATAATATATATATGTCTCATTTAGTTTTAATTCCTTTAATATGTCAAAAAAATGAAAGTAGTGTTCATGCGTACGCACGGCCTACCGTCTCCATGAACAGTGCGTTTCATTTTTTATCTCCAAATGTTATGAATAGTATAAAATTAATATATAATAGATATATATGATATTTAAATCATTAATACCATTATGGATATGATTTATTTATAACTACATGAAAAATTATTTTCAAACAAGTTAATTTTTGACTCATGTACCGAACATCGACAAAACGTATGTTATGAACTCACATAATTAACTGATTATTATAACATGATAATATGTGATATGAATTGAATAGTAAACTTTAAAGTAAGTCCTTAAGAAATTATAACTTTACCTATGTTTATTATTCAGGAATATAAAGAATGAATGATAACAAGTCGGACTTGAGGTAGGGGACTTCGTTTCAAATCTCTTTTTGTTGAGGCATACTTCAATATATATACGACTTTATTTTATTAGTTGTGTAACAAACACTTTTGACTTTTAATGTCATTAAAAATGAATCTTTTTACATTAATCATTTTACTAAATGAAAAAAGGAATGTTTTTGTCCTACGTATGTGGCGACAACTACTTCTCTACCACCATGACCATTATTTGAGTTTAGGCTTCCTCTATAAGCCATAACATTTTTTAAAATGAAAAATAAATATCATGTTTTAATTTTATTTTATTTTGGTATTCAAAATGGATTTGATACATTTTTGTTTATATCAATGTGTATCATTGATATCTTGTGATTGAAATGTGGAAATTTTATGTTTCCTTTATGCATGTTTTATGTGATACGATTATGTTATGGTTCTTGGGAATTGTTTATGAAGTTGGGTGGTTCCATGATAAACTAAGGGTGGGTGAGCCCGAGATAGCTCTCCAATGAATTGGGTAACGCGAAGTAGTTAAACTCTAAGGTTTCTCTGGAAAGATTTAGGGAATATACTGTGATGAATATTCCAAACATAACCATGAGGTTTACTCTCTATGTAAGAATGTTATGAATTCCTCATGTTACCTTTATGTCTTATGATTTGTATGATTTAGTTATAAATCTTATGATTTCATTAGGTATGTTAGAGTGCTTATGTTTTAGGGGTAAAGTATGGTTTCATTGATTCTTATGTATACATGAACTAATGTTTTCTTTCTGTATTTTTATATCCCTTACTGAGCTTTTTATGATCATCCCATGTTTTTGAAATATTTTTCACAGGTCAATGGAAAAGTACGTTATGTGATGATTGTGTCGAGGAAGTGTCAAGAAAGAAACCATGTTTTATTTTAAATATGTTTCCTCTGGTGGAAAAAAATGAATATTGTCTTTGATGTAACCACATTGTTTAAATATGGAATGTATTGCATGATTTATGATCTAATTCTCTAAAACTCTAAACCTGAAAAGATCTTAAATGTGAATTCTTGAAATAACCCAAGATTAAGAAATGTTTAAGGTTGGTGCCTTATAATATATCTTGAGATAAAAATGGGAAAGAAGTCAACGAGATTGATCCTACTATGTGAAACAAGTGTCTCCTAATCCACAATGGGAAATAGGTGCATCCAAATATATGATAGGAAACCAGTTTGACTTTTTCCAATGTGGGAAACTAGTGAATCATGATCTACAATGGGAAATAGGTGTATCCTAATATACTATTTGAAACAGGGGCATATTGATCTACTATTTGAAACATGTGTGTCCTGATCAACTATTGAAAATAGGTGAGTCCTTATCCACAATATGAAATAGGTGATAAGTACTGATCTACAATGTTTATGGTATTGGTAGTTAAACATTTAATATGAAACGGCTGATTATATATATGATGGTTCCACACTTTTTGATCTGATCTTATAGTTCAATATTGGCTTATGATAATTTATCACTCTTATGGAAATTTATTTCTGAAATGATAATATTTTATTCCATCACCCATTATTATGATCTATGACATATTGGGTATGAACTTTTTATGTTATATACATTATCAAAAACCCTTAATCTTATCTTATTCATTCATATGATCATCGATTGATATCTCTTATATTTACTATTAATTAGATTATGATATCACCCTTTATAATGGTTCCTTACCTAGGTTATGAATAATGTTTTAGGTAGGGGTATTCCTAAGAGGGGTAATATATTAGAAAATAATTTTTTGAGATATAAAGATCCTTCAATAAATTAGATTGTTTTTTCATTTCTCCCAATACAATAAACTACTGCAGTCCTTGGGAATGTGTTAATGATATTTATTGAATATTCATCTAAAAAGATATGATATTTTGGTATGAAAATATTGGTTTATTTTATTTATCATCATCATATGTTTTAAAAACATCAAATATAAAAATATTAAATAATAGTTTGATTCCTAGACTTTAACATTATGTTCAGTGTTTCTTCTAAATTTGAATCAAATATTTTTTTTCATTTTTAACCCCATAATCATTAAGTATACCTTATTTAATAGAGACATTAAGTAGTATATTTGATATCTAATATCCACTTTTATTTTTCACTTATTATATAAATAAATAAGTTCTTCTTCTATAATGGAAAGATATCCCATAATTTTTGTCTCTCTATCTTATGGAAAAAGTGAAAGAAGGTAGTGTATCACCATACTCTTCTAACAATGATAATTCCTATAATAGAATATTAAGTCAAAAATTATATTCATATAATTTATGTTCTATATACATATAAAATTCTTGTACCTTTATAGGGATGCTTGATTTAATATGAGTGCATGTGTAGTATCCATGTTTATTGTAACACTAATAGTGGTAATCAATGGTACAATATTACAATTATTTATCTTATAGTTAACCTCTATGGCCTATTAAAATTTATATACTCTAAAATCTTAGTTCCTTATACTAAAATCATGTCATGATCCATCCCCTAGGGCCCATGCCATGACGACCCCAATCCCAACATTGATAAGCCAGGGGCTGGTGACTAGCACCGAAAGCAATATTCCCTTAAACCGGGAATGCATTGCCTTTATATCTTGAAAAAAACTCATCCAAGCACATAACAAGATACTAACACGAGTAAACTGTATAGAAAAAAGAGTTATGATAGTAAAAGGGTCCAGAATACAAGCCCAATAATAAAGGAACAAGTACAACTGGAAATAAAATACAACTAGAGAAAGAGGAAAACACCTATTGGGTCGTCCTCTGTGGTTCCTACCTAAAGGGTCGGTACATATCACCTCCTTAGAACTCCACGTCCACCTGTATCATATGTGTACCGACAGGCCGAATAGTCCACCTCCTGGCATTGTCCAGTCCTGGTACCCTCAGACTCGATCAGCACTATCTGTCATCTGCACCAAACACAACATGGTGTGGGCATAGACCATGTATGGGTATGTATAACAATACTTAGTAGGGACCCCGAGACCCTCAAGGTCTCACAAAATCCATAAAGGATAATCCAAAAATCATGAAATCAACTAACAACCCTACTTAGGTATATTCCCATACATATATTTAAGGAATCAAGTACACCCATATCAATCATGAGGAAAACACTGGGACCAACCCAAAATCCCAAATCTCCACTGTTCCACAAATGAAGGAATACCACATTGGTATGCCACACAGAAGAATACCACAAAGGTATTACCATGATGGAAAGTACCACACAAGTAAAAACTCAGCTCACACCAGGTATAACTTATGTAAAAAAGTAAAAATGATTAGTCGTAATGTTAGATCATCTTATTTTATCAAAAGGCTCTACTGCTGACCCACTAAGGAACGCTCAGAGTTGACCAACATAGGATCGCTTGGTGCAGACCCTCACACGATCGCTCAGTGTTGACCCACATAGGATCTATTGCTACTGACCCACACAGGATCCCTAGGTGCTAACCCACACAGGATCACTAGGTGTGGACCCACACATGATCGCTCAGTGTTGACCCACACAAGACCACTCGGTGCTGACCAACACAGGATCACTCGGTACTAGCCCAGACAGGATCTTGGTACATTGTCAGTATGTCGTCAGACAAACACATTATCCTAGTACATCACCAGTACATCGTCATACCCGCATAGGATCCTAGTACATCGTCAGTATATCATCAGACCCACACAGGATCCTAGTACATCATCAGTATGTCATCATACCCACAAAGAATCCTGGTACATTGTCAGTACATTGTCAAACCCACAAAGGATCCTAGTTCATCGTCAGTATATCATTAGACCCACAATAGATCATATTACATTGTCAAAGCTAGCTATATGGTACCTGAACTATGCTTTCCCTTCCCTGGGAGAGTCCTCTCTATAAGATACTGGTCGATACTCCAACTAGCACGAAGTCCCATGAAGAAGTATCCCAAAGGACTACCAAGTAAAAGGGATCTCAATTCAATAGATGGTGCATTAATCAGACGCTTGGTCTATAAGTAATTATCCTTCTAGTTTCGAGGACCTGGTTGGATTAGTGCTCAATCCAACCTGACAGTACCCCAAATTTATCCAAATCTAAAGGTGTTATACTAAAAAGACCATCTATCCCAAAATTTTCTGGTTCCATATATGGTTTTTAATTTTGACAATGTATGAGGGAGATATGTCGAATCCAAGATCCCACAATAATAATAATAATAATAATAATAATAATAATAATAGTTGGTGTTTCGTGAACCCGAGCCACGAACCAGAATTTAATATTCAACATTAGACTTAAATTTTCCATCATGATGATAGGATCATGTCTCCATAGTCAGTAAGTCAATCAGTCATCGCACGTAGGAGTTATGGTGCCTTGATGATTTAATAATAATATTAAATCACTTATTTCCAGAGCGCTTCATTTACCCAATTCGAAAACCCGAATAAGAAATCCAATATTGGACATGGAATGTTTGTCTTAGAGTCAGGGTCACACTGCCATAGATGGTTCATCAAACCGAGGTTGAAAAGAGAAATTGCAGACAAAAATGTGTTTTGTCATCAAACCTAATAATAAAAATATTTTATTATTATTAATTACATATTTAATTACTTCCGCTTAACTCCAAAATCAATCATGCATAGAACCCCATGTTGCGCAATGAAAACAAACACATCAATTTCTTATTTTCTTTTTATTATTTTAACATTATTGTATTTTAGTTTTTTCACTCTCCAATATGATATATACTTTCACGTTTTCTTCTCCTCCTCAAACCTTATGGCCTGGGCACCTCGATAATCTAGTACCCTGCCATCTACCGTGCACTCGGACTACCGATCGAAGCTGCCTTAGACTCGCTGCACACCACCAGACCACCTTCGCTGCACTGTCTTTCTCTCCCCATGTTGTGCTGACCCCCACAGTACGTCGAACAACCTATCTCGCCCAGAATCATGGCTTGAACACATCTTAGAATCACACCGTTGTATCTCCCCTTCCGTGGGTCGCTGCATATTCGTTCAAAGCTCGAATATAGTGGCGATCACATATTCCTGATCCTGGGGTCAAGACTTTTGCGTCTGTATGTCGTGCTTAACAGAATATTGTGTTCCCAGCATGAATAAATATATGGCTGCCTCCTTCTGCGAGCCATTGCGGCTTCGTTCCCATCCCAAAAAATCAAACGATTACATATTTTTGATCCTTGTATCGAGAGCTTCGCATCCATATATCATGCTCAGTAAAACTCTATGTTTCCAGCACCAATAAATATTAGGCATTAATGAAAGGATTAAAATGCGCAAAAAATAAAAAGAAAGAGGATCTTGGTTTATGTGTGTGATGATGTCCATTTTCATTTGGCCATCTCCATCGTGAATTTAGGATGTGAAGATTCAATAAAACAAATTCAAACATATCTATAAATTTCTACCTTGATTGTCCGTTGAAGATGTCACAAGGAATGAGATGAAGAGGTCGATGTTTGTTGCTTCAGCACCTCAATCCTGATCTGAGCACGTGGGTCGTCATTGTTTTTGATATGGAAGGTGTTCTTCATTGGAGGATTTTCTTCCACTAACCAAAATTCCCTAAAATCTCTCCCAAATGCTCTCCCAAAGGATCTCCCCAAAAGCTCCAATTTCCCACTGATCCCCCCAACTAAGAGGTGAAGAGAAACTTAATTAATTAGTATATCAATTAATTGTTGGCTCATTAACATCGGAGAATTCCAAGAGTTTAATCACATTAAAGGTGATTTCTGGTGGTCCCCACCACCAAGAATTAAAATGAGTGGTGGGAGGATATTTGAAATAAAATATATTTATTTTATTAAATCCTCCACGAATAATGAAAAAACTAACATGTTCTCTCAACCCACTACTATCGATGTAAAACCTCTGTTAAAAAAATCTTGATGCATTGATTTCAATGGTGTCTTTGGATTTTTAATCCCAGCACTGGTTCAAAATTTAGAGAACAACACTCACGAGTTTTATGAACATACCTGAAAAAAAAGTTTGAAAAATTTATAACGGTCGCCCTTGACCCGCGCTAGTTGATTTTAGGATTTTCCTAAGTGAAACACACCCCAATGAACCCAATTGTACTCTCGGATTTTCAATTCGAGTTAACTTTTAAATGTTATGGATTTTAAAATAAAATAATTGTCACTTAATTATTTTATTTACGGGGAAAAACTAACTTTCATTGGTGGGCCACGTCGGACATGTTAGTATCCGCATAAATAATGCATGCCCTCATGAGTTCATCGGTGGTTTTGTATTATCAATCCAAACAATCATTTGTGAGTTACAAGAATTTGAAAAAAAAAATTATTTAATTATTTTATTCACGATTATTCCATTTTTGGGTTTTCTCACTGGAGGAATGTGTGCAACTAAAATTAAGTATCACCTTTATTGAATCCATCATTCTGAATGTAATGGTGCCTTCATATTTTTTATCTGAGTTCCCATTTAATAGTTATTCAACTTTTTTAGGAAAACTGATTACGTGCGTTAATTAAAACATAACCAAACTTAGAAGGATCATTCCGGGAACTCTGGACCTCAGAATCGCGCACCGTCAGATTTCAAGGTCTTGAAATAATTCTATATAATTAAAATAATTATATTGAATTTCTAGGACATTAAATTCTCCCCTCCATAGATATTTACGTCCCTAAAATCCAAATAAAATGAAAAACAACCAAAAGAGGGTACTGAGCACGAATCTAAGCCTCCTTCTCCCACGTGATCTATAGTATTTTCTCGTGCTGCCAGAAAAAGTGCACTAAAGGTATTGAATTCCCATGATCGACCCACTACTATCGATCCTCAATCTCTACTGGAACCTCCATAAATGTCACCCCATCATCGATGTCCAGCTCCTTGTGGTCGATGATGTGGGGTGGGGCATGCACGTATCTCCTCGGCTGGGATACATGGAAGACTTCATGCACCCTCTCCAACTATGGTGGATGAGACAAATGGTATGCTACCTCACCTATCCTCTTAGGTATCAGAAAATGACTGATAAAACTCCGTGATAACTTGCCGCCTCAGCCAAATCATCGTAGTCCCTATCGAGAAGAGACATTAAATTATACATGGCCCCCTCCCAGAACCCCAAGGGTTTCTGTATCTTTTCAACATAAGTATTTTTCTAATCCTATGCACTCTTCACTTGCTGAAAAATGAGGCATTGTGACACAAACTCTGCCAATGCTTCCTTATCCCGGAACATCAATACTGTCATCATAGATCCTAATACATCTTCACCACACTGGGATGTACCGTCAGAGGGGACATATTGGACTACCTCAACACCTCCTCCTGTAGTGCTACTGGTATCATGGTATGTCCTCGGAAGAGGATGATGTGATCCCACCTTCATAAAATCCATCAGGGGTCTGTTCGGTGGCTATCTGAGCATGTCGAGTCTCACAGTCAGTGTCCCCATGTTGTGCCTCCCTGGCTCGCTGAAGAAGTGGGGAGGTGACTGTAAGAGACTGAAGAAAGGTTGTTCCACCCCATTCAACTAATAATATCTGCAAAGCAGCCTCCTTCTCTGCTTCCGGACTCACCAGCTACAGGCCAAACCTCCTAATGAGTGCATCTATTACCACATTACCCTTCTCAGGAGTATACACTATATCAAAGACATAGATCTGGTGGAACTCTAGACATTCCCATTGGGAACATGAAAACTCAAAACTCCTACTGCCACGAGGGTAAGGCTAGACGACTCAAGAGTGATCGGTTACACCCTCCTATACATGAGTTTAACCTATGCTGTCTCGGTTTCCTTTTTCACCAACCAAGGAAAACCACATTCCAAAATTGTAGAGAAACCACAAACATTTTGCCTAATACAGACAATATGAGTATGATTTTTGGATGTCATGTCATACCCAAACTAATTTCGTAATGCCTCGATGCTGCCACCAAGAGGTTACAATTGAAACTCTCACCTCAACAGTCAGATCACACCATCATCATAAGTGTTATTATCGAGTCTCCTCCCAAAGGTTTCTCTAAACGTGAGGATAAAGTCAACAGTTTAACAGAAAACCCTATGTTTTGGACAAGATTCTCTTAAGTAAGGAATGATTGGTACCTATGTCTATTGATACGACAACTAGTAGTAGACACAGACCATATGTCGAATCATTCCTAGATCCCTTGGGATGCACTCCTTGACCGCATGTAGCAACTCTATTCCCCTATCCTCCAGCTCCCTGAGCCTGGTGGGGACCACAATGGGGTGGTGGTAGTGACAAGTAGAAATGTACCAAACCTCATGCTTCTCTCCTAGCTCTGCTTCCACCTCTTCAGCCCTGCAGATTCATCTATCCCTATCACATATTATTCTCAAAATATTTTAGAAACCTATGTCTTTGAGAGTTGCTCCATTTTCCTATTTTCCCACAACTAACACTCACTGACTATATCCGTTCATCCAAATAACATTCAACCACAAAGTTTCTCTCTAGAACTCTAACATAAGTAGGAATACATAGAGGAAAAGTGTTGGCTCAGATGTCCATAAACACACCTCGCTCAGATGTCTAACCCCTGAACACTGATCGTATCGTATTCATCGAGTAACAGTAATGGTCGGTACGCCTCGATGAATACTCAGCCACCAACATGTTGTCCAGCCGAAGCTATTGAAACTCTAGAGAACACTCGGCCACCTCTTCAAGACATTTCTCAGCTTCCTATGAGTCGGGATCACCTCAAAACCTAAAAGTTGTCTGATGCTAAATCACACGTACGGCACTAATCCTATATGTGTCCCCTACTGGTACCTCCAGTTGTAACTGCTGACCAACGAGCAGTGATATTGCTGGATCACTACCCAAAGCTACAATATCGGGCAACGGTCCACGTACCAAAGCCTCATCACTATGCGTACCATCCACATTGTCACTCACTAAAAAAGACTAGCATATAAGGTCACCATCATCTCTACTGGTGTTTCAACTTGGTGGAAAACTCTAGAAATCACCTCCTGCCATCCCTCAGCTGCGTGGGAATCTGTCTCGCCTCGAAATCTTAGAGGTGTCTACCACTGGAATCTCGTGCAACACACTCAGTCGGTGTGCATTTTCTTCCAGTGCGGCTGGTGGTAACTGCTTCCCAACAGGTGGTGGTGCTGCTAGTACCCCCCCACCCCAAAGGTTCCAACATAGTAAGAGGGTCATGCACTGGAGCCTCGTTGCTCGGTGGGCCATCATCGTGTACTCTATCTAGAATCCTAGCTGGTTGTCTACGTAGAGACATCCCGATAAGGAACAGGTGCACCACCATAATTAAGTTATACCTGGTGGGATGACTCAAATAGTTAAAAAGAAACTTTTCAAAACACACATGGAATCAGTGTTTTCATTCAATGAGCCTAAAATCAGAAGTCAAGGTCCTTGTGTATGTATATGTCGGCCGCCACACCAACACTGGATTCCCTAAACTGACTACCACACTTATTACACTTAACACTATTGTCATTAAAAAGATCAATATCCAATGTTTTACGGTAGATCTTACTCCTCTTATACCAATTTTCACAACCCGTCCCCCGGGGCTCGTGCCGTGACTACCCCATGTCCGCCTTCAATATGCCAGGGGATGGAGACTAGCAACAAAAGTCGTATTCCATAAAATCGGGAAGGCATTGCCTTTATATCCTATAACAAACTCAACAAATAACATAACATGATATGAATATGACTAAACTGTATAGAAAAAATAGTGATAAAATTAAAAGGGGCTAAAATACAAGCCCAACAGTAAAGGTACAAGTACAACTAGAAATACAATAAAACTGGAGAAAGATGAAGATGACTACTAGGTGATCCTATAAGGTTCCTAACTAATGGGAAGGTACAGATCACCTACTCAGCACTCCACATCCACCTGTCTCCTCTGTGTACCGACACACCTAATGGTTAACCTCAGGGAATTGTCCACTCCTTATACCCTCAGCCTCGATCAGCGCTATCTGTCGTCTGCACCAAACACAACAAGGTGCAGGCTTAGCCCATGCATGGGTGAGTATAACAATACTCAATGGGGACCTCGAGACCCTCAAGGTCTCACAAAATCAATAAAGTATAATACACAAATAAAAAAAATAAACTGACAACCCTACTTAGGTATATGCTCATAAATATACCTAAGTTATCAAGTATACCCATCTCAATCATGAGGAAAACATAGGGTCCAACCCAAAATCCCAAAGATCCACTATTCCATAATGGAAGGAATAATACAAAGGTATGTACCACACTTGTACGCCACACAAAATATTACCGAAAACGTATTACCATGAAGGAAAGTACCACATAAGTATGAACTCATCTCACACTAGGTAGTTCTTATAGATGATAAGTTGTAATGTTATATCATCTTATTCTGTCCAGAGGCTCTGCTACTAACCCACACAGGATCGCTCAGTGCTGACACACATAGGATCGATAGGTGCTGACTCAAACTAGATCGCTTGGTGCTGACCCACACAAGATCGCTCAGTGCTGATGCGCACAGGATCGCTCGGTGCTTACCCACATAGGATTTCTAGGTGGTGAAAGACATAGGATTCCTCGGTGTTGACCCACACAAGATCGCTCAGTGCTGAACAACACATGATCACTCAGTATTGAACCAAACAAGATCCTAGTATATCGTCATTACATCGTCAGACCCAAACAAGATCTTAGTACATCACCAGTACATCGTCAGACCCCCTCAGGATCCTAGTACAACGTTAGTACATCGTCAAACCCACACAGGATTCTTGTACATCGTCAGTACATCATCAAACCCACACAGGATCCTAGTACATCATCAGTACATCGTCATACCCACACAGGATCATAGTACACCGTCATTACATCGTTAGACCCACACAGGATCGTTGTACATCGTCACAGCTAGTTACAAGGTACCTGCACTAAGCTTTCTCATCTCTGGGAGAGTCCACTCTTCAAGCAAATGGTCGATACTTCCACTTCAATGAAGTCCCATGGATATGTATCCCAATGGACCTCCACGTAAGAGGGATCTCAACGCAAAAGATGGTGCATCAATCAGACGTCCGACCTGTAAGTTGTTAGCCGTTTAGTTCTGAGGGCTCAGTTGGAATCATGATCGATCTAACCCAACCATACACCAACTTTATCCAAATCCCAATTGGGGTATACCAAAAGGACCATCTCACTCCAAGGTTTCTGGGGCCTCAGACAGTTCGTCATTTCGATACTGTATATGCGAGATATGTCATATACATGATACCACAATTATAATAATAATAAAAATATTTGGAGTTTCTTGAACCCTTGCCATGAACCAGAATTTAACATTCAATAGTAGACTTAAATCGACCTCCTTAATTACAGGATCTCATCAACACAGTCGATAAGTCAATTGGACGTCGTACGGAGGAGTTATGGTGCCTTGAAGATTTAATAATAATAATAAATCTATTATTTTTCGAGTGCTTCGGGTACCCGATCCAAAAACCTAAATAAGACATCCAATGTTGGACTTGAAATATCTGTCTCAGATTCAGGGTTGCACTGCCGTAGACGGTTCGTCAAACTAAGGTCTCAAAAAGTAATTGTGGATAAAAATGTCTTTTTTCATCAAAAGAAATGGTAACAATGATAACAATATTATTATTAATTACTTTTTTAATTACTTCCCCTTAACTCTAAAATCAATCATGCTTGGAACCCCATGTTTCTCCTTGGAAAAAAACACATCAATTTATTATTTTGTTTTTATTATTTTAACATTATTGTAATTTAGTTTTTCACTCTCTAATATAACATATACTTTCACCTTTTTTTCTTCTCCTCAACCCTAATGAACTGGGCACCTCAATATTCTCATACCCCACCACCTACTGCACACCCGGACTACTGGCCAAAGATGCCTCGGACTCACCGCACACCGCCAGACCACCTTTGCCAGACTGCCTTTCTCTCCCCATGATGTACCGACCACCACTGTACATCAAATAACTTATCTCTCTTAGATTCTGGCCTTTAACACTTGTCCAAATCACACTACCACGTCTCCCCTTCCGTGGGTGGCTGCATCTTTGTTCAAACCCCAAAAACTATGATGATCGCAGATTCACGATCCTCAGGTCGAGATCTCTGCGTCTATATGCCACGCTCAATAGAATATTATTTTTCCAGTTCCAATTAATATTTTGCATCCTCCATCCACCAGCCATTGCGGTTTCGTTCAAATCCCCAAAAATTAAACGACTGCATGTTTTTTATCCTTGCGTCGAGTGCTTCATGTGCATATATGGTGCTCAGCAAAACTCCATGTTTCCAAGGCCAATAAATATTAGGTGTTATATAATGCACAAAGAACATGTGAAGAAAAAAATAAAGAGGAGCATGGTTTGTGTGCGGGATAATGGCCATGTTTGTTTGGACATCATCGTTGTGAATTTAAGGTATGATGAATCAAAAAAACAAATTCAAACATATATATAAACCACTACCTAGATTTTCTGTTAAAGATTTCATGGGGAAGGAGATGTAGACATCAACTTTCGTTGCTCCAGCACCACACTCCCGATCTGATCATGTGTGTCATCCTCTTTCTTGATCCGGAGGACGTTCATCGTTGGAGGATGTTCTTCCACAAACCGAAATCTCCCAAAAGATATACCAGAGGAACTCCCAATGTCTCTCCACAAAATCTCCCCATTTCCAATGATCCCCCCAACTACGAGGTGAAGATCCACTTAATTAATTAGTAGATCACTTAATTATTGGCTAATTAACATGGAAGAATTATAAGGGATTTTTTCATAGTAAAGGTGAGTTTGGGTGGTCCCCACCACCAAGAATGAAATGGAGAGGTGTGAGTATATTTAAAATAAAATATATTTATTTTATTTAATCCTCCAAAAAAATGCAAAAAAAAATTCTTCTCTCAACACCCTACTATCAGGGTTAAACCTCCCTTAAGAGAATCCCGACGCCACGAGTTCAAGGGTTTTTTCAGATTTTTAATCCGAGCACCAGTTCAAAAGTTAGAAAACGCCGCTCAAGCGTTTAATGAACGTTCCCAAAAAAAGGACGTAAAAATTATAACAGTCATCGTTGACCCGCATCGGTCGAGGTTAGGGTCTGCCTAAGGGAAACACACCTAGAAAACCCAACAGTACTCTCATATTTCCAATCTGATTTACTGTTTAAAAGATATTGATTTTAAAATAAAATAATTGTCACTTAATTATTTTATTTACAGCCAAAAACTAACATTCACTGGTGGCTCACGCTGGCCATAGTTAGTATCTTCATAAATAAATCACGCCCTGACGAGTTTAGCGGTGGTCTCGTGTTTTTAATCTGAGCTACCATTTGTGAGTTATAAACATTTGGAAAATAAAATAATTTATTTAATTATTTTATTCACGATTATGTCATTTTTGGGTTTTCTCATAGGAGGCTCACACTGACTAAAATTAAGTCGCGCCTAGGGTAAACCCACCATCCTGAACGCAACGGTGCCCTCAGATTTATGATTCAAGTTACTATTTAATATTTATTCCAGTTTTTCTGGAAATTTTCTTAAGCGTGATAATTAAAACATAAGCAAACATTGACGGATCATTCTAGGAACTCCGAGTCTCATAATCGCGTGCTGTCAGATTTCATGGTCTTGAAGTAATTATTTATAAAAAAATTATATCAAATTTCTGGGACATTACTAATCCTATTAAATATAAATAGATATTTAGTAAAACCAAATTATTTATATGGTTTTGTGTAAAATTATACTCCATTTCATGATTGGTTAATCACTATAATCATGAATTATACACTTTACAATTAAGTGGTTACACAATGGAAAATCCTAGTCCAATAATTATAAACTCCCACAATTTTATTGATCCTAATACATGAAGGAGAGTAAAAGATGCCACTATAATCCATGAACCAAAAATAATATAGTCATCCTTCTGTATCAGGCTTATCCAACACCAGTTGATGTTGATCTTCATCCACAAAAAACCGGATCAAATGGTTTTTCCATATACGATGCCCTCAAGATTATTAGTTGATGATAGTTATTATCAAAATTAAATTTCTAGTAAACTCACTATATATTTATAATTATATGTATCTTACTTGACTTTTTGAATACATATGTATGTAGGAATTTATACTTTGGTGAAAGTCCACCCATCTTTAGAAACTTTTTATCCTCACTTTAATACTATAAGTTATCGAGTTCTCAAAAAAATCAATAGTTGAACACTATTATAAACAACTTATCCAATTTATTTTACACACTTATATATTCATAGAATAATATCTTAAATAATATCTTCTAAAATTGATTTTTGGAAACACTATAAATCAGGGTAGCATCGATTACATCACTTCTAAATCAATAAATAATACATTTAATTTATTTCTATTATTTGAAGTTACATTAATTATTGGTTAATATCTTATTTTTAGTTCAATAAGTATTATTACATTCCTTTCCTCTTGTGATATTGATTATCACAACATATTATTCCAAACAAATATGAAACATCAAATTATTTTGAACTTAATCAATGTGTGCATGAAATTATGAAATATTGAGATATATCCCCTTTTATTACACCTTGGATGTCTTATAAGACTCAAGTATGTTTATAATTTGGTCTTCTATAAATATTTTCCTGAATCAAAATCATCTTTTCGATTTTTATATTTTAATAATTAATGAATAATGAATAGAATTTTTTAATTTTTCCCCCATTTATGCATTATATCCTCTCTAGAAATTCTCAAAATTTCATTACATTTTAAACTTTATCATTTAATAATGTTTTGATAATTATGTTCATGTAAATTAAACTTACACACCTAAAAAATATCCCTCATGAAGTTTATAAATATATTTTTTAAATGATACTAAGGTAGGTGTAGAATCTTGTTTATATGGGTAATATATATGAAGATGATGTTTACGCATCCACCAATTATGTTTAAGTAGAAAAATGAACCTTCTGAAAACAAAAATTTAAACCTACACACGGGAGATTCATTTATAAATATTTTCCAATGAATTTATTATTCACTAAAATGATCCATATGCAATATCCTTTGTAAATTTGAAACTCGGGCTGAATATTCCAAACATCACTGAAATAATTGTCTAACATAATTATATCATTATAAGGCCTTCTATAATCTCTTAAAAACTTCATTCAGACACATTTATCAATAATTTTGACAGAAAATAATTCTCACAACTCCTTGTATGGTTTCCCCTATTTATTTAACAGATTCCTTCTCAAGTATGACATCGAATTTAAACTCATCCCACACTTGATTGTACTTTTACAATATAAATTACATTCCCCCTGATATTAATTCTATAATATTCTATACTAAATGTAAGCCTCTATCTTGGATAATATATTATCGAATGTACACTCATAATATGAATTTTCCATTAACTTTAATAACATAATAACAATTTTCCCATGTAAATTATTGTTTTAAATTGAATCTATACAATATATATAATCCCTAAAAAATGTTATTTAATATTGAGTATAGTAAATAATTCACATTGAGGATCCCTTTAGGTTTAGAGTGTTAGAAAATTAGGCCATAACTATGACCTAACAAAAATGTATAAATACCAAGTGGTCACTTCCAATAGTATCCATTTATTTGAAAACACAAAAACATTTAAAAGGAAAACTAATTTATTTTCATGTTTTATAACCATAATTTTTCCTTTATTCTATCATTGACTTAATACTCCCTTAAATCATCAAAAAAAATTAATAAACATGGGAAGAACACAAACTTTTAGAAAGGGATACACAAAGAAGGAAAACTGTTTGTCTTGAGAAACATGTAAACCATGAATACTTTATCATAAAGTAAAAAATTTCAACTATAAGAAGTAGTAAATACACTTCAATAAATATAAGCTCATCTCTGACAATATTTTTTGTAATAAAAATATTACTATAAAACCCATAAGGATCAAATATAAAATATAAAGGTAACTTGGGACATAATTATCCATAAATGGAATAACCATACGGTCAACTTCCACACCTATCTCTAAAAAGAGTAGTCATAGGTCCAACTTCCATACCCAATGCATTGGAGGTTATAACTTAACCACCCATCCTTAGTTTATCACGAAACTACCCATCTTTGGTTTATCACATAACCACCTATCTATGGTTTATTATGTAACCACCAATCAAATTCCCAAGTACCACTATATATTCATAACTCATACAAGATTACAATTATCAACATTTAAATCATAAAATTTCATTTGAAATCACCCGAAATATTTTCTAGATATTGAAACTGTCAATATTATTTCAATACCATTTTCAATACCAAAACACCCAAAAAGGGAATAAGGTATTTAATATCCTTTTAAAAACATTAAGGCTTATAGGAGATCCAAAATATCCAATAACGGTTACGGAAACGGAGAATTCGTTGTCACAACATACATTAAAAAGCATTCCCTTTGTAATTTTTTATTCAAAGTAAAATGTTTTGAAAAAAAAATCCTCCTCAAATCCTTTGAGTTAAATTAAAATTCAAAGGCGTTTATTGAACTCCTTATAGAATAAGGTGGTGTATAACCTCAAAATATGCCTAAATGAAAGGATATTGAGATGATGTCCCTTAAATAAAACCTTAAAAGATAAATTTTTGGAAAAAATTTAATGAACATAAAATATACATAAAATTTCCTTTATAATCCTTTTATATCCACATAAATAGTTATGTAAAATAATATCAAGAATATTGAAATTGAGAAAGGATTATTTCCTTAAACATTAAAATTGTCTTATCCTACTTTAAACATTTCTATTATAATCTCAATATCTTCAAATGAATCTTTAAAAACCATGAAGACAAATTTATTCATGATATTAAATATACTAGGGTAAGTACATATGCCACACACAAGAAATCTATGTTGAACATGGCTTATATCTCATGAAAATTAAAAGTGTGACAGAATTCCCTAACCTTGAGTTTGATTCGTCACATAAGTTCCTTGTTGTTCTTGAATAATAAAATTGGGTTAATTTATAATTTCATGAGAACATTTTTCATGTGAATTGTTACCTTTATTTCACTTATTTATAATTTTATAATAGTTATTAAATTATTTATGTGTGTGTCGTACATTTTGTCGATATTCAGTACTTGAGTTGAAAATGAACGTTGTTTCATGTCACCTGTCCATGTGGTCATAATAACATAATCTAAATAATAATATTCATGGAATTATAATCATTTTTATACATAAATTATTTTTCAAAATAAAACCATTGATTATCATTATGTGAAATGTAAAACATTATAATCATTGATACGGTTGGTCGTACATACGCATGAGTAATGTCTTCAATTTTTCATTGATCGTTATGGAAAGAATATAAGTATTATTTTACATTTAAATAATGATCATAAAATAATTTATATAATATGAATATTTTAAATATACTTATATATATCATAGAAGTGATGTAGTAAATAAAATTGTGTCACATCGCTTCATGGAGGTGATAGTTCACACACACACACGAACGACATTATTATTTTTATGCACATGGAAAGTAATATTGTTATTGAAATATTATTATAGTATAATAATTTCAAATTAATTAATATAAAATATGACCATTAATTCCATTATTATATTTAGTAATGACATATGGTTATAGAAAACTAATTAGATCGGATTGTGGAGGAGATATTTCACAAGTACGCACGAATGATTAACTCGTTTCCAATTTAATTTAAGGTGAGATGGATTTTGGAGAAAAAATAAACATAATAAATTATAAATATATTTTGGATACTATAGTTATTATTTCATATTAGATTCATAATATTGTATGGGTGTGGAAGAAGAAATAATCTTGAAAAACATAAAATAAAAAACACTACCATTCCATCAAATGTGCACCTTTCATGACACTGAAACACCTCTAAAAATAGAGTTATGACTATAATAAGGATTTAGGATTGTGTGTAGTGATTCTATTAAAGGTTTTTGAAAGACCTTGGTGGAAAAATTTGTTTTTTAAGAGTGATTAATATAGGGTAATGGGTTCCTTTTGTAGGAGAGGGGAGGGGCGCCCATGTAATTATTAGAAGTATTAAATTAATAAAAACTCAATTTTGAATCCAAAAGGTCTCTAACTGATTTATTTAAAATATATAATGACTTTGGGTTTAATAAAATCATAATAGTATAATTATACAAGGTTTTAATATTTTTTAATCCTTATCATTTTTAACCACTTCTAACTCCTATCAATTTATCGAGTAATTCATACTTTTAGGGATAAAATAATTACCAAATCATGCCAAATGAAAAAATAATGAGTCATTAATGACATATGTAGACTTAAATAAACATTATGGTATAATATTAGATATTTAAGAATTTATTATGTTTAATTAAATAATTTATATTTTAAAATATTATTTATGTCAATTTTTACACTCTTCATTACATGACTTTTTAAAAATATCATTAAAACCTGATTTATTCTAAAAAACTACATTAAATCAATATTATAATTTCATAGTCAACCATAAAATTCATGGATTTAAATAAATATAAGAAATTATTTTTATTTTAATATTATTAATATCAATTATTTGATTCTTTCTTTAATGAATATATTACTGTGTCCTCATTATGTCATAATTAAATTTTATAATTTACATTTTGAGAAATTATTAGAAAAATTTCCTGATTTAGGTAATGTTTTTAGATTTCTATTTACTATTCAGAGACTAAAATATCACTCATATAACCCCATATTAAAATTGTTATAGTTATGAGAGACATGATTATGAAATATTTCTCTTTACTTTAAATAAAATATTATATGTCTCATAATCACTCCAAAGTGGATTACAAAGCCAAGAAATTTAGAAAAATTATTTTACTGGTCTAAAATTACTCCTAAAATAATATTTTTATAATTTTTAGGGTTGTTTTATAATATTGATAATATTATTATATCATTTAATTAACTCATTTCTCCTTAAGCGTGGTAATAAAAATAATTACAAAAGTTAATAGTCATAATGTACCATAATAAAAGGGACAAATTTACATAATTTGGATCTTATTATTCAAAATATGAAATCCATATTTCAAATTAAAAACAAATAATTGGCAGAAATTGATTAAAATTTAATCTCATTGATGGAATGATAAAACGGTTTTTTAAAGTAAAACGTTAAAAATGTCACATTGTTATTATATCCAATTTCAATTTTAAAAACACACAATGAACTAAATTATATGAAATGATAAAACATTAATAAAATTTTAAAGTAAAAAACTTGTAAAAGGATAATACATCAATATAAGTAAATCAGATGAAAAGTATTTTTGAGCTTAAATACAATATTTTTTTTTATTCATTAAAATATGAAATTTATAAAAAAATACCAAAAATT
This sequence comes from Viscum album, assembly GCA_963277665.1. Classification (NCBI taxonomy): domain Eukaryota; kingdom Viridiplantae; phylum Streptophyta; class Magnoliopsida; order Santalales; family Viscaceae; genus Viscum; species Viscum album. The sequence continues at coordinate 406,054,184 of OY728150.1, read as the reverse complement.
TATCCAATATAAATTTTGATTTTCCACACCAAAAAAAGAGGTTTATTTTTTCAAATATAACATATAAAAATAACAAAAACTATATTTAATATTTGTTCTCCATCAAAATAAAGTGAAACTGTATTTTTTTTAAAATACTTCTTTAATATGAAAAAATATATAACTGTTCTTATATCATGTCTAGAAAACATATAAGATGAATCTTAAATATTAAATTTAATATATTACTTATATATTTCATTAATAAAACCCATAATGTTTCATTTTATTGTTTTTTGAACTCGCTTATTTCTATTAAAATAGTTTTCCCCATAAAAATATATCCTATATATTGAATTGGTTTTCATTTAATTTATGAATTAGTTTTGTAACCAATGAAATATTATATAAACATGTGTAAAACATGTTTTTATATTTTAGTTATTCCATCTCATTCCCAAAAGTATAATGGCTATAATAAAACTATCATATTAAATAATAATATTAAGTAGCTTATTAAATAAATATGTGGTGTATCATGTACCCTATCGAACATAGGGTCTTTTTTTAAAAAAAAAATGGAATGATACATTCTACCCCACTTTTGAAAATTGAATCCTCAAATTTAGAATTTGGGGTTTGTAACTATGTTAATACTTTTCAAAATACCTTTATTGAAACCCCACATCGAAAAAAATATTTATAAAACAACCAATTTAAAAGAAAGAAAGTAAACTACGAAAGTTTCCTAATATAACATATACTATAATTCCATTTAAAAAAAAAGGTTATAGAAGAGAAAAATAGTGATAATGTTCTTATAGATAATAATATAAAACATTATTAAGAAAAATTTTAATAATCACGAAACTAAAAACTTGCAGTGCGTTAAACGATCCATGACTTTATATAAGAAATTTAAACAGAAAAGGTTTTTTTTAAGATCATTTTCATAATGATATGGAATTCATTTATGACATTGAATAAGAACATTAGAAAACATACTTACTTTTCATATAGGGTTTCATCCTTTAATAAATTTTTACCATAAAGTCTTATTTTTTTCAAAATGATGAGTATTCAAGATAAATATTTTTCACTCTTGAAACACTAGAAATCAACTTCTATGGATTACAATTACCCAAAAAGGATTAACAGTATATTCATATTATCATAAAAATTAACAAAAAAAATATTAGTATAAAATCAGATAATTCACCCAAAATAATAAATCATTGAATTATGAAAAACAACATTTAATCTCCAAAATTTAACATTGATACCCAAATTTCAACATAGCCCATTCAAAAAATAACTATCCTTTAAAATACTCAAAATTATAAAAACTAATATTGAAACCCAATACTCATAATAATTTGATCATATAATATTCCCAGATAATTTTTAACATTTATCTCCAAATATCATCAACCATTATTAATGACTCATAAAAAAATATATTTAACCTAATCACATATTCTCAATGATAGGATAATAATTACTATAAATGAGACAATTCCCAATAATTCCACAATTAAAATCATATATCATTCTAAAATATAAATAAACCTTAAATCCTAAAATAAAATACAATTTTATTCTATTTAACATTATCATATAAGGATTACAAAATTATGAACATCTTCCAAAGTAACATTTATCACTTAATTCCAAATTCATTTCCTAATTCTATGGATATCCATTTGATAAAACATAGGTTCCCAAAATCAACTTCTTCTCATTCTATAAATTATATTAACTGAAAATAAAAAAGATATACTAACCAGGGACTTCACATAGGCTAGTGGTTGATGATGCACCATTGTTACCATTCGGTTGTGGGTTAGATTCCTACAGCCTCTACGGAAGGGACAAGTTATCACCCATACTATGGGTTGTACTTTTTACATAAATATTTCATCATTATAAAATTCTCCAAATATGAGATGATTCTAAAAAAATAACAATAACATTTTGAAAACTAAAATTTTATTTCGCACCTCACATTTTTATGCCAAAAAGTAACCACACATAATTACCTCGAAGGTGAATATCTATAAAAAAATACCATTAGTCACCTTAAAATATAATTACATATAGCCTAAAAAGGGATTTTAAGACATTAAATATATAATCAACCTTAAAATTATAAACTCGAGATGATATCCCTACGTCTTTAGAAGACAACATAATCACCAAAGTTATCTAAATTGATCCTATGATAAATAATATTAAGGAAAAAACCTAAACATTACATAATATTGAGTTTAGTAAATAATTCAAATTTTTGATATTTTCAGGTTTAGATTTTTAGCAAATAAGGAAATAACTATTACATAAAAAAACATGTAAATTTAATATGGACACTTCTAACAGTATCCATTTCATTCATAACACAAAAAAGTTTAAAAAGAAACATGATTTTTTTCATGTTTAATCATCATAATTATTCTTTTATTCCATCATTGACTCTATTCTCCCTTATATCCTGTGAAAAAAAAATAAAAACATGGGATGATGAAAAAACATAACAAGGAATACACACACAAAAACTATTAGTCTTGGGAAAACATGTAATCCAAGAATACATAAACATAAAGTAATACTTTTCACCTTTAAGAATTACTAAATATACATCACTTAATATAAGCTCATTGATTACAGTTTTTTGGTAAAGAATATATTCCCATAAAGCCAATAAAAATCACATATAACATATAATGGTATATTGGTATATAATCTTATAAAAATGGAATAACCATATGGTTGAATTCCACATATATCACTAAATTTATATTTCATACGACCAACATAAATACCCAATACATTTGATGTTATAATGTAACAATCATCCCTTAGTTTATCATAGAACCCCCAATATTCAGTTTATCATGTAACCACCCATATTTAGTTTATCACAAAACCACATATCAAATTCCAATGTACCATTATATAATCATAACACATAAAATTTAAAATTATCAATTTTTCCCTCATAAAATTTCATTTTCAATAACAGGAAATCATTTCAAGATATTGAAATAGACATTTTGATTTCAAAACCATTTTCAATACCAAAACACCATAAATGGGAATAAGGTATTAATTTCCCTTTTAAAACATTAAATCTTATTGAGGAAGCCAAATGTCAAATAATGGTTATGGTGGTGGATAAATCATTTTCACCAAATACTTTATGAACATTCCTTTTTTCTATTTTCTAATGAATTTAAAATGCAGCGTATAATAAAATTTCATTTTAAACCCTTTGAAATAAATTAAAAGTAAAATTGGTTGATTATGCACCTTATAAAATAATATGGTCTATGACATCAAAATATGCCTCGATGAAAGAATATTGAGATTAAGTCAATAAAATAAATCCTTAAAAATAATATTTTATGAAACAATTTGAAGGAACATAAAGATAAATACAACATACCTGTTAAAATACTTTTATATCCCCATAAATAGTTTTATTAAATAACACCAACAATATTATAATGGAGAGAGGATGAATTCATTAAACATTCAAAGCGTCCAATACCACTTTGAAAATTTCAATAATAACCCCAATATCTTATAATTAATATTTAAATACCATAAAGATAACATTATTTGTGATATCAAATATAATATGGGTAGTACATACACCACTCATAAGAAATAGTTGCTGAACATGGCTTATATCTCATGAAAACCACAAGGGTGACAGAATTCCCTTACCTTGATTTCGATTTATCAAGTATGTTTATTTTCTTATTGAATAATAAACTTATGATAATTTATTGAGAAACTTTTTGAATTTTATTTTTCCATTTATTTCACTTATTTATAATTTTATAACAATTACTTAATTATTAATGTCCACATCGAATGTTATGTCTATATTTGGTAATTGAGTTTAAAATGAACAAGGTTTTATATCACTGATCCGTGTGGTCATAATTCCATAATCTCCATAATATGATTAATGACATTATTATCATTTTTATACATCAATTTTACTTTATAATAAAACCATTAATTTTTGTGATGAAAAATAAATAACGTTATAATCATGGAGACAATATGTTGTACGTATGCAAGAGTAGCCTTTTCCTTTTTTCATTGAACATTATGGAAAGAAGGTAAGAAATATTATTATTTTAAATAATTATAATAACATCATTAATATCATACTAATAATTTAAATAGTCTTATAAATATCATAGAATTAATGTAATGAATAAAAATGAGTCACGTCTCTTCCTGGAGGTGATAGTTCAAATATACGCAGGAATGACGTTATCATTTTTATTCACATGGAATGTAATAATTTAATTCATATATCATTATCTTATAATGATTAATATTTTATTAATATCAAATATTAACATTAATTCAGTTATATTAACAAGTCATGAGATACGGTTATGGAAAACGAATTAGATCGGTTTGTGGAGGTGATAGTTAACATGTACACATGACCGATTAATTCCTTTAACATTTAATGGAAGTGTAGATGGATTTAGGTGATGATTTAAAAATACTAACATCTCATTATACTGAGTATACTGGAGTTATTATTTCATCTTGGAAAAATTATATTTTAAGGAAGTGGAAGAAGAAATAAAATAAAAATGTTTAAATGAAAACATTACTTATCCTTCTGATGGGAACCTTTATTAACACCCTAACAACAATAAGAAGGATATTCTGAATAAAATAAATCTTGAATAGTGTGGTGATGGATTCTATTTATGGTGTTTGGTAGATATTTTATGAACCAAACTCTTTTCAAATTGTGAATAATAGAGAGTAATGTGTTCCTTTTTAGAGGAGAGGGGAGGGGCTCCCTTGAAATTATAAAAAGTATTAAATTGATATAAATTCAATATAGATTCAAAAAGGTCCCAACCAGATTTATTTAAAATTTATGACTATTTTTGGACTATTAATAATCATTGAATAAAAATTATACATGTTATTAATATTTTTTAAACAATATTTTTTGTTTTATCCTCTTTTAACTCTTACCAATTTATCAAGTAATTTATACATTAAGGGTAAACATTGTTACCAAATCATCCCAAATGACCAATTAATGGGTTATTAATGAAATATGTATAAGAATATATAATTTATGGTATAATATTATATTTTTATAAATTTTATATCATTGAATTAATTATTTTATATTTTAAAATAAGAATTTTGTCCATATTGACACTATTCATTACATGACTTTTTTTAATATATAATAACAACTTGATTGATTCAAACATACTACATTAACTCAATTATAACATGTTATATTCATCTAGGTAACTTTTTCATATCATCAAATATTTCATACTATTTTTCTTTTAATATTATTAATATCTTTTATTTGATTCTTTCTTTAGTAAATTTATTGTTGCATCATCTTTGGGTCATAATTAAATTAAATTATTTAATTCCTAATAATTATTTAAAAATATCCATGATGTAGTTAATATTTTTATCATTATAAGTACTATTCATTGTCGAAGATATCACTTATATATCCCCATATTAAAATTGTTAATGTTATGAGAGACCTGATTAAGAAATCTTTCTCTTTACATTAAATAAAATATTATAAATGTCATAGTCACACTTAAGTGGCTTCCAGAGGCCACAATTTTGGTCTAATTATTTTATTGGTAAATAATAACTCATAAAATAATATTATTACTAGTGTTATGGTTGTTTTAAAATATTTATTATATTATTTTAACCTTTAATTATATGATTTATCCTTAACTGTGGTAATGAAAATAATTACTAAAGTTTCTTTTCGTAAAGTCCAAAAATAAGAGGGGCCTTTTTAAATAATATGAAACTTTTTATACTGAATATTGAATCATTATTTTTAAAATTCAAAACACAATTTTTCATAAATTAATTGAAAATTAATCCCATTGATGGAATGAGAAAATAGGTTTATAAACTAAAAAGTTCAAAAGTTAACATAGTCTTTATATCCAATTTCCATTTGAAAAAGTATCCAATGAACTAAATTGAATTAACTAATAAAAAATCTAATTATACCTTTAAATCATCTAAAATGATAATCTAATAATATAAATAAATTTGATGAAAATTAGTTTCGAACCAAAATGTAGTATTTTTTAATATTCATTAAAATATGAAATTTATTAGAAAAATATCAAAAATTTAACCAAAGTAAATTTGGATGTCCTTGTTCCAAAAAAAAATTATATTTTCTAAAATATTACATATAAAAGTGAAAAAAACTATATTAATAATGGGTTCTCCATCAAAATGTGGTAAAACTACACTTTTTTGAAAAATACTTCTTTTATCTGAAAAATTTAATAAGTTCTTTTATAATGTCTACAAAAATATTAGATTAATTTTAAACAATAAATTGAATATATTAACTATAGATTTCATTAATAAAATCCATCAATAGTGATTTTAATATTTTATGAACTCCCTTATTTTTAATTATATAGTATTTTTCTTAAAAACACATCCTTTATCTTAAATTAGTTTTTATTTAATTTGATTTATTAATTTGGTTACAAATGAATAATTATATATACTTTTGGAAACCATATTTTCATATTTAAATTAATTCTTTTTATTCCCAACATTATAATGGTTATATGATAACTAACATATTAAATAATAATAATAATTTTTTCATTTAAGATTAATGTGGCGTGTCATGTACGCTATTGAACAAAGTGTCTATTTTTAAAAAAACTCAGGACTTTACAATATTAATTTACAATAAACAGAAAAAATGTCTCCAACATTAAACATTCTCCATTAACAACATATTTAAAATGACTTCAACATTGATATAACTTTACTTTTTAGATAAAGAAAATACAATTCATCAATTGGGAAATACATTCATTAAAGACAATTTTTCATTAAAATTATTAAGGGAATTTTTTTATTATAAACACCATTATTAACCACTTTTTAAATTGAATCATATAATAATTAGTCATTTCACTCCTTTTAAATTTCATATTGTATTATAAAAACATAATTTAATCATCATCGCATGATAATAATCTAATATATAGTAGATTAACTTGAATGATCCAGAAATATAATAATTCTATCATAATTCACAAATTTCTATTCATTAAAAACAACATGGTTCCATTCACCAAGATGTGGTTTACCATAGTACATACCATGATTTCATTTAGAAGACCAATATGATTTTTATCTTTAGTGCATTTTTTATGAGTCTCCTAATTTCATTATTCTTTATAGATTTGTGATCCTTTAACTTATGCCACATAATATGTCAAAACTATTGAAACTACACCAAAAGCTATTTTTTGATATATTACATAGAACTTTTGTAAAATATGTAATTAATTTTCATTATATTTTATATAATATCTAATTTTGTTTTGAAAAATTCATCCAAAGATAATTTTGAATGTCCTATACTAAATATTTAGGGAAACTCTAATAGTTTATCCTAAATAAATTATTACTTAAAACTTAATTCTCATTCTCATTACCATAAACGGTTACCTCATAGTACAATAGAGAACTTGAAAACAATATGAATTCCCTAGTACATGATTGTATAAAAATAGTGGCATCTATCACAGTTTCAATGCTACTCAAGTTACAAATGAATTTAGTATGATAATAATCAAAAACATATATATTTCTATATATGACCATTAATTATATCATATAAATGTTTTTACAGTCATCTGATACCTTTTTTAGGAAATAAAGCGATCATGAGAAATAAGTTTTGTTAATCTCATATATCTTACTCTTATATTATCAATTTTTTTGAGCACAAACATACCAAACGAATGAACATATCATATTTAATTTACCCAAGAAAATTATCACAGCACATTCCCCTCACCTATATAGAATAGAACTTAACATTTTAACTATATTGTTATGTAAAATCCATTCCTCGGTGTATCTAAAATGTGAGATGATATTTCATGACAATTATATAAGAGTAAAAATTTCATCTTGGTTAAACCACAACCAACAACATGATCAAAAATACACCCAACCATCACCTGATTAGATCAACCTCAAGGCTTCCCTAAGAATTTTCTAAATGTATATAGTCTCTCACATTAGGTATCTTTTGAAACATAGTAACAAGAAAAAAATATGAAAATACATCCATGTTATTCTAAAAAAATTATGCCTGAAACTCTATTTGGTATATATATTTGGTTATCAATCACATAAAACTTATTTTATGCTTCATCAGCGAAATATGTACCTCCATGAAAATCCTAAAACAAGAAAATATTTTTATTTCAACAAAACCCATAATACCTGATGATGATCATCAAATAGGGATAAACAAAAGCTTTACATTGAGATTAAAATTGTCAATTCACTTTATGAATATATACATCCAATATAAATGAATGATAAAGTATATACTAACTTTTTTATAACATGATAAATTTTATATTATTTAACTCCAATAAGAATTAAAATAAATCATATATAAGTTCATATCTAATCATTTTCAATATGATTAGTATACTAAATATTCCATATGTTTTCTACACTTTTAGTATATTTTATAACTCATGACATATCAATGTAATTATGTTCAAATATATATTGTAAAATATGATAAATATTCTAACTAATACATTTAAATATGTAACATCTCTATAGAATTATTGTTTTAATAATAGTGAGATCATTATTTATAGTCTCCATTTTTAATTATTTGATATTTCTATTAAAACATATTTAATTTACAATATACATGTTACATTGACAATACCTATTTTCATACACAACGAAACCATTATATGTTCCACATCATCATATTGGAACAATTATATTCTATATTTTCATTCAGATCATTTGGAAAACAATTTTAATTGTATCTCTTTACTTAACGATCAATACATATCACATAGATTTTTATATTAATATTATCTATATATAAACATACTACCACTGACAAATTAGAAACCATATTTTCTCCAAATTTTAATTCTAAATAAAAAAATCATTTGTTATATGAAATAAAACTTATATCCATTCTTGAAATTTTTTGAAAATAAACTATTAACAATCATATCTTATATGTTATTAAATGTGTTTAGAGAAATATTTTAAAAATAATATTTTATTCATTAAAATATGTCACTGAAGGGTTATTGAATCATATCCCAAGTGTTTTTCCCAATATATCTTGATAAACACTTTAAAATAGGGTACATCAATTTTTTCCTATTAATATTTTCAAACCATAATATAGAATTGTATGAGTCATAAACAGTGTGTATCAAAGTCATTATCTCATATTATTAATAACAAATATGCATTTATAAACAAATTATCTTATTATATAAGAGAAAATAAGATAAAACAATAGATCCATTATTTATTCCTATTTGGGGTTGAAGTATACTACAAAAATTTAACTACATAAAATACCTACCCCACTTATTATTACCTAAATTAAAATTGGAAGATTTATCATTCCTTTCATTAATTTTAAAAACATTTTTATTTATAAAACTTATGTTAAATTTGTTTCAATATAACATTTAAAATAGAGGAATTGTTTTTATAACATTAATAATTGGCAAGAAATATGAATGGAGTTTATCACAACTCTTTAGTATTTTTGTAAACCCCATCTCTAGTGGATGAAATTTCCCACCGTGAAATATACATTAGTATTTAATGACTAGGGATGTAAGTACCCAACAATAAACATTACCTAATCTTGAGTTTTATGTAAATAATTATTTTTCATATGTTTTAGGATCATGATGGTCTATAGTTTTATACAATTATTCCCTTACCCTTTTATATATAAATATTAAATAACAAAGGGGACACTTCCACATAGTATCCATTTTTTACAGAAAACAAAAATTTTATGATATAACAAGTTTCCATTTCATGAAATTCCATTGCAGTTTTCATCATGACCTTAAACTTATCTTTATTCTTGATTAAAGCCATATCAAAACAAATTAACACTGGGAATGAGTAAAACAATCTTATTAAGGGACATTTTATAATAAGTAAAGAAACCTAATCATTAATAACTACATAAAAATATTATGGTTTCCAAAATTAATATTTAGAATAATAAAAAAAATTAAATTCCATAGGAAATAAACTTTTCTTCCAAAATAATTTCATAAAAATTTATAAAAACAAAATAAAAACATAAGGGTTCTTTTAAAATCTTGAAAAATGTAAGAAAATGTTTTCAAAAAAACTGTGCATTTCACCCTTGAAATGTTGAATTTACATTCATATAAACATATTATCTTGATTAATCACATGGGATAAGAATATAAATAACATGGTATTATAAGATAATGAAATCATAGAAAATTTGATTGCAAATAAAAAAATAACATAAGAATATGTCAAGAATAACTGCCAAGAAAACATCACATGGTGGATAGAGTAAATAGTTTATTAAGATCACTCCTTAATCTAATACATAACACCTCTTTATAAAAAATAATTACCTAATTTATAGGAGTAAAATTCAGGAACACCCATCAAAACCTATTTATGATTTTATCTTTTATAAAAATGAATTCAAAAACAAGGACAAAAATTAATAGTTACCCATGGAAATAAAAATGGTTTGATAATATAGCCTCATATAGTAATCAAAATATATTTCTTCAATAATGAATTTGAGAAATAATTAAAAGGAATTTATTACCCCATCAAATGAACGAGAAAAATGTATGTTTATATATGAGATACATATGTGTATACATAATTTAGAATCAATTAAAAATAATAAATGGAGTGAGAAATTTAGTCTTATATAGAATGGCCTTATACAATGATATTTGTGATTTATAGAGATCTCTAACACCCAAAAGGAAAACATTTACAAATATCAAGATATTCATTCCATTTAAAACTATTTTTACAAATACCTAAAAAAATAGGAAGATATTTTTTCATTGAAGAAAAAAAGTTAGATTATCATGAAATAAAAATATAAAATTGTTATTTTCATGAGGTTAAAATCTATTGACTTGGTATACATTAAAATAAAATATTCCTTTTGTCTTTTGTAAATAATGTTAAAATATTCTTTATAAAATATACAAAAAGATACATTTTTAGAGCCTTTTAAAGAAGGTCAAAATAGATATAAAATTTTTTTAATTGTAAATTTTTGTTCATATAAATACGATAATATGGTAATTCTAAGAATATGGTATTGAAAGATAAATATTAATAAAATTAATCATTAAAACCATTAAAACATTATTTTTATTTTAAAGTGTCCCTTATATTAAAAAATAAAATCATTTATTTTTAATAATAGTGTAAATGAAGTACAATATGATCAAATATGAATTTTAGAATCCATTAAAAAATAAATTAATATTTTCTCGAATCATTTAGAAAAAAATGGACAAGTAGAAAAGATTTTGTGGGGAAACATTAAAAGATGGGTTTTTAAAGAAAGACTCTTTACATGAGTCCAACCCATCACATGTATTCCTTATCCTCCTAAATAATAAAATAAGTAAAATTATTTAATTTATTGAGAGAATTTTTCAATTTTATTCACCCTTTTATTTTATTTATTATCCTAATATATTCATCTATAATTTCTATTAAATTCAAGTTAGACATTTTGACGATATTCTGATCATATGTCCAAAATGACTTTGGTTGGTTGGATATGTTCAATGAGGTCATTATATTATCATCTATAGAATAAAAGTAATAATTAAATTATTAGAATTATTATAAATTAATTATTATTTGAAAACCAATACTGAAGTATGGTTATGAAAAATTAACTACATTGCCATAATGGAGACAATATTCCATACATATGCATGAGTAACATTTCCATTTTTCAATAATCATCATGGAAATAAATTAAGTGGTATTTTATATTTAAATAATTATAAATATATCATAAATATAATTTTTTTCCATAAATACACTTCAATGTACCCTCCATGTTTTTGGGTAACAAAAAATGAATAACATCACTTCATTGAGGGGGTAATCCACACGTACAGATAAATGAAATTGTCATCATTCCATGAATGGAAGTGAAAGAAAATATATGATATATAAATTTTCCATGAAAATAAATATTTCATTAATAACACATAGATATATATATATGTATATATATAATCAATCATTATAAAAATTCATGAGAGGTGATTATAGAAAATGAATTAGATCATTTCGTGAGATTTTATTTCATCATTGACATAAATGATGGTTTTGTTTCCCATCCGATGGAAGAAGAAATAAATGTAGGTTATGAAATTAACATAAAAAAATAAAAAGATATTGGATATAATTACATTAATTTTTAACCATTATTGAATAATATTTTAAGGAAGTGAAAAAATAAATAAAATAAAAAAATATGTCGAAAATGAAACATCTTTTTTGGACAACTTTATTTGGTTTATACAAAAATCCTCTCTAGGAGGTTTCTTTAATCAAGATAAGGCCTCAATTATGTGTTTGTTGATGTAGGGGAGCTATTTTACATATATCATCTAAACCAAAAGAAAAATTTATTTTTTAATAAAATTTTAGAGGTGGTTCCCTTTTATATGTGAGGGGAGGGGTACTTTTGGAATTTCCTAAGGTACTATATTAATATAAATTAATTTTCATTGAAAAATGATCCAAATTAATAATATTTTAATATAAGATAAGGATGTGTATAAATAATATCACAAAGTTATGATAATTTTAGATTAATTGTTTACCCTTGTCTCTTATTACTCACATTATCCCATTTGGGAAATCACAGGGATAAAGAAGATTGTACGATTTTAGGGTCAATATATTTTCTATAAAATGAAAATTGTTCAAATAATGGACCATGGTTGATATTTTTTACTACAAACAAATCTATTGGATAAATATTTTAATTTTATGAATTTTAAATCTTTTAATAAATTCTTATTTATTATAAAATATCATAAATTATATTTTTTTTGTAACTATTCTATAAATTTGACATTATAAAAAATATGAAAATAATGGTATTAAAATATAATTTTGTGAAACATCACTAAGATGTTATATTAATCTCAAAAAATAATTGTTCATAACCATTATTTCAATTTATAGTACTTAAATTATTTTTAAATCATTTATTTAATTTTTCTAAAAATTCAATATATATAATGTTAGCATTTCATAAGAATTTAAAGAAATTATTTCATTACTAATAATTCTAAATAAATTAACCAAAAAATTATATTATATTTGAAATTGATCATTATTACTATAAAATTATCCTAATTACAATATATTGTAGTTATTAAAATCATGAAAGTGGCATTTTTGCCTTTATTTTTTAAAAAAAGCAAGCAGCAAGGCTTCAATTAAAAAGAAAGGTAACAAAGATTACAAAAGTCTAGAGCAAGGAGTTTTACATTTGTCTCGGTAAAGGGTAGAGATCAACTCACTTGGAGTATGGTAATGGTAAGTGCAAGTGTCTCCCGAGGCTCCCATGTTTGCAAGGCAATCAGCAAGTTGATTGGCTTCCTGATAGACATGTGTGATAATATAATTCATTAAAGCAAGCGTATTGAGGCACTTAATCCATTTCGAAGTAAGTTTCCAAGCCAAATGAATTTGACCCATTCGAACTGCTTGAACAACTGTGACAGAATCACTTTCAAATCAGATATTTGTCAAAAAAATTCTTTGAGCAAAATCAACTGCCTTGATGAGATCCATCAATTCTGCTTCCAAATCTGTCGCCATACCACACGTTCCATGACCCCCATTCATAAATTCACCATCATTATTACTGAAGAAAAAACCATAACCAGTAGGACCTGGATTACCTCTCAAGGGTCCATCCAAATTGCACTTAATCCAGCCTGCAAAAGAGGGAATCTAGAAGACTTCTATGGTTCCAAGAGGCCAGGGATAATTACCTTGCACATTCAATTTTTTCAGAACAGTGAAATCTCTTACAGAGTTATAAAAATTTTCTTCATGTGAGATATTGGATTGTTGAGCCTCCAACATAATTTGATAGAGCAGTAATCTGCTATTAGGCTTAGAATTTGTGTGTCAGGCCTGATTTCTACTCTTCCATATGACATAAAAAACTTCAGCACAAGCAGCAAGAAAAAGAATACGCACCTGTTTGGATAAGTGGATCCCTGGGAGAAGCTGCAACATATCGTTGATGCTGTTAATATACGGCAGATTAATTTCAAACCAAAAGAAAACCATGTTCTAGAGAGAGGATGATGTATTAAATGACAAGAACAGGTGATTAACATCATCTCAGTGTTGATGACAGATATTGCATCTGAAACAGAGTGAAATCCCAAACTACTGCAGATTGGTGTCCACTGGCAGTTTATTGAGTTGAGGGCACTAGCGGAGGGTAGCCCAAGATGGTAGCAGCCATTTCTGGTTGTAATTCAAAGCTCCATTACTGCTACCTTGAAGGATATTATTGTAGAAGCACTTGGAGTTCATAATTCCATTAGAGCTCGGTTCCCAAATAAGCATGTCATCTGCATCGAGAAAATCATAGGTGGAGACCATGTTCACAATCTGAGATGGAAGTTGGAAAGATTGCTCAATCTGGTTACGAATTGTGACATTATGATTTGTAGGTAGATCCTGAGACTCAACACTATAAACTAGTTGGGTACCTATCTAATTATTTGTCCAGAATTGAAGGGAAGAGTTTCTACTGACCAACCAGTGGGACTGCACTTTAATTTTCTAGAGAGTCTTCTTAAGGACTGGCCACACCGAGGATTGTATATAATTCATGTTTCCTATAATCAGCCATCATAAAAGTTTAAATCAAAGGAAATTTAGGGACTGAGATTTATCATTGATAAGGAACCAAAGAAAATGATCTCGAAGAGATTGATTGAAGAGCTTAATGTTTTTAATTTTGAGGCCTCCCATGCTTTGTGGCAAGCAACAAGTGTTCCATGGGGCTGTTAAAATTTTTTTTTCCAGAATACTTCCACTACACACAAAGTTCCTCATGAACGTATTGACAGTTTTAAGGACATAGGTCGGCCAGTGATACACCATGAAGGAGTAAACAAGTTTACCATTACTCTGTTGATAATTTGTTACCATAATTACTATTCATAATGACTAAAAATAAATAAGTACTATTAAAATTTTTTGGATCTTTTGATTCTAAATATGCAATCAATTTTATCTAATAAATTAAAATAATTGGATGAGTTTAATTTGTATTTAAACCTGTGAGACTTGTTTTCTTTAAAAATACTTTTTTAATTATAAAATGTTATTATACTGCATCCAAGTATAAATTTTCTTCCAATTACAATAATGGAATTATTTTATTTAAAAAATAACTAATTATATTTTAAATATAAATCAAAACAATGTTTTTATTTGTCAATACTTGGAAAAAAAATTAGTTTTAATCAAAAAACTATATTTTTCACTATTCATTAAAAAATCATAATTGTTAGAAAAATATAAAAATTTCATCCCATGATATTTTTGATAAAATGATTTAAAAAATTGTATCCTCTGTAAAATAAAATTTTTAAATTTATTTGAAATTAATTGTAATATTTTTTTATAAATGAAATAAAATCCATTTTTGAAGAAAGCATGTTCTTGAAGAATAGAAAGACTTTACGAAAAATTGAGTGATTATTCACTAAAAATTGATCAATAAAATTATATTGTGTGTGAAATTTAGGCTCGGTGATGTGTGTCATATATGTTATCAGACAATTATTATTTTTATAAAATTTCAGAGTGATATATTTTTCCCCCATTAATAAATTTATTCCAATAAATTTGAATAAGGGATCGATAAATAATGGTTTGAAATTTGAAATTAACTTTTTTTAAAGCATGCATCATAAAAAGGGTTAATAAAATTTTCACATAAAAATATGAAATGATATATTAAGGTCATAAAATGACTTGGTTAAAAAATAGTATAACATTTTTTTGAAGTGAAAATATAGAAATGGAGAGAAACATATTTCTTAAATTATTTTGGTGAGTGATAGAGTCCATTAATTATAATAAGTTTAATGATCAAGATAAAGTTAATGAATACAAAATCATAAATTGACGAGGTTTGAAAAAAACATTGACTCATTATAAACAAAGGTAAATGATAACATTTTTGTTTCAATATCATTTTCCTTTAGTTGAGGAATTCATTTACCGTTTAGATGAATAATGTAATAAAATATACAAACTTGATAAGTATAATTTCACCCTTTAATATATTTACACCATATTATCATTTCATTTTCTAAATTATGACTATTAAAAGTTAATTTTACTTTCATGAAGAACAAATAAGAACTTATAACAAATCATATATTCAATATATTATTTAAAACCCCTTCCTTCTGTCTTTACATAATTACTAAAACCAAATTTTGTAGCACAAGATAATTCTCAAAAATAATTAACCATAAAATGAAATAATACAATATTAATCACTAAAGCCAAAATAATAACACGAAAAGTACAACATATATCATTTTATAGTTAACTAACCTTAAAATTATTCAAAATATTCGATACTAAGACTAAAGTAACAATAATAGAATGATTTTGTCACATCTTCTTCAAATTTAAATTTATCATTATTTTTAAAAATAATATCAATCAATCTTAATGTCTCATGCCGAAAATGTACATTTCTAAATCATATAATCTCAAATATATACTAATAATTCTAATTAATAAACTAAATCACCATAAAGACACATTAAAATAATATAAGCTTCAAATATTTCATTAAACCTTTCTTTCTAAACTAAAATCCTATAATTTTTATGGTTACCTTAATTATATAAGGTTCCTAATATAGAAAACATCGTATGAAATAACATTAATAAACAAATAACTTTTAAATACCATGTTTATCCCTATGAAAAAACATATATTTCTAAAATCAATTTAATATTTATCTCTCGCATCATATAAAAAAATATTCAATATTGACCAAGACATCACATAAAAAATTGGTAGGAATTTCACCCTTATCACCCTTTGATTGTGGGTTCTAGACCCGATTCCTTGTATGTGATAGGTTTTCCTTTTTACTAAAAATATATTTAGATATTTATTATAATATCTAAATAAATTTCGATTAAAATCTTAAAAAATTACAATAATCATAAAATATCTTACATACCTTAATGGTTATCAACAACTTTACAAATATAAAAAATTCATTTTCCCTCAAATATAATATCTTGTTTATCCCAAGGGTTTTATATACCTAAACCCAATAAAAGTACCTAAAATTTCATTACTCACATTAAAATCCCATCACCTAAAACCATAAAATGGGTATATAATACTTTGATTTTATGATAAACATTAAACTAATATACCCTTTATGGTATCCATATATCTTATTTCATCCAAAAAATAAAACATCTTATAATGTAAAGTAATATAAACATTTCCTTTTATAGAAATTATAATGACACCTCCTTAAAGATTACATAATCAATATTTTTATATTAAGAATTAATTTTATAACATTTTAGGATCTTTATATACTATAATTTTAGAGAATTATTAAATCACCCTTAGAAATATAAATGTCACATAACAAAGTGGATATGTTCAATTAGTATCACTTTTTCCAAAAAAACAATTTATGGTTTAAAATCTTATTTTCATGAAATATCTTCACAACTTTGATCTTGACCGCATCCTTGACCCAAATCAATCCTGGAACACTATGAAAACCATTTATGAAATTTGATGATCACAAGAAGATTATTAAGAGACATTTATTAAGAAAGAAATGATCTTATTAATACATAAATTTCTATACTTGTTTTTCATTATTTGAAATTAAATTTTAGGCTAAAAATAAACATTAAATTAACTACGAAATCAACTTTTATACCCCAAAATTTTATAAATATTTCATAAGAAATCTCAATATAAAAATAATACACTTAAAGTTTCCATTCCAATCCAAAAAAACATTGAATACATTTTCTAAAAAAAATATTAATTTCACTCTTGTGGAGTAGCATTTAATTTACAACAAACATAACCTCATGAGTAATCACATTGGAGATTAACATAAGTAACATGGTATCATAAAATCAAATAAATATAGTAAATGTGGTATTACACCGAAAAAGACATAATAATAAGTCCAAACTAGATGCTAAGTCAACATCCCATAGTGGATAGAGTCCCATAGTGGATTAATATTTCTCCCTAATCCCATACATAACATCTCATGAGTCTAAATATTTAAATAATGTATTGGAGTACTATATTATATCACACATCATAACATATTAATGAATACGTGTGCCACAAAAATGAAATCAATCATAAGGCATAAACATTAGAGTTTACCATAGAAACAAATTGGTTGCATAATCATTCTATATATCATAATAAGATGATATTTCTTATAGAATTCATTGGATACATGATCATACATCATGAATTATCGCATCTAAGAAAGGGATAATAATCATCGTGTATATGTGAGAGACATATATAATGAATTTATAATAATTTCATGACATTAAAAAATTAATAATGTGAGTTTGATTGATAATCATCATATCTTGAATAAAAGGGTTGTTTTCAACAATCCATTACACCCATAAGAGAAAAAACTCTACGTATTAAAATATTCATTACATTAAAAAAATGATTTTATAAAATACATACATAAAATGGAAATATATTTTTAATCGAATAAAATAAGGTTTTTATAAATAAATTCCAATATAAAATAAAAAAATTCAATGGTAGGAAATGTTTTTGATGTTGAATATATTAAAATAAAACATTTATTTCATCTCTTTAAATGAAATAAAAAAATTATGTATAAAATATATAAAAAATATTTCTTTTAAAAAACTTTTAAACAAAAAAAATGTTACATAAATTGTAAACTATAATTCATATATTCCCATATGAATAAATTAATAAAATAATTTTACAAATATGGTAATGGATGAGAAATATTTAGAAAATAAATCATTAAAAATTTAAAAAAAAATTATAAAAATTAAATTTTCCCTTACATAAAAACACTAAGAGGTTATTTTTACCAGAAAAGCATAGCCAGTGGAAAAGACTATGACCCTTTATTAACTATAGAAAAGTTCAGTCAACAAGAACCATAGAACAAACACAAAAACTACATACCATTGAGGCCAACCCCATCACTATCTCCATGATAAAAATCTTCCTCTACAGTCGTTGATTCCCACTCTGAGCTTTCATAATGCTTCAGAACATTGGCATACTTCCTTCTAAGATTCAAGAACTCCAATAAAATAAATTAATTATTAATTTTCATACCTTTATTAGATCTAGAGACTACCCACCTTCTCTTCTAATAGAGGATCTTGTAAACATTGGTTTCAGAAAATAGGAGTAATATTTTCTTGGTTTTATTCCTGGAGAGGAAATCATATCATTCTAATTCCTAGACAACATCTTCCTCCCTCCCTGAACAATGTCCCAATATGATGGCCTGACCATTCCACCCTCATTTTCTTTATCACTATCATAAATATGCCCCCATTTTACATGGAATTGCATCTCTTGATACTTAACAATCTGATTCTGTTGGAGATGACAGTTCACATCAATCATAGCAAGGTAATATGGGGGTTCCATCATCTCCTGGCATGCACATATCCCATTACCCAAAACATCATTCACTACAACATCTTCCTGAGGATCAATTTGTAAATTGGCTTCCACTCCCTCATGATACAACCCTTGAAATCGGTTTCTCGTGGATACTGTTACTAGAACACGACCATACTCATTAGTAAATCAATGAATCCCATCAGAAAAAATCGATGGATCACCCACAACATGACTAACATCATAATTCTCCATTTTAACATGCAGCCTGCTATCCACGGCTATATCCAAAGGAGGTCCCGACTTCCCTTCACTCATACCACCACTACTGCACCCCTTCCCCTGGCTAGCCACAACAACATTTCCCTGAAGTAGAACACTCACCTTCAGGATACTATCAAGAGAAGAAAGGTCATAATGAGGAGGCCCTGGCTACTATTTACTCTTCCCTATAACCATAGGTCCACATGAAGCCATACCACCAGTATCTGTAGAAATTTGGACAACAGTTCCCTTTACACCATCCACCTGATTCAAGTCATGTCTATGTCTGTTCGGCACTGTAGATTCTAAAGGATTAGGTGGAGACCCTAATGGTTTCCCTAGAACTATTTCAACATGGGGTCCCAGGTCTGAGGCGTTTCCAAGTCCAACATCTACAGATGGAATCATCCCCTATCAACATTTTTATCAAGCCTCTACTCTGGAACTAATGCCATCCTACTCATGGATCCACTATGAAACTTATATTCTATGTGCCCCAATCTGTTACAGATTGAGCAGTAATTATTCCATGATTCATAAACCTCAGCCATCTTCCTTCTAAATTCATCACCCATCGAAATCCAGATACATTCCAATGGAGGTTTCAAGATATCCACCTCAACACACAACCAAAGGTCGATCAGGTGAATCACAGTGGTTGTACGCGCATCAGAACACTAGAAACGACCTACCAGGTTCCAAAGAATACATATAATCACTACATTTTTGAAATGTAAGGGTTGATGAGGGATACATACCCAAATCGGAATAGAGTTTGGATCGCGATTCATGTTGAAATCAAACTTCCACCGAAGAAGAAAAAACAAGCAATTGTTGCATCGTATGGGGGCACTGGACCACGCCTGTATCAAGTCTTCCTCCGAGGTGAATCAAATCATAAAGTGGTGACTATCCAGAATTTCTAAGAACACGCAATCATTCAGACCCCATTTGCCAAAAAATAGATAAAATTCATCGATTGATGGTCTTCGATAGTTTAATCGAACCACTAGAGTCAGGTCTAAATAACACATCGCTTAAGAGAACTCTGAGGCTGAGATCGATAGCAGAGGGTTACCAAGGTGAAGATCAGTAACCTTCAAACATAACACAATAACTGGTAACTTGGAGAAAAAAGTAAGGTTGTAGAAGGATACAAATGGGGTTAGTGGCTTCGGAGGTGGAAAAATCAGACTATCCACCCTTTCCCACTGCCAGGAAGGGGAGAATATTCTTCAGGAATGAGCAAGGGTTCCATCGCCATTCGTGGATTCGGGAGCTCCAGCCATCAAGATATACTTTATCACAAAAATATTTTTTTAAAATAAATTTTTAAAAATTAAAAATTATCAAAAATGAACTATATCATCCATCATGCAGTAAATAATGATTTCATTGAAACATTTTTTTGTAAAATCCCCCCCTAAATGTGACTTATTATTTTTGGGTTGATTTTTCTTGTCAAAGACTTTTGTTGAAAACGTTATTAATCATTATCCATTAAAATAGGTATATCTAAGTTGTCATATTTTCCCAATGTTTTATAAATTTTTGGTCCTCAATATCAAGATTATTTTTATGGAAAATAATTAATTCTCACATAGTATAATTGGTGGACCATAAGGAACCTGAAGATGATCAAAGGATTTTTCAACAAATTCATCATATATACATAGGAACATTGTTATGGGAACCACATATCAATAATGAGAACTCATAAGTAAAAACATTAAAGTAATTTCCAACAAATTGAAAACATGTAGTGTATACCACAAAATTTTATCATTATTTGTGGGAAGAGGTGGTTAGTAAGAGGCCTCTAAAAATGATTTCATAATTTATTAATGAAGGTGTTTCTTTATAGGTCACTACAAGTAGAGTTATGTTAATAAAAAATTTATATACATTTCAATACGTAGTAATTGATATTTCATAAATGAGATAACTATAATTTTGATTAGTGTGTATTTTGGGTTTCTCTAACCATATAAAGGATCACAAATCATATAAATAGTAATGATAAAATTTTAATATAAGTATATCTCTAGAAGAATTTGTCTATGTTAGAAATCATCACTCAAAGGAGATATTTCAGGAAGGATCTCAGTTAATGACATAAGTTTAAATCCTTTATGAGTTTATATTATATTAAATTGTATCTCGCAAAGGAGTAATGGATCACAAGTAACAATCCATCAGTAAAGTGAAATAAGTTTACATTGCACCCATCTTGCTAGTGTAAGGTATTCTTATAAGGGTTCAAAGATGTTTTTTCCTAAACAAAAATAGTTTATGAAAAGGGTACCCTAATATAAATTGTAATGTTTTGATGAATATTTCCTTTACATGGTGAAAATAGTTCTTCATGGAACACTCATGTATGTGTGAAACTATTCTTTGGTGATTCATATATGTAGAAGAATATTCTAAAGGATTAGTATGCATACTTCATTTGAGTGAGCATTGAGATTTCAAATTAGGAATTGTTTTAAACCAGGAGTGATAATGTATTCAATCTACACCTTATAATAGTATAGAACTTTAATGGATTTGGTACTTCAACAAAGCATCATTTTGTTCTCCTTTTTTGTATCCTATTGTGTAACACCCCAGGTAAATAAATAATATGACATTTTAATATTTATCCATATTTGTGAATAAAATATTAATATAACTTTAAAGGGGACACTATGCTCGATGGAGTACCCAATACGCAACAACGAGTTTCTTGGGAATCTTACGTTCCACTCTAATAATAAAATAAAATTATTTTAAATTGTAGTTAACTCCTAGCCGTTGTAACGGTGGGAATTAACAGAACTAACTACAAAATTATTATATATTTTTTTCAAATATTTTTACTTTTATCCAATAAATGTTAGAGGCTTAAAATGTGAATGAATCCAATTTTAAGCGTAAATATTATAATATTCTTTAAAAGGTCGATTAACCGCCTTTTGATGGCGATCCTCTTTTAAATCCACTTTTTACAATTTTATGTGTTATATTTGAAAAAATAAAATTCTTCTTCAGAATCGGGACATCAAAATTTACTTTGTGTAAATTTTTGGTATTTTTCCGATAAAGTTCATTTTTTAATGAATAGTGAAAAATGTTGTATTTTAATTCAAAAAATATTTTTAATCTAAAGTAATAGTTTGTAACTTTCCAAGAGTGCCCCTCCCCTCATCTTATAAAAGGCCCCCACCTCTACCACCTTACACACACCTCTCAAGCCTTTGGCTTGGCCAACCCCTGCCCATTTCATCTTTCCACATCCCTAGATTCATCATTTAAGCCTCACTTTGGGCAGAATCCTTTTCAATTAAGCCTTTGAGCTCAAATCAAAGAGAGTTACCCGATTTAAAGGTAATGCCTTCCCTTGTGTTCTTTTGTTTTATTTTTTTTTTCTCCAAAACCCTAAACTCTTTTTATTACTTTTTTTGTAACAACACCAGTATCTTAAATATACTAGGATGTTGTTATAATAATTATTCTATCTACACCTTCACACACCTCCATCTAATGGTTAAAGAACATATTGTTTCTGTGGATGGCGAATTATTGCCTCACGAAATGATGATTGTTCAATATTATATTAACACCTTAAAAGGTGGCCATTAAGATGTCAATATATTTATATATGATATATAATATGTTTATGTTTTACTTAATCTTCTGTATTTTTCATTTATGGCATACATTTATGGTTTCCATTATGGGTAAACGCGATATCTTCATTTTAGGAAGTGCGGACTACTGCCCCCTCAAAGTGATTTGATTCATTAATTCCATATGTGGGATGTATAAAGGATGTAATTAATGTTATTACATATGATATCCTACTGGAATTATAATATACCTTTATATCATTATTATTTAATTTGATTGAATACAAAAAGAAAAAGAAATGAAAGTAGCGTTCATGCGTACGTACGGCTTACCGTCTCCCTGAACGGTACATTTCATTTCTTATCTCCAACTGTAATGTACTATTATAAGTACATATATATAATGGATATATATGTAATATATAACATCTAAATGATGGATATCATTCTGTAATAATAATATATATATCTCTCATTTTGTTTTAATTACATTAATATGACAAAAAAATGAAAGTAGCGTTCATGCGTACGTACGGCCTACCGTCTCCATGAACAGTGAATTTAATTTTTTATCTCCAAATGAAATGGAATAGTATAAAATGAATATATAATATATTATTATGATATTTAAAACATCAATACTATTCTGGATATGATGTACCTATAACTACATGGAAAATTCTTTTCCAACCAGTTTGATTTTTACTCATGTACCAAACATTGACAAAAACATCTGATATGAACTCACTTTATTAACCAATTATTATAAAATTATAATATGTGATATTAACTGAATAATAATCTTTAAATTAGGTCCTTATGAAATTATAAATTGACCGAATTATATTATTCAGGAGATTAAAGAACGATCGAGTCATGTCGGACATGAGGTAAGGGATCCTACTCCTCTCTTTCTTTTTAAGTAAACTGTTTTTTGTCATTACTTTTAAAATCATATTTCTTATGATTGGGTTTTTATTTTATATTACCCCTACTTTATTTCTTATTTTCATATGATGATAGACCCTATTTTCTCTCATCAATCCATTTTGGAAGTTTTTAGTGGCGCTGTTAGGCTGCCAAATTTTCGTAAGAGATCATACCCCACTCTTTCTTTTGAAGCACTCTCTTTTATGTCATTTCCTTTAAGCTCATGTTTCTTATGTTAGGGGATGTTATTTTATATTCCTATTAATGTAATTTTTTTCCATATAATTAGAGACCCTATTTCATCTCATCAAACCATTTTTCTAAGTTTTAAGTGGCGTTGTTAGGCTGCCGAGTTTTCGTAAGAGATTTTTCATCTCACTTTTTTCCCATGACATTTATGCTACCTTTGCCACTATTCCTTTGATTGGTGTATGTACTGCCCATTATTATACACTTTGTGTAGTATAATATCATTTATGGGTATTTACATATTCATTTTATGACCCTTCTTCCATGTGGAGTACGTTTCGAAGGTTACCCAAGTCGGTAAGGGAACCTTTCACCCTCCTCTTTTTAAAATAATTCTTTTGTTATGTCTTTTAATTCACATACTATTATGTTGGGATATGTTCTTATATAACCTTTTTGATGTAAATTTTATGTCCAAGTGATGAGATACCCTTTTTATCTCTCATCAACTCTTTTTCTGAATTTTGAAGTGACGTCGTTAGGCTGTCGAATTTTTGAAAAGGAACTTCTTAACCCAATTTTGATTCTATGGGATAAACTTGTACTCCTTGAATATGTCGTTCTATGAAAATGTGTGAATGTCCTATGATTGTTTTACACTTAATATCCACTTATATTTGGTGTATTTATTTGTCACACATAATTATGTAATTGATTTATCCTTAATCCAAGGATACCGTCTTTGTATGGGACTTCATCTCAATCTCCTTTCATTGAGGCATATTTTGTTTTATACACAACCTACTTTTATAAAGTGTATAAACCCCTTTGAATTTTACGTTTATCCAAAAGGAATATTTTTATACGAAGAGTTTTACTAAACGACAAAGGGGAATTTTTTTTGTCGTACGTATGCGGCGACAACGACTTCTCCACCGTCGTGACCATTATTTGAGTTTCAGCTTCCTCTACAAGCCATACCTTTTTTTTAAATGAAAAATAAATTACATGTTTTACTTTTATTTTATTTTGGTATTGAAAATGGTTTTCATAATATTTTTATATCAATGTGTTGTATTGATATCTTGTGATTGAAAAGTGGAAATGTTATGTTTCCTTTATGCATGTTTTATGTGATACGATTATGTTATGGTTCTTGGGAATTATTATGAAGATGGATGGTTTCGTGATAAACTAAGGGTGGGTGAGCCCGACATAGCTCTCCAATGCATTGGGTAACGCGAAGGGGTTAAACGTTAAGGTTTCTCCGAAGAGATTTAGGGAATATACTATGATGGGTATTCCAAACGTAACCAAGAGGGTTACTCCCTACGTAAGAATGTTATGAATGCCTCAAGTTACCTTTATGCCTAATGATTTCTATGATTTATTCATTATTTGATGAGTTATGTTAAAATGCTTATTTTTTATGAGCAAAGTATGACTTCATACATGGACTAATGTTTTCTTTCCATACTTTTATATCCCTTACTGAGCTTTTTATGCTCATCCCAAGTTTTTGAAATGTTTTTCACAGGTCGAGGGAAAGGTGCATGATATGATGATAGTTTCAAGGAAGTGTCATGAAATAATCCATGTTTTATTTTAATTATGTTTTCGTTGATGGAAAAAAACGAATACTATCTTTTATGTAACCACTTTGTTTAAATGTGGAATGTAATTCATGATTTATGATCTAATTCTCTAAAACTCTAAACCTGAAAAGATCCTCAATGTGAATTATTCATTTAATTCAATATTTAGTAAGGTTTAAGGTTGGGGCCTTATAGTTGGTATCAATGGTCGGTTTAGATAACTTTAGAGGTTAGGGTATTCTCTAGGCATAAGTTACATTACCATAATGGTTAGGATTTCAGAAAGAGTCCTAGTTTTAGATAAATTGAATGAGTAAGTATATCTTAGTGTTTATCTTCCTCATTAGTACATGATGGTTTTGTTGATATACTCACACTAACATTTCTGTTTTTAGTGAATGGATGGATCTAGCATGCACCAAAGTGACAATAGGTTTGAAGGAAACAGTGGTGGTTCTCTGATTAAGATACTGGATGAAATGGGGGATTCAATGAGGAAACTCATTGTTTTTCTAAACCAACTATCAAGGAGTCATGATCAACCACTTGTACCTTGGTATGTTCTGTAATGCATCATGTATGAGATGACCAATTGATGTGGAAGTTCAGGTAATAATTATAAACGTAACCATTAGGGTTTATATTATCCTTACTTTTGAGGTAATTATGGGTTATTATATATTATGATGTAAAATGAAAGGCATGAGATAAAATTGAGGTTAAAATATGTTATGGTTATTTTTGAAGATTTTATCTCATTTTGGGGAATGTTTTATGAATTATATTGTTTTGGGAAAAGGACAACACGCATACCGTGTGACAACCCGTCGCATCGGACAAAGCTGCAGGAATCGAACCCACCACCAAAGTGCGACTGGTATTTATAGCCTACCACTGGACTACGTGAAGTCCCTGGTTAGAATGACTTATTCTTTTTACTTAGATGATTTTGTGATTTAATAGTAAGTTTATTTTGGGTTATCTATGGAAATTATTAACCTATCTATAGAGGATATGTGATTAGGTTAATTACTTTTCAATATGAGACTTTAAGAGAAACTGATGTTATTTGGATATAAGTGTTACCTTGTAAGACTATGTGATTAAATCCTCCAAATATTTGGGTTTCAATATTAGTTTGGTTTACTTTGAATAATTTTATGGAAAAATTGTTTATCGAATGGTCTTCGTTGAACTTTGGGTTTTTTTAGACAAATTTTGGAGATTAAGAATAGATTTTCTTTTTATAAAGGGTTATCCATTTCTGTATTATCTGGTCTTTTACTAATCTTTTTGGTTTTGGTTTTGGTTTTGGTTAAAGTCTAAGGACATGGGAAGTATATAGTTCTCTTTTTTGGATTATGTGATTCCCTAGAAGTAGATTATAGCTCTCTTAATGTGAACAAGTCATCGTAAATACTCATCTTTTGGATAAAATATGAGTTCGTATAAGAAATCTAGTAAAAGTTGAAAGTCAAAATGATAATAAAGTATGATTCCTTATGTTTTAGTTAAGCTCGTAAATAAATTCCTCAATGAAAAGTAACATAAAACAAAAAATTTGTCTGTTAGTTTTTCCTACTGGGGAATCAAATACCGTTTAACCCATCACAAGTGTGTGATTTTCTTGTTGTTAAATTTCTCCTAGACATGTTTACTATCACTCTCCTTCAGAACATGACCCTTTGTTTTTTCTTCCATGTCCATGTTTTCCTACATGGAATCATAGTTTGGGTTAACTCGGGTGACCTTTGTAATTCTCTTTCATTATTTTAAAGTGATAGTTTTACTGACTCCTGTTCCGATGTGGGACTTTCAATGATGTTTCTGAGCCCAATTTTAAAAATTGCGAGGACCCAATTCCCAAAAGAGGGGAAGGATGTAACACCCCAGTTAATAAATAATATGACATTTTCATATTTATCCATATTTGTGAATAAAATATTAATATAACTTTAATGGGGACACTATTCTCGATGGCGTACCCAATACGCAACAACGAGTTTCTTGGGAATCTTACGTTGCACTCTAATAATAAAATAATATTATTTTAAATTACAGTTAACTCCTAGCCGTTGTAATGGAGGGAATGAATGGAACTAACTAAAAAATGATTATATATTTTTGTAAAATATTTTTACTTTTATCCAATAAATGTTAGAGGATTAAAATGTGAATGAATCCAATTTTAAGCGTAAATATTCTAATATTCTTTAAAAGGTCGATTAACCGTCTTTGGTGACGAACCTCTTTTAAATCCACTTTTTAAAAATTTTATGTGTTATATTTGACAAAAAAAAATTCTTCTTTAGAATCGGGACATCAAAATTTACTTTGTGTAATTTTTTGGTATTTTTCAGATAAAGTTCATTTTTTTAATGAATAGTGAAAAATGTTGTATTTTAACTCAAAAAATCTTTTTAATCTAATTTATTTATTTGATTATATTATCTTTTGAATTGGTTTTAAAGTGAAATTAAAATATATTTTTATCATTTAATCCAATAGTGGTCATTGGAATTAATTTCACTTTGAAATTTGACTTAAACTAGTGTCAATCTTTTAATAGATATTGTTTCTTAAAAACACGCTATTTGTTTTGACAGCAGGAATTAATTATTAAATTCATTAATGCAACTTATATGTTTTCAATTTTGTAAAATAGACATCATTTTTGAATTCGGAATAGCAAATATAACTTAGAGTGAATTTTTGGTATATTTCTGAAAAACTTCAATTTTTGATGAATAGTGAAACCACTAAGTGGTAGTTAAAGAAACAGGTTTTTCATTTAAATGAAACTTTTCCACTTCTTTGATTTGATTTTCAAAAATCCTACATACATGGTTGTCATTAGGATGTAAAATTTGGTTCAATGAGATTAAAATAATTTTTTGTGAATAGTAATTTTTAAGTTTTATTAATCGCGATTAAAGGTAATTAGTGTAATTTAAGGTAAAAATAATGCTTTAATAATATGAAATGACCTAGAAACATGTCCTAACGTCATTTTATGTGTCATGGACGACCAATAAAATCCATGGGTCAACTTGGGGACCCCATGGAGCTACTTTGGTAGGAAAAGGACATAAATAACGTTTTATTTAATGTTAAAATTAAAATGTCACAAACATGTGTTGTTTTACTAAAACAATTTTTACAAGGGCTTATACAAGTCATATTTTTGACTATAAATATTCATTATAAATATAAAATGATTTTCTACATCATGATAGTTTTTTAATAATTTTTAGACACTAAATAAATTAAATTATTTATGACACCATGGTGATGCAGTGATTACCTCATTATTAAACAATTTAAATAAAATGAAAATATAATGTAAACTCTAAGACCTACACTTGTCAAAATCCTATTGTATGGGTGGATTTATAACCCTTACCACCTTATCCTAGAAATAAATAAATTTAGGACCTTTAAAATCTGAAACTCATTTGAAAATAAAGTAACAGTTTGTAACTTTCCAAGAGTGCCCCTCCTCTCCTCTTATAAAAGGCCCCCACCTCTACCACCTTACACACACCTATCAAGCATTTTGCTCAGCCAAACCCTACCCATTTCATCTCTATGCATCCCTTTATTCATCATTGAAGCCTCACTTTGGGCAGAATTCTTTCCAATGAAGCCTTTGATCTCAAATCAAAGAGAGTTACCCTATTTAAAGGTAATGTCTTCCCTTGTGTTCTTTTATTTTATTTTTTTCTTCTCCAAACCCCTAAACTCTTTTTATTACTTTTTTTTTGTAACAAAACCAGTATCTTAAATATACTAGGATTTTTTTATAAGAAGGATTCTAGCTACACTTTCACACACCTCCGTCTAATGGTTAAAGAACATATTGTTTCTGTGGATGGCTAATTACTGCCTCACAAAACTATGATTGTTCAATATTATATTAACACCTTCAAAGGTGGACATTAAGATGTATCTATATTTATATATGATATATAATATGTTTATGTTTTCCATAAGCTTCCTTATTTTTTATTTATGGCATACCTTTATGGTTTCCATTATGGTTAAACGCGATATCTTCATTTTAGGAAGTGCGGACTACCGCCCCCTCAAAGTGATTTGATTCGTTAATGCCATATGTGGGACGTATAAAGGATGGAATTAATGGAATTACATATTATATCCTACTGGAATTATAATATACCTTTATATCATTATTATTTAATTCCATTGAATACAAAAAAAAGAAAGAAATGAAAGTAGCGTTCATGCGTACGTACGGCTTACCGTCTCCATGAATGGTACATTTCATTTCTTATCTTCAAATGTAATGTACTATTAAAAGTACATATATATAATGGATATATATGTAATATATTACATCTAAATTATGGATATAATTCTAGAATTATAATATATATATCTCTTATTTTGTTTTAATTCAATTAATATGACAAAAAATGAAAGTAGCATTCATGCGTACGTACGGTCTACCGTCTCCATGAACGGTGATTTTAATTTTTTATCTCCAAATGATATAGAATAGTATAAAATGAATATATAATGGATATATATGATATTTAAAACATCAATACTATTCTAGATATGATGTACCTATAACTAAATGGAAAATTCTTTTCCAACAAGTTCGATTTTTACTCATGTACCGAACATTGACAAAAACATCTGATATGAACTCACTTTATTAACCTATTATTATAACATTATAATATGTGATATTAACTGAATAATAATCTTTAATTTATGTACTTATTAAATTATAAATTGACCAAATTTTATTATTCAGGAGATTAAATAACGATCGAGTCATGTCGGACACGAGGTAAGGGATCCTACTCCTCTCTTTCTTTTTAAGTACACTCTTTTATGTCATTCCTTTTAAGCTCATCTTTCTTATGATTGGGTTGTTATTTTATATTACTCATACTGTAATTATTATGTTCTTATGATGATAGACCTTATTTTCTCTCATCAATCCATTTTGAAAGTTTTGATTGGCGCCGTTAGGCTACCGAATTTTCGTAAGAGATCATACACCTCTCTTTCTTTTGAAGCACTCTCTTTTATGTCATTTCCTTTAAGCTCATCTTTCTTATATTATGGGATGTTATTTTATATTCCTATTAATGTAATTTTTATGTTAATATGATCAGAGACCCTATTTGATCTCATCAAACCATTTTTGGAAGTTTTAAGTGGCGTCGTTAGGCTGTCGAGTTTTCATAAGGGATTTTTCATCTCACTTTTATTCCCGTGGAATTTATGCTACGTTTTCCATTATTTCCTTTGATTGGTGTATGTAATGCCCATTATTATACACTTTTTGTTGTATAATTTCATTTATGGGTATTTACATCTTCATTGTATGACCCTTCTTCCATGGGGAGTACGTTTCGAAGGTTACCCAAGTCGGTAAGGGAACCTTTCACCCTCCTCTTTTTAAAAGACTTATTTTGTTATGTCTTTTAATTAACATAATATTATGTTGGGATATGTTCTTATATAAACTTATTGATGTAAATTTTATGTCCAAGTGATGAGATACCATTTTTATCTCTCATGAATTCTTATTCTGAATTTTGAAGTGATGCTGTTAGGCAGTAGAATTTTTGCAAAGGAACTTCTTAACCCAATTTTGATTCTATGGGATAAACTTGTACTCCTTGAATATGTCGTTCTATGAATATGTGTGAATGTCCTCTGATTGTTTTACACTTAATATCCACTTATATTTGGTGTATTCGTTTGTCACACATAATTATGTAATTGATTTATCCTTAATCCAAGGATACCATCTTTGTATGGGACTTCGTCTCAATCTCCTTTCATTAAGGAATATTTTGTTTTATACACAACCTACTTTTATACAGTGTATAAACCCCTTTGAATTTTACATTAATCCAAAAGGAATATTTTTATAAGAAGAGTTTTACTATACGAAAAGGGGAATTTTTTTGTCGTACGTATGCGGCGACAACGACTTCTCCACTGCCGTGACCATTATTTGAGTTTCAGCTTCCTCTTCAAGCCATACCTTTTTTCTAAATTAAAAATAAATACCATGTTTTACTTTTATTTTATTTTTGTATTGAAAATTTTTTTCATAATGTTTTTATATCAATGTGTTGTATTGATATCTTGTGATTGAAAAGTGGAAATGTTATGTTTCCTTTATGCATGTTTTATGTGATATGATTATGTTATGGTTCTTGGGAATTATTATGAAGATGGGTGGTTCCGTGATAAACTAAGGGAGGGTGAGCCCGATATAGCTCTCCAATGCATTGGGTAACGTGAAGGGGTTAAATGTTAAGGTTTCTCCGAAGAGATTTAGGAAATATACTGTGATGGGTATTCTAAACGTAACCAAGAGGGTTACTCCCTACGTAAGAATGTTATGAATTACTCAAGTTACCTTTATGACTTATGATTTATATGATTTATTCATGATTTTATGAGGTATGTTAAAATACTTATTTTTTATGAGCAAATTATGATTTCATCCATGGACTAATGTTTTCTTTTCATACTTTTATATACATTACTGAGCTTTTTATGCACATCCCATGTTTTTGAAATGTTTTTCACAGGTCAAGGGAAAGGTGAATGATATGATGATAGTGTTAAGGAAGTGTCATGAAAGAATCCATGTTTTATTTTAAATATGTTTCCGTTGATGGAAAAAAAACTAATACTATCTTTTATGTAACCACTTTGTTTAAATGTGGAATGTAATTTATGATTTATGATCTAATTCTCTAAAACTCTAAACCTGAAAAGATCCTCAATGTGAATTATTAATTTATTTCAATATTAAGTAAGGTTTAAGTCCGAGGCCTTATATATTGAATTCTAATCACTTAAAAATTATTATTTATTTTACTAGTTTTACTTCCCATCCTTTCAGTGCTGCGAGAAGGAGAGAGAATAAAGTTTATTAAAAGATGAAAAAAATAATGGACAGTTTTTATACACATTCATTACCATATCCACCCCCCCCCCCCCACCCCATGTAATTTAAACTAGTGGGGATGGAAATTTGAATCATATATGTTTTAAAATCAGTGGTTCTCTCGAAATTGATGCATTGGGGGTTTTCATCACAAATGTATTTTGATCCTGAATGGAAAAAATCAATTATAGAATAATTGGATATAGCACTAATTCTGAGAATTATTTATTGGTTTCTTTAAAAATACGATGTATTGTTTGTCTTCCATTGTGAAAGGTGTATATCTTTAGGAATAAAACCTGAGGGAATTATATTTATACACTAAAGGTGTCAATACCTTCAGGGGGGGTTAAAAACACAATCTATAAGAATCATTTGTCATGTAAGTAATCCAAAGTAATGTGCTAAATGATACTAAATATCTAGGAATGTAATTCAAATGACTATTAATACAAAATTTTGTTTATATGGAACAAATATAAGGCCTTGATAATTCACACCATTGAGTCTCTTCGTGCATTATTTTACTGGGTTAATGTTTTTGGTGGAACCCATTCTTGGTCTCGAAGAGATTCTTGAAGATGTAAGTATAATTAATCACATTTTGATAACACAATCACCTTAGTTCAATCTGAAATATTCTATGATTGACGAAAAATATACAAATGTTCTTTCGTTGGATAATTTATAAACGACTCTTTTTACATACAAGATGAGAAATGATGATAATGAGTCTATAGGAAAAGGTAATTACAAAGATGTGG
Source organism: Viscum album (assembly GCA_963277665.1). NCBI lineage: Eukaryota > Viridiplantae > Streptophyta > Magnoliopsida > Santalales > Viscaceae > Viscum > Viscum album. Next base: position 406,020,265 of record OY728150.1, on the reverse strand, counting down.
TATTAAAGGATAAGAAAAATATTACTATATAATAAGGTTAATATGAAGACATTTTTATGATGTTATATCATTAATTTCCTTAAATATTAAAATGGGAAAAGGATTTTTTAAATGTAAATTACTTTTTCCTTGTTTTTATTATTCAAAGTCATATATTTTATTGCAAATTGTCCAAATAAGTTTCGACATGATGATGAGGATGAAGTTGAAACTTCCATGAAGAAGTATTCATCCCTTATAAAGGGAAAGAGAAATACTAAAATAAAAATTATTAGAATTAAAAATATAATTTCATAGTAAAATTAAAGTCTATAATATTCTGAGGTATAAGATATAGAATATTGTAGGAATCGTAGAGAATATGAAACGGTGGAAGAAATGTGAAATTACCAAACAAGGAAAGAATGTTACAATGATGAAGGGGAATTCAGAAGAATGTTTGAACTCTAAAATTAATTAAAAGTTTATATTGAAGAGATATAAGTATGGATATCTAATGAAAATAAATCAAATTGGGTGGTTCTTGATTTTGAACTCAACATGTACCAATATTTTAAGACAAGTCTAAATTGAATAATAAAATTTAAAATATCATATCAATAAAGATAAAAAAACATAGAGAATTACTTCGTGTTATGGATTATGGTTGATACATAGACCAAGGATATATTTAGTCTAAATAATATCATAAATAATCGAGTAAAATGAATCATTGATATTGAGGAGTAAATTGATAGTCAATAAAGAAAGATAAAAGATCAAGAGGAAATATCGACTCTTAATATTACATTGGAAAATAAAATCTCATAGGAAATATAAAAATAGAAATTATAGTTCATAGGTCAAGAAAAACATTAAAATTAATCAATGGAAAATAAAATGACACATCATAACAATATAGAAAAAAAATAAGGATTGATCGCAATCAGAAATAAGTAATAGTTACAGTCAATCTATAAGCACCCACACTAGGTTTGATGATTTTTAGGGATATGAATCAAAACCCGAAGATTAGGTAATCCCAAGGGAAAATAAATAGTACATAAATAATGAAAAATAAAACACAATGAATCGTGTGTTATATCTTGGTAATAATGGGTAATTATAAAAGTTTTCATTCCATATCAAAAAGACATCACATGAAATAATAGAAACATGGGAATCCCAATAGAGTTCTATATTACAAGAATGATTTTGATTGTTATAGTTTTTTTGTTTAGGATTATGATATAGGTCCATATATAGGTCATCAACACAGTATAATAAAGTATCAATGTAGAATCAAAGTGGTTTTAAACAATAGCTTAAGGAATTATTGAATGAACTAAAAATTAAAAATCAATTTGTATCTCAGCAAGATGATATTGTTCCACCACACTCTAAAGAGGCTAAATAATTTCAGTCAACTTCATGTTTGAATATAAATATTTGGATAAAAAATAAAATATTTTATTAGGAAATGGTTTTAAATATTTCATTCTAATAATCAAACCATACTAGAATATGGATCATTTATAGAGGATGTACCTCTTATATAACAATAAATAAGAATCTGGTTAAAGGAATTGAGTACGATGAGTAATGTTTTATTATATTTCCCCAAAATGAAGGTTTAATTATTATTAGAATGGTAAAATACATGTTTAGGGGAAAATACATGAGACATGTAGATTTCATGGTTGTTTAAGGACTTAGTTAGAAATTACTATGTGTTATTCGAAATTGTGACTAAGAAAATTCTAAAATCATTACTGATAAGTTATTCATTATAAAGGTGAATAATGGTGTATATATTTTTAATGTAAATAACACAAATGGGAATCTACAAATTTTTATGGGATAAAAAACTTGTGATTACTATCCATGTAAAAAGAGAATAGGATGTGGAATAAAAATCATGGTCATCTAAGCCAAGAATCGTTGAAAGATCTAGTGAAATGTGATACTACTTAAGATAACTATAAGTTATTGTGTGATCATAATCATATGATTATTCTTTCCAATAATGAATTATTACTCAAAATAATTATAAGGAAAAATATCAAATGTCCCCAAGATCCCTTGAATTAGTGTATATTGATTTATTTTGACCAATTTCACCATGATATATTTATTGGAAGAGATATTATGTTTTCTTATTGATGATTTCTATAGAATTTCAGGGATTTAAATTATTAAAAACAAGTATGAGATTTCTATTTTCATAAAAAATTATCAATTGATATAGAAAATATGTTAAGTAAATAAATATTCATGTTCCAAACTGATAATGTAATAGAGTTAAAAAATAGATAATTAGAGGATTATATTGATAAATATGTGATACGACACCAAGTTTCAATATTAAAAAATCAATAGAAAAATGGAGTGATTATTAAAAGAAATAGAATTATCAAGGACATCAATAGAATGACGATTATTGAGAAACAACATCCCAATAATATTTTGAAAGAAGCTGCTTTGACATCAATCTAAATTTCTAATATCGATTTTCCATGTACAAAGTAAAAGATCACTCCTTACAAGTTGTGGTATTGAAAGAATCCAAAATTTAAGTAAATTAAATTCATAAAGATTAAATATTTAAATATTAATAAATAGAATCATGGAAAGTTTTAAAATTGTAAAGATTAGTAGATAGTCCCTATTCACTCCTGAAAAAAAAGTTATATAAATGATTCAACAATAAGATTAAAAAATATTTTATAGATTAATGAATTTTTGTGGTGGAAAATTAGTATAATATTCATAAAAACAAATAACAATATCATTAGGATAGTAATTAAGATGTGAGAATATCATTGTTATTTCAATTACCAAGTCATATTCGAATAAATATTTAGATGATGACTACAATACTATTAGACCTATATCTTCACAGATTTCGATGTGTTGAGGAAAAACTGATAAGAAGAACTTAATCATTCATTATACAACCCTAGTGAAGAAAATAAGAATGAATTCATTAAATAAATATTTCTTTATATCACAATTTGAGCCTGATTATTTTTAAGAAGATGTAAGAGATTAGAATTGGGTTTTGGTGATGAAAGAAGAGATTTACCAAACGGAAAATAACCAAACATTGGAGATTGTTTCAATTATGATGAACAAAACTCATATAATGGAAAATGGTTTTTTCATAATAAATTAAATTAGGAAAGAATAATAATTCGAAATAAATAATGACTATTGTGCAAGGGATTCTACCAAATTTATGGTATCGATGTAGATGAGAAACTTTTAAATGTTTCAAGTCTTTCTATAATTCAATTATTTTTATCTGTAGGAGTAAAAATAGAAATTAAAATGTTTTATAATGGATTTTATATCAGAATTTAAGAATGGGGTTATAAAAAAGAATTTTATATTGAATAGGTATATTTTTTTCTCATTTTTAAGGATGATAACAATGTTTGTCGGCCTAGGAAGGCTTTATATGGATTGAAGAAAAAATTTAGGGAGTGGTATTCAAGAATTGAACATTATATTAAGAATCTCAGTTTCTATTTTGATGGATTTTAATACAATACCTATTCCCCTAATGATACTAATAAAATGATATTGGTGCTAGTGTTTTTGGATGACATAATATTTGGTGTATCAAAGGAAGTGTGATGTAAAAAGATTTTTGAATTCAGGAAATTTGAGTTCAAAATTCCAATGATTAGAGAGATGATATTTTTCGTTGGTTTACGTGTTGATTAAAAGAAGTAATAGAATATTCATTTATTAATAAATATATTCCAATAAAGTTTTAATATTATTTGGAAGGGATAACTCTAAGTAGATAATGACTCTGGTGGATACCAGGATCAAACATTCGCAAGATGATTGAATAAAAGTTGTTAATATCATAGAATATTGAGATATAATTGGAAGGATGTTATACTTACCATCGACAACACGATATTGTTTTTTCCACATGCCAAGTGGTACAATATCAAAGTGAACTCTAGGAAATCCACTCAACTAAAGTGAAACTAATACTTTGGTATATCAAGGGAATGGTTGATTTTGGTTTTATATAAAATGAAAAATCTCTACAAGATTTCTTGGGTTATACATATACATATTGGGCCAGTTTAGTTGATGATAGAAAATAAAAAAATGGTGGGGCTATCTATATTTTCAGATTGTGTATTTCATTGATAAGAAATAATAATGACTATATTTTTTAAGAACTAGATAATATTAATATTTTGAGGTTACTTTAGATTTCATATAGTTATTTTGGATAAAATAGCATCTTGATGATATGGGAGATAGAGTGAATTATTTGATTTGAATCCATTATGATAATCTATGTTCTATTGATTTTATAAATAATCATTTCCATATTTAATGAAAAATTTTTGTTAAAATAAAGTATCCTTTTACCAAGGAGAATGTTGATCATGGAATTATGAAATTAATGTATGTCCTTATAGAACTACTGTTTGTATAAATACTATAAAAGTCCTTTCCCAATGAAGCATTTTAATTCCATTGAATGAATCTTTGAGTTTAGTAGACTCTCAAGAACTGAATAGAATGGATGTGGGATCCCCTCTCTCCGATGTATGGTTTGGTTTTTCTCTATATGTTTATTATTTTTAATTTCCATATTTCATACTAAAAAGGAGTTACTTTTGGATTAATTGATAAAGGGGGAAAAATGTCTTGACAATTATTGGACAAGATAAGGGGATAGAAGATAGGGGGAGCAGTGAAATAGGGAGAGTTTAAAATCCACTGATTCTATATATGATTATTTTATGAAGAAAATCATGAGAGAAGTTCATTACGTTAGTTGTTTTTCAAATGTTGTAGAATAATGTTGTATTCTTATTTTATAGATGTTTTATTGTACATTTTATCAAGAATTAATGGATTCATGGATGAAATGCTCAATTTATAATTTTTTATCAGGTTGATCATAGATCATGTCGGCTTGGAGTGCATGTTGATTAACTTTCTGATTACTTTCTGGTTTCATAAAGTGTGAGTGGTGGATACAATAGGTGGTGTGGGAAATTTTATCAACTAAAGTGATTAATATGTTTCTTAAAGTGTTGTTAACAAACCCAAATTTGGTATTTTTGGGAAAGGATCTTTTCTCGTGGTGATTTATGGTTTTTGGGTTGGTTGGGTTTGATGAAAAATATATTTGACAATGTCCTTGAACATTTCCACTAAAATAGGTGTTTTAATGGTGGAATATCTTCCAAGTGTTTGTTAAATTTTTGGGTCTCAAACCCAAGATTTTATTTATGTAAAATGAATAATTCTCTAAAAGTGTCATCAATGGATCCCATAGTACATGAAGAATTTCATGGTGGTTTTTTAATAAATCCAACAAGACATCATAGTAGCTTTGTTATAATAACCGTATAGAATGTATACAAATCGACATGAAGAAAACCATTAGGGAATTTCAACTACCTGTAAAAAAATATATGAAAATAGTAAATGGTGGTCATAATTTGAGTGTGAAGGTGCGGAGTTAGAGGACGACATGAAGAAGTTCATCACTTGTAGATGAATAAAGGGTTTTAGAGGTAACCACGAGAATAATAATTCTATATATGAATCATATATGTAGTTCAATTCACGGTGAAGGTTATTTATCTAAGGGATTAACCATAATTGTGATTATTGGGTTTTAAAATTATATTTCCTTATATAATTAACCCCAAATCACTTAATAAAAAAGTATTTAATTTCATAATAAATTCATTATGAGAAGAATTCAAGTAACTCTAAAAGTGTCTTGTGAAAGTGGTGGTTTTCTAAGTAACTCAATTCATAAGGTAAGTTCACTATATGAAGGATTTCAGTTTTCAATGAATTATAGCTCATAAATAAGTAGTAGTTATTAATTCATAATATATAGCCAAATTGAATACAATCCATGGTGAAACAACACTATGTAGTGTGATGAATTCCAAGAAGGTTTTAAAATAGATAGTTGATGAATAAATACAGCTCATGAAAAACACTCCACAAAGAAAAAACTACATAATTAAGTGGATTTCATCTAATTGGTGGAAACATATCTTCATGGAACATTCATATATGTGTGAAACTATTAAATGGTGATTTAGGTCAATAGAATAATAGTCTAAAGGAGCATTTTTTCACACATCATTTGAGGGACTAATAAGCTATGAAATATTTAATGGTTGTAAAATAAGAGGCACAGTGCATCCTCTATAAACCATCTAATAGAAATTTTCTTCAGCTTATTTGGTACATTATCACATTTCCTTTTTATTATCATTTTATTTAGCCTAGATAGGGTTAACCAAGTAAAACATTTGTTTTATGTTCTTATTTTAATTTCTATTTATTATCTGATATGGGAAGGAGAGAGAATATAGTTTTTTTACAAAGAAATAAGATCTGAAGGGATATTTGTTATAATACATCATACCATGATTCACCCCCTAATGTTATCTAACCTATATGGGTTAAAAAATTTATAATAACATAAATTGTTAATAAAAAGAGTTGGAATGGAACCATTAAAAGAGTATTTTTTAAAGAAACTTCCTTACCTTTGGTCTAACTCTTCCTGTTCATTATTTATTTTCCAAAATGATAAAATTATATAAAATATTTTATTTATTAAGAAACTTTTCAATTTTTTTATACTTGTTATTTTTTTATTATAATTTTATATTCCATTATGTAATCATTTAATCTATTGTTAGATGTTTTGATGATATTTGGCTCATAAATTCAATATGAATTTGGAATGACGATTGTGGTCAATGAGGTCATAATTTAATGATCTCAATAATAATGATAATGACATAATTATAATTTTCATACATCAATTATAATTTTAAAACAATATTTTAAATATGGTTATGAATAATGAATTGTGTTACAATCATATAGAGATAGTATGTTGTATATGAACGTGAGTAACGTTTCCATTTTTCAATGATCATATTGGAATGAAGGTAAGGGTTATTTATCCCTATATACTGATAATTATATCATAAATATAAAATTATTTCATTATATACACTTTTATATACCATCCATGGGATGCATTAATGAATAACAAATCAGATCTCTTTGTGAGGTTGTAACCCATATGTATAGATGAACAAAGTTATCATCATTAAATGAATGGAAAGGTAAGAAAATATATGATATATTAATTTTAAATAATTATACATATTTTATGAACATCTTATATATAAATTAAACCGATCATAATTAACAGTCGTTGGAGGTGATGTTGGGAAACGAATTGTGTCAGTTTAAGTGGTGGTAGTCCACCACACACATGACTAATGGATTCATGTCCCATTTTATTGAACAGGAGATTGATGTAGGTAATTACAATAACAAAATAACATATCATTATATTATATATACAAATTTTATTATATCATGTTTTTTTAATATTTTAATGATGAATAATAAGAAATAGATCCAAAATGCTTGGTTAATAATGATTCCGCTTCTTCAGAAAACCTCTTTAGGTTAATACCAAAATTCTTCCAAGTATGGTTTTATAATCAAAAGAAGTAATATAAGAAATTGGATTTAAATTGATGAAATTATTTGGGTAGTAATTTGTTAAAACAAAAGGATTTTTATGTGTGAATAAAAGAGGATAGGTTGTTCCCTTTTATAAGTGATGGGATGGGAACTTTTGGAATTTCATAAAAAAGTAAATTATTAGAAATTACTTTTCATGAAAAAAGGATCCAAATTGAATAAATAAAAGTATAGGATGGTTATTGGTCTAAATTATATCCTCTAATAAATTTTTTAAATCTTTAGATTAGGGTTTAACCCTTAAATCTTTATTTTAACCCCCATTAACCATTTTTGATAATCACAATGACAACAAATATTTTACTCTTTAGGGGTCTAAATAGTTACTAAGAGAGGGAAATAGGAAGATAAATGAACATTGTTTGATATTTTAAACCATATACAAATCAAATGGACAAATATGGTATTTTTAGGAATTTAAAATCATTAAATAATTTTTTTATTATAAAATATCATTACATTCATTATAAGAACTATTCATTTAATATGAATTTAAAAAAATGGAACCAATGTGATTATAATATTATAATTTAATAAATACATAAATTATACTATTTTTTATAAACAAATCTTATAAATAGATAACTCATTCAATTTAAGAAAAATTAATATTTTTAAAATAATTTATTTTAATTTTTATATACATTTAATAAACATTATTTCATTGTTTCATAAGAAATTAAGGTAAGTATTTAATTACTAAAAATAATTAATAAATTACCATGATTAATAATAATAATTTATCTTGAAAATGAATTTTTATTACCAAATATAATTTTTTATCTGTGTCACAAAATATTATAGTTATTAAAATCAAGATAGTGAAATTTTGGTCTTTATCTTTTAATTAAATATTATAATGGTCAAAATTAGAGAAATATGGAAAAAGGTGCCATGTATTCCAGAGTTAGAAGGAAATATTTGAACTTGACCTATCTAATAAGATAAAGGAATGTGTCATGTTCAATAATTTTTCCATATCAAATTCTTTTTAACCTTCATTAATCGACTAACCCTTTTCGGGGTGATAATTATTTATTATAGTTTCCTTTTATAATGAATAAAAATAAAATTTTACTATTTACAAAATATTGACCTTCTAATTCCAAATATGGAATTAATTTTTAAATAATCAATTAATTTGATTGGAACAGTTTAGTTTAAAACTATACTCTCTAATATGGGATGAAAAATGGATTTTTTGAAAAAATAACAATTCGGTATAAAAAAATTTTATGATGTCCATGTATAAAATTCAATATATGTTCCATAATTAAATTATGTTTAATAAAAAGTAACTAATTATATTTTCAAAAAAATGTAAAATAAAAATTTTCATTCCAAATAATTGAAAATAAAAAATTGTTTTCAATAAAAATATACATTTTTAACTATTTATTGAAAAATCACACTTTTTAGAAAAATATCAAAATTTCATTATAAGATAATCTTGATATACTAAATTCAAAAATTATACCCCTAAAAAATAAAATTTATAAAATTACCACATATAAACTATAAAAAAATTTCTTAAAATTAATAAAACACATTTTTAAAGAATTTTTTTTTTTAAAGAATAAAATGAATTTACTACATATTTAGTGATTATTTACACAGAACATATATATACATTTATATTAATCCAGAAATTTATATATATTTCATAAATAATATAACCTTATTCTTACCATTCAATCTAATGGATTGGTTATAACAGTTATATATAAATAATTATATTTCATGGTTTTTTAGGATTGTTGTTTTATTTCATATGGGATTTCAAATATTGTTTTATTTTTTAAAATATCAGGATGTTATAGAAGCTGAAAATTAAACCATCCAATTTTAATCTTCTGTCTTCAATTATTTACTTTTTTACCGTCATCACAATTCAATATCCTCTAAATCTATTTCCCAATTCAATAATCCACAATGTAATAATGAGATTTTGTAAAATATTATTGAGCTCAATCATAATATAGTTTACAATGAATTATAAATATCCTTTCCAAAAATGATTGTATAATGATTTTTATAAAAGGAATAATCCTTAAAAGATGCCACATCTAATCCAAGTCATTAACATACCCAATCATATTGAGTACATGAGGGATGACTGTGGATCCTTCAATCATCTTATATTTTAAAAAAATAAACCATAGATTAAATCCTTTTATTCATATTTTATGTATTTAGATCCTCTTTTAAAATAGATTTAATGGTATGATACTCAATAAGGGATTTCAACAACACATAAAATTTTACTTCTTATTTAATGAAAAGTCTTAAATTCATATACATATCTAGTTTGTTATTTAACTATGATTTTATTTCAACAGAATTAATATCAAAGATAGGTTTTATGGTGATGATTCTATTTTTATGTCAAAACAAGTTATTAGATGAGTATGATGTTTTTAATTTATTTAATAAGTATTTTTAATAAATTTAACTCCAATAAAATGATTCCCCCTATTAACTTTACATTATATCCATTGGTGGTCTAAGATCAATAATACATCATGATTTATCCTATCTATACTTTTAACATAATCTAGGAATATATATAGTTGAAAATCATGTCAATCATATCATATATAACTCTTGGATATTTGAGTGGAACAAATGTTTTCTTACTTTATCATATGGATTTATCTTAACTATATTCTTGTGGTATCCTTACTGTAATGGATTTATGACTAAGTACAATCAAAACGCATTCCATGAATATGAATATAACTATTAGAGTAACTTATATCCTATTTTATAACTCATTATAATCCATGGTGACCTTTCTTTTGTATAAAAACCCCAGATCTGTGGTCGGTTTCTTAAAAAATGTATCATTAAGAATGAATTTAACAATCATTATTTTTATGTGGTTTTGAAAAAACATAGTCTTTTCGCATGTATTCCCTTTTTATATGCATGATTATAATTTTTTATCTTTTATATCCTATATGTTGAACCTAATAAATATGTTCAAAACATATTAATTTGTAGAAATAATGAACCATCCCTCGATACCCTCTAAACTGGTACATGAACTGATTCATCATTGACCCAGAGTGTGTTCTCAATCCCCACAATCTGGAGACTATCTCTTGGGAATCAAAAAACAACCAAAAGATATTATTTCACCCACCGTAAAACAAGATACATGTAATATATATTTACAAAATCTGAATGAAAAATAAGAAGGGAAATACTTTATAATCTAAGAAGTGACAATGGTATCTATACAAGTTCAAATAATCAAGATAATAGTCCAAGGTATGTGTCTAATAATCAAAAATTACAACATAAATATATCACAACTAATACTTGTGATAAGTAGGAAATTTATTGCCATATCACCACCAAAAACTTGTATCCAGGTAACATAAACCTCACCACCATACTACTGTTCCTTTCCATTTCTTGCATCATGAGGCAATAGAAGGTCTAAGAATTTATGAGGGAATCTATAGGGCATGAACTAGACTGGATCAGTAGGATCCCACCCCAGTGTTCCATATCAATAAATTTCATGTTTTCCATTTATATAAAATAATGATGGATAAATATTTAAACAATTCATATATTAAATGATTGGTAAATAGTTCCAGACTTCCATAGTTCAAAAATAGGCCATGTAAAATAGGGTCAATTCATAATTTCTATAAACTAGTTAATTTTTTAAAAAATAGGTATATCAAAAATATAAATTACAATCGTAAAAAAATCTAAGAATAAGATACATTAGGGTTAAATATGTCACTCATACATCAATCATGACTACTGATTACTTCAAGTCCCTAGAACCTAAGCATCAAGTTCAAGGGAATAGAGTAACACCCCTCGAATGTGAACCGTCCAAATATCCATTCAAATTAGATTTTTTATTAATCCATTTTAAGAGAAACATGTGAATCCAGAGTTCACAAAAATTGGAACCCTCCTAACATGTTAATAAAGTCCTAGGTCTAAATGTAAATCAATCTAGGAATAGAAGTACACCCTAAAAAGTGAACCCCCCTTACAATACAAAAGGATTTTCCCTAATAGTACACCCTCTAACTATATAACCAAGGATCCCACATGATTCATTTGAAATCATTTCAAATGGGTTCACACATTTAACAACAAAATTCAATTAACATTTTCATTAAAACATACATTGAAATCCCATTTTCCAATCCATTTCACAATGATATTAATGTCACATTTCATTTAACAAAAATAGGGGAACCGTATTTTATTGAAAATTTATTTACACACAAATCCAAAAATACAGCATCAGGAAAATAATATACATAAACATTTTAAAACTAAGAAAAAGTAAGGCTCATCAAAAATAGGGTAAAGAATAAACCTCCTACCTAACACTCAGGTCACACACCACCAACAATAGGATCTATACCCCAACAATTATTGAAAAAAATAAATAAATGATGAAAATAGGTCCTAAAAATTATTCTCATGTATTAAAATTTAATTAAAAAAATGGTTAGTGTAGAGGTAGACCAACACATACCTGAAGAAACACATGTGTTGTAACGGCCCGAAATTTTGAATAAATCTTTTTTCCTAATTTAATGTGTAATTTTATTTTATTTTTATACTCAAAAAAATGTTTTATTTGATAAACATGATTATAATTAAAATAAGACCAGTGGGTTTTGATTGTTATATGACCATCGGTCAATATGACCACTGTGAACAAAATGTTTTGATTATTGTCTCTAAATATAAGTAATCTTGGTTAATTATTATAGAAAGAAGATTCGATGGCCTCACCTAGTAGTCTTGGACCGATCGAAGCCCATCTAACAGAGCTTGGAAAGGAGGTAGCACCATTGGGCTTTACTCTGGACCAAATCCAAGCCGAACTTCATCATGTGAATCTAGAACGGAATCACCTTCGCGAGAAGTTCAAACTGATAGAAATTACTACTCGAGCAATGTTGACTGAGCCGCCCCAAGATTCTATCACCCTATCACACATTACTCTTAGGTCCTATACTGGTATTATAAGGGGATATGTAACAAGACCGTAACTGCCTTGTGTAATCCTTTGTTTTAAATAAAAATTGGGATTTCTTCTTATGATGAAGCTTATGAATTTTTAAATGACCGGATAAATATAGTATGCATATTTTTGATAAATTTTAGAAAAAGGATATTTTAAAAATGTTTATGTAAACCTTAAATAATTAAAAATGTGTAATGATTTTCAAAAAATGGTCTTCTACAATTATATTCAGTACAAAATTTAGAGTCTAATAAGATCAACTTGATTTTTGATGAATAGTAAATTATGAATAGTGATTTTATGATTAGGATTAGTAATGTGTCCAAATGTATTTGTAATCTCACTTAAAAAAGTATTAATATAATCTAGGCACCTTGATTAAGTAATGTGATTCAATAAAATGGTTAAATAACGGTTTCATAAATTATTATTCAAGTATTAGTTCTTTCAGGTGAATAGTGTTTTTAATTAAAAATTTAATTAAAAATATTTAGAAAATTATTTTTATAAAATGGATTTCATTTTTGAACTCAGAGCGTCGATATTATGTTATAGTAATTTTTGGGGTTTTTTCTGAAAAAAATGAATTTTCAGTGAATAGTGTATTTATTTAAAAATAAATTTAAAAATATTTAGAAAATTATTTTTATAAAATGGAGTTAATTTTTGAAATCAGAGCATTGATATTTGGTTAGTGTAAAATTTTGGGATTTTTCTGAGAAAGTTGAATTTTCAGTGAATAGTAAAAATGCAGTTTTAGGGTTTCGGTATGTTTAATGACATCATAGCTGTTTCATGATGATTTCATGAGATATTTTAATGTTTGGCCGGCCAAGGGTGATGAAGTATTGTTTTGGGGGCCCCATGTGGCCTAACTCCATGGTAAATTCCAAGGGAGAGCACATGGGTTTGAGAAAAGCACATGTGAGGTGTCCCTTGGCCATTAATGCCTTGTCCCCTCACTTTCCCAATAAATACCAAGCCCTCCTCTCATCCATTCGACTCCCCACTCTTCCCCAAAGATTTTCTGGTCTCATTACCTCCCAAGGAGTCCTCCCAAGGTGCCCCCAAGCCCTCAAGGTCCCAACCTTTGAGTTTTAAGAGTTACGTTTTAAGGTAAGGGATCTGACCTCTCTCTTTCTTTTCATGTAATCTCTTTTATGTCATTCCTTTTAGGCTACATGTTCTTATATGAGAGGATGTTCTTTTATATTCCTCTTATTGCCCTTTTCATGTTTATATGATGAGAGATCCACTCTTACTCTCATCATTTCATTTTATGAAAGTTTAAGTGACGTCGTTAGGCTGCCGAATTTTTAAGGGATCCTTTCACCCTTCTCATTTTTCAAGTTCGATTTTCATATCAAGTCTTTAAAGTTCCTTTTTTATTATGTTGGGGTATGATCTCTATATCTATAATACTGATCTCTTATGATCATATGATGAGAGACCCTATTTGATCTTGTCAATTCATTTTTATTGAAGTTTAAGTGACGCCGTTAGGCTGCCGAATTTTCATAAGAGAAATCTAATTTTGTCTTCCTTCCATGTTTTTCATTTCAAATGGTATGTCCTCCAAATTTCATTACCATGTTCATATATCCTTCTTATTCTGTTCACCTACTGTTTTATGGATCATTTATGAGTGGGTGACCCATTTCCCCTCTCTTTTCAATGTTTTCTAAAACCCCGAAACATAGTCGTTATGCTGCAGAATTTTTTGTCTCAAAATGCCACTCTCTTTTCTCAAAATTATTTTATGTTATAAAGTTAATACTCAAAGCTCTTATTTCTAAAAGGGTATTCACATACATATCAAAATGTTCTATTTTAAATTCTGGTATTTACATACATGAGACCTGCTTTCCCATTCCGTGGGTTTAAAGTGACGTAAGGATCATGTCTTTAAAGCAGTTTTTTAAACGTTATGATTATGAAATGAAACCCATTTATTTTGTGCTATATGGGTTATTTATGAAATGTTTGATGATGATATATGTGGCTCACATGATAATAAAGGCAAATTTAAGGGTGCGCCCTGATAGCGCTCCAATGCATTGGGTAATGATGTAACCACTAGAGATTACAATTTTCACGACACCTTGGTGAATAACCTTGGTAATTTTCAAATGACACCTTGGGGATGGACCTTGGTGATATGTTCATGATTTTCTATGTTAAATGATGTAGCCACATCTTAAAGTTATGAAAAATGTTATTTTTATTATGATATGGCACATGATTTTTTTTTTATCAAGCCTTAAAGTTCTTGTTCATGACATAGTTGATTTATCTCAAGTTCACATGTTAAATGTTTCCCTTGTTTCCCTTACTGGGCCTTCTTCTCACCCTTTCATTTTATGTATGTCCCTAGGTTATGAGACGCAGTAATGAACCTAGGATGAACACAAGGATAAGCCTTTCAAGTGTTTAAGAAGAATGTTTTATGTTTTCAGGTTTTAAGTTCCTAGTTTCCAAGACACTAAACCTTAAAGATCCTCAGTTTTGTATAATGTAATGAAATTTTATGTGATAAAAAGGCGGGATGTTATAGTTGGTATCAAAGGATGGTTTAGTTATTTGTGAAGATTAGGATATGAAAACTTTAGGAAGAAGCCTATTGAAAAGTTTATATATAGGAAATCTTCCTGGTATTTTGGTGAGTATTGAGTAATGGGTTTCCAAGCAAATACATCCATGTCTGGATACGAGTAGGTAGAGGTGGCTCTGGAACTGATGTAAATAGGGGTAAAACCCGAAAACACCACTTTGAGTTAGACTCAAACGGGAACTGGTACACGACAACGGGCCTTTCTTCACTCTTGGTTACGACACTCCCGGGGGATATGATTTGGTAAATTCATAAGCTTAGTATGAACCATTGTTAAAGGAACAAAGATAAAATAAAATAAATATTCACATAAGAATATATGATCATGGATATCCTAGATGAGAACCTAGCGAATCACAAGTTAGGGTATAATTTTCTTCTACAAGTTATCCTTATATGCTTTAAGTTCCTTTTCATGATTATTAGCTAAGTATTTAAGCCCCTAATTATACTTTCTATTCTTAGTTAATGGTGGGAAATGGAAGAACATGTCCCAACAACCAATGTGATAGGAAATGCGACAATTGTCGTATTAATATGAAATAGATGATTAGGGGATTGAAAGATGATTATTATTTTGGAAGACGTTCACTATTTTGGGGACCCTATATGATCGAGGTAAATATATTACTACGGTATTTTCATTGAGGAGTAAGGTTGACTTATATTTTTAAGAATCGATGAATTTAAGGTGGACTTATAGTAATTTAGGTTACTTATGGGAATGATTAACCTATCTTGGGTAAAATATGTTTAGGTTAGCTACTTTTGTTATAAGATGTTAGGAGTGGTTGATGTTGTTTGGAGATGAACAATGAAGTTTATTTTGGAAGACTATGTTATCAAATCTTTCTTGTATTTGGGTTTCAATCTTAGTTTGGTTTATTTTGAGGAATCTTAAGGACCATTATTTACGGAATAGTCTATGATGAACTTTGGGTAGTACCATGGAACTTTGAAGATTTAAAAGTAGTTTCCATTCCTATGAGATTCTTTTTTTTTAAGAGTTGTTTTACCTTACCCTTTCTGTTTTTGGGATAATGTTTAAAGATAGAAGAAATAGATATTTAATCTTTTGTGGATTATGAAGATGATTCTTGTGTTTTTATGAGACCATGTATTTTTTAATGCTCATCGTTTGGAGAAAATATTAGTTTTGGTAGAAACTTATTAATGTATGAAACTCTACATGAAGGTAGATATATTTCCTTATGTTTTTGTTCTATTTTGTAAATGAATTACTCAAAGTTATTAAAAGGAATGTAAAACAAAAACGTTGTTGATTTACGTTTCCTACTAGGTAATCAAAGACCACTTACACACATCATAATTTTGGGATTTTCTGGTGGTTAACTTCCTCCTAATCATGTTTTCTATCACTCTCCTTTAGAACGTGACCATTTGTTTTCTTCTCCATGTCCATGTTTCCTACATGGAATCCTAGTATGAGTAAACTCGGGTGGCCTTTGTACTTCCTTTTCATTCTTTTAAAGTAATGGTTTTACTGACTCTTTTTCCGATGTGGGACTTTAAATGAAATTTCTAAACCCAATTTTAAAAATTGCGAGGACGCAATTTCTTAAGGGGGGAAGATTGTAACGGCCCGAAATTCTGAATAAATCTTTTTTCCTAATTTAATGTGTAATTTTATTTTATTTTTATACTCAACAAAAATGTTTTATTTGATAAACATGATTATAATTAAAATGAGACCAGTGGGTTTTGATTGTTATATGACCATCGGTCAATATGACCACTGTGAACAAAATGTTTTGATTATTGTCTCTAAATATAAGTAATCTTGGTTAATTATTATAGAAAGAAGATTCGATGGCCTCACCTAGTAGTCTTGGAATGATCGAATCCCATCTAACAGAGCTTGGAAAGGAGGTAGCACCATTGGGCTTTGCTCTCGACCAAATCTAAGCCGAACTTCATCATGTGAAGCTAGAACGGAATCGACTTCGCGAGAAGTTCAAACTGATAGAAATTACTACTCGGGCAATGTTGACTGAGCCGCCCCAAGATTCTATCACCCTATCACACCTTACTCTTAGGTCTTATACTGGTATTATAAGGGGATATGTAACAAGACCGTAACTGCCTTGTTTAATCCTTTATGAATTTTTAAATGACCGGATAAATATAGTATGCATATTTTTGATAAATTTTAGAAAAAGGATATTTTAAAAATGTTTATCTAAACCTTAAATAATTAAAAATGTGTAATGATTTTCAAAAAATGGTCTTCTACAATTATATTCAGTACGAAATTTAGAGTCTAATAAGATCAACTTGATTTTTGATGAATAGTAAATTATGAATAGTGATTTTATGATTAGGATTAGTAATGTTTCCAAATGGATTAGTAATCTCACTTAAAAAAGTATAAATATAATCTAGGCACCTTGATTAAGTAATGTGATTCAATAAAATGGTTAAATAATGGTTTCATAAATTATTATTCAAGTATTAGTTTTTTCGGGTGAATAGTGTTTTTTAATTAAAAATTTAATTAAAAATATTTAGAAAATTATTTTTATAAAATGGATTTCATTTTTGAACTCAGAGTGTCGATATTATGTTATAGTAATTTTTGGGGTTTTTTCTGAAAAAAATGAATTTTCGGTGAATAGTGTATTTATTTAAAAATAAATTTAAAATTATTTAGAAAATTATTTTTATAAAATGGAGTTAATTTTTGAAATCAGAGCATTGATATTTGGTTAGTGTGAAATTTTGGGATTTTTCTGAGAAAGTTGAATTTTCAGTGAATAGTAAAAATGTAGTTTTAGGGTTTCGGTGTGTTTAATGACATCATAGTTGTGTCAGGATGATGTCATGAGATATTTTAAGGGTTGGCTGGCCAAGGGTGATGAATTATTGTTTTGGGGGCCCCATGTGGCCTAACTCCATGGTAAATTCCAAAGGAGAGCACATGGGTTTGAGAAAAGCACATGTGAGGTGTCCCTTGGCCATTAATGCCTTGTCCCCTCACTTTCCCTATAAATACCAAGCCCTCCTCTCATCCATTCGACTCCCCACTCTTCCCCAACAAAGTTCTGGTCTCATTACCTCCCAAGGAGTCCTCCCAAGGTGCCCCCAAGCCCTCAAGGTCCCAACCTTTGCGTTTTAAGAGTTACGTTTTAAGGTAAGGGATCCGACCTCTCTCTTTCTTTTCATGTAATCTCTTTTATGTCATTCCTTTTAGGCTACATGTTCTTATATGAGAGGATGTTCTTTTATATTCCTCTTACTTCCCTTTTCATGTTTATATGATGAGAGATCCACTCTTACTCTCATCATTTCATTTTATGAAAGTTTAAGTGACGCCGTTAGGCTGCCGAATATTTAAGGGATCCTTTCACCCTTCTCATTTTTCAAGTTCGATTTTCATATCAAGTCTTTCAAGTTATTTTTTTATTATGTTGGGGTATGATCTCTATATCTATCATACTGATATCTTATGATCATATGATGAGATACCCTATTTGATCTTGTCAATTCATTTTTATTGAAGTTTAAGTGACGACGTTAGGCTGCCGAATTTTCATAAGAGAAATCTAATTTTTGTCCTCCTTCCATGTTTTTCATTTAAAATGGTATGTCCTCCAAATTTCATTACCATGTCCATATATCCTTCTTATTCCGTTCCCCTACTGTTTTATGGATCATTTATGAGTGGGTGACCCATGTCCCCTCTCTTTTCAATGTTTTCTAAAACCCCGAAACATAGCCGTTATGCTGCAGAATTTTTGGTCTCAAAATGCCTCTCTCTTTTCTCAAAATTATTTTATGTTATAAATTGAATACTCAAAGCTCTTATTTCTACAAGGGTATTCACATATATATCAAAATGTTCTATTTTAAATTCTGGTATTTACATACATGAGACCCACTTTCCCTTTCCGTGGGTTTAAACTGACGTAAGGATCATGTCTTTAAAGCAGTTTTTTAAACGTTATGATTATGAAATGAAACCCATTTATATTGTGCAATATGGGTTATTTATGAAATGTTTGATGATGATATATGTGGATCACATGATAATAAAGTCAAATTTAAGGGTGCGCCCTGATAGCGCTCCAATGCATTGGGTAATGATGTAACCACTAGAGATTACAATTTTCACGATACCTTGGTGAATAACCTTGATAATTTTCAAATGACACCTTGGGGATGGACCTTGGTGATATGTTCATTATTTTCTATGTTAAATGATGTAGCCACATCTTAAAGTTATGAAAAATGTTATTTTTATTATGATATGCCACATGATTTTTTTTATCATGCCTTAAGGTTCTTGTTCATGACATAGTTGATGTATCACAAGTTCACATGTTAAATGTTTCCCTTGTTTCCCTTACTGGGCCTTCTGCTCACCCTTTCATTTGATGTATGTCCCTAGGTTATGAGACGCAGTAATGAACCTAGGATGAACACAAGGAGAAGCCTTTCAAGTTTTTAAGAATAATTTTTTATGTTTTCAGGTTTTAAGTTCCTAGTTTCCAAGACACTAAACCTTAAAGATCCTCAGTTTTGTATAATGTAATGAAAGTTTATGTGATAAAAAGGCGGGATGTTATAGTTGGTATCAAAGGATGGTTTAGTTATTTGTGGAGATTAGGATATGAAAACTTTAGGAAGAATCCTATAGAAAAGTTTATATATAGGAAATCTTCCTGGTATTTTGGTGAGTATTGAGTAATGGGTTGCCAAGCAAATACATCCATGTTTGGATACGAGTAGGTAGAGGTGGCTCTGGAACAGATGTTCATAGGGGTAAAACCCGAAAACACCGCTTTGAGCTAGACTCAAATAGGAACTGGTACACGACAACGGGCCTTGCTTCACTCTTGGTTACGACACTCCCAGGGGATATGATTTGGTAAATTCATAAGCTTTGTATGAACCATTGTTAAAGGAACAAAGATAAAATAAAATAAAGATTCACATAAGAATATATGATCATTGATATCCTAGATGAGAACCTAGCGGATCAGAAGTTAGGGTATAATTTTCTTCTACAAGTTATACTTATATGCTTTAAGTTCCTTTTCATGATTATTAGCTAAGTATTTAATCCCCTAATTATACTTTTTATTCTTAGTTAATGGTGGGAAATGGAAGAACATATCCCAACAACCAATGTGATAGGAAATGCGACGATTTCCGTATTAATATGAAAGATATGATTAGGGGATTGAAAGATGATTATTATTTTGGAAGACGTTCACTATTTTGGGGACCCTATATGATCGAGGTAAATATATTACTAGGGTATTTTCATTGAGGATTAAGGTTGACTTATATTTTGAATAATCGATGAATTTAAGGTGGACTTATAGTAATTTAGGTTACTTATGGGAATGATTAACCTATCTTGGGTAAAATATGTTTAGGTTAGCTACTTTTGTTATAAGATGTTAGGAGTGGTTGATGTTGTTTGGAGATGAACAATGAAGTTTATTTTGGAAGACTGTTATCAAATCTTTCTTGTATTTGGGTTTCAATCTTAGTTTGGTTTATTTTGAGGAATATTAAGGACCATTATTTACGGAATAGTCTATGATGAACTTTGGGTAGTACCATGGAACTTTGAAGATTTAAAAGTAGTTTCCATTCCTATGAGATTCTTTTTTTTAAGAGTTGTTTTACCTTACCCTTTCTGTTTTTGGGATAATGTTTAAAGATAGAAGAAATAGATATTTAATCTTTTGTGGATTATGAAGATGATTCTTGTGTTTTGATGAGACCATGTATTTTTTAATGCTCATCGTTTGGAGAAAAGATTAGTTTTGGTAGAAACTTATTAATGTATGAAACTCTACATGAAGGTAGATATATTTCCTTATGTTTTTGTTCTATGTTGTAAATGAATTCCTCAAAGTTATTAAAAGGAACGTAAAACAAAAACATTGTTGATTTACGTTTCCTACTAGGTAATCAAAGACCGCTTACACACATCATAATTTTGGGATTTTCTGGTGGTTAACTTCCTCCTAATCATGTTTTCTATCACTCTCCTTTTGAACGTGACCATTTGTTTTCTCCTCCATGTCCATGTTTCCTACATGGAATCCTAGTATGAGTAAACTCAGGTGGCCTTTGTACTTCCTTTTCATTCTTTTAAAGTAATGGTGTTACTAACTCTTTTTCCGATGTGGGACTTTCAATGAAATTTCTAAACCCAATTTTAAAAATTGAGAGGACGCAATATCTTAAGGGGGGAAGATTGTAACGGCCCGAAATTTTGAATAAATCTTTTTTCCTAATTTAATGTGTAATTTTATTTTATTTTTATACTCAACAAAAATGTTTTATTTGATAAACATGATTATAATTAAAATGAGACCAGTGGGTTTTGATTGTTATATGACCATCGGTCAATATGACCACTGTGAACAAAATGTTTTGATTATTGTCTCTAAATATAAGTAATCTTGGTTAATTATTATAGAAAGAAGATTCTATGGCCTCACCTAGTAGTCTTGGAACGATCGAAGCCCATCTAATAGAGCTTGGAAAGGAGGTAGCACCATTGGGATTTGCTCTGGACCAAATCCAAGCCGAACTTCATCATGTGAAGCTAGAACGGAATCGCCTTCGCGAGAAGTTCAAACTGATAGAAATTACTACTCGGGCAGTGTTGACTGAGCCGCCCCAAGATTCTGTCACCCTATCACACCTTACTCTTAGGTCCTATACTGGTATTATAAGGGGATATGTAACAAGACCGTAACTGCCTTGTTTAATCCTTTATTTTAAATAAAAATTGGGATTTCTTCTTATGATGAAGTTTATGAATTTTTAAATGACCGGATAAATATAGTATGCATATTTTTGATAAATTTTAGAAAAGGGATATTTTAAAAATGTTTATGTAAACCTTAAATAATTAAAAATGTGTAATGATTTTCAAAAAATGGTCTTCTACAATTATATTCAGTACGAAATTTAGAGTCTAATAAGATCAACATGATTTTTGATGAATAGTAAATTATGAATAGTGATTTTATGATTAGGATTAGTAATGTGTCCAAATAGATTAGTAATCTCACTTAAAAAAGTATTAATATAATCTAGGCACCATGATTAAGTAATGTGATTCAATAAAATGGTTAAATAACGGTTTCATAAATTATTATTCAAGTATTAGTTTTTTCGGGTGAATAGTGTTTTTTAATTAAAAATTTAATTAAAAATATTTAGAAAATTATTTTTATAAAATGGATTTCATTTTTGAACTCAGAGCGTCGATATTATGTTATAGTAATTTTTGGGGTTTTTTCTGAAAAAAATGAATTTTCGGTAAATAGTGTATTTATTTAAAAATAAATTTAAAAATATTTAGAAAATTATTTTTATAAAATGGAGTAAATTTTTGAAATCAGATCATTGATATTTGGTTAGTGTTAAATTTTGGGATTTTTCTGAGAAAGTTGAATTTTCAGTGAATAGTAAAAATGCAGTTTTAGGGTTTCGGTATGTTTGATGACATCATAGTTGTGTCATGATGATGTCATGAGATATTTTAAGGGTTGGCCGGCCAAGGGTGATGAAGTATTGTTTTGGGGGGCCCATGTAGCCTAACTCCATGGTAAATTCCAAGGGAGAGCACATGGGTTTGAGAAAAGCACATGTGAGGTGTCCCTTGGCCATTAATGCCTTGTCCCCTCACTTTCCCTATAAATACCAAGCCCTCCTCTCATCCATTCGACTCCCCACTCTTCCCCAACAAAGTTCTGGTCTCATTACCTCCCAAGTAGTCCTCCCAAGGTGCCCCCAAGCCCTCAAGGTCCCAACCTTTGCGTTTTAAGAGTTACATTTTAAGGTAAGGGATCCGACCTCTCTCTTTCTTTTCATGTAATCTCTTTTATGTCATTCCTTTTAGGCTACATGTTCTTATATGAGAGGATGTTCTTTTATATTTCTCTTACTGCACTTTTCATGTTTATATGATGAGATATCCACTCTTACTCTCATCATTTCATTTTATGAAAGTTTAAGTGATGCTGTTAGGCTGCCGAATTTTTAAGGGATCCTTTCACCCTTCTCATTTTTCAAGTTCGATTTTCATATCAAGTCTTTCAAGTTATTTTTTTATTATGTTGGGGTATGATCTCTATATCTATCATACTGATATATTATGATCATATGATGAGATACCCTATTTGATCTTGTCAATTCATTTTTATTGAAGTTTAAGTGACGACGTTAGGCTGCCGAATTTTCATAAGAGAAATCTAATTTTTTTCCTCCTTCCATGTTTTTCATTTCAAATGGTATGTCCTCCAAATTTCATTACCATGTCCATATATCCTTCTTATTCCGTTCCCCTACTTTTTTATGGATCATTTATGAGTGGGTGACCC
Source organism: Viscum album (assembly GCA_963277665.1). NCBI lineage: Eukaryota > Viridiplantae > Streptophyta > Magnoliopsida > Santalales > Viscaceae > Viscum > Viscum album. Next base: position 405,996,705 of record OY728150.1, on the reverse strand, counting down.
ATGTCCCCTCTCTTTTCAATGTTTTCTAAAACCCCGAAACATAGCCGTTATGCTGCAGAATTTTTGGTCTCAAAATGCCTCTCTCTTTTCTCAAAATTATTTTATGTTATAAAGTGAATACTCAAAGCTCTTATTTCTACAAGGTTATTCACATATATATCAAAATGTTCTATTTTAAATTCTGGGATTTACATACATGAGACCTGCTTTCCCTTTCCGTGGGTTTAAAGTGACGTAAGGATCATGTCTTTAAAGTGGTTTTTTAAACGTTATGATTATGAAATGAAACCCATTTATTTTATGCTATATGGGTTATTTATGAAATGTTTGATGATGATATATGTGGATCACATGATAATAAATGAAAATTTAAGGGTGCACCCTGATAGCGCTCCAATGCATTGGGTAATGATGTAACCACTAGAGATTACAATTTTCACGATACCTTGGTGAATAACCTTGGTAATTTTCAAATGACACCTTGGGGATGGACCTTGGTGATATGTTCATGATTGTCTATGTTAAATGATGTAGCCACATCTTAAAGTTATGAAAAATGTTATTTTTATTATGATATGCCACATGATTTTTTTTATCATGCCTTAAAGTTCTTGTTCATGACATAGTTGATGTATCTCAAGTTCACAAGTTAAATGTTTCCCTTGTTTCCCTTACTGGGCCTTCTGCTCACCCTTTCATTTGATGTATGTCCCCAGGTTATGAGACGCAGTAATGAACCTAGGATGAACACAAGGAGAAGCCTTTCAAGTGTTTAAGAATAATGTTTTATGTTTTCAGGTTTTAAGTTCCTAGTTTCCAAGACACCAAACCTTAATGATCCTCAGTTTTGTATAATGTAATGAAAGTTTATGTGATAAAAAGGCGGGATGTTATATGTGTCATCAAAAAACCAACACAATAACTAACCCTAAGAATATTATCTCACAAGGATCTAGAAGGGATTGAATTATTATCATATCATGATCAAAAATCCTAAAAATATATCCCAACACCACTTCTAATGCTTGGAGAAATAATGATAAAGTAAAAAAAACTCACCAAAGGAGAAGCCACCCACCACTATAGAGATCAAGGACCTAGAGAGAGGTATCCATAAGAAGTGATACCACCCAAAAACACCTAAAAGATATGTGGGTTTTAAGGAGATTTATTTATATAAAATGAGTTACAATTTAGGCTTATTATGCATAAAAACCTATTTTTATTAAATAATTTTTGTTTTGAATCATTAATTCAAAATGTGTACTTACATAGTTTTAAATACAATGAGAATATAATCTCACAAAATCACAAGTGATGAATTCATGGAATCAATGTAATTTATAACTTGAAATATTTCCATATTTTAAATTAGTTTCATGGATTCTGCCCAGAAAAATATCACATCAGGAACCCAGTTCGTGGTGTGGACTAGTTCTGGAGTCAGTTCCCATGACAATTTCTTATAATAATCTCCCAGAACTCTTCTAAGTTTCAAGATCATTAAGAAAAATCTACATAAAAAATAATAGAGAGTGTACCTCTAAACAATAATTTAAAATCACCCCATCAAAGGATATTACATTCATGGGAATCCATTTGGAATAATGATGCTTGGGAAAAAGGTAAGGCTACCACTCCATCACTAATAATTCATGATCCCAAGTCTAATGAGAAAATAATTCATATCTTCATAAAACATTAACAACAAAATAGTCACCCCATACAAGAATTTCATCTTAGAATCAATGATCTACAATGGTTTATCCGTTATAAAAACATCCATCTCTAAATCATTCTCCACCCAACATAGAACATGGGAGGGATATAGAAGTTACAAATTGAGTTGAGATATATGAAAAATATCATATATACCTATAAATTGAGTTGGTAATTCGAACTGATAGTCATACATTCCAAGAATCATTGTGATCTCAAACAGTCCAATGATCTAAGAGCTAATATCCCATGTTTCCCAAGGTGAAGGAAAACCAGGTGTGGGGGAAATTTGGAAAAAACAATAATCACCAAAAAATCCAAAGGAAAAAAATTGAAGATCCCCATACAATTTCTATCAAATATAAGTAGCATCCAAGCATCAATGTATATCCTTAATTATAACTTATATCTCTAGATCGAGACTTGAACCCACAAGTAAGGTCTCCCTAAACTATGTCCAATATATAGGTGACCATCATGGTCCACCATACATATACATTAAGGGATATATTGACTTCAACGACTAGTAACTATTTTTATACAAAACATGACCAGTTTCTGATGGTTTTCCCAAAATCAATGAAAATACATGAGCCCGGTGAGATGTATATCCACTTATATTTGAATAGCATGCTCTGTCTAACCATACATCTACGGATGAAAAACTATACTAAATAGAACCTGATTACCCTCACCTCTTAGAGACTAATCATTAATCTAGAATGTATTCTAGGTTCCCTAACTGAGATTGTCGAAGAGGAAGTCCCATGAAACATCATAGTCTGATAAACAAACATATTACCATGATCTTCAACTATGGTGGTATCCATGTTCCAAATAAAATGAGATTCTTTTTGCAACCAATCAATCACTATATAGATCGCATTATTTCCTTGAGGAGTCTATGGAAATCCAAAAACAAAATCTAAGGACACCTGATCAAATTTACAAATAGGAATATTAAGAGGATGGATCATGCGTTAATTCCTTTTTTACTTTGCCTTTATTTTATAGAAGGTGTAACTGTGTGGAAAATATTCAGCGATGTCATGCTTCATACTCGGACACTAGAAATTAATTCTCAAGTCAAAATACATATTTATAGTGCTAGGTTGTATGTTTAATGATGAACTGTGATAATTAAACAACACTGAACATCTCATGGATGAAGGGATGAAAAAAAAATCCCTAAAGTGAAGAATACCATTAGAAGGGAGTGATCGAACAGAAATGGTGTCCACACCATATATGGTTTTTTGGATTCCTCTAAACTCCACATCCTACTATCGACCCTGTTGAATAAATTCAAGGGGATATGATGATAATTGAAAATTGTTCATAACCATACCAAAATAATCCTTCTAAATTTCTAGATTAAACTGAGTGAAGAGACATATAAGGATATCCTCTCTCATCGGTTCCAAGATTTCTTGTTATGAAACATTTCTTCTGAGAGCATCAGCTACAACATTCACATTCAAAGGGATGTAGGCGATCTCAGAGTCAAATATATAGTGGTATAATACCCATAGTCTCTATATAAGATTAGGATCCTATATAACTCAGAATCATAGGATTTAAAAATAACATAAACCTCTCCCCAAAAAAGATAGGTTTTTCAACATTTAGGAACATGCATAAATATAGTGAGATCAAAATAATATGTGGGGTAATTTTCTTATGTTACTGAAGATAATCAGATTAATAAGACATAATGTGATTAGAATATATAATCACACAACCTAGAATAGATCTTGATGAATCATAGTATTCCACACTCACCACATTCATGGTATGATAAATAAAGGGTTATTCGGATTTTTATAAATCCTTGATGAACTGCCAACAGTATCTAGCTAGACATGGGAGGTTTTGTATCTCAAAGATGTTTTGTGTATATTCCTATAAAAATACATCTTACACATTCATATTATTTATCGGTATACCACATTTATAAATCATTTTCACCATGTAATTCACTTATTGGATCCAAAAACAGCATTTCAAAGGTATCCCATAAAGGTGATGACCCCTTATGATATCAAAAATGATATTCAAATGTTTCTCGTTCTCATATTTGAATCACAAAAAAAACAAAATATCATCCATAGACACTGCAACAAAATCCTCAAGATACTGATGGAATATCAAAATCATAAAATCTCTAAAACATACAGCAGTATTATTCAAAACAAATGGAATTATGAGATATTAATAATAGTCATACCTACTCCTGAAATTATTTTCAAGGATTCTAATCTCTAAGAATTTAAAATGATGATAACCTGGATGAAGATCGAATTTTGAAAACCATATTATCACATTTAACTGATCAAAAATTTCATATTCATGGGTAAATGTGAACAGATTCTTATACAATGCCCAAATAATCACCTGATAGTCCACACACAAATGAATAAAACAAGCTTCCTTCTTACAAAAGAGTACATGGGATTATCACAGTGAAATAATATGGTGAAAAAAACCCTTTTCCATCAAATTTTTCAACAAGATCTAATCCTCCTTCATCTCAATTGGTTTCATTTGATAAGAGCATATAAAGAGATACTATGTACCCAACACATAATTAATCGACAACTCCAACTCCATATATAGAAAATATAGTAGAATATTTCTATGACTAAATCAAATAATTTTTTAAAATTAAGGGGAATATATCTATGTGAAGAAAGTTCATTAGCTTTAACTGTAATGGAAGACAAATTAAATATTAAGGATTTGGAGGGAGGGTCATGTACAACCAAAAATCAAACTCCCTCTCTTGAAACACACAAGAGCTCCCATTGGTGGTAGATAATCCAACATTATGATGATAACAGTAAATATTATCATGGTGAAAAAAAATTCAATCTATCCTAATGATAATGAAAATATATCCAGATTTAGAACCATGAAATCTCAGGTTAACTCCATGTCATCTATCGATATAGAATAAGATGAACAATGAAACCCTTACACCTTTATCTTTCTAAGTGGTTTCTCCAAATCCAGAACAACAACATGAGCTCCATTGTATATTTTAGCACATAAAAAATGGGTAGATATAAATGATTGAGGTCTAGCTGTATCAAATAGAGTTGTTTTGATACATGCTGCAAAAAATAGTTCCTCCCATTGTTACTGGACATGCATTAAAATATTCTAGATATTTATCCATTGTGTGAAAGTAATTAACTCATGATGCGTGTAGATAGATCCATGTTTACTTTGAATCATCTGATAATTCAATAGTGTCTTTTGGAAATGAATATCATTAATTATTATGGGGTGTAGACATAACTTGAATGAACCTATCTATATGTACATAAAATCGAAAATCATGATATATTATTATAGGAATTAGACAATTACATTGTGTATTACCTACCATACCACATTGATATCTATTCAGAGGAACACTATTGGCTACTATTGATTGTTTATAAGTGGAATAATGCTCAGATCTATCTTTACCACACTTGTGATTATCATTCCACTTTTTCTTCCTTCCCTATGCACAACTACAACATCCACCAGGTGGAAGAAAAGGGGAAGAGTATCCAATATTTGCGGTAATACCCATTTATACTATCATATACCTATAAATGATCTCCCCATTTGTATAAATAATTATTATATTTACCTATAATTGGGTCTTTGGTCACAAACCCTACAAGTACATCTAATATTACACTGATCATTCAACACCACCTCTGAAGAAAAATGAACCAAATCCACAATCTGATTAGTATAAATTAATAGTAAGCACTCTCTTTGCTTAAAATAGATTAATTCCATAGAATTATGTATCATCAAATACTCATGAAAAAACAACTAAAATAAGTGTGTTTTGAAAAACATCTAATCCAATCCCATGTTCTATATTTCATGTATAATATAATCTTATCCCTGCTTGTTGGGACCCTCAATCATGAATGATTCACACTTTACCATTATTCCATTAGTAGTTTCTAAGAACTAAAAGTTCTAATAGATCATTTTCATATGTCCCTATGCCTCTTATTTATCATCCATACCCATAAAGGATTGGGTATTCTCATGTAAGAACTATCAAGATCAATCACTTTCTCTATATACTCCTAGTTGTGCTTCAACGACTAGGTTCTTGCCTCTTTTTACATTATGGTCCATGGCATGAACAACCCGTACAAAAACCATTAGAGTATTCTAATAAAATTGATGATTCCCATGAGGAGAAAATATTACTTCATCCTCCTATTTATTCCATGGAATATAACATGGAGGAATGTTACAACACAACAAAAATAGAATAAAATGATCATAACATAAGAAAATATTAGAATGATCTAGAAAACATAAGAAAAAAATGTGATCAATATAAAAAAACCCCAAAATAGGAGACACATATCCCAACATACCCTGGTGACTCGAGGATCATTATGGTAAGAGTTGTCTAGGAACTCAAAAAAATACATCTAAAGTCTTGAAAACCCTATCTCTTGTCTATCTGGCATCCTTAGATAAGAACTCTTGAGTAAAGATCCCCATTGATACTAATTGTAATGAACTGACCTAGGATACCATCTAAACTATTACCTGAACTAATTTCCCAATAACTCAATGGGAGTTATGGATCCCCAAGAGCAAGAAAATATAACATTGGAATAAAATAATGACGAGATGTAATAATTCCTCCCAACCTAAAATAAGACACACTGAAAATATATATACCTATGAAGAGATAGAAAATGAAAGGAAAATATGTCATAATCAAAGAAATGAAAATGGTATTGGTACAACTCAAAATATTTAAAATAAAACTCATAGGTACATGTTAAACAATCCAAAAGGACAACCAACATATGAAACAACTACTCCAAGAGATAATAGGTCAATGTCCCACAATCTCACCAGCCACTCATACCCAGCTAACATAAAACACATTTCTTCACTATAGAACCTTTCATCTTACTAAATAAAAATAAAATAAATGGTCTACACATTACCAAGGTAATGTATAAGGTTTGAGTTTACAGGATTAGAAGAATCTCACCTAGGTGTTCCATATCAATTCATTATAAAATAATCCCAATAAGATTAATTTATAGAAAAAATATGTAATAAACATTTAAATAGTTTTTGTAACAAAATAAATGTAAATAGATCCCCTTTCCCATAGTTCTAAAATAATCAATTTCAAATAGTTTCAAAGAATAATTTCAATAAAACATTTACATTTAACAAAAATATGTATATCAAAATCAAAATAGTACGAAGCCAAAGTGTAAGGTAAAAACAATCCCATGACAACTAATAGTTATTTTATCTATGTAACTCAAACATAAATCATGACTAGTGAACACTAAAAGACCCTATAACCTAAGAATTAATGTCTAATAATAGAGGAACACTCCGGAATGTGAAAACCCCATCTATGTCTATCATGTCCTAGATCCAAATGCATCATGATATCATAATGAAAGAAAACCAAAGAATGTGAACCCACCATAAAATATAAAAGGATGATCCATAATTATATTCACTCCAACTAAGTAACTATTAATTCAATATCTTGAATATAATATCATTTCTAAAGTAAATACGCATTTGATAAAACAATTTCAAAAACCATTTACATAAAAACCATTTTTTGAAAACCCATTTCACAATCCATTTTAAAAATATTTGAAAATAATGTTTCTATAACCAAAACAAGGGGAAAACATATTTTCCTATAAAAACTTTTACACAAAAAAATTGAAAAGTCTAATATCATTTCAATTATTTTCCAAAAAAAATTTAAAAAACCAAGATTAATATTGGTTTCTCCAACATAATCTAGATATAGAACCAACTACCCAAAATATGGGTCTCACACCACTCACAACGGGATCAACACAATATTAGTGGAAGGAATGAGATATAGATACAATGAATGGAGTCCCTATAATGATTATCACATCTTAGAATCAAATCTCATAATCCAAATGTTCAATGAAGAGTTATACCAACATATACCTCAAGTAACCCACAAACCGCACCAAAACCAACATAAAGACTGGACCCCATAAGAAGACAACACAAAAAACCTAAAAGGGATAGATAAGCAATCATCATATGATCAAAAATCATATACATTCATCCCAACACCACTTCCAATACATACATAAATGAATATAGAACCATGTACTCACCAAACATGAACAAACAAATCACAGTGAATATCAATGTAACAAACAATGAGATCTATAAGGATAAAACCACCCAACAACTCCAGAAGGAGAGATGAGGTTCAAGGGAGAAGACCCCATGTTGAATGGGTTATTATTTAAGCTAAAATAACATAAACCCCAAATATTCATAAATGATTCACATCCTAAATCATTGATTCACAACATAAAATTATATGGTTTCATGTATGATAAAGAAATTATTTCCATGTGTTAAAAATATCGATCTATGAATTCATTCCATGAATAGAATTCAGAACTTTTACATTTTTCAAACATTAAAATTGTTATATGGATTCTTAAAAGTTAAAAATAATTGTATGCACTTAGTTCACTGGCATGAATTTGTTCTGAAGCCAACACCTAATCAAGTTTCCTATAGAAAACTATTTGAACTCGTCTATGCCTCCCAAACATGAAGGATATTCCCTTTAAACTTCAAAACATAGTATAACATTAAATAGGATATTTAAATAACTCTTCATGCAACTCTTAATTTTTGTTAATTATCCAATAATATAATGTAATTATATTTAAAAATATTCAAAAAAAACTCATGTATGTAGAATAAGAAACCATTTCATGTAAATGGTTAGAATCATATAAAGCCAAAATACCCACAAGTGAAACCATGGTGTGACTAGTAGCTAACTCTCTCTTTTCAAGAAAATGGACTATTCTCGTAGGATACTGAAAAGTTTGACCCAAATTCCTACTCACTATAGATCAATACTCAAGAATAGTATCAATTTTAATACAATAAAGACACCAATTATGAATAATTCAAAATCAACCATTACATATTCGAATATTACCCATATGAAAAATCATATTCATCCTCGAAAATAACTAATTATTATGGAATATGAAGCTTGTAAATATTGATATGAATGGTGTGAAATTTTTAATAATTATTTTTCATAAAATAATCATATGAATACATGTATTCATGACATAACACTATATTCATGATTAATAAACTGGAGAATAAAATAAATAAATGAGAAATTCATAAATGTTTTTGCATGAGAGTGAAATTTATAAACATTTCATAAATAAGAAATTATTAATAAATTATAATTAAACATGATTTATATAAATTATATAAATAAACAAGCATGAATGGATCACATTTATTTCAATATAAACTCTTTAAAATTCTTAAATTACATGGTATTTATTATTAAAATTTCCATGTTAAAAATATATGATGTTTAGAAACACATTTGTAACAATAAAAAATATAGTTTTTTATGTAACCATTTTTTATAACATAAATATCAAATATTTAATTTTATTTAAAGCTTTAGAAAGTCCAAAAAACCCCTTTTTAATAGGGGTCAAAAAAAATTTAAAAGAAGGAAACCATTATGAAAAATTCATAAATAAATATATACTTGTTTATATTTTCCAATATTTCACAATTTTGAAACACTTAATAAATTAATAGAAAATGTATATCCACTTTAAACATATATCATATCTACAAAAATATTTTTGGAATGACTATATTCTACCCTCAGATTCTATTTAGACCCTCAGGGTCATTTGTAGAGATTTTTTTAGAATTTTATAAAATGATTTTCTTTGAAATTGAAAAGATAATGATAATTTTATAAGTAACTTTGGATTTTTTTCTCCTTCATGAAAAGTATTTTCCATATAAATCATTACCATTTTATAGAAGATATTTTTTGAAAAGATAATTTATAATTTGAACTACTGAAACTACTATTGTATTGGTGAGGCCCAGTCTGTCTTAATGATGGTGGGTCAAATTCTAGTGGCCCACACTCTGCACTAGGTTGTTGTTCTCATGGGTCCAGATCGATGGTCTATAATAACTCTGATGGATTGTATTGTATATGACCCAGAGACATTGATAGGGCACTATAACAGTGATGACTTTGTTATAATGAATCTACCATATTATACGTTATAGGTAGTGGTACTATAGCTCCACTTACATCATTCCACCATCCACTAAAGTATCTTGGACTTTGGTGGTTTCAGCACTACAGTAGTATAAAATTCAATCAACCATTCATTGTAACATTGTGGAGTTACTATGTGGTTGGTGTAACAGTGATTCATCTTATTTATTTCCTCATTCAATCTAGTGTTATGTGTGTTGTGTGAATCATAGATCTCCCTATAATTGAGCTCCATAATATATTGTGAGGATATTTTTTATTTCTATGAACATAAGTTTTATTCCCAAATAATGTAAATCATTTTGTCCATGTTTTTCTTTTTCTTCTTCTTTTGTTATATTTATATTATCTTCAAACCATTTTCATTTGACTACATATTTTTATAAAACAACAGGTATAGTAGTATAAGTTTTGATTTCTAAAAATTAACATTACACATGGAATAAAAAAATTTGAAGATCGATCACTTTGATAGAACTAACTTCAGTTAATATAAGATCATCTTTATTAAAAAAATATACACTTGTTGGCACTGGTGCTAAAGACAATGTACCTGGGGGAAATAGAGTAGGAGTAATTGGATCGATAGGTTATAATATTTTTGCACCTTACATTGGCCAAAAATATGTTTCTCAACATCAAAGATGATAAGATTATTATTGGATTGATGAAAGCTATCGTGAATAAGTATGATAAGCCTTCGGAATCAAATAATTTGTACTTGATGTGATTATTGTTCAATATGAAAATTATTTAAGGTAATATTGTTTCATATCACTCTAGTAAATTCAAAACCATCATATGTTAGTTGACATTAGTGGAAATTATTCCTGACAATGAGGTATGGTCCCTGATTTTATTGTATACATTACCTAATAGTTGGGAGGTAATTGTAACATTTGTGAGAAGGTCATAAAGGAATACCAAGATAGTTCTAGAGAAAGTGTGGGACCTTATCCTCATAGAGGATATTATAATAATAGAATGAGGTAGATTTTATGGTTCTTCTTTGAACATGGAAGGAATATCATGATATACACAATGAGATAATCACATAGGATAATAAAATTCACAAGGAATGAAGTGAGACTAGGAAAAAGGGTATGTTCAAACCTAATATATTTGTGGGAACAAATGACATGTCAATAAGTAGTGTAGAAATAAATTAAAGAAACTTGAAACCAATTGATCACACTTAATGGATAAAGGGAGTGATGATGTGTTACTGGTGAGAATAGATATCCACATGGAGACCTGGATTTTAAACTCAGGTTGGGAATAATTATATTCCACTTAGGAGAATGGTTTTGTAAAAAATATTTTTTAGGTTATTTTTGCATTTTACATCTCACTGATGATGAATATTTTTATATCATGGGTAAGGTAGATTCATAAATCACGAACAACAGTTTGATTTTTCTAGTTTTTTAAAATGTGAGGAATATCCCTGCATTAAGAAGAAATAATATTTCAATTAGATAGCTATATGATGTATGTTTTAGTACCACATTAACTAGTGGTCCATTGAAGATCGCTAAAATAACAATGGTTATAGATTAGAAAGAAAATAATGGTATCATATACAATATGATAAAAACTTACATAGATATGGCTCTATAAATAAATGCTACCATAGATTCGCAATTATTGTACTTCATGCTAGTCCACATGAGTGATAGTGGTATTAATGTGTTGTAATCTAAAATATTTCTATTATAGTTGCAGTTAGTGGATGATTTCCTATGTGAATATTGTATCATTAGAAATGAGAAAAAGGTTTCTTTTTCAAAGGGAGAAAAAAATAAAGGATGAGAAGCTAAACATGGTTTCCACTAATGTTTGGAGGCCTTCACCAGTGCATTCCAATCATGATTAAAAATATTATTTGACATTTATTTATGACTCAATAAGGAAGGTATGGATTTACATTCACAAATAAAATCTAATGTGTGTTATGTTGTTTTAAAAGTGTAATTCCATGGTGGAGAATGAGTCAGAATCTAAGATGAAATATTTGAGGTCTGATAATGGTGGATAGTGTGGTAATCATGAGTTTACATAATTATGTTCTACTAATTTATTTGGTTGGAGAAGACTATTATAGGAACACCATAACATAATGGTGTGGCTAAAAGGATAAATGGTAAATTTAATGAACGTTCCAGGAGTATGAGACAACACATGGGGTTTACCAGAAATTATTAAGAAGGTTAATGTAACATGGATGCATATCTCATAAATATGAGTCTATTTGTATGATAGAGGGAATTTTATCCCAAGGATATCTGGTCTAGTAAGGAGGTAAGGATATCACATTTATGAGTCGTTAGATATTTGTAATATGTACATATTAATTTTCATTCAGGGTATAATCTTGATGCTAAGTCCAAATCCTCTTTCTTTATTGGATATGGTGCTAAGAAGTATAGTTACTGATTTTAGGATGACCTCAACATGATAAGCATCAAGAATAAAAACGTGGTATTTATTGAAATTTTCACCTACAATGACCATCAAGAGTTTAAATTTGATAATGAGAATAATGAATTAGAGTTCCATGGGTAATCAGACATTATGTGTTTACATGATCATGTGAAACCAAAACCAATGGAGGATACTCCTCAAGTAGAGTTGAAGAGTCATTAAGGGTAAGAATTCTAGAAGAGAGGTATTCACCATCCTTACATTATTTATTATTGATTGTTTTTTGTGAACTAGAATTTATCTAAGAGGTAATTTAGTTTTTAATTCAAGAAAGTGGGAGTTGGATTTAAAGGGAGATATTTCCACATTTCATGAAAACAATAATAGTGAGTTGAAACATCTTTCGAAATAAAAGTACTAATTGTAGAACAAGTGAGTATATAAGGTTAGGAAATATCATAAGGGATAGAGGATGTGGAAAGAAAGGGTTTTGATACAATATTCACATATGAAAAAAGTATGAACATTTATTAAATCACTTGAAAAATAAGTTGGATAGGTTTTAATAGATTTATCATGCTAGAAGAAAAGAAAAGTTTTATTCCCCTTGATGTAAATTTCAAACTATCAAATGATCAATCACTGAAAATGGAAAAAAATTGTACATCGAAAAGGTTCCATATGCATCATCTCTTGGAAGCCTGATGTATGTCATGGTATTTACTGAACCAAACCTTTATCATGTAGTGAGAGTTGTGAGATGGTACATGGATATCCTTAGAAAGAAACATAGGGAAGTTGTGAAGTGGATACTAAAGTATATTAAGGGAATAAGGGAGGTGTCGTCGTGCTTTGGAAAAGAAAAGACATTGCAGGGAAATGTAGATGTGGACCTTGGAGGTGATTTCAATAGTAGGAGGAGTGAAATAGGTTATGTATTTATCTATTGAAAAACTAAAATAAATTGGATATCTCAATGGTATAAAGAGTTGGCTCAATCTACCATATAGGGAGAATAAATTTCTATAACAGAAGTTGGAAAGGAGGTGTTTTGGTTGGAGAACATCATGCATGAGTTGAGTACAAATAGAGAGGAAAAAATATTACATTGTGACAGTCTGAGTGATATAAATCCTTCAGAGAACTCATTATTTAATGACCAGATGAATAACATTTGGTTTAACTTACATTTTATCATAGTCTTGATATAGGATTTGTTTATGAAACTACATAAGATTTGAGGAACCCAAAATCTGAAAGATATGTTTACAAATTCGATTGTAATACTAATGTTTAGGAAATTTTGGGCCTCTATTTATATGCACTAATGATTAGAGGATGAGAGCAATAATATGGGATAACACTATGGGAGCACAAAAGGAAGAAAAACTGGTATTTCGTTTTTTAGACCGAATGAAGTGTAAAATGGAAACTGATCCCAGACTTCTCGAAAATGTCATTAAAACCATAATGGAGAACAACGTTTACATGAGGTCTAACGATCATTCACCAGTAGAAATAATAAATTCAAGTGAAATGAGGTAATGATAGAAGACCCAATAAAGGTAAATCAAGGACAAAAAGGGAGGCAGCTCATTACCTCAACAAAAAAATCATAGATCATTATAAGTGCTTCTTCCTGCCAAACCAAATTTATTTCACCTTCTTCCACTCGCAGTTACATCACTATAAACAGGAATCTAAATCCTTGATAAAGGTCTTGTAACCCTTTTATGGAGTGTCCAACCTTCATCACATGAATTTTCATATCAATCAGGTATCATTAGTGAATTCACTCCTTTAAAAGAAAGAACGTGAATGGAGAACCCATCATGTGTCACTAGCAGATCAAGTCAAATGTGGACATAAGACTGTAATTTGAACAACAAAGCTGAAAAAAGAAAAAATGTCAAGTGAATGAGAAATCCAGCAGGGGAACATGACTATCCCAATAATAGAGGGATTCTATGGTACTATTGCTACATAGATCAAGGAAAGACTTTTCTCAGCTCGGAAATCACAAGTCCCCATGTTGAGGGAGGCATTGTTCAACATCTCAAAGGATGTAAGAAAACACTGAACAATTAGTAACATCCATAAATATCAGAATGAATGATTTCAACAAAAAATTATTATAATACTACTAGCTATAAATAAATTCGTATGGTAAGTATACACATCAAGTGAACCACAAAAACTCAGTGGAATGAAAGTTGTATTGAGTTTTATGAGTAAGTTGTATTGAATCACATCAGTTAATAAGATCTAGAAACATGTTGGTGATGTTTGTATTAGTGTATCCCAATCAATTTTCATGAAGTAGGGATGAATTTCAGTGGCCCATACTAGACACCAGGTCATAACTCTCATGGTTAATTCTAATAGGTCTAATGAAACTTAGACCAACTATAGAATAACTAACTATTAGACACCGGAAGGGATATATTGTAGTTTAGAATTTGTAATGGCTACTACAGAAGCTATAACTTTGGAGAAAGTTTTATTATAGTATTTTGGACTTCATTCCATCATCCATTGGGTCATCTTGGACATAGGCGGCCATAGAATTGTATTAGTGTGGACTTATAGCAACTATTCACATTAAAACAATTGACTTACTTTGTGGTTAGTGGAACAGTGCTTCATATTCATTATTATCACAATTGATCTAGGGTTTTGTTTGATTTTTTAAACTCTAATCTCCCTATAATTGTGCTCTATTTTTTATGGATGTGATTCTTCATCATGGTGGATGTAGGGAATATTCAAGAACAATGCAAGTTATTGTGTCTATGTTCATCTTCCTCTTATTTTGGCATATTTTATTTATCTATAAACAATTTGTGTGTGACTATTTGAGTTTCTGTAAAAACTATGACATGGTTTCACATTGATATTTCAAATTTTAATAATGAAACCATATTTCAATACTAACCATTACAATTTTTCCAATAAACCATGGTGTAATATTATCAAAAATATTATGATATATTTTTCAAGAAACTTTTCCGCATCCATTTAATCAAAACATTATGTGGTTTTTTAATTTTTATAAAATTAATCACATTTTCCCCTTAAACAACATCATTATTTAAAAAACCTCAAAAATCATGGTAGTTTTTTTCAAAACACATCACAGTTTTGGGATGTTAAATTTTTCTATATCCTTATCAATTGAAAAATAATTACTAATGATATAGATGTTTCTTTTATAAAACTAATGTGATTCATATAGGATAACACTTTTTCCAAAATAATATTAATATTAATCCAAAACAAAATATGTCACTAGATCAATACATTCATTTGAATAAAATAAACTAAATAAGGAATTTATACTATTTTTTGGATGATTTTATCTACCATATATTCTACTCATGTTCTTGATAGGGATCATTGTGAAGAATCTAATAAAACCCATCATCTCATACTATCCTTATGCTGTCTGAATCTCCAAATTCTTGGGAATAATATCCCCCAGGCAATAGACAACTAGATCCTCTTGTTAAATTAAAGATGAAATGAGAGTGAGAGAGATTCAGCTAAATAATTTTGTTATTACATTAATAAATTACCCATTTCATAGTCATAACATACTTTTATTGGCTACATGTAATGAACCCACATAGGTTGCCCAAATTTATTTGATTCAAATCACTATATCAGGAACACCACATGATCAACAGTTTCTAGAATGAATGATAAGGGATAACAAAAAACTAATGGGGTATGATTTAAAATATTTAATATATAACCAACCAATAAATAATAATTATGAATTCAATACTAATTTTGTTTTTGAATTGTTTGGTTGACGGATCTAAAAGACCCGAATCTAAGTTTCTGGTAAAGGACTCTCATGACACACATATCAAGTCAACACATGGTATGAAACTATATTAGAAATCATACATATCACATCATAGTTTAAATGAACCATAAATTGTACATAAAGGGTGGAACTATGAAAAAATAAAAAATATACAATATGTGTCAGAGAAATTCTCCCTTAGGAGCTTAGAATAACAGAATCTATAGCATAACCTTCTATGTAAAATACTATGGATAGACCCATTATGTCCCATCCACATGTCCATCAAAGACTCCAAATAAATCCACCTAACTCCAAAAACCATATTTAGTAACTACCCACACTCTAGTTTTTTATCCATCATATACATGTTCTTTTCCATTACTTGGGTCATTTTAAATAGTGTCTACACACATACCCAAGAAATAAAGTACTCTTAATAAGAAAATATATGTGTCATTCCGACACAATAATAAATGGAAATAATTTTATAACATTTCTTTAATAATTCTCAATCACATCATCCATTCTTGCTTGGAGTTATGCTTAGAATGTCAAGAGGGTGCTTTTCTCCTATAAGGTACCTCCTCATCCGAGGTATTCGACCAAAAACAACCTCTATAAGATGTTGTGTGTGGGTGTCTGAAATCATCCTACTAGGGAGGAATGTATGCCCAATCTAACCTAAGAGTCCATCGATCCCTTTTCTAGGAGTTAATATATATAATCATTCTTACCCGGGAGGCCCCATCTTCTCATAAAAAGGAATGTATAAATATATAAAAATAAAGTATATATATACCAAATCAATATTATATATGATGTAATTTATATAAATATATTGCAAATACTCATGTGTAATTGGTACACAAACCATCAGTTATAAACTATAAAATAGGGATCACCACCTATATATACCATACATGAAAAAACGAATATACATGTGAAATTTCAATAATAATCCCCCATATATTATATACCAGAACATTCATTATCATGAATAATGATAATATGATAATAAAATTAGTAACCAAAACAATATACATCACGAGGTAATTTTAATCATGAAATTTCTCTCATTCCATTTAGGTACATATAAAAACCTTAACATTTGTATTAAATAACAATATCTATAAATAGGTGACACAAATAATGTGGTTTTTCTTTCATAAAATAACAAGTATATTTTATGATGATATTAAAAGGGAATTCCAATACATGTTATAATATGTATCATTTACCCATTAATAATATAGGAGAATATCTACTTTACATTAGGTTCATATGGTATCCTCGTTCATATAATATGGATGCTCAACTTGTTTGTTGACTATCGCTTGCATTAATACAGATCGAAGATGACACAAGAGTCATAAAAATGTGTTTACTTGTAAAAAGTTACCAATTATAATAGGTAAATGTTATAACCATTAATTTTCAATATGGAAACTCAAAAACATATTATACAATCTCATAGATCAAGAATAATAACACTCAACATAGTTACCATTATAGAAAAAACATGATCATACTCAAGGAATCACATCCAAGAAGTAATAATTAAATTTATAGGTTAAAAAAGTGAAGAAGTTCAAACCATACAAAACATATTGTGTAGTACCTTACACATGATTTAAATCATTAAAAATAATTTATGTAAATTTATAACATAATTTAGCTATCAATTTAATTAAAAGGTACAAACATAGAGGGACTTTTTAGACATAATTCCTCAGGGGTCAAAATGGAACAACCCAATCATTTTGGGTTCACCATTAAAAAGTAGAATAAATTTTATATTTATGTAAAAACATTAATATTGAATTAGTTACACTATTTTATTACCCTATCGGATTCATAAATGATAGTATGAAAAAAATATTAGAGGATCACCCACCTATGACTATGCAGAATTGATTCCCAAATTCTGAAAGGAAATATATTCAACCACTAATGAATTTTAAAACCTAATCATGACCCAAAATAGAGATTATCTCCCAACCATAATTTGTAAATATTAATCTAACATGCTCTTAAGTAGCATTACCATGAGGATAATGATTGTGGTTTATGACTACCACCCTAAGAATCATCGATCTAATTAATAACTATAATCCAAACCCAATAACAAAATCTATATTTAGGTACACAAGGAACTGTTTTGAATAAAGTATAAAAACATAGGAAAAGGGATGGTCCTTATTTATTTTTTATCAAAACAAAATCTCATAGCCATATGATGATTAATATATGTGAATATTCACACCTACATTACAGGTAATTGAATTTATATGTGTGATAACCTCTCAATATAATCTTATACGAGAAAATGAAGACTGAATCCTGAAGTATATATTTAAAGGGTTAAATTATGGTGATGATATTTTAAAAATACACATATTTTAATGGATTCATGCATGTGTTTACTGTTAACACTGTATAATGACATCAGGAACATGGTGGTTCAGAACAAAACCACAAACCTCTAAAACACCCTCCAGGTACAAGGTATATGACTACTGAGTACCTTCTCCCCCCAAGTCCTAGGGTTCACACCTTTTCCACCCTTATTCTTCCAATGTCATCTACCACTTCTTCCAAATACAAATATATCCAAAAATATTTTAACAAATTTGACTAGAGAATGAAACTATCCTCAAAAGTTATGGGTCTTTATAACCTCCTTGTTATCATCTTCATATTTTTGAGAAGATTCAACTCACTTCATATGGGAAAAGACTCAACCAATAATCCTTAATTTTTGATTTATTATCCAATCTCTCATCCAAAGTTTTCACATTATGTCACCATACATGCACTAAAGGAATAACCATTCCCCGCCAGGTTTTCTCACAAAATTTAATGACATTAATTTCTTACATAACAAAAGAACCTTAAAAATATGATTCCATTACGTCATACCAAAACTCATGAGTTTTTTTAGGAACATACTTTATCATCCATGAAACATGGAAAATGTTGTTCATTTCAAATAAATAAGGATGTAAATAAAATATATAATATAAAAATATAACATGTGTCAATGTCTCAAATCATTTAATATAGTAACGTGAAAAATGTCATTAATTTCCATCAATAGATGACCCGCTAGAGGGGATACTCAAATAAATACCTGATAACTTCCCTAAAACTTCAATGATTATCAATTATTATTAACATAATATGTTTGATGAATTTGAACCATGTATAACCTCCTTAAGATCAATTTCAGTTGCAACATCATCTCTTTAACTATACTGGGACCAATCAATGATGTATCCCTTATCATTGTGTATCATAGAGGGAAAATGATGGGTTCTATCATAGAGTACCAAAAATAGATCCATGTAAATATACACCTATGTTGTTATTGTTGTAAAAATAAATGAATGATAATTAACTCCACCAAAATCCACCAAAATAAAAAATACAAGATCATTACATGTACTCCAAAATAAGAATTTTCCTTTCCAATTTACCCTATTTTAAGGGTGATATATCAAGCTCAATTTCATCTAAGACCTGTGATCTTTCTACAACCCTGCCAAATAATAAGAGTTAAACTATGGGTATTAATTGGATACAATGCTTTCTAAAACCCCATGGATTTTCCCAGTCTCGTCCACATAGAGCCTTCCCATTTCATAAAAGCAATATGCTTCCATGATAGTAGAAAAAAATGAGTGTTATTTTGAAAATAATATAAAATAGCCCATAACACATCCATTCCCTTTAGGCTATGGTGTTAGCACATCTTGGAATACATTTAATAGTTATCCAATTTCCAAAAATGTGGAGATATCTATAAAAACATACAATATATTTCATGCTACTATGACTTAAAATTTTGATAGGTAAGGCATTTAGAATTGAATCTTTCCACAACATTCTTTACTCCAGACCATCAAAATTGCCTCTACATGTACCAATACATTTTAGATATTCCTTGGTGCACCACTAAACATGCAGAGTGATACTCCTTCATAACCACTTCAAGAACATTAATAGGAGTCATCATTATTTGGAGAAAATAAATTAATGAATCCGCAAATTTATATTATCCTTACCAGAACTCCCTAACACCGAATCTCTCTCAAATAATGACACCCTTCTAATTTGATATCTATTAATCCTTTATTACTTCCACAATTTTGGATTTTGGATTGATATTATATAAATAAACCACATAATGATATTTTAAGAAAACCAAATATTGTTCATCTAACGAAAACATAACCCTCTATTTATCCATAACCTTATTCACCTTCTGAGGTTGTGATATCTTACTCAAAGAATTATTCACAATATTTCCATTTCATAGGATGACAAGAATATCAAAATCAAAGGATTTGAGATAATCAACTTGTAGCTACCCGACTTTAACAAACCTAGTGTTGGTATCTTGCTACCACTACATTGGCATAAGAATGTAGTAAATCGAGTCCTAAAATACTGAATAGTTTAGTTTTATTTATAAACCCGATACATACATATTTCTTTTTTCATAACTGAATACAATTATTACAAAATATATTTTTTTTCTTTCGATGATAATAACTTTTTAACCATAAAGCAAATTTTTCCATTTCTTTCTTATTACACATCAAGGAATCTTGTGGAAAGGAAACATAATAAGTGTTAGTTCAAATACTCATTAGGTTTAAAGTACAATATAAGTAATAGTGAATCAATGAGACTAATCAATATTGAAAAGTAATAACTGATGAAACATTCAATGTAATCACTAACTAAGAAGGAAGTGAGTAAATAATATGGCTTCGTAAATAACTAAATACACATTCTATTTAATCAATCATATGATAATGAAATGAATCTGTAGATAATATCAATGAAAAATATCATGGATAATAACAACTAAAATTAAATTATGTAAATGATTAATTATTGGTTGTCATGTTTCCAAGGATAAATATACCTTTACTATCAAGACCTTTATTAAGAAGGTTTATCATACTATGGTCATGAACATTAATAAGATAATTTATATTTGTGGGTCCAATTTCATCTATTCATCTTAGAAACAAAATCATCAGGTTTTTTCCAAATAATTTAATCTCTTGGGACTACAAGTGCATCTAAGATCTTATTTTAAAAGGTCTCCAACCAATAACATTCATTTCCAAAGAATTCCTCTTAAATCAAATAATCAATTTTATTCAAAAACAATGTTCCTTTTAAAATATCATTAATGAGTACAGGATATGGATTTATCAATATTTCCATAGTAAATCAAATGAATTTCAAAGTAAACAACATATGTAACATATTTTATATGGTTTAGGTAATGAACATATCTATGATAAATTATATGGATAAATAGTGTAAATTTAATGTTCAATGATCATCAAAAATTGAATATTCCAAAGGGACTAAAAAATGAATCACGGAACTGAATGTCAATATAATCCTTAATAAAATCATTCAAAACTCATCCAAAATATAGATAAGGATGGTATCAATACAATATATCCCAATTTGAGTAAAATTTAAGGGATGTTTCTATTTATGAATTGAAATATTATAAAAAACTTTTAAAAACATTCATGTTTAAAATAACCTATTTATTTTGAAAAACATTTTGAAAATATTTTTTTTAAATCACTTTTATTGAATAGTTTAATTAAAAAGTATCTTTTAAACATGTAAATGAATATTTGAAGAAATTACTATGAGTAAATATTTACAGGCCATACATTGTAAAAACAAAATTCCTTTTGCATGGTAAAAAGGTTGTAAAAGTGACCTATTCAGAAAGAGTCGTGAAGATTACTTTGAAAACATTTTTAAAATAACAAATTGGAAAAACCTACTTTAATAAATATTTTTGAAAATTATAATAACATTTCTAAAATAAATTAACAAAACATGGAATTTAGAAGAAAATAGATCCTCTTATTAAAATGATAAATGAAGTTGGTTTTTATTAAAAACATTTTATAGAACATTTTGAGTACCAATGAGTAGGAAAATGGTATTACTACTTGAATAAGGTCATGAATAACAATATGAAAATAAAATTGGAGTGTTTATGGAAAAATTATTTATTAGTTAATTTTAATATTAATTCTAGTGTCAAAAATCTCTAACCAAATGATATTGTGATGTAAACCCTTAATAAGATAATAAAGTATATGTGATAATAAATAGAAAAAATGATTATGTGCCTCAAATATAAATATTTTTAAACAGTGTAAATAAAAAAAATATATTGTAAAAATTTATCATGCACATAATCTTATAATATTAATGATAATGAAGAAGTAATATAACCTAATAATAATAAATTTGGTTATGAATTTATTTTCTAGTGGGTGATGCTTAATCCAAATCCACTTTGATTAATTAATTCAATTTGAAACTCAATAAATCATGAATAACTAAGTAATATTTATATTATTTGTCAAATTTTATATATTTACACTAAATATAATAAATTAGGTGCATAAAAATAAAATATGTCTCAAAAAATTAAAAATTAGATAAAGTCCCTTAATATTTGGTAACTTTTGATTTATAATCTCCATGAAATAAATAATTTCAAATGAAGCAGTTAATAAAATGAATATAAAATTATTCATGATATAATATTTCAAAAAGTGATGTAGATACACACCAAAAAATAATTGAGTGTTGAAAATGGAGTATGTGTCATAGAAAGAAAAGTAAGACATGATTCCCTTTCCTTGTGTTTCCTTTCAATTAAACATTAATTAAACTTTTTTAAAAGTGAATTAAACATGTTAATAAAGTATATAATATCCATAATAACATTTATAATATAAAATATTATCTTTTTATAATATCCAATTTCCAATTTGTGAGAAATTCTTCATTATTTTTGTTATTTCCTGTGTTAATTGCCTAGTTTTTAAAGTATGTTTTGACATGTTATTTTCTTTTCTTCTTATGTCAATCATAATTTTATCTTTTCCATAATATATCACATTATTTAATTATCAAATATATCCATTATATATGGGTTTATAATAATCCATAATATTTTGAGAGAGGAAATGAAATTCATCATTCATGGAGACGGTAGGTCATACATATGTTTGAACACTACTACAATTTCTTAATCATATATAAAAATAATTAGAGGTAAATAATATGTAAATATATTTATATTATTATTCAAGATTCATATTATGTCATTTATTTCACATATTTTTATTGAATCCATCATATATGTATTCCTTGTAAAGTGTAAATGAATCACATTCTTATAAGGTGTCCATAGTCTACACGTCAAGAAATGATATTATCATATTACCATAAAATGACAATAAAGAATTTATGAGTTATATATTAATTAAGTAATAAAATGAATTATAAATACTTTATAAATATTATATGAATCATATATAAAATATTAATACATCATTATTTCCAACATTTCAATGTGGTAAATGGAAAAATAAATGTCATTGGTTTGAGAGTAGGTAGTCTTTCGCACACATGAACAATGGTAATATATCCCATTTGATGGATGCGTGTGAAAGGTAGAAAAATTATTATAAAAATAATTTATTATATTTAATATTCTTAAGTTATTATAAAATCCTGATATATAAATAATAGAATGGAGGAGAAGAAAATGAAACAAAGTGATCGTTGAAGAATGATACCACGTTTTCGGGAAACTCCTTTTGGTTTATACCAAAATCCATCCATATTTAGAATTCCTACCAAGAATACAATTCTAGTTTGTGGTTAGATATTTTTGGATATTATTAGATCATATTTTGGGTGATAAAAATTACTTGATTTGTGTGAATAAGTAGGAGGTCTGATTTCATTTTTATAGTTGAGGGTGATTCGAATTCTAGTAAATTTTTTAAATATGAATTCCACCCATGATTTTCTTATGTCATGTGGACTCCATAATAGTTAAAATTATATAAAAGTTATATATGTCCTAAATATTTCCATAAAATGGTTTTTGTACATGTTTCTAGGTCATTTTGTACTTCATGTTTAAGGTTTAGTACATTGTTAAGCTAGTTTTTCTCTTAATCATTTAATTAGTTTTAAATAATTTCACTATTATTTTTTGTCAAAAACTAAGTTAAACTTATTAGATGTTAAAATTTATCATTATTATAAATATTTATTCCATTTTTTAAAATTAAAATCATATAATTATTGAGATAATAATTTAAAATTAATCTTGAAGACAGGATGACAAAGTGGGCTTTTAAAGAAATAATGTTCAAAAACTTTATATGTTTTTATATCTAATTTCAATGTGGAATTGATTAAAATTACCAATATTGGATTTTATTTTTTATAATTTAACTAATATAACATTAAATTGAATTAAAAATATAATTTAATCTTATAAAAAATTATAAGAAAATACTGGTTTGAATTAAAATTCAATATCATTCATTATTCATTTAAAATTGAACTATTTCAGAAAAAATACCTAAAATTCACCCAATTATAATATTTTTGATCATATTTATAAAATTATGTTTAATTTGAATATATATAATTTATAAAATTTCAAATAATTTTATTTAAAATAGTTTCACCCTTAAAAGGAAATAGAACGACCATTAGAAAAATAAATATTTATATATGCAAAATTTTATTTTTCCTTATATTATTTCAATTAAACCTATTTTATGATTAAAAATAATATTTTATTGAATATATAATATATAAATTTAATAAATATCATTCACTTATAATAATTAATTTAATTTATTAGCATAGAACACCATTATTAGTATAAAAATAAAAATATATCTTCTATATTCAATTTGTTTATATTTTTAATTTATTATTAATTGGAAACCAATGATTTTATATTATATTTATGTCCACTATATACTTTAAGAACATAGATAACCATATTCATAACCACAAATTTAAAGACTAGTTTGCATCTTATTATATTAAATAATGATATTTTAATAATATATTGTTGTTCGCTAAAACTCGGTCTTGAATGAAATTCAAGACATTGATGAAACTCAATGTTACATGTGACACATGCTAGATTAGTATCATATTCCTTTCATAATATATTATATATTAAATTTATTTTAAAAATTAAATATACCTTTAAGTCTTAGTATATTATATTCATTTCTATGTTTGGTGTCACGTGTCATACATGCTATCGAATAAAAGTCAATCTTTTAGAAATTTAGGGGTGTTGCATTTCATGCACCTTAAATAAATTTAATCCTCAAAAATTAAACTCGATTTAGGAAATATAGTGTTTGATATTTGAAAATACATTTCATAGTGTCTCATATCCTGAAAAAAAGATAATAAAATATTATCTTAAATATAGAGAATGAGAAGTTCAAAGGTCACATGAAATAATATATAACTAGGTTTCTATATTGAGGAACATTAGGGGAATGTGAAAATAATGACTTAAAGGAAAATAATAAATATTTATAGAGAGTTATTCTGGTCATCGATCAAAAATATGTGAATGGTCAATGGACAATTTGGGGCCTCAAATCCATAAATCGATGATGTAAAATACCACTCATATGACAATATTTACGTATTAAGAAAACATTCTATTTCTAGATAGTTTACCTAATGTTGTTTAATTCTTTTAATACCTATGAATATAAAGAAATATAGTTACATAACATATTTTTATAAACATAATTTTCTTCCTTTTTTTACTCCTTGATCAATTAATAATTCACTCATTACATCAAGAAATGGATATCAAAAAATTAGATTTAATGTTGAAAGTAATAAAATAAACTTCTAATGGATTGTATGGTCTATAAAGGGTGTCATTTCAATTCATTGGTCTCTAGCTATTCACCAAATCCAATATAGTCAATAAATTAATATCCAAACCTAAAAAGTTACATTGTTAGTTCATTGTCAATATTTATTCATTAAATTATTCCACTAAAAAATGAAAAATTAACTAAAAAACTGTGTAGGTCAGTGTTTGGCGTTAAAAATTTATCATCCTTCAATGATGGGTTCAAGTATCATAGCCTTGCTGGGCTTCATTGGTGGTCACTCAGAATGTGGGTTTTCTTCATTCTGTAACAATATTATTATAATTCCCAAAAAATGTGATGGACTTCCTTGAAATAAATTTAATCAGGAAATAGCCTTCTAACTAATATTTTTAATCTATCCCCAATATATAAATACCTAATCAATATATTCCCACATAGTTCATTCTTTAATCTATGTTTTATCATATATCATTCATTTTCATTATCTATTAAAATACATTTTAATGGTTTTTAATGAAAATTTGAATTACTTTAAGCTTATCCAATGGGAGTGTCAAACCTTGTTTGTAGTAATGCTCATTTTCGTGTTCTGGGTTATGCTCGAGTCAGGATCGATGCATCTTTTCGGAGTTGTTTCCCCTAGGTACATTTGTGTCGGAACCATGTCTACTTGTAATATATAGATAGGTATTTCATTCTAGTAAGACACACATAATACCTACCATATTAAAATTATATAATGTTCTTGTATACTTATTCTCAAATTCATATTTAGGTGTATGTTCTTTATCCTATTTCTTCTTAAATAAAGTAAACGATGCTTCTATTAAACTATAGTTGATATCAACTATAGAAACCTGACCCTAGTAATCCTATATATGGTGTTATTCTACTATTACATTAGCATAAGATACAAGTAAATTGTGTCCCAAATGGCCGAAGAGTTTACTTATCTTGGAAAACTAGATACATACATGAGTCTCATTTTACAACTGAATACACAAGTTACAACATATTTTTTTCTTTCAATGATAATAACATTACTATATCGAGCATATCATTTAATATCTTTCTTAATACACTTTAGGGAATCTTGTGGAATGGAACATATTAATGATGACATCATATGATCAGTAACATTAAAATACAACGAAAACAATAATGAATCAAGGAGAATAGTCAATATGGAATGGTACTAACTGAATTTATGTGCCATTTAATAAATAACTCAAAAGGTTGTGAATAAATAATATAGAAATTAAACAAATGAAAATATGAACCAATAAATTAATTAAATTGAAATAAAATGTAACTGTTGATATTGTCAAAGAAAAAATCACATGGATTATAATAAAAGAATATAAATTGAGGAATTTTATAATTATTTAATTTAATTTTTTGTAGGAACCTGATAACTTCATAATCAATAACTTTCAAAAGATAGTTTATTATACAAATATCCAGACCATTCATAATCAATTTTAAATATCTAGGTTGAAACCCCTCATTGATTCTTTGAAACAAACTTGAAGGGTTTATCACAAACTGATTTCATCTCATTACACTATTAATGCATTGAGGAGCTTATTTTAAATGGTTCCCATCACATATATTTCATTTCCAAAGCATTCATCATATATAGAATAATTGATTTTTTTCAAAAAAAAATGTGTCCTATAAAATATCAGTATTGAGTAAAGGATATGGGTTTTTCAATATTTCCCCAGTAAATAAAATTACTTTTGAAGTAAAAACTTCATGTAAAAATGGTATACAGTTTGGAAATGAACAAATTCATGATAAATTATTTGGATAATTAGGTAAAATTAATGTTCAATTTTCATAAAAATGAATATTTCAATGAGAAAATAACAATTAATCAAGGTAGTGAATGGAAATGTTATCATTGGTTAAATTAATCAAAATAAACTAGAGGAAGAATAATAATTGATTCAATACATCATACCCCAATTAGAGTATAAATAAAGGTCTGTTTTCCTTGAATAATGGAAATTTTATAAAAATATATTTTAAAAACATTCTTGAGAAAAATATCATCTTTATTTCGAAAAATATTTTGATGATAATTTTCATAGAAAATAAATTTAAAAATATTTTCTTCAAAAATAAAACATTTAAACATTAAAAGTAAGAATCAAATAAATTTATATGGGAAAATATGTACGTTCCATACAATGTAAAAAAGAACATTCCCTTTTAATGTATAAAGGGTAAAAAATTTCATTGTATAGAAATACACAAGGAGAATCTTTGATAACATTTTCAATAGAAAAAAGGGTAATAATTTATTTAATAGATCGTTTTGAAAATTCTAAAACCATTTTTGAAAATATATTTATGAATCATGGTTTTTAGAATAAAATATGTTCTCTAAATAAAAAGATAAATGAAGTCTTATTTTCTTAAAAATATTTTCAAATGAATTTTGAGTCCCAAAGTATGTAAAAATGGATCAATTACTTGAAAAAGACCATTAATTAATATATATTAGTAAAATTAAAATAGGGTATTTAACAATGATCCAATAATTTCTTCTAATGTAAATTCAAAGGTAAATAATCTTGAACAAAATAAGATTGTGATATAAACCCTTTATAAGACAATAATATTGATAAGATAATCAATCAATCAATAGGTTATTTGTGTAAAATGTAAATCCACATAAAACTAGTTTAAATACAAAAAAAATATAGTTAAAATTGATTACACACATAATCATATAATATTAATGACAACGAAAAAGATATATAATCCAAAGAACATAAATTGGGTAATGAAATTCCCTTCAACTTGGTAACGCTTAATTAAAATCTCCTTTGATGAAATAATTCAATTTGAAACTCAAAATATCATGAATAATGAATTAATAATGATAATATATGTCAAATTGGTAGTATGTAAAACATATATTATATTTTAGGTGCACAACACAAAAATTATTCTCAAAGAGGGGAAATTGAGATGAAGCCCCTTACTATATGAAAACATTAAAATTATAATCCCCATGAATGAATTAATTTCAAATAAAACATTAAATAACATGGATATAAAAGAAATAATGATATAATATTTTAAAAGGTGGAGTAGATAAACTACATTTAAAAATTATGTGGTGAAAATTCTGAATGAGGGACATGGCTTCGTTTTCTCCCATCACACTCTCTTGAGTTTGATTCTCCTCCATCTAGGGTTTTTCCCTAGATTTGGAGTTGTACACCACTTCCTCCTATTTCCCATATTCATTATTCACTCATTACGCTATCTACGTCCCTTTCTTCCTCTTTGGTTTGTTCTCTCTTTTATGGAAACCAAGGTTTCACCTTATTTTACGGCGACCTAGGATACCCCTTCTTCCCCTTCTTTGCCATATTTGTGATTCAATATTTTTCCCTATTTCACATGGTGCCTCCAGCTATTTCATCTTAGTGAAGTCTATTTTTCATTAGTCTTTTTATGGTGATTTCTGATATAGTTTTTCTTTCCTTTCAGCGGTGTTGGTTCGTCGATGTTTTTTTTGTATAGTTGATGGTGTTGGCTACTTCAAGGCTTGATGTGGTGGTTTTCTCTACTCTTACTCTTATCTTGCTTTCAAATCCACTTCTTTCTTCCATTTAAGTTGGGTGAGATTGTTTCTGAGGAGGTTTTGGGCTATTTTGGGTGAGTACAAGGGTTTTCCTGGAGGTATGTCATGCTGTGTAATTTTTCATTGCTCTAAGTTTCCTCAGTGTTGGTTATTCATTTTGGTGACTCTTCTTCAAGGTGTTCATGAATTTATATTCTGATGGTTCTTACATCAGTCGGCGTTTGTACTAGTATCTGGGTTTTGGAAAGGCTCTGAGGTTATCCCTAGTTGGGTAATGGCTCGAGGTTCCATCTTCTCACATGATTCCTAATGTTTTATACCAAGGCAGTATCATAGTTGATGGTCTGATTTTTAAATTTTGAATTTGAGATTAGAATCTTGACTAGTGGTATGTGGAGTAGTTTTGATGTTCTCACTATTATTTTCCAATTGGTTGATGTGGAGGAGAGTGTGTGGCATCAGGTTATTCAACTTTTTTGGATATCTGTGTTTGATTTTGAAATTTTTATTTTCCCTACTATATTAGTGATCTTTTCCATTAAAGAGTTATGTTTGGGAGGTTCCAACTAAACCAAAAAGTGATTTTTTAAAATGAAAAAAATGTATTAGGAGGAGGTGAAAGTGGTGTATGCCTCACAGGAGGAAAAGTGATACAAGAATATTTTACCTTGAATTTCCTTTCGATTTAATATTCTTTAACCTGTTTTATGAGGTTTTTAAACAAGTTAATAAATTATAAAAAACCATACACATATTATCTTTTTATAATATCTTATTACCCATTTGTTGATAATATTTCATTATTTTAACTATTTTGGAAGTAAATTTCCAGGTTTTTTTAAGATGTTTTGAATTGTTATTTTTGTTCTTATTACATAAATAATGATTAAATCATTGAAATAATTTAAAAAATGATTTAATTATCATATATATCCTGTATATATGTATTCATTATAATCCATAATATTTGGATATAGGAAATGAAATGCACTATTCTTGGAGATGGTAGGTCGAATATATACATAAACACTACTTCCAATTCAATGTTATATTTAATAGAATGAACATTAAATGATATATTTTTATATAAGTATTACTATATTATCATATTTATATCACATATGACACATATTTATACTAAAACCATCCTTTATACATTCCATTTATAGCGTAAATGAACAACATCGTTTGGAGGAGGATGTAGTCCACATGTCCGCAAATGATGTTAATATATCACCATAAAACAAAAATCATAAAGGTATGAGTTATATAATAATTATATAAGAATAAATACATTATAAATATTGTATATATTATATATAAACTATAAATTCATCATTATTTCGATCCTTGAATGGTGGTAAATGGAAAAACGAATGACATCAGTTCGTGAGGCCACAGTTTGCCGTACATAAGACCGATCATTGCGTATAACAATTGATGGATGTGTGTGAAATTGTAGGTAAAAATATCCTCCTGGAAACATATAATTATATTTAAGAAACCTATTTTTATATATAATCATTTTATTTAAAAAATTTATGTGGTGGAGAATTAAATGGAACAATGTGATTGTTGAAGAATATTACTAATTTCTAGGTAACCACTTTTTGTTTTTACCAAAAGACTTACATGGTTAAGTATCTATACAATTTTATACTTCTATATTTAGGTGAAGTATTTTTTGAGAATATTGGATTGTATTTTTTTCAATAAAAATTTCTTGAGTGGTTTCAATAATTGGGATGGTTAAGTACCTTTTTAGTGGAGGAGGATTGGCATTCTTGTATTTTTTCTAAAAGGGAATTCCACCCACATTTTTACCATTTCATGTGGACAAATTAATTATCCAAATTAGATACATGGTATTAAAGTTTCCAAATAAGGCCATAAAATATTTTTTGGATAAGTTTATAGGTTATATTCTTCCTTAGGTTTATGGTTTAGTACCTTGTTAAGGTAGTATTTCATTTAATCGTTGTAATGGATTTTAATTACTTTCACAAATAGTTTTGGTAAAAAAATATTTTGACCGTATTAGAACTATATATTATGATGATTAAATATATTGAATCTATTTATCTATATTAAAATAAATTAAGTGTATTAAAATAATGTAAAATTAATCTTGTAGATAGGATAACAAAGTTGGTTTTTATAGTAAATCTGTTCAAAATGCTTTTATGTTTTTATATCCTATTTAAAGTTAAATTGATTTCAATTACCTATATAGGATTAATTTTTTTTATAATTAATCTTATTTAACATTAAAACTTATTAATAATCTTATTTAATCTTATAAATAAATTTTATGAAAAAGTAAATTTGAATTATAATTTATTATTTATCATTATTCATCAAAAAATAAAATATTTCAGAAAAATAAAAAAAAATAACTCTAAGATAATTTTTATGTTTTACATTAAAAATTAATTATTTTTTCAACATAAATTTTTTTATTAAAGTTCCAAATATTTTATTTAAAATAGGTTTGCCATTAAAAGGTGGTAAAACTGCCTTTAGAAACATATTCTGTTTTATGTGTTAGATTGGGATTTTTTTCTTGTGTCTATAAAATATATTAAATTATTATAATAATATTTTATTTAATATATAATATATATATATATATAAATAAAATTATTCATTATTATTATTTAATTTAAATTATTAGGATAAAACACCGTTGTGAGCATAAAAATAACATTATTTCTTTTATATTAAATTGTTTAATACTTTCATTTCAAATTAATTGGTATCCAATGAATTAATTTTATATGTAGTGAACCCATATATTTTCATAATCTATATAACCCTATTCATTTCCTCTTCGTATAAATTTTTTTAAGAGAGCTTCACATTTGAGGGAAGTTCCCAAACAAGGATGTAATCACCATGAATAAAGTTATATCCCACAATGATATCAATTATTTTAGAAGTAATCATGTCCATTGTATGCTTCATTTTTCCCGTGATCAACACATTTATATCTACTAATTCATAAGAATAATTTATTACGTCAAGAAGAGTCATACCCATCCAGTTGTATAACACAAAATTTAAAGGTGAATTAATGTTTTCCAATCACAAATAATTAATTCAAATAGTGGTAAAATAATTTTTGAGAGTAGTACAAATGGAAGAGTATACATAATTTAAATTTCTAGATTTGACCCTAGTTTGGAATCCATATTTCATAAAATAAATGGACTTCAACTTCACATTAATAATTCTCCACATAAAATTGTCATGAAAAGACACATTGAATTTACATATATTCTTTATTCCACGACAACAATAATCAATTGGTTGACAACATTATTTCCATGGTAGAGTCACAATTCTTCGTTGGAGGATTTTTACACTCTAGATGATGTTTTTTATAGAGGTTTGGATACTATTAGTAAGGGTATCTAACCATTTATAGAACATAAAATAGTAAACAAATTTTGAAATAGTAATAAAATTTACAAGGATAATTATACCCTCTATCGAGATTATCTTTCCTTTCCAGGAGGCAAATTTATTTCTTACCCAACCAAAAATATGATAAAAATGTCCAAAATGTGGTTTCCCCCAAAACATTGGTATAACAAGGAAGGTAAAAGGAAGAAAACCTTCTCTAATTCCCAACTCATTAATGATTTCAACTTTTCTAGCTACAGGGAAATTATATCCCAAGTTTAAGAATGACTTATTATAGCTGACATCCTTCCCAAAGACTTATTTTTAATGAATTAGGGAATACTTGATGTTTTTTGATGTTTCTATTATCACCTTGAGAGAAAATTATGATGACATAATCATAGAGTAAGTGAGTAGAATCATAAATCATATTGGAATCTCTAATGGATTTAATTGTTTTTACATTGTCCATGTTGAGAATATCTTTATATAAATAATCTTTAGGTATGGAGAAAATGTTGGCTGAGAGAGGGTCACCTTGCCTTACACATAAAGATCGGGTCAAATTGACCTTATGATATCCATTGATAAGTATTGAGATAAGTGTTGTGCTAAGAAGAGTTCTAACCCAATTAATAAAGATGACATCAAATCTAAAAATTACTTAGGACCTTACAAATGAATATCCAATCTAAAGTATCAAAATATTTTTAAACATCAAGATTGATGGAAATTCTTTATCCACTAGAAATTATCCTAATAAGGTTAATACATTTTGAAGTAGTTATAACGAAATCTTGAATAGTTATAAGTTTGATGAAACCAAACTGGTTTGGAGAAAAATTCTATTAGAAATGAGAGAAATCCTATTAGTAAAAATTTTCCCAATAATTTAGTATATAGTGATGATAAGTGTCACTAGTCTAAATATTTGAATATCATTAACATTCTCCACTTTGGTAGTTGTAAAAAGGAATAGAGCATTAATGCCCGATATCAGCTAATAACCCTTGAAAAAATGATTTCCAAGCCTACAAACATCACAATGAATAATAACATAATATGATTGAAAGAAATTGTTGGTGAACCAATAAAAACGTGAAGAGATAACATAATTAACACTAAAAAATATTATTTTTTCACAAATTCATGTGGAATATAAAAATTCATGAGTTATCCTCCTCATTGAAAATCCTAAGATAACATACTTCATAGGATCCATAAGTGTATTAGGTCCATCAAATATGTTCTTGTATAAAGATACAACCTGAGAATCAAAATCATCTCTTGTCTCAAGAATCATCTAGTTATCACTAAAAATAGCTAGATTCCTATAGAGTTATTAGATTCATAGTAGATTTTTGAAAAACATTGTGTCTTTATCCCCCACCTTAACCCATTTAATTTAAAGGTGTATCATTTTATACATTCTATGAGGTCTAAAATAGAATTGATTTCATGTATTGTTCAATTTTTTTACTCAAGAACATTGGAAAAATCAGGGCTATTGTCACTCTCTTGGATGGTATAGAGAAGAGATTTTAGCTGAAAAATATATTCAACAAGGTAAATAAATCATTCAAGACTCCAAATTTGTAATATTCTATAAAGATATTTGATCATAAGTGCACATGCTAGGGAATAATTATTATAGTTTAAGGAATTCCATGTATCATGGAAAAAAAATTTATATTGGAATGAAATGTTCTATAATTATTGAATCTGAATTGAAAATTTGTTTTATACTCTCTTATGAAAAGACTTTTCAAAATAGTATGATGATCTGAATTAAGTCATGATAGAGTGGAACAATAAATGGAGGTCAAAACATACAGGGACACATATTGGAAAAAAATCCCTATACATTGTTTCCCACCACTTTGTTAAGTTTATTTCTATACCAAGTATATTTAGCACCTACTTGGTTGAATTCATACAGATTTGTATTCTCAATACATGCTAGGAAGTGTCTTTTTGAAGTACATGAATTATTAAGGACTAAAATCTCATATATATTAAAAATGGAATTGATTTCCCCAATTATAATCCGAGAACAATTTATTATGCTACTAAAATCCTGAATATCATCCCTAACTCTCTTCTTTCCTGATATCCATTGAAGGCATGTATAAAGGATTGTAACTAATTTATTTCTATATAATTATAAAATAAATTGACTATATGATCAATAGAAATTATAGAAGAGATCCTATCCAGTCTCATTTGAGAAAAAATACAAATACCTTTTATTTTATTACTATAATGGTTATTGTTCCTTAGTTTGTATCTAATATTTTCCAGAGAAGCAATCTTCTCAGAAAAAAATCTGCTTCGGTAATGAGAGACTTATAAGATCAGGATTTTGATTTTTAAGAAATTCAGAAGATAACTAATTATTTTAGGGTTTTCCATCCCCTGACAATTCCATAACATGACCCACATTTAAATTTCTACTTTGGTATAGAGTCTCGTTTTTTATTCCCATCAAAGAATATTTTTCTTGCTAATTTTCTTATTGTAACTACTTTCTTCCCATCTTTGCATAATGTATCATAATTTTCCTTGCATGGTGTAACCTCTTTAGAAAATTCCATCTCAAATTACTAAACTAGAACATCACAAATAGTAGGACATTGATCTTTTTTACTTCCCTTAGGTTCCAGGTCTTTCTGACTCTTTGTAAGCTCTGTTGGGTTTTCATTCTCTCTCTCCATGCAATTTGGTTATTGTTCTTGTTACACATATATATGGAGTCATTTATTCTATCATGATTTTCATTTTTGTAGGTTATTATTTCACACCACAAATATATTTTCAATAGAAAAGGCCATACAAGTTCTCCTAATATTAATTCCATTTAGGAATTGTATTCCAATAAGTAAGTCAATAGTTTTAGAACAAATAGTATTATACCAAGATTTGTCTTTATATACTTGAATCCCCTAAATCATAATGATCCAAAAAATGAATAAAAATATAATGTGGTGAATATATTTGTAAATAGAAACATTAAATAGAATAGATCATAGAAAAAACAGTCAATAAAGAAAATAATTACATTGATTATATGCAATCTCAACAATAGGTAGTTTCAATGTAAAAAAATGACCAGAAACATTAATAATGATCGATATTCATGATCGTGATCCATGAAGTAGTTTTTAAACATATAGAATATGTTAAAAAACACTAATGTTTTAAATCTGAAATCTTTGAGGTCTTTTATAACTACATTATAAGTAGTTTCATGAAATTCTAATTAACTCGACCAAACTCCTCAAATTTTGATGGATTTAATCTTGTACCACTATAGTTCTTGTAGGCCAAAATCCATATTTTTGTATTTTCCAAATAGCCACTTTTGGAAAAGTGAAAACCATACAAACATGTTCCCACATACCCCGCATCCACAAAAACCACATACGACACATTCCAAATTCAAAAGTGCCAACATTAAAATTTCAAAAATCAAGATTCAGAAAAACCTATATTTTCCACCTCGAGCTACGAGCTTACCCACCTCGATCTAATCATGAGGATGGGCCTCGAACCAAGAGGCCGGTCAGGCCACTTTCATCCACCATCTTCAGTGCCATCATTGTCGCCGTCTTCACCACTAGAGAAGATAACCGGAAATTAACTACAAAACAACATTTAATATTAAATCAAACTCACTAAAAAATTATATTTTGATTTCCAAAATAATGGTTGTAAAGGATTCATTGTCTCAATAATATCCCAAATACCTAAAATATTTATTTAATAACTTCCATAACTAGTTTTAAGTCATCAAATGGTTGATTCTTCTTATGAGGTCACATCTTCCTTGAATTATGGGCAACCCCACAATCGTCTTGTATACAATCATGTCAAAGACTAATGGAAAATAATCAAAGTGTACCTAAAACCCCTTATAAAAATATAGAAAAACCACATTGGTGTAGGTTTAATACTTTTCGTAAATTTTTAAAAATCTATCCAACACTTCTTATACCAAACCAAATTCACCCTGTTCTTCTTTAGTGTAGTCATAGGTTTGGATATATATAGCCATAAAAAATGCTAATTAGGAATTTTTTGCTTTGCCTTAGCAAAATTTTTAATCATCACTAATTCACATACTAAGGTTTTAGAAAAACATTACTTAATGAGGCTTCATGAATTTTCTGATGCTTATAAACATTTACAATTTAGCGATGTTCATAAATGTATCTAAATATAGACATTTATAAATGTCTCTAAATTTTCTCATTTATAAATATCACTATTTAGCGACAACTCATTTTCCAACATTTTTTATAAATGTAAGTAAATAAACCTTGCTAACTTATATCTATTTACAAACATTGATATTTAGAGACATTTCGTTTACTTACATTTTTTGAAATTTTGGTAAATGGAAACTAATTTTTTGACGTTTCTAAAAAATGTTCGTAATTATTTTTTGAATGTTGTAATTTCCTGATGTTTCAAAGAAAATTTGGTATTTTTATATTTTAAATTTTTTATTCTTTAATCTATATATATTTTTTTAAATAAAAATAATAATATACCATCGTGTTTCCTTACACTCCAGTATGTGCCCCAACCTTCAAGACCCATCAACGCATCTCTAATATCATCCATGAGGCCTCACATTTCTATATGTGCCCTAACCTTTAAATGTCTTTACTCATATCCAATCTCACCAGTACTATATGAGGGTACTCCCTCTAATACGCAACATCATAAGGCCGCATATTCATGTTACCCCAATTATTTCATTAGCTCACTCCCTCAATTACACACACCATGAGTCCTCACCATCATGCTTCGTACTGTTAATACGCTACCTCAAATCTCTCACATGTACTGCATGATCTAACCTCCTCCAGTACGCGCCCCCATATGGCCACACAATCATTCTATGAGTTTTTTTAATTTTTTTGAATTTTTTTTAAAAAATGGGTATGTGTAAAATTTTCATTTTCAAAATATGTGTGAAAGGCGGCAACCCATATTCCTCCTTTCTATCAAAATTAAAAAAAAATACTATTTTTTATTTATTTGTTTTTTGTTTTCTTATATGTATATATAACAAAAAAAATTCTACTGAATTTTTCCACTATTTATTAACATGTAGTAGAGAAATTACGACAGTCTATATTCTGACGGAAATCGTCACCCAGGGTTCCCTTTAATTAGAGGGTTTTCCTTGGAAATCTTTCTACATTTCCGATGAGGGATTTTGGTTCTCCTTTCCCATGCAGAACATTTTGTATTTCCCTTGTGGGATTAAAAAATGTTTTATGTGTGTTTCTTTGAAAGCCTATAAAATATAAAATATATGACCAATATAAAAAAATAAACATGTATCAAACATATAAGAAATAGTTAAAAAAACTGTAACAAATATTGATGAAAAATAATTTTTAATTTTTTAATGCCACCTACTTGAAACATGAAAATGTAACAGGTATGTGACTTTGAAATCCTATAAAATATAAACTACAAGAAAAATATAAATGAAAATTAAAACATGGATTAAAAATATAATAAATAGTCGAAAATAAGAAGAATTTCATAAAAATGATGATGAAACAAAATTATAAGCATTCAAAAACACTGATATTAAACTAATATTTTTTTTCTAGTATGTGACTTTGAAAACCTATTAAATAAAAAATATAAAACCAATATAAATGAAAATTAAAACATGGATTAAATATATAAGAAATTATTTCAAATAAAAAAATAAAAAATATGTTGATGAAAAATAATTTATTAGCTTTCAAAACCACCGACATGAAACATAAAAATGATTTAAGTATGGGGATTTGAACGACTATAAAAAACCTTATGTTAAATATAAATGAATCTCAAAATACGGATTAAACATATAAGAAATACATGATACTTAATTATTTAATTATAAATACAATTATTAATTGTATAATTATTAATTAGTTAATTATTAATATAATTATTAATTATTAAATAATATTTATTTAATTAATTATTTAATTAGTAATATCATTATTAATTCTATAATGTTTAATTATTAATATAATTTCTTAATTACTTAATTATTAATTACATTACTAATTTATTTGATATTTATTTTTTAATTACAAGTTATATTACTAATTAAAAAATTAATTATTATATAATTAATAATTAAATTACTAATAATTTGTAATAAAATTTTTAATTATTAATTTAATTATTAATTATATAATTAATTATTATATAATTAATAATTACATTGTTATTTATCTATTTAATTATTATGTACTTAATAATTATATTACTAATTAACTGATTAATTTTAAATTAACTAATTTATTATTATATAATTAATAATAATAATTCTAATTAACTAATTAATTATTATATTAAAATAATTATATTACTAATTAAAAAATTTACCATGATAGTTAGAGACCAATTGAACTCAGTCCTAAAAAGTTTATTGAAAATTAAAAAGAGGAATAAATGACAATCAAATGTGTGGCACAAAAAATTTCCCCCAACTCAGAGAGAAGACAAAAAAACCAAACAGGACATGGTCTTATACCAAACAAAATAGTCACATAGGCCCGAACAAACCAAAAATGCCTAAGCCATAAAAAACCATCCAACGCCCAATCAAGGCCACAACCCACCCCTACCTTTTTTCAATCATCACACCTCGATCCTAAATAATGTTTCCAGCTTGTGGATGTCGACAGCCCTATGTGATCCTCAACCCTTCCTTGATTCGGCCAGCATACCCCAAGATTAGGAGTCGTCACCATCCTCTGGATGTCGACATTCCCTTATGATAGCTCACATCGAGCTCTCTCCAACACTGCGAAGCACATGCCTCCGCGTCGTGACCCCACCTTGGAAGTCATCCACATAATGCACCTGCGGCCATCCCAATATAAAACCCTATATCCACGACAGTAGGAAACCAGTGTCCCATCACCAATACCACCTTCCATCCTGCATCATGCTTCTTCCTCCTCACTACGAAGCGGCCCCAACTGTTGATAGCTGATGCCTGGTCCACGCCAACATATCTGCCACCAGGGTCCCATGATCTCTACAAATCACCAAAGAGATGTCGGTCTTTCGCTGCCATCAGCACCATGGAAAAGTCGTTGTAAACTTGTAGCCTAAGGTAACCCTATCCCACGCTTCACTGTCATCAGCGCCCGTGAACCTCCATCCCTAGCTAGAAAGGCATTCAGATCTCTACAAGGGTGACACTTCTCCAAATGTTCAAAAAAAAATTTAAATTTGTGGAAATTGAAGGATCTCCACCCAATTCCACCGTGTTAGCCTGGTGGCATACACCACAAGCAACAAACATTTTTGCATTACCAATGATTTCTTCTATCTGATTTGAAGCAATATCAAGTAGCTCAATCCTCTTGTGTAGGCAGAAAAGATAAAAGTGATTAATATGCCCAATCACATCAAAATCATCCACTAAGTTTAAGCGATCTGCATGATCTCCATAGATTGAAAGAGAGATAAACACTCATCTAGAGAGACAATATCTCAATATCCCTACATATTAACTAATTAACGAATTAATAATTATAAAATTAGTAATATAATTATAAATTACATAATTAATTAATTAAAAAATTAATAATATAATTACAAATTAACTAATTAATTATTATATATTTAATAATTAAATTACTAATTATTAGTAATATAATTATTAATTAGTAGTATAATTATTAATTATATAATTAATTATTATAAAATTAATAATTATATTACTAATTAACTAATTAATTATTATATAATTAAAAATTATATTACTAATTATTAGTAATATTATTTTAATTATTAATATAAATATTAATTATATAAATATTAATTATTATAATAATTATTATATTACTAATTAAATTACAAATTATTATATAATTTATAATTATATAACTAATTAGATAACTAATTATTATATAATTAATAATTATATAATTATATAATTATATAATTAATAATTATATTAATAATTATATATTATATAATTAATAATGATATTACTAATTATCTAATTAATTATATAATTAATAATTAAAAAATAGTAGTCATATTACTAAATAAAGAATTAATAATTATATAATTAATAATTACATATCTACTAATTATATAATTAACAATTATATTACTAATTAACTAATTATTTATCAACTATTTATTATATTTTTAATTCTTGTTTTACGTTTCCTTTATATTCATCTTATAGTTTATATAGTATAGTCGTTTAAATCCAAATACTTGAAACATTTTTAGGCTTCTTGTAGGTGGTTTTAAAATCATATAAATTATTTTTCATCAACATTTTTATGAAATTTTATTCATTTTCATCTATTTATTTTATTGTTAATTTATGTTTTATGTTTTATTTATATTGGTATTATATTTTATATTTTATTGGATTTCAATGTCACATATGTGAATCATTTTTATGTATCATTTTGGTGGTTTCAAAATCTTATAAATAATTTTTCATCAACATTTTTTACAAAATGATTTTTTATTTTGGATTATTACTTATATGTTTAGTCCATGTTTTACTTTTAATTTATATTGGTCTTAAAATTTATATTTTATAGGTTTTCATAAAGTCATGTACTTGAAATATTTTTATGTTTCAAGTATGTGGGTTTAAGAGCTTATAAATTATTTTTCATTAACCTTTTTTTTGATTTTTTTTATTTTCAACTATTTATTATATATTTAACATTTGTTTCATGTTTCATTTAGATTGGTCTTATAGTTTATATTTTATAGACTTTCAAAGATAGGTACTTGAAATATTTATGTATCCCACATCAGAAATGCAGAATGTTCAGTGCAAGAAAGGGAGAACCCAAATCCCACATCATAAATGCCAAATGATTTCCACGGAAAGACCTCTTGTAAAAGGGATCCATGGGTGACGGTTTTTTATAGAATCCGGACTATTATAATGGAAGTTCCCATAGATATTAAATATTAGATAAATTCTATATAAAAGGTTTTTTATATATTTATATAAAAAAACAAAACTAAAAAAAATAAAAAAAAAATTAAATATAAAAAAATAGTAAAAATTAACATTATAGATAAAAGACGGTAGTGGTGATTTCACCTTTCATGCTTATTTTTTTTAAATAACCTGAACACATTTATAAAAAATCAAAAACATTTTAAAAAACATCATTATACCCATCACCCCATGCTACCAATATGCTGCCTCACACTCCAGTATGGA
Source organism: Viscum album (assembly GCA_963277665.1). Taxonomy (NCBI): domain Eukaryota; kingdom Viridiplantae; phylum Streptophyta; class Magnoliopsida; order Santalales; family Viscaceae; genus Viscum; species Viscum album. Next base: position 405,954,597 of record OY728150.1, on the reverse strand, counting down.
CCCCAACCTCTAATACTCTTTGCTCTATCTCTAATATCATTTTTTACTTCTTGACCTCACTCAATTTAGTGTGAAACCCCAGGAGGCCCCACCTTCACACTGCCCTTCATACTACAAGATCTAACTCACTCTAGTTCGCATCCCCCATTAGGCCACTCCTTCATGCTACCCTTCTTATTTCCAATACACTCCCTCCAATCTAACCCATTACTATATTAACTCATTCCCTCCAGTATGTGCCCCCATGAGGCCACACCTTAATTCTACCCTTCACCCTTTGCTACCAAAATGTTGCCTCATGCCCACATACATAAGAAAAATGTGCCCACTAGAAATTCAACCATGTGCCTCTAGAATCACAATAAACAAAAAGACCAACTCACCTATTAAGATTTTTATTATATAAATGTATTATGTTATATTTAAATATATATATATATATATATATATATATTAATTTTAGTATTTAAAAATTTAATATAATATTTGTTTGTTGATATATATATATATATATATATATATGTTTATATATGTGTGTGTCTAAATACTTATGTGTATGTATACATATATATAATTATATATATTTATATATATAATTTTCCATGTTTTAAAAAACTAGTAAAAAATTCACTAAAATAGTCACGCTTTCAAAAAAAATGTGACTAAATTTAAAATATAAGTGTTTTATATATAAATATGGGTATATATATTTCTCTGTGTGTGTGTGTGTTTATATTTTTTTAAGTAAACATATATGTCTGGGTTTATATATGTTTATATATAAGTGTGTGAGTGTTTGAAAATTAAATATGATATATATATAAATAATTTTATATATTAATATACATATATTAATATATATAAATATATATGTTAATATTTTGTATTTTATAAATAATTTTTATATATATATAAGATTATATTATATTGTATATATGCATTTGTTTATATTACAATGATATATATATATATATGTTTATTTATATAAATATATATAAGTTTATATTATATTGTGTATATATTTATTTATTTTATATATTTTTATATCTTTAATACTATATATATGTGTATGTTTATGTTATATATATATGAATGTGTTGTTATATATCTATATGTTTATATTTAATATTATATATGTGTGTGTGTGTTTATATTTTATGTTTATATATATATATATATATATATATTTGTTAATATTTTATATTATATTATATATATATATATGATTATATTTTTTATTTTTATTTTATGTTCATATTTTATGTTTATATTTTATGTTTATATATATGTTTAATATATATATATATATATAATTATATATTTTTTATATATTATATGTTTATATTTTATATATACCAAATGTTTATATATATATATATATTTGTGTGTGTGTGTTTATCTATATATGTTTATAGATATATGTGTGAATATATATATATATATATATATTCATACATATGTGTGTATATGTAAATATATATGTTTATGTATGCATATATAAAATTATAATTATAAATATATATATATAATTAGGAACGTATTAAAAAACTGGTAAAAAAGCCCCTAAAATAACGACATTTACTTAAAAACGTGACTAAATTTAAAATATATTTATTTTTATTTATAAATATGTGTGTGTGGGTTTATATATATAAATATATATATGTTTATATATATGCATCATTATTTATATATGTTAATATATAAATATATATATATATCTAAATATATATTGATATCGATATGGGGAAATGAAAATTTTAATTATATATATATATATATTTAGAGATGTTTCTTTAAAATACCATCCATTTAGCTTTGTTTTTTTTTGGAAAAGTCGATAATTTAGGGGCACTTTTCATGAAACATCGGTAATTTATTGATTTGTATCTAGAACTTTCACTAATTTAGAAAATTTTCCTACAAAATGTGGATAAATTAGTGACATTTTCTTAAAACATTGTTTATTTAGTGACATTTTCAGGTAGAATCATTAATTTAACAATATTTTTTAGGAAATTTCTATTAATTAGCAATGTTTATAAGGAAACATAGGCAATTTGTTGACTCTTTTCATGAAACATCGCTAAATTAGTATAGTTTTCAAGAAAATTCACTAAATTAGAGATATTTCATAGGCAAAATTGCTAAATTAGGGATGACTTTAGAAATCATTGCAAGATTAGTGAAGCTTTCATGAAATGTCACTAATTTAGCACTGTTTTTCAGAATCCTCTTTAAATTTATTTTTTTGTAAATTCTTTGATGAAATAATTATAATATTGGACTAGAACTATGAAACTCAAAACCCCAAAGACCTTCTAATGCACTTCACATGACACAACCACTTCTAATTTCTCATTATCAATATCCATTTTAACCTATGACACCACATAACCCAATATTTTAACTTCATGAATCTGAAATCAACATTTTAAAAGCTTATTATAAATCTTATGTCCCATTAATGTTCCCAAAAACACTTATTCATGGATTTTGGGAAACCCTAAGATATCATCTCCAAATAAAAATTTGAATGATTCTAAATAATAATAAAAGATCATTTTTAAGAGATCCATGAAAAAATGGTGCATTAGCTAAGATGAAATACCTAACCAAATATTAAAAATTCCCTTTCTAATATTGAGAAGCGATTTTAGAAACATTATTATGTCTCACATGAAGTTACTGATACCATGATGTTATGAAAATATTTAAAACCCATTTAACCCCTTTAAATTGGTCAAATAATTATTTGATTCATGGTATTGGGTATCAGTTCTTCATGGTTACCTAGTTCATCTTTTGAAAATTTATATAAAGACATGGAATTATTATAGTAATCATGTAAAAGAGAATTAGAGCACCCCTGTGGAAATTTCTAGGTCATATAAAACCCTTGGAATCCAACTCCACAATATAAACTATCACCTATCTTAATTACAGAGGCTCCATACTAAATGCGGAATAAAAATAAATTTAATTTTAGGAATTTTCTTGATGAATAAATCAACCACATTCTATAAGGGTTTTCAGGTGTATTCATTGGGAAACACATTTTAAAAGAACCCTAAATCTAGAGTTAGTAACTCATACCTATTTGTTTTCACCAATTAGAGGACTAAAAATTCATGGAAAATCCCTAAAAACATAGTTTAAAATAATAATAGGCTTGATAGATTTCTTAACACGCAACAATGAGTTTTAAGTGAACTATGATATATAAGAAAAAGATTATTATTTAAATTGGACCTTTATAAAAAATCGTTAAATTGGATGTATAAATAAGAATAGCCACATTCTGATAAATATGTATAAATTTATTATATAATTCAAATGTATTGGTTATTTAATAATAAATAAGTACTCAATTTTCAGTAAAGTAAATTTATTCTTTAAAAATATGTTTTCTTCAAAATCGTTATTTTTAAAATTTTGGCACGAACATTATAATTAATTTTTACAACTTTTTATAAATTTCATTTTATTATATAAATATAATTTTTAAAATTATCATTTCAATATTATCATTGGGTGATTTTTTGTGATTTTTCTTAAATTATTAACATTTAAGTGAATAGTAAAAAATACTTATTTTTTACAACTACTATATCTTTTCTTTAGATCAAGTAACATAAAACTATCATTATATTTTTAATTTTGTAAACAGTCTAAAATTTTATCATTTAATATTAAATAATCTAATTAAATACATAGGAATTGGAATTATACTTGATTTTGGTATAAGTTCATTTTTGGGGATAAAATAGTATTTTTGAAAAACAAAATCATGGGTTTTACACATTTATATTAAAATTAAATTATTCCACTTATATAAATTTAATCCTGAAAAATGGAATATATATTTGAAATCAGGTAATTCAAATTTGGAAAATCATTTGAATTTATTTTTTTTCATTATGAACCGTAACCATGGTAAAGATTTGTCACCTCAGTAAGGGTATAAATGGTAAAAATTAGTGAAAACTATAAGGTATATATTCAAAATTTCTACAATACTTTACATTATCATACAATATGAATTCAACTTGACCAAATATATTTTAAAGGAATTAAATAAGTTATCTTAAAATAATACATTGATTTTTGGAAACCAATATTAAAATTTACAAAAAAAAATTATATGTTATCCAAATTTAAAACTACTTTTGAATTATTATATTTAATGGTATGGTTGGAAGGTTAATTTCGGTATTGTATTGATAAAAAAATCTAAAACCCCTCATTTTTATTAATTATACAATTAAATTCATGTAAATCAACTTCTCAATTGATTTCAAGGTGAAATTATCTTTATACTTAAATAGGGTATTTTCCTCCAAAATATTTTTATGCATTTTGTGTACTTTAATCAATTGTAATTTTTGTGACCTAAAATTTATTAATCTGATAATATGTATTTTAAATTTTAAATCAGTGTTTCAATATTTTTATATAATTTCCTTTTTTATTTTCAATCATATAATTAAGTTATCATTGTAAAAATTTAATTTATTGGAGGTTAAATGGGGTTTAAGGAGGGTTTAACTTGTATATGAGGCTTAAACCCCATAAAAACTATTATAATTATGATTTCTTTACAATTTTTTGACCCTATCCCATTTATATTTGAATTTGGGGTTATTTTTTAATTCCTACATCCAATATAGGTCGGAAAAAGGTTTGAGAATTTCCAATCGAGATTGAGTTTCCATTTAATGGATAGGTCATTTCAGGAACCAGAGATTGGTAGAGTATTATGAATGTTTTAACCACTAAAGGGATATTTTATGGATGAGGTTTTATGTTTAGTATGAGTCTTGAAGAATCCGAAATAATTGAGAGAGAATATATGGTAGTATTTTGTTGTTGCAACACCATCAGCTTGTCAATACTGGGCCCCCAGTCAGTCAATGGTAAGAGAAGTAGACCAACATACTACATATTCTCAATGTTTGGCTAGTAGCCTAGTAGAATATATCCAGTGGAGGATACCAGCCATTTACTGGCCTCTAAGAGTCCTTTTATGTGATTTTAAATCATGAAATTTTATCCAGGACACCCCATTAACCCAACACTGATTTTTTAGTCTTCCAAACCCCTATTACCATCCCCATGCATGTTTCTCCTCCCCTATCATCCTAAGAGAGATCTTATTTGATTTTTGTGTGTTGGAAACATCCTCCATTGCAATCAAGATCACATGATAAGGTTATGAATATTTTTCCCTCATTTTACTCCCTCTCTAATTTTGGCAGTTCAAATGAGGGTTCGAGTAATGATTCCAACTGATAATAGTGGAACCATAATAAGATAACGGAGCATCTATGTGGTCAATATTGAGAGAATCCCACGATGATTCCTGTACACTAACACCTATCATTTTGGTACAGGTATGTGTCAATTATATTTTTAAAGTGTTTTGAGATAATTTAAATATAATCACTTATGTTCTAGGTCACTTTTGATAGGTCCTTATCCAGGGTGAGTTCCTAGACATTAGCACAGACTTTTAGAGGTGGGTTACTCTTGATTTAGATGTGGGGGAAACACACAATGAATAATTCATCATTTATTCCTAACTTATATTCCTAGGTTAATTAGTCATAGGTTTCTATTTAATTAGTTTGGGTTGTTTGGATATGAGATAGAGTCGTAGGTGGTTGATAATTATCATTTAACCATAAAATTTCAATGTTTGTGGGTTGTTGGTTTTAGATTCAATGTGGAAATTATCCCTTTTGGTAGGTGGTCCCTTGACATAATCTATAGTCTCCTTTTATTTTATAATTGACTCATCATGCAACCATGTGGGATTTCCCCTCTATTGACCTAGTATAAATTAAATTTTTCATAAATGGATTTACTATAGAAAATTACATTTAATAATCCTCTCCCTCAAAATAAAATTGATTTTAAGAATGTTTCATTAGTAATAAATTGAATTTTGATTTTGGAATTAAAAATATAAAATGGGGCTTATAATTTATGTATTGAAAATGGAGTTTAGAATAGTATTTTATAAATTATATTTTTAGAATCCAAAATTGAAATATTGATTTGTGTTTGGTTATTGAAATAGAAATGTAAAATTGGTTAGATAACATGGGTTTGGTATTTTGAAATTTTAATTTTTTGAATTACCTTTTAAAATTTTTCATGGTAGTGGTTTTTGAAAATGAATTTGGAAATAAAATTAAAATAAGGTTAGGAAATATAATATTGGAACGAGTGATGGCCCAAGAACTAATTTTTTCATATAAAATGAGGAGTAGAGTTTATTTGGTAGTTGTTGTTTATGAATTAATTTCATTATGCGAAATGGTAAACAACCTTTTGGGTGGATTTATTTAAAGGAAAGAAAATTGATTCTGGTTTTGATGGTTGAAACTATGGTGAACATAGCCTCTGGGTGGAAACATGGTTTATGGTTAAACCCAATGGGAATATGTCCCTTCGGTGGATTATTGGATGATGGTTAAACATGAGGTGAACACAACCCTTGGGTAGGTGATAGTTGATTGTTAAACCTATGGTCAAAATGGCCATAGGGTGTGTTGAAATAGTGGGTTCCCTAGACCCAACTATATAGTACTTTGGATTACCATATCATGTATATAGTTAGTTACAGATGATGTTATCTTACCATTATAGTGTTGAATTTTCTACATCCACTATTATAATAGTAATGTCCAAAGACTAATTATCATATAGAGAGGTTATAGTAGATCCCATTCTATAATGAGAACCTCGAGATACAATGACATTAATCTTAAATATATGTTATATGGTCTAGATACATCATACTGATTGGACACAGTATATGTATGACTACCAGGTGTTGAGGTATCATAAGCATTGAGACTTCTTATCATGATGTTCGCACATGGTGATCTCAAGTAGTGAGATCGTGAGGATAGAATCTCCAATAGAAACACCACATGTTTTGGGTGTCATTGGTTGTTCCTATCTACAGACATGTGTATTGGTATCCACACATGAAAACATTACCAGTGTGTACCATTTGATTGCGTACTTTGATGCAAGACAAAAACATTGGTATTGAAATCATGGTGAGGTAGCTTGTGTTGTGGGCATCGGTAGTGGTATGACATTGGTTGAATGGTCAAAAAGGATTTGTCAGTTCCAAATTCATGAAGTTGTATATCTCAGGCCTAGTTGATCTGGATGGTGATGCCTTCGTAAGTCTTTGGCCAAACCAGTAAAAAGGTAAATCCACCAAGATAGATCAAAAAATAATAAATCATGAAATGGACGATGACACAAGTGTACATCCTACTTATGATATATTAAATGACAAATATATAATAGTACGCAATTAGTGTTTGTAGGATGGTAGTCATTTCTATGACAATCCTTATCTCTTTAGGGGCCATGATGGGTTGCAAGACTCTGCTCTTGGTCTGTGGATATTATTCACTAATATAGAGATATGGGCCTTGAGGGACACACACTATAGCGTATTCATGAATCCACTCAATTAAGTTGAATAGGTATATGGACATAGTGAGACCTACCATAGGGTCTGAGTGTCATCCATGTTTTTGATCACTGAGAATTAAATAAATTCAATAATATTCATGTTTTGAATATTTGGGATTGAATTTATTTAATATATTTTTATGTTTAGTAAATACATGGATATATTAATCGAACGAATATTAATTTAATATTCATGTTTTGTTTAATATTAAGAGGGACAATGAGTAAAGATAAATGGGTTGAATTTCATCATGTAATATATTTTATTGCAAGTATGTGATAAAATAAAAAATAATATTGGTGTAGTTTATTTCATCAAAATTATTTATTCAGTTGATGTTGAAATAAACGGGGACCGAGGAACGTAACCAGGTATTTATCAAATCCACTATAAATATAGGTGGAGTTTCTCTCACATGTGTGGTCATTCACTATTCATTCACTCTTTGGGAATGAAATTGAGAGCCTCTCTCTCCTCCCGCATCCATGAGAGCGAGTCTCTCAATCCAAGAAACTCATCAATAAATCTCTCATGCATCGAAGGAATATTGATGCAGTGAACGTTGGAACGCCGAAAGCATCATTGGATCTCTGTGCTTGAACCCAGAATTCGATGATCGATGCACTCGAGGGTTTTTGAAGCACATGTGGATGATCTAGAGGGCTCCTACTATGGATCCTTCGAGCTACGATCTCCATCGATGAGATGCAGTTGAACACGACATAATATTTGAAATAGGTATGTTTTCTCTTTACATTTATATGCTCTATACAGTTTATGTTAGATCCTCGAACCTTTCGAGGGCTTAGATCGACTGCATTGACAAGTCCCATCGGCTGGCAAAAATTTTGAAATCCTCATCCCACCAGCTTCCACTGCGATCCCCAGAACCTATCAGTGGTATTAGAGCAATCACGTAGGTTTTTCGAGCCAACATTAATTAATTTGAATAAAATTAAGTATATGGATTAAAAACGGTCGATGTAGTTCAAACCGCAGGTTGATCTGATCTAAAACTGTCATGTTATGGCCATTTTAATTTTTCAGATTGGATTGCTTTTTTGGATTGATCATGGTTATTAAATTTTATTCATTCTCATGAACTGATCGAGTTTAGATCGTTCATCAGATATGATTAAAATTTTATAAAATTTTATAATTCTTATAATTTAATAATTCGCATAATAATTTTATTATTATTATGATAGTTATTTTATTATCATAATAATGTAATGATAATATGATAATAAAAATAAATTATTATTTTAATATAATAATATTATTATTATTAAATTGAAAGGCTATTATGCACCCTATTAAAATTTGGGTTGTGGAAAATGATGGGGTGGGAAGACTTCCCAGGAAGTCTAAAAAAACAAAGGAAGACTTCAAAGAAGTCTTAAATGAAAAAAAAAACCCAAAAGAAAAGGGGGGCAGCGGTTGAAAGAAAAAAAAATTAAAAAATAGGGGGTCTGCTGACCCCCCCTGCTTGGCTTCCTAGACACATACAAAGCGAAGCCGCACCCCAGTCCATGTCGGGCTCCCTGCAGCAGTCGGCCACAATGTGGCGCGCCTGGAATGTCACCTCAGCACCTGGACATCCGCGCACCCTGTGCCCTGGCCTCACCACCATTCGCCTTCCCCAGTCCCACCGCTCTGCTCCCACGTCTAGCTACACCACCCCGGCATGCTGCACCACACCCACCTCCCTTGCTCCACGACGCCTTGTCTGCAGTTGCTCAGGACGCCAGGCACGTAGTGCCCACCACCTAGCACAAGTACCCGCGGCCGAATGCTTCTGGATTCCCCCTCTATGCCGGCCCTCCCAGTCCCTATTAACCCCATCCCCGGCTCTGGGTTTCCCTGCGCAGCAGCCCTCATTGATCCATCACTGAAGGTTAATTATTTTAATACCATAGATGACCAGGCGCACCTCCTCTCTCAGCCAGACCTGCCAAGGCCACCAGCCTCTCAGTCATTCGGGGTTGTGCATCCCAGTAGGGTCACACTGGTCAAGGAAGTAATCCTTTATTTTGTCTGCGACGGAGAAAATTTTTCCCCGAAGTAGTCCGAGCATACCTGCCCAACCCGGTACAGGTTTGGGCAGAGCGGTCTGACCCACTTTGGCCCTTGCATGGGTTGCTAGGGTCCTCTGCAGGTTTGGCCCGACCCACACATGACCTGCAGTAGTGTTTCAGGGACCAACCAATTTAAATTAATTTATTTTTAGTATTTATATTAAATTAATTATAATTAATTTTGGTTAATTATTTTAATACCATAGGATATAAATTAATTTAATTTTTTAATTAAATTAAATTATTCAATTAATTTAATTTTTTCATAAAAATTAAATTATTTAGAGAACTGATAATTAATTACATTATTTGAATTTTTTATTTCATTTTATTTAATTAAATAAATGCTCATACTTATTTAATGCATTTTATTGTTATCGATCATTTTTTACTCAAGTACTAGTCTTGAGCACCGACCCATGTTTAGTTAATTTTTTGTAATTAATTATTTTAACTACTTGTGGTGATTGTAATTAATTAAATTGATGGTCTACGCATCATCTTTATTTGTGTTTCAAATTTATTAGGTCATGTGTGTCCAATTTACATGATGTACATTTATCTCACTAGTCCCCCTTGCCTGTGTGCGAGTACTATTGTACTTTGGACAAAGATGATACTAGACATGATGTAGATCCCGCCAAGACGAATCAGTGCTCCAATATGTGACGAGGACCCCGCCAAGACGAGGTGATACTTCATATGTGAAGGGGACATACATGACACTGTGAGCTGCATCCAGAGTCAAGTATTGACACTATTATGATGCCCTTAAGTAGTTTAGATTCCCAAGTCCATTTGGGTAATAGTTTATGTTTGTGATTTTTTTTTATTTTTTTATACATTTTAGAACAGTGGGAAAATACATAAAATAATTGATAATAAAATGCATAAAAAAGCAGTGTATGTATTTCTATTAATGTTCAGTTGTGAGCGCGACAACGCAGAAGAACATGTCTAATAGAAATGTATTACATTCGTCAAGAGAAAAATGCAAAACCCTCAAAGTAATATGAAGTCATTTTGGCCTTTTTTCAATCAAGTTTGATCAAAACCGGGTGTTTGGGGTGTCATTCATGCCATAGATGAGGGTGTCTCTTACTACCATGGAGTTCTTATTAGGATGATGGGTTGACATAAGTAAAATTGTAACTAATCAATGAATAGAGAGTTAATGCGATTGGCCAGAAAAAAGCATACCTTGAACCCTCCGAGTAGTGGTGTAGCCGTAGCTTATACACTATGAGGGAGGTACATGGATCCTTGCCACTAGAATACTTAAGAGTATTTTGATTCTAGTATAGAGGGTTCCAGAAATTCAAAAAATTAGTGGGAGACATTTAATGATAAAATTAATTGGTAATGTCACATTTGGTAATCATTTTAAAAGTACAAATCTGCTAAAGTTTATTTGTAGAGAATGGAATGCAATACCATAATAAATCTGTGATAAATAATAGACAATGTTAATGTCTAAAAAAGCACGAAATTCCACATGTAGTATAGGCCCTTGGTCACATTACTTCTATAATGGAAATTCAAGGTGTTTGTGTCCCAACCTATTAATCCACCTCAGGAAGCCAGGATGTAAAACTTCATATAATTGACCCATGAATCAAGTATATGATGGTTATATCATAATTATATCATCAAATTCTGCTTTTTGTTGCAGTCACTACATCATGACATAGATGATGATTTCATGCAGTCTCATCTCCAAGAAGTTTCGAAGGAGAATGTGAAGAAAATATTTTAATGTGATGATTTCACTCAGTTTGTGTAAAGATAATGATAGTTCATAATCCTTCATAGCATCCCATTCTCATACCCTTTTACACCCAATTACTCTAGTTTTCGTTTAAGGATACAAATGATCTATATAGAGTAAGTGCTTCATTGCCTTTAAGGTAACATTCTCCATGTAATAAGACTATTAATGATAACACTGTATTTTGTTCTTATGATGAATATATTTAAGGACAAGGAAAAATGGACCATGGAATGCTACGTCAAATGCACCTTCTTCTTGTCCTTAAACGAAAAGTGTTTGGTTACTTAACAAGAGGTTATTTTCACCACATACTGAAATATTAGAATCTCATGCCCACTTCTCATTCAGTTTATATTATTCAAATAAAAGTATTGTTTTCTCACATACTTACTAGTTATTAAATACAATATTCTTTTCACATATATTTATTAAAATACAGTAAGCATGTAATTATGGAAATGTTACTAGGAGTAATGTGTCTTCTTCAAGCCGGTGAGAAAGGGTGATTCCTAGGTCCATGGTGAAAAACACATAACATCAAATTTCTATGTGATTGATTCAAATTGAACAGGTTGTTGAGTATAACCAAAGCATTTATCTCACATGCCCTTTTCTACATAATGATACATTATTCCAGTTTTTGGAGTTAATGTTGCTTGTGGTGTAACATTCTCAACAAATAGTTTAGAGATACTTGAATCAAAGGAAATAAAAGATGAATATAAAATGTAAGACCTACCCGGTAGTGGAAATATGATTCTTGTCAAGAAAAACTAAAATTGGAAGTCAAAAGTACACTTAGTAAGGTATTTCGGCTTAGCCTAACTAAACCAATTTGGTATTATTGGTATCCTTAGTTTAAAAACAGAAACCTTTAGAAATAAATGTATGCCACAAAGCATATGAGGTTAGTTCAATAAGCGAGTGTGGACTATCTAAAGGAATGATAGAGGTAAAGATACTTCATAAGATTCCTATTAGCTATTTAGGAATGTAATAGTAAAGTATATGCATGGTTAGAATATATGAGTTGCTTCGGATCAACATGCCAAAGAATATCCTAACCAAAGCAATCATCGATCATGATAATATAGCATGGAGTAATTCCTAAATTTATGTTACCTTATCTACATCACATTATTGATGTTCATAAGTAGGATCAATGATAAAGGCACACATGATTACATTGATCAACAAAATGTATTGAGAAGAAATTCCTAAACGCACATTTTATATAATAAATTTATGATGTAAGTTTTCTCAATGTTGCAACTTGTAGAAACATCCATTATATTTCAAGATGTGCTTTGAAAATTATGGCGTAAACCCATAACTGATATGCCAACTAAAATGGAAAATGGATGTCATACGATTCATAGTATGATAAAAATCCATTATGTCAGAGATCATGTGTTATGATGCAAAGTGTTTGTTAGGATTTAAACAAGAATTCATCAAGATAAACACATAGTGCATCTAAGTAAATATCCTGAAAGATTCTTATGATATCATATAAATCCTTAAGATATAAAATATGTAGTCAAGTATTAGATTTAATTTATATATAGGTGTGCACATATCTATTTGAGATAGTGGGAGCAAGATTGACTTGGGTTTAGTCAATGCTCAAGATTCCCAAATGGTTGACATAGGAATAAGTTCCACAAGTGCATGTGGAATAAGTATGTCCCAGTGACATAGATTTTGTAAGAAAATTGAAACCATGATGATGGTTTTATAATCACCATGGTCGGTGATAAATTATTCAATGATAATAATAAATCCTACATGTTAGAAGTGTATGGAAATGATATAAGATTTACAAGACAACTTTAAACTTCAATAATGGATTTCATGTATCAAATTAAAAATGGTATTATTAATTGAATACTATGGTGGGTATTCAAATGATCAGAAACATGGTTGGTATAGGCTAGGTACCAATAAGGCTCAATTGGTTATACAATGTTGGTATGCCTAAATCCATTAGAATTTTACTTGTCATAGTTAATCCTCTAAGATCATTAAATTGATCATTCCCTCTCATGATCATCTTTTGTGGAAGGTGTCTATAGGAAGCAACCAGAAAGGGATGATGACCACATCAAATTCCAATTAAGGATGCATGTTAATAAAATCCAGTTCTCGATTAAAGTAAGCAAAATGATCTTAGAGCATTCATTTAAAATGAATATTTTCTTTGTGTATACCAATGGTTTTTGGGAGGTCGAATGTTTTCCGAGTGAAATATGTTCAGAAACATATAGAAAAGAGATATTGGTCTTATAGTTAGTTAAGACCAGAATAAAATAAATTCTTCAATGATTGATTTAAAGAAGTAACCTATATTCTAGGGAACTATATATATCCTGGTAGACCTAACAGTTTTATGGACCTAGTCAATCATACATAAAGTGATATTTTATTTAAAAATACAAGTAGGTCCAATTAATGTTAAAAATTGTTGTCAATATTACATGGCTTAATCTCCTCATGTTGACATGTTCGGAAGATGGGCAGAAATTAAATTTGTGAGCTTAGTTACATATGCTTTAGTGATGGATCAATCACATATTTGCCTAATATGTAATAGAATTGATAAGGCCATGATATTCTTTATAGTAGGAGGATATCAATTATATCCTGGAGTGTTACAAATGATGTAGTTAGAACTATCATATTTTAATTTTAAAAGTACAAATGATATGTACCTGGTTTATAGAGAATAAGGTATACTAGTTTTTTGTGGTACAAAAACTAGTAACCCTTAGATCAATTGATCTAGTATTGTAGTTTGGGTAAGGCAATGAGCGAGTCAAGATCATTAAAGATAGTGGAAGACATACCAATAAATACCGAGTACGTTGCAACTTCAAAGGAAACTAAAAAGTTGTTATCAATTGAATCGATTTGTTACAATTCTTAGATTCACACATAGTGTGAAAAGTATTATCATATTGTAAATTATGATTTTATTACAATCCATGTTATCAAGTTATAATAATAGAAAAAAGTGATATACTCAGGGATAACTTATCTTAAAGAGTTTTTCTCAAGGAGGTGAGGTCGCATACAATAGATATTCCATGTAGAGAAAACATAGGAGGATCAGCAGTTAAAGCCATTACTCAGTAGAAGCATGATCTTTATCGTGTGAGTAGATAACAAGTTTGGTTATCAAGTTGGCTCTAGTGAAAGCTGGGTGTTGAAATAGTGGGTTCTCTATACCCAACTATACAGTACTTCATATTACTATATCATGTATACTGTTAGTTATATATGATGTTATATTAGCATTATAGTGTAGTCTATTCTGCATCCACTATTATAATGGTAATTTCCAAAGATTAATTGTTATATCGAGAGGTCATATCAGATCCTAGTCTATAATGAGAACCTCGAGCTACAATGAAATTAATCTTAAATAAATGTTATATGGTCTAGATACATCTTACTGAATGGAAACAGTAGATGTATGAATATCAGGTTCTGGGGGCTCATAAGTATTGAAACTACTTCTCATGAAGTTCACATGTGATGATATCTAGTAGAGATATCATAAGGACCAACTAGACAATAGGAACACCACATGTTTTGGGTGTCATTGGTCATTTCTATATACAAACATGTGTATTGGTCTCCTAACGTGAGATCATTACCATTGTGTACCATTTGATTGTGTACATTGATGCAAGGTGAAAACCAAGGTATTGAAATCATGGTGAGGTAGCTTGTGTTGGGTGTGTTGTTGGTGGTATGAAATTGGTTGAATGGTCAAGAAATTATTTTTCGCTTCCAAGTTTAGGAAGTTGTATATGTCAGGTCTGGTTGATCAGGATGGTGTGACCTTCATAATTCATTATCCAAATCAGTAAAAAAGTAATTCCACCTAGATATATCAACAAATAATAAAGCAAGAAAAGTACGATGACACAAGTGTGCATCTTGCTTTATGATATATTTAATGACCAATAGATTATAGTACACAGTCAGTGTTCATAGGATGCCAGTCATTTCTATAACAATCCTTATCTCCTTAGGGGCCATGATGGGTTTCTAGACTCTAATTTTGGTTTGTGGATTTTATTCATTTCTATCAAGATAAGGTCTTAGAGGGTCATACACAATAGTGCATTCAATAATCCACCCCATTCAGTTGAATAGGTATATGGACATGGTGGGCCCCACCAAGGGTTCTGAGTGTTGTCCAAGTTTTCGATCACTGAAAATTGAATAAATTCATTAATATTCATGTTATGAATATTTGGGATTAAATTTATTTAATCTATTTACATGTTTAGTAAATATAAGATTATATTAACCGAATGAATATTATTTTAAAATTCAAGGTTCGTTTAATATTAAGCAGGACAACAAGTTGAGTAAAATGGCTCGGATTTTATAACATAATATATTTTATTACATGTATGTGATAAAATAAATAATAATATTGGTGCAGTTTAGTTCGTCAAAATTATTTATTTAGTGGACGTTGAAATTAATGGGGACCAGAGAACCCAACCGGGTATTTATCAACACCAATATAAATATTAGATGAGGCTCTCTCACAAGTGTGGCATATCACGACCCGTCACTCGGGGCCTGTGTTGTGACTACCCCAAGATCGCCTTCCATATGTCAGGGAACTACTACAAATATTTCCTTTATCAACACTAGAAAAGGGGATTAACAGCTCTAAAATAAGAATTGTGAATCGAGGAGAAGATAAAGGGGGTCCCTTTTATCAGCGTTAAGAGAAGTGCTAATAAAGACCCCTTTTATCAGCACTAAAAAAAGCGTAGATAAAATGGGTCTTTTATCAATGCTAAAAAGGTATTGATAAAACGGTATTTTATCAGTGCTTTTCTAGTGCTGAAAAAATACACCTTTTATCAACACTTTTTTAAGTGCTGATAAATGTAAAAAAAACTGTTAATAAGAATAAAATGGGGTGTGGGGGGGTTTAACATCACTCCCCCCCTTTATCAGCAGTTGGAAGGAACCACTCCCACTCTACTGCGCACTGCCCTTGCCTGTGCACCCCCCTCATGCATGCACACCCCTCCTTGCTTCCACACGAACTTGAACCTCTGACCCCCCCTTTGCGCGCCTACACCTATACCACTAAGCCATTTAATTTTTTTTCTCTATTTAATGATATATCTATTTATTTATATATATATATATAGTTATATTTATTCATATATTAATATAGATTCATATTAATATAAATATATTTAGTTATATTAATACATATATATTTAGTGATATATTTATATATATATATATTGGTATATTAATATATATATAGATATTTATATATATAGTGATATTTATTAATAAATTAATATAGATTCATATTAATATAAATGTATTCAGTTATATTAATAGATATATATTTAGTCAGATATTAATATATATATATATATATATATATTCGTATATAAATAATTATTTATATAATATATATATCTATATAGTTATATTTATTCGTATATTAATATAGATTCGTATTAATATAAACAAATTTAGATATATTAAAACATATATATTTATTCATATGTTAGTATATATATTTATTCGTATATTAATTTATTTTTATATGTGTATATATATATATTTAGTTTTAATTTTTTATCCATATATTTATTTGTATATAAATATATATTTATAAGAATAGTTTTAAATACATTTATAAAATATGATTTTTATGTATGTTTATAAAAAAATAAATTATTAAATCATAAAGATATACAACACACACACACTAACATATATATACTTAGAAAAAATAAATATATATGTGTGTATTTGAATAGCCATAAAATGTTAAAACGACCATAAACTCTAACCCAAAAGACCATTTCAACTCTAAAACTAGTCAAATAGAATATAATGAAACAATAATTGATATTATATGTGGTATAGTCCAAGCATACATCTGGATCAGAGGTTATACAAGTTTGAATGTTAAAAATCAAGGTATCACGACTAAAACTCTAGATTTGGAGGCCTTTTGGGAATTTTGGACTCAAAAATTGTGAATGAGGGTTCCCTTGGGTCATTAGAACGTAGAGCTCATCACAAACTTTGATTTGATATGTTGTAGAGCTCAAACGGATACACAGATCAAAAGTTATGGTGGTTTGAAGTTTAAGATACATTTTCAACATATTTTCGATCTTTTAATGAATTTCATTGATTTTTTATGTCTTAAATTTTTTATTAAATGATTATTAAGGGATGATAATGAGAAAATTATTATTTAATAATATTATTTAAAATATTTTAAATCCATTTTCACTAAATTTATTCTATATTAAAAGTAATAGTCTATTAATAATTATCTAAAACATATTTAATAAATATATATATTATATTTATATCAATATAAATATACATATATTACAATATATTATTTTTTATGATTTTTTATGATTTTTTTTGGAAATATAAACCTTATCATCATGAAGAAAAAGCACTGATAAATCCCCCTCTTTATCAACGTTTCTATAAAAAGCACTGATAAAGGGGTCCCCTTTAACAGTGCTAAAAAAAGTGTTGATAAAGGGGGAAGGGGATTTATCAGTGCTTTTTTTAGTGATGAAAAATTCCCCCCTTTATCATCACTTTGTTTTAGCAATGTTTAAGGGTGGTGCTGTGGAAACCCAAATTTTTTGTTGTGGGGGTTGGTAACTAGCACCGGAAAGGCGTATCCCTATAACGGGAAGACATTGCCTTTAAACCTTAAAAATCACTCAATCGAAGAACACAACAAGAAGAAACCATGAAGTAAATTGCTATAGTGATAAAAAACTGTACTGAAATAAATGGGTTCGGTATACATGCCCAACTAGAATGTAAAAGTGCAACTGAAAGAGAAAATAGCTCCTAAAACGCCCACTGAGGATCCCACCTAAAGGGCAGGTACATCTCATGATCTGTACTCACAGTGTCACGTCACGCCCAATGGTCCACCTCTAAGCATCCCCCAGTCCTTGCTCCCTCAGCCTCGATCAACGTTGTATGTCTTCTGCACAAGATACAGTGAGGTGATGGCATAGCCTGTGTTGCGGTGTCTATAACAAAACTCAGTAGTGAACCCGAGACCCCCGAAGGTCTCCCAGAGTTCAACAAAGGAAAACCACAAAGAAAGACCTCAATCAAAAACCAAAAGGTGGTAGTTATCAAATCTACTTAGGTATATTACCATACATATACCTATGGTGTCAAAATATACTCGTCTCAAACATGAGGAAAAATAAGCCACCAACATTTAATCCATTTTCACAACTGATCAATGAGGTAAGAATACCACAAAGGTAACACCATGAAGGTAAATCCACTAAGGTTAGAGTGCCACAAAGGTAACACCATGAAGGTAACACTACGGAGGTAAAAGTACCACAAAGGTAACACCATGAAGGTAACACCATGAAGGAAAAAGTATCAAATCTTAACTGGTATATAACTTTTGTACAGAAGTACAGATGATTAGCCATATCGCTGGATCATCTTATTCTATTGAGAGGCTCTACATCTGACCCACACAGGATCGATGATACTGACCCAAACTGGATCACTAGGAATTGACCAACACAATATCATTAAATTCTAACCCACACAGGATCAATAAGCGCTGACCCACACATGATTGATTGATATTGACCCAAATAGAATCGATTTTCTTTCTCCATGTTACAACCATCCATTAGATTCCCTCACTGGAATGCATGATTCCGAGAGAATCCTCTCCTCAATTATTCAGTCTTATCTCAACCACCATGAAGATCCATGAAGAAGAATCCCAAACGACCGCCCTGTCATAGGGTTCCCAATGTGATAGATGATAAGTCGATCGGACTCCTGTTCTGAGAGGTATGGATAGTTTTGTAAAAAGGGTCCCAATTGGATTCATGTTTGAGCCATCCCAGGTCAAATGTCAAAGTCTGCCAAAACTAACTTATAGTATCTCTAAAGGACTGCCCTGCCACATGAGTCCTTATGCCACAAACTACACGTCGATCGGACGCTCGATCTGTTATTTACACCCCATTTTTGTGAAACGGGGGTGATCGCACATCGGTCCAGCCCGAATCGGTTGGGGCCACTAGAATATGTCCAAGAGACCACTTCTCAAATGGGGTCACAACACCACTAAGGGTATTTCTAACAGACACCCAGTTCTTCAGTTACAGAAGTTTCATTATTCAGGTACCTGTTGGGACTGGGCCGGGTCTGACTCGGTCAGACCGGCCCAACGCAATGGGTCCCGGGGTCAACCTGACAACTCTCAGGTCTGGACCACTAGGGTTCAACATTGTTTACTGGGTCTATCCCATTAGGGTTTTCCCGACTTGTTCTCAAGCCTGGTCCACGGTTGGCCCGGTCCGTCGGGTGGGGCTCGACCCACCCGTGTTGGCCTTTTGCTCCGCAGGTCCGGCCTGACCAACTAGGTAGGTCTGGTTCACTTGGTCAACACCTGTTCTGTCTCGTCCTCTAGAAGGCATATTGTTTTCTTCCGATGGCCCCATGGTTGTAAGGTAATTTTTTCCAACTGATGGGGCACTACCCAACCGCATTAAATAATCGTTCGTTTTTTCGACCAGAGTCCGCCAATGCAAAGCAGCGTGGGGCCGCACCTCTCCTTCCTACCACGGACTGATAGTCACGGCTAATCTGCACCGCCTCCCTTGTGTTGCGGCCCACTGGCCACAGTCACTTCGGGCTTCCTCCAGTGCTTGTGGGTACCACCCTTTTCCAGCATGGCTGGATTGGGCTGGCCACTTTCAAACATCATAGTGCGCTGTTGTGTGCCACCTTTCACCACCCTTAGTTGGTTGTCACAGGTCTCCTCCGGCCACCGCTAGCCTTCGCCGATATGGCACACCGACGGTTTCTTCTTCATGTCAATAGACGTGCTCTGTTGTCAATTCTTGGTGTTTTCTGTGCCTACAGATCTCATGTTCTACCAATTTCATAGTGTGACCTTCTATTTCACGTTTCCATCAATCTGAGGAAACTTTCCCCGAAGAACGGAGCATGTGTGATGCAGTGGAGCATCCGAGCCTTGTTCATTTGGCCCTCACCCTCCGTCTTAATGTGATAGAAAGAAGGAGAGAATTTAATTAATTGAAGACAAATTAACATTTAAACCCCCTACCTAGAAGATACATTCACAGACGACGATCGATAGAAACTCCTTCATCATTGTCTCTGGTTTGTGATTTAGTGGTGCTCGTCACCACTCGCTTAAATCGGTATCGTCCTCCAAGTGGTTGGTGTCACCGTATTTTTCTAGAGAATTTTCACATGTTGAAGTCATGCTAACAACCCTCCTTGAGCTCCATATAAATAGGAGTGGAGAAAGAGTGTGTCTCACAAAAATAATTAATGAGGTTCATTTAATTAATGAACATCCAAAATTCCCAATGGTACAATTATAAGTAAAGAAGAGTCAATAAATTTAATGGCTTGACATGTCATCAGTCCCGCCAATTCCACTCATCCGTTGGTGAAAATAATGATAAAATAACAATAAAATTTTTATTTTATTATTCATTAAAAAGATCCAAAAACTAACATATTTTTTTGAAAAACTATGGTCGAAGTGAAGCCTTCCTTAAGTGAATCCAGATGGTGTATATTCAATGGTGCTCTCAGATTTTCTATCTGAGTAATAAGTCAATTGATAGAAAAATCCGCTCGTGCGTTTAATAAACGTTCCCAAAAAAGTTCAGAAAATTATTAACTGTCACCCTTGATAGGTTCCGGTCAAGGTTAGGCTGTACCTAATGGAAAAACGTCCCAATGAAATCAAATGTACTATTATATTTTCAATCTGAGTTATCATTTATAAGTTATGGAATTTAACAATAAAATAATTGTTACTTAACTGTTTTATTTACAATGAAATACTAAATTCCATAGTTTTCTCACGCCGCCCAATGTTTTTATATGCCTAAAGAAAGAAAACCCTCATGAGCTTAGAGGTGGTATCAGATTTTTAATCTGAGTCACCGTTTGTGAGTTATAAGCATTTAGAAAATAAAACAACTTTATTTTATTTTATTAATCACGGTTATTCCATTTTTGGGTTTTCTCATCGAAGGCCTACGCTGAGCAATCTTATGTCATTCCTAGGGTAAAACCGTTATCCTAAATGGAACAGTACCCTCATATTTCTGATCTGGGCACCTGTTTATGATTTATTTCACTTTTTCATGAAAACGACTCACGCATGCTATTTTAAACATATCATATTTCGAAGGATCATTCTGGGCACTCTGGGCTTGAGAATCACACGCCATCAAGTTTTGAGGTCTCGAAATAATTTCATATAATAATAAAAATACCTAGAAAATATGGGTCTTTACAATCTCCCCACCATAGGGGTTTTCATCCTCAAAAGCCACAATAAGGGAAAATCAAACAAATGAGGGTACTGAGTATGAATCTGAACCTCCCGCTCCCATGTGCTCTCCTGGAGCATTCTGTGCTGCCTCCTAACTCACAGAAGAGGGACCGACCATCTCCAAAGATATCTCTTATGTCGATCCTCTATCCCCAACCAAAACTTCGTAAAAGTATCTGCATTTTCAAACTCCTAATATCCCTAGTCGATAACAAGAAATGGTTTATGCACGCATATCCTTAGCTATGACACATGGAAAACATTATGCACCCAGTGCATATTTGGGGGGAAAGATAAATAGTACACCACCTCGCCCACTCTGCTATGAATCTAGAAAGGTCTAGTTAACCTAAAAAATAGCTTAATGCCCTAGTCAAACCTTCACAATCCTCTTCGGGGTGATTCTAATAGGAAGATATGGTCTCCCTCCTAGGAATCCAAGGGTCTCCATCTCCTATCGACATAAGACTTTTTCCAGATCTATGCAGTCTTCATTTTCTAACATGTGGGGAACCATGATACAAACTATGCCACTACTTCCTCAATTCTTGGCCACCAGTACTGACGTTGGAGGTCCAGCTAAATCTTCACCACTCTAGGATGTACCGTTAAAGGGGATTTATGGAACTTCCATAATAACTCCTCTCGAAGAATCACTGGTACCATGGTGCATCCTTCAAAGAGAATGATTTCCTCCCCACCTTCAGAAAATCCTTCAAGAGACCATCCTGAGGATATCTGAGCATGTTGGGCCTCGCAGTCAACCTCCCCAATCTGTGACTCCTGAACTCGATGAAGAATTGGGGGAGTGATAGTCATATAATGAAGGTAAGATGCTCTATCATTTTCCATGAAGGATATTCACAGCACGACTAGCATCTATGAAGCCTCATTCAGCCGTTATAAATCAGTCCCCCTGCTGAGTGCATCTGCTACCACATTCCCCTTCCTAGGAGTATAAACTATCTCAAAGACATAGTCCGGGAGGAACTCTTGCCATAGTGATTGTCTCAAGATTAGTACCTTCTATGAGAAGATATACCAGAGACTCTTTTGATAATCTTAAACAATAAAATTTTCATGAATCATGTAGTGTCGCAACATATTCAGTGAAAAGACCACTACTGCTAACTCTAGGTCGTGGGTATCATAGTTCTTCTCATGTTGTCTAAAATGACATGAGACATAGGAGATCACTACCCTCCCCTATATCAAGAACAACTATTCTGTTTCTTGATGCATCGCAGTAGACTACATACCCAATGCCCTCTCTAGGTAGCCTCATGATGGGGGCACTCATCAGTCTCTGTCTCAAATCGTGAAATCTCAACTGACACTTCTCCATCCACATGAAAGGCCCCCCTTCTTCGTCAAGGATGATAAGGGTACTGCTACCCTGGAGAAGTCTGGTACAAAAATCGAGTAGTACCTAGCCATATAAAATTTCCATCTCTTTTTGGGGAGGTAATCATGGAAATATCTTTTGAAAATATGTCCCCACACTCTGCCACTACTGTTGGGAACTCAAAACTCAAAACTCCTGCTTCCACAAGGGTAAGGCTAGCTGACTCAACTGCGAGAGGTTATACCCTCATATGTATGATTTTGTTCTGTGTTTCCAGGTTTTCCTTTCTCACCAAATGTGGAAAAAACATTCCAATGTTGTAGATATACTACATAATTTTGGCCTAAAATAGTCAATCTAAGTATGAATTGTTGATGTCCAGTCCATACCCAATCTAACGTCTTAAGGCCTCAATGCAACCTCCACGAGGTTCTAATAGAAACTCTCACCTCAAGGGTCAGATCACACCATCAGCATAAGTGTGAATATCGAGTCTCTCCCAAATGTATCTCCAGACGTAAGGATCAATTCATCAGTTTAACCAAAAACTCTAGGTGTTGAACAAGATTTATGGTAAGAAGGAATTATTGGTACCTATTCCTGTTAATACGAAAACTAGTAAATTAGATTGAAATAACCACAAATCATTATTGGAGCCCTTAAGCCACACTCCATGACCACATGATGCTACTCCCTTACCCTATCCTCCAACTCCCTGAGGCCGGTGGGACCATAATTGGCTGGTGGTCGTAACATGTTGAAATGTATACATCATCAAGTTGCTCTCCTAGCTCCCCTTTCACGTATGATGCCTTGCAGATTTGTCTATCCCTATCACTTCCTCTTCCTGAAACGTTTTTCACACCCATATCTCTGAGACTGGCATTACTTTCCTGCTTTCAAACTACTAACATTCACTGGTTGTATCCACTCATCCAAAAAACAGTCTACCCCAAAGGTTCTCTCTAGAATCCTAACATAAGTATGAATTCATAGAGGAAAAGTGATGGATCAGATTTCCCAAAACACACCTTGATAGGAGATCTAATACCAGAAGCACTGACCATACTGTATTCATCATGTGCCTAGGATGGTCGGTGCACCTTAATGAATACTCAGCTATCGACATGTCATCCTCCTGAAACTATAGATTCTCTAGGGAACACTCACCCTTTATCTTTTTATGGAAAGAGACACCCTTCTCTAAGGAATGTTCTCAGGCTTGTCCAGAAAAAATTAACTTATTTTCAAGATCATGGGTAATCTAAACCTTGTCATCATCCTGCTGAGCCACACCAAATGCTCTCTACCTAGACTGCAATATGATCGAATGGTGATCTAGCTAGATGATAACTTTTCCACCTCCTCAATCCCGTCCTTAGCCACCTCTGAGTCAGTCTTGACTTGGAACCTCAAGGGCATTTGATAATGAAACATATGTAAGGCACTGAGCCTACATGTGTCCTCTACCTGTACCGTTGTTTGTGACTGATGAACAATGGGTAGTGATATAGCTGCTACACTACCCAAAGGTATCATCTCAGATGATGGTCTATGTGCCGAAGCCTCATCTCCATTTGGACCATCCTTGTGGTCATGCACTAATAAAGACTAGCAGATAGGATCACCATCAGATCTGATGGTGTTCCAACTAGGCAGAAAACTCTAGCCACAACCTTTCGCCAATCCTCAGCTGCTAGGGATCTATCTTGTCACAAAACCTCAGAGGCCTCTATCGCTGGAACTCAAGAAATGTGCTCTGTTGGCATGCATGGTCCACTAGTAATTTTTTTTTGATGATCCACATAGGATCCCTCGGTGCTGATCCGCACAGGATCACTTGGTGAAGATCAACATAGGGTGGCTAGAATGCTTATCCACACAGGTTCTCTTAGTGGGCTGTCATCATGTCCTCTCTCGGGATTACAATTTGGTTGTCTTATAGGTGGAATCCTGACAATGAATACGTGTTCCATAGTAATTAAGTAATACCTAGTGAGAAGACTCCAAATAAAAAACTGAATCACAATTCAAAAACACATGCAATCAATGTTTTTTTGAACCGAGTCAGAAATCAAAATTCAGGGTCTAGGTGTATGGATACGTTGGCCGCCACACCAACACTAGACTCCCCAAACAAAAAACCACACTCAAAAAACATAACACCATTTATCCATTGAAAAGATCAGAGTCCTAGATCTTCGGTAGAATATAATCCTCTGATACCACTTTGCCACATCCCGTCCCCCGGGGCCCATGCCGTGAGTACCCCATGCTTTCCATCCATAGGCCAGGTGATGGAGACTAGAACCAAAAAGGCGTATCCCCATAATGGGAAATAATTTCCTTTAAAATAGTACAAACACTCAATCCAATAACACAACAAGAATCCACCACGAAGTAAATTCCTGTAGTAAAAATAAATGTTCTGAAATTAAAGGGGCCAGAATATGTTCCCAACTAGAATGTAAAAGTACAACTGAAATAGAAAACAGCACCTAAAATGCTCATCGAGGATCCTACCTAAAGGGTAGGTACAACTCACGATCAGTAGTCATGTCACTACTTCACGTCAAATGGTCCACCACTGAGCACCGTCCAGTCCTGGATCCCCCAACATCGATCAATGTTGTCTATCATCTTCACAACACACTGCATGGTGAGGGTGTATCCCATGTAGGGGTGGGTATAACAATAATCAGTAGGGACCCCAAGACCTCCGAAGGTCTTCTTGAGTTCCAAAAAGGAAAAACAACAAAGCAAGATCTCAATCAAAAAGCATGAAGCAGTGGTCATCAACTCTATTTCGATATATGCCTATAAATATACATATGTTATCAAAATATACTGGTATCAAAAATGAGGAAACATAAGTCTCCAACCTTTAATCCATGTGCACAACTGATCTATAAGGGAAGAATACCACAAAGGTAACACCACAAAGGTAACTCCATGCATGTAAAAGTACCACAAATGTAACATGGCGAAGGTAACACCATGGAGGTAAAAGTACCAAAAATAATACACCAAGAAGTTAAAAGAAAAAACTCACAACATGTATATAACATAAGTACATAAGTACGGATGATTAGTAGTATTACTAGATCAGTTTATTATGCCAAGACACTCTTCTACTAAACCCACACATGATCGACAGATGCTGACCCACATAGGATATCTAAGAGCGAACCCACAAATGATTGATAGATTCTGATCCACATGGGATCGCTTAGCGTTGACCCACAAAGGATCGATAGATGATGATCCACATAGGATCGATGATATTTCTTCACGTTACATCCATCCACGAGATTCCTGCACTAAGCATGCATGATTTCGAGATGATTCATTCCTCAAGCCATAAGTTGTACCTCAACCACCATGAAGTTTCACGAAGAAGTATCTCAAAGGATCGCATCGTCATAGGGGTCACAATGTGATAGAAGGTGCGTCGATCGTACGCTCGGGCTGTGAGGTATGGGATGTTTTGTAAAAAGGGCCTGGTTAGATTCAAGTTTGATCCAACCCAGGTCACATGTCAAACTCCATCAATACTCACTTAGAGTATCTCCAAATGAACTGAATGTCCATGTGGGTCATTAGGACATAGATGGCGCGTCGATTAGACACTCGGTCTATTAGTTACACATCTTTCCATGAAACGAGGGTGATCACAACTCGGTTCCGCTTGGCTCCGTCAGGCCTCCTAGAATATGCCAAAGGGAAAACTTCTCAAAAGGGGTCCCAACGCCATTGACGGCATGTGGTCTACCTGACCTCACATCGGACTGGCCAACTAGGGGTCAGCCCAGTTCGCTGGGTCCAGCCTTTCGGGGTCAGCCAGGCTTGTTCGTGGGCCCCAGCTGCGGTTGGCCCAGCTTGTCGGGTGGGGCTCGGCCCACCCGCACTGGCCCGTTGGGCCGCGGGTCTGGTCCGATCGATCAGCTAGCGTCTAGACCGATCCGCAAGAAGGTGGACATTTTTCTTCTACTAGCCCCACAGTTGTAGGGATGTTTCTCCCAGCCGGTGGGGCGTTTCCCCACTACATTAAATGGTCTACCTTTTGGCCGACTGGGGTCTACCAATGTGGCTCGGTGTGGGGCGGCGCTTCTCCTTTCTGCCATGGCCTGCTAGGTGCGGATGGTCCACGTCACCTCCCTTCTACTGAGTCCCACTGGTCGTGGCCACTTCGCACTGTCGGTGCCGCCTACGGGTGCCTCCCTAGTCTCACATGGCTAGCTCGGGCCTGCTGCATTCAGCCACCACAGCAGGCCCTCGCTCACCGCCTTCCACCGCCCACGACCAATTTTCGTGGGTCTACTCTATCCATCGTCTTCCACTGCTGACATGGCGCACTAGCAGTTTCTTTCGTAGGTCACCAGATCTGCTCTGGTGCCCGTTCTTGGTGTCGTCTACACCTACGGCTCTCCGATGCTACTTCCAACAAAGCATGTCCTGCTATTTCGAATTTCCATCAATCTGAGGAAACTGTTCTTGAAGAAAGAAACATGAGCAAATCGATAGAGGGTTCGGGTCTTGTTCATTTGGCCTGCACCCTCAGTGTTATTGTGATAACAAGAAGGATAGAATTTAATTAATAAAAAACAATGTCAAAATTAAACCCCATGCCTGGAATAGATGTTAACTGAAGATGATCAGTGGAACTTCCTTCATCGCTGTCCTCAGTTCGTGATTCAGTGTCGATTGTCACCGCTTGCTAAAATATGTCTCGTCCTCTATGTGGTTGGTGTTGTGGTAATTTTCTTGATCTTGGTCACTTGGTGAAGCTGTTATGACACCCCTCCCCGAGATCCATATAAATAGGAGAGGTAAAAGAGTGTCTCCCACATGAATAATTAATGAGGTTCATTTAATTAATGAACCTCCCATATTCCCAATGGTGTGGTTACTAGTAAAGAAGAGTCATTCCATATAATGGTTTGACATGTCGTCGATCCCACCAATTCCGCTCATCCATTTGTAAAAAGATAGATAAAATAACAATAAAATTGTTATTTTATTATTCTTTAAAAGGTTAAAAAAACAAAATTATTCTCCTAAATAACTATAGTCGAAGTGAAACCTCCCTTTATCGAATCCCGGCACTACGGATTCAATGGTGCTCTCAGATTTTTGATAAGAGCAACGGGTCAAAAGAAAGAAAACGCCGCCTGCGTGTTGACTAAACGTACTCGAAAAAAAAGATCAGAAATTTTTTAACAGTCACCCTAGACCATGTTGGTCGATGTTAGGCTCTGCATAAGGGAAAAATGCCCCAACGAACTCAATGGTACACTCAGATTTTCAATCTTAATTACCATTTAATGTTATGGATTTTAACAATAAAGATATTTTTATTGGACTATTTTATTTACAACAAATAACTAACATCCATAGTTGGACCGTGATAGCCTATTTTAGTATACGCCTAAAGAAATAATACCCTCATGAGCTCAGTCGTGGTCTTAGATTTATAATCTGAGTCACCATTCCTGAGTTATAAGAATTTAAAAAATAAAACAACATTATTTTATTATTTTATTTTCTATTATGCCATTTTCATGTTTTCTCGCCGAAGGCCTGAGCCTATTAAACTTATGTCGCACCTAGGGTAAAACTGTTATCCTAAATGCAACAGTTCCCTTAGATTTCTGATCCGGGAACCCATTTAAGAGTTATTTCACTTTTTCAGGAAAACCACTCAAACATGCTATTTTATACATAGCATTTTTCAACAGATCATTTCGGGCACTCCGAGCTTCAGAATCACATGTCGTCAGATTTTGTGGTCTCAAAATAATTCAATATAATTAAAATACATTACATGGAAAATCCAGTTCTTTACAAGGCCATTCACTATTCATTCACATTCATGGAATGAAGTTGAGATACTCTCTCCCCTCCCACTTCCAAGAGAGAGAATCTCTTTATCAAAGAAGCTCAGATCCAAAAATCTCTCAAGAATCTGAGGCATCTCAATGTGGTAATCAACGGGATGTCGAAAGTATCATTGGATCTCCACCATAGCACCCAAAATTCAACAATCAATGCTCTTATAGGTTTTTGAAGCATGTATGGATTATATTGAGGGTTCTTGCTATGGATCCTTCGAGTAACCATCACCATTGATGAGATGTTTTCAACCATTGATTCAAATTTGAATGGGTATGTCTTTTGTTTAGGTTTTTGTGATAGTTACAGTTTACGCAAGATCCTCAGACCTTTTTAGGGGTCAAATCATCGGCGTAGACAAGTCTTATCGATCTGCCAATGAAAATTTTAGAATCCCCATCCCACCGGCTTCTGTTGTGGGCCCTAAAAACTATCAGGGTGAATGATGGTTTGCACTCAAACCTGGGGTGAACATTTCCCTTGGGTAGTTGTTGGGGCTCTGAGGATGGGAATTTTACCCCCATATTATATATGTTTTTTTGATGATGGGTATATAACACTCAGTGGACGTTGAGTTATCATAGTCATCAAAAAATTATCAGAGACACCCCATCATTGGAAAAAGTAGGTATGCATCATTCCCAGGGTGAACCCAGCACTCAGGTTCAACATATTTTTTATGTTTAATTTAGAATATACCAAATTCATGTTTTGTAATAGTTATGTTGGGAACTTCTTCATGTACATGTTTTATATTTTTTATTTAGGTATGTCATTTTTTATGGCCTATCTAGTTTTACTCACACCCTAATCAAGCTTCCATGGAACATGGACACCCAAGTAGATGCTACATTATTTTAGGTATCGGTTTAGGTCATTGTACTAGTGTATGAAAGTTTAATGGTTTCTAGGATGGATCATGGATGTTTTGATTGGGGTAGGACTCAGATCCTTTTATAGAGTTTTATCTTGTTTATATTTTAATATTTTGGGTTTTTTATAATCTGACTAGATGACGTTTATGGTATAAATTTCATCTTTTATTTCATTATGTATTTTGATTATTATTGGTATTTTACAAGATGACTTCAATTTACTTATAAATTTGGATATTTTTTTGCTTGTATTATTTCCATAGTTATCTAGTCTAATTTCTAGGTATAGTATCCCCATTATACCACATTATACCTGCACTTATAGTCGACTACCACAGGAATACAGACAGGAATGCCTTAGGTAGTGCAACATTCTTCTAGTATGAGCACTAATCATGGTCCCCTACTAAATGATGGTTGATTGTTACCCCTAGTTTAAACATATCCCAGGATCTGGAAATTAGTATATTACCCTTGGATTTTTAATGTTTGGTTGATGAGGGGAATATTATCCTCATTGGAGGTTTAATTGGCATTGTAATTATGATGTGCAAAAATATACCTTGATACTGGCCGAAGCAGGTATGTATATTTCCTGGGGGTGAACCTAAAACATAGGTTCAATGTTTCTTTATATTTTAGTTTAAAATATTTTACACGAATGTTCTGTAACTATTAGAATGAAAACATCTACATTCACTTTATTGGTACTAGTTATTTAGGTGTGTCATTGGTTGTGGACTACTGAGTTGTTCACACACTCTGCTTGAGCCACCGTGGCACATGGTACCAAAGAAGATGAAAATTGATTTAAAATATATGTTCAGGGCCTAGGATTAGTTTTTGGTGATATATTTTTTTCTAGTGCAGATTATGGAAGTTGGGATGAGGAGAGGACTGATGAGATTTTTAAATTTTTTTTCTAGTTTTTCATTTACTCTTTTTATTTTTTATAGTTCGATGGCCTGACATGTATGGTATACGGTTCATCTATAATTTCATGGTGTATTTTGATTATTTTCATCACATTACCATCTACTAAATTTTTTATTGCGTATTTTTGTTATTATTTCAACTTTTTTACTCTAATATACAGGTAGTTTCTCCCCACTATATCACCATAGACCCACATTGTTAGTCAACATCCTCTAGAATACGAGAAGTAATTACTAAGTCAGTATAGAATTTCACCGGTCTAGGAACTGATCAATAGTCTAAGGTAGTAGGATGTTACAGAGTGGTACTAATGTAGTTCTCTTTGAAATATTATTTTTACAAGGTATATTAGATAATTGGAATGTGTTGGGGAATGGTATAGAAATTGTTCCTATGATTATCCACTCCACATACGAGGGAATTTCATCACACCTCTGGTGGGATTAATGTTTAGTTGTTCACTTTCATGGTTGACATGACTTCACCTTAAGTGATACACTTGTTTATGAGGTTATTGATTTATGTTATTTTACGTCTCAGGTCTATATGGAAATAGATTTTGTGTTCATGAATCATATCAGGCATGATAGATTCTTATGTATGATTTATTGTGATTTTTTAACAAGACTATGAATTGGGTAAGTTATTTAAAGTGTATGCATCTGTTTATATGGTGTTTCCATATAAGTGTGTAGTATAATCTTACTTAGATGATCCCATAAAAAATAAAATACAACTTATGTGTCTACATGGATTTATTATTATAATGTGTAAGGTAAAAAAAATATAAATTACATCTTAAGGATTTTTTTCCTCTATAACTTGTAATTAAAATATTGTTTAATTGAGCCACAAATATAAAAACTTTAGATTATTTAGAACCATTAAAATTAAATTTATGGATGACTTGTTTTGGTTTTTAATGGGTATTATCATGATTAAATTCCAATTATAACATATAAATTGTTTTTCATAATGAATTTTACTTGAATTGTCATTTAACTGAACCCATTTTTCAAAGTTTCAATTAATTTTAAATGGAATATTATAATTTTAAAATCTATATATATAGGATGCAGACCTAGTAGGTACTTATTGTTGACTCTATGTATGGTTTCTTGGGTTAGTGAGAGTGCATGAGAAATATATTATCTTTGTGATGTTCGAAAACTTTTTTCTGATGGAAGCATGATCTAGTGTAGGTCATAGTGTCTATGGTAAGGCCATGGAAATGGGTATAAGGGATGTAAATTGATCCAATGAATTTGTGGATTTTATGATGTGGCCTTAATCTTGTGATCCATAGTGAATTCTTATAACCCTATCAATTTTTTATTAACCTATAAATGAGTATATAAGAATAGTTTTGAACGTGTCGTTAAGACCTTGTCGTGAGTGTTGGGCATGAGGATGCTATGGGACCTTCAAGGGGAACCCATGAGAGGGTTCGAATGATTTTTTGAGTGAATTTAGATTTCTTGAGAATTTAATCATGATATGATTTAGCCAATTTTGTATTTTTGATCTATAGTGAAGTGATCTATAAAGGGAATACCATTGTAATGTTTTGGTGTAATCATTTTGGGAATGCCTAGTACTCTTTAAATATAAAACTCTCCAAGTTCTTGTGCTTTGTAAGTGGATGTGATTCTCAGGGGAAGTACAAGTTAGATGCCAAACCTTTTTTACTTAGGGTTATCCTTTCATAGTTTTGTGAGAAAATAAATCAATTTGAGTGTAATTATAGAACAAAACTTGTTTTTTAAGTTGTCAAATAATTTTTTTTCATTGGTGAGAAGCCCTGGTTTGAATGTCATAGATAGTATTCAATGATTTTTCAGAATGTCATGTGGGGGTGGCATGTCTAGTGTCTTGGATGCATGGGTATGATTTTTAAGAGACATGAGTAGTTAGAGTTGAGTTTGTTATTTGTGTTTGTGTTACACAATTCCCTGAAACCATTGAGTTTTTATGGAATCTAGGACACAAACATGCATTATGTGGTGTACTTCAGATTATAGTTTTTAAGAATTGAACTATACACTCAAGATAACAAAAGAGAAAGTATACAGGAGAGTATGATAGGGATCATCGAAGATTTTATGAGGGAATTGAGGTCTATTTATGCTAGGGAATTGGTTTAGAATTAATATGTTTCTATGGTGGGAATAGTAATTTTGAGTGATTAAGTGTTTTAAAGTGATTAATATGGGATTCAACCATGGTAGAGGAATCAAAGTTTGACATTCTTGATCTGAGAGCATGGCGTTGGAGGAGAGACATACATGTGGTTTTGATGAGACAATCTTTTATGAGATGTAAAGTATGGCCCATATAGTAGAAAATCCACCATTGTCCATTTAAATATATAGACTCTTGGTTGGGATGTTCTTAAAAAGGTATTTGGAATAGCATTCTATGGAGTTGAGAATAGGTAATGATTTTACATTTGTAATGATTCTCATGGGTTAGTAGCCTTTATCTCATCTTTCCATCATGTTTGGTGATGTATAAAGCATGG
This sequence comes from Viscum album, assembly GCA_963277665.1. NCBI lineage: Eukaryota > Viridiplantae > Streptophyta > Magnoliopsida > Santalales > Viscaceae > Viscum > Viscum album. The sequence continues at coordinate 405,921,261 of OY728150.1, read as the reverse complement.
TCCATGGAGATCAGGTAATGGCCTAGGGATGTGATAACAAGGGAACTTCTGTGGTAGGTATTTCCTTGATTATGTGACAGTCATGTGAGGTGGAATGGGTGTGCATGAGATTGATTACTGGATTAACATTATATAAATTCTATAATTGTGGATAAATGTGTTCAATTCAACATAATCCTAAATAAATACAAATTTTAGACTCAAATGTTTTTTTAGAGGGGTTCTAATCATTAGAATTAGGCCTGAGATAAATTGATGTGACCAAATATAATTGTGTTGGTGGTGGGTTAATTCTAGTGGTATTCTATATTGCTGTAAATGGACGGTTGATGGTTCAATCAGGAAATATAATCGATAGTGGGTAAAACATTGATGGAAAGTTTTTTTAGGTCATGGGATACCTTTGGAACATACAGTATCAGGTTTTTTTGGGTTAATGGAATATTATTGGCTAAGGCTGCCTTTTTTTTAGAAAACTTTCAGGGGATGGTTTAACATATGCTCTTGAGAACAGTTGGATTTAGTGGGCTAGAAACCATAGTGAGTGAATCATTTTGGGTATGATGGTTAATTTTGGGGTGTATTTTGGGGCCATTGAAGGAAAAATGATGTATAAGTGGGATGATGTTTGGATAATAGAGGTTTTGTGGCAGTTATAGAAATTTAGAATGATGAGAATTATTTTATTTGGACAAATTTTTTCACTAATGTTTGAGTGTGATTGATCAGGAACTAAATTGGAGGGGTCATTATAATACATGTATGGTGTTTTATAAATAAAATTATATAGTTGAGTGTCATTGTTGATTGTAATTTTCTATAGTGGGATGATTCCTTTATTAGGGAGCACCATTGGTGTGTGTGGGTGAGTGTCATCTTGTTGTTTTGATAATGAACTCAAGTGGTGTCCTATGTTCAGTAGCTTAAGCACATGAAACTAAAATAAAGTCTCCAATTAATAATTAAGTATTCAAACATATAATGCGGTCGTTGAGTAGGAATTGATGACTAAAGTTGGTTGGGGGATCTAACTGGGAAACTATTAGGTCTTCGTAGGTATGGGTTTTATGGTAAAGTCTCAATTCATACATTGATTTTAAATGCATAAATTTATAATTCTAAAATTATATGATCTATCATAAAAAAGTAAATTATCTTTTCTTCTCTTATAGTTATTTCATGAAATTAAAAGTTTAAAACATATATATATATATATATTTGGTTAAGAATATTTTTTCCCATGTCCATATTTTCATTAAAATATTTTGAAGAATATTTTTACATTGATAAAATGTAATATTAATGTCGTTTTTACCCATTTTTATCATTATACCAAAAGATTTAAAGAAAAATTAATTTCATTTTTCTAAAATATGTACTTTTTACTAAATGTAAGAATATAATCCTTGTTTTAATGTTTACCACATTATCATTTTTTCCCACTCTCTTGAATTTTATTTTTATTGATGATTATATTACAAATTAATATGGTTATTTTGATAGAAATTTTTTTCTATAATATTCTAGAAATTTTATAATTTTACATAATTGATTTTAAAATAAAAAATGATATTTTTTACAAAATATTGTAGTGATAATTTAATAGTATTTTTATCCATTTCAATATGCTTTGATGAATCTTATTCTTTATTGGAGATATACATTAAGGATACTGTAAAACTTATTTATCTAAATGTATTATGATCATGTCGTTCTATTTATTGACTAGGGAAAATATTAACATTTTGTATGATTGTTTTTTAGTAAGAATGTTTTTTATCATGTATTGAATTTTTATTCATTTTTTTCATTTTATGAATGCATTTTATGTAGTCAATGATGGGTGGAGACTTTTATATCCCATGGATGCCTCAAAGGATATTATGAGACAAATAATCTTCTGTTTTTGGAATATTCCATTCTAATTTATGTATGGTTCCTTTTAAATAATACATAATTATAAGATTATGATGTCATGTATATGAAATATAATATTAAAAATCAAGTTATTATTATCAGTATGATTGTTTATGTTATCATATATTTATTTTTTATGAAACTCAAGTGCCTTATGGATGATTTTTCGGGGACTAATTTTATATAATCATTTTTGATGGGCCTGATATTTTTTCGAATAGATTCCAATGGGTTTTGTTTGAGATGAAAAAAACATCAAACAATTATCAAATTTGTGAGGAATCATGGACTAATTTTCTACATGAAGGTTCTTATGGTGGAAAAATGGTCAACAACACTGAAAAACTCACATTGGTCAAAAGGATGGGAGTTTGCATTCATCACACCCTTTTATGGGGGATTTTTTCCTACTCAAGGAACCTCTATATGATTCATGATATGTTTTTGAATCCTTTATTAATTTCCAAGTATGACTTCAGTTGCCTTTAAGTTAAATATTAATTATTAGCAAGCATTGAATTTATATATATATGGGGTTCTTCATTGATAGAGATGTCTTTATATATGTATATATATATATATATATATGAGGTTCCCTATCAACAGTACCCTCTTATAAATTGATTAGATATTACTTTTTCATTTATTATTACGATGCTAGTTTTGAACCACATAGTGAGGTGCTCAAGAGAGTATTCATCTAGGGAGATGTGAATTGTTTTGATGTTGTGATCAGTCATATAATATGGGATTCCTATATATCCATTTTAAATGAATCAAAACCAACATAGTTCAGTGACACTTAATGGGGAACATCTTATCTTTTAAGGTCATGTGATAAAGACCAAACTGTATAGTTTAATGTCGTGTGGTAAGGAAATCAAGGTGAATGTTTTGTAGTCAATGTTTGGTGTAGGACTTATGCAAAAGTGGACCAGGGAACATGGAAGTGATATAGGCTCTTAGTCTGTATAATTCCCTACTAGGAATGTGTCTTAGAGATAACTAGTGTTGATTTTGGGTGATTGTATTTGGAGCTCCGGGAGAATTCATGCATATCCCATTCGGAATGGAAACAAATCCTGCATAGTTAAATTATGAAGACTCATGCCTATATAGGCCCTTTATAGTCTTGTCATACATGGTAATATGGAACATTAATAGGATTGAGTTTGGGATTACTCTATTTGGGAGTATTCCCTTAGGGTTTATTGGGACATGATTGAGGGATAAACTTAGTAGTAGGCATTTAGTTTAGTTGAGGATTAAACTAAAAATGATCCCCAAATGTTTGAGATAGTGAGGATTTCATGACCACTAAAAAACTCTAAGACAACAAGATTGATGATTAGTGTGATAAATATGAGGAAGTGGTAGATCCAGGAAACCACACAATTTTCTCCTTTAGTTGGTGGATGAGGTAAGGGATACAAGAGAAGAATAAGGAGCCTTGATGTGCCAATATCCCCCTATTGTGGTACCCTAGATAGTCATGTATGAATACCCATCTAGATACAGCCCAGGGTGATATAGAAAGAGGATTTAATAAATCAGGATAAGTCATGTTTGAAAGGATAGGGGTTTACACCGGGATGGATTCTCTTCTCTTGGTTAGAGATAATTTAGTAGGATGAAAAATTTAACATCAAAAGGAAAAAAAGGGTGATAATATCCCTCCCCTCCTGGAACATTCGACCTCTATTATTTCAGATGATGATGGAATGAAATGGTCTTAAACCACATGTATGAGACTAATAGATCCCTCACACCTCCCCTATGGTCAGGGTCCTCATGACCAAGAGAATTCATATCAACTTGAACCACGAGGACCCTAACCATTAAAGAGAACAAGTGCAGGATGACTCTGATGGAAGGGGTTTGTATCCAAAAGTGAGAAATATGGTTGTTCCTCTTATAATGGTCTTGAAAATATGGGGGATTCAATGTACGCTTAAATTTGGCCCCCTCATAAGAGTAATCCAAATGAAGAGGATCCCTTCCATAGGTGGCTTGGAAGAGGGATCAGAAGGGTCTCATGTAGGTCCTAGATTGATGATCATTAGATGATCTATGCTAGACCTGTGAGGAACTAGACATACTTCATGAAATTGGGTAGGCCTATTCAATATGGAGGTTCCATGGACAATGTCTCACTAGGGAGATAACACTTGGGTGATACCTTTCTCTAAAAACCAAGGTTCCCCTATATTGTCCTTGAAAGTGACTCTCATAGGTCATAGTTTAGGGAAGGGACCTTCACACAAGGGGTCATCAACTACGGAAAAATTGGTTCCTCGCTCAGGTTTCATGTGTTTCAAATCATTGAATGATTTTGATTTCACAATCCCTCTTAGTTTCCAATTCTCTCGAGTTTTGGATAGCTACCTGAGTGGTTTTGGAGGACCTAGGAAAAGGGGATACATGAACCGAGATTATAGAATTATATTAATTTTCTAGTTATACAATTTTGGAGCCCTAGGGTCTTATTTATAGGAAAATAGGAGTCCCTGGTTGAAAGATTAATCCCACGTAGGTCCATTACATAGGTTCCCGACGCAAGGGCGACCAATCATTCAGTGTCGTGTACGGGGGTAGTATGAGCCTTCTCATGTGTAGGATTAGTTCGCATTTGTGCGTATTTTATGGTTGGTTTCACCTTCTAGGTTTCATGGCTTGGGGCCACACCAACCTATTGGCATGTAAGGTTGGTCTGCTCAAGAGAAAAACATTGAACCTCTGCTCTATACCATTGGGGTTGGGCTCCCACACCGTTACTCGGAATTAGTGTAGAGCAGTGGTCTGGGGCCTTTGGGTCGGTCCCTTTACTACCTTCACTGAGCCACATGAAAAATGGAGTGCCGCACCAAAAACTTTTTGGACCCAGTCAAGGAAATTTTAGGTTATGACATATAAAACCCCACCTCTCATTTCAAATGTATGTTCTACTATTAGAGGGATATTACCACCACCATTCCATTGGATTGGGAAATGTATCAAAGGATTCTTCATCCCATAGCACATTATAAATATTGTGTTACATTGAAATCCTATATAAACCTTCCACTATAAAGATGAATTTCTACTCAAACTTGAATTTTGTTGTCTAAGTGAGGATAACATCATTAAATCTATGGAAAAGTGCATGGAACACATTTCACATAGTCAACAGTAATCCATATGTATATTCGTTTTTCATGGTCATAGCTGTATGGTATACTTGATTTTTTTTCTTTTCCATATTTTTTATGTATTATTTATTCTAGGATAAATTAAATTTAATTATTTCAATTAATGAGAACCTGATCACACACTTTGTTATATATTCCTTTCCCTAGGAAACCAAAAAGGTGTCTATTAATGATTTTAGGGATATAATTGGATAAATCATAGTTTTATCACTAGAATGCTAATTTGTATTTAATGTATTTTGATGTAATGTGGTAATCATTTAGTAATGTATTCATCCAATACTACTAAATTATACAATCATGTTGTATGTGATCTATCGTATTTGTTAGTCAGTTTAGTAATATAACCACATGATCTAGGTTACTGGAGTCAGGGATATATAGTTAGTATTAGATAATGTTTATTAGGACCCTTCGAAACTAAATTTATGAATACATAGCTTGAAGAAGATAACTCTATTATGAAGTTTAGAGATAAGTCAATATATAGGAAAACATTCAATTTTTTTTGTAAAGTATATATTTTAGGTATTTTTAGCAACAAAATCCCTATCTATAGAGAAAAATGTTGATGTGAACTATATTATAGAGGCACATAGGGGTAATAACCCTGAAAAATGTGGTTGGATATTAAATTGATCATCAACTAGTGTATGTAAAAGAAGAAAAATTTCACACCTACTTTGACACTCCTAGAGGATATTCATTGGTTGATTAATGCAATTTTTAAAATCCATTATGAAGGATTTAAAAATATTTTCAGAATTTGGAAATATTCTCAAAGACACTCTGTTTATGTTTTGAATATTATCTATGAATAAATACTTAATTTATGTTTAGTGTTGAATAATATTTTAAAATATACATTATGATTTAAAATTAAAAATGTTTTGATATAATCTAGTGTATGTAATTGTTTTGATATATAACAAAGTGGATAGAATGGAAAATGTGTCCACATGTAGAGAAAAGGTAGAAATTTCCCTACTAATAATGTTGATATAATTGTTGTTGGAGATAAGTAGATCACAAAAATATTAAGCAAGTAGACTCGGGTTAAGATTAATATCATTACCTATATAGAGAAACCAAATCGAATAGAAGCTAGAGTTAAAGATATTATTATTATTCCAAAAAAAATTCATGAGATATGAAAAATAGTTTCAACCTAAATTAAATTCATAACACAACAAATATGAGAAAAATTGAGTTCCAAGTAACTTCAACTGATAAATACCAGGGATTGAAAGACTCAACATCCCATTTGTCAAGAATATGGCATAACAAACATGAGTAAATGCATAAATTGAATGGGATTTTCTTAAAATAGTATAAAAAACCTCATAATTATCATAATTTTAATGGAATAAAATAATCAATTAATATAATGTTGTTAATCTACTAATTGATAGTTAATTATGAAAACTAATTCCCCTAGTATAAAAAGTTTCCCTGATAATTATGATTTGGTATTTTTTAATTATATATTGAGATACTCTAATGGTTAAGAAGAGTTATAATAAATTTATAATAATTATTGAATCTTTTAGATGAAATTAGTTACATGGTAAATTTATCAATTGGGAATATTTATTTTAGTAAATTTATATTCTTGGAAATATTGTCTCCATTGAAGGATCATCTATTGATCCTTATAAGAAAAAATCAAATCAATGAATATCACCCATGGATGAATGTAACCTTCAAGGATTCTAATTCACTATAATTATTGTTAATTTGAATAATATATAATTATGGAGTATACATTTTTGTATGTGAGAGTGATTAATGTTTTCTAGAGATTAATGTTTAGTTGATCAGAGAATAATATGTAATAAAATCATTATTATTTTTGGGTATCATTTTTTCTAGAATATTGAAAACATTTTTGAGGATAATTATTTAAAGAATGATTTAAGATAAAATTTAGGTGTTGTTGGTGAGGATGTGGATATTAATATAATATTTCATTTTATGAATTTTTATTCATATTGGATAATATCTCAATTTTTTTTAACTATTTTTTAGAGATAGGGGGAATAACGTTTTATCCCTTAAATATTATAATTCACTGAGAAATCATTTATTTCTTAGAGAATGAAAAAATAATCCCGAACATTTATTTTTTGGAGTAAAATATGAGATAAATTTTAAAATTGATCAAATAACATTAAAAGGATAAAATTATTCTAATGAAATGAAAAGAAATCATGTAACTTTATTTTCTATGGTTATCAATATTTTTTGGTAAAAAGTACCTCAACTCTAGGAAATGTATCATGAAATAAAAATATTTTTCTATTTCATTAATTTATGATGAATTGATAGTATTTTTTATCCCATAATGATTTGTGGTTTTTTTGTTATTTACATTCTTATAATCATTTTCTTTATTACTCTCCATTGCTCTTTATACATTATATTTCTACTCTATATCCACTTTAACACATCCAAATAATTTTATCCATATCTAGGAACCTGATTATATGTTATTTCAGGAAAAATTTATATTTACCACTACCCTTTTCTGAAATATGTTTAATTATTCCTTTGTATTATGTTGGTTTTAAATAAATATTTTTTAAAATATTGATTCCCTGATTAATGAGATAAAAGAATTGTGAGGAAACAAATTATTTAATGGGGGATAATTAAACACCCCCAAAATTTAGTTTAAAATAATAATATGTTGGATTACATGTTTAACATGTAACACTTATCTTTAAGAAAACTATAATATACTTGAAATATATTATTATTTAAATTTCAACATTATAACCAACCCATTAAATTATTTGTATGAATATCAATAATCATATTATGAAAAATATGTATAATGGTATTATATAAAGAAAATGTGTTGATTAATTCTTAATTAATAATTACTCATTTTTTGTAAATCCTTTTAATGCATAAAAAATATGTTTCATTCAAAATGGCCATTATTTAATTTTTGAAGGAACCTTATAATTATTCTATACTTATTTTTAGAAATTTTATTTGAGGATATGAATATAATTTCTAATATTATCATTACAATGTTCAAATTGGGTGAATGTTTTGTTATGTTTTCGAAAATACTTATTTTTATGTCAAAGGAGGCCTCTCAAAAAAGGTGAAATTGTCTTACCCCACTCTTTTATAGTTTATTTCTTCTTATACTTATCCTAAATCTATTATATTTAAAATAAAACAATTAATGCAGTTACATCAATATACATAGATGTTATTATGGTTATGTTAAAACCATTTTCAACCTCATTTCTATGAAATAGAAAATGAATGTATCACTCATGCATACGTGTGGACTACGACATTCAAGTAGCAATAGGATTCATTTTCCATCATGACCTCTCAAGATTGATTATAATGATAGTTTTAATAAAAATAAATTTAATATTTATAATGTAATAATGATTATATAAGGATAAAATATTATCTACTTTGTTTTCCTTTTTGTCATTAGAAAATGCATGTATCATTCATCTGTATATACGGACTACCCTTTCCATGAGTGATATATTTCACTTTCAATAACCACTATTAATGGATAGTTCTAAATTTATATTTAATGAAGATATTTTATACTCATTATAGGATAATATTTAGTAAATTTTATATTTGGATTATAACTTGGAATGTTCCAACTCATTCAATCTTTATAACATACTCTTATTTAGATCAGTGTTGCCACCTACTTGAGTGATGTAATAATTTTTATGAAATGAATGATTAAGGAATATTTAATTTTGGTAAAAATATATAATAATATAAAAGTTAAAGGATTAAAATTTCAAATATTATAAGACCATGATCAATGTTTATGTACTAGAATTGTCATACTGAAACATTCATAAAAAATCAAACCGTTGTCTCCCAAAATATTAATTTTAATTAATAATTATTAATCAATAGGTGATAAGATGTTATAATTAAACAATATATGGTATTTAATGTATTAATATTTTTATATTATATATTAAAAATTAATTTAACTATATTATACGTGAGGATAAAGAAAATTAGGAGGCATGTCAAACTTGAGGTAAGGGTTTCTCATCACAATTTTGTTTGTGTGAGACATATGCTATATTCACCACTTTTTACCATCATAAATTGTATATAATTACCCTTTGATATGTTATATAATTATTTTATTTATATCCATGGTATTTAAATTTATATTTCATGTTATTTATTTGATAAGGGATTTGATTCAAAATTTACCAAATTTGTAAGGGTTTTATATTACAATCTATCCTTTTACTACAGTATTTTATGAAAAAATATCAGATGATGAATTTCGTTGATCTATCTCCCAAAAATAATATATATATTATAATCATCTGATTATCTATATAAATCACATTTTTCCATTCATTTTTGGCTCTCTATGTATTCATAGTTATAAAAAACTATTTTTAAGGAAAACCAACATCATTTTTTTATTTGGTCAGAAATAATTTTTTTCCATAACCATATTTTCCTTAAAATATTTTCAATAGTGCCCTTAATATTATCTAATAATTTATTAAATTCATTTTACACTTGTTTCAATTACAAAATAATAGTTTTATAGGAATATTCTTTTTATTTTGTGAATGGGGTATTTTCTCTAAATGTGTGAACAAATTTTTTTTAATGTTTAACACAAAATCATGTTCTCCAACCATCGTGAATATTATTTTATATGAATTTTGATATAAAATTCTCTATGGTTAATTTCAAAGAATTTTTCCCCTAATATTCTACATGTTCATAGATTTTAAATAAGTTTTTTTAAAATGAAAATGTTATTTTACTTAATAAATATACTAGTGATTTTTTAAAATTATTTTCATCTATGTCCATATCCATTGATGAATCATATGGTTTACATGTGAAATACACTAATGATACCATCCAACTTATCTCTCTGGATGGATTATCATCATGTATTTTTATTAATTAATTAGTAAAATATTAGGTTGATTATGTATTGAATAATTATTTATTTAATTTATATGATGAATGAAATACACTAAGTAAGTTACCCATAAGACCCATTACAACAACATGATTCATCGGTGGGTCTCATGATATAAACTATAATCCATATTTAGTGTATGTCATTAATCATTATGTATGATGTTTTGTAATGGAGCCCTGATAGTATGATTGCGATGGTTGACATATGAATTTTATCATTATAAAAATAGTGATTGTTATCCCTAGGATAATTGATATCATTTTTTCATCCATGGATATATCCCCTTTTATGGTCTTATTTATATTTCATTTTTTATTATATCTTATATGTTCCATATTATTAATGTTTTTTTATTTTATAATATATTTTATTATACACTTTCTCTTATTGAGCAGTTGATCTCACCCTTTATTATGTTTTACTTTTTCTTGAGATACTAATAAAGGATCAATAAATGGTTACATTGGTATAGTAGAAGAAATAATAAATCTATCACCAGAATTTAAGGTTATATTTCATTTTTTAAAATATAATGTGATCACTATGTATATATTTAGTCTTCCGATACTATTAAAATATTTGATCATGTTGAAAGGGATCAATTATATTTTGATCCAATGTAGTAAGGTACCCACAAAATTTGGGTTATTAGAGTTAGAGATCTACTTTCCATGTAATTGGTAAGAGTTCCAACATACTCTTTATCCCACCAAGATCAAATAATCTGTTAATTCCACTCCCCCAATATGATTTATTATTTCCAATGAAGAGAATAGAATGAGACATCCCTCATATATTAATCAATTAGGGATTTGAACTAATTAAAAATAAGAAACCAGGTCGATAATGAGTTAAAAAATCATTTCAATGGTTGAAAAGCCTTAAATATATTGAAAGTATCCCACCATAAGAGGACCAGATAGACACTTCTAACATATCGCTAACCACATACCCAAAAGCGTAATAATACTTATGATACTCTAAGTCGTTTCCTATTGTAAACCCAAATGAAAAACCAGATGATCAAAAATAAATGAATGGAGATAAAAAGTATCAAATAAATTGATAATAAGGATAGAATATACTAAAATACTACATATCACCATCATGGGACCATCTCCAAAATTATTTATGGATTATTAGGCTACGAAAACCAAACTAAGACATCTTAAGGACCGTGTTCCTAATATCACGACCCTAGGGATAATTCTACTGACTATTAACTATTCTTTACCCTCTTAATACCTCATATAGACCAAAACAATGAAAATGTTCCTGTAGAAACGTTCCTACCAGCCTTATCTTATAAATTAAATATTTATTAGGGGTGTGGTCTCAAATCTCAGAAAACATCTACCTATAAAGCCTCTAAATTTGAATGTATTTACCAAATTTATGGAATTTATTATCCTATAAAAAATAATTATGTTTTATATTCCTTAATAAACCACACCAAAATAATATCATAGCTGACCATTTTGAGTGATAAAAAAATGAGATACATCTACATTTACTCTATTGGGGGATTTAAGCATGACATTTTCCTCCAGACATCACTTCTACCCTTAGAAATATACCTAGTCTTATAGAACCTAATCCTTTGATACAAATATCATTATATCCTACCAACACCTTACTTTTCGCTCAATCGTAAACATGAATATTCACTATCAATTTCAATTAGGTATATCTACAAGTTTATAAATAAATTGAATCAATTTAATCCATTCTTACAACTCATACTGAGTAATGCCACCTGAAAATGCTAGTGGAAATTTAGTGTTTGTGGTTTCTTAATGGGTTATCCCTTGTTCTACAACATATACTATCCATGTTAAATTTCTAAAATCGATGAACATAACAACTGGAATCATGAGTGTATTCTTCCCACCAGTCCCCCTGCATAGATTAGTTGAGAATTTATGAAATGTTATATTCTATATTAAATAATGGATTCACCTAATTCCAATTTTTAAGAGATGGGTAAAATTGATTTTATACATGAATATTAATAATAATATCAAAATCCTCATCCCCTATCTCATATATCTTTTTCACTGTATTTTTTCATTTTAAAACTATTAAAAACATGTATAAGTAATAAATTTTAAATGTAAACAAATAGTGTTTAATATAAATGGGTTCTAACACTAACCAAATAAATCAAATGAGTTATACTAACAAAATCATAATTAATAAATTATAAATAAAATGGTATTTATTTATTAATGAGGTTTTTATTTCTATAAAAATTTAATGAATCCAATTTTATGGAAAAAAAGTGTTTAGAAAATGAAGTGTTATCTAATAATATCTATGCATACCTATGTTTACCTATTAATGATGTATGAGACTCATAAGGTTTGTTTTAACACAATGAAGAGGTCAAAATAAAATCTAGTCTGCCATTGTTACCATAAACATCCACAATAATTATGTTGTCCATACATATTAATGAGATAATTCATGATTCCCAGTAGTTATATCTTTTGAACACTCTCAATATCATAACCAATATACCATAATTATATTTGACACCATTTTGAATAAAATAGAATAAGGTTACCCGTATTCACCAGAGACAGTCAATTACATTTCCTAAGACATAACTCCATATTACCAAATGCTAACATGAATACTAAGGGATAATGGAAAAATTCGGGGGGGGGGGGGATTTACCCAAAATAAATAAATAAATAACATGAATCAGGTCACAAATTCAAGTATAAACCATGGGGTTGATGTTCCTGAATGAAATATATATGTGTTTCATCCGTAGGACTCTAAAACCACATAAAATCAGACAAAAAATGGTATAATGTCTACATGAGCGTGTTTTAATATCACATTATAGTCCGAAAAACCCATAAATTATACACAGAGCGTGAAACTATGAAAATCAAATATATACAATATATGTCACTCAAACACTCTCTAAGGAGTGTAAAATAATGGATTCTATGGTGGAACCCTCCATGTATCACTATGGATGGCCTCTTGATGTCCATGCCACGCTTCTATCATAAATTCCAAAATAATCTACCAAAAATCCCTTCACCATGTGTATGGACTACCCATGAACTTCTATACTCAAACCCCATTCTTGGATACTTTTCCTTTACCTGGTTCATGCACAATATGTTTTTCATGCATCCCTAAAAGAACATATTTAGGGTGAGAGTACATCATACCCTATGGATGTTACCACCTGACCTCAACCATTATGTCAAAAACATATGTATTCAATGAAATAATATAATGTAGGTAAATAAAAAATTAAGTATTCAAAGAAGGTATAATAGTTCTTTCACCAAGTAAATTGATGCAAAATATGTTACAATATTTATTTAATAATTTATAGTCTTATTGGATAGACATGCTTTAATCCATGCTCTGAATTGTAAGAGGGTACCTATCTGCCATAATGGGCCAAATCATAAGAGTTTTCTGACAAAATCCTTTCCCTAAAGGACATAGTGTACATATATATATATACACACATTGGGAGGAACATATACTAACCTGAGATGTGATCAATACCTTTTAATGGTGTTACAATATATAATCATCCTCACCAAACAGGCATCATCTTCTTATAGGATAAAATGAATATATATATATATATAAACACATCTTAATCACACAGATATGTATATATATATATCTAATGGTTCATATATATAGTTCAATTAAAATAGATGTTAGTGAGATCCCTATGAGTAATCTTTTCACACACCTTGATCTAAAACCTATTAAACAAGATTCACCAACTACACATACGATACATGGTAACCATGTTATACTTTGTTAACATAAATTAGAAGATCCCATACAATGAGGCCATTCTAAATATATAACTTAAATCATGATAATATCAAATTAAAAAAACCATTTAACATACATTAAGGGATTGAGTTTAATCATTGAATTTCTCCCAACCCATTTAGTATCATAAATAAATTCTATTATTGAAATAAAACATCACCTTCCATAAACATTTCTAAATAAGTTTTTGGTTTTTCTTAAAAACTAATTAACGAGATGAGACATATTGTCCCAAGTACAACTAAAATATTCCCCAAACAATTTTTCCCACATTGTCTCAAGTGTGATTTATCATATGCCAGAGTCTATCGACTAGCTATGAGGGCCTAGGGTGTGACTTTGGGGATACAATTCCATCATATTATAGTGTATCACAACAGATATAATAACTACAAAATATGGATAACAATAGTGGTAGCTTAATAATGAATAAAAAAGACAAAATATGGAAGATATTTATCATTAACCATCTATAATAATCATCCTTGAATACTAACTATAGAGTATAAAAAAGATAATAATTTCATGTAATTCCTCTACAAATAAGGAAAATAGGTATACATGGAAGTTGAAATATAGATCCTTACATGCTATACAAAAGAAACAAAAAGACACAAAAAAATATCAAATCATCTCAATCATTAGCCCATTCATCTAATACCATGATCCATAAAAAAAAAAGAAATCAAGTAATTTAGGTGTCCCTGTTATGATTCTTCCCCCCATCTATACATGATAAGTGTGAAAGTATATATAAATGTATAGAAATGTCAAAATAATATATCATACCTTCTTCATCCTCAACTGGTAATGTCTCTGAACATGAGATCATTATGTTCAGTTTATACATATATATATATAAGTCATGTGAATGTGTCTATATCATTTAAATAGTCCATAAAAAAAATGAAAGAGGGTCCAAGATGTAACCAAGGCATCCTTTACTTCAGGGGTTGGCCAAATCATAGAAGTATCCCATGTAGTCTAGAAATAAATGGGTATGAGTGTGATCTAATAGGAAATACCAAAGGCATTCATTTATTTATGATAAGAACCAATTCTATGGAACTCATCCATAGTAATATTAAGCTAAGAATGACTAAGACTACTGGGATGAACCCATGGCACTATGTGTCCAAAGTCATCAAGATAGATCCATGTAATGTATCTGAGGAATCCTAATATCCAGATATAAAATGAGAAAATCCGACAACATCATTCCAGGAATTAGCTAAAAGGAAATGATCATTTTCCATGGTATGTATCTTTTTTGGAAACCAGCTCCTTTATTTAGAATATCATCATTTGGTGCTCGAGGCATTCCCTCATAAATCCAAGGCAAGCTCATGTCTGTACATTCCTATAAATATAAAATGGTCTATATGAAATAGTAACGTTATACAAAATTCATTATTCAATTTAGGCCATGTAGTACTCAATCCAATAAATAATCTATTAGGTTCATTAAATTACATTTCAACCCAAGTGATATGGTCAATTAATGACATGAAACCAATTTCTATTCATTATAAGAAAAGGGACAAGTGATATCCATACATTTATATACTTGTTATTAATCAATTAAAGATTTATTTATTAAATTATAACACATAACATAGAAGGTTAAACTGATAAAATATACACGTTTGATCCATTTTAAATTTATCATTCATTTAATTAAAAGTACATACAATTATCAAGCTCAATCCAACACACCCAAATAGTGGATAGAATAATTATAACAGGGGTCAAAAAGGTAAAATAAGGGAAGAACCCTACTAGGGATGGATTATGTTGATGTCACAATCTCCAACAATATGATGAAAATGTATAATAAGGGATCTAAAATATGAGAAAAATCATTATATTAAATCTATAATAAATTTAGGGTGGAATTCCCAATGAAACTGGTCTTTACACATCAATAAAATTTTTAAACAATGAAAGTTTTTGGGAAAATTCATAGACCACCTACATTTTGAATGTAGTATAATTCTCAATCAGTATAAAACCCTAGATTGGAATAGATTAGAATAAAACTGAAGAACAAATCAATTCATTAAAAATAGGGAAATTGAGCCTGCATCAAAATACCATCATTGATATGATGAAAAATAATTAACTAAGCCAATTGATTGAATCACATACAAAGAGGAATCCAATGATATATTCAGATCATGATTCTATGATTGGATAGTGATGAAATCAAAGAACCTAGGTATAAGTAGGTTGAAAGATTCAATGTATGGGAGGAAGAGTAATTATTTTTGAGGATGGAGAATATAAAATAAACGTTTAAGTGGAAAAGAGACTTTTCACCCATTTTAAACTAGGTCTCATGGTTTTCACATAAAAGTTGTCCAAACCAAGTATTAGTCATACACCATACACTTCATAGAGAGTTTCCTTGAATGGTTTTTCTACATGGTTACAAAATTTACATCAGTCATCCTTAACTCATTACCCATAGAGGGGACCTTCTTGGTTTGGGCACATGTTTTGAGAAACCTTTCACCAAACATGCCATTTGGGTCTACTAAAAACAAAATCCATTTTTTATGGGCATGTGGCCCTGGGTGCATAGATAGGGTATATTTTCCATCCTTCTCTCCCCCACTAAAAAGCCCCATATATTTTGGAGAAGCTTGGTAGACTTGGTGTAACGGTTTCCACTAACTTTGTGGCCTAGTGGTTTCTTACACAGTATGGGGTTTTCAGATCCTAACTAGCCCTAGAAACCTCCAAAACCTTCATGAACTCATGATAAATCCATAAAAGGTTTAGGTTAAATAATTATACTAGTATTTAAAGAATTTATACCTCATAGAAAAAATGTGTTCTTATAGTCTTCCACTTTAAAGGAAATCATATCTGATTAACCCTTCCAAGGGATACAAAACATTTTCTGAGAAAAACTCCATCCATTGGGAATGTATGTTAGCCTCCCACACCCAATTATCTCCTTGTAAATGTTTTTTATTCCATATAACCTTTACTAAAGGGGAATACTATCCTTATATATCATTAATTCTCTATTAACCGATGTTTATGGTATACTCCTTAAATGAATCATCAGCATCTTATTCGAAATACTCAAGGAAAAAAATATGATATGGGTCAGTGTGATAATGGTGAAGTTATGAAATATAGAAGATGTCACGTAAGCCATGGTAACTCTAAGATAATATAAAATAATAGGCTACCTTTCTAAATCTATCCAAAATCTCAAACATCCTAGATCAATCAATGAACTAAAATAGCTTGATATAACAATGAGATGGCTTACCTTTCCTTTGTATCCTTCTGTGCCCGAGTGTGGGTGATGCCATTAAGGAAAAATGACCCCGACCTTAAACTCTAGAGTTCATCGATGGTGATTGGAATATTATTTTTTTTAGACTGAGCAGTAGACATACACTTCCTAATTAGATAAACCCTCTCTGAAGTCTCCTATATGTGATGAGGACCTAGTAGCACTGCCTCTTCTACCTCTTACCAGCATAGGTGTGAACAAAAGAAACTACCATACAAGGACTCATTTGGATCCATCTGAATCATCTATTGATAGCTGTAATTTAAGGAAAAATTGAATAGAGGGATGTGATCCTCCCAAAAAAATCATAAATTAAGGACACTTTCTTAGAAAAAGTCCTCTAAAAACTATATAATCCATTTTAACTGGAATGTAGTATGAGTATGAAATTTTTTTCATAGAATAACCTGTGTACCCAGAGCTCTTTGTAACCCCTACTAGAACCACAATGTGAAATTAGTGTGCCAATATAAAATGAATTTATGGGGTCTCCATGTAGCTATATGATCTCATAGACATACATTATTCTCAATTCATCAACTAAGAGAGTCTCCCTAGTATAATGGATGTGGGATACAATTATTTGTCGATCTGAAACTACCCAGATCGGGTCACCATATTGGAGTTATCTTGGTAATAATACTATAAAATCCATTTTAGAATCATCCTATTTAAATTTTGGGACTGGTAACAGATGTAACAAATCAACAGGTCACTGGTGCTCTACCTTCACCTCCTGATATGTGGAACACCTAGTGAAAAAACCTGTTATTTGACATTTCAACCCTAACCACCAATACTAGCAATGAATATCATGATACATCATGGATATGTTTGTATGAACTACCCACTAAGAACCGTGAGACTCTCAAATCAAAACCTCTCTCATATCTATAGGAACATAGATATGTCCACCCCTCCTGGGCAGAGGGACCAATCTGAAGGTGGGTCCTCACTAGAAATACTCTCGCATAGAATCAATCCTTCAGGATCTGAAAATTTAATTCTTTTTCACTTTACCCATGAGTGAATATTTAACATATAAGGCTATAAAAAAGTCTTCTTGTGACTCTCATGAAACAATACATACAGATCAGAAAAGTGGGCCATCAGTTTTCATTCATTACTAGCATCTTGTAGAGCCTATTCCTAAGACTTCCACCTCAGTACATCAGCTACTGAATTTCCCACTCTAGGCATATAGGTAAGACAAAAGTCACAAACTGAAGGTATTTGACCCATATTCACTTTATGAGAATAAATTTATATTTAATATTGATATATTTATGGATTTTTTGGTCTATATACACCAAAAATTACTCAATCATATAATAGATTCACTAGAAGTATATGTAATAGACAATGACTACTATCTTGAGGTAATGTGTTGGGTAATTATTCTCATGAGTCTCAATATGATATATCCATCAATAATTACTATATCCTCTTATATTAACACTACAACTATCTTTATGCTTGATACATCATAGGTCATTGTATATCCTCTATTATCCATTGGAATAAT
Organism: Viscum album; assembly: GCA_963277665.1. Taxonomy (NCBI): domain Eukaryota; kingdom Viridiplantae; phylum Streptophyta; class Magnoliopsida; order Santalales; family Viscaceae; genus Viscum; species Viscum album. The sequence goes on along the minus strand of OY728150.1, from coordinate 405,902,524 downwards.
TAGAATCAATGTCAAATTAATCCATCCTTACAACTACTGAAAGGCAGTATCCCATTCCTCAGACCATAGAAACTTCACCCCATTATTTTTAATACCTTTAAGTGGGGTCATAAGACATTATAAGACTTGTATAATATTCTGTTAATATTCATCCATCCTAATAAACTACATATATCTATCAATTTCTTGGGTTTCTCCTCATAAACCACAACATGCACTTTCTCTAGGTCAATGGATACTCCTAATTCTAATATTATATGACATAATAATTGAACCATGTTAAAGGAATCCACATAAAGTTGGAAAAAACTATCCACCAAATCCATGAAAATGTAATTTGGGTTCATATGACCGAACTATATAATTAGATACTCTGTTAAATCATACTGACTTCAAAAGCCATATATAGTATATTTGAAAGAATGATTCGAACCTAATTATAGTCATATCTCAATTCAATCATTGAGAATAACCTAGTTATTCATATCTAGTAAAAGATATCATCAATTCAAAGAAATGTATAATTTTTATTAATCGTAATCTTATTTAACCATCTGAAATCCATGCATAAACCAAGGGTATCATCAACCTTATTTAAAAAAATCATGCGTTAACACAAATAAGATGTGATGGGTTAGATAAAATCCTGAGTATAAATACTCCAATTTTCTCTTTATCTATTGGGCTTAGTTGGTGTCATTCTATACATACTTGATACTATATATTCTCTAAAAACAAGATCAATTGTGAACTATACCTCCCTCATGGGAGTTAACCCAAAAAATAATCAAAAAATAAATATATAAAACAATATAACACTAGAGTAAATTCAATCTTAATAAATACATACTCCTCCATATAAATTCTATAAATCTGGTTATTCACTCAACATAAAAACATGATGCTTTGATACAACACTAATGGCCTATAAATTCAACTCACATTTGTGAAGATAACATGCACCAACTAGTGATGTTAATGATACTCTATAGTAATAGCAGTCTATGTAGGCATGATAAGGAACCATCTAATCCATCTTATGAATGAAATCAAAACCCATCATCGTAAGGACCAAGAGGCCCCGTAAGAAGGGATAACTACCTATATCAAAGATACAGTCACTACATTGGTGTGTTTACTTGGACCATATACAAAATGGCATGTATGGGGTTATCACCCCAGAGAAGTACATAATTTATAGCCTAATACATTCTGTAATCGATAAATAGATAAAGGAATGAGATGAATATGTATCAAATAAATCAGATACAATATTATAGAATATTAGAACAGTACCACATACTATTAATTCCCTTAACATTGATCCTTAGGTATGAGATATAAATAATGAAAATGTACTTATCTGCATCCTTCTATTATAGCCAGACTACATTAAGAAGGTCTACACTATTGTCACTAATAATCAGAAGTCTAGCTTCCATGACCACAACCTACTCCCTAACCTCTTTGTCCAGGGCTACTCCAAATACCATCCTGATTTGGTGTGACAGATCATTCTATTTATGGTGGATCTGGTGAAAATTTCTTTCTACTTGAAGTTGTTAGAAGGGTTTGGAATAATCTCTGATGATGACCAAAATAGCTTTAAGCATCACACTAAAGTGGTTCTCTATCACACTGAGGCTTTAGGTTCCCCTTCCTTCCACACTGATGGCATACCATTGAGCTTCCATTATGGTAACTCTAACTACCACTACTCTTATGAGAAACCTCAAGTCTACACTTCTTTCTATAGAAGGAACTACATCCCTAAATTAGTACTAAACCTTTGTTCATGGTACCATAAAATTCCTTAAGGTTTCTCTCATTGATAAGAGCTTAATTTATTACCTAGGAAAAGTTACATAGATTAAAGATGTTCATCTGTGAGAGGATCACATACTTGATCCCATCCACAATCTTCCTCACATGCGATAACTCATCACTGGCTAGAAGTGAGGCAAATCATTGCAACACAATAAAATGCACTAAATATTCCCAAATAGAGATAGAAACCTACTCCAGGTGTATGAAATCCCTAGATCTTTTATCTCTCAACATTTTTGGGAAAAAGTAATTGTATAAGGGAGTCTCAATTTCAACCTATACTATTCCCAAATGATGACCATCCGAGTTAATCACATCCCAATAGTGCTTGGTTGAATCACAAAGCATGTAGGTAGTAAGTTTGGACCACAACTTCAGAGGAATCTCCAAATTCTTACATATAGATGTGATTTCTTCTAGCTGACACTCAATATCCTGAGGACCACCATTCCCCCAAAAATATGGAAGGATAATATTATTCAATATCATTAGTTATTCAATCCACAGTAGCTATAAGTTAGGGAGCACCCTGCATAGACTGCATCAGATGGAGGAAACTCTCTCGAAGCTATGTGCTTGTTCCCATTTTGGGAATAATAGTTTGTTCCTCTAGTGGCACTAATGTATGGATCCTTAGTTACATAGGGCCCAAAACCTCTATAGATTGACCATCAACACCTTATTGAATCACAACTAGTGGACATTATGGTGGCATATCCCTACAAATTCTCAGCGCACGCCTCAAAAAACATTAAAAGGAGGTATAAATACTATTGGAAGTAGAATATAAAGAAAATTTATCATAATTGAATGTATACTACCCCAAATACTCACTTATAAGGCCAGGGTATTGGTCAGTGTTTAAATTGAATTTATAAGGGTTCTAGTAGGTGAAGGATCAATTTACCCTTAACTCTTCATTTACTGAAAATATTTCCTTTTATAAATCAATATTTACATTTAAAATTTTCATTTCCATTTATAAATATAATTGGTTTAAATTAAATTTATTTTTATTCCCAACTAACAAAGGACCATAAGTATTATAATTAAAAGAGACACCCATTTAATTTCTAATTAGATATCTTATATTTGGTCTTAGAATGTGACATGTAAAAAGTATGATTTCTCAACTCATTGAATTACCCTTTCTAATTAATAAGGTTTCTTATACCTTATAATTGAAATTGGTAATCATGTGATCACATCAAAAGTGCATCTCATGAAACCATATTTACATATCTGATGTGGGTAGAAACAAGCTATTTTAGATTTTATCATCAACCTATATAGTAAAAAACTATTTAGATTAAATTTAAAACTGTAAATAACCAATTCCATTACCATGAAGAAAATATTGTCATTATAGGAGTATATAACAACCGTGGATAACTAAAAAATTATAGGCAACATAGGCAATGCATGAAAAATAAATCACCTATATGGTATGGCATATGCATGGATGTGAATTCAAGGTTCCTATAATGATGCATGAAACAACGATTCTTACCAAAATAGGCCAATATAATTATCCATACAGAATATAAAATAGAACAATTCATGTTCATCACCCAATGGTGAAAGTATATCAACTATAACAAGATAATACCGAACAATGGTATCACATTACCATGATACATGGTATTCACAAAGAACCTGGGTTAGAAAATCCCAATAATGTCTTATAACCATGTTCCAACATGTTCCTAATATTCTCTATATATTTCATAAACAATAATAGAAAATAAAATAAATACTACTCTAATACCATTTTGGAATGTCCCGAACTGAGTGCCACACAATGGTGTCCTGAACCCGGTTGGCCACATGGTCTCATGCATGCTTCCCCATACACCAAAGGCATCTGATTAGAAATAAGTCTCTAGGGTGTGATCATGGGGATACTATTAACTCATATCAGAGTGGATCATAGTAGATATAATAACTATAATAGATGGATCTCCATAGAGGAAGCATAATAATGAATAAGAAATACTAGAGGCAGAAGATTAGTATCATGAACCATCAATAATAATCAAATCAGAATCTAAAATGTATAGTATCAAAAATATAATGATATAATTTCATGTATCTACAAATTAGAAAAATATGTATACATGGAAGTAGGCAGACAACGTAACACATGCTATAAAAAAGATGTAGAAAGACACCAAGAACTATCCAATCATCCCGAGCACTGGCCCAATCATATATTACCAAGCTCCATCCAAAGATATCAAGAAAGAATGTTTGGTATCCATGATGGGATGAATCCCCTTATCCATACCTACGATTATATAAAATTACATGGTACCATGGATTTACTTGATAGGGTGTGTTATAAATATCAGTAGGTCACTACCAATGGTGTCTATACAATCTATTATGTGAATATAAACTATACAGTGTGTAGGTACATATAAATGTAAGAAATTTCAAACTAATATATCGTGCCTTCTTCAGTATCAACTGGTAATGACTGTAAAGATGATATCATTTATGTTTATTTTATATAGATAACTAATGTGAAACTATCAATAGAATCTATATAGACCACAATAATAATAAAAGAGGATCTAATGTGAAACTAAGTTATCCTTAACATTAGGGGTCATACCACTCCTAAAAGTTTCACCTGCAGTCAATCTATAAAGGGGTATTAGTGTAATATAAGTGTTTAATCCCAAGGTGTTTCACTATAAATGATTATAACTGAGTCCTTGTATCACATAAATGGTAATCTCGGGGTAATTGGGACATGGAAAAATGTAGAAAATCCATGGTAGACGAAATTGATGAACCTATGTGGAAGGGTCGTAAGATATTCAATATGATGAAGGATTAGTAATTATATCCATTGGAGGATAAGACAAAATAACATTATGTTACAATATTTTAAAGGGGAAACTATACTTTTTGTCCATTTTAAATTGGGTCGCATGGTTTGGGTTCATGGTTGGACAAACCATTCACCAACCATGCGCCATGTACTTCCAACAGAGGGGACTCACATTGTTGGGCCATAGTATTTTGAAAATCATGCTCTAAAAGATCTTATCACACTATCTAGAGAGGGAATATTCATGGTATTCCCACACGGTTTGAGAAACTATCCACCAAGCATGCCATTTGTATCTTCTAAAAAATATATAAATTTGGAAAGGTCGTGTGGAACTGGATTCACTATTATGGATAAATGTTCTCCCTAATCTCCTCTCTGAAAATCCTCACATGTTTAGTAGAAACAATGTAGGCTATACTACATGGTTTCTACTAACTGTATAGCCCAATGGTTTCTTCCACCAATTGGGGTTCATGGATCCAAAAAATCCCTAGACACTCCTCTAATTTCCATGAAATCATTAGGAATCCATAAAAGGTTCAAGATAAATAATTATACCTAAATCTAAAAGATCCGTACTTTGTATAAAAATCAGTTTCTTCAGTAGACTATTTTATTCTTAGCCTAATGGTAAACCCCTATAAATGTCCTAAATAGCAAGAATTTTCATAAACAATCCATGAGTACTTCAAATTAAAATTGGGTTTATAGGGTATCCACTTCTATATTTTATTCATTAACAACTTGTTTTTATGGCATAAAATGGTGTATCATAAAAGGAAGATGCGACATGTTCCATAGAAACATGTTTTTCTGTAAAGAGGCCATGATCATAAAAGATTCATGTTTTAATCATTAATTTATACTATAGAAACATATAAAGTTGTTGTATAATCTCATTTAGTATTTATAGTAACTCACAATATAATTTGTAAAAAAATATGAAACGGATTTCTGAAGGAATCACATATAATGAATTATGGTTGAATTAATTGTTTAGTATTGAGAACACATTAAAACAATTCCAATCATATGGAGGAAACCCTTATACATGTGTTAAGATATTAAAAATCATGTTTGTAAATCCAGAAAATGTTTTAACCGTCATTTGAATTCAAATTAGAAACCATACGGGTTTATTCTTAGCATAATGCCTTTTGGGACAACCTAGGACAACCCCATCAACATTTTTTTGCAATGAAAATGTTTTTATAGAATTTATAATTATAGATAACCCATTAACTAGTTGTCATTTAATCTACCACATACCTCTATATTATCCATACTCTATGGTATGAGATAAAGGGGAGATGATAACCCACTTAATCATGTATAGATATGATTCTATATGCTTAGAAATAATGATTTTCCACCAATCATGAATTTAAGAACCTAAACCTGAATAAAATGGGATATTATGTCATTTCCTAAATTATAAAACATGAATCTGAAATACTCAAGAGAAATTTTACCTTGTGTATTGTGATCATGGAATTGGAATTCAATTTAGTGAAGGATATATACAAGTAAAGAATCCATGATGTTCCCTTTAATTAGATAAAGATTTATAGATTCACTAGGAAAATATGGTTGAAGCATAGAATAAGTGAAAGGTGGTATCCATACCATATCATTAAAGAAAATAGACACTCAAAACCACAAGAAGATGAATCTGAGGGAATATTTTCACCTATATTTTAAAGAATACAATGGAGATAAGGGATAAGATCTCAAAGGGAACATATGACTGAAAATTAAGATGTGATTATAAATTGGGGATAAAGGGTCTTTTATTAAGGGATACTAAGTAAAAAATATACTTATTTTAAGGGGTTTCAACCATGTTTCTCTCCATTTTCTAGACAAATAAAATCATTTTCCTATTGATTTAGAATATAACCACCACAACTCCCTAATTTCCATTGGTTACTTGATCTAGGACCATTATGTACTTAGTGTCCATAAGTCATAGGGGTCCTACCATTTTCCATTATCATTCCTCAAACCTACGATTCCTCTCCAATGACTCCAAGTTCACCCAAATAAATTCATAACTAGAATTCTAGAAAAAATATAACCTAAAAAGTGTAGTTTTTTAAACTTCATGGATGGCCTTTAAAGATCTCATCGTCATCCTAAATATTCAATATATATTTTAATTATGAAACTAGTAAAAACAGTTATAAGTTACGGAAAATAAGAATTAATCATATAAATCCATATATATATATATATATATATTTCATATTCCATAAAAAAATTCTTTAAATTTTCATCGCAAGACAATGAAGAAATATTTGATAGCTTGGGTGTAAAAATCATAATAATCTAATTATTTTTGTATAATTCATGAATTTTCATACTCTAAACCCTAAAATGGTAAAATTCACCATTATGTGGTTTACCCTCAGACAAATAGTGATGTGGTTTAAAACACCACACCTTGGATTTAATCATTAGTGCATATTTTTACCATATTCCTTAGCTAATGTTGGTGAATACTCGAAATTTTATCAATATATATCTATGAAAACAAAAAGCCTAATAAAATTATTACCAAACACATGGAATATAAATAATTCCTTAAGAAACATGGAATACTCTATATTAATACCAAACATAAATCCCATCCAAATCCACGTAATTCGTTATAATATAGCATGTCCCAAATCTTCCTTGTATATTAACCAAGCTCTTGGAATGTGCATAACACCAATGAATAAATAAAACATTATCCTAAAAATAATTAAATTCAACACACCAATAGAATTAAATAAAACATTATCGATTCATCATCATATATTGTTATAATAAAAATTTATACCATAATTTCAACAAGTAGTTTCCCATCCAAAAATTCACATTTCACTTTATTATTCATTTTTTATTTACTTAATTAAAAACTTCAATTTTATTCAACTTTATCCCAAAATATCTATTCATAAACATATATTTAAAAGTTAAAGATATACTTTCCAAGAATATATTAGGGATCTATAATATTTAATTTACTATCATTTAATTTCAACAAATAAAAAAACCTTATATCGATGTGAATTCCAATGAACTCAAAACATAATTTATGAAATTACATAAAATTACAATTTTCTGCAAGATAAACATTATTATTATTATCAGTAATTATATCAAATTTTATTCTTATTTCTTAACACTTCAAATTTTAATATATTCAAAATTATATAAATAATATAATAAATCTGTTACACATACCCACAAAAACATGGTTACTCCATATTAATTGGTTAAATTAATTAAAAATTAATTATAGTTTAATATTTATTTCATTTAATCATCTCATTGATAAAAAAATTATTGAAATTCAAGAATAACATGAAAATACGTAATTAAAGACGTAGAAAATGGGATAATTTTCCTAATTATTTTTCTATTACCAATTTATGTAATTATTAATCAATAATTATTCAACATGCACTAGGAATCCACAAATCTATCAAACTAAAAGGATGGAGGCAATTTGAGATAAGGCCAACAACCACATGGTGGTAGACTAATGAGATTCCAACACTTTTGGCTCAACTAATGGGTACTTGGTCCCCTACCATTGGGTTCTAGATGGTTCCTATTATTATATTATATAATGGAATCCATCTTCTCCACTATTTCACCTAATATTCAGTAATTTAATCAAAAAATAAATTGAAATAAATTTAAAAAACTCAAAATATAAATTCAAACCATAACTAAAAAACTTAATGTTTTTATATAGGGTTTACCTTAGACATAGACCTCTTATTTATTTCTAAAGGGATTTACTTTCTTAATATTTTACAATGATTTATATGTAGATGTTTTTTGTTGAAATTGATACTAATTTTTTGTTTCTCTATGATTTAAAATAATTAATCATTTATATATTATTGGTTTTCAAGATAGTGTTCATACTAGTATTACTTTTATCCTCCAATGTAGTTTACATTTAAGTGTGAGTAAATTGTTTCAAAAATTAATTTTTATCAAAATTCATTTTTTCTAAGTATTGATTAGTACATTGAGAAACATTTTGAAAATTCAAAATCACCCTCTCTCTATTTCTAATATTTTAAGTATATTTATTATAAAATATAAGATTTTAATTTTTTTAACATATTAAATTACATATATTGAATGAGTACTGATCAATTCACCCCCCCCCCCCCCCCCCGCATTAAGATTATTTCTTAAAATATGATATACAGTTATATTATATATATAAGAATATTTTTTTTAGTGATTTTATATACAATGAAATTATTCTTTTATTATTTTTTAATATATGGTTGTTGATAATTGGTCACTTATTATGAATTAAATGTAACATTTTCATCTTATTCATTTATCAATAATCTCATTTTCATATTACTTTGTTTGTTATCCTGTGATTTCATATCTCATTAACTTATTTAAACATAGAAAATATAATTAAAATTATGAATGAAAAAATTGTAATGGTACCATCCAATCCTGTCAACGTGATGGCAAAATACTATTAAATTTGAAGCTAAAAATTTATTTTTTAGACTATTGTAAATACGATGATTTCATTTGTTGATTGGAATGTTATGGTGGAATATAAACTTGAATATTTAGATAAATTTTTTTATCATGAATTAATTATATTAAAATGATATATACAACATGATGTACACATGATGTGTGAGAAGACTCATCCAAAATAATGATGAAAAACACTGAAATGGGGTTCACCCATGTATTTGAATTCATCATGGATATGTATATTTTATTTCATCAATTTCAAGTAAACTTAATTTATATTTTTTTATAAATGAGTATAATATATATATTTATCGCAAATAAATATAGTCCTAATAAAAAATAAACATGTAAGTGGAATGATAAATCTTATAGTTTGGTGAAAAATATTAATTGTACAAAAAAACCTTACGAAATTATATAATAGAAATTCAGCTAATATTTATTAATTGAATTCATTTTTTTATTATAAATTTTATGAATTTTTTTAATTTTTTTAATTTATTTATATTTTAAAATTCCTGGTTTCTTAGAAAAATAATGGTTTTGATTATATATATATATATATTGAGACTTCTTTAGCAATTTTTTTCATTCACTAAGGTATTTTTATATTTTTTAAAATAGTGACCTTTTATAATGGCCAATAAAGATGTTATTAGTGACTATCAATGATGAATTTTGATAATTTACTTTAAAAAATAGGGTCTATGTTTATCTATCTGTAATGGTATTTATAGTGATCATCAGTGATGACGTCTAAAGACCATTAATGATACACTATCCACCTATACAATTCCAATATATTATTCTTTAGAAACAAATGATAAGAAGTGGACCATATGGGGGCAACTCGAGTTAGTAAAATCCACCTTTTACACCCTAGTAAAACATATAATAGTCTAGTGGTAGGTGACTGACTTCAAGTTTGAATATCACAAAAGATGGGAGTACATAGCATATATAAACATGAAACATGAACTTGTCTCTAAGGCATAAAATAACAAAAAAACACTAGTTGTGTGTGTATTTGTGTATGTGTGTGTGATTGAATGAAATACAATGCATGAATGATATATCACTTAGTATGTAAAACACCACATAGTCATGAGAATAATATACAAGATTGTTCACTAAAATAGATGAATTGAGAATAAGGGATAACTTCTCTTCCCTTTAATAACTATGTGATAGATATCCAGGTGTAATTTTTCCTCACCACTATCGTGAACAACCAAATTCCACCAAGAAACATCAAGATTCTACTACCAAATTATGAACCTACTCTGCATCAACTACCACTGACTATGATATTTGTGTTATCTTCACAAACATGACACACATAGGCATAAAGACCAAACAATGAGTGAGTATAAACATAATTAGTAAGATGCCCCTAAAACCTGAAGGAAATACAGGAAACAATTCATATATAACTTAAATATAGGAAACTAAAAGGAAATAATTAAAATAATTATCCAAATATTCTCTAACACTATATTCTCAATTTCATAGAGTTGTATTTTTCATCTCTGGTCTTATCCTTGAACGTTCATATCTCATGAGAAAATTGGGATTCTTTGAGTCTTGTGAGGATCATAATCTCTAAATTTTATAGCCCATATACATGTTTAATATAAAAAAATACCATGGGGTTTTTTAGGAGTCCCAAGGCTCAAAGTATCTGAACTACGTAGCCTGCTTAACTTCTACATCAATAGTTGAAACCATAATGGAGGATTCATTTCACAATGAAGTATACACATCAATCAAGGGGGTATAGTACCTAGTGGTCAAAATTATACATACCCCACTATAAAATGTATTCATGGAAATATAAAACATATAATAGATTTTTTATCTACACAAACTAAGTATAGAATAATCATACCTAGAAAGATACCCAATGTCACATCATAAAAATCATAACAAGGAACCAACAACTCAGTGAAGTATACATGTTATTCAGGAGAGTATCAAACCCTAATGTAGGACCCATGCCTCATCAAGTAATAAAATTAAAATTATAGATAAACTAAATATAGTAATAGAATAATCTCCCCCTAATAATAAATGGAACTACCAAAATATATTATTTATATAGGGGACCTACACCTCATCCCCACTAAAGGGGTAATGACCCCATACAAATATGAAGGACACATTCCTAAATATACGGGGTTTCAAAAACTCTAGAATTAATATATGTGAATTTTTACTTATTTTTTATTCCTCACAAGGTGATATCTCAACCCTAAGGCCATTTTTTAAATATTTATAAATACAATCGACAGAAGGTTGAGCATTGTGAAACTAGTCATCCATAATCTACTTTTCTATCACCTCTAATGATAAATATGGATGCACTACTATTTTTCTAATAAATAATATAATAGGATATTATTATGCAAAAATTATAGCCCTGAGACCAAATATATAAAAAACCACTAAGGATGAAATAGTACATCACATGTACTATGGGGGTACAAGGTGTGTAACCCCTCAATCAAGTTTTAGTCATATATTGCTACCTACATGGTATTTATATTTCAAATTACACAACATGTTAGATAGTATATAATATGTTTAGGGATAATTTATGTACATACATGTTACCACCATATCTTGGTTAGGAGTGGAATAGGGTCTTAACATATTTTGATGGGGTACATGGTGTGTAAACATGGTTGGCTTAGTAGATGGGTATCCCCGATACATTGGACCTAGTTTTCATTGCAAACAAAATATGACCATTATAGTAAATGGTGTGTGAATATATTATGATGAAATACATAATATCACATATGAACAAGTAAATATGATTTATTCCTATATATTTAACATTGTGTGAAAAACTTAGTTACATTGTGTGTAATGTTGTGTGTTATAAAGACTACACATTCTGTGATCATGGAAACTAGACCGAAAACCTTAATAGGGTCAATAATTATGTTTTGGTTTCTGTTATCACCTAAATATTTACTATATGCATTATAAAAATCCTCTACCATCACTATTAGGCCTCTCGTTATTTCTTTCTAGTAATCGTTCTCCCGAAACTAGGTTTGCAGTTACTCAAAACCACACCATGATGCCTCATACACCATTTCCGTTTAAGAAACCACCCTAAATTTATTCTAGTAATCCATTATTTCTAATTTATCATCTCACATGCCTCTATATTCACTTTTTAATCCAAATCAATCACCCATGGTTCTAGGTAATTATCACTTTTATATCTTGACCAAGATTCATTGAACCTCCGCCTTTAGTGAGGTTCAATGATAAACATGTGGAGAACATGGAAAGTAAATTAAATGTTAATAATAGAAGTAAAATTAATTTTGGTCATTTAAAATATCTTATATTTATTAATTTTCATGTAATTCACTTGGGATATTGAACATGGGGTAAATAATAAAAATCAAATAATTAAAATTGATAATGATTATGGGGACATGCATTGTGCTCAATGAAAAACAAGGAATAATTCATCTATGACCATAATCACAAATATTGAGAAATAATTTAAAAATAATAAGTCCTAACACTTGAAATAATAGTCATCACATTAACAAAAAATAGCTTTCATGAATATCCAATCATGGATGTTGTGATTTCAACCCAGATTCAATACTGTTCCTTCCCATTATTAATGTATTTTTACTCCTAAAACCTAATATTTTACAATATAGGGTTTATATAAATATGTTTTTTATATAAACAAAGAAACAATTCATAATGAATAATTTATATGGAACTTTTACAGTTTTGACCAACAAAAATTATAATAATTATTATTTTTATTTAAATAAGTGATAATTGTGTAAAACTATCTGAAAGGACACAAGTGAAAATTAAAAATACATAACCCTTAGGGTAAATATTCCATTATAAATTCAACTAAGGCCTCAAATACTCACATGCATCTATATTTTGGAGATATAATCCATTCACCATAAATACATGTAGTCTAAAAATAACATATTATTTTAGATATAATATTTTTGAGACTCTGTAATCCTAAAAACTATGAAATATTATAGTGTGAACCTCAAAATATTATATGAATAATACATAAGTTTGAAATACATATTCAAGGTTTCATAAGATATCATTATCTGTGCTCATGGGATAATTAATTTTTTTAATTCATAAATATAAGAAGTCCCTTCAAATTCAACTTGATCATAAATTCACTAAATTAATCATGGGGGTAAACAATGTATCCGAAGATAAAGAAAAAGAATAAAACCAAAATAGCCAATATTCCAAGATAAATTTACTGTTTTACCCTAGGAGAGAACCAAGGTATCAAAAACTAGAAATTGAGTTTTGTATCGAACCAGAAAAATAGAGGTCACCACACCAAACCATCACCCCTAAACATTTTCATCCATGAAAAGAAAATAACAATATTTTTTAAACAAGGAACCCTATAAAATAACTATGTGTGGAAAATAACCTAGATTCAAATGCACTTCTAGCATCTTAAGAGGTTATATTTTTAACTAAATAAGTTAAAAAACTGATAAAGAAGGAAGAATACTCATTCACTCTATAATTTATCATCTCTAACTTATTTCAATGTAGGACGTCAATGGAAACATCCATATTTTAAATGTAATTCTAAAGAAGCCTCTTCACCCAAAACCTTTTCTCACCTAAATTCCACTTCAACACATGGGATGAAGTGAATACACGAACCACTAAAAACATATTGGAATAGTTCATTTTCATGTTTTCCTTTAGTGGGATCACTTCACTCCATAATCTTAAAGATTATTCTAAATGGTTTTGTATCATAAAAAACCATATAAGCTACAATTCACTATTACACACTTCAAAAATATTTCTCTAGCATGGAATATTCCCCAAGCTAGGATAATTATCATTATCTACAGTGGTATCCCCATTTTTACAACGAATCATACCATTATTACTAATTAATATTATTTTTTAAGTGTTGAAGGTCCCATATTGGATGACAGATGAAAAGAGTTAGAGGATGATATGAGATTTCAGGTGAGAGATATAGGTCCGGGTTTGTCCTTAGGAGGGGTGGTGTCAAGTGTTCACTATAAAAGAGGGGGTTTTGTAGGTAGTTCATTTCAATGTGGAGTAGTTGTTAGGTCCTTGGTCTATTGTCCCTAATATTTGGAGTTCACCTTATCATAAATAGGAGTCTTGGTCAAGGGAAAAAGTTATATGTCCTGGCGTAAAGGGTTTGAAGTAATGTTTTTTGGAAAAGTTAGAAGTATTGAGATGTTAAAATGAATCTCATTGATTTCTATATGACTCTTATAGAACATAGATAAAACTTTTGATTTTAATCTGTTTCCTATCATATCGTGGTGTAGAGTCCTCAATCATAGTGTCAATAAGATTTGGGGGTTTTTTTATTTTTTATATATAGTCTTCATAGCATGGACATATATATTGTAATGTGGATAATGTATTGATAATCACTAGTTATATTATTTTTTGATATCCCAACATAGCTATCTATGTCATAGTGTGCTGACCAATAGGTTGAGTTTCAATTATTCTGCATTGGGTTACATCATTCCATGGCGCTATAATAGTATCATGGACCTTCGTCAATTGTATAGATTTAAAAAGGTTGATAGTGAGTAATGATTAGATATATGGGGGGTTTTCTATTTGATTTTTATAGGTTCAGTGTAATTTTCTGATTATAGTGTGACCATGATATTTTTTCATGATAAAACTTAAATTCGAGTGTCAGTATAAATTAGTTAGTCCTTAAAAATTCTATTATTTTTCTTCAAATTCTCTAAAACCTTATGAATTATTAGTGTATAATTTGGGGTCTTTCAGTGCCTTTTGGTTTTATTAGGAATTTGTATTTAGACGATCATCTTGTGGTGAATCAAGGATAATGTTTCTTCTTATATTCTTGAATTGCTTCCATTGTTCTTCATTTGGGGAAGGTTGTGGAAGTGGTTTGGGGTCTGTTTTAGTGGAATTAAGTTTTCATTGATGAGTATTATTATGTACTTGTTATTTTAGTATCACCTTTTGTAGTTTTTACCAAGTGATCATCTATTATTCACTATATTCATGGGAAGATATTGGAATTCTTTGATTAATGTAGGGGATTCAAAAACAACCCATTAGTTATTTTTAAATTTGAGAAGATTCGGGTTATTGATTTCATTGGGAGGATGTTATAGATGAAATTAATTATGATAATGAGGATAATTTTATTAAATATACATGTATGATCACACCTATATATTCAATTCAATTTTTAGGATTCCAGGGTGAGTTTAGAGATCATGTTGGGAATTAGCATCTAGGATCCTACAGTTTTGGTAGATGTTTCTTCCTAAAATTTTATTTGGTATTTAATTTATAGTTTGTATTTTTATGACCTTTCAATGTGTTTTTAATATTATGGGAACTTGGTTTATTCTATATTATGGTGTTGATTTGTGGTTTTATTATCATATTTTTTTGGGATTTAGGAGGGTAATTTCTTTCAATTTCAAAATTTATACTCGTAGTGATAGTCACCAATAAAAGGTCTATTAATGGAAGTCCCCAAGTGGGTGCTCTTGTATTCACAACAGGCCCAAGAGGTCTTCCCAGTGGGAGAGGGGCATGAAAAAGTGGTATATGATATTTGGATGAGAGTTAGGATAGAATTTAGAGTTAGAAAAATGTTAAAATTACTTGGGTTTTCTGGGAAAAATAGTGTTTGTAAAACATAATTTGTATTGTAACAAGGGAGAATAGCTTAGATATATATGATTAGGGATCTCAATGATCTCACAAATGGAATTTATAATTATTAATCACCCTATAAGAGATAATACTAAATTTGGGGTAAGGACATAGAGAGGTATGAAAATCATAATATTTGTGATTGTGTTTGAAATGGGGGTGTTTATAGGAAATTGAAATGAATCTAAGTAAAATAAACATAAATGAATACCATTCTATGATTCATAAGATATTAAAATATTCTAATATATGGGCCTATTTGTTATTTTCTGTGTGTTTTTTTGGTTGGTGAGGTGTAGCAGGATGATTAAGTTGATAGTCGAATAATAGATCTATCTAAGGAGTGATATTTATAGAGTAAGACATTGTGGGAGTTTTATAATTTGGTATTAGAAGAAAATAAAGAGAGTTTATCTTATTTTTAGATAGATCCATGGTTTGAGGATTTCTATTTTTTTTATTCAAGATAGAGTATCATGTATCATTGGATTCTAGAAATATTTGAGCAGTGGATCAATAGTGGTTGATTCCATATCATTGTTAGAAAATAAATAAAACTATTTCATGGGATATTTTAATATGAATATATATATTTATTTCCCATCATTGATGATATGGGGAGTGAAATGGTAGAAGATGAACTCTCTTCAGTAGGGGATTTTTATTATAAGGTGGACTGTGTTTCTAATACATACCATCTTCACTTTCTCTGTAATCCTTTCCTCAGTGAGGAGTTTAGATTGAGATTCCTTAATGAGGTTTGGTTAATGATCATTATATATGAGGACACTTTATCTACATGACATGAGTATCTGGAGGTGTAGAAGAAGGTTTATTTTTTTGTTAGGATTCATGCATAATTAGGATCACCATGATAGGGGATTCAACTATATCCAAGGTGAATATAACTATTATTGTAGGATCTCAAATTTCGGGGCAGTCATGGTTTCATATAGTAGGGAGTAAGAGTTAATAGGTTTCTTCATACTTATCTGGAACTAGTATCTCTTATGCATCCAATGAGGGAAATGTCCCAATGTGATTTTATTATGGACGTTCTGGACAGTAGAAATTCTAAAGCACTATTTTTCTTGGGTTTTAGTGTGGGGAAAGTAGTTAACATATATTTAATCTCCAATTTCAGTTACCTTAGAGGTTGTATCAGTAATCGGTGCAACCAAAAAAAATTTCCACCAAGAGGGGATGGAATGGGTATAAGAAAACCCAATGATTTTTTCAAACCACAAGTAAATATTATTGAGTGTGTTCATGGATGTTTTCATCAGAATTAGGGGAAAAAATCTATACATGATTACTTTCATTCTATGGAGGTTCTAGTTCTAGATAGGTGATAGATTTTGTAAGTTACTATTTTCTTACTTTTTACCCATTCATCTTTTTGATTAAACATATTTTTAGTAGTTTAACACTCCTTCCTTAGTTCATGACTTGGGAATCAAGGTGGAGAATCTTTCAATACCCTTGGTGTTGACTAAACAATTTGGTGTTTAAAAAAATTATTCATATTTTATGGGGTTGTTAGTTTATGATAGGGCAATAATAATTATCTATGGAATTCTTTTTACTGTAGATACAACTATAATATTTTATTCTTATAATTGACTGATGGTATCTTATGAAAACTACCATATATTTTTTATAAGGATAGTTATGTTATGTTATGAGTATGGTTATAATGTAGTGTTTTTTAGAAAGTGTTCTAGTCATATGGGTCATTATATTTGAGAGAAACTAATGCCTCATTTGTTAGTGTCATCATTGGATTCTATTGATTTGTTGGGGTGGAATTTCTCAATGTCATCAAGTAGTTTCTGGATGTCTTCCATGAATAGGTTGTAGGCCCACCCCCATGATTTGATATTGATTTTTAATATAATTTCATCTTCAAAAATTTCAAATTTCAATGGATCCTTATCATATGAAAAATTATAAGCTATGGTAATTGATGATCTAGATTAAATAATTCATATAGAAG
Source organism: Viscum album (assembly GCA_963277665.1). Taxonomy (NCBI): domain Eukaryota; kingdom Viridiplantae; phylum Streptophyta; class Magnoliopsida; order Santalales; family Viscaceae; genus Viscum; species Viscum album. Next base: position 405,884,597 of record OY728150.1, on the reverse strand, counting down.
GGATTTATCAATCCCATTGTGTATATAGGGAGTTATCTAATGATATTATCTAAGAAAGAATATGGTGGTATAAGAATGTGTATAGACTATCAATATCTAAGTCATATAATGGTCATGAACTACTTCCCCCTCTCGAGGATAGATGATTGTGTCCACTAATTGTGATGAAGTAAATAGTTTCCTAATGAAGATTTATAGTATGGGAATCATTAAATGATAGAAAAGGAGGAGGATATCCCAAATTCCATGTTCATCTATCATTATAGGATCTTTGAGATTGTAGTCATTTCATTCAGTTTCATGGAATTACAATTTTTTTCAAGGGACTCTTTTAATTTATATTCTGTGAGTTCTTAGATCGGTTCATGGTAGTGTTCATCAACGACATAATTGTATACTTAAATTCATAGGAGGAACATTTCTACACTCCTAGGGATATTTTACAATCCATAAAACACAACCATATCCATATAAATATTTATAAGTGTATGAATTGTACACATGTGGTGCATTTAATCAATCCTCTGGTATCATCATAGAGAGTGTAAGTTAATACCTTGAAGATCATGCTAGTAGTTTCTAGGGAAGCACATGAGAATATTTTAAATTTTTGAAGATTCCTTCTTTTCATGGGATATTATCATAGGTTCTTTTCTAATTTCTCTCATATTATAGTCTTGTTGATCGCCTTTACCAATAAGGATATGGATTATGTATCAACTATACAATGTGAGGTAGTTTTTAACTACTCTAAGGGGATGTGGATTAGTGATTTTTTAATCTTTTAGAGGGGGGGGGTGATTTTAAAGGTTTTAAATTCATATTTTTATCTATTTTAGGGATGAATCTTGATGAATAAAAGGAATGCTATCAAATGTGGGCCTTGGATGATACATCCCAATTCATGTAACTACACTAACCATGATCTCAATTTTATTGTAGTAGTATTTTCTAAAAATTTTTGTTGACATTACAATAACATTCAATGATTTTTGGTCTTCATTAATAACTAAATCATGAGGTTTATTTTAAATTTATGGTATCTAAACTTATATAATATAATGGATGGATTTATTATAATACTATAACTTTAAATTAACTTACACCCCAAGGAAAGGGAATATATTTATTAATGAACTAAGCATGAGGTTATGGGGATATATTGTCCATGATTTTGATGATGTTTAAAAATAAATATAAAATATTATGTTGATAAATATTAGAGTAAAGGATCATGTGATAAAGTTTGCATATATAAGATTATAGTGCAACCATCCTTGATGTGATATAAATAGGAGTCTTGGAAATGTGATTCAAAGGATAAAATGATGCAGGATCATTTCTTTTGGGGTGATTCTTTCGAGGGATGGTTAGAGGATAGTTAGCATTGGATATTAGCTTAGGGGAGGTTGTATGTGTCATTGGTGATGTGTGAGGAGGATCTAAATGATTTTAATTTCATGAACTAGGTAGTTAACTTCGGTATATCTATGAAGTATCATGCATTGAGGATTCAGGATTGTTAGTTGGGAATGAAGATTTCTAGGGAATATTTTGTGATAGAGTGTTTAGTCTTCCAGTAGGTGAAGGTGGATCATCATATTCGAGGATATTTTTTGTAGTAATTAGATATTCCTATGTAAAAGAGGGAGGAAATATTAGTGAATTTATTCACTACTTTTCCTTGATCCTATAGATTATGTAATGATATTTGGGTGTACATGGATTAGTTATTGAAATTTACTCATTTCCTAGTAATTGGATATTTGGGATCCACATATGATCTAGAGAGGCAGTATGTGAATGAGATAGTGTAAAATCATAGGGTACCAATGTCCATTATCTCTAATTGGTATCATCATTTTACCTCATGAATTTAGGGATATATTTTGTGATCTGTTTTATCCCATATACAAATTATCACTTCTATCCATCGTTATATGGATGGACACATAGAGTATAATATTCAAAATTCATAAGATATATTACAGGTCTATGATATAGATTTTATTGGCTCGTGGGTGATTCACCTACATATGGTACACTATTACTATAATTAAAATTATAACTTTTCTATTGGGATAGATTTCTTTAGGATTTGTATGGGTGTTTATGTAGATATTTGTTTTTTTGGGAAAACATTTTGAATGTTTTTTGACTCTCAAATTAAATATAGTGTAAACCATGATTGAGATGGTTTAGATGATCTCAGATTGTATGATAATAGTGAATGTCTTTTAAAATTATTATGCAGATTATGGGAGGATGCCCAAGATTTTAATGTTAGTGACCATATTTTTTATGGTTTCCAATCATCATTTTTCACGAAGGTTTTATAGAACTAGTAAACCCACCCTATGGTTTATTACCCCTTTTGAGGTGTAGGGTATTATTAGTGATTTGGAATATTAGTTAGTTCCTTTTCTTTATTTCTACTAGATTCATGATGTTAAAATGTTTAAGAAATATTATATTATCTCCATAATGATTATCATGTCATATATTACAAATAATTGGATATCTAGGATGATGTGATGTCCATGGAGTTGTCACTTGAGATTCAGGTTCACCAAACGAATGTGTTTTGTGGGTGTGTTATTCCTTTGGTGTGTATATTTTGAAGTCGGGTTGGATTAGTGGAATATACATAGAAGTGTGAGTTTAAAATTAGAGTTCATTATCACATGCTATTTTGAACCCTATTTAATTGATTATGGGACGATTACATTAGATTAAATTATATTCTATTATTTTCCATGTTTTTTTGTTTGAGGTTGACTCTTCGGGTGTTTCTTTTTGTCTTGGTGATGGAATCATCCCATTTAAGAGGTATCCCTTATGGATTTATTTTTCTTGGATGGTTTTTTTTTACTTTTTATATTGGTTTTGATTCTCATGGATGATTATTATTATAGAGTTATCTAATGTATTTTTCGTGGACTATTACTCATGTCACTTTTCGTGATTCAAGTGTTGGAGATATTGGTGAGATGTCTGTAGGAGGAGAAGTGGATGTTGAGATGAGATTTCAAATATGAGATGTAGGTTATGGAATTGCCTTAATATCCATGGTATGAAGGGTTGACTATGGTAAAGGTTGATTCTGTTAGTGGTGACGTGAGTCATGAAATAATAGATGTATTATAGTCTTAAAGAATTATCCCTGAGATTTGGATATTATACATTCTTGTGGAAGAGGCTTATTTATGGTGTGATGTTTTTTTTCACGGTTCGGGGGGTTCAAATTATGACCTTTATAAAATTGAGAAGTCCTAAAAAGTTTTTATGAAACATATGGAGTTCTTTATGTTTCATAAGGAATTTGGATGACACTTAAAATATTTTTTTTCCATTATAATTGATATTTACTTTATGCCTCATTCATGGTGTCATGGAGATTTTGGTTTTATTTTCCATCATATGGGATTAATAGTGTGTCCATAGCTACTAAAATGTGGATCTTGGGTGTCGGGTTATCAAGGATCTTCATGTTGGATGTCTTGGAATGGATACCTCAATCATATTATAGGGACCTAGAGGTTGATTTTTTGTGGCTCTTCTTGGGGTAACATAACATTGTAGTACTTTGGTAGTAGAACACCACTTCCATGGTCATATAAATTTATGTATATTGATCATGAGTAATTATGGGATGTGTGGCAGTGATATATAAAATTATTTCCAAAGGTTTGATAGAAATATTCCATCTTGGTATGACCATGATTAATAACACTATGGATCCTTAAATTACAATATTTTTATAAATTCATTAGTTCATAGGAATTATTATATATTACTTTAATTTCCAATGAATATTATGTGATCAAGGGTGTTTCTATATAGTTTATTCAGTTCCCTTTAGTTTTATTTATCCATTCACTTTAGGTGATCAAATGTTGCTGATTTTAATTGAGTTCCCTTTCTTTTATACTTGGTTTCCCCCATATTTTTCATCCAAAAAGGATTTACCTGGGGTTTGGTGTTGGTTTTGGTGGATTTGAGTTATGGTTAATTAGGTTTATTGTTTAATAGAATATTAATCATCCCCTTTTAGTGTTTTTCATGGGTGATCATCCCATACCCATATTCGTTTTTCCATTGTGGTTGAAAATCCTTGAATGAGTTGGGGGATTCAAGAAAACTCTTTTATATTTTTCTGGATTGTGTATTTTTTATATTATTCCATATATTGGTGGCTGTAATGGTTTATATTATTGAAGATAGTAAATTAAATCATGTTAATTGAATGAATAGATATTTTTATGTGTTTATATATTTTTATAATTTCTTTATGTGATCGTTTTCTATCAATTTTGTTGGTGAAAATCATTTTTGGTGACATATGTATTATGTTTTTGAGGTGATTTAAATATTGGAATAACATTTCATAAAAATGTTAATTACATGAATAAGGTAAATAAAAGGTTTTATGAAATCTGAAATTTGAGATGATGCTTCTTAATCAAGGTATATTAAGTGAATATTATGGCATGTTTAAAAAATGTAATTTTGTAAGTTCTTTGTGTGATAATTTTTTTTATGATTTCATAATTATTTTTTAGTGTTTTGGTATGTGTGGCCTTGGTTAGGGGGGTTATTAAGGTTGGTTGTGTTTTTTAATAAATGATAAGGATGGTTTTTTATGGTGGGGATGGAATTATAGTAGATGTTATGGTATACTTTCTGCAGTTGGAAAGAGGGGATGATGCTGTTTATGTAGAATAGTTTTATGGTCTGTTTTGAAGAAAGAGGAATTGTTATGTGGTTGTTGTGGGGGATATTGTCTTAAGTTATGGGATGGTACATTGATACTAGTTTGGATGTTTTATAGCTTCCTAGTATTGGCGGAATATTAATGCTATTGAAAATATAAGGAATGGTTGTGGGATGAAATAGAATAATTTTATGTTATAAATGAAATTTTTAAATAAAAAATTAATAGGAAAAATACTAAAAATTGGCCCTTAACAAGGATAAAAATTGATTTTATCATCACTATAGAAGCTCTGACTACTATAGAAATATTAAAATACCATGTCTCATATCATCACTTAAAAATCCCTGATCAAGGGTCCTTTATCAGTTCTAATGAAATTGCTCATAAAGGGGTCTTTTATCAGTTCTTTTAGAATAATTGATCATTTAAGACATTTATTAGCGCTTTCATTTAGAACTGATAAAGTAGACCTATATTAGTTCTTCTAAAAGAACTGATAAATCTCACCTTTATCAGTGCTTCTACAAACACTTATAAAGGGGAATGATACATTGTGATTTAACAGCACACTGCATCACTAGGGATGTGTGTTTTAATAGCATGTTGTGTGACATCCCATATCTAGATTCTACACAATAGGTTCCCCAGGCCCAGTGGACCACATGGCCTCAAATGCATCTCCCAAAAAACCAGAGTCTTCCGACTAGCAGTGATGGCTTAGGGTGTGTCTGTGGGGGAGATTATTCCCTCATTACCAGTGTGTTTCATAGAAAATAAAAATAAAAATAGAGATAAAAAGAGGATGAAATATAATTAAATATATGGAATAATAGAAATATACAGGTTTAACAATAACTAAAATAAATAGAATAAGATACAATAAAAAATGATGATATACCATGTAACTAGTACACTGGAAAACATGGATATAAAGTAGAAAGCATATATGAAAACCCCAATGTAGAAAAAGGAAATACATAAACTATCCTAAGTATCTCGAGCTATATATTGTTCATCTACTACCATATCCATCCTATCATAGAAATAAATTAAGTGTCTGAAGCATCACACTTCCCTCTATCAACACCTGCATACATGTAATCTACCCTAGGTACTAAATAGCTCTTAGAGAGGGTGTGAGATAAATCTCAATTGGACACCACCAAGTTTGTTTATAACATTTTTCTTATGTAATGGAAATGTAACAGTGTCCATGTGTGCATATATAAAGTAAATTATCATAATGTAACTAAATACCCAAGTACCTACTTTAGTCCCCGGCTGGTGTTTGAACATGTAAGATGATCCTTATTTTATTATTACCAATATTTAAATAAGTCACATGTTAAAAAGAGTGAAGGTTCTAATATGTAAGAATGAAACCACTAGTGATATTTAATAATAAAGTTCCATGGTAATAACCAAGGAAACATAGGCCACAAGGGAAACCAATTCAGTAATTACTATATCATGGTAAGGTTAAGGCTGTAATCTAAGGAGAATAGTCCAAGGCATTCAACAATAATATGACTAAAAATTCCAATGATTTCAACCAAGTTAAAATGGTTATAAGCATTAACTGTTCCTGATGGGATTTATCCATGGAACCTACTTTTCAAGGATGGATCCAACGAGTATATCCATGGAATCCTGTAGGACTAAATTAGGGATACTATGATGTCATAACAGGAATAAAAAGATAGAAATGATCAGGTTCTTTTGGGTATCTACCTTAGAAAGTTGTATCCTTGAATTTGGAATTGGGTCCTCGGGTGCTCAAGGCATTCCCTCAAGATTCCAAGGTGAGATTGATTCAGGACACTCCTATTTTGATAATGATGTCATATTTAATTAATAAGGTTCAAACCATTACCTTTAATTATTTTGACATATATAATTTATTATGCTACCATTTATTCAAGTCATAATTAATAAATAAGTCCATTTGGTTCAATCATTTCCTTTCATTAGTGTGATAAGGCCATGTAGCGTGCAAAAATTCATTTAATCCATTTAATAAATTTTAATAAATCATGGTTCACTCTGTTAACATCCATTTACATGGTAAGGGGTGATATGTACATGTAACCTACTATTCAATTACATTTAATAATCCCAATTCATATACTTAGTATACCTTCTAAATTTCATTTCACATTAAATTGTCAAATTGAAGTACTTAACTTATGCAGGTAAAGTGGTGATCATATATGGAACCTTCCATTATGAAATTCAAAAAATAAAATCAATCCATTTAAAATAAAAAATCTTACTCTTAGAAATGTCAGGCCAAGGAACACCCCAACGGAGTCTCAAACTTGTCAAAACACTAAAATGACAATTATGGAAAAACATCCTACTTGGGATGAACAGATTTGTGGGCAAAACACTAAAAACTAATCATGTATTTACAAATAACATAACCATATAGTTCTAATTATTATAAGCATTTCATATAAATTAAATAAATGAAACCTGATTAAATTAGAGGGCACCACATGTAATTTTTAAATTCAATGAATTTGAGGTATGAGTTATAGACCACATACATTAAGCTTGTATGACTCTCCTTGTCTAGTATTAGCCTCTAATTAATATTGTAATAGAGTATATCTAAGAGATCATTAAAAATTCTCACACAATAATAACTAGGTTGGGAGAAAGAGAGATGAAGAATGGATAAAAAGGAATCATGTACTTAATAGTGTGCATCCAACCTGACAATAAAAATCTTGAATTGATTATAGATGAAGGAGATATCTTGATACATGTGTTAGGTCTTCAAAAAGATTCAAAATGAGAGAAATGGAGGTTAATACATATAGGGATCTGATTTGGTAAGAAATAGAGGATTAATTATATCATTAAGGTAAAAAATTTACCCAAAATTTAGTGTGCGCACATTTTGGTCGCATGGTTTGAAATACCATCTAAAAACCAAGCATGGGTACCAAGAAAAATGCGAGCACTCACACTACTAGGTTACACAGTTAGGGAAGCTAGGTGCGAACTGTGTAGTAAGGATCTGTCCAAAAAAGCATTCCACCTGTATGGTTTTATCTATCCTTGAATCCTCTCTATATGGTTTACTATAAACCATATGTCAGGCCTTGTTCTACAAAAAATATGGGTTCAAGATAAGAACAATACCTGTAATCCCTTGAGACCTTTACTATCTCATTAGGCCGCCATATTAAGTACAAAATAAATAATTAGACATAAATCTAAAGGAGCTATACATGGGTGAAAATTTGGGTTCTGAAAATCTCTTCCCCCCCCTTTAAAATATCTTGTCTCAGAGTTCACCTTCCAAGGGTGGTGAAACTATGTCTGAGAAAAACTGTGGACACTAGGCATGTACGTCAACCTCCCGCTCCCAAGTATCTTCTTGCATCCAGATGTTCTACCATAGCGCCCATACTAGAGGGATAGACCAGCCTTAGAGAGACTTCATTCTTTGATCAATGATTTATACAAGATAATACTCAAAGGAACAATTAACATCTAATTAAGAATCCCCTGGATTAAAATTATGATATGGTTCGGCATGATATTGGAGAAGATGTGAAATAATGAAGGAATCATGAATGTCATGGTACCTTTGAGGTAGTTGCAACCGATAGGCTATTGGATTGACTCTATATAGAATAAAAAAGGGCCATACATAATGAGTCTGCAATATCCCTTGCTTCTGTAACCATTTGTTCCCCTACCCTGATGACACCCGAAGGGAAACATGATCAACAACCTCAAACTCTAGAGGTAATTGGTGGCGATTGACATAATATTTATATCAATATTGACCAGTTTTCATTTGCTTCCTGATCTATGGAACCTACTCCAAAGTCTCCTAGATGATGCAAGGACCTAGTATGGATGTCTCACCTACATATAGCCAACATAGGAGTGAATGACACGACTGACCAAAAATGTCATCAAAAGGATCCATCAGAATGTTTTTCTAAAATCTGTTATTAATAGAGAACTTGGTGATAGGGATAATATTCTCCCATGAATCTCTAAAATCCAAGTCACATGATTGAAGAATTTCATGTAGAACCTCTATCAATTATTCCGACTTTACATCCATATGAGTGTGAAAGGATGTGATTATTAGAAATTGGGTACCCAAAGATTTCTACAAGCCCTTCCAAAACCATAATGTAAAACGAGAATCCCTATCAGAAATGATAGTACAAGGAACACTGTGTAGTCATATGTTCTCATGGACATACAGTCTTCCCATCTCATCGACAGATAAATTCCCCTAAATTTGAATAAAGTGGGATATTTTCATTAGTCGGTCAATAACTACCCATACAATGTTTCTTCCCCTAAACAGCCTAGGTAAGCTAACCCCAAAATCCCAAAAAATATCTTCCCATTTCCATTATTGGATAGGAAGTGGATGTAATAAGCTTGAAGTTCTCCGGTGATCCTCCTCCACCTACCTATAGGTGGAACACCAAGTGATAAATCCTACAATCTAACGTTTCTTCTCGGGCCACCAATACTGGGGTGGTATATATTGATACATCTTAGAAATTCCTGGATGAACTACCCATTGAGAAGTGTGAGATTTTTTCATCAACTCATCTCTCATATATTTAGGAACCTAGAAACACCCATGAATATACAGGATATCATCTCTATCCATAGAATAATTAAGAGATGGGTTATCTCCTGATATACTCTCATGAAGAACCAATCCCCCAGGATCTAAAAATTATCTATCCCTCACCTTCTCAAGTAGGGAAGAGGAAACTGTCAAAGATGAGAGATAATAATGCTTTTGACAATAATGAAACTCCATATGAATCTCATAGAAGTGTTCCACTATTTTTTCATTCATCACTGGATTATCCTATGGATTGTGCTTGAGTTTTCCAACTTAGCACATCAGTAACTAAGTTTCCCTTTATAGGCATATAGGTAAACTCAAAATCAAAGGACTAAAGATATTTGACCCATCATCGTTATCTGAGATTCAAGTCATGTAGTGAAAAGATATATTTGATTCTCTTGTAGTATATATACACAAAAAAGTGCTCACCCAAAAAATTGTGTCTCCAGCAACATAAGGCATGGGAAACTACTGGTAGTACAAGGTCGTATGTTGGGTGATTTCTCTCATGAGGCCTAAACTACTAAGATCCATACATAACAACTCTATCCTACAACATCAACAGTACTTCTAGACCGATTCTTGATGAATCACTAAATATAGTATAACCTAAACGAGACTTTGGAAGAATTAAAATAGGTGATGAGAAAATCCTCCCTTTCAACTCCTTATAGTTATTCTCACAATCTTCTAACCATAGGAATGTGACACCCTTCTTTATAAGGCTAGTAAGAGTTGAATAAAAATGCTAAAAATATTGTATGAAATGTATGTAATATGCATCCAACCCTAAGAAATTATTCATATCAAACACATTCATAGGTTGATCGAAGTTAACCACCGCACTAACCTTCCTTGGGTCTACAGAGACTCCCAATTTGGATAAAGTATGATAAAAAAAGTTTACTTTGTCAGTATAGAAATTCCAATAAGAAATATTATCATAAATATGATGCTCTATTAGTGTATACAAAATGATCTCAAGGTTCCTGGTATGGTTTCTTTGTGTATGATAATACACCAAGATATCATCCACATAGACCGTGACAAAATAATCCTGATAGGGATGCAAAAAAACCAAGTCATTAGTTTCATTAAAACAATGGGTTTATTTGTAATAAAGAACAGTATAATAACGTACTCATATAGACCATATCTACTATAGAAGTATGTATGAGGTATATCTAATGGCCTTACTCAGAATTGGTGATATCCTGACTTTAGTCCAATCATAGAAAAGACCCTAGCTCCTCAGATCTGGTCTAATATATCATCTATTCGAGGTAGTGGATACCGGTTCTCTATAATCATCCAGTTCAACCTTTTCTAATCCATTCATAGACGTAAGGTTCCATCCACATTCTTGGAACAAAGTACAGGAAAACCCCTTTAGGATGTATTGGACCATATAAAAACAATGACCTTTATATCCTCAAACATATTCTTGAGTTCATGGACCTCCCTAAGTTCCATCCTATATGTAGTAATAGACATTGGAGCTACTCCTGGAATAAACTCAATCATAAACTCTACCTCCCTCTTAGGTGGTAATAAATAAATCCGTCCATAAAAACATCCCAAAAACATTCTACTACTTGAGGGAAATAATCTTGACCAAATCCACAATCTTCCATGAAGATATATTCAGTATAGGTCATTACTCCACCTTTCCCAGGATTCTCTTGTCCTACTCTACTAGCTTAAACATTCCACTCAATCTTATGAAGAAAGCTTCTTCTCTATAGTGATGTAAATGAAACCCTATAGTGATATAAGTCTATAAAAGAATGATTCAGAACCAACCAATCCATCTCAATAATGACATGGAAGCCTACCATCTTGATAATTAAGATGCTCCATAAAAAGGGTAACTACCTACCTTAAGGGGATAGTCCTTACATTTGTGTATGCCCTCTAACCACACTCTTAGTGGTGTATCAACGATCATTGCATGAAAATAATAAGTTATCTATAGCTTAAGACATTCCATGATAAATACAGAGTTAAAAGAGTTGAAAGCACTTATATCAAATAATGTAAATACTATAGTAAATCCCACAAAAATAGTAACTTGTGTTGTAGATGCTCTGAAAACCGGATCATTAGGTATCGAAAATAGTTTACTCAATTTACCAAATCCATAGACCTATACCATATCTATACTACTGGGATAATTTAACTACTATGTTGGTGTTACTAGTGATCTGGTATATAGATACCACAACCACAACCACTTCCTTGACTAGTCATGATAGTGTTATTTCAACTCCCCACTTGATGTAACACAAAATAACCTTCTCTTGAAGGTGGATCTAGATTTGATACTTTTCCACTCAAAGATAGAAGAATAATCATAAATAATATCTAAAGATTCCCTATATAGCCACAATCCCAACTCTCCATTGGGTATCCATCATAATGAGGTTTCTGGTTCCCCAGTCGTCCACACTGAAGACACACCATGGAGTTAACACAAAAAGTACTCAGATTGTCCCTACCTTGATGACAAACCTTGAGGGAATGTTTCCTACCACTTGGAGAACTACTTTCCTACCATGAAACAGTTTCTCTAGGCCCAGTTCTATTAATGCCCCTCAGTTTGTGCTCAGTGATAAGAGTCAGGATGAATATTTCAGAAAATGTAGTCAGGTGAAAGACATTCACCTATATATAGATGGGATACACAAGCCCATTCTCAAATAATATAGAACATTAAATCTAATCACCGTCTAAAAGTGGTGAAAAGTGTTTTAACTTAGTGAAATATGATGAATATTCTTTAACTGAAATAGAACCTTTATCAAGATGCATGATCTATCTGTATCTGTAAGCTCTCAGTGTCTGAGAAAATAACTAATCATTGAAGGTGGTCTATAAATCTGCCCATACCATGCCATGATGGTGACCATCCTAGGTATTCATATCCCACCAATTTTTGGATGAATCCTAAATCATGTGTGTTCAATGCTTGACCATGCCCTCTAAAGGCATTTCTAGATTCCCAAAGATAGATAGACAGGCCTCCATCTAAGACTCAGCAGCCTGCAGACAACCATCCACCAAAAATGTGGGAGGATTCGGTAGATAGAACTCATGAGCTAGATCATCCATCATAGTTGCATCTCGTGGAGCACCATGCATGGACTATATCAAATAATGAAATCTATCACTAACATGGAAATCAATGCCCAGATCAGGTACATTAAGTGGGCCTCAAGTGGCACACTTGGAGGAAAGACTAACAAATTAGGGCCCACTATGTTGGGAGTACGGTCATCACTACCCTCCTAGAGTACAATACAATGAATTCGTGGTGAAATTGGTCTGAAAATGTAAATAAAACTCCCCATTAAAAAATTAAAGTAGATAGATTGTGAAACTTATGAAATTTAAACAAGGAAATTTTCACTACCCAAGGTATACTACCACAACTACCCACATAGATAGTGAGGTAATAGTAAGTGGTTATGTATAGGTTGTATTTAATTTTACATTTAATTACTAGGATCACTCCTTTACCTTCCAAAAAACTAACAATATAGGATACGGATGTGAAACCATTTCATTTTAGAAGTCATGTTTGTACTTTATAATGGTTATCTATTCCTAGTGAATCAGTTTCCATATACCCTATCATAGAAAATGACACCCATTTTTTTATATCACAATGGATCAACTCAGTAAATTACAAATCCCAACCCACAAGGGACTATACACCTCATGAATTTAGAAACTAATTCACTCAATCCCAACCAAGTAATGTCACAATAATAATTTAACTATCACAACATCAATCAACAATCACAAGCATATATAGAAATGAATGTAGTGAAATTAACATATATGGCAAGGCAATACGCATGATATGAGAATTCTAGGTGCATATAACGATGCACGGACAAAGATCATTTCCCTCATATCATCAAGACAAGTATGGATCAAATCCTCAATCAGAGTAATAATAATAACCACAACCCAAAATTTGCATCACCCAATGGTGAAATAATGTCAACTGTGATTGGAAAAATAGAATAGTAATTATATTTTAGGTAACTTGGTTTTTACCCAATCTTGTGTTCACGATAGCCAAGAAAAACTTATGACCAAGTCCATTAGCATTCTTAATCTCAATTTTATTTTCTCCAAATAGTATATGAAGAAATTAAACACCCATTATACAAGTTTGTGACATCCCAGTCCTGGATGCCACAAAATTGGTGTCCTGATCCTGGTGGTCCACACAGCTTCAAGCACATCTCTCCAAACTCTTGGGGCTACCGACTAGTAGTGAGGGCCTTGGGTGTGTCTGTGGGAGAGAGTATGCATTCATGAACAGATTGTATCACATTGGATAAATACAAATAGTAGTAAATAAAAGAGAAAATATAAGTAAATAGAAGGCATTGTGAAATAGACAATGATAACAATAATAGAAATAACTAGAATAACAGACAACAACTGATGATGATATGTCATGTATCTAGTAAGATGGGAAACATGGATACAAAGTAGAAAGCATACATTAAAACCCCAATATAGAAAAAATTAAATACATAAACTATTCCAAGTATCCTAGTCTACATCTTGATCATCTACTACCATCCCCTTCCTAGAACAATAAGAAATAAAGTGTTTGAAGCATTACGTTTACCTTTGTCAACACATTTATAAATTTAATCTTTCCTAGGTACCAAGAGACACCTAAAGAGGGTGTGAGATAAATCTCAGTGGTCCACCACTAATGGGGTCAACAAAATTAGACCCATGTAATGGAAATGTAATAGTGTGAAAGCATTAATATGTAAATTAAAGAAGCACAATGTAACTAAATACCCAAGTACCTACTTCATTCCTCGACTGGTGTCTGAACATGTAACTAGATCATTATTTTATTATTAAAAGTTTTTAAATAAGTGGCATGATAGAAATAGTTATGGTTCCAAGATGTAAAAATGTAACCTTTAGTAATATTTAGTAATGAAGTTCCAAGGTAATAATTAAGGCAATATTCACATTAAGGGTTTCCAACTCAGTAATAATGGTATCATAGCTAAGGGTAAGAGTGTAATCCAAGGAGCATAGTCCAAGAAATTACACAATACGACACCAATCGAGTCCAAGGAGTTTATCAAAGGTATAACTGGGCTATAAAATGACTACGCCCAATGGGCTATACCCATGGAACCAATATATCAATACTAGATCCAAGGAGTGTATCCATTAAAATATATAGTAATACATGTGGGATTCTATTATGTCATTTTGAGAATCTAAATTTATACAATGATTAGGTTCTAGGTTGGTCTAAAATAAGGATAGTCATATCCTTGAATTCAGAAGGGGTCCTCGATTGCTAAAGGAATTACCTCAGGAATATGAGGTGAGCTCGAGTTAGGACACTCCAATTTTGATAATGAATCCATATATAATTTATAATGTTTAATACATTACCTTTCATTATTTTGACAAGCCTAATTGTGCATGAAAACATTTAATCAAGTCATAATTAATCAATAAGTACATTCGGTTCAAGCCTTGACTTTCATTAGTGTGATAAGGCCAAGTAGCATAAAACCACTCATTAAATCCATTTAAGACATTTTCATATATCATGTTTTTCTATGATACCTTCACTTAACTAGGTATCAGGTGCTAAAAACATGAAACCTATTATTCAATTACATTTAATGAGGCTAAGTTACATACTTAGTATACTTTCCAATTTCCATTTCACATTTAATTATCACATTAAAGAACATACCTTAGGAGGGTAAAGTATTGAGAATACATTTTACTTTCCATTATGAAATTCCCAATTAAAATCAATCCCTTTAATATAGAAAATACTACCCTAAAAAGGTCAATCCAAGGCACATGTGAATAATAACTCAAAGATGTGAAAACACTAAAATGACAATTACGAAAAAACATCCTATAAGGGATTAATGGTGTTGAGGGAGAATCCACTAACAACTAATCACATATTTGGAAAGATCATAACCATACAATTCTAATTATTATAAGAATGACATGTAAATTTAATTAATGAAACCCGATGAAATCGGTGGGCCCCATATATAATTTCAAAAATAAACAAACTTAGGGATGAGTTATAGACAACCCACATTTGGCTTGTAAAAAACTTCTAATCTAGTATTAGTCTTCCATTCGGATTGAAATGTAGTAGATCTTATAAGAAGATAAAAACTCCCACATGTTGATAATGATTTTGAGAGAAAGAGAGACGAAGAATGACTAAAAAAGACTTGAGTACTTACCATTGTGCATCCGACATAATGAAAATAATTTTTGAATGGATCTCAGATGAAAGTGAACTATTGATCTCTATGATTTTCCTTTTAATAGATACAAAAGCAGTGAAATTAAGGTTAATCCTACTAGGGACTTGTTTAGGGAAGAAGGAGGGACTTAATTAGACCATTAAGGGAAAAAATGTAAAATTACACAAAATTTTGACAATGCATGGTTTGGACACATGATTTGAAAAACCATATGAAAACCTTCAATAGGTACCTACATCAAATGTGGAACTCGTATGGTTATGCCACACTGTTACAAAAACCATGCTCCAACCATGTGGTAAGGTACTCTACAAAAATTAATGCCACCCACATGGTTTTCTCTAACCGTGTGGCCTCTCTGGACAGTTTACTACAAATTGTGTGCCAATCCTAGTTCTAAAAAAAATGGGTTCTAGGATCATAACAGTCTCCAGAAACCCTTGAGATGTTTTCTAACTCATTAGGTATCCATATTAGGTCCAAAATAATGTACTAGTCCGAAATTTATAAGATATATACCTGAATGAACAATTGGGTTAAAACCACCAAAACCACCATGATTTATGAAAAATGTAGTACCAATATAGAATTTTTATGCAATAAAATTTATAACCCAAATATAAGAAAAAACACTATATTTTAGACATTTCAAACATTGTTATATATAATAACATAAGTATAATTTATTACATACATTAAAAAACATCAATGTTTCATTTTATTTTGATCCTCACCCCTATTCGACAAAAAAATACACCTCTATATGGAATATAATTATGTTATATAAACTATAAAAAAATTAATAGAAATTGTTAATTTTAAACTGAAATTTAAGCCATATTAGGAAAATATGTATCAGATTGATTTTTTGTTGATTATTGCATGTCACACTATTTCATTTTCATCTTCAAGAATTATCTCAATGGAAATTTACAAAATAAGTATAAGATAAAAATTATAAGGAAATTAATTATGTAATAATAGATCGAATGATGAGAAAAAATATCTTGGCTCATATTATTTGTTTTGGAGATGTGATGTGCTTTTTAAAGTAAAATTACCCTTATATATTGAAAAATGATGTCGTATTCATACCTATAAAAAATGTTCAGATTAAGGTGTGGATGATTCCTATATATATCAAATGACTTATGGATCATTGTCTTAAATATGTAAATAATCTAAATTTGTTTTGTTAGTTTTGAGTTTGACACTAGAAATTTTTACCTAAATGTCATTTGAAACTAAAAACATGAACTTTAACTCATATCGATCACATCATGTGTCAGTTTAACATGATACTAATTCCTACATGTCCTAAATGTTGTTTGAATCGATGTAAAAAATTATCAATATAATCCAATCACATTTACTCAGTTTTCAGTGAGTGATACTTTTGGAACTAAAATGTTAATTTTAAACTAATAATTAGCACATTAATTTATACCGATCACACCATGCATCAGATTGAATTTCAAATGATTCTTGTACATTTAAAATTACTTATTGATCATATTTATAAAGTATCAAAACAATCTGAATTGTTATTCTCTTTTTTGAGTAGGTCTCTTTTCCTTTTTACTAAAATCGATGTCAATTTTAAATAATTTTTTTTACTTGGAGTCATACCAGTGACACCCTATGTAGGATTGAGTTTTGACTAATTCCTACACATAAAATAAAACATATAGATCATTTTCCTAAAGTATAAAAATGTTATAATGTATTTTCTCAGTTTTTACTATGTCACTAGTTTTTTTTACTAAAATATCACATTAAACTATAAAAACATACATTGACTCAAACTGATCACATCATGTATCAGTTTAATTTGAGACCAATTCATAGACATCAAAAATTAATTGAAAATTTATTTCTAAAATTAACAAAAAAAATACTATCATATTTTTTCAGTTTTTAGTGAGTGACACTTTTTGAAATAAAATTTCATTTTTAAACTGATAACGAGCACTTTGAATCATACTGGTCACACCATGCATAATATTGACATTTTTTTGATTCATAAACATCTGAAATGATGGAATTTTTTACTAAATTATAAAATCAAAGTGAATGATTTTTATTGGATCTGAGTAGGTCAGTTGTCCTTTTTAATAAAATTGATGCCAATTTTAAATAAAAAGATGCACTTGTATTCATCCAAATAACATTGTGGGTTAAATTATGGTGAATATAATTCCAAAATGTCTCAAATGAAATATGGATCATTTAGAATAATTATAAAAATATACTGATTATGGTTTCTTTATTTTGAGTGTGTCACTTGTATTTCTTACTTAAATGTCATTTTAGATAAGAAACACACACTTTGATTCATATCGATCACATCGTGTATTGGTTTGATATGAAAATGATTCATAAACATCCCAAATGACTTATGAATAAATTTCAAAAATTATAAACATAAAATGTGTATGTTTTCTCAGTTTTTAGTGAGTGGAAGTTTTTTAACTAATATGTCTATTTTAAATAGATAACAGACCAATTGATTCATAACAAGAAGATCATGAATTGGATTGAGGTGTGGAAATTTCCTACAGATCAAAAATAAATTTTGGATCATTTACCAAAATTATAAATATGGTATTAATTTCTTTGGTATGTTTTTATTTGTTCAGTTGACCTTTTTACTAAAATTAATGTCAATTTTAAATAAAAATATGCACTTGGAGTCAAACTAGATACACTATGTATTAGATTGAGGTTTAGATTATTCATAAACATCCCAAATTATGTATGGATAATTTTACTGAAGTTTCAAAATAATATGAATGTGCTTTTTCCATTTTAAGTATGACCATTTTCATTCTTACTAAAATGTCATTTTAAATTATTAACATGAACTTTGAATCATTCCAGTCACTTTGTGTATCGGTTTGATGTGAGACTAATTCATACATGTAAAAAATGATTTATGAATTGATATCCTAAATCATCATGAAAATCCAAGTTTGTTTTCTCAGTTTTTCGTGACTATGTTTTTTGAACCAATTTATCGATTTAAACTAATAATAGACTCATTGTGTCATACCAGATAAATCATATATATGATTGAGGTGAGGTTGATTCATATACATCAAAAATGACTTATGGATCTTGTTGTTAAAATATCAAAATAATCAAAATATTTTTTTCTATGTTTTGAGTATGTTAGTTATACCAAGGAAGGTGGCCAGAGGCAAACCCCTGACTATTTATTAAAATAAACAAAAAGTGCATAAAGAGCGCGCCACAAAGTAAAATTCATCACATGTCATACATATCAAACCCATTCCCACCTCCCGGATAGACATCCTCCGTCGTGGCTGATTCCCATTCTGAACTTTCATATTGCTTGAGGATCTTGGCATACTTCATTTGGAGATTCAGCTTCTCCAACGAGATCAGCTCTTTTGGCGATTGCTTTAAAGAGGACCGAGTAGATATTGGCTTCAGCAGCGTGGAGTAATCCTTCGTCGGCTTTCGACTTGGAGTGACAGGGATCACCTGTCCACGCTTTCCCTTCCCATCTTTTAGAACATCACTATATGACAACATGACCTTCCCATTTTCTTTATCACTTTCCAAAGCATCAGCCCAATTCCCAGACACCACACCATAAGAGCCAACAGCAACCACCCGAGCAGCATTCACACTGTTACAGTCCACCATCTCCAAGCAGTGCGGCTGTCCCTCAAAGACTTGTTCATCATTTACAGCCTTTTCTGTATCAACCGGGACAATTTGAATCTCCTGACTAGCATCCAGTGTGATCTCCCCATTCAAATCCTCTTCATTCGCCATGACTTGGAACCTGTTATCAGTCTGAACCTCATTTGGAGGAACAGCAGCATGCAATTGCCTCCTGGACTCTATAGGAGAGATCACATCATTGGATTGCTTCCGGCCCTCTGAGCCCAACCTCCTCCCATCCTCCTTCATGCTGTCAATCACCCCTACAGCACTTACAGCATATACAGCCTCCATCGGAAAATCAGTAGCCTTGACAGCAATAGCAGCTCCCGGGCTGATTCTGCTCCCCTCAATCCCAGCGTTGGAGGCACCCACATCACGCATCACTGCAGAATGCAGGTTCACCCCACTTTCAGAAGGACCAGCTGTATGAGCACAGACCTGAGAAAGAACCACTGAAGGATTCGCCCGCACTCCACCCATGCCATCACCGGCACCATTCACCTTACGAGCACAGTCCTGACGAGGCCCCACTGCATGCCGCGGCCCTACTTCACCCACGCCATCGTGAGAAGCACCAGTCCTCCTCCCATTTCCAGCATCCTTACCACTGCACCCCATCAGCCCTGAAACAACACCACCATGACACTACCCATCCCGATGACCCAGCCGCTGGCACCCTGGACAGAAATCCTCCCATGACTCAAAGACCACCGCTTGCTTCCATCGGAGTTCCTCACCGATCGTGATCCAAATCCACTCAATAGGCGGTTTAGATACGTCCACCTCCACACAGATCCGCGGATTGACCGGGTGACATACCGAAGACGTTCGCGCGTCCGAGCAGAGGAACCGCCCAACCAAATTCCCAAGCATACGTATAATGGATGGGTTTTGAAACGGCAGCGGGAGATGAGGAAGACTAACCCACAACGCAGCTGAAGGTGAATCATGATTCAAACACAGATCGAACGTCCATCGAAGCAGAAAGAAGAGACATCCACCACATCGACGCGGAGCCCGCGACCAAGCGCAAACAAGATCTTCCTCCGAGGAAAAACGAATCATCAGTTGATTCTTGTCCAGCAACCCCACGACGGCACGATCCTGCAAATCCCACTTACTGAACACGAACCTGTCAAATTCGTCCACCGATGGTCTTCGGTGATGAAAACGAGCCACCAGAGTCAGGTTAAGGAGATTCGATGCCATCGAGAACTCCGGGAGAGAAATCGATACTTGAGGAATCCCAAGATGTAAATCTGGGACCTTTGGACTCAAGGAAATCGGAGGCAAATCAGGCAGAAAGTTAGGGTTAGAGAAGGGTACAAAATTCTCTCGCTTGTTCGTGAAACGTGAAAGAACATCCTCCCCCCGCCCACCGCCAGGGAGGGGGGGAAATCATCAGCGTTCATGCGCTTGGGTTTGGAACCCGAGCTCCATCGTCGTCGCCGTCGTCTCGCCTCGCACTCGCCATCTTTTCAGTCAACTTCAGTATGTTAGTTATACTTTTTACTAAAATTATTGTAAAATTTAAATAAAAAAGAAGCACTTTGAGTCATATCGATAACATCATGTGTCAGATTGAGGTGCATCTGATTCCTTAACATCTCATATCTGAAAAAAAATACTAACTTTCAATGTTACCATGCTTTCCATTTCCTTTCATTATCTAAATTAAAATTCCTAATATTGAGTTGAGGTTCTTATATGATAATACTTTCTCATTGTTAAAATCTATAAGTGAATAAGAAGCTAAAATTCACATTATATCAAAAAAAATCCCCACAATGAGCACATGAGCTTCCTCTAATATAACAGATTTCAACAATGAGAAAGTTTTTTCAGCTAAGAATATAGACTCAATATGCAGTGTTAGCAGTTCAATAAAAAAATGCAATGTAAAGCATGGTAACATTGTAAGAAAGGAACATTCTGTCTCTTTTGTATCTTGTTGAAGATAGTTGAATGAAAAATGACTTCCTAAAAGATCAATGAAATCATAAACAAGTATTAGATAAAAATGATAATGAATTTTACTTACAAATAGTAGATAAAATGGTCATAAATTTAATTAAATAAGTGGTAGAAATTCAAATATTCATGATTGTTGTATGAATTATTAACATATTTCTTTATTGTAATTATCTTATATTCAAGCTCAAATAAAATAATACACCTGTATAAGAAAATAATTCCTATGTCTGTAATAAAAAACATAAATATGAAACAATACATTAATTATATAGAAAAGGATTTTACTGTTAAAACAACAAGATTACCTCTGTGATTGAGAAGTGGAGGGAACATGATGGAAATTGATAAATTACAACACTTTAGGGGTGAAAAGGTTTTGAGTGAAGATAATTAAATGGATTTTTGGGTTTATAATGGAATGAAAGATTGATAAACCACACAATATGAACAAAAAAATCCAAATTTATAAGAAAACAATTCTAATGTGAGTAATACTAAAAATAAATAAATTAAACATAAATATGAAAAAAATACATTAATATTATGGATAATAATTTTATTCTTCACACCTCAAGATTACCTCTACTATTGAGTATAGCCAGCATCATTTCACTTCCTGCAATGGTAGTGGTGGTAAATTGAAGTAAAGTGATAAATGAAACACTGCAGGGGTGAAAATGTTTTAAAGGAAAAGAAGTATGTGGTAGTTTTGGATCATTAAGTCATGAAATATGGACATAAATATTTTAAAATAAATTAAATCGTCAATGAATAATGAAAATAAAATCAATATTTAATTGTCAAATTCTTCTGTAAAATATAGAAAATATATCATATCAAAAAATTTACATCTTCCCATAGGGATTTAATTATTATAGTTTGTTCTTAGAAAGGATAGATAACATCATCATGTTTATATGAAATTTTATTTATGAGTAGTCAAACATTTAATTTAGATTATATTTATTTAGTGAAGAATATATAACATTATGTGGAAAAACATAATATATTAAAAAACATTTACCTTCTCAATGAAATCTCTTTTTTAAATGGTTTTAGGGATTGGAGTCCCTATTAAGGATCAAAGTCCCCTATTTTTGGTCCCTTTTAACATGAAATACTCTGTCTACATTGGTACCAGAATTAACTGATTATGATCTCCCAAAGAATGGGTCATCCTTGATTGAATTTTCATCTAACCCAATATTATTTAGTCACCATCAGGATAAACCAAAACTTATTTGCTGGATCTAAGACATAAAATACTGTCACTAACTGTGATTTTATTATAAAAGGACCATTTTTCCCTTACACACTGAAATTCACCTTCACAAAGCCTATTTCATCAAATTTCAAGGCACTCATATTTTAAATCCATCAGAAAAAGAAAATTTACACTTAATAGATTGCATAGTAAAACTCGTATATCTATTTGATAATGCCAAAATCTAACATATTTTCATAAATTATATTTATATCCTTTGAACTAGATATGTTAATAACCTCTACCACAAGAAAAACACCATTATTTTGAATCATACTATAGTCATTGTATTGTTATGTATATAACATATAATTATTAATTACAAAACCAATGTATGTTATAACATTTGTATTCATTCCATTGGTCAGTCATTGAAGTTGTTTGATAATTGAATTAGTTTCTTAAAATATTTTTTTATAAATTTGAACATGAAAACATCTTATAAATTGTTTATTATGTGTATTTGATATCCACCTGTTAGCCCTTGATGGATTCAAATTTCTATGAATTTTTTAGTTGTCTTCAGTGTGTGGATTTTCGTATTCAATATTACGTAAAATGTAAAGGTTCACTTGTTACTACTCTATAAAGGTAATTATAAAAACATCTCTTCTAGAAGTCCCATCTCCAATAATACTTCCATTGTGATGGGACTTTGGGAGACCGATGATATCAAATTTTGATTTTTAATTGGTAAATAATTCATTATCTACTCCAACAATATATTGTTCTGTAGTACAACCTTCTAGCCAACTTTGATTATTGACATACCCTTATAAATTTTCATATTCAGTTCAATGGGGTATATCAATACGAAATTGATAGGACCATATAATTCAACCTATATTACCAATTGAACCATTAAGCGGATAATAATATCAAATAATTATGGTGTGAATAAAATTTCTAATTGTCATAATATGAATTCAACCTCCTTATTCCTGATTGAAAAATTTATCAGGTCTATAAAATTACCGAAAATAGATTTGAAAAAGAAGAAAATTTTGGTAAATGTATATTTTAAATTATGATAAAGAATAGAATATAAAGTAATACGCATCAAATCATTCATAACAACATAAAATTCATTTGATTTTTTTATTTGTAACATCAAATCAATCACTGAATGAATTTCATGATGATTGATGAATACCCGTCTAAAACTTTTTCACTATTATGGAAATGAATATATAGAATATTTTCCTATCTGGATAGAGTGAAAGCTGCCAGAGGAAGAAAATTCAACCCTTTACCATTCACTGGTACCAAATCTTCCCTTATACCCATGTTAATAATTTCAATCCTAGCCATGATTCCATATTTTGTTTTTCAGGAAAATTTAGTAATGTGTCAGTAACATTATCAAATATATTTTTCCTATATATAGGACTTTAAGAAAATTTCTGACCTATAAACAATTATAATTTGGTAATTAAAATATAATGTATATCTTCTTACAATATGATTTTGTAAGGTTTTTGGAAAATGGTTTACCAAAAATGGTGTAAATATATTTTACATTATCAATCATTTGATGACCAATTATTAGAGACGATGTTGGAAATTATTTGATATTCCTATTGAATTCTGTCAACCAGGATCGATATTTATGTCATCAAGTTAAAACATTTAGATGTACTAAAAAATAGACATTGAAGAATTTTTTAACTAAAATTACTTTTTCTATTTTTCACAAATGGGACACCCCATTATTCTATTAATGTTTTAGTATGATAAATTTCCATAAGTGGAAAATTCATTTATCATCCCATGAAACATGGACCTCAATGTGAATTCTTCACTTCTATGAGAATCATAAAATATTACACTTTTATCTCAAATCAATTTCATATCTTCAACTAAAGGATCCAAAAAGACATCGATATCATTACCGAGATTCTTTAGTCCATATATAAGTTGAAACAAAAAAATTTATTTATGCTTCATGCATAACCATGGAGGAAGGTTATAATATCCCAACATTATGGGAAACATACATTGAGTAATAATATTTACACCAAAGGGATTTATTTCATCTATAGATAATGCAAGATGAAATTTTATCAGCTCATTTCCAAATTCAGGATACTTGTATGCAATTTTCTTCCACTAAGTAGAATATCCTAGATGATATATATTCTAATATATAATTAATGTATCTATATGTCAGGTCATTATCTCATAGTTTACAAACAACCATATAGTTTTCTAAACCATGGAATGATGGGAAAGTACCATACATATTTCAAAAGAAATGATTCATTTTCTTGTATCTATTCGTTCCACAATTGGGGAGTTTTATGAGAGATCTATGGTCCAAGTAAAACAATATATAATCATTTGGAAAAGCATGTATTTTTCTTGGGAACATTCCCATTTAACATTGTATTCATGTAGATTTATTTCTTTGATATGGTAGTTAATTTACTTATGTTATTATATCATTTAGGAGACCAAGTAGTCTATAAATATGGTGTCACTATATCCATTGTCAGCATTCAAATTATACAACTTCAATACAATTGACAATGTTGTGTATTTAGTATAGCTGTTATATAATGGTCTCTTAGAAAAACTATTTAACATCTCAAAAAAATCATAAAATCAGAAATTTAATCTTAGATTTCCATTTTCATTTCATCCATGAGATCTCAATCATCATTTACATTGGTATTTATATCCAATGATTCATAAAATGTAGTGTCATCCCAATTGGTGTGCAGATATTGTTATTCGATGTGTTTAGTCCAAAATTTATACCTCTAATATATTACATGACAAATCAAATGTTCTTCCAACTCTTTTGAACTAATATTTATTGAATAAAAACAATGTAATCATGGGAAAAGGATTTGAGAAGGGTGGTATACATGCCCTATTGATAACTTTATGAACTCTTTAAGTCCGTCTTCAATCTATTCTTTCATATTATTAACGTGCATCCATTTTTGATTCATATTAATCTTATTGGGTTCGTAAAATATTTATTTTTTCTAATAAATTATTAAATAAACATAACATATTCATTATCAAAGGTGAATGTTATAGATAATTCCAATAAGGGAAACCCAACATTTGATTGTTTCAAGTATTTTTTGTATACTTTGAATAAAAAGGGTAATTGAATTTAAGAAAATAATTACTCCATTATGGTAGGTGTTATACTATGAATTCATACAAAGTTGAAATTTATATACAAATTTCATCCTTTTTAACTCATCTTAAGAATAGTTATCATTTCATTTATTTGGTACTCATCTTCCATCCCTTGTGGAAATGAACCTAGGTTTCTTAAAATATTCACAGTATGAGTCATCTAAAGGATGATTTCGGCCCAGATGAGTAAAAGAAGCGTAAACGATATGGGGGATAAGTTCCAAGTAACAAAATTTAATAATAACTATTCAGGAGATGAAACTTATGAGGATGATAGTTGTACTCCATTATATTCACAAAAGAGTTAATTCCTCCAATTTGTGAGAATTACAAGGATGTTAATAAGAGATTCCTATTGGTGGAACCAAATACCAAAGTTAAAGAATGATTTATTTTTAAGAAGTATTAATGTGTTGGATATCATTTCAATGATGGATATATTTTTAAAAAGGTATAGAAAAATATCTAAATAATTTTTGATTTGGGGTTGGTAAAAATATATATTAATTTTGTTTGAATGTGGAAATTGATTTGTGGTAGTGAAAAAATGATCATATAAGATTATGAGACAATTAAATACTGACTTCAAAAGGGTGGGGTGAGATATTTTTATGATGACAACATAATATTGATATATATTTTTACTAATTAGAATGGAGGGATTATTAATAATTAAAATAATAAAAAAATATCAGAGTAAATTAATATTGAATTGAGTAACATAGGGGGAATATGGGGATAAGGTAGAATCAAAATGATATATTGATAGTGATAAAAATTAAGAAGTATTTTCATCTTCAATAAATAAAATAAAGGATGAAATCAATGAATAAAATTTCATTCATTATTAGACAGTTTTGGTTCGAAATCAATGGATTAAGTCTCTAAAAACCCCATTTTTCAACATAGAGCCTAAATCCTTTGAAGGGGTTGACAAGCATGATAATTGGATCAAATCAATACATGAGGATCTTGATCTGAATAAGAAAAATGTGACATAGGAAATTGTTTCTAGGTTGGAAGATATAAATTTTATCATAACCAAGTGGGTGTTATGTAAAAACTCATTGACTATGGAAAAATGTCTCAAAATAAAGAATGGATAGTGTTCATGTGGAATTCTTAGAACAATTGAATTTATATTTATGATAAATTTACACCCATATCTCTATTATATACTATTTTAATTAACTTTTCTATTTCCTTGAAAATGTAGTTAAATATATACCAAATTGATGCTAGATCTATGTTCCTCAATGCAGTTCTTAAGGGGTAGTATAAATTGAGAAATGAGATGGGCTTATTATTTATGAAAATGATATAAATGAGTTATAGTTAAATAATTATTTTTATAAGATAATGAAATCATTAAGGACTTGGTCTTTAATGTTAGATCAATACTTAAGAAATATTTATCTTTTGCGAGGTAGAGTTGATCACAACCACTACATTAATAAGGATAATGATGAAATGATATTAGAACTCATGTACATAGAAGACATAATATTTGAGGATTGGAAAAATGGACATTGCATTTTTCTGGATCATATGAGGTATGATATTAAGATGTATATGATTGGTAAGTTTAAAAGTTTCCTTGGTTTATAGGTGAATCATGTAAATCATGACTCATTAATTTCTCAATCAAAATATGAAAAACAGGTTCCCAAGTGATTTTCAATAGAATATTAAAAAAAATGACAACACAGACCACTATATTGATGAATTTTTTCAAATATGAAGATTCCAAAGGGGTAGATGTCAAGGAATATAGCTATTTGGAGCATATTATACCTTATATCAACATCAACCCACATTGGGATTGAAACATTTGAAGTTTCATAGTACCAATGTGTACCCAAGTAGAGCCACATGCTATAGGGGATGAAGATACAACAATATATGTAAAAAGAAAGAATTTTTGGCTGTTTT
This sequence comes from Viscum album, assembly GCA_963277665.1. Taxonomy (NCBI): domain Eukaryota; kingdom Viridiplantae; phylum Streptophyta; class Magnoliopsida; order Santalales; family Viscaceae; genus Viscum; species Viscum album. The sequence continues at coordinate 405,856,932 of OY728150.1, read as the reverse complement.
ATAATAGGATAGTGCAACTGGAGTTGTTGGGATACACAAATGTAGGTTAGGGTGGATCAATGTATAACCGAGGGAAATTAGAGATATTGCAAAAAACTGGATTTCATTTGAGCTATGGTTTCTTTCGATCCTTGAATCATTTGAGCCTTAGATTTTAGCCTTGGAATAGTTGGATCCTTGATTCTAGTAAAGATTCGATCTTTGAATCGACAATTAGTAACATCGGCCGTAGGTGGCATCCGTGGAGTGCTTCGGATATCGTGAACTAGCTCACGATGGTTAGGGTTCTAAAAATAGATCTAATTATTTTATAATTACTTCCAAAAAATCATTAACAAAGTTTTCTTTTTTGAGCACTAAGTTAATAAGAGATGGTAAAATGAATCTTTATCAGTGTCTTCTTAGAGTTGATAAAAATAGATATTTATTAGAACTTTTTTAGCATTGATAAATGGTTTTGAATTGTAATTATAAATAAAAAAATTAATATATTAATATAATTATATATATAAATTAAATGTATATATATAGTAAGTATATAATTTATTTAAATATATTTATTATAATTTTTTATATATTTAAATATATAATTTTTTATTTATAATTATATAAATACTTATCAAGAAAATAATATTTATATCATTATATATACTTTTATACATATATATATATAATAAATATTTATAATATAATTATACTAAATATATTCATTATTTAAATAAATTTATTATAAATTTATAATTATTTAAATATATATAATCATTATTTATAATTATTTAAATACTTTTCAAAAAATAATTTTGATTTATTTAACATTTTAAATGTATAAATATAATAAATATACATTTATAAATAAATTTTTTTATAAATATTTATTTACAAATACATTTTTAATAATATTAATGAATATTAAATCTTAAGTGCATGCATGTTAAAAATGAGAAAAATTGACAAATTAAAAATGTGTAAACTTTAACTATATAGAAAAATAGATATGTTTCATTAATTAAATATAAATTATTAAAAAATATGATTATATATTGAAATAAAGATGAATACATATTGAAAATAATATAACATAATATATATATATATATAATAAAATTAATTGATTTAATTCCCCAAAAAATAAAAATATAAACTATAAAATAAAATATATTAAAAGTGAATAAATATTACTTAACATTAATTATATTAAGAATTAATAAATAATATTTATTGATTTAAAACAAAATATATTAAATTTTTCATGTTATAATGAAATTCTAAAAGGAATAATAAAATTTGAATCAATTACAGAAATATTATATGTGTTTCTGTATAAGATTCCATTAATTGCGTAAATATTTGTATGTGTTTGTTGTATATAAAAATGAATTAATTACTCTATTGTATGGAAATCAATATAACACACCTTTTATCTAAGTTCAAATGAAAAATCCAATGACATTCAATTTTGTCAATTACTTAAAGCAATTAGTCAATGTTTGTAATTCATATTAATTTTTAATTATAAAACATTATTCACTAGATATATGACTATTTAATGTAACAGCATAAATATTTTTTATTTTGTAAATCAAATTTATATACATTAATTAATATCTATATATTTAATATATAATATTTATAATATTATCAATCATAATAAATTAATAAATTGTTTAATATTTCCCACAATTTAATAATTTTTAATTTATATTTGATTCAAACTCATTGGGTGTATGTATTGTAGTAGTAATGTACCCGGACTGTAGTATAAGACACACTTTTATAGTGGCGGTCAATATACCAGGAACTATAACAACATTGTTACTATAACAAATACTTTAGGAAACCAGGTACTATAGAAAGACTATTCACTAATAGGCCTTTGGGACTAAAATATGGGCCTTCAAGGTCATGTAATGGCCATTAATGCCCACTAGGCCTATGGCCCATGTAATGGGTCTCCTCCAAGCAAAAAAAGAGGTTCTTTCCTTTATTTCAATAATAAAGAGGCTTTTGCGCTCACTTTTAAAAATATATATAAAATATTTATTAGTATTTATAAATTATATAGAATATAATCAGGTTATTTGTTTTCTTCAATAATTATTTTATTAATAATAATTTTAATATTTTTTTAATAAACTCATATTTATTTTTTATTTTTTTAATTATTTCGTTTTTTGGGACCTCTCTTTGTGCTAAAAAATCACTAATAAAGGATCTCTTTACTGGCACTAAAAATAAAGTGCTAATAAAGTGACCCTTTATCAGCACTAAAAATAAAGTGCTGATAAAGTGTACCCATTATCAATTCTAAAAAAGAAACGATAAAGGGTACCTTTTATCAGTTCTAAAAAATCATTGACAAAAGGTACCAATTTTCAATTCTTGTTTTAGAACTGATAATGGGAACTTTTATCAGTGCTTTTTTGATAGCACTAATAAAGGTCAACACTGTTACAGACCTATTTTTTAGTAGTGGAAATGTTTGGATTAATGTGGGTGATCTATGAGAATTTTTTTCATTAAATATTGAATTGATAGGAATATTGAATGTAATTTTTTTGGTAAATAGTAAATATAGAATGTTTAAATGATGTGACTGAATGAGAAATTGAATTCTTAATGTGGCTATTTTTTGTTGAAGGTGGGGTTGATTTGTAGTATAGTGGTTGGTAAGAGTGGTAGTTTGTTCTAGAAATAAAATAATTGTTTTGATGGTTGTGGTGATGTTATTTGGTGTGAGACTTTTAATTTTGGCTTGTGTGTGGTTAAACTATACATGTATTTTCCTTGTGATGTGGATTCACACCCCCACTTATCTTTAAAAACCTTATAAACATTCAATTTTCTTATTTTTGGTGTTTTCCCCAAACATTCATATTGTTGAGGGAAAAAGGATGACTAATCCCCCCAACTTTATCTATTTTATTTGTGTTATGGTTTTTTATGTATCATAATATAATTATTAGGATAATATGGTGATGGTTCTTAGTGGGGGTTCGGCGTAGTGGGAGGAGGGAACAAGTTTTTTGTCACTTCTATCCACAATACCCTACATAGATGGGTATTATATGTAAATACACTAACCCCAGAAGCCCAAAATCACCGGGTTATTTATTACATTATCATAAGATAAAAGGAATTTTATCAAAAAGGACCTAATAGTTTAGTATTCTTTCTAAACTAGATACATAATAGAAATGAACAATACATTTTAAAACATAAACTAAATAATGAATTTATTATAGAAATCCAATATTCACCTTAGTGTATCCCTGCATATCAATCATAAAATACTACCTCATATCTTATAGATAAATGAATCATTAGAAATGGGTGAGATAAAAAATTTAGTAAGGGTAAGCATACAGTGGAAGCTATAAATAAGGAATAAAAAATATAGAAAGTTATATAACTAAAACACATTCCATTTAGTCAATAACTTGAGCATAATATGGTATAAATAAAAGATGATCAAATATCGTCATATAAAAAGGCACATTATAATAAAACATAACCCTAGATATTCAACAAATAGATTAATCACATGGAATATCAGTAAAAAAATTAATAATTATGGAATTCATTAAGCATAGAATCATTAATATACCATCAAGTATTCATCCAAGGCACCATATATAAGAAGTAAAGTCATCAGTCAATACCCAAACTAGTTTGTCTCATGACACTTATCGAGACATCGTGGGGCTATTGTTTGCCCCACCTATCACTTACTAATTCCAATACATGAAAGGGTTGAAACATAATAAACATAAACACTCTTACTAAAAAACTAGCATATAAAATTTGAATACTTCCCCAATCAATAAACATAACCATAAAACATCCAAATTAATATGGATAATTGTTTCAAAATAGCAATTCCCAAGTCAAAGAGATCATAAACCATCCAAATAAAGAATAAGGATGGTATCAATAAAAGGTATCCCTTACTGATTATATGTAAAATAATTTATTGAGGTCATTAATGAATAGAAATACCATGAAACGATCCCTAAAACATTTTTAGGAAAATACACATTTCATTTTGAAAATAAAATTTAAGAAAAATAAATTCCCTAATTTTTTTTTGAAAATAATATTCATTGAAAATAACCTTTAAATAAGTCTAAAAATATTTATTGGAAAATTAAATTCAATCCATACACTTTAAAACATAGATTCCTTTTATATTTTTAATAAAATATAAATGATCATTACCTTGAAAATAACAGGAATATTCCTTTCAATTTTTTTTGTAAAAATTAAATATGTTTAAAAATGTATCATTTAAATCATTTTGATAAGGTTTAAAATATTTTGAAAAATATTCTTCTAGAAAATATAAATTTTTAGGAAAAACGTTTTTTCGACCAAAGAGAAGAAAATTTGAATTTTCATAAAAACATTTCCAAAATCATTATAAATACTAAAGAGAGAAAAAAAATTGTAATAATAACTTAAATGTAAATTAATGAATAGAGAAGAATAAAATAGATTTATTTTAATAAATAAATAATTTCCATAAAGGAAACACAATTAAAAATAATCTTTAATAATGATGGGGGTGTGAGAGAAAATCATACCACTTTATAGTCAGTAGAATTTCATTCCCCATGAAAAAAATAATATTTTTAAAAAAATTAAATATAATTAGAATAAATAAATTCATAATATAACATGTCAGATAGGCAATATATATACCTCATAAAATAATATATGTGTATAACATCAAAATATCTCTCAATGAAATAAAATTGAGATGAAGTGCCTTACAAAGATCATAACATTGAAGTGAGAATTAATAAAAGGAACCAATTATGTGTTTATTCTATAAATCCCCATACGATAATTGAAAATAAATTATAAGATAATAAAAATTCATTTTACCTATAATATTATCATTACATGATCAATGAAGTAGATTTTTAAACCAATTCATGGAAATTGAGTTAAGAAATACCTTACCTAGCACTTTCTTTTAATAGAGCATGAGTTAACCCCCCTGTATAATGGTTTAAATTATTTATTAATTTATAATATAACCAGAATAATATTTATGATATCATATATTATCCTCTGATATAATATTATCTCCCTTATTTTAATAATAGTTTGTTATTACCCTTGTTTTGGGTGTTAACAACTTCATTTTTCTATCCATGTTTTATCGTGTATTTTCAACATATTTTGTATAAGATGTAGTTACATGATATCCATAATGATATTAATTTAATATATGTCATATTTATTCATTGTAGATATATTTTTTAAAATCAATATTTATTGTTGGACATGGAAAATGAATTGCATCAGACGTGGAGATGGTAGGTCTTACAAACGCATGAGAAACGATTTTATTACATTAATGGGTAAAAAGGTAAAGAATTGTGTGAAATATTAAATTTAAAAAATTTATTCAATGTAATAATTACCATATATATCCACAATTTACATCATTATAACCATACTTGTAAAGTGGTAATGAAAAACGAATTACATAGCTATGTGGAGACGGTAAGAAATCCGTATACAAGTGCGGTGCTTTCATTTTTCATAGGATAGATAAAAGGTATCATATGTTTTTTAATAAAAAAACAATATTTTAGTATTTATATTATAGTAAATTTATTATTTTAGGATATAAAAACACATTTAGAATAATTAGAAGAGTAAATAAACATGAAATAGTTGACAAAAATGATTACCACTTCTTTGGTGGACTTCTTTAAGATCTCTTCTTAAGGGACATTGGGTTGGTATTATGAAGAGAATATAATCTCAATAAATTTTCTATGTAATTTTATTAAAGTAATGAGTGAGTCTTGTTCAATATTGATGGATTAAATTAGGGTAATAATTAAAGGAAAGAATTTTCTTTTATTATTGAGGTGGGGGAATCTTTAGGAATATCTAAAAATATTAGATTAATATAAATAAATGTTAATTAAAAATGGATCAAAACATATAAATTTATTATATCATATGATTATGGGTAGAAATAACATCATCCAATAAAATTTTGGTATGTTTTTACAATATTTATACGTTTATATTTTCGTTTTCACCCATACTTAACCTCTTTAACTCTTACCATGAGAACATGGACTTTTACTATCTGTGGTAAAATATAGTTACTATAAATTGAAAGAATACTCATAAATGGATCATGTATGACATTATAAAACTTGTACCAATCATTTTCCTGAAATATATATTTTTAGTAGTTTTATACATTTTAATAAAATATTAATTACTATAAAGTATTTTTAATGTCAATTTTAATAATTATTCCTCACATTGATTTTAATAATACAACGATAACACTTATAATTAGAAACAACTATTTTATTACATCCCTAAAATGTTGATTCCATCTATAAAATTTTTTTATCACAGTAACGAACTCAAATTAAATTTGTTTAAATATTTTAAAATTTCATTTATTTGATTTTCTCCATTCATTATATAATTCTCACACAAGCATTATAAAATATTTTAAGGTGAATATTTATTCCCGAAAAATTAAACAAAAATTACCATGATGAAAGTAAATCTTTTAGATTTCCAATGAGTATCTATAGTCAAAGGTATACTCTTTATAATCTTATATTAAAAATCTTATGTTTATTAAATTCATTAATGTAACCTCTTTGACTTTTCATTAAATAAAATATTATAAGTATCATAATCAATTTCTAATGGAGAAAAATAATCTTATATCAAAAACATGAATTCTTATATATAAAAATTTACATTAAATAAAATTTTAGCAACTTATAGGATCATTTTCCAGTCTTTATGATTCAATTTTTACCCTTTATTACACAAATTATCATTTATTATGGTAACAAAGAATTACATGGTTACTATTCATATTATCCATAAATAAAAGGGATCTATTTTTTAAATTTAGGACTTATGAATAAAAATATGGAATCTATTTTTTGAAATTAAAAATATGACATTTTCATAATTTAATTTAACATTAATCCCACAAAATAAAAAAAATTATAGTTTTCCTAAAAATACATTTTTAAGCCCGAGAATGTACTTATACCAAAATAATGTATTTAGATGATTAAAATTATATAAATTATATTTTTTATTAAGAAATATTACTTAATTTACATTTATATAAAATTAAAATTATAAAGAGACTTTTAATATAAATAAATTCTTGTTTTTTTAATGTGTATTTTTTACTATTCAATTGAAAATCATCCTTTTCAAAAAATTCCCAAAAATTCACTATAATTTAATATTAATATAATGATTTATAAAATGATATTTTTTTTAAAAATCAAATTTATAGATGTTCTAGAAAGTGATTGAAATAATTACTCCTAAAATAAATAAAACAATTTTGGAAGAGAATGTATTTTTCAAAGAATAATATAATTTTACTAAAAATTAAGTTCTTCTTCCCAAATAATTAATTAATATATTAAAAATGATTTTAGAAATTATATATTTCTTAGTTTTTTAATACAATTCATTACTCCTACTTTTATGGGATATTTAAAATGATCACAAAATAATAAATCATTGTTTGTTTAAACTGGGTGTTTCTAGAAATGTAAGATATATAAGAGGTTTAATTTAAAATGGGACAAACCATAAATTGTAGAGGTGTTAAATTATACACAATTCAATAAATTGCATACTTGAAATTTGAAATTTCTCTTTGAAAATAAGAATTTAATACATGAAAAATCTTTTGTGAGATTCCCACATCATAAATAGGGTTAATAAAATATCCTCCTAATAAGAGGAAAATAGAAATGTAAAGGTCACTACAAAATTAGGATTTTAAATTGGAGAAAATTACCAGGAAGAAAATATTTGGATGTATTAGAGAAATATAACTATCATTTTTTTAGGGAGAGTGATATATATAACATGGTTATTATAAAATTAACCGTTAAAAAACTATAAATATTTTTTGGGTTAAAATAGCATTGATTTCTGAGAAAGAAGAGTAAAAAAATATAATTCTTTTATAAGAAAATAATTTTACTAGAGATGATAGACTCTTTTACTATCCATATAATAAAATGATAAAATTAAATTACTTGATTTATTTCCACGTCTTAAGCATAATCTCATCCTTTGGTTATGCTTCGACCTAATTTCACATCCGCTCTTACCCTAGGAAGTGGATTCTCAAAATAAACTTTTATTTAGAGGAACACTTTTAATGAGTCATAATATCTATAAATTATTCCTTATACCTTTAAATTTTTACTAAATTAAAAATGTTTATCATGTGTTATCAACAAGCAATAATATAAAATTTAAACTTAATCCATTTTATATGTAGTTAATCATATGACTCATCCAAATATATATATGTCCAAATTAAATGACTAAAAATATAGAAGAATGGTCACTAAATTAAAAAAATTAATTTAATATATGGTTTCCCAAAATAAAATAATGTAACTCTTATTTTCACATACTAAATATATTAATACCTTGATCACTTTTAAACATCAATTAAAACATGCATGATTTTAAAAATAAAATCAAATAGTTTTAAATACATTCCTTAAATCTAAACATCTTATAATCCTACCAATATTAACAAAAACCATTAATTCACTAACCACCTTCACAGTCACCAATATTATCCCATAAACATACCTTTAGTGTAATTATATCAACATCAATCACATATTAAGTTTATATTCCCCAAATCACGTGACTTGAAAAATATCTACTTATCACAAAATATATTCTCTTGGTTATCATTAATATTCATCATATAGCTCCAAATCCATAAAGAAATGTCATCGTAGTATAATAATTATAGGTTTCATGATTATTATAATGTTAATTTCAAGAATAATTTTACAACATATTTCTTGGTTCTAGAAACACAAGAACATTAATCATTACACTTTAATAGTATTAATAATATAATCTTAACATTGATCTCTTTACTTCTTCTAAGGTATATTACCTTTACAGTTTTAGTGTTTATTTGTGTAGTCCCACATGTCATTATAGGGGAAGATTTTCATAAAGTAAATTTTTTTCATACCCATGAAATCATGACCATGGTGGCTTCTTTCCCCACACTAGAAACCAACTAATTTTCATTTTATTAATGTACCAAGGTGTTTCCTTCCACAAGTATCACATGTTGGAAAATAGATTATTCCCTTATTTCTTTTATCTATCATATGCTCTACCTTTATCTTCTTCTCTTTCTTCCCTTTGATGTAATAAGACTTCATGATTTATTTTTCAATATGGTTACAACCTGGTACTTTTTCTTCATATGATGTGAATTTTTGGGAGACTAGTTCCCTTTAAAATATTGGATTAAACAGATCATTGAAATAATCATTCTTATTTTTTTGATTAAGTGAATTGATATAGTTTCTAATTTTACCACTATTCACCATTTCATAATCCTGTGGCATACTCTAGAATAGATGATAAAACTATAAAACATAATGTATAATATCTAAACTAGTGCTAAAATTATCATAAATTGGAAATTTATGTATAACTAATCTATAAATCATAAGCTTAGAATATTTGGATATATTTCCAAATTATGTTATCGAGTTTCATTCCTAAATCTAGTTCCCAAAGTTTGTACTAAATTTTTTCCAATACCAACTATAAATACCCCAACCACAATAGCCATGTGTCGATGGTTACTTTATTTCATAGGCATAAGATACATGTAAATTCATCCCAAAGGACCTAATAGTTTAGTAGTCTTGGTAAATAAGATACATTCTTGAAAATGACAATATATTTGAAACCATAAAACACCCAAAAAATTACTTTGATAAATCCATTATTCCCCTAAGTGTATCTCTGTATGTCAACCAAAAAATACTTCCTCAAATCCTAAAGAAAAATGTAACATAAGAAATGGGTGAGATCAAATTCTCAGTAAGGGTAAGTGTAATATAAAATATATGAGTAAATAAGGCATAAATAATATGGAAATTTAAATAACTAAAATACATTACATTTAATCAATAAATTGATCATAATATGGTAGGAATAAAAGATGATAACATATTTCTATATAAATAATCAGATGATAATGAAACTTATCCAAGGATATTCTACTAATAAAATAATCACATGGAAAATAAAAATTATATAATTCATAATGATGTAATGCATAATTCTGTACATCATAAGCATACAATCAAGGATTTTTCTAAAACATCATAAATAAATGGGAAATAAATCATCCAATACCAAAAATAGTTTGTCTCATGTGACTTATCGATAAATCGAAGGGCTATAGTGGGCCCCACCCATCACTTACTAAGTAAAATCAATAAATCCTAGGAATGGGTGAAACATAATAAACATAAATATTCATATTAAAAAATCTAGCATACGAAATGAAAAAACCTTCCCCAATCAATAAACAAAACCATCAACCATCAAGGGTTATATCCAGTCAGCCAAAACTTTTTTTGTATTTTCTGAAAATCCACTTTAAGGCTGAGTGGGAACCATACATACATTAAAACAAAAACCACAGACCTCCTTTACCGAAATTCCAAAACCCATCCAACTGCAGATTTCAAAATTCAAAATGAAACACCCTAATGACATTCAAAATCAGAGAAACCTCCATAAGCTTGGATCCCTAAGCCGCTACCTGCTACCCATCAGAACCGTATCATCCATCACGTCGTTGCTCCCATCGAAATCACCATCATCAAGAACCATTCCAGATGATTCCCTTCACAGCCATAATCATCATCTGAACCATCATCAACATTTTTCTCCTCTATACGCCGTCTGAAGCCACACCAGTCACCGGAGACCATCAGAGCTCGTCGTAACCATCGTAAAAACCCATCACCATGTCGTTGCGAATTAAAAACAACCAATCCAAACAAATCAAATTTGTAAGAAGTTTATTTGAAAACCCCCAATACAGTCCTAGATCCCCATTGATGGAGGCAATGAATCCTTAAACAATTACAGGACATGCTCGCCGCTTTCTTACCCGTAGAACAAATGAACAGCCGAGAGGTTCAAGAACCACGACACAATAATCCAAAATCACAAACCAAATGATGTGAAGTTTCAAACAGAATAACCATGAAGCACACCGCAAGATCCACAATAAATTATCCATAACTATAAAACATCAAAGAACTCAAGAATCAAAAACTGTCACCTTAGCCATCAACTCGAATGCCATCAAGCCAAAAAATGGTACCAATCACGGACCAGATCTGCAATACCGTCACAACCTCCACAACCACACTCAAATCCGACAGTGAACCTCCCTACACACCCATCATTGACACAGAATCGAGGCTGTGAGAGACAAGACTCAACAACAAACCTTCACTATGCTTCCATGAAACGCCCTAACAGATTCGGGATAGGGTAGAAAGGAGGCAGCCAGTAGTGAAAACGTCAGGTCGAGCCCACAAAGATGAAAGTCTTTCTCTAGATTCTTATAAGTAAAATAAATTTTTTATTCCATTGATGAATTTAAATACCATGAAAATATCCTTAAAAATTGATAAAAATATACTTTCCATTTTGAAAATCACCTTTAAAAACAATATTTTCACAAAAAAAATTTAAAATACATTCCTTTAAAAATATCCATGAAATAAGTTTTAAAATATTTAGTTTGAAATTGTGTTCAAGTAGTTCACTTTAAAACAAATATTTCATTCATATTATCTATCAAATCAAAATGAGCATTATTTTGAAAAGGAATTGAATATTCCCTTCAAAAAAAACTTTTGAATATAAAAATGAGTAGAAATGTATTTGAAAATCATTTTTAAAAGGTTTAAAAAAATTATGAAAATATTTATTTAGAAAATATGGGTTTTTATTAAAATAGTTTTTGAGCCTAGGAGAAAGAATGTCAAAAAACATTCAAAACATTTTCAAGATGACTTTAAGTACAAAATAATGAATATGTATTATTACTTTAAAAGTTACTAAATGACCAGAGAAGAATAAAGTAGATTGATTTTAACATATATATAAATTTTCTAGAGGAATCATAAACAAAAACAATCTTGAATAATGATGGGGTTGTGAAATAAACTCATACCACTTTATAATCTGTTGAATCGTGTCCCTGTGAAAGAATAAAATTTAAAAAAACATTAAATACAATGAGAGTTAAAAAATTACCGATATTACTTTTTAAATGGGTTCTATATATACCCCATAAAATAATATAAGTTAATTACATAAAAATATTCCTCAATGAATGAAAATTGAGATGAAGTCCCTTACAATGATCAAATCATTGAATTAAGAAGAAGTATAAGAATAAATAAGCTTGAAAGTGTTCATAAAAATGATTACCTCTTCTTCAGTGGACATCCTTTAGATCTATTTTTATGGAGATTAGGGTTAGTATTTTCAATATAATATAAGCTAAATAAGATATAAAGGGAATTTTATAAAATAATGGGAAGTAATCTTTCAATATAAATCGATCAAATTCATGTAATAAGTGTTGGATCGAGTGTCATTTTATAATTGAGGTGAGGGGTACTTTATGAATTTTTTAAAAGTTTAATTTAATATATATTAATTTTCAATATAAAATGGATCCAAAATTATTAATTTAGAATATAATAATATTATTGGTATAAATACCCTTATCCAATACAATTTATATAATCTTTGACAAAATTTTTATCCCTATCTTTTGGTTTTAATCATTATTTAATCTCATTAACTTTACTATGACAACATGGAATTTCACACTTTGAAGATTAATATGGTAAATATAAAATGAAAAAAATAAATAAATGGATAATGGGTGTATTAATAAACCTTATACAAATCATTTTTTTGAATATTATATTTTTCAAAATTTTATATCATTAAATAAAATGTTATTAACTATAAAATATTCTTAATGTCAATTTTAATCACTCTGCATTACATTAACTTTAATAAAGTCAAATATCAATTATAATTCAAACAAATACAATTTTATTACATCCATAAAATTTCAATTTCTTATATAAAATTATTTTATTACATTAATTATCTCAAATTATATTTATTTTAATATTTTTAATATCATTTATTTGTTTTTTTAATTAATTTAATAATTAATGCACCAGTGTTGTGAAAGAGATTAGAGAAATTATTTCTTCCCAAAAATTTAAAAATAAATTTGAATGATTAAGATAAATATTTTATATTTCATGAAACTATATATAGATTAATTTATAATCAAGATAATCTAATATTAAAAACTATATAGTTCTTAAAATATGGAATGTGATATATTTGAGTTTTCCATAAATAAAATATTATAAGGGTCCAAACTAGTAATTAAGAGAAAAATGGTTATATATCTAAATATTGGATGTTTATTAATGAAAGTTACTCTAATAATAAAAAAATTAAATATTTAGGTTGACCTTATTGTTCTTATCGTTTTATTTTCAACCTATATTACCCAATTAACCCTTTATCGTGGAAACCAAAATTACCAAGGTTATTCTTTATATTGACTAAAAATAAAAGTGAACTATTTACTAAATTGGGACCATGTGAATAAAAATTTAGAATACATTTTTAAAAATTCAAAACATATATGTTTTTTAATTCAATTGAAAATAATTCTTGCAAACCGCAACAAAAAACAATTTTTTTTAAATGCTTTTAAAAGACCAAAAGTTTACTTATATAAAAATAAGGTATAATGATGATTAAAATGAAATAAATGTGATTAATTATAAATAAACATTTATTAATATACACTGATCTAAAATTCAAATAATAATGATAATTTTAATATAAATAAATAGATAGTTTTATAAAAATATGTATTTTTCACTATTCACTGGAAAATCTATCTTTTTAGAAAATTCCCAAAACATGACACTAAGTAAGTTATAATATTATGATTTTAAAAAAAATTATAAGTTTCATAAAATATAATTTCTATAATTTTTATAAATTTATTAAGATAATTACTCCTAAAAAAAGAAAGCCATTTTTAAAAAAAATGAAGCATAAAATAATTTTACAAAACAATTAGTGCTTATTAAAAGATAATTAATTAATAAATTAACTATGGGAAGGAAAATTATATATTCATAATGAGTTTAATACTATTCATTATTTACAATTTAATGTCTAGGTTATAATGATCACATAATGATATTTGATTATTCATTTATGTTGGTGTTGCGTGAAATGTAAGCAATTGAAGAGGTTAAATTGAAAAAGACACATTCATTAAAAGATTGGGGTGTTACATGTGATGAGGATATGGAATGAGGATGTGTTGATCTGTTGATGTGTTGTAATATAGTGAAGGATATGAGATGATGATGATAATATAAATTTTATATGTGGTATATGGTTAATATACATGATGCTGTGTAATGAAACACAACTTTAGAAGGTATTGGGAGTATAGTATGTTTTTTGTTGGAGTGTGAGAGAGAGAAAACAACGGAAAATTTATTTTGGGTTCCATTTTTGATATATTATTCTATTACCATGTTAATATACTTCAATGTGATTTTGGTTGAGAAATCCTTTGTTGGGTTGGGAGATAGTTGACTTAGTAGGTTTTTGTTAGTTCTGTTGTGTATTCACCAAAGAATTTGTATGCTTCATTCATATTTTCATTAGATATTTTATTTAGTATCCTACTTATTTTATATTTATTCTCACCCTATATATTTATATGTAGATTTGTATATATATTTATTTAGGTTTATATGGTGAGTTTGGAGATTGATATGGGCATTACCAGCTCAGATCATAGAGTTGTTGTTGGAGTTTCTAATAAGGAGTTTATTTATTATTTCGTTTTAGGATTGTATTTCTATCATATTTAAATGAATTTTTGATATTGTTGGACCTTTTTTTATTTTATGTTAGGTTGTTTACTTTGTGTTTTTCTTATCCTATTCATGATATTTATGAGATTAATTCCACCAATTTTCATGATATATACCCTTAGAGCTGGTCGTAATATGGGGTCTCTTGGAGGTGACCCTTAGGGGACACTCTCTTCTTCATTACCAACCTAGGAGGGGTTCCCATTTGGAATACTGAATATTATCTCTAACTAATAATACATGTGTTAAAATATTAACATCTCCTAGAATAAATCTAACGTGAGTATTATAACACAACCTCTTCACAAAAAATCATGGAAATTCACTATACCTTTGTCTATATCTACTTGGTTAACACCCATTATCAAATATAACCCTTTTTTCATCATTACTTCATAAAACCTACTATTTATCACATTTGGAAACATCACCATCATCCTCTAACCACTCATCATCATGCCATTTATTATCATGTTTCCTAGATATCCACAATCAAACGAAATGGTCCAGATAATTCAAATAAACCTGATCTATTAGTTATATCCCCCTAAAAAACATATGAAAACAAGAGTGTTCAATAAACCACAACACTGAAGATATCCTTCCCCACACTATATAGTGATATTTTTCATGTGATGGGAACATCGATAAAGGTTTATTAGAGATACCATACACACGGTCATCCTCTAATATGGTAGTTCATTTTTAGGATTTTTATCACTGTATTAGGTATGAAAATAAATTGAAAATAACTAAATACATGGGGAAGTTAATTATGTTCTCCCCATATTTAATAAAACCTCACAGGATCATTACTTTTGAACATCTGATTGTGTGAGACCACTAAATTTTCAACATCACCATTGGCCTCTCTCGAAAAACAGATGATTGTATAGCCACCACTGTCGATCTAAGGTGAGAAATATCTCCCTCTATAAGATGATAAACTTCTATGAAGATATCTTATTAGTAACATCATCTATCTTCTAGACATATAGGCCTTTTTTAGAAGCATCAAACACCATGCCGCTATTGCACCACTCTAACCTCATCAACCACCATGACTTCAACTTCTATAAGTCCAATAATAATCCATGAATCCATATCTCACACTACAATAATTTACATTATAGAGAATAACCACATTGTAAAACTAGTAAAATATATGAATTCCTCCTATGGTCCAAAAAAACTGTCTTAAGAAATAGTTCGATTTGTACACTCTGTACACACTACATGGATTTTCATTATTCCACTCAACAACACTTGAATTCAACCACCATAATACAAGATGATGCCTGATATACCCTAGGCCCACATGCCTAGGTCTAGTGCTATTTTTGGAAGCACTATATTTGACACAATATGAGATGAACCTATCATTATATTAGATCATTTAAATTTATTTAACTATATATATCTCAAATTATCACCCAATCCCATGAATGGATGGTTTAGTGTCTTGGAGGATTAACTATATCAAAATATTATTTTATTACACTTGGGAATACTTTTACATTATTAATCCACAATTGAGTCTCTTATAAAATTCTCATAAATTATACTAATCATCATAACCTGGAGAATGGAAACATGATAGGGGTGATATCAAATGCTCAATAAGGTAAAAAAATGAAAATATTTTATTAAGGGTAAGATCATAACCATGTGATAAACCAGGATCATGGGATAAATATATTATTAAAAAGAACATAGAATAATAAGATTTGATAATAAGACCTAATACAATGACATGTAGTTTCGAATGATCAAGCATATACCATGTAAGAGGATTGTAGAAACATGAGACAATAAACATGATTCATTGTATAATAACATGAGTATATAAATTAGAAATGTTGAATATGTGAAAGAATAGAAATAATAACCCGGTGGGGTGGGAAATTCGTGATGATTCTCACACAATAATGCTCTTGGGATGACAACCCATGTACCCTTTTGAGATTCAGCTATACATTGTATACCCTATTGGGCTTATGCTACACATGTTTACCCTCATGGGCTTGGTATACTACCTATATACCCTCTTGGACTTAGGAAACAACCTATATAACCTCTTGGGATTTGGAAATACCAGTGAACCATCTTAGGCATGTGATACTAGATGTGTACCCTCTTTGATCTCAGAAAATATAAAAATTATACCATTTAATTAGAGGGTGATATAAAAACCCACCCATAATTCATCCATACATATCTGTACCACATAAAATCAGTCATTCATCAGATTATAAAGTACCCAAAGTATAAAAATGTTTTTTCTAATATATCTAGATAGTATCACCAAAACATACCTCATGAATTTTAAACTTTTATACCCAGAATTCAATGATATAAAAAGAGTAATTCAAAATAAAATTTTGGGGCTGATTAATGAAAACTAATTTCCAATGAAATTAATAATATAGAGATAAATTGATAACATTTTTAAAACCATAAAAGAGTTCCTTTTAAGATTATTTAATCTCATTCATAAAAATTGAGTTGTGGGCTAATTGAAAATTCATTTTTCAAAGTGTCAAGTAATTTTTTTTAAATCATTTAATTTTAAAAAAAACATTAAATATCATATTTTTAAAAATTAATAATGATTTCAAAAGGGTGAAGTGAAATCATTTTGACAAATTATAATTTAAAAAATAACCTTTAATAATAGATAGTTGAATAGATATAAAGGTTATTGAAAAGGAATGTTGAGTGGGAGATAAAAAATTTGATTTTCAAAAAACTCAAGACATTTTGAATATTTTGAAATACTATTATCGAAAACCCACATAATAAAAAGAGATAGTAATATTTTACATTAAAAAGTGGTAATGGAAAATATCGTGTTAATAAGATTAAATAAATATTTGGGTTTTAAAATAATAAAGAAAAATGTTTGGTAATTATGACTTGGAAATGGAGGTAAAATTGACTGTAAAGGATAAGATTTTTTTAAAAAAAATTATGTACTTTTATAAGAAATAAACTCATTGAAAAATAATATTTGGGTTAAAAACACAATTTTTCTGAGAGATAAAATAGGAAAAATATTATGAAATATAAAAATTAATAATTTATCAAAATTAGAACCATTGTGGTCAAATAATAACATTTTAAATTAAATAATGGAATTTTGGGTTAATCAAGTCCCTTATGGATTTCATAATTCTTGAAAAAATAGATATTTAAAAAATGGTTTATGTAGTAGAAATGTAAATTCCCAAAAACAGTATAAAATAACAAAACATAAAATCAAATAAAATATTTTCCCCAACTTATATGAAATAATTTCAAGATGAACAATCAAAACACACTGAATGAGAATTGAATTTCTAAACACCCATACAACATTATGATATTTCGATTTAACAATCCATGGAAGGAACAACATGGGATGGATATCAAAATCTCATATATTCCATAAATAATATTATAACATAATTATATTCCCAATATATACACCATAAAAAGAAAAAAGTGATGAATATTATTCATTTCTCAATGAATAAAAATTGATATGAATAAACTCTTACCTGAGTACCATATTTTTTCAGACCATTAACCTAATATCCTAAATAATAAAATAATATTTATTAAATACTTTCTTAATAAAATTTTCCATTTATATTTAATATTCTAAGGCCTATTTATAATCATATGTTATTATTTTATAATATAGTTTTCACTTATGGGGGATAATTGGGGTGGTTCTATCGATCTCACTAAAACTACCTTAATAAATTTACCATGATCAATTGTGTCATAACACCATTTATTAATATCCTTAATTTTAGAGGTTTATGTGTTATATTAGTCCATTAAAAATTAGTTTTATAGGCTTCCCCAAAAGTGACTCAAATTATCAAATGTTCCTCGATAAATTCATTTAAGAAAATTAAAATTACTATTTTTTTCATTGTAATATCACTTATATAATGTCCAATACTATAATTATTGAAAATAATAGCATCATGAATATAATTATTATATATTAAATACATTTTTAAAGTCCTTCATATTAGAAGGATATGAAAAAATAGAACACAATATTCATAGATTTGTTAATCGGTATGTACACATGATGTCATATTCATTTTTGAATGGTTTTAGAGGAAGAATAAAATAGATCTTCCATTAGTATAATTACATTTCATTATATTAGTAAGATAGAGAGGTTTATAATAATACATCTACCGTTATATGTTCTCCCTTCTATAACATCTGAATGCACTTTAGAAGGTTCATTTAGAAAGGCCAAGGCCTCTAAAACAATGTGGGAGATAGAGAAAGAGTTTATGAGTTAATAGTTTTTATTTTTGGTTGGTAAAAATATTTCTAAATGGTGTAGAATTTTGGATAAGTGATATACTTTAATATGTGAAGAAAATTGAATTTCTTAATTACTCAATACATCATAATGATGTCATAACACTATTCCAAGGTAAAATGATTGAATGTGGAAAATAATTGAGTGCAGGAAGAGTGTGTGAAAATTTAAAGTAGATAATAATATCAATAATGAATCTGTTTCTAAATTTTAAACATTTTTCTTATCTTTTACAATTCGGTTTTTGTATTTTACCTTTTTCGTTTCTACATTGGTAACTTGTTTTTACCCAAGTAATTCTTAAATTATTAAAAATACAAGGAAACCCTTCACACTAAATTTTGATTTTATAAACCTAAATTTAAACTACATATAATCTAATTAAATTTATAAATAATTGAAAATTTTCTTTTATATTAAAACATTTAACATAAAGAAAAACATTGTAGAAATTGTTTTTACCAATAAGTGTTCTAAATATTATAAAAATTTAATTACAAAGTAAAAAAAAGTGATCATATATTTTATACATGTTTAATCATCCAATAAATTTCATTATATGAAATATATAAATTAATTTTATTGCATAAAAAATTACACAACATTAATAAAACAATTCATTGGAAATAACTCTATCACAATTAATATGGTTATTAACTTTATTCATAGTAATAAAATATTTATTCCAAAAAGTGAAATTGAATTCATTATATAATACGTGAATAATAATATTAAATATGAAATCTATTTTTTAAATTTAATTTCTATAATTTATTAAACTAATTTGTTAAAATATGGTTTTTAGATTAAAACATTACTTATGTTCCCAAAATGATAAATATGGGTTTTATAAATTAATAAGAGTATTTAAAAATGCTTTATTTTAAATCATAAATTTATTTTTAATATAAAATATGTTTCAAAAACATTAAACTCAGTCTTTATTTATGAAAATTTCATGAAATTGATGATATTAGAAAAATTAGTATTTTTTATTATTCACCTAAAAATAAATTATTTTATAAAAATATCAAAATTTCACCTTAATCTCATTTTGAGATGAATAATTAAAAAAAATAAGTTTATTTAAAAAAAATAAAATTATAAATTTATAAAAATATCTATTAAATTAAAATATAATATATATATAGAAACCCCTCTTTTATTAAAAATTACCATTTAAATACTTTAATTACTCTTGATCCAATTTGTTATGGAAAAATACTTGATTAATAAAAATTTAATAGTGGTTTTATTGTTATTAGATTTTATTAATAATATTCATATGATATTTTTAGGATAATTTTAGTTCTTTTTTCATATGAATCAATTTATCCAACATGGTATTAATTTAGAGAAAAATATATTCTAAAATATCATGTTGTTACATTATTCCCCCTTAAATAAATTGAATCCTCATAATTTTAATTATTGTTTTCTAAATTAATAAACTAATGAATACATAATAAACTCAATTAAAACCTCACAATCATACCTACTGAGTGACTCATGATTTCCTACATAAAAGAAATGTATTGAGAATTTAAATTTAGCTCTAATTTTTTTTAAAAATCTACACCTCTGTTGGTTATAGGAGTGTCTATTGACATACCTTTCACATATTCATTTTTATGACCAAATTTACAAGTAGATATTAAAACTAAAATGGTTATGATAATATCCAATAAAATCAAATTAAATGATAAAATGAATATGAAAACTCAATCCTAAGATGTCTTCCCCAATAAAACCTTAATTTTAACCAATAATACTTTTGTTTCAATTATGATATTATTTTATAAACCTATAACAATATTTGTTTAACCTAGTTTTACCATGGTTATATTTCTATAAGATTTTCCAACATAACTCATCCTCTAATTTAAATGTATTTAAATCCTATATAATGGTTCATAGAGAGTATGTGAATTAATAATATCATATCCCATGGGAGTGTATATCTAGGTGTGCAGTCTTAATCTAACTCATATTAAACTAATTAAAGATTAATATATTAATCATCTAGTTGTTTCAAGGTGATTTTCACTAGGTTCTTAGGTTCTACAACCAAATAAAAATTCTATTATCCTTATCAAGATGTAAATTCTGGGAAACCATATATATAAACATTTCCTAAATTTTAGGATTTTTTCCTATACATAGATTTATCTTTTGGAAAAAAATATAGGTTTCCTATAATTTTCTCTAATCCTAATCTATAAAAATATTGAAACTGATCATCAAAAATAACTAAACCATACCAACTAATTCACCCTAGTCTCATACTCTTAGGACATCACTTAAAAACACATTATTTAAACACTATATTAGATATAGAGTGAGATGAACCAATCATTATTCTACATAATTTATATAATTTTAGAATTGCATCTCACATTTAGAAATAATCACAACAGATAAAGGTTTAGTTTATTTTAGGATCATCAACACAGTCATATTATTTTTTGAAACTTGTGAACATTTCTCAAAATTGATCCACACTAGACTCCTTTCTACACTTCTCACAAGTTATATTTATCTTTAAAACCTGGATAATAGAATCATAAGTAAGGGGTGAGCTAAAACTTTTAGTTGGTAAAAAACAAAAAAATATTTCCTAAAGGGTTACATCATATGAATATGAGAAATATTATTCTATATAATATATATTAATAAATAAATATGAAATAATATGAGTTTTTTACAAGACTCAATTGAATTAATTGTAATCTAAAATGATAAAACAAATACCATTTCAAAGGTGTGTAGATATATGAAACAGAAAACATGATACAATTTAGCTTATTATAATTATATAATATTAAAATTTGGTGTAATTGAAATCATAGGAAATCATAACCAAGTGGAGAAAGCATGAACCCTGATTCTCATTACATAGTATTCTTGGTCGGATAAACCATATACCCTCTTGTTCATATGTAACAACATGTATATTGTATTATTATTTCCCTACAATCTGTATACCGTATTGGGATCAGTATAATAACCATGTAAAATCATAGTCTTGGGATACTAGTTTTATACCCTATTGGGCTTGGGATACTACCTGTGTACCCTCTTTGGTATATGATACTACTCATTTACCCTCCTAGGATTGGGATACTTCTAATTCACCTTATTTGATATCATGAGATATAATACTACATCCAATGCATTATATGTTAATATAGTAACTCACACATTCTTTATACATACATAATTGATTCAATTTAAAACAATCATTCATTATATCATAAAAAACAATGGAAGAAAAATGGGTTTTGTAACATTTCTAGATGGGATTACATAAATTCCCTCTAGAATTTAAATGGTTAATATCCAAAATAAAATCAACTAAAAATACCATTTCATAAGAAAATTTAGAGGTATATTGATAAAAAAATTCCAAGGAAATAAATCCTTTATAGATAAAGATAAAATGGATGTGAAATCAAAAATAAGATTTCTTGAAAATTATATAATCATTATAATAAAATATTAAGTTGGTCACATTGAAAATTAATTTTTGAAATGTGAAGATAAAAAATTTAAAACTAGTTACTTTTATAAATATCATTCAAAAATTGATCCTTGAAAAATATGTAAATATTTCAAAAAATATGATGTGAATTTTTTTAAAACTTTTAATTTTGAAAAGAATATTTAATAATTGAACTTTGAAAATATATAATGGTGATCAAAAAGGAATATGGAGTGTATGATAAACTATTTTATTTCGCAAGGATGGAAAACATTTTGATTATTTTGAAATACCATTTTTAAAAATCCATATTGTAAAAATAGATAGTAACGTTTTCCTTTGAAAAGTGGTTGAAAATTTTAAGGTAACATGAGTAAATACATTTTCTATTTTCAAAATAGAAATGGAAAACATTTTTTAGAATAATTAGCATAGAAACTAGAGGAAAATTTCATTACAGGATATCATATTTTTTCTCAAAAACATTTCACCTTTTTTAAAAATAAACTAATCGAAAAAGAATATTTATGTTAAAAAAGTGATTTCCCCCAAAAATAAAATAGTAAATGTCTTATGAAATAGGATATAGAATAATTTTTTAAACATAGAATAATGATTCCCAAGGAATAATATTTTAACACATTAAATGAAAATTTGATTTAACCAAATCCATTATGGATATGATAATTCCTAAATAACAGGACATTTATAAAATCAATCACCTGGTTGAAATTTAAATCTACAAAAATATATAAAATACTACTTAATTAAATCAAATAGTATAACATTATCATCATATATGAATTAATTTAAATAAGAATAATCCTAACTCAATGAACAAGAATTGATTTCCCAAAAACCCTTACAATGTTATAATATTTTGAATTCAAAATAAAAGTAAGGTAGAACAATGTATGGAATTTTAAATACCATTGATTTCAGGAACAATTTGGATAAAATAAATAAATGTATAGTACATACACATTAAAAACAAGTGGTAAATTCAAATCGTATCTCAATAAAGAAAAATTGTTATGAAAAAACCCTAACCTTAGGTCCTGATTAATTTTTTATGTTAAAATAATGTAAAAATTAGTAAAACTACTTGTATTAAAAAATAATAATATTTATAATATATATTTAATTTTATTTTTATTTTATTATCTTGTGATTTTAATTTTTTAAATAGTTTTTGTTTATGGTTCTTAATTGGGAAGGTTCAATCAATTTATATGATAATTATTCAGAATATTTAATATGGTCGAATGTGTTGTAAAATATATTCCTACACACAATATTTTTATATTTTAATTTATTTTATTATTCCATTAGAAAAAAATTATACATTTTGATATGGTTTCCAGAAACAGACTCAAATTAAAAATGGTGTCTCTATATGTACATTTAAGTTGGTTATGTTTACAATGACTAAATGTTATTAAAATAACTTACATAAGGTCATATATTATCTTTAAATAATATTAAAATTGAAATAAATATAATTAAAATATATCGAATACATTTTAAAATTAATTAATGCTAAGAGGGCATGAAAAGAAGAACACAACGTTCATGGAGGCGGTAGTCTGCACGTATGCATGATAGTAGCTTAATTTTATGAATTGTTCAAAGGAAGGAAGAAAATTGATATTACATTAGCATAGAAATAATATATTATAAATTAATATGTCAATTTAATTTAATTTATATAGTAAGTTTTATGTGGTATAAGAAGAAAAATAAATAAGAGTTCCGGGTTGAGAACATTACCTCTCCATTTGTCTGTTCTCCCTTGGGTGACACATTAAGGGTCCATTGTATGATATTCTATAATGAAAAAGGATTATAGAAAATTTTTAAATATATTAAGTTTTAATATGGTATATTTTTTGTTGAACTAATTCTTATTAATTAGTTAATAAACATAGAGGAAGTGATCTCTTTTTATAGGTAAAGAAAATGTCTTTTCTTAATTACTCATTACTTCACTATAATTTCATAAAACTGGTCCAAGTAAAAAGTATTCAAAGTGGAAAATATTTGTGTATAATTAGAGTTTGGGATATTTTTAGGTCTATAATACTCACAATAATTCATTTGGTTCCATTTTTTAGTCTTTTAACATTTTGTTTTTATCTTTTAACTTTTTGGTTTTTACCAAGGATACTAGTTTTTTACTTAAGTAATTTATATATTTTAAAAAATATAAGGTTAAACTTACTACAAAATTTTGAATTTATAAACCTTAATTAAATCCCCATGTGATATAATTCAATTTATAATTAAAAAAAATACACTATTAGATTGAAATTTTTTATATATAGAAAAATGATGTTTTTACCTTAAACTATTCTTAATCTAATATAACTTTAATAGACAATTAAATGTGTGATAATATTTTCTTATAAAAGTCTAAACATAATATAAAATTAACTATATAAAATAAATCAATTTAATTTATTATATAAAATTTCATTAGATTAATAAAAAAATTATTGGAAAATAACCATTTCACCATTATCCGGGGCATTAACTTCATTGTAATTAATCATAATTTTATAAATAAAAATGAAATTGTATTTGTTAGATTATATGAAAATTTTGATCTAAAATATTAAATCCATTTTTTATTTAATTTATATATGTGATGAAAACTAATTTTGAATGTAGATGGTTTTTAGAGTAAATGATTATATGAGTTGCTAAAATGATAAACATGGGTTTTATAAATTCAATTTATTATTTTAAATTATTTATAGAAAAGAGGTTTAAAAAAATTTAAATACATCTTATTATTGTTATAATTTCATAAAAGTGATTCTATTAGAAGGATAGGTATTTTCTCACTATTCACCAAAAAATAAATTATTTTAGAAAAGTATTAAAAGTTCAACATAGTCTCATTATAAAATGATAAATTAAAATATGAAGTTAATTTTAAAAAATTGAAATTATAAAATTTATAATTTATCTTTTAAATGAAAACTCAATATAAAATTGAAAGCTAAGTTTTTGAAAATTTCCCTTTTAATACATTATGTTATCTTCATCCTATTTTTTATGAACTTTTAATTGATTATAAAATTTTTATTTTATATTGGTTAAATTATTAATAAATTTTCTTAATAAATTCATCCAATATTTAATGGATCATTTTATTTTTGTAGTTACATGTGGAGTAAAATATTGAATATAGTATTAATTTGGGGGAAAATGTATTCAAAAATCTCAAGGTGCCATATAATTCCTCAATTAAATAAATTATTCCCTCAGAATTTTAATTATGTTTCACAACATAAATATGTTAAGAAATTTTTAAGAAACCCAACACCTACATCACAACCATTTATACAATGAGAATCGTCATTTTTTTATAATAGGAATGTATTGATATTTTACCTTTATCTCATCAATTTTTACTAAATATGCTTCCTTAGTTTGTTATATCAATTTCTAGAGAGATTCATTTCATAAATTAATTTTCATGAACCAGTTAACATCACGATAAAAAAACAAAAATTCTTATGATAATATCCAATGAAATCAAAGTAAATGTTTACATGAATATGAAAACTTAATCCTAAGATGACTTATCTAATGAAATGTTTATTTAAACATATAATACATTAGTATCAATTATAAAATTATTCAATAAATATATAACTAATTTATTTTAACTTAGGTTTTTCATGTTCATATTTATATTAATATTACTAACTTAATTGATCCTTTAAATCCAATATATTTAAATTCATCATAATGTTTCATAAAGTGAATGTAAATTAACTAAATAATATCCCTTGATAGTGTCTCGACTTGTGGGAAATATTAGACCCACTCATCTGGCATAGGGTAGAGATTGAATAAATACTCAACCGTCCTTTTAAAGGTTATTACCCATAGATGAATTTATGCCATAGTTATATAAACATTCCGATATCCATATTAATATTCAATTTTTAGAGAAAAAAACACATTAAAAACTTTACCAAAAATCAATGTATTTATCCTCTACATAGACTTATCTCCTAGACATGTACCTAGATTTTTTTTGTTAAATTTATCAAATAATAATCCCCAAAAATAACTAAACTAATCATTAAACGTAATTAAACCCAACTAAAATACTAATAGAGGCACCCCAGAACTGCACTCCCAGTTTTGGTGCTAAAAACCCTACATTGTATTTTAAATAAACTGTGAAGAACCTATATTTATTTTATATCATTTATATAAGTTAGAAAGTGTATATCCCAAATAATCACATAATATAAAAAATGTAATTTTTATTTTCTTTTGGGATTACCTACATAAAAATCTTATTTTATGACACTTGTGAACAATGGAGTCAACTAGAGAATTTCATAAATATACATTAAATATATTCAATAAATATTCAATATATTTAATAATAATATACACCACAGGTCCATAAAGAATTATAATATTTGGTGACTAGATAAATAATCATCTTATTTAATACAAGATCTTGATAATATCTCAAAGAGTTCTTCTTATATAGTACACTTCTTAGACATATTCAATTTAAAACCCTTATTAATAACATAGGGAAATGAAACATAAGAAAGGGTGAGATTTGTTTATAAATGGGGAAAAATATAAGATATATCAATAGATGATCATATTTTGGTAGATGATAAGTATAAGGGTATGATGAAATGATTATAACTTACTATTATCATACCAAATCAATCAAATATCATTAATAATAAATCATGGAATAATTAATCTTCATAACAAAATACATCTGTCATATGTGTGAGGAATCATCAATAATCAACCAAGATCCATGAGAATATGTCATAATAATATTTCATATGATATTTTTCATACACATAAGTATGGAAAATCAATTCCTTAGTCAAGGATCGTTGTCAGGCCAATCATAGTACACTTGAAGCACCCCTCATTCCATAATTTAATTAGTAAAGGTTCACTCACAAGACTATAGTTTTGGATATATCCTCTTACTAAACAATTTTCACTCCCCATTCTAGTTATTATTATCTCATGAAATATTTATATTTACTAAATTCATTATTGGGCTATATAATTCTGAGCACAACGATCATATAATAAAATCCATAAATACGTATAAAAAAGATCATAAAACATTCATCATACCATCATATCATAAAATATGTCAAGGAAACAATTTTCAATAAAATATCATCATTTCATGACAACAAAACACGTTGAAAATAAATTTGATTCATAATAGTTTCATCGTAACAAAATTAACCCATAAAAAAAATATGTTTCATAAAATAATTTTTAAATAACTATCATCAAAATCTATCCAAATAAATAATTTGGATCGAATAATAATATCATATCCCTAGATAAGTATAACAATCACTAAATAATGTCTACATAGAATAAAAATCCATTTAAAATTTCATTCGAACAATTCTTTGAAAACACGAGAAAATATATTATTCTTTTGATAAAATTTTACATAAAAATTAAATTACTTTTGATAAAATAATTTTCTAATAAGTTAACCATGTTAAATTTTATATCAAGATTCAAAGTAATAAATTTCCAGGAATATGGGAAAATTCAATAAAATATGATACATTGAAAGAAATCATTCCTTTCACACTTCTGAAAAAAGTCTAAATCAACTTATTTGTAAATCATTTAGAATGTTTAATTTTTGAACCTCTTTTAAAGAGGTAAAATATTTAAATTTAACTTTTTAAAACATATAAATTATAGGTACAAACATTTAAAAAAAATTAATAGTATAGACATGGAATAAAAATTTCATCGATCAAAGAGAAAATATAGTCTTTTTCTCTTTAAAAATCATTGTTGAACATTTTTAGCACAAAAGATAGAAGAATTGTAATAATACTAAAAATTATAGAAATCAAAAAAGTATAATAAAATATATTACTTTTAAAATATAACATCTTTATAATTTCCCTAATCAGAAATTTGACATAAACAACCCTTAGTAGAAATTAGATTATGACATAAGACCCTTACCTCAAGTCTCATCTTGCTTCATATGCATTAAAATATCTTATATAATAAATATAGATATATTTTACATATATTAAAATAAAATATTCATGCATATATTACTATATATCATTACATTATAATTTTTAATTATATTTTTATTAAATATTTATTCATTAAAATAAACATTTTGGTGAAAATAGGTCCATTTTCCTTACATGTTTCGATTTGATGGTTTTGGTATGTGAAAATTTATTCATGGTTTAATAATCTGCAAAATCACAATCATGGAAAAAATTTCTTATGTACTCTGTTTAAATAATTCTATAATTGTCAATATAAAGCAGTGATGAAAAATAAATAACATCACTTCGTGGAGATGGTAATTCATAAGTACACACGATTGTCATTTCCACTTTTTGATGGATGGAATGACATATAAGTTAACAATAATAAATATTTATTGAATAATTATTTTATCATAAATATCATATATATATATATTCGTAAAATAAATCCGTATTATTTTCCATGTAAAGATAAAATGAAAAACAAATCACATCACTTCATTGAGGTGGTAGTCCACACATGCAGACAAGCGGTCTTACCATTTCACAACAGATGGAATGTTTAAAAGGTAGATAATAAATTTTTATAAAAAATAATATCATAAATATAATATATGAACTCTAAATTCATCATAATAACCAACCATGAAACATGATGATGGAAAATGATTCAAATCGCAACATAGAGGTAGTAGTCCACACGTATGCACAAGCGATACTTTCATTTCCCATTAGATGAAAAGAGATATAGAAAATTACTATGACATCATCATAAAAAAATATCATTATATTATTTATATATGACTCATTATTTAATTATGTATTCTATGAGTCTAAATATGGTGTATGAATAAATAAAATTGAAATTATTTGGTTAAGAGTTATACCCCTCTGTTGAGAAACCTCCTTTACTTTAAACCTTAATCCCTGAAAGGATGGTTTTGTGATCAAAACAAGGACCACTAGGATTTGGGGAGATATTTTATTAAAGTCTTTGTAATGTTCTTGTATTATCTAATGGTCTTATAATCTATATCTAAGAGAAGATAGGTGGTGTATATTTATAAGGAATGGAGAGCACATCAAAATGAAAAGATTTACTAATGTCTTACACAAGTCAAGTGGATCCAAAATGAAAAGTATTTGAACATAAAAAGAATATTTTAGAAATACTGTAAATAAATAATATTAAATCAAGTATTTTTATGACACTTCAAACTATATCTCTTAGGTTAACCCACACAGTAAACTTGTTATAACCATAATAGCGGTAAAAAAATCTATTTGTACAATTCAATGTGATAAAAAGTTAAGTAGAAATTATTAAATAATATTAATTATTCTGATTCACAATATGGAATAAATTTTAAAAGGTTTAATTTCTATAATACATAGAAATTACTTTCAAAGTAAACCAGTAAAATGCAACAAAACCCC
Source organism: Viscum album (assembly GCA_963277665.1). Taxonomy (NCBI): domain Eukaryota; kingdom Viridiplantae; phylum Streptophyta; class Magnoliopsida; order Santalales; family Viscaceae; genus Viscum; species Viscum album. Next base: position 405,826,779 of record OY728150.1, on the reverse strand, counting down.
AGATTCTAGAAAAATACATTTTTTTATAAAAATTATTCTATAAAAAAGTTACAAATATTATAGATTATAATGAAATTAATTATAATATATTCAATAAAAAATAACTATTTACATTTTAAAATCAATTTCAAAAAATGCGACATAGTAAATACTTGAATAGAAAGGACAATTTTCTATAAAATAATAATTTATTACTATTTAATGAAAAATTTATCTTTACATAAAAATACCATAAATTTACCTTAAGATTATTATGATATTATTTATAAAAAATTATATCATTTTTAAATATTATAATTTCTAAAATTTTAATAAATAAATTATAATATTCATTCACAAATTGTAATAAAAACCATTATTTAAGGAAACATATTGTTGAATCATAAAATGAATTTACTAAAAATTGAGTTATTATTTATTATGATTTAATCAAATAATTTTCCTTTTATAAAACCCTTATAAATATTTTTTATAATAAATTTATTGTCATCCATGCCACCAATTTAATGGCTAGGTTATAATGGTGTAATATATCATGGTTTATTTAGACTTGAGGTTGCGTGTATATAAAACTATCAATAAAATTATATTTATTTAAATATTAATATATCATAAAATATATAGGTGTTACAATATGCCTATAACATCATCAATATTTAATATTTTTCCTCTTTCTAAATAAATTTAATCACATTAATATCTTGCATTATATGCAACACCAAGTTCAAATGAACCGTGATTTATTATTATGTTTCTCTTATAACCAAGAAATTAAATTGGAGGTAATAAATAAGAAGAAATATATTTTTTAAAATATATTTTTTATACATTTATAGAATAAACATATTGATAATCAGTTGATTAAAAAAATAATAAAAAATAATATTTTTCTTTGAAAAACTATTTTTCAGTGTGAAATATATTTCTGTAATGATAAATAAAATTATTCACTATTGGTGAATGATTATAATGAAATTTATATATTATATATTCAATAAAAAAATTATAATTCACATAATATTTTTATTACATATGTGATTATAATAAATCCAGCATTATTTTAAAAAATATAATTCTATCAAATGGTATTTTATCCCGTTATATGTGCTTATTATAAAATTAATTTATCTCAAATATTGTTATTAAATTTTTTAAAATAAATTACATATTTAGATTCATTTTATTCGAATTTTTTATTTGGGAAGCTTTTAGTTTTAGTGGAGGTTAAATTGTATTAATTTAGGTTATTACTATTTGATAAGCCTTAATTATTCATCCCAATTCTAGTTCGAAGAGTATTATTCGGACATTATCACCTTAGGCTCTAATTTTAGTTTTTTTAAGAAGAACGGTGACATGAATTGGTCACCAAATTCAAGCCCCCAAAACAATTTATTAAAAGAAATTGAAACAACACAACCATGAGGTTTAAAAACCTTACACAAACTGCGGATTGAGGGAAAACCAGTCATTGATGTCAAATTGTAAACATAAAAAAGAACAAATTCCATGAGATATACCCATGACTCCTCCTCCAATTTAAGTTATTTAATAGATAATTTATCATGAAAATGAGTGTATATTATTTAAATCAAATATAGTTACAAAATTTCTGTAGAGACACAGTTTTTGACCTGTATGACTTTGGAATATTTCTACAAATATTTCTAGAGAAAGGTGCTGAGACGACGTGAAATTATGAGGCCATGAGTTCCTGGAATATATTATTTTAAAATATTATGTGTTTTATACTATTCAGACAATAGAAATTGGATATCTCTTAAAAGGTTTATTAGATCATAAATATGAGACAACAGTTGGGTCCGAAACATGGTTTTTACCCTAGGCGCGACATAAAATATATCGGTGTGGGATTATCATACCCCTCACTCATTAGTGGTTCGTAAAATTGATTATTTAATTTATTAATTCATTCATGTAATATCTCAAACCCAAATAACACTCGAATGGTAACTCAGATTGTAAATATGATGCCCTGATTGAGTTCGGAGCATAACTTTTAACCTTGGAGGGGTATAAGTTTTGTTGGCACCAGCCTCCTATAGAAAAATTCTTAAAAATCGTAAATAAAATAATTAAGTTAATTTTTTTGAAATATTACTTGGAATAACTTCCAAATGGGGTGTCAGATAGAAAATTTGTAACCATCATTGATTTTGTATTGTGGTGCTTACCCTTGGCATGATCACAGTTGAGAGGGTGTAATAGATTCATATTTCGTGTTCTTCGACAGTTTCTTATAAATAGGGAACTAAGGAAATAAGTAGATTTAGCTCATTTTCCCTCTCGGATGGCAATACTCTGTCCGATGGGGAGTTGACATCCGAATGTTGTCATATTTCCATGAAACATCAGATACTGATAGATCAAAGTGTAGCTACCGCAACAACTAATCTGGATTCAATATAGGATTTCTATTTCGGATTCTAAATCCCCCCGGTAATAAATTTTAATCTTCAAAAATCCTTTCTATTTGTTTTTTCTACCTTAGAGTCCTTCGCTGGTGGTCGAACAGATAACGGTCATCATCTTTTTAAATTTTTGATTTTCCGTTCATCATGGTCTTTGAGATCTTCATCAAAAAAAATTTCTCATTAAAATATCAACGAATCAAGGAGAGAGGAATAGGTTTGTGATGATCTTGACTTGAGGAGCCCTGATCTATTCTTGGACTCATTTTTCAGGCGTCGGAAGAGATGCAACGGCGAGCATAATACCTGGAAACTTTTAATCACGTTGAAATTTTGACGATCCTTTGATCGGAGGCCATTGTACTATAAGTCAGGTTCTGAGGATCATAGATCTGGTCCTAGAATGCATTTTGGACCACTAGAGTGACTGTGGTGGTCTGAAGAAGTTTTCTAATGCAAGTTCCGGCAAGGGTGGCTCTAGTGGCGGCTCAGCACAGCGGTGGCACGGTCCAGTGTGGAGGTGGCGCGGTCCGGCGTGTAGGCGGCATGGTCCGGCAAGGAGGGGGATGGTGAAGCTACAACATATGGTGGCAGATCTACGGTGGATTGCATCGACCAGTGGTTAAAGCTGGATAGGCTAGTACAGGTCTGTCTATGACGGTTTAGATTGGGGGTTTTATTAAAACCCCTGTAACCTTCTTTCCAAGGGTCCGTTTTTCATTCCGTCAGTAGCCACATGACCCTTCCTTCGTGGGAGACCATTTGAGGATACTTTTTGAACTTTCTTTTCCCAGGATCAAGGATTAGTGACACAAAATGTCCATTTTTTTAAAATAATAATATAATTATTTTTATTTGGGAAATATTTATCAGATCGTACGTCAGAATACGTCATCCGAATGACATGACATCTGAGGTGTTGTGACCCTAGAGTTGAATCATAATTATCAATTTTAATTTTGGGCATATAAACTGAAATAGTGGTGTGGTTCCAGTGAGGCTCATTTTGGGTGTTTGCATTGGAATGTGACTGTTTCACTGGGTATCCATTTGGGATGATTAAATTATTGATATTTTGTGATTTTTGATGAGGATCACAATGGTGTGATCTGACTGAATAAAATTCAGGGTCGGGGTGCAGTCCCCATGTGATTCTTTTTTGAGCGTACTGAAGCATTTTACAACTTCAACATCATATATTTGTTTGAGTTAATAGAATAGTCTTCCATTCATGTTTCTATGCAATGATCATAGTGATCCATTTGTTTGTGTAGAGGATTTTCATGATCAGTAGTGATCGAGTACCGATCAGGCACTTGCGGTGAGAAGAACCCTTTTCACCAGATGTCTGTTTTGGGTGAATGAATAGCTGAATCTGTGTGTTTTTTTGAGGGGATCACAATTTCATGATTCATTTGATGTGTTCTTGGATCAAGGCGTATGCACCATGGAGCACTATGTTTACACAACACAGTGTAATGAAGCTTCTTAACTTAGTGTCCATTTCGGGCGAATGAATAGTCGACCTTGTGTGCTTTTTCATAGGATTGCAAAACTGTGATCCATTTGGTTATCTTAGGTCATTTGCAAGAGTCATGTCAGAACAATTTCATTTTCTCCTTTCAGATCAGTAATGACCCGCGTGCACTCGTCAACCTTTTTTCCAGAGGTTACGTGTAGTCTGAGAGTTTAAAACCCCTTGGTTTTGAAAATCAATGCTTTTTTTAATATAGACATTAAACACTAATTTTCCTTTTTATGTTTTGAATTTAGAAAAATGGTCATCTAGAGTTGTGACCAATAAGTCATTAGGAGTCTGATTGGACAAACTAGATTTTTTGTGAATAGTAACATACTCTTATGAATAGTAATATGAATAATAATATACCCCTTATAATAGTAAATAATGATAATATTTTATTTTCTTAAGGTAATAATATAATGAGATAATAATTAATTTTTCAAGGCAATATAAAAATAATTATACCTTTAAAATTGGTATTTTTCGAATTAACTATGATTATATTTAAAAATTAAATTTATAATATTTAGATTTTTTTTGAAAAATGGAGTTAATTTTTGTAATCTACATGTTGAAAAATGGAAATGTTGAATTTTTGGGATTTTTCTAAAATTCTTTAATTTTTGTTGAATAGTGAAATACAGTAAAATACCATATATAAAAATTATCAGTTAAATAAAATATTTATGAAAAAATAAGTGATGTAAACCCACTTGGTTTGAACTCACATGAATTTATTACTATTTATGGTCATGGAATCATCACAATTTCGGGTCTTGAGGGAAATTAATAAACTAATGATTAAAGAATTATGAAAACTCCCCTCGCCTCCACTGTAACCCCCTCACTTCCTCTTCCATTCACTCCTCTCAAGCCATGTGACTTCACTAAATTCAGTCCAAATATCCTCCCAACCTCCCATCCCACTTCCAACAAGCCTTGGTCTCATAAAAATTCCAAAACCTATCCCTGAAGGAGGCACTCAATGAAGTTTGTTCAAGAGGAAAATTTATCTTTACAATTCTTTATTTTTCCTTTGAAGGTCATTTGTTTTCTTTTTCAATTATTACCTCTCCTTATCCAAATTTTGTGATGACTCCAGTTCCATACATATATTGGAATTTTTTCATGATAGTGGAATAAGTTATCATCATCTCTTCCTTTTAACTTCTTTTATACAAGTAACAAGAACACCATCCGAGATGTTTCAATTTACCACATTCAAGGACGATGGGATTTCGATTTTTATTATCATTCTAAATTTGGGTCTTGAAAACATTCATGTTATGGTTTATCCAGATTATTATATATGAAATATACCATATTTAAGGTTCATTTATCCCTTTTTACAAATGTTAATAAGTTATAAAGAAAAATGATTTCGTTGTAATCAAAACCCACAAATTAACTGAAACTGTTTTCATTAAAGTTATATATAATAATTCATCCACATGCCCTATATCCAAGTTATATAAATGAAAAATAGAACCTATGTAATATAATAAATAATATTAGAATTCAATTATGTAGATTTACATCCATTCCACATGAACTCCATTACTTAAGAACAAGTGAACTGATTATGAAAATAATGAAAATGAACACAACAGAATGACGAAATTAAATATAATAACTTATTAATAATGGAATAAATGAACTAAATATAATTATAAAAAACTAAATAAATTTATAATATGTTCTTAAATAGGTTATTAATAAGTATAATTTCATATTCCAGGAGCTTATGTTCAATATGAGAACACGTTCAGATTTAAGGTAAGGGTTTTCCACCCGAACATCCATCTTCATTCGGGTTACATTTATTATCTAATTACCTCAACACAAATCTTGTGTATTATTATAAACTACTCAAAAAATATTATTTTGGGTTATATATATGTTTACCAACCATATTCCTTCCTTATTTTATGGATGGTTGGATGTTTTAAAAGGAAAATACGAAATTGTTTTCAAAATACTAGCCTGATTCTACAGAATTTCTCTAATTCTTACATCTTTTCAAGGAAACTCTATAATATGTTTTTTGAAACCATTTTATTTATAAAATAAATCATTTTATTAAAAAAAATACTACCTTACTTCACTTCTGGTTTTATACAAATATGTTTTTACAAACGAACTCTTCTTTTAAAAGTAAAGGAGTATTTATCTAAAGATTTACTCGAATATTTTATAAGAGTATCTTCATCTATTTCAAAACCATTTTTAATTATTATGTATTATTGGGATTAATATTCAATTTTACCAACTACCATATTTAATTTAATAGTTTATGATTATTTTAGTTGTTGATGGGAAATCTCACCAATTTACTCTAAATGGATAGTGTTTATGCTTAATGTTCGAAAAATTTATTTTCATTTCATATATTAATTTCCATATGAATGTATATATTGATTATGTTTATCCCCATTCATATGAGGAATGCATTGGACATATTATGTTCTAGGTGGGGCCCGTTATATCCCCTTGGTGCATCAGTAGGTCTAATGAGACAAACTACGGTCTTGGCACAAGGCCTTGACAAAAATGATTATTTAAGGTCTTGGCATGAGGCCTTGACTGTATGGTTTTGTTGTCCAGCATTATGAATTCCCTCATTATGAAAATTGTATTGATGGTTCATGTGGTTATTATACTAGTAGAATACCCATGATTATGTTATATTATGGCAATATTTACTCAGCTCATATTTCTTCCATATTATGTTCAAGTTTATTTTTAAAGGCATGTGTTTTCAATTATTCACCATGTCTATTGTTTAATTTATCTTCTTCTGTATTGGTTACTCTTACTGAGCATTTAATCTCACCCCTTTCATATGCTTCATTTTTCTGAGTACATGAAAAATTTTATTATGAATGACATGCTGAAATAACCTAGAAGTTATAGAAATTTCCTAAGGAGTTTCTATATTGTTCTTCATTTCAAGTCGTAAAGTTGAACTTTTGAATCTATCTTATTTCCAATGTTACTAAACTACTCAGTACTTTGGGATACTTATTACTTGTTTATATGCCAATGTAAACAAATATGGCACTGGCTCTGGGAAACTAGGGTCGATTCCTTATAGTTGGTATCAGAGAAAGCTTAGTAGAAAACATGGAAACTAGATTTAGAAAACTCAGATTAGGGAAGAGTCCCTAAAATAGTCTTCGATGATAAACATACAATAATTTCCATGTACTTTTTTGAGGAATATATTTTATGGATCTTTCAAGAAATACATCCCTATCTGGATACAAGCAAGTAGAGGTGGCTCTGGAATAGATGTACCTTGGAGTGAATGCTCTGACATTTAGTTTCATGCATGACCTAAGGTATCATGGTAAATGACAACGGGCCTTTATTCACTTTTGGATATGACACTCACGGGGGATATTATTAGTATAATTTTAATTTTTATTACAAGACATTATGAAGGATTTAAATGTAAATATTTCCTCAAAGAAACTATTTTTGTGATTATGTGATTACCCATTCGTAGGATCTCTATTTATGCTATGTTTTTTATTAAGTTAAGATTATACATTATGATTCATAACCTAATATAGTGTATTTCATCATCTAGATATGTTGACTAGTGAAAGTAATGAAAACAACACGAATTCACCTATCTCGTGTAGGAATTTACCTCTGATGCTAGATAATGATGTTGGCTTTGGTGTTTTGACTGATACTGAGAAACTTATAACAATACTAAGACAACTTACACTGGTTATGAATAATAACCTTACCCGTATGGAGCATTCAGATCCACCACAAGGAGGACCAATGTCATATCACTTTATGCGAGAACAACCACCATCATTCAATGGGACTACAAACCCTTTTTTATCTGAGCAATGGATAATTTACCTAGAGAAGTTATTTATAGCTTTGGGATGTACTTAATGAGGGAAGGTCCACATGGAAGTTTATCGTATATAGGGAGATGTTGATTAGTGGTGGTTGTTAATCCAAAACACAAATGAGGAGGAAGTTATAGAATAGAGGGAATTTAGGGACTTTAAGGAAATCATCCCAAAGAAATATTTTCCTCGTGAACAGCGAGCAGATATGGAAAGGCATTTTCTAAATTTTATGGAAAAGAAAGATTATAATGATGAAAAGTATAAAGCTAACTTCACAGGGTTATCAAGGTGTTTTGTGGACTATATATGAAATATGGGGAGAAAATTTGATTGATCCTTCGATGTTTTGAAACCATTCCAAGGAACGACTCTAGTTTCCTAGAATTTCTCATCATAATAATATATAATTTCATGTGCTATCAAGACAGAAAATGAATTATCTTAGTCTTATGAATTTAAGGGGATGAAAGAGAAGAGGAGGGCTGTTGAAAACTCTGGGGAAGGAAATAAGGAAATAGTGGTGAATGGAAGAGTTTAATTTTCCATCCTATAGTAATTGTAGGAAGAAACACCCTAGCACTTTCCTGAAGGGAATGGGAATCTATTACAAGTGTGGAGAAAAAGGCAACAAGGATCGTGATTTAATGGGAAAGAAATAAGCTACCAATGTTAAATGTTATAATTACAGGGAGAAGGGATATTATGCACATGAAATCCCTACGTGTGACGGAACTGTTCCCTAAACAAGTCAAAGGGATAAGGGAAAATCTTATGGGTTCGCAGCTGCATAGGTTTATGTTCCTAATGAAGTGGTGGTAGGTACATTGATCATTTCATTAAACTTATTCAATAATTTATTTGATTCTGTATCATCACATTCATATATATCTCCCCAGTTTTCCATGAAAATTATATGTGTCCAATTTGATTTAAGAAATGATTTATCAGTCAAAACCCCTAGTGGATGTATCATTGCAAAAAATTCATGTCAATTAGTCCCCCTCATGACGCACAAACATTCTTTAGTTGTTGACCTTATCATCATAACTATGACTGAATTTTATAAACAAATTTGTATGAATTGGATACCAAATTATTATGTGAAGATCAATTCCAAGAACAAGGAAGTTACCATTTTTGAGAATGGTGTGGAATCCCTTAACATTCGGTTAGAAACATCACCATCTGATTATCATCTTGATCCACCCTAATAGATCAACTAAATTAAATTAATGGATAGGAATATAATCTAATATCTATGGTCGATGAATGAAATATTCAAATTGAATATGTGCATGTAGTACAAAAATATTTTGATTTCCTTCGAGATGATTTACCTGGACATCCTTTAGAGTGGGAAATTGAGTTTTCCATTGACATAATTCAAGGTTCAAGGCCCATTTCAGTGACCCCTAATTGAATGGACATAGTGGATTTAGTGGATCTAAAGAAACAACTAGAGGAATTTAGTGATAAACGATGTATTCACTCTAGCATTTCTCTATAGGGATCCCGTATTTTTTTCATTAAGAAGAAAGATGGGTCTATAAAGTTGTGCATTGACTACAGGGAGATAAATTCTATAACAATAAATAACAAGTATCCCCAACCTTGTATTAATGATTTATTTGATCAAATTCTTGGAACCAAATATTTTTTTAAGATTGATCTTCGATATGGATATCATCAGTTGCGTGTGAAGAATGAATACATTCCAAATATAGCATTCTGATTTAGTTATGGGCATTACGATTTTACAGTAATGCATTTTGGACTAACTAATGAACAATCGATTTTAATGGATCTAATGAATATATATTCCAATGAGTATCTTGATGACTTTATGGTGATGTTTATTGATGATATCCTGGTATACTCTAGAAGCTATAAATAACATGAAAATCACATGCGCACTATTCTGAAGACTCTAATAAGAAATGGATTACATGTGAAGTTTTGAAAGTGTGATTTTTTGATACAATTAGTTTCCTTTCTATTCAATATTTTCTCTAATTATGGAATATCTATAGATCCTGTGAAGAAAAAGGGTGTGGAAGAATGGAATACTCCAACTAATGTAACTAAGGTATGTAGTTTTATTGGTTTAGTATGTTATTATCAGCATTTTGTTCAGAACATCACCCATTTAGCCAACCCAATGACTAAGAACATAATAAAAATGGTTAATTTTTTATGGAAAAAGGAATGTGAAGAATGTTTTGAAGAATTGAAGAAGAGGTTAGTGAATTCTATGATCCTAACCCAGCCATTAGGGAATAATGGGTTTGTTATCTATAGAGATGCATCAAAGAAATGAATTGGTTGTGTCTGTATACAGAATGATTGAGTGATTTTCAATATATCTAGGCAGCTAAAAATTCAAGAACAAAACTATCCAACTCATGATCTTGAGTTAGCAGTGGTAAAATTTTCTATGATGATTTGAGACATTACCTCTATGGAGGAAAATGTGAAATATATTCAGATCATAAGAGTGTAAAATATATATTATCATAGAAGGAACTCAACATGAGACAAAAGAGATGTATTGAGATACTCAAAGATTATGATTACACATTACACTACCACCCAAAGATGTAAAATAAGGTAGCATATGCTTTTAATAGAAAGGACCATGGAATTCTGAACAAGATGAGAGTTGAAAGGGATCCTTTGTTCATGGATATAGTAAAGATGGATATGGGAATTATAATGGAATATAACACAGTATAGAATTTTATAATTGTTGCCAAAACATATTTATTTGAAAGGATAAAATGTTCTCAGGCTGATGATAAAGAGTTTCAAAATAAAATTAAAGTAATAAATAATGGGAAGTTGACTGACTTCGTATATGATGTTGTCATTCTGAAATTAGAAAAAGGATTTGTGTTCCTGCTATTCTTGAGCTAAAGAGGGAACTGTTGGATGATGCTCATAGCCCTAATTTATCTATAAACCTTGGTAGCATAAATATGTATATAGATCTAAAGGAACATTATTGGTGGGAAAATATAATGAGGTAGATTTCTAATTATGTGTCGAGATGTTTGGTTTGTCAACAGGTGAAGGCTGGAAGACAACATCCTCGCGGAGTCATGCAACCCCTTCCTATACCTATGTTGAAATGGGATGATATTACGATGGACTTTGTCATGTGTATTCCAAAGACTCAAATAAAGAATGATGTGATATAGTTCATTGTTTACCATCTTAAAAATTCAGCACATTTTCTTGTTATAAGAGAAGATTTACCACTTGAATGTTTATCAGGACTATATATTAATGAATTTGTAAGACTACATGGTGTACCCTTGTAAATTGTTTCTGACCGTGATCCATGTTTTACATCGTAATTCTAGATATGTCTTCAGAAGGCCCTAGATACTAATCTTTATTTGAGTAATTCCAACCACCCACAAACAGATGGAAAATTAGAATAGATTATTCAAACATTGGAAGACATGTTTAGGTCTTTTTCCAATGACTTTTAGGGCGTGTGGGATCAGTATTTACCTCTCGTAGAATTTTCGTATAACAACATCTTCCATTAAAGTATTCATATGGCACCATATGAAGATTTTTATGGAATGATATTATGTACACCAACTTCCTATGATGGTTTTGATGATAGAAAACTTATAGGACTAGAACTTATTAAGGAAACAATGGAAAAGGTGATGATTATCCAAACCCATATCAAAATAGCTCAACGTAGGCAAACGAGTAATGTTGATTACTGAAGGAAGGATTTGGGGTTTCAAGAAGGAGATTATGTTATCTTAAAGGTATCCTCAAGGAAGTGTATTATACATTTTGGTAAGAAGGGAAAATTAAGTCAAATGTACAACAAACCTTTTCAAATTTTGGACCAAATTGGAGTTCTAGATTACTTTTGGAAATGCCGCCAAGTCTCTCCAAAGTTCACAATGTGTTCCACGTATTAATGTTAAAGAAATACATGCCAGAACCAACACATGTACTCACCTATGAAGAAATAGAACATGAGCCTGATCTATATTATTTTGAAGAGCCTACCATGATTCTTGATACCATAGAACCCGTATTGAGAAATCGGACGACTCCTTTGGTAAAGGTTCTTTGGAGGAATCATAAGACACAGAAAGCAACATGGGAGCCAAAGGAGCTTCTATTGAAGACATGCCTGAATTATTTTAGGTAAAATTTTATGAATATTGAAGTTGATTTTTTTATAAGGATGAAAGAATGTAACACCCCAAGGTTTTGAAAATAAATGCATTTTATAATCTAGATATTAAACACAACATTGCCTCTTCTATGTTTTGAATTTTGAAAAACTGTCATCTAGAGTAGTGACCAGTAATTCATTTGGAGTCTGATTGAACAAACTTTATTTTTTTTGAATAGTAACACAACCATATGAATAGTAATATTAATAGTAATTTGACCTTTATGAATAGTAAATAATGATAATATTTTATTTTTAAGGTAATAATATAATGAGATCTTAATTAATTTTTCAATGTGATATAAAACTAATTATACCTTTAAAATTGTTTTTTTTCGAATTAACTATAATTGTATTTACAAAATAAATTAATAATATTTAGAAAATTATTTTTGAAAATGGAGTTCATTTTTGAATTCTACATGTTGAAAAATATTAGGGGTGAGTTTCTGGGATTTTTCTGAAATTCTTGACTTTTTTATGAATAGTGAAATATGGTAAAATAACGTATATACAAATTATCTATTAAATATACTATTTATGACATCATATGATAAGTAAGGACACTTGGATTGAATTAATATGAATTTATTACTATTCATGGTCATCGAATGATCACAATTTCTGGTCTTGAGGGAAATTAATAAACTAATGATTAAAAAATTATGAACAATCTCTTCTCCTCCACTATAACCCCCCTCCCCCTCACTCCCTCTTCTTTTCACTCCTCTCAAGCCTTGTTTCATCTCCAAATTCTATCCAAATATCCTCCCAACCTCCTATACCATGTCAAAAAAAATTTGGTTTCATAAAAAGACCAAAACCTCTCCCTTAAAAAGGCTCTCAAGGATGTTTGGTTCCAAAGGTAATTTCCTCTTTTCAATTCTTTGTCTTTCCTTTCAAGTTCATTTGTTTTCTTTTCCAATTATTACCTCTCCTTATCCAAATTTTTTGATGACTTGAGAACCTTACATATACTATAATTTTTTCATGATAGTGGAATAATTTATCATCATCTCTTCCTTTTACCTTCTTTTATACTACTAGCAAGAACACCATCTGAGATGTGTCAATTTACCACATTCTAGGAAGATGGGCTTTTGATTTCAATTATCATTATCAAATCTAGTCATGAAACCCTTATTTTTATGGTTGAATCAGATTATTATATATTAAATATACCCTATGTAAGGTTATGTAATCTCTTTGTACAAATGGATAGTTTTATAAAGAAAAATGAGTTCGTTGTAATCAAAACCCACAAATTAGCCAAAACAGTTATCATTAATGTTCTATATAATAATTCATCCTCATTCCATGTAACCAAGTCATATAAATGACCAATAACACTGATGGATCATAACAGAAAATATTTTAATAAAATTAGGGATATTTACATCCATTCCACATGAACTCCATTGCTTTAGAACAAGTTAACCGATAAGAAAATTTTAAAAAATAAAAACTGTGGAACGAAGAAATTCAATATAATAACTTATCAATAAATGTATAATGAACTAAATAGAATTATGATAAAATAAATTAATGTATAATTGGTTCCCAAATAGGTTATTAATAAGTATAATTTCATATTCCAAGATCATATGTTCAAGAGCGGAACACATTCAGATTTAAGGTATTGGTTTTTTCGCCCGAACATCCATTTTCATTCGGGTTACTTTTATTGTCCAATTAATTAAATGAAATTATTGTGTATTATTTTTTACTACTCAAAATATTATGTTTTCGAGTTATATATATTTTTACAAACCCGAATCATTCATTATTTTATGGATGGTTACACATTTTAAATGGAACTTACGAAATTGTTTCTAAAATACAAGCCTGATCCAAGGGAATTTCTCCAATTCTTAACTTTGTTCATGGGAACTCTATAATTTGTTCATGGAAACCATTATATTTTAACAATAACTTATTTTATTATAAAAATAATATCTTACTTCACTTCTAGTTTTATACAAATATCTTTCCAAAATAAATCTTATTTTCAATGTAAAAGAGTATTTCTTTAAAGATTTACTCGAAGATTTTATAAGAGTATCTTCATCTATTTCATCACTCTTGTTGATATTATGTATTTTTGGGATTAATATTCCATGTTATCATCTACCATATTTAATTTAATGGTTTATTATTATTTCAGATGTGGATGTGCTATCTTAAAACCATTCACCAATTTACTATGAATGGTTAGAGTTTGTGACTAATGTTTGAGGAAAGTTATTTTCTTTTCATATATTAATTTCAATATGAATATATATGTTGTTTATGTTTACCTCCATTCATATGATAAATGCATTGGACATATTATGTGTCATGTGGGTCCCTCTATATCCCCTCGGTGCATCGGTAGGTCTTATGATACAAACTACAGTCTTGGAACAAGCCGTTGACAAAAATGATTATTTATGGTCTTGGAATGAGGTCATGATAGTATGGTTATGTCATCCCTTATTATGAATTCCCTCATTATGAAAATAGTATTGATAGTTCATGTGTTTGTTGTCTAGTATAATGCCCATGATTATGTTATATTATGGAAATATTTACCCAGCTCATATTTTTTCCATATTATGTTCATGTTTATTTTTAAAGGCATGTGTTTTAAATTATTCATTTTGTATAATGTTTAAGATATCTTCCAAAGTATTTCTTACTCATACTGAGTGTTTGAGCTCACCCCTTTCTTATGTGTCATTTTTCTCAGGGCATGATGAATTTTTTTTATTAATGACATTCTAAAATAACCTAGGAGTTATGGAAGTTTCCTAAGGAGTTTCTATGTTGTTTTTCATTTCTTGTCGTAATGTTGAACTTGTGTATATATCTTGTTTCCAATAATACTAAACTACTCGTCCCATCGGGATGCTTATTCCTTGTTTATATGCTAATGTAATCAAATAAGGCCCTGGCTCCGAGCAGTAGGGGTCGGGTCCTTACAGAGAGTACACTGGAATGGCTTGTGGGTACATTATCACAATCTAGTACCCGAGTATGGCTAGGTACATAGCCAGATGATGAGGTGAGGTCAAACATTGTGTGGGACCCACACATGTCGTGTATCACATTACGAATCATCTACATTTCATATCTCTTTCTTATGAACATGTATTTTGGCAAGTGAGTATCCTATCATGGGTGTTTTTCTTCCAAGAATGGGATGGTGGCCTCTATAGTGTCTTTCAAGGTACGTCATGATATGTTGTGAATGTGATTCCAATATGAATCAACTCTTAATTTTCTTGGTGAAATGACTATCCATGGTGACGATCGATGAAGATAGTGATGGAAGTGATGTTTTCAGAATCACCAGAGCAATATCGGATTACCCTCCAACAAGGATGGGAAGTGGAATTCACCATTCTCTTCTGGGGTTACCTTCTAGCAAGGTTGGGTAGTGGTGTTCTCCGTTCTCTTTTGGGCATAACCTCGAGGGAGGATAGGAAGTGGCGTTCACTGTTCTCTTTCAGGATTACCCTTCAGTGATTCTAGATAGTGGAATTCATCTTTCTCTTTCGGGCATACACTCCATTGAGGCTGGGTAGTGGCATTCACTATTACCTTTTGGTCTTACCATCCAATGAGGCTGGGAAGTGGTGTTCACTAATTACTCTTTCAGGATTACCCTATAGCTGGGCAGGGTAGTGGGTTTATCGATGACTCTTCTGAGTATACCTTCTAGAGGGGATGGGTAGTGGGTTCATGACATTGTTACACAATCTCTCGAATATGTGGAATATTAATGAGATATGCTTAATGTGAATTTGGACTCTCAAGAAAGAGTGGTGCCTTTACCACCAGCACATGTCCTTGTGATGAGACCTAAAACTATTCCGGTGAGACAGACCCACCTAAATAGGATAGTATCAAGGTATTTTGATTAAGCCCCTTTGACTTTTAGTTCAGGGAGGATGTGTAGGTTGTTGGGAATTAATGGTGGTTACTTCTAGAAATATTGGCAACCATTTTCTTGGGATTATCTTGTGATATGTAGATCCCCTTACTCTCTCATTTGGGATTTTTGGTTGATAATATATATATAACATATTGCAGTACCCACTCCTTGGGTTGTGTTAACACTTATTCTAGGAGAGAAAAATACACCCAGGGTATGCCATGTGCTTTCCATAACTAGACAAGTTGATTACCCTATAGCTGGGCAGGGTAGCGGCACATCCACTATAGAGGAGAAGTTAGTTCCAGCAGATCAGACTGAGGACACGCTTAGGATGAGCGTGCTCTGTGAGTTCCAGTGTCAGAAACTGTTGACGTTCCTTAGTGATCCATACCCTTAGGCAGTGGGTATTTTTCTAGAGTTAGTTGTTTACCTCTTCAGTATTGTTCAGAAACCGACAGGTTAGATGTTAGCATTAGGATTCTATCTTTTTACCTGTAGTAGTTTGTCTTTAGTAGAGATGGGATACTTAGATGCCTGATGTGTTGGCACTCTCATGGGATGTCTTCTGGTATCTATTCTGTGAGGATTAATACTCCTTATTTTTATTCTTTGTATGGTTTTAGGAGCTACTGGAGCTTCAATGGGGAGGGATGACGGTTGTTGAGTATGTGACTAGGTTTGAAGACCTTACTAAATACTCTTTAGACACAGTCCATGATGTCCACTTTCATGAACGGAAGATTGAGAAGGGTCTCCATAGAGGATATTCGCACCATCATGGTGCCCTTGTGTATCCTCACCTATCTCGGGGTGCTGGAGAAGTCACTGGTGAAAGAGAGATTTATTTCCGAGGGGCAATGGTTGGCCGGTTTTTGAAGTGGGTGCAACAGAATTGTGGTGTCTGCTGCATCTAGAAGACATTAGCTGGAAGGCCCTCGATGTAGGAGGTCTCCCCTTGAAAAGAATTGGGAACATGTTTGGGGACAACGTAGTGCACTGAGATATCCTAGTGGGGGATAGTTTTATACTTGTGATGACCGAGGTCACGTGGCATGAGACTACCTGACCAGATGTCCTGATATTTCTAGGCGGTTGGTAGATGCATCGCCATGACAGAGGTAGTGTCATGATCAGGGATCTGCTAAGTGAGTACATGGTGGTCCCCCAGG
The DNA here is from genome assembly GCA_963277665.1 of Viscum album. NCBI lineage: Eukaryota > Viridiplantae > Streptophyta > Magnoliopsida > Santalales > Viscaceae > Viscum > Viscum album. The sequence continues at coordinate 405,809,652 of OY728150.1, read as the reverse complement.
AGGCGGTGTTGGCAAAAGATCTGGAAGAGCTATGGTTGGAGGAAGATGTTGCGAGGACCTTCCTCCACCACTAGGCATTCCACATCAGAGAGCTGGTGAATGGGGTCATGGGAACCTACATGCTATGGATGTCTATAATCCTGCAGTGCATGAGATGATAAGAGGTATGCTTTGTGACTTTTCTACATTTTTAGTAGAATTTTTTAGACACTGCATGAGGTACTCCTTTATTCGAACTCCTTAATCAATGAGTAACCATGGCTGACATGGGGCATTGGTATAACCATTTGTCAATTTTGTTCAACATAGCATTGAATGCATTAAAATTATAGGTTCTTCCCCAACTAAGACGTTTTTTATGAGAGAAAAACCATGATGGAGAGTCAGTGCCACCCGAAGAGGATAATATCGATGTTTGGTGGAGAAATCTCTCTAACATGTGTGTTCAAAGAGGGGTTGTACAACGGAGTGTTAGTGCAAGTCCTGGTATTGCTGGTGAGGAATTTCAGCTTGACCTCCCTTTGATTGAGATTCCACTAGTGGGATTTTTCAGAGTGCTTTTTTTGGGGATTATTGTCCTTACAATAGGAGAAAATATGCCTGGGGTATGCCATGTGCTTTCTATTTCAATCCTCCTGCGGTTTAATGAGTTTTCTCACCTACCCTGTTCATTGGTACCTTGAGTGATCAATGTCTATCTTTATACAATTATAATGTAAAGGAAGAGGTGATGGAAACCCCATAAATAAAATTAATTGACTCACTATGTGGTGTTTACAGTGGTAATCTTCACCCTAAAAATTTAAAGATTCTACCTTCTAAGAGAGTGCTTTGTGGTTTGCTCAGACCACCATTGTCTCAGGTGCATCTTCACCCAGAGAAACGTGAACCTAAGATGGTGGTGCTGGTAGAAATTATTTTAGTACTACGACATGAAGGTAGTCTATACTAAGGTAAAGATCATCATTAAAGTATATTCTCTTAGTAGGGAGTCCCTTTCTCACTAGGTGTGGGAAGTTTCCTCGTAGTTAGTTTCCCTGCAGCTGACCCTGGTGTAGCATGAGGGTTTAACCTTAATTCAGTCTCTGGTGTGGACTCCTTTTCTTCTTGATCATGTTACAGAGTCTTAGTTGGGAGACATCAACTGTAAATCCGACATGACCAGATATCCTTGGGTGTTTCAACATATGGATATTCTGAAGGAGTGAATCATGGGACCTTATTCTACGGACAAACTGTGATTCCATCCATGGTGTGGAATGTAGAGGTTTGGTCTAGGAAATAATGAATCCCTTGAGTTTTTTTGTGCCGTTTGGAATCATGAAAGAGATGGCTAGGTTACCTACTACCTTTCCCTAGCCCCCAATAGCAAGATTCGGTGCACGATATCTTCCATGTGTCATGGCGGAGGAGATATGTGCATGTTCCTACAAACATTATCAAAAAGATCATATGTTATGAGTATGGAACATCCCATTGGTTCACATGTTGTTCCAGCATTTTATAATTGAGGTTTTCTTGGGAGCGGGAGTGCTAGGTGTGAGAATAGTATCCCTGATTTCTTTTCATAGTTTTGGTTTTCCAGAACAAAACTCTCGAAGGGAAGAATGATGTAGAGACCTGATTTTCACCCTGTAAGACATTGTAATATTTCTACATATATTTCCAAATCTAGGTGCTGAGAAGACATGAAATTATGAGTCCATGTGTGCTCAAAATAAATTATACAAAAATATTAAGTGTTTATGTAATATTCACATAATGGGAATGGGATATCTCTTAAATGGTTGATCAGATTAGAATCCTGAGACCACGGTTGGGTCTGAAATGAGGTTTCTACCCTTGAACTGACATGAAATATGTCATAACGGGACGTTTGGACCCCTCACTTGTTAGTGGTATGTTAAATGGATGATTTAATTTGTTATTTCATTAATTTAATAGATAAAACACATATAACTCTCGAAAGAAAATTCGGATCATGAAATATGAGGCCATGGTTTAGTCAAAAGCATGCTATTTACCCTAGGATGCGTATAAGTTTTGTCGGACAAAGCCACTTGTATAAAACGTCCTGGAGGGAAAAACCATAAATAAAATAATTAAATTATTTTATTTTATTTGAAACACTACATCGAAATACTTCCAAAAAGGGAATCATATTGAACATTTGAGATCGCTTTTGAGTTTATATCATGGTTTTTACCCTAGGTGTGACCATAGATGAGAGGGAGTGGCAGATTCAGATTTTTCATCCGCCATTAGTTTCATATAAATAGGGAATTAAGGAAATGAGAAGAGCTACCTCATTTCCCCTCTTGGACGGTGAAGCTATGGATGGCAGGGATTCGATGTTCGAACATCATCCAGTCGTGACAAAACATCAGACGTTGATAGATTAGATCGCAGAAAACACAGTGGAATATTTGAATTCAAGGTCAAATTTCTATTTTGGGTTCTGTAGGCCCCCAGTTAAATATTTAGTCATCAGAAATCCTTTCTATTTGTTTTTATTGCTTTAAAATCCTTTGTTGATGGCCAAACAAATATTGAACATTGGTTGTTTAAAAATTTTAATGTTCTTTCTCTGAATTCTTCATGTTCTTTATGCACCAAGTTTTTTCTTATCCAAATCATCGACGAATGGAGGAGCAAGGCATTTGTTTGTGAAGATCTTGACCCAAGGAGCCCCGATCTATGCTCAGACTCAAATATTTTGTGCCGGAGGAGCTATGGAAGTAATCAGAATTTCTAGAAACTTTTAATCATGTTAAAACGTTGATGATTCTTTGAACGGAGGCCATCACAGTGTAGTTCAGGTCCCGAGGATCACAGATCTATTCCTGAAGTTGGTTTTTGACCACCAGAGTGACCGTGGTGGTCCGTATAATTATTCTAGTGAGGGCAGATCCAACAGCGCAGTCCAGCATGGGGGTAGTGTGGTCTAGCATGGATATGGATGGTGGAGCTATGGTGGATGGCGGTGGAGCCACAGCTACAACCAACAGTTCAAGTCGGACCAGCCAGTTCGGGTAGGTCCATGTTGGCTCAGACCGGGGGTTTTATTAAAACCCTTATAACTTTCTTTCCAAGGGTTTGTTTTGTGTGACATCTACGACATGAGACCCTTACTTCGAGGAGGACCATTTTATGTTTCTTTGGGAATATTTAGTCTAGGGATTGAGGCTCGGTGACATGAAATGTTTGATTATAGTAACAATAATATAATTATTCTTATTTGGGAAACTTGTATCAGACCATATGTCTTCATACAACGTCTGATTGATGCGCTGTCTGAGGCGTTGTGACTATAACAACCCAAGCTTCCACGATACACTTCTCTTTGAATAATACAGTAGTGTGTGATGTACATAACTTCGAGTTTTAACACACACCACAACCAATCAAAGTAACCGTTAAGAATAGTAATACCCAATTTTTGAAATTTTATAAATTTTATCTTTCAAAATGGACTTCTCTTTTGGATTCAAAATTTCAAAATTATCTTAGGGTGAAGTTTTTGTATTTTTCTAAAAACTTTCAATTTTTGATGAATAGAGAAAAACACTGAGTTAATGGTTAAAACAGACTTTTTATTTAAATAATTATTTATTTTATTTAAATTTATTTTTGGTCAAATACGTACATAATACCTATATAAGTTCAATTTAATTCATTGGAGTCAGTTGATAATAATTTTAGATATATAAAGTTTTATTGAACTTTTCACTGTCTTTTACTCATCTCCTAGGAAAATTTTCAAATTCACATAAAACATAATTTTACCGCTTATATGAGTGGAATTTTGAAAATAAGAGAGACATGGTTAATATCAAGGAGTAAATGTGGTTCATTAAGATAAAAATAATTTTTGGTGAATAGTAACTTTTTACTTTTATTTACCACGGTTAAAAGTAAATAGGGTAATTAAGGGTAAAAATGATATTTATATTACCCTAACACATGTAATAATTCTATTGGACAAGTTTATCTCGACCAAAAACAACCTTAGGAATAAAATAATATCATTTAGGTCCACTTGGATTAGATTTGGAAACTTATTATTATTTAATTCAAAGAGGAGTTAAAAGAGTTAAAATCAATGTTTAACAACTAAAACATTTTTAATATAAGGTTATGCAAAATATAAATTCGATTATAAATATTCATGAGAAAGATAAAAATAGTTCATACATAATAATATTTTATTTATAATTTTTGGATATTAAATAAATTAATTTATTTATGACACAATGATGATGCAGTAATTACCTTATTAGTGAAATATTAAAATAATTGATATTATAAATACCCAAATAAATAAAATTTGAGAAATTTAATGAATTCGAAGAATTTTATAGGTTAACATGACATTTTAGGGTTGATTAAATGAATTAGGTTCGAAGTAATAATTCTTTTATGAATTTAGAAAAAACAAAATACTAAATAGTGTCAAAATTGACATAAAAGAGTATTTAAAACAAATATTATATTATTAATTGATATTCAATTCTTAAAAAATATAAGGTTCGAGAAAAGGACTTATATAATGATAGGTGTATCATTAATGGACCACTTGGGGGTCTCTTGGAGGTATATAGTATGATTATTAACTATATAATATAAAAATACAAAGAGGCAAGGTAAATATCGAACTATTTAACTAAAAGTTAAATATAAATGATAAGGTAAATATAATGAACCAAACCTATCTAAAATTTATTTTTTGAAATTATTTAGACCCATAAACACCTTAAACATTAAATAATCCACTTTGTACATATTAGAAACCGCTTATGAATTTATTCTAAAATAATATTTTAACTTTTTTCTAAGGTGCCCCTCACCCCTCTTAAAAAAGGGCACTCCCAATTATCTCAATTTCACACCTTCAAAGCCATTTGGCTCGGCCAAAACCTGCCAAAATATCCTCCCAAATTCCCTCACTTCAATATAGAGGCCTTACTTTGATCATAAAGCCATCCTACGGAGCCCTTTTATCAAATCAAAAGGAAGAACCTGAAGAAGAGGTAATGTTTTCACCACCCACTTTCAAGTTCCTTTCTCCTTAAACTTATTATTTCTTTGTTATTTAAACTCTAAAATAATAAATCTAGTATCTTCTATATACTTTGATTTTATTATAAATATGGTACAACCATATTCAGTATTCTATCCATCCTTTGAATGACATGTCTCCATACGTGTGTACGTATGGGTTACTACCTCCACGTCATGGCGTAATTGTTATTCAAAACATTATTATTTGGATGGGTATGATAATGACGTAATTGAAGTGAATAATAAATATAACATTATAATGATTCTGTATATATGATATACCATCCAACTAATGTGAATATCAATTTGATGAATGTTCTAATGAGATTCCTAATCCGATGGGAGTGGGAATCAAAAAAAAATCACAATTCTCTCTCAGTTAACTCATGTTTTGAATAGAAACATGGTTCAATAGGATCATCCATCCACCCTAAGAAATAACAATCTGAAATCATGTTCTTCATGAGACAAATGCCTCCTACAATTAATGGGTCATCTGATCACTCTATCATCGAACAATGGATCAACTCCATTGAGAATATATTATTCATCCTTTAAGATTCGGAATAATAGAAGGTTCTTCTAGATGCTTATCATATGGAGGGTGAAGCTGATCAAGTGTGGACACTGATCAAAAATACAACTCCTGAGGAAGAGGTCGAGGAGTTAGAATGGAAGGATTTATAGAAAATGTTTTTCTATGAATAATTTCTTCTCACCCTCTAGATTAAGATGGAGAGGGGAATCCTTTCCTTCAAGAAAAAATACGACGAATCCATCGAAGTATACAAGGATAAAATCACAAGGCTTGCATGATACGCCTCCAGATTTTTCATTACCCAGAATGCAAGGTTGAAAACTTCTTTAGTTGGGTAAAACCTAGACTATAGAAAGCAATGATAATCTATGACTTTGATAGCTATAAGGAAATAGTCTGATATCCCCTCAATGTTGAAATGGTGATCGTTAAATCTCAGGGGTATCATGGTGATAAGAAGAATAATGAGGACATTAAATCTAGTGGTCTGATGGATAAATCCCTTGGTGAAAATAAATTCCAACACTACACTTCCCAAAGGTGTGGAATGAAACAACCTAGAAATTTGTTGAAGGGGACAAGGAAATGCATTAGGTGTGGTAGAGTATGGAACCAAAACATTAACTGCTGACAAGAAAAACTTGTTCCTGCAATAGAGGAGAGAAATAATCTGTTTAAACCTCAACGCATTGTTCATTTCTTCAACTGCAAAGAACCAGGGCACTTTGGAAACCATTTCCCTAATCCAAGGGTTTTTGTAGGCAATCAACAACCTCCAAGGTAGTAGGGGTGAGCTTTTTCCATCACTACAACAGAAGAAGACCCCGACAACGAAGTGTTTATTGGTGCGCTAGTCATTCATTTAATAATAGTGAACATAATTATTTATTCTTGTTCTACACATTCTTTTATATCCAGAAATTTTTATAGAAATCCCAACACCACCACAAATCAGTGAAGTAGAGATGTCGGTGAGAATGAAAAATGGGGAAATTTTTACATCCCATAAATATAAATCCTCCCCTATCACAATTTATGTATAGAGCTTTTCGGTGAACCTCATAACACCCCCTCTGGTAGAATTTGATTCAATTCTTAGTATGGATTGGATTTCTCTATATATAGAAAACATAAATTACCGTGAGAGAGAATCAATCACCATATCATGAATCGACCCCTGATTTTGTACAAGTTCAAGGAGGAGGATGAATCTTATTTAGAACCATCATATCAAGCATGGATATTAGTGCCCTATGGGCATGAATATATTGCTCACATGATTGAGTCTAAGGAAGAAACCATCTTTGAATACATGCCTACTTTGAGGGAATTCGTTGAAGTGTTTCCCGAGGAATTGTTTAGTCTTCCTCGAAGAAGAGAAGTTAAATTCTCAATTGATCTTATACCTAGGGAATTTCTAATATCCAAGACTCAATATAGATTGGATGTTGTGGAGATTGAGGATATAAATAAACAACAAAAATTGAATTTGGATAAAGGTTTTATACTCCCAAGTGCTTCACCATGGGGTGCACCAGTCCTCTTCCTCAAGAAGAAGGATGAGTCAATACATATTTTCATTAATTATTGTAAGCTCAAAAAAATAAAGATAAAGAACATCTATCCTCATCCTGGAATTTATGACTTGTTCGATCAACTATGTGGAGCACAATACTTCTCCAAGGTGGATCTATGGTTGCGATTATATAAAGTAAGGGTGAAAAAAGAAGGATATTCCCAAGACTTCTTTTTATACAAGGTATTTTCACTATGAATCGTATTAATGCCTTTCAAACTAACTAATTCTCTAGAAATCATCATGGGATTTTTGAATATAGTTTTTATAGATTATGTTGACAAATTATTGTTAGTCTTTATAGAAGATATTCTAATATATTTTACAACCAAGATGGAGAATGATGAGCATCTAATCAGTTTACTATAGACCTAGTGAGAGGTGAAGCTCTGTGAAAAGTACATCAAGTGAGAGTTTTGGTTTAAGGAAGTCACATTCTTGGTAAAAATCATCCAATGCAATAGGATATCATTGGATCCCTCCAAGACAGCTACAATTGAGGGATGGCTGAGGCCAACATCGGTGACAGATATCTGCAGCTTCCTGGAATTTGCTGGATATTATTGTCGATTTGTGAAAAATTTCTCACAATTTTCAAACCCTCTTACCAAGTTAACTCCAAAGGGATTCAAGTTTTCATGGAGTTATGAATGCGAAGAGAGCTTCAAGGAATTGAAAAAGAGACTTATCACTGCACCTGTGCTAACACTAACCACAAGTAGAGAACTTTTTTTGGAATTATTTGGTTCTCTAAAGTAGAGCGAGGCCTACGTGTTGATGAAAAATGACTATGTCATTGCATATGATTCAAATAAATTGAAAGATAATGAGAAAAACTATCTAAAACATTCTCTGGAGTTGGCTATAATAATCATCACTTTGAAAATTTAGTGGCATTAAATTTTTAGGGAGAAGTGTGAAATATATACAGATCAAAAAAGCCTAAAGTATATATTCACAAAAAAAATAGTTGAACAGACACCAATGAAGATGGTTAGAGCTTATCAAAGTCTATGAATACTCAATCCATTACCACCATGAGAAAGAAAACAAGGTGGAAGATACTCTAAGTAAAAAGTACCCAATGATTCTATCATTGATGAGAATTGAAAAGGATCCATTCATCTTAGATTTGATTAAGATGGAAATGGGAATCATAATTAAGGGAACATCATGAGTCCCTTCACAATTGATTTCTCAAACATCTCTTTTGGAAAGGATAATAGATTCTTAAAAGGATAATGTTGAAATTCTGAATAAAGTGGAAACTATCAGAAAAGGTAAATCCTCGGTGTGAAATGTTAATGAAGAAGGAATTTTGAGATTGGGTTCAAGACAATGTGTTCCATCAAATATGGAGTTAAATAAAGAACTTTTTGATGATGCACATAGTTCAAATTTATCTAATCTCCCAGGAAAAAAAAATATTTATCGAGATCGTTGAGATATTTATTGGTGGGATAACATGAAGAAGTAGATCATTGAGTATACATCAAAGTGCCTGGTATGTCTGTAAGTGAAGGCTGAGAGCCGGAAGTCTAAGGAGATGATGCAACCATTACCCATACTAGCTTGGAAATGGGAGAACATCACAATGGACTTTGTCAAAGGACTTTTGAAGACATCCAAAGGAAACAATTCTATCTAGGTTATTATGGATCATCTTATGAAGACTTCAAACTTCATAGAAATTTGAGAGGATCTCTCATTGGGTCAACTATAATGGATATTCATCAGAGAAGTGGTAAGTATTTATGAAGTACCACAATCAATTGTATCCGATTGAGATCATATATTCTCCTCTAAGTTCTGGAAAAGTCTCAACCACACTCTGAATACTGAGAAAAACTTTAGTACGGCTTATCACACTAAAACTGATAGCCAATATCAGTGGACTATCAAAACACTTGAGGACATGTTGATATCATGCTCAATATACTTCAAGGGAGGATTGGAACAAAATCTTCCTCTAGTTGAGTTCTCTTACAACAACAGTTTCCACTCAATCATCCAAATGGCTCCTTATTAAGCCCTTTATGCGAAGAGGTGTAGAACATCAGCATGTTGGGATGATGTTGGGGAGAAAAAACTCCTAGGTCCAAAAATGGTCAAATAAATGGTGGACAACGTTAAAAACATCCAGTAGTACATTAATGCTACTCATAGTAAAAAAAGAGCTACACTGATAATCGTTGATGAGACCTATATTTTGATATTGGAGACATGGTATTCCTCCACATATCTCAATGGAAGAGAGTAATGTTTTTTGGGAATATGGAAATATTAGTCCAAGGTACCTCATAATTTTTTAGATCCTTGATCGCATGGGAGCAGTGGCCTATTGACATTCACTCCCACCAAACCTATCTCAAGTATATAATGTATTTCATGTATCACGCTTAAGGAAGTACATACCTAACCCATCGCATGTACTCAATCTATTGGTGGTACCATTGGAAAATTACCTCAACTATGAAGAGAAGAAAGTTATGATCTTAGATGGTAGGTAAAAATGTTCTACAAAATAAGATGTTGCCCCTCGTCAAGGTGTTGTAGTAAAACCCCACATTTGAAGAAGAAATGTGGGAATTAGAGGAACTGATTAAGCATAGTTACACTCATCTATTTTATTATGGGAAAAAATTTTGAGGGTGAAATTTTTTAAGGGTGTAAGATTATAATGACCCTAAAATTTATTAATGAAAATTCCTCTTGATCTAATTAAATTTATTATTATTTTAAAAGGTTATATAAAACATATGTACATCCATGCTTTTATGTTATTGGATTTTGAAATACCATTAATAATTGTTATTTTTGCTAATATAGTCGTTGAACAGTGATCACACGATTAGTATAAATATAAGGCTTTAACAAATCTAATTTACTTAGATAAAGGAAGTGTTGACCTCATCTTGTAGGACTTCCCCATATGAAGCCCATCTGTTGGAGATCAGAAATGAGGTAGCGTCACTAGGATTCGAAAATTACCAAGCCCAAGATAGGCTTGAACAAGTTATACTTGAAATAAATAGCCTACGGGAGAAGTGGAAGTTAATAGAGATTACCGCCCCATTGATGTTATATGATCCACCCCAAGAGTCTGTCACCATCTCACACCTTACCCATAGGTCTTATGTGGGAATAATATGGGGTTATTTAACAAGAACCTAGAACTATAATTTTGTGCATTATTTTTTTAAAGAATAGACATTCATTTTATTATTGTTACTTTATAAATGGTTTCTAAAGCACAAATAGTATTTTTAGTTAATATTCAATTAAGAAATCTATTTTGATGAATTAATGTATTTTTAATTAAATAATATTTTAATAAAATATTATTACTAAATTACTTTTTATTGCATATAAATTTTATTATAATGTTTTTTATGTGTACAATTGTAATTTTTATTAATTTTTGAAAGCTATTTTTGTCAAAAACCTTGAATCTATGATAAATGTTGGTTTTTATTTGAAATAAAAAATTCACATATTTAGAAAATAATTTAGAAAAAATTAATATCTATTTTTGTTAAGGAATTCTAAATTATCCAACGGTGAATGTTTCATAATTTTCAGAGAAAATCTAATTTTTCGGTAAAAATTAAATACCGTTTAAATATATAATGTGTTTTATGACATCATAATGACCCAATTGTAATTTTATAAAATAATATAAGAGGTTTATTCTGTGAAAATATTTTTTACCTTACTATAATGTATTTTTAGATTTGTTTCATTAAAAAGACCAATATTTAAATAATCTAGGACATTGGAATTATAAAATAATTTTTTTCACTCCAATTTTTCAGAAAACCATGTTATAGTTTGTGTTTTTGATTAGATTATTATGTAGTGTCCAAAACCTAAATAATAAAGAATTCCCTCTCCTTTCCAATATAAACCCACTAAATCTCCCATTACTCTTAATTAAAAACCATTAGAGATAGACCAACCTCTGTCATCCTACCTATATAATCTCCCCAAGGTTCCTCAAGCCCTCAATAATCCTCTCTCTGGCCTCTCCCAAGCCTTTGGGATCACACATCCATGTTAGGGATTTCTTGCTTTCTCATTTTGGTCTGATTTGATTTAAGATGTTGTGCTTTTTAATTTTTAATTAAAAATTTTGGGGTATGATTTTTCACCTCTCCCATACTACCCTCCTTAGGTATGAATGATTATATAACACTTTCTATCTCATTAATTCCTTCCATGCACACCTTTTATAATGCTGAAATTCTATAAGGATTTTTTCTCTTTTCATTTACATTCAAAAAATTCCTTTTATATTATGCACCTAAATTACATTACATATGTTGGGATATAATTTTCCATGACATCCTTATTGTCCATTTCATGTATAAATTACGATTTAACCCTTTCTATATCATTAACCCATTTTCTGATATCTATTCGATGTTGTTATGCTGCCAAAGTTATACCAAATTTTCCCATGCCAGAATTATCATGTAATAGAATACCATACCCATTTCTTTATCAAGGTTTCTAAATTTTATGCACATGTACTTGTTGATTGAGGACTTATATTCATGTATTACACATCTCTTGTTCCTATAATAAATTTTTTTATTTAATGAATCTTTGTTTAATGATCTATGTGGAACACTTATGTATGAAATGGAACGTTTATAAACTGTGCGCCACGATAGTGATCTAATGCATTGGGTAAAGATTAGTATCATGATACATCAATTTCAATAAGGGTTTACTCATGATAATTAAAGTAAAAAAAATGGTTTACTCATGCTAATTAAATTCTAATGAGGGTTTAATCATTCTCCATGTGCAATGATCCTTAGAGCATGCTAATATCGTGTTAATTGATTTTGCCACATCTCCATGTTATGATAATAATGCTATATCATGCCTTTATGTTCATGTTTCTCTTATGATCCACTGATAATCCTATTGCCTAAAATTGGTTATATTCTTCATGTTCTGTCTTGTTTACTCAGTTACTAGGATTTATAGCTCACCCTTTTCTTATGCATGTCCCCGTGTTATCAAATTCAATGCTAAGTATAAATAAATATTGTGGTCATGTAAAATAACTTTTCAATAAAGATGTTGTATTTTATGTTCTATGTTGTTATGTAATGTTCTTAATTTTCCAAGACACTATACCTATCGATCCACAGAGTTATCTTAAGTAAATTTTTATGTAATAAATCATGTTTAAGTGTGTAATAAAGTGCAGGGTTGTTATAGTAACACCACAATATCTTACAGTATGTATTTTTGAAAATAATTTTAATCTCATTAATAGCTTTCATTGTACGCAACATGCATTTACAATAGACCTTGATATATTATTATATTACTATTATAAACTAGACATTAAATTATTGGAAATAAATTGAAAAAATATTTTGAAAAATATATGTTTTATATTTTTATAAAATAAATTAGTTGGATATCAATTGAATAGAAATAAAATTAATAATAAAAGAAGTGTCGTTCAAAAAAATATTTATGTGCATGAGATATATTTATATCATAAAAATTAAATTAAGTTCTATTGGTGATTGAATTTAATGAAATTTATATATTATATATTAAATAAAAAATAAATAGCCATATAATATTTTAATATGCATGTGATAATAATAAATCCGTTTTTATACATAAAAAGTGAATTTTCTAAAATGAAATCTTATCACATTTTACACACATATGTTTATATTAATTTATTCCACTAATAGGTCGTTAATTTAATAAAATTAATTGTATATTTAGAATTACGGGGGTTTAATTTTTAAATTTTTTCTCATTTATTTATTGCCAAAATGAATAGTAATCATGGTAAAATTAATATCTTTAGAAAATGGTAAATATGATTAATTTATGTTAAAACTAAGTGATAAGGCCATAATTATTCATAATAATTCTGATAATATGAATATAATTATACCCTTATCACCTTAGGATAAAATTTTATTTATTTAATAGACATGTTTCCATGAAAATGACTTATATATTATTTAAATGAAATATAGTTAAAAAATTACACTCTTGGTTTTTAATATCTTTTCCATGAACACATAGGGAAAAATAAATATATAAATGAAAATAAATGTCAATTTTTATATTAATGAGATAATTTTAATTATATAAATTTGTTTTTAATTTTTTATAAATTATATAGTTACCTTAAATGCTTGTGCAATGTTGATACAACATTTATTTAATTAAAAAGAAAAGAAAATAATAAATTTTAAAAATATTAATTTTTAAATAATTTGAATGATTTAATGTGTTTATAAGACATTTATGGATCTATATGACATATTATAGAGTTTTGAAATCATTATATTCAAATTCTCTCCTTTGTCATCATGTATTTTCCGTCAAATTAAATAAAGTGTGTCAAATTTTACATTAATAATTATTAACAAAATAATAATTTATAAAATTATTTAAAATTAATAAAGTATTTTCCTCATAAATGTAAATGTAATATATTTTAAAAAATCATAGATTTTTCATGAATGATTAATTTTTCCTTTTATAGTAACATTATTAACCCTTTATGATCTAAATATTGGTTACCACAGTTATGGTCAAATATAACTAACTAGTAGGTAAATCAAAATGATAAGGTTCAAAATGACATAAAAATTTCTAAATTATACTATTTTATGGTATTAAAACCCTATCCAACCAAATATTTGAGGAACTTTCCATTTTGAGTCATTTAACATGAGAATAAATTTATTATAATTGAATATTTTGAAAAATTCCAAAAGTTCCCCTCATTATAATTATAAAAGGACACTTCTGCCCTCACATATCCACACCACATTGATCCATATAGCTCAAAAAATCCTTCCCCAGATATATTCTAAACATCCTTATTCATGTTATGGATGTTATGGTCTCCCTAAAAGACTAGCCTTATGTCCAATAAAAAAGTATATAAAGAAGTCTTCCTTAACAAGAGGAAATTGTCTTACCCGATCTCTTTCAATATATTCCTTCTTTTACCACTTTTAATTCTCTTGAAGTTATAATAAAATAATAAATTAAGTGTCTAAAATAGAAAAAAAATTGTGATTATGATTATCAAACCACCACTACCTACCCTATTTTTCAACCAAAAGATAAGTTAAAGTATCGCTTGTGCATACGTACGACTTACTGTATCCACGTAGCGTACATATCATTTTTCATTTAAATTATTTATGGATGGGAATTATGTTAGTTTCAATATATATATATATATATATATATATATATATTATTTATAATATAATTTTACTTTTTTAAATAAAATATCATATCTACCTTATTATCTACCAAAAAATTGTTAAATGATAATGTCCCTCATGCATACTTGTGGACTACCACCTTCATGAGGCGATTTCATACGCGTTTAATTTAATTTTACTTCAATGGTAATAAGGATAGATTTAATGAATTTATATGTTTTTTATGATACAATAATGATTCTATAAATGATAAATTAGGTTTACCGTTCTTTATTTCATCCTTAGAATAATGAAAATTGTGTTCATGCGTACGTACGACCTACCATCTCCATAAATGGTGTAATACATTTTTCATTCACTAACATAAATAGTTTATGTTAAATACATATATAATGAATATATATGATATTTTTATAATTTATTAAAATTATTTATGTGATTTATCCTTGATCCAAATTTAAAGACTTAAACTACTAAACAAAAATATATATGAAAAATGAAGCAGTTATTACCTAAAATAGTGATTTTTAACAAAGAATTGTAAAGAAACTGGTGGTATGATATTATAAGTATGACATACATTGTATAATATATATTAGTATGGTTCAAGAATAGATGTATAATAAATCAATATTTATTATATAGGAGTATTGAACACATACAAATAAATTCAAACGTGTGGTAAGGGTTTATTTCACAATGTAATAATTATTTGAGATTTTTTATGTTTAAGTATCCACTGGGTCATGTAATGGGATCCCTCTTCCTAGAAATATTAATGGGATTTTTTGCTTTAATAAAAAATGGAGTAATTCACCCTTATTATTAAAAAAATCATTTATTTGGTGACGTCATACCTTTATTATTTTCTTTAAATATAAAATAGTGTGTAGAACATAAATCAAATAAAACAATTACTATTATACAGTGGATGGTAAGTGTAGCATTCACCAATTCTATCTTGTGAACTACCTTAGTAGTTGTTATCACATGATATTTAACATTTTATATTGGATTTAAAAGTTAAATAGTTTATTTTCATCTTTAACCCTTAAATTTGTACCCTGATTAGGATAATTTCTATACTCCTTTTAATTATATAATTCTATTGTGGGTGGCACATTCTATTGAGATGTTTCACCATAAAATTCATTTACTGGTACCTTAACATTATTTCATGATTTTTTTCAATTAAAATTAGTTACACACTTGAAAACATTTATATACACCATAAGGTAATTCAGTCCATGTTTCTTTCCACACTTATGATATTATAGAATATTTATTTTCTTTCCTCTATGTGTTTTATTATTAAAAATTACTCAAAATTTCATATTTCTCTTTTTTCCCCAAAATCATGAGAACTCTGAGAGTATCCAATTTCCATTTCTATATTGATAGTAAATCAAAAAATTTATTCATTGCTATCAAATTCTCTAATAGTCAATGAATTTCATAGACTTGGTCTTAATACACTAAAAATTGATAAAAGTTTATTTCTAGATCAATTATAAAACTATAATCATAACATTAAAGTCTTGTGAAATTTTCTTCAAAGGTACCAAGGGATTTTTCATCATTCTACTTTAGTAATAGCTCCTATTCCATTTTATTTTGAAGAGATATGGAAAAATACTTTCATAAAAATATATCCATAAAATCCTACCTTATTATAAAGTCAATTTGTTTCTCTTTCATCATGCTCATGAAAAGAGTCCACCATTGATATTCTTCACCTTCCAAACTATATACTTATAGGATAAATTTTATTCTCCAAACACTGGAGAATATAAAATATCTTTTAGGTGGTATTGATTCATTTCTCAATAAATTTTTATTAGAATAACCCCTATAATATGGTGTATGGTACCACATAAAATACTCAATAGAGAGTTTTAACTTCATTTATAAATTTATAATATCAGTATAATTCAAGTTATATTTCCTATATTGATACATTTAGAAGATCATAGCCATAAGATTTCACTTCCAAACACCCATTTTATTTGGTTACTCATGAGGATGGTTGTTTCATTTCCTATCAGATTTAACATTAATATGATTACTCCTAGGTCCATACATTGATTGTGGACAAAAATAGTACTGTGAGAAACAATAGTCATACTGAGTAATCATTTAATATTGAAAAATCAATCATATGATTTCTAAATGAAGACATGTTATTATCAATCTATGACACCTTAGGTTTAACCTAGGTCATTCATGGTCATCATCTACTAAATTCTTTATAATGGTTCATAAAAAATATGAATTAACTTAAGAATAACCCTTGGGAGTGTATAAATATGTATTTAGTATTAGTCCCATTAATTGTGAACCAATGATGATTAATTTAATACAAAATACACCCATTTTATACCTATTACCTATTGTTTAATATGTTCCCATTATTTATTCAATTTCCAATATCATGACAGGGATGTATTTTCTGGGTAAACACAAAATATATAATTTAATAGAACTTTAGGATATTATCATATACTTAAAATTATCCCTAGGGTTTTAAATTTTTTTTACTAATCCTTAGCTCCAAAATATAACTAATCCATGCCCAGAACCAACTGAGGTGACTTAACCATTTCATACAAATATATTATATCTATTATAAGAAAATTAAATATATTTCACAATAATACACACCTTGGAACCATAATGGATTAATGTCTTTGAATACTATATTCAAGGTCATATTATTTCATGAATACTCTTCAAAATCTATTAATAAGTTCTTCTCACAAAGTAAACTTCTTAAAAATACACTAATTACAACCATTATTTATAACCTAGGGATAAGAACCATAATAATGGGTGAGTAAAAATTTCAAATCCGGGTAAACATAAGAGATATAAATCAATGCTCAAATAGGAACATAAGATAAGAACAAAGTTATAATAACATGATCATAAATTACAATACTCAGAAACCATTAGTCAAACATCATTAATTATAGATCATGTAATATGTTTTTTTCATAATAAAAGACATAAGTTATAAGTGTGTTGAATCATAAATAATCAATCATGGGCCATGATAATATATCATGAGCACAAGTATTATGTTTTTGGCATAAACATAAGCATAGAAAATAATTTACTTGGTTAAGTATAATTTCTAAGACTATCATAGTAGAATAGGTTCACTTATTATTCCATAATTTCGTTATTTAAAGTTCACTCCCAATACCATCTTATTGGATAGGGTCCCATACTAAAATAGGTTCACTCCCCATTCTTGATCTTTTTATCTCATGATATATCCATCTTTACCTAATGTATTGAAGATCTATATAATTCTAGGAGCAGTTCAATATAATAAAAATAATACATATATAAACCAATAGATCATAAAAATTCAACATATCATCATATTATAATAAATGTAAATAAAAAGGGTTTCATAAACATTTCATCATGCCAACATTTCATAACTCATGAAAAGGGAATTTTTTTCATAATAGTTTCATCAAAACATAATTAAACCATGATAAAAAAATAGGTTTCATATAATAATCCTTAAAACACCATCATGATAATTAATACAGATAAATAAAGTGTATGGTATCATAATATCATATCCCTAGTGAAGCATAAAAATATGTAAATGATGTTTATATAGATCAAAAATTCCATTAAAAGGTCATTAGAACCATTCTTTGAAAACATGATAAAATATATCTCTCTTTTTATAACATTTGAAATAAAAAATACAACAATATTTATAAAATAATTTTTTCATGAAAAAATCAAGGAAAATTTTTAATGGATATTAAAATAAAATAATTTTCTTGATGATTGAAAAATCATTTCATGTCATATTTGTTAAAAAACATTCATATCATACTTTTTTCAAAAATGTTAAAAACAATCTGAAAACATTGAGAATTATTAATTTTTAAACCTTTGTGAATAAAGAAAGATTGAAAAAAATACCTTTTAAAAATATTTCAATTATATTTAATAAATTTCTGAAAATAATACTTAAGAGTACAGGCATGGAAGAGCAATTTCGTCAACCAAAGAGGAAATAAGGCCGACATTTCCTTAAAAACTTGTTATCTATCATTTTATGTACCAAATAGAAGAAAAAGGTAGTATTACCTAAAAACTATTGAAATAACTAGATTATAAGAAAATATATGTTCTGTAATGTATAAGAACCAGATAATTTCCCTTTATGTAAATTTCACAAAGAAAACCCTGAAAAAATTATATTTTAACAGAAACCTCTTACCTCAGATCTCGTATTGTTATAGACACATTAAAAAATCATGTTCAATAAATATAGATTTATTATACATATATTCCTTAAAATCAATCAAAAATAACATTCAATGTATCATTGTTTTACAATTTATAATTATACTTTTACTAACAATCTCTCCATTGAAATGAACAATCGGGTGAAAATTGGTCTATACTCCATTTATGATTGAATTTGATGGTTATGAAACTTAAATATTGGTATTGGTTTAATCATATCCAAAATAATATCGATGAAATAATTATCATATGTAATCATTATATACACTTTTATATTCATATAAAGTGGTGATGAAAATGAATTACCTCACTTCGGGGAAATGGTAATCTGTATGTGCACATGAGTGATATTTCCACATTTCAATGAATAGAAAAAAAGGAAGGTAAATAATAATTATGCCTTAAAAATAATTATTATATCATAAATATCATATATATTAATTAAATATATCATTATAATCTATGTAAATCATAAATGAAAAATGAATCACATCTCTTCGTGGAGGTTGTAATCCATACATATGCATGGGTAGAATTATCATTTCACAACGGTTTAGAAGGTAAGAACCTAGATAAAATATTATAATTATAGAAGCCTAATTATTTAATAATTATTTTATATAAATATTAAATCCATCATAATAACGAATCGTGAAATTTGGTGACGGAAAATGAATAATATCTCTATGTGGATGTGGTAGTCCACATGAATGCACAAGAAATACTTTCATTTCCTATTTTATGTAAAAGGATATTAAAAATGATTGTTTCATAATCATAATAACATATAAGTGTATATAACATACAAAATTTATAATTTTTAGGGTTAAAATTAGTTTAGATGAGGTGTCAGAAGAAATAAAATAGAAAGTACTCAGTTAGGAGTTATACTTCTCAATTGAGAAACCTCATTTGGATTACACCTTAAACCTTGGAAGGATGTTATTTATATCAAACCTGGACACATAAGGGATGGTTATAAATTTTCATAATGAATTTTTATGTCATTTCCAAAATATATGTACTATTATGTGCAAGGAGGAGAAGAGATGCAATGCCCTCTTATAAGGGGGGAGAGGACATGCATGGAATTTTTGAAAAGTTTGAAATATATTAATGTCTTACTAGTAAATTGGATCTAAAATGTCAAAGATTCATAGATAAAAAGGATATGGTTGAATTAACATCGATCTATAAAATTATATAAAGTGTTTTTTTATATTTTAAACCTTATAACTTAGGTGAATACCCCCTAGTAAACCTATTTTATCCCAACCTATGGTTTAAAATATTAACTGCTTAAAATTTTCATTATAAATATAAATTAATTTTACCTGTCATGACCCATCCCAGTGGGTCCCATGCAGCAACTCCCCTAGCCCGCCTCCAATAGGCCAAGGGCTGGTGACAGGCACCGATTAGGCATATCCCTAATATCATAGGAATTCCCCAAGTACTTGTATAGACGCTCACTTCACCAATCCCACAAATGATGATATGTAAAAATTCATTAAGGAACAAAATGAATGAATACAAATAAACCCAACCAACAGAGTATAACGTAAAGTAATGTGTGGAAAGTAAATTGGGCCAGAATACAAGCCCACTGAAAGAAATAGTTTGCAAACTACAAAGTCGAACCTGTAAGTATGAAAAATCAACTCTGGGACTACTTCTCATAGATGCAGGAACAAATCGGCCTGTAAGGAAGCTCACAAATATTGGTCCAGTCCCGGTCTACCCTGGACTCTATCAAGAGGCCATTCATCTGCATAAGACATGAAACATGTGGGAAACTCCCGTGCAGTGGTGAGTATAATTATACTCAGTAGTGGACCCCAAAAAACACAAGAAATACACAAAGTAACATTGTAGTCATCTCTACAAAGTATATGTAAATAGAACATATAACAATAGAAACATATCCAGATATACATGAAACCTAGACCCATAGTCTATATGTAAGTTATTACCACATACCCACCCAATATATTTAGTATGAAGATTCTAAAAAACAATAATCTAGGAGAACTCACTCCACAAGTCTAATATATCTGATGACGTCCGTCCGAGAAGTAAATTCATTGAGAAGTTTCATGAGAAAGAGATAGATGCACTGATAGATCTTAAGAGATAAAGAATACACTCATTCCGGTAGAAATCACTCATATTTAGGGAAAGTTCACGATATATGGACGAGGATCACTGCTATTTACTTCGTATATACTGAACCTCGTAGAGATTCACCTACTATGTAGAGGATCATCATCCTTTAGAATTCTTCATGTCAATAGCTAACTCTATCTAGGGTCAACAATGGGTATATGATCCCACTATGGGCCTCTCTAAAGGATTATAAACCTATCCAAAATGTCCTATTGAAGGGGTCATACTAATGTGGAATGAAATTATACCTAAAATTCAGGGAAATGAGCAAAGATGGCACTAACCCAAGTGAAACATTTCTAAGGAACGTTGGTCATGAAGATAAATCCATGTACAAAAAGGTACACAGTGTGTAGAAAAGTCACATGTGGTGTCCTATGACCCTAGGTACCTCCCATGTACAATGTCCCATGTTGAAGAGCATGTCATGTAGAAAGAGGTATACACAGCGTGTAAGGGTGAGACACACTATGTCCTACCAATGGAGGGAAATCCATATATGCTGGTGGTGTACCCGTACATATCTTCAACCTGTGTTTTATAACCCATGTACCGGTACACAGGGTAACATGTGTAATCGGTATGGTATGGCCATGTGGTGGAGTACATGTCATGTACTCCACCCCATGTTCATGTATCATCCAAGATATATGTTGAGTCCCGCGTAATGACCTACACGTAGTGTGACAGTTTTTGCACGATGTGCCATCGCTTCCTTCATCATGAAACCCTATCCACCGCTAAGATGGCCCCACACACCGTGTTCTTCAGAAAACACCCCATATTCATCGCAATTTTCTATAAAATGTTGTTCTTCCTCCCATGTCATGGTTGAACTTTGATTTGTCGATCCAACCATATGATCACCATGAAACTCAAGGTTTGAGGTCACCCCAACACCACAATGCCGATTCTATTGGTTTCGGTCCTTCAATCAGCCCCAAATACACGTTTTTATCCACCCACATGAAGGAATATTGAAGGAATATTTCTCTCAAACCATGTTTATTCGTTTGTATCTATCATAAACTAACTTCATTTAAGTCGTCATGATGCCAGATCCATGACTTGAGATCATTGCATTTCCAAATTAACGTGCAATGATCTATTGTTAATAACCCCATGAAGAATACGAAGAACACGGCGTAAAAGGGGGGAGAAGAAATTCACATAATGAATTTAGGATTGAACCTATGTCATCATTCGTCATAACGTTGATCCACTCCCATTATAATTATCAAATGGATCAAGTAAAATTAGATCACATCAAGTAAAGATTAATTCCCCAAAACAAACATGATATAAAGAACCTCTCATAAGAATAAACAATCCTTATGTCATACTGTTCTTCTATTGATCTACATTCAATGTTTGAATCCATGAACAGGGAAAGAATAATTTAAATAACAACACCTACCTAAATTGTCGATGAGTGATGGATTTTATGAAATCGTTGGTGAGATCTCATCTTACCACGCAATGATCCACTTGTTGTTTTTCATCATCGTTCATTGAGAATTCTCCTAATGTGGATCTTCCCCAAAGATATAAAGTATTCCAAGGAGTTTTCCATGTTTATGAGCCTAACCTTGGGCTCCATCACATTTAAAATAAAACCAAATGTTGTCGCATTAAGGAAATGTTTAAATAAAATAAATTATTATTTTCTTTTCTTTTCTTTTAGAATATCCAAAAACTACCATATGTTTTTGGACAATTCTGATCAATGTTAGGCTGACCCAAAGGTAAATTCTCTTATCTAAACAAAAAAGTGACCTTGTATTTCTGATCTGAGCACAAATTTAAATTTTATTGTACTTTTTCATGAAAACTGCTCATGCATGCTATTTCAGAGTTTAATTTATTTCAAACATTTATTCTACCATCGTTCAGTTCCTTGTAGTAGCCTCCTCCTCATCCCCTAATTTTAACATGCTTCTGTAGCCACCTACCCTGTATAACCCCCAACCTACTTCCTATAAAGATGCACTTAGAGTCTCAATTGGGTCTTCCGCAACACCTTTCTTTCCTGAGGTTCACCTGGTGGCCACAGTTATTTCGAGAGGTGCTTCTGGTGTTTCTGTAGTCTTTCCTGCGTCATCTTTAATGGAGGTGGAGATGTGCCTCAAGTGGACCCTTGTAGATCACTTTGGCTTTGTGGAACCCATCCTTTCCATCATCCTGCACTTTGTCTCCCCTTGGGGCCTCCATCTTCTGACACGAATATCGCATATTCACAAGAATTCGTATTGCCTTGATCTCGCCTCAGAGAAATATTTCATGTCCTCTTGGTGCAAGAATCCCATGTCTCTTGGTTGATGGAATTTTGGATTTACTTGATGGTCCATGGGCATTAACAGGGGAAAGGAATTCCTTCACTCCACTGTCTAGATCATCCAACATGGGCTCCCTCTCCCCTTTCAGAATAGTGTCTTTCTCAAGGCGATCATTGAATTTTTTGGTGATTTCATCTATGTGAATATCAGGATGATGTTCTGTATGGATGCATCATTGGATTATATCAATATAGAGATGGATATCTCTCTACCCATCACAGATTGTCTCTCCCTCCAGGTGCAGGATCTCCTCTCATGGGATCAGCCCATCTCATACCTGGTCTTACCAAGATACTACTTCATTTTCTTGACCCAGGGGAACTCTATACAGGTATGCAGGAATTACTAGAATAAGGCTACCCATCCCTCCTCTAAAGACTTGTCCCAGATGCCTCATTTGGTCCCATTTCATTTCCCTAATGTTCCCTCTATAGAAGATTCTCTCCTTGTCAATAGGCTAGTGGTGTCTCCCTCTGCCGCAATACCAGGTTCGGATGTAGCCTTAATCTCATCACACTCTCGAATCCTACTTTCCTATTTGGACCAGGTTTTATTAACCCCAAGAGTTGTATCCTTCTCCATATCCAGAATCATCCCCCCTCCTCTACTTCTCTCCTTGGTGATCCAAGATTCTTTGTTGGGGGTGGTTTTTGAACAAAATGGCCTGGCACTCCGGCCAACTGGCTCTACATTCCCTATTACCCTTGATTCATGCATGCGCCTCATAGGCACCAACTTCAATGTATTTGGCCTCCCTCCCATAGGGAGACCCCTCACGGGGGTGTCTTGACTCAGATATATTTCCCCCCGGGGCGCTTTATCCTAGGGTCCATTTGACTCACCTGCCCTAGTTACCCCACTGCGTCTGAAGGAAAGCCCCTCTTGCCTTTTCCCTAGGGTGCAGGGGAGAATTTCTAGGCCATCGTCCAGTGTAATTGGAACCATTCATCCCACCTCTTGGGAGGAATCACCCTCCACTATCTTGCGGCTACACAAGTGTGTTGGATTATGTACCCACTCTCAATCAAGGAACCAACTGGAGCTTGCTACCTCCCATTTTTATAGGGCCATGAATTCTAGGGCCAATGCCTGAATGTTTTTTGATAAATAATTCAAGTAACAATCTGGAATTCCCATGGGATTGGATCCCTGGTTAAGTAAGGTTTCCTCACCAATGAAATCAGAAGTCACAAGGCCTTATTCTTCATCATGGTTGAGCAAAAATAGATCCCCACAAACATCAAAGAACTGTATAGAAAGATCAACCTACATGGGTGTGTGCATGTTAGTTATATATGGATTTTTTAGCACATGATTCTATCCATGGACTTGGTTCAGGAAAATAATCAGTTGATCACCATGAGGGTGGGGTATGGAGACATGTATTTCATTATATCCTTTATCTATGGAAGCTACGACGCTCAACAAAGGCTATCCTTATAGAGTGACCATAACTCCTTCGACCCGAGGAACCATCCTTGGATTGTCAGGGGGACGTCAAAGTGGTTTATTCCCCAGAGTATAGGAATGTAAAAGGTCCTTTTCAGAGGAATGTCATCATGTACATCATCCAATTTATTGTAAGGATATGTATTTATGATATCGGCTTCTCGAGAGATGGGTTCACATGGTGTAACAACTAGAGAGGGAGGAACTTCTCAAGGAGCAGTCTGGATCACTGTCTGTCCAATAAGAAAGCCATGTCCATGTCCTTCGACACAATGGTAAGTCACCTAGTCTGAGTTTATCTGATCACTCCCCCATTATACATTACTTGTCCTCAGAGAAGGATTAGTCTACAAGATTTTTCTACTATCACCACTAGTATAGTCTTCCATGATTCCATTATTAGGTTTCTATCACCTGGGATGAGCCCACATAGGGACATTTGTGGATAGTAGTCCACAAAAAGCTATGAAGGCTTAATCCAAGGATCCAATTATGGGTGAATGATACTACTCCCACAGATATAGATATTGCGGCTACCATGAATAATGTAAATTTCTTGGAGAGTATCTTAGAAGTATCCTAGGATGTTAGAGTGTTTGAAGATCTATCTAACAAGAAGAGTTTCCTGGCGGATATGCTCCTCAAGCAAGAACATTTGGAAAGGGAAAAGTTAAGGAACAAGTTACTCAGGGAGGGAGATAGAAACACTTCTTTATTCCATGCCAATATTATGGAATGGAAATAGAGGTATAATCTAAGAATTTTGATGGATGCAGGTTTGTTAACTGATAATAGAGATGTGGTGGGGGCTATGGCCACGTTCTCCTTGCCTAACCTCCTCACCGGCCCCAATCCTCACCAATATAATGGATACTTGGGGGAGGGTGGGGGCTTCTTTTATGTGATTCAAAATAAGATTTAGATCTAGGAAAATGTTGATCTGATTTCCATTCCTGATGATAAGGAAATTCCAGAGTAAATGGTGATCTTCAACCATGAAAGTTCTCCTGGGACCGATGGTTACTCGGGCTCAGTTTATAGAGCCTCGTGGGACATCGTGAAAACGGATTTCACAGCTATTGTTCAAGAATTATTATGGGGGGGGGGGGTCATCTCCCTAGGTTTTCCTCACCACAACCATCATCTTCCACCCCAAGATCAATAATCCTTCCCCCCATAACTCGTTACATTTGGGTGAGTTTGTGTAATTTTCCATACAAAATCACGTGCAGTATTGTTAATGTGAGGATGTATTGCCACATCCCCTGGTGGGTGTCCTTGGAATAAAAGGGGTTGATGAAAGGATGTATGATCTAGGGGCCATTTCCCTGGACCAAGAGATGATTAGGGATATAAAATTCAAGTCTCATGGATCCAATCTGTCCAGCTAGATTAATATGAATAAATCATATGATTGGGTGGAGTGGGGTTTCATCAACAAGGTGTTGGCTAGTATTGATTTCTCCTCAAGGAATATCGACATCATATTTAGGCACTTCATCTCTTCCTAGTTGGTGTTCACTTTTAGGGGGAAAGCGTATGGATTTCCAAGGCAATCTGCATCCTGGGGCAGGGGATCCTTTATCACCGATCATCTTCATTCTCTGACAAGACATCCTCAGTCAAATCCTGCAAAGGGGTATTTCTGGAGGTTAAGTTTTGTCTTATTGTAGAATAATGAGATCCCCCTTTTTTTCTCACCTGATGTTCAAGGATGACACCTTCATATTCCCAAATTATTTCATGTATTCTATCGGTGGCCTCAATAGGGTATTGCATGAGTACTGCCACTAGAGTGGAAAAGTTATCAATAATGCCAAAAGAAATTTCTTTATTTCCAATAGAGGCACTGCCACCCAAATTCTAGCAATTCATCTTATCCTGGACATGAATAGGGGGAACATACCCATGGAGTACTTGGGTTCCCCCATTTCCCAAGTGAGTCTCCATGTAGGTGACTTCAACGCCCTAGTCAACAAGGTTACTGACCAGATTCTCAACTAGAAGAACATTTATCTCTTGTTTGGGGGTAGGATAATGATGGTTAATAGTTTTCTCTTAGAAAACCCCATTCTTGCTCTCTTATCCATCAAAGTCTTGATGAGTATCATCCAAAAGATTAATAATATTATAACATGCTTCATTTGGGACCCGTGTTCGGAAGGAAGGCGATGATGGGAATACGGGCATAGGATGGAAAGACCAGCTAGGGAGAGTGGTATCAATGTGAATCACCTTTATGAACCCCTTATTTTCATGCATGCAATGTTTTCCTAGGAGATTCTAGATCAACGTACGCTTTGGGGGATCACCATGTACAACTCCCATTCAAGGTTCGAGGCTCATACCTTTGGCCAGGTCTCTCCATTCTGGTCTGTCATCTCCCCTCTGGTTATTGCCCTAAAATCCCATTCCAGATAGATCGTAGTGAGGGGGACATCTCTTTTTGGTATCAAAATAGGTATGGGGATGTCCCTAGCTTCCTAGGGTGCCCGGCCAAGTCGATCACCTTCAAGGAGGCCAGTGATCTTCTAAATTTATCGACACGATCATGGGAAATGACAAACAAGACATCTTCAACATCATCGAGCTCAAAACTGAATCAGACAGATGCACCTTCACTCCTTCTTCCATAGGGTCTTTCTCCTCAAGATACATCCAGTGCACATTGGTGACACAGGAATGGATAAATCCGTGAAATGACATCCTCTGGTCCAAAGGTACCCCTATTAAACTCAACTTTCTTACCTAGAGGATGTGACAGATGTCTATTTCCACCGATGAGAACATCAAATGATGTTTCATCTCATTGTCTTTGAGGTTTTATTGCTTCTCAGACCACCAGGAGGAGAGCGTGGGGAATTTATTCTTTAAATGGGATTGGGCTAGAGCATTGTGGCATTACATTGGCGAGACACATGAATTCATGATAGTAACAAGACAAGCATTCCATTCCTTGATCAATTCTTCCGTGGAGTGAGGGAGAGAGGTCAAGAGGATATGGCATGCTCTGTGGACCTAAATGCAGGTCTCTGGTCAATATAGAAGGTGCAAAATAAGGCCAGGCCTGAAGGAACAATTTCCTCCATCCATGGAATCATTCATCAAACGAAGCTTTCCATTTTGGACATGATCTGATCCATTAACAGCTAGATGGAGGAACCAACTATTTAGAGGATTCATGTTCCATATAATATCACTTTCCGGGTAGCAGTAATAATAGAGGTAATTGGGTATGTTGGTCAATGAATATAGCAGGCTTAAACTCAATACTGATGGTTCATGCAACTTGGGACTGATTCGTGGAGGAGGGGTGGTTCACAACACCTCAGGTTTGGTCATAATGGCGTTCTCTACTCGACTAGTTCACGATTCATCCCTCTAAAAATAGAACAAGGTAATGATTTCTGGCCTCCACTTATGTATTCAAATGGGGATAATCCTAATAGTGGTCAAAACTAGTTACCAAATTCTTTACAATTCCAAGGAAGTCACTAACTCTATCCCATGATCTATTCGTTACACCATTATGAAGTGCAGAGTCTTGATCAGCAGCAACATGAACCATCTCCAAACTTCTTGCAAGGGGAAAAACTTCATGAACCATCTAGCTCCTCTTAATGACCCTAGTCTAGATCCCATTTGATTTCATTCTATCATCACCATGAAGCTAAAGGAAGTCAACCTGGTCAGCTTGGATGACCTAGGACTTCACTACATTTGGCCACCTTAGGCCTCCCACCCTGGGTTTTTGGGGCCCACCTGTCTCATTGTTATCAGTGTCTGTGGATAACAATTTACACAATTATGGGGGAAAGGCTACTCAAACAGATGTGGGTACTATGCACGAATCTGAGCCTCCCACTCCCACATACGCTCATGAAGAAACACATGCTACCACTGGACATGCACGAAGGGAATCGTTCGCCCACAAAGGATCCTCTCCTATTGATCCTCAATATCCACAGGGTACTCTACGAATGTGGCTTCATCCTCAATGTCCATCTCTCCCTAGTCCATGATGTGTGATGGGTCATGCACTTACCTACTCAGCTGTGACACATGGAAGACATCATGTACCTAGTGCAACAGTGGTGGTAGGGCGAGGTGGCACACCACCTCCCCAACACTTTGTAGTATCAAAAAGGTGTTGATGAACATTGGAGACAACCTGTCATCCTGAAGTAAACTATGAATCCCTCCTCATGGTGAGACCTAAAGGAAGACATGGTCTGCCTCTTCAAACTCCAGAGGTCTCATCCGTCTGTCAGTATATGGCTTCAGACTGCTCTGTGTTGTCTTAATATGCTCCTATATGATCGAAAACTTCTCAGTGGAAGCTCACACTAACTCTGGAACCTTGAGTGGTGACTATCCGAGGTCGGTCCAGCAAAGCGGTGACCGACACAGTCACCCATATAAAGCCTCAAATGGTGCAATACTGATGATAAGGTGCTAGAAACTGTTTTACGTGAACTTCTCCAGTGTTAGGTGGTCCTCCTAACTGTGACAGAAGACCAAGATATATTCCCACAACTTATCCTCTAGAACCTAAATGGATCACTTCATCTGAACATCTATCTAGGGATGGAACACTATGCTCAAGCATAACTAAGGCCCAAACACCTCAGGAAATCCCATCCACAACCTATATGTGAAACAAGTATCACAATATGATACTATCATTGAATGGAATCCATGAATACAAACTATCTCATGCACAAAAAGGGGTCCCAATAACTCTACAGAACTCTACTACCTGATATCTTGGAAGTGGGACAACTTGGTGAGTCGATCAATGTTCACCCAGATATAATAGTGTCTCATTGATGTTTGTGGTAATCTAGTCACAAATTCCATTGATATTCCATCCCACTTCCATATTGGAACTTCTAGGGGTGAGGAAACCCTACAGGAACTTGGTTATCAGCCTTTACATGCTGGCATGTAAGGCATCGAGAAATGAACTCTACCACTGCATTCTTCATACATTCCCTCCAAAACTGACGTCAGAGGTCCTGGTACATTTTGACGCCTCCAGTATGTACCACCAAGGGGGTGTATAAAACTCTCTCAGAACCTTCTCTTAAAATTCCACTAGAACCAGTATGTGTCCTCTAAAAAATAATGATGTGCTCCCCACCTTTTGAATATCCCTTGGGAGCTTGTCCTATGGATTAGTAA
Source organism: Viscum album (assembly GCA_963277665.1). Taxonomy (NCBI): domain Eukaryota; kingdom Viridiplantae; phylum Streptophyta; class Magnoliopsida; order Santalales; family Viscaceae; genus Viscum; species Viscum album. The sequence goes on along the minus strand of OY728150.1, from coordinate 405,779,826 downwards.
GCACGTAAATTCTCACAGTCAACATCCCCTAGTTGCGCCTCCCTGACTCACCATAAGAGTGGATGGGTTAAAACCATTGTTTGGGGATAATCTACATCAACTAAAACCATGAAGAATAACTATAGCAAGGCCAACTTCTCCCACCCCTCACCCAGCAGCTGCGAACTAAATCTCCTGTAGAGAGCATCTGCCACAATGTTCCCCTTACCAGGAGTATAGATGACAACAATGTCATAATCCTGGAGGAAATCTCACCATCGCATCTACCTCATATTCAAATCCTTTTGTAAGAAGATGTACTTAAGTCTATTGTGGTCAGAGTAGAAGATAAATTGTTCTCCCATTAGGTAGTGTCACCAAAACTTCAATGCCAAGACTACCACTGCCAACTCAAGATCAAGGGTTGTGTAGTTCTTCTCAGGAAGCCTTAGTGGGTGTGATCCATAATAAATCACTATCATCCTCTACATTAGGACACAACCAAGCCCAATCCATGAAGTATCATATAAAACTATCTACTCTACTCCCTCTTTTTGAAATCTCATGATCGGTGAACTTGTCGAACTCTGCCTCAATGGCTGGAATGCCTGATGGCTCTTCTTCATCCATACAAACATTTTCACCTTCCTGATCTAGGATTTCATTAGTTTTGATATCCATGATAAATCATTTATAAATATTCACTTGTATCCCACCATCCAAAGGAATCTTTGCACCTCTATCACACTTTGGGGTGGCTCCCATGCTAACACCCCATTGACCATGTCTGGGTCCACCACTACTCTATATTCTGAGATTACATGTCCTATAAAGTGAACCTATTGTACCTTGAACTGGAATATTGAAATTTTATCATAATATTGGTGCCCTCATAGTATGTCTAGAACCATCCACATGTGTCTCACATGCTCCTCCCTTGACATCAAGTACACAAGGATGTTGTCGATTAGTCTACTATAAACTGGTTTATGTACGTCTAGAAGATATAGTTCAAAAGCCCCATCAGTAATTCATGGGTGTTCATCTTTCCAAAAGGCACCAAAAAGTATTTTTAGTTACCTAAGAGTAATTTTAAACCCATTTTAGATATATCTTCATTTCGTACTTGTAACTGGTGGTAACCCGATTGAAGGTCATCCTTCAAGAACCATTTCACCCCTCTAGGTTGATTGAAGAGTTTTTTCGATCCTCAGCTGTCGATACATGTTATTAAATGATACCTAATTTAGGCATCAGTAATCCACGCACAACCTCAAACTCACGTCTTCCTTCTTGGAAAACTAAACTGGGGCCACTTATGGTGAAACATTAGGTCTTACAAATCCCTTACTCTGTGTATCCTCTAATTACACCATCAACTCGCGACGATTTGTGGGAGACATTCAGTACGCTGATGAGGATATAGGTACCATCCCAGTGTGTAAGTCTATATAGACATCGATTTTCCAATGTGGATGTAGTCTTGGAACAACATTTGGAAAGACGTCCTCATACTCCACCACTACTATTGGGAACTGGAAGCTCACAACATCTTCTGCTCTAAGGGTAAGGCTACCCAACATATGTGTGATCGGCTACACCCTCTAAAGTATGATCCCAATCTGTGCTGCTTGGGTTTCCTTTTCACCAACAATGTAAAACCTTGTCAAATCATTGCAGACACACCACACTCTTCAACTAAATCAGTTAATATTGGCATGATCCAAATACAACCAATACATACCGAGAATGACATCATAAGGCCTCAATGCTGCCACCAAGATATTACAACTAAAACTCTCACCTCCAAGAGTTATATGTCACTATAAAAAAATATTCATGATCATCAAGTCTCCTCGTGTAGGTGTCTACAAGCATAAGGTTAAAGTTATCGGATCTATCGAGATCTCAATGTTTCGCACAAGACATGTGGCAAGGAATGAATGAATGGTGAATGTGTCTATAAGTACGAAAGCTAATGTAAAAAAACATGGATCTACATTGGATCATCCCTAAAGTCCATGGGTAGTACGTCTCGATTGTATGTAGCTACCCCGGCCCCTTTCACCCAGATCATTAAGCTTGGTGCGGACCTCCTGGGGTGGTGGTGGAAGTAGATCATAGTGTCTTCCACCTCCTACAACTCTCCCTTCTCCTATTCCATGTCCTCCACTGGGTTGGTATTCCTTCTCGACTCTCCACCTCTGCCTCAATATCCCATACACCACCTCCCCATTAGCAGATCGAAGGGTTGGACAATCTCTCATGATATTTCCTCTAATTATGCATGAATAACATCACCTCTTCTTAGGATAATTAGATCCAGCCTAAGAGCCCTAGACCTAAAATACCCAATCACGGATCCTCCTTTGGAGTCTCCCATATCTTTATCCTTATGCCTGACATCGGCTCCCTCAATATGAGGTCCCTGAACCTTTAAACCTACTACTAACTACCACTAGCTATCTCTCCTCATACAAGAATCTCTCGACCACCAAATATCACTCGAGAACTACTGAATAAGTCAAAATTCATAAAGGCACAACACTAGCTTGGATGTCTCATCATATTCCTTTCTCTAAGGTCCTGGACCTAATGTAATGATCCCTAACCATATCAATAGATTACTTAGAGAAGCTAATGAACCTCGATGAATAGTTATCCACTGTTAAACTACCCTATTGGAGATGAAGAAGCTTCTAGATATTCACTTCTCTCAGCATAACTGGAGAGAAATCCTCCCTAAAGAGTCGCTCGAACTCCTTCCACAAAAGAGTCTCCTATTCATGAGTATGTGTGGTCAAAATCCACCATCTTCCCACCGAACCATAATGAAGGATCACTCCTAAGATCACCATATGGTCTGTTGGTGTCCTCACTAGAACAAAAAAATCTGGTCCCCACCTCAAGTTAGTCCTCAGCCACCTGAGGGTTGGTCTCACCACAAATCATAAGGGGTATATGTCTCTGAAACCCATAGAGCATGCTCATCCTGTACTCTTCGTCTATCAATACTATAGGTACCATGTTCTTCTCCACTAGTGGTGGTATAGCAGGTGCACCGCCTGAAGGTAATGCCTGGGGAACTGGTCCCTGAATCAAAGCCTTGTCACTGAGGGGGTCATCCTCATGATCAAGTTGCTGAATCCTAGAGGGTATGCATCACAGAGTAATCATGTAAGGGAACAGGATATACCATACTTAAAGAGTATATCTAGATAGATGACACAAAAGGACATGGAAAACACAACCCATTACTATATAATACATGTACAATATTTTTCTTACTTACAACTAGTTTTTTCATGTACCGAGTTGGAAATTAGGATATTAGAGTCCTAGTGTATGGATAAGTCAGCCACCTGCACCAACACTTGATTCCCTGACCTGAAATTTGAGCTCGAAACACATAACAACATTTCCCCATACCAATCTCATAGACTCTTAGTCCTATGGTAGAATCAGCCACCTCTAATACCACTCTATCATGACCATTCACAGTGGGTTTTATGTTGTGACTCCCTAATCCCACCTCTAATAGGCCAGGGGAGAGTGACTAGCACTGAGTAGGCATATCCCTAACATGAGAGGCATTTCATAAGTACCTATAAACACACATGCATATCCAAGCCCACAAATTCTGAAATTTATGAAAGCCACTATGGAAAAAATTCTATGCATACAACTAAATCCAACCAACAGAGTACAATGAAATATGAAGTGTAAAAAGTAAAACTAGGCCAGAATACAATCCCACCAAAGAGTCTGAAATCTATAAATTACAACTTTTAAGCCATAAAAATAGGCACTAGGACAACAGCTCGTAGTGGTAGGAATAGATCGACCTATAAGGAAGCTCAAAAAGTTTTTTCCAATACTGTTCATCCTTGGACTCCATCAAAAGGATGCTCTTCTGCACAAGATATGACACATACGGGAAAATCCCGTGAAGGGGTGCATATAAGAGTACTCAGTCGGGTACCCCGAAACCCACAAGAAATAAAAAATGTAAAGGTACAGTCATCCCTACATAGTATATGTCTATAAAAAATAAAACATGAGAAAAAAATCTAGATATACTCAAAACCTAGACCTTTAGTCTAGATGTAAGTCACAGAAACCACATACCCACGCTAGGGATTTGGTATGAAGATTCCATGAATCACTCATTCGGGATAAATTAATCCACGAGTCTGATAGATCTCATGACATACATCTAAGAAGGACATTCATTTGAAGTGTCATTAAGGTGAGATAGATGCACTGGAAGATCTGAAGAGGGAATGAATACACTCATTCCAAGAGAACTCACTCCTGATTGGGGAAAGATCATGATGCACAGATGATGATCACTGGTAGGGACTTGGTGTATATCATAACTCATCTAAATTCACCTCCTAAGTGGGGGATTTTCATCCTATAGGATTGGTCACGTCAATACCTGACTCTATATAGGGTCATTAATGGGTAGAGGATCTTGATCTTGGCCACTCTGAGTGATTCTAACTCACCCTAGAAAGTCCAGCTAAAGGGATCATACTCTTGTGGATGGAAACTATACCTGAACTTCTGGGGAACAAGAAAAGGGGGAAATAACCTAAGTGAAACCTATCCATGTAATGGGGGACAAGAATATCTAGCCATGTAAAAAAAGGTACATGGCTTGTAGAAAGGTCACACATTGTGTCTAAAGACCTCAGGTACTGCCTATGTATAACGTCCTTTATTGAAGAGCATGTCGTGTAGAAATAGGTATAAATGATGTGTAAGAGAGTGACACACCATATCCTACCATATGATGGACACTCCATGTATGTTGTCCATGTGCCCATATGTAGATTCAACCAATTTTTTCATATCCACGTACTGGTACATGGGGTAACACGTATAACCCATCTGGTTTGGCCTTGTGGTGGAGTACATGTCGTGTACTCTACCCTTTGTCTGTGTATCTTCTGAGATACATGCCGAGTCATTTGTAAGGACCCACAAGTTGTTTGAAAGTTTTCACGTGCCATTTCATCACCTCTTGCATTGAGAAACCCTAGTTTCCACTGAGCCATCCCCACACACCATGTTCTTCAAAGAATAAGCCATGTTCATTGTGATTTTCTAGAAATCATCTTTCTTCCACCTGCGACTCAGTTGAACATAGATCCATTGATTCGGCTGTCTGATTACCATGAAACTAATGGGTTGAGGCCACCTTAACACCTTAAAGGTGATTTTGTTTTTTGGGTCCCCCAATCGGTCCCAAAAACACGTTTTGATCTACCCTCATGAAGAATGCTAAAATAAATATTTCTACCTAACCATGTCAATTCTTTTGAAGTTGTCATCGTTTCACCTCTGCTAGGTCATCACGATGCTAGATCTATGATTTTGGATCATTATGTTTAGAAATGGATGCACAATGATCTATTATTCATAACTCCATGAAGAACATGAAGAACGTAGGGTAAAATGGGGAAGAAGAAATCCACTCAACTAATTAATAAATGAACCACACCCATCCATCTTCATGCCATTGATCCAATCCCATTAGAAGGATCATACATAGAAAATAAAATTATATCAATTCATGCAGGGATTAATTCCCCAAAATAAACCTGATAAAAGACAAGCTTGTAAGAACGACTGATCCATGGGTCAACTTGTTCATCGGTTAATCCCAATTCATTGTTCAAATCCAAGAATGGGGACAGAATAATTGAAATAACAACCCCTACCTCAATCATTGAAGAGAGTTGGATTTTTTTCCATCATTGGTGAGATATGATCTTGCCACGCAATGATCTACGCAATGTCATTCATCATTGTTCATCGAGAATTCACCAAGGGTGGCTCTTCTCCAAAGATCCAGATGATTCCAATGAGTTTTCTAGGGTTATTATCGTAAAACTGGGCTCCTACTCTTTTAAAACAAAATAACGAGTTGTTTTGTTATGGAAATATTTAAAATAAAATAAATTAATAATTTATTTAATTTGCTTTAAAACGTATGAAAACTAACTTTTGTTGTTGAGTTGCGTCAGTCATTGTAAGGCCCCGCCTAATGTAAAGTCACTTCTCTAAACACAAAGGTTTCCTTATATTTCTGATCAGGGAACAAATTTAAAAGTTATTCTAATTTTTCAAGAAAACCAATTGTGTGTGTTATTTAAGAGTTTAATTTATTTTGAACATTTATTTTGGGAACTTTGGGTCTTAGAATCGCATGTCTTCACAAAGTCTGGTCTCAAAATAATTCCACATAAAATTTTAAAATAATACATAGAAAATACAGGACATTACACTATCTTATTAAAGAATATTAATTATACTAATTATAAATATAAAATTTATTCTAAAATATTCAATTTTGATATGTTTCACATGTTACATTTATAATAATCCCATGAAATGCAACAAAAAAATTACAGCAAAATTCATTATTATGTATAAAAACGTTTTTATAAAAAAAATTAATCCTAATTTCAATTAAAATGATATTAATTATATTATTTTAAATAAAAATTAACAAATTAAATTTTAGAACCAATTCAACATAAAATATGTCCTTTGAAATACTTTTATGGAAAATATATTTTTCTATAAAATTGGTTTTTTTTACTATTTACTAAAAAATTATTCTTTGCCAAAATATACCAAAATTTCCACTTAAGATATTTTAGATATTATAATTTAAAAATAATTTCATTTTTATAATATATAATTTCAAAAAAATTCAGAAATTGAATATAATAATCATGCATAAAACAAAATAAAACTCATTTTTACAGAAAACGTATTTTTGAAGCATAAAGTAAATTTACAAAAAATGGAGTACTTATTTATTTTGAATTAATAAATACATTTGAATTAAATAAAATTTATATACCTATTTTTACTAATATTTGTAGTTCTATTAATACCATCAATTTCACAGCAAGGTTATGATGGTATGAAATATCACAGTTTATTTGGAATTGGGGTTTCAAGTATAGCAAGTTATCAAATAATTTACATTTTTTAAATAGAAATATATCATAAAATATCAATGTGTTACAACATTTATCTATATTTTAACTAATATATAATCCCTTTTAGACATCCCATAAGATATACTCATCTTTATAACCTATGTAATGGATATATAAGAAAACGGTGAGCTCAAATACTCATAAATGGGAAAATTCAACAATATTTTATGAATAATTCAATCATAGGAATATGATAAATCATGATAATTAGATAATTATTTTATTAAAAATAACACGGTAGAATTATATTTTTCCACAATACATAATATCATGACTTATACACTCAAATAATCAAACAAATACCATGTCAATATAGTATAGAATCATGATAAAATAAACATAATCCATGGTAGAATAATATAAGTATATAGCAAAGAAATTTTGAATAAACAAAACCATGGAAAATCATAACCTATTGGATCACCCATTTCCACCTAATTCTTATAAAAAAGTAGGCATGAGATGATATCCCATTTACCCTCTTCATCTTGGGCTACAACATATGTTCCCTCTTAAGATTGGGCTATAACAATATACCCTCCTTGGAATGTGCTACTACCGTGCATGCTCTTGGGATTGGGATACTACTTGTGTACCCTCTTGAGCTTACGTTGCTACCCTTGTAACCTCTTGGAATATTTATACTACCGATGCACACTCTTGGGATTATGATACTACCCAAGTACTTTATTTGATACCTTAAGAAAAAAGAACTCAACAAAATGCATTGTAGGGTGACATATGATCCCATCTTTCATTCATCAGTACATATTAATTCCACTTGAAAATAATCATTCATCACAATGTAAAAAACCATGAAAGATAAATATGTTTTATACCATTTATAGATGGTATCACCAAAATTGACCTCAATAATGTAAATAATTTATTCCCAAGCTGAAAAATATTTTTTGATAAGAATATTTAGATGTTTTTTCATGAAAAAAATTCCAAGCAAAAAAATCCTTTATACATAAAAAATGGAGGGGAAATCATAAAAGAGTTGTTTTGAAAATGTTTTTACATATAGAGTAAAATATAAATTTATGATCACTTTGAAAAGTAATTTTCTAAAAGGCGGAGTGAAAACATCTAAAAAACTTTACCTCTAAAATAATTTCAATAATGTATCCTTTCAAAAAAAATAAAATATTTCAGAAAATGGTGATGTGATTTTAAAAAAATTAATTTTTTTTAAAAAAATATTCAATAAATGTTATTATAGAATACTTAGATAATATAAAAAGAATGTGGAGTGAAGGATAAAAAATATTATTTGGAAAGGAAGGAAAACACTTTGAATATTTTGAAATACCATTATTGAAAACCCACATAGTAAAAAGTGATCATAAACTTTCCCTTTGAATATTTTTAATGGAAAATATTATGATCACATGAGTATATAGATATTTGGATTTAAAAATAACAATGGGAAAATTTTTGGAATAATAAACATAAAGATAGGTGGAAAACTATCTTTAATGTATATTATGATTTTTTCTTAGTAATTTTATCATTTTGAGAAATAAATTAATCGATAAAGAATCTTTAAGGTAAAAATTAATTTTCCATGTAGATATATTAATTCATTAAGAAATAGTAAATTAGAAATGGGTTCATGTGGTTTAAATTTAAATCCACATTGAACAAAGATAATGTTAGGTTCACTATGTAAAAAACCCAGAGAGGGGGAGAATCAGGGTATGTTAGAGAAAAACAAATACCCCTTTCAATCTTGACTTTTTTTTAAAAAATCTCTTCTCTCTATTTATCAGAGAAAAATATGAACAGAAATAAAATAATGAATAAAAGAAAAAAAAATTACTTGTTCACCCACACTAGGCTACGTCCAAAGAGCATACAACAACAATGTGCTTATGTAGTAAATACACTAAAAGCACACTGTTGTTTAAAAATTTTAGAGTGGACTCATTGTCCTTCAATGTTTAAAACCAATAAAAATTTGAAATCTCATTGCTCTTTCAATTGAAGTGTGATCACTGCTTCTTCAGAAGATTCTTTCCCAGTTTATAGACTTGTAGGTCCCTTCATTACCATTAATGAATGAATCCCCAATAGTATGTAGATGCTCTATTTATGTCCCACATTCATCCAATGATTAATACCAATTTACCAAAGATGAATTGGGAAACTAAAAATATTTTGTGCAACCCTTACTGCTTCTTACAAGCAACTTTAATGACTTTCACACAATATTCCACTTTTTTCATGAAAACAACCCTTGCGTAAAACTTCAATCATACAAACAACTCAAATCAGATGTTCCAATTTATTAGTTTGTGCACAACTCAAAATATTTCATGCAACTCCCTTCACATGAAATTCTTAAATGATCTTGAGCTTGTATTCCCTCTAAGTGTATAGATTATTCAAATGAAGGGGGTCATCTCTTATATATAGGCATTCCCAACCCATGTGTGGAAGATTCCCCATGTCTTGAGATATTCTATTTGGGCATGTAAAATCCAATTTGACATCTCATTGGGAACGGAAGATTCATTCGTGCAATATCATCTTTCATGCACATTTCCAAATCTATCAAGCACTTTATGAATTTTCCAATTTTTGACATTCTGATCCAAAAACATGTCTTGCATGTATGTTTCCAAACCACCTTCAAACATGCGCGCATCTTCCTTTGCCAAAAACATTTTTATTCATTTTCTAATTTTGACGCCACAAATTTTAGAAAACACTGGAAAATGGTGCCACCTTATATCTGTTATTTTTATACCACCTCCATATCATCCATTCCATATTCGTGGTTCTTTTTCAACATAGGTTGTCAACAATATTCATGGAACTTAACAAATCACCATGGAAAAAATATTTATCAACAAACAAACCCTCTTTATCAATAGACATAATCAACCAAAAAATGCTCCAATGTTTCCTTAAGGGATTTATTCCCAATAGGTAAAATTTCCCATAAACATATTGTAACGTCCCGGATCTAGGTGCGACACAACAGGGGACCCGAACCCGGTTCGCCACATGACCTCAAGCACATTTCCCAAAACGCCAGAGGCTGTCGACTAGCAGCGAGGGCCCATGTCTGATAGTGGGGAAACTATGCCCTCATTTTTCAAAGTGTAGCGCAGCGGAAAAGAATAAAACATATAGCAACAGCGGAAGCAGTAAACCATACACAACTGAAATAAACAACTGCAGTGAATATAACCAACCAGATTTATAGATATGATGCAACATGTCTCAAATTCTAAGAAAACAGCCAGAACATGTTACATAGCAGTACAATACAATAAAGAGTACAAGTACTGAAAAGAAAAACAAAATAGCCAGTGGCATCGCGAGCCTAAGCCCAGTCCCACGCTCCCCTACACCTCAGCAGCAATCAAGTACTTGTATATGGACTCTTTCCCCTATCTACACCTACAGAAACGTAATCTGTTTGGGCCTAAATACGTGACCCAAACATGGTGTGAGAAATAAATTCCCATTAGGCACATATTGAAGGCCCGTGCCCAACTTCGTGAAAGCGTGCAACAACAGTGTGCAGTAATACAATGCAATAAAGTAAGAAGTACTAAAAGTAACTAACTTAACCAATTATATTTCCATTTTAATATCCATTTAATAATTTATTTAAAATATCACCACAGTGAATATTCTAAGTAAACAACCAATGTCCTTAGACACGTAAATTCTTTCCCCCAGGTAAAGAGGAACCAAACAGAAGAATCTTCTCACAGGCATAAAGATATTTACCACATGCGTAAGAAGTTTCGCCTATAGGCACAGAGTCTATTGCCCACAGGCAAGGAATAAGTTGCCCACCGGATAAATAGTTCAGTGCTCGCAGGCTAATCACAACACTTCCCTCAGGCTAAATAGGTAACCGGGCCATGCCCAACATATATCCATGAAATTCACATACAATAACTCTCAAGGGAAAGTAATGCATAATTTAAAAATGGCATACCCTCGAGTATCCTGTCCAAATGGCTAAATAGAAGAACGCACCCCCGGGGTGGTCCTGGATCGAAGCGATGATCTGAAACAAAATTTTAATATCACAATTAATTACCTATACAATTCTAGGTATTTAAAAAAAATAGCCATGACCTTAGCCACACGACACCCCAAATTTGGGTTCGTATCTCAAAAAAACACAAAAACGCACGATAGTTGGAAATAAACACCAAACCAACTACCTTAAACGCCAACGATCAATATATGTGAATGTCAATTATAGAAACGCCCAAGAACAACGTAGATCATAAGAAGAAGAAAACCCATTCAAACATAAATAACATTCCCTCAAGAAAGAATGGGTAAGAATGGCTTAAGGAGAGCGGAGGGCTTACCCGTGCGGTTCCAATGAGATCGTCCGAGGAGAAAACAGATTCTCGGATTGCGATCGACGGATCCTCGAAGATTCGGTCGTCCCTTCCCGCTCCTTCCTCTGGTTTTAAGCCTTCCCTATGATCAGGGGAGGCTACTGCCCATTTTAAGTGAAAAAACAAAGTACACGACATGTACTTCCGAGTACACGGTCTGTACTTCCCATTCTTTAAACTGTTCCTCTAGAAGCTTCCCGCCAGTGCGGCACTGTTCACCTACCGACAGGACTACACAGCGTGTCTTCATGGGTACACAGTGTGTGTTTCCCCACAGCTGGCCACCACCCTACTATTCGCCTGTCGACTGACTACATGGCGTGTAAAGGACCACTACACGGTGTGTAGTCGGTTCCTGCACCATTCATCACCAACAAGGCCACACGCCCTCCGTACTTATCCCACGCGGCCAAAAGTACACGGTGTGCAGGAAAAAGTACATGGCGTGTACTTCCAAAATTTAAGATTTTTCCCCATTTTTCCATATTTTCTCAAAAACACTTAAGGAAAAGATAACAGAAGAAATCCGTACCTCAAAATAAGAACCGAGTTATTACAAACTTTCCCCTTAAGAAATTTGTCCCTGAGTTGCCCTTCCAAGGGTGGCGAAGATGAAGCTGAGAATAACCCTGGCCACTAAGCACGTACGTCGGTCTCCCACTCCCAGGTTTCGTCCCGCACTCGGGCATGCTTCCATAGCACCTGTACGAGAGGAACTAACTAGCCTTGGAGAACCTTCGTGATACTGTCAATGATACGAATCAGATGATCCTCAAAATACGCATCCATCTGAAGCTCAACCTTCTCTTGCTGAAAGGTGTGAGACGGGTCTGAATGATATCGGCACAACTGAGATACATGGAAGACGTTGTGCATGGCCCGGTACCTCTGAGGTAACTACAACTGATAAGCAACCAGACCGACTCTCTCCAGAATCTCAAATGGCCCCACATACATCAGTGAAAGTTTACCCTATCTCCCGATCCACTTGTGTCCCAGCCTCGGCGAAACACGCAAGAAAACTTGATCCCCAACAACAAACTCCAATGGTTGTCTGCGGTGATCAGCATAAGATTTCTGAAGAGACTGTGCGGTAGCCATCCGCTTTTGAATCAACTGGACCTGCTCAGAAGTCTCATGCATGAGACATGGTCCCAGTAAAGCTGCCTCACCTTCCCCTAACCAGCACAAGGGTGATCGATACGACCTACCATATAAAGCCTTGTATGGTGTCATCTCAGTAGTCGCCTGAAAACTATTATTATAGGCAAACTCGACTAGGGGTATGTGCTTCTCCCAAGATACCCCAATGTCTAGGACGCATGCTCGCAGCATGTCCTCTAGAACCTATATCATACGCTCTGACTGGCCATCGGTCTGAGGGTGGTATGCTATGCTCATAAGCACCTGTGTACCCAGTTCCCTCTTAAAACTCTGCCAGAAACAAGATGTAAAATGGGTGTCCCTATATGAAATGATATAACGAGGGACCCCATGAAGACATACGATCTCTCGGATATACAATCTTCTTGAGCTCATCAAAACTGAAGGTCTCCTTGATCGGAAAAAGGTGAGCTACCTTTGTGAGTCTATCCACAACAACCCACACGATATCATTGCCTCGAGGTGACCTTGACAAACTAGTCACGAAATCCATCATGAAATCATCCCATTTCCACTCTGGGATGGGTAACTATTGTAATAGTCCAGTTGGCCTCTGATTCTCATCCTTCACCTACTGACAGGTGGAACACCTCGTAACAAAACCAGATACATCTCTCTTCATACCCAACCACCATTACTGACGTCTCAAGTCACGGTACATCTTGGTAACCCCGGGATGAACTGCCCAAGTTGAAGCATGAAACTCCCTCATCAGTTCCTCGTGTATATCCCCTGGAACCCACAATCATCCATGGAAACGCAATAACTCATCATCACCTATCGTCCACTCAAGAGGAGGGTACTCACTTTCCACCGACTCCCGTAGAACTTGGCCATCTGGATCAGATAGCTATTTCATCCTCACTTAACCAGGAGGGTAGAAGTCACAGCTAAATATGAAAGATGAGACAGCCCCTGACTGTCGTCAACCTCCAAATGCATCTCAGAGAACAAAGCCATAAGCTGTCACTCACCACTGGCCTCCTACACAACCTGTATCTGAGTCTTTCTGCTCAGTGCATCAGCTACTGCATTACCATTACCAGGTGTATAGAAAAGCTCAAAGTCGAAGGACTGAAGGTATTCAACCCACCATCGCTGTCTCAGATTCAAGTAACACTGAGTAAAGATATACTTGATAATTTTTTGGTCAGTGAAAACCACAAAACATTCTCCCAATAGGCAATGTATCCAATAGAACAACACATGTACTACTGTAGCCAACTCGAGATCACACGTCAGGTAATTTCTCTCATGCGGCCTCAACTATCGAGACCCGTACGCAACCACTCGATCGACCTGCATCAACACTACTCCCAGCCTAATACCTGATGCATCATAGTAACCTGTATAGCTCTTCCCCTGCTCTGGGAGTATCAGGATCGGTGCTGATGTCAACCTTCCATTCAGGTCCTGAAAGGCTATCTCACAAGATTTTGTCCAAACGAACTTCACACCCTTCTTAGTAAAACCTTTCAACAGCGATGCTAAGTAGGAGAAGTACTGGATGAAATGTATGTAGTAACCAACTAGCCCTAAGAAACTTCGTATCTAAAACATGTTCTTTGGATGCTCCCAAGAAACTACTGCTCTCACCTTCTCTGGTTCCACTTCAACTCCTGCCTCTGAGATGATATGACCCAGGAAGTGAATCTGGTCCATCCAAAAGTGGCACTTTGAGAGATTAGCATATAGCTGATTCTCTCTCAGTGTAATCAACACTATCTCAAGATGGGTGGCATGGTCGTGTCGAGTGTGAGAGTACACCAAGATTTCATCCACGAATACTACCACAAAAGAATCTAGATACGGATGGAACACATGATTCATCATAGCCATGAAAATGAATGTCACATTCGTGAGTCCGAACGGCATAACCGTATACTCATATAGAACATACTTGCTCCTGAAAGCCATGATAGGTATATCATATGGTCTTACGCGCAGCTGATGATATCCCATCCTGAAGTCAATATTCGAGAACACTCATCCTCCATAAAGTTGATCAAAAAGGTCATCAATCCTTGGAAAGGGATTTTAGTTCTTAACCGTCAATTGGTTCAGTTTCCGATAATCCACACAGAGTCTGAGGGTATCGTCTGCCTTCTTCGCAAAAAGGACAGGATAACCCCAAGGAGAAGTACTGGTTCAAATGTACCTGTTTTCCTGCAACTCCTCTAACTACCTATTGAGCTCCTATAACTCAAGAATGGCCATCCTATAAGGAGGAATGTACACTGGTGCTGATCCTAGCACAAGATCAATAAAGAAATCCACCTCTCGCTCTAGAGGTAGACCTGAAATGTCGTCCGGAAACACATCCCTGAAATAATCAACAACTGGATGGAAATCCATCTAAAAATTCCCCTGATCGTCCAGATATAAACTCGCAATCTAGGCTGTGACTCCACAATTCCCATGATTCTCTTTTCCATCTCGACTCGCCTTAACATCCCATTAGCCCTTGTATAGAAACTCTCAACCCTCTAGTGACATGAAACACACCCTACGAAGATAGCAGTCTATAAAGTCTCGAAATGGAACCAACCATTCCATCCTGAGAATGACATCATAGGTTGTCATCTCTAAGACATAGAGGTCCCAAAGGAAGTGACACCCACCAAACTCAAGGGGGAACCCCTTTCAATGACGCACAACAGCCGTTCTAGTCCCCAACAGAGTGTCTAGCGTTATGATATCAGAAGAAGTAGAAACATAGAGCCCAAGGCTATCCACAATAGGCACAGATATAAAACTATGTGTAGAACCTGTATTGAAAAGTACTTAAGAAAAGAAAGAAGCAACTAGAATAGTACCTCTAACTATAGAAGGTCCGAGATCCTGCTCCTGCTGGGTCTGTTGCACTGTGTATGCCGCCCAATGTCGCGGCCCTACGACAAAGCCTGGCTACCCTGAGCTGTCCCGCCCTACTGCTTCTGTGATCTTGGTTTCTGGCTACCACAACCATGACCACCATCTCTACATGCATGCCCGGATGTATTCCAGTTCCCCGACTAGTGAGAAGCCACTGGTCCTGCTCTCGCATGCGGAGTCTGCACAGAACCCCTCTCACTAGCCGTCGGTGGAAACGCCCTGCAAAAGCGTTGCAGATGACCCATCCCGCCGCATGCTCGGAACTCCACTGGGTCTCATGGACACTGTGGCATCTTGTGTCCCTCTCTTCCACACTAGTAGTACATGACTTGGCCACCTGAAGCATTCTTCTAACTGGTACTTCCACCCTGAGATAAGTCCATCTGTCTCTTCCTCTTACCTGTAGAAATTGTACCAGTTACTGGTGATGAACCACCCTTTCCCACACCACTAGATTCCCACAGGTTCCTCTCTGTAATCAGTGCCTGGTTCATAATAGCATGTACAATAGGCAACCTGAAAACATTTACCAGTGCTCGGATGTCATAACAAAGACCATCCTCGAAGCGTCTGGCTCTCAGCATCTCATCACCTACCAGAACAGGTGAAAAATGTTGAATCTCGATAAAGCGAGCAGAATAGTCCATCACTGACATAGCGCCCTGATACAGATTCATGAACTCTCAATCTCTATTTGCCCTCAGCGTCTCTGGAAATAAAAAGTCATAGAATACTATCTGAAAATCTTCACACGCCATGTCTCTGTGATGCTCTGATTGGGTGGTAACATCCCACCACCTCTTGGCGGAATCCCGCAGCATATAAGTCGCGGGCTTGACCCTCTGCCCTGGAGGTGTCTCAAGATGATCGAAAATAGTCTACATCGAACCCAGTCAAGACTCCATAGACTTTGGTCATAAATCCAACAAAAATGTAGGTGGATGCTGCTGCTGGAAGATACAAGTCAGCTCGGCCAAAGATGTAGCAGCCTGCGGTGCTCCCTGAAAGGTCTGCAAGAACTGCATAAAGCCTTCACGGAACTGTGCCTCTAATACTGTGTCCGGTATAACAGTGGGTGCCACATCTGGCTCTGCAGGAGGATCTGCTGGTAGCCCATGGCCCACCATCTTTGGAGTATAGTCATCGCTGCTCTCTTGGCGAACAATGCGCTGTCATCTAGGCGGCATGACACTACAAGGTCAAAAACACGCCTTAGATTCTAGATTATCAAGACCGAAAGCGAAGGAACCACAAATGAAACCAGAGGAAGATGGCATTACAAGATTTTCAAGACAAGACTACACGGTGTGTACAATGACTACACGGTGTGTACTTCACTTCCCTTCCCCTGCCCAGGTCCTTCTATAGGGCTAAGCCACATGTCTCCCGTTGAACAAAAACTACATGGTGTGTATATAATCTACACGGTGCGTATGGTGTTATTTTCCAACTTCTTGTGTCGTTTGTGACATGGTTGACAACTCGGATTGACACCACACGGCGTGTTAAACCCACACATAGCGTGTACATCACTCTGTTTCCTAGCCACTCGGCTAACTCCACATAGTCTGTCCTCGAACAAGACTACACAGCATGTTCCCACAGGTACACAGTGTGTTTTAGATGAGCTCCGCCGACCCGTGTTGTTAGTTACACGACCAGATACACGACTCAACCTACACGGTGTGTTCTATATACACACGGCGTGTACATGAAAGGATTTCACCGACCCGTGTTTGTTAAGTACATGGCCGAATCACAGGTCGGACTACACGGCGTGTTCCAGAGTTGACACGACATGTATTTCTTAGGGTTTCCTCCACCCGTGTTGTTAGTTACATGGTGGACACCGGGTAAACACTACACGGCGTGTTCGCTCCAAGATCTTCCCTTCCCCGTGTCACCGCCCACACGGTTTGTGACAAGGGAAGAGACTATACGGCATGTAATCTAGGTACACGGCCTGTACTCAAAAAGTTTAATTTTCTTCCTGAATAGAAGAACATACACGGCGTGTGTAAGGCACTACACGGCGTGTATACTGGGTTTTCCAGATAGTATGCCACATAAACTTCCTCGGAACCCAGGAATTACCAAAAAAAAACAACACCTAAGTGTCAAATTCAGACTCGTGAGGGCCCATACTCCCCATGAATCAAAGTTTGACATCTTATCTATGTTTTAAGAAAATAAAAAGTCAATGATCCACCAAATTCTGGTAAATGGGGGCCCATACTCCCCAAAAACCAAAGTTTGGTGTACATTCTATCAACGAGCTCATACCAAGATACCCTATCACATAACAGGTATTTATCAAGTAGCTATCACAACAGCATGCTTTTCTAACACAATAACTATCACAAGAACATGTAATTTCTAATGCACCTACGTGGCATGGAACAATGCATGGCAAGCGATTTCTATCATGTGCTTAAATGATGCATGAGATGGAATACCCTCATCTCATCAGGTTGAAACTAAATAAAACCCATAGAAAAAATACAAATAGCACAATCCCAAGTGGGTCACCCAATAGTGAAAATCAATTCAACTGTAATTGAAAAATCAGTAAAATTGCAATACGAGGTAAATTGGGTTTTCCCTGTACACAGGTTAGCTACGCCTGGGCATAGCTTATTACCAACTACCATTATCGTCTTATCCCTAACTAAGTCTCCAAATATTAAGTCAAAGAAAATAACCCCTTTGATACCACTTTGTAACGTATCGGATCCGGGTGCCACACAACGGGTGCCCAAAACTCGGTTCACCACATGACCTCAAGTGCATTTCCCCAAAAGCCAGAGGCTGCCGACTAGAAGCGAGGGCCCAAGTCGGATAGTGGGGAAACTATGCCCTCATTTTTCAAAGTGTAGCACAGTGGAAAAGAATAAAACATATAGCAACAACGGAAACAGTAAACCATACACAACTAAAATAAACAACTGCAGTGAATATAACCAAACTAATTTATAGATATGATGCAACATGTCTCAAATTCTAGGAAAACAGCCAGAACATGTTGCATAGTAGTACAATACAATAAAGAGTACAATTAATGAAAAGAAAAACAGAACATCCAGCAGCATCGCGAGCCTAATCCCGGTCCCATGCTCTCCTACACCTCAGCACCAATCAAGTACCTGTATAGGGAATATTGCCCCTATCTACACCTGCAGAAACATAATCTGTTTGGCACGAAAAGTGTGACCCAAACAGGGTGTGAGAAATAAATTCCCAGTAGGCACCCACCAAAGGCCTGTGCCCAACTGCATGAAATCATGCAACAATAGTATGCAGTAATACAATGCCATAATATAAGCAGTACTGAAAGTAACTAACTTAACCAATTATATTTCCATTTTAATATCAATTTAATCATTTATTTAAAATATCACCACAGTGAATATTCTACGAAAACAACCAATGTCCTCAGACACGTAAACTCTTACCCTCGGGTAAAGGGCAACCAAACACAAGAATCTGCCCACAAGCATACAGATATTTCCCACTGTCGTATGAAGTGTCTCCCACAGTCATAGAGTCTATTGCCCATATGCACGGAATAAGTTGCCCACAAGCTAAATAGTGCAGTGCCCGGAGGCTAATCACAACACTACCCTCAGGCTAAACAGGTAATCGGGCCATGCCCAACATATAACCATGCAATTCACATACAATTCCTCTCAAGGAAAAGTAATGCATAATTTAAAAATGGCATACCCTCGGGTATCCTGGTCAAACAGCTAAACAAAAGAACACACCCCCGGGGTGGTCCGGGATCCAAGCAGCAATCCTAAACAACATTTTAATATCACAATTAATTACCTATACAGTTCTAGATATTTTTAAAAAATAGCCACGGACTCAGCCACACGACACCCCAAATATGGGTTTGTAGCTCAAAAACACACAAAAATGCACAACAGTTTGAAATAAACACCAAGCCACCTACCTTAAATTCCAACGATCAATATACGTGAATGTTGATTCCATAAACGCCCAAGCATGACGTAGATCTGACGAAGAAGAAAACCCATTCAAACGTAAATAACTTTCCCTCGGGAAAGAATTGGTAAAAATTTCTTAAGGAGAGTAGAGGGCTTACCCGTGCGGTTCCAACGAGATCATCCGAGGCGGAAATGGATTCCCGGCTTGCGATCAACGGATCCTCAAAGATTCGGCCGTCCCCTCCCGCTCCTTCATCCAATTCTAAGCCTTCCCTGTGATCAGGGGAGGATACTGCCTATTTTAAGCGAAAAAACAAAGTACATGGAGTGTACTTCTGAGTACACGACGTGTGCTTCCCATTTTTTAAACTGTTCCTCTGGCGGCTTCCCGCCAGCGCGGCACTGTTCACCTTCCAACATGACTACACGACGTGTCTTTATGGGTACACGGCATGTGTTTCCCCATAGCTGGCCACAACCCTACTATTCTCCTGCCGACTGACTACACGGCGTGTAAAGGACCACCACACGGAGTGTAGTAAGTTCCTACACCCTTCATCGCTAACACGACCACACACCCTGTGTACTTATCCTACATGGCCAAAAGTACACGGCGTGTGGACAAAAGTACATGGCGTGTACTTCCAAAATTTAGGATTTTTCCTCATTTTCCATATTTTCTCAAAAACACATAAGGAAAAGAGAAAGAAAGAAACCTGTACCTCAGAATAAGAACCAGGTTCTTATACATATCAAAAATAATATTGTTTCAATGTTATATAAAATAAGTTCTGGAATAAGAATTATAACTCAATAAACTATAATTATGTTTTCAAAAACCCTTCAAACATTGCAATATTTTGAATTAAAAATATATGGTTGGTAGACCATGGTATGGGTATTTATAACACTTATATATTATGGAAAATTATTATAAAATAAATCCATGTCTTATAGATGAACTAAAAAAATAAACAAGTGGTGAATACGAATCATATCTCAATAAAAAAAAATAAGATGAAAAAACCCTATCCTTGGGTGCCATTCCATTTTGTGCATTCACTTAACATCATGAATAATGAATTTTAGTTTATTAAAAACATTAATAAAAAACTTTACCATATATTTTTTAATTTTTAAGGTCTATTTATTATTATTATTTATTTATTTATTAAATATTGTTCTCTTATAGTGATTACTTGAGGTGATTTGACTGATTTCTATAAAACAACCTTTAGATATGGATAGTTATATATTGTGATCTAAAATAGCTTAAAATTTTCCTTAATTTTATATTTATATTTTTTATATTAATAAATTTGCCCATATTTTATATAGTTCCAAAATCATTCCCAAAATAGACTCAAATTAAGAAAGGTTCCTCGATATATTCATTTAAGGGGTTTAAGTTAACTATGATCATTTATTGTTAATATCACATATAGAGAGTATAATATCATATTTAAGGAAAATTAATTATTTCATAAAAATAATAATTATATACTGAATTTAATTTTAAAGTTAACCATTTTTATGGACTTGAATAATCAATCATAATGTTCATGGAGGCAATAGTCTGCATGTATGCTTAAGGACATCTTCATTTTTTGAATTCTTTTAGAGGAAGTTCAAATTTTGATATTGCATTTTTATAATAATTTTTTATTATTATATAAATACCGATGTTATCATAATTATTGTAAAGAGTTTGTTTGAGGGAGTACAAGAACAAATAAATAAGAGATATAGGGTGAGAACACTATATCTCTCATTGGATGTTCTCTCTTAGGTAATGCCTCAAATATCCATAGCATGGTCTTTTGGAAAGGCTAAATATTATAGGACATGAGGAGTGAGTTGAAAATACACATGGACATATGTTTTTTCAAGATAAATCAATGTGAATAGTGAAAAATGTTAGAGGATGTGGTCTCATTTTATAATTGAAGAAAATGGCATTTTCATAAAATGTTAAACATGAGTTTTTAAAATTCAATATTCCATTTTCAAATGATTTATATTAATCTATACATATATTTATTATTTAAAATAGTTTTACAAAACTTATAATATATTATTATATTATTATAATGTCATTAAATTTATGTTATTACCAAAATCAATAGTTCTTCACAATTCACCAAAAAAACAATTATTTTATATAAATCATAAATAATCACCATGAGTTAATTTTTACGTTATTAATTAAATAATTATTTTCATTTAAAAAATAATAATTATAACATTTATAAATTTAACTTTTAAATGAATATACAATATATAATGAAAAGTTTATTTTGTTGATAAATTTCCATTAAAAACATAAAATATTCTAAAAAATATTTTTATGAATATAAATTTTGTTATAATTTTTTTATTTAATATATGTTTTATAATTCATAAATTTTTTTGATAATATTCATTAAATATTTTTCATATCATTTTAGTTCAGTGTTAAACGGGGATCAATCAATCAAACTTAATATTAATTTAAAGAAAAACATATTCAAAAATTTTAGGGTCTTACATACCCTCCCCAATAAATAAATTGCGTCCTCATAATTTTAATTATTAATAACTAAAGGATTAATCTAAGGGATCCGTATGAAACTCGATATCAACTTTAGAGTCATAGATACTACATGGCTCATTATTTCTTGCATCATAAAAATGTATTGTAAATTTTATTATTTTCTCATTAGTTTTTAAAAAATATGATTTTTTTAATTGGTTATAGGAGTGTCTGGGTTCATTTCATTCTAAAATTAATCTTCAAGTTATTATTTCTAATTGAATACATAAACCAAAAGGTTTATAATAATATCCTATAAAATAAAATTAATTGATCACATGAATAAGAAAACTCAATCCTAAGATTTCATCTCCGATGACACCTCCATTTTATCCTAGAATACCCTTTTTACCATAATACTCTTTGATCAACCTATAACTCCATCAGTTTAACCTTGGTTTTCCATGGAAATAATTCTATTAGTTTTTCTAACCCTACTTATCCATTAATTCAAATATTATATGTAAAACTTATGTTTTCATTAATCTTCTCAAATACAAGTCCATAAAAATAACAAAACATATCCTCAAAAATAACTAAACCCGAATCGAATACCATCTATGGTGGATGAGGCCCACATTCTTATTTATTGTTCTAAAAATAGTATAAACTATATTTGATAAAAATATTAAATTAAACTATCTTTATTTTACATCATTTACATAACATAAACAATACATCTCACCAATAATCTTACAATCCCAAGAACGAATGGTTTATTTACACTAAGTATTAGCAATATAAGAATTTTATTTTATGAAATATTTGGACATTTCTCCGTAATTGAGCCACACTATACTCCCTTATAGACTTATCATAAGTTATACCAATCATCATAGCCTGGTGAATGGAAATAGAAGAAAGCGGTGATCTCAAATGATCAACATGGGAAAAACTCAAAAATATTTCACCAATTTTTAAATCATATGAATATTATAAATCATGATAATGGTACTAGTACCTTATTAAAAATAACATAGAAAAATGATAGGTATCCACAATACATAAATTAATGGACTATTCTCTCAAATTTACAAACATATATCATTTAATAAGAGTATAGAAATACGATATGTTTATAACATAACTTTATAACATCAAAATGTAGAATAAGAAAAAAAACAATGGAAATTATAATATATTTTATCATATATTTTCCCTTGATTCTCATAATATTGTGAGATTAGGTTAACAACATTTTTACCCTCTTTAGATTGGGATATTACCCTTATATCCTCTTGATCTTAGACTATATCTCATGTTCCCTCATGGTATTGGGATAATACTGGTGTAACGTCTTGTGTTGTGGATACTACATGTGAACCCTCTTAGGCTTTGGCTACTATTCATATACCCAATTAGACTTGGGCTACTACTAGTATAGAATCTTGGTCTTCGACTATTACTCATATACTCTCTTTGATCTCATGAGATATAAAACTCCAAACAATTAATTAGAGGTACATATAGGACCCCACACTACATTCATCCATACATATAAGTGTGATTTAAAAACAGTTATTCCTCACATCATAAATAACCCATTGAATACATGTGGGTTTTATAAAATTTCCAAAATGTTTCACTAAAATTGACCTCAAGATGGTAAAGACATGATACCTAAAATTAAATCACTTAAATATAATATTTTATAAGAACATATAGAGGTTTATTTGTGAAAAATAAATTATGATTAAATAAATATTTTATAGATAAAGTGATAATAGAAGAGAAATTGTAAAATATTTTTTTAAAAAAATATTTTATCTTTGGAATAAAATATAAAGTTATATAAACATTGAAAATAAATTTTCCAAAAGGTGAAGTGTAAACATTTGAAACAATTTAATTTTGAAAATAATATTCAATAATGAACCCTTGAAATAGATATAAATATTTCAAAAAGTGTGATGTGAAACCATTTATTTTTCAATAGAATATTCAATAATCTAGATTTGAAATTATATAAAGGTTAAAAAAAATAATGTTTAGTTGAAGATAAAATAATTTATTTTCAAATTATGGAGAAAAATTGAATATTTTAATATACTGTAATTGGAATCCCAAACAGTAAAGGGATATAGTAAAATTTCCCATTAAAAGTTATAATGGAAAATTTTAAGGTCATTTGTGTAAACAACAATTTAATTTAAAAATAATAAATGAAAACAATTTTGGGAATAATTAAAAGG
The DNA here is from genome assembly GCA_963277665.1 of Viscum album. Taxonomy (NCBI): domain Eukaryota; kingdom Viridiplantae; phylum Streptophyta; class Magnoliopsida; order Santalales; family Viscaceae; genus Viscum; species Viscum album. The sequence continues at coordinate 405,755,691 of OY728150.1, read as the reverse complement.
GTTATTATAATTAACCATACCTTATTTAACACATAAATAGATGAATTATAACAAGGGTTAAACTTTCTGACATTTCTAGTATCTCTTTAGTTTAGAGTTTTAAAAAATTAAGGGAGAACCCTTCTGTAAAAAACCCAAATAATTGATTGAGAATTTTCCATTACAAAAAGATTTCATTATTCCATAAAAATCCTTCAATATATCCCATAACATTTTCTACACATGAAACCCTTTTAATCATCATTTACTTAACATCAGTCTTTATAACTTGGGGGAATGGAAACATAAGAAGTGTGAGAAGAAATTATTCATAAGGGTAAACATAGACATTGACAACGAGATCTTATCAGTCATAATAACATGATAATAAGGGTATGAGAACATAAGAAAACTTTATGAGATAATTATAATTGGATTTACAGTTTCAAAATCCTTTTACATATCTTGTAAGAGAATTTTTCATATGAACACACAATAAACACAACCTAGAGATTGTGGGTCCAAGTGTCTCTTGAAGACCAGTTTTATAATATATAAAATATAAACTAAAACAAAAAATCTTTATTTTGTTATATAAAATGATCACCTAAATCCCTTGTATATCCTAAAACTCTACATGATAAACTAGAGAATACAAAAAAAATAAACTAGTGATCTATAATACCTAGTAAGGTAAAAAACATGGTAATGAAGCATAGTATATAAATCATAAGGCATAACAAGATATTATAAAATTAAAGGTTTATGAATAATAATATGGAGTAATAATATAAATAACATGGAATCATAACACCATGTATGCATAGGAATGAAACAAAAATATGAAACGAGATATAATCATAAGTCAAGACTAACTATTTATACAACATCACATAGTAGATAGAGTACCATGAAGGATTATGTTTACTCCCTACTCCCATAAAAAAATCTCATGAAACAAAAACTTTACCCAATGTTTTTGATTTCTCTATTGTTTTAGTCATCATAACATGTACATTCTTATGTTCTCTAAAAATAGAAATCAATCATAATGCATAAATATAAGAATTTACCATATAAAAAATGGGTTGCATAATCTTGCCTCATATCATAATAAAGGGATATTTCAAAAATATTCCAAAGAAAATAAGGACATAAATATTATACAAGTCCATATATTAATATATAAGAATAAAACTAAAAATATGGAGTTGACTTGGATAAACGTAATGATAAAGGGTATATAATTGTGTATATAAATTAACTTTCAAAATGTTGTTTTATGTAATCAGGTAAATACTATTGGAGATAGAGTAAGTATGGAATTTAATTTGAAAAAAATAGTTAAACATGAATGGTTAGACCATAAATAATCCTTTATTAAATAAAAATCATGAATGGGAAAGAAGACTTTAAATATTGTTACATAAAATGATTAATGGGTAATAACGTCCCCTTTATTTAGGTTTGATTTTAAGGAAGGGATATGTGAAATGAATATAAAGCATGTATTTACCCATAAATAGAAAGTAGAATAATATTTATATATATTTAAGAGAAAAAAATAAATAATTTATAATTATTTAATATTATAAAATTTTTATAAAGTGAGTTAGAGAGAGAAAGTTCAAAACCCTAAAAAATAGTTGTTTGAAGTGATCCCTTAACTAAGGTTTTAGAATAATTTTTTACTTTCAAATAACATCCTAAATAATGAAATTAGATTCATTAATTACTTAATATAGATCATTTTTAGCTATATTTTATATAATATATTTTTATTATGTTAATTTATATCCATTTCAATGAGATATAGTGTTTAATTTCTTTTTTCTAATAGTGTTTGTTTCAGGGATCTAGGGTCGGATCACTTATGGGTAATTATTGATGTTCTTTAAAAATGGAAATAAAACTCTAGATGTTAAAAAAGTGGTATTCATGTCCTTTGAAAAATTTAAATTTTTTTAAATTTCATTTATTCTAATATAGTAAAGATTCTCTTGGTAAAAATGATATGGTAATACAGTAAGAAAATTTATGTCGTTTTAACCACAATCATGATCTAGTTTTATTTTATTTAATAATATGTATGTATATTCATTATATAACATAGAATAAGTTATAATATATTTATTATTTTCTTATTTAACCATAATAACATTTTTATTCTCATCCTGGAAGGTGTTAGTGAAAAACAATGTAGGTTGTTCATGGATGTGTTAATCCAAAAATATTATAAGCAATGTTTTAATTTTATAAATGACTTATGTGAGGGGATAATACGGATATTACCACATAATAATAACATATATTAATATTTATTATTATTATGATATTATATTTAGGTGTATGTAGATCATATGGAGTTGTATAAGAAAGATAAAATTGAAAGAGTTTAGTTGAGAATATTATCTATTCCTTTAGATGTTTCCGATTTATCTACCCCTTGAGGTGCCTTAAAATGGAATTTGGTTGAATCTAATAGAACTATGACATGGGGGATTGGATTGGTATTGGTATTGGGTTGAAATTTCACAATCTAAATGGCTTACAATTTGTGATTAGATGGGGTGGTGAGGGGTCGTATTTATAAGGGGTTGAGATGTGTAAATTAGAAACCCATGTCAACTAAACAAGCGACTTGAGTTGGCTCATCATGGTGTTGAGGTGTAGCGAGATAATGGAAAATGGTCTTAAATAAACCAAAAATAATAATAATACCATAATAAAACATGGAAGAAAGAGATACATTTAAGGCCTAATCAATCCAATCCAAACCATATTAACAAGAAATTATGAAAATATAAGACCAATAAGACTCCATGTGACAAATTTTCACCTCTTTAGAATGCTTGTATGAATGAAATGATTCAAAGATAAGTCAACATGCTACAAGATACCATTAAATTTACTTGGATCCTTCAAAACAAAATCTATAACAACCCCAAAGAAAAGGTTGGGTGTAAGAAAAAATCATTGTAGGGTACCACAACAAATAAAATAAAAGTTATAATAATAATAATGAAATAGTTATAACTTTTAAAATAAAAAATTAGTTTTATAGATGATTTTCATAAATCCAAACCCATTTGTATATCAGTTTAAGTTATATTTTCATAAAATCCTTTTATATCCACAAATATATGAATTTGAAAAGTATAACTGATAAAATAGGTAATCTTATCCTGGTGACATAATGTAAGAAAGTAAACACATATCCATGGTATAATCTATCATGTGAAGCCATGTGATACAAAATTGTGTGAAAATTGTGATAAAAACCCACGATAAAATCCATCATGTGTTAAATAATTAGTAAATGAAAAATCTCCCTTAATTGAGCACTATCCTATGGTAAAATGTACTAGACATAAAATAATATTGGTACTAATTGATATTGTGTCATTCCATGGTCCACAAATATCATAAAAGTAACCCCTAGAGCTTCCACGCATAATAGGATCCCCTATGTCCCTTTCCTAACACACCTAAGGTTCCCAATGTGCAGTGTTTTTCAAAAATAATTTCAAAAACATGTTAAAATTTTATAAAAGTCACTAAAATCCAAGACAATTGTCTTAGATTTTTGAAAACCCATTTCCAAATCAAAACCACCATTGAATAATTTAATAAAACACTTGGTGTGAAAAAACAATTTTTAAAGCAAACCCCCTTCCAAAACATGTATCATTACAAGAAATTCCTTGAAACCAAAAATTACTTCAATTAAATGAATATCCCAAATGGGTATTATAAGAATAATTTGTAATTCATATAATTATCCAATTATATATAAAAACCAAATTCAAAATATATGTAGAACAAAACGCCTTTGAAAATGAAAACCAGAGAAGAGTTTATTAGGCCGTCATGATCCATGATCCATAAGAAACATGGTAAATCCTCAATAAAAACCATTATATATGGTATTATAGCCCATTTTGTTTTCGAAAAGATAATAAGAGAATAAATATAGCATAGATTTGTAATGAAAAGGGAAAACCATATAAAAACCACAACATACTTTGATGTGATCCATCGAGAACAAATGTATTGCACCTAAAATCCAAGGGGAGAGACCTCTAAATCACTAGGTTAGGGTAAGGATGAGACATAAATATATTAAAGTGTGATTAGTGTTTAGAAATAACATGGTAAAAAAGGGTAAAATATGACTTTTTAAGAGTTTGATGGGAGGTCACATGGTTTCTTAGGGGAGGTCACATGGTTAATCTAAATGTGCACATTAACAATGTTCCCCTACTATCCGTTATATCCTTGTGTGAATATTTTGAACTAAAGTTCAACATTGTTTTAAAAACCCATGATCAAACAATATAACACCCCGGTAAAACAACCATACACCCCACATAGTTCACAGGGCATGTCTCATGGTTTGACTAACTCTGTTCAAACTGTGAAAAATTATAGAGGAAACTCAAAGAGTCATACCACACAATTACTACATGGTGAAACTAAAAATGTGACATAACTATTCTCTTTGATATTTTCTATAAAATTGCCTTTTTTAACCTCTAATCCCCTGAATATATTTGGACCCCAAAAGTGAAAAAGAAAGTCTCTAATAAGGCATAACTACAACCCATAGGGAATCACATTTCTCCCCACTATAAGATGCTTCTATCCCTAAAAAGTCCTCAAGATCTTGGATCCTAAAATATAGAGGGCCAATGATTCTTTATAATCAATTACCGATCTTATTTCTCATGGTAATCACCTCCTAAATACCACAATACCTGGACCAAGGTAATAATTTTACCATGCATTACCTTATTATGATAATAAATAATATAAATTAGTAACCTAACAAAGGTGGTATCTGACTTAAGATCTACATCCTCCCATTAAAACACATAGGATAGATCTAATTGATACCACCTTAACTGGGAAATTTGAAACACAACATGGATCAAATTCAAGTGATAAGGAATTTCAAATTGATATTCCATAATTACTAGTGGTTCCATGATCTCAAAGGGGATACAAATCTTTGTTATAACTTAACCTACTTACCCATTCAATTACATACCAATAGATCTAAAACACATAGAAAAAAAGATCACAATCCTTAAATTCTGGCGGCTGATGATGATGGTCACCAAAATATTTCTAATGGCTCTATGTTGCGTCCATCCTCTTTTGGATCAACTATACCTTTTATATATTCTATTAAATGAGATATGCACCAATTAAGGAACACCCTCCAAAATCTTCTTAGAACAATAGATATCTACATGGAAAATAATACAATTATTTAAAGGGTTCAATATTTATCAAATATTGATAATTATTGTTATTGGAAAATTTGACCAGAGTAAAATGATTTTCTCAAGATCCTCCAAAATCAAGAATGAATATTCAATTCATATCCTTCATAACATGGATAATCTCTCTTTCTTAAATTCTATATGTGGAAGTTGATCTATGATCAATTCAATTGGTAACCCATAACCTCTTATAAATCTTTCCATAACCTAGATGTGATCCCCCGGTCTCTAGAAAAACATACATAGAGGGAACTCCATGAATTTTTGCAATCTATCATATGTACAATTCCCTGAGATATTCCAATTTCATCATCTCCTTGATATGTAATAAATTATCCAATTTTTTAAGTTGATCAATGATCATTTAATTGAATCATTCCCACTGAGAGTCCTTGGAAAAAAATTCTTAAGTCAATGAAAATATCATCCCACTTCTATACTAGAATAGAAATGTTTTCAACAAACAAGTAGGTATATGGTGTTCAACCTTAATTTTCTCAAAAGTATGACACCATGAAACAAATTCTATAACTGATCACGTCATCACTAGTCACCAATACTAACATATAAAGTAATGATACATCTTATAATCCTTATGGTATATTGACCATCATGACAGGTTTCCACTATCCATAAAATCCTTCCTTATAGAAATCAAAACAACCAACCTTATTCAGAAATATAAATCTCCACTGGGATACTGAGTACACTCACCCTACATTTCCCCACTATAAATATTTTTTACTAAGAATTCGAACGTTGTGTCTATTTCCTGCTCAAGTCAAACTCACTCATAAAAATATGATTTAGATTTCATCAAATTCAATAAAATTGTTTACCATCCTCTTCCACTCCCAATCTAATTTCAGCTAACAAACTCATCAAAGTCAATTCCTCAACTGATTCCTTAATGGATTATGTTCTGAATTTTTTTTCAACACATCAGAAAACTCAATCTATTTCCTAGTTATTTATTCAATATAGAAATAAAAAGTATAAAATTAGGCCACCCGGCATCTCTATCGAAAACTCAGATCCCTCTAAGTAGAAAAACTTGAGTCTCTTAGGATGAGAATATGTTTTAAATTTCTCCCCAAAGAGATAGTGATGGCATGTTTTCATTACATCACTACTAAAAAATTAGGCAGTAGCCATATTTTTAAACCGTGAATATAGACCCCAAAACTGTGGCTATAGGTTATTTCCACAGTTCCCACAACCATGGCTGGTATTGGCGTGGCTATAGGATAAAACCTATAGCCACAGTTCCCAACCATGACAACAACCCTAAATCCACAGTTTTCAACTCGTGGCATAGGCTAAAATCACTCATCTCTTATAGCCATGGTTTCAACTATGTATATAGACATATATCCACGGTTAGGAACCCTGGCTATAGACCAACATATATGGTTTAAAACTATGGCTATATGACTACACATTTCGTAAAAAACCAGCACCTTTCAGCCAGTCCTGGCCCCTTGCATCCTCCCCACCGCCCCCTAAAAATCCCCCACTCTCCGCCTTGCACCCCACTTACACGTTAAAGCCCCCATGCACCCCTCCCCCTACATCCCCCCTTCCCACCCTCGAAAGACCCCACTCACCCACCTAGATAGACCCCCCCCCTCATGTACAGACCCCCGCCCCCAGACATCATCCCCCCTTCTAGACACCACCCTACCTCTTGGAACTCCCCCTGGAAAGACCCCCCCCCCCCCACCCCCGCTGGACACCCCTACTAGACCCCCCTGGACAGACCCCCCCCCCTCTTGGAAACCCCCTCCTTCCAAGAAACCCCCCTGGACAACCCCACCTGGTCAAAAGCCCCCCTGGACAGACCCCCCCCCCCCACTTCTGGAAACTCACCTGGATAGACCCCCCCCCCCAAGGACAACCCCACCCAGAAAGCACCCCCCCCCCCCCTTCAGACAACCCTTTCACCACCAATACTGGACACCCCCCCCCCTCTTGGACACCCCCTCCCTCCTAGAAACCCCCTGGACAACTCCACCCGGACAGAAGCTCCCCTCCACCCCTTGTACAGACCCCCCCCCCCTTCTAGACACCCCCGTGGAGAGACCCCCCCCCCCCCCCCCCCAGGACAACCCCACCCGGACAGCCCCCCTGGTGGACAGCCCTTGCTCTACCCCTGCTCGACACCCCCCCCCCCTAGAAACCATCCTGGACAACCCCCCGGACAACAACCCTCACCCCTCCACCCCTTAGACAGACCCCCCTGCACCCCCTGGACAGACCCCCCCCCCCCCCCCAAGACAGCAACCCCCCTACTGGACACCCCTTGCACCACCCCTGCTGGACACCCCCACCCCGCTGCACAGCCCCCCTTGCACCCCACCCTGCACCCCCCCCCCCCCCACACACACCTGCACAACCCCACTGCACCCCCCCCCCCCCCGGACAGACACCCCCACCCCAGCACCCCGCTTCACATCCCCCCTTACAGCCCACCTAGCACCCCCAATGCACACCTACACAGCCCCACTCCACAGCCTTGCATAGCCCCCCATACACCTTCCACCACCCCTTTTCACCACCACGTGTAGGTGGAATTTTTGAATGGCACTAAAGTTGTAATGATGGTATCTTGGTTAACACATGGAGACCTCAAGTGTATGGAGTCATAGTGGCTTAAGTGTGGTATCATGAATCAAGACAAGGTGTGGTATCATGAATCACCAGATAACAAAAACCACAAGATGATGGATTTTACTACATCATGTCATATACTCTGGTTCATATTTAAAATAATCTAAAACTTTTACGTATGCATCATAGATTTTATTCAAATCATTGAAAATCATTGTGAACTTATACTGAGCCTTTTGGATATGATCTTCATATAAACACCCTCAAACATTAGGAGAAAACTTTGTAGCAAAATTGTGAGATACTAGAAGCCATCTACGAGCGTTTTGGTGGACATATTAGAGTTTTAAATGATGAGAATATCTTTTTAGGAGGTGGATGACTAAATAATGATGTCACCATGGAGATGGTTGTTTTTCAAGATGATTAACTACTCGATGCTATAGTGTCAAGAAGAAGGGTATTTCATTGGGAGTGAAGTCTTAAAAAGCACTCTAAATGATATGAAAATAGCGGTTATGTTGTACAACATTGATAATCATGTGTCTTATAATGTCATATGAAAATGTTGTGTATAAGTCTTTCCAAAAAGTATTAAAATATCTAAAATATGACTTTTTTTGACTATGTGATCAAAGAAGATATGAAAATATATTCTAATAGGTGGTATTAACACTACCCCCCCCCCCCCCCGCCGCTTACAGACCCCCCTACCCCCACCCCTTGCACCATCCCCCTGCCCCTGCGAACCCCTTGCACCCTCCCCCTGCCCCTTTCACCCTCCCCCTTCCCCTTGCACCCTCCCCATGCCCCTGTAGACCCCCCTACACCCTCCCCCATGCACCCCATATGCACACTCCCCCTTTCTCCAGGGATATTATTTCTCTCGCTTCTCCCATCTCCAGGGTTCTCTACTATACCATCACCAACTCCTATTATGCATGAGGAATCACCCTCTATTTGTAAGATCTAATAAAGTTATAAAATGTAATATTTTTCCACTAATATTCTAAATGAGTTTGATAATATTTGAGGATATTATAATAAGCTAAAAAAAGAGTTAAAATATATTAATTATGAGATTAGAGAACTTAAGAAGTCCTCTATTCCCATGTTTGATTTTGAGAAGTTGGTTGGGTTAACGACTACCCAATCAAAGGTGATTAGGATTCTCTAATCATTCCCTCCTATTTAAAAGTTGTTTCTGAATTAAATATAAAAGTTCTTAAGGATGTGAATGTTCTAGTTAGATATTTGAAGGATGTTTATACTTCCAAGTCTGAGTTCAATGATATTGGTGTTATGGTTGTATCTCAAAGGTACATGTTCCAACCGGATTGGGCTGCACCAATTACACAATCTCCCTTGTTGCATCCCTTGAATAGAAGGAGGTTAAGAGTGCCCTTTTTTCTCTAAATCATGAGAGTGTGTCTTGTCCTGATGGGTTCACAAATTAATTCTTTGTATTCTACTGGGACATAGTTCGTGATGAGATCCTTAACACTATGAGGGAGTTCTTTAACCTTGACTCAATGCCCTATGGAATCAAATCCAATTTTATTGCCCTGATCCCAAATAAGGAAAATGATTTGGATGTAAAGGGTTTCAAACCTATTTCTATTAGGAATACCTTTCCAAAAATCATTATCAAAAATATTTCTATGAGGTTAGGTCCCATTTATCGTGGGTTTATCTCTTCAAATCAGCCCCCTAACAGCCCTTGGACACCCCCTGGACAGCCCCCCTAGACACCCCAACTTCACCATACCCCCTTCCCTATAGACCCCTCTGAACCCTGCCCCCCTGGATAGACCTTGGATACCCCCTGGACATCCCCTCCTAGACACCCCACCTTCACCCTCACCCCTGCCCTGCAGACCCCCCAACACCCCCCCCCCCCAAATATCCCTTGGACACCCCAACTGGAAAACCCCTCCTAGACACCCCACCTGAACCCTCCCCCCTAGCATACAAACCCCCTGACACCCCCCACCCCCACCCCCCAGACAACCCTTGGACACCCCACCTGGACAACCCCTCCTATAAAATTATATATCCATCAGTACCTTCACTCCATTATGAAAGAATTATAAATGAATAATGTCTTGAATGTTTTCCAAGAATGGTCCTTCTCTGTCTTAGTCTGAATAATAGACTTCCACCACTTATAACTCGGACCCTCTAGTAGGATGGTTACAAAAATAACCTTAAGAGACTCATAAATCTAAAGCAGGATAAAAATATCCTCAACCTTTAGTACCAAAACAAATTCATCCTAAGAATCTTATTACCCATGAATTATTATAGGGCTACCATCTTGATTCTGGGTTTCCTAGGTGTGCCTTCAAGATTTATTTATTCAAGGATTTTGATTCAGTCAAGTGGGACTTTTGATGGAATGCTTTGGATTTGCTCGACTATGTGGATAGGTTCTCATCTTGGGTTAAAATATGCGTCTCTACCCCAATGTTCTAGGTGAACATTAATGGAAGTTTACATGGCTACTCTTTGACAGAAACAGTTATCAGGAAAGGGGATCCACTTTTTCCTTTCATTTTTCTGATTTTCAAGGAGTTTCTCTCACACATCATGGAATGCAAGAGGCTGGGGGCTGGTGCGGTGGCTGGTGCATGCTGGAGTGGCTAGTGCGGGCATCAAGGCAGGTGGAAGAGTGATGGAAGGGGGATGGTGCGGGATGGAATAGTTGGAAGGGTGCTAGTGTGGGTTGGATTGTACGTGGCTGGGGGTGGTTGGGCATGTGGTAGGGGCTGGTACGGGCTGGGATGTAGGAGGCTGGGGGCTGGTGAGGGCAGGAACTGGTGGTTGGGGCAATTTTACAGGTGGAAGAGGGCTGGTATGAGTGTTTTTCAAGAGGCTAGGGGGTGGTGGCTGGTGTGGTGACTGGTGTGGTGGCTAGTGCGGGCTGGATTGCAGGTGGCTGGGGCTGGTGCGGGTTCAAATGCAGGTGGAAAGGGGCTGGAATGACGGTGGAAGGGGAATGGTTTCAGGTGTTGGGGGGTGGTGCGGGCTGATTCGAAGGTGGTAGGGAGTCTTTTGCGGGCTGGAATTATGGTGGTAGTGGGCTGAAATGAAGGTAGAAGGGGTATGTTGTGGGCTGGAGAAGGGCCAAATCACAGCATTACCGTGGCGGGACTACGGCGTGACCATGGCGTGACCGCGGCGTGACTGCGGCATGAACGTGGCGTGACTGCGGTGTGACTACGCTATGACAGTGGCGTGACCGTGGTGTGATTGCAGTGTGACCGTGGCATGTTGCCATGGTCCAGAGGCATCCTTGGGGTAGCATCATTTGGTCATGAGTGAATGGAGCGGGAGGAGGCGGGGAAACATTCCGTCCATCACCCCACTGGAAGAAATTGTGATTACTCTGTCTCAACATTGATAACAAGACTCATGGAATACTATCACTACGAACTGTTGTGGGGTGTCATCCTGGAGAAGGGCCAAATCACTGCATTACCATGGTGTGACTGTGGCGTGACCACAAGGTGACCGCGGTGTGACCGTTGCGTGGTCGCGGTGTGACCGTGGTGTGACCGTAGCGTGTTGTCCAGGTCCAGCAACATCCATGGGGCAGCATCTTCCGGCCAAGAGCAAATGGAGCGGGAGGAGGCGGGGCAACATTTCAGCCGTCGCCCCGCCATCAGAAATTGTGATTATTTAGTCTCAACATTGATCACAAGACTCATGTAATAATATCACTGCGAACCACCATGGGATGTCCTCCTAGAGCAGGGCTAATTCACGGCATTATCGCAGCATGACTGCAGCGTGACAGCGGCGTGACCGCAGTATGATTGTGGTGTGACCACGGCATGACCGAAGTGTGACTGTGGCATGACCGCATAATTTTGGCCTGGTCTAGAGACATCCACGAGGCAGCATATTCCATCCAGGAGAGAAGGGAGTGGGAGGAGGCGGGGCAACATTCCGACCTTTGCACTGCCGGAAGAAATTGTGATTAGTCATTCTCAACATTTATCACAAGACTCATTGAATACTATCATTTTGAATTGTCACGGGGTGTCATCCTGGAGCAGGGCCAAATCACGGCATTACCGCAGCATGACTGCATCATGTTGGCCCGGTCCAACGACATTCGCGGGGTAGCAACATTCGGACAGGAACGACGGGAGTGGGAGGAGGTGGGGAAACATTCTTGTCGTCGCCCCACCAATAGAATTTGTGATTAGTCAGTCTCAACATAGATCACAAGACTAATAGAATACTATCACTATAAACTGATGTGGGGTGTCATCCGGGAGTAGGGCCAAATCACAGCATTACTGCAGTGTGACCGCGACGTGACTACGATGTGACCTGGGCCTGGCCACGGCATGACGCGGCGTGACAGCGGTTTGACCGCGGAGTGACCGTGGCGTGACCGTGGCATGACCGTCGCATGTTGGCTCAGTCCAGAGACATCCGTGGGGAAGCATCTTCCAGCCAGGAGAAAAGGGAGTGGGAGGAGGCGGGGCAACATTCCGACCGTCTCCCTGCCGGCAGATGGTAGAACCTATCAACTATTTAATATGTTATAACAAGGGATCTCAATAGAAGGTTTTAGCGAGCGGCACAATGACGCAACATCTAAAGGGAATCAAAATGATAGAAAATAGTCATACAATCTACACAAACCATTTACAAATTCATTCACTTTTCCTAAACATGGAGATTTTCTTTATAATATTCAAAGCATGAAAAGAAAACTGTCATGGTCATGGCATATGCCTACTTCGACAATGTAATTTGAGTTAAACGAGTATGATAAGACAATTTATATTATTCAAAGAAATCAAAAACTAACTAGCCACAAAAAACACCAACAAGAGGCATATGAAAGACTCAAACCAAATCTAAACATGGTACAAATAACTATCACTACTCTTTGGTTTAGAAGCCAGCGCAACTCCATTGGAGGGGTTTTATTATAAAATCATGGAATTGATTTATTATAAAAACATGAATTTATTTATAAAATCATGACATTATTTATCAAAGGAAACAATTATATTAAATAATGCTTATTCAAGATATGTAGTACAATATAATTAAGCAGAATTAAGAATGAAGCTAAATTCGATTTAAAGCATTCTTGAATTAAAGAGGCTAGAAGAGGGATCCTACCTCAAGGTGGAACCAAACTGTCCACTTCGGCTCTTGGAGCTTTCTAACTAAAAGTTTCTGCTCCCTCATCTGGGTATACGCACCTTTGCACACATGCAAGAACATCTATCCCCTATGCACACACCCACAGGGCCATGATCATGTGCCAGGGGATCCTTGCACATATGCTTATATGCATATACTGGTCTCCCCTCACCTGTGTATGCATTTATATATATAAATGGGAACACATAGCCCCATACGTGCATAATCACTACCATGACTAATTGTAGCTGACTTTATTTGCAGGTTTATAACTAATTATAGTTGTGATAAAGGGAAAGTTATACCTTCTCAAGGAAATTCCCAATGCACAAGACGTAGTCAATCGGTGTGTTCATAGATTTGGTGTGAACTATTTCTCCCAATATGTGATCAATTTATGTACCCTACATAACATACATTCATAATAAAAAACAATAAATATTGCAAAGTGAAATTCTAAGGCCCATTTAGTCATGAAAAACAACAGTTTATTTTATTTCAATATAGCATAATTAAATAAAAGATTTATAGGTTTAACTTGAAGAGGGCTGGGAGAGAGAGTGAGTCTCACATTAAGTGAAAGATTATGATTTTAAGTGGTGTTTCACCAATGTAGGTAGTTAAAATAAACCATTAAAAAACTAAATAACATGTTTGATTAAGTCCAATTACCTTCGTAACACCCAATGGCCGCACCTCAATACACCGGTTGCCCCAGACAACGTTAATGATGCATTTGAGATTGGGCATGTCCGTAGATGTTGCAAAACATCCCTTTCTCGGATCCTTCCAAATTCATAATCTGCTTTGAAAAATGAAAAAACAGAAGAAAAATGTGGGGGGGTGATGAGTCAGGTTGTATGTTTAAATGAGCAACTGAAACCATTTTGAGTTGTACCTACATACTTGAAGTTCCAAACAATTGAGGTTCTCCAAGGATCAATAATTCATCTAGGTGTTCGATCAGTAAAATATATAAAATCATGTGGTAATTATTTTCTGAACATTAGATATTAAGATATCAAAACTAATGACTCATTCAAAATATTGGAAATTCTTTCAATAGAAGGGAGAGAGGTATGGCATGGCAATGTTGAAAACAAAATAGAAAATAAGTTAGGCTCAAAAAATGATTTTGGTATATAAAAAAATAAGATGGAAAATAAAACAAAATAACCAAAACAATAAAATATGTAGGTGGGAATGATAATGAAAAATTTTGTTTGGTCATTTAATGTCAGTCCTGTATATGTTTCATAGGATGAAATTGAGCTCAAACTATTTTGGTAGAAATTAATTTCATGGATTCAAAATTCATATAAACCCTAAAACAATAAATCTTAAAACATCAAACCCAAAAATTCTAAAACATAAAACCCTAAACTCAAAACCATAACTTCTAAAACAAAAATCATCGAATATAAACCATATAATTTAAAAATCTATAAGGCTAGAGGTTAAACCCCAAATATAAAAATCTTAAAACTAATGTTGGATTGGTGTATCCCCCCTCTACCCTCTACCCTTTCCCCTACCCCCTACCCCCTCCACTCATCCCCCTAGCCTTCACAGCCCCCCCTACACCATCCCCATAGCCTGCACCATCCCCCTACACTGCACACCCCCCTGTGAGTCATAAAAATCCTTGTAGATGCCTGTGGTGTCTCAAATGAGAGGAGTAATGATTAAAATGGTAAACATAAATGCAATAATATCAAAACAGATATATAAGTATAAAATACCATTTTGAGTTTTCTCAGACAGCACACCTCTGTTGGAGGGGTTTTATTACAAAACAATAACTTATTTATAAAACGAAATAATTATTTTAATTAACACTTGATCAAGAATTGAAATTTAATATAAATAAGTAGGAATCAAGAAGGCAGCTAAATGCAATTTAAAAAATTCTTGAATTAAAGAGGCTAGGAGATGGAATCTACATCAAAGGTGTCATGCCACACACAAGAGGATCCTTATATATATACTCACATTCATAAGCTTGGGCTATGTTTTCTTGTAGGTTCTCTGCATAGCATGCATCTCTATCCTCAGACACAACCTATCATGTGAAAACATACACACAAGAAATCTAGTTCCTATGAAGACATTGAGACAAATAAAACCTCATACAGATATATTCAGAATGAGTTACACTAATAAAAGAGATGAGAAGAATGTCTGGGGAGGAAGCCGATTCAAAAGTACCATCTGAGTTTGAGAAATAAGCAGTGCTGTAAAACAGATCCTTGAAATACTTTCCCCTTATGATAAGTAGTTTGAAAAATAACTGGTGTGTTCTATTTCTGAAAAAAACACTAGTGCGTAAATTTCATGAACAAAACCACATTAAAAACTATTTCAATAAACAATCAGGAAACCCTAACACAAGAGCACATATAAAATTTGACAAAAAGTTGTATCTCTCATCAAAGGGATACAAAAATTAATGCACCAGTGGATTGCTAAGAAATGATATCACATGTTAGAAAATAATATTGATTTATAAATAAGAAACCACAAAATCAAGGTATATAGGTAGATAATGATAAATAATCATGAATCAATTAATAAAATCAGCTAAGAATAATATCACATATAACCAAAAATCATGGTACGAAATGAACATATCATGGCATATTCAAGGCATTTGAGTCTCTATGTTCCTAGAATGATGATTGAAACAACATTTTCATTCCATAAATCCTGGGGATAAAATACCCTAATACCATAAATCTATTGGTAGAATAATCTAAGTCAATCACTCAAGGTGAAATCATATTCAATTTTAATAACTATCAATAAGACTATAGTCTCATCACTGAACACTTAGTCTTTTCCCCTCGCATGGGTTGAACACTCCCAGACATGATTATTGATCCTGAACTGACACATTCATAGAATCATATCTAATATAAAAAAATTGCATGATAATATAAAAAGAAAAATCTTATACCACTTTGTAAATTCCCAACCCAAGAGCCACTAAACACATACCCATGGTAGTTGGTTACATGGATACAAGAGTGCCACCGCATATGTCAGAGACAGATGACCAGTAGTGAGTGTATAATTATGAAACAACAGAGAGTCTATAACCTTATAAAAATAGTATCATATCACAATAAAATAACTACATAAAAAAGAAGAAGAATTATATATGAATGACCTAGAATCAAATGATAACAATAACTGATAAAGAGAAAAATGTCATCATTATAAAAAAATGTGATAGTGTAATGAAATCCCTCACAAACCCCAACCGCTGATAAAGTCCAATATTAAGAAGATAAAAAAGATACAAAATAAGATAATCCTCAGCTATAGGAAAAAAATCTGAAATAAATGATCTCCGTTATAACTCGTTTTTAACACTAGAAGATACCCCTTGGGGAAACATTAACCAGAATAGAGATCATGGCACTACACAAAATAAAATCAATGAACCTCTGTGAAAATACATTCATTTTCAAAATAAAAAAAATGAAACTCCATTTTATTGTATAAAAATATTTTCATATATCAATATTCAATGACATATTACCATCTTTTACCTTACTCGTCATGATATTCACACATTTATAAGCATTGTAGAGGAAATTTTGAATATTCCTCCTATGGAAAAACCCAACCTGATTTTTCAAAATTCAACCCTTAGTAATCCCACCCATCCTCTGCATCATGATTTTTATAATGACCTTTTTGTATAAAAAACCAAATAGAAATATTACTAAATCCTTTATATACAAAGCATTATGTTTCTTTGGGATTAATACAATGATGTTGGAGTTCACCCAAAAAGGCATTGATTAAATAATAGAAAATTCACTCAAAGCATTTATTACCTCAAGATAAATAATGTCCCATTAAAACATGAAAAAATCTTTTTCAAGACATCTGGTCCAGCAACACCATCCATATTTAATTATAAAAGAGATTCATGTATCTTCTTTTTCATTGGGGCCTCAACTAGCCTTCTATTCTGAATATCATCAATTCATGGTTCATTTCATTTGATCAGTTTTTCAGTTTTTTCTTCTCCATTATCTGAGTAAATCTCCTCAAAATAAAAAGTCACGACATTTGTCATTTCATTATTAGAACTAAACCTATTACTATTAATTTATAGAGAAGTTAGACTCCTCGCATTTTTCTCCCTATTCATGTTATGAAAGAACAGTTAATTTAGATCCCCCTCCTTCGTCCAACTAATATTAAATTTATTAGGAGAAAGGTTCCCTTTTACAGTCGGGATAATATAAATTTTGGATATGGATTTTATCTCCTCTTAATAGGGCACATCCCAAGGCATGTTGTTTTTGTTGTAAAATAATCAGATTAGTTTAAGCCTCCTTAATGTCTCTATAAACATTAAAAAAGGATGCTTTACTCTATTCCTTCAGTTTTTCTTTTACAATCATTATCTTTCAAGTTAGACTATGTAGAGGAATTCCCAGAAAATCCATATTCTTGGAATCCAAAACAATTTATCTATATCCTTGCTCAATAAGCCAATAATTGTTAAACTTTAAAGGAAGTAGGGTTGACATTGATCTATTAATACAGGATTAAATTAATAGAGGACTATGATCAGAATGCAATCTTGGAAGAGTGAGTACAGATATCTCAACTGGACTATTCCTTTCATCCAATTACAAAAATCACATATCCCATCTACTCTCCAGCCTCCCCTTTTAAGTATGTCGACTCCATGTTTAACCAACACAAGATATAGGAACTTTGGTGAAGCCACATTTATCAATACAAGAAAAAAAATTCAATAGCTGAGATTTTATAGAAATTACTACTAGTTTTTTAATCAGGCCTCAAAATATATTTAATGTCACCAAGAAAAATCCAACACCTAGAAATATTCTTTGAGATAGATGCTAGATTTATTCAAAGATATCTTCGTCTTGTTTATAAATTTAAGGAACATACAAAAGTCACAGAAATAGTAGTGTTACCAATGCTATAGGAGATGGTCGATGACTGATTATCATTATGGAAGGAATTGATAGGAAACTATCATTATTAAGAACGAACAAGGACTATGTGGCAGCATCAAATTGATAATTAGAAAAAAAATGAGTAACTGAAAGATTTACATTTCAATTCCAACCAATTCTCAAACTTTAATCTTGTCTTGGTAAGACTAATTAGTATAGTTTTTTTGATCATAATAATGGGCCTAAGGTTTTTAACCATGGGAGAGTTCCCAAGCCTTTGTAAGTTCCAAAATATGACGTTAATTACATAGAAGACCATAGCTTAGTACTAGGTCTATCATAACATTGTGTCCTTCCTTTATCGAAACCAATAGTTTCCAAATCCTCTTCACCCATATCATCTATTGCATCAGTAGATGAGGGGTCACACAGGTCCTTTTTGGATGTGGAAAACTCCTTGTCATATCCCATAGAGGATTCAGTACTGAGGAAAGTAAACCACTTTCCTGATTAAACACGGGTCAAAAGAAGGCTTCCAAGTAGTTTCCTCCTTGAAATCATGGATGAAGGAACTATTGGTAAATCAATAGTGTGATAATATCCATCTCATTGCAATCATGTAGGATAATTATCCTACACAGTAGAGAATTCATTAACTCTAAAGGAACCAGAAACTAAGGCAATTCTTAAGATAGGATCCTGCTAAAAATCCGTATTTAGACAAGAATAATCAACTTGCTTTGTAAGTAAAGTAGGTGCGGGTTCCTCATCATAGACAACACATGAAGCCTTATATGGTGGTAAAAAATGACCTTCTCGAGCTCCTTAACATTTAAATCCATTTTTGGTACTGAAGTATTGGCCTTCTCTATTTCCATCTCATTGGCACCTTCACTCGTAGTGAAATGGTGACCTGATCAGGTACCATGACTGGTACTGAAGCATTGGCCAGCTTAGGTTTCATATCATTAGAATTACTCACAACTGCTGAAGTAGTGGCATGTTTGGGTTAAATAATGACACCCTTCACAAGATATGTTGTAGTGAGCTACTCAGTGGAAAAACACCTTGACTAGAGACAATAACAATAGTATCGGTAGTCGCCTGGATATGGCTGGAATCATCAGTAGTATGGACAACAACAACATCATTAGAGGAATTCCCACATTAGTTCTCTTAGAAACATCTAGGATAGGATCACCCTTGTATCCACCACCATGAGAAGGGGCCTCCATAGTTGAGTCATGACCAGAGGGTGGGACCAAACCCATATCATTCTTTCTCCTACTGCTAGCATCGTCATGTACCCTAATCTTTCAATGATTACATATTTTGTTTCTATTGTAGTCAGAGGCCATATGCCCCAAAAAAGACATTTTTCAAAGAATTTTAGCTTCCTATCAAGAAAAATATCAATATTAATATCCTCATCTCTGGTGGATAAAACCACTTCTTTAATAAGGGTGGAATCCATATCAACCTTAACAAGAATCCATACATAATTCCCAAAAGATGGATTTTCCATCTACCTATCCATAATGGCTCTAAATCAACAATAGTGTTTAACTATTTCACAACATTTAGAACATGCACATAATAAAACCTTCAAATTCAAGGAAAGAATCATCACTTAGAAATAATAATAAACTTGTAAAACATGTAAAAACACTACATTAGTTAATCCTTCCATCTACCTAAAGGAAAACTAAAATATACTGGTTTCACAGATGCAAAAAATAATAGAGAACAAGAATTCCATACCTGGAAGTAAGCTTCAAATCAAACTAAACCAGAAATAGGGGGATATATGACCAATTTTCACTGCCTCAAAATGTTGCACAATGCTACAGAAAATAAAGGATGAATGGGGGATGTGAACATGCCTAGAATCAGGAGCAGGATGGATTTTTGTGGAATAAGGAGACTATCAAAGTTCAAGAATGAATTTCACTTGGACATGCATGAGAGGTGATATGTTACCACAAAGGTGAACGGGTTTCCTGGTTAGGTGGCAGCGATGGGCACCATCGCGAGGGGGATGAGGATGGGGTAGCATCGCAATGGCCATCTTGGAACTGTAGGGGATTGAGGATCGGCAAGAGGAGAGGTCGCCAAAGCCATCTAGTAAGAAGGGTCACTGCTAAGAGGAGAGGTCGCCACCGAGAGTAGAGGTATCCTCCAAGAGAGGAGAAGTCTCGAGGGTGGAGGAGGATGACTGAGAGGAGAAGTCGCACTAAGAAGAAAGGGCCACCAGGAGAGAAGAGTCTGCGGGTATAAGGTGGTTCGTGAGGAGTCGGGGGAGGAGAGGAATCATGGACAGTGGGTAGGAGAGGCCGATTGATGATCAAAAAAACATAGATGTATATTTTTTTAATCGTGGATATAAATAATTATTTGGCCACAATTTGAATAGTAGTGTGGCTATAATCTAAGCTATAGCCACAGACTTATAAAACCGGGGCTATAGGTCTGTGTCTATAGCCTTGTTTTCTAGTAGTGCATGCATACTTTTTACCTAATAAAGATCCTAGGTAGGGTAGTTCTTATCACGAGGGAAATATTGTGGAGATCTATAGTCCACCACCTATTTCCTCTTTATCAAGACACTTCACATACCCATAAAAGAACCAAAATAAATATCATAACCCAAACCTAGTTCTGGAAGAATAAAAAATCGAACTAATATCAATATCACCTTCAACACATCAGAATATATCTAAAAATTTTCATTTCAATAAAACATGACTTCATTAAGTGTTAAATATATCATTGAATATGAGAGATTGAAAAAATTCTAAACAAACCGTCTATAGTATCATGCCCAAACCAAAAATCACTAGATCTCAAACACATTTCTATGTTACTCCAAGGACATAAAAGAATATATTTTATTGGGATCCATTGGTATTACCCTCTCAAATATGACCTTCTCTATAAATTTTACTTACCAAATCCAAAACTCACATTTTGAAATTTTACCATATAAATAATGTTATTTCAAGATCCAATTAGTGATATCTAAATGGTCCATATGCTCCTACTCTATCTTGGAGTACTCCAAAATATCATCTATGAAAATAACAAAAAAGGTTTCAATGACTAATTAGATATTTGTTCCATCAAATACATAAATACTATATAATAATTAGTGATGCCAAATGGCCAAAACATAAACTCAAAATGTTTATACTGTCTCCTAAATGATGTGTTATGTATATCCTCTCATTAGGAGCTCAATTTGTGGTACCCTAACTGATGGTCAATCATTGAAAAATACATTCCCCTATAATTTGGTCAAAGAGATCAATAATCCTAGTAAGAGGATACTTGTTCTTAAAAGTCACCCACTTTATCTTTTTATAATCAATGAAAATTTTGAGACTCATGTCTAACTTCCTAGAAAATAAGATCAGTGAATCCCATGATGGCATTTAGAACGAATAAATCCATTATCCTCTATATTCTTAAGCTCTAATTTAGGTTCTACAAACTTAGTAGGTTCCTCTCGATAATATTTCATAGAATTGGTCATCATACCAGGGAATACATTAATAGTAATCTCAACCTCTCTTTGTGGTAGTAACCCACAAAAATCATTAAAAAGTTCCTTGGGGTACACACACCACCCCCACAAGAAGTAGAAAACCCAAAAAAGTCTTGATGTCATCAAGGAACATCTCTGAAAATTATCATGAGATTACCCCAACATAAGGAACAATAGTCCCCACCCTTCCCTATATTGAGTCCCACTCACCCTGAAATGCATGATTGACCCCATAAAAAGACAATGATAATAAAGGTCCATCGAAACCTTAATTTTTATCATCTAGTATATTCCAATTATTGATTTGAATATGTCGTTATCAATTCCTAAGAAGTCACACTCCACCACCAATCCCGAAATCCGCACACAACATGCATGACACTTTATACCATGTTTCGACCTCTTTCCTAAAGGTGTGGGGTGATCAAGAAAGAACAAAATAAGTTA
This sequence comes from Viscum album, assembly GCA_963277665.1. Taxonomy (NCBI): domain Eukaryota; kingdom Viridiplantae; phylum Streptophyta; class Magnoliopsida; order Santalales; family Viscaceae; genus Viscum; species Viscum album. The sequence goes on along the minus strand of OY728150.1, from coordinate 405,733,702 downwards.
TGAATGTAATCCAATCACAAAAATTGTCTTTGATGATATAAAATAATTTGTATCACTTATATTGAACAAATTTAAAACCATAAAATATGAAATAAACATTTTACAACTAACAGTAGTTTTCCCGACATTAGATTCTTTTAGTGCATACTTATTCGCATAAATCTATCTGTTCTTTGCTACATAAACATCCCCCTTATTTTAAGGATTAAACCCACCACCCTTTGAATCATAATTATGAAAAATTTAACCCTTGGTGAGAGTGGATCCTCACTTACTTCCCATATATATCCTTTCATAAAATTGTTTTAGATAGCCCAATAATCCATAATTATGAAAATTCATAGGATCCTTTATATAGTTAGGATTAGTATGACTATGAAGTCCACACTAATAGCATGAAAACCAATACTATCTTGATGAAGCCCCTAAAACCGGTCCTAAATAAAACAAACAACCCTTGTGATTCTTTTTCTAGATAGAAGGCACATCCAAGCTAAGAACATCAAAAATTAAAGCTCCACTAAAACCCTTCTTTCAGGCTATTTCTGCCTCTGACAAATTTTCTTTATCAACTACCTCTGTTAAAGTCGGAAGACACATGAGAATAAACATTGATAGAATATCGAGCCTTAGTCCCAAACCCAACCTTTGGCCCTTTAGATACTCATTGGTTTCAAGCTCCGATTCTAGATGCACCAACTATGCAAAGTGGTTGGAACACTCCATAATGGCATTATCTCATTTATCTAGTGTTAGAAGCTCTTGGTTCATTTCCACAAATAACTTCTCATGGTAAAATTTCATATTGAATATTTTCTTGAAATAATTTTGGGTAAATTAAATGTGAAACTAAGCTTTCATGATGGATTCCCACTATATTCTTCTCATTCCCTTGGAGTTTTACATAGATAATCTGATCTTAGAGTCCTCATGAGTCTCTACGAAGTTGATGATCCTCTAAATCTACTCATGACACACCTTAGAAAACTAGTTTCCATTGTGTAACACCCCAATATTTTATGGGATTTATTTTTTGATTTCTTTTATTTATTTATTTATGTTTTAAAAAAACACATTGATGTCTTTTGTTGTATGCTACACCAAGATTAGATTGCACTACACACAACACCAGATTAACTTATGGTATACTCAATATTATGGTTGGATTGTGTTACACAAAATTTCAATTTATTTTATAGAATTAATTTCATGAAAGACTGAGTTTAAGAGAGATACTATATATTATTTAGTTACCTTATAACCTATTCATTATAATGGTGGGTGTGAATAGTATTAACATTCTTCTGAAACACTATTTAAATAAAAATAATTGAGTTTATAAAATAATAAAATCAATCTTGTTGTATTTTATTAATAAAATATATGTGTAATATATTCAATATAATCATTAAAATTCATCTAATTTTTTTTCTAGATATAATATTAGAACAAATTCAATTTTTCTGGTAAAAGAATTATTTTTCAAAAAAAATGCATTTTTTTCAACTTTTAATGGAGAACCAATTTTAAATAAATTTGTTACAAAATATATAATATTATATTAGAAAAAATAATTATCTTCTTTGGATTTGGGTTATAAAAATTTTCTTTTTTTTGATAAAATTCAAATTTTGAGGAATAGTTAATATATACTAAATATTAAATGAAAAAAATGTTTTTTATAAAAAAATTATATGGTTATGTTATACTATTTAATGGGTTTAAAATAATAATAGAATATTTTTTTTCATTTATCATTATTTAGGTTATTATAATTAATTTCATTTTCAATTTTCATGTAAAAACATTTAAATCTTTTGGAATGTTTTAACTTTTCAACCCCATTTTTTGTTCATACTACTGGATTAATTTTAAATTAATTACTACAACTTTAGTGTTCTCAATTTTGAAAAAATTATGCCATATTTGGAATTATTGGGTCCAATTTATGTTATTATCTTTCTTTTATTCTTGGACATTATGAATAGTAAATTCGTTAATTTTTATTAATACGGTAAAAGGGTAAATTGGGTAATTAAGAGTTAACATAATATTATAAAATTAATGTAACACTTATCCAAATATAATTGTATGAATTTGATTCTGCCTAAATCATCCTTTTGTTTAAATGGTATCCTTTGGAAGACACTTAGATGAGATTAGGACATCTAATATATTTTATTTAATGAAAAGTTAACTATGTCTTAATCAAATTTTAATAACTTTATCATTTTTAAAATAAGGTTATATAGAATATAAATTAGACTATAAATATTTGTTTTAAATCTAAAGTATTTTTTATTTATAAAAGTAAATTATTTTTAATTTTTAGTAAATAAATAATTGCTTTAATTTTTTATACATTGATGTTTAAAAAATAATTTAATTGATGGAAAATCAATAAAATAATTTTTAATAAAATGATAATAACCATTAAAAGACTAAAACACCAAACCAAATCTTATTCAAAGAGTATATCTGGACTATAATCATCCAAGGGTCAAATAATTGACCATTTCTAGCCATATGAAAACAATTATGACACTTGTAATATTTTATTTAAAGTTATGTTAAAGTTGTCACATTAGGGTTTTATTAAATAAAACATTTTTAATGTACGATTTTCAAGGATAAATATTCAAATATAAGTATTTTTATTAAATATAGAATAATTATCTTCGTTATTGTATTTTATTTTTAATTTTCCCCAAAAAACAAGTATATTAAATAATTACACAAAATTGATGTTGTTATTATTGTTTTAAGGAGGACAACAAATAAATATTGTTAAAAATATTAAAATTAATATAATTTTGTATAATGAATATAATAAATTAATTTTATAGATGATATTGACCCCTTATTAATATATTATAATATTTTTTCTAGGATATCATCCTATCTTGATATTTTTTAAAATTAATAAATTGAATAGTGTAAAATTGACACTATTAATTGCTTATCAAAATTATATATTATTAAATTATTTAAAAATAATATTTTTATAAAATATATATATAACAATTATTCTATTGTGTAAATGTTTCTAAATTATTCATTTAGGGTCTAATTGGTGTCAAATAAGTAAATATTTTACCCTTTTAATATTGAAATATTTATTACCTTAATTAAAACATTAATAGAATAACTATGTTTTAATTAAAAGGATAAGGATTAAATTAACAGAAAAACACAAAGAAAATTTACAGGTAGATGATATTACAACCTTATCTCATCTCATATCAAAACTAGGAAATTGGTATGTTTTTTGGATGAGTTTTGATTTTATTATAAATTAATATTTTCAGTAAATCCAAATGTTCCCCACACCTTAATTATAAAAGGGCACATATTCCCTCACAACATCACTTCAATTTTAGAATTCAACCTCAACCATAACCTACCCATTTACCTTATAATCTTATTTAGTAACATTGTAGATTTTTTGGTATTCTCAAAAGACAAACTCTAGTGTCGTTAAGAGGAGATCTAGATTGATCTCTTCAAAGAAGATGTAATCACTTCTTCCGATTCTATCAATCATATTTCTACTTCTACATCCTCTTAATGGGTTGTATACATTATAAAGTAATATATACAGTATCACATATATTCTGAGATTTTATTATGATTATGTTACAACCATATTCTGCCTTCTATCCATCCATCAAAAAATTAAAACCCCACGCTTGTGTATGTAGAGCTTACAATCTCCACACCATGGTGTCATATATTTTTCACCACAACCTAAAATGGATGGTTATAATGATATAAATAATAAAAATATATTATTATTATAATAATATTTTTATTCTGTATAAATATATATACCATCCACTTTCATACCATTCCCCAATTAATGGAATAATATCATCGCTCATGCGTATGTATGACCTACTGTCTCCACAATGTGATTGAATTCATTCTACATGATCTTCATTAATAAATGATTATATAAACTTTTATAATGAGTATATCTGATATATATTATATTAATATAACTCTATAAATGATATAACTATAACCTACGAAGTAGAATAGGATTTTATCCAACCAAACATGCACAAGAAAATAAAGAAATTAATACCTTAATGACGAGTAATAATGTTATTAACAAACGAGTAATTATATGACCGCATATGATATCATAAAAATAAATATGATTCTGTAATAAGTTAGTGAAATTATTTAAACCCTTATACTGGAGGTTTTTATATGTATGAAGGAACACAAACCTAAGGTAAGTGAAGATTATGAAATCTCACTATTATCTGAGATTGTTTATATGTAAGTATTCACTGGGGTATATTTATCATCCATGTTCATGTTTTCTATATATGTATTTGAAAATATTATTTATATTCTTCTACAATTTTTTAAAGTAAATTTCACCCTTTGGTGAATTTTTGTTAAATTTTATGAAATTATTTTTTCGTCATTTTTAATACGAGGTAATTTTTGACTTTTTCAGAAAAAGTATGAGAAAAATATTTATTTAACTTATATGGCATGAATATATTTTTTTCATTTTCCTAATTCATTATTCACATGATGATTGCTTTACAGTATTTCATGTTTATTTTCAAATAAATTTATTTCCTTTAAAACTGTGTTTCATTTTGTGAAAAGAAAACATTTTTAAAGAAGAAAGGATATTTTCCTCAAGAATTAATTGCATTTTTTATCAAAATTATTTTCTATCTAAGATGACGTTATTTAATGAGTAAACATTTAAATTATTTTATCTCTATTAGTCCTATGGATTTATTATGTTTTTTATTGAATGTTTTTTATGAAATACATTTGGTTTATATCAATTATGTTATGATGGAATGGTGTTTACAGGACCCATTATATTCCATGGTTGTGAATTGTTGAATGATTTATGTTTTTGTTTCACAACTAAGAATTGTTTCATTTTGTTATGGGTGGGTCCTATGTATCCCTAAAATTCATTGGGTAAACATGGATAACTCAGGAGGCATATAATATATCAATGAACCTGATTTTATGTTCACAATTCTATTTGTGGACCTGGTTTTCATGTCTATAATTTTATGTGTGGACCTATTTTTTCATGTCCATATGTTAAAGAAATGTCCTAATTTCATGTTATTAATTTAATGAGTGATCTTGTTAAAATTTGTAAATGTTCATAAAGTTACATGTTTATGTGTATTTCACAATTTCATGTCTTATGTTAATGTTATGATTTCATGGATTATGTTCTTTGATTATTTTATGATTCATGTCTTATGAAATGTCAAAAATTTATTCCATGATATTTTACATGCAGGGTATGACCTTTTATTTTCATGATCATGTTCTCATACCCTTGTTCTCATGATATGACTACATATTTCCTTTTTATTCTATTACTGAGCATCTGAGCTTAGATCTTTATATATTTTATTTTCATAAGTATATAAAGAAATGTTTTAGGTTGATGTATTAAAGGGGGAGATCTTGTATGGGATATTTTGAAGATATTTCACAAAATTATAAGAATGTGTTCCATGTTTCCAATGTAACTAAAATAATATGGTCATTGGGCATCTATTTTTAAAATTAATTAAGTATTTCTCAAAAGTAATGTTATATCCATGTTTGTCAATATTTTATCATTAGAGTTGGTATTAGAGTGAGGGTTTATTTAAAAATTGGAAACTTGATTGTGAAAACTTTAGTAATATTCCTATAGATATTTATAAGGATGTTTCTTGGGATGTACCTTAGGATACATCTTAGTATAGGTTAAAATCCTATAATTTATTAATGATCATGGATTACCTAGGAATAAACCTAAAATGTTTCCATTGATTATTTGGTTTTTTGATATGATTATGGTTATTTAGGATATTATTTTTGGTTTTAGTCAATGTATAGAACCCAAAGGAACTGTTTAAATGATGAATACAATGGGAAATTAAACAATTTTCCCTCTAAGAAACCAAATTTTATGGGAGATGTAATGAAAGATATTATTGATATACTCTCACAAGATATAAATCATGCTGGACTTCCAAATGAGTAGAGGTGCGAACAACTTTCTATTGAGTCCATTGTGAGGAAACAACCAACTTCTTTCAGTGGTCCTTCTAATCCAATATTTTATTGAACAATGGATCTGTACTAATGAAAATATAGTTTTCATCCTTTAGTGTTCCAAACATGAAAAAATAACATTTGTTGTTTTTTATCTGGAAAGTGAACATGATTAGTGGTGGACTCTTATTAAGAACACAAGGGATTCAGAAGAAATTGAATCAATGGATCCATATGAGCTTAATGGAATATGTTTTTCAATATTTACTTCTGTCATATTCTATGAAAAAATATGGAGAAGGAATTACTTCATCTTAAACAAAAGTATGATTAATCTTATGGTACATATGAGGAAAATTTTACAAAACATGAATGGTACTCTTATAATTTAATCATTAGCCCTAAAATAAAATTTGATCTATTATTTGGTGGCCTAAAACTAAGTCCCTAAAAGGCATTATACATAAGGGACTTTGAAATCCATGAAGAAGTTGTTCATTTTGTACTAAAAGTGAAAATAGATGTTGGAAACTCTTAAGGTTCTGGAGATAAGAATTGGAAGATGGATATTAATGGAAAATACAATGGTTTTCCTAAAATATAGAAGAAAATGTGTTAAAATCCTACTTGCAAAAAATGTGGAAAAGAGAACTCATGGGAATTTCCAAAAGGAAAAAAGATGATTCTTCAAGTGTGGGAAGCCAATCCATTGAGAAAAAGAGTTTCAAAGTGATGAAAAGAGTCCATTCAATAGAGTGAAAGCTCAAGAAAATTCACCACCTAAACTTCAATTCTATAAGTGAAAGGAAATGGGGAATTATTCTAACCAATTACTTAATCCATGGTTTATCGATGATGATTGATGTCAGGTACCTATTAAGGTCAATGATAAAGTAAAATCACATGAAAACACTATTGATGATGTTGACTATGACAATGAATTGGGGGAATGATTGAGTATTTATGTAACAAGATTCCAGAATAATGTTGTAGAATCAATTTTATGGTATTATGGATAAATTGGTTCACTTTAGTTGTTCCATATGTATTTAAGAGTATATGTTGAATAGAACCAGTTACCATGAAGAGTGATTTAGTTATATTTGAAATAATCATGATTAAGGGACGTATAAGATTTAATAAGTTCATAATGTTGGGATAAAGAAAATAAAGATATTTTTTAAATTATTAATGACCTTGGGACTTATATGACGACTTCATGGATTGAGTTGGAATTTATGGATTTATGGTATATGGAAATAAAATAAATGAGGAAGGCATTCACATGTTTGAAATGTGACCTAAAAGAGATACCTTATTTATATGAGAGATAAATGTTAAGACGATTTAGTTCACCTCTTTATTATGTTTTGGAATTTCATTTTTTAGAAGGATTATATGGTTATAATTTTATGGAATGTTTAAGTTAAACTAATGATGTAGTTTGTTCAAATATATTATTATCTAACCATAGGTGGATTTATGCATATTTGATAACTTTTGATATCCTTTTGTTAGACAGATGGAATGACCTATCATCTAATTTATGGATCGCATGATCTACAAATTCATTAAGAATGAAAAATTCAAATTCTTTTCATGGAATAAGATATATGGTGGAAATTGATCAAGGAATAAGGAAAGGATGAGATTATACATATTCAACTAAGTATTTATTCTCATTATTCAACTCTACTAAAAGGATCTTAAAACCAAAAATAATAACCTAGTACCTCCATTTCTGATGAATCAATTGGCCCCTTAAATCAACATATATTAATGGTTTTTGATTGTTAACTTTCTCCAAACCTTGTACTGTATCACTATCCATTAGAACATGATGGTTTGATTTCTATTACATATCCATGTTTTTACATTCCAACATTGTTATCCTCTGTGGAAAAATAGTTTTGAGTGAGTTTTGGTAATTTTTATGCTTCTCACATTTTTTAAAGGGAAGTTTTATTATTCATTTTTTGATATGGGTTTCTATGAAATAACCATTAAAGTATTAATCATTAATAACCCAGACGAATTTAGATGTAGAAATTTATTTTAAGGGGGCGGGGGTAGAATGCAATACCCAATGATTTTTAGGAGATATATATTTGTGTAATTTAATAATTTATGTTTTTTTAATTATTTGATGTCTCATTTTGTAGGCTACAACAAGATAAGCATGTACTACATGCTACACTAGGTTAGCTTGTGGTATACGCAATACTACGGTTGGATTGTGTTACATAAAATTTCAAGTTATTTTGATATAATTTATTTCATGAAAGTCTAATTTTATGTGAACAGCTAAATATTATTATTTTACCCTAAAACCTAATCGTTATAATGGCGGGTATGAAAAGTTTCAACTTTCTTTTGAAAAACTATTTAAATGAAAATAAGTGAGTTTATAAAATAATAAAGTCAACCTTGATAGACTTTATGAATAACATATATATTTATATTATACTCAATATAATGTTTAAAATTCATCATATATGTTTTCTATATATTATATAATAAAAAATTCAATTTTTTTAATATAAGAAGTATTTTTGAAAAAAATGCAGTTTTGCCACTTTTTATAGTGCACCCATTCAAAATAAAATTTTTAACACATTATTATATTCTATTGGAAAAAATAAACATTCTATTTTTAATAAATTTATAAAAATTTACTTTCGTTTAATCTTTGATATTTTTCTGATAAGTACCATGTTTTGATAAATAGTAAAATTATAATAAATTTTAATTGAAAAAAAACTTTTTTTCATTGAAATAATTTATATGGTTATTTTATATTATTTAATGGTTTTATAATATAAAAATAATATAATTTTATAATTTTATATAATCTAGTTCATTTTAATTAATTATATATTTATTTTTTAGTTAAAAACAATTCGGTCTTTTGTAATGTTTTAACTTTTAAAACTCATTTTCTCATTGAGACAACGAGATTAATTATAAATTAATTACTAAAAAATATGTATTTTCATTTCTTAAAAATGGATTCTATATTTGGAATTAATAGGTCCAAATTATGTGAATAGATTTCTTTTATTTATGGACATTATGAATAGTAACTTTGGTAATTTTTTTCATACAATAAAAGGATAAATCAGGTAATTAAGGGTAAACATGATGTTATAAAATTATGTTAACACTTTTCCTAATTTAATTGGATTATGTTTTTGAAATAAATCACCCTTTTTCAAAATGGTATCCTTTTGAATCCCCTTGAATTAAATTAATTCAATTACTATATTTTATTTAATGAAAATTTAAATATGCCATACTCAAATTTTATTAACTTTATCCTTTCTAAAAGAAGATTAAAAATAAGAAAAATTATACTATAAATACTAATTTTAAATATAAAATGTTTTTTATCATGGTAATTTATTTTTATTTTTAAGGAAATAAATAATTACTTTAAATTCTTATACATTGATTATATAGAAATTTTTAAATTGATGAAAATCAATAAAATAATTTTTATTAAAATGATAATAACCATAAAAAGACTAAAAAACATGACCAAGTATTATTGTTTAAGTATATATCAACCATAATTTTCAAAGTATCAAGTTATTAACCATTTTTATCCATATGAAAATTATTTTGACACTTATAATATTTTATTTAAAGTGAAGTTAAAGTTATCATATTCATGTTATATTAAATAAAACATTTTTATAGTATGAATTTCAAAGATATATAATCAACTATAAGTTTTATTATTACATATAGAGGAATTATCTTCATCCTTGTATTTTATATTTAATTTTTACCCAACAAATAATTATATCAAATAATTAAACAAAACTGATGTTGTAATTGTTGTGTTACAGGAGATAACAAATAAATGTTGTTAAAATTATTAAAAGGAATATTTTTGTATAATTAATATTTAAAATGAATTTTATATATGACCTTGACCCATTAGGTATATATGAAAATATTTTCTTTTAGGATAAAAGCTTATCTTGATACTTTTAAAAATCAATAAATTGAATATTGTCCAAATTGACACTATTGATTGTTTATCAGAATAATTTATTTTTAAATTATTTAAAAATCATAAAACATTTTCAAAAAAATATAATAATATTTATATGGTTTATAATGTTCTATATTATTTATTTAAGTTTTAATTTACATCAAATAACTAAATATTTCACCCTTTTAATTATTAAATATTTTCTACCTTAATTAATTATTAAATAGAATAACTAAGTTTTAATTAAAAGGGTAAGGTTTAAATTTATATAAAAACATATCTAAAATTTATTGGTTGATGATATTAAAACCTTAACTCATATAATCATCGAAAATATGACATTTTTAAAGTTTTTTAATGGTTTTCGATTTTATTATAAATTAATATTTTAGGAAATTCCAAATGTGTCGCTCAACTTAATTATAAAAGGGAACATCCTCCCTCAAAAATTCAATTTTCATTGAGCCTTAAATAACAGCCACACCCACACCATATCCTTTCTCAAATTCATTAGTTACATATTAGAGGTTCTGTTAATCTCAAAATAGCAACTCTGGTGCCTTTAAGAGGAGATCTTGAGGGAGGTCATCGAAGAAGAGGTAATCTCATCTACCGATTCTTTCAAACTTATTTCTTGTTCTACTTCATCTTCCTGAGTTTTATCCATTAAAAAGTAATAAATCTAGTATCACTTATATTCTTATATGTTATTATGATTATGGAACAAGAATTTTCCACCATATATCCATCCAAGGAAAAACAAAATCACCACGTGTGCGTACGTACGGCTTACCATCTCCACGCCGTGGTATAATATTTTTTTCACCACCACCATATATGGACGGGTATAATGAAGTAAATAAAATCTATATATGATTATTACAACAAAAATTAGATGATGGAACAATATATATACCATCCACTTCAATACAAATCCATAATTAGTGGAATGATATCATTGCTCGTGCGTACGTGCGGCCTACCATCTCCACGATGTGATGCAATTCACTCTACATAGTATTCATTAATGGATGATTATATAAATATTTACAATGAATAAATATGATATATATTATAATAATATAATCATGGAAATTATATAACTATAACCTAACAAGAGAAACATGATCTTATCTGATAAAACATGCATAAGAAAATAAAGTAGTCAATACCTGAAGGATGAGTATTATTGTGATTAACAAACAATTAATAATATGATCACTAATGATATCATAAAAATGAATATGATTTTGGAAAAATTAAATGACATTATTTAAACCCTTATATAGGTGTTTTTTATTTGTATTAAGGAACCCATATGTAAGGTAATGAATAATTTTTAAATCTCATTATTATCCGAGAGTATTTATACATAAGTATTTTCTGAGGTATATTTATCATCCACGTACATGATTCCAAAATATATATTCTAAAATATTATTTGTATTCTTCTAAAAAATTTCAAGTCAATTTTACACTTTGGTGAATTTTTATTCAATGGTATGAACATGAATATTTTGTCATTTTTGATACGAGGAACATTTTGACTTTTTTGTAAAAAGCACGAAATTAATGTCTTTTAAATTTATATGTAATAAATAGTTTTTTATGTTTTCATAATTAATTATTTACATGGTGCTAACTTTATAATATTTCAATTTTATTTTAAAAAAATCATTTCTTTTAAAATTTTGTGGCATTTTGAGAAATGAAAACATTTTTGAAGAATAAAATATATTTTCCTCAAGAATTAATTCCAAGTATTTTATCAAGAATTATTTTCTATCTAAGATGAAATAATTTAATAAGTATATGTTTCAAGTGTATTATCCATATTATTCCTATAGTTTTATTATGTTCATTATGTAATTCAATTTAGGAAATCCATTTGTTTCACATGGATTATGTTATAATGGAATGATGATTAAGGAACCCATTTTATTCCTTGGGTTATGATTTGATGAATGACTTGTATTTTTTGGACACATGTAAGAATAATTTTATTTTGAGATTTTTGGGACATATATCTCCTCCCAATTCATTGTGTAAACATGGATAATGCATGAGGTATATATGTTACATGTGAACCTGATTTCATGTTCACAATTCTCTGTGTGGACCTGGTTTTCATGTCCATAATTTTATGTGTGAACATATTTTTTCATGTTCATATGTTTATGCAAGGGTCCGATTTAATTTCCTTAATTTAATGATTAAACATGTTAATATTTATACATGTACATAAAGTTACAATTTTATGTGTATTCCAAAATTTGATGTTTTATTTTAATGTGGTGATCTCAGGGATTATGTACTTTGATTCCATTATGATTCATTTCTTATGAACTGTCAAACATTTATTCCTTGATTTTTAATATGAAGGGTATGATCTTTTATTTTAACAATTATGTTCTCAAACTATTATTTGCATACCCTTATTCTTATTTTATTCCTACATAATTCCTTTTTATTACCTTATTGAGCATCTCAAATCACAAATTTATATATTTTATTTTCCTCAGTTTGTAAATTAATGTTATTGGTAGGGGTACTAAAGTTTGATTTCTTTATAGGGGATATTGAAGACCTATCACCAAATTATAAGAATGTGTTCCAAGTTTCCAAAGGCACTAAATTAATATAATATTTGGGTGTCAATTTGTATAATGTATTAAGTATTTATAAAAAGTAATATAATATCCATGTATGTCAAAATTGGGTTGTTAGAAATTCTCACCACAGAATACTAATGGATTCTTCCTAGTGATTTCAGATCCACGATCCATCACATGAGATGGGTTCTTGAAACCCACTTGGCATAGTGTCTGAATTGTACGGATAACAAATTCAACTAAAGAATGTTCCACATGAGGACTTTACTATGGATCATGTCTCATAGCTTCCTCTCTCAGAGTAATTTCTATCTAGAAAAATGCAACTACCAATCATCTATAGAGTATATTCCAAAATATTAGGACTAACTTCAATGATTCAATTCTATGCTTTAAAATATCATGAATTTAAAGCAATCAAAAATTATAAAAATGAAAAAAAAAATTGACTTAAGAATGAACAAGTCAATTTAAATAAACGCCATGTACATTTCATTAAAATGGCATAAAACTAATTCTCTCAAACATAGTAATAAATTTAAACCACCCATGGTAACATGAATTCAGACACAAAAGTGAGATGGCGAGGCACCCTCTCACACTTGCTGCCCAAATTCTAACGGTCCTAACTCCACTCTACTAAAGACACAAAACAAAACATAGGTAGTGTTAACACACTTCAGGTTGAGAATACATATGATGCAATTCTACAACAAACCAACCAGATTCAACTAGATATGTTATCTAATTCATCCCTCCATGGTGGTGAGTTGTAATAGTATAATGGAAAAAAATCTTGAATAAACAAAAAAACAAAATATATCTAGATTACAGTGCGGAAGAAATAGATACATCTAAGATCCAAAAAATCCAAAAAAACAATATAAACCATAAAATATGGAAATTCAAGAGAAAAAAGTCTCCATGTGACCAACCATCACCTCAAAACCATCATACTATGATGAAAATGTTTAAAAGAGAATCCTTTGTAATATGTGATTCCCTTCCCTTTAACCAAATCATATAAAATAAAATCTAAAACCACCCAATGTAAAATTTAGGACTTTAGAAAATATCCTAGTATAATACAACCATAGATTCTATACAACGTATAATAATAAGAATCAAATAGTTCTAGTTTTTAAAAAACAATTTTTACAATGAATGTTTATAAATCTAAGCCCATTTTTAAATCATTCTTGTAATGTTTTTCATAAAATCCATTCATATACACAAAAACAAAAATATGAAAATTATAATTGATAAAATTAGGAATAATATACACACATTATATGTTAATAAAATAAACACATATTTATGACATAATCTATAATGGGAAGCCATGTGATACAACCTCATGTGAAAACATGTGGGCAACAATTATTTATAAAATCCATCATGTGATAAACAATAAGTAAATGAAACAAAATCTTTTTTGGGGCCTATCATATGTTAAAATATACTATAAATATAATAAAATTGGTACAAAATAATATTAATTCCTTTCATAGTCCATTGATACCCCAGAAGTTACCCCTAGAGGTGTCACGTATACTAGGGTCTCATATATCCCTTTCTCATGGCAACTAAGGTTCCCAATGTTCCATGTTTTCCAAAAACCAAATAAAAATAATGATCACATTTTATAAACCATTTTCAAATATAATCCAATATTCTTCAATGTTGTAAAACTCACTTCTAAATCCAAACAACCATTCAAGCATTTAATCTAACACTAGGTGTGAAAACCCCCACTTTTAAAACAATAAACCATTAAAATATGAATATTTCTAAGAAATAATTTTGAGATAAATATTAGTTAAATTCATTGAATAAACAAAATTAATTTTAAAATAATTATAATCAATTAAATTAATTAAACTTTTGCATAGAAACACCAACCTCAAATAGGGGTAGAACAAATCACCTTTGAAAATGGACATTATGTAAGAGTAGACTGTGTACTCACGATCCTAGAACCATAAGAAACAATTTATATCCACAATAACTCCCATTAAATTTAGAATCATATCCCAATTGGTTTCCAATAATATTAGAGGAGAATATATCTAGTCTATATCTATAAATAATAGGGGAAACCAGATCAAAATCACTTCAAACCTCAATGTGATCAGTCAAGAATGAAGGAATTCTTCCTGGAATCCATGGGGAAAGAACTCCTAAATGATGAGGAAGGGATGATATGTGCGAAAAAAAACATGATGGGGTGATTATTATTTATAATGACCAAGGTAAAAATTGGGAAATATGAGTTTTTGAAAGTTCATAGGGAGGTCACATGGTTTCCTATAGGATGTCGCACTCTTAAACTAATTGTGCACCATAACCATGCACCCCTACTATCCATTCATTCTAGGGTGAATGGTTTGAACTGGATGTATATATGGTTTGGGAAAATATTCCCAAACTATCTGACACCCCAATACAACCTCTAGACGCTCCCACACAGTTCACATGGCATGTCGCACAATTTGACTAACCATGCTCAAACATTGTAAAATGCCACTGGAACCTCACTAGGGATACCAAACGGTTACCACATGGTTAATATGACTATGCACCTTAACAATTAACCTTTATATATTCTCTCAAAATACCCTATTATTTACCTCTAATACCCAAAATATTTCTAGACCACAACATTGAAAAACAAAGGCACTATTAAGGCGTACATGTGACCCTGAGGACATCACCAAATGTGTGGTTAAAATATTAGTTTCATTAGTTTATTATTTTGGATTAATAATACTAGTATTTTTTGTTATTTTGACTATATTTAGTAAATTTTACATGTGATTATTAACTATTTGGTTTTTACATCTTCAATAACTCAAGAATTCATGTATTTAGATTATAATGTTAAATACAGTATTTTACTGTATTTAACTATTAACAAAATATTCAACTATTTTAGAAAAATACCCAAAAAATCACTCTAAACATTTATATATGTTTAGAATATTAAAATTAAATCCATTTAATGAACATAATTTTCTAAATATGATAAATTTAATTTTTAAACAAAATACGCCTTAATTTGAAAAAATATCAATTATAATATTATGATCAATTTTATGACCCTTAGAAAAATTATTTAAGTTGTCATAAAATTATATTATAATTATAATAAAACATAATATTAATTTATCAAATCATTTTATGAAAATAATATTTCATTAAATAGTTATATTTTTTTATAAAAATGAAAATAAAACGTATATTTTTTAAAGTAAAAAACCTTATTTTATCATTTTTAAAGCATTAATTAACTTGTATAATGATGTAAATATATAAAATTATAATTTTATAAGAATCTAACATATTAGTTTACATTCCTATAGGTAATCCTACAATTCTAGTGGTTATTTTACTATTCCTATCAATAGGATTACTATTACAATGATCAGATTTCTTTTCCAACAGTTGGATTAATATTATAATAGTCATATTTGTAATGGTCATGTGGGTTCCATGATTTCTATAAATACCTCATGTTTTATTCATTATTTATTCACATCTATTCTCTACAAAATATATATATATTTCATTTATAAATTTCATATTTCATTACTAACATTATACTTTAGTTCTACAGTGCAGATCATGATTGTGATTATTCTAGGGGATCAAGTATATCCAAATTTTCATATTATTGTTATCTTATTTTCAGTTGTTTTAATTTTATGTTAATATCAATTATTAGTGATATATTTATTCTCTAAATTTAATTTTTTAAATTAATTTTATAAAATATTGTTGGTTTTATCATGTGGTGTATGTTCATTACTAAATATGTCACATTAATATAATCATGATGAAAATTACATTGATTGAAGTTTGGGTTGTTACTTTCACCCCCCTTCAGAAATTTTATGCTCAAAATTTTATTTTAAATAATAAGGTTAAAATAGGTGAGGGTACCTTTTCTTCATCAATTTTTCCTTCTCCCTTTGTCAGATACCTATACTTGTGGTTTCTCCATATTACAATGACTAGGTTTTTTATCTTGTTGTGTAAAGAATTATATCTATAGTCCAATATCTATATTGGTTTCTCCATAAAAGAGATGTCATTTTTTAGTTATACCACCACTAAATTTTTTACATTTAATAAACATGTCATATTCTTTCTTAAGAAGGATGAGTGGAATACATCATGTACTTGAAAAAGTGTTGGTGGGAGTTCTAGATGATAGGTCATAGTTTTGATGTGATCGAGAATCTAAATAGGGATGTTGTACCGAGGAATTAGCTTTCAATTCTCCCCAAATATAATGACTCTTTTAAATGGGGATATTTGGATGACCACTTTATCTCTATCCTCAAATTCTTAGTCTCCTCAATGATAGTCAGTATAGCTCTTATAAAAACCATAATCATCCCCGATGTGTTACTGAATGGTATTATCCTTTTCTACCATTTTCTTGACCATTACGAGTACCATCATCTTGTGTTCACAACCGTCATCCCAAAACATAGGATGTATTTATCTATTCCCACAAAGCTATTTATATGGATCCATTAAGATGATTGGGTGAAAGCTATTATTTTATGAGAACTTAGCCTGAGCAAGATATTGGTCATATCCTCTGAATTCCATCGAGCATGATCTCAATATATCTCCTTGTGTATAGATATTCCCCTTATATTGGCCATAGTTTGGGGAGAAATAATCCATACTAATGATTAATTCAGTTTTTAGAGCATATTTAAAACATTTCCAAAACATAGAGGTAAATGTCATATCTATGTTAGATGTAATCGATAGTGGTGTTCTATGTTTACTTTCCACTTATCTAATATATTTTATTGTAAATTTATTTACTATGAATCCCTATTAATTTTAATGAAGTGAAAATCCTTTGTAAGATGATCCACCATAACCCATATATCATTATTTCCTCTAGTCATATTTAGAAAGCTACTGGAAATTCTATAGTGATCTTTTCCCATTTCCATGTTGGTATGGGTAATGGTTGTATCACCCACTTATACTTTTGTCTTCAAAAATTTACTTTTATACATTCTGGTAACATTAATGTATATTTTATGATATCCTTATTCATATTGTACCTCAAATCGTACTCTCAGAGATCTCAATGCTTCTTTTTTCCCATGGGTAAATTGAGTAGTTCGAGTTATGTACATCATTTTATATCCCCTTATTTATCTCTAAATTTAATGGTACATATAATCATGACCCAAATATTAAAATCCCTATTAATCAATTTTAAAAACAATGTACTTCCATTTTCTTATTGCTTCTACATTATTCTCTATTTCCACATCATCGCTTTGAGAATCATTTATATTCTATAGAATGGATGGTTGAGTAATAATTTGAGAAAGGAATAGTGATTTTTATTCCTTTATGATTCAGATTTATATCCTTTATGAGTATAATATTATTATATACATCCCAATTATCATTATTAATTAGGTCATGGGATCCTTTATACATAGATAATTTTCCACTTTTTTAACATTACCAGGATAGTAGTGGATTGATAAATCACAGTCCTTGATCAGATCTAACCATAATCATTGGAGCATATTAATTTCCTTCTATATGAATATATATTTTAGGATCTTATTATCTTTATATATATCACACTTCTCCCCATATAGATAATGTCTCTATAATTTCAATGAGAATATTACTGCAGGAAACTCCAGATCATGTGTAGGGTAATTCATCCCATTAAATTTCAACTACCGTGATAAATAGTCTATAATTTTATCATTATACATTAGTAAGTTTCCTAAGAACTTCTTTGAATCATCACTATATAGCATAAAAGTTCCAAATTAGATAGATGTTTCGGGACTGATGTAGTGATAATCCTATGTTTTAATTCCATAAATTTCTCTTAGAAATCATCAGTCTAAAAAAATTACTCCCTTCTAATTTTACTTCATTACAAATTTTTTTTACTTTTGAGAAAATTTCCACAAATCATCAATAATACCTATCTAGTCTAATTAAACTAAAAATCTACATTACAAATGTTGGTCTTTTCTACTCCTTAATTTCCTTTTTCTTAGTAGGGTCTATAGATATCCCTTTATGAGTGATAGAATTCCCTAAGAATGATACCTATCCTATATAGATTTCACATTTATTATACTTTTTATTTATATTCTCCTTCTATAAGCAATATAGAATAGTATTAAAATTATCCTCAAGCTCCTTAATTTTAGAGTATATCATAATATCATCTATAAATACTACTAAACAATTTTCAATGTAATATCTAAAAGCTCTATTCTTTATGTTTATAAATATTTTTGGAGAATTAGTGTGTATAAAGGGTATCATTGAAAAATCATAGTGTTGATACATTTTTTGAAAGGTATTCTTGGGAATATCTTCCTTCTTCACCTTTAATTGGTGATATCTTGATCAAACATCTACCATAGAGAAAAACTAGGGGATGTTTTGTTGATTGAATAATTCATCTATCAGTGGAAGGGTATACTTCTTCTTTATTGTGATTTTTTAAGCTCACGATAATTCATATAAAGGTTAAATGACCCATTCTTCTTCTTGATGAAGAGGACTGACATACCTATGATGAAGAAATCTGATGTGTAAAACCATTTTCTAAATCCTCTTTTAATGGATAATTAAATTCTTTAAATTGAATGGGGGAAATTCTATAGGGATTCTTAGATATAAGCAAATATCTAGGTATAATTTCAATTGATTACTTAAACTCTCGATCAAGAAAAAGATTGAGTTACTCTTTAAGAAATAAATCAGTGTAGTCCCTCACCATATTCATTTTATAAAGCAATAAAATCTCCTTAGTCTCAATAATTTTAGCTATATATTATTTCTCATAAGAAAATTATATATATGATTAATATGATGATTCCAAAAACATTCATTATCCCCTCACACCGGTATAGAATTTTTTGATGAATCAGGATATGAATATTGATTTCCCTATATCATTAGTCGAATATGGATTTATATAAGTAAATATAATACATTAACAATATTGCATCATCTTTCCCTAATGGACGTAAGAAAAGGTTCATTAGGAAGTTCATTCAATAAAAATTGACAATAGAGGAGTTATATACTTGGGATGAAATAATTTCACTGTTTTTTATTCTCAAAACTTTATCAAACCCCATGTTTTGAGGTGGTCTTTGAATAGTACTACTAAACTTGTAACATATTAAAGAATGTGTAGAACCAATATCAAATAGTACATTCACTATTATTGAATGAATAACCAGCTAACTTTTCACCACATTATTTTCTGGATCCATCGTTGGAGTGGTGGTAGCATATCCCCTTACTTTCTCTCTAGGGCATGGAGGTTTTTTTCATAGATTTTCTCCAAAACCCTTTGACTTAGGGTATTGGTTCCCATAATTACCACATTGTATATAGTTGAAACACTATACCGCAGTCTGAGTATTGATATAAACCTTATTTTTCTCAATCACATAAGTGGGATTCTTCATATCCATTCAGCATTGATTAAATTTATGTCCCTCTTTTCCATATTTTAACCATCACCTAGTTACATTCAGATAATTTATATGATCCTTCTTCCAACATTTTTGACACTTGGGTAGTTGTATATTCATTCATCCATGAGAATTATCCATTGATCCTATTGAAGAAAAATACATTTTATACTTTTTATAACAGTTACCATGAGACCACTGAGCTTCTCGAATCTCCATCTAAATGTTAAGGGACAAAAATAAAGTCTATTTATAGACATCAAAGTCTCCAATCCCTAAATATTTTTGAACACTAAAATTTAATCCAAGAAATAAGTGGTTCACCTTACATTTGGGCAGATTATAAATTTTGAGGAATACCATGAGGGCCTTGTAATGTTTGTATCATTTTCCCTGGTAGAATTATCTTCCCATTTACTCAATATAAAGAGATCCCTCTCCATTTTAAGATTAATATTTGAAGGATGATATTTATTTGATTATATATTCTATAATCCTTCTAATTACATGGAATCAATTTCCTATTCAGCAATCGTGTTCTTGATCAATTTCCCACACTTATCAAACTCTCCATTAGAGGATAGAGAATATATTATCAATGTATTTAAACTATTTTTCTGTGATGAGGGGATCATATGATCCACTAATGGTATGATACCTTTAGAAAATAAATAGTTTTGTTGCAACTTGATATTTCTTAAGATAGGGATTTCATTCCATTAGATTCAAGTAATTATTCATAATTTGAGTCAATTGATACATTACTTCCATGAATTTTTTATCTCCCACCCCAATAAGTTTAGTAATATCATTTGGGGAATCCTCAAATTACCTATCACATTAGTTTTTGAAACGGTTCCACTTATTTCCCACCATTAACTAAAATAAAAATAACAATAAAAGATACTCAAAATAAAAAACATGTATAATGGGAAGTGATGAATATAGAAGGAAAATGTTATAAAAGACACGTAAACACTAAAAAATGAGTGTCTAGGGTTAGATATAGGTTATCCTTATGAATGTTTCCTATTATGTTTTCTAACATTAAAATCTATTCAAGTCCTTCATAATGGTTCATAAAGAAATGGTGAATTTCCCAAAGCATGTCCCTGGGAGTTTCAAACCAAATGTACAACAATGCCTATTTTTTGTGCACCAGGTGATGATTGATTTAATAAAAATGAAAACATTTAGATTTTATTATTAATAGGTACAAATTTTACATATCTATATCCACTTCCACAATCCATACAGGGATGAAATTTCATGGAAACCACTCACTCTATACTTCACCAGGATTTCCGGATATTTTCCTATACTTAGACTTATCCCAAGGGTTATCAGAAATTAATTATAGTCTTAATCCCCAAAAACAAGAACATTTCTATCTGATTATAACTATAGTAACCCAATACTTTTACACATATTGTTACATGATTTTTAACATAAACAACCAATACTGACAACCCAAAGATCACGAGATCTAGTGTATTTGGATGATTTGGATCATAATATATCAAAAAGAAACTAAAACACAAAATATTTACATTATTATCCATAATGATATCCTAAAAACATTTCATATACTAAAATATTATAGGATAACCTAAGGAATTCAAAAAATAAAATGGGTGGGATGCTAAACCTAGTAAGGGAATAAATATTGTAATAAAGCATAACATATGAGTCAGAAGTCATAACATGATATCATAAAATATAATTCTCAAGAATAATCATATTTAGGTATAAAATAAATAACATTTAATCATAAGATCATGTAAATATATGAATGTGTAAAAACATGAATTAAGAAATAATCATAAGTCAAGGCTAACTACCAAGACAACATCACATGGTGGATAGAGTCCCCTCATGGACTAGGTTTACTCCAAAATCCCAAAAATAATGTATCATTAGAAAAAAAATCACCCAATGTATTAGAGTAATATCTAGGTGTACCCACATAAATTTTTTAACAATATGTGTTCCATAAATGGAAATCATTCAAATTTAATAAACATAATAATTACCCATGTAATGAAATGGGTTTAATAATCTTGGCTCATATCATAATGAAAAGATATTTCATAAATATTAAAAATATAAGATGGAATTAAATATTTTGTACATTTGTAACTGAGTATATAAAAATAGGTCTCCAAATATGGTTTTTATTTTGAAAAATATCATAATAATGGTAGATAATTGGGTATATAAATGAACTTTAAAAATTTTATTCTAAGGAATTGGTAAAATAGTTTTGGTGAAAGGGTAAGTATGTAATTTTATTTAAAGACAAAGGTGAACCATAATGGTTATACCAACAATAATCCTTTACTTAATAAAATCATGAATGGGAATAAATAATTTAAATTAGTGTTATATAAATGGATTACAGGGTATAAAACTTCCCCTTAATTTGGTTTGATTCCTAGTAAGGTATTTGATAAATGAACATGATGAATGTTTTTCAAAATTAATGAAAGGGAGAATAATATTGGAATATATTTAAGAAACATATATATATATATATAATTTATAATACTTCCAAAATATTAAAGAGATAAATAAAGTGATGTAGGTAGAGAAAGTTCATAACCCAAAGAAAATAGGTGGTTCAAAGACATCCCATACCTTATGATCTATAATTGTTATTCGCATCCACATAACATCCAAGATAATAATATTATATTCAATAATTACATGATTAAAACATTATAAATATATATTTTATTTACTATAATTTTATTATTTTCATATTTATCTATTTCAATGAGATATATTGTTCAATTTTGTTGTTCCGAGAGCATCTGTTTCATGGTTCCTAGGTCAGATCACTTGGGGAGAATTATTGATGTCATTGTCAAATGGGGCTAAAATTATATAAGTGAAATTAAAAGTTATTCCAATAAATTTAGGAACATAAATATTTGAAAATATATTTTTTCAAATATAAGGTTGATTCATTTAGTAAAAATGTTAACGTCATACGGTTAGTTCATTTAGGTGGTTTTACCGAACACAATAAACCAGTTTAATTTTATTTAATATTGGGTTTACAAATTTTTTCAAGAACATGAAATAAGTTATAATATAATCACTATAATATTATTTAACAATAATAACATTTTTAGGATCAACCATGAATACAGTGGGAAAAACAAAGCATGTTATTCCTGGAGGTGTTGAACCAACCATACTATAAACAAATTTTCTATTTTGGGAATGGAAAAAAGGGAGGGTATAATATGGATTATATTAAATAATAATAACATATATTTATATTTAAAATTATTATATTAATATTTTTATGTTGATGGGGATCATATGGGAGTGGTATAAGAATAATAAAATTTAAAGAGATTAGATAAGAATCTTACCTCTTCTGTTAGGATCTAAAGGGGATGAGATACTCTGAGAGGGGTGAATTAGGGTATATATATTCTTTTCAAAATTATTCATTCCCCAATGGATCTGGACCTATTTATGATAAGGTTTGATATATTTTCTCTGATTTTTTTTTCGGAATTATTCTTTCTTTCATTTATCTAATGATGATACATTGAAAGTAAAATAGTAGTGCAACCGTAAGGGAACACAAATTTTTAATTGGTTCAACTTCACTGGGATACATCTGTAAAGCATAAAATGGAAAAGTAAAGATATAACAAATGTAATAAGGATCAAATCCAATACAAGGTTCATGCTAGATCAATTATATTCCAAGGAAAACTACCTTAAAAAAATTCAGTGTAGACACACTATCCCTCTTAGTATACATCCAATCACAATGTAAGAGCTCATTGATCTGTCAAATGAAGTGTGTCAAATGATCCTTCAGAAGAATATTATTTTGATAACTTTAATAAATATTTTTTACACCTCATATGGTGCATAATTAAGTTCCACTTTCATCTGCTTGATGAATATCCCTTTACCATAGAATTACCGGGAAATCCCTTCATGTTTATGAAGCTCACTACTTTTGAAAGACTCATTTTCTTCAAGAATAATATTTAGCCTTTAAAATGCTTGAAAATTTTAAAAATTACACAACTTTAATGAATCTAAATTTATTTAGTAAATATCAATGACATTATTTAAGAACATAACATTTGCAATGATCGCTACCTTTTATGAATCCTACTTACTTTCGTGAAGCACACACCTTTTACAAAGCTCAAATCATTCATAAATATAATATAGACTTCACAAAGATAATTATTTTTCTCAAATTTTAGATATAAGTCCTGAAGGAAAATAACTTTTTGATGCTTACAACAATAAATTGAATTATTTATCCTTCATGAACTTCCTTTACTCAATACATATTTCACAAGAAAAACCTACATGATTAACTTTATTGAATTTAGAGCCTTTGGATATTCATTAAGGATTTATCTCATCAAATGGGGGGGGGTAGATGTCAATTTATAGGAATTTCCTACCTTTTGTGAAAATTTCATTCTCATCATCATATTTTCATGAAGCTCTCTATTTTTGTTCGTGAACCTCATTTCCTTCAAAAAGAACATTGGAAATTTTCCTATTCTTTAAGAATCACATGGTTAAGGACATTTACTTTCTTTCTATCACACATTCGTGATTCTCCACACATTTGTGAAACCTAGTATTTGTGACGCCAGATGCCTTCGAAAATATTCATACCCACTTGAAACTCAAATCATCATGAAATAAATTCCCTTTTCCATATTTTTATGATTCATTCAAGGAAATACAACTTTTTCTATGATTTCTCTATACTTCAATTTTTTTACCCCAAAAAATTTGAAAACACTGGAAATCAGCACCGCCTTGTATACATAGTTTTCTATACTACATCTAGAGAAAGAATTCATTTTTATTGAATCATTGTCAGTATATCATGTCAAAAATATCTATCGAACATCATAACAGACCATGTAAAACAACAATTTAAACAAAATAAATCAGTCCCTAAATACCACAATGTTACATTGTGGTATTATTTCCAGAAATATCTTCCATAGGTTTGTTGAAAAACACATAACATTTTGATACCTCAATAAATATTTTTATATCATTAACTAAAATTTTCTTATTATGATTCATATAGTGATCAAATATTTGCCTCACGCACTCCAACCCTACATGAAGCATTATCATCTTGAGAAACAATATTAGCATGAAACTTTCATCAATGAATCACTTCATTTCCAAAAAATAGTCAACTTCTTTCATCAAGACTTCCATTTACCTTGATTTGTAACATTCAATTGAATATCATTAGAATCATAAAATTTGAAACTCCCTCTTATTCACTATTCCCCCTATCATCTTCTCTCATGTCTTGATTAAGACATTACCTCCACCTTTTATAGCCACAAATCCCCCCCTTAGTCAAAGAACCCAAATGTCACTCATTTGTGGTCTGAAACAGGGTAAAATGTACAGATCAATACACTAGGGAAAAACAAATCATACCTTAGTGATATGGGGTACAACATCTATACTTTTTTATGTGTGGGTAGTGGAGTGAACTCTAAGACCTGGTCAATGCCACTCAAATGCCAATTTGGGTAAGGAATTCATTAGAATATTTGCAATCTATAGTTCAATTAGCATATAATCCAATTGAATAATCCCATGATCCACCTTCACATTTATAAAATGATAGTTTATATCAATTTTATTTGTCCTTGATTTATGTACTATATTTTTTATATGATTTATATCACTTGAATTATTGTAATGGATTCTGATTAGATACTTCACTTCGACTCCCATATCATCAAGATACTCCTTCATCAATAATAACTATGTGAAATTTTTAGTATCCATAACATATTCCTTTATGATGTTATTAATGAAAGGAAATCATGTTTCTTGCTTATCTAAGAAATAAAAAATCCACCAATATAGAATTTTCCACCAGATGTTGATTTTCTATCATCTACTGAACCAACCCAATCTACGTATGTATATCCCAATAACACTTGATGATAATTTTAATTATAAAACACACTAAAATTCACCATGCCATATATATACTAAAGTATTATTTTTACTAAAATAAAGTATATTTAATTAGGTTTTCATTGATACTATGTGTCTTACCATGAGGAAAAAACAATATCCAAACATGTCATTGTTAAGTAAAACATTCTACCAACAATATTATTTATATTATATGATATTGACAACTTTTGCTTTATTATCCCATGACTTTTTCACTTGAGTAGCCACTAGAGTCATTATATCCTTGTAATTATTTATTCCAAATATCCTCATAACCCCCTTGGAATATTTGGATTGAGAAATAAATGTGTTATTCCTTCCTTGTGTCCCTAGAACCATCATCCGCTAATTATTATCATTGTTGAAATTGATATTGTAATCAACTCCACCATTATAAAAATCAAAATTTTTCAAAAAACTGATCAAGTATTGAGTACCATTCTCTCGGTTTTTTATTTAACCCATATCGATATTTCTTTTCTGAAAAACATTACTCTCATATTCATGAATGATAAATCCATCTGGTTTCTCAATATACACTTCTTCTTAAAGAACTCCATTAGGAAATGATGACTTAACATCCATCTATAAAACATTGAACATTTTTTGCACTACTATGGAGTAGAATAATCTAAGTGTTCCAAGAAAAATATTATATTATCTATCATATCAATAGGTGTAAATATTTCATCAATATTGATACCCATTATCTAGGAGTACCCTTAAAGACTAGTTGTTCTTTGTTTAGAATCACTATACCATATTCATTCAACTTATTATGAAAGAACCATTTTTTATTGATGACATTATTTTCTAGTTACCTCAAAAAAATTCTTCAAAACACGGAAACCACATAAATTTAACACTGTTAATCTTCTATCACAGCTTCTTGGAATCCATTTGTGAATTTCAAGAGTTTTTATTCTTCTTTTTTATGTATCTTTATTCAACATTATGTGTTCATTTACTTTCATCACACATACCCTAAGGATTGTATCTACCCCTTATTCATTCACACTCTTTAAATGGTATTAGAAAATTTTAATAAATTTTTAGAGGGGTACCTCGGGAGTCCTCAAGAGTAATATTTTTGTTTATCTTGATGAACCAACCATTTTATATTTTCTTTAAAATCATTGTACAATTTATGTTATTGTTATAATTTCCCATACAAATTCATCTGTTCTGGCTATATAATAATTATTTACCCTCATGCTTAGTCTTCTTATGATTTTTCGGTTATGTGGGTTTGTCCTTTTAAAAAATTCGATATTTAAGATTGATGGTAACAATTTTATTGTCACACCCGGGTTTAAATTTTCCTTTGGTTATGAATCCCCAGGTTTAAATTTTCCATTGGTTATGACTCGGGTCAGGTTTTTGGGTGATCCACAGTTAAAACTTATTTTTTGAGAAAATCGCACGTATGTGTGTTCGGCGGCATCTGCGCTCGAGCAGAACATGGTCAAGGGGCTGTACGGCGACACCCTATTCACTGCACGACCTTCCTGATTTGTGGGTGGAACTAAGATGTTGAAGGAATATTAAAATTGACGTTGAAAACATTGTTGTAGAAATAATCATAATATTATCATTATTATTAAATCATTGTTTTAATTATTAAAGAAATACTTTTTATTGATGGAATTATTTTATCCTTATTATATTTTTATTAGAGTAATTATTATTATTACTATTATTATTATCATGTGTATTACTATAATTATTATTTTAACTTTTAATATAATAATTATTATGTTAATAATTTGATTTAAATTATTTATTTATTTATTTTAAAGGGAGTGGAGGGTTTAGGGATCGGCGCAGCAGCCCCCCCCCCCCCCCCCCCCCGTCCGCTTGGCCTTTAGCCTCCCTACCCCCTTCGAGCTGGCCGACTGCGAATCTGGCCATACCCTCCACCACGAAGACCTCCAACCGATGCACGCCCCATGCTGCACGTTAGCCGACCTCACCCTGTGCTGCACGTCGACTTCCTCCTCCACCTATCCCTTTTATTTTTTTTCCACTGGCCATCACCCATGTGCTCTAACCACCTTTGATAGGGTGACCTCTCTGGTGGCTCCACTTCTGGCCACCGTCTCCTCCAGTCGGTCGTCTCCGACGCATCTCCTTTCCGCAGTACCTCCCATCTGATAGTTGGGACTTCTCCCTGCCAACCTTTCCTATCAGCATCCCTTCATCCAGCACTACCCCCTTCCCTTGTTGACACATCTTATTCTGGCATTCCTCCCTTCAACGACCAGTCTTGCTGGCGCAAATCCCCCTGCGCACTGCCTCGCCGGCAGCGGCGGTTTCCCCTCCAGTATTGACGTTCTTTCTCCTTTTGGATTAAGGTTCTTACATAGTTAGGGTTTGAAGCCTTATGGTTAAACTCCTAAAATCTTGAGTCCAAATGGATTATTAGGGTTTTTTCTTGACCCGCAAAGTGCGATTGAGGTGCGAACGAAGCTTCACAGTGGTTTCGGGAGGTTTTTTAATGATTGAGGTTGGATCCCTTGACTTTCCCTTTAAATTTAGAAATACTTTGATTGCTTGTATTTTTCATATCCATTGGGTATTAATTAGTTATTATTATTATTATTATTATTATTATTATTATAAAAATTGGAGAAAATTATTTTCCTTAATGGATAGTCATTGCTTGGCGAATTAATTTACATGCTTGGTTGTTTTGACGTGCTTAGCGATTAATTAGTTTGGTAAAAAATAGTTTTTTTTATTTAGTTGTGTTCACTATTTTTTAGCGCTTTATAAACTATTTTGTTGGTTTATTAAAATGTTCAAGGGTTGCAGTTGTGTTTTGGTGTGACATCAATGTGCGTTTAATTATATAAGAAGTTTTGAGTGAGATTTTGATATTTTGAGTCGTGCGACACATTTTTAAATTGTTTAATAAACTTTTCTTAGTGGTTTGTTTAATTGTGAAAATGGTTTATTATATTATTTGAATGGTGTAAAGGTGTTATATAAACTATTTAAGGGTTATATAAAATTATTTCTGTGGTTTTGAGTTTGTTTTGTCTGTGAAAAACTGTGGTATACTACTCAAACTAGTTTTATGAATTTTTTGATAATTTATTAAATAATTTTGATGCTGTGAGCTTGGTTTTGAAAATGTGTTTAGACGCACATGCTTTTAAATGTAGATTTCAACATATTTTGCTCTTTTGTCTGGTTTTTCACTCTAGTGTTTTCTTGAAATAGCCTTGTGGCTCATTGAAATGATAGTAAATTATTATGGCGTGGTGTGGTTTTTGTAAACCCATTGTAGATTTTAATGTGGTTTAGTAAATAGTGTCAATGGTGTGAGTTGTGATTTGAAAATGTGTTGAGGTGTTTCTTTCACGTTGTTTGCTCGTTTTAATTGTCTTAAGTCATTGGTTATAAGTATTTAGTTGTTGTGCGTTTATTGCAGCATGTTGGTGAGGTGACTTCGCTAAACCCCAACCATCGGCTTGCACATTCTTGTACGTTTGTGCGAGGCGTTTCGCGTCGTCGTGTTCGAGCTGCGAGTCGTGGTAGGTCCCCAACTGCACTCACCTTTAAATTTAGAATTTATTAATTGCTTGATGTTTTACTAATTTTAATGAATGAGAAATAATATAAGATAATTAATTTTTAAATGATTATTTGGTGTGAAAAGGGCCGTTTATTTTATATCGAACACTTGAAAAATTTTCTTGATGAGCGGACACCCAGTATTTAAAGAATGCCCATTTGGCCTTTAAACATAATTCAAGTAATTTCAAATGTACTTCTAGTTTTAAAGATAAATGATTTCTTCTGAACAAGTGTTTTGGATTTTCTCGAGAAATGGTGTTTTTCTTTAAAATTGATGAGGCCCGTTTGACACTTTTATAAAATAAATTATTTTGGAAAACCCATTTAGGGGTGATCTTTGGTTTGTATTGATTGCATGAGCTATATATGATGTTTCTCCATCGTGACCGATTGATTTACATTGTGGATGCACCCCTTTTTATTACTTGTGTTGACATGGGAACCCGATATAGTGAGTGAATCTTCTGATAATGATTGTTACACTAGTTTAAATTATGCAATGTCTAATGGCCCCATAGTAGGGGAATACTGAGTTATTGCTACAATGGGGATTGGGCCCCTCAGTTAGGCCATGTAGGGCTATGCCGAGCGTTATGGAATTATGACGTCGTCAAGTTAGGCCATGCCTTCAGGATGATTCATATGTATAGTACGTTCTGGATTGTTCACGATCTCCTAGGTTCGACCCATGTATCTTTTATTGTTTATTTGTATGTGGCAGATGATTGAGAGGTCTAGTTCGATTGCTGGCCCCATGTGCCACTTTTTCCATTGCCCTTAGTGTGTGTTGTGTGTTGTTTGTGGTTTTTCATTTGACCAACAACTAAAATTTGGATATCTAAATTGTTCGCAAAAAAGTTTTAAAATGAAATGCACCTATTTCTTTCAAACACTAAACTTCGTTTTATATTAAAACGGGACATGGTATGTTACTTGTTTAAAAAATGAAAGCGCGTGTGGAAACCAATATTTTATATAATTTAGTCCAAACCTGGAATTGATAAATTCTTTATTTAATGGTATGTGCATTGGGAATAGAACTAGTCGGGCCTACCTACTGAGTTTTAATACTCACACCTATAGTGTTTTCTTGTTTTTAGTTTTTCTGTAGGTTTGGTTCGAGCTTGCTCTTCGTGGGCGAGATTAGGTTGTGGAATGATGAGCGATTCTCGGAGTCGCAAGGAGTTCTGGTCGACACCAGGTTAGTGTACTTTGTTGGTTGTTTATTCTTTTCAGATTCATTGATTTAATTTGTTTTATTCTACTTTTCTACTGCTTTATTTATTTTTACTGTGTGAAATAATTCCCATTTTTCTTCTATTGATGCCCCGGGTCTTGTCGCCAACCTGGGAGGATCGGGAACGCCTCTCAGGCCATACCGCGGACTGGCTCGGGTGACTGGTTCACGGTCGACCCAGGTTGGTTCGTGACAAAATGGTATCAGAGGAGGTTGGCTCCTGAGCAGACCTTTTTTTTTTCAGAGCGCCGATTGTTATTTGGGGTTTTCATGGTAGAAGGAGTACAATTGTCGGGACTCGAGGTGTATGGGAGAGAAGAACTTCATGACCCCTTGCTCGTTTCAAACCTCGGGTCACCATGAGATGTCTAGGTTCTTGGTGTCTTTTTGGTTCCTTTGACTTGTTTTATATTGAGAAATGAAATGGGAGTCGGGCAAGCGACCTCCGTGAGCTCGCATGGTCTAGCAAGCCATGTAGAGCTGGGGACATTGCCCTAGAATGCTCTCAGTGATGATGGTCTGACTGGCGTATGGCCGCCAACCATATGTTCGAGTCACCCATCATCCCTAGCTTATCCTAGTGAATACTTTCAGTTTTCCTTTATTCTAAAATTTTTTTGGTAAAGTTTTATTTTGGAGACTGTGAAAAGTTTAAGTTGAAATTACAATGACCATGTTTTGATTATGTTCTTTTTTTCCTTGTTCCATAGTGTTCACCCCCATGACGGTTTGATGGATCCCTGCAGTGAAACTTTGGGTGGTTCGCCCCTATAAAATCCTCCAGTTGATCAGCCTATAGACTATGTTCTCGAATTCCAGAAGTTGAACCCTCCTCTCTTTTATGGACAAGAAGAGCCTCTTGAAGTAGAGGAGTGGTTGCATAAGATTGAGAGGAAGTTCAGTTTCATTGGGTTTCCTAAGTCTTTAAAGGTGAATTTGGATACCTTTATGCTTGAAGGCCCAACTTGGAAATGGTGGAAGTTTGTGTCCCAGAATAAGCCTTTGGAAGATATAACATGGGAGTTTTTCAAGTCACTGTTCATCCATCAACACTTATCTGAGTTGAAGAAGCTGAGGAAAAGGATGGAGTTGTGTTGTCTTCAGTAGGTCACTGAATCAGTACTGGAATTCTATCGATGTTTCATAGACCTAGTTCTGTATGATCATTGGCTTGTTGCGAATGATTCCGGGAAGGCTCAAAAATTTGAGTCTGGACTCCAGCCTGAACTGCCATCGAAAGTGGAAGAGCTCAACCTAACCACCTTCTCGGATGTTGTTAGGTAATCCTTTCTTGCTGAAGCTGAGCTAGTATGAGGACTTGAGATGGCTAATCCTCCCACAGCCTTGGGAAGCAGTGCAGAGGATGGCGAGAGGAATAATGAGATGTTCCCGGATGTGAGTGGTTGTAATAGAGGAATAAAGAGGCCTTTAGACCTAAAATCTTCTTCTCCACAGTGCAATACTGTGATCTGTCACCAGTGTTGTAGGCAGGGTCAAAAGAGGCCAGTGTGTCTGAGTGCTCAGAGACCCTGCCACACCTGTGTACATTGGGGTCACTTGCAGCGATTCTACCGCGGTGTTTCCAAGAAGCGCGCTGGAGCTAGACGTGGTTCGTCGAAGGTCACCTCAACCCATCAGTAGGAGTAGGGTGATGTTTTTCTCTTGTAGTCTTTCTTGGATGTAGTAGTCGTCTCTTGTAGTGTTTTGTAGTGTTTCTTTTCTTTCAATTGTAATAATGGTGGTGGTTGAACCTCTTTGAAACTTTTATTTTATTGGAAGTGTGTTTAGTGAAAATTCTGGTTTGTGTGTTATGTTCGGGAATTTTTTAAGCCTGACTGTGAGGCAGGAGATGCTTCAATCATCGGTACTCCAGCCATAGGCTTCAGAGTGAAGATGGCGCGTAGTCAGGAAAACCCCAACAATGAGTAAAGGCCTCAGTTTAATCTATATCTTTAGTGCGTCGCGGTTCATGTTCTTTCGAGGGTGTGAAGATGTTGGTATAGCGATGGTGGTAGTTTTGATACTCTATCGGTTCGACCCTCCCCTTCCTACATATCCCCCTGTGGTGGAGTCTCTTGTCCATGTGGGAAGTCACTGAGTTTGATTAATCTCAACAGCCCTTATGGTGGGGAGACCCATCACGGGTCTCGTTGAATTCAGTTTGTCTTGTTTCTTATGGTGGGGAGTCCATTCGGACCTCCTGTTTCAATATCCCAGTTTCGTTCTGGGTTTTGGTTTGGTGGTGCATGGTCTTGTGTGGAATCACCAATTTCTATAATCACTTTTTTAGAAAAGATTTGGGGTGTGAGAGTTCCAGTGTCAGTTTGGAGTCAGGTTTTAAGAGGTACTTGTTGGACGTGGTTTTAACTTGTTTGTTGGTTTAAAGAGGGTCGTAGTGCTTTTCTTGGTGTTGTTCCAGATGTTGTGTTTTAAGGTTGAATTGAGGATGGAGTAAATGGTTGAGTTATGTTTAATGGTGTTTAAGGTATATGTATATTGGTCCTGGTTTTACCATTGTGAGAGTTCTATGTCCTTTGAAGTGATCAAATAGAGATGATCACACTTTTGGGGGAGGGTGACACTTAGCGGGCAGTTTTTCTTTATTGCATGAGTTCTTCTGGTTTATCTCTCCCTTTTTAGGTGTGTTTTGGGATCTCCTTGTTGTCATTCTTTGGAGATCTCTTTGAATTGTAATGTAATATCGGTTCTTGTTTTGGGTTTTGATCTTGTTATGGCTTTCCGTGGGTGGAAATCATTATGGTTCGGAGAATTGTCATGCCGGGGCTTATATTTTCCTTTGCTTATGACTCCCCGTGTTTAAATTTTCCTTTGGTTATGACTCAGGTCGGGTTTTTGGGTGAGCCGTGGTTAAAACTTAGTTTTTTAGAAAAGCATGTGTATGTGTGTTTGGCGGTGTCTGGGCTCGAGCAGAACATGGTCAAGGGGTGGTGCAGTGACACCCTATTCACCACACGACCTTCCTGATTTGCGGGGCGAACTAAGATGGTGAAAGAATATCAAAATATAAGTTGAAAATATTGTTGTTAAAATAATCATAATATTATCGTTATTTTTATATCATTGT
Organism: Viscum album; assembly: GCA_963277665.1. Lineage (NCBI taxonomy): Eukaryota > Viridiplantae > Streptophyta > Magnoliopsida > Santalales > Viscaceae > Viscum > Viscum album. Next base: position 405,699,636 of record OY728150.1, on the reverse strand, counting down.
TTTTATTATTGAAGAAATACCCATTATTGTTGGAATTATTTTATCCTTATTATATTTTTATTAGAGTAATTATTATTATTACTATTATTATTATCATGTGTATTACTATAATTATTATTATAACTTTTAATATAATTATTATTATGTTAATAATTTGATTTAAATTATTTATTTATTTTTTTTAAAGGGGGCGGAGGGTTTGGGGTTCGGCGCAGCAGGCCGCCCCCCTGTCTGCTTGGCCTATTGCCTCCCTACCCCCTTTGAGCAGGCCGACCATGAATCTGGCCATCCCCTCTGCCGCGACGACCTCCAACCGGTCCACGCCGCATGTCGCACGTAAGCCGACTTCACCCCTTGTTGCGCGTCGACTTCCTCCTCCACCCATCCCTTTTATTTTTTTTCCGCTGACCATCACCCCTACGCTTCAACCACCTTCAACAGGGAGAACTCTCCGGTGGCTCCACTTTTGGCCACTGTCTCCTCCGGTCGGCCTTCTCCGGCGCATCTCCCTGCTGCCGCACCTCCCGTCCGATAGGCGGGACTTCTCCTTTTGGATTAAGGTTCTTACTTAGTTTGGGTTTGAAGCCTTATGGTTAAACTCCTAAAATCTTGAGTCTAAATTGATGATTAGGGTTTTTCCTTGACCCACAAAGTGTGATTGAGGTGAGAACGAAGGTTCGCAGTGGTTTCGGGAGGTTTTCCAACGATTGAGGTAGGATCCCTTGACCTGCCCTTTAAATTTATAAATACTTTGATTGCATGTATTTTTCACATCCACGGAGTATTAATTAGTTATTATTATTATTATTATTACCTTTTAAAAAAAATTGGAGAAAATTATTTTCCTTAATAGATAGTCATTGCTTAGCGAATCAATTTACATGCTCTGTTGTTTTGACGTGCTTAGTGATTAATTAGTTTGGTGAAAAATAGTTCATTTTTTTATTTAGTTGTGTTCACTATTTTGTAGTTCTTTATAAACTGTGTTGTTGGTTTATTAAAATGTGCAAGGGTTGCAGTTGTGTTTTGGTGTGACATCAATGTGAGTTTAATTATAAAAGAATTTTTGAGTGAGTTTTTGATATTTTGAGTCATGCGACACATTTTGAAATTGTTTAATAATATTTGATTAGTAGTTTTTTTAATTGTGAAAATGGTTTATTATATTATTTGACTGGTAAAAAGGTGTTTTATAATCGATTGAAGGGTTATATAAAACTGTTTATGTGGTTTTGAGTTTGTTTTGTCTGTGAAAAACCGTGGTACACTACTCAAAATAGTTTTATGAATTTTTAGATAATTTATTTAATAGTTTCGATGCTGCGACCTTGGTTTTGAAAATGTGTTTAGGAACACGTGCTTTTAAATATAGATTTCAACATATCGTGTGCTTTTGTTTGGTTTTTCACTCTAGTGTTTTCCTGAAATGGCCCTGTGGATCTTTAAAATGATAAGTGAATTATTATGGCGTGGTGTGGTTTTTGTAAACACTTTTCAGATTTTAATGTGGTTTAGTAAATAGTGTCAATGGTGCGAGTTGTGATTTGAAAATGCGTTGAGGTGGTTCTTTCGCGTTGTTTTCTCGTTTGAATTTTCTTAAGTCAGTGTTTATAAGTTTTTAGTTGTTGTGTGTTTATTGCAGCGTGTTTGCAAGGTGACTTCGCGACACCCCTTTCATCGGCTTGCACATACTTGTACGTTTGTGCGAGGCGTGTCGCATCGCCGTGTTCGATGTGTGAGTCGAGGTAGGTCCCCCACTGCACTCACATTTAAATTTAGAATTTATTAATTTCTTGATGTTTTATTATTTTTAATGAATGAGATATAATATAAGATAATTAATTTTTAAATGGTTATTTGGTGCGAAAAGAGCTGTTTATTTTATACCGAACACTTGAAACATTTTCTTGATGAGCAGACACCCAGTATTGAAAGAATGCCAGTTTGGACATTAAACATAATTCATGGAATTTTAAATGTACTTATAGTTTTAAAGATAAATGATTTCTTTTGAACAAATGTTTTGGGTTTTCACGAGAAATGATGTTTTTCTTTAAAATTAGGGAAAACACATTTGGAACTTTAATAAAATAAATTATTTTGGAAAACCCATTCAGGGGTGATATTTGGTGTGCGTTGATTGGGTGAGCTGTATGTGATGTTTTTGCATCGTGACTGATTGATTTACATTGTGGACGCACCCCTTTTTGTTGCTTGGGTTGACATGGGAACCCGGCATAGTGAGTTAATCTTCTAAGAACGATTGCTGCACTAGTTTAGATTACACACTTGCTAGTGGCCCCATAGTAGGGGAATACTGAATTATTGCTGCAATGGGGAATGGGCCCCCTGGTTTGGCCATGTAGGGATATACCGAGCATTAGGGTGTTATGACGTCATCGAGTTAGGGCATGCCTTCTGGATGAGTCAGATGTATAGTACGTTCTGGATTGTTCACGAACTTCTACGTTTGACCCATGTATCTTTTAGTGTTTACTTGTATCTGGCGGACGATTGAGAGGTCTAGTTCAGTTGCTGGTCCTGTGTGCCACTTTTTCCATTGTCCTTAGTGTGTGTTGTGTGTTATTTCCCATTTGACCAACAACTAAAATTTGGATTTCTAAATTGTTCGCAAAATGGTTTTAAAATGCAATGCACCTGTTTCTATCAAACACTGAACTTGTTTTTATAATAAAACGGGCAATGGTCTGTTACTTGTTTTAAAAATGAAAGCGTGTGTGGAAACCAATATTTTATATAATTTAGTCCAAACTAGGAATTGATAAATTATTTATTTAATGGTTTGTGCATTGGGAATAGATTTATTCAGGCCTACCTACTTAGTTTTAATACTCACTCCTATAGTGTTTTCTTGTTTTTAGTTTTGCTGGAGGTTTAGTTCGAGCTTGCTCGCGGTGGGAGAGAGTTGGTTGTGGAATGGTGAGCGAATCTTAGAGTCGCGAGGAGTTTTGGTCGAGACCAGGTTAGTGTACTTTGTTGGTTGTTTATTCTTTTCAGATTCATTGATTTACATTATGTTATTCTACTTTTTTGATGCTTTATTTATTTTTACTGGGAGAAATCATTCCCATTTGTCTTCTATTGATGCCCTGGTGCTTGTCGCCAGCCTGGGAGGATCGGGAACACCTCTCGGGCCATGCTGCGGACTGGCTCGGGTGGCCGGTCCAGGTTCAACCCAGGTTGGTTCGTGACATTCAATCTTTTCCACACCACTTACATGCCATTTTTCATTATTATTTATTTATGTAAGAATATTTCCAAAGATCGTCTTCTCTTACTTGTTGATTCGTTGGAGGGATTTTTCTAATGCCTTAACTTCTTGCCTTATGGTATGACACATAAATTTTCTGAGGCATTCTTCATTCAAGTTTATTTTATTAGTTATCTGATTCAATTCACACTTATATGCTGGGAGTGAGTCTTTCACTGAACGTAAATTCTTCTTACATATAACTAGAGTAGCTACTTCCTTTTTATTTCATGTTTTTCTTGTTCTTTCCAGGAGATATGATATTGGTGTAAGAGAGGATGTTCTTGGTATATTTTTCATTGATACCCCTATGTTTCCATTGAGACATCTAACCTATTAATCAACAAAACCATTTTCCTTCTAATATAGGATTTTTTATTATATTAATAAATTTCAAGACCCCCTTTCATGTTCCTTTTCCTTCAATTTTTTCTTCCTACAAAAATATCTTTCCAAATTCACATGATTAGAGCTTATAAAACGTTTCTCATTAAAAATATACCCTACATCATAATTCCTTGATTGATATAATGATATGTTTTTAGATATTATTCTAACATTGATCCCCTGGACTTCTTGAAACTTATGATGTGTCCCAGACTTATCCAATAGTACAATTTCAAGTATACTTTCATCTAAGATACTTTTCTTTCATATTTATGAAGAATATTCTTCTTCTTAGTATAATATTTAGAAATATTTATTTCTTATCAACATGACATATATTCTAGATACTCAAAACATAAAATTGATGTGTGGCCATCCTTCCCACAATAATAACATAAATTTCAACACTTTTTGTATAATTCATTATTGGCATGTTTCCAACACCTAAAGGATTTTTACTATTCCTAGAACAGTTCATAGCTCTCTTACTCTAATTCATGCAAGATGGTTCATCATATCCCATACCATATTTTCATAAACTACATGACAATTGGGATGAGGCAATAAGTTAATGTTTTTCATCTAAATGAGCATATTTTATTTTCATTTCCTTATTATCTTTCAAATGATAGTCAAATAATAAATGAAAAGAATCCTTAAATTTGGGACTTCCTTTAACCTTAGATTTCTCTACTTCTTTCTTGGTTGATTCTCACTCTTATCTAATTTTTTTAATCTTAGTTTCCCTAGATTCTAGTTAAGAATTATGTTCACAAAACATAGTATTTCCCCACGTAATATCATCTTTCAATGTATGGGAGATATTTTCTACCATGTCAATTTGATACTTTATTTTAAAATTCCTCTTAGAAATAGAATATTTAAATCTCCCATTATCTTGTGGTAGACTTTGATTTTCATGTAATAGTATGACCTATTTATAACAAGATTATCATTTCTAGCTTCAAAATTCTCATTTTCTTCTCATTTTAAATTATTTAATTTGTCATAGGCATTGATTTTTTATTGTTATTTTTCATGGGAATTATTATTTTCTCTTATCGTTTTCTACATTAACAAGCCTTTTATTTAAAATTTATAGTTTATTGAATTAAATTTTTTCACTTGGATCTAGATATATTTGGAATTATTTTCTTCTTACAATTTATAATCCAATTCCATTATTTCAAGGCCAACTTCCACTTTTGGACTTCTTGGTTTTTATCATAATTAGTTCCCAAATCACTAAGAATATCGAGTTCTTCACTCATTATTATAGCATCATTGAGTAAGTAAATATTTTCATTCTCTGATTCCTCTCAACTATTCTTTAGTAAATGTTTTTGTATTTCTACAACTGAACAACACTCTTTCTATAGACACTTCCACATTAAGGAATTCCACCAAAATTTTCTTTCATGTTATTCTTTTTTCCATGGAACAAAAAGATAATAGAATACTGAAAAATTAATTTAAACAATACACTGAACCATATTAGAGGGAAAAATTAGATAAAAAAACCTTCCTCTAATAGAAATTATTAGGCTCAAAAGTGTCTTAGATACCCTAACATTGGGTTGAATCAAGGTATGTATATTATTTTCAAAATTCTCTATGCTCCACTATATCTTGAACTCATTATTATAAGGGTCACTTTATTATCTATTAGGTGTTTATGTTAATATTATTATTTCCGTCTTTATGTGATGATGAAACATTAAAAGTAAAGAATGAGTGAATGCACAAGGACACAAATATTTTTAATTAGTTCACCCTCAGTAGGATACATCTAGGGAGAGTACAATGAATATATATATATATATATACATAAAATATAATAAGGTTCACTAGAAATATAGGTTTAGAATATATAAATTCTATGACAAACCTCATTACCTTAAAAAATTTAGAGTGGACTCACTGTCCCTCTTGGTTTATAACCACTCACAATGTAAGAGATCACCACTATCTCAACTAAAGTGTTCTCATTTATCCTTCAAAAAAATATTATATTTATTATTGTAATTATTATTTTTATACCTCATTTGCTGTATCATTAACTCCCACTTTCATCTTCTTGATGAATACCCTTTTACCAAAAAATTATTGGTCAGTCCCTTCTGTTTCTTGAAGCTCGCTTCTATCAAAAGACATAGGTTATTTTCAAAGCTCAATTAGCCTTCCTGATGCTCACAACTTTTGAAAAGAACACACCTTTTGTGAATCCCACTTTCTTTAGTGAAACTCCCTATTATTCATGAAGCACACACCTTTAACAAACCTCACTTACTTTCATGAATCTCACTACCTTTTTTCAATCAAACACATTTTTTGAAGCTCATACCTTTTATGTAGCATAGATAACCTTTGTGAATATAATTTCTTTCACAGATCCTATATATCCTTCACTATGTTCAATCGTTTCATGATTCTTATAAATTTTGGTAAGATTACATAACCTTCATGAACTTCCTTTATTCATAAACTATTTCACAAAAATAATCATTGTAATTCACCTTAATGAATGTATAGCCTTTTGATTTCCATTAAGGATTTCTCTCCTCAAATGAGGTGCATAGAGACCTATTTATAAGATTTTCCTACCTTTCATGGTTCCTTCATCCTAATCATAACATTTTCAAAAATCTCTCCATTTTTTTCTAACCTGCCTGTCTTTGAGAAGCACCAGGTAAATATTACGATTCGTGGAACTTCTCATAGTTATAGAGATTTACTGTATTTCTATTGTGTGTTCCCAATGCTCCACTCTTTCATGAAACCCATCTTTCATGACACTAGATTCCTTTGCAAAGCATCATACCTTTGAAAGACTCTATGATTCCTAAAATACCTTCCTATTACATATTTTAATGATCCATTCATGGAAATATAACTTTTATGATGATTGATCCATCCTATAAATTTTGGACCCCAAAATGTGACAAAAACATGGAAACGGCTCCACCTTGTATATGCACTTTTTTTTACATCCTTTAGAGATTTCATTCATCTTTTTGGAATTTTTTAAACATACCTTGTCTAAAATATCATTGGAACTCCACAACCAACCTTGGAATCCTACATTATCAACAAACATAATCATCCCAAAAAATACTGCACCGTAACCATAAGGGATTTTTTCCTAAAATCTTCATTTGGTTGTCTCCTCTAAGATTCCCCCTAAGGTTCCTTCAAATGGTATTTTGGTAAAAACAAAGTATAACTAAGAAATGGTTTAGATCATTTGGATATGGATTTGAAAATAAATTTTCAAGCTCCAAGGCATTTAAGTTGTGAGGAGAAGGGATGGTGAGGTGTGTTATTTATAAGGGTAATAGAGGGGTGTTTTTGAATATTATAATCACTAGTTTATTATTCTGGCACAAGGAAACAAATAGTATTGATTATTGTGACTGTATATAGTAAATGGTGAATTTTACTTTAAACTAATTGGTCCATACATCATCTATGACTCAAAAAATAATATATTTATCTTATAAGGAAAAATACTACATTTTACCATATTCCAATTTTCAATGAAAAATCAACTATTTTAGAAAAAACAATAAAAAACATACCTATTTTTAAAAAACGTTAGATTCAAAAAAATGAAATCCATTTTATGAAAATAATTTTCTAAATACTAAAAATTTATTTTTATTAATAAAATCCTAATTTATTTTAATAAAAATATCAATTTTAATATTATGATTAATTTTTTGACCAATGGAAAAATTACCTAAGGTATTATTAAATTATATTAAAATTTATAAACACAATTATGAAAATAAATTTTCTTTTAAATCATTATATTTTTTATAAAAATGAGAATAAAAAATAAATGTTTTACCAAAATAAAAACACTTATATTATCATTTTTAAAATATTTACTTACATTTATCCAGATTTACATATGTCATATTATAATTTTATAATATAAATAAATATTATTTTATATCTCCATAAGTGATGTTACTATTCTAATAGTCAAGTTACTATTTTTAATGGTTATGTTACTATTCCAATTGTCATATTGTTATTCCATTGGTCAGATTACTATTGTAATTGTTAGATTTGTAATGGTTATATGGGTTCCCTGATTTCAAAAAATACCACACATTTAATTCATTCTCCAGTAACTTCTATTCTCTTCCAAATTTTTAAATACATATATATATATATCCAAAATTAATATTTCATTACTAACATTTTTATTCACCTCTAAAATGTTGTTTGTGATTGAGATTATTCTTAGAGATCAATAAGATCCAAATTTTCCTATTATTGTTATATTATTTTCTACTTTTTCTCACTGTAATACATTCAATTTTTATGGCCAAATTTATTCTCTATATATAATTTTTTAATTTATATAATAAAATGTTATTTGTTTTAACATGTGGGGTATATACATTACTAAATTTTACATGTTTATATAATATGAAGGGAAATTACATTGAAAAAATTTTTGGTCATTAAAGGATACATACCCATTGAAAAATATATTGTAAAACAAGATTCATGGAAAAAATATTTAGCATAAGAAATGAGAAGTTAAATTAAATAATCAAGATCCATGTGAAATCTACCTTGTTCAATAGAACCATTATACACAAAGAAACCATGGAGAAACTATGTTTTTATCTTAGGACATAATCATAGAAAAAATCATTCCATTCAAAACATGATTAACTCATGGAAAATAAATTAATTTGATAATGATTTCATCCTAAATTCATTAACACAGGGTAAAGTTTTAAGTTTCATAAAGTCATCCTAAAAATCATCACAAGACACTTAGAGAAATTACTTGGATGTTATAATTTGAGAGTAGGTTTTGGTTTAGTGTAAACATCCTTTAATGGTATGAACAACTTGGATTTTACTCTTAAAAAATGTGTAATAATTTCTTTACCAGATCAAAACATCATGTATAATGAATATAATAGATTAATGGACCATATTAATCTCCAAAAACCATACGAGGGGATCTTTACATGTAATTTATAATTAAATAATGAGAATCTATAGAATTACCTCCACCTTTAATCCCCCTTTCATTGATAATCCAATGGAATAGTTTTCATTATACCACCATTCATCTAATAGATTCAAGTAATAAATCCCTCTAGTGGTGATCCACACTATTGGTCCTCTCCATTTCTAATCATAAAAAATCATGACCAATCATGTTTATTTATGTGAAATCATGGTTAGTTAAATTCAAAAAATGGTTAATTGTGTTTATCTATGTTAAATTATAATTTCAACATAATTATGTTGATTTTCATACTATATGTCAGGTAAATAAAAAATAGCTAGGTATATGTCACCGAAAGTTAATTCACAAAATGAATCGCTAACAGAACAAGTCACTAATAGTAATTGACAATGATGTACTGACATAACAATGCATTAAGTCAATGATAGAAGGATTCACTGACAGAATGATTCACCAAAAAAAGGAGTCACTTATATAAGGATTCACCGACAAAAGGAGTCACCAATAGAAGGAGTCACCAATAGAATGGCCTACCATTCGATACTTATAAAATTTTATTTACTCTAAAATTAATCATTAATTATAAAAAACATATTTATAAAACTCAGTATTTTTTTATATTAATGAACCGATCTTTCTTTTTAAGACACTATCAGAGAATAGTATGAGGTATGAGGAATCCCTCATTTAAAGGATCGTGGCTATTTCCAACCTATGTAGAATATATAAAAAAATAACTCAAGCAAAAGAAGTGGTGACATATCAATTGAACCTCCAAATTGAAAGAAATAATAAAATACAATGAACACTGATTCTTATTAAATATGAACAAGAAGGAATTTTAAGTAAACAATTATCAACATTCTGGTAGCAACAAACCCAAGTGAAGATAACCTTTGAAGAGAATCTCACCACACTAGGAACTAGTACATAGAGATTCTACGACACTCTATTTAAGTTTATGATTCTAGAAGTGAACTTGAGCTTCACATCTGCAACACCTAATAAGTCTAGAAGATTCATGAACATCACTTAGAGCATTCTAAACCTTCTGTCATTATTTTATCTCTATTGTTAATAATTTTACTACTTTTCAAATAGTGAGTGTGTATGTATTATAATCACACACTATCTCTTGTGATAATATGTAGGATACAAGATATCCTCACTCACTCATCTTTCTAAACAATTTTTCTCCCAAGTACAATTATGGAATTGTTCCTTGTGCAACCTTGTCAGTTTCCCACATATAATGGTGGTAGAGGTCTTGTTGACCTTGATAGCTTTGTATATTGTTGTAAACCTTGATCAAGGGTGTGGATAATTTTTATTAATATAAACTACTTAGTGTAATGCGAACACTAAGTTGAGTGGATTTTCTCTCTGCTTGAGACTGAACCTTTTTCTTTATCTACTACATTTTCAAATTTATTTTTCTCTACTTTTACACATATTTCATAAAACTGAATTTTACTTTGATATATGATCTTATATGATGTTTATAATTGTTTTGGATTTTGTAAATTAATTTAAAAAGTTATTTAAATCTTTAAAATTTTTGTAAAAGAGAATTAATCAACATTTTGATAAATTAATTCATCATTCAAAACTATAATAAATATGATACTTTGGTAAAATCAGTTATTTAGATTTTAAAATTATTGGAATTGTTAAATAAGTTTTTTAATTCAAATTTTGATAGGAACTCAATTCACCCTTCCCTTGAGTGTCTTAGTCTAAAAAACATTTGGTATCAAATGATTTTTTTATTATTATATTTTCAATGTTTTCAGACCTTTTTCAAATCTTTTAAACTTTTATTTTAGTTTTGTTTTAAACACTTATAAATTTCTGTTAGTTGCAATTTTGTAGATTTTTAAAATATTAATGTATTTTTTTTGTTATGGATAATATATTAGAAAGTTATGCTACCAACACGCCTCCATTTCTCAATGGAATTAATTATTTATAGTGGAAAATTAAGATGAAAATGAATTTACAAAGTATGGGTTTTGAGATATGGTCTTTAATTGTAGATGAATATAATATACCTACTACTACTAGAAATACATGGGATAACCCTACTAAGGACTCTTATAATAATAATTTCAAACCTATGAATTCCTTATATTGTTCTTTAAGAGATGAATAATTCAATAGGATTTATGCATGTAAAAAATCCTATGAAATTGGTGATACTCTAGTTATTTCACATGAAGGAACCACTAATGTTAAGGGAATGAGACTTAATACATATAATATTAAATATGATAACTTAAAAATGAATCCTTGTTAGGTCCATCAGTCTAGATACCCTGAGAGGGGGGTGAATCAGGGTATGACAGATTAAATCAATTGCCCCTTTTTGATCTTGTTTTGCTGTTAGAAAAAACCCTCTTCTCTTTCCTTCTTGATGTAGAGTATAAATAAAAATTAAAGCATGCACTGATGAATACCCCTATTCCCCTTAACACTGGGAAATTCCTTTGGAAGAACCTTCGTGAAGAACCCTACTTTGCGAGACTCCCAATTTTGCAAAGCTCAAACAAGCCTTCACGAAGATCCAGTCTTTTTGCAAAGCACTCTTGCAAATCACTATCATGAAGCTCAAGCCTTCTCAGTTCTAAGCCCTTCATGGATCTCAGGTCATCACAGGGCGACTTCCCTCGCGAAGCTCACAAATCCAATGCAGAGCACATGACTTTTGCGAAGTTAGATTAGCCACCATGAAGCTCTTCATTAGCGAATAACACTAACTTCGTGAATCTCCTTTAGGAACCGAGAGAAATATATTTTCTCTGAAGATGCTCTCTTTCTCCCGAGGGGGTCGATGTCTATTTATAGGTCATTCCACCGACCCTTGAATCTTCCCCGTGAAGTCAATGCCACATCATCTCAAATCACAAAGCTCCGAAGTTCCCACCGCAATTCTCTCAAGATCGTGATACACCATGATAATTTTTCGATCGTGGAGCTCGTCGTAATCACGGAGCATCCCATCAATTACTTTTCTCCTTCACCATGAAGATCCCTCGCAAAGACCTTTACCACCGTGATGTGCTTCAACCTCTGTATTTCACGAAGCTCATCTTAATCGCGAAGCATCGCCGTCATCATTTTTCTAGTCTTCACGAAATCCAATCCATGAAGCCTATCTTTATGAAACTCATGCCTTTCACATATTAAAATAATATCTTCAAGCAAATATTATTTTCATGGTGCTCACTAAACTACAAATTTTGGACCCCAAAAAATTGGAAAACACTAGAAAATGGCGCCACCTTGTACTTCTATTTTTTTACCGCTTCCAGATTTTTCATTCCTTTGGCATTGTTCCTTTTCAACATCTATTGTCAACAACATATCTGGAACTTGACAATTCACCATGGAAACCTATTTTGTCAACAAACACAATCAACCCAAAAATGATGCAATGTTACCTTGATGTATTTTTTCCAAACAATCCTAATGAACCTATCTCATACATGTAACTTAGGTTTAATGAAATTTAAATATTATGATATCTTTGGGAAATGATGTTACTACTAAGGAACAAATTGTGTGAATTCTCAGATTTCTACTAATATGATGGAGAGGAACCTCATTACCAATAAGAGAATCACGTGATATTAGTAAGTTTCCAATAAAGGAGTCTATAGGTAAGCTGAGGATGTATGAGGAAGAATTGAAGGTCTAAAAAGAGGATGATGAACTAAAGAGAAAATTAGTGTCTTTAAAGAACACTATTAATAATCAAAAAGAAAAGGATAAGGTAAAAACTCATTTTGAAAGTTCAAGTAGTGATGGATAATCATCTCACAGTGATGGAGAAGTGGATCAAATAGCTATAAGGTTTAAAAAATTATAGAAAGAAAATTTTCTTTAGGAATTCCATCTATAAAGAAAAATATGACTACAAGGAAAATTGGAAAAAGGACTTGAAGAGAACTGATAACTCAAATGAGATTGTCTATTTTTAGTTTAAAAGAAGAGGATATGTAAATTCTGATTGTACACATTTAAAGTATAAGATGAAATATGAGGACAAGGATAAAAGGTACAAAATCGAAATGAAGTCCACTTGAAATAATAATGAGGATTGGACCAGTGAGTCAGAGTCTTCATATGATAATAAAGGTGAAAAATCTAACATGTGATTCATGATAAACACTTTTTAAGTAACCCTTGAATGTCCTATACATAATTCTTACTATTTTGAAGATGAATTTGATTATGAAAACATTACCAATGAGTAAATATTTTAGTACTGCAAAATGCTTAAAGACACCTGAAATGAATTAAAAGATAAATATAATTTTTTTAGGAAATAATATTCTCTCACCACAATTGTTTAATATGTGCTAACTACCAATAAAGAGAAAAATGGTCAATTTCTTAATGAAAATAATGATCTTAAATTATCAAATGAGTAGTTGAAAATTGATTTATACATGTTTCTTAATAGAAAAACACTCTTACTCAAATTCTTTGTAAAAAAGTTGGAACAAAATATTCTATTGCCATAGGTTATCAACGAGGAAAAAGAAACGTTTTTAAAAATAAGTTTTTATCAAAATTTGGAAAATTAAGCTTTTTTGCTTAGATTTGAAAAATTTGCAGTATGTTCAAGCAGTGGACAATATTTTACTACTTCTAGTTTTTCCAAGACCAAATATATTTTGTTTTTCCAAAACTTTATAAACTGTTTATAGGAAACCCATAAAGAAATTTTGTGTTTCCAAAACATTAATTATTAATATTAATGGACCCAAGCAAGTATGGGTACCAAAATCATTTCTTGTTTTAATTGTCTTTGTAGGAATCATGATTATAGAGATATAGTAAAACCTTATGGTACTTGGATATTGGATACTCAAGACACAATACAGGGTATTGATCAAGATTCAAGAATCATAAAAATATTAATGGTGATAATGCTAAAAGAAAAATAATTATCCTTGGTTAAATAGGTAACACTAATTCAATTTTAATTTCAAAAGTATGTTTTGTTGATGGATTAAAGTAAAATATTCTTAGTAACTCTTAGTTACATAATTATGGTTTCAATATTGAATTTGAAAATGATGCATGTAATGTTTTTAATTTTAAAAATGAGTTATTATTTACCGATTTTATAAATGATAATGTTTATGCTATGGATTTATATTCTTTAGTTTCTCAAAATGTTTCTTCTTAAGTGTTTTTGATAAATAATCCATTGTTTGGCATAAGATATTAGGCCATTGTAACACACACTCACATAGAAAGAATACCTGAAATGGTTAGTCAAGGATCTACCCAAACTAGAATTTCCAAATAATAATGTATGCAATCCTTTTCAAAAGGGAAACTTTCCTAAAATATCATTCAAACCAAATAAAGAAGTTTCAAATTCTCAATAACTTGATTTGGTTCACATGGATTTGTTTTGACCATCTAGTGTTTCGAGTATTAATTGGAATCAACATGTCTATGTTCTTATAGATGACTTCTCTTGGTATATTTGGACCTTCTATTTAGCTCTAAAAAGTGATGATTGTTCTCACTTTATCAGTAATGGTAGAATAGTATAAAACATATGTGGTCTTAGAATTAAGTGTTTTAAAAACTAGATTTTAAACTTTTTTCCCAAAAAATGGCTATAGTCATAACTTCTCTCGTCGTAGGACACCCTAGTAGAATGGAATTTTAGAAAGAAGAAGTAGAAAATTATAAAAAATAGATCATAAAATGATTAATTATTATGAATGACCTTTTAATTTTTGGGGTGAAGCTATAAATAAGAATTTTATACTATTAACAGAGTCTTAATCAGATCAATTATTTAGAAAAATACATATGAGTTATGGAAAAATAGGAAACCCAAAGTTAGTTACTTCAAATTATTTTGTTGTAATGTTTACATCCTTAATATATAGGAAACTCATGAAAAATTTTCATCCAAAAGTGATGAAGGAATTTTCATAGGTTATTCCTCCTATAGAAGATCTTATAGAGTTTTTTTAAAAGAAAAAAATGTGTGGAATAGTCTGTGCAAGTCAGATTTTATTAAATAGATCCACATGAATACACAACCCCTCTTGAAAATATTAAGTATTATTTTTCCAATCTGGACATAAATTCTAATCCCAATAACCATACTATTAATAAATATTTTAAATACTCCTATTCTAGAAAATATCTAGACTCTAATCATAGTGAACTATAACCTATACATGAACCTGAAATAATTAGTCCTTTTTCTAAACCTGTTAGAACTCTTGAGAAACATCCCTTAGATGATGTAGTTGGAGACTTAGATAAATGAACACAAACTAAAGCTTCTCTTAGAAATCATGTTGAACATCAAGTCTTCTTGTCACATATTTAACCTACAAATAATAATAAAGCAATCAATGATGAATATTTGGTGATGGTTATGCAAAAATATTTGAATATGTTTGAAAGAAATACATTTTCTAAACTAGTGGATAGACCTTGTGACACCTTGACCATTGGAACTAAATGTGTCTTTAGAAACAATGTAGATGAATCTATGACTATTTTGAGAAATAATGCTAGATTGGTTGCACAAGGATATAGTCAATATGAAGTTATTGACTATGAAGAATCCTTTTCAATAGTTTCTAAACATGAGGCCCCTAGAATCATTCTATCATAATCAGCTCAACTAAATTTCAAACTATATCAAATGGATGTCAAAAGTGCATTCTTAAATGGGTATATAGTTGAGGATGTTTTTGTTGAACAACCCCTGGTTTCATAGACCCTCATTTTTTAAATAATTTTTTAAGTTAAAAAAGGATTTATATGGTTTAAAATAGGCTCCAAGAGCTTGGTATGATAGGATCATCACTTTTCTTATTTCTGATGGTTTTTAAAAAGGTATAGCTAATCCTACTATATTTATAAATAGGATTTATAAAGAAGTTATAGTACCTAAAATGTACTTTGATGATAATATTTTTAGATCTTTGAAGAATTATTTATGTATTGTTTTTTAAAAAATTATGAAAAGTGAATTCAAAATGAGTTTAATGGGATAAATAAAATTCTTTCATGGATTTCAAAAAAAATTCAAAATAAAGAGGGTATTATTTTAAATCAAAGTAAATAAACTAAAGATCATTTAAGAAGGATTGGATTTGATAGCACTAAAAGTGGTGATACTCCAATTAGTACCACTTGTAATTTGGATCTTAATGAAATTAACCAATCTGTTGATCAAATGAGTTATAGAGGAATGATTGGAAGTCTAATCAACTTGGCTGCCAGTTTCCTAACATCATGTTTAGTGTGTGTATGTGTGCACATTTTCAAGATAATCCTAAATTATATTATATAAATGTTGTTACATGAATTTTAAAATACCTTAAGTATACAACCAACTTATAATTTCTCTATCAAAGAGGAAAACCTTTTGATTTAGTTGGTTACACCGATGATGGTTTTGATGGATGTATGTTAGATAGAAAGATCGCCTCTAGAACATGTCACTTTTTGGACATGTATGTAGTATCATGGTGTAGTAAAAGGAAAAATTGTGTTACCTTATCTACTGTCAAAGATGAATTCATAGTTCTTGGTAGTTTTTGTGCTCAAATTTTTGTGGATAAAACACACTTTGCAAGATTATAGATATAAGTTTAAACATATCATTATAAAATGTTATAATAAAATTTCTATTGACATATCAAAGAATCATTTTTCTCATTCTAGAAAAAAATTCAATGTAAGACATCACTTTTTGAGAGATCATTATCAAAAAGGTGATATAACTCTGGAACTTATAGGAAAAAAACATCAGCATGAGGATATATTCACTAATTCATTGAACTATGAGAGGATGAGTTACATCAGACATGAATTAAGAATGATTAATTTGTATGGACATACTGTCAATAACTCTGTGATAAAACTAAGTATTGATTTCTCAACGATAAGACACAAGTGATTTCTCCCCGACACCGATAGTGTCAGGATAACAATGTCATGCTGATACCAAAACTGTCATGTTGACAATGTCATATTGACACTAACAGTGTAATGTTGACAATGTCATGCTGACACTCATAGAGTCATGCTGGAAATGTCATTTTGACACCGATAGGGTCAAACCGACAATGTCTTGCTGACACCAACATTAATGTCTTACTATTGGCCACTCACCGATGGAATCCACTATCTTTAGCAGTTTTAATTTACCAAAATGATACAGTTCTGATTATTTTATATTATTTTAACCTAGTTTACTCTATTTACGGATTATAAATCCCAAAATGATAAAATTGAGTTGACCCATCTTATTTATTACTCTCGTACATCCAATATTACACTCCAACCCATGATATATTTAACCACAAACCTCTCTCGTTCCTACATTCAACAGAACCTTCAAAATGGTTAGAGTGAAGTGCATATTTAAATGACCTCAAGATGAATCACAACCCACTATGAGGAAGAAAGTAGAATCAAGCAGATCTAGGCATGTTAATCTAGGTCTTTCAAACCGTATGGGAACACCAGAGAAGGAAGTGTCGACTGAATGGTTATTATATAGTAAGTCTATCCTCTTAAGAGTGTTGCAAACTCAAGGGTGGCTAGATTGGTTTTCAAATAATGAAAGGTCGTATTACCCTAAGATTACGCATGAGTATTATCTTCATGCTGAGTTTATCTGGGAAGTTAGTGAGATGTATTGGATCAAATATGTATTGA
This sequence comes from Viscum album, assembly GCA_963277665.1. Classification (NCBI taxonomy): domain Eukaryota; kingdom Viridiplantae; phylum Streptophyta; class Magnoliopsida; order Santalales; family Viscaceae; genus Viscum; species Viscum album. The sequence continues at coordinate 405,682,258 of OY728150.1, read as the reverse complement.
ATGGAAGTATATAATCCTTTTATTTAAGAAATTGGGAATAATTCCTCAATTTACCACATGAATGAGTTTTTTATGACCACTATGGAAGTAGTCCACCCCCCAGTGAGTTGTTTTCCTAGGAGACATATTTGAGGGAGGTGACTAGTAATGAGGAACATAGAAACCCTATAGCATTAGATTTGGATGGAGAAAGTAGACTTTTATTTAAGTGTATTCAACACCATTGATGTCCCTGGAAAGGAGAATTTACCTCATCAAAATATCAAGATGTATATTTCATGAATTTTATAAAGAATGGGCATTAAATGAATCTATTTAGGTATTTTATATTCCATATTAGAAAGATAATAAAGCCAAATTGTAAGACTAATTATTTGTTCTATCCAAGAATGATATTTTCTATACTAAATACAATAGGATGTGTAAGTGAATATGAAGAAACCATTTATACTTGTAGTGGTTTCTCCCTAAGTAAGGATATTTTTATAAGAATGAAGATAAACTGGAATCTCTTGAAGAGAGAGTGGGTTGAAGATAATAAAAATCTATATGAAAATTTCTATCCTATTAAGCATCCTATTATGCCAAGAGATGTGGCTAATCCTGGTCTAGGACTTGATGATGATGTTGTTTATTCTGATGAAGAGGAATCATAATCTTATATAGAAGAAGGGCATCCTATATACGGTAGGACTGACCAAGATATTGGTGAATGTATAGGAGGAATATCATATGGTCCATCTAGTCCACATTTAGATCTATTATCCAAGGAACCTATTTTGGTTGATGATACTGATTATTAGACTGAGGAGTTGGGTAGTTTTGAATATAAAAGTAAATCAAATTATTCGGAAGAGAAATCTATTGAATAATATGAAACATATAGAGTAGGAGAAGAAAGTGGCAATGATAGTGGCTCTAATAGGGGGAATAAGGAGGTGAACCAGAGCTAGAAAATGATGAAAGTGGTGAAAGTTGTAGTGACTTTGATCATCCTGGTGATGATCAAGGTGTCAATATAGAACAATATAGTCTTGAGAATTAGGAATAGATAGTATAACCTCCTATTCCTCTAGAATATGGTGCAGATGAAGATGAAGTACTTGAGTTTGGTAATGAAAGTAGAGCACTTGTAGGCCTAGTACATCAATCTTTCTATGTTAGAATGAGAACACAAGTGGAAGGGGAGAAATATGTGAGGATAGATCATATTAAGGGGAGCCTCAAACTGGGAATGTGAGAGTTGATACACCCACTCCTCTTGAAGCTTCTATGTTATCTATGTGGGAAATATTCCATGGTTATATTTCTCTCAGTCTAGATTATCCAGATTCAGATGATGAGGTTAGGATACCTGTTTCAAGAGCCTTAATAGTTTAGGAACCTACCATAGTTGTATATTCTTCTAATTCTCCACCCTTAGTTATTTCAGTGCTAGGAGACTATGTCACCAAATCATTTTTTGAATATTTTAAGGAAGAAATGTTAACTACTATGAGATCAGTCCCTCAAGCCCAGTCATCACCTATAGAACTACTTAATGATAATGATGCTGAATTGATTTAGAAAGAGTTGTTTCAAATATCGTACCTCCATTTGTACCGGTTTTGAAATAGGTTGGGAGAGCTAGTTTAGAGGAGTCTAATGAAATGCTCAAGCTTGCAGCTATTGTTAGACAACTACTAAGTGAATACAAAGAAACTATAGACCAATATCTGAAAATTCATGACATTTCTTCTAAATACTTTATTGAAGATTCTACTTCAACTCTTGATTTTTCCCTTCTGAATTAAATAGTTAAGGATGTAGTGAATTGTGCCCCATCGTCTATGGCTCCACCTCACTATGTTCCTCCTGTTCAGCATTTAGATAATGAGTTTATTCGAACCATGGTAAGGGGAAAACATGAGTCAGTAATAGGACTTTTAGACAGTGAAAGCCCGATCCAACTAAGTCAAGATGTGAGAGACATTGTGACGGGGGAATCTAGTTCAACAGCTCAAGTATCTCACCCACTAGACATAAATATGGTTAGTATAGTCATTTGAGAAGAGGTGAGAACCATGATGGGTGGAAGTTCTCAGCAATTTGTATCAAAAATCACGCAAAAATGTGATCATACCTATGACATGGTTAGATTTTAATCCAACCAGGATATAGGTTCTCAAGATGAAATATCCAAAAAAGTGGATTTTTTTTCAAGAAGATATACACAAAGCATCATTTAGACAACAACTTCAATCTTTTAATTGAGAACCTTTGAATTCTTCCATAGACCCAAGCCTTCAGTGATCATGTAAACATCTTAAGTAGTCTACTCCTACAATTTCACAGTTCATTGAAAATAAGGAATATCTCCCAATGTCTATGAAGTATAGTGGAGAGATAATAATAGATTTCATCCACCTTCTCAAGCCTTATCTATGTGTCTAGAGTACTGCCAGCATGACTTCATTGAAAATATATCCTGCTAAATCTTATAGATAAATTCATCCTCTCATTTTTATGGAACTTACTATCCATCCTTCTTATATTAGTCCTAGCTTGTCCCCTTCAGTCCTTACAAGAGGTCCTTTTCCCTATCTCAAAATTCATTCTAAACCACAATCCACTACCTCCACATCTCATAATATTACCCCTTCAGCTTCTGATAATAAAAATATAGTGATAGACCACTATTTAAAGAAGAATAAGTAGTTTGTATCACTTGTTTGATAAGTCTGGTTTTTTGTATTTATATTTTGTACTTTTGATCTTTAATATCCAATGTAATTTTTATTGGTAATGAAATATAGTACCTTTTGTTTCACTGATTCATTATTTCCTTCCATAATTGAATTAATATTTTTGATAATCCCAAAAGGGTGAGAAAATATAAAGCATTTCAGTATTATGAATTAGTTTAAATATGGATATAGTAAGAAAAATATCTACTTTGATCATTACGGATCAACTAATTTTACTTTATAATGTCATGATTTTTTATCATCAAGAAGGGGGGAGATTTTTTGCCCTATCCTATTTTAATAATGTCAAATCATATCCAATCATGTTAATCTATGTCAAATCATGGTTATTTAAGTTCAAAAAATATTTAATTTTGTTTAACAATGCTCAATTATAAGTTCAAAATAATTCTATTGATGTTTATACTATAATTCAGGTAAAAAGGAAAAATGGATATGTATGAGTCCCCAGCATTTAGTCACTGAATGAATCAATGATAAAACTAGTCTTTGATAGTATGTGACACTGATGCACGGATATACCAATTTATTGAGTCACCGATAGAATGAGTCACCGATAGAATGAGTCACCAACAAAAGGATTCCCTGATAGAACGAGTCACCGATAAAAGGAGTCACCGACAAAAGGAGTCACTAACAGGATGACCTATCATTTAATACATAGAAAACAAATTACTCAAAAATTAAAAATTAATTCTAATGGTCATAATTATGAAACCTAGTACTCCCTATTATATTAATAACATTTCCTGTCATTTATAGAAATTTTCATATAAAAGTACAAGGTACGAGGAAACCCTCATGTTAAGGATCATGCCTATTGTTGACCCCAACAGAAATTAAAGAAAAATCCCTCCAGAAAATTATGTGGTCACATATCAAGTGAACCTATGAAATTAAAGAAATAAAAAAACATGAAGAACATTGATTTTTTATAACTAGGAACAATAAGGATTTTTTGAGAACAAAAGTCTCAAAATTTATCCAATAAGAAACCCTAGTGAAGAGTGTTAGATCTTGAATAAATAGATTATACACAAGAGGGGGGTGAATTGTGTCTTTCAGATTTTTCGTTAACTCTTCAATTGAACGATTTCTGTCCTCTATGCTTTATCATATTTGATCATGCAGCGGAAACAAATAAAATTAGGGACACAAATACGTATAGTGGTTCGGGGAACAGAAGGCCCCTAGTCCACTCCACCAACGCTCAACTCCACGAGCTTGGTGATTTTCACTATCTGGCCCTTGTTTCAAGAGAACGGTCCACAACTGAATATAGGCAGTTGACACCTTTACAATCCAAGAAAAAACAAAGCCTTCTGGTTCAAACACTAACAAACACCTCTTAGAACGAGAAGCTGGTTACTCAAGAATAAAAATAATTTTAGAAAGAAGTTTTTTAGTTGATCTTCGCAATTGCAACAGAATACAATTGACAACAGATGGATCATCGTCTCTAGAAATATTTATTTTCAAAACAAAACAATTCTGAGTCAATCCGGTTACAGTAGATATAGAGATATAGTTCACAACTTCAGGAGTAGTAGATCCACAGTAGATATTCGACGCAGAACAAGTGAATCTTCTATCGAGTTCCTTCTTCTTAAATGAACAGAGCTTTGACGCTCCTTTTTGAATCAGCAGATCAACGTGATTTTCTGAAGTCTCTATTTTCCACATTTTTTTAAATAATAGATTGATCACAACTCTCTCATGTATATGGTGGTTTATTAGAGAGAACATATATAACAAATCTGATGATATCTCCCGCAAATTTAGATCCATAAAAGTCACCTTCTGATTCACAATATTCAAAAATTTGAACTTACAGAGTAGTTCTAACTTCCCTGAATACTCGGCATAAAAATCTCCTTTTAATTTGATCTTTAATCCAATAATAAAACGGCTTTGAATCGGTCAAAGTCGTACTTTAAAAACGACTTTAAATCCAGCTTGAAATCCTCCCAATAATCAGCTTGCTGACCGTTGCATAAACATATCGTCTTTTAAACTTTCCAACCCCAAACATAAGGTTGATGACGTGGCCTCCAAACGTAGGGTTGATGACATAGTCTTTAAACGTATGGTTGAAAACGTAAAGTTGAATCATAAATGTAGGGTTAATCATCCATACTTTTTCTTTAACTCTCAAACATACGGTAAAAGATCCATACTTTTACTTTGATCCATACTTTTCCAAGAATGTATGGTTGTTTACAAAATTAAGGTTGATGAAACATACTTTTGAGAAACAAATGTAATGTTTAGTACTTATGTATGGTTCTCCTTTTATACTTTGCTGATAACCAAAATGTAAGGTTCCTTCCTAACGTAAGGTGCTTCTTCCATACTTTTCTGAAAACGTGTGGTTGTTTAATCATACTTTTCTCTTATCTCAAAAAGTATACATTCTTTTTATCCTTACGCTACGTTTATCCATGTAGGGTATGAACAGTGATTCTAGGACGCGCTTAAAGAAAATTTCGAATAAGTAAGGTATAAATAGTGATTCCAGGACGCGCTTAAAGCAGATTCCAAATAAGTAATAAATTATCGTTATTTCAAGAGTAAAATAAATTAATAAATTCCTGAAAAATACTAAATAAAATCATTAGAAAATAACTAAGGGTATTTGTGAGCATCAAAATTATCATAAATAGACAGATTATTATTTTCAATAATCTCCCCCTTTAAATATCATTATTATATATTGTTGAAAACAATACTTTTCTCAACAATCTCCCCCTTTTTGATGATCACAAAACCCATAAGATAATAAAATTATTTAAAAGAAATTAACATTCAAAATTAGTTACATAAATTTTTATAATTTTGAGAGGATGAAACAATATTTTATTTTAGCAAAATTATTTCAATAAAAATATCTCCCCCCTAAAAAAATTTCTTCAGAAATAAAAGATTTTTAGTTTTACCCAAATTTCTCCTTCTAAGTAACCTTTATAATAAACAATCTGGATAAGTACCCAAAACATTAAATATACAGAAAACCACTGAAATAATGTTTTGTAAAATAAAATTAAAATAAAATGTTGTGTTTATCCAAATTTCTCCCCCTTTTGTGACATCAAAAAGAATGATAAAGCATGGATTTTAACACATTTAATGTTGCACTGAACTGTAGGTAAATTCTTATTATTAACTGTTTATCAATAATTAAATATGGAGTACTGGCATATCAAAAATAAAGTCCGTAAAAAAATATAAAGAAAGAGACATATTTTCATTAAAAAACAAGTATGATAAACACAAGAATCAAGTTTTGGGCAAGATAGTCAATAGGTTCTATCTGCTCTGGATTGCAGACATGATTTCTGTGAACTATTCCCTGAGTCTCTTCATCATCCCATCTCCAAGTTTGATAATGAGCTCTCTCTTCTCTTGAGTCATATGAATATCCTTGATTAAATTGACTCTGAAAAACTCATGCATCCTTTCTTCTTTTTCGATAAACAGTGATAGCTTCTCTGACATTTGAGTTAACAGAGTCCTGATTGGTGTCTCACTAGATATCAGTTGATCCACTAAAAATTTCTGATTGTCCAGCAACACTGATAATAGAGCATTGTTACATTGAAGATTTTACATCCTATCATTCATGTTGCTCATTGCAACTGTGATAGCTTTAAATCTTCAGATTAAATCAGGTGAAGTACCTGATTCACTAACAGCACTATTTGAAACTGATTCAAATTGGTTCTCCATAAACAACTTCAAATCAGATAAATGTGTCTTCATCACCATTTCAGATTTCATATTTGTAACTGCATTAAGAATATCCTTTTTAAACATTTCAACTTCTTTCCTTGAGACATTAGTATCTTTTAGCTTTTGAAATCTCAATTGTTCAAAGGTTAAGGCATTTCTCAGAGTGACATTCTCATATTCTAACTGAGACAACTTTTTGTACAGTTCTTCAACTTCTTTCTTCCTTGAATCAAAGGCACCCTGTGCTTGATTGGAATTCTTAGGCTCTGGATGATGTAGCAGTACCAAAGCTAATTATTCAGCATCAGATTTCTCTTTTTATTTGTCCTGAGAAGGTTGGTCCACAGATTTTTCCTTAGAGTCCGCAGACTCCTCCATAGAAAACTCTTCTTGAAGTACTTCTGTGTGAGCTTCAGAAGCATGATCACCACAAACATCAGTATCTTGGATTTCCACTATATTTTTTAGAACAACATTTTCAGGAGTTTCCTGAGGTTTGGCCACTTTCCCACCAGGCACTGCCTCCTTATCATGGTTCTGTTGAAGTGTAACTTCAACGTCAACTACAATTTGTTCTTGATTTTCCCTTTGAGCGTTTTCTTGAGCTTCTGATCCCTTTACTGGTGTTGTCCTTTCACTAAAAACTTCCATGTTCTTATCAATAACAGCTTCTCTTACAAAGGATTAAGTAAATAAAGCTTCTATTGTTTTTGCCAATGTAGGGGAATTAATTTCCTCATTAACAGCTCTAGTTCTTCGAGATTAAAGTCCCTCCTGACTTCTTTATTATTTAGCATCTTCCACTTAAAATTGGATCCTTCTTGCTACATTGACGACTCTTTATTTAGCATGTCCCTCCTTGGACTTAGCAGGTTGAGCATGAGCACTCTCTGAATCTTCCCCATCTCCTATTGGTAAGAGTTTTCCTTTAACGGTGCTCCAGAAGTATCCAATTTTCCTTAGAGTTCCAACATTAAACATATTAATATGATGACAGTGTACTCGAGCATCCACTAATCTCACCATGTCTTTCTTAAGAAACAGTTTTGAAATAAACCGACCGAAAGGATAAAAGTTCATTCGGGCATCACTTTGCCAACAGTAGTTGAGGTACCTGACCATGTACCTTGGGATGTTTAACTTGATATAACTTAACAAAAGATACATTATGTACATATTAGGGTACAAAATCTTTTCCATTTCTTATATTCTGGGAGTTATTCCTGTCTGAACAAATTTAACCAGGATCTTCAAATCTGGTTCTAAATATTTCACCATCATTTTCTTAATAGTAGATGTTCTAAACAAAAAAGACATAATATCCTTGGATTTATGCATATCATCTCCTATATTCTTCAAATAAAAATGAAAAACTCCCTCATGAGGGCAGTTGAGAATCTGACCAATTTTGATTGACGAGATTGAGAAATATCTATCCTCTATTTTAGCCATCATACTATCCTCAGTATCCCCCAGGCTAAACTATACAGATTTGAAGAAGTATCTAAGTTCCACCTCATATAGAAATTCTGTATTTTCACTATTGAATGTCTGTTCAAGGTTCTGAAATGAGAGCACTTGTTTCAACAGAATATTTGTCTAAAATAACCAGTCGAGATCTATTACCTTTCCCTGTAAGATTTTTCTTCCTTCTGAGCGTTGTCTCTTGACATTGCTTGGCTCAACTTCAATGTCTCTTTAGGTCCTTACCATCTATATGAGAATCTCTAAAGGTTTTAATGTTAGGGTTTCAGAGGTTTGAAGATTAGGGTTCACGAGCAGAGTTGCGGTTTAAAGATTCGAAAAGGTTTTGATGGAAATGAAGTGGTTTAGAAGTCTAAAGGGTTTCTAACAAATTTTATTCCCGTGTTTTTAATAATCATTACATATATTTAAAAATAAATAAAATAGATTACACAGATAAAAGAAACTTATTCTGTTTTAAAAACAAAATAGCAAAAAACAATTTAAGCGGAATTTAAAAAAATTGTGAAATAAAATATTATTTGAAATCAAATAAAACTAGACCCCCCCTAATAAAATCAAACCTTACAGTGGGAAGTGGTGTAGTAAAAATATCTGCTAATTGAATTTCTGTATTTATAAATTTTAAAAATATATCCTTTTTAATAACATGATCTCTTAAAAACTGATTCCTTATATCAATGTGCTTCGTTCTTGAATAACTAATAGGATTTTTTGAAATATTAATTGCACTTGTATTATCACATAAAATAGGTGTATTATTAAAATTCAATCCAAAGTCCATAAGATTGTTTTTCATCCACAACACTTGTGCATAGCAACTTCTAGCAGAAACATATTATGCCTCGACTATTGACAAGGAAACTGAATGTTGTTTCTTACTAGACCATGACAACAAAAACTTTCCCAAAAAGAGACATGTTTGTGATGTGCTTTTTCTATCTAATCTACAACTTCCAAAGTCAGCATCTGAATATTAAATCAATTTAAAATCAGAAGTTTTAGGATAAATAAGAGATTGAAAACTGTTCCTTTTAAATATCTAAAAATTCTTTTAACAACAGCTAGATGAGATTCTTTAGGATTTGATTGAAATCTAGCATAAAGACATACTGAATACATTATATCTGGCCTCCAAGCAGTAAGATATAATAAACTACCAATCATGCATCTATATAACTTGTTGTCAAATAATTTTCCAGTTTCATCCAAATCAAGTTTTATATTAGTACACATACGATTTGTAAATGTCTTGTTGTTTTCAAGTCCAAATTTCTTAAGTAAATCAGTAATGTGTTTTCTCTGATTCAAAAAATTTCCAAAATCTTTTTGATAAATTTGAATTCCTAATAAGAAATTTAGTTCTCCCATCATACTCATTTGAAATTCTTTTTGCATTAACTTTGAAAACTCATGACAAAGGGTTTTATTATTTGATCCAAAAAATTACATCGTCAACATAAATTTGAACCAATAAAACATTATTTTTTACAGTTTTCTTAAAGAGTGTTGGGTCTGCCATTCCAACAGTAAAATTATTTTTCAAAAGAAAAGAACATAATCTTTCATACCAAGCTCTAGGTGTTTGTTTAAGTCCATAAAGAGCTTTAGTAAGTTGAAAAACAGAATCAGGTTTTTGAGAATTTTCAAAACCAGGAAGTTGCTCAACATAAACTTCCTCTATTAAATAACCATTTAAAAAGTCAGATTTAACATTGATCTGAAATAATTTAAAATTCATATAAAATGAAGAGGCTAAAAGGATTCTAATGGATTCTAACCAAGCTACAGGTGCAAAAGTCTCATCATAATCTATTCATTATTCTTGATTGTATCCTTTAGCTACTAACCTTTCTTTATTTCTAGTTATTGTGCCTTGGTCATCCTATTTATTTCTAAAGACCCATTTGGTTCCTATTACTGGATAATTCTTAGGTCTTTCCACTAATTCCCAAACTTAATTTCTTTTAAATTTGTTTAATTCATATTGCATTGTTATTACCCAACTTTCATCATCTAAAGCTTCTTCTATGGTCTTGGGTTCTTATTGAGATAGGAAGGCAGAGAATTCCACTAGGGTTCCTAAGTTTCTTCTAGTTTGAATTCCTATATCTAAGTCACCTATCATAGTTTCTAAAGGGTGATTCTTTAGGGTTCTAGACTGTCTAGGAAAAACATTTAAAGGTTCTTCAGAATCATGTTCTCCTGAACTAGACTGAATTTCTTTTATATTATTTTCAAAATCATTCTTTAAGTTCTCAAGTCTCATGTTATCATTAGAGTCAAGTTCATCCATTTGATCTATCCTTTTCTCAAAGGGATCAGATTCATCAAATATTACATGAACTGATTCTTCAAAAATCCTTGACTTCTTATTATAGACTCTATAAGCTTTGAAGGTAGCATAATATCCTAAGAAAATACCATCATCAGATTTTGGATTGAACTTACCAAGATTATCTTTGGTGTTCAAGATGGAAACCTTGCATCCAAAAACTTTAAAGAAATTTACTTTAGGTTTTATGTTATTCCATAGTTCATAGGGTGTCTTTTTCAAAATAGGTATAATTAAAACTCTATTAATTATATAGAAGGTTTTATTCACAGCTTCTGCCCAAAAATATATAGGTAGGATATATTCATTTAACATAGTTCTATCCATTTCTTGAATTGTTCTATTTCTTCTTTCTACAATCCCATTCTGTTGAGGTGTTCTTGGTACAGAAAAGGTATGATTAATACCCATGTTTGTGCAAAAGAAATTAAATTCCTCATTCTCAAATTCTCCACCATGATCACTTCTCAATGAGATTATATTAAAACCTTTTTCATTTTGAACAGATTTGCAGAAACATTCAAATAAAGTAAAATCTTAATTTTTTAATTTCAAAAAGAAATTCCATGTAAATTGTGAATAGTCATCAACTAAAACATATACATATAATTTACCAACTAAGCTTGCTAATCTTGAGGGTCCAAACAAATCCATATGAATATGTTCTAGAGGTTTAGATGTAGAAACTTTATTAACAGATTTGAAGAATGATTTATGTTGCTTGCCAAGTTGACATGCATCACAAAATCTGTCACTTTCAAATTTGAGACTAGGTGAATCAGAAACTAAATGTTTCTTAGATAACTTATTTAAAACATATATATTTCAATTTCCAATTCTTCTATGCCATATCCAAGATTCACTTACTTTAGAAGTCAAGCAGTTTACTTGTTGTTTACACAAGGAATTTAAATCCAAAGTATAGACATTTTTAGTTCTTGGTGGTTTAAATTTAAACAGTTCATCTTTAGAAATGGTATAGAAATTGTTAGTAAAATCAATAGTATATCCATCGTCACAAAGTTGAGAGATACTTATCAGATTGTGTTTTAATCCTTGTATATAAAGTACTTTATTGATTGAGATAGTTTTTGGATATCCAATAGTTCCAATGCCAATGATTTTCCCTTTGACATTGTCACCAAATGTGACAAGTCCTACTTACTTTTGAGTGAGTGAAGAAAAATTCAGTGAGTTTCCACTCATATGTCTTGAGAAACCACTGTCCATGTACCATATATCTTTTCTTCTCTGGTGGCCTGGAACCTCATTAGTTTCTGCCATAAAACAAATGTTTGATTTTAGATTCACTTCTTCTTTCTCTGAGCTTGATTCAAGAGAGCTACTAGAGTCTTCAGATACAATCCATGTGGCTTTCATAGCTTTCTTGTCTTTATGCTCATAGTCATTTCTTTTAAACAATTTCTTCTTCTTTGTATCATTTAATTGTGGGCAATCTAGTCTGATATTCCCCATCTTCTTGCATTCATAGCATCTTACTTCTTTATCATATCTCTTAAAATATTTTTTAAAGCCTCTTTTCTTGTTGTAGAACTTTCTAAATTTCCTGGCTATCTGAGCCAGCTCTTTATCTGAGTTTGATGGGTCAGATCTCTCTGATTTAGCTTTGAGTTCTATGTTCTTCAGCTTTCTATTATTTTGTTGTGAAGTAACTTTCAAGGCAGTATCTTCTCTTTTGATAAGCACTTTATGTTCATTAGCCTCATCTTTCATTTCAGCTTCATACATCATCAGTGTACCAATCATCTCTCTCATGGTTAGATTTTTGATAGGTGTTGATTGTCTGATTGTAGCAGAGATACCATTCCATCAAGAAGGATGTACCCTCAGTACTTTTAATGCTTGATCAGCATGTTAGATAGGTTCTCCTAGAGCTGTTATATTATTGACAATTTATGTAAATCACCCATTCATTTGGGTAATTCTTTCTCCTTCAAACATTATTAAAGTATCAAATTTCATCTTTGCAGTTGCATATCTCATTTGTCTCATATTGTCTGTTCCTTCATATTCCACAGCTATTGTTTGCCACATCTCATATGATGTCGAGCACTGAGATACTCTGTTAAATTCATCTGGACCTAGAACGCAGATGATTGCATTCATAGCCTTCGAATTCATATCATACTCTACCTCTCTAGCAGCACTCCATGTATCCGGATTTTCAGGAATTTCATAAGGAGTCAGAATCTTTGAACAAACTTTATATCCGAGGTTTTTCAGATATATTATCATGTGTGATTTCCAGCAGCCATAGTTGTCTCCATTGAAATATGATGCTCTGACCATTGACATCCCTTCTCTTGTATCAGTCATGATGCTCTGTTATATAATCTTTTAAAAGATTCTAGCTTGATAAGGCTCTATCAAAAGCTCGTCCTCTGATACCAATTTTTTGGATCTTCAATAAACAGATTATACACAAGAGGGGGTGAATTGTGTCTTTTAGATTTTTCGTTAACTCTTAAATTGAATGAATTCTGTCCTCTATGATTTATCAGATTTGATCATGCAGCGGAAATAAATAAAAGTAGGGACACAAATATGTATAGTGGTTCAGGGAACAGAAGGCCCCTACTCCACTCCACCAACGCTCAACTCCACGATCTTGGTGATTTTCACTATCTGGTCCTCGTTTCAATAGACCGGACCACAACTGAATACAAGCAGTTGACACCTTTACAATCCAAGAAAAAACAAATCCTTCTGGTTTAAACACGAACCTACATATCTTAGAACAAGAAGATGGTTACTTAAGAATAAAAAGAATTTCATAAAGAAGTTTTTCAGTTGATCTTCGAAATTGCAACAAAATGCAATTGACAACAGATGGATCGTCGTCTCTAGAAATATTGATTTTCAAAACAAAACAATTCTGAGTCGATCCGGTTACAGTAGATATAGAGATATAGTTCACAACTTCAGCAGTAGTAGATCCACAGTAGATATTCAATGCAGAACAAGTGAATCTTCTATCGAGTTCCTTCTTCTTAAATGAACAGAGCTTTGACGCTCCTTTTTGAATCAGCAGATCAACGTGATTTTCTGCAGTCTCTGTTTTCCACCTTTTTTTAAATAATAGATTGATCACCACTCTCTCATATATATGGTGTTTTATCAGAGAGAAGATATATAACAAAGCTGGGCATATCTCCTACACATTTAGATCCATAAAAGTCACCTTCTGATTCTCAATATTCAAAAATTTGAACTTACAGAGTAGTCGTAACTTCCCTGAAAACTCGGCATAAAAATATCCTTTTAATTTGATCTTTAATCCAATAATAAAACGGCTTTTAATCGGTCAAAGTCTTACTTTAAAAACGACTTTAAATCTGTCTTGAAATCCGCCCAATATTCAGCTTACTGACCGTTGCATAAAAATATCGCCTTTCAAACTTTCCAACACCAAATGTAAGGTTGATGATGTGGCCTCCAAACGTAGGGTTGATGGCATAGTCTTTAAACGTATGGTTGACAACGTAAGGTTAAATCATAAAGGTAGTTTTGATCATCCATACTTTTTCTTCAACTCTCAAAAGTATGGTAAAAGATCCATACTTTTACTTGATCCATACTTTTCCAAGAACGTATGGTTGTTTACAAAAGTAAGGTTGATGAACCATACATTTGAGAAACAAATGTAAAGTTTAGTACTTACGTACGGTTCTCCTTTCATAATTATCTGATAACCAAAATTTAAGGTTCCTTCCTAACGTAAGGTTCTTCTTCCATACTTTTCTGAAAATGTATGGTTGTTTAACCATACTATCTCTTATCTCAAAAAGTATACATGCTTTTCATCCTTACGGTACGTTTATCCATGTAGGGTATGAACAGTGATTCCAGGATGCGCTTAAAGCAGATTCCGAACAAGTAAGGTATGAACATGTGATTCCAGGATGCGCTTAAAGCAGATTCTGAATAAGTAATATATTCTCATTATTTTAAGAGTAGAATAAATTAATAAATTCCTACAAAATATTAAATAAAATCATTAGAAAATAACTAAGGGTATTTGTGAGCATCAAAATTATCATAAAGATACAGTGTATTATTTTCAATAATCTCCCCCTCTAAATAACATTATTTTATATTGTTGAAAACAATACTTTGCTCAATAAAGAGAAACTTTGAAGAGCATCTCACCTCATTGGAAACAAGAACAGATAGCTTCCAGGACACTCTTTTTTGGTATTTGTTTCCATAAGTTGTTTATAGCTTCACAGATTCTACACCTAAGGAGTCCATAAGAATCAATAAAATCACTCAAACAGTTATAAACCCTCACCCTTTATGTCTACTCTGTTGTGTATAATTTTACTAATTTTCGAGCAGTGTGTGTGTGTCTATAGTACAATCACACGCTGTCTCCTAAGTTAAGTTGGAGGATACAAGATCTCCTCTCTCACTCATCTTTCTACACCATTTTTTACCCATGTACAAATTTGGAATAATTCTATGTGTGACCTGGTTAGTTTCCCACATATAACTTTGGTAGAGGTCTTATTGACCTAAACAACTTTGTATTCTGCATTGATCCCCGATCCAAGGTGTGGATCAAGTTTATTAATATAATATTCTTGGTGGAAGGTGATCAGCAAGTGGAGAGGATTAAGAATCTTTTTGATACTTAAACTCTTATTTTATCCATTCTGTTTTCAAATTCAATTCTCTATACTTTTACACATGTTTCATAAAACTTGATTTTAATTTTATAGTTGATCTTAGAGAGTGTTTGTAATTGTTTTTGATTTATTAAATTTCTTGTAAATCATATGTCAATATTTCAAATTACTGTAACTGAGAATTAATCAAGCTCTTTTGAAATTAAATAAATGTTAAAACCTCTTATAAATCTACTACATTAGTTAACTAGACTACATAAATTTTATAATTGGGGGAATTGTTAAATAAGGTTTTTTTTAAAAATTGATAGAAACCTAATTCACCCCCCTAATGATTTTTTTACTCCGACCAATGCACACATTCACCACTATCTCTTATCATTGTTGTGGAATCATTGGTTTCTAAAATGTTCAATTCTGATCACTTGCATTGTTCTTGGTCGGTCATTGCATTATTCTTCCCAAAGGATGATAAACCCTTGGTGTTCTCTTGATTACTTGAGTGAGGAGGAAGAAACAACACACTCTGGGTCTTGAGTGAATCTCTCATTATCCATAATGAACACCAAATTTGATTTAGGAACGATTAACAATTATATATTTATTATTTTTGGTTAAGGGTTGGAAAATTGCACACACACCCTAAATCATATTTAATATTCTTAATTGACCCCATGTTCAATAAAAATAATAATATTATTATTAATCGCATGACTTGTGAAACACAACAAGAATATAAATAAATATTATTTATTTATAATCAAACATTTGATCTCAATTCTATTTCCCAGATTGATATTTATCAATTCTAGAATAATGAATAATTAATTAATTAAATGTTAATGAATTATTCTATGATAAATATAATAAATATAATATTTACTAAACTTGAAAATAATTGTTTGATGTTATATAACTCACTTATTATTTCAAATAAATTGTGATTAAATTATAGTGATAAACCATTTCCTAACATATATATTATTTATATCAACTTATTAAATTTAATACTTGAATTTAACTAAAATTATGGATGCACTTAGTTTTTGACCCTCTATGCCTTTTTCTTAGTGGAATTAGGAATAACCACCTAAGGTCCAAGGGTGGTGTCTAGAAACATAGTAATGAATTAATAGAGAAATTAGTTAGCACTGCATCAATATCCACCCTCCTATGAACATTTACTATGTAATATTATTCTTTTATCAAGATATCTCAAATTCAGAAGGTTCTATACTTGTTTTATCAACCTATACACTAAATGTATCTTTCATTGACTTTCCAGAAATTAACACACCCATTGAACACTATGGGATTGGATTTATTTAGGTGGATACATTCCTTGAAATGGGCTTGAGATATTAACTTTCATTAAGAGACAAAATATTTAAATCCTTTCATGCATTATCCATTAATGTTATATAATTATTGACACAACCAACTTATGCTACTTTTTTTAGGAAATATGTCATCATGGTTTTTATAAATATTTCAAATTATGAATGTAATGATATCAATTAATGAGAATATTAAATTGGAAGGATCAGTACACACATCTACATATAGTAACATCCAATGACACAAGGAAATGTTGATTTCCAATTGACTTGTCTATTCTCATTGCCTAATAAAATAGAGATTACAAAGTCCTATAACCATGACAAGGTATCTTAATTTCTCATGACCCTCTTAACTCTAATATCATATATTTTATATGTCCAATGTATCAATACCATCTGGCCATAGAACAAGGTTCAAGAATAATTTTGTAGAACCTCCATGTTCTCATCATAGTAGGAAACAACCCTGACCTTCTTGTGTAACCTATATTCTAATGACATTATCAAATAAAAATATCATATATAAGAATAATATAGAAGTTATAAAAAAGATTATTTTATAATAAAAACATGTAATCTTGTAATAAACATGTTAGTTCTAGGTCACCAACTCCAACAGAATCCCAATTTCACTAGATGTAACTATCTATAGTATTTAGTAAACTAAATATCCTATGACATTCATGCTTCTACTAAGATAAATCCATAGTTAATGGTTCCGTTACTTTTTCCCCCATAGATACTCCTCTCACTGCAACTTCACCTCATTCAAAATAATTCTCCAAGAAATGAAACTTCAGATATATGTGATTTTTGTATTAGTGTAACCTTTTCACTTTAGAGGGATCCAATATTGTAGTTTTATCATAAGAAACTAGGATAGAATATTTACTTATATGTACCACATAATGTTCTTGAAAAAAAATCAAACTACTTCATTGGATGTATCAAAAGCCACAATTTAAATGGATACTGCTTTATAATTAGATATAACTATCTACCTTGAACTATTCTAGCTCACATATCCTCTGTTAAAAAAAAGATATATATGAACTATAACTTTAGATCATTTTGATCTCTCTAAAATATAGCATATATATTACCCCTGATGACTAGCTCTTCATATTCTCCGTACACCAAAAAAATAACCTTAGTATGACTTACATTCTTAATGATAGTTTTAACAGTAGTCCAATGTTGGTCACATAGATCTTATTGATATCTACCAACCATTATCATAGAAAAATAAATATCAAGCCTCATATATTAAATGACACATATGATATATACTATCACATAATCTTATGGGATCTTACTCATTTTCTCCCTTTCCACTTGTATCTGGGGACACATTTTCATAGAATGGTGTATACTATATGATATTGGAACTAGTACTATAATAGATTGTTCTGTACATAATATCATTAGTATCTAGTCAATGTATGTACTTTGAATTTGTCATAGAAGCATCTCAGACCTATCACACATGATCTTGATCCCTAAACTATTGGTTGAGTCTCTCAAGTCATTCATAGAGAATAACTTTCTGAACAATGCATTAACCACTTATTAGGCTAGTGTATAGTTTCCAATTATTAATATGTCGTCAGTATAAACTATTTTTAAAACCATTTTACTCCAACTTAACTACTTTTAAACACATTTATTACATTAGTTCTTAAGGAACCCAAATTCCTTTTTACCTTCTTCGATTCAAATATTCCATGAATGAGATGATTTCTTTAACTATAAATGTACTTCTATAAATTTCTTACCTTTATGTCATTTACTGGAATTAAAAACCCTTCTATTTGTGTCATATAAGCATCCTATTGAAGGTTCCCATTGAGGAAATATGTTTTTAAATCAATTTTAAAAACTTAATATTCATGTTAATCTTATATGGAAAATAGTATTATGAAAATTTTAAACATAGAAACTAGAAAAAAGGTTCTTCGTATTCAATTCCATTATATTATCAAAACCCTTTATCCAATAGTAATTATTTATAGGTATTTAATTTATCTTTTGTGTCTAGTTTTCACTTGAATACCCAATTACACCCAACATGATTTATATCAACTATATAATTGATTATGAACAAAATACGGTTTTGATATATGGAATTCATATTAAAATTTGTGGATTCTTCCCATATTATAGATATTGATCTCTCTACTACCTAATTATAAGATATAAGATCGTCATTTTCAACCAATATTGAGTCACCATCATTAGTGAGTAGACATCCATATCTCTCTAATTCTCTTACCTCTCTTGTACTCTTATGTTGCACTTTGGTTTCAGGAACAACTTCTTCCACAAGGGCCTCTGGTATCAGTTCCCGTACCAACACTTTAGTATCTTGAGAATCATCCACATCAAAGATAATCTTTCTCCCAATATCCTCCTTTAGGATTTTCTCCCACCCCAGAAATATAACATGTCTTGCGATAATTACTTTCTTGTATTAAAGGTTTTATATATATTTTCCCATTATTTCTTTGGGTTGCCACATATAGATAAACTTAGTAGCTTGGTTTGATAGTTTTCTTATTGATCTAGCCTTAAATAAATCCGCACAACCCCATGCATGAAAATTTGACAAAACTAGTTTCTTTTAACTCTGTAACTTGAAGGGAATTTAATTTTCCCCTTTAGTTGGAACTCAATTTAGTACATATAATTTCATTTTTAATTCATATCCAAAAGATATAATGTAATACTTGTGTGACTCATCATCGACCTTACTATTTATAAAAATTTATAGTCCATAATTTCAGTAACATCATTACACTATTGTGTATAATGTGGTGTGGGTTATGATAAAATCACATTCTTCTTTAGAAAGTTGACAATGACTTTTTTAAGATATTCACCACCCCAATACAATCAAAGTTTTATTATGTTGGTACCAAGATGATTCTCAACCTCATTATTTATTTGATTGAGCATCTCAGAGTATGCATATTTATACATATTTCAGTATATATTACCATGCCTACTCAATTAATTAGTAAAAATAAAAAAAATTATAATTATCAACTTTTATCTTCTACTTAAAAAGGACTAGACACATAAGTATGTAGAAATTCTAGATTATATTGTAACCTTTCACCTTGACCATCATATGGTGGTTTGGTCATCATTCATTACAATAAATCATGATATCTTTCAAGTTTCTTTATCTCAAAAGATTCTAAATAACCATCTTGATAGACAATTTTCAAATGAGTCATGTGTATTTGTTTCATTATCAATTTTCAATATTTTATTTATTTATTAAATATATAAATACCATTATTAAATTGTGACATATCATAACATATGTGGTCTTTATAAAAGTAGCAACCATTATTTCCAAAGATGAAAATAAATCCATCCATATCTCAAAAAGAAAAGAAAATAATGTTCTTGGTAAAACTAGACAAATAATAATAGTTCTTTAAAACTAAAATAAATCTTATTATAAATTTGATATAATTGTCTTTAATGTCAAAAGTTTCCACCATTACTCCATTGGGTACACATAGATCCACATAATCTCTAGTAATCTTTCAAAATCAACTTGGTTCTTATATTTTGATACAAATGTGATCATCATATGAAGTATCTAATACCAAAATGATAGATATAGAATGATTTCACACAATGAAAAATGAACCAATAGATTCCCCTTACTTATTTAGTTAGGTGAAATTCCCCATCAAATGGCCTTACTTTCCATATAAAAAACATATCGCATCATGTTACTTTCCTTGTCTTTTGGTCTTCTTTTTCTTAGAAGGAAAATGTTGTAGATCGTTATACTTGGAATGAGTCTATAGCTCATTTTCCTAGTTCCTCTTCTTCTTATTCATAATAAATATCTTATTTCTTTCACAACCCATGTTTTTATTAACTTCTTGGATAATATTAAGAAGTTTTGATAGTGTTTTATCACTATTACTCATATTATAATTCATAATAAAACTGAAGATGATTTGGGTAGAGTATTTAGAATGAGATCTATGATCTACTCATAAAATATCTTAAAACATAATACATACAGGTTCACAATGTAGGCAATCATATTGTATATATGTTCCCCATATGGTTCCAATCCTTAAATATTGAACATGAATAGTGCGTTGGAGAATTAATATCACCCTGATATTGTTTCCCTATATGGAGATCCTGAAGGTGAAAAACTATGCTATATGAATCTATATATTCAAATTTCTTTAAAATATTATTTGGAATGATAGATAACAACAAATATTAGCCATCCATTAGGTCATCCACATGATTTAGATTGAGAGATACCTCCTCCCCACTAGCCTCTTTGGAAAGAGGCTCATGACATGGGGTTTCTATTATGTATGATTTCCATTTGTGGTGTAGTATAATTTTTATGTTCTTATACCATTTCTAAATATTCATATAAGTGATAAGTTTATCCTTCTCTAGTATGGTTTGTGGTGATATTATCGATGTAATTTTATTTCCCATTACCTACAAATTAAGATAAGATAATTAGTAATTGTTTTGATAACAAATATATATTAAAAAAAATTTAAAATTAAAAAAATTATTAGTAATATCAAACTATTACTCAAAATAAAATAGTCCTCACTATCAGTTTTAAAATATCTTTGAACTTAGATATACTAATGTCAAGGATCCATATTCCCTTCTCATAACCTATTATTCGTCTTGATAAGTTATTTGAAGGGTTTTAGGTAAGTGTAACTTTAAAAATACATTAAATCAATGTTCCTTGATCTGATGAGTGGACTCTCAAACCCTAAAAAAATATTTAAAGATTTACTCAACCTTTTCCAATGATTTTCACTATGTCCTTCTTAGGTAGTCATCCCTTGTTGTAAACCAATTTATATCAACCCTAATTCAATCTAAAATTTCAATGATAATTGAAAGCACCCTAAGATAGATTCGTCACGTACATTGAACTACGAGGTATATTCTAAATTAAGTTTTATATGACTAAGCCAACTTAATATTTTATTTGGGTTATATTTTATCTTTATTAATAAATTAAATTTATCCTTTTTCACACCATTTTTTTATTAATTGTATTTTACTTATGTAATTAATCTTGTTTGATAAAACATTCATGCATAATATAATTTTATTTTATTGCATATTATATGCTTGTTAATTCATTTATTAGGTGATAACAAAACATTAAAAAAATTAATAATTAAACTAGAAAAAAATATAAGTGGCATGATCATTAGTATCTCTAATGGTTATTTTATCTAGAGGGTGATGAACTAACCCTAAACCCTAAGCGAAAAAAACTTGAATCATATTTTGGTTCTTGTTATAGTGTTCCACCTTAGAAATTATTCATCACCAAAATTGGTTTCACCTCATATCCTTGACTCTGACTTCCTCCACTTACTTGGGATATCCTTATTTACATAATATTTTACTCACACACAGGTGAGGGGATATAATGGATTGGATAAATTGGGGTTTACATAAAATAAATCATAGGAATACAGGACTTTACAATATAATATAAAGGGTTCTAATCATAGTCCTTCATTTTTATTTAACAAAAATTACTTAAAAGAAACCAATCACATAAAAATGGGTGGTCTAATCTCATTATCATCAACACACAACATGAAATGAGAATACATTTTCAATCTTGTTATCAATTACTTTAGTATTTTTTTTAAGATAATGTTCCATGAATTAATCCAATTAATTTAATATATCATAATTTTATCTACCCATCCTTAACATACAATTATATATAATTTCAACAAATACTAATTTCATTTAAAATTAATATCATACACAAGTTTACATGAAGGAAACCTCGTGTGTTAATTAAAATTTAAACATGAAAATTAATTAATTATATAATATTTAATCCTATGACATGGCGTGTATTTTCAAAAGAATGATGCAAGGAAAACATAATAAATAAGTATAATTATACATTTAATTCTTACTCATAAGAAAATTATAAAATACTATCAATAGGAAACTATATATCATATACAAATGTACATGGTTTTTACATATCTTCTACCCATGTCTATAGCATACACCTTGATTCTGGATGTGTTTCCTTCATTAGATGTGTTCGATGTACAATGTGTGTACTTGGAATACATGTAATGTAACCTTGTATTGCATGAAATTTCAAACCCTTTTTGATGAATCTGATACACAACACACGTTGGACACCCCATGTACTCATTTGAGAGATAACAAGAACTGAACGTTTTGTATTGTGGTGACACATCTTGTTGTTATTTAGGTCATGTGCCAGTCTCTCCAGATCTATACACCAATCTGATCTATTTGGGTCTTATATTCAATGATTTTTGGATCTGACCTGTATGATCAAGATACAAATGTGAAATAAAAAATACATGGCATGTACTCTGGGAGTACTTGGTGTGTACCTTTTTTCTCTGAGAATAGCCTTTGGCACTCCAAAAAAATCTCTAGATGGTTCTCTATTTTTATTTATTAACTATATTTTAGTTATTTTGTCAAGAATTAATAAGAGGTGATATTCCAATTTCATATTATTAAAATGAATCATTTTTAGTAAAATAAAATGCAAACACAATCATTCATTCAACAAAAAATAAATAAAAATAAATTAAATATGGGACCACTCTAATACCACATAAAGATTTCAAGCATAGTGGAAGTATCTTTTGATAGTATGACCATCTTGGATTTTAGTCTTAAATTAGGTGTAATAATTTCTTTACATGATCAAAACATAATTTTCAATGAAAAAAAATTATTAAAGGACTATATTAATACGCCAGAATAAGAGGGGGATTGTTAAATAAAATTTATAATTAATTTATGAGAATATGTAGAATTATCTGAACTTCTAATTACAATTTTTTTATTATATGATGGAATATTATTAATCTCACAATAATTTAACTAAAATATTTAAGTGTATAACCCCTCTATAAATTATCTACAGATGCACCACAGTATGTTACCAGCACCGTAGAATGTTTGGGTGATAGAAGGGCCATTGTCGAGAACTTTCATTATTTGTAGTTGATCGCAGTATTATTCTTGAAGAAGGATGAAGAACCCATTGTATTCTATCAAAGGATAAATATATATGGAATAGATAATCCACACAATGGATTGATCTAATCGCCCCTTATCCATAGTGCACACCAAAAATGATTTTGGAAAGAGTCACAATTAGATATTTATTGTGATAGGATTAGGGTTGGAAAATTTCACACACACCCTTAACCATCTTAAATATTCTTATTTGACCCATTTCTATTAATAATAATAATATTATTAATATATTTACATTTTAAATAGAAAATATATATATAAATATTATTTATTTCTAATCTGGTCATTGATAACAGTCTACATTCCCTCATTGCCATTTATCTATTCTCAAAAAATGAATATTTAATTAAATAAATGACATTGTTTTATTCTATGATAAATACAATAAATATTATATTCCCCAAACCTTAAACTAAGTATTTATTATTATTTTACTCACTTATTCTTTTGAATAACTTGTTATTTAATTATAGAGATCAACCAATACCTAGAATAAATATTATTCATTTCAACTTATTAAATTAAATACTTGAATTTAACTCAGACTATGAATAAACTATTGTGTGACCCTATATTCTTCTTTCTCAGTGGAATTGGTCATAAATACCAAAATTACAAGGTTATCGTCTAAAATATTTCACTTAATACATAGAGAAATAAGTTAACATTATAATGATGTCAATCCTCCCATAAACATTTATCATGTAATATTATCCTTTAATCATAATATCTCAAATCAAGAAGGCTTCATAATGGTGCCATCAACCTATACACTCAATGTCTCATTAAATGACATTATGGAAATGAACTCACCCATCAAACACCATTCCCATTTATTTATTTAGGTAGTTTCATTCCCATCAAAGGGAATATGATATTAAATTTCATCAAGAGAAAAAGGGGATAAATCATTTCTCTTTTTATCCATTAATTTTATATCATTTGTGACACACCCAACATATCCTAATTCACTGTGAACATATTTCATCATGGTTTTCATCAATATATCAATGTACATGATTCTAGATATCCATTATTGATTATCTTAATGTTTAAGGATCAATAAATATGTTTGCATATAGAAACATCCAATAAAGCAATGAAATTTTGATTTTATATTGATATTCATGTTCTCATAACCTCTTATCTTGGAGATTACTAGGGAGAAATTCATGATAAGGTGTCTCAATGTCTTATGATCCTCATACCCCTAATAGCCTATATCGTTTATGTCCTATCAGAAAATACCACATGTCTATAGAACAAGGATAAAAAAATAATTTTGTGGAACATATAAGTTCTCATCAATCGGGGGAAATATTATTACATTTTATTATAACATATATTCTTAGAACATTATCACATACAAATATCTTGTAAAAGAATAATCAATATTGGATTATAAAATTTCTTTAAAAACAAAAACATGTAATCAAGTACTAAGAAAGTTGGTTCTATGACACCAACTCCAATATAGAGAACATACCTAGTGATGTATTGGAATCATTTAAAATATATTTTCATGGATAAAAAACAATTACATAAAATAGTATAGAATTATATTTATGAAGAAAATAATAAATAACCATTCTTTTTTGTAACATTTAAAAACTAAAAATTTCCAAAATAATGGGTAAATTATTTTATTTGAAAAAATATTAAAACAAGAAAATGTTTTTTAATAATGAATAAAAGATATAGTTTCATGAAAATTAATTAATGTTTTAATTTATAAATAAAACACTTTAAAATATACTTTATTTTTGCATAAACCATTAAGAAGTTACTTTTCAAAAAAAATTAAATATATTTAAAACAACCTGGAAATAATTTAGGAAATAATTTATTTATAGAAAATAAAATTCTTAGAACAAGATAAGGAATATGGATAATAAATATTTTGTGTAAAATACTTTAAAACCTTTTATTAAATAAAAAAAATAATACCCCTTTTTTGAAAATTAAAAAATTTGAAACTCATTCAAGACACAAAAACATTGATGGATTTTGAAACATGAATTATTTTAATTAAAAATACATTAAATTATATCAATTGGAAGTATATACACAACAAAAATTATATTAAGTGTGGAATATAGAACATATCTTAGTGATTGGAAAATTTTGGGAGTTAAAAACCCTTACAAAACATTCGAATATAGAGACATTGAAGGATAAAAATGACAGAAATATTTAAATAATATTAAATACATTAAATAAAATAAAAAATATGTTAATGGTGTATTAATTAAACCATATAAAATAAATCATGGTTTGATGCATGTATCCTTACTTGATAAATTAAAATTGAGATAAAGAAGCACCTACGATTTTTATAAAATTTAACTCAATACCGCATGAAAGATAAGACATAAAAAGGATCAATAAATAATAATATAAAAGAGTTATTTTTTATATAATATTTTAAAAGGAATCATATACACAAAATAAAAACAAATAGGTGTGTAATTTTAATCATGTATCAAAGAATGGAGTTGGAGATATTAAATTCATTACAACGATCTTAACATTTAAAGTGAGTCAAAATACATTAATTTATTTTGTGAAAACATTAAAAATACATAAAATAAGTCTAATATATAATTAAACAATAATATTTCATTAAACATGTAATATTATAATAACATAGTAAATAATGAAGTGATATAACCCAATGAATGGAAATTGATTTAGGAAGCCCCTAGCTTTGAATCCTGGCCTGGCATGTACATTATTTATCTTCATGGATATTAAAATAATATTAATTATTTAATTTTTCAAATAAAAAATTTTTCATTTTATTTAATCATAATTATACCTTTTATTTCATTCATTACCATGCCATACTTAATTACTTAATCGATTAAGTCCATGTGGGATGTTTTGAGGATGTTCGATTCCTAATCCCAAAGTGAAATTGGTAGGTCGATTTTTTCTCAATGGGGGCATGGTTATATTGTATTCAAAATTATAATAATGATATAATTATCATATTGTTTCATTTTATTCTTTTTTAAAACCATTCATGGTTGTAAGTAACCTAAAAATGAAATGTATTATTCACAGATATGGCAGTCCGTACATACAAATAAACGTTGCTTTCAATTTCTAATGGTAAAAAAGAAAATAATGGTAACTAATATTTTATCATTATAAAATATTACACATATATATATATATTATAAGTTAATATTAATTCATTAATTACATACTTATGACCATCCATTTGATACGGTATTGTAAAAATGAAGTACATCATTATGTGGAGAGGGTATGTAAAGCGTATGCACGAGTGGCATTTTTGTTTTCTAACAGGTAGATGTATAAGAAGATAGATTATATATTTTCCTAATATAATCCTAATTATTTTATTAATATAATATTTTTACATTATTTTCATTATTATAACCACTCACAAATGGCAGTATCGGAAAATGAAACACATCGATTCATAGAGGTGGTAGTCCATACGTACACACGAACGGCGTTTTCATTCCCTATCGGATAGAAATGAAGATTACTATGGTTTGTGCCACAAAAATAATGATATTTTAGTTTATTTTATATATTGGTGTTAAAATATCATTATGTTTTAATAATATTTGAAGTAGTTATAAGAATAAATAATACTAAAAATATATGATTAAGTGTTATACCTCTTCTTTAGAAAACCACCTCTAGCTTACACCTTAATCATTGTTTACTGATATTTTTATGATACAAAAGACTATATGTTGTGTGTTGGAGGTTTGGGAATGGATATTTTCAATAATCGGTTGATCTATGTGGTTTAATATGTGTGAATATGTTAGTATAAGTGGTTCCCTTTTAGAAGTGAGGGAGTGGAACTGCTATAATTATTCAAAGTTTTAAACTACTGTAAGGTCTTATTAATCTTCATAGAGAACCAAGGAACCCAAAATTTATATATAATAAGTTATAGGGTCAAACTAAACACAACCAATTAAATTTTTACAACTGTTGGAATCATTTTAAGCCTTATCTTCTAGTTCAAACACTTTAAACTCAACTTAACATTAACTGTGATAACATTACTTTTTATCATGATAACTTATTTATGGAACTAAAAATAAAATTTTACCTCTAAAAATAATAAATTATCATTTAATATATAGAATATGTTTTATATAATAAAAATTATATAGTTTTTATAAATTATTTTTGATATAATAACACAAAACGCATAAAAACTGCTTTTGAAAAATACCTGATTTAAGTGTAAAAATCATTTTTCATTGAAAGATAGTAAAAATTTGATTACCTTGAATTTTTTTTGTTAATAAAAAAAATAAGGTTTTTTTTATTTTTAGATTAATAAAAAACCTAATGTAACCTTACAATCAATACATTAAATAAAACGACTTGAAAATAGTTTTAATTTTGAACAAAATATAACTTATGTTCACAAAAGTCATGTATGGGTTCCAAAATTCAAAATAATATATTAAAATGCATTATTAAACTTCATAAACTTATTTTTTTTTTTGATAAAATGGATTTAAAATTTATTAATTCTATATTACATCATAATAATTTCATTAAAGTTACTGTATTTTAAAAAACAATATTTTTCAATATTCACCCAAAAAAACTATTTTAGAAAAATATCAGAAATTCATCTAAAGATAAATTCAATATTATGAAAAAAAAATATATTATTATCTTATAAAATTCAAATTATATACTTTTAAATTTTAAATTTCAAATAAACCCATATGATTCCTGGAAAAACAATTTAGTTAAAATAACAAGTATTTCATTTTTCAAATTAAAACCACAATTTTGTAATTTAACTTGATTAAATTATTTATGAAACATAAATAAATTAATATAAAAAAAATAAATTCATAATATATAAAATAATTTAATTATTATTTAAAGAGATCAAAATCCAAATAATTTTAAAGGAATATATCTCACATTTAAATAGAACATAATTTAAGTCATGAAGTAAACATCATAATTTTAAAATAATAGTTAGTATATAATTTTATCAAATGATATCCATTATTACATGAAATATATATATATATATATATCATTGAATTGGGACATCATCTAATCTAAGGGTATTCATTACCCCCTTTTTTTCCTTTGGTTGTGGGTTCATGCCCTGTGACCTTAATGTTGGATAGGGTTATACCAAATATGCACAAGAGGGGGGGTGAGTTGTGTCTTTTGCAATTTCTTTGAGAATCGTGATGATAGCCAAATTTTCCCTTTATATTTACCATAATTTTTATGTAGTGAAAAATAAATATATTGAAGGATGCACAAATGTATTGTGATTCAGGGATCATAAGGCCCCTAGTCCACTCCACCAACCCTCTACTCCACGAGCTTGGTGATTTTCACTATCTGGTCCTATTATAAATAGACCATCCACAATTGAGTGCAGGCATTTGACACCTTCACAGGATAAGACTAAAATAGATCCTTCTAATTCATGCACAGAACTGAATATATAGATTAGAATGAGAGGATGATTACTAAAAATGAAAAGAGTATTGGTCTAAAAATACTTTCCATTTGTTCTTCACAGTTGCAGTAGCACACAACTGATAGTAAATGGATCATCATCTTTAGAAAAGTTGTTCTTCAGGTAAGAGAAGTTTTGAGTTGATCTAGTTTCAAATAGATCCTGAAATAAAATAGTGACTTTAACAACAATATATTCACGATAGATCTTTGATATAGAATAAGAATATTTAACTCTTTTCGTTTTCTTCAAAAAAATAGATTCTGATACATCTTGGTAGCAGAAGATCTGTGTGACTTGTATAAATCTATAAAAATTGTAGTCCTAAAAATCTCGAGATCTTGTTCTTCTTATATTTTTCACAATGATCTATCTCTCTTTTTGTAATTCAAAATAACTTAGATATATAAAGAATAAATACCGGCATTTTTCTTTCATGTTTAGATCCAAAAATTTCACCTTAAGAATCGTGATGTTCTAATGTTTGAATAACAGAGCAGTCGTAACATCCCATATTAATCGGCATGAAATCCTCCTCTTAAATTGATCCATTGAATCACAAATAAAAGGCTTTAAATCGGTCAAAAATTTTCTTTAATATTGGGCTTTGAAACTATCTTGGAATCACCCTGAGATTCCTCAAAATGACCATTGTATGATAAAGTTGTATTTTAAATCTATGATGCTAAATGTAGGGTTGATGATATATTCTTTAAATGTAAGTTTGATCTCAAACGAAAGGTTGGTCATCCATAATTTTCTCTTCAACTTTAAAATGTATGGTATAATATCCACACTTTCCTCTTTATCAAAACGTAAGATAAGTGATACATACTTTTCAATAGAACATAAGGTTCATTATAAAAGTAAGATTGATGATCCATACTTTTGCAAAGAAATCTTAAGGTTCCATACTTACGTAAGGTTATTCGTCCATACTTTTCTAATAAAACCAATGTATGCTTCCTTCCAAATGAAAGGTCACATTACAATACTTTCTGATAATGTATGTTTGATTAACCATGCTTTTTTGAGCTCCTGTAAAATAAATGTAATATTTAATCCCTACATTGCGCATTTTATTGTAGTGTATTAATAGTGTTTCCAGAACATACAAAAATGATTTCAGAACATTTTGTCACAATTACATGCAGATTAACTGCTTTAATATAATTCATAAATATAAATATAAATAATATTAATTTCCTAAAATATACTCAATGTAAAATAATTATAATAACAAACAAGGGTATTTTCGAGCATCAAAGTCATCATAAATAGAAAGAGTATTTTTGAAACAATACATGATCAATAATATCCCATAATCATAATAGTATATACTATTTTTGAAAACAACACTTTCTCAACAATATCCCCCTTTTGATGATCAAAAAAGATAAAAAAATAACCAATGAAATAAATGGAACATAATTTTGATTTTTGAAAGTATAAAATAATTTTTTATTTTGACAAAATTATTTCAAAAAGAAATAAATAAAGTTTTATTCACAGTTCTCCCATATATAAAGAAAATATTTTTTTAAAATTTTAATTTTTTTTAAAATTTCTCCCCCTTTTATAAAGTAAAATATGAAAAAAAATGAGTCCATTCAAATTTATCCTAAATGGTAAAACATAAATATAATATAGAATATTGTAATGTATCCATATTTCTCCTCGGAGAAAAGGATTTATCCATTGTCTTAAAATAAAATGTTGTGTTTATCTAATTTCTCCCCCTTTTTTTGATATCAAAAAGAATGATAGAATAAGGTATATAATATATTTAATGTAGTACTAAACATAAGTAAGTGTTATAATAAACTATTTATCAATAATTGAATCTAGATTCATGCATTCTAACATAGATAGAATAGTAAAACAAATTAAAAACACATAAAATTGAGATTCAAAAATAGTGTGTTGAAAATGTAAGTACGTAATTGATACATGAATCAATCTTGGGCTAAAAGGGTTTGAAAAATGGTAATTCAGTGACTCTGAACAACTTCCTTGGGCTCTTCTTATTGCATTCTCAACATCTTCATCAGTACATCTTCTAACTAAATTATCAGATCTCTTCCTTCTTGGGTAAGATAAATATATTCAATGAGGTTGACTCTGAAAAAACTCATGAAATATTTCCACATTTTCAATGAACTAATTTAGCTTCTCAATCAATCTGTCCAGTAATTTTCTAACTCGTGGTTTAGCTTAGGTAAGATGATCGATAAGGTGCTTTTGATTATCCAACAGAATAGATAGTGGAGCACTATTACATTGTAAATCCTACAACCTGGATTCTTTTGATCAGATCAGGTAAAGTACCTGATGTACTGTATTGACTTCCTAGGATAGTTGAAAACGGATTACCATAAAAGTTTTTAATTCTTATAAATCTGATTTCATTACAAAATCATATCTTAATTTTCCAACCTTACCTAACATCTCCTTCTTAAAAACATCCAATTCCCTTTTTGAAACTAAACTCTCTTTCAAGTTCTGATACTTCTTTCTCACCTTCTCTAATTCTCTTATCAAGGAATCATTTTCATCTAGAATTCTATTAAATATTTTGATTAACTTTTCCACATAATTACTCTAAGAACCAAAGTATCTATGTGCTTTATTCTCAACATGATTTATCAAAATTAATGGTAATTATTGAACATCAGATCTCTGATCTGTAGCTTTCTCCACTGGTTTCTCCATCGATTTTTCCTCAAACTCAAGAACTCTCTCATCCATAGAAAAATTATCCTTTAAAACTTCAATATGAACTTCAAATTTAATCTTTCCTCTGTTTATATTTTCATCAGGTTGTCTCTCCTCATGATCAACTGCATTTTCTTCCTCAAAAACCTGTTCTTCTTGAAATGTTTCTACTTAAATAACTTCAGTATGTAGTGCAGACTGTATTTGAACAGATTTAGTTTGAGAAACTTCAACTTCTCCAGGATCTACCTCTGCTTGAGGATCAACATCCTATTCAATTTGAGGTACCACCTTAATCTGAGAAATAGCTTCTCTTGCAAATTTGTAGATTAAATGATCTCCAATTGTAACAACATTTGTTAGAAATGGATCTTCATCAACTTTAGTATCTATGTGCCTTTAACTCTAAAGTCCCTCTTGACTTCCATCATTAGCTGGCGCATCACACTACTTCGAATTTAATTCTTCTTGGTGTTTTTGAAACATCATTAGTTCTTGATTATTCTATTCCATTTTTGGTTTTCCTAGTTTTCTCCCCCTAATAAGACACCATATATTCATCAGCACCAACATAAATAATCTATCCTTTCCCAGTGCTCCAAAAAAATCAAATTCTTCTTAAATATCCATCATTGAACACATTATTGTTATGGAATCATACTTTGGAATCAACTATGCTCACAACATTTGATGAATAATAATTTTGAAATGAAACTCCCATTGGGATAGAAGTTCATTCTCACCTCTAGTTGACTGCATTAGTTCAAATACCTTATCATATAATGATGAAAATTAAACTGGATGTCACTCAAGAAACAAAAACATAATATAAATATCATGATATAAAATTTTCTTCATTTTAGATATCCTCAGGGCTATCACGGTTTGAACAAATTTTACATAATTTTCTTATCCTGCTCCAAATCCTTGACTATAATTTTTCTGATATTCGTAGAACAAAATAAGAATGGCATAATTTCATCTTAATTATTCTCATTATCTCCAATGGATTTCAAATCAATGTGATAAACTCACTCATTAGTGAATTTTAAGATTCTAGCTATATCCACAGATGAAATAAGAAAATACTGATCTTCAATTTTCATGAATATGGAGTCCTCTGTATCTCCAAGACTAAACTAAACATATTTAAAAAAAATTAACAACTCTAACTCAGATATAAATTCAGTTTTTTCATCATTGAACGTTTTTTTGTGATTCTGAAAAGCCAAATCTTGCTCCAGCATTAGATTGGTCTGGTACAGTCATTAAAAAAATTACTTCGCCCTGTAATATCTTCCTTATGAATGTTGAAACTTGGGGTCACTATATTCTCCTTCCTCAATTCTATTTGTCTTTTCTATTTATGTATCAATGTTCTGAAGGCTCAAAGGTTTAGGGTTTTTAAGGTTCAGTCAAATATAGATGAAGATGGTAATTGTTTAGGTGTTTCGAAATGTTTTATTAAAATGAACGGGTTTCAAATTTGAAACGGGTTCTTACAACCTTGATTCCCATGTCATTACATACAAAATAATCATTACATTATTCAAAATAAAGTAAAAATGTTCATGTAAAAAAAATTATTGCATTACAGGTGAAATTTTAAACTATTCTAAAAACAAATAGTTATTTTAATTAAAACAAATAATATTAAAACAAAATAATAATTAATATAATCAAATAACTAAAATTAATGTTAAAATTTCATTTAAAATTAAATAAATCTAACCCCCCCCCATAATAAAATGAAACCTTGTAATATGATGTGGTTTAGTAAAAAATATCTTTTAGGTGAATTTTGGTACTTACAAATTCTAAGAATATAACCTTTTTAGGAACATGATCTCTTAGAAAATGATGTTTGATATCAATATGCTTAGTCCTAGAATGATTAGTAGAATTTTTTGAAATATTTATTGCTCTTGTATTACCACATAAAAAAGTGTATTATTAAAATTTAGTCTAAATTCTATAAGTATATTTTTCATCCGCAACACTTGTGCACAGTAACTGCCTACAGATATATATTCTGCCTCAGTTGTAGACAAATCTACTAAGTATTGTTTCTTACTAGAACATGAAACTAAATATTTTCCTAAAAATTGACATGTTCCTTAGGGTCATTTTCTATCTAATCTATAGCTTCCAAGTTAAGCATTTGAATATTAAATTAAATTAAAATAAGAAGTTTTTGGATAGATAAGAGATTGAAAAACAGTTCCTTTTAAATATCTAAAAATTATTTTGAAAACACTTAGGTGATATTATTTAGGATTTTATTTAAATCTTCCACAAAGAAATACTGAGTACATTATATCTATCCTACTAGAAGTAAGATTTAATAAACTACCAATCATTCATCTATATAAATTATTGTCAAATAATTTTCTAGTTTAATCCAAATCATGGTTTATATTAGTACATATAGGAGTTGTACATGTCTTTCTTCTTTCAAGTCCAAATTTCCCTAGAAAATCAGTAATGTATTTTCTTTGATTCAAAACATTTCCAGACACTTTTTTATAAATTTGACGCACTAAAAAAAATTAATTCTCCCATCATACTCATTTCAAATTATTTTTGAATTAAGTTTGAAAACTCATGACAATTGTTTTCTATTTGTTGATCAAAAAATGACATCATAAACATAAATTTGAACCAATAAAATATGAGAGTTTATAGTTTTATTAAATAATGTTGGATCTACCATTCCAACAGGAAAATCATTTTTCAAAATAAAAGAACATAATCTTTCGTACCAAGCTCTAGGTGCTTGTTTGAGGCCATAAAGAGAATTTATAAGTTAAAAAAGAGAATCTGGTTTTTGATAATTTTCAAAACTAGGTGTTTTTTCAATATAAACTTCCCCCATTCAATAACCATTTTAAGAGTCAAACTTAATATCCATATGAAATAATTTAAATTTCATATGAGATGCATAGTCTCAAATGATTCTAATGGATTCTAGTCTTGCTATAGTGGCAATGGTCTCATAATAATCTATACCGTCTTCCTGATTATATCATTTATCTACTAGTCTTGCTTTATTTCTAGTTGTTATACCTTGATAATCATTTTTTATTTTTAAATACCCATTTAGTTCCAATAACTGGATAATTCTTTGTTCTTTCAACTAAATTCCATACTTCATTTCACTTTAACTAGTTTAATTCTTATTGCATTGCAATCATCCAAATTTCATCAACTATGGCTTCTTCTATTGACTTAGGTTTCAATTGGGATAGAAAGGTAAAAAACTCAACAAGATTTCCTACACTTTTCATGTTTTTATTCCAGTGTCTAGTTCTCCTATAATAGATTCTAAAGGGTGATTTATTAGGGTTTTAGACAATAAAGGTAATACACTATTAGGTCCATCAATTTCATGTTCTTCTAAACTGGAAGAATTTTATATATATATTTTTCGAAACAATCTTTCAAGTTTTCAAGTCTCATGTTTTCATTGGAGTCAGATTCACTAATTTGATATTCCCTTTTCTCAAAGGGATCTGATTCATCAAATTTCACAAGAACTGATTTTTCAACAATCCTTGACATTTTATTAAAAATCTATATGTTGTGGAAGTTGCACAATATCCTAAGAAAATACCTTCATCATATTTTGGATCAAACTTACCATGATTTTACTTGGTGTTAAAGGTGTAAAACATGCATCCAAAAACTTTAAATTATTTTACTTTAGGTTTTTTGTTATTCCAAAGTTCATATGGTGTATTTTTTAAAATAGGCCTGATTAAAACTCTAGTCATTATATAATATTCTTCTCTTACAACTTCTATCCAAAAATAGTTAGGAAGATTGTATTTATTTATCATAGTCCAAGCCATTTCCTGAATAGTTCTATTTCTTCTATAAACAATTACATTCTTTTGAGGTGTTCTTAGTGTAGAGAAAGTGTCTTTAATACCAAAATTTGAGTAAAATAAATTAAATTCTAAATTCTCAAATTATCCACCATGATCACTTCTTAATGAAATGATATTAAAACCTTTCTCATTTTGAATAGATTTAAATAACCTTCATATATAGTAAAATCTTCATTTTTATATTTTAGAAAATATACCCATGTAAATCATAAATAGTCATCAACTAAAACATATACATATAATTTACCAGCCAAACATGATACTCTTGATGGTCCAAACTGATCCATATGGATAAGTTCTAATGGTTTAGATGTAGCAATTTTATTAATTTATTTGACGGATGATTTATGTTTCTTTCCAAGTTGGCATGCAACACAAAATCTTCCACTATCAAATTTAAGTATAGGTATATCAGAAACTAGTTGTTCCTTAGATAACTTATGTAAAGAACATATATTGCAAGGTCCAAGTCTTCTATTCCAGATCCAAGATTCATTTATCTTAGTTGTCAAAAAAATATTTTTTGTTTACATAAGTAATTTATGTCCAGAGTATAAACATTATTAGTTATGGTTGATCTAAATATAAGAAATTTATTATTAAAAAAAGAATAGAAGTTGTTAGAAAAATAAACCAAATAATCATCAACACATAGTTTAGAGATACTTATCAGGTTGTGCTTCAATACTTATACATAGTTTACTTTATTGATTGAGACAGCATCTGGATCTCCAAAAGTTCCAATGCCAATTATTTTACCTTGGTCATTGTCACCAAATGTGACTAATCCTACATCAATTTATGTTAATGTTTTAATGTTTTTTGAGTTCCCACTCCTATGCCTGGAGCATCAACTGTCTATATACCATATTTCAGTTCGGTTTCTCTGACCTACTTCCTCATCATCTTCTTCCATAAAGCACAAATTTGATTTTAGATTCGATTCTTCCTTTTCTGAGTCAGAATTTGTTGAGTTTCTAAAGTCTTCAAAAACACTCCAAGTATCTTTCATTAGTTTTTTTCTTTCTGTACATAATCATTAATTTGGAAAAAAATTCTTTTATCGTTTTAATTGAGGACAACCAGGTCTTATGTGACCCACCTTTTTGAATTCAAATGATCAGACTTCCTTCAGTTCTTTTTCATCATTATTGAAGGATTTTCTAAATCCCTTCTTCTTTTTGTAGAATTTACTAAATTTCATAGCCAACTGAGCTAGTTCCACATCTGAGTCAATCAAATCATAACTTTCTGATTTTCCCTTCAATTTTCAAACGTATGGATTAATATCCATACTTTACTCTTTATAAAAACATAAGATACATGATCTATACTTTTTAATAGAATGTAAGGTACATTATAAATGTACGGTTGATGATCCATACTTTTGTGAAGAAAATGTAAGGTTCCATACTTACGTAAGGCTATTCTTCCAAAATTTTCTAATATAACAAATGTAAGGTTCCTTCCAAATGTAAGGTTACTTTACCATACTTTTTTTATAACATATGGTTGATTAACCATACATTTCTGAACTCCTATAAATTAAATGAATAATTTAATCCTTACGCTACACTCTTCAACATAGGGTATGAACAGTGTTTCCAGAACACACTAAAATGATTTCCGAAAACTGTGTCAAATATTCCATTAAGATTAAACACTTCAATATTATTCGAAAATAGAAATATAATAATTTTAATTTCCGGAAATATACTAAAATTAAAATCATTAGAATAATAAACCAGGGTATTTGTGATCATCAAAAACATCATAAAAAGATAGAGTATTGTGGAAACAATACATGATCAACAATATCCCCTAATCATAATAGTATAGAGTATTGTTGAAAAAACACTTTCTCAATACTTAGCGGATTCAATGGGTTATTTTATTATTCTATAGGATATCATTTTATATATAAAAAATAATTTTAATAAGTAAAATACCATTATGGTGGAAAAATAATGTAATGTCCAGGATTTTCACAGAGGTACATACCATTATTTTTTGTTCAAAATCATTATTCTTGACCAAATAACGATGCTTAATGGATTCAAGGAGGTTGAGAGGCGTTTGGGGATCATTAAGATCCTAGGGCACCAAAACCCAAAGAGGAAAACTAGGCCACACTATTAATAGAAATTGTGCCTCCCAGTCAACATGGTTTCCCAATACTGTTCGATTTAAGACAATGGGGTGCAGGGGTCCACATGGTTTTTCTTCAACCATTCCACCACAGGTGCACAACCATGTAGTGTTTTATAGGTTTGCGATGGAGTAGATTTGTATGTTTTGTCAAACCGTATGGCCAAAAATTGAAACCATTTTTTATGTTGAAATTCCTAGTTTACCCCTCTTTAAATATTTAAACCCCTTTACTTTTCCTCGTTATTTCTCCAATAGATCCCTTTCTCTATTCCACATATTAAGATATTCCTCCCCTATCTATAGGTTTCGATCTATCACCTCCATATGGTAACCAAATCTCTCACTGTTAGAAGCATCAAAAAGCCCTTGGTAAGCTACTCCTTATTACTTATATTTTGACTTTATTCTTTCCTCTATTACATTATTTATGTGGGAATCCGTTTACCCTATTTTTATGGAGTTAAAATATTTCCTTTATCTCTCCCGTTCTAGCAATTTCAAGCTACGATAATGGATTAGTGGAAGTCTAATATGTCAACGTAGGTGTTCTAGATTTTTACAAAAAAAAATTGTCATATTTTAAATGATTCTATATTGTTTTGTTCTTTGGATCCTTTTTATCATGATTCAAATTGTTTTAATAAATTAAATAAATTAATTTCCCAAATATTGTGTTACCCTACCTTATGTCAAAAACAATCTGTGGGTTGTTCACCTCGTCATTGGCCACCCCTTTGGGTGTTCCAACATTAAATGGAATATTTCCCAAGAGTTGGGATGCTAAATCACCAAGTGGTTTTTGTTTATGTAATAATAGATGTATTAATCATTTTATTGAATCAAGATACAAGGTTGGACATGATTTAGGCCTTTGAGTGTGATGCCTCACACTTTATATTATAGATGATTATGATTTATATTTCATTGTTTAGGCTTGTGGCTCTTTATTATGAAATATTCCACCACTAATGCCCAATGGTTATAATTTTAATCCTTTAATTATACTTATTTCATGTTTCATAATGATAATTCCATACAGATATGGGATTAATTTTGTGTTTAATTACTTATTTCATGGTTTATGTCTTGAATTGTATTATTTTTCAAGCTTATTAAATTGGGATATTTTCATGGATTATTGATGACATGTAGATTTTATATGCTATGACTTGTGAAATGTTCTTCATTTCAACACATCACATGCTACGGGCTAGAAGAGATCATGGGTTCCATTTTAAGGGCATCGTGGAAGGACTCTCTGTGTTCAGTTGGATTTATGTGGCACGTCTGGAGCGATGCATTGGATTTCCATGTATGGTCTCTCCAAAAAATTCTTATATACTCATGAGTTACACTAGTTCCCTGTGGGAGAAACTATGGACAGACTCGTTGGCAGGGTGTCTACACCATGCCGCGGGTGATACAAGGTCCCCTATGCGTGATACTTCATATGGGATTAGAGTCACCATACAATGCGTGATACAAGGGACACAGTTATGGGTTTCCATTAATGTACTTAGTGGTAGTGTTTATATTAGATACTCATGTAGTGATCCTTAGGATTCTTATTATATCTCCTTGGATGGGATTAGGAATCCACCATGTATTTAATGGACTTTGATTGATTTTCCATACTTGATGTTTATTATTTATATTATGAGCATCCATATATGATGTCTTGGAAATCTGACCGCCAAGATAAAGAAAAAAATTACGGCATGCCATTATAGTTTGTTTTATCTATGATGGCCAATGTATTTTCCATATCACTTATATAGGTATCTTGGTTTAGAAAACCATCTTCGGATGATGTAGGTTGTATTGTTCAAGTGTCCATTTAGGAACACAGACTGAAGTTATATTTTTTTGTTAGTTTATTAACCTACATTTATTATTATGGAACATTATCATTTATTTATATCACAAAATTGGAAGTTCTAGACCCCATGGGTGGTGACCTAATGAGATTTTATCTCACACCCTTCTTGGGATGTCTATGGTACCCAAGAAAACTTCATGATTTTAGGTTTTGAAAAAGGGAAGTATGAGGCTTTCTATACTTGATTGATTTACAAATTTTGGAAGGATATTGGGAGAAGAGGACTGAGATCATGCTTGAGATGATAGTTTTAGGAATTTTTGATCTTTTAGTACCTTGTATAACATATATTATATGCTTGTATCCCCTGTTCCCGTTGTACTCTTAATTTTGTATTCACCAATGATATACCATAATCATCATTTGTATCTCTTTTTATGTATTAATCTTTTTCTTTTTTACTTACGTTACTTGGTTTATTCCCATTGTTTTACATCATTGTTTGTTCTTACTTTTAATTATTCTAGTTATGATATATTACCTATTGTTTCACTCACTCTAATATATGAAGGTGTAGTCTCCCCAAATCTACACCCTAGAACCTCACTACTAATCGGTAGTATCTGGCATTTGGGAGGCATGCTTGAGGTCTTGTATCCCACCATCTTGGGGCACATGTTGAGTGGAAAATGGGGTAGGATGATACAATGTAGTATCATAACCTTTTTCATTTTTTCCTTACTGTTTGTGTAATAGATAGGAGACTATGAGTTAAAGGAATTTATAATTAACCATGGGCTTACACATAGCTAACCCATGTATAGGGGAAACCCAAATTACCTAGGTTGGGGAATTACAATTATTGATTATGCCATTTATAGTTGATCTAATTTCACCATTGGGGGATACACTAGTTTTATGATGTTATTAATGTTTATGTTATTAATATGAGATTTCTTCTATCAAAGACTAATTATATCAGGGGTATAAAGACATTGCATTATACATTGAACCATATAAATTAAAATGTCATGCATAATGTAATGTCATATCTAATTTTAGCTTGCATTTCCTGTATTTCCTATTTAGGATGGAGTGATTTGATATTTATATATTGAAATGTTCCAATTATTATTGCAGGGATATGTTATGGTTAGGACTAATTGGACACCACCCACCAATTTATAAAGTATATGAGCCCTTATGAATTGGAATGGTGATCCAATTAATTCAACCATTTAAAAAATGGGATTAAATATATATTAAGGATTTAAAATTAAATTCACCTTTGAATTGAAATGGTTGCTTTGTATATGAAATTTGAGACCTTGAAACTGACCTACACATGGTAGTATACAATAGGAAAGTTCTCTTAAGTTCTTTATGCGATATTTTCTTCTCACCTAAGTTTGGCTCTAGCAGAAGGCTGTCAGTTGTGTCATGTTTCAGGGAGGCCTTATACCCACCCTTTATATTTCTATCCTTATCTTCTTTTTTTTTGTCTATTATAAGTCTTTTCTTAGAAGTGCACTAGTAAATTGTATAGTTATCTCATTGCGACATCCTCATGTAGTACAATAAGATAGTGGTGATGAGAACACTCTAGAGGTGGTTGCCCTAATCCAACCCTAATACCTCCAATAGGTCCACCTGAAGAACCTCCTGCTATTCTTTCACTGGTCATCGATGCTCAGTTACATGAAAGTTTTATTCGGTTTATGTAGTCTGTTCTGGGTGCTCTCTGGCCTACCCACACTATGATATAGCTAATTCGTTACATTCAATAATAGTAGCATCCCACCTTATTGGGGTATGGAAGACCTCGATCTACTGATTCATGGTTAGAATCCATGGTTTCTATCTTTGATCATCTCGAGACACCTATAGAGCAGAGGGTCAACCCCACTAACAATATGTTACATGATTCCACCAAGCATTATAGGGACATCATCCCTAACATCAAGTTTCATAGATGTATGGTTAGGGAATATTTCCAAACATCCTTCTCTGATCACTTTTTCCATATAATTTGAGAGAATATCATTCCATGGACTTCATGCATCTTCATTAGGGAACTATGACTATGATATAATATTTTTCTAACTTCATCGACCTCAATAATTTCACTCCATATCTGTCTGATGACGAGTTGAGGACTACGAGGAACTTTCAGGATAGGATTGTATATGTTGTCCACTCATAGGTGAACACATTTTTTTGGAAACCATTATTGATACATTGAACTAATCCCTAATTAAAGAATGAAATCTCAGAGACACTGGAAATGTGAACAGGGTGGTTTGGTTCCATGATCATGTGATAGTTCATCTGGCATTAGAAATTTCTGATTAGAGTGTGGACAAGGGGGTGGTTCTT
This sequence comes from Viscum album, assembly GCA_963277665.1. Lineage (NCBI taxonomy): Eukaryota > Viridiplantae > Streptophyta > Magnoliopsida > Santalales > Viscaceae > Viscum > Viscum album. The sequence goes on along the minus strand of OY728150.1, from coordinate 405,640,433 downwards.
GAAATATTACCCAAACTAAAAACTCTATAGTGTGTCACATATGTGTAAGTTCAGGGAATAAAAATCCATAGTGCATGAGAAACCCAATTGAGAGTCGAGCTTGCGGAATATTGGGTCACCTTCTATGCTTATGTTGGCCTTTTCCCCCCAGTGTTTAGTTAGATGGGATCCATAAAAATACCCCTTTAATGTATAGGATGTGTGAATCCATGTAAATCTGGGATTTCGTTTTCCATCAGCTGATTAGGTCGAGGTGGTAGTGGTCATGGTCAATGTAGTCAGGCCCTATATCTTTAGCATTAGTATAGTGGATCTGCTCAGGCAAGTCAGGTATCATCTCAGGTCCACAGTTTTAACCATATATATGTAACACTACTTGAATCAAATGAGTGGAGTCCAAAGCCATCTATATTTAGAGGAACTATTCTAGTATCCTCTACTTTAGTCTCTTCTCCATTCCATACAGGTGAATTACACTCTTTCAAATTTTATATGGTTCTAAAAAGTCTAGGACTTACAATGGAGTACTTTTATGCTTCCATGTATCATCACACGCCATTAGGGGCCCGAAAAGAGGGAATATGCTAGTATTATGTGTTCACCCTTGAAATAGGTGGGTGTAATTTCTTCTTGAGTTTCTGCATCCTCGATATGACCAGCTTCATCCTCATTATCTCTCTAGATTGGATTATGCCTTTTCATTCCCAAGTGGATTTCTGTCATCTTCGTGTGTCATTCACATCACTTGAGGGTAGAACATATATCTATAAGTGAGAATGGGATATCCAGGAAATCCTAGATGGGCCCAAACATAATGGGCTTGGCAGAGTGATAGCCTAGCTAGGGAATCTATTTAATCGCAATCAAGGAATAAAAATTATGTAATTCCCTCCTATAGTGGATCATTTCAGGGATGTCTTCCCAAATTATTTTCCTATCTTACCTCCTAAGAGGGAGGTTGAATTCACCACTGATCTAGTGTCTGGTGTACAACCAGAGTACATTCTTCTATATAGGATGAATCCTGCAAATCTCCAAGAACATAACAAGTAGCTTGAAGATCCCCAGTCTTAGGGTTTTATTAGACCCAACACATCTTCATGGGGTTCATCTATCCATTTCTACAAGAAGTTATATTGTACCCTTATATTATTCATAGATTACCGCAAATTAAACCATCTTACAGCGAAGAATCATTATCCACTAATTTGTATCAATGACCTATTAGATCTTTTCAAAGGAGAAATTTTTTTCTCTATGATTTATTTGAGGATGGGTTAACATAAAGTTCATGTGAGACAATCATATATACCATTTACAGTGGCTTGGAGCAGGTATGGCTTGTATGAGTATTTTTTATGTCATTCAGTCTGAAAAACACACTGGTTGTCTTTATAACTCTTTTGAATCTTGTTTTCCACTCATATCTTAATTCCTTTGTATTATTATTCATAATTGACATCTTAGTGTACTATCATATGAAAATAAACGATTCCAATCACCATGAGATCACCCTTATTACACTGAGAGAACACCAGTAATATGTGAATCTCAACGAGTTCTACTTTTAGAATATTAAGTTTCACTCCTTGGGTCATATAGTATCTGTGATGGGTGTATCAATTTGTCCAAATATTTTGATCCTCAATGTTTCCTAGGAGAATCCTAATAATGTGTTTGAAATATGTATCTTTAGGGATTTCTGGCTATTATTGGTGATTCATCCAAAATTTCTCACTTCTAACAGCACCGCATACTGGCTTAACCAACAGGGGTGAGAAATTTTAATTGAATGAAGATTGTGAGACATATTATTTGTAGTTAAAGTGGATACTAACATTAGTGTTAATCCAAATTATTTCTGATCAGGGAATAATCTCTTTTTAATACTGTGATGTTTCAGAAATTAGTCTAGGTACAGTTCTGATGTAGGGTGATCAGGTTGTAGTGTATGGGTCCCACAAGCCAAGCCAACATGAGTAGAACTAACCTATGAATGACCAAGAGATATCATTTGTGGTTCATGATCTGTACTATTAGAGGAACTATATTTTGGGTGAGTTGTTCATTTTTTACAAGTATCACAAAAGTCTCAAATACATCTCCATGTAACAAGACTTGAATCTGAGGCAGTGTGGGTGGGTGGAATACCTGTAATCATTCAATTTTGAGTTTTATTACACTCCTATAAAGTTTAATTATAAAGTTTATTCCATGTTCTAGAGGACTCAGTTGAAAGACAAAAATGGCCAGTAGTGAGTGGATGATGGTGGAAATGTTTTTTAAGATGCATCTTGAGGTTCAGAAACAGCATGGCAAACCATTCTTAGTAGCTCTAGTAGTGACATCCTCTATTCTAGAGTAGGTTCATATGAGTTAGATGTCTGATTATAAGGTACTCTTTTTTTAGGGAGAGTGTAAATGGAGATAACCCTCATCCTGGTTGGGTTTTGGATGAAAATGAAACCCTGCTATTCTATGGGAATGTATGGGTGCCTTCTAATATACAAGAAGAGTTGAGGATGGAATCCCATGCCTCTGTATAGTAATTTCAACCTGGGATTACCAAGATGTATAGATAAATGTGTTGTCTGTATTGGTTGACATGTATGAAGAGGCATATTTAATACTTTATCACTCGGTATTCCACCTATCTGCAGTTGAAGGAAAGAACCCATGAACATCTAGAATTCTATAACTTCTCTCTATTCTTGTGTGAAATGGAACGAATTCACCGTGGATTTTGTGATAGTATTTTCAAGATCTCTTTAATTTACATATTAATATAGGTGATTTTCAATAGATTGATCAAGGTTTCTCACTTCCTACTGATTCAGGAGACATTCTCATGGGATGAGTTATGGAGTATTTATATCTAGGAGATAGTGTAGGTTCTTGGTGTACCTCGTTCTATCATTTTCGACCAATCCCATTTCACTTTGTATTTCTATCCTATGTAACAAAATTCAATAGGTTTAGAGGTGTTATTGAGTAAATAATATCACCCTTATACTGATGGTCAGTCCAAGAATATGATATGGGTGTCAGAGGATATTATTCAAGCATGTTTCCTTGATTTTGGAGGTTCATTTGAAAATAATATTCCTATGGTGGAGTTTTCCTATAACATAATCTTTCCAGAAATGTTTTAGATGACATCATATGAGGACCTCTATGGTAGACTATTCTATTCACCTCCAATCTTGTTGGAGGCAGGTTAGGCAACTATATTGTGTCATCATCTTGTTCAGGACACTTTAGAGAATGTCTCGATGACTCCAAAGAGTATGGATACAGATCAGTCTAGAAAGAATTAATATACTGATCATCATCATAGACCTATGTATTTTGAGGTGGGACATAGATTATTTATATGTGTATCACCCATATTGGGTCATGGATGAATTAGGAGATAGAAAAAGTAATCATCTCGATATTTCATGACTTTTGAGATAGTGGTGAGAGTCATGTTTGTATTCAATTAGTTACTATTACATCATAGGAACCATATAATTCATGGTGTATTTTACATATCCAATATTCAAAATGGTAATACTAACCCATATTATTCATTTGACTCTGAGGATGTCGATCTAGATGTAGATGCTTCCTTTGAGGGGCATCTCATTACGTATCGTTGATCGGAGCACAACGTCTCTCTAAGGAAGGTCAGTCCCTCTGGTCTTGGTGATATGGAATCCGAGATTTGTATAGGACAAGACCAAGGAGCATAAGGTGAATGTATATTATCAGTGTCCAAAACATTTCTCAAATGGTGTCTTACCCTTGTTAGAAAGGAAACTTAGGGATGGGTTGTCTTTAAGGAGGGGATGTTGTAATATCACAGATTTTCAAAAAGGTACAGACCATTAATTTATTGTTCAAATTATGTTTATTGTCCCTAATAATTATTCCTAATAGATTCAAAGAGTTATTTGAGGTTTTCACGGCTCATTCAGAGTCTGGAGCCTCTAAAACCAATGAGGTGGACCCGGCCACACAGTTAATAAAAACTGTACAGCCAAGACTGCTTGCTTTCCCTAAAATTAGTGGTTGCAGATAGTGGGGTGAAGTGGGAAAACTATTTTTTTGAAACCATGGGACCCAAATAACACTAATTTGGTGGTGAAAATATTAGTTATAAAGTAATTTTTCATGGTTTTCATATGGTTAGATAAACTGTTTGTCTAACCATGCAAGGTGCCCCTTTGAAATAGTAACTAATGCACGGTTGGTGAACTGTTTTCCCAATTGTGTGGAAAAACCATGCACCAATGTTTTGAAAGTGAAATTACCAATTAAACAATATTTAAGAATTTAAACCCCTTTTATTTTACTCTTATTTCCCTCAGTGTATATCTTTTCCTCTTCCACAGGAGGAGCACTGCCTTCTCACTCTATAGGTTTTGATATATCTCATTCATCCGGAGACCAAATATCTCGTCATCATAAGCATTGGAAATATACCAATAAGCTCCTATATCTACATGATTCTATTTATATTTCTTCTATCCTATTTTTAAATATTTTGGTTAAAATCCAATTTCCCTATTTTTAGGATGTTGGATGATTTCAGCATTCTCTCCCATTCTATTCCATTTTAATCTTTGATAATAGATGAGTGGAGTGCTACTACATTGAGGTAGGTGGTCTAGGTATTTCATGCATATTTAGTCACATTTTAAATGAGGTAGAATTTCTCTGCTCATTGGGTCCTTCCATTGGCACTTCAAATTTTTTTAATAAATTAATTAAATTGGTTTCCCATGTAGTTTGTGACCCTACCCTACGGTGAAAAGCATCTGTGGGTTTTTTTACTCATCATTGCCAATCCCTTTGGGTGTTCCCACATTAAATGGCATATTTACGAAGTCTTAGGATGATAAATAACTATGTGGTGTGTGTTGAAATTATAATAGATTCCTTAATAAATGGATTGAATCAAGATACATTGTTTTACAGGAGTTAGTACCTTTAACATTGTCCCTTTCACCTTATATTTTAGATGATTGTGATTTATATTTTAGTATTTAGGCTTATTCCTCTTACCTATGCAATATTACCTTTTAGATTCCTTATTATTATACTTTTAATCCATTTCTTATACTTATTTCATGTTTCTTAGTGATCATGCCTAGTAGACTTGGGATTATGTTTGTTATTAATGAATTATACCATTCTTGATGGCTTGAATTGTATTATTTGGATACCTTGTTAGCATTATATATTTTCATGCCTTATTGATGACATGTAAATTGTATATGTTATTCCTTGTGATATGTGGTTGATTACTATGCCTCACCTGCTACAGTCTGGGAGAGAACACAAGTTCCATTTTAAGGATGTTGGGGAAGTAATTTTTGTGTTTGGTTGGATTTACTTGATTCCCTGGGATCAACAAATTATCTTTCTATGTACGGTCTCTCTGGGTGGATTTTTATATACTCATGAGTGACACTAGTTCTCTATGTGAGAAACCATGGATGGAACCATTGGTTAAATGGAAATGAAATTCCTCAGGTGATACTTAAATCCCTGTGTAAGATACATAGTATGGACTCAGAGTCATCATACCATGAGTGATATAAGGGACGCCATTATGGGTTTCCTTGGATAGAATCTGTGGTAGTGGTTATATCATAGACTCCAACAACGAACCATGGGATTCTTATTAGATCTTCTTGGATGGGTTTAGGACTCCACCATGGATTTAATGGATTTTCTTTACTTCTCAGTACTTTATGTTTCTTATTTATATTATGATTATTCCTATATGTTGTCTTGGAAATGTAATCACCAATCCAAAGATAAAGCTTATGGTATGACTTTTGGGGACTTTTATATATGATTATTTATATATTAACCATATCACTTATATAGATACCTTGGTTCAAACATCTATCTTAGTTCGAAGAAGGTGGTATCATTCATGTGTCCATTTAGGAACCCAGACCATAGTGCTTATTTGGTTTTAATTTTATTACACTATATTTATTATTATGGCACACTACCATTTATTTATAGAAAGAAATGGAAATATATGGACATCATGGGTGATGACCTACTGAGATTCTATCTCACACCTTACTAGGGCCACCTAGGGTAACCAAGAGGACTTCATGATTTCAGGTATCAAAAAATGGAAGCATGTGACTTTTGATGTTAGATTTATTTTCAATTTTAGAATGGAGATTAGGGGTAGAGGACAAAACAAATGCTAGAGATGCTAATTGTAGAAACATCTGATATTTTGGTGTCTTGTATATCATGTAGTATATGAATGTATACCATGTTCAACCTTTACTCATATTTTTGTATAGACCCATGACCTATCATGATCATTATTTGTAACTATTATTTTGTTTTCAGCTTCTTCTTGTTTATTTATATATCTTGGTTTATTTCTATTATTTTCTACCGCTATTAGTTCTTAATTAAAAGTTTTATATTTATCATCTATTATATGATTTTGTTATCACTATGATATATGAGGTTATATCCTCCTTAGAAAAACATCCTAATCCCTCTCATCTAGGAAGTGGACTCTGGTGTTTGGGGAGTTGCGGTTGAGGTCTTGTGGCCCACTATCTCGGGACACCTGTTGAGTGTAAACTGAGGTGGGATTATAAAAATATATTCATTTAAAAAATTTATATGTTACATTATCCCCCTCTTAAGGAAATGTTTTCCTTGTAATTTTATCATGAACTTACAAAAAAATATTTAAAACATTTCCAAATTAAATTATAATAGGTGAAATAAGACTTTTGAAATGATAATTTTCAAAATAAAACCCTATAATAAAAGTTTTAAAAATATAATAATGTTATCAAAAGTAATTTTTAATTAATATATAAAACATATGATCACGAAAGGAAAAATACACATTTTCAATCAAATATCATAAAAAGGAATAAAAAAACGTACTTTTGAACATAGTAACAGAGAAATATGAAGGTCACATAGACTAGTACATGTTCACATTTCTATATAAGAAAGTTAACATTGGATAGAAGTCAAAATATGGATATGGGCGTAGAATTTCCAATAAAATATATGGGAATTATTCTCAAAAATGTTATAGTTTTAAAATAAAATAGGATCATTAAAGTAAATGCTTTTAATTTAAAATGACATTATCCAAAAATAGAGAAGAGACATGAATTCATTAGAAATTATGGTACTGGGATAAAATTATCATTTTCATGATCTTTTTTCTAGATTAAAGGAGTTCTCTTACAATAATGATTGATAATATCAGTAAATATTCTTACATTATTTCTCCAAACCCATAAATGCATTTTCACCCTTATATTGTGTGTTCTAGTGTTTTTTATCACTAAAAAATAATAAATATCTAATATTAATAATTATAATGCCTAAATAATTAAAATAAACATCTAAATGATTCATGATATCCAAAAAAGGATGAAAATATATTCTTCTTTTCTTTACAAAAATAAAAATGATTATCATATGATAAGATGATGCCCAAAATGAATAAACCTGTATTTGACGAAATAATAAATTTATCTCCAAAATTTAAACAATAATACCCAAATTTTAACATAAATAATTTCACAAATAACTAATCCTATATCACAATTTAATTAAATAACCTTTATCTGATATTACATATTACATCATACATGTCCAAAAATGTAATAAAAAATATTTACAAATAAGATTTATGTTAAATTACATGTTTAACCAAAGGGAAACAAATATATCAACCCAATAAAATTTCTTCCCCAAATATCATTAATCACCTTAATATCACATCACATAAAAATTAAAAATAGTACATATAAATTTGAACTCATGATCAACATTAAACTTATAATACCATGATAGTCTTCATAACTATTATGTTAACCTCATATGAAAAAATTATAATCTTAAAAGTTATATAAACCTTTTAATAGATGAAAAATATAATTACATTTACCATATTCAACCCTTAAATATATGATTTATAACAAGGGTAAAACATTATTAAATTTCTAGTCTATTTTCAGTTTCTATTTTTAGTGAATTAGAAAAAAACCATTTATATAAATTTAACTAGGTTTTAAATTGATCATTTTCCAATATATCCAACATTTCTTATTCTATAATAAGACTTCAATATATCAAATAAAATCATCCTTACATGAAACCCTTCTATAAATTACATAAAATCATTCTTAATAACCTTGATAAATGGAAACATAAGAACTGAGAGATCAAACATTCATTAAGGGTAAATATAGACATTAATAATAGAGTCACACTAGTAGGTACAAGATGATCATAATGGTATGATAATATAATCAATGTTCTTTAGAACACAATAACATTATTCATACCCATCAAGACTTGTATCATAAAACATAATCCATGGAATATTGATTTAGTGTAATAAAAGAGACATTTGAGTAAACATACATGATCTATGTGAAATCATTCTTGTTCAAAGGAAGTACTAAAATCATAGAAATCATAGATAAACCATGTTGGTATCTTTGGACATAATCATTATATGACACTTATAAATGGGATAACTTACCTGTTCAATTCCTATAATCTCTTATGAGTAACATTTAACTAGTTTAACTCTATCACATTGAACAATACATTGGATAGTGATATCGGGCTCACCCATCATCATGAGATATATTGGGATCACCTATCAATATTAACAATGTCCAAAATCCAAAATAATATTCAATTACATATAGATTAAATTTCATCATAAACTCATTGGAACAAATGTAATTATTTTAACTACATTATTCACTTTTGGAAAATACATAGGTTTCATAATGATTTCGTCCCAACTTAATTAACTCAAGTGAAACTAACAAGTTTTATAGAGTTATCCTCAAAAATAATCATCAGCCATCCAGAAAAAATATGTGGGTGGTATAATTATATCACATCCATATATAAGTGTCACAATCATTTAAAATTTGTTAAAATATAAGAAAAATACTTTATAAAATCATTTTAATTATAATTTTTATGATAATAAAAAATACTCTTTTTATAACATTTAATAATTAAAATATCATAGAATAATGGGTAAATAATTTTATTTGAAAAAATATTAAAACATGAAATTTTGTTTTAATAATAATGAAAGGATATATTTTCTCGAAAAAGTTATCAAGTGGTAAATTATAATAAAAAATTTTATATTAAAATTTTATAAATATATTCAAAACTGACCCAAGCATAAACCATTAAAAAAATTATTTTTTAAATAAATTAAATAAAGGTAAAATAAAATGGAAATTAAGTTTAAAAATCATTTATTTTTAGAAAATATAAATTTTTAACAACATAAAAAACATCAAGAATAAATAATTTAGTTAAAAGTATTTCAAAACTTTGAGTAAATGTGTATAAATAAAATCCCTTTTCTTAAATTTTAAAATTAAAAAATTCTTGAAGAAAAAAATATAGAAGAATTTTAAAACACATCTTATGCTCCTAATATATATTTTAAATTTCATTATATTCTATTATATACACCACATAATAGAATGTTAGTGGTGAATATAGAACCATCATGAATGAGTGGAAAACTGAGAGTAAAAATCCTAATTACTTTAGTAAATTTAGAATTAAAATCCATTGAAATAAAAATTGTTAAACGGATCAATATATACCATTAAATAAATTAAATAATATGTCAAAATACATTCATGGTTTTTTATATACAAAATCTAAAATAAATCCTGGTTCTCGACAAGAATCGTTCCTTAATAAATTGAAATTAAGACAAAGAAAAACCATGTGACATTTATAAAATTTGAATCAATAACTAATGAAATAAAGAACATAAAAATGAACATTAAATATCAATATAAAATAGTTATTAATGATATAATATTTCATTATTAATCATATAAACCATATAAAAATAAATAAATTTATAATATGAAATAAGTATAAAATAAGGGAGTTTGAGATGAGAAATCATTCATAAATTTCATAGCATTTTATGTAAGAATCAATCTATGAAGTGATTTTGTGAAAAAATTGAAATCCCTAAAACCAATTGGAATATATAATTAAAAAAATAATAGTTAATTAGACATATAATATTTTTAATGACACAACCCTAGAATCTGAGAGAGAGTGCATTATTTTAATACATTGGCATGATTACAGGTAATCGTGTCCCGAAGGGCCATTCTATTTAGTATTCTGGGAAAATAGATTACATATATGAACATTACATTATAATTTATAACATAAAACATAGAATAGATAATCCTTTAATATATCCATTATTATCCTAGTGTTACCCAACATATCAATTATAAAACACTTCTAGTCATCTTGGGAAAATAAAACATAATAAAGGGATCAGATTAGATGCTCAATAAGGATAACCAATATAGCAGAAGCTATCAATTAAAACCAAACTTTTAAGTCCAGGTAGAAATCTAAAACACAAGAATTTTAAAAAAATATATTCAAAATAATATACCAAGAATAAATAAAATAATCCCATTTAAACATTCACATGGATATTTAGCTAGTCAACAATCACATGTAAAATAAATAACTAATCTCATAATGAGGGAAAGAAAAATTTCAGATATCATAACAACTATGTCAAGGCCCTGTGCCAAGACCATACACAAATATTCTATCAAGGCTATGTGCCAATACACTATTTTGTCTCAAGAGACCTAACGATGCATCGAGGGGATATAGCGGGCCCTACCCATCACTTATTGAGTCCAATGCATTCCTCATTTGAAAAGGGTGAAACATAACATAATCATTCGTATTAAAACTAGAATGTGAAATTTAAATACATTAACAATAAACTATGAATGGTATAAATATAGAACATACGTAGAAAAACATATCATAACTCATTAAATACAATATGGAATACTTTATTATAATAAATCAACATCAGTCAAGAATAATATCTAATAAAGGATGTTGACATGAAAATAATCAGTAAAACTATTTGAGAGAAATATCCATCTTTTCTTGAAATCATTTAAATGCGGCAGAATTTATAGTGTAATTCATTTAAAAATATTTTTGAATAAAATTTTCCCATACATGTTTAAAACTTTTTAAATGAATTAATATTTTAAAACAATCCTATCCATATAAATAAATCCTCAAATTCATTATTAAAACATAAATATTAATTAAAAAGATTTAGAAAAATAAATCTTTATAACATTTAAAATGATGATATAGTTTAAGGTTATTTTCCATAAAACCTTAAAATTATACATTTGAAATGATTTTTATGAAACATGTACATTGATGAGAAATATTTTCCACTAGATACTTACACATAATAAATCTTGGATAATAATGAGATTGAGGAATTAACCCTTACCTTAGGTCTGATACTCTCTATACATGTCTGAAACTCATGTATAACGGTTTTAAACAAATTTTTAACTTAAATAAGAATTATAATAATATTTATGATATAATATATTATTCTTTTATGACTTTATGTTACCATTTCATTAAACATTCAAATTTAATGCAACATTTCTATTAATAATTGCTTTGTTTATCGTATGTGTTTTCACTTTTTATTCTTGATCGTATTACTTATATCATAATTTACTTACTTCCAGAAAGTAAAATATTATTTATATATCATATATATATAAATATATATAATAAAGAGATAAATAAAATGAAACACACTATTCATGGAGACGGTAGGTCGTACGTACGCATGAACGCTGTCTTCATTTTATTACCATATTAAGTATAAGTGAATGAAATATATTAATGTATGTATATGTATATATAATCCTAGTAGAATTATTTTTTCATATTTTTCATAATTATTAAAATTATTTATTCTTATAGCCATTCCTAGATAGTGAACATGGAAGATGAGTCTCATCGTGTCGTGCAGACGGTAAGCCGTACGTACGTACAAGCGATGATATCAATTCTTTAATGCTTAAATGGTAAATAATTGGATGAAATATGAATTTTACAGAATCAATATAATGTAATATTTATTATTTACATCTAATATATTCATCTTTATACCCATATAAATAAAGTCTGTAAGAAAAAAAAATTACACCACGACGTGGAGACAGTAATTCATACATATGCATGCATGGTGATATTGTTTTTTGTAGGATGGGTAAAAGGAATAATATGTTTTTCCCACAATTATAATAACATATAAACTTGTTTAAGGTACTGGTGTTATGATTTTAGTATAAAAATAATATAAAAGAGCTTTGAAATATGCCATAAAACCATTACCTCTTTTGAAGTGACTCCTTTCGATTTGAACAAAATAACTCCTTTGGAAGGGTTTCTGACTAAAGTGTTGTCTCTATAATTATATGATGGGTTTTGGGAGAGTAAATGGGAATGGGTCTTTTGATCCAAAGTGATTTGGTGGTTTTAATTAAAGATAAGGAGAAGTTCCCTTTTATAAGAGAGCTGAGGGGCATTTTAGGAAAAATCTTGAAATGTTAATTTATTATAAAATAAGTTTCGGTTTATAATATATAAAAATGATTTATTATAAGGATAATATTAGTATGGGTATAAATCCTCTCATAAAATGATTTTTAATAAAGTTTAGTTCATTAAAGTAACCTTATCTTTTTGGATTAACCCTTACTTAAACAGTTTAACTCTTACCGTGTCTTCTTGTATTTCTATAATATAGGGTTAATTTAGTTACTATAAAATAAAAAGAGAACCTAAAGTGGATCATTAATTAAATTTTTATCATTATTTAATTAATTTGGTCTAATATTATATTTTATGATATTTATATCAATTAATAAAATATAATTTGTTTTAAAAACTCATTTATGTCAATGTTGACACTATTTAGTAATTGATTTTTGTTAAAATCATAACAACTTGATTCCTTCGAAACAAATGAATTAAATCAAATATAACATGTCATAGTCATCCGAAAAAATTCTTTTGTGGTAATAAAACGTAAAAATTATATTTATGTTCATATTTATAATATCATTTATTTGATTCTTTCATTAATAAGGAAAATACTGCATCAATATTGTGTCATAATTAAATTTCATTATTTAATATATAAAGATTAAAATTAAAATAAAATGATGTATAAAATGTTTTTATACTTCTAAAAACCATTTTCAGTTGAAACTATCACTTATATAACTTTAATTAAAATTGTTTTGGTAAAAGATACATGTTTATGTTATATTTCCCTTTACTTTTAAATAATTCTAATAGCATGTCATTATCACACCCAAGTGGCTAAATAGGGTCCCAAAATTGACCCAAGGATGCCCATTGTTAGAAATATATCATCAAATAATATTAGGAAACATGTTAGTGTAGTTTTATATTATTATAACATTATTTGTTTACCATTATTTACCTAATTTACCCTTTAACCATGGTAAATAAAAATAATTACTAAAGTTGCAATTCATAAAGTCCAAAACTAAAAGGTACCTACTTAAAAAATTTGGACCTTATAATTAAAAATATGGAATTAATTTTTACAAATTAAAAACACATAAGTTTCAGAAATTAATTTAAAATTAATTAATATTGTTGAAACCAGAAAGTGGGGTTTTACAAAGTAAAAAATTTCAAAAGATTGACATGTGTTGGTGTACAATTTAAATGTGAAATTATATACAACGAACTAAATTATATTAAATGATAAAAATATAATCTAATTATACTTTAAATTCACTCAAATTTATCATTTTTCAATGTAAATTATTTTGATAAAAAAAATTCAATTAAAATTTTCTATTTTTCACTATTCATCAAAAAATGAATGTTATCAGAAAAGTACCAAAAATTCATTCCAGATAAATTTTTATTTCTTGCTTCTAAAGAGGAATTTTTTTTTCATAAAATTGAATATATGAAAGTGTCAAATATTGTATTTAAAAAAGGATCACCATTAAAAGGTGGAAAAATGTATTTTTTTTAAAATGTTTCTTTCATCTAAAAAATTGAATTTGTTCTTATATTATATCTAAGAAACGCATATTATGAATTTTAAAATTATATGGGATATATAAAATTAAAAATGTGGTTAATACTATTCATAACCGCTTTTTAAATGACTAGTTTGATAGGCCATGGTGTGATTAAACTCGGTGTTGCGTACATCGCACGCTATTGAATTGTTTAAAAAGGAAGTGTATTGTGGAAGCTTGGGGTGTTACATTATCCCCTTGTTAAATAAATTTATTCCTTGAAATTTAAACTTAGGACTGAAAACTAGGGTTTTTACATTTTAAAATATCATTATTGAAATACCACATTGAAAAATGAATTAGTGAGAACTCTATTTTAAAATAAAGAAATGTAAGTATGAAGGATTGTGGAAATAACAAATGATATGTTACATGTAGGAAAACAAGGACATGAAATAAAAATATAAAAAAAATTCTAATGGATAGTGATAGAGAAAATTATTAGGAGAATTCTAATAACCATAATGTTATAAATATGTGATGATCTAAGGGGCCAAATAATTCATAGAAAATAATAATACGATATAATTTTTTTGGTTTCAAGATCCTTTCCCTAGTGTTGAAGAATTAATTTACATAATAGAAAAAGAACAAAAGGAATCTTACTTAATTTACATGTGTAGTTTCATCGATGAACAAATTCCTACCACAAACTCATCGTCCTTTTCAAAAGATAATAAAATTAAAAAATATTCTATTTATCATAGTCGTATAAGGTTCCAAATATAAATATATACCATGAATAAAACTATATTATAATAACTAGGGACATCCTATAGGCTAGCAGTAGGCGATAAATCCTTGTCGCACATTGGTTGTTCATTAAATTCCTGCAGCATTGTCTAACACGATGGGTTGTGGTCCGGCCTACAGGTTGTCAATCTTTTTAAACTATATTATAGTAAAATTCCATAAATAACCTTAATAAATGTTTTAAAATTAAAAAATAATATCCTAAGTTAAAATTAATTTATTCCAACATTTAGAGTTAACCAAAATATTTCTTTCCAAACTCTATCTAGAAGGTCTTGAAATTTCTAAAATCAATTGTAACAACAAATTCCCCTGAACAACGTAATGTTTCTCTTATTACTACATACTAAATATATGACTACCTTCATCATATAAAAACCTTAATGAAAACAAAAAGTACTGCAGTGTAATCCTTATATATATCGCATTCTTCTTATAACCAAAATATGATTCTTAAATCCCAAAACAAACATACATTAATTATTCCACATTGACTGTAGTAACCGCATAAGCTTGACCTTGATCAATTTGCTTCTTCTAATTTGTATTTCCTTGAAACTTTAGACAATAATTTATATAATGTCAAATTTCATTACAATTTTAGCATTGAACATTGAAAACCTCTTTCTTCCCCTTATAATTACAATCTTTGTGGCATTTTTCTCTACATTTGTAACAAACTCTCATTAATTTTAGGCAAATACCAGGGTGTTTCTTCTCAAAATTATAACATAAGGTAAAATCCTTATTTCTTTCTCCACCATTCTCTCATTCTCTTTCTTTACATTAATTTCATAATACTTTTAGAATTCCTTTTCCATATTTATATCACATGAGACTATATCTTCGTACGTTGATAAAGATTGTGAGACCAATTCCCATCAAAGGAATGGTTTTAACCAATCAAATAATTGCTTAATATTAATTATTGGCTCACATATGTTGTATGCAGCATGCCTTGATAACCTTGTGAAGTTAGACTCATACTTTGCAACATTCTCATACTCTATTCTTCTCATACTCAGAAATTGTCATTCTATATCATCTCATTGTTCACAAGGAATGTATTTCTATAGGAATAGTTCATTAAACTCCCTCTATTCCATATTTCCCAATTTTTCATCCTCATTTGTATTTTGAATTAATGACCACTATTGATATGCATCTCGTAAGATACAAAAAACCTACATGACAACTTTCAACCTTTTGTTACTTCCCAACGAAAGATATATTATCTCTATGGAACTATTCCATTGCTCTTCCACAAATGGATTTGTAGTCCCATTGATTTTTGGAGGTTGTTGTCTCACGAAGTAGTATAATAATGATCATCTGCATTTTGGATCAAGCTACTCTATACAGGTAAGGTTAATATTCATAACTTAAGTCAGCTATCCCAGTATAGTTATAAGATGTTCATTACTAGTTGTGTCACTATCTATACTAAAATTATCTTTCATAGGAGTTAAATCCATACATGTATCATATTCATTGATATTATTTTTATTCCCTCTACTAAGATCTATTTCTAAGAAATGAAATGCCCTATATTAGGATATGAATCATAATGCACAATTCCAAACTTATAAAATACATAACATAAATTGAAAATTTTATGCATATCTATTCCATAATAATAAAAATGTTTCCATTGATGATATATTTACTAATATATCCTTCATAATGGTTTGTAAATAAAATAATAATTATCTTAATTGTATCCCCCGGTAGTATCAAACCAGGTGCGTAGTAAGGCTCATTGTCATGTACCAGGTTACCTCGAGTCAAGACAGGAACACATTTTTGGAGTTTTCAACCCTTTTTACATCAACACCAGAACCAACTCAACTTTTTGTATCAAGAAAATGATGTATTTCCTAAAATATCCTTGTAATCTCTACTTTAACAAAATTCTATGGGTAATTCCACACTTATCCTCAAAGTATATCTTAAGGTTATGATCCCTAATCTAACATTTATAATCCTATTTCCTAGGTTGTTGCTAAATTTACTATAATACCAACTGTTATACCCCAACCCCATAAGCCTAGAGTCTGTGAATTATTTTAATACATTGGCATGATTACATAGAATCAAGTCCTAGAGGACCAATCAGTTTAGCAGTCTTGAAAATAAATTACATACATGAACTTTACATTACAATTTCTGACATAAAACATAGCATAGATAATCCTTTAAGAATTCTACAATTCTCTTAGTGTAACCCTTAATATAAACCATAAAACACATCTAGGAATATTATGAAAATAAAACATAATAAAGGGGTGAGATCAGATGCTCAGTAAGGATAAACAATACAGAGGAAGCTATTAATTAAGAATAAACTTTTAAGGCCAGGTATAAAACTAAAACACGAGACTTTAAAAACAAAGTATTCAAAATAATATGGAAATAAAAAATCAAATAACTCCATCTAAACTTTCACATGGATATTTTTCTAGTCGAAAAAGAATAAGTAAATTCAAAAACTAATCTAATAATGAGTGAATGCATAATGTTGGACATCATAACCACTACGTCAAGACCTTGTTCCAAAACCATACACAAATATTATATCAAGTCCTTTTACCAAGACACAAGTCTATCTCATGAGACCTATTGATGCATCGATGGACTATAGCGGGCCCTTTCCATCCCTCACTAAGTCCAATGCATTCCTTGTATGAAAATGGTGAAACATAACATAATCATTAGTATTAAAACTAGCATACTAAATTTCAATACTTTAACCATAAACCATGAATTTTATAAAAGAGATCATCCACAATAAAACATATCATAACTAATTCAATACAATATGGAATATTTGATTATAATAAATCAACTCAATAAATAATATTATCCAATAAAGGATGTTGACATATAAGAAAATAATCAGTAAAACACTTTGAGATAAATATCCCGTTTTTCTAGAAATCGTTTTAAAGTGGCATAATTTATAAAAGAGGTCATATAAAAGAGATTTTTGAATAAAACTGTCCCATACCACTTTGAAACTTTTTAAATGAATTAACATTTTAAAACAATAGCATCCCTATAAATAAATATTTAAAATCGTTTAGAAACCATATACTTTAATTAAAAAGATTTAGAAAAATAAATCTATAAAACATTAAAAATGATGATCTAGATAAAGGGAGTCTTACTTAAATACTTAAAATATTCCTTTGGGAATTATTTTTATGAATAATGGACATGGATGATATATATGTCCCAGTATATACTTATACATAAACAATCATCGATAATGATGAGATTGAGGAATTAACCCTTAACTTAGGTCTGATACTCTCCATACGTTCCTAAAACTCTTGTATAATGGTATTAAACATATTATTAACTTATATAATAATCATAATAATATTTATTATATCATATATGATTCTTTTATGACTTTATATTACCCTTTTGTTAACAATTGCAAGTTAATGCAACATTTCAGGTAATAATCGTTTTGTTTATCGTATGTGTTTTGACTTGTTGTTCTTGATCGTATTAATTTGATCATAATTTAATTACATACAGAATTTAAAATATTATTTATATATCATATATATTCTATATATAAATATATATAATTAATATATAAATAAAATGGAACACACCGTTGATGGAGATGGTAGGTCGTACGTACGCATGAACGTTATTTCCGTTCTCTTATCATATTGAAATGAAGTAAGTGAATGAAATATATGTGTGGGTGTGGGTGTGTATATATATATATAATCTCAGTATAATTTTTGTGTAATATATTTCATAATTATTAATAATCTTTATTCTTATAATCATTCACGGATGGTGAACATGGAAGACGAGTCTCATCACGTCATGGAGAGAGTAAGTCATACATACGCACGAGTGACGATATAATTTATTTAACGGTTAAATGGTATGAAATTGGATGGAATATGAATTTTACAGAACCAATATAATGTTATATTTATTATTTACATCCATTATATTCATCTTTATATCCGTAGAAATAAAGGGTACATGAAAAACAATTTACACCACGACGTGGAGATGGTAAGTTGTATGTATGCACGCATGGTGATATAGTTTTTGTAGGATGGTTAAAAGGAGTAATATGGGTTTCCCATAATTTTATTAACATATCAACATGTTCAAAGTAATATAGTTATAATTTCAGCATCGAAACAATAGGAAAGAACTTTCAAAGAGGTCATAAAACAATTACCTCTTTTCGGGTGTCTCTTTTTGATTTTCAAAAAAGGACTCCTTAGGATGGATTTCTACCCAAAATGTAGCCTCTATAATGATATTAGGGGTGTTTGGAGAAGAAATGGGCAGGGTTTTGTCGGGACAAATTTCTTTTGAGGTTTTAATTGAAGATAAGGATAAGTTCCCAATTATAAGAGAGGCGAGTGGCACTTTAAAAAACTCATGAAATATTAATTTATTATAAAATGATTTTTAGTTTATAATATCTCAAAAATTATATAATTAAATTATAATATGTGTATCAGTCAAAATAATCTCATCCAATGATTTTTAGACAAGTTTATTTCATGAACATAACCTTGTCTTTTGGGATTAACCCTTAGTTAAACAGTTTAACTCTTATCATGTATTCTTGAATTTCTATACTATAGGGTTAATTTAGTTACAATAAATTGAAAATAGAACCTCAAGTTGCTAATTAATGAAAGTTTTGACATTATATAAGCTATTTGGAATATTCATATATTTTTAGAATATTTATATCATTAAATAATAAATTATTTGTTTTAAAAACTCATTTCTGTCAAATTTGACACTATTTAGAAATTGATTTTTGTTAAGCTCATAACAACTAGATTACATAGAAAAAAATACATTAAAACAAATATAAAATATCATACTAATCCCTAAAATTATTTTATGTCAATAAAAATTTCAAATTATATTTATGTTAATATCTATAATATCATTTATTTGATTCCTTCATTAATAAGGAAAATACTACATCATTATTGTGTCATAATTAAATTTAATTGTTTAATGTCTAAAAATTAAAAATAAAATACAATGATGTATAAAATATTTTTATCTTTATAATTACTATTTATCATTGAAATTATCACTTATATAACTCGAATTAAAATTGTTTTTAGTAAATGATACATGTTTATGTTATATTTCTCTTTACCTTAAATTAATTCTTATAACATGTCATTATCACACCCATGTGGCTCCATGGGATCCTAAAATAGATCCAAGGATTCCCTGGTCAGACATATATCATCCAGTAGGATTAGAACATGTGTTAGTGTAGTTTTATATTATTATAATATTATTTGTAACCCTTATTTACCTGATTTACCCTTTAACTATTGTAAATAAAAATAATTACAAAAGTTACTTTTCATAACGTCCAAAAATAAAAGGTACCTACTTAAAAAATTAGACCATATAATTCTAAATATTTAATCCATTTTTACAAATTCAAAACACAGAAATTGTATTATTTAATTTAAAATTAATTCTCATTGTCAAAATAAGAAAGTGAGTTTTTAGGAAGTAAAAACTATCAAAAGATTGACATGTTTTTATGTACAATTTAAATGTGAAATCATTTACAATGACCTAAATTATATTGAATTATAAAAATATAATCTAGTTATACTTTAAAACCACTCAAATTTATAAATTAATAAAATAAATTATTTTGATTAAAAAAGTTGTTTTCTATTAAAATTTTGTATTTTTACTATTCATCAAAATATGAAAGTTATCAAAAAAGTACCAAAAAATTTTTGAAAATAAATTTTTCTATCCCACGTATAGAAAATAATTTAATTTCATCAAAATTAATATATAAAAGTGTCATATGTTAGATTTATAAAGGGTTCTCCATTAAAAGGCATAAAAACTGTATTTGTTTAAAATAATTACTTCTTTTATCTAAAAAATTGAATTTATCCTTATATCATATCTATGAAAAACATAATATGAATGTTAAAATTATATGGGATATATGAAATTCAAAATTTGGTTAATAATTTTCCTAATCGCTTTTTAAACGGTTAGTTTGGTAGGTCGTGGTGGGCTTAAACTCAGTGTTGCATCCATCACACGCTATTAAATTATTTAAAAAGGAAGTCTACCATGGAATATAGGGGTGTTACAATTTTGGAATAACAGAGTCAATAAATATTTGATAATACTCAATAAAAGTAAATTGAGTTAAGAAAACCCTTAACACAATTCCTGACCTATCTCATACTTTCTTTATCTTCTAGGATAACAAACTTATATTAATTATTTAATTTTTTGAGAACCATTTTTATGTTAATTGATTCATCATAAAACCATTTATTTCTTTTATTACCCATACATATTTAATTACATAATTGTTTAATTCCACGTTGTATGTTTTCAGAGCAATTGGCTCTTAAAAAAATAACTTCAGTAGGTTGACTATGGTCAATGAGGGTACGGTTCCATCATCCCTAGAATATTTATAATTAAATAATTATAATATTTATTGATTATATATATTTTTATAGCAATCCATCGAAGGTGGTAATATAAAAATTAAATATATTTTTAATGGAGATGGTAATACTTATGTATACATGAATGTTACTTTCAATTTCTAAAGGTAAAATGAAAACAAAGGTAAGTAATATTTTATCATTACAAAATAATATATATGTTATAATTATTATATTAATTCATTAAATCCATCCTTAGAACCATCCATGTGAGGTGATATTGAAAAATAAAACACATCACTCTATGGAGATAGTATTTTGTACACACGCACGAGCGACATTTCTATTTTCTAATGAATTGATGGATTAGAAGATAAATGATATTTTATCCTTAAAAATCATATTTATTTCATGACTATAATATGTATAAATTAAATATATTGTTTTAACCATTGATGAAATGTGGTGGTGGAAAATGAAACATGTCGCTTTGTGGAGGTGTAGTCCATACGTATTCATGAAAGATATTTTCATTCCCCATATATTTTAATAATATTTAAAGGATTTAAAAGAAGAAATAATATGAAAACCCTCAGTTATGATTTATACCTCATCATTGCAAAACCACTTTTATCTTACACCTTAATCCAACTAGGATAGTATTTTGATCAAAATTGAGCTACTAGGTCATGGATAGTAAGTTTTAGATGGTATTGGGTTAAGTATTGGTTGAGATAAGTGGATTAAGTGGTGTGAATAAGATGGGAGAAGTGGTTCCCATTTTTAAGTGAGGGGGTGACACTCTTATAAATATTTAATATTTTAAATTAATTTAGGGTATTATTAATGTTCAAGTTTCTCAAAGTCACCTAAAATTAGTATATAAGATTATATATATTATATATAAAATCAGAAATTTAAATTTAAATGATTTTTGGATATATTTTATGTATAATCTTCTAGTTAAACCACTTTTAGCCCAACTTAACCATAACCATGAAAACATAACTTTTTCCAATGATAACAGACTTATGAGAAAAAATAATAAAAGGGGTCTTATAAAAAAATTAAATAATATGATTCAAACCATTTTATTAGATTTAAATCATATATTTTCCCTAAATTATTTTTAATATAAGAAAAAAATGAAAGAAAAACAATTTTTGAAAAATATCTGATTTAATCATAAAAACAAAATTACTTTGAAAACAAGTAAAAATTTGATTAGAATGAATTTTTATGGTTATTTTATAAAAAATTAAAGGTTTTTAGAGTTTTTTATCAACCGAAAACTAAATGGGACCTTCCAACTATACCATTAAATGCAAAGTCCGAAAAAATAGTTTTAAATTTTAATAAAATATAACTTATGTTCATAAAAGTCCAACATGGGTTCCCAAATTCAAAATAATGTTTTAAAAAATATTATTTTACTCTATAAAAATATATATGGTTTAGATAAAGGTTTTAAAACATATTATGTCCATATTACATTAAAATAATTTCTTAAAAGTGATATTATTTGAAGAATTTGTATTATCACTTTTCACCTAAAAATCAATTATTTTATGAAAATAAAAAAATCACCCTAACATTAATTTGATTTGAAAAATGAAAAAATTAAGTCCTTTTTATAAAATTATAATTCTAACTTTATAAATTTTTGTTTTAAATAAAACCATGTAATTCATGGAAAAAATAGTTAGTTAAAATAAAAATTATTACATTTTTCAAATTAAAACCTTACATCTGTTCTTTACCTTGAAATTTTTATTTATGAAAAATAAATCCATAAATTTTACCTAAATTTAAATTTATAATATATCAAATAATTTCATAATTATTTGAATGGATCAAAATAGGAACTATTTTTAGGGGATATATTTAACATCTAAATAGAATATACTTTTAAGTTAGGAAGTAAACATAATAATTATAAAATTGTAATGAGTAAAAAAAATTATCATATGCAATACTTTATTAAATAAAATAAATAAATATATAATTAAGTATAATGGAACCAATGAAATATTTACACTAATGATAGGCATTACTACCTTTTCAACCTCCACTTGTGGGTTCAAGTCTCATGGCCTTATGATACATGATGGGTCATTTCCCTGTTCTACATGCTACCCATTTTTATGGAGGAAAAAATTAATAAATAAAATCCCCATATTCTTGAAAATTATATTGATTTAAAAATATATGGTTACTATAGAAATGGAGGAAAAAATTCTTTAAAGAAGATGATATTTTAAAAAAACATTTCACGTTTATGATAGACAAATTCATCAAGAAAGAATATTTCAGTTAAAACATAATTTTCCCAATATATAAAATATGGAATATATTATGAAATAGGAAATATAATAAAATTTCAAACATACAAGAAGGATTCTTGAGGATTTACAATTTAACAAAAATAAAGTAAATTAGTGTAAACCAATTCCCTTACTGATATAATAATTCTTTAAGTAAGAGACATTTAGAAAGGGGTTTATAGGGTAAAAATGTAAATTTGTATAGAAAAAATATAAAATAAAAAATAATAATATAAAATTTAATAAATTCCCTAACTTATATGAAATAAATTGAAGAAAAAGAATCATAACTCAATGGAAAAGAATTGAGTTTCCTAAAACAATTACAACATTGAAATATTTTAAATTTAAAATAAATGGAAAGTACAACATGGGATGGAATCATGATTTCTTTTTAATGAAACACTATGATAAAATAAATTCATGTCAAATATATGCCTCACAAAAAGAAACAAGTGTGGAATAAAAATCATATCTAAATGAAAAAAATAGGGATGTAAAGAAATATTACCTTAGGTTTTGATTTTTTCTATGCATACTCCTAACATCCTAAATAATAAAATTAATTTTATTAAAAACTTTTTTAATAAAATTTATCATTTATATTTAATTTTATAAGGTTTATTTATTATCATTTGTTATTTATTTATTAAATAGTTTTTTCTTAGGGCAGTAACTTAAAGAGGTTCTGCCAATTTCTCTAAAACATCCTCAGTATATTGGCCATAGTCAATTTTGTTTTAAAATAGCTTCTTAATATCCATAATTATAAAGGATTATTTGTTTTAATATTCAATTTTCTCAAAATTTATATAGTTTCCTTGGTTTTCTCAAAATGGACTCAAATTAATAAAAGCACCTTGATATGTTCATTTTAGGTGGTTATGTTTACTATAACCATTTAATATTGATATCAATTATACAAGGTCCATTGTATATTTACATAACATTAATAATTTTATAAAAATATTCATTATATATAAAATTCAATTTTGAATTCATCTATTTTATAAGGATATGAAAAATAAAACACAGCGTTCATGGAGGTTGTAATCCACAGATATACATGACAACATCATCATTATTTGAATGGTTTTAGAGGAAGGTATAAAATTGATATTTCATTTTTAATATTAAAATTTATCATAATTTCAAGTATATAGTATTTTGGATGGTGTAGAATAACAATGTAAAGTAGAGATAATGGTTGATAACATTACATATCCCTTTGGATCGTCTCCATTAGGTAACAACTCAATGCTCCTCTAAACGGTTTTCGGGAAAGAATAAGGATTCTAGGAAATTGTTAGAGACTTCAGTGTAATGGATAAAGGTGTAGGATGTGATATTATTTTATAAGTGATGAAAATTTCATTTTTATAAATACTAATTACTTTACAATAATTTATTGACATTATTTCAAGGTATAAATCTTCAAAGCAGAAAATAATTGAATAGAGGAAGATTTTGGGACACATTAAGTTAGTTGATTCTCTCAAAAAATCATTTGGTTCCATGTTTTTAGAATTTTTTAGCTTTTTACGATTAGGTTTTTAACTTTTATGTTTTTGGTGGTAACTAGTTCTTACCTAAGTAATTTGTATCTTGATAAAAACTGAAGGTAACACTTATTACCAATTTTTTATGCTATCAGAAACAATTTAAGATTTATATAATCTAATTTCATTTCTAAATAAGGTATAGTTATATTTTAAATTAAAAAATTTAACATATAGAAAAACTATATTTTAGAAAAATTATTTTTATGATTTAGTGTACTTAATATTTTATAAATTTAATATAAAATTAAATGAGTGGTGAAATATTTATATACATTTTTAATAATAATATCAAAGTCATTATATAAAATAGAACAATTTAATTTATTATATAAAAATTAAACAACATTAAAAATAAAATTCATTAAAAATAATCCTTTTACCATTATAATTATCATTAAGTTTAATCATCGTAACCATAAATTTATAAATAAAAATTAAATTAAACTTATTACATAATATGAACATGATTATTTTAAATATAAAATCCATTTTTTAGTTTTAATTTCTATAAGTGATGAAAAATAATTTTGAATAAAAATAGTTTTTTAGAGAAGAATATTACTAAAATCTCTAAAAATTTAAACATAGGTATTATAAATTCAACATGGAATTTTCAAAATGGTTTATTTTATTTTAAAAATATATTTTTTTAGATAAAATAGGTTAAAAAACATTTAAGTCATTATTGTATTATTATAATTTCATAAAAGTGATGGTATTAGAAAAATTGATAATTTTTCACTATTCACTTAAAATTGATTATTTTAGGAAAATATTGTAAATTCAATGTCAGATAATTTTGAAATTTTAAAAATTAATTCAAACATAAAAAATTAAATCACTATACTTTGTAAATTTAGCTTCTAAAATAAAATAATATATTTAAAGAAAACAATTTTTATTCAAAAATTCCCTTTTAAAACATTAAGTGTTCTTAATAATATTTTTTATTAATTTTTAATTGATTCTAATTTGTTTATTTTCTATATGTTTAATTATTATTAATATTTCTTAATAATATTCATCTAATATGTGACGGTTCATTTTATTCTGGTGGTGCATGTAGAGAAAGCTATCGAACATGGTATTAATTTAAGAAAAAAAATTCTGAAATCTTGACATATTAAAATTCATAAATTGGTCTTCTATTAAGGCATGACCATTGGTCACCCAATAGAATAATTTATGAAATCCTATAAATTCTTATTTTGAGAGTACTTATCCATGCACATAGTTCATATAATCAAAGTTACCATCTATTAGGTAGCTGACTTCAACTTCAAGGGGGTGGATCTTCTCCCCACACCCAAAAGGGTATCACTCACTACTAATTCTGGAACATACCTCATTTAATCAATCCAAAACACTTCATGATACTACAAATTGGTAACCAATTCCAATATGTTTTGGCACCACTGTATATCATTTCTTCTGTTAAGGAATTTTTTGAAATACCTCTTTATCCACTACGGATAAAATCACATCACTAGAAGGGGTGAATGAAAGATGGTAACCATTAATGTGGATTTTATAGATGATGAAGGTATAGTTATAGGATCCTCTAAGATCTAAAACTCTCAAATATATGGTACAATATGAGTATCTCATTATTATGGAAATCAAAAAGAGTGTCTGTGAAGTGAGGGCACGAGTCAAACCTATGGACATACCAGATGCCACATAACTCTAGTAATTCACTAAATAAAACAACCAAAACACCTGACTAAAAAATCCATGATTTATATGAATTAATTAATGGTGGTCATTGTGGGAGTTTATTGGTTCATCATGCATATCCAACTACTCTTTCCCCACCAACACTTTCATAAAATAGATACAAGGTAGAAAACTAGGCCTATAACAGTGAGGTCTCTAATCTCAACATTAT
This sequence comes from Viscum album, assembly GCA_963277665.1. NCBI lineage: Eukaryota > Viridiplantae > Streptophyta > Magnoliopsida > Santalales > Viscaceae > Viscum > Viscum album. Next base: position 405,613,445 of record OY728150.1, on the reverse strand, counting down.
CTACAACATTGATCTCCATTTATAGAATCATTATATGTATCTTAAATAGAAATTATATCTTTCCTCCAAATAAGGTTACATCCCTACCAATAATTTTCAGTCTGCTAATTTTCGCTTGAGAGACTTTAATATAGGTGGTGTTTCATGAAAATAAAACCATGGATCAAATTTTATTCCTCTGGAGTCTATATATAAACTATTGATAAATAATTATTTCACCATGAAACATCTCCTAGTAACACCTTAAGAGGTATATGGGCCATGATATTTTCCCAGACATGGTCATGATGCCCTCTAGAGGGTCCAAAATCTGTAGATAAAACTCTATCATGGAAAAGGGCTCAGGCTCCAACCATGGTAATGCAGTCCTGTCATGAATTTGACAAATAGCCATCCAATAACATCTCACTATGACATATAATAGGATCAATGAAATAATTGACAAATATTTAGAAAGATTCTTAACCAAATGAAAATGAAAGTCTCAGACTCTAGCCAATCTCATATCACTAGTGGATAGTGTTTGCCTCATAACCCATGACGCCTAATTTATTGGAACACACATAGTATATTTAGTATATGTGTAATCTATTAAAACTCAACAGGAAATACCATCCACTCTAAAAGAACTTCTACACCAAGAGAAAATGGGGAAAACTACCTTATATCATAGGATAAGGATATATCTCAACCACTTATCATTAATAAAATTTCATCGCTCACTAATCAGCTGTGAGAGACCAAATTACATGCACTAGCTCATTATAACCATCTATCTATACATGATTTGCCTATCATTGGGTAGAACGTTTCATTTTAAATGATGAATCCATAAATATTATTGAGTATCTGAATGTGCATACATGGGAAGCACACAAATGATAATAACCAACAACTACATGATGCATGTACTGACTTTTGTTATACCATAAAATAAATGTATTAGAGATTTGGGTCAACTAAAATGTCATTAGAGTCCTAGTTAAAGTAAATGTGGGTCACTTCACCTATTCTAGTATCTCTAGTCTGATAACTATACCCAACACCCCCTTGAAATTGTTGGACTAAATTTCTAAAGAATTCACCACATGACTATTAACTCGAAACACCGTATATAGGAAACAATCACTCTAATACCACTCTTACATTCCATGACCCAATAGAGCTCCATATAGGCTTTTATAAAACTGAGTGTACCACCCCAAGACTACATTTAATAGGATATGGTTTCGAGAGTAAAACTGAGTAGCCATATCCCACAATATGGGAGGACTTAGCCTATATAAAAATACAACTGAAACATTTCTCTAATTCATAAAATATTCAAAAATACTAGATGTATGAATATAGAAAAGTGAAATACATATAATTAATTCATGATACATCACATGGTAATTACATCTACCGATAGGAAAAACACTATAGGAACATTTGATAAGGTCATCGAACTCAAGGAACATAGAATAAGGGATAGCTCCTACTTGTTGTAAGGACACCAAGATCAGTCCCCAACTATAATTGTCTCTTCCACCCTCATAAACCACCAAATTCTACTGAGAACCACCAATTTTGGCTCTTAACTAGATTCACTAGCTCCGCTGCTACCAAGACCACCTTTGAAATCTACATCATCTACATGAAAACAACACATATAAGATCGAATCTCATTGAAGGGTGAGTTTAAATATACTGACTATGATACTCTAAAACCATAAATCAAACAAAAGAAACAAGATATCTAGAAGAACCGTATATGAAAATAATTAGGAAAAATATAAAACAAAATCTAGGTATTCTTTACCACTTTAAGTCATAGGGACATATATAAGTCATTGTCATTTTAACTCTAATCCATAAAGCTTCATATATCATGAGAAACTAGGGATTCTTATTGTGTTGAAAGGCTCACAAAGTATAAAGTTGATAGTCTAGGTATATGTCTTGCATCAAAGAAAACCAAGGGGTGTCTAAGAAGTCACAATGATCAATGTATAAAAACTAATCACCCTTTACAAAATCAAAATCTCTACTAAAAACTATAGCAGAAGAATCACCCCACACTAAAGTATGTGCATCGATTAAGGGGGAACTGCACCCTATGGTTTGTAAATAACTCTCTACTACTTTAGAAGATAAGTATGTGAACCAAGGAAATATAATTTAGTCTCACCATGCATAACCTAGCTATAAAATAATTTCCACTTGTAAGCCACCCAATTCCACTTTACAATAATCATAATAAGGGACCCAAATCTCATTGAATTATATGTGTTGATTAAGGGAGTATGGAACCATAGTGGATAAATCACTCCTCATTTTTTAGTTCATGATATGTAAGGGTAAACCTAACTCTAGGGATAAAGGACCCATGGCCCAAAAATATGAGGGAGTACAGAAAAATATTTTTTTGTGTGAAGGTTCATACTTCATTGGTGCTGAGGGGATTGTGACCTCATAATTATCTATAGGATCAATAGCCTGAATAAGTAAGGGATTAATAAATCCAATATTAATATAAGGGACTAATTCCCTATTGTATACACCTCACTAGGTCAGATCCCACCCCCATTTATTCTCCAACCATCTCGTCTGAACACAGAAGATGACCTTATAGAGCTATGAGAAACAAATCTTCTCGAATCACCTCATGTCTCACCTCTGAGGAAAAAAAGGGATGTACCATCATTTCCTACATAAAAAAATCAAAAGAGACTTTTTTTACCCAAATCTATGTCCTGATCAAGGAGATTTCAAAAACCACTATGGTTGGAATAGTCCACAACATGTACTGTGGGGGTACACTATGTGTAACCTCTCAATCATGATTTGGTGGGGTACTTCCAACAATATAGTGTTTCTAGGTCAACCTTTTTCATATGTGGGATAGTATAAAAATGTGTGGAATCAGTCAGTTAATTGGTGTAGCACCCTGAGATCATAAAGTATATTTTCCTTTAAAATCTTAATGTGTTTAATTTCTTGCTTCGCATACACCACCAAAACAAAACAAACAATAAAACATTATATAAAAATTAAAATTTAGTCATTGAAATGGTGGTTAAAAATAGATATAACTAAATTATGAAATATAAATATAAAAAAGTTAATTATGAATAATAAGGTATTTATGATAATGCAATTAGTATTGCTAAATAATTAATAAGAAAGGTTAATGATTTAAAATGTAATCTTTCTAAAAATTAGATTTTAATGTGTTTTTTAAATAATATAAATATTTCATGGATGAAATATATTGTTTTTATGAATAATATATTAACACCAATTTTATTATAATTTTATATAAATAATATTAAAAATAGTTAATATCTTCTTAAAGTAATTTTCCTCTAAGAAATATTTATATTGTTTTTATGTTTTTATTTATGTTAAATTTTCAACTTTTAAAATTTTAATTTCAACAAATAATATTCATTTTTGATTAATCATTTCAATATTATATTAGGATGAATTTTTGATATTTTTATAAAAACATTTATTTTTCGGTGAATCATTGAAAAAATTTGATATTACTAAAAACATCCCTTTTAGGACCTCATAATAATACCAGAATGACTTAAATGTTTTTGAAATATTTTTATATAAAATATATATTATTATAATTTAAATAAAAAATTTAAAATTACTAAGTTGTATTTATAAAACTCGTGTATATTTTTTTGGAAGCATAAACAATATTTTACTCTAAAAATTGATTTATTTTCTAATGTTAAAAAATTTGTTTTCCCCACACGTAGAAATTAAATCCAAAAAAAGTTGATTTAAAATTTTAGATCAACATTATCATATTATTTAATAATTTCAATTTCATTTTTGGGTATAAATTTAAGATTACTTATATTATATTTAATGATCGTGAAAATGATAAAATTGTTATTTTCAATGAAATGTATTATTATTATTGTGTAATTTTTATCAAATAAATTAAATTTATAAATTTTAAATAATGATTATAATATAATTTTTAAACCCACATATAATTTTATTAACACACATTCAATTGGTAATAAATGGTAAACAAAATTTAGAACTCATAATGGTTAAAAATCATTTTTCAACAGAAAATAGTTTTTCTATATATACAAATTTTTAATTTAAAAGTTAATTTAATAAAATTAAATATATACTAAATTCATTTTCATCAATCCCAAATTTTATAAGTGAGGATATTTTAGTTTTTTTAGTAAAACATATGTTACAAGGGAAAAAACTAGTTGCGCATGAGCCTCAACCTAGTTGGTGAGGTCTCTCTAAGTGCATCCAAGAGACCCAGGTTCAAAACCAGGAGGAATAATTAAGGGTACTATAGCAGGTTATGTAGTAGTACTATGTGGGTACTATAGCATGTACTTTAGCAATTATTGTAGCAGGAATTATTCTGTACTATAGCAGCTGGAACTATTCACCTTGGGCCATTAGTTTGGGCTTGGAGTCCTTAAGGACTTCGGACCACCCAGGACTTTAGGTCAGTAAGGATTTTGGGCCACCTTTAAGGCCTTCGGTCCACCTCAAGGCCTTCAGGCCACATGATCAGTGCAGTTTCCCCAGAAAGACTCTACCAAAAATTTGCAACCCCATAAGAGGATTTAGATAAGGTTCACTCACTAGAGTAGAACCAATGGATTTGGATGATTTAGAGGGTATGGATACACCATCAGGACCAGTATTTTCTTTCACAGTATGCTTATCCAGATGTCCATGCGAAGGTGGAGAGCTACCATTACGATGCATTTGCTGGTGAGGGGATGTTCCTTGTAGTTATAGTTTGGTTGAATTCCCTAAGACCTTCGAGTCATATAATATATCTTAAGCCTATGTTCTATGTAATATCTATGACTACAGGCCTATTAAGGGTTCCACCTCATCGCTTGAATGGGGTTATCAAAACTCAATAAAAAAGATGGCCTTCAGTCCATCCAGGTTTGGGTAAAAACTATTTAACTTGGAAAAAACGAAAAAAGGTAAAGTAAAAATATAAGAAAAAATGACATAAAAAGTTTAAAACATGTGTATAAATACTTTATTGAGGGTTTATAGTCCTAATATCACTCCACACTCTATTATTTTTAACTTTTGGAACCATTAATCCTTGAATAGTGTCGGTCCATTATTGAAAAATAATGGATGTTCAAAAAAGCTCCCATTTCTTAAATTATAAAAGGGGGAACTTTAAACCCTTCATTCCACACTAATTACTTATAATTTATTCCTAAAAATATTCCATTTGATTAATAATATATACCACTTTCATTTTCATAATCTTATGGACTCAATTAGTAATCCTACTCACTTCATTTCCAATGATACTTAGAAGATAAAGTTCAATGTCCCAAAGTTAGTTTTTCTTAATCCTTATATTTCTTTTCTTATTTATTCCCCTATAAAAAAATTCTAAACATATTTATATAATTACATAATTATATTAATTATTATTATATTAATGTAACAACACTTGTTTATTCTTTTCTATTCACTAATAAAAACAAAATAATATCCATTGTGCACTGTGCGGACTACTGCCTCAACGAAGCGACATCTTTGGTTTTTAACCACCACCTCTCTTTGATAGTTTTAAGGATGTAATTGAAAAAATGTGGCATATATAAATTAATAATTAATATTAATATAAAAATATTAATTTTCCTTATTTTCCTATCATTCATCGAGAAATGAAAATGTTAATCGTGTGTTGTGTGGACTACCTCCTCCACAAAGTAACATTTTCCACCTTGATTTTATTTATTTATAAAATCCAATTAAAATATTATTAAAAACCTTATAAAATATAAATAATAATATTATGAATAATTTAAAGTTTTATTATGTGAAAATAAACAAATTCTTAACCATATATACCCATCGAATTATGGTATGTAGATGTCAGGGTCGGTCTAACCACAGACTTAAAAAATGAAGTAAAATTCTATCACGAATGACTATGAGAACATAAATAATACTATAATTATATGTTAATCATAAAATAAATATTATTTTATGGTTATGAAAATTTTATATTAATTACTTAACTTATTATTATGATATCATATTCAGTTTCTTAAATTATATAAATAAGCTGACATTGATTCCATTTTCGCAAAACATATCTTAAACACAAATGGAAAAAGATATGAGATTAATAAATAAATATAATTTATCTATTAAATTACTTTAAATTATCTCATAATTATGAGATTTGGTATAATAATAGATAACACAACCTCTATCAAGAAACTAGTTTAAAACAATCATGATTACTCACACCCAATATTAAAAAAGAAAATAACTAACTAATATAAATTTTGTGAAACATTATAAATGCAGTTTATAAAAGGTTAGAGATATGTAAAATTACCTTAAATATATTATTCATATATTTATTTTTTTTATATTGTATATTCAAGTGGATTAGTAGAAGTTAAGAATTAAGGTAAGGGTTTCTTGTATCAAGTTTTCACCTATTAAGGTATATTTCATATTATACACCATATTTTCAATTGAATGGTATATCTTATACCCCTTTAATATTTTTAATTATTATACTATCATTATTCATGGTATTTAACTATTAATTTTTAATAATATATTTCAAGGAGTTTTGATTTAAATGTTTCACAATCTGTAATAATTTTCTTGACTCAAATTATATCATATTGGGTCATAAATAATATACATGAGGAAAATATTTGAGAACCACTTTTATCAATATAATTCCATATATATATAGTATTTTCTCTTATTTTTAAGTTAAATTAATTATTTTTATTGATATATTCTCCCCTAATGAAATGTATTCTCAAATAAAATTTTGATGTTAGAAATAATAACTCACATACTTTCCAGTGGATATTTTCCTCCATGTCCACCTTTTCCTTCCATAAAAAATTCTCCTATATTTTTGAGAACTCTGGTATTTAATATAGTAAAAAATCATCATAATTAATATTAACTCTCCTCTAAATTAAAATCCAATACTCTTTTCATGATGTGGGTATTAAAATAATGTTATTACTAAATACTAAAAATGATTGTCCATCCTTCCAAAATCAAATTCTTTATCTTCCAAAACATATTTATTTCATTAACCATTATGTATTTTTAAGGATATATTATTAAAGTTTATTTTTCAAAATAAAATATTTTTAATGATTTCAATTTACCTTTTTTAAAATATATTTTTAAAGAGACTCGTAACTTTTTTTATGATAATGCTAAAAATGTTTTCTAAAATATCTATTTAAGATTTTTTCCAAGTGAACACATCATTCCGCCATCTTTTTATTCTCTATAAATATTCCTCGCTACATGTTCATTGTTTCTAAAAGAAATTATAACTCTACCAATTTTATAAAATAACTGTTTTCAAAATGGTAAGGATATTACTTATTTTTAATTTGATTTCTCTAAAACTCCTAAAAATTTCTTTTTTATCCAATTCATTTCCTTTTTAAATATCTTATGATTGATAAAGGAAAATCATCAAATTATATCATCCTACTTATTTTCTTATATGTATTATGTAATATCCTGTTCTATCAAATAAATTATACACCACTTCTTTAGTCTTTCCAAATCATCCTCTATTATAGGAATGATTTTGCTTCCAATGACTTTCTACTATAAATACTCTATATTTCAATCCTTTTATTGAAGGGTAATCACCAAGATTTCATACATCAATTGATTGGGAAAATTATTGTCTTAACTGTACACACCTTTCTCTACATGGTGTTATTTTGAGGGAAGAAAACATATTAATCTATTCCTTTTTTTATTTGACGATTTATTAAAAATTAATATATTTGTTATTATGATATGGATATTTTTTTATTACTCATTCAAGTTGTTTATGTATTTTTTAAACATCCTCATTATCTCTCTATATGGGTTGTGATTACGTTATCCCATTTATAAATATGGGTAAAAGTATTTTCATTTTTTATGTTTGTATCCCAATATATATTTTTATTGACTCATAAGGAAAGTGGATTATGAAATGTGCTGATAATCATATCATTCAAATGGAAAATACATTGGACTTAGAGAAGTTATGGGTATGTCTTGCTATTATATATCCCCTCATGAATTAGTTGATCTCATGAGAGAAAAGATTGGGGTATTTTGTGTATGCCTACCTAATGTAAGCATGATTTTTTTTTGTTACCTTATTGGTAAGAATGATTTCTTGGTTCTGAAATTTATTTTAAGAACAATTTTCTGGATAAGTACTTGATGATAATGTTCAATATGTCTATAATTATTCATTACATCACCATGAATTCAGTTATTATTGTCCATTTTTTTATTTATAATGCTAGCCATGAATTTTTTCAAGCTCATGTGATTATTTATATGGTATTATTTTATTATCATTTGTTTCTTAACATATTATTAATTCCAAGTTCATTCATTTATAGCTTCTAATATATGTTTTCTATTACAGAGATTTTTATCCCACCCTTCTTATAAGTTATTTACCACGGTTATAAAGAAATGTAGCATACTTGATATTTCTAGAAGAGTAGCATGTGTGGAAATTTTTTTGGGAGATATAAGATTATTATTATATATTGAGTGGTTTATTATATAATGATTAAAAATATACATTTTATGAGGAAAACATTAGATTTTTTATATGAATGTATTTCTTAACTATCTAAAACTCTATACCTAAAATGTACTTTGAATGTAAATGACTCAATATTTGTTAGTTGTGTTTTAGTTATTGATAGGTAAAATTGGGACTCTCTTGTTCACATAAAAGATGGTATACAATGAATGTGCTATGAGAAATTGATCTAATAGTGTGGGTTTTAGGTTTCACAAATGGTGTGTACCACTTCATCTCAAGTCTCTTTGGTACCAAGGTACATGGGATGTTCCTATAGGGTACCTGACATGCAGTACTGGCTAGATTTCATTTTGTGTTTCCATAATATTTTGGGCATGGTCATATCTGGATACATGATGTGTCTATGATGTCACATGACCTATGAGGCCCACAATATATAGGACATAATTTCATGTTAAAAAAATTATCTTTGAGTTATTCAAATGTAGACAAATTGAGTGTGAAACTAAGTCACACTGTGTGGTAATCTTATTCTTATGTTTCCCCAATTCCATGGAGGTAGTTTTTTTATCATTTCTTATAGGTTTGAATGTCATGCATGCTTCTTCCCCGCATTCTTTATTTCCAAAGGCTGTAATATTCTATTACTTTAGTCGGTGATGTTGTCTCCCTGATTGAAATAGGATGATGGGATTTCAGTTCCTTCTTCCATTAATTCCTCCTTGGAACTCATCTTCTATTCTGGGCATCCCCCATAGATTTGATTCATGCATTTGAAACTTGTTCCTAGTGACATATTGAAGTGTGAACCATTTAATTACATTGATTTTATATTGACAGGGGAGAAAACTTTGGTCAGAGGTGGTAGTAATGTTGGGAATTTTTGGGTATTTTTGAACATTGGGTAGGTTATGAACCTATAAAGTCATCTTCTTTTGAAGTTAGAGGAATATCATGTGTATAGTGTCCTATGAATGGAACCAAATTCATCTTTTTTCAGCCAAAAAGTAGTTTATTTCTAGGGTGTAAGTATTCAAATGCTTTTTACCTCAAGAATCACAAGTTTATTGAATGAGGAAGAGATTCAGAATCAGGTCACAGGTTTAATATCATCTGGGTATAGGTGGGTCACAAGTTTAACATCTTGTAGAGGCATATGGTTCATTGTTTTAATGTCTTATGGAGACATATGGGTTGCAGGTTTAATTTCTTGTAGGGATAGATGGGTCATAGGTTTAACATCTTACAATGAAAGATGCGTCGTATGTTTAACTTCTTGAAGGTAGTGATGGGTCATAGGTTTAATGTATTTTGGGTCAATATTTTTCATATGATTAACTTCTTTTGGAGACAAATAGGTAGAAATCTTAATGCCTTGCAGGGACAGATGGGTTTCATGTTTAACATCTTGCAAGGATAGATGGTTTTTAGGTTTAATATCTTACGGGGAAAGATGGGTTGCGTGTTTAATGCCTTGTAGGGATATATGGTTCACATGATTAACATCTTATTGACATATATGGGACATGTCTTTAGCATCTTTTTAGGACATATAGATCACTAGTTTAACATCATACAAGGATAGATGGATGGTTAAGTGTTTCCCTGGGGTGGGAATATTTCACACTTATGGGTTTGACCGAGATGTTGGGATGTCATGATTGAACCTTGAGGAGGCTTCATACATAAAATTTTTAATAGATATAAATTAGGACACATTTAGTTTGATTCTATAGTTTAGGTTTTTGTAATAGGATCGATCCACGCAATTTAACATCATGCGTTAAGGATGCTCATATCCGAGAGGGATAATCGGGGAGGGAAGGATTGTGGATTATTCATTGAAGATTCCCAAAGGATGAGGGTCATCCAATTGTGGGGGATAAAGAGGAATACGATGATGATCATACATGGGTCATCCCATGATGATCACATGGGGTAAGGCTATAGTTAAATGTCATGCGCTAAGGATGTTGTCATTTAGTATAATATCACACGACTTGGATGTTGGGAAACATAGTTTTACGTCATGTAGCTCAGATATTGATGGGGTTTACACCCTAAGGGGGCCAAGTAAATATGATAGGATCATCTAGAAAAAGGGTTCTCTAACAAGATTGGCCATTCATTTCCCTTAGTGATGCCACCATTAGGGCATATGCATCCACTTCACATGTTCCTCTAAGTGGTGTATAGCATAGACATTGTCATTGAGGAGTGGTAATTATGAGTCCTGAGGCTAGGGTTCCTATTGTTAGAAAAAAATCATTATGGTACCTAAGCTTAGGATAAATGGGTAGGGTAAAGGATCGTGACACAATTTAAGAAAAGTTGGTGGAACCAAGGGTAGGTGATACCATCCACATGGGGACTGGGGTGTGGTTGAAATGTCCCTATATTGGAATGGGGCCCTGGGCACTCAATTTTTGTGAAAGGTTATTTTCTAAAATGTGGCACCATGGAGAGGCCTGGAGGATGGGTTTTAGGAATGTTTGTTCTTCACAAAGTGTGGGGGTATTATAATATTCAGGAGTCTCATGAAAGAATATATTTCTTGAAACAGTGTTACCCTACCTTGGAGTGAATTCTTGGTTCCCATGGGGTTAGTCTCATAGAGGATATTCATCTCAAAAAACCATAATATACACAACGGTATTTATTCTTAAGATAATTCCATGGACTTTTATTAAAGACATCTCTACCATTGGTTGAGTTTCTCATAAATAAATGGGAGTTAGTTTCTTAAAATAAAGATACCTTTGTAAATATATCTCCCCTTTTTCTCATGAATCTTCTATGTTTCATGAATTTAGAAGTTTTCATGGAATATTAAATGTATCCCCCTCAAAATCTAGAAATAATGGGTATTTATAGGTCTAATGGAGACAAAGGAATTAGTTTTTTGAAAGATGGAGGCTTTGATGGAAGATTATGAGTTTTGTGAAATGATGGAGTTCTATGAACTAGAGTTATGATACATGATGGTTACCACCTCAAGCTTCACATGGTTGATAACTTTTATGAACTGATGTTATGTTGTCTGAAGGTTTTCACCTTAATCAGGGTAGATCCATGGAATTATGTGAATTATAGTTGTTCACAAAGCTTATGACTATTGAGATATTGTCCCTTAAGTGTATTTATAGGTCATTTTGGACAGAAATTGTTTCCAACAAGCCATTCCTTCCTTAACCACTCATGTGACACATGTATTTGAACATCAAAAATCCCCCCCCCATTCAGAAATTGATCTGATGAGGGGTGGAGGGTCAGATTATGAGGGAAAACATCTAAAAAATGGTGATTAGAAATCCTTATTCATGGAACTCGATATGACCCTTGGTTATAAATAGAGGTGGGGTCCCTTAGGGGACTATGATATTTATCTAAAATATAGGACAGTGCTATATTTTTGCGATAATAAATTAATTTATTAGTGTTTTCTGATTTTGATCATCAACTCCTTAAAAAATTAACCACTTCCATGATCTACATCTCTGTAAGAAGACTTTTAGGAGCTTAAATACATTCATAAACTCAACCTTCACAAGTAAAACATCATGGAATGACCTTCATGAATTGTTTTTATAAATATTTAAAGTCTGATGAAATAAACTCCAAAGTTGATGGTGCTCCTACTAATCGAAAAAGGGTGATGGTTGGAAGCCTCGAGATTAGGGTGAGCTTTATGACCATGTCAGCTTATGACACACTCGCCGTAATATTAAAGGAGGATAAAAATTAGTACTCATTGTGATAGAGGATACCGCTGAATGGTTTTGGGATGATAAATGATGTGTTCCTTTCCATTGTTGATCATGATGATCCCACCTATTGGTTTAGAAGCATTCCAGGACAGAACCAGTGGTACCAAGCTATTGGAAGCCACATTATGATGGAAATGCATCCCTTATGGGGGAAACCCTATGTAACCATGTGAAAAATGTCAATGGGGAGTCACTGGAGGCAATGGTATTTCCCCTCAATATCATAATATTTTCATGGTGGGTTTAGAAGACTATGTCAAAGGCTAGACAAAGGAATGGAACATACTCTAGGGTAGAAACTCCACAGATGAATGGGCCAGGGAATACTGGGTATTTCATTTCTTTAACAAATATGTGTTAGATCTAAATAAAGTTGGTCTTTCTGAGTTGGCATGGTTCTCATTGTTTCAAATCAACTATCACCTAGACATCATGTCGAAGTTTCAGAGGAAGTGGTCACTAGGGACCAACACATTTCATCTACACCATGGGGGGAGTTTGGAATCATCTTATTGGATCTCATCTGGAATTTTGGGATCCTGATCAAAGGGTTCATGTTCAGTGAATTTCTCCCCACATAGAATGTTTTTATGACTATGAGAAGATGACAGACATAGAAAATGGTGTTTATTGATTTGTGTTGGGGATGAGTAACCACAAACCAAAGATAAAGGATATACCTTTCAAGAAATGGTTTGGGTTCTTCTTGAATTAACCAAGGGAGAGGATACCTTGGAGGCCATTTCAATGTTCGAAGAAACACCAACAAGGAAAGGATAACTCGTATTGGATGATACTATAAGAAATAGAATGGAAGCCATGGGGCTATAATGTCAATACTAAAGATCATGTGGTCAGGATGGTGGGATTTATTTCTATGTTGATCTGTTTATGGAAGCTCCTAGTGTGTGATTAACATGTGGGGGTGTAGCTAAGCACATGCATCCTAGAAGCAATGCTAGAAATGTGTAAAATTTTGAACATAGCAGTATTGATATTCATGAAAGTATATAAATTGCTCCACCATATCATCCAGGGGAATACTTCCTTCCATGTGTGTGGTACCTTCCACTTCCTATAAGGTTGGGTCACTGTACACATCGTGGGATATGAATATCCAATCATAATCTCCCCTCCTAACTCATACTTTTGGTCATTGATCCTTAACATCACTAGGAGGATTCATCTCAACTTGGGATCAATGGGTGTTCTAGAAAGGATAGGGTTATTGGAATCATTAATTTTTCATTTATTTCTGCTCTTTATGGGAACAGTGACTAACAATGGTGTGGGGACCATTTAATAGTGGTCGTACTTTTTGTCCTTTCAAGGTGGGGTACTGGTTGTGAGGGTGGAGTGTATGGTAATTTATGATCTTTACACCCTAAACCACTTTATGAGGTTTTTTTATGCCTATAATGTCTAAACCTAATGGTTTAAATATAATTATGTATCAAACTCCTCCCCTAAATCCTCATATAGATATGGTTAATGTTTTCACGTCAATACGGTAGGGTCTGAAATGAGCTACCACCACCCACTACTGCTTATGGGATCATCCAAAAAATATGCACTGTGATGGGGGAGTGTACAGACCAGGGATATGTTGATGAGGAGAACCACTCAGGCCAATAAGAAAGTAGGTATATAGTAACTGTGGGATCGAGGGTGAGCAGTAAGCATGGCATGTCGTGGAGGCAGAGTTATCCTGATGGGAAGAGAAGCGGTTGTAGAGAGAGTAATTCCTAGAAACAAGATTGACGCTCTTGGATAAGAATATTTATAAGGAAAGAAGAACCTCTCAGTAGTCCCGAGGGTGCATATCCAAGGTTCGAGGAAGCAACTACATCACTCAGATTCCCCCAGTGATTGGGTTTTTCCCAAGGCTTGGGAGAGTGGGAGATCCAAAAAACATATCACCTCTCTTCATGGGATATGGCAGCATCTCCACTCTGAGGGGATTTTCCTCACTATATTGGTTCATGTGAGGGTAGGATTTCATGTTTCCCATGCTATAAAAATGTAATTAATGGTAGATATGGGAGACCTTATCTACTCTTATGGCATTGAATATTCCCTGGCAGGACAAGTGATGTTGTTTCTAGTCATGCATTACTCTCTTGGAATTCTTATATGCCTCATGGGTACTAGTTTGGCCAATAGAGAAGGATTTGAGGATACCTAGGTAAGATATTCCTATCAGGGTTCCCCTATGGATTAATATAATTCCATTAATCTGGTAAATATTTGGATCATGTGTGTCTTCAATATTACCCAACCCCAAAGATCACTACCTAAAATCCCTTTTACTTATGCAGGAATTGAAAAACATGGAGGGTAGGTTCTTGATAAAACTTTGGAAGAAGATGAGGGAGACTAAACCCTTGAGAGGTAAAGTTCAGGGCATATCCCTGATGTTGCAGTCACGGGAGGCCAACCACCGATGGAAGTGGCACCCACAGTTGGGGGGTCGATTACTAGGGTAACACCATCACCCGAGAGACTTCCCATGAATCTTTATAATCCTCTCATTGTTATATACTATTTTTGTATTCACATTCCCATTTTCAAATTTTCCTTCTTGTTTTACCTCCTTGAGTGACACTTTAATGACCCATACATAAATGGTAGTTCAAATTGTGTTTGGAGCATAGCCATTTGTGGCGATGCTCGAGTTTGGGGAAGTTTTGTTAGATGGGATTATTACTTCAAAGAAGGTGGTTTAAGAGGCTTTGGTGGATGATATTTCTATATAGGTTCCATAGGTCATGGATTCTATATCCAAATCCTCAATAGAGGTAAAAACCATGTCAGAAACCAAGAAGATTAAGGAGTCTATGATGACCACTCCCATCCTTGAAGTGACATTTGTGGTGGCAACTGGATCTGAGGCCTCAAAAAAGGTGGTCAATATTTTTCCACCAATGGAGGAATTAGAAGAATATGTGGTGGAAAATCCTACCTTATAAGTGCCACATGAGGCAGTTAGGGCCTCCACTATAGGTGAGGGTTCTGGTGAGGATGTTCATTCCCTGTACCTAGGGCTTAGCCCACTCAAGAACCTTCCAACAGATGACCCCAGCACTGATATTTTAGAATTCATCCTCCATATGAGCCATTTTCTCCTATGGAATTCGTGAATTTTTCCTTGGATTTCACATGCGATAATTGATTTATACGATGCAAGGTTTGGAGGAGTGTGTATAATTTCATCACTCACACTCCATTGGATGATTTTCCAAATATGGTGGTATCTCTTTTCCATTTTCTAGTCATCTTGGGGACTATTGAGGTCGATTATAGTGGCCTACATACATTATATTTAGAATTTATCATTGAGAAAGAATGTTTCAAGTTGTATTACTTTGATGTATCCAATCACAATAAGAAGTTTGTGAAACATGAGACCTATCTCAAAATTTATTTAGGGGTCCTTTGGAGCATTTTCTCAAGATGATAGGTGAGCCAATGAGTCCAAGAACCATTAGTATTAGGGGGGCTATTAGGACATGAAATAGGATGGGTATTCAAATCATAAAGGATGAAATGTGTAATGATTAACTAATGGAATGTTTTAATGCAGTTCAAGACTCTCGAAATTATGCCATTGTGGACTTGGGCACATTGGGTGGGCATATCGGTCTGAACAAAAGGTAAAAACATCTTCCAAGGGGGGAATCATCTCATACACTTAGAGATATTTGAGGAACATGAATGATTTTTTAGGTGACCTTCACCAAAGGGGGAAAATATTCTTCTCAGGTGAGGGACTCAAATTCTTCTTAGTTATAAATCATCCAATAGAGACGATGGAGGTTCAGTTTAATGACATACAGTGAGGATTTTGTGCATGGAAGTTAATTTCATATAGTGTGGATGATTCACATGCATTTTAACGACATATAGTGAGGATTATGCACATGAATTTGTAAATCGTATTATGAGGATGATGCAAATATAGTTTAATGTCATATAATGAGGATGATGCACAAGTAGTTTAACATCATATGGTGAGAATAATGTAGAATTATGTGAATAACACCTGACCAACCAATATTAAAGGTGGTGTAAGAGGGGAACAAAATGGGGGTACCCTCTAGAGTAACTCATGATATAATGGGAGATTAAGACATGGGTCTAACTTTTTCCTGAACATATTGACTTTGTGAGCGCATCCATGTTTTTTGGTGGTTTATAGTGGGTCCCTTCTAGCTTGGTAAATCTTTCTTCTTATCCTCTTATTTATTCCTAAGTCACGGGAGTGGCCTATTAGGGGGGTTTTGTAACATCCCAGACTCGGTCAGCCACCCGAACAGTGTCGAGCGGGTCGGTGTCACTACCTTAGGTGCACCTCCCATGAACGCCAAAAGTTGCCGACTAGCAGCGAGGGTCTGAATAGGTATAGTGGGGGGGCTATAACCTCTCGGAGGATCATAGTAAGGGTACTGGTCTGAGTATAACAATGAAGATGCAGCAGAAAGAAAGACTCAGCAGACTCGAACCAGACCCGCAGAGTAGAAGAATATCCAATATCAACAAACAACAGAATCAATAATTATAACAATAGTAGCAGAAATAAAC
This sequence comes from Viscum album, assembly GCA_963277665.1. NCBI lineage: Eukaryota > Viridiplantae > Streptophyta > Magnoliopsida > Santalales > Viscaceae > Viscum > Viscum album. The sequence goes on along the minus strand of OY728150.1, from coordinate 405,596,510 downwards.
AAAACAGCATGCCAATAACATGTAACTACTATTGAACAGCAAAAAATGCATCCAAAGTAGGTCAACATACAAAAGGGCGCCAGTGGATAACCAATAGTAGCTACAAAAAGTAATCATGCTGATGCAAGGAAAGAAAACTAAACAAATAACTCATGTATGGCACGACCTCAGGGTCCGTTCCATTCTCCATATCAACAGCACTAAATTCCAGCTCCTAAGGCTGACCCTCTACCTGCACGCAATTTTATAAAGTCTACACGTGTCCCGAAGGGCCCGTGTAGGGTGTGAGACAAATCTCAGTAGGATACCACCCATAGGTGCATACCTAATATAAGTGTTTAGGCAGACATGCTTATACAAGAAAAATAGTAAACAGTGCAATGCCCAAAAGTAAACAAAGACTTCACTGGTGCTCAGCAGCCACCAGGAAGTGTCACCTGCTTCGGCCAACGCCAGAAAGTCTGATATGCAGCCCGGCACCTCTTGCCACCTGACACCATGTGTCTCAAGTACCGACATCCTGAAGGCACGCCCAACCGTCGTTATCTAGCTTGAAAGATCAACCTGCCCTAGGCACAACATCTGGAGGAACAATGATACCTATCCTCAAAAGATAACCGGAGGGACAGCGATGTCTGCCCTTAAATCATGCCGAGCCTCTGCCCCCAACCTGACCGCCTTAAAGCTGTCTTCCGGAGGCTCCTCACCTTCCACGTGGCTTCCTATGGCAAGCACCCCCAAACAAAATATACCTAACCACATCTAACAGGGGCCTCCACCCAGCGAGGGGTCGTACCACCTCATCTCAGATTATATCTTTGTGCACACTACTCAAAAGTACCGGGTGAGCGGTAATCACCTCAATAAGTTCCCAAGACACAACATCTCTGACACCTCATGTCCCTGTGAACCTGTCACTCCAGTCTGATGGTCTCGCCATCCAGTAGCCCAGGACAAGCCCAACCTGACAGTCCAACAGTCTCAACCGACGTCTATGATGCCCAATCCCATGGTAGAAACCACCCAAAGTAACCCGAGCTAAGAGCCCCAACCTTTGATCCCCATCACTCAAAAATATATCTGGGCCTCTCCAAACACAATAAGCAGTTTAACAAGGAAATATCACACATTTCATATTCATACTTGGAAGCATCACTTTAAACAGGCAATTACTAAACAGTCAATTTGCACTACTTGTGCTATCCCATACCAGTACCTAACTCATTCACAATTTAACAATTAAACAAAACAGTTTAACTAGATACATTCAATAAGTAGTATAAACACTGCAGTTTAAACAACAGTCCAATTCACACACATTTCGGCACCCCCGTCCGAATTGCCCCAAAAGAGCAACGACCTCTAACCCGGTCTTGCTCAATAAAAACAGGGTCAGAGAATGCCCAGAGGCATCCCACAATGCAGATAATTAAATAAAAACAAAATAGACAGGGTTTCTCTCAACACACGACATCGTTCCCGAAGGTCGCAACCCCCAAAAGTCTACGAAAACACTAAAGAAGGTATGCACCACTTACATCGTACTCGTATGATGCCACCCCTTTGATTTTAGCCTCTGAATCGGACTGAATCGCGGTAGATCTGTGTTTCTGTCAAATCCGGAAATTCCGTTCGGATAGAATATGTGGAGGAACAGGTGAGGAATCAAGGATGAAGAAGGGAGCATGGGGTTAGCCTCTCCGATGTGGTCCCACTGCCTCCGACGGATCGAAGAACGGAGGTCATACGGCAGATCTAGAAGGATTTTTGTTCATGGAGGCCTTTCAGACGGACTGTTCGTCCAAAGGGGGAGAAGAATAGAATTCTGGGAATGAGGCGCGATGACACCTCGGTCGATCAAATAAAAAAAAGTACATAGCGTGTATTTCCCAAGTACACGCCGTGTAATCATGTTTCTATACTCCAACTTAAGCGGAGTCCGGCACACGGTCTGGACCGTGTACGCGGTCAGCACACGTCTAGGGTCTCGGCCGCTACACGGGGCATGGGTACACGGCGTGTCAAGGAAGGCTACACGCCGTGTAGATGGAAATTTACACCTGGGCACCACACGACATGTGCCTTACCTCGCATGGGTAAGGGATACACGGCATGTCTATAAATACATGATGTGTAGTAGGAAAGTTCTACACGGTCTTCACAAGGAATGCACTCGGCGAGAACACCGTCGGTCACTCGGGTAACTCATACATGGCGTGTACTTAAAGTACACGGCGTGTAGTCTGGAAATTTCCAGAAACTGCACAGATTTTCCAGACTTCTCAAAAACCAGTCAAAAGTATAAACAGGGTTGGAATTTGACCCGTTTCAAAAAAACTTGGGTTCTTAAAAACTCCCCACCTTAGCGTAGCTCGTCCTCGAGCAACCAAACAAAACCATTAGATGGCACCGAACACGCCCATCCCGGTTAAACAACCCAGACTACCCCGGTCTCAAAGTTCTGGATAAATTCCTAAAAAGGGATCCCCACCTTAGAAATCGCCTACTTGGTCTCAACTCGAACAAAGTTCAAAGCAAACAATTAAACCAACAAGGCCCAATGACCTATTTCCTGGACCCATGGTCCTTCTGTGATGCATCATCACCCCTGCACCTCCTCGGTGCTCATGTGTCTCTTCTGACACCCAACATAACTCTCACCACATCGGCGTCCGCCTCCCTGAGGTCCTGCATCTAATAGATGCTCAATTCAAAACTGGTGCCATGCACTTCAAGTAATCCGCATCCATGATGCCCCGATGCCCACGGAACCTCAAGTAACCTGCATCCTTGATGCTCCTGATGTCACACATCTCAAATATATCAAAAAAACATAAACCGCAACTAATATGATTCCAACCCCACTAACTAGCATCTAGTTAGTCCACAAGTATCCTGTGTAGCATGTGCACTCAACCAGACATGCCTCAAGAGGCCATGCCAAAATAAAGTAAAGAAACTCACGGCCACACCCGCGGTGTACCTGCCACCGTCGTCGGATCTCCAGCCTGCTCAAACCCTAGAATCTCCATGGCTTGCACATGACCTGACACACAGCTCCCTGAAGCCTGTCCTCCCTTCGATGCTGCCCCAGTATCCGGCCACAGACCCCTCAGCTGGGCCCTACTGTCCCTGTCACGTCCTCCACGTGTAGCTGAACCTCGGCCACCCTCTCTTGGTACCGAACCTGAACCAACTCCTGATGCCACAGTCTGTCCTGGTCCCTGTCTGCTGGCTGTCTGAGAAGGCAGCCTGTAAAACCTCTCCAGATGTCCGACCTATCCACACATCCAACACTCCTTCGGGGGCCTATCGCACTGAGCTCGAACATGTCCTGGATGTCCACAGTGAAAGCAAACCACCGCTGAACTGCCATGAGGTGGTCTAGCTAAGTCCTTGTCCTGCCTGCCCTGTTGGAACTCATCTCTCCCCCGCTTCCTACTATTCGAATCATCACCTGAAGCTATCACCCTACCAAAATGAGATTTTTCTCTCTCTTTTCCCTCAGCTATGAGCGCCTAGTTTACTACCTCAGAGAAGGAACCCAGCCTGAAGATGTTTAACTGAACCCGAATGGTGTGTCGTAAGCCGTCCTCGAACCGCCTCACCCTAGCTGCATCACCGCTCGCCATACTAGGTGAAAAACAGGACTACTCTGTGAATGTAGCTGCATAATACATTGCGGACATGTCTCCCTGCTTAAGACTCAAGAATTCCCGAGCTCTCTCTGCCCTCAGCATCTCCGGATAAAAGTGCTCTAAGAACCTGTCCTCGAAGTCCTTCCATGTCAGTCCCTCATGCCTACGAGCCTGTACCTGCACATCCCACCAACGTTTCTCCGATCCTCTCAACATGTATGTCACCAGTTTGACCCTCCACCCTGGAGGTGTCTCGAGCTGCTCAAAGATCATGTGCATACTCTCTATCCATTTTGCTGCAGCCTTTGGACCACCCTTACCCTGAAAAAGCGGCGGGTGCTGCGACTGGAACTCCCACGTCAGATACACCATAGAAGGATTTATACCATGCGTGCCTCTATCAATCCCCTACAAGACGTGAACTAGGCTAGCTCAGAGCTACTCGTCAATCCACGGTCTGAACGCAGCCAAATCTGGCTGCTGCCCTGCCTGCAATGGATCCTGAACCTGATCCTATCCCTGAGCCTGTACCTGCGGCTCATGCTCTGCCTGCACTGGATTCTGAACTTGATCCTGCGGTACAATATCCTCTCCTACCTGTCGCCCCATCATGTCATGAATAATTTACCCGCTGAATACCATAAATGTTCAGACATCCCACATATATCTATATAACAATATATTCTACGCAGATAAGGAAAGAAGAAAAAGGTAGTGCATAACAGCTACCCTTACTCCCCCTCACCGCAACCCATGCCCTCGGCATCCCGACCTCATGGCCTCTTTACCCGCCCTCAACAGAGCCAAGTATAAATAGTACCTCGGGTCGTGCCCGTCCTGACAACCAGCATTGCCTCACTCCCAACGACCAAGTCGCCCAATCCTGACAGTTACACTGCCTCAACCACAGTACCTGCCTTCTCTCATAAGAAATAGACCCATATGTCCTGCACATACAATTCTACAAAAATAAAAATCATGGCATATACATTACCATAAAAAAGCAATTCTATCAGTAATTTTACCTATTCACATTTCAGAGAACACATAGCATGGAAATTGACTTTATTCACATGGTATTATCACTTCACAAAGCATACGTGCAGTTATGAAATTGAAATACCCTAAAATGTGTCTATCAAAAGCCAAGAAAGGAACCCTTGCCATACTGGCCAAGGTTTACATATCATAATCAATAACATCGCACAACAAGTGATCCACCGAGGTGGAAATCATATCAACTGTAATTTGAGAAAAAGAAACAGCAATTCCCACCCCCAGCAACTCAATCCGTCCCTCGTACATGGGGCTGTAGGCACCCAAGCAGAAGTTTAAAAAATCAAGTTCCAACAACAACCTATCTCCAGTATACCATATCCCAAATATTAAAACCATCAGAAATAAAAGAGAAGTCTCAATCTCATTAGTATCCAGAAAAACACTGCTACTAAATCCTTGTCAAGAACTCCTCTGATACCACTTTGTAACATCCCAGACCCGGCCAGCCACCCGAACAGTGTTGATCGGGTTGGTGTCACTACCTTAGGTGCACCTCCCTTGAACACCAAAGGCTGTCGACTAGCATCGAGGATCTGAATAGGTATAGTGGGGAGGATATACCATCTAGGAGGATCATAGTAAGGGTACTGGTCCGAGTATAACAGTAAAGATGCAGTGGAAAGAAAGACTCAGCAGACTCGAACCAGAACCGCAGAGCAGAAGCATTTCCAATATCAACAAACAGCGGAAGCAATAATTATAACAACAGCAGCAGAAATAAACACAACAGCATGCTGATTACATGTAACTACTACTGAAGAGTAAAACATGCATCCAAAGCAGGTTAAAATACAAAAGGGCGCCAGTGGCTAACCAACAGTAGCTACAAAAAGTAAGCATGCAGATGCAAGGAAAGAAAACTAAACAAATAACTCCAGTACAGCACGACCTTAGGGTATGTGCTATTCTCCATGTAAACATCACTAAAGTCTAGCTTCTGAGGCTAACCCTCTACCTGCACGCAATTTCATAAAGTTTACATGCATCCCGAAGGGCCCGTGTAGGGTGAGACAAATCTCAGTAGGATACCACCCAGAGGTGCATACCTAATATAAGTGTTTAGGAAGACATTCTTATACAATAAAAATAGTAAACAGTGCAATGACCAAAAGTAAATAGAGACTTCACTGGTGCTCAGAAGCCACCAGGAAGTGTCACCTGCTTCGACCAACGCCGGAAAGTCTGATCTGCATCCCGGCACCTCGTGCCACCTGACACCATGTGTCACAAGTACCGACGTCCTAAAGGCACGCCCAACCATCGTAACACAGCTTGATAGCTCAACCTTCCCTGGGCACAACATCTGGAGGAACAGTGATACCTGTCCTCAAAAGATAACCGGATGGACAGTGATGTCTGCCCTCAAATCACGGCGAGCCTCTGCCCCCAACCTGACCGCCTCAAAGCTGTCTTCCGAAGGATCCTCACCTTCCATGTGGCTTCCTATGGAAAGAACCCCCAAACCAAATATACCTAACTACATCTATCGGGGGCCTCTACCCAGTGAGTGGTCGTACCACCACATCTCGGAGTCTATATGTGTTCACACTACTCAAAAGTACCCAGTGAGCGGTAATCACCTCAATAAGTCCCCAAGACACAACATCTCTGACACCTCGTGTCCCTACGAACCTGTCACTCCAGTCTGATGGTCTCACCATCCAGTAGCCCTGGCCAAGCCCAACCTAATAGTCCAATTGTCTCAACTGATGTCTGTGACGCCCAATCCTGTGGTAGAAACCACCCAATGTAACCCGAGCTAAGAGCCCCAACCTGTGATCCCCATCACTCAACAATATATCTGGGCCACGCCCAACACAACAAGCAGTTCAACAAGGAAATATCACACATTGCATATTCATAATTGGAAGCATCACTTTAAAAAGGCAATTACTAAACACTCAGTTTACACTACTTGTGCTATCCCATACCATTACCTAACTCATTCACAATTTAACAATTAAACTAAACAGTTTAACTAGAGAAATTCAATAAGCAGTATAAACCCAGAAGTTTAAACAATGGTCCAATTCACACGCATTTTGGCACCCCCGGCCGAATTTCCCAAAACGAGAAACGACCTCTAACCCGGTCTTGCTCAATTACAACAGGGTCAGGGAATACCTAGAGGCATCCCACAGTGGAGATAATTAAATAAAAACAAAATAGACAGGGTTTCGCTCAACACCCGACATCGCGCCTGAAGGTCGCAACCCCCAAAAGTCTACGAAAACACGAATGAAGGTATGCACCACCTACCTCATACTCGTACGATGCCACCCCTTTTATTTCAGCCTCTGAATCGAACTGAATCGCGGTAGATCCGTGTTTCCATCAAATCCGGAAATTCCGTTCGGATGGAATCTGTGGAGGAATAGGTGAGGAATCAAGGACGTAGAAGGGTGCGTGGGGTTAGCCTCTCTGATGCGGTCTCGCTGCCTCCGACAGATCGAAGAACGGAGGTTGTACGGCAGATCTAGAAGGATTTGTGTTCTTGGAGGTCTCTTGGATGGACTATTCATCCAAAGGGGGAGAAGAATAGAATTCTGGGAATGAGTTGCAACGACGCCTCAGTCGATCAAATAAAAAAAAAGTACAGGGCGTGTATTTCCCAAGTTCAGGTCTTGTAATCGTTTTTCCATACTCCGACTTAAGTGGAGTTCGGCACACTATCTGGACCGTGTACACGGTCAGCACACGGCCAGGGTCTCTAATGCTAAACGGGGCATGGGTACACGGCGTGTCAAGGAAGGCTACACGCCGTGTAGATGGAAATTTACACATGGGCACCACACAACATGTACCTTTCCTTTCACGGGTAAGGGATACATGACATGTCTATAAATACACACCGTGTAGTAGGAAAGTTCTACACGGTCTTCACATGGCATGCACTCGGCGAGAACATGGTCGGTCACTCGGGTAACTCATACACGGCGTGTACTTAAAGTACACGGTGTGTAGTCTTGAAATTTCCAGAAACTACCCAGATTTTCCAGGCTTCTCAAAAACCAGTCAAAAGTATAAACAGGGTCGGAATTTGACTCATTTCCAAAAACTCGGGTTCTTACATGTTTTATATCTTACTCAGTTTACAATCTAATATATTTTTTTCCTCTTTCCTTTAGTAGTTTAATGTCATATATGTCTGATCAAGAAGTTGAAAAAAATTTAATGGTGGAATTTTCAATCCTAAAGGTGGCTCACTCCAAAATGTTTCTTATGATGTTGAAGGGTTAAAACCCAATGGGAAGGGAATACCTATGATTCCTTTCAAAAATAAAAGTAATATGGTGGTGATTCACACATAGTTTAAGGTTGTGATTCTGGGACCATGGATTGCATGTCTCAAAGAAATGTGTATGACATAGAGGAGAGGTAACCCAATGTGAATAAGGGGCATTGAAGGCCCTGCCACAATGAAAATTTATATGACAACATTCACAAAGTTTAAGGTTGTGATTCTTGGACATTAGATCCTAGTTTAAGGTCCAAGAGCTCCAACTGTAGGATGAATAATCCAAAAAACATGTCTAGAATGGAAGCGTTGAAACCTTATATGAATTGAGGGCCCAGGACGCCCAAAACCACAAGAAAAAGTATCTTGGTGACATGATCATAGTTTATGGTAATGATTCATAGAATTAGGCTCCCATTTTAAGGTTGTGGAGTTCAAACAAAAACGTGGTAACCGGTGAATATCAACCTTTATTGAGGAAAACTCCCTCCCAACTCCTAAACCCATATGTGACATGATCGATGCGAGAAATAAAGAGTGGTAGGGAGTTCCATTTGTTTTCATGGGAGAACAAAACAATGGGAAAAGGTTACCACCTTAAGGAAGTATAAATATAATAGATCATGAAATTTAATAATTGTATAGTGAAAAGGGGATGACCTATGGATAGGGAAAAACTGTCAGTCATGTTTGAAACACAGGTTCTACACCTACGCTTGTCAAGGATGGTGCGAACAAATATAAGACTGACTATTGACTAAGTTTGAAACATGGGAGTTTCTATATATTGTTATAGATTCTTCAAGTATTAATAAAATTATATTAAGTGAGTCATTATGGCTTGAAAACATTTCTATTAGGGATCCTGTTCAAATTGGGTTGATAGTGATTGTCTAAATTAAAGAATTCCTGAAGCATGAGGTAATTATGAGTGTCCTAATATATATCATTCCCTACACTCAAATGCTCTAGATGACCATGCTTGTAATAGAGGATCAATATTGGCCTAATGAGGGAGAAAATAAGTTGATGGAAGGGTTAGGCCAACGATATGAGATCCAAGTGTCACTATGTATCCCATAAGAATAGTAATCAAGCCATATATAGTTTAAGAACACAGTTTTGTAGGATACCAACATCATAGGGGTGATGTAATCTCTAGAGAGGATATAAAATCATCTCATATTAGTCATAAGAAGTTTCATGAACCAACCTGGGTCTACCCAATGCTGGCCACCAGATCCGGTCCACGACATGGCTTGAAGGGCGTTACCGATCAGCATGGGCTGGCAGCTAGTGCTAGGCATCAAAATAAGAAGTTGAGAACAATTTATCTAAGAAAATAAAATATAGATATGTAGAAATAAACCAGACACAATAGGTAAAAATTAATAGTGGAAAATAAAATAAACATAACCTTCTAGACATACCTCTATGTGACCCTATGGGTCAACACCAAACATAGAACCATGCTCACTCCAAGGTAAATCCAAGACTAAAACCTAAAACGGAAAAGTAAAGTAGGCCTGAGCACCAAGTGATCAGTTGGAATGCCAAAATATAACAATTTCTTATGCCCATTCCTTTAATAAGAAATCCAATCACACCAGTTTTAAAATAAGATATAATAAAATAATGTTTTTCCCTTCTTTCCATGTTCAAGTAACAAGTAAACATTTTTAAGGAAAACACTTCTATTCCATAGTATTTTAAAAATATATTCCAAGCATACATTGAAAAAAAATAAAAGTATAGATTGAATTACGGTTTTTCACAAATGAGACATAAATTATAAAACAACCAAAATAAAAATCACATCACAAGAATCATGTCACAAATGAGCACCATAGGCAATCCCTATAGGTAAATAGCAAAAGTGGGACCCTAGAGACCTCGTACCTTGGTGAAACATGGCTTAGAAACCATGACCTCAGAAAAAATAGCGTAGAAACCACAACCCTAAGACATTCATATATTTATATAGTGTTGTTGCATCAAGCCAGGTAGAAGAAATTGGGACAAACCCCCTACTGTGTCATCTAGCATACAATTCATGGTCCACCCACATAGATACCCAGGTTTCCCATTGTGCTCTATTTCAAGTGGTGGTGATTTTTCTTTATCAAGAAAACATATATGTATATAACCCTTTCATTATACAAAACTCATTCAACCTCTCACCACTATTCTCCCTCCTTAAGCTCATTCCCCCTCTTTTATGTCACACAATGCATAAGTCTCAAAATTTGGAACATAATAACACATTCAACATACAAATAATTTTCTAAAACCAAGGTGGAATGCATCAAAAGAGGTTTTTATTTTTCATAAAACATTATAAAGGAGTCAAACATTCTTAATTACATAAAGGGAACACTTTTTATAACTAACTAGATGAAAGTCCAAACACCTTTATAAATGCTCATTACAAATTCAAAACCACTTAGGAAATCAATTTTCATGAAAATTCACATAATACTAATGACATTAGAAATACATTTCAATTTCCAAAATAAAGGCATTATAATTTCTAGCAACCACAACCATATTTCAGAGCATGTGTATATATCATAAATCTAAAAAATATTATTAAATCAAGAAAGAAAATATGAAATTATAATTAAAAAATAGGTATAGGGGACCAACCTTAGAGTGGAATCAAGCAGTCCACTTTGGTTCTTCGCACATTCATACTCAAGTATACTATTCCCCCACTAAGCATACACAATTTCACATATATTTAAATACACCTAGCCCATATACTCACACCCATATGGCCATTTCTTGCACAAGGGGTTCATTACATATATTCTTATATGCATATGCCCGTATCTACTCACCGATGCATGCACTTTTATATATATACATAATAACACCTAGACACATACACATATAAAGGCTACCATGAATGAATATATGTGTAATGGGGTAAACCTATATATATATATATATACATACTTATGCATACGTTGGCGATTCTCCATTGACATGGAGACTGGAAAATGCACCAAATAGTCTTTAACACTACCCAACAATTATAACAAACCTTAAAATATAAAAACAAAACCATAAATCAAGTGTGAAACCAACCTGTAACATAAAAGTCCATACCTCAAAACACACAGCTTTTGACGATGTCAACACGAGACTGCTTCACCTTACAAGCAGATACATTTTCATATATATATATATATATATATATCCTTTGACCAAAGTACATATTCCTCATCCCATGAGGGAATATTTGTCAGGGTAATATACATATATACATTCTTACCCATGTATAAACATATATGTCTCAGTATCCGACGACCAATATCCACAACGTGACGAAAAAAACATGCTAGAGAAATAAAAAAAGTATAAAAATTAACAAGGGCTCAAAAAAAACTAAATTAAGTAGGGAAACAAGTGAAACTTCACCATAAACATGTTTCTCACCCTCTATATGATTTAATAAACCAAAAGAGAACCACAATTACAAACTATCAAACATTATATTTTCAAATGAAAAATCCCATTAAAATATACACACTTCATCTTGCATATCAAAGACCAAACAATTTGAAGAAACAACAATTCTTTTACAAGATTGTTTTTCCATTTCACACATGCTGTTGAAAAAAAACAAGACAGTGGACAAGCCCCTTTATATGATCACCCATAATTTAAAACCTTATCCAAAACAATATTTTCCCCTTTTTTCTTAAAATTAAAACCAAGAAAACACACCCAAAATAATTCACTACTCTTTAAAAATCCATATTTAAACATAAACAGCTCAAATATAGTTGAAAACAATGTTTTCACCAACCAAACAACCCCTAAAAACCATTTTGAAAAAATTCCACCAAAACAACACAAAACATTGACATATCTTTAATCAAAAATTCATTTCTAACTAGTAAACACACCAATAATTCTAAAGAATTTCATTTGTACCAAAAAATTAAACTAAATATATCATTTATAAATTCAAATATGTATAATAAAATTATCAAATGATGAAAATTCACGAAACTACCTACCGACATGTAAAAACCCTCAACATTGGTGTTCATTTCATTTGTCTACCAAACGCACCATAAGAGAATCCTATAGAAGGAAAGAAATAACCAAAATGACAATATTAAACAAGAATCAACCCCTAAATCTAATACCCTATCCACTGAAAAACTAAAACCCCCAAATAAAATGGACCAAAACCATAATAAAATAAGAGGAGCTTACCTGGAGGAGAGACACATACAGAAGGGGAGTCAAATGCTGGCTGGGGGGTTGTGGTCACCGGAGGGGTCAGCCAGTTCGCATGCACATGAGATGATATAAGGTTCGATGAAGGATCATCAGACAACATGAGAGGGTTGCATACAAGACGGTTCGGTAAGGGGGGAGGGATCGTGACACTGACATGGGGTCTCTCTTCAGAAGGGAGGCCAACCAGGAGAGCGTCCAAGGGAGGATGGCGAGCGCGCCATAGTAGGGGGGAGGAAAAGACGACGGGGTGTAGCCGAACCCTAAAGAAGGAAAATAAAAACTAATAATAATAATAATAAATCAATCAATCAATCAATACAAAAGTAAAATTAAATTAAAATTAATAATAATAATAATAACATGGATAATTAGAAAATTGATAAAAAAATATTAATTTAAAAAGTGGAGAGTGTGAAAATTCTCCCCACTATAATTCTTTCTATCCCTAGAAATCCACAACTAAGGTTGAGACTCAATGTAGAGAACAATACACCCATAAGGGTCAAATAAGATCCCTATGAAAAACAATCGAAAAGAGGCAAAGGCACCATGCTTAGAGAAAGTGAATTAAATAACCACCTCTAGAATCTCGTAAAAAGAAATTTTGCTAAGTGTAACCCAACCCAAAGAGCTAGAACACCTTTAGTTTATTGATCAATAAATAGAACTCTGGCACCTATAGAAACCAACTTCACAAGACAAAACACCTCAAGAACCCTTGAATGAAAACCACATTGTTTGTCTAGAAGAAACAAACAAGACAAAATCATATCCAAAGAATGCTCTAACCACTTACCACCAAAATATATTTAGGAATAGAAACAAAATTCCAACATGGGGAAATTCCAAAGGGGATCCACGCCATTAGAAACATACTGAAGCCCGAGACAAGACTAGAAAACCGACATGGGGAGGCCTAAGTAGACTCCTCACCATCAGAACTGAAGGGAGATACCGTAACTTCCAAAATTTCCCAATAGTGACCAAACACCACACCATAAGGGGCGGGGAGGGTCGGGCCAAAATAACAGGGTGTCAATACCATGGCCGAAGATATACCAACATCTCCACATCCCTGGATGATCACTATTCAAATTTGAGACCGATTTACCCAACGAACCTCATAAGGACCACTAAAATCAATTACATTCAGGTGGACACAACCCCCAGGACCTAGGTAATGAGAATACCACACCTCCACATAGTCCTAGGAAACCTCACACACCCAAACAGTTCATTCGTAATGGAACAACCATTGAAAACAATTTAAACTGTTTTTACTTTCAACACCGATGAAAGAAATAATGCCAGGGTCCCATACACTCCCAGGGATTTTGACCATGTGCCATCTTCACTCTGAGGCCTATGGCTGGAACCATGAGGTTTGAAGCATCTCCTTACTCGCAATTAGGTATTTAAGACTCTCCAAAGGAGATTATTCTTTCAAGGTGCCGCAAGAAAACATAATGCATTCAAGACAACACAATCAAACACAAAACACTCTAACATCCAACAAATCCCACGCAGAACATCCACCAAAACATGGGTTTAGATGATACACATGCATCACATAATCACCTTAACCAAGAAAATTTAGAAGGAAAGATGCACGAAAAAAACTCCCCTTTGAACGGAAAAATTAGAACTCCCTAAGAGGAGGATGCACTCCTTTGAAAACAGGGATTCTCAAAGTATTATATTAAATCTACCCCTGCTCTTCAAAGAGAACATACACTAAAAGACGTCACCAAACATGACCCTTATAGCCAATGAAATCACTAAAATCCTTTGAAGACATCGGTCAGCACCGATAACTTAGAACATCCTTCACCCTTCTCTGCTAGGATTCCATTCACCATTTCGAAGGAGGACCTTCAAACACAACAGTGTCAAACTTCATACCCCACATCTCTGACAACTAAAAGAGTCAAAAAAATCCCTTTAACTACCCTCACATCTATCATCCTGCAGTGAGATGATTCACTTAGTTGTAAAAAGGAGAGGTGGGTTCAAATATAGAATTTAGGAAGAGAATCCTTTGATCAACTAGAGGGTCGAACAATGGTGAATTTCTTATGGTTGCACTTCAATAGCACATTAAAAATTTATGGGTGAGTTCACTAGTCAATAAAGTGAACCATGGACCCAATACAACTGGTCCAATATCCAGCACATACTGCAAGTGAACACTAAACATGCAGTGGGAACCACTAAAAGGGCTTCCTGAAGAACTTTTCAAAAGAAAATACTGACCACACGCTTTCACACCAACTTCAAAATAAGAATTCAAACTCAAGACACAAATTCGTCAAAAAGGGATTCTCAGATCGAAATGCCTCACATCCAACTATTCAAAAATACAAAGTCACACAACAAAATCACCGGTTATTAAAACACCAATCGTTCCTTTAACAAAACTTTCTAAAAATAAACGAAGTTGGTGGGTTGCACAGACACCAATGTTGTCCCATGGGCCTCACACATGCATGTTCTCATGACACACTAGCACCCACCTCATGTACATCCAGGAACACATCTTCTCATGCCATTAACCATTTTCCTTTTCCATATATACCCATGCATGTGGTTTCCCATGAGTGAACTAAGGATCAGAACCAAACTCTTCCATTTTTTTCAAAACCAAATCATTCAACCCACACATTTCAAACCACATACATCATTTTCTTTTTAAATATATTCATTTTAAAACATTTTCCAATACCAAATCATTTTTACTTAAAAACCATATTTTTATGAATCCAAAATAAAGAGATGAGGAATGATACAAGAGGATAATATTGTCGGCGGGTGACTGAGACATATTGTTAGCAGACAAACACCAATCACGCCATCGCCATAGAGAGTATGCTAGAACAGCATCCCCGACTCCATATGGATTTCAAGAGACTGAGAGATCACGGGTACCATTGACCTACTCCGTTTTCATTTCCCCTAAACAATACTAATCATATAAACCAACGACTCAGACAAACCTCAACTTACAGTGGTAACTCGAGTCCCTCTAGTAGGTGTGCTAGCCAAGCACCTTGTTCGTAGCCAGAACGTCGAGTTCTAACACCCTTAACTTTGGTCTACCTGACACTATCCCAAAGTTACATGACCCAAGATATAAAACCTCTTGTTATACCATTTTTTCTTTAACTGACCCGAGTCAACCCTGATCCGGTCACCCGAACTGGTCCACGACATGGCCCGAAGGGCATTCCCAATCCCCACGGGCTGGCATCTAGTGTTGGCCATCAAAACATGTAGTTGGAATGATTTATCCAAAAAAATAAAAGACATATAAACAGAAATAAACCAAAAAAATTAGGTAAATAATAGTAGAAAAAAATAAAATAAAGATAACTTTCTAGACAAACCTCCAAGTGACCCCATGGGTCAACACCAAACATAGAATCATGCTCGCTCCAAGATGATCCATGACTAAAACCTGAAACTAAAATATAAATTATATGTGAGAACTGAGATTCTCAGTAGGAATGCCAAAATATAACAATGTTCTATGCCCTTAACTTTAATAAGAAATCCAATCATTCCATATTGAAAATAAGATATAATAAAATAATTTTTTTCACTTCTTTTCAAGTTCAAGTCACAAGTTTGCATTTTAAGGAAAACGCTTCTATTCTACAGTAATTTCAAAATTGATTCCAAGCATACATTGATGGAAAAAAAGTTTAGATTTAATTATAGTTTTTCAAAAATGAGACATAAAGTAATAAAAAAACATAAATGAAAATCACATCACAGGCATCATGTCGCAAACAAGAACCATGGGAAATCCCTATAGGAAACTAGAACAAGTGAGACCCTAGAGAACTCATACCATGGTGAAACGTGGCTTAGAAATCAAAACCCTTAGAAAATATGGATTAGAAACCAAGACCCTAAACCATTCATATGTTTAGTTTGTGTTGTTGTGTAAATCCTTCTAGATGAAATCGGGAAGAACCCATGTTGTGTCATTTAGCATACTAGTCCTCATCCACCCACCAAGATACCCAGGTTTCCCATTGTGCTATATTTCAAGTGGTGGTGAGTTTTCATTATCATGAAAAAATATAAGTATATAACACTTTCTTTATCCAAAACTCATTCAATAACTCTCCATTATTCTCCCTCCTTAAGCGCATTCCCCCTATTTCATGTCACACAATGCATAAGCCTCAACATTCGGCACATAATATCCCATTCAATATACAGATCATTTTCTAATACCTAGGGGGAATGCCTCAAGAGAGGATTTTATTTTTCATAAAACATTCTTAAGGTGAAAATGGGATTAATTATATAAGGGGAACACTTTTTATAACTAACCGGTCGAAAGGCCAAACACCTTTAGAAATACTCATTACCAATTCAAAACCACATAGGAAATCAATTTTCAAGAAAAGCAACTTAAGACCAATGGATTTCCAAATACATTTAAATTTATTAAACAAAGGCATAATCATTGCTAGAAACTGCATCTAGATTTCATTTCATGTGTATATAACATAAATTTAAAACATATTTTTAAAACAAGCACAAAAATAGGAAATTCCAATTAAAGTAATAGGAATAGGAGACCTACCTCAGAGTGGAATCAAGCCATCAACTTTGGATCTTGGCACTTTATAACTCAAGGTTGCTACTCCCCCACTAAGCTTACTCACTTTAACATATATGAAATGATACATATCCCCTATGCACACACCTGCAAGGCCATGGCATGCGCAAGGGGGTCCTTACATATATTCTTATATGCATATTCCCATCTCCACTCACCTACGCATGCACTTTTTTATATATACATAGGCACACCTAGCCTCATGCATGTATAAACACTTTCATGCATCAATATACGTGTAATGGGGGAACCTATTTATGTATATAAATACATACCTACACATATGCAGGTGAGTCACACATGACTTGGTGACTCAAAACCGCACCAAACAGTCCATCGCACTACACAACAGTTAGAAAAAACTTTAAAACATCAAAAGGACACCATAAATCATGTGTAGAACCAACCGGTGGCAAAAAAGTCCATACCTAAAAACACACAGCTTTTGTTGATGGAAGAACGAGACCGCTTCACTTTACATGCATATACATTTTCATATATATATATATATATATATATATATATATATATAGCCTCTGACCCAAGTACATGTTCCCCATGCCAGGGAGGAATATGCGCAAGGATGATATACATATATACATGTTCCCCATTCAATGGAGGAATATGTGCAAGGATGATATACTTATATACATTCTTTCCCATGTATATACAAATATGTCTTTCCCACCAAGGACCAAAATCCACACTACGATGAACAAAACATGCTACAATAAAAAAATGGAGTCTAGAAATTACCAAGGGCACCAAAAAAACTATATTAAACAGGGAAACAAGAGAAAATTCACCCTAAACATGTTTCTCACCCTTTATATGATTTAATAATCCAAAAGATCACCACCAAGCTAACCTATAAAACATTCCATTTTTGAATTAAAAATCCCATTAAAATACACACACTTCATCTTTCATATCAATGACCAACCACTTTGAAAAAACCACCATTTTTTTATAAGACAACATTTTTTTCCATTTCGTACATTCCATAGAAAAAAAATAAAGACAATGTCCAAACCCTTTTATAAGATCACCCATACTTTAAAACCATTTCTAAAACAATATTTTCCCCTTTTTTCATAAAAAAACCATGCCAACACGCCCAAAATGATTCGCTACTCATTAAAAATTCACATTTAATCATACACAGCTCAAAAAACCTTGAAAACACACCAACCAAACAACCCCTAAAACCAATGTTGAAAACATTGCTCTAAACCCACACAAAACATTGACATATCCTTAATCAAAAATTCATTTCTAACCATAAAACACACCAATCACTCCAAAAAAATTCTTTCGCGCTACAAAATGAAACTAAAGAACATATTTATAAATTTAAATAAGCATAATAAATTTATCAAATGATGATAAGGCACAAAACCACCAATCGACATGCATAAACCCTCAAAATTGGTGTGAATTTCATTTCTGTGCCAATCGCACCACAAGAGAATCCTAAGGAAATAAATAATCAAAATGACAACATTAAACAAGAATCACGCCTAAATCTAATACCCTACATGCTGAAAAACTAAATCCCCCAAATAACATGGACCAAGACCATAGGAAAATAATATGAGCTTACCGGGAGGAGATCCACACTTCAAAGGGGAGTGGAATGCTGGTGGTGGGGTTGCGATCACCAGAGGGGTCGGCTAGTTCGCATGCGCCTGAGAGGATGGTAGGGTCGATGGAGGCTCCTCGAACAAAATGATAGGTCCTAGCGCAAGTAGGCCTGGTACATTGGGAGGGATCGCACTGCCAGAATGGGGTTGCTCGTCAAAAAGGAGGCCAACCAGGGGAGCTACCAATGGAGGGTTGTGAGTGCGCAGCGATAAAGAGGGTGAAAGGCATGATGGGGGGTAGTCGAACCCTAAAAAATGAATTGAAAAAACTAATAATAATAATAATCAATCAATCAATCAATAAATTAATTTAAAATAAAATCAATAATAATATTAATAATAATAAGGATGATAATAAAATTAATAAAAAAATATTTTAAAAAGTGGAGGGTGTCACACGAAGAATCCTTATAACACCCCAATGTTTTTAGGAGATGAACTTTTTTATTTAATTTTATTATTTATCTATGTTTTCTTAATTATTTTATGTCATGGGTTGTATGCTACACTAAGATAAGATTATGCTACATGAAACATCGACTTATCTTACTATATATGCAATACTATGTTTGGCTTGTGTTACACGCAATTTCAGGTTATTTTGATAGAATTAATTTTATTCAAGATCAAATTTAAGTGAATAACTAAATATTATTATGTTACCTTATAACTTATCCATTATAATGGCGGGTATGAACAATATTAACTTTCTTCTAAAAAACTATTCAAATGAAAATAAGTGTTCTTATAAAATAATAATATCACTCTTTTTGGATTTTATTAATGAAATATACATGTAATATATTAAATATAATGTTTCAAGTTCATCTTATATGTTTTCTAGATATGATATAAAAACAAATTCAATTTTTTTGATAAAAGAAGTATTTTAAAAAAATACAGTTTTTCACCTTTTGATGGTGAGCTTATTTTAAATAAATTTTTTTACATATTTTTATATTATATTTGAAAAAATAAACTTCTTATTTGTAATAGGGAGATAAAAATTTACTGGGGAATAATTTTTTATATTTTTCTAATAAGTTTCATGTTTTAATAAATAGTAAAAATATACTAATTTTTAATTGAAAACAATTTTTTTATAAAAATATTTTATATGGTTATGTTATATTATTTAATGGTTTTAAAATATAAATATAATATATTTTTATCATTTAATATAATTTATATCATTGTGATTAATTTTATATTAAATTATGATGTAAAAATATATCAACCTTTTTCATTGTTTTAACTTTTAAAACTCGTTTTCTCATTCAGACAACATGATTAATTTTAATTTAATTATAGAAACTTATATATTCTGAATTCTGAAAATTTTATTCCATATTTGGAATCAGTGGGTCCAAATTATGTAAATTTCTTTATTTTATTATTTTGGCATTATGAATAGTAACTTCGGTAATTTTTATAAATATGGTAAAATGGTAAATCAGATAATTAAGTGTAAAGATAATATTATAAAATTACACTAACACTTATCCTAATATAATTGTATGACTTTTTTATAACTAAATCATTTTTTTTTTGAAATTTTATCCTTTTTATGCCACTTGGATGAGATTAATAAATTTAATGTATTTTATTTAAAGAAAAGTTAAATATGTCTTACTCCAATTTTAATAACTTACAAATTTTTACAATAAGATTATACAGAATATAAACTCAAATATAAATAATCATTTGAAATATAACCTTTTTTATTTATCATGGTAAATTATTTGTAATTTTTATGAAATAAATAATTACGTTAAAGTCTTATACATTGATGATGGAGAAATTATTTAATTGATGAAAAATCAATAAAATTATTTTTATTAAAATTTTAATAACCATTAAAAGACTAAAGAAATTGGAAACTTCTTATTAGTTGAGTATCTATCGACCATAATCATCCAAGGGTCAAGTTATTAACCATTTGGATCCATATGGAAAATATTATGATACATATAATATTTTATTTAAAGTGATGTTAAAGGTATCACATTCAGGTTTTATTAAATAAAACTTTTTTAATATAGAATTTCTCCGGAGATATATTCAACTAAATGTATTATTATAAAATATAAAATACTAATATTACTTATTTTATTTTATTTTTATTTTTTAACCAACAAATAATTATATTTAATAATTATAGATAATTAATGTTGTAATTATTGTATTAATAGAGATAACAAATAAAAGTTGTTAAAAATATTAAAATAAATAAAATTATGGATAATTAATATATCCAACAATTTTTATAGATTACCTTGACCCCATAGGGATATAATAAAATATTGTTTTCCACTATAACATCTTATCTTGATATTTTTAAAAATAAATAAATTGAATAGTGTTGAAATTGACACTATTGATTGTTTATCAAAATAATAAATAATTAAATTATTTAAAAATTATAAAACATTTTTAAAATTGTTTTTTAATTATTATAAGGTATAAAATGATCTAAATTATTCATTTTTTTGTCTAATTGACAAAAAGAGTAAATATTTCACCCTTTTAATATTGAAATATTTGTTGTGTTAATTAAAAATTAAAAAGAATCATTATGTTTTCATTAAAAATAAAAGGTTTAAATTGATATAAAAACTTATCGAAAATTTATTTTTTGATGTTATTAAAACCTTATCTCATCTCATATTCAAAACTAGGACATTTTTTAGGTTTTTGGATAGGTTTTTATTTTATTATAAATTAATATTGTTCTAAATTTGAAATGTACCCCTCACCTCAATTTTAAAAGGGCACATCCTCCCCCACAACTTCACTTAAATTTGAGACTTCAATATCAGAAATACCCTGCCCATTTCTTATAAAAACTTACTTAGTAACATTATGTAGGTTTTTTCATTCTCAAAAGATCAATTGTAGTTCCTTTTAGAGGAGATCTAGAGGGATCTCATCAAAGAAGTGGTAATATCCTCTACCTATTCTTTTAGACCTATTCCTTCTTCTAATTCCTCTTCCTGAGTTGTATAAATTATAAAGTAATAAATATTTTATCACCTATATTATAATATTTAATTTTTATTGTGTACAAACCATATTCCACATTCTATCAATCCAATAAAAAGCAAAATCACCCCGCTTGAGTATGTACGACATACCGCCTCCACATCGTGGTGTAATATGATTTTCACCACCACCTTACATATATTGGTATAATGAGGAAAATAATAAGTATATATGATTATAAAAACAAGATTTTGTTTATGTAACAATGTATATAGCATCATGTTCCATACCACTTAACAAATAAGTGAATGATATTATCGCTCATGCGTACGTACAACATACTGTCTCCACAATGATATGTGATTTATTATACAAGATCTTCATTAAATCATGATTATATAAACATTTATAGTGGATAAATATTATATATATAATATTAATATCATTATGGAAATGATATAACATTAACCTAATAAGATGAACATGAACTTATCCAACAAAACATGCGTAAGAAAATAAAGCAGTTAATGCATGAAGGATGAGTAATAATTTTATTAGCTAACGAGTAATAATATGATAACTTATGATATCATCAAAATAAATATTTTCATGTATTAATTTAATGAAATTATTTAAACCCTCATACTGGATGTTTAAACATGTTTTAAATAACCCATACTTACTGTAATGGATAATTTAATAATCTCATTACTATTTGAGATTTTTTATACATAAGTAATTATTGGGGTATATTAATCAGTCATGTCCATGTTTCCTAAATATGTATTCTAAAATATTCTTTATATTCTTCTAAAATTTTTTAAAAAAAATTTTACCCTTTGGTGAATTTTTAATAAATGGTATGAAAGGAATTTTTATCATTTTTCAAACAAGGTAATTTTTGACATTTTTGTAAGAAGTATGAGAAGAATGATTTTTTTAACTTATATGGAATGAACAGAATTTTATGATTTCATAATTACTAATTTACAATATTATTAACATATAATATTTCAAGGTTATATTAAAATAAATTATTTTCTTTTAAAATTGTGTTTCCTTTTTAGAAAAGAATTTTTTTTTGAAGAAGAAATGATTTTTTTCCTAAAGAATTAATTTCAAATGTGTTATCAAAAATATTTTCCATATAAGATGAAATTATTTAATAAGGATATGTTTCAAGTATATTGTATTTATTATTTATGTAGTTTTATTAATTTTATGATGGAATTTTATTTATGAAATCCATTTGTTTTACATGGATTTTTTTATAATCGAATTATATTTAAAGAACTCATTTTATTCCTTAGGTTATGCTTTGATGAATGATTTATTTTTTTCAGAACACATAAGAATGATTTCATTATTAGAGGGGTGGTACCTATATATCCCTCAAATTAATTGGTTAAAGATGGATAACTCCTGAGGTATATAAGTTATGTGTGAACCTAATTTCATGTTCACTATGTGTGAACCTAGTTTTTATATCTATAATTTTATGCCTGGACCAGTTTTTTCATGTTCATGTGTTCAAAAAGGTCCTGATTTCATATCCTTAATTTAATGAGTAATCTTATTATTATTTTTACATGTTCATAATGTTAAAATTTTATTTATATTCTAAAATTTCATGTATTGTGTTAATGTAATGATATAATGGATTATATGCTTTGATACCCTTATGATTCATGACTTATGAACTTTCAAAAATTTATTCCATGGTTTTTTATATGTAGGGTATGATATTTTATATTCACAATCATGTTATCATACCCTTATTCTCATGATATGTATACATATTTTCTTTTTATACCATTACAGAGTATCTAAGCTTACCTCTATAGATTTTATTTTCCACAGGTTATAAATAAATGGTTTAGGTAGGAAATAATAAAGGGGAAGATATTTATAGGAGATGTTGAAGATATTTCACCAAATTAGAATAATTTATTCCATGTATCCAGAGGAATTAAACTAATATGGTCTTGGGGTTTCCATTTGTATAATTTATTAAGTATTTCATAAAATTAATGTAATATCCATGTTCTTCAATTATGGGTTGTTATAATTTTATGTTTATTGCCTAGGGTAAGACTGTTTTTTAACATTGTGCACTGAGGATGTTGGTGTTGGTTATCACATACTTTTCATATGAGGTATCCTAGTTTTATACAGGGTATGGATATAGTTTAACATCTTATAATGAGGACATATTATCCTATGGTCATCCCATTTTTATCATAAGTGGAATTCCAATTTAATATGGGCCTAAGGTTTCAATTTAAGGTCATGTGATGAGGATTTTGTGGTTTGTAGTTTAAATTCGAATGACTCAGACTATAACTACTACTAGTTTAATGTCATAGAGCACAGACCATAGGAGAAGCTACTAGATTAAGGTCATAGACCTTGGAATAAATTGAGTGTATGTCCTGAGGAGGCTTGTGTGGCAAGAAAGAGTGATAACCTGACATTAAATGAGGTCCAAAGATACCTATTTCCATTAAAAACTTGACAAACCAAATCCAAGCTTATGTCATTATGCTGGAAAAAATGACCAAGTGATAAGTTGATGGTGGAGGCTAGACCTAGGATATGAGATCCGGGTGATGCTCTATATACCATGGGGAAGGGAATCAAGTCACAAATAGTTCTGGAACCTAGTGTGGTAGGATACCAATTTTAGTAGGGGATTTCCTCCCAAGTGAGGATATTGAGTAATCTAACATTTGTGATATGAGGCATCCAGGATTTATATGGGGTAAAGCTATAGTATAATATATTGTGATGTGAAAATTTTCATGGATTATACATTGATCTACCCATTACTTTAATACTCACATTAGGTTATGAGGACATCTTTATTCACTACCAAGCTAGGGAATGTGATTGGGGCTTATACCTAAAGAGAGGCTCGTAAGGACATATGTGGGTGAATGTGTTGCGATAAATTGTAACACTATGAGATTTTGTGAAAAAAAAAATTAATTTTTTGATACTTTTTTTCAAGCGCTAAAATTATTTTAGCTTGTGTTACATGCAACACTCAGTGTAACATGTGATACACACTACAATGAGTTTTAATGAAACCTCACATACTATTAAAAATATGATTATTTAATATTATCATTATAACATTGATATTGTAATGGAAGGTGTGATTAGGATAAACTAAATTATGAAAATATATGGTCTAGACATGTACATAAAATGAATTATTTTCATACCAATTAATTTGAAATGAAAATATAAACTATTTTGATATAAAAGAAATATTTTTCTGAAAAAACTATTTCTATGCACACAAATGTTTTTTAACTAAATAAATTAAAAAAATATATCCTTTTTTGAAAGATTTTAATTAAATTAATATATTATATTTTCAATAAAAAAATTAAATTTCATCTTATGTGTTTTCGAGACAAGAGATAAGAATATATCAAATTTTATACTAAAAAATGCACTTTATAAGAAGTAGCCTTGTCAATTTTTTTGCACACTTACTTTAAGACTAATTTTTTAAACATTTATAAAATTTATTTTGAAAAAAAAATTATTTTTTAAATCATCATATAAAAATTATCTGAAGGTTATTTTTTGATGATTTCTGAAACACTTAATTTTTTGATGAATTGTAAAAAAACTAAATTTGAATTTGAAACTATTTTCTTGTTTAAATTATTTATAAAGTTTAATGATGTTTTAAATTTATTTAATGTAAAATTACATGAATTATATATCTGTTAATCCTATTTAGGTCATTTTAACATTATTTATATTTAATTTTAATATAAAAACTTTATAAACTTTTAAACATTTTATCTTTGAAAACCCACATTCTCGTCTTGTCATCGTGATTAATTTTGAATTAAAATTTCCCAGTTCTATGAATTAAATTTTTAAAAATGGATTATATAGTTTTAAGAATAATTAATTATATTATCTAATGTAGTTAATTTAATTTTTAAACAAAATTAATAGTGAAAAAAGTAAAAATTAATTACCGTTGTAAAGGTAAAAATGTGATAATAGGGTGTTAAAGTAAAATAATTGATGTTAAAATGACCTAAACACTTGTCTAAAATCTATTTTATAGTCATATTTCAACTTTATAATGTATAAATCTAAATAATACTCCATTTTGGATCATTTATTCATGATAAAAACTTGGGTAAACCTTTTTCTTTTAAAAAAATTACAAGTGTTCCACTCACCTGGCATATAAAAGGCGACCCCAATCTGCTCCTCCTCACACCTTCAAGCCATTTTGGTTTTTTCAATCTATAACCAAATCACCTTCCAAATTCTCTAATGTCATATTAAAAGACTTATTTTGGGAATAAATCTAACATAGGAAGGCTTTTGGTTCAACCCTAAGGAGTTTACCGGAAGAAGAGGTAATGTTTTTCAAGAAGCATTTTTATTTAATTTATTCCTCTAACTCCTTCAATTCTTCTTAAACTATACTGATATAATAACCAAACTATATTCCATATACAAATATTTTGTTATGAATGGTTCGTGACCTATAACCATCCCCACTTTCATCAAATGGGTTACGAAATCATCATCATGTGTATGGATGACTACCGCCTTGTGAAATAATGTCTGTAATTTCTCCATTACCACCTCTCAAAGTTGGGTACGATGGTAGATCTAAAGTATATATATGCTATTTATAACACATTTATATCTATTGAGTCATTATATCATCATTGTTACAAAATTCACTATATATAGCATTGACCTTTATCAGTACTAGCAGAAAGTGCTGATAAAGTTATCCTTTATCAACACTAAAAAAATCACTCATAAAGGGAACCTTTTATCTGTGCTAAAAAATAACTGATAAAAGCTACCTTTTAGTAGTGTTTTTCTAGCACTGACAAAAGGAACCCTTTATCTCTACTTTATTATTAACACTAATAATGGATACCCTTTATCAACACTTTATTTTTATCACTCGGAAAGGGTTTCTATTTTTAGTGTTTTTTAGCCCTGATAAAGGTCTCAATCGCCGAGCGAGTCCCATATCAAAACAGCCCACAAGAGGGAACTTCTATATATATATATATTACAATTAACAACATCTATTACCCAGAATCTTGTTGCGGGGATGGGTTCCCGCAAACACTGCACACACTTATATAGACTTCCACCAGTCCCAAGCGGGCCTTAGCCCACCTTATGCCTGACTCTGGCATTTTTCCACCTTCATATTTGATTTTTATAGGACGTGGCTCGGTCCATTGCAAAAAAAATTACATAAACCAATAAAAAAAATACAAGTGTTGAAAATCATAAAAAATTAAATCAAATTAAAGAAATAAAAATTAATAAATATAAAAATATATTAAACAATTTTAATTAAATAATTATTAATAAATTATATATATATATATATATTATAAATATAAAAAAAATATTATATATTAAATATAGATAAATAAAATTAATTAATTAAAAAATAAAATTAAAAATGAGTATATTAAAAGAAATTAAATTTTTTTAATTAAATAATTATAAATAAAAATGAATAAATTTAAAATACATATTTATATATTATAAATATTAACAAATCATATATTTTAAATACATATCAATAAAATCATTAAAATGAAATAATTAAATAAATAAAAATTTAAAATGAGTAAAATAAGAAAAATATTAAATAAATTATAAAATATATATTTATCAATAAAAATGAATAAATTTAATATACATATATATATATTATATAAACATTAAAAATAGTATATATTAAATATATATATATATATAATGAATAAATTGTAAATATTAAACAAATAAATTAAATGTGAATAAATTTTAATAATTAAAAAAACATTTAAAAAGAATATATAAAAAAATAAGAAAAATATTAATGAGACAATTATTAATAAAAATGATCAAGTTTAATATATATATATATATGTGTGTGTTAATTATAAATAGTAATAAATAATATATATCAAATTTGAATATATAAAATGAATAAAATGTAATAATTAAAAACATGTTAATGTATTATTCATTTCAAATGGTTTTTATACATAATTATTCATTAATACATTTAATATAGTAATATAGTCGTATATCTATCTATATATATATATATCAACATATATAATATTTCTTAAAATATTATTTATATAATAAAAAACATTTATGTTTACATTTAATAAGTCATATATTTAATGAAGAATAGTTTATAATTAAAAATTAATATTAATTATAAATACTGATTAATTGTATCAAGTAATAGACATTAATTGAATTTCATTTGATTTTTCAATTTAACATACATCAAATGGGTGTTTTATTGATTCACACAAACATATAGGTAATTAATTTATTTTTATATACAATAGAGAAACAAAAATATTTACATAATTAATGAAATCTTATATAGAAATAGATATACCTAATATTTATGTTATTTATTAACATTTTAGTTTTTATTTTACAATTTCACTTATTAATTTGTTACATTTAATATATAATAATTTTAATCAGTGAATTTTATTTTTCTAAAATATTAATTTTGTTAGCTATTATTTATTCATTTTTAATATTTTTTATTTTTATTTTATTGGAAATTAATCATTTTTGTATTATATATTTATATTTATTTATTTACTATCATTTCATATTTTTAATTTTTATTCATCTTTATTTCAATATATATCCTTGTTTTTTTAATAATTTATATTTAATTTATTAACTTATAAATTTTTCAAATATTTTTAAAGCTTACTCTTTTTAAATTATTCAATTTCAATCGTATTTAACTTGAATGAATTTATGATTATGTATTCATTAATAATGTTCAAAAAATAATTATAAATAAATATTTATAAAAATATATATTTATTTGTATATATTTTCTATATTTATAAATTTATATATTTACTATTTTATTAAATTTATATATTTATATTTATAAATAAATATTATTTTTTAAAAAGTATTTATATAAATAAATAATTCATGACTGGTGGGATATCCTCTTTAGGGAATGTGATCTTCTATTGGGGTCCCCATCTCATTGTTCCTGAGGGTTTCTTCATTTTCTCTTTGTCTATGTTGTTTTCACCATGAATGAATCTTTAATTTTAGTACTATTGAATTCTTGATGCTTATATTTGTGTTTTAATTATTTAATAATAGTATTAATTATACTCATTGGGTTTCTAGGGAATAAATTGGGTTTCGATTTGGTTTTCATAGATAGAAATTGATTTTTCTTACCTTTAAAGAATGGTTTGAATATGGTTTCAAGTTACTCATTTGTCAAATTGCTCATTTGATCCTTTAAAATGGTATTTTCAATTTTAAATTATGTATTTGTCCTGTAACGTACTTTCATAAATATTTTTCTTTGAATTTCAAGTGATAAATGAAATTCCAAGAATTGTGAAAATGTTTCAAGATGGGTTTTAAATAAAATGTGTGGTTAATAAAGCTTTAGACCTAATTTGGGTCAATGGATAAATTAACTAATGAAGTATTAAGCCTTTATATTTTGTATGATATGTAACCATGAGGATTATTTGGAACTTATAAATATTATTCATAAAATATTATGTTTTTGAATGACGTATTCTAATGATTATTAAAATATCTTTTTAAGAGAATCATTCTTGATTTCGTGGTCTCAAATGATGTTATGAATTATTTTAAAAATAACAACTAGTGATCTTTTAGAAAATATTTTTCAATGTCATTAATGTTTTTATAACCTTCTTGATGTTTATTCATGAATAAATGTTATGGACAGTGAAATCATGGATTTTTGGATTCTTGTGTAATATTTGATGAAACTGGTTTTTGATAAATTAATATCCCCTCAATTGAATTTTGAAATAATCCCATGAGAATATCAATATTTAGGCGGGTATTATAGGACATTCATGTTTGGCATGTTTATCTCTTCCAAATAGTGAAATATATAAGGAAAATTCTAACTAAACATTGGTGAGGCAGGGAGTCACTATTATTTTTTTCAATCCCACCACATAAGCTCATAGCCCTAGGGTAATGTGCACACCAAGTAGAATTGATTAATTAGAGGATGAGGATCCTTATTCCTTGGCCTAACATACCTAATTAATCATTTATCGTGGTACTGTGATTTAAATTGTTAATTTACTCATCTCTTCTGATTTTTTTTGTACATTCCAGTTTATAAAATGTTCATGAAGTGTTTTATAATAAGGATTTATTTTAGACTAGGGTTTTTTCAAATTAACTCCCTTATGCTCAAAACCATTTTAAATTTCAATTTTATAAAAGTAAACTTGGTTTTAAATGATAAATTAGGTTTTGAAATGAAAAAATGATGTATTTCCTTAAATTAACTAAAATGGATTCAGTGCTTTGAAACTCATGAAATGATTTCAAAGTGAACTTGTAAAGTTTTAAACATATCAAAGATTACATATTTCCATGGAAATAGTTTTAAACATTTAATTTTTTGTTCCTGGTTTTTTAATATGATTTTAAAAAAAATCACTTGATATAAATAGTTTTTATAGAAAAGGGGGATTGTATCCAATTATGTGTTTTAAAAAAATTGGACGATTTTCATGTGGAATTTTAAAAAAAAATAGATTGCACACGGGGTTTTAAAAATTAAAAAATACAACTTTTGTATTTTGAAAGTTTTTTTGAGATGAGATTTGGAATAATATATTAATATGTGGTAATATAAAAAGATTTGGTCTCATTCAAAGTGTTTTTAAGGTAGTTTCTTTCAATATGGAATTTAGAAAACATTTAAAAATAAATAAATTTGTGTTACACAAATGAGTGAATGATTCCATAAAGGGGGCTATAAAAAGCATTTATTCTTGTATTCGTTCCAGGTAATATGATTTCTAGGGTTTTTATACGGTCTTTAGTTTTTTAGATGAAGTCCCACAATCTTTATTCATTACATGATATCATGGATCATATGCACTCAATTTTCTCCAGGATAATTTCAATTCCATCATCATTCTCTTTTGTTCTTGGATTATATTTCTCACCAATCCCAAGTTGAGATTCTCTTTATTATATAGAATAAAATTTACTCCAATTTCCATAAAGTAGAGTAATGTTAATTCATATTGGTCCTTCAAGGAAATGGAATTTTTTTTCTCTATGATGAATGGAATAAATTTTAAAATATATCATCCTTCACTTGATTATTTAATTAATATAGAAAACCATTAAGGATTTTGTAATTTTTTAATTAAAACCCCTTGAACAAAATATCATGAAATATACCTTTAAATACAATGATTAAATGGTGAATTAATATATGGGATAGTTTAATTTTTGGTTATATCTCTGAAGGGATGGTGGAGGTATCCCTTTTAAGTCAAAGCACAAGAAATTTTGTGCATATATGTTTTTATTATAAAAAGGGAAGATATATTCTTGGTAACTTGATCCAAATTAGGAATATTTCAATTCTATGATTGGGTAGGTATAAAACCATCTAGTCTAATAAATTTGAAATACTTTTTTGATATATTTATAGCCTTTTATCTTAATTTAAAACCTTGTTAACCATTTAAACCTCTATAATGGTGAATAACTTTTAATATATTGACACATTACATATTATATTTTAGAAATATGTCTTTTTAACATTGATGATTTTAATAATATCATATTTACTACTCATCCTCACAAAATATCATCAATTCCTTGGTATCAGAATAAATTATATCATTATTCAAAATGAATATATATATATATATATATATATATAATTATCATGTATTCCTTTATACCTAGGAATGTTCAGGACTCAATCCTTCTCAGTCCTAAAAAATTATTTAATAAAATAAAAATGCATTGAAACACAACATCATAAGATATATCGCACAGTAAGTTCTACCAAACATTAAAATATCATGGTAAGACCCAAAAACAACAAAAGGTCCTAAATATCCCCCACAAATGCATGATCTATCATTCAATATATGGATCCCAAATCCCTCTATATAATCTTAGTACATTATTGGAAATAAAAAAATCTATTTTCCTTCACAATCGTTAGTCAAAGCCATCACCTTGAATATGCACTCGCATGAGAAGGATCCATCATCCCAAAATCGGCACAAAATCATCCCAAAAAGTCAAAATACCTATAGGTATGTGTTTTAACAACATGCATGTAATATCATCATGCCCTAATTTTATCTATTTTCTTAAAGTTAACACCTATCCACATCCCAATATCATCCTACATCCAAGATCTGGGCCGTCCAAAGACGAAGACCACACCAACCTGTTCTCGATCACTATCACCGACCATGTTCTGAGGTCTGATATTGAAAACATCATTGCCTTACCCATGTCATTTCAACACCCTGTCACAAATAGTTTTATTCCCCATATGAATCATGATGTTATTCAACCCAAAATCATGATCCACATACTAGGAACACAACTGGAGGCCAGCAGCCAGAAAATCTGCCACCATCACCACCCTATAGTGGACTAGAAATTAGTTTCCACCACTAGGATTCCACATCGGTTTTTCACAATCACTTACTTCAAGTAGTTCTGACCCCATCTCCCACACCCACTGAAAAATATATGGTTGGGAAACTCCTTATATCCTAAAATCACTGAAACTTGGGTCTTTAACCATATCTTGAATGTCAACCCTGCTTTCAGGTACTGACTCCTTCTTATAAAGATATCTTTCCACCTCATGTTTCTCCTCATAAAACCTCTCCATAATTCATTGGATTTTTAATCCCAGAAAAAAATCATTGCCCAATCGATGAGTCAAGAATCCAATCACCAATTGTGCAAAGCACCAACTATACAAACTCCTTCACAAAACATCGTTGATTCCAAAGTGGGGTCCCTCATTTCTCATTAATTCTATAGTAGTAATCAAATCCTATAAAACAAACTTATAAGAAAGAGATATCACTCCAATGACATTAGGTATTTTAGGAACCATGATATCAACAGGGTGAGCCCCAAGGTTCCCACCATGACATGTTACAAAAAATTCAAATTTCCCAATAATATCATCATCATATCATGTACTTGCAAGTAGGATATTTCCTGAGTAATCCTAATTGAAATTAAGAAAGAGAATATATCCATTTATGAGAGACAATCCCTCCATCATACATGTTTTTATAAAAAATAAAATCAATATATTATTTCATTTCTTGTGGATTTATTATTATCATGATTTTCTTAATGATGTTTCAAATTTTATACTCATAATTTATTAATATTTTCCTTTCACTATAATATGGTAAATTTCAGTTTGTTTTTGTTTAGTGTTGTGTTCAAATAACATTCACCCAACAATGTATTCATTAAAAGAGATGTACATACTTAAATATTAGGGTGTTGTAATGATAAAATTACAGCATTAGATAGATACATAAATCATGAATCACCCCCAATAACATGATGTTTTATACCTTTTATACCAACTAGGAGCCCTTCCATAGTGTCTGAAATAAAAAGGATTGGGAAATCATGCATCTGCTTCCACTAAGAAAGCATATTTTGGTCCAGGTGTGATAATTTAGCTACTTTAGGGGTATTGGTTCATGTATACTCAAGAAAATGTGATCATGTATCTCAACACACTAGTAATGAGGTAAGGGATATGAAATAGTAAGGGAATGGTGGACATGTATTGTATGATTATATCATTTGTCAAACCATTATGTCCCTGAGAAATTATTCATCTTTAGGAAAGAAACTTTGAAGTATTTTTTGGTGCATCTCTAACTCCCATCCTATAGAATTTTAGATTTAAGGGTAAAACTATCAACCTCGTCATATTTATCACATAAATTGTTATTATTTCATTTCTTTTCTTGATAATCATCCACAATATATTCTGGACATGCATTTATGTTTCTTTTACTACTCTGAGTAGTAGTCATACCATACTAATTACTATGGATCATTTTGGGTTAGCCTTATTATAATTGTCTATAACTTTTACCATTAATTTTGAATATATTACATGTATTTTTTTAAATGTATATTTTATAAAAATATTTGGATGGAAATGTTTTAAAAATTTATGCATTCCAATCATATAACAAAATATTATGAAGATTGAGTTAATGAGTTTAAAAAGTTTTCAATATAGCATGCATATGACACTTTTCAAATCCTTTTTCTATGTTAATATCATTGGTATTCAGGAAACATTAGTCCAAAAGAGTTGTAAAAACATTTTATTTGTTATAAAATAGATTAAAGTGATAAATATTAGACTAAACATGAGGAAACACTAAACATAAACAGTGATTAGTATGATATTATGGTTTATAGATAATTTGATATGATTGTTAGTGTAAATGATTATAGAGATCACATGGAATAAATGATAATGGAAATTTAATATGACCTTTTGGATTGTCAAAAGTTGTTTAATAAGTTAAGTAGTTGATCCAAGAGACTATTTTTTACCAGTTTTACAAAATACAGAACTTTTTCATCTCTATTGAAGTAACATAATTTGAAATCTAGTGGTGGATGGAGAAACACCAAATATAAAAAACTACTTGGTCTCCTATATGAAATTATACTGGAAGGAAATTAACTTCTTAATCAAACATATGATGTTAAATGAATACTATACTCGATGTGGATGATCTCTAAAAAATACGTGCTTGTCTAAATGATTACATATTGTTTCACAGAGACCGTGAATCACTCATAAAATTCCTTAAGTGTAGCACAGATCAATAAATGAAAGTTTAATCAAGTCCTTCAAATATTTAATGGTACTTTACAATAATTAAAGTATTTATAAGACTATATGGATGTTAAGAAATAGTGAGATAATTGACATGGAATGAAGATACAAGAATTTAATATGGGAACTTACATCATCCAGTAGAGACTCTTTAGTGAAAGAAAATTGATTATGAATATACTAAATTTATAAATGAGTATTGAAACTTCAATAATAATTTATCTATAGAAGGAATAAATACTTTTGTGTATATATTAGTACTCATAGTACAAGGTAGTCATGTTGGTAAATTATAAATTGCAACCATGGTTATGAATAAAGAACAAATAAATTATGTTATCTTAGTTTATATATAGAAAAAAACATGGTAATGATATTGATATCTATCTAGATTCATTGATCTAAGATCTAAAATTGAAGTTGTATGTAGGTGTTATAATGTATTATTCTCATAGAAGTGGATAATTCACATTGAGGGTCGTGTTTTATGGGATGATAAATAACTTTCTAGCTCATCGAAATTTCTCAGGATATATCATTAATGAAATGTTAGGGTGTCCCATTTGTGAATAATGCATAGAGTTAGTCTGGATGAAACATTCCTTGAAGACAAGTTTTTTTGGAAATTGTAAAATTTTAGCTCAAAAAAAATAAAAACCAACCCTAGACGACATCATTCGATGGGAATACCTAACGAGGTATATCAATATTTCATCTAATGGTCGATGAACTATTCGATAAATTAAAAGATATTGACACTATTTATGGTAAACAATTTTAGAAAAACCTTATGAAATCATGTTGGAAAAAGAAAACAATTTTCTTTGAATTACTTTATTTTAAATATCTGCACGTCAGACATTTTATTGATGTCATGCATATTGAAAAAATGTATTTGATAGTGTTATTAGCATGTTACTAAATGTTATAGAAAAAAATATTTCATAAAAGCTAGTTTGGAATTGATTTACATGGGGATATGGGAAGATTTGGATGTGGAAAAGGGTAAAGGGTGTAATTTTATACCTCCAGAAGTTTACACTCTATTCAGATAGAAAAAATTAAAATTTTTCATTTTCCCTAATTATGTAAAATTTCCATAGTGGTATTCATAAAATATCTATAATTTCATTTCAATGACTAATTTGAAGTTATAGGCTCTAAAATCACATGAGTATCATGACTTGATGCAATATTTGATGACCATTTATTTACATTGAATTATTTCTAAAAATGTATGACATGTATTAAATAGACTCTTCTTATTTTTCAAATCCATATAGAGTAAATTTATAGACCTAGTGAATTTTCCATTCCTAAATAAGGAGATTGTAATTATATTATGTAAATTAAAGATTCTCTTTCCACCATAATTATTTGATATAATGGTCCAATTGATGATTCACTTGTTTAGAGAGTTTCAACTATGTGGTCTTATCCATTACAAATGGATATACCCCATGGAATGGTATATGAAGATTCTAAAAGGGTATGTCAAGAATCAAAGTAGGTCAGAAGTTTTTATTTTAGAATGATATATTGTTGAAAAATCTATTGAATTTTGTACCAATTATCCATCAGATGTTGATAGCATCAGTCTCCCTAAGTCTCATCATAGCAGATGCCTTATAGAAGAAGGTATTTATGAAAGAGATGTTGTTATAACTACCATCACAGAGTAAGAGAAAATATAACTTTACATTTTACATAATAGTGAAGATGTTGACTCATACATTGAATCCCACAAATAAATTTTTATATATTTGAATACACTAAGGACAAAAGGATGGATATAAAAAACAAATAATCAAAACTTTATATAATGGTTCTTAGATTATATTTATAAGGAGTTGTCTAAAAATCAGAATTCAAATTCTTAAGGACTTTAATGGAAGGCTAGGGGACCAAATGAAAATGTTATATTTTACACTATTTTTGTAATCAATTTTTATATTTTCTATAAAAAAAGAGTATGATGACTACAGTAATATGGAAAATAGTGGAGTTATACTTATGGATGAAGTGATTC
The DNA here is from genome assembly GCA_963277665.1 of Viscum album. NCBI lineage: Eukaryota > Viridiplantae > Streptophyta > Magnoliopsida > Santalales > Viscaceae > Viscum > Viscum album. Next base: position 405,560,286 of record OY728150.1, on the reverse strand, counting down.
ACATATCTAGTTCCAAGGATAAAAATCCATTTTATGTTAATATGTAATATTTCGGAATTATCAAAAAGATATACGAATTGGATCATACAATATTTTAAGTGTTGATTTTCCATAGTAAATGGGTTGATAGTAGGAGTGTAATGAAATTTAATGAAATGGTCTTCGTGAAGGTAAATTTTAGTGTGGAAGGGGAAAAGAGTGAGAATTTTATAATAACATCACAATCAATGCAAGTATTTTACATCTTAGATCCAGCAAATAAGAATTTTTCAATTTTCCCCTAGAAACTAGAACATCAATAGCGTCATATAGAAATTCAATCCATGATGACCATTTAATTGGGATATAATAGAAAATCCATGGTGGTCCCAATATAGACAATGTATTTTATGTTATAGGGGACCACAAATATGAGATTTGGATTCTCAATAAAGGATAAAAAACCCAAAAACCTTAAAAAAAATAAAGAGAGTTCAATGATAAGGTTAATGTTTTTTTAATATACTATTATTTTTTCACATAATATTATTTATAATCTAATTCACTAATGAAATCTAAATTAAATTTTTGACTACTCATGTAGACAATATCTTCTCTACATGATGATGTTATTATCCCTAGGGAAGAATAGATGGTTGATTCTAAAAATATAGAATTATTATGGGATCAACAACATTTTTTTTAAAAAAAATAACGATGAAATATCATAGTGTTGAATAAAATTATCAAGGAAATAATTAAGGGTAAAAAATTTGGGGTTATCTGGAATCAACGTAGTTAACCTATTGAACCCAACAAGTCATTGTTAATTAGTTAAAATGGGGTCACAATGAGGATTAATGTTACAATCGATATATATTACTAGAACCATATCCTTCTTGTAGAGAAGGAAACCCTTTGGGAAGATATAAAGGTAATGTTTTAGTATAATTTCTCTATTTTACCACAAAAATATATAATGAAATATTGATTAAATTTTCATTATTCCTTGCAAATTTTGTTTATTTTAGAATATTTCAGTAAGAAATATGTATTAATGGCCACTAGAATATCCCATATCTAATTACATAATATTCATACAAATTTACATCTTAGGGATGTTGATGGGAAAGTAAGGCTACACCCACCAGTTAGTTATGTACACATAATAAAGTAAGAAACATGGGATTATTATATTACACATCATAATGAAAAATCATTTTATGTGCATTTTAGTTGATAATATATTATTTTAAATTATTTATATTATCCAAATTGATTCAAATTTTGGATTTATGAAATATAAAAGTAGTTATGAAAATAAATAATATTCATCAAAACCAATGTACCTCTGTCTCAAAAAAGGATAGAGTACTCTTTACTAGATAAGAAATTGAAATATATTTTAAATAAAAAATAAAAGCCTTATATGATATGAAACAATATATGTATACCGATGAATAAAAATCAAAATCCACTTCCATCTCATGTCATGTGCTATGGAAGGAGGCTCTCATAAATAAAGAGGGTAAACTAGTTAATGAAAACACAAAAGCGGTATGGGAAGCATGTGTAAGTATTAAGAAATAGTAATTTATTATGATTTATAATAGTATTGTATACAAATAAATATTTATGTTCATATTTTTTTACACTGTTCAGAGGCAAGGATTTGAAATGACCATACCAGAAGAGAAACTACTTTCAGTGGCTTTAAAGTATCCAAAACAATATAGTCGTGTTAGAGGATTAGTTTTTTGAGTGTCTCCTAAAACATATTTCTTGAAAACAAAACCCCAAAAATACATATTTATGATGATTAAAGGATTTCATGAACAAATTGATGCTTTTCAATATATTATTGTCTAGTCTATTTTGGTACGCAAGTATATGAGAAAGGCTCAATGCAAACCCATAGTGGAATAAATATATACACATGAAATACCAAACGATCCCGCTAGCATTGAGGCTAGCCATTCCACTAAACCATATACCTTATCTGAGGTAATATATTTTTTCATTAATCATTATCCTAAATTTGAATCAAACAACTTTCAATAACTTTATATTACAAAAATTCTGCAAGTTAAATTTGTATATGATTTTTATCTTTCAACAACCATACACTACCTTGTTGTGAGGTGTATGGCGTGTAATATATCTAGAGATAAGTTACACAATAAAGAACTCCAAAAATATCACATGAGAGTGTGGATTTAGGCATCTCAAGAGTTAAATGATGAGTTTATTTTTACACTTGATGATCCAGATATTACAACAGTGAATGATGCTATTAGAAATTTTATATAATGGTTATCTAATATTTTAAATATACACCAGGTATGTATTTAACAAATTTTATCTTATGAGAAAACTATAACAGTTTATGAAATATGGCCTAAAGTGTGGTATGGTAATACACATTCATAAATAGATGGGTAAATAAAAGGTCAGATCAAGACAATCTAGTGAATCAACCAAGAAATCAAAAGGACTTTTGGGAGTACCTTTTCCCTTCTAATTCCAATGAAACATTTTTTATCTTTATGAATTCTTATAGAGAAAAAATTTAATGATGAATATATGTTTTACCATCTATATGAATAATAAATATTTGGAACTATCATTAAAAATATAGTTTGTCTCAAGAGTATAAATGAGATCCTCATGTTTTAATGATGGGAGTCTCAATTGTGAATAAATACATAATGTATATTTTCCTAATAAATTTTTCTAAATAATGGTCTAATATTTTATTATAGTTAATAACTATTCATATTTTCAATAGGTGTTTATATTACTACTATATAATGTAAAATATTTTTGAAGCATGATTTAGATTCATTAATACCTATATAATTTTAGCATAAGAAACTTCTTTGGATAATAAATAATTCGATAAGAAAAAATATAAGAAAACTGATAAATTTGAGAAAAATAGCAGATGATGACCAATTTTTTATTCCTATAATTCAGGGGTAAAACTCTATAATCTAATCACATAAAATATATTTTTATTTTTTTTCATTTCTTTTTTTGTTTTTTAAGAAGCATTGGGTGGTGATTGCACTCTATCTAGATACCCCAAATAATTATTTTTTAGATCCAATGAATGGATATAAAAAACCAACTACACATGATGTGTATTGTGAATTTTTAATATACTAAAATCAATAGGTTATAAATAAATATTGAATTATATGTTTCATTATTTTTATTAATAATAATTTTAATATGATAAAGGGATTGATAAATATATGCTAAATCAAGGCATGAAGTTGGTGAATTAATATAAAAAACTTGTGGATTACTTCAAATGGAAATAAATAAAGTTATATATAGAAATATTTAAATTCAAAAAAAATATTTAAAAACAATTTACCTATTTTGGTAAATTTTTCAGTAGTGTAGTAAGAAATACAGTGTCAATAATGGTGAATGTTATATTTGAAAATTTATGAGAGGTATAATAAATTATGAAATGACCAGCATGACTGAATAGGTAATTTCTGAAGGTAATTAAAATTTCATTAAAAATATTTAATAATAATTTATTTTTCTATACTTTCTTAGTACTACCAAGATTCCCATAAACCTTTATACTCAAAAGAATAAGAAAATTTGTTTAGAGATGAGTGGTAAGTATAAAAGATGTCTCAATGTTTTCTGAAATCAAATTTAGTTGATCACTACCTATGTTTGTGATCTAGTAAAGTATATGACCTAATAAATATATTTGGGATGTTAAGAAATAGTGTCATAATGCTTATATATTATTTTTGATACATTTATAAAGGATAATTACAATGGAGGAAATCAAATTGTTTTGATACAAATGGGAAAAAAACATGGTATCAGAATGTATATAGAGATCCTGAAGACTTGACATACAAATAATTATTTATTTAATTTTCATACCATTTTAACTATTTTTTTAGTTAATTTCCTTATCATTTTTCCCTGATTCTTATGTTGTTAAACTTTCATATTAGTTAAAAACAAATTTCCCATGCCCAAAACCTATCAAATGATCTCTAATTGTTTTCAAACTTTAGGGAAATGATCCATAATCCATTTTTGACATATAGGTTTTGAACACACATCAATCTGACCCAATATGTGTTTATTATGAATCTAAGTGTGTTTTTTCAAAAGAAATTTGTCATTTTAGTTTAAAACATATATCCAATGGTCAAAACCAAGAAAAAAATATTTTATTGTTTTCAAACTTTATGAAAATGATCCATAATTCATTTTCACGTGTTGTAATTAACCAAACATCAATATGACACCTTATGTGATTGGTATGACTCTAATTAAATGTTTTCAATAAAAAACTTTCATTTTAGTCTAAAACGTGTATTAAATTGTCAAAACCAATCAAGATAACTCTTATTTTTTTCAAAATTAAAAAAATATTCATAATTCATTTTTCATGTGTAAGAATAGACCTCAAATAAATCAAAGACAATATGTGGTCTACATGAGTTTAAGTATGTTTTTTCAATAAAAATTCAACATTTTAGTTTAAAACACATGTAAAATTATTCAAAACTAGGAAAATTATCTTGCATTGTATCCAATATTTAGGAAAATGATCCATAATTTGTTTTCCATGTGTAGGGATTTTCCTCACATCAATCTGATGCATGGTGTGACTTGTATTACTCAAATTGTGTGGTTTGAGTTTAAAATTGACATTTTAGTAAAAAATAATAGTGGAATACTCAAAAATAAGCAAACATGTTTTGATTTTTTTGATAAATTAGAAATATGATTCCTCATTCATTTTTGACATGTTGAGATCAACTATACCTCAAAATGATATACAATGTACCTGGTATGTCTCAAATTGTGAGGTTTTAGTTTAAAATTGACATTTTGTTAAAGTATTATTATATACTTATGTTTAATTTATTTATTTATGTTGTTAATAACATAAGAATTTTTTTCTCATATAGATTGATTATTTTTCTCAATTTGGGGTGGTTCCTTCAATGTTGCTCATGATCGTGAGATATTGGACATTAAGGCTGAAACTGGGATAATGGAAACAAGGAAATGGGTTAGGAATGTATACAAACATCATGAAAAATTGAATTCCTATAAATTATTTACTTAATTTTTATCAAAATTTTATCTATTATTTTTAGGTTAATTTTATTTTCACTTTTATCCAATATTTGATTCTTTTTTCATTATTCTTTTGATAAGTCATATTTTTCTTTCAAATATCTATAAAAATCCAAAAAATAATAAAACATGTTCTTTATTTTCAATCTTAATGCAGGAAATTGAAAGAAAACCATACATCATAAACTCAATCAGTCTCACCACAATTCGATACACAGTGTGCTTAGTATGACTCGAATTTTATGTTCATAGTTTATAATTTACATCTTATTTTAAAACACATATCACATAATCATAACTAATAAATCACATTCATATTATTTTTATACTTTATTAAAAATGATCTATTAGTCATTTTTGACAAGTGGGAATCTATCACACCTCAATCAAACACATGATGTGACTTGTATGACTCAAAGTGTGTCATTTTATTTAAAATTTATATTAATGTTAGTAAAAATCCACGTGATAAACTCAAAACCGATAAAACACATTATTATTATTTTTATAATTTAGTACAATGATCCAAAAGTTATTTTTGATGTGTAAGAATCATCCGCACAACAATCTGACACACAATGTGACTGGTATGAATCCAAGTGTGTCATTTTATTTAAAATTGGCATTAATTTTAATAAAAAATATAAGTGACATACTGAAAATTGAAAAAAGGACTTCCTATTATTTGATACATTAGTACAACACTCCATAAGTCAATATTTCCATGTAGGAATCATCCAAACCTCAATATGTTTCACACTGTGTCTGGTATAACTCAAAGTTTTCATTATCAATTTAAAATTTTCATTTTAGTTCAATAATTTCACTCATAAAAAACTAAGAAAACAAGCTCTAATTTTCTTGATAATAATTATTTTTTTTAATTTGTATGATTTAGTCTCACATCAAAAGAACACATTATGTGGCTGATATGACGCATAGTACGTGTTTCCAGTTTAAATTAACATTTTAGTAAAAAAGCAAAAGTGACATACTCGAAAATAACAAGTTATTATTATTTATATACTTATGGAAAATTATCCATAAGTCATTTTTGATGTGTTGGAATCTTCCACACCTCAATATGACACACAGTGTTACCAGTATGACTCCAAGTGTGTACTTTTATTTAAAATTGACATTAATTTTAGAAAAAAGACAAGTGACATACTCAAAACCAAGAAAACACATTCATATTTTTTTGATACTTTAGTTAAATGATCCATAAGTAATTTTTTATGTGTATGAATTAACATCACTTAAATCCAATACATGTTGTTACTGTTATGACTCCAAGTTTGTCATTTTATTTAAAATTGACATTCATTTTTGTAAAAAAGACAAGTGATAAACTCAAAACTGAAAAGATATATTAATATTTCCTTTATAATCTAGGAAAATGATCCATAATTCCTTTTTGATGTGTAGGAATAATTCTCATCTCAATAAAATTCACAGTGTTCTAGGTATAACTCAAAGTGTTCGGTATTAGTTTAAAATTGACATTTTTGATCAAAAAGAGTTTCACTCACTGAAAACTAAGAAAACATACTTTTATTGACTCAAATATTTATAAAAATGATTCTTAATCCATTTTTAACATGTATTAATAAGTCTCATTCCAAAATAACACTCTATGTAATCGATATGACTCAAAGGGTGTATTTCCAGTTTAAATTGAATTATTAGTAACAAATAGAAGTGACATACTCAATACCAAGAAAATGCATTAAGAATAACTTTATAATTTATGAAAATAATCCATAAGACATTTTTTATGTAAATTAATCAACAAAACCTCAATATGATGCTCATTGTGACTAGTATCACTCTAAGTATATCTTTTTATTTAAAATTGACATTGATTTTTGTAAAAAAGAGAAGTGACATACTCAAAATAAATAAAACACTTTTTAATTGTTTTTATACTTTAGTAAAATGATCCATAATTCATTTGTGACATATGAGAATCAACTTTTCCTCAATATGATGCATGGTGTTACCTCTATGACTCTAAGTGTGCCTTTTTAATTAAAATTGACATTAATTTTAGTAAAAAAGAGAAGTGACATACTTAAAATAATTTAAACGCATTCAGGTTGTTTTGATAATTTATTAAAATACTATATAATTCATTTTGAAAGTATAGGAACCAAATTCACCTCAATATGATGCATGGTGTAACTAATATAACTCCATGTGTGTGTTTTTATTTAAAATTGACATTAATTTTAGTAAACAAGACAAGTGACATACTCAAATCCAATAAAAAGCATTTGGATTGTTTTTATACTTTAGGAAAACAATCCATAAGTCATTTTGGACTTTTAGGAATTATTCTTACCTCAATATGATGCACAGTGTTCCCGATATAACTCAAAGTGTCTGTTATCAATTTAAAATTGACATTTTAGTTCAAAAAGTGTGTCACTAACAAAAAACAATGAAAACATTCTTGGATTGTCTTGATAATTTAGGGAAAATATTTTAAACTCCTTTTTTATGTGTATTAATTAGACTCATGTAAAACTGATACATTATTTGACCTGTATGAATCAAAGTGTGTGTTTCTATTTTAAAATGATATTTTAAGTAGAAAATAGAAGTGACATACCCAAAAATAATAAAATTAATTTGGATTGTTTAGATACTTTTGGTAAAATATCTAAATGTCATTTTTGATTTGTAATAATCAGTTTCACCTCAATCTGACACATGGTGTGACTGGTATGACTCAACGTGGGTCTTTTTATTAAAAAATGATATTAATTTTAGTAAAAAAGACAAGTGACACTCAAAACTAATCCAAAATTTTAAAACTATTTTTATAATTTAAGAAAATGTTACATAAGTCGTTTTTGACATGTTGTAATCATTAATACCTCAATATGATACAAAAGTTTCCTAGTATGACTCAATGTGTTTGTTATCAGTTTAAAATTGACATTTTAGTTCAAAAAGTGTCTCACACTGAAAACCAAGCAAACATGCACATATTTTATGGATAATTTAGGAAAATGATTCATAAGTAATTTTTGATATATAAGAATCAGTTTAATGTCAAACTAACATATAATGTGACCATTATGACTCAAAGTGCGTGTTTCTAGTTTAAAATGATGTTTTAGTGAAAAAACAAAAGTAATATACTCAAAACTAATCAATCACATTCAGATTGTTTTGATACTTTAGGAAAATTATCCATAAGTCATTTTTGAAATATATAAATCTATGTCTTTTCAATATGACACATGATGTGGTTGGTAAGACTTGAAGTGAATGTTATTAATATATAAGTGTCATTTTAGTTTAAAATGTGCATCACATTGCCAAAACCAAGAAAGTGACCTCATATTTTTTTATCATCATTTTAAATTCTATTACTTAATTTATTTATTTATTATTTTTTATTTTATATATTTAATTAGTTTTTATATATATTATCTTTGAATATGAATAATAAATGTTGTGACATGCAATAATCAAGCACAACTCAACTTCAAACATGGTGTTCCTCGTATTACTCAAAGTTTAGTTTAAAATTGACACTTTCTGTCTAATTTATTTCTTTATAGTATTACTAAAATAAGAATTATTTTATTTTATAGGTGAATTATTTTTATTAAGCTGGGTGTTTTGTTCATAAATAAAATGAGTGGGGGTTATGGGCCAAAGACAAAGGAATATTGATGTTTTTAATGTTTGTGATAATTTTTACTTACTCATGTAATTATACAAAAAAATGTTTGAAATGTATTTAATTTAGTGTTATTTATTTTATTTATGTTTTAGATTTATTTACATTTAAAAATTTTATTTTGACAAAGTTTATTCTATTGCTTCTACTATTGTGGTATGTGGTAAATTTAATAGCACACTACAGTATTCCCCTTTATCAGTTCTTTTAGAATCTCTCATTAAGGGTTCCTTTATTAGTGCTACTAAAGGTTATGATAATGTTATCCTTTATCATCACTATTAAAATCATAGATAAAGGTGTTCCTTTATCTGTGCTAAAAAATCATAGATGAAGGTTACCTTTATAAGTTTTTTTCAATGTTCATAAAGGACCCCCTTAATTATTGTTTTTTAGCACTGATAAAAGACCCCATTTATTAGTGCTTTCAATAGTGATAATAAATGATACCCTTATCTATAATAAGTAAAATCACACATAAATGGGGATATTTATCATAACTACTAAAATCACTGATAAAGAAACTGTTTATCATGGATTTTTACAGCACTAATAAAGGATCCATTTATCATTGCTTTTCTAGTGTTGATAAAAGACTAGTGATTTTAATCGTACTTCCGTATTAAATGATTTTTTCATTGATAATGGAAAATTTTAGTTCCATTAATGGTGTTTTTTTAGTAGTTCATATATACAATTTTTACTTTCCATTCCATATGGGATATGATAATGTCACTCGTGTGTATAGTAGACTACCGCCTCGCAAATGATGTGATTAATTTTTCACTAAATCTTTACTTGGAATATAATAAGGATAAAGTTAACTAATATAAGTGATAAAAAGGAAATAATTATTACATTCATAATATATTTATCATTATAAAAATAAAATATGTCATTTTATTTCTTACCTTTAAAATCACTGAAATATGATAACGCCATTCGTGTACGTGTGGATTACCACCTTCATGAAGCGATGTGACTCTACTTTCATGACCACACTATAGGATGATATATATAAGTATATTTAAATAAATAATATTTTATTTATGATGTTATGATAATTCTGTAATAATAAAGTATTACTTACCTCCATTCCATGATGATCGTTCAAAAATGGAAATGTTACTCATGCATGCGTACAGCCTACATTCTCCATGATCGTATTGTGATTCATATCTCAAAACCACCATTCATGATTGGTATTATAATTATAATTGACGTATAAATATAGTAATTTATGTCATGATTAGAATTTTAGATATTCTGTAACCAGAATCAAAGTAATAGGACCGAAATGAAAAATGAAAACATATATGAAAAACAATGCAGTTATTACCCAAAACATGATTTTAAAAAGTAATTTTTTGTAAATGGGTAATAAATAGAAATAGGTATATAATAAATGGTATAATATATATTATTATGTTTTTATAATAAATTTATAATAAAATTATAAATATTATACAATAGGTTTGAATATATACAGAGAAATTTGAGACTTAAGCTAAGGGATTGTTGTCTCACTTTTTACTTTTGTGACACACATTCCATATTCACCACCTATTTCTTTTATATAATGTATATACTATCAATGAATGTATATTATGATTATTATCTGGAAAATTATTTGTATTTACATATCCATTTTAGTATCTCTCTTTCATTGTGTAACATCCCAAGTAAGTAATGAATAATAGATATTTTTATTTATGTCTATTAATGAATTAGATAGTGTTTTAGATTCTTAAAATGAAAATAAATTCAATCTTAAGCATGGAATACACTATTATTCTTAAAAGATTGTTTTACTGCCTTTTGATGGCAAACCCTTTTTAAATCAAACTTTTGACAATTTTATAATCTATATTTGTCAAAATAAACATATTCATTATGATTGGGACATTGAAATTTACATTGGATAAAGTTTTGGTATTTTTCTGACAATGTTCATTTTTTTAATGAATAGTGAAAAATACTGCATTTTACATCAAAACTACTTTTTCATTTAATTTAATTATATGGTTAGATTATATTTTTAATTGGGATTAAAGTGTAATCTGAATATATTTTTACGATTTAATCCAATTGTGGTAATTAGGATTAATTTCACTTTGAAATTGGTCATAAACTAATGCCAAACATTTCATAGATACTGTTTCAAAAAAACCCGTTATTTGTTTTGACAACGGGAATTATTTTTAAATAAATTATTTCAATTTATGTGTTTGGAATTTGGTAAAATGTATTACATATTTGGAATCAGAAGGTCCAAATTATGTAATTAATAGTCTTTTGTTTTTTGACATTATGAATAGTAACGACAGTAATTATCTTTAATTATCTTGATTAATGAGTAATCGGGTAGTTAAGGATAATAAAATAATATCATAATAATAAAAAATGACACCAAAATGTGTCCTAAGGCTACGGGTTGTCTCATGGTCTACCATGGGATGCCTTGTGCCAAACTTGGGGGCCCCATGAAATCACTTTTGTGAGAAAGTGACTTTTTATCTTTTTATTTTTTAAAGAATGTTAAATGTAACAAAGAATGTATCACCTGAGTAAAATATTTTTAATTTTTTCTAAATAAATGATATTTTGGAATATAAATAGTAATTGGAAATCTAAAAATATTTTCTACATCATAGTATTTTTTTGATAATTTTTAGAAATTAAATAAATAAAATTATTTATGACATCATAATGATGCAGCGATGACCTCATTATTTGACGATTTAAATAAAATGGAAAGATAATGTAAACTCTAAGACCTACACATGTCTAAAACCTATTGGGTGGGTATATTTCGAACCCTTGTCACCTTATCCTCGAATAATATCAATGTGGGACCTTTAAAATCCGAAAACCATTTGAAAATAAAATAACATTTCTTTACTTTCCAAGAGTGCCCCTCCTCTCCTCTTATAAAAGGCCCCCACCTCTACCTCCTTACCCACATTTCCAAAGCCTTTGGCTTGGCAAAACCCTGCAAATTTTATCTCTCCACTTCGCTCTCTTACTCCCTGAAGCCTCCCTTTGGGCAGAAGTCTTCCCAAGGAAGCCTTTGAGCTCAAACCAAAGGGAGTTACCCGATTTTAAGGTAATGTCTTCACTTGAGTCCTTTTGTTTTATTTTGCTTCTCCAACCCCCTAAACTCTTTTTATTCATTTATTTTGTAACAAATACAGTATATTAAATATACTAGGATGTTGTTATAAGAAGTATTCGAGCTACACTTACACACACCTACATCTAATGGTTAAAGAACATACTGTTTCCGTGGATAGCGAATTTCTGCCTCCTGAAACGATGATTGTTCAACATTCTTTTAACACCATAAAATGTGGCCATTAAGATGAAACTATATTTATATATGATATATAATATGTTTATGTTTTCCTTAAGCTTCTGTATTTTTCATTTTCGGCATACCTTTATGGTTCCCATTATAGGTAAACGTGATATCTTCATTTAAGGAAGTGCGGACTACCGCCCCCTCAAAGTGATTTGTTTCGTTAAATACCATATGTGGGACGTATAAAGGATGGAGTTATGATATTATATATGATATTACACTAAAATTATAATATTACTTTATATCATTATGATTACATTCTATAAAATACGAAATAGAAATGAAAGTAGTGTTCATGCGTACGTATAGATTACCGTCTCCATGAACGGTGCATTTCATTTCTTACCTCTAAATAATTATGTAATATTATAAATGCATGCATGTACTGGATATATATGGCATATATGATATATACATCATGAATACCATTCTGGATATAATGGATACAAGAACAACTTGTAATTATAAAGGGCTTATTTTTTACTCAAGTACCAATGATCGTTAAAACGACTGTTATTAACTTAAATAATTACATAGTGTTCATGACATGAAAATAAGTGATATAAAAGGAATAATGAACTTGAAAAAGGTTCTTAAACAAGTATAAATTAACTCAAGTTTATTATTCAGGACATTAAATAATGACCAAGTCAAGTCGGACCCGAGGTATGGGACTTCGTCTCAATCTCCTTTCATTGAAGCATATTTTGTTTTATACACAGCCTTCTTTTATATGGTGTATAAACCCCTTTGAATTTTATGTTTATTCAAAATGAATATTTTTTATATGAAGCGTTTACTAAATGAAAAAAGGGAATTTTTTTGTCGTACGTATGCGGCGACAACGACTTCTCCGCCGCTGTGACCATTATTTGAGTTTCGGCTTCCTCTACAAGACATACCTTCTTTTTAAAAGAAAAATAAATACCATGTTTTAATTTTCTTTTATTTTGGTATTGAAAATGGTTTTCATAATGTTTTTATATCAATGTGTTGTATTGATATCGTGTGAATGAAAGGTGGGAATGTTATGTTTCCTTTATGCATGTTTTATGTGATACGATTATGTTGAGGTTCTTGGGCATTATTATAAAGGCGAGTGGTTCCATGATAAAATAAGGGCGGGTGAGCCCGATATAGCTCTCCAATGCATTGGGTAACGCAAATGAGTGAAACATTAAGGTTTCTCTGAAGATATTTAGGGAATATACTGTGATGGGTATTCCAAACGTAACCAAGAGGGTTACTCCCTACGTAAGAATGTTATGAATGCCTCAAGTTACCTTTATGTCTTATGATTTCTATGATTTATTCATGAATTGATGAGGTATGTTAAAGTGCTTATGTTTTATGGGTAATGTATGATTTCATTCTTATGTAAATATGTACCCATGTTTCCTTTCGATATATTTTTATATCCCTTACTGAGCTTTTTATGCTCATCCCAAGTTTTTTTGAAATGTTTTTCACAGGTCAAGGGAAAGGTACATGATATGATGATAGTGTCAAGGAATTTTCAAGAAAGAATCCATGTTTTGTTTTAAATATTTTTCCATTAATGGGAAAGAATAATACTATCTTTATGTAACCACTTTGTTTATATGTGGAATGTAATGCAAGTTTTGTGATCTAATTCTCTAAAACACTAAACCCAAAAAGATCCTCAATGTGTAATCTTGTAATAACTCAAGATTAAGTAAGGTTTAAGTTTGGGGCCTTATAGTTGGTATCAGAGTTTGGTTTAGATAACTTAAGGAGTTATAATTCTATTAAATGATTATCCAAAAATATTTTTTTTATAGTCAAATTGAAGTGATATAGTATTTGAAGATTACCATGTTGCTTCATCTAAGACATGTTTGTTCAGAATGGTTTTCCGCAGAGGAAACAGGGAAGTAGTGCTAGGAAGGCATACATAAGGAAATAACCTTCTGAATCAGCATCCCGAGATGGTCGGAATTGGAACTGAACAGTTTGTTGTAGTAATGGCACAGTTGACTCAAGCGATAAATGGTGGTGGTATCCATGCACGAGATCAGCCAGATCAACCACAGAGGAACATGTCAGTGGTTGAACATTTCATGAGGCAACATCCCCCATCATTCAGAGGATCATCTGACCATGTTTTATCTGAAGGGTGGATTAAAGCACTGGAGAAGATTTTCGATGTCATGGGGTGTTCAGTCAATCAAAAGGTTAGTCTTGCTATTTACCGTTTGGAGGGTGAAGCAGATCAGTGGTGGTCGATGGTTAAAAATATAAGGGACGCTGATGAGATTGATTCTCTCGACTGGGATGAATTCAAAGGTATGTTTCTTGAATAGTATTTTCCTAAGGCTGTTCGACTTAGGATGGAAAATCAATTCTTGGAATTGAGGCAAGATGAAGACTCAGTGGCTGCCTATGAAGAAAGGTTCACTCAATTGGCAAGGTATGCTCCAAATTTTATCCGAGACCTTGATAGTAAAATCAATCATTTTTACTCAGGATTAAAGCAAAAATATCGAAGGGAATTAGCTTCTCGTGAGTTTAAAAGTTATGAAAATATTGTTCGATGTGCTGATAAGGTGGAAATGGAGTTTTCCGATGATCAAGTGTTCTATAACAACCAACAGAAGAAGAGTCCTAGGTGGCAGGAGAAAGGTAAGAATTCTTCAAAAAATTCTGATGGTAAGAAAACTAAGTTTCCAGTTTGTGATAAATGTGGCAAAAGGCATGCTGGGGAATGTCTTCTGAATTCTGGAAAGTGCTACCGATGTGGTAAGATGGGACATAAGGTTCGTGATTGCACTGAAAAAGATCAAGGTGAAGGTAAGACCAAATTTTATTTACAGTTAGTGAAATGTTTTAAGTACAATGAGATGGGTCACTATACAAACGAGTGTCCAACAAAGAGCTTGAGTGATGGACAGCAGTTAGACTACAAGCAGAAAGGGGTGGTGAAATCATTTGCAACTACTTCAGTAGATTTCGGGCCATAAAATGAAGTTGTATCAGGTACTTTGTTTGTTTTTTTAGATTATGCCAGTGTGTTGTTTGATTCGGGGTCTACACATTCTTTCATCTCTGAAAGATTTTCTAGTAAAATGGGAATACAATCTCAAGAAATGACTCCTGAACTTGTGGTAAAAACACCTGGGGGAAATGTTGAGGCAAAAAGAATTTATAATAATTTTCCTATCCTTATCTGTGGAAAGAACCTACTTGCAAACCTTATTGTTCTACCTCTAGTAGAGTTTGATGTTATCAGGGGTATGGATTGGCTCTCTATTTACCATGCTAAGATTTACTGTAGAGCTAAAGAAGTTTCTTTTTAGAAAGACTTTAAGTTTGTGTACAAGAATGAACCCTTACCATTGATAACATATCAAGAGGCCGAGAAACTTGTAAAAGATGGAAATGAATGTTACCTTGCAATATTGTTGAAAATAAGGGAACTGTTCAGATTAATGATGTGCCAGTGGTAAATGAGCATCCTGATGTTTTTCCTGATGAGTTGCCTAGAATAATACTAGATCGGGAAGTTGAGTTTACTGTTGACTTAGTTCCTGATGCTAAACTAATTTCAAAACCCCCTTATCGAATGGCTCAAATTGAACTTTTAGAGTTGAAGGAGAAATTGCAAGATTTATTAGAGAAAGGTTTCATTCGACCTAGCACATAACCATGGGGTGCTCCTGTCTTGTTTGTTAAAAATAAATATGGGTCAATGAGACTTTTCATTGATTATAGGGCCTTGAATAATATCATTGTTAAGAACAAATATCCTTTGCCTCATATCGATGATTTGTTTGATCAGCTCCAGGGAGCTCAGTATTTTTCAAATATTGACCTGAGATCGGGGTACCATCAGCTGAACGTAAAGGAAGCAGATGTTCTAAAGACTGCATTTCATACAAGATATGGCCATTATCAATTTGTAGTAATGCCTTTTGGGCTAACCAATGCACCTGCTGTATTCATGGACTTAATGAATAGAATTTTCCATGAGTTCTTGGATAAGTTTGTGGTGGTTTTCATTGATGATATTTTGGTGCTTTCTAAAAGTAAAGAGGAGCATGAAAGACATTTAAGGGTTATCTTGAAAACCTTAAAATAAAAGAAACTGTATGGAAAATTCAGCAAGTGTGAGTTTTGGTTGCAACAAATTTCTTTCCTTGGTCACATTGTTTCTAAAGATAGGATAATTTTTGATCCTGTAAAAAAAAGTTGTGGAAGACTGGCCAAGACCCACAAATGTAACTGATATTCATAGCTTTCTTGGTTTGGTAGGCTATTACCAAAGGTTTGTTAGAAATTTTTCACGGTTATCTAGTCCAATGACTAAGCTAACTCGGAAGGGTGTTAAGTTTATCTGGACAAAAGAATGTGATGATTGTTTTCAGGAATTGAAAAGAAGATTGGTGAATGCTCCAGTTTTGGCACTACCTTCCAGGAATGGTGAGTTTGTTATATACAGTGATGCTTCATTGAAAGGACTTGGTTGTGTCCTAATGCAGAATGATCAGGTAATTGCTTATGCTTCATGTCAGTTGAAAACTCATGAGGTAAATTACCCTACACATGATTTGGAATTAGCTGCAGTTGTTTTTTATTTAAAAATTTGGAGGCATCATTTGTATGGAGTAAAGTGTGAAATATATACTGATCACAAAAGTTTAAAGTATATATTCACTCAAAAAGAGTTAAACATGAGACCGAGGATATGGCTGGAATTAATCAAGGATTATGATTGTACAATTCATTACCATCCAGGAAAAGCAAATAAAGGGGCTGATGCTTTGAGTTGAAAAAGTAATTCTTCATTAGCAATGTTTCATTTAGAATGTGATCCTTTGGTTAAGGATTTGATGAACTTTGGCATAGAAGTTGTTGGTACAGGAAGTTCTTCTGTTTTGTTTCAGGTATCAGTGAGATCATCTCTATCAGACAGAATCAAGCAAGCACAGAAGCAAGACAGTGAGTTGCAGAAAAAGGTAGAGCTGGTTCAGAAGGGTAAGTTGCTTGAATTCAACATTTATAATGATTGTGTTTTAAGATTTGGGAAGAGATTGTGTGTGCCTTGTGATTCACAGTTGAAGAGAGAGTTGTTATGTGAAGCTCATAGTTCTTCGTTTTCAGTTCATCCTGGCAGTACTAAGATGTACAGAGATCTGCGGGAGTATTACTGGTGGGATGGAATGAAAAGAGATATTGCTGATTTTACTGTGAAGTGTTTGACTTATCAGCAGGTTAAAGCAGAGCGGTAGTTACCGAAAGGGATGCTTCAGCCTTTACCAGTGCCAGAGTGGAAATGGGAGAATATATCTATGGACTTTTTGTGGGATTACCATCGACATCTCAAGGTAATAATGCAATCTGGGTTATTGTTGATCTCTTGACTAAATCTGCTCATTTCCTTGCTATACGAGATACTTTTTCCCTAGATCAACTTTCCCATTTGTATATTAAAGAGATAGTCAGGTTACATGGAGTTCCTCTCTCCATTGTATCTGATCATGATCCCAGTTTCACTTCTGACTTTTGGAAAGGCCTTTAGAAGTCATTGGGTACTGAATTAAATTATAGTACAGCATTTCATCCTCAATCAGATGGGCATTCAGAACAAACAATTCATACCTTGGAGGATATGCTACGAGCTTGTTCGATGGATTATCAGGTAAGTTGTGACCAACATATTTCTTTGGTTTAATTTTCATATAATAACATTTTTCATTCTAGTATACAGATGTCACCATTTGAGGTGTTATATTGTAAGTGGTGTCGAACTCCAGCTTTCTGGGATGAAGTGGGTGAAAGGAAGTTGATGGGACCAGAATTGGTAGAAGAGATGGCAGAAAAAGTTCAGCTGACTCAGAAACACATTAGAACAGCTCAGAGTAGGCAGAAGAGTTATGCGGACAACAGGAGGAAGGATCTCTCTCTTGAGGTTGGTGATCATGTTTTTCTCAAAATATCACCATGGAAAAGTGTGATGCGATTTGGTAAGAAAGGAAAGCTGAGTACAAGGTTCATTGGACCATATGAAATTCTGGAGAGAGTTGGATCAGTTTCTTACCGAGTGGCTTTACCTCCGAGTTTATCTCAGGTACACAATGTTTTTCATGTTTCAATGCTGAGAAAGAACATGCCAGATCCATCTCATGTTTTCAGTCCAGAGGTAGTTCAGCTGGAACAGAACCTATCTTATGAGGAACAACCGGTCCAGATTCTTGACCACAGGGAGCAAGTGTTATGGAATAAGTTGATTAATTAGGTAAAGGTTTTGTGGAAAAACCACATGATGGAAGAGGCAACATGGGAATCTGAAAATGCAATGAGGGATAAGTACCCCCATTTATTCGATAAGTAAATAAATTACGGGGACGCAATTTTCTAAAGGGGGGAAGGATATAACATCCCAAGTAAGTAATGAATAATATATATTTTTATCTATGTCTATTAATTAATTAGATAGTGTTTTAGAGGCTTAAAATGAAAATAAATCCAATCTTAAGCATGGAATACACTAATATTCTTAAAATATTGTTTTACTGCCTTTTGATGGAAAACCATTTTTAAATCAATATTTTGACAATTTTATAATCTATATTTGTCAAAATAAACATATTAATTATGATTGGGACATTGAAATTTACATTGGATAAATTTTTGGTATTTTTCTGACAATGTTCATTTTTTAATGAATAGTGAAAAATACTGCATTTTACATCAAAACTGATTTTTCATTTAATTTAATTATATGGATAGATTATATTTTTAATTGGTCTTAAATTTTAATCTGAATATATTTTTACCATTTAATCCAATGGTGGTCATTAGGATTAATTTCATTTTGAAATTTGTCATAAACTAATGCCCAACTTTTCATAGATATTGTTTCAAAAACACCCGCTATTTGTTTTGACAACGGGAATTATTTTTAAATCAATTATTGAAATTTATGTGTTTTGAATTTGGTAAAATGGATTACATATTTGGAATCAGAATTTCCAAATTATGTAATTAAGACTCTTTTGTTTTTGTACATTATGAATAGTAACGACGGTAATTATCTTTAATTATCTTGATTAATGAGTAATCGGGTAGTTAAGGATAATAAAATAATATCATAATAATAAAAAATGACACCAAAATGTGTCCTAAGGCTATTTGTTGTCTAATTTAAGACCATGGTATGCCTTGTTCCAAACTTGGGGGCCCCATGAAATCACTTTTGTGAGAAAGTGACTTTTTATCTTTTTATTTTCTAAAGAATGTTAAATGTAACAAAGAATGTATCACCTAAGTAAAATATTTTTAATTTTGTCTAAATAAATGATATTTTGGACTATAAATAGTCATTGGAAGTCTAAAACGATTTTCTACATCATAGTATTTTTTTTATAATTTTTATACATTAAATAAATTAAATTATTTATGACATCATAATGATGCAGCGATGACCTCATTATTTGACGATTTAAATAAAATGGAAAGATAATGTAAAATCTAAGACCTACACATGTCCAAAACCTATTGGGTGGGTCTATTTCGAACCCTTATCACCTTAGCCTCGAATTATATCAATGTG
This sequence comes from Viscum album, assembly GCA_963277665.1. Classification (NCBI taxonomy): domain Eukaryota; kingdom Viridiplantae; phylum Streptophyta; class Magnoliopsida; order Santalales; family Viscaceae; genus Viscum; species Viscum album. The sequence goes on along the minus strand of OY728150.1, from coordinate 405,540,543 downwards.
GGACCTTTAAAATCTGAAACCCATTTGAAAATAAAGTGACATTTCTTTACTTTCCAAGAGTGCCCCTCCTCTCCTCTTATAAAAGGCCCCCACCTCTACCTCCTTACCCACACTTCCAAAGCCTTTGGCTCGGCCAAACCCTTCCCATTTTATCTATCCACTTCCCTCTCTTACTCCTTGAAGCCTCACTTTGGGAAGAAGTCTTCCCAAGGAAGCCTTTGAGCTCAAACCAAAGGGAGTTACCCGATTTTAAGGTAATGTATTCACTTGAGTCCTTTTGTTTTATTTTGCTTCTACAACCCCCTAAACTCTTTTTATTCATTTATTTTGTAACAAATACAGTATCTTCAATATACTAGGATGTTGTTATAAAAAGTATTATAGCTACACTTACACACACCTACATCTAATGGTTAATGAACATACTGTTTCTGTGGATGGAGAATTTCTGCCTCCCAAAACGATGATTGTTCAAAATTCTTTTAACACCTTCAAAGGTGGTCATTAAGATGACACTATATTTATATATGATATATAATATTTTTATGTTTTCCTTAAGCTTCTGTATTTTTCATTTTGTGCATACCTTTATGGTTCCCATTATGGGTAAACGCGATATCTTCTTTTAAGGAAGTGCGGACTACCGCCCCCTAAAAGTGATTTGATTCGTTAATTCCATATGTGGGACGTATAAAGGATGGAGTTATGATATTATATATTATATTAAACTGGAATTATAATATACCTTTATATCATTATGATTCCATTCTATAAAATACGAAATAGAAATGAAAGTAGCGTTCATGCGTACGTACGGCTTACCGTCTCCATGAACGGTTCATTTCATTTATTACCTCTAAATGATTATGTAATATTATAAATGCATGCATGTACTTGATATATATTACATATATGTTATCTATATAATGAATTCCATTCTGGATATAATGGATACATGAACAACTTGTAATTATAAAGGGCTTATTTTTTACTCAAGTACCAATGATCGTTAAAACGACCGTTATTAACTTAAATAATTACATAGTGTTCATGACATGAAAATAACTGATATAAAAGGAATAATTAACTTGAAAAAGGTTATTAAACAAGTAGAAATTAACTCAAGTTTATTATTCAGGACATTAAAGAATGTTCGAGTCAAGTCGGACCCGAGGTATGGGACTTCGTCTCAATCTCCTTTCATTGAGGCATATTTTGTTTTATACACAACCTTCTTTTATATGGTGTATAAACACCTTTGAGTTTTAAGTTTATTCAAAAGGAATCTTTTTTATATAAAGCGTTTACTAAACGACAAAAGGGAATGTTTTTTTCATACGTATGCGGCGACAATAACTTCTCTGCCGCCGTGTCCATTATTTGAGTTTCGGCTTCCTCTACAAGCCATACCTTATTTTTAAAAGAAAAATAAATACCATGTTTTACTTTTCTTTTATTTTGGTATTGAAAATGGTTTTCATAATGTTTTTATATCAATGTGTTGTATTGATATCTTGTTATTGAAAGGTGTGAATGTTATGTTTCCTTTATGCATGTTTTATGTGATACGATTATGTTGAGGTTCTTGGGCATTATTATGAAGACAGGTGGTTCCGTGATAAACTAGGGGAGGGTGAGCCCAATATAGCTCTCCAATACATTGGGTAACGCGAATGAGTGAAACGTTAAGGTTTCTCCGAAGAGATTTAGGGAATATACTGTGATGGGTATTCCAAACGTAACCAAGAGGGTTACTCCCTACGTAAGAATGTTATGAATGCCTCAAGTTACCTTTATGTCTTATGATTTCTATGATTTATTCATGATTTGATGAGGTATGTTAAAGTGCTTATGTTTTATGGGTAAAGTATGATTTCATTATTATGTATATATGTACCCATGTTTCCTTTCCATATATTTTTATATCCCTTACTGAGATTTTTATGCTCATCCCAAGTTTTTTTGAAATGTTTTTCACAGGTCAAGGGAAAGGTACATGATATGATGATAGTGTCAAGGAAGTGTCAAGACAGAATCCATGTTTTATTTTAAATATGTTTCCATTGATGGGAAAGAAGAATACTATCTTTATGTAACCACTTTGTTTATATGTGGAATGTAATGTAAGTTTTAAGATCTAATTCTCTAAAACTCTAAACCTGAAACGATCCTCAATGTGTAATCTTGTAATAACTCAAGATTAAGTAAAGTTTAAGGCTGGGGCCTTATAAATTGGGTTTACAGCTCAAAAGTTACCAATGTAGTATGGGATTTTGGTTTCAATTTTCATTCCTTGAGACATGTTATGCTATGAACATACATTATTTTATGAGATGAATATACATAGCCTTTAACATGTAATATCATAAATTTATGTATTTTCATGATATTCTAAATTTCATTTAATTTTATTCATTAATGGGTATTGTGATTTAAAGTTCCCAAATTGGAAATGGAGTTATGTTACAATCACATCATTTATTGATATTTTTTATGAACAATTATCGTATGTTAAAATATTATTATCTACCTCTTAATAAATCTAACGAATTTTCTTATCATCTAGTTATTCGTGGTATTTTCAATTAATATTACAATTTTTACACTCTTTGGTACTTAAAATGATTGATAAAATGTTTATAGTAAAATCATACTTCATTTCTCTCTTAGATTGAAAATTATTTTTCTTAAAATATCATGTTTTCTAAAACTGATTTCAAAAATATTTTTAACATTCCTAAAAATGATTTATTAAGGAAATTTTTTCCCATGTTTGAATTTTTTTTTAAAAAAATGAAAAGAATATTCATGGTGTTTTCAAAAAATACATGTTTACATTTTACTAAAAATGCGAAAGGAATCCTTGTTTTAACATGTACGGCATGAACAGAATTTCCCACTATCATGATCATTATTTTATTTAAAGATTACTTTATATTATTTCAAGGTTATTTTCAAATAAAAAAATTTCAAAATGTTTTATGTTGTAGAAGAAGTGTTTTTAAAAGTGGAAGAGTTATTTTCATCAAGAATATTTTTAAATGGTTTTTAAATATTCCTTTATATGTTTTCATGTTTATTTTCAAAGAGAAAAAGTAAAAAATATTTTAAGATTTTTCATTTTTAAAAAATTATTTTCAAATAAAATTTAAATTCTTCAAAAAACGTTCAATTTAATTAATATTCCTAAATAATTCTCCATCTATGATGATACCCTTTAATGTAACTTATTATTTTTTGGGGATATGAACCAAGGATGTCGTTCTTATTCTTTCTCTGAATCATTTATGATGAAAATTTGTTCAAGAAACCAATTTCTTTTTTTTCATGGGTTATACCATGATAAAATTATTATGAAACCCACCTCTTTTTACAAGATTTATTCTATGATGAAATGATTAAGAAACATTCCTATTTTCTATAGGTTATGATATGATGAGATATTTAGTAAACCCATTTATTTTCCATGGGTTATACCATGATAAAATTTTATAAAGACCACTTCTTTTTCCACGGGTTATGCTATGAAGAAATAATTATGAAACCATTCTATTTTATATATGTTATAATATGATGAAATATTTAAAAACCAATTTTTTTATGGGTTATAGAATGATAAAATTATTATGAAACCCAATTATTTTTTATGGGTTGTGCTATGATGAAATTATAAATAAACATATCACATTTCTATAGGTTAAGATATGATGAAATGTTTATGAGACCCATTTTATTTCATGTGTTAGGATATGATGAACTTTTTATGATCTTATGGCACACATATTTATGGTTTTAATTATATGATGGGTGGTACCAATATCTCCCTCCAAATCATTGGGTAAATATTTATATCTTATAAGATATACAGGAATAAAATGGAGATTCACCACAGTTCAGTAAGGTATTTTGTCTGCTATGATTGTATGGGGAGTGAAAATTAACTACTATGATTGTTTTGGGAGTGAATCCATTCCACTATGATTTCATTGTAGGTGATCCTTCACTAATATGGAAATTATTTTCTATAGTTAAGTGTATGCCAAAATTCTTTGTCTTATGCCAATGTTATTCTCTCATGGAACATGTTCTTTGATTACCTTATGATTCATGTCTTATGAACTACCAATATTTATTCCATGTCTCAAGATTCTGATCATTGATATATAGATTATGGTTTTCATATGTTATTCCAAAGTACTTATATCCTTCTACTCATTTTATAATTAAGTATTTCTCTTTTTTACACTTACTGGCCATCTGACCTCACCCTTTCTTATTTTTCCATTCCCCAGGTTATGAATAAAGGTTTTAAGTAGGGTATATTTGTGAATAGTACTAAAGGAGAAGATATTTATGGTATATGATGAATATATTTATCCAAATAAAAATATTGTGTACCTAGTCTCTAAATACACTAAACAATTGTGGTCCCCAGGCATGTGTTTGTGTAATGTACTGAATATTCATATAAAATATGTAATATCCATGTATAAAAACCCTAGTTTCCTATATTAATTGGTATTTTTGTGATGAATTCATGGCTAAGCCCGAATATATGAGGTTTAGGTATCACTACATATCCCATGGAAATGAGAATCAAGCCACATTTAGTACTGAAAATAGGTGGTGGAATTGGTTTATAGAAAAACCATAGATAAAGAAAACCATGAAAATTAGGGGTGGATTCCCATAGTTTAAGGTCATAATTATTGTATTAGGAGTAGGTAATTTAGGGATGTATGTGTGGTCCTAAGAGTGAAAACACAATGTGAATGATGCAAAAAAAATCCCCTTCACCACATAAATCAATCCTGAAACTAGCTACACGTAGTTTTTATTCATAAGGTTTAGACTGGGGGATTTAGAAAATAGTTTAAAGTCTTGATATTGGGATTGGGTATTGTTTGTTTTAAGGATTTTCACATGTAACTAAAGAGGTAAAACAATATTTGAAATGATGGTTATGCAAGATCATATTCCACATAAATATCCTAAAATAAAATTCACATCGATTAATGTCGTAGTTCTTGGACTATAAGTGGGTCCAAGGGAATGAATTCTTGGGGAATGTAATTTCTCTTCCATCCCCCTTGGAAGGGTTCATGATAAATTGGTGTTCGGTCCCAATTAAAAAGGTCCTAAGCATCACTATTTATCCCATAGGAATGGTAATAAATCCACATGAAGATTTAGAGCTCAATTTGGTAGAATACTAATGCTAGAAGTGGGGTGGTGTCCTATCTAGTAAGAGAATTGGGTCATGTCATGGCCTCCATGGGGAATCCCATGTTTATGAAGTATGTAAATGATACATTTTATCATCTTGTTTTGAGGATGCTAATTTTTTTGTCATCCCACACTAGGTATTCGAGATATCATTTTTTTTATTGCACAGGTTAAGGTTGTAGTTTATCATTGTTAACTAAGGACATTTGTATTTTCAGTTTAAATTCATACAACTTGGGATATGGATTCTAATAGATTAAGGCCATTAATCTCAAACCATAGGGTATAAAATATTTTATGGTCATAATGCCTGTAATTATTAGGTTTATATTATTTTATGGTTATTATGGTTAGACCCTAGATGTTTCATTTTAAGGTTTCATAGCATTGATCATTGGGGGTTTTAGTTTAAGGTTACATATATTTGACCAATGATGTTGTATTTTAAGGTCACATAGCTTTGACCAAAAAACCTAGTTTATGATCAAATAGTTTGGACAAAGGTTTCATGTGAAGTGGTACATGAGAAAAATGGATTTGGTGGGGATTATATGCACATTATTCATGTTGATTAAAGAGTATGATCCATTAGAGTATACCTTATGAATAATGTAAAGTCCTTCCCAAATGGGCTACAACTTAGGTGGTTTTTTTTTCTAGGTATTATTGGTGTTCTGAGAGCCATTACCAAAGCACCATAGAGAATGGAGCAGAATCAAAAATTCTTATTGAATTCTATCACTATCCTATTTTCATGCCTCTCAAATTTATGAAATCCCTAAAGCCTATTTTCTTGGAAGGCATCCAACTCAAGTAGAAAAATATTCCATTCTATATGGAATCTACTGGTCATAAATGGTCATTCATAGTATTTTCAAATGAACCTCAATGTGTAAGACAACCTATGTTCTATACACAAGGGTGTATGGTGTCACCTAGGAGGGGTTTTGAGTTTTCATCCAATAGGCTCAAAGGGTGTAAGAGATATTTTTATTCTAACTCTTATTTTGTTTCCCTCCATCTTTTGCAACATCTTAGAAAGGGTCTTATTGAACGCCTAAATCTTCCCATTTTCCTATCCATGCTTGTGATAAGTATGGTAAGACCAGATGTTGTACATAGAGTACAGTTTCTTTATCTCATTAGCTCATAATTTGGTGTTGTTTTATGTGACAATAGTGTGAGGAACCTGAAACTGATGGATGATTTTGGAACTCATGAACTAGATCACGAACTATGTTTTTATTTCCTTTAGGGGAACCGCATATTCCCATTTGAAAAATTATTATATAGTGATCAAAATGAACCTTTACTATCAAGTTATCACTGGGGGTATGACCACACAATGATGATTCCTCATACTATAAAGGTCCAATAATATTTGGTAGTTTGTAGAAGCTCTGATGGTCGATGCATAAAGTTATATTGGATCTAACATGAATAAAACCTCTAGGGGAACTCAATACAGTCATGAACTATGGTAGGCCTGATGTATCCCAATATCCAAATTTGGTGGGAGAGATTAAATCCTTTTTGAAGGTTGTCATATAATCAGGCATTGACATCCTTCATGACCAGAGTTATCTCATATCCTTGGATACAACAGGGGATAATTCCCTCAAACCCATGGCCATAGAGGGTTTTCTTAATGTTAGGACCACACTTGAGGGTAAATTACACTGCATGACTAAAAATTCACTCACACTCCACTCGATCTGGTGGGAGAATATCACAATGGTGATACTGAACAAGGGGAGTTATCTAATCGAAAATTTCCTTACATATGGGGGGTCTGAGGGTCTAGCAAAGAAGTACCAACTTCCATATGATATCACTTTTGTTTTCCATCATCTAAGGTGTTGTAGGATATAACCCTGTGATGTGAAATATGAATGACCAAGTCATCCAGGATGGGTTCGACAAGATATGCATCTAAACTTTCCAAATCATTGACTCAAACACTATGTGACTAAGTAATGTAGATCACCTTTATCTGGGAAGGGAATTGTTCCATCATCTAATGAGTATGTTGTTGTAGGGTAATTATCTATTTATTTATGATGCTGTATTTACCCTTGACATGTTTAATGACTAGCTTAGAGTCTCCCTTCATGTGTAAACAGGGGACATAAATATCAAGGTTGTAACGACCCAATGCTTTATCAATGGAAATACCTTTCTTATAAATATATCATATAATCCCATGAAAACACAACATAATGAACTATTAAGTTCTATGTGACCTTTAAACATAATTTTTTCACTTCAATGTTTGGAATTTCAAAAACTTGACATACACGGTTGTGATCAGTAAGTTATTTGGACTCTGATAAAGAAAAGTTAATTTTCAGTAAATAATAACCTACCCTTATGAATAGTAACATGCCCTTAAGAATAGTGATATACCCTAATGAATTTTAACTTTACCTATGATAGTATATAAATAATATTCAACTGAAAGTATGATGTACTTATATTTTAAAATAAATAAATGAATGCTTTAAAACTGGTTTTTTAATAATAAATTATGATTTTAATTAAATATTAAAGTAATCATATTTAAAAATTTATTTTTTTAAAATGGAATTTATTTTTGGATTCTACACTTCAAAAAATGTTTAGTGTGAATTTTTGAGATTTTTCTAAAATACTTGAATTTTATGAACAGTAAAATACGGTAATTTGACGTATATATACATCATAAGCTAAATATAGTATTCCAAGAATCACGGTTAATGTCACCATCCTTGGTAAGAATTCACATGAATTATTTACTACTCTTGGTCATGGAATCATCACTATTTCTAGTCTTGAAAGAAATTAGCAAACTAATGATTAAAAAACTATGAAAACCCTCCTCTTACCCACTATAAAACCCCCCTCACTCTGTCTTCTATTCACTCCTCCCAATCCTTATGCCTTTCCAAAATTCTGACCAAATATCTCCCCAATACCATCCCACATGTCCAAAGGCCCCTGGTCTCTTCAAAATCACAAAACCTTTCTTCTTAAGAGGTTCTCAAAGGAGGTAGACTCAAGAGGTAAATTCCCCTATCCAATTTATTCATTTCATTTATATACTTTTTTTTGTTTCTTTCCTCACATCCCTTCACCCAAATGGTATGATAACTCTAGTAAAATAAATTTACTTTAATTTTATTATTATAATGGTATAATTCATTATCTTCTCTCCTTTCCCCATCTTTTTTTACAAAGAAATGAAAATTCCATTTCAGATGTGTTAATTTAGCACATTTAAGGACAATAGTTTATCAATTTCTATAATAATATTTAATTATGGTCAAGAATCCAGTGTATTTAGGGTTAAAACAGATTATTATATATGTAATATATCATAGCTAAGGTTTTTTAATCCTTTTGTGCAGATGGTATTATGTTATAAATCAAAATATGTTCATCGTAATCAAACCCACCGATTAGCCAAAACTGTTATCACTAAGGTTTTATATAATAATTCATATTAATTACCAACGACAAAATGAATTTTTATATTCATTTAATCTCATTTATGTTCACTAATAACATAAAACTTCAATTCTATAAAAACGCATTCATCTTACATGTTTATTCGAACTTGAATATTAGTGAACTGATCATTAAAACCAAGTAAGCAAATGCACCCGAACAATGAAATTGAACCACATATTCAATCAAAATGGTGATAAATGAACTTAAAATTATTATAATAATTATTCTACAAATAGAAGAGTTTTTTATTTATTAATTAATAAATCTAATTTTATTATTCTAGTAATTAATTTTAAGAAAATATCACCATCAAATTTAAGGTAAGGGATCCTCTCTGTTTCACTCTTAATCAAGATGTCCTCTATGATATGCCATTTTATGTTTAATCCCTAATGATGGGTTTTGATTACACACCTAACCCATAATTCCCCAATTATTTATAATTGTTTAGAAACCCCTTTTCTCTATAATTAATCCCTCTTAGGTACACCCAACACCATGCAGATAAACCTTAACAAATTCTACCTTAACCTTCTTTGTTATTTAAGGTTTCCTTATCATTCCTTATATCAAAATGGATTTATCTTATATATTTTATACATACTCTAAATTCTGTTTATTTTTACAAAATTCATTTATCAAGACCTTTTCATCACTCTCTTTTGGGGATATACATGTTTTTAAAATATTCCCTCATAACTTTCTGATAAGCAAACCTATTTTAAGGGAACTTCCCAAATTTATTCTCAATTTCTAGTGTACTCTATCCACTATTTAAATACAATATTTTCTTTATAAAATCTTTATTTTTATTATGAAAACCTTATTGGTTCATTTCTTGTTTCATATAAAATATTACCATATTTTCTATTTTAAAATATCTATAGTATTTTCCTTAAAACTGCACAAAAATGTTTTAATGCTAATGTTTCTCAAATAAATTTCTTATATGTTTTCATTTATGTTTTACATAAATTAAAATTTTATATCCCTATTTTACCCTATGAATTACCATTTATGTTCTAATCCCTTTCTTTCCTGGAAAATTTCATGATACACCCATTGGTTATGTTGTATGTCATGATTGTGGTACCCAATTCGTTTCATGGGTAATCATAAATTAATTTATGGTTGAACATGTTCCATTATTTATTTGGAATGTATATTTATTAAAATTTTGAGATGGATATTCCTAGATAGTTCTCCAATGCATTGGGTAATGTTAAGTCTCATGATATGTGATGTGAAACGGGAATGGTGGTTAGCCTTGACCTGTACTACTATGGGATATGGGATTGGAAGTTAGCCGTGGACCATACTACAATGGTAAATATGATTTGTAGTTATCCTTGACCTGTACTACTATGGGAACTGATATTGGTGGTTATCCTTTACTCATACTAAAGACAGGTTTTATGATTCTACCACATTTACATTATTCCATGTTTATATGATCCCATGTTTATATGTTATCATTTCATATGTTCTATGATTTTTATATCATTTTTTCATAACTCCTAGTTCATGTTATTAATTATTATTCTTATTTTCATTACCTTATAAGGATTTTTAGCTCATCCATTTGTTCATGTTTTCCCGAGGGTACCTTATGCAGATGTAATGGCTCAAAGGATGTTAGGATTTTTTTTATAGAGATTAAATAAAGAATTGTTTTTAGCCTCATCATTTATATTTTATGTACCTAGTCTTTAAAGACACTAGACTTCTCAATCCTTGTATTTTACTTTGATGTCTAATTTTTCTTAAAATCAAGTAATGTTATATGTAAAAGGATAGGGTTTCTGTAGTTGGTATCAGAGGATGGTCTAGTAATTTTTGGAGATTATGAATAGAGTGATTTAGCATGAATCTTAAAGATAAGAAAAAGTATAAGAAAACATCACAATTTTTTGGTAATTATAGAGTAAGTGGTTTATCAAGAAAATAAATCCTTTTCTTGATGGGCTTTGGGCCAAAAATTTAGGTCAACGGGCCATGTAATGGGCTAAATGCCCACTGGGTCTTCGGGCTATGTAATGGGTCTCCCTCTACCCAGTTAAAAGAGGTATTCGCTTTTATTTAATAATAAATAAGGATTCAGCCCCAACCTTTAAAAAAAATCATTGTCTTGATATAAACAGGCAGAGGTGGCTCTAGCACAGATTTACCTAGGAGTGAAAACTATGACAAGGAATTTCAGGTTTGACCCGGGGTATCTTGGTAAACAAAAACGGGCCTTGATGCACTCTTGGTTTGACACTCCTAGGGGATATGCCTTGGTAAATTCATAATCTTAGTAATAACCTTTATTAAGGGTAAAAAGTATCCCATAAGAATATACGTCAGTAGATAGATCATGAATAACATTTATTGAGGCCTAGAAACACATAAGTTAAGAAGATAAATGTAATTTGTAATTTATCCCTTTAATTTCATTGGTTTCCCCCTTATGTAATTACAATCCCCAAATTTTCATTAATTTTATCCAATGGATTTTAATATGATGAATCAAGTTAACAACCGATGTGAAGGGCAATGTGAAGACCGCCAAAATGAGATCCCTGGTCAGATGGGAGCTCAGGAAGGACATATCATGATTATACCAAACCAATTATAAAAAATCATGATTAACTATTGGTACTTGGTTGAATGCCCAATGGAGTCAAGGAATCAGAATATAAAATATCATCAAGGTTCATATGATAAAGTTTAATAGGGAAAAAAACCCAATTTTCTTTCTACAACAAGTGTTGAAAGAGGCATAAAGGGGAATGTTACAAAGGGACTCTGAGATGTTTTAGGTGTGGAAAGATTGGTCACAAGTATCCAATTGCCATGACAAAATAAATAATGTGATGAATGGAAATAAAGTTCCATATAAGGCATCTTACATAGTTCTATGTCATAAATTTGGAGAAGTTGTACATTATCCAACCTGATGCTTTATTGCAAGGGTGGAGAAAAATGATGATCATCAACAATCTCCATGATCAAGGGAGCACAAAAATGTCCTATGCTATGGTGGATAAGGATGAATAAAGTACATGTAACCACTAATTAAAAGTAGTTTATGTAATATTGTATTTTAATTCATGTCCTATTAGTATATCTTTCATGTTTTCTAATAACATTGAGTACCCACCTTAAATGATATTATATCATTAGGGAAAACTTCTATGACTGTTATATCGAATGCTTAAGTTTATGGGAATGTTTTTATTGAAACTATTATAAGTAAAAATTTGTTTTAATATTAAGAAAAATGAAAATTTGATAGCCTACGCCTCAAGGAGGATGAAAATACATGAGAAAAACTATCATATGCATGATCTGGAGTTGGAGGTAGTGATATTTGCATTAAAAAACTAGTAGCATTATCTCTGTGGGGAGAAGTTTGAGATATATACTGACCAAAAGAGTCTCAAATTTATATTCACACAAAAAGAGCTTAATATGCACCAACAGATATGGATAGATCTCATCAAGTATTATGACTTCTCAATCAACTACCATCCTGGTAAGGCGAATAAGGTGGTGGATACACTATGTAGAAAGGATCTTGAATCTATGTCAATGATGAGAATATAAATAGATCCGATCTTCTTATATTTTCATATGATGGTCGTGGGAATCATTAAGTGAGGTACATAATCAATCCTTTCTCAAATGGTTACTCAACCATCTCTCATGGGGAAAATAAAGGATTCTCAAAGAAAAGATATAGAAATTCATAAAAGGGTGGATGTTATCAGAAATGGGAAATCCTCCGATTTCAAAATTGATGAGGAAGGATTTGTAAGATTTGGATCATGATTATGTGTACCATCTGATCATGAGATAAAGAAGGATCTTCTAAGTGACACACAAAGTTGACCTTTTCTATCCACCCTAGGAGAACAAATAAGTATCGAGATCTCTGAGAAAACCTTTGGTGGGACAATATGAAAAGGGAGATTACTGAATATACATCAAAATGATTGGTATGTCGGCAAGTTAAGGCTAAGAAGAAAATGTATAAGGGTATGATGCAACCCCTACCCATACTATCATGGAAGTGGGAGAACATTACCCTATTCTTTTTCACTAGACTTCCAATTACATCTAGAGGAAACAATGTTATATGGGTCGTTGTGGATCGTATTACAAAGACATATCACTTTATCACAATTTGAGAGGTATTATCATTGGATCAACTTTCATGGATATATATAAAAGAAGTGGTAAGGCGTCATAGAGTACCACTAACTAGTATATCTGATAGAGATCCAGGATTCACCTCGAAGTTTGGGAAAAGTCTCCAAAATGCTCTAAGCACTGAAGTAAACTTTAGTACAATGTATCATCCTCAAAATGATGGCCAATATGAGAAAACTATTCAGAAACTAGATGAAATTTTGAGATCATGTTCTATGGAATTCCAATTAGTATGGGACCAACATCTTCTACTGGAAGAATTCTCATATAATAACAATTTCCACTAGATCATCTGAATGGAACCATATAAATCCCTTTATTGGAATAGGTGCAGAACACCGGCGTTTTGTGATGAAGTTAGTGAGTGTAAGATGCTAGGACCTAAAATGGTCGAATAAATTGTGGAGAAGGTGAAAACCATTTATCATTATATCAAGGCATCACAAATTCGACAGAAGAGTTATAAAAATAATCATCGATGAGACCTTGAGTTCAAATTTCGAGACACGGTATTTCTATGCATATCTCTGTGGATGAAGGTCATGAGGTTTGGAATGAAAGTTAAGGTATGTCCTAGGTATATCGGCCCCTTCGAGATTCTTGATTGTGTCAGGGTTGTGACCTATTGACTAGCACTTCCACCTACCATGGCCCCTGTACATGATGTCTTCCATGTATCCCTCTTAAGAAAGTATATACCAGATCCTTCAAATGTACTCTCTTCAGAGATAGTATAGTTAGAGGATGATATTTATTATGAGGAGCATCTAGTGAAGATCTTGTATCGTAGAGATAAAGTTCTATGTAAGAAGACTACTCACCAGGTCATGGTACTGTGGAGAAACCATAAGAGGCAACATGGGAACTAGAAGAGGCAATAAAGGAAAAGTACCTACACCTTTTTATGTCCAAGAATGTAAAACAAAATTTCGAGGGATAAATTTCATAAGGGGGGATGAATGTAATGACCTAAGGTTTTATCAATTGAAATTTATTTCTTATAATTATTTCATATAATCACATTAAAACACAACATAATGAACTACTATGAGATATGTGACCTTTAAACATAAGTTTGTCACTTCTATGTTTGGGATTTTAAAAATCTGACATGAGTGGTTGCGATTAGTAAGTTATTTGGAGTTTGATAAGAAAAACATAATTTTTGGTGAATAGTAACCTACCCTTATGAATAGTAACATAGCCTTATGAATAGTGATATAACCATATGAATAGTAACCATACCTATGATAGTATAAAAATAAAATCCAAGTGAAATTATTATGTACCTATATTTTAGAATATGTAAATGAATATTTTAAAACTGTTTTTTATAATAAATTATGATTTTAATTAATTATTTAAGTAATCATATTTAAAAAACTATTTTTGGAAAAATTGACATTATTTTGGATTATACACATTGAAAAATGGTTAGGGTGAATTTTTGATGCTTTTCTGAAATACTTGAATGTTTATGAATACGAACATACATTAATTTACCGTATATATACATTATAAGCTAAATAGACTATTCCTAGCATTGTGGATGATTTCACCACCCTTGGTTAGAATTAACATGACCTATTTACTATTATGGGTCATGTAATCATCATTATTTCTGGTCTTGATGTAAATTAATAAACTAATGATAAAAAATTTTGAAAACCCTCTTCTCCTCCACTATAAATCCCCCCCTCACTCCCTCTTCTCTTCATTCCTCTCAAGCCTTGTGCCTTGCTAATATTCTACCCAAATATCTCCCCAAGATCCTAAAACACATCAAAAGACCCCTAGTCTCTTCAAAATACCAAAACCTCTCTTTTTAAGAGGTTCTCAAAGGAGGTAGACTCAAGAGGTAAATTCCTCTTTCCAATTCATTCATTTTATTTTAGTTCTTTTTTTTATTTCTTTACACGCCTCTCTTCATCCAAATTTTTTGGTAACTATAGTAAGATACATGTACAATAATTCTATTATGCTAATGGGATACTTCATTTTCTTCTCTCTTTTCCCCATCTTTTATTCGAAATAAATAAAAACATCATTTGAGATGTGTTAATTTAGCACATTCAATGACAACGGTTAATCAATTTCTATTATCATATTTAATTATAGTCATGAAACCATTTGTGTTATGGTTGAACCAAATTATTATATATTTAATATATCCTAGTAAAGGTTCTGTTATTCTTTTTTTCAAATGGTATGAAGTTATAAATCAAAACATGTTCATTGTAATCAAACCCATCGATTAACCAAAACGGTTATCACTATGGTTTTATATAATAATGCATCTTCACTCCCAATAACCGAATGAATTTTTATAACCATTTAGTCACTTTGATGTTCACTAATATCATACAATTTTTATTTTGGACAACCACTTTCATCTTACATGTTTATCCAAATGTGAATATAAATGAATTGATCATTAAAACCAAGTAAGCAAACAGACCCAAACTATGAAATTGAACCTCATAATCAATCAAAATTGTTATAAATGAACATAAAATGATTATAATAATTATTCTAAATATATAATAGGTACTGGTGTTATTAATTAGTAAGCCTAATTTTATTATTCTGTTCATTAAGTTCAAGCAAAGATCACCATCAGACTTAAGGTATGGGATCTTCTTCATTTCACTCTTAATCAAGATGTCCTCTATGCTATTTCATTTTATTTGTAATTACTAATGATGGGGTATGACTAAACACCTCCCCCATACTTCGACAATCATTTATAAGTGATGATAAACCCCTTTTCTCTCTCATCAAGCCCTCTTAGATACAGCTGACACCATGCCGATAAACAGTAATGAATTCTACCCGAACCTTCATTGTTCTTTCGGGTTGATTTATCTTTATTTATATAAAAATGGATTTATCTTATCTTTTTATGTACATATTCTAAATTATATTTAGTTTTACAAAATATATTTATTAATTCTTTTTCATCACTCTCTCTTGGGTATATACATGTTTTTAAATGATTCCCTCCTTATAACTTTTCAATAAGAAAACATGTTTTAAGAGAACTTTTTGAATTTTTACCCAATTTCAAGTGCACTATATCCACTATTTTAAGACACCATTGTCTTTATAAAATAATTATTTTTATAATGAAAACCTTATCTATTCAATTCTTGTTTTATATAAAAAAATTTCCTCTTTTCTATTTTAAAATCTCTGTAGTATTTTCCTTAAAAACGCACAAAAATGTTTTAACTCTAATGTTTCTCAAATACATTTCTTATACGTTTTCACTTCTATTTGACATAACATACCAATTTATATGCCTATATTACACTATGAACGTCCAGGTATGTTCTAATCCCTTTATTTCATGGACACTTTTATGATACGCCCATTGGTTATGCTTTATGTCATGATTGTGGTACCCAATTCATTCTATGGGTACCCTTATATTTATGTATAGTTGATTATGTATGATTATTTATGTGAAAATAATATTTATGAAAATTTTGAGATCGGTGCACCCAAATAGCACTCCAATTCATTGGGAAAATTCAAGTCTCATGAGATACTATGTGAAACGGGATTGGCGATTAGCCATGACCAGTACTACTATGGGAAATGAGATTGGTGGTTAGTCTTGACCCATACTACAATGGAACATGGGATTTGAGGTTAGACTTGAACCATACTACTATGGGAAATTAGATATGCAGTTAGCCTTGACTCATACTGAAGACATGTTTTATGATTCTACCACATTTACATGATTCCATGATAATATAATCCCATGTTTATATGTTATGATTTCATATGTTCTATGATTTTGATATCATTGGGTCATGCCTCCTAGGATCATGTTCTTAAGATTTATTCTTATGTTTATTCCCTTACTAGGATTTTTATCTCATCCCTTTGTTCATGTGTTCCCCAGGGTACCCTATGAAGATGTAAGGGCTCAAACGAAGTTAGGATCTTTTTTTTGAGATTAAATAAAAAAGGTTTTTAGCCCCATTTTTTAAGTTTTGATGTACCTAGTACTCCAAGACACTATAATTCACAGTAATTCGATTGTAATCTGATGTATAATTATGCTTAAAATAATTTAATGTTATATGTAAAATTCTAAGGTCGCTATAATGGTCCAACTTGATACTATTAAGGAGAGACTGATACTCTACCTCATTGTTGGTCCAGCCTTCTGAAAACTGGAAGTCATACAGAAAGACAGCCTATTCTACAGTGATAAAGAAAATCCCCAGGGCACCCTATTATGCTTTGGATCATTGAGCCTTTTATTGGTGGAAATTTTGTAGGCACCATATAAATGAGTCATTAAACATTGTATAATGTTATCCACTGATAGAATAACTTCATATGGTAAATCAACATATTGGGGATGTTCTTTAGGGGATGGATGTATAGCCAAAAATTTTATTAGTACCTAACATTTAACATCATTATGTGGGACAAACCTGATGTCAAACTACATAAGTATTACTACCCAGTATTCCAATAAAATTGTTAGTATGGGTAGATAGAGGATATACTTTAGTGGGTCTACTTGAGACACCAATTGTATCTCATAGTGTTTCAAATGATGTCACAGCTTTTTCACTACAAATACAAATGTCATAACTTTTCTAAATGTGGGGTATCTAGTCTCCTTGTCATGGATAACGTTTCTGAGTTAGTATAGGAATTTTTCCCTACCCTCATTGTTTTTTTGGGCTATAAGGGAACTAAGGGACCATTATAGAGTGATCATGCAAATGAATAAAGGATTTACTAATGCAGATGACATTATAACTGATGGTTGTAGTAGGTACTTAATGATATCCAAACATTTATTATGGAACTCCTCATCCCACTAGTAAATGGTACCTTTTTCATGATCCATAAGAAGGGATTGCACTTTCAATCTAGATTTTTCATAGATTGGTGTTTGTTGGGTAAGTGGCCTTGGATCCCTCATAAATCTTAGATATTCCTTAGAGGAGTAATTTTATTAATATCATTTATTTTAGATGGTTCAATCTCTATGACTCTATATCTTACGAAAAAGCTGATAAATTTTCCTGAGGTAACCCTAAATGCATACTTTAGGGGGCTCATCTTCAAGTGTCTAAAGAGAATGAAGACGAACACTTTCCCAAGATCCTTAATATATAACTGAGGCCGGTGTGATTTGAACACCAGATAATCTATGAAAAACTCAACCAATTTCCCAAAAATTAGTTTAAATATGTGGTTCATAGCCTACTATTAAGTCTATTTGGCATTTTTAAGTCAAAATGAATCACATTATAGTAAAAGGTTCCTTGGGGAAACTTGAAGGTAATGAAATACTCATCCATAAGAGATATCCTAATATGATTGTACTCAAATTATTTGTCTATGAAGAAGAGGGTCTAGAATCTATATGTAGCATTAATCAACATCTCTTTCATAATAAGGGGAAATCATCCATTAGAAATGGAAATTGAGGTCAAAGAAGTTGATAAAGACTCTATTCTTCACATTCTTCTTCATGACTGGGACAATGATGGTGAGCCACCTAGGGTAATAGACCTCCTTGAAAAAAAATTCCATATTAATCTTGTCAAATTTATCCTTGAGCATATCACTGTGATAGGGTTTCATCTTTATAAGATGATTTTTGAATCCATGATGACTCAATGAGAGGCCAAGGAAAACCTGATAGTTTATCCCTACCATCTCATCATAGATCCGGGTGAATATGTCATGGTGCTATTTTAGGGAGGTCGCATACTAAAATTGTTCCTCTAGGGACATGGATATGATGATCAGTTTCAACCTTATATCTTTCCTAGTACCAAGGTTCACTTGATTCAACTCATCAATAGTGGTGGATACACCCTCTTCAAATGTAGTAGGTGTATCTTCCAAATCATATTTGTCATCTATGATAGGGGATCAGATGGAGGAGGTGACTCTTCTAGGATATCTAGCCAAGGGGGAGAACTAGTGTATACTCAATTGGATACAGAATCCTTTATGAGGTTTTCCCATATTAAAGATAATATGAAAACATAATATTCCAATCCAATTCCATTTAGCTTCAATCTATGAGGTCCACTCTTGGTATCGAATCAATGGTAATAATTCGACCTTTTTCAACTTAGCCCTTCTATTTCAAACATGCAGGGATGTTGTGAATTGGTGGGCATGGGGAAAATTCTATTTAATTCAATGGAGTATGGTCTTCTTGTATAAGTCAGTTTTGTCTATTGTAGGAGTACAAGGACATCTATGAGAACTCTTTTTTCTTGGATACAATTAAATGACCCCCAAGTCTAGAATCATGGGATCTAACCGATTAATTGGGATGAAAAAGTTATCTTTAAAGTCTACACATAGATTGGTTGCAATGTCCATTAGATCACTAGGGTAATTTATTCACTCAACCCTGTCATTCTCTACATTCTTTTCATACCTTTTTTAGTAACCAAAATCCATATAGTGGGACTCATATAAATTAAATGGGGGTGCATCACATAGGAATACCCCTTCTCAGACATGTACGGAGTATTTAACTCACCGATGGACTGCAGATGGGATTGTTGCATGCTAATGAAGCTAGGTCCTTCCCAGAAGTTCATTATAAGGTAGTATCCTATGATACTACCATAAATTCAGTTGTTGATACTAGGACACTGAATTGATTCTTCAACCAAATTTTACCATGCAGATTATTCTCAAACTTATCATTCCCCTAAAATTTTAGGTTGGAGGGAGTCAGATATATTTCAATAAATCCAAGATTATGGAATGTCTATATTATAATAAATTTGATATATAATTCAATATCCCCTAGGTATTGACGTATTTCTATACCATTTAACTATATTGGGATATATAGTGGGATTCTGGACCCTCAATAGTGAAACCCTTATCTTCTATAGAGAGTAATATAATGGATTGACATTCCCCATGCTCAACCTTCACTATTTAGTAGGACTTAGTGGAAGCTACCTCTACCCCAAATTAAAGGGGAATTTTCTAAGAATTTATAAGGGCCTCACATATATACTTTAATATGTAGAGATCCTTGATAATAGAAATCTGTACGGGTATGCCAGTGAGGTTATTTATCAGGTCATACTTCCATGCTAAAGGAATATTTTTTCATACAGAGGTTCATTCCTTGGTAGGGGGAACACAATATACAATTGGATGAACTTTCGAGGCACATCTTGTACTAGAGATGTTATGCTACTAGCTATATGGTATGCTCTGAACAATTGGTGGCTAAGTTCTGGTCGGATAAGGTCAGGCCCTGGCTGGATTTGGCTGATCATGACATACTCATGGATGAGTTGCATAATCAACTAATACTGGTATCTATGAGCGAAGACCAGATGGGATAGTCTTACTAAGTTTTTTATGAGGATTGTTTCTTAATCTCAATATCTTGAGAAGCCTGGTTTAAAGTGATAAAATGAGTATTGCATCTGTTAGTATTTCAACTACCACTCCTCGGACGACGTCAGCTGGAGGACCCTGAGGGGTTTGTGATGAATTCATCATTGTGTTGTGTTTTTAAGAAGCCTAATAATTCAACAGAATTCTTAGTGGGGTATTATTTCTCATCATCAGTGGTATATTCTAGGTTGGGCATAATATGGGTACATCTCCCAATTTAGGAGGCATATAGTTGAAAAGATTGTGATAAGGTTTTGGCACCAACAGAGGACTCTGATTTCTCTTACACTATAAGTGTCTACTTTTTCAAGACATGGGAGGCTGCACTATTGATTACAAGGTAGCGGTCAGAGGAGGTGCAGCAACCATATATATGTATGGATTACTCAAGTGGTTATAAATGATACCATGGATGTAAGAGACTATCTTAAGACCTAACCAATCATTGTAATTTTGAATCCCATTGATGGAAACCAATTTACACTCATCGAAATATTAACCTTCACAGTCATAGTTAGTGGAAACATGTGTCACCTATGCTAGGACATCACCCAACCTGACTACGCCATGCTCTAATTGTTCCTAGAACCAATCATTGAATACAAATCACTCCTTAATCTTGTGTATGAGGATCCTATGATATGGGTATCGATCAGTGTGGCAAATAAGTTGGGAATTCAGGGGTCTCTTATATTCTTGAAACATGAGTATTCCCTTTTCCAATGAATAGATGAAATGTCCCAAAAAATATGCATCCTTGAATAAATAATTCTTGTTCCAACTTTATATAAAAGGAATCCTGAGATCCTATACTTAATGGGGGTTGGATATATATTGTCCTGATGAGGCAGATGTTCTTGGTGAGGCTAGGCTTGGAGGGGATACACTTCATATGTCACAAATCATCTTGGATACCCCAGTAACCTGATACCCAATCTTTTTATGTCATATCCCAAAGGGGATTCCCAATCCCCATAGTTTTTAAACTAAAACCTAGAATCATACAAGAATAAAGAGGATGAATTTTACTCAAAATAAAAGAAGACAAAATAATACAATTCAATATGTTCAACACTCCAAAATGAGAAATTACCAGAAACAATAGGTATAACAAAACCTAAAGTAGTGAATCATAAATTTACTCAGTAAAATACAAGAATAAAACTCAAAAAAATCCCATGAAACAAGTGTATAACATCTCTACCAGTCACCTTCACCTTCACTCCAAGGTCTGAAGGATCATAAACACCAACCACCTCAAAGTAGAGCTTTCACTTTTCAAATACCTCGCATTATAAATTCTATAAATTTTCAAAGGAAAAGGTAGGGTGAGAAATATAAATATCAATATATTCTCACCAAGTTTTCCATAATAAATACCAAAACAATAAACCTATCATTCTAACAATTTAAATAAAACTAGTCATGTAATTATATTTTTATATTTTAAACCAAAACATGCTTTCATTCAAAAAGATGAAAGATATATCAAAACAATTTTCAAACAGTATTAAATGAACATTTTATATAAAATATTTTACATAAATCAATTGGAATGAATATAAATGTTCAATATTCAATGGCATGTATATAAAATCAAATATATCAAAGTACAGAACCATGTAAAAAATCCACTAGGTATTTTAGTATATCAAGTAATAGGATCCTAACACATTTCCTAATGATCACGGCTATAGTCAGGTGTGTACGCACAAGTATACCTCAATAGGGGAACCCATCATGGGTAGTATACACCCCCATAGGGGAACCCATCATAGGAAGTTAAGTCATAGTTTTTTTAGTAATAGTTTCCATCATCAATCCATTTCTAGGGATTCAAGGTCCTAATGTCCATATCATAGTAACCACTAACTAACGAGGATAACATGTTTTTTAAACAATAAAACAATCCAATTATAAATCAATCATACCAAAAAATTTCAAAATATAATTTCCCAGTTTCAGTTATTAACATTCCTTTTTCTATTTCAAAAGAAGGAAATAGGTTTTCATCATTTCATGACTTTTCAAATAACTTTTCAATTTAATACATTTTCTAAAAATCAACATCAAATAATTTCATCAAAACTATTTCCAAATCAAAACATAATTCTTCATAAATACACACAAAAACTTTAATTCCATTGAAATTGGGATTTTTCTCAATTTCCATACCCATTTCAAGTCAAATGTCAAATCACCAAGCTTCCATGTTTTTAAATCATTTAAAAAATCATTTAAATTAAATCCATAAATCTAGGGTTTCAATCATAGGGAAAATAATTATGGAACCACCTACATTTAAATCAAAGATCCATATATCAACACCTACAATGGGACTCTCCAACAATGAATTAAGGAATGGATGATCTAGGAATATAACCTATAATCAGAATCCAATAAAACTGAGTTTAGATCCATCAATTACATGATGATCCATCAAACTATAAGAAGGATAGAAAGAGAGATCAAAATAAAATTTCCATGAGTTATCCACATATCAGAGAGGGATCAAATCTTCCATGGTAACTTTGATTCACCAAATGATGGGGTTAGAGTAGACAAAATTGATTATTGAGAGCCTTCATTGACGAAAAATCATATTAGGGATTAATGGGATGATTAATAACTTAAATCTTTGGGGTTTGAGAATAATATATTAATTTTTGAAGTAATTAAAAACTATGTGCATGGTTTCCAGGGCCGCATGGTTAAACAAATTGTGCACCATAACTATTCTCCCTTGATGGTCTTAAATTTCGGATGCATGGTTTGGTTGCATGATTAAATTAACCATGGACCAGCTGTTCATATCTATCTATTCATGGGGTGCATAGTTTGGAGGTGTGTCTTCATAGTTAGACAAATTGTGCAGCTACCTCCAGTGGCTCTCAATAGGTTACATAGTTTACTCAGCCAAACTGCATGGTTTTCCTTAATCATTCACCAATTGTTCATAGCACAAAGGACATACAAAATTCTCCAAATTCCATGTAAAACTTCTTGAAATAATACCCAACCAAAATGAGATCAAAACAAGGGTCGTGGAATTCCTAAAAACAAGAAACAAGATGTTACAACCTCCCCCACCATAAAAACTTTATATCCCCAGAAATCTTGTCAAAAAGTCTCCATATCAATGAGATAAGGCAACTTCTCTCTCACCAGTACTTCATGCTCCCAAGTTTCATGTGAATAAAAACCGTGATTTTATAGAACATGGACCAAAGTTATAATCCTCCAATGAAGTACCTTTGTCTTTGAATCAATAATATAGACTGGATGATCAGCCATAGATAAATTAGGCTCAATATCAAGATCATCCCATCTCAAGATATGATATAGTTCATAAAGACACTTTTGAAGTTGTGATACAACAAAAACAATTTTTATAGACGTCAAATTATGTTGAAGTGATAATGAATATTCCTCTTTCCATACCTACTCAACAAACTCAAAAGGTCCCACAAAATGATGAGAAAGATTCCCATTCCACCCAATTTTTCGATGAACCAAATAGGATAAAACTCCCAAGAACACATGTTCACTATTTGAGAACTCCAGTGGTCTCCTATAATGGTAAAAATAAGATTTGTATTATCCTTTAGCTGTCAAAATTATCTGATGAATCAATTGAATATTTAACATCATCTCTTAAAATAAAATCAGTCCAACCAATGATGTTGCACCCATATCTGACTAACATAATGGTGATTTTCATGTCCTGCAATACAAGGGCTCAAAAGGATCAATTCTGATAGAATACTTGTAACTATTGTAAAAATCTAAGTCAACCATTCTCAAGTGGTCATCCTAAGCTACACCAAAGTTTTTAACACAACCATGTAGCAAATCCATAAAAATATGTATAGATATCTCTATTTGTCCAGCCATCTGTAGTTGGTTTTCCATTCTCAAATGATCCTGAGATCTCATCACCTCCTGAAGAAATTTACAAAAACATGAGGTAAAATGGGGATCTCTATCATAGACTATATCATATGGAACTCTATGAAATCAAACTATATCTTTCACAAGGATATATTCCAATTACTCAACTTTGGTTATATCTTGAATAGGTATAAAGTGATATGATTTAATAAACTGATAGAACACATCCCATATCTCATTCTACATTTTTGTGGTACATGGAAACACAACCAAAAATTCAATAGAGATATTCTTCCACTTCCAAGTCATCACTGGAAGGATCTAGAGAAAACTCGAAGGTTTTCGGTGCTCGGCCTTGACCTATTGAAAAGTATAACAACATGAAACCAAGTTAGTGATGTCCCTCCTCATACCTAGCCACCAAAATCATCATCATATATCATAGAAATATTTAGGGCACCCAGATGGATTTCCCATTAAGAATTATGGAAATAACCCAATAAAATTCATTCCACTGTAAAATTTAAAATGGACCAGTTCCTAAAAAATAGGATACCCTTATAAGTGAATGAACATTTTTTAATGGTCTCCCCACAATAAAGAGAGACCCTAATGCCTTTGAATTCATTATAAAGATATTATTCTTAAGAATCATCTCAAGTAGATCAGAGTTCAAGAGCACACTAGCTAAGACAACCTCAACATCTTCTTGTTGGACTCTTAAATTCAAGTATGTAAAAAAGAGCCATCAAGCTCCACTATTCTTATGATTCCTTTATGGTCTAGATTGGGAGTTTCCTACTCAAAGCATCATCAATAGAGCTTCCCTTCCCCATGATATAGGTAATGTAAAAATAAAAATATTTAAGTTACTTCACATAACTCCTCTTGCATAGATTTAGATCTTTTTGATAGAATATATTACTCAGTCTCTTATAGTCAAAATAAATGCTAAAACATTCTCTAAAAATGTATTTTTTCAGATCTTATGAACATGCATCATGGATGTTAGTGCAAGTTCATGGGTCATATAGTCCTAATCATGTGGCCTTAGATTTAATGATACATAGGCTAACATGAGATCACCCTACATAAGAGATTAATCTGGACAAAAACCTGATTCACCACAAATGAACACATATCCCTTCATATCCTCTAGAAGAATCAACACCGATATAGAATCCAAAATACATTTTATCTCAAAAAAATAACTCTAAAATTTTTCATCCCATATGAAATTTACTCTCCTCTGAGTGAGAGTGGTCATTGGAGAATCCAAATTTAATAAATCCTTAATGAACTGATGATAATACCCCCTAGAACAAAGATTCTCTAAATCTCTAAAACATTACATGATTTCTCCCAATTTCATGACATCTTTCACCTTCTTAGGATCAATTGAAATACCATGTTTCAATACCATGTGTCCCAATAACCTAACTTCCTAAATATAGAAATCACTTTTTAATATCTTGACTAAGTGTTGTTGATTTCTCAACATTTTCATAACTTCTCTAAAATGATTCACATGATCCTCCTCAGACTGAGAGTAAACCAGGATTTCATCAACAAAGACCACCATGAATGTATCAAGAAACTCATTTAATATATTTTTCCTCAAATCCAATAAAGACTATGGGAGTATTGGTTAGAAAAAATGGAATAAAAATATTATCATAATGTCCATAACTAATTTTAAAAGTGGTCTTATGAATGTAAAATTATTTTATTCTCAATTCGTGATAACAAGATCGAAGATCAATCTTTGAGAACCACTTCAATCCTATAAATTAGTCAAACAGATCAACAATCCACGATAATATATACTTTTTCTTCACCATAACCCGATTAAGTTATCAGTAATCAGTACAGAGGTGAAGTGTTCCATAATATTTCTTAGAAAAGATAACAAGACATGCCCAATGTGACACACTTAGTGGTATGAATCCTTTCTCTAGAAAATCATCCAATTGAGTTATCCACTATTTTATTTTAGCTAGTTCTATATCTTAATAAGTAATAGATACCTTTTGAGTTTTAGATACTAAATAAATAGAAAAATATACCTCTCTTACCAGTGAAAAACTAAATAATTACTAAAGAAACATATCAGGAAAGTTGATGATAAATTGAGGGAGATTATAACACAAAGATTCCCTCTCAAGATAAAAATAAAACACTGATATTAATTTCCCCAAATCTAGATAAGATGTTTTGACTCTAATCAACATCATTTATCATTCACTCTGAAAGACATGGCACATACCATCAGGCGTAGTAAAGGAAAAGTACTGAATATAGAAATCAATTTAGGCCTTATTATCAATGATGCAATCCATATAAAAAATCATATCAAGAGGTTTCATGTTGAGAACTAGAAAATCCTAGACCACTTCAATCTCTAGTAAAGAGAATACATAAGTAGGACAATGGAGATCATACTCTCCCATTATTCTAAGGGTTGAATATGACAAAATATATATAGAAATATTTAGAATGTTCAAAATAAAAGTCAATATAAACAATTAATATGCACCAGTATCAAATAAATTAGTCACTAAAGATGAATTTATAGTGATGGTACCTCTCACGGTCACGAGACCAGTATCTACTTCTTCTAGAGACTCTTTCACTTTGTGAAGAATCTATGTTCCATATTCATATTGATGGAACCCCATTTTCATGAAAAATATAATTTCATCATGGTAATTATAGGTGATAATGATCCCCTTCCAAATAATGGAGTATAAAATAAAAGTATAATTTTCTTTATGTGTCTTGAGAGACCATAAGAACTACAGATATTTGGTACCTCTGTATAAAAACTTATTGAATTTCTAAGCATTCAACATTAGAAGAGAGTCAAAGGGACTCTACTAAGCACTATAAGTGTTCTACAGGATGCATAATATCTAGAACCACCATGAGACTCATAAAACTTCCTCTTTCCTTTAAAGTAACTCATATAATTATCACTAGGAGAAAAGGAAACTTTCATTAACCCTGAATTACCATCCAGGTCAAGATTAACCATAAAATCACTATCTATTACATCAGTACACAAAGTGATCTTAAGTAATAAAACATATGAATGGATATCAGTTTGAATACCCATCAATAATTTTTGAGCCTTAATCTTATGATATGATAAAATCACAGGTGAAAACTGAACAAGATCAGCAAAGTGGTTAGCATACTACATTGATGACCTGTTATCTTTCTGGAGGTTGAAAAAATCTCTATCCCCAGCCAGCATGATAGATTTCTGATATAATTGATTAGTAAAAATAAATCTAAATTCCTTCCACTCCAAACCTTTAAGATTCTTTTCCATTACCATCAAATGGCAAAGATCCTTTTATCCCCTTATAGATTAAAGGTAGCACGTTTTACCTTAATAACTTTAGGATTTTCTAGGAAATCAAAAAGTGTTTTATTTTGTTCATCCAATGCTCATCATCATGAAGATCATTAGTTTCTTGTAAATAAGGTCGATTCTAGTGAAAAAAATTTGTTTGCGCAATTCTTAGATTCATCCCTCTGAGGCTCCACCACAGGAGCTTGAACGGGGATGGGTGCAGGTTCTTATCCCATAGATTATATAGCACACACAACAATCTCAACAAGACTATAGTCCACGAGATGATTTTTTCACTATTTCTCACCAATACCCTTCTCCTAAATCCTATTAAAACATCTTATTAGTGGCATTTTTCTACACAACATCAACAGGAAACTCTAAATACATTAGAGGATTATTCATATTAACAACTCAAATAAGATCAATGTGAATATAAATCCCATAAAATAAGATTCCAAGATTTGGAATTCAACATACCCAGATAAAAAGAAAGTAAAATACTAGAATAAGATCAAATTATTCCTTAAGACACCATTCCCAAGTCTCTAATGGTGAATAAAGGCTCGTTACGATGATATCTATCTAGGAACATGCTCAGATCTACCTCCTAAGTCCCGACAATACATCTCAAACCACATACTGACATCGAGGAAATATAAACAACCACACTCTAAAACTACATTCTCACAAACCATTCCTAATACCCTAGTACCCTGATACTCGATCTAGCATATAAATATCATTAAGGGTGTTACCAATCCCCTCATGTTGGAAACTATCAACTAGAATCATACAACAATAAAGAGGGAATGGATTTTACACAAAATAGTGGAGGAAAAAAGATTACAAGTCAGTAATATCAACACTCCAAAGGGATAGAGTACCATAAACAATAGGTATAACAAAACCCAAAGTAGTGAATCATCAAAGTACTCAGTATAATACATGAATAAATCTAAAAAACATCCCATGAAACAAGTGGATAACATCTCCACTTGTAACCTTCACCATCACTTCATGGTCCAAAGGATCAAAACCATCCACCACATCCATGTGGCGCTTTCCCTTTACGAAGACCTGATATAAGAAATTCGACCAACACATAAAGAAAAAGGTATCTTGTAATCTATAAATCCTAGTAGGGTATCACCAAATGTACCATAATTAGTACCAAAATAATAAAATAGTCGTGCTATCAATTTAAATAAAACCATGCATGGAATTAAATTTTCATATTTTAAACAAAAACATTCTTCCATTCAAAATGAATATATATATATATATATATATCAAAATAATTCAAATTGTTTTAAATGAAAATTTTAAATAAAACAGTTTGTATAAATCAATTAAAATGAAAAAAAAGAAGTTCAATAATAAATGGCATGTATATCAAATAAAACATCACATAGTAATGAACTGTGTACAAAATCCATGAGGTAAATTAGTTTATCAGGTAATAAGATCCTCACATGTCTCTTAATGATCATAGATCTAGTCAGGTTTGTAACCACAAATACACCCCAATAGGGGATCCCATCATGGGAATTCTACACCCTTATAAGGGAACCCATAATGTGTAGTCTTTTAGTAATGGTTTTAGTAATAGTTTTCATCATAAATGTATTGATAGGGAGTCATTGTCCTGGTATGCTTATCCTATACACCACTAACTACCAAGTCTAACATTCGGTTTAAAAAGAAATCAATAAAATTAACAATTAATCATTACAAAACATTTCAAAATAGAATTTCCATGTTTCAGTTGTCAATATTCCTTTTTTATTCAAAACCAAAACATTGGTTTTCATCATTTCATTCCATTTTAAATAAATTTTCAATTTAATCCATTTTCTAACAATCAAAATCATTTCATTTCATCAAAATTATTTACAATTGAATCCATAATTTTTCATAAATCCACCCCCATAATTTCAATTTCATTGAAAATGGGGTTTTTATCAATTTCTATACATATTTAAATTAAAATATCAAATCATCACGCTTTAATGTTTTTTAATCATTTAAAAATAATATCAATTTAATCAATCAATTAAGTATTTCTAGCATAGGTAAAATAATTATGGAACCACCTACCTTTAAATCAAATATATAGAAATCAACAAATGTAACAGGACTCTCCAATAAAGAATGAATGCACATAATTTCTAGGAATAAAAGGAGGATGTTAGAGGAGCCAAAATCTCTTCTTGAGATACTCTAAGGTAAAAATAAATCATATTAGGAACAAATGGGGTGATTATGAACTTATACCAATGGGGTTAGGAAATTTTAAATTAATTTTCAGACCAATTAAAAACCGCATTCATGATTTCCTAGATAGGCCTGCACGGTTAAACAAATCGTGTTCCCTAACTGTAGACTTATGTTGGTCTTCTGTTTGGGGTGTATTGATTATCCATAAAATTTAACTAATTGTGTACCAATTGTATATATCCATCTATCCGTGGGGTGTATAGTTTAGAGGTGTGGTTGTATCGTTACACAAACCATGTGCCTCCCTCTAGTTCCTCTCAACAGAGCGGATGGTTTGATGGAAAAAAACATAAGGTTTTCCCTAAACATGCTTCATCTGTGCACTACAAAAAGAAATTAAATATTTTCCATATTTTACCCAAAAAAAAGACCCAAAAAAAGGAGATAAAAATAAGGGTTGAGGAATACCTGAAAATAAGTAACTTCATGGTACACGGTAAGGAACATCCTGTAAAGTGGCTAGAATGTGTACCATCTTGGGGACATTTATGCATATAGTTGCAGCATTTTATGATTTTATGGACCTTATCACAAGAGTTTGAGGGGAAAATGGGGACGAATGTTATTTATTCCACTACAAGGCTAATTATAGATGTTAATCCATTTAAGATAACTCTCAAAATCCACATGACTAGTTTAGAGAGATGAGGTTAGGGACCATATAATTTCTGAAATTATCCACTCACGTCATAAGTAAATGTTCCTTGGAATGAGGAATGTTGAGAAAATATGTTCGTCACATCCATCAGGTGAAAAAATTTGTGACTCACTCCTCATGATTCTTCTTGCATTTAAAGTGGTCGGTGATGCTCAACTTGCACGAGGTAGAGCCTAACTGGTAGTGTAATTGTCTATGGAGTTCCTCCCAATCAGCAATGGATCCTAGGGGAAAATGACTATACTATAAAAATTCAGGTCCTTCTGAAGTCTAGAAAAACCAATAGAGCTTGGAGGCCTCCTGCTATTATGGAGTCTCCAACATTGGTCCGCACATTGAGGTGAAGTGGTCTTGATGTTGTAGATCATCACCTATCATACTAAATGGGGAGAATATAGGATTAAAAAAATATAGGGGAACTCTAACATGGTCCAACTACACTGGTTGTAGATTTCCATTAGGCAGAAATGCCACGTGTCATGTTTCCAAAGCCTCAAGACAGGTGACACGAGCATCTATCACGTCATCATGGTGTGGATTTTTGGTCACCAATGCGTTTATGAAATCATTAACTCAAGTAAAATCATGTTCTTGATCTGATTTATCTAATCATGCTTCTCATGTGGGGTAGATGACTCATATGTCGATCATTTTCTATAGCCCATGGCTTCTGTCCTAATCGGGTGCACATGGCTAGTAACTTCAAATTTGGGAATCTGACCAAGGAGGACTGGGTGCCCCACCAGTGGAGATATGGGGTCCTTTATGATTTTGTAAATATCTTGGTTCTTCTCAACCATAAGATCAATACTGAGCCTTTAATATTCTTCAAGCTCTTAGAACAATGCAGAAATCATGGAGTCTGACTCAACTTTTGATGCAACCTTGGATAGGTTTATGGGCTTGGAATGTCCCATTCTTTTTTCAATATATTAATGGGAATATAAAAATAATTCATTGGGGGATCCTCATAACTACCATTAATCAATGTTGACGAGTGTGGGCACCTACTAGGTGGTCTACTTGGTACTATGTTTCCCCTTGAGGTGGTTTTACCCTATCATGGCCTATATCTGTGACCATATTTCTCTGATCCTATAGTGGGTTGGTAGTGAAGACATTGATCATTGTCATACTAAGAGAAGAAACATAATTTTCAGTGAATTTGAAAGATTGAAGGTCATGTTTCCTCCATAGGATGGGGGTAAAATTAAGGGAAACATATTTCCCCCATCATATGATCTTCACATTTTGGGATACCTCTTTCAAGACTGTAAGGAGCATTGTTAGGCTCTTAATATAGGTTTGCTGGAGATTTTGGTGGTAGTCATACAATCCATGAAACTTTGTTACTGTAAGTGTTGTTATCCCAAACCTCTTTTACATTTAGTGAATGGAATCAATGTGTTCGTGGCACCTTGGGTAGTCTAATTGGTGGATTCGTAGGTGGTGAAAAGTCACCTAGATATTTCAGAGGAAAAAACCTCATATTCCCTAGTGAGGAACTTTGGGATGAAAAATATGGATTTGTAGGTGACCAAATAATTATTGATAGTTGTTCAATAGATGAAATCTACTACATGTCTTATTACTCACTATAAAGGATAGGTTTTTTCTCCTGGTCATCCCAATCTCAGATTTTAGTAGGATAAGATAAGGGTATTGGAACTAATATAGACCTACTTTGAAGCTAATATACTGGTATAGGGGGCACTCTATGGGTCAAATATCTTCTACATGTTGGGATGTCTCTTGGAGGTGGACCCAAATTTAATATCATATCAATATAGGATAGCGTGTTTACCACTTCCTTATATGAAACGTTGGAAGCATCCCTTTGAGGCTCAGTAGAGTGCTCACCATCATCTGAGGGAACCAACCCAGACCTTAAAATTTCTCCAACTTCTTACATGGATGTAGATATGAGGGAAATTGACAACGACAAAGATGGTTTTACTATAATTTTTTATAAGGAGGTTATAATTTTATCCACCTATAGGAATCTATGGAGGGATATAGGGGTCTTGTGGACCTTGGTTTCTATGATTATAATCCTCAATCGATGGCATTCTACCTCAAAATTTGGTAGTGGGGTTGAAGGTTCCCTCATTGTTTCATCTGTCACCTTAGAGTATGAGTGGTCAATAGTTACATGACACTTCCCAGGGTCCTTAATATAATGAAGCAGAACTCATCCAAGTAAGAGATATTTATATTCTCTTGGGTTTCCTCCAAGTGTGTTTTGTCTTTTTCCAAGAGATCAACCCCCTTGATAGGTGTTCTCCCTCCACCCGAAGATGGTTCTTCAGAGTAGGGAATATCACTGTTATTGGTAGGACCATCATTTTAGTTGGTGGTGGTGTGGGGGGACCTATTCACTAGTATTTATCATCATAGGATGGATCATAATAGCTATCAGTGGCACTAGTGAATGAAAGAGTCATCTTTTCCAACCTAAATGGTGGTTGGGGTCTCAATATCATGAGGGTGGAGATAGAATTAGTGTCAGTTTCTCGGGACCCATGCCAGCTTAGTGGGGATAGATTCCTCTCATTCATCAAACTATGGGACTAATTGGTTTTTATGTAAGTGTGGTCTGGTTGGATCCCTCCTAGGTGTCTCTTAAGTAGTGAACATGATGGGTATGTCTCAAACATACCTTACCTCCTTGGAAAAGGGGAATGTAATATTAGATAACTCTGTGGAGAGGATCCCAAAGTGGTTGTCTATTGGAAAAGATGGTGGCCCCCCCTGACACGTCCCTCGGGGGTGGTAGTTTAGGTGAGGGGTTGATGCCTTAAGATCTAGGTGGGATATTCCCTAGTGGTAATGACCTCTTCCTACTTATATCAATAAACAAGGGCATCAATCACCATCTTATGAATGATCTTGGATGAACTTACATCCATCATCCTATTTTGATCAAGTATCAAATATTACCTATTAATGTGATGGAAGACTTCTTCCTTTGGAAAGCATGAAAGCGTGACAGAAGTACATAAAATGCAGGACCCCAGCAGAAATCATCAAAAAACAAAATGGTAAACCGGACATGAAACACTTCTCCTTTAATAACTAAGACTGGTTTCATTAGGAAACCTTTATATTTTCATTTTACATTATCTATATTTTTGGTTCCAAGTCCCGCCAAGCAAGTGGTGGGCAAATCAAGAAACTCTATTACAACTTAGGACAGAATTTTGGGTATCATTGGTTTGTGAAATCATCATTGTAGATCCATCATATATCGTAGGAAAAGATGACACTATAAATTGAACTTCAATATGAATTAATGAATGAATTCCAATTATTAATGATATTAGGTTATTAATTTCTCATTCTGTAAGCATGTATAATTTTTTAAAATATTCCAACAATATCATTAAAAATATAATTTATTTCTATTAAATTTTAATGTTGGAAAAATAACTTATATTCATTATAACAAATCATTTCCTCCATATCCATATTTTCCTTCCAAAAAAATATCTCATATCTTTTGGGGAACTCAAATATGTATTATTTTCTATGATCCCCATAATTATCTTTACCTCTCTGCTAAATTAAAATCTAATACCCTTTTCAGGGTGTGGGTTTTCAAAAAAAATGTATTTCATAATATTAAAAAGTTTTTTTCATCCTTATAAAATCAATTGTTTTATCTTACACCACACATTTTTTAGATAAATATTATGTATTTTCAATCATATAATATTGAATTTTATTTCTCAAAAATAAATTTTTTCAATGTTTTCAATTTACCTTTCTTAAAATAACTTTTATAGTGGCTTGTCACTTCATATTTATATGATAATGTTGAGAATGTTTTATAAAATTTCTTTTTATGTATTCTTACATGTAACATCCTCTCTGACCCTTCATGGTTTATCAATTAATTTCTTACTCTACTAGTTTTATAAAATAAATGTTCTCAAAATATCATGGATATTTCTTATTTTCGAAGTGGTTTTTATAAAACTCCTAAAAAGTGTTTTTTATCCCTGTTATTTCCCTTTGAAATGCCTATGCTCAATCGAGGAAATTAATCAAATAATAACATCCACCTTATTTCCCTAGATGTATTATGTAATGTTATTTTCTTTTAAATAAATTATTCATCACTACCTTTTTCTTTCCAAACCATCCTTTGTTATATGAATTATTTTTCTTCCATTGTCATTCCTCTGTGAACACTCTATATTTATTCCTTTAATTAAAGGGTGTTCACCTATATTTCATAGGTTGATATATTGGGGAAATTACTGAGTTACTTGAATACCATTTGATCTATATAGTGTCAGTTTTAGGGATGATTACAGGTAAATATATTAAATTTATTGATTAAACAGCTAATAAAAATTTGAATAATTTTTATTTTGATATAGATGCTTATTAATTACTTAGGGAATTTGATTATATATTGTTTAAACATTAACTTTATTTCTCTAGATGGGTTATGAGTATGTTATACCTTTTATTAATAGGGGAAAACTATTGTAATTTTTTATTTTTGTATCTAAGTATAGATGTTTATTGACTCCTAAGTAATGTGGATTATGAATTATATTTATATTCATATCATTAAAATGGTGAATTATTTGGACTTAAATAAGTTATGGGTGGTTCTCGGTATTATATATCCCCTCGATGCATCAGTACATATTGTGAGATAAACGGTTTGGGTATTTGGTGAATACCTAACCAAGGCATGCTTCATGTATTGGTTGAGACCTTGATTGAAATAATAATTACTTGGTCACAGAATTGAATGCAATAAAAATGTCTCCATTGTATCCTTGATGATAACGATCCAAATCTCCATCATTATACATTCAGTCACTATGAATTCAATTATTGGTGTCCATGTGTTTATTTATAATTTTAACCATGGATTTGTTTCAAGCTCATTTGATCAGTTATATTGTATTATTTTATTATCATTTGTTTCCATCAATATTATTCATGGAAAGTTCATGCTTTTATGGTTTCTGATATATGTTTTCTCTTACTGAGC
Organism: Viscum album; assembly: GCA_963277665.1. Classification (NCBI taxonomy): domain Eukaryota; kingdom Viridiplantae; phylum Streptophyta; class Magnoliopsida; order Santalales; family Viscaceae; genus Viscum; species Viscum album. Next base: position 405,505,008 of record OY728150.1, on the reverse strand, counting down.
ATTTGACCTCACCCTTGTTATGTTTAAATTTCTCCATGTTATGAAGAAATGTAGTTTACCTTATATGTCTAGAAGAGTACAATGTGTGGATAATTTTTTGGGATATGTTAATAACTTATTAAGGTTTATGTAGTTTCTAATATAATAGAAAAAAAATATCTATTTCTAGAGAAAGGCATGATCTTTGTTAATTAAAATTATTTCCTAACTCTCTAAAACTCTAAACATAAAAGTTCTTTCAAAAGTAACTGACTCAATATGTTTCAATGATATTGTAATTATTGAGGGATAAAATTGGGTTGCCCCATTTCACATCAAATATAGTATTTAAATAAGGTGTTTATGATCACTGGATCTTGGATCATGGGTCTAAGGCATCAAGTATGGTGTGTACTACCACAGCACGAGTCTCATAGGTACCATGGTATATGTCATGTATTGATGGGGTACATGATGTGTAATCCCAGCTTACATACTCATCATGTATCCCCAATAAATAGGACATGGTTATCTTTTCAATCATAGAATATTCATGATAGTACATGATGTGTGAATTCAAAGAGATACATGACTTAATATCTTGTCAGAAAAAGTAACTCTGAGTTATTCCTACATACTGTAATGGAGTGTGACACTAAGTAACACATCATATGACTCTTATTCTTACGTAGCCCTAATTCCATAGGGGTAGGTACATAGTATGTTCTCTAAGGACTACACATCGTGTGATTGAGTAAATGAGAACCAAAAACCCTATCCACTTGGGAATCTTTTTGTCATCATTCTCACCTTTATTTGAACATGAATCACCTCTAAAGGACTCAACCATTAATTTCATGCCTCTGATGGTCACTTTTTATTCTTCACTATAAATAGGGTTTATAATTACTTTACATGCATCCTCGATTCCCCATACACCAAACCCTTAGGGAAACTTACCCAAAACACCTCTAGTTATCTATCATTGCTCAATGATCATTCCAAACATATTGATCTTTGTTTACAAACCCAAATCAATAACATGTGGTCACAATTGTTGATTACTTTTCAATATATAACAACATCCCTAAAACCAAAAGTCGTAGTGGGGTTTGATGATGAATGCACAAAGAATAGTTAAGGTAAATAAATGGATAATCATATTTGGAAAATTAATGGCAGTCGTTACGAAGAAAAACCAATGATCATTGGGTGTGGAATTAACCAATAATAAATATCATTGGGTAAAGAATAAAAATCAAAGTAATTGATAAAGTTTATAGAAAATTGTGTCATACTCAAAAAATGATAATCAATAAATTCTATACGATACAAATCAAAATGATAGAGAAATAATTTTAAAATAATGATCCATACCTCATGGTATGATGGTCATCGCTTCAATAATTCATAGACGGTGTGGAGATCCGATTACTGATGTAATGACCCAAAACTTTAATCAATGAAATCCCCTTCTGATAATAATTTCATATAGTATAATCCCAAAAAATCACATTAATAATACAATACAAACTTTATAAATGAATAATTAAAGAAATAAAAGGAATTTCTAGATGTTAAGAAAAATATACCAAAGGAATGGTAACTTGACCTTTGGAATAGTAACATAGCCCTTATGAATAGTAAACTAGACAATTGAATAGTGACCTCACCAATGAAATTATAAATAAAATTTATCCATATTATAAGTAAAAATATGATATAATTATATCATAGTATATGAAAATAAATATTTTAAAAATTCTTAATTGAGTATTGGTATTTTTGTAAGTTATTAATATTTATTTAAAATTTTATGACTCATTTAATAATTTAAAAGAAAATTTATTTTCATAAAATGTATTCATAAATTATTATTTTTATTTCTTATGATTATAAGTTAATTTTATGAGATCTTAGTTATTTATTCAAAGTGACATAAAAGCTATTATAATTTTAAAATATGTATTTTCCATGAAAATGATGATTTTAATTAAATTAAAATTTCTCATATTTATAAAATTATTTTCATAAAATGGATTTCATTTTTTAATTCTACACATCAAGAAGTTAGTAGGGTTAATTTTTGGTATTTTTCATAAATACATTAATTTTTGGTGAATAGTGAAATACGGTAATTTATGGTGTTTATACAATATAAGTTAATAAAATATTACTTGATTAATCTATGACGTAAGCACAATTGGTTAAAACTCACATAAACTAATTACTATATTTATTCTAAATAATCATCACTATTTCTGTTCTTGGTCAAAATAATAAACTAATGAATTAAATAATGAAAAAACACTATGCTCCTCCACTATAAATATCACCCCTCACCACCTCTTCTCCTCACACCTATCAAGACTTTAGACTTTTCAAAATGATACCAAAATATACTTTTAATCCCCTTCCTTATGTCCATGAACTTTTTTTCTCAAAAAAATACCAAAACCAATCCTCTAAAGAGGTTCTTAGGAAGAAGGAATTAAGAGGTAAAACCCTTTTCTTTTAATTTATTTTCAAGTTACTTTTTTATGTTTCTCTTCTCACCTACCCTCATTAAAATGATATGAAGAATAAAATACCTTAAATATAATATAATTTTCTTATTCTAATTGTATAATTCTTCATCAATTATCTTCTCCTCTCTCTTTTATTTTAAGAATGAAAACATCGTCTGGGAGGTGCCAATCTACCATCGTCATGGACGACAAGATTTCATATTTCAATTTTACCTTCAAGTATGGTCATGAAAAAAAAATTATATATTAACCAAATTATAATATATTCATTATTTCTTATTTAATATTTTGTGATCATTTTTTACCCATTTTATTAATTTATAAAACAAAATGAGTTCGTTGTGATTAAAAACCACCAAAATAAACCCAAATGATTATCATAAAATATTTATCTAATGATTCATCCCCATTTCATAAAACTAAATTATATATAAGAAAAATTTATTCTCTTTAATATCATTAATAACATATAAGTTCAATTCTGGATAATCACCTCACTTTATACGACCTTTTGTACATGTATACCAGTAAACCGATCATGAAAACCAAGTAAACTGACGCTCCTAAACAATGAAATTGAACCTATTAACCCATCAAAAAGTTCATAAATGAACATAATAAAGTTATAATAAATAAAATAAATATATAAATGGTTGTATAATTATTAATTAGTGAATATAATTTTATTATCTAGGACATTAAGATTAAGCGAAGAACACCTTTGGACTTAAGGTAAGGGATTCTACGCGAACCTCCATTATTCCTTCAGGTTATTATTTCTATATTTTTACCCAAATGAAATTTTATTTTATTTTTATTTAAATATTATAAATGTTTTTTATATGCTCCAAAATCATGTATAATGATCCTTTCATCCTTATTTTTTTAGTATATAAATGTTTCTAAAAGGTTCCCTCTTCAATTTATCCCGATAAGCAAGCCCAATTTAAGGGAACTTCTTGAATTCTTACCCAATTTCAAGTGCACTCTATAATATATTTTAATCCACCATTATTTTGATAAAATCACTCATTATATTATCAAAACATTCTTATATCACTTCTGGTTTTATATAAAATATTATTCCCTTTTCTTTCTTTAAATTCTCTTTAATATTTTTCTTAAACCACACTAAAATATTTTAATTCTAAAGTTTCTTAAATACTCTTTTTACATGTTATCACTTCAGTTTGACATCACTAATCATGATCTATGACTATTTTTCCTTATTAATTTGTATTTATTATTTAATTTCATTATTTCATGGACACTTTTATGATACACCCATTTATTATGCTTTATGACATAATTATGATACCCAGTTATTTAAATTGGTAACCCTTATGTTTATGTTTTATTTCTTATGTATGATTATTTATTTGGAAAACATATTCATGAATATGTTATCATGGGTGCACTCAGATATCACTCTAATTCATTGGGTAAATTTTACTCTCATGATACATTATGTGCAACAGTCTTTGTGGTTATCCTTCACTCGTTCTCCATGTGAAACAATCTTGTTGGTTATCCTTGAATCATGATCCTCTATGTGCAATGGGCCTTGAATCATACTAAATTAAGGTTTCATGTTTCTCCCAAATTACTATGAATTCATCATTATATGATCCCATGTTATGATTCCTTGTTTTTTATCATGTTCCACACCTTTTATATTATTGTGTTATTCCTTCTAAATATGTGCTAAGATTTAATTTAATGTTTGTTATATTACTTGGATTTTTAGATCATCCTTTTTTCATGTTATCCCTAGGTAATACTATAAAGATAAAACAGCTCAAAAGAATTTAGGATATCATATTGTATGTTAAATAAAGACATTTTTTTAGTCTTATGTTTTCAGTTTAATGTACCTAGTCTTCCAAGACACTAGACTTTACGATACTTGGATTTTAATTTGATGGTTAATTATGTTTAAAATCATGTAATGATATGTGTAAAAAATCTTGGGTTTTTATAGATGGTATCATAGGTAATTCTAGTTATTTTTTGGATATTAGGAATAGAGAACTTTAGTAAAAACATTATGGATAAGACTAAGTTTAAGAAAACATCCCTAAATTTTCGTAAGTATAGAGTTAGTGTTTTATCAAGAAAATACATCCCTATCTGGATACTACAAGTGGATATGGTTCTAACACAGATGTACCTAAGATTAACTACTCTGACCTGGTGTTCTGGGCCTGACTCGAGGTAACCTGGTACATGAAAATAGGTCCTACTATGCACCTAGTTTGACACTCATGTGGAATATGATTTGGTAAATTTATATGCTCATTAAAAACCAATACTAAGACAATAAATAAAATTCCCATAAGAATATATGTTAGTAAATAGATCAGGGATAATCTAGATTGAATCCTATGGAATCACTAGTTAGGATAGACTTTTCCATTACAATTTTATCCCTTTATGTTCAAAGTTTCATTTTATTATTCTTAGTATTCAAGCCCCCTAATTGCACTTTCTTTTTCTTAGTTAATGGAGGGAAATATAAAAACACAGTCCAAAAATCAATGTGATAGGCAATGTGATGATTACACTAATGATATCCAAAATATGATAGAAATAGGTTCTCAAAACTTCATGAAGTACTTTCTCAACATGCTCATGTTATGAATAATAAGTAGAATCATGTGGAAAACCCTCATTATCTAACTAAAAAATAAGTTTCCATTGAGTCTTTCATTAGAAAAAGGTCTCCCATGTATAGTAGATCTTCTGATCCCCTCTTCAGGGAACAGTGGTTTAACTCTATTGAAAATATATTATCTATCCTCTAGTTATTAGAAGATGAGAAATTTGTGCTAGCGGTCTATCATTTTTATGGGTAAGCTGATCAGTGGTGAACTCAGGTCAAAAATACTTAATCCATGGTGGAAATTGATTCCATGGATTAGGAGGTATTAAAGAATTTTTTTTAAGAAATTTTTTCCTTAAACCATCCATCTCAAGGGGAAAAAGGAGTTCCTCATACTTAAGCAGAAGGAACATAAGTCTATTGGGGCAGATGATGAAAACATTACAAGGCTTTCAAGTTACGGCTTTGACTTTATCATGAACAAAAAAATCAAGGTGGATCACTTCTTTAGTGGACTAAAGATGAGTTTATGTAAAGGGTTGGTGATTCGAGACTTCAACAGTTATGAGGATATTGTTCATTGGGCCCTCAAGGTTAAAATAGAGATCAGAGACTCTAAATGGTTTTGTGGGACGAATGAAAAAAATAGAAAATGGAGTGAAATATGGGTTGATCAGTAATTAATTACCAAGATGGAAAGAAGACTGAATATCCCACATGTCAAAATTGTGGGGAAAAGCATCCTGGGAACTGTCTAAAGGGAACCAGTAAATGATTCAAATGAGGAAGTATGAAGCATCTGGATAAGGATTGTCGAAGGGATGTGAAGAATTACACTAATGTGGAGGAAGAAAGGAAGTTTCAAATTAGCACTCATTCAGTAGTGAAGTATTCAAACTACAAGGAATATGGTCATTTTGAAAACCAATTCCCAAATCCAAGGGTTTTTAGAGGAAATCATTAACAACCTCCAAGGAAACAAGGAAAGGATTATGAAATCACTACTACTAAGGTGGATCCCTAAAATGATTTGGTGATAGGTACACTGGTTATTCATTCAAGAATAGCAGACATACTATTTGATTTTGGTTCTATGCATTATTTCATACCCTCCAATTTTAGTAGAACTATTCAAACACCACCTCAAAATGTAGATGTTGAGTTATCTGTGAGAATAACTAATGGTACAATTATTGCATCCAAAGTACATAACTCCTCCCTTGTTAATGTTAGGGGACTGAACCTCCATGAAAATTGTGTCCTACTTACTTTGGTAGAGTTTGTTTCTATTTTGGGCAAGTATTGCCTATATTAATACAAATCTAACATCAAATTTTGGTAATGGTAGATCACTCTTCACACCCTGAAGCATCCTCTAAATCATTACAAGTGTGAGGAGTAAGATGAATCTCCATTAGAATCTTCATCTCAAGTGTGGATATTACAACCTTATGATAAAGTGTAACATCCCAAGTAAGTAATGAATAATATATATTCTTATCTATGTCTATTTATGAATTAGATTGTAACGCCCCGACCCCAGCTACCCAGAGTCGGTGCATTATTACATAACATTGGCATGATCACAAGAAAGATCAAATCCCGAAAGACCGATTAGTTTAGTAGCCTTGGAAACACTAGATATATTCATAAGTTTTACATTACATCATAAAATCAAAAACTACTACAACAACATAATGTTTCCACAGTCCACACTACAATCCCCTCATAATATCCCTGCAGGTCATTCATAACTTACATCTTCACTTCCTGGGAAAAATAAAACATACAAAAGGGGTGAGCTCAAATGCCCAGTAAGGATAACAATATAGCGGAAACTTTCATCAATAAGAATAAACATTTAAGGCAATGTATAACTAAAACAAAAGCCTTTTTAACATGAACTTTCAACATGGTATGGCATAAATAAAATGAAATAATGCCATTTACTTATTCACATGGATATTCCACTAATCGAATAATCATATGCAAAAATAAATAACCACTTTCATAATTTTGGAATGCATAATGCCAGACTATCATAACCACATAGCCAAGGCCTCGTGCCAAGACTACAAATAAGATTTTGTCAAGGCCTTGTGCCAAGACACTAGTTTGTCTCATGAGACCTACCGATGCATCGAGGAGCTATAGCGGGCTCCACCCGTCACTTATTAAGTCCAATGCATTCCCATATGAAAAGGTTTAAACATAACATAAACATTCGTATTAAAACTAGCATACGAAATGTCAATAATTTCACCATACAATATGAATGATATAAAAATAGCACATCCATAGTCAAACATATCACAAAACCTTCAATACAATATAGAAGTTTTGTATCATAATAAATCAACTTCAAATAATCTTAAAATCCATCAAAGGATGTTGACATAGATGAAATCAAAATTCTTTTTAAAGAAATATCTCCTTTTATTTTGAAATCATTTAAGATCCATATAAAATAAAACATTTTCTTTGAAAATATTCTTATAAGCTTGTAAGGAAAGCTTTGAAGATTTTATAACGGCGGAAAATAACCGCACCCGCCGTATAAGTTAAAAAAAACATTCTTACCTCAATTCTGTCGAAAAGGTTAAAAAGGACCTTGTTTTGAAAACGACGGAAAGATTCCTTTATAAACTTCTTATAAAAAGTCAAACAAGGGTATAAATGACTTTAACCCATATTCTTGTAAATAGTAAAAATGTTTTGAAATACATTTCGAAGAAACATGGATGTGGATGATAAAGAGATCCCAGTAGATTATTACGTATAATACAACCTCGGATAATGAAGAGATTGTGAAATAACCCTTACCTTGTACTTTTCCTTGGTTGTGGTAGGTTAACCTCCTGTATAATGGTGAAATAATTGTTATTAAATTATACAATAATCATATACATTAATATGATATCATATATGATCTTTTAATATTGATTTGATAATAATATCTTAGTATTATCGTTGTTTCGGGTGTTAACTTACTTGTTTTCTTTCATATGTTTTGTTACGTAAGACATGTTTGTAAAGGATAGGTTGTATATTATTCATATCCAGAATGATATCAAGTCCTTAAACATCATTTTTAAATCATAAAATGATAATTACGCTTTAATGGTTACGATGGAGAATGAATCTCATCGCGTTCGTGGAGACGGTAGTCCGTACGTACGCACGAGCGACAATATCATTCTTTTGATATTAAAATAATATATAAATGGATGGTATATCATATATACAGAATCATTAACATGTTATATTTATTATTTACATGAGTTACACATCATTATTATACCCATCCAAATAATATTATATTGAATAACAATTACACCACGACGTGGAGACGGTAAGCCGTACGTACGCACGTATGGTGACATGTTATTCAAAGGGTGGATAGAATACTGAATATGGTTGTACCATACTTATAATAACATCACAGTATATGTGAGATACTGGAGTTATTATTTCAGAATGGTAAGAACAAAGGAAGAAGAAGTGGAAGAAGAAATGAACTTAGAAAAGGGTGGTGAAATCATTACCTCTTCTTCGGGTTCTTCCTTTTGATTTGATCAAAAGGGCTCCTTAGGTTGGCTTTCTGATCAAACTAAGGCCTCTAGGTTGTATTGAGGGATGTTGGGAGAGTATTTGGGCAGAGTTTGGCCGAACCAAAAGGCTTTGAAGGTGTGAAGAAATGAGAAGGAGGAGTGCCTTTTTATAAGAGGGGTGAGGGGCACCTTTGGAAAAGCTAGAAATATTAATTTATAATAAATTCATATTCGGTTTCTAAAGGCTCCAAAGTTGACTATTCAAAGGATGAGGTGGGGATAGGTCGAAAACAACTCATCCAATAGAATTTAGACAGGTTTGGGTACTTATATTAACCTTATCTTTAAGTATTAACTCTAAGTTAATTAGTTTCACTTTTACAATGTCTCTTTGTATTTTTATATAATATGGTTAATAAACTTACTATATACATCCAAGAGACCCCCAAGTGGTTCATTAATAATTAACATATCATAATATAAGTCTCTTGGCCGAACCTTAGATTTTTAGGAATTTAATATCAATTAATAATATAATATTTGTTTTAAGAACTCTTTTATGTCAATTTTGACACTATTCAATAGTTGATTTTTGTGAAACTCATAACAGATTGATTACTTCGAACAAAGTCAATTAAAGCAATCCTAATATATCATATTATCCTATAAAATTAGTTTAATTCATTAAAAGTTTCATATTATATTTATTTGGGTATTTATAATATCAATTATTTTAATTTTTCACTATTATAGTAATTACTGCATCATCATTGTGTCATAAATTAAATAAATTATTAAATGTCTAAAAATTATAAATAAACTATCATTATGTAGGAAATATTTTTATCTTTCTAATGAATATTTATAATCGAAAATCCAACATGTATAACCCTATGTAAAAATTGTTCTTCTAAAAGATGTAAGCTTATGCCATTTTTATTTTTATTTTAACTTTATTAATATAATGTGTCCCTACCACATACAAGTGGCTCCAAGGGGTCCCCAAATTGACCCAAGGATGCCCATGGTCGGGTATGTGTCCACCAATAAGGTTATGACACGTTTTAGGGTAATTTTGTATTATTATAATATTATTTTTTTAACCCTTATTTACCGGATTTACCCTTTAACCATGGTAAATAAAATATTTACCACAGTAACTATTCAAAATGTCTAAAAATAAAAGTTACCTATTTACACAATTTGAACATCCTGATTCCAAATATGGAATCCATTTTCCTAAATTCAAAACACAGAAGTGGCAGAAATTAATTTAAAATTAATTCCCGCTGTTAAAACAAAAAGCGTGTTTTTAAGAGATAATAACTATCAAAAGATTGACACTTGTTTATGTTCGGTTTAATTGTAAAATTATGTCCAATGACCAAGATTATATTAAATGGTAAAAATATATTCTAAATATACTTTAAAACCACTCAAATTCACAATTTATCACTATTAATTGTTTTGATTAAAAAAGTTGTTTTTAATTAAAATTTAGTAATTTTCACTATTCATCAAAATATGAAAGTTATCCGAAATGTACCAAAATTTCACCCTAGGCTAATTTTGATATTCCGAATCCAAAAATGAAGTCCATTTTGAAATATAGAATATATATGATTTCAAAAAGTAGGTATTACTATTCACAACGGCTAGTTTAATTAGTTGTGGTGTGTGTTAGAACTCGAGGTTGCGTACAACACACGCTATCGCATTATTCGAAGGGAAACGTACCATAGAAGCTTGGGGTGTTACATTCTCCCCTCCTTCAAATAATTGCGTCCTCGCAATTTCTAGGGTATTACTGTATAAAAAGACTCGGGTGGTTCTTCATCATAAGTTCCTCAGGTTCCCACGTTGCCTCTTCCATCTTATGGTTTCTCCACAAAACTTTTACCAGACGTGTCGTCCGGTTTCTCAGTACTTGTTCTCTTGTATCAAGAATCCTGACGGGCTCTTCACAATAAGACAGATCGGGTTCCAGTTCTAATTCCTCATAGGTGAGTACATGCGTTGGGTCAGGCATGTATTTTCTCAACAGAGATACGTGGAACACATCGTGAACTTTGGAGAGACTTGGCGGCATTGCCAATCGGTAAGCTACAGCCCCAATTCGTTCTAGAATTTCGAAAGGTTCGATGTACCTGGGACTCAATTTACCTTTCTTACCAAAACGTATGACTCCCTTCCATGGAGATACCTTCAGGAAAACATGATCACCGACTTGAAATTCCAAATCCTTCCTTCGATTATCGGCATAGCTCTTCTGCCTACTTTGAGCTGCTTTGATGTGATTTTGGATTACTTTCACCTTTTCCATCGTTTCCTCCACCAGTTCTGGACCTACAAATTTTCTTTCACCGACTTCATCCCAACAGGTTGGTGTACGACATCTCTTTCCGTATAACGCTTCATATGGTGCCATCTGGATACTCGAATGGAAGCTATTGTTATAGGAAAATTCTACCAGTGGTAAATATTGATCCCACATACCCTGAAAATCAAGTGAGCAAGATCTCAACATGTCTTCTAAGGTCTGAATAGTCCGTTCTGATTGTCCGTCTGTCTGAGGGTGGTATGCAGTGCTCAAATGAAGTTCAGTATCCAGGGATTTCTAAAGACTTTTCCAGAATCTTGAAGTAAAACGGGGATCACGATCAGAAACAATCGATAGGGGTACTCCATGAAGTCTCACAACTTCATTAATATATAGTCTTGCTAGACGTTCCAGGGGTAGATCTTCTCTTATAGCAAGAAAATGTGCTGACTTGGTAAGACGATCAACAATCACCCATATTGCATCGTTCCTTCTAGGAGTCTTTGGTAGCCCCATGACAAAGTCCATCGTAATATTGTCCCATTTCCACTCCGGTATGGGAAGAGGTTGCATGACTCCTCCAGGATGTTGCCTTCCAGCTTTCACTTGTTGACAAACCATACATCTTGACACAAAATCAGCAATCTCCCTCTTCATGTTGTCCCACCAAAAATGTTCCTTCAAATCTCTATACATTTTGGTGCTCCCAGGGTGTATAGAGAAATTGGAACTATGAGCATCATCCAGCAATTCCCTTTTTAGATCAGGTATATTGGGAACACAAAGTCTCTTCCCGAATTTCAAAATTCCACCTTCATACGCAAAGTCTCTCAATCTCCCATCATTCACAGCTTTAATCTTCTTTTGGAATTCTTCATCATCAGTCTGAGAACTCTTAATCCTTTCTAGTAAAGATGGTTTGGCAACCATTTGAAAAAGCATTGATGTTTCACCTTCCCTGGTTATTCCCATGTCCATCTTCACTAGATCCATGAAAATTGGATCCCTTTCAATTCTCATCATGTTCAGAACTCCATGGTCTTTTCTGCTCAAAGCATCTGCTACTTTGTTTGCCTTCCCCGGGTGGTAGTGTATCGTGCAATCATAATCCTTGAGTAATTCAAGCCATCTCCTTTGCCTCATGTTGAGTTCTTTTTGTGAGAAAATATACTTCAAACTCTTGTGATCAGTATAAATCTCACATTTTTCACCATAGAGGTAGTGCCTCCATATCTTCAAAGCAAAGATCACAGCTGCTAACTCAAGATCATGAGTAGGATAGTTTTGTTCATGAATTTTCAACTGTCGTGATGCATAGGCAATAACTCTATCATTCTGCATAAGGACACAGCCAAGTCCTTTCTTCGATGCATCACTATAAATAACGAACCCATCATTCCCCGATGGTAGAGTCAATATAGGAGCATTGACTAATATTTTCTTCAGTTCTTCGAAACATTCTTCACACTCTTTTGTCCAAACAAATTTAACCCCTTTACGTGTGAGCTTCGTTAATGGGTTAGCCAATCGGGCAAAATTCTGGACGAAACGTCGATAATAACCTGCCAAGCCAATAAAACTACGTACCTCAGTTATACTCGTAGGTGCTGGCCATTCTTGGATTGCCTTGGTCTTAGAAGGATCAACAGAGATTCCATCTTTTGATACAATATGGCCAAGAAAAGAAATCTCCTGAAGCCAGAATTCACACTTGCTAAACTTTCCATATAATTCATGCCTCCTCAGAGTCTTCAAGATAATGCGCAAGTGATTTTCATGATCTTCGTAGGTTTTGGAGTATACCAAGATATCATCAATAAATACCACCACAAATTCATCGAGATACTCCTTGAAAACTCTATTCATCAGATCCATGAATACAGAGGGTGCATTAGTCAATCCAAACGGCATTACAGTAAACTCGTAATGCCCGTACCTGGTTCGAAATGCTGTCTTCGGAATGTCTTCCTTCTTTACACACAACTGATGGTATCCAGATCGAAGGTCAATCTTTGAAAAGTATTGAGCTCCATGCAGTTGGTCAAATAAATCATCAATACGAGGTAGGGGATACTTGTTCTTTATCGTTATAGCATTGATCTCCCTGTAATCGATACATAACCTCATAGATCCATCTTTCTTTTTAACAAAAAGAACAGGGGCTCCCCATGGAGAAACACTAGGGCGAATAAATCCCTTATTACTCAATTCCTCTAGTTGTTTCTTTAGTTCGACTAGCTCTACAGTGGCCATTCTATAAGGGGTCTTCGATATAGGCCTTGATCCAGGAATCAAATCAATAGAAAACTCAACTTCTCGTTCTGGAGGATGTCCAGGTAAATCTTCTGGAAATACATCTACAAATTCTTTCACAACAGGTACATCCTCTATTTGAACATTCCTTTCCTCACCGATAGTTACTTCATTCTCTTCCTCCCCAATAATTGAATTAAGTTGAGCTACTGGGGGTGGGTCTAAATAAGAATTAGGTGGTGATGATTCTGCTCTAAAAATAAGGTGCTCCTTATCATTATCATCATGAATCGTAACCTCTTTCTTCTTACAATAAATCTTCGCATCATAGTCCGAAAGCCAGTCCATACCGAGGATTATATCAAACTCAATCATAGGTATGACGATGAAATCAGCAGATAAAGAAAATTTATGTGCTCTAATGGGGACTGATTCACAAAACTTTGTTGCAACGATACTTCCCTTAGGAGTTTTAACTGACAACTCCCTTATTAAATCAAATTGGAAATATCTAATTTTCTTAGCAAACTGGGAAGATATGAAACAATGCGATGATCCAGAATCAAATAATGCATTTGCTAAACTTGAGGAAACCATTAAATTACCTGCCACCACGTCTTTCGGAGTTTCTACCTCAGCAGTAGTGATAGCATAAGCCTGGCCTTGATCCCTTGCCTTTTCTGAGGTAAGTTCTCCTGACGCTTAGGACATGCATTTGCATAATGCCCCATCTCCCTGCAATTGTAGCACTGAACATTGGTAGCTTCCTTCTTCCCCTTGCAATCATGAGCTTGGTGGCCTTTTTCACCACACTTGTAACAGACTCCCATTCCCTTCAGGCAAGCACCGGGGTGTTTCTTCCCGCACTTACCACAAGATGGATATTCAACCTTTCCCTTCTTCCCCTTATTTCCATTCCCAGATTGATCAGCAGGTCTCTTCTTCTCTTGATTTGCTTTAAAGTCATAAGATTTAGATAATTCCTTTTCGGTCTTGATAGCACATGAGACAATGTCTTCGTACGATGAAAAGGATTGTGAGACTAATGCTCGACGGAGAAATGGTTTTAACCCATCAAAGAAACGATCAATCTTACTTCTTGGGTTGCGAATATAATCTCCAGCATACCTCGCTAACCTTGTAAAGTTAGCCTCATACTTTGTGACATTATCATCCTCCTTTTGTCTCAGACTCAGAAATTGCCTTTCCATATCTGCTCGATGGTCGCGAGGAAAGTATTTTTCTAAAAACAGATCTTTGAACTCCCTCCATTCCATGTTTGATACTTCATCATCTTCCTTCATGTTTTGAATCAATGACCACCATTGATCAGCATCTCCAGTGAGGCGGTAAACTGCCATGGTAACTTTTTCCCTTTCACTACTCCCCAAAGCCTGAAATATTTTCTCTAGGGAAAATATCCATTGCTCAGCTACTAAGGGATTTGTACTCCCATTGAACGTTGGTGGTTGTTGTCTCATGAATCGATCTAACATTTATCCTCCACGCTGCGGATCAGGGTGCTCCATACGGGTAAGGTTATTATTCATAACCTGAGTAAGTTGTCCCAGTACGGTGATTAGCTGATCAGCACCAGTTGCATCACCAGCCCCACTATAATTATCTTGAGCAGGAGGGCAATCCCTACATGGAGTGCGTGCATTGATACGGTTTCCATTTCTTCCACTAGGCGCCATTTCTAAAAAAAATGGCATAAACTAGATCAGTTTATGCATCAAAATACATAATCCCATACTTATAAAACACTTAACATAAATTGAACTATTTATGGATATAATCCATAATCATAAAAATGTTTTCTTTGAGGAAGTATATACTCATAAACCCTTCATAATGATTTGTAAAGATAGTGAGAGTTATCCTAAGCATATCCCCCGGGAGTGTCGTAACCAAGAGTGCAGCAAGGCCCGTTGTCGTGCACCAGTTCCCGTTCGAGTCTAGCTCAAAGCGGTGTTTTCGGGTTTTACCCCTAGGTACATCTGTGCCAGAGCCGCCTCTACCTGCTCGTATCCAGACAGGGATGTATTGCTCGGAAAACTCACAAAATCTCTACAATACCAAAATTCTAGGAAGTTCTTCTATACTAATCCTCAAAGTTCATCTTAGGTCTACGTGCTCTAATCAGAGTTTATCTAAATCTAGCTTCCAAGGTTTGTACTAAACTTCCTCTGATACCAACTGTAACGCCCCGACCCCAGCTACCCAGAGTCGGTGCATTATTACATAACATTGGCATGATCACAAGAAAGATCAAATCCCGAAAGACCGATTAGTTTAGTAGCCTTGGAAACACTAGATATATTCATAAGTTTTACATTACATCATAAAATCAAAAACTACTACAACAACATAATGTTTCCACAGTCCACACTACAATCCCCTCATAATATCCCTGCAGGTCATTCATAACTTACATCTTCACTTCCTGGGAAAAATAAAACATACAAAAGGGGTGAGCTCAAATGCCCAGTAAGGATAACAATATAGCGGAAACTTTCATCAATAAGAATAAACATTTAAGGCAATGTATAACTAAAACAAAAGCCTTTTTAACATGAACTTTCAACATGGTATGGCATAAATAAAATGAAATAATGCCATTTACTTATTCACAAGGATATTCCACTAATCGAATAATCACATGCAAAAATAAATAACCACTTTCATAATTTTGGAATGCATAATGCCAGACTATCATAACCACATAGCCAAGGCCTCGTGCCAAGACTACAAATAAGATTTTGTCAAGGCCTTGTGCCAAGACACTAGTTTGTCTCATGAGACCTACCGATGCATCGAGGAGCTATAGCGGGCTCCACCCGTCACTTATTAAGTCCAATGCATTCCCATATGAAAAGGTTTAAACATAACATAAACATTCGTATTAAAACTAGCATACGAAATGTCAATAATTTCACCATACACTATGAATGATATAAAAATAGCACATCCATAGTCAAACATATCACAAAACCTTCAATACAATATAGAAGTTTTGTATCATAATAAATCAACTTCAAATAATCTTAAAATCCATCAAAGGATGTTGACATAGATGAAATCAAAATTCTTTTTAAAGAAATATCTCCTTTTATTTTGAAATCATTTAAGATCCATATAAAATAAAACATTTTCTTTGAAAATATTCTTATAAGCTTGTAAGGAAAGCTTTGAAGATTTTATAACGGCGGAAAATAACCGCACCCGCCGTATAAGTTAAAAAAAACATTCTTACCTCAATTCTGTCGAAAAGGTTAAAAAGGACCTTGTTTTGAAAACGACGGAAAGATTCCTTTATAAACTTCTTATAAAAAGTCAAACAAGGGTATAAATGACTTTAACCCATATTCTTGTAAATAGTAAAAATGTTTTGAAATACATTTCGAAGAAACATGGATGTGGATGATAAAGAGATCCCAGTAGATTATTACGTATAATACAACCTCGGATAATGAAGAGATTGTGAAATAACCCTTACCTTGTACTTTTCCTTGGTTGTGGTAGGTTAACCTCCTGTATAATGGTGAAATAATTGTTATTAAATTATACAAGAATCATATACATTAATATGATATCATATATGATCTTTTAATATTGATTTGATAATAATATCTTAGTATTATCGTTGTTTCGGGTGTTAACTTACTTGTTTTCTTTCATATGTTTTGTTACGTAAGACATGTTTGTAAAGGATAGGTTGTATATTATTCATATCCAGAATGATATCAAGTCCTTAAACATCATTTTTAAATCATAAAATGATAATTACGCTTTAATGGTTACGATGGAGAATGAATCTCATCGCGTTCGTGGAGACGGTAGTCCGTACGTACGCACGAGCGACAATATCATTCTTTTGATATTAAAATAATATATAAATGGATGGTATATCATATATACAGAATCATTAACATGTTATATTTATTATTTACATGAGTTACACATCATTATTATACCCATCCAAATAATATTATATTGAATAACAATTACACCACGACGTGGAGACGGTAAGCCGTACGTACGCACGTATGGTGACATGTTATTCAAAGGGTGGATAGAATACTGAATATGGTTGTACCATACTTATAATAACATCACAGTATATGTGAGATACTGGAGTTATTATTTCAGAATGGTAAGAACAAAGGAAGAAGAAGTGGAAGAAGAAATGAACTTAGAAAAGGGTGGTGAAATCATTACCTCTTCTTCGGGTTCTTCCTTTTGATTTGATCAAAAGGGCTCCTTAGGTTGGCTTTCTGATCAAACTAAGGCCTCTAGGTTGTATTGAGGGATGTTGGGAGAGTATTTGGGCAGAGTTTGGCCGAACCAAAAGGCTTTGAAGGTGTGAAGAAATGAGAAGGAGGAGTGCCCTTTTATAAGAGGGGTGAGGGGCACCTTTGGAAAAGCTAGAAATATTAATTTATAATAAATTCATATTCGGTTTCTAAAGGCTCCAAAGTTGACTATTCAAAGGATGAGGTGGGGATAGGTCGAAAACAACTCATCCAATAGAATTTAGACAGGTTTGGGTACTTATATTAACCTTATCTTTAAGTATTAACTCTAAGTTAATTAGTTTCACTTTTACAATGTATCTTTGTATTTTTATATAATATGGTTAATAAACTTACTATATACATCCAAGCGACCCCCAAGTGGTTCATTAATAATTAACATATCATAATATAAGTCTCTTGGCCGAACCTTAGATTTTTAGGAATTTAATATCAATTAATAATATAATATTTGTTTTAAGAACTCTTTTATGTCAATTTTGACACTATTCAATAGTTGATTTTTGTGAAACTCATAACAGATTGATTACTTAGAACAAAGTCAATTAAAGAAATCCTAATATATCATATTATCCTAGAAAATTAGTTTAATTCATTAAAAGTTTCATATTATATTTATTTGGGTATTTATAATATCAATTATTTTAATTTTTCACTATTATAGTAATTACTGCATCATCATTGTGTCATAAATTAAATAAATTATTAAATGTCTAAAAATTATAAATAAAATATCATTATGTAGGAAATCTTTTTAGCTTTCTAATGAATATTTATAATCGAAAATCCAACATGTATAACCCTATGTAAAAATTGTTCTTTTAAAAGATGTAAGCTTATGCCATTTTTATTTTTATTTTAACTTTATTAATATAATGTGTCCCTACCACATACAAGTGGCTCCAAGGGGTCCCCAAATTGACCCAAGGATGCCCATGGTCGGGTATGTGTCCACCAATAAGGTTAGGACACGTTTTAGGGTAATTTTGTTTTATTATAATATTATTTTTTTAACCCTTATTTACCGGATTTACCCTTTAACCATGGTAAATAAAATATTTACCACAGTAACTATTCAAAATGTCTAAAAATAAAAGTTACCTATTTACACAATTTGAACATCCTGATTCCAAATATGGAATCCATTTTCCTAAATTCAAAACACAGAAGTGGCAGAAATTAATTTAAAATTAATTCCCGCTGTTAAAACAAAAAGCGTGTTTTTAAGAGATAATAACTATCAAAAGATTGACACTTGTTTATGTTCGGTTTAATTGTAAAATTATGTCCAATGACCAAGATTATATTAAATGGTAAAAATATATTCTAAATATACTTTAAAACCACTCAAATTCACAATTTATCACTATTAATTGTTTTGATTAAAAAAGTTGTTTTTAATTAAAATTTAGTAATTTTCACTATTCATCAAAATATGAAAGTTATCCGAAATGTACCAAAATTTCACCCTAGGCTAATTTTGATATTCCGAATCCAAAAATGAAGTCCATTTTAAAATATAGAATATATATGATTTCAAAAAGTAGGTATTACTATTCACAACGGCTAGTTTAATTAGTTGTGGTGTGTGTTAGAACTCGAGGTTGCGTACAACACACTATCGCATTATTCGAAGGGAAACGTACCGTAGAAGCTTGGGGTGTTACATAGATAGTGTTTTAGAGGCTTAAAATGAGAATAAATCCAATCTTAAGCATGGAATACATAAATATTTTTAAAAGATTGTTTTACTGCCTTTTGATGGAAAACCATTTTTTAAATCAAACTTTTGACAATTTTATAAGCTCTATTTGTATAAATAAACTTATTATTTATGATTGGGACATTGACATTTTCTTTGGATAAATTTTTGTTTTTTTTTGACAATGTTCATTTTTTAATGAATAGTTAAAAATACTGCAGTTTACATCAAAACTGTGTTTTCATCTAATTTAATTATATGGTTAGATTATCTTTTTAACTGGTTTTAAAGTGTAAATAGAATATATGTTTACCATGTGATCCAATTTTGGACATTGGGATTAATTTCACTTTGTAATTGGGCATAAACAAGTGCCAAACTTTTCATAGATATTGCTTCAAAAAAACCCGCTATTTGTTTTGACAACGGGAATTATTTTTAAATTAACTATTTCAATTTCTATGTTTGGGATTTGGTAAAATCGATTCAATATTTGGAATCAAAAGGTCCAAATTATGTAATTAATACTCTTTTGTTTTTGGACATTATGAATAGTAATGACGGTAATTATCTTTAATTATCGTGATTAATTAGTAATCAGGTAGTTAAGGATAATAAAATAATATCATAATAATAACAAATGACCCCAAAATGTGTCATAATGCTACTTGTTATGTCATGTAAGACCATGGGATCCCTTGTGCCAAACTTAGGGACCCCATGGAATCACTTTTGTGTGATAATGACTCTTTATCTTTTTATTTTTAAAGAAAGTTAAATATAACAAAGTATGTAACACCTATGTAAAACAATTTTAATTTTTTCTACATAAATGATATCTTAGAATATAAATATTAATTGGAAATATAAAAATATTTCCTATATCATAGTATTTTTTTATAATTTTTAGAAATTAAATAAATTAAATTATTTATGACATCATGATGATGCAGTGATTACCTCATTAATGAATGATTTAAATAAAATTAAAATATAATGAAAAATATAAGACTTAAACTTTCCAAAAACCTATTGGGTGAGTATATGTCGAACCCTTATCACCTTTTCATCGAAATATATCAATATGGGACCTTTTAAATCCGAAACACATTTCAATATAAAGTAACATTTTATAACATTCCAAAAGTGCCCCTTCTCTCCTCTTATAAAAGGCCCCCACCTCTACCTATTTACACACACTTATCAAGCCATTGGCTAGGCCAATGTCTACTCATTTTATCTCTCCACATACCTCTATTCATCCTAGAATCCTTACCTTAGGCAATAAGCTCTTCAAGAAACCCTTTTGTTACAAACCAAGAGGAGTTACCCGATTTAAAGCTAAAGTCTTCTCTAATGTTCTTTTGTTTTATTTTGATTCTCCAACCCCCTAATCTCTTTTTATTCATTTATTTTGTAACAACACCAGTTTCTTCAATATACTAGGATGTTTTTATAATATGTATTTGAGCTACACTTACACACACCTACATCTAATGGTTAAAGAACATATTGTTTTCGTGGATGGCGAATTTCTGCCTCACGAAACGATGATTGTTCAATATTCTTATAACACCTTCAAAGGTGGCCATTAATATGTCACTATATTTATATATGATATATAATATGTTTATTTTTTACTTAAGATTCTTTATTTTTCATTTATGGAATACCTTTATGGTTTCCATTATGGGTAAACGCGATATCTTCATTTTAGGAAGTACGGACTACCGCCCCCTCAAAGTGATTTGATTCGTTAATGCCATATGTGGGATTTATAAAGGATTAATTTCATGATATTATATATGATATTATACTAGAATTATAATATACCTTTATATCAGTATGATTCCATTACATAAAATACGAAATAGAAATGAAAGTAGCGTTCATGCGTACGTACGGCTTACTGTCTCCATGAACGGTGCATTTCATTTCTTACCTCTAAATGTTATGTAATATTATAAATTCATGTATATACTGTATATATATGATATATATGATATATATTATATATAAATCATGAATATAATTCTGGATATAATGGATATTTTACCACATCAAAAACTTGTAATTATAAAGAGTTTATTTTTGACTCAAGTACCAATGATCGACAAAACGACCATTATTAACTTAAATAATTACATAGTGTTCATAACATGGTAATAAGTGATATAAAAGAAATAATTAACATGAAAAATGTTCTTAAGCAAGTAGAAATTAAATCATGTTTATTATTCAGGAGATTAAAGAACGATCGAGTCAAGTCGGACCCGAGGTAAGGGACTTTGTCTCAATCTCCTTTCATTGAGGCTTATTTTGTTTTATACACAACTTTCTTTTATATGGTGTATAAACCCCTTTTAATTTTACATTTACTCAAAAGGAATATTTTTCATACAAAGCGTTTACTAAACGACAAAAGGGAATGTTTTTTTTTGTCGTACGTATGCGGCGACAACGACTTCTCCGCCGCGGTGACTATTATTTGAGTTTTGGATTCCTCTACAAGACAAAACTTTTTTTTGAAAAATAAATACCATGTTTTACTTTTATTTTATTTTGTTATTTAAAATGGTTTTGATAATGTTTTTATTATATCAATGTGTTATTTATTTCTTGTGATTGAAATGTGGAAATGTTATGTTTCCTTTATGCATTTTTTATGTGATACAATTATGTTATGGTTCTTGGGAATTGTTATGAAGACGGGTGGTTCCATGATAAACTAAGGGCGGGTGAGCCCAATATAACTCTCCAATGCATTGGGTAACACGAAGGTGTTAAACGTTAAGGATTCTCTGAAGAGATTTAGGGAATATACTGTGATGGGTATTCCAAACGTAACCATGAGGGTTACTCCCTACGTAATAATGTTATGAATGCCTCAAGTTACCTCTATGTCTTATGTTTTTATGAGTTATTCATAAATATTATGATTTCATGTGGTATGTTAACATGCTTAGGTTTTATGAGTAAAGTATGATTTCATTGATTCTTATGTATACATGTACTAATGTTTCCTTTACGTATTTTTATATCCCTTACTGAGCTTTTTATGCACATCCCGAGTTTTTTAAATGTTTTTCACAGGTCAAGGGAAAGGTACCTGATGTGATTATAGTGTCAAGGAAGTGTCAAGAAAGAATCCATGTTTTATTTTAAATATGTTTCTGTTGATGGGAAAAATGAGTACTATATTTTATATAACCACTTTGTTTAAATGTGGAATTTAATGCATGATTTATGATCTAATTATCTAAAACTCTAAACTTGAAAAGATCCTCAATGTGTATTCTTGAAATAACTCAAGATTAAGTAATGTTTAAGGTTGGGGCCTTATAGTTGGTATCAGAGGTCAGTTTAGATAACTTTAGGATTTAGAATTATAATAAATGATTATCCAAAAATATTTTTTTATGGTCAAATTGAAATAATATAGCATTTAAAGATTACCATGTTGATTCATCTAATACATGTTTGTTCAGAATGGTTTTCCATAGAGGAAACAGGGAAGTTGTTCTAGGGAGGCATACAGAAGGAAATGACCTTCCGAATCAGCATCCTGAGATGGTCAGAATTGGAACTGAATAGTTTTTTGCAGTAATGGCACAGTTGACTCAAGCGATAAATGGTGGAGGTATCCATGAATGAGATCAGCTAGATCAACCGAAGAGGAACATGTCAGTGGTGGAACATTTCATGAGGCAACGTCCCCCATCATTCAGAGGATCATCTGACCTTGTGCTAGCTGAAGGGTGGATTAAAGCACTGTAGAAGATTTTGGATGTCATGGGGTGTTCAGACAATCAAAAGGTTAGTCTTGCAATTTACCGTTTGGAGGGTGAAGTAGATTAGTGGTGGTCGATGGTTAAAAATATCAGGGATGCTGATGAGATTGATGCTCTCGACTGGGATGAATTCAAATATATGTTTCTTGAGAAGTATTTTCCTAAGGCTGTTCGATATAGGATGGAAAAATAATTCTTGGAATTGAGGCAAGAGGAAGACTTAGTGGCTGCCTATGAAGAAAGGTTCACTTGATTGGCAAGGTATGCTCCAAATTTTATCTGAGACCTTGATAGTAAAATCAATCATTTTTACTCAGGATTAAAGCCAAAATATCGAAGGGATTTAGCTTCTCGTGAGTTCAAGAGTTATGAAAATCTTGTTTGATGTGCTGAGAAGGTGGAAATGGAGTTTACCGATGATAAAGTGTTTTATAACAACCAAGAGAAGAAGAGACCGAGGTGGTAAGAGAAAGGGAAGAATTCTTCAAAAAGGTCTGATGGTAAGGAAACTAAGTTTCTAGTTTGTGATAAATGTGGTAAAAGACATGCTGGGGAATGTCTTCTGAATTCTGGAAAGTACTACTGATGTGGTAAGATGGGACATAAGGCTCGTGATTGCACTGAAAAAGATCAAGGTGATGGTAAGAACAAATTTGATTTACAGTTAGTGATATGTTTCAAGTGCAATTTGATGGGTCATTTTGCAAATGAGTGTCCGAAAAAGAGCTCGAGTGATGGGAAGAAGTTAGACTACAAGCAGAAAGGGGTGGTGAAATCCTTTGCAACTACTTCAGCAGATGTTGGGCCATCAAATGAAGTGGTATCAGGTACTTTTTTTTAGATTATGCCAGTGTGTTGTCTGATTCAGGGTCTACACATTCGTTCATCTATGAAAAATTTTCTATTAAATTGGGAATTCCATCTCAAGAAATAACTCCTAAACTTGTGGTAAAAACACCTGGGGGAAATGTTGAGGTAAAAATAAATTATAAGAATATTCCTATCCTTATCCGTGGAAAGAACCTACTTGTAAACCTTATTTTCTTACCACTAGTAGAGTTTGATCTTATCCTAGGTATGGATTGGCTCTTTGTATACCATGCTAAGATTGAATATAGAGCTAAAGAAGTTTCTTTTCAGAAATACTTACAGTTTGTGTACAAGAGTGAACCCTTACTATTGATAACATATCAAGAGGCCGAGAAACTTGTAAAAGATAGAAATGAAATTTACCTTGCACATATTTTTGAAAACAAGGGAACTATTCAGATTAATGATGTGACAGTTGTAAATGAGTATTTTGATGTTTTTCCTGATGAGTTGCTTGGAATAATACCAGATCGGGAAGTTGAATTTACTGTTGACTTATCTCCTGATGCTAAGCCAATTTCAAAACCCCCTTATCCAATGGATCAAATTTAACTTTTATAGTTGAAGGAGCAATTGAAAGATTTATTAGAGAAAGGTTTCATTTGACCTAGAACATCACCATGGGGTGATCCTATCTTATTTTTTAAAAAGAAAGATGGTTCTATGAGACTTTGCATTGATTATAGAGCCTTGAATAACATCACTGTTAAGAAAAAATATCCTTTGCCTCATATCGATGATTTGTTTGATCAGCTCCAGGGAGCTCAATATTTTTCAAAGATTGACCTGAGATCGGGGTACCATCAGTTGAAGGTAAAGGAAGCAGATATTCTGAAGACCGCGTTTCGTACAAGATATGGCCATTATGAATTTGTAGTTATGCCTTTCGGGCTAACCAATGCACCTGATGTATTCATGGACCTTATGAATAGAATTTTTCATGAGTTCTTGGATAAGTTTGTGGTTGTTTTCATTGATGATATTTTGGTGTTTTCTAAAAGCAAAGAGGAGCATTAAAGACATTTAAGCATTATTTTTCAAACCATAAAAGAAAAGAAATTTTATGGGAAATTCATCAAGTGTGAGTTTTGGTTGCAACAAATTTCTTTCCTTGGTCACATTGTTTATAAAGATGGGATAACTGTTGATCCTTAAAAAACAAATGTTGTTGAAGAATGGCCAAGACCCACAAATGTAACTGAGATTCGTAGCTTCCTTGGTTTGGCAGTCTATTACCGAAGGTTTTTTATAAAAAAAATCATGGTTATCTAGTCTAATGACTAATATAACTCGGAAGGGTGTTAAGTTTATCTGGATAAAAGAATGTGATGATTGTTTTTAGGAACTGAAAAGAAGATTGGTGAATGCTCCAGCTTTGGCACTACCTTTCATGAATGGGGAGTTTGTTTTCTACAGTGATGCTTCATTGAAAGGACTTGGTTGCGTCCTAATGCAGGATGATCAAGTAATTGCTTATGCTTCACATCAGTTGAAAACTAATGAGGTAAATTTCCCTACACATGATTTGGAATTAGCTGTTGTTGTTTTTGATTTGAAAATTTGGAGGCATCATTTGTATGGAGTAAAGTGTGAAATATATACCGATCACAAAAGTTTAAAGTATATATTCACTCAGAAAGAATTGAATATGAGACAGATTAGATGTCTAGAATTAATCAAGGATTATGATTGTACAATTCATTACCATCCGGGAAAATCAAATAAAGTGGTTGATGCTTTGAGTCGAAAAAGTAATGCTTCATTAACAATGTTGCATTTGGAACGTGATCCTTTGGTTAAGGATTTGATGAACTATGGAATAGAAGTTGTTGGTTCAGGATTTCCTTCTGTTTTGTATCAGGTATCAGTGAAATATTCTCTATCAGACAGAATTAAGCAAGCACAGAAGCAAGACAGTGAGTTGCAGAAAAAGGTAGAGCTGGTTCAGAAAGGTAAGTTACCTAAATTCAACATTGATAATGATTGTGTTTTGAGATTTGGGAAGAGATTGTATGTGCCTTGTGATTCACTGTTGAAGAGAGAGTTGTTATGTGAAGCTCATAGTTCTCTGTTTTCAATTCATCCAAGCAGTAATAAGATGTATAGAGATCTTCGGGAGTATTACTGGTGGGACGGAATGAAAATGGATATTGCTGATTTTACTATGAATCATTTGACTTGTCAATAGGTAAAATCAGAGTGGCAGTTATCGAAAGGGATGCTTCAACCATTACCAGTGCCAGAGTGTAAATGGGAGAATATATCCATGGAATTCGTTGTGGTATTGCTGAAGACACCTCGAGGTAATAATGCAATCTGGGTTATTGTTGATCACTTGACTAAATATGCTCATTTCCTTACTATACGAGATACTTTTTCCCTAGATCAACTTTCCCATTTGTATCATAAAGAGATAGTCAAGTTACATGGAGTTCCTCTCTACATTGTATCTGACCGTGATCCCAGGTTCACTTCTAACTTTTGAAAAGGCCTTCAGAAATCATTGGGTACTGAATTAAATTTTAGTACAGCTTTTCATCCTCAATCAGATGGGCAGTCAGAACGAACAATTTAGAATTTGTAGGATATGCTACGTGATTGTTCGATGTATTATCAGGGAAGTTGGGACCAACATCTTTCTTGGGTTGAGTTTTCTTATAATAACAGTTTTCATTCAAGTATACAGATGGCACCATTTGAGGCAGTATATGGGAAGCGGTGTCGAACTCCAGATTTTGGGGATGAAGTGGGTGAAAGGAAGTTTATGGGGACTAAATTGGTAGAAGAGTTGGTAGAAAAAGTTCATCTTATACAGAGACACATGAGAACAGCTCAGAGCAGGCAGAAGAGTTATGCGGACAACAGGAGGAAGGATCTATCTTCTGAGGTAGGTGATCATGTTTTTCTCAAAGTATCTCCTTGGAAAAGTGTGATGTGATTTGGTAAGAAAGGAAAGCTGAGTCCAAGGTTCATTGGACCATATGAAATTATAGAGAGAGTGGGATCAGTTTCATACCGAGTGGCTTTACCTCTGAGTTTATCTCAGGTACACAATGTTTTTCATGTTTCAATGTTAAGGAAGTACATGCCAGATTCATCTCATGTTTTGAGTCCAGAGGTAGTTCTGTTGGAGGAGAATCTCTCTTATGAAGAACTACCAGTCCAGATTCTTGACCATAGGTATCAAGTTTTGTGGAATAAGGTGATTCATCAAGTAAAGGTTTTGTGGAAAACCCACAGGATTGAAGAGGCAACATGGGAATCTGAAAATGCAATGAGGGATAAATACCCCCACTTATTCGATAAGTAAATAAATTGTGGGGACGCAATTTTCTAAAGGGGGGAAGGATATAATATTCCAAGTAAGTAATGAATAATAGATATTCTTATCTATGTCTATTTATGAATTAGGTAGTGTTTTAGAGGCTTAAAATGAGAATAAATCAAATCTTAAGCATGGAATATACTAATATTTTTAAACGATTGTTTTACTGCCTTTTGATGGAAACCAATTTTTTAAATCAAACTTTTGACAATTTTATAATCTCTATTTTTCAAAATAAACTTATTATTTATGATTGGGACATTGAAATTTACTTTGGATAAATTTTTTGTATTTTTCTGACAATGTTCATTTTTTTAATGACTAGTGAAAAATACTACATTTTACATCAAAACTACTTTTTCATATAATTTAATTATATGGTTATATTATCTTTTTAATTGGTTTTAAAGTGTAAATAGAATATATTTTTACCATGTAATACAATGGTGATCATTGGGATTAATTTCACTTTATAATTGGGCATAAAAAAGTGCCAAACTTTTCATAGATATTGTTTCAAAAAAACCGCTATTTGTTTTGACAACAGGAATTATTTTTAAATTAACTATTGAAATTTATATGTTTGTGATTTGGTAAAATGGATTCCATATTTGTAATCATAAGGTCCAAATTATGTAACTAAGACTCTTGTTTTTTGAACATTATGAATAGTAACGATGGTAATTATCTTTAATTATCATGATTAATTAGTAACTGGGTAGTTAAGGATAATAAGATAATATCATAATAATAAAAAATGACCCCAAAATGTGTCCTAATGCTACTGGTTGTGTCATGGGCGACCTTTTAATTCCTTGTGCCAAACTTAGGGACCCCAAGTAATCACTTTTGTGTGATAATGACTTTTTATCTTTTTATTTTTAAAGAAAGTTAAATATAACAAAGTATGTAACACCTAAGTAAAATAATTTTAATTTTGTCTACATAAATTATATCTTAGACCATAAATATTCATTGGAAATCTGAAAAGATTTCCTACATCATAGTATTTGTTTTATAATTTTTAGACATTAAATAAATTAAATTATTTATGACATCATGATAATGCATCGATTACCTCATTAATGAACGATTTAAATAAAATGATAAGATAATGTAAAATATAAGACTTACACTTGTCAAAAACTTATTTGATGAGTATATTTAAAACCCTTATCACCTTATACTCAAAATATATTAATGTGGGACCTTTTAAATCCGAAACACATTTCAATATAAAGTAACATTTTATAACATTCCAAGAGTGCCCCTCATCTCCTCTTATAAAAGACCCCCACCTCTACCTCTTTACACACACTTCTCAAGCCATTGTCTCGGCCAAGATCTGATCATTTTATCTCTCCACATCCCTCTCTTCATCCTATAATCCTTACCTTAGTCAGAAATCTCTTCAAGAAACCCTTTTGGAACAAACCAAGAGGAGTTACACGATTTAAAGGTAAAGTCTTATCTAATGTTCTTTTGTATTATTTTGCTTATCCAACCCCCTAAACTCTTTTTATTCATTTATTTTGTAAAAAACCCAGTATCCTAAATATACTAGGATGTTTTTATAAGAATTATTCGAGCTACACTTATACACACCTACATATAATGGTTAAATAACATACTGTTTCCGTGGATGGCGAATTTCGGCCTCACGAAACAATGATTGTTCAATATTCTTATAACACCTTCAAAGGTGGCCATTAAGATGTAGCTATATTTATATATGATATATAATATGTTTATGTTTTCCTTAAACTTCTGTATTTTTCATTTATGGCATACCTTTATGGTTTCCTTTATGGATAAACGCGATATCTTCATTTTAGGAAGTGCAGACTACCGCCCCCTCAAAGTGATTTGATTTGTTAATGCCATATGTGGGATGTATAAAGGATGGATTTAATGATATTATAAATGATATTATACTGGAATTATAATATACCTTTATATAATTATTATTCCATTCCATAAAATATGAAATAGAAATGAAAGTAGCGTTCATACGTACGTACGGCTTACCGTCTCCATGAACGGTGCATTTCATTTCTTACCTCTAAATGTTATGTAATATTATAAATGCATGTATATACTGGATATATATGATATATATGATATCTACATCATGAATATAATTCTGTATATAATGGATATTTTACCACATTAACAACTTGTAATTATAAAGAGTTTATTTTTGACTCAAGTACCAATGATCAACAAAACGACCATTATTAACTTAAATAATTATATAGTGTTCATAACATGTTAATAAGTGATATGAAAGAAATAATTAACTTGAAAAAGGTTCTTAAGCAAGTACAAATTAACTCAAGTTTATTATTTAGGATATTAAAGAACGATCGAGTCAAGTCGGACCCGGGGTAAGGGACTTCGTCTCAATCTCCTTTCATTGAGGCTTATTTTGTTTTATACACAACATTATTTTATACGGTGTATAAACCCATTTTAATTTTATGTTTACTCAAAAGGAATCTATTTTATACGAAGCGTTTACTAAATGACAAAAGAGAATGTTTTTTTTTGTCGTACATATGCGGCGACAACGACTTCTCCGCCGTCGTGACTATTATTTGAGTTTCGGCTTCCTCTACAAGCCATAACTTTTTTTTGAAAAATAAATACCATGTTTTAATTTTCTTTTATTTTGTTATTGAAAATGGTTTTGATAATTTTTTTATTATATCAATGTGTTATTGATTTCTTGTGATTGAAATGTGGAAATGTTATGTTTCCTTTATGCATGTTTTATGTGATACAATTATGTTATGGTTCTTGGGCATTGTTATGAAGATGGGTGGTTCTGTGATAAACTAAGGGCAGGTGAGCCCGATATAGCTCTCTAATTAATTGGGTATCGCGAATGGGTTAAATGTTAAGGTTTATCCGAAGAGATTTTGGGAATATACTGTGATGGGTATTCCAAATGTAACCATGAGGGTAACTCCCTACGTAAGAATGTTATGAATGCCTCAAGTTACCTCTAGGTCTTATGTTTTTATGAGTTATTCATAAATCTTATGATTTCATGAGGTATGTTAACGTGCTTATGTTTTATGAGTAAAGTATTATTTCATTGATTCTTATGTATATATGTACCAATGTTTCCTTTACGTATTTTTATATCCCTTAATGAGCTTTTTATACTCATCCCAAGTTTTTGAAATGTTTTTCATAGGTCAAGGGAAAGGTACATGATGTGATGATAGTGTCAAGGAAGTGTCAAGAAAGAATCCATGTTTTATTTTAAATATGTTTCCATTGATGGGAAAAATGAGTACAATCTTTTATGTATCCATTTTGTTTAATAGTGGAATGTAATGCATGATTTATGATCTAATTCTCTAAAACTCTAAACCTAAAAATATCCTCAATGTGTATTCTTGAAATAACTCAAGATTAAGTAATTTTTATGGTTGGGGCCTTATAGCAAGAATATCTCACTAAAATGATGTAGACAAAGGAGATGATCATGCTCGAAGACATTCCCATTGTGAAACATTACACTGATGTATTCCCTGAAGAATTTCTTGGTCTTCCACCTGATCGAGACATTGAATTATCAATTGAGCTTATTCATGGATCTCTAATTATATCAAATACACCCTATAGAATGTACACTATTGAGACGTAATAACTTAAGAACAAGTTACAGGAGAATCTGGACAAGGGTTTTATATACTCGAGTGCTTCACCATTGGGTGAACTAGTACGATTTGTAAATAATAATGATGCATCAATTCACCTTTGTATTGATTATTTTGAGCTCAATAAAATCATGATAAAGAAAAAATATCCTCTACCATAGATATATGTCTTGTTCCATTAGCTACGTGGGGCTAGTTATTTCTCTATGGTGGAAAATCGGTCCAAATATCACCAATTAAAGGTGGTGAAGGAATATATTCCCAAGGCTACCTATTGAATGAGGTATGGACACTATGAGTTCATAGTGATTCCCTTCGGACTCACTAATTATCCATGGATGTTCATTGATTTAATTAATAGAGACTTTAGAGATTACCTCAACAAATTTTTGGAAGTCTTCACTAATGATATTTGGATATACCCCAAGAGTAAGGAGCAACATGAAGAGCATTTTAATACTATGATAAAGGCTTTTTAAAGGGAGAAACAGTATGAAAATTATATTAAATGTGAGTTCTATGTGGAGGAAGTATTATTATTGGGGAATGTTATCACCAGCAAATGAATATATGCAGACCCTTCCAAGACAAGATAAATCGAAGAGTGGCCCAAGAAAACATATGTAATTGAGATCCATAGTTTCATTTTCTTAGTGGGGTATTACCTGTGATTTATGAAGAAATTATCATGATTTTAAAACCCAATAACCAAGATGAATTGGAAGGGGTGAAGTAAGTTTTGACTCAAGAATGTGAGGATTTCTTTAAGGTTATCAAAAAGATACATATCACTATTCTAGTACTCACACTCCTGGCAAGTAGATAAATATTTTTGGTATATATAAATGCTTAACAGAAAGTATTAGGTTGTTTACTCATGAAAAATGATAAATTGATTTTTATGACACATGGTAGTTGAAAATTCACAAGAAAAACTATCCTACACATGATCTGGAGTTAGCAGTTGTGATCTTCACATTGAAAATATGGTGGCATTATATCTATGGGGAGAAGTGTAATATATATACTGATCGAAAAAGTCTCAAATATATATTCACAAAGAAGAAGCTTAAGATGGTCCAGAAAAGATGGTTAGAGATCACCAAGTATTATGACTACTCAATCCACTACCATCCTGGTAAGGTAAATAAGGTGGTGGATGCTCTAAGTAGAAAGGATCATGTATCTTTATCAATGATGAGAATTGATAAGGATATAATCTTATTATACTTACAAAGGTTGAACAGGGGAATCATTAAGGAATAAACATCATCAATCCTTTCTCAAATGATTGATCAACCATCCATTATGGAGAAAATAAAGGATGATCAAAGAAATGATATGGAAATTCTAAAAAGGGTGGAAGCTAATAAAAATGGAAAATCCTCTTAGTACAAGATTGATAAGGATGGAGTCATAATATTTGGGTCATGATTATTTGTACCATCCAATCTAGGGATAAACAAATAGCTTATGAATTACCCAGATAGCTCTACCTTCTCTATTCACCCAGGGAACACTAAGATGTATCGAGATATCTGGGATAACTTATGGTGGGACAATATGAAAAATAATATCACTAAATATACATCAATGTTCCTGGTGTGTCAAAAAGAGAAGGATAAAAGGAAAAATTCTAAAGGGATGATGTAAACATTATCCATACAAACATAGAAGTGGTAAAACAACACCATGGACTTTATCACTAGATTTCCAAAGAAATCCATAGGAGATAATTATATATGGGTTATTGTGGATCATCTTACAAAGATAGATAACTTTATCACAATTCAATAGGAATTATTGTTAGATCAAGTTGTACAGATATATATCAAAGAAGTGGTAAGGTTACACATATTACTGGTATAAATTGTATCTAATAAAGATCATATATACACCTTGATGTTCTAGAAAAGTCTTCAACATGCTCTAAGCACTAAGATGAACTTCAGTACGACCTATCATCCTCAAACTGGTGGTCAATCTGAGTAGATGATTTAGAAACTGAAAGACATGTTGAAGGTGTGTTTTATAGATTTTAAAGTAGTATGGGGCCAATATATAACTATTTTTTAGTTCTCTTACAACAATATATTCCACTTGAGCATCCAAATGCCTCCATATGAATCCATTAATGGGAAAAGGTGCAGAACAATGGCATGTTGGTATGAAGTCGGTGAACGTAAGCTTCTAGGACCTGAAATGGTAGAACAAATGGTGGAGAAGGTGAAAACTATTTAGTGACACATCAAGGAATCCCAAAGTCAATAAAAGATCTATGCAGAGAATCATCAATGGGGCCTAGAGTTTATGGTTGGAAACATGGTATTCCTCTACATATCTTCATGGAAGAGCATCATAAGATTGGGGAAGAAAGGGAATCTATGTCCTAGGTACATCTTTCCCTTCAAGATCCTTGATCATCTCAGAGTTATAGCCTATCGACTAGAACTTCAACCAACCATTTCACAAGTACACTATGTTTTCCACATATCCCTCTTAAAGATGTACTTAAAAAATCCTTCACAGGTACTAACATAAAATTTGGTACAGTTAGAGACATATCTTTCTTATGAGGAGCATCTTGTGGAGATCTTAAATCATAGAGATAAAGTTATAAATAAAAATACCACTCACTAGATCAATGTACTTTGGAAAAACTATATGTATGAAGAGGAAATATCAAAACCAAAACAAGCAATGAAAGAGAAGTACCCACATTTGTTTTCAACTTAAAATGTAAAAAAATGAGGGGGAAATTTCATAAGGGGGGAAGAATGTGATGAACCAAAATTTTTATCAATGAAATCCTCTTATTATAATTATTTTATATAGTATAATCACATAAAATCATATTAAGAACACAATACAAACTTTATAAATGAATAATTAATGATATAAAAACCATTTATAGAAGTTAAGAAACATATACCAAAGGAATAATAACTTGTTGTTTGGAATAGTAACATGACCCTTAAGAATAGTAAACTAGACAATTGAATAGTAACCTCAAAAATAAAAGTCTAAATAAAATTTATACATCTTATAAGTGAAAATATGATATAATTATATAATAGTTTATGTAAATAAATATTTTAAAAATTATTAATTAAGGGTTGGTATTTTTGAAAGTCATAAATATTGAATAACAATTTTATGACTAATTTAATAATTTAAAAGAAAAATTATTTTCATAAAATTTATTAATAAATTATTATTTTGATGTCTTATGATTATAAGATAATTTTATGAGACCTTAGTTAATTTTTTCACTCTGACATAAAAGTAGTTATAATTTAAAAATCAATATTTTCCAAGTAAATGTTGATTTTTATTAAAATTAAACTTTATAATATTTAGGAAATTATTTTCATAAAATGGAGTTAATTTTTTAATTCTACATATTGAAAAATGGTTAGGGTGAATTTTTAGGATTTTTCTGAACTAATTTAATTCTTAGTGAATAGTGAAATATAATAATTTAAGGTATTTATACAATAAAAGTTAGATTCAATATTCATTGAGTCATTTATGATGTAACCATAATTTATTAGAACTAAAATGATAAAATTACTCTATTTAGTCTAAAAAATCATCACAATTTATTGTCTTGAGAAAAATAATAAACTAATGAATTAAATAATGAGAAGACACCCCTCTCCTCTACTATAAATACCACCCATCACCACCTCTTCTACTCACACCTATAAAGCCTTGAGATTTATCCAAATTATAATCAAATATCCTCCCAATAACCTTCCCCACATCCAAGTGATTTTGGTCTCAACAAAATACCAAAATCAATCCCCTAAGGAGGTTCTCAAGAAGACGGAATCAAGAGTTAAAACCCTCTACCTTTTCTTTTAATTTATTTTCACATTCCTTTATTTTATTTTTATCTACAAACATCCACTAATTCAAATGGTATGATGACTCCATTTACTTACATATACTAAAAAATTATTCTTATGGGATAAATATTCATCAAATCTCTTCTCTTCTCTCTTTGATTTTTAGAATGAAAACATCGTCTGTGAGGTGCCAATCTACCATCTTTGGGATGACATGCTTTCATCATTCAATTACATCATCATGGATTTCCATGAAACCATTTCTATGTTTTAAATAGATTATAATAAATCTATTATATTTTATTTAATGTTCTAGAATCATTTTGTACACTTGATGTTAATTTATAAACAAAATCAGTTCATTGTCATTGAAAACCGCCAAAATAAATACAAAGGATTGTCAGAAACTATTTATCTAATGATTAATCCTCATAACATAAACCCAAATGATATATAAGACCAATATAACATCCTTAATATCACTAATAACATATAAGTTCATTTTTTTATAATTACCCTCACTTTATATGACCTTTCATACATGTACACAAGTAAATCAATCATGAAAACAAAGGAAACCAACGCTCCAAAACGATGAAATTGAACCTATTAACCCATCAAAAAGGCCATAAATTAACTTAATAAAGTTATAATAAATCAAATACATATATAAAGGGTTCTGGAATTATTAATTAATTAATATAATTTTATTATCCAAGAAATTAATATTAGGTGAAGAACACCTTCGGACTTGTGGTAAGGGATTCTACCCGAACCTCCACTATTAATTTGGGTTATTCTTTCTCTCTTTTTACCCAAATGAAATTTTATTTTATTTTTACTTACATATTATAAATTTTTTATATATGTTCCAAAATCATGTATCAAGATCCTTTCATCCTTATTTTTCAGGGATATAAATGTTTTTAAAAGGTTCTCTACTCAATTATTCCCAATGAGCAAGACCAGTTTAAGGGAACTTCCTGAATTCTTAACGAATTTCAAGTTCACTCTATAATATGTTTCAATACACCATTATTTTTCTAAAATAACTCATTTTATTATGAAAGATTTCTTGGTTCACTTCTTTTTTTATATAATATATTATTCTTTTTTCTTCTTTAAATTCACTTTAGTATTTTCCTTAAAACACACTAAAATATTTTAATTCTACAGTTTCTTATATACTCATTTTACATGTTATAACTTTAGTTTGACATAAATAATCATGATCTATAACTATTTTCCCATATGAATTTCTATTTATTATTTAATTCCTTTCTTTCATAGACACTTTTATGATACACCCATTTATTATGATTTATGACGTGATTATGATACCAAATTATTTCCATGGGTAACCCTTATATTTATATTTGATTTCTTATGTATGATTATTTATGTGGAAAACATATTCATGAACATGTTATGATGGGTCTTCCTATATAGTGCTCCAATTCATTGGGTAATGTTTAGTCTCATGATATGTTATGTGAAACGGTCTTGGTGGTTAGCCTCGACTCGTGCTCTATGTGTAACAGGAATACTGGTTAGCCTTGACTCATACTTCTCTATATGAAATGAGACTTGAATTGTGCTAGTCATATTTTATGTTGCTGCCACATTACTATGAATCTGTGATTATATGATTCCATGTTATGATTTCTTTTGTTTGATCATGTTCCACTCCTTTTTATGTCATTATGTTATGCCTTTTAACCCATGTGCTAAGCTTTAATTTAATGTTTATTCCCTTACTGGGATTTTTAGATCATCCCTTTGTTCATGTTATCCCCAAGTTATCCTATACAGTTGTAAGGGATCAAAGGAAGTTAGTATATCATAATAGATTATAAATAATAAAAAATTATTTTAGTTCCATTTTTTTAGTTTTATGTACCTAGTCTTCTAGGACACTAGACATTACGATCTTTGGAATGTAATTTGATAGTTAATTATGTTTAAAATCATGTAATGATATGTGTAAAAATCATGGGTCATTATAATCAATTTCTAAAATTTGGCCCTGAATCGATGTTGATCCTTCCGGTCATCGAGGGATTTCTTATCCTCCCACATTATCTCACTTGGTTTGGAATTTATGTTGATATATTTTGAAGCTAAAAATAGAAAGAATTCCTAAAAAGAGATATTTAAGTTAATTTTAGGGTTAGAATCACTAAAAATCATAGGAATTAATTTTTTATTTGAAAAGGTGACACGTGTGATGTATTATCTCAAGGGACCCAAGTGCGTACTATTGTTTGGTCACCCCTTCGATAAATCCACCATTACAAACTCAATTATGGCCTCAAAAATACTCTTTTGAAAGTCATTTTAAGAAATATATGTCATTCATCACAAAATACGTGTGTGAACTAAAATTAATAAGTTATTTTTAATATATTATTTTTTATCCTTTGTGACACAAAACATTGAAAATACTTTAGCAGTAACTTCAAAAATTCTATAAGAATATCTCAAAGGTTCAAAACAAAAAAATCTAAGGTCTCTACAATATCATCTTCTATGGTCATAGGAATAATTTGTATTTAATTAATTATTATTAAAATTTATTTAAAATTCAACATGCATGAAAATTCATCAAAACTTAGTCTATGGGTAAACATTGAATTTTAATATCAAAGGAACAATTTGAATTTTTTTGTGTTTGTGTACTAGGATAAATTTACTTTTTTACCCTTAAAGCGGCACTACCACATATCACATTTTATCCAACGTTGACCTTTAACAGCACTAAATAAAAAAAATTGATAATGGGGATAATTTTATCAGTGCTCACAAAAAACACCGATAAATTTACCTTTTATCCATACTAAAAAATTGTTTATAAAAGGGTACCCTTTATAATTTATCAGTGTTGTTTTCTATCACGGATAAAGGTTGTAGTGAGTAATTTAATTTATACATAAATATATAAATATTTTTAAATAATATTTATATTACAATAAATATATATATATATAAATATAATATATAAATATGATTTATATAATTTATATTAAAAATGAATCTTAATTTCATAATTTTGTAAATAAAAAATTATAAAATTTATATTTTTCAAAATGCTTAATAGTTTATTTATATACATTAATTACAAAATGAGTAAATAATTAAAATAATTATAATATATTAATATTTTTTAAACAATTATATAATATATAAATAATTACATTTATTTAAATATATATTTATATTTAAATTAAATAATATAAAATATATGTACATGTATAACTCTGCGTGTGTGTGTGTGGATTTTTATGTGTACATATGTTTTCCTGGAAAGTGTACATGTATGTGTATTTGAAAGTTTGTTTATTGATATAATATTATTTATTATTTTTTAATATCTCTCCATTTTAAGTATTTTTTTATTTATTCTTTTTTAATATTTATTAATTTTTAATATTAATTTATTGTAATCTATTCATCGTGAATATATTTGTGTGTTTAATTTAATTTGATTTAATTTAATAATTAATTTTTTTTATAGTTAATATAATTCATTTCTAATAATTTTATTATTTACATAATTAATAGCATGTATTTATTCATTTTTTTAACTTTTTGTGTCTATGTAATTCACGTAAATTCAATAAATTCGCTTTTAAATATTTTTTTTAATTTATTTGATTTTATTCATTCATTTATTATTATATATTTATTAATTTTTTAACATTGTATTTAATCATTTGGTAATATTTGTTTATAGATATATTTATTTATTATACATGTAACATTTTCAATATGTTTGTAATTTATATGAATAATATTTATTCATTTTTATTTGTTAAGTTTTAATATTTAAAATATGTTTTTAATTTATATAATTAATCTATTTAAATTAATTTATTAATAATTTTGTAATTTAAATAGTTAATTTTAAAACTATAAATATAAATAATTTTTAAAAAAATATTTATAAATTTATAAATATATATATATAATTCTAAAATTATAATAAATATATTTATTATATAAATATATAAAAATATATTATAGTATGGAGGGATTATCACTTTACAATGGAGAGCTCCTCTCTCCTAGCGATTGCCCTGGGATTTAAATCATCTCAGGTTCATTGTTGAACCTGAGGGTCAGGTTGGCCAATGGATGGTCACCACGTCTAAGGAAATTTCCAGTGTAAATTTACACTGGAAATTTCCAGTAGAAATTTGATGGGAATTTCCAATGGAGGGCAGCATAAAAAACCCAAAAAAATGCATAATGGGGGCATTTTCGTCCAAAATCCAACCTGAGGGTCAGGTTGGGGTGCCCAACCTAAGACGATTTTAATCCATTGCCCTGGGGATCACAATATGGTGCAGACCGTCACAAATGGAGAAATCATTGGCCACATCTTGGACTCAGAAATCATAGGGCACTTAGAGATTTTTCCAACATGTGGGGCCGAACATCCTTGGGGTAAATATGATGGCGTGAATAAATATGAAAATGGGTTTTTTTGTGGTCCTGACCGAGAGGTTTCTCCAGTTAAGGAGTGTATATGATATCAGATTTTCATCATGATCTCAGATGGAGGACCTCAAACTTTGGGGTTTTCAAAGCATTTGGAGGATGATGCCCATGGAAGATCTTGCCTGAATTTTAGGAGGCTTTGCTGACTGTACGGGATGGAGGCTAGGCTGACGACGGAACGTGTGGGGTTGACCAGCGAGCAGGGATAATGATGCGAGCAGGCTGGTGTGTAGCGTGTCAAGGATGACCTCGACGTGCAGCTAGCAAAGACTTCAGGAGAAAGCTGGGGTGACCTTGGACATAGGAGGGCGTCATCAGGATGTGATGGATTCCTGTGATGTGGGGGGCATACCAGTGAGTTTGGGGTCTCGATGGCGATTGGTTTTTGGTGATGGAACCGCGATAATGATGAGCATGGGGTTCCTTAGAAGGATGGGTGGCTAGTGACGACTCAGTTGGTGACCTTGTTTTATATCGGCAACTTCAATTCATGGACTTTTGGGGCCACTTAGGCCTTTTTCATCATTTTGAGGGGTGGACCACTAGTGGCCTTGATGGGTGGGCCTTTGGGACCTTTTTTCATCATTTTATATAGGCAAGGTTAGTGGAGCGGTTAGTTGCAGGACAAACTATGGTGGTATGAAACATTGATGGGTGTGATGTTCTCAAGTTACATGAGTTACCAGTGGTATGGGATGTCGGCGGTGATTCACAACCGCTGATGATGTGAAAACATCGACACCTCTGATAATGGACATCAAGGATTGTCTTGATTTCATGAGAAGTGATGTTGAATGGCGCAACATCATCCTCAGGTGATTCCACCCTTCATCCATATTGATGGCCTCGGGTGGAGTGTTGTCGGTCAACCTCATTGATGCGGTCGGGTGCGTGATGATTTCTTGGTTGGTAGCTGTCGGAAATTATGGCTTTTATGGGCTTTTAGAACTTTATGTTTGGGCCTTAGGACCTTTTTTGTTGTTCTTTTTTCATACTTTTTAGTTGTGTTGTGTTGCCACTTTTTTTTGGTTTGGTGGCTCCCTTTGTTCTACATGCTTGTTTTCTGATGTTGCGATTATTTTATTTTCATTAATAAACTTTAGGGTCGAGTACGCTCGATACGCAGACCTTCTTGATTATGAAAATATATTTATATCTATATATAAATTTTTATAAATATACTTATTTATAATTATAATAATAAATATATTTATTATATTTATAATTACATATATCCATATATTAATAAATATATATATATATAAACATATATAAAGATATAAAGATATATAATTATATAAATATTTTCCAGGAAATCTCAGGACTCAAGCAATATCGGTCCTAAAAATTTATTTAAGAAAATATAAGTACAGCAAAACACACCAAACATGCAGCACAAAAGCACCGCCAAATCATTACACAGGAACACAATCCAACCCCAAAACACCAAAAGTCCAAAAACTCACACACTAAAAGACCATCAAATAATATCCATCAGACCCAGAATCCACCCAAAACCCAAATCTCTGGCCCGACCCACGCCCGCCATGCATCCATGCCCCACAAAAA
Organism: Viscum album; assembly: GCA_963277665.1. NCBI lineage: Eukaryota > Viridiplantae > Streptophyta > Magnoliopsida > Santalales > Viscaceae > Viscum > Viscum album. The sequence continues at coordinate 405,464,180 of OY728150.1, read as the reverse complement.
ACGCCAACCCATGATCTCGACACTGAATAAAAACCCTCCTGATCTGCATCACCTGGACTCAATGCATCCTTAGACACCACAATAATAACTCCTCACAGTGGCCAACACTTTTCCACCAAATTCGTTGTGTATCTCAAGGTCAACTATGGGCCTCGCATCACCTTCTCCACGTGACATCACCAACTTGCTCACTTCACCCGGTTACCCGAGGTCACTGTCTTCCACTCAAGGAAAGCCCCACCCGCCTGTAGCCCACTATTCGTCGGTGGCCTGCCCCCTACTCCAGCCTGTGCAATCACTTTCCACCCCGCGTCCCAAGGTCACACATCCATATCCCGAATTCGCGTCGCCAACCAAACCCCACAATTATCGCAAGAAAAAATGCCCGTCATCAGCCTTCTCTGAAAGATAGATCATCATCGGTCGTCGGCCTTCTCTGCAAGAGAATTCATCACCGGTCGTTCAGCCGACTAGTCATCCATCGGACAGCGAGGTCTCCTCCCCACCATCCCACACATCATCATCGATCAGAATTCAACCACCCACCTCATCGTTGGTCCGTCAGTGTGTAGTAAAGCCCCCACGCTCCTCTGGGATCCCAAGACCGCCACCTGTTGGGATCCCAGATCCAATCATTGCCAGCTGCGCTCCGCAACAGAGGTCCATGCTTCCTGATGCACGTCGATCGTCGCATCTCCTCTCCAAAGTAACTTCGATCTCGCATCTTATCCACATAAAAACAACAGATCCATCAGGATCCCATACCTATCCATCAACAAAGACCTACATTCCATGTACCCTTCTCTTTGTGCCCCAAGAATGAGATCATCACACACTGAGGTCGTCGGCGGCTTGATCCATGTCGTCGCCGACCACAGTCAAACAATTTCCCACTTCCCCACATCTGTGTATGATTTCCAACCCTCACCGAGGGTTTCACACCTTCATAATGAGAGGGTTATTCACCCTGAAATAATTATGATGAAAATAATCCATCCATAACAGCCTGATCACCAGCCTTTCTCATCAACACACCATCGCTAAACATCTTCGGGGTTTCATCAACCTCCAACGCTCCGTTAGACAACTTAGCTGGATGAGACCCACCGCCACAAGCAGAAAATAAGCTATAATGACTGAAAATATGATCTTTAATCCCTCTATATAAATATAAATAATTATATAAACATATTTATAATTATAAATAAATATTTTTAAATATATTTATTTAAAATTATAATTTTAAATATATATATACTTAAATAAGTATAAAATTATAATAAATAAATTAAATAATAATTATATTTATAATATTTATAATTATATATATTTATATAATAATAAACATATATATAATTATATAATGGATGTTCTTTATGGAAGAATGGGAGATGAGGTGTTTGTCACCTCCTAAAGAATCGGCTACCCTAATTCATCCCAAGGAGCGTTAATATTCATACCTTTACTTTGATTCCTTATGTGAATCGGATGGGATCATCTCACTTAGAGAAGAATAAGGATTGTGATAAAGATGTTTTGAAGAGCCTTTCTTCCTTCTCTGTCTTCTTAGGGTTCTCTTTTTTCCCTCTTGAAAATTGCGCTCCACATCAAATCATTAGGAAAGGATAAATGACACATTCATTAGCCTCAATTGATGATATTTTGACTCGTATGATCTATGTAAACACTCGATAATTGCTCGAATATCCCTGATGAAAGGTATGAAACCCATGAGACGTGTTGATTTTTTTTCGTATTTAGCAGATATTTGGGGATTTACATATTTCAAATATGTCTCCCTTGCCCATGGTTTTTTCCCACATTTTATTCCCTTTCTAGGGAGCTCAATGGGTGTGCATGAAGTATCAACTCTACCAATCTTAGGCCAAGAAGTCTTTGAATTCATGACTGGAAATTAAAATTTAACTTAAATGATTTCAGAGATACTAGCATCCATGTATGGATCAGAATACATAGCCTTAATTGGGTTTTATGTAATGTTGATATATTGCATGACATAGCCTCTATGATTAGTGTCCTAATAAGGATGGATCATTCCACTTAGAAGTTCAGTTATGGTCATTATGCATGTGTCTTAGTGGGGGTTGATTTAAGTGCTACGTTGATAGATAGGGTGGTTTTATCCACACTGTGGGATGATACTTTTCTTCTACTTGAATATGAGAAAACACCCCCATTTTGTGTTCACTATAAAGTTGTTGGACATTAAAATGATACTTGTAGAAGAAATTTAGTTTTCTATAATTTTTAGACCAATGTTCATGATATACAATATTTACGGAGGAAGATTAATAAATATTTTCCTACTAAAAATAAGGATGGACCTTTTTCTAAAGTTGTTAATACATCATTAGGACTGAATAAAGTTATTGATGGTGGTCCTACTGAGGTCTCCCCTTAGCTTGATGCTGAGGTCCCCTCCCTAAAGGACAAATTAATTTCTCTTGAAATTTCTAGTCTGGTTTCTCCACCTCAATTGAATGGAGAAACCCAATTAACTTGGGCTAATATTTTTTAATATAATCAACTGGTATTCGATGGAACTACTTCCAATTATGTATTAAATGTGGTTTCATTTAATGAAATTATATCCGATGGAATATCAGATGAAGATGAGGGGGGTTCAGATGATAGTCAAGTGGTAGAGGAATATTTTGCTCATATGGAAGTTGACTACAACTTATGGAAGAAGAAAACTATGATCAATGCTAGAAGAAGAAACGGTAAGGATAAGAGAGATGTTATAATATCAAAGAATTATAATCCCTAAAAAGTTGTGTAGTATTTCTATTTATATGCTTCAGAGAATGAAAATAATAAGGTCTTCCACTCCTCTTCATTATAGAACATTGATGTTGGTTCTGTCGGTAGTGAAAGGGAATTTTTTGCCTCCTCTTCACCTTATATAGAGGTTGTTGTAATAAAAAATACCTCAGATACATATTTTAATTTTTCCATTAATGAAAACATAAATTTTAAGAATAATGGATTTTAGGTAAAATTTTCTAATGAGAACATATTGCCTAATACTAATGTAGTGTTATGCTCGAGTATGTTGGATAAGTCTATGATATCTAAACTCACCACTAGTGGAATGTGGACTCATTCTGGCTCTCCTGTTGGTCATGCCTCTAATGGAATGAAATTGATTTCTAAAGAAAAATCTAGTCAGGTCAAGCTGGTAGCTCCTATTTTTTACACTGGTGGTATTAAACATCATGTTGGTCCAGCTGTGTTTGCACATTCTCAAGGTATGGTTTCACACCCTCTTATTGATCATTTGGCGGAGATAATTGAGGAAACCAAGCCAAGGGTATATGTGATACTAATCAGCAATGCATCTTTTCAATCTCTAATTGGTAAGGTAAATAATAAGGTAAATATATATTTCATTTGATATGCTTACTTCAGCCAGCAGTCATTATGATGGGAAAAAGATAGATGGTGTGTCTGGAGCTGAATCCCTAAAGGCATAGATTGTTGTTGAGCTCTATGATGATGATAGTGGCCCATGGATGTAGGTTAAGACTTGTTCGGTAGGATTATATCCTCATGGTAGGAGTGGACTCCTTTCTCATCATAGTATGAGCACTCGTTCTTGAGTGGGTTAATTACTTTTTTAATTTTTTTCTGTGGACCCTTTTTGTTTTGTATGTTCCTCCAGTAGTTATATTTTATTTTCAATAAAGAGGCCTTCCGAGCCTCAACCATTTCAAAAAAACATATATATATATATATATGTGTGTGTGTGTGTGTGTATATATATTTATAATTATAAATATAAGTATATATATATTCAAATAATTATATAATTATAATGAATATCTCTAAATAATAAATATAGTTATTATATTTATATATAAATGTATGTGTGTATGAGTGCTTATATTAATATATATAATGTAGATTGGGTGTTGGTTAAGTTACACCTTGTAATGTGTCCACTCTCTGGAAACAGAACTAGCAAAGGTTCGAGTCCACCCATACTCAAATTTAGTTAGGGGCGTGTGACACACAGGTAGTGGGTTGGGTCCAGGACAGGAATGGTGAGGCATCTTCCTATACCTCATTAACCAATAACATGTTTGATAAGAGGGTTTGATGGTTCAAGAGTGTTGATTCACTCAATTTAATGGAAAATAATTATTTCATGTGTGACATCTCTTCGTTTAAAATGTTATCTCAATCCGACTGATGTCTTTCTTAGACCTTCAAAGTTAGTTCATCAGAAGAGGTATACAGATTCTTCTCTTGATGTATCCATATCTACGTGGGCGGTTGTAATCTCGAAGGAACATTTTGTTCAAGAGAAAATTAATCTTGTTTACTTTTCTAATGAGGTGAGGAATAATCAGTTTTTTTTCATATTCAAGTAGTGTAACCCATTCTAGGGTCGTGAAAAATGGATCTTTCACGATCATTAAATAAAATAATAATTTTATTGTAGAAAATATTGATGAATGAAAGAACTCAATTCTACCAAGGCTAATGTTTCAGGTTAAGGAAAACCCCTATAATATTTAAGACCTAAAGAATCAGCTTCTTCAAATCTGGGGATTTGGTGGATAGAGGAATGGCACCACAGGTAAAGGTTATTATCATATTGTATTTCCCTCTAATTAACTCAAATATAGAGTGTGGTTTTTGGGATTCAAATCCATTAAAACCTGAATTTTGAGGAACCATGATTGGGATTGTTTTTTTTTCAACCCAACATTGGAAAAGAATTATATTACTCAGACATGGATATGAATTCTTGGACTTCCTGTATTTTTTATCATTCTCAATTGATGTGGGACATAGATTTTGTAGTAGGGGTTCCAATTAAATGTTATAAGGAAACTAAGATGTCGTGATTAAGTCATTTTTCTAGCGTTTTAGTGGAGAATAATCTTCCATCAACTATTTATATTTATATTATTCTTCTTATGGACGATAAAATACTAGAACTCTCAATTAAGTTTTGGAAGAAATCTTCATTTTATAAGAAATATGGCAATATTGGGCACCTGTATTCAGATTGCAGAAGAATCTTTTTTGTACCAATTACAAAAAAATTGGACATTCCCTTGTGAATTGAAATTTCAAAATGTCTCTCATTGAGGATATAAATGTTGGAGGAGGCATTTTGAATGATATAAATGGGGATCCCTATTGCCAACCAATTGGAGGATGGTGTTCTGACTTTAGTGAAATCTCCTAAGTATGAAAATATTGATGAGAGTAATGGGTCTGGTGATACCTTTGTTCCTTTATACCAAATTTTCCAGCTTGGTGGGAAGGTTCTACATGGTGTATCTAATATTGTAAAGGGTTCTAATGAGAGGTATGATGTTTTTGGTGTTTCATATGAGCTTGATTTTAATGCAAAGACAAAGTTCATGGACATGAATCAATTCTATTCCAGTGATGATGGTGTTGATTCAATCGATTTTCAAGAGGATATTTTCTTTAAATATTGAGGTAGTAAAAAAATAAGTCTCTTCTCCTGGTGGGTTCTTCATCTATTCAAATCAGAGAGAAGAAGCTATCATTGAAGGTTTATTTGTAGGCTCTACCTCCTACATTTTTAGAACATTAATCGCTTATTTCTAGTACTGATATTGAAGATATGGAAGGGTCAAATTCTATCTTAAAACCTATAGTAGAGGAATATGTATCTGATGTTGATAATATTGATGAAAATAAAGGTGATTTTCTATTCATAACTGTTGGTCTTTCTAAAAGAAGATTTATCCCAAACATTCATCTAGTTGTGTCATCTGTGGGGGGTGCAATGGGTTCTTCCAAATCATTCTTCAGCTAATCAAGTATGATAGATAAATGAAGTGGGAGATGGTGCCAAGAAGGCCACACTAGCTAGTAGAGAGTCCTACTTACATGAAGTGGAAAAATATAGGGAGATTTGTAATAGGCCTCAGTCCCACAAAGGTTCTTTATTCATCTCTAAAAAGAGTGAGGGGTGATCTATGTAGAGTTAAAAATTTATCAATATAAACCTGAAGAGGCTCACAAAGCACTGTTTTCAGTTGAAGTAGAAGTTGGAGGAAGTAAAGAAGTTTTGCTTAATGTTAATGAAATAAACACTGACTCAGAGGTGACACAAAATGAACTCCTTATTGAAGTATAGATGGTGGATCCAAATCCATGGATCACTCTAAAGTGGCAAAGAGGCTGACACCCCTAAGGGGTGGCAGCAGAAGATGAAAAAGTGATTTCTATTTTTGTTCACTAACATTGGGCATGTTTTTCCTTTACCTCTTCATACTTTTTTCATCTACTTTATATTTTTTCAATAAATTTGGGACCATGGGCTTGCTCATGGTTCACACTATTTTAATATATATATATATACGTGTGTATAATTATATAAATATATTCATAACTATATAAAAATATTTTTAAATATATTTATTTATAATTTTAATTATAAATAAATATATATATATATATATAATTATAAAATTATGACAAATATATTTAAATAATAGATATTTTTATTATATTTATAATTATATATATATATATATATATTAATATATATATATATATATATTTATTTATTTATAATTATATGAATATATATAATTATATAATTATATATAATTATATACAATTATTTATAAATATATTTAATTATAATTATAAATATATATATTCAAATAATAATAAAGTTATGATAATTGTATTTAAATAATAAATATATTTATTATATTCATAATTATATATATTTATATACTAATATATATATATATAAGTATATTAATATATTTATAATTATATACAAATATTTTTAAATATATTTATTTATAATTATAAATATATATATATAATTATAAAATTATAATAAATATATTTTTTATTTATATTTATATATATTTATAATTTAATATATATATATAACTATATAATTATATAAGATATTGGTTGCAATGTCGGGATATCTCTCTAATGATTCCTCAACGACTTTGAGATGGTGAGAAATGGCAGATCCGCTTGATTCTTACTTCAACCCCAAAGATATTTTCATCCCTACTTCAATGGTTGTGGCTACAAAAGTTGGCATGGCTCAGGTGAATCTGGATCTTTCAGTTTCAGATAGCGCTATGAAGGCTAATGTAAATCTAGTTAAGCCATGTGATGATTTGAAGCTTCATTCCTCGTACAATAGGCTCTTCTCTGATCCTCATGATGATTCAAATATGTTGTAGAAAAGGGTCACCAGGAATGGCTCTATTAATTTTGTGGAGGTAAACCCTAATGTTTTTGAAGATCATATTGAGGAGTGGAAATTTTAACTCCTCGCTCGGATTCCATTTCCTCAATAGGATAATCCATGGAAGATTGAAGATCTAATGAGACGTCTTCCACACCATTATGGTTTTAATTACTGGAGACTAATTTCAATTGGTAAGGGTTTCTACCACTTCATTTTCCCTTCAAAGGAGTGTGATTTTTTTCTTGGAGATTTTCTTTGATATCTCTCAAACCTGGATTTCTCAACTTTCAAGAATGGTATCCCTTATTTGATTCACATTCACCCATAATCTTGTTGACTCATGTTTGGATATGATTTTGGGGCCTGATCTGGTTTTTATGGCACTCACACATCCTTTGGGATGTTTCCTCTATAATGGGTACTCTGATAAAAATTGACAAGAAGGATGAGCATTCTCAGTATGGCCATTTTTCTAGGATTTTGATTGATATTGACCTATTTCATGAACTTATTGGAACTTTTTTTTGGGTTATGAGTAATTTTAAGCTTGATATTTCAATTGAATTTGAATGGTTACCTAAATTATTTGATTATTGTTATTGCGTTGGCCATTCCTCTATGCGATTTTGTGAGAACCTTTATTATTCTAATAGTAAGAAGCTAGTCCATTATTTTGATCAATGAGAATTTAAGCTTCCAGATGGTGAAGGTAGGTAGATGGGGTTTCATGGTCCTAACAAAGGCAAGAATATTTTCAGACATGTTTCTAAAGATGGAGATTCCCCTACTAAGGTTCATGATGTTGGAACTTTCTCATTTTCTAATGTGATCAAAAAAGGGCCTATTTCTTTGAGTTTAGAGACTCCTGTTTCAATGGGTAAGGTCCCTCATGGGATGATTCACATGCAGAAACATGTGAGTGTGGCTCAACATGAACCTCCAACAACTTTGCAAGGGGATTTTTCTACTAACCATGTGCTTTAAGGGGATGGATCTCATAGTAGTATTGATCCTTTATCTCAAGTTGTTGCCATTATTGAAAAAAGTGAGGGATTTTCTTATCAAGATGATCGTGTAGGAAACCAATTACCTCATACCAAAAGAAAAAATACATTAGTGGATGATCAGTGATTTTAGATGGTCTCTCACATAAAAGCAATCTTGGGACCCTTTATTGCACCCCCTTCATGGGGTGAGGCCTCTTTTAAAGAGGAATACATGAGAGTAGATAAAGAAAAAGAATTTTTTCTTAGGGATGTAGTGGGAGGAAGGTGTCAATGTCCCACCAAACTTCATTACTAGTAAATTTTATTTTCTTTACATATTAAATAGATCAAACATCGGATATTTCTTTCATGAATAATTCATCAACAACCTTTGACCTTTTCGAGCTGAAGGGAAATTATTAGGCATTGTGTTTTTAGAGGATAAGCGCATTTATGATCATGATGGCTCTTCTCATATTTTAAAAAATAATTCCTTTGGAATCAAAAATATTTTTCCTTGTGATGATGATGATGAAACATCGAGCATGGATGATCAAGAAGATACTCAGTGGTCCCCTACAAAATGGAAGAGAGGGAGACACCTAATAGTTCAGGGTGGCTCTTGAGAAAGGTGTAGAATACATAAAAAAATGTGAGTGAGTGGTTATTATCTTTTAGTGCTGTTTCCTGTGCCACATTTTAATATAAAAACCCTTTCTCTTTTGTAATTTTTGTACTATTTTTTATAATAATTTTCTAGGACCATGTATCTTAATCCATGGATTGCTCTGTTTCTAGTATAATTATATAATTATATATAAATATATAAATATATAAATATATATACTTATATAAATGTATATAATTAGGTATAAATGAGGAGGACAACGGTTTGGGAGCAGGAATTCTCGACAGATTCCTATGTCACTCTTGGATTTTAGGTATTTATGGTTTTCCCAACAGATATCGAAGTTAATCTTCTAGATGAGGGGGATCTTAATCCTTTGAAAAAGTCGATATAAAATGATCCAAAGGTGTCAATATTTCATCCACATAGATATAGATCTAGAGATTCAATACGAAGCTTTATCTTGGACAAAGATGGTGTTAATGAAATAATTTTTTCATGAGGTGATTCGTCTCATATCTGTGTCAACCATGATCTAGTTACTGATAGGTTCATGATTTTTGAATAACTGTTTATCGTAAGAGTGGTTTTAACTTCTAGTTAAAAACCATGGAAGACTAAGGATTTGGAATGAAGATTACCCATCATAAGGGGATTCCAAGATTGGAAATGTATCCCCATTGAGAGGGGACATTTATACATCATATTCCCCTCAGAAGAGATGAAGTATAAGGCCTGGATGTTTAGCTCAATTTCTCTCAAGGCAGGTATGATGTGCATCCAATATTGGGACCCTCTCTTAAATCCTTTTGTATTTGGAAACAAAATAACTCATGTTTCAGTTCACATTTATGGTTTGAATTGGATATTATGGATTCCACATATATTATTTGAAATTTCATCAGCAATTAGGGCCCCGATCAAACTTGATTGTGAAACATAAGTAGCTTGATTTTTATTTTTTGCACACTTCTTGGTGGAGGTGGATCTCATATCACTACCCATAGAATATGTGACCTCGTCCAGATAATATTTCAACTTTGATCTAACTATATATTATGGAAAATTGAACTATTTTTAACTTATTCTCAATCCATTTGGTATGCCAAAGAGAAATTTTGTAAATAGTTATGATGTTATTTCTGTAATTTGAAAGGTTATGAGTCCACTGAATATAGGAGGAGGAACTCAACCAAGTATATGGGTGTGGAGGATTTTATTATCCCTCCTTATGGTGATGTTAGAACTGAAAGGTAGATTGTTGATGGCATCAACAATTTTGTCTCCAAGAAAAAGGAGAAGGGACTGATATTTTATAATGTTGTACCTTATATGGCCATATTGGTTGTGAATAAGAAGGGAAGGATATGGGATAATGTTTCATAAGAGGGATCTTCCTCCTTGGATGATGATATTACTTCTTGGGAGCCTTATGATAATCACCTGGAACAACTCCGGAGTAAGAAGGCACCGCTTCAGACAGGGACATGGTTGTTATGCCATCTGGATATTAGTATGGACCTACTAATGGTCCATGAATGAAAATTTATGAATATTATGATCTTTATCAACCTGAAAAAATGATGGTTAAAGGTCATGGTCCTATTTCACAGATTGGATCAGATGCTTCATGCATTCTAAATCACCGATGTTGATCCACTCTATTGTTTCACTTACAAAATCCACAGAGGTCAGGGTAAATGTTTTAATGGGCATGGGAAAAAAGAAATTGGGTGAACACCAAGTGGTTGATAGTGAACCCGAGGAGGAATCAGGGGATGTTCAATCCATTAATGAGGGTTTTGTTCAATAATTGGCTAACTAATAGCTAATCCAAGACCAGTTTATTATAGCAAGGACTCGTAAAGGTAAGAAAATGATAGTGGATGAGGAGGGTTTTCAATTTTTCATCCCTCAAAAATTAAAAACATTTGAACCTCAACCCTAGATTATATATTTTATTCCCACTATGATCTAAATGTAGTCTGAACTTCTAGGTAGCAATTATTTATAAGTTCCACCCCTACAGGTTGAGAATCCAAGCACTGATGAGAATGTGGAATGGTCTTATCCACTACAATTAATTTATCTAATGAAAAATGCATATTCCAGTTTTGGTAAGTCAATATATGAAAAATGTTATAATACATGAGAAAGAAACTCTAGTATCATGCCTCTAGAGGATCACGAAGGTGAAAGGCCCACTGAAGGTCTTAGTAAGGAAGCCACTGATTGGTTTTTTCACAACTTTTATTCATTTATTCTTTTATGGACCCTGATGTATTTGGTTTCAATGATTATTTTATATTCTATAGATTTTTATCATTAAACATGGAAGATGGATTTCGATCCAATCTAAAAATGGACTATTTTGACTTATATTAGAAATTTAGGATTTTTTTCACTCCTGGGAACTTCTCTAAATTTTCATCGGATATAGAAGATGAGGTCCCACAAAGGGTCAAGACATGGTGGAGAGGTCAACACCAAAAGGGAAGAGGAAGATACCCTGAAATTTGGGATCTATAGGGATTTGTATGAGTTGATTTCTTTGTTTGGCTTAATTTCTTCTAATGTGGGCACTTTATGCCTTATTTGACCCATCCCCTTTCTTATATGTTTTATTTTTTTAATAAATTTGGGGTCATGGGTTTGGTTTTTAAATCCATGACTAATTTGTCTTGGTGTATAATTAGATAAATATATTTTTAATTTAAAATAAATAATTTTAAATATATTTATTTAAAATTACAATTATATATATTTAAATAATTATACGATTATTATATTACCCCTAGTCCCCTAATATATATATATATAATTATATATATTAATATATTAATATATATATATAATTATATATAAAATAATTATATATATAATTATATAAATATATATAATTATATAAATATATATAATTATATAAATATATTTATAATTATATAAAAATATTTAGGAATATATTTATTTATAATTATTATAAATATATATATATATATATATTAAAATAATTATAAAATTATAAAAAAAAAATATTTAAATAATACTAATATTTATTATATTTAAAATGAATCTTTATTAAGTCTAACAATTTTAACGCTGATAAAACTACTCTTTATCATCACTTTTTTAAAAGCATTGATAAATTATTTCTAGATATTTTAATTATAACCCTAACAGGATTCTCCTCACTCACGTCATTCAAGATCTCATGGAACCAAATCATTGTCAATGTTCTCCCTCACCGTTGCTCTCCGTCCCTTATCGCTGCAATCCCTCCCTCACCATCATGCGCCCTCACCGTCACTCTCCCTCCATGTCACTGCCACACTGTCTCCACCATTCTCCCTCCCTATCATCGAGGGCACTATGATCCATCTCTGCCACTCTCCCTCCCATACACCATCACCACTAATCTCCCTCACTTCCTTCATCACTGCCACTCTCCCTCCCTGACATTTTATGAGTTCCCTCTCTTCCTCACCATCATGCGCTCTCCCTCACTCTCCCTCACTCGCCCTTGGATTAATTGACATCTGTTGTTAAAGGTTTTAACATTTTTAGTTTTTATTTGGGTGTTTAATTTTCCCAAATGATTTGAACATCGTGTCACCTCCCTCGGGTATTTGGAAGGAGTGTGAATGTTTGGGTGACTAATAATTTCCATACATGACATTTCTCCCCTGAAAATTTCCAGTCACTCGAATTTTCCAACTTCTTATACAACATTGTCATGAATATCTATTATGACCTAGGTTTATAATATATAATTATATGTATATTTTAATTTTCTATAATTAAATAAATAATATAAATTTTATATCTAAAACTAGTTTTACATATTACATAGTTATATTTTAATAATATTAGTCTTTATGAGATAATGATTAGTTAATAATCTAACATTTATCTCCATACGTTATTTTGGAAGGGTGTGTATAATGTATAAGATAATTATATTCACCTATAAATAATTTGAAAATATATTATTTGTAATTAAATCATATTTAATTTCTTTTCATATCAAAATTATTTCTTTGAAAATATTTTAATAACATATCAATTAAATTTTCATTGTTAATAAAATGAAACCATTTAACAAATACTGATGAATAATAATTTATTTATTGTATCATGTTAAATAAAATTATTAATTGAAATAGTAGTATAAATTATAATTGTAAGAAAACTTAGATGTATTAATGAATATATATAAGATAATGATAATATAAAACAAAATGTAAATAATCATAATTATATAATTAAATAGTAAAATATTGTTTATTTAGTTAAATAAATGTTATGGTTTGTTCCAAATAAATTTATAATAAAAATAATAAGATTATTAAATTAAATAGAAGTAAATTATTTGAAAATTAATGTATGTACATGTAAATATATGTGTACATACATACATAAATACATACATACATATATATTTATAAATCAAAACACATATATAGGTACATATATATATATATGTATATATATATGAGGATTATACTTATATCTGGAAAAGCTAAAAAAATAGTTTTTGCTTTATATTGATGTGCAATTTATATAGGTGATTAGTAAATATAATTATTATATATAAGAATTTTCTTAGTGATAATAATGATAATTGAAAAGAAAAAAATAAGTGATAAAAATAAGAGATAAAAAAAGGGGAAGACAGTGGTTATTTTCTTATTCAAATGAGAATAACAAAAATTAAAAATTTCCCATGATTTTCCCAAATAAAAGCATCCAAATTTATGATGGAAGAGGTGGAGAAGGTTTAACATCTACTCCTAAGCATCTTGTCACTGAAACACTACCTAACCTGCCACATACTAAGTTAAAAAATGATAAACATCAACTCCTCCATCATGTTTTACTCCCACCTAACAAAGTTATAAAAACTATCCATGATATTTATGTTTTTTAATTGATGAAAATTTAAATAGATTCATTGAAACTTTAGATATCACACATTCTTTTCCATCAATGATTTTTACCACTACAAAACAATCTCAATACACACCATTCGACTCTTATTTTCTTAGAATAATAAATTCATGTAGCTTAAATAATTCTTTAAAATGAAATTTATGGGTTCTATGATCATAATTTTAGTGTATTTGTTTATTTTCTAAAATATTTATATTATTGAATAAAATAGGATGAATATGAATTTAATATTGATGGATGTAAATCATATAATAGAAGATTATGAGTATGGGGTGAATGATTTCATCATGTTTGCAAAATATTAGGGATATGAACCTTCTCAAATCCTTTATCCATGTTTAAATTATTGTTATTCAAGACTAATTAATCCATAGGAGTTGGAAAAAAATTGATCTATCATGGAATAGATATAAATTATAAATTCTGGACTAAATGCGGGGAAAATAGAATGTATATAATTAATGGGATAAGACTTTTTTATGGATCATATAATATGATTATAAGTTTTGATAATGATGAAGACTATATTAAGGATATGATTACAGATTTTAATGATGATGAAGATCATATTGAAGAAATGGAAATGATAGATGAAGATGAACTTTATGATATTCCAAAAAAAAAGAGAAGTTAATGAGTTGTGCAATGATTCCATTTTATATTGGTTGTAATAAATATATAGCATTGTTATCCATACTAAATCTGTATAATTTAAAAAAAATTAAATGGATGGAGTGATGCCATTTTTACATAACTACTTCCTCTCTTGAATGATATTTTACTAGAATATAATGGGATTACTTTCTGAACATATGGTGATAAAGGAATTCTACATTCAATGGGTATGATCTATGAAATAATACATCTCTATCCAAATGACTATATACTATTTATTAAGGACCATAAATCATTTAAAATTTACCAAAGTGTGGTTCTTCTTAATACAAGAAGGTTGAATCGGGTCCCATGAAATTTTTATGGTACTTTCCAAAAATTACAACTTTTAGGTGCATGTATGAAAGTGGGGATACTAAAATAAAATTAACATGGAATGAAGATACAATAAATAGTGATTGGAAACTTCATCATCTGGTGGACTCTCCTCAGTGGAAGATAATTGATCATGAGTATCCTGAATTTGGAAATGAGCTGAGAAGCCTTCATCATCTGTTATCTACAGATAGATAGAAACCTCTTGGTTTTCAAATCATTACTCACAGTACATGGCTGATTATATTGGTAAATTATAAATTTACACCATGGTTATATATAAAATAAAAATACATATGTTATCTATGCTTATATCATGACCAAAATAACTGGGTAATGAAATTGATATTTATTTGGCTCTATTGATCGAAGATTTGAAATTATTATAGGATTCAAGTGTTACATTGTATGATGCTTATAGAAATAAAGATTTTATATTGGGAGCTATATTTTATAGGATGATAAATTAATTTCCTTCTTATGTAATTTTTTTAGGATATAAAAATAAAAGAACTCAAGGGTCACTAATTTGTAGTTATACAGTAATTTAGGTTGAAACATTCATCAAAGACTATGTTTCTATGATATCACATATTTATACCCTGGTGACATATGTACTGATCTTGGATAATATCATTTTATAGGGATTGAGAAGAATGTACAACACCATCTTCACTAATGGGTGATCAACTATTTGAGAAACTAAAATATATGGACACTGATTTTGGTAAACCTTTTTTAAAAAACCTTACAAAAATAATTTAAAAAAAATAGATCAGTTTTTTTTAATTACCATATTATAATTTTTTATATGTGACGAATTTTTATGATTTTATGTATGTTAAAAAACAATAATGTGATATTTTCATTGGCACATTACTAAATTCAATCAAAAAAGAGTTAAATTAAGGTTAGGTTGGACATGATTGACATAGGAATATTGGAAGAGTTGGCATTAGTGAAGAGTTAAAAATGAACTTTTCTTCCTCCAGTCAACATCTTGAATGATTTATGATATAATGCCTATATGTTTATGTTTCATTTTTTCCAAGAATTTCCATCATACATTTATCAATTTTTGTTTCTTTTTCAAAGCTATATGCAGCAAAGTTATAGACCTGATGAAATTTATAATAGTGGAAAAGTAAATTGTTGTCATATTTTGTGAATTGGAGATGTTTTCCCATCAAAATTATTTGATATGATGGTTAACTTGATTGTTCACTATGTAAGATATATTTGACTATGTGGCCCTATAAATTATATATGGATATACCCCATTGAATGATATATGAATATTTTAAAAGGGTATGTCAAAAATAGAAGTTGTTCAAAAGTTTGTATTGTGGAGTGATATGTTGTTATGGATGCCATTGAATTTTGTACTGACTACCTATCTAATATGGAAATCATTTCTCTACTAAAATCTCATCATACCAGGAGGATTGTGGGTAAAAGAATTTCTGGAATATATGTTGGCATAATTGCTATTATAGATCAGGAGAAAGGTATCCATTACATTATTTATAATAGTTTAGACGATTACCCATATGTTGAAACCCACAAATTAATTCTTAGTAATTTGAACTCATCAAGGGCTGACAGATGTATATCAATTATACATAATAAATTGTTTATAGGATGGTTTTGAAACCATGCTTTTAAAGAGTCAGCTAAAAATTTGGATTCAATTTCAGAGCGACTTCGGTGGCTAGCTAGAGGACCAAGTGTGCATGTTTTATCTCATTATTCTCATGTAATTAATGGCTATAAGTTCTATACATATTAACATAATGAATTTTGTGCCATGAAAAATAGTGGAGTTATAGTTATGGTTGAAGTGATGAATGTATATATTACCAAGGAAAGGAATCCAATTTATGCAAATATATCATACTTTGGCATTATAAAACAAATATGGGAGTTGGATTATAAAACATTACAAGTGATTATTTTCCAATAAAAGTGGGATAATAGAAGGAGTTCTATTAAAATATCTGAATTGGGATTCATGAAACTGAATTTCAGTAAGGAAGGCTATAGTGATGAAATATTTATAATGGAATCAAAGGAAGTACAAGTATTTTATATTCTATATCCCACAAACTGAAAGTGGCCAATTGTTCTATTACCAACTGAAACCACTGAAGGGCCATATTTCAATTCAATTAATGATGACCCTTTCATTGGTTCGTCGTAATCATTTCATAGTGGTCCAAATTTATATGGGGTTTTTTATGTCATAGAAGACCGCAATAAAGGTATTTGGATACTTGATAGAGGGGTAAAATCCCTTCAATCTTTAAAAAAAGAATTCAAAAATCATGTTATATTTTTTTACAATATACATTGTGTTACCTTATATTATTATTTGTTCACTATTACCTTTACAATATCTAAATTAAATGTTCAACCACTTATGCAGATAATAACTTCTTCACGTGCTGATATCCTGAGGAACAATAGGTTCCTCAACATGCCAATACTCATAATTTGGAGAAAAAACAACCTTCATCACATGTCGATGCTACCAATATAGAGGAACAAAATATTAATAATGTTGAATTAGAGGAAATGGTAAATAGTGAACAACCTATGTCCTATATAAAATAGTTGCATAGTAACGTGATGGTGTTTGAAAAAATTATTAAGGTGAGAAACAAAGGAATAAAATTTGAGGTTGAACGGAATTCATGTGACTAGCCTATTGACCCCATAAAGGCCATGTTGGGTAGTTACATTGATCTCACAACTCGCATGCATGTTCCAATTGATGTGGACTTATAGAACAATGGGGTACTCATTCTTAATACACTCATTTGAGACGAGATTAGGGTAACATTTTGATATAATTTTTTATTTTACTAAAAAAAAATAATGAAAAATTGAATTACTTTTTATTATCCCTTGAAAAGTTCATTTATAGTAGATGGCTACCTAATAAAATTTGTAATAATTCTCACTGTAAAGGCTCATGGAGGATTTTAAATAATTCTTATGAAGTATCATTTCAAATATGGTAAAGGGAAATTAAACCTACTCCAACCAAAGATGTGTGCACACTAGATAAACCAACAAGAATATGATACATATTGGGGATGAATCTTTTGAGGTATGTTTTGAATATTAATAAATTCCATGAAAATATGGGTATTAATCACTTTTATTAAGAATTTTTAATTTATGAAACATAAACTGAGTTTTAAAAATAAGAAATGAGTATAAAAACCAACATTCCCCTAATGTAAATTAAGGATGAGGTTCACTTCACAAGAAAAAAATGGTAACTAATTTAAATTTACCATAGTACTTTTATGTGACATAAAACAACAACATAATTATGTTCCTCTATTTATATGTAGATAGATTAATAAAAATCCAAAGCCAATTTCATCCCACATAAAGTGTTATGGAAGGAAGGCATGTGTACAGAAATAAGGTATACTAAAAGATGAAAATACAAAAAAATGTGGGGGAAGCATGTGTAAGTATGACATAAAAAAATTGTGTTTTAAATCAGTATTACATAATAAGGATTACTTATTTTCCTATATTTTTTACTTGAATAAGATATGCACTACTACAAAATGCACTTTTAATAGTGCGAAAAATGTTCTTTGTCAACAATTAAAAGTGATAATGATATAATCGATATTAAAATCCCACAGCCTTTATCGGTGCTATAAAAAATGCTGATAAATTGTCTTTTTTTCAGCCCCTCCAAGAAGCACCGATAAAGGGCACCTTTATCATCACTTTTTGGAGGAACTGATAAAAGGACCTTTTATCAGTGCTAGATGAAGTGCTGATAAATGGACCCTTTAAGATCACTAGATGAAACACTGATAAAGGGACCCTTTATCAGTGCTTCATCAAGCACTAATAAAGGCCATTTCAACTACTACATAATTGCATCCCTACAGTAGCTATACAGCAGCCACTACTACAAATACGGCCTTTATCAGCGCTAAAAATGGCCTTTATCAGTGCTCCGAAAAGCGCTAATAAATACCACTTTTATCAGCGCTAAAAAAAAGCACTGATAAAAGTACCCCTTTATCAGCGCTTTCGTTTTAGCGCTGATAAAGGACCCTTTTATCAGCGCTTTTAAAAAAGTGCTGATAAAAGTTAAAAAAAATTAAAAAATTTAAAAAATACTGCCAATCGTGGGGGCTTTTATAGCGCTTGAACCCCCCCCCTTTTACAGCGCTTTTCGGCCCCTATACAACACCCCACGCACCCCATGCACCCCCCTCCACCCTTTAACAACGCTTGCTCTAATATTCCCCATGCGTACGCACCCCTGCCTCCACCAGGATTTCAACTCGAGACCTCCCCCCTGCGCGCCTAAGCCCTTACCACTACTCTATTTTGATTTGCTTTCCAATTCATGATATCTCTATATATATATTTATATATTTAGTTATATTTATTCGTATAGTAATATATATTTATATTAATATATATATATAGTTATATTATAATATATATATATAGTTATATTATAATATATATAGTAATATTAATATATATATAGTGGTATTAATATATATCTATATCTATCTATATATATATATAGTTATATTTATTCGTATAGTAATATATATTTATATTAATATATATATATATATAGTTATATTAACATATATATAGTTATATTAACATATATATAGTTATATTAACATATATATAGTTATATGAATATATATTTATATAGTTCTATTAATATATATATAGTGATATTAATATATATATTTATGGTGATATTAATATATATATTTATAGTAATACTAATATATATATGTAGTTATATTAATATATATATAGTTATTAGATTAATATATATAGTTAGATTAATATATATATAGTTAGATTAATATATATATATAGTTAGATTTATATATAGGTATATAAATATTCATTGTATTTTAAATAAAATGGATGTTAGTTATTATTTAGATAAAGGTAATATATTTTACATGTAAATATATTTTATTATTTATATTTATAATTAAATTTTTAGGTGTGAATATTAAAAAATATGAATATATTGTTATATATTTGATTATAAATAGCAGTGCATTATAAAAAATGATGAAATTTCAAATACATAATATCAATATGAATGTAATACCTTGGAATAAATTCATACCCCACCAAAAAAATTCCAATAATACCCCCTTAAACGAGGGTGAAAATCCACAAAATGTTAAAAAATCGGGGTACCCCGACTAAAAACTCAGTTTTTGAGGCCTTCTGGGCCTCTTTTGGCCTCAAAATCCCTTTATCAGGGTTCCCCTAGTAACAACGACGTAGATCTCGTCGCAGGCTTCGATTTGATATTTAGTAGAGCTCAAACGGACACCCGGATCAAAATTCATGGTCGTTTGAAGTTTGAGTTGCGTTTTCAACATATTTTGGATCTTTTTTTAATTTTTTTAATTTTTTTAGTCTTCAAATTGTTATTAAATGACTATTACTCACAAATGATTAGAAAATTATTAATTAAAAATATTTTTTAAATTTTTTAAGAAGCCATTTTCACTAAATATCTTATATATTATGTATAATAAATGTAAATGTACATTTATAGTTATCTAAAATATATTTAAAAATTATATATTATATTTATATATCAATATAACTATATTTATATATTAATATATTAATATATTTTTTAAAAAAAATTGAAGCCGACCCTTTATCAGCGCTTTTTTTAGAGCTGATAAAGGCACCCTTTATCAGTGCTTTTTTTAGCGCTGATAAAGGCACCCTTTATCAGCGCTTTTTTGAGTGCTGATAAAGGCACCCCCCTTTATCAGTGCTTTTTCGTTAGCACTGATAAAGGGGGGGAGCTGCGGAAAACTATTTTTGTGGTAGTGATCCCTATAAAATCAAACCCAATAAAAATTCATAAAAAGGAAGAGAAATATATAGTAAATCAGATAGGAATAAAAATAACAAATTATATTGTCATTTCAATTCAAAATTTTATTAACAAATATTTACATTAATGTCATATTTATAATTAACCAAAAAAATGACAACCCATATACAAATTAAAAACTAGAGGACACTTTTCCACAATGAACCTTTTTATAAAAGTATTCCCCTATAATAAAATAAGTTTTTATTTAAATAACATTAAATAAAAAATAAAAAATTAAATAATTTTAATGTTATATAATCCACATATGATAAATTATATTGTAAATTATTGTATGTATTGTTGATATTATAAGTTAATAAAATGATAGATTTATGTGAGTTTGATTCATAAATGTCATAAATATATTATGAATCATTTTCCTAAATTTTTAAAATAATCTGAGCTCATTTTCTATGTTTTGGATATGAGTGGCACATTTTTAACTAAAATGACACTTATAATAAAAATAAACACTTTGAGTCATAACAAATACATCTTTTGTTGGATGTATGTGCGATTGATTCTTACATGTCATAAATAAATTATGGATCATTTTCCTAAAGTTTGAAAAAAAAATATGAGCTCATTTTCACGATTTTGGCTATGTGATACACATTTTAAACTAAAATGAATTTTTTTTATTGAAAACGCATATTTAAAGTCATACCAACCATATCATATGTCAGATAAATGTGTAGTAAATTCCTATATGTCACAAATGAGTTAATAATCATTTTCCTAAATTTTAAAAATAACACGAGCTCATTTACTTGGTTTTGACTATGTGAGGTGTGTTTTAAACTAAAATGACACTTATATTGAAAACATACAATTTGAGTCATAATGGCCACACGGTGAATCAGATTAATGTGTGTTAAATTAATACACATCATAAATATATTATGGATAATTCTCCTAAAGTTGTAAAACAATCCTAGCTCATTTTCTTGGTTTTTTCTATGTGATATGATTTTAAACTAAAATGACACTACTATATTGAAAACATGAACTTCAAGTCATACTGACCACATCGTGTGTTAGATTGAAATGTGGTTGATTCTTATATGTCAAAAATATATTATGGATCATTATCCTAAAATTTAAAAACAATAAAATCTCATTTTATTGGTTTTGGTTATGTTATATGCATTTTAAACTAAAATTGAACTTTTATATTGAAAACTTGTACCTTGAGTCATACCGGCCACATCGGGGTTCAGATTGAGGGTGATTAATTCCTAAACACATCATAAATATATTATAGATCGTTTTTCTAAATTTTGAAAACAACTGAGATGGTTTTCTTGGTTTTGGATAGGTGATACATGTTTTAAACTAAAATTAAATTTCTATATTGAAAACACGCACTTCAAGTCATATCGACCACATTTTGTGTTGGATTGACATGTGTTCTATTCCTACATGTCACAAATATATTATATATTTTTCCCTAAAAATTTAAAATAATATGATATCATTTTCTCATTTTTGGCTATTTGATGTGTGTTTTAATCTAAAATGGCACTTTTGTATTAAAAAAATGTACTTTGGGTCATATTGATCACAATATATATTGGATTGATATGTAGTAAATTCATACAGATCAAAAATATATTATGGGTCATTTTCCTGAAAATGGAAAACAATATGAGATCGTTTACTCAGTTTTGGCAATAGGATATGTGTTTTAAACTAAAATGGCACTTCTATTTTCAAAACATGCCCTTCGAGTCATACCAACCACAAAATGTATCGGATTGACATGAGGTCAATTCCTACACATCTAAAATATATTATGGATCTTTTTGCTAAAATTTGAAAACAATATTACTATTTTTTATCAGTTTTGGCAACTTTATGTGTTTTTAAACTAAAATGGCACGTTTATATTGAAATCACGCACTTCAGGTTATATCAAAGAAATCATGTGTTGGATTGATGTATCGTCAATTAATACATGTGATAAATGAATTATGGATCATTTTCTTAATGTTTGAAAACAATACAATATCATTTTCTTAGTTTTTTCTATTTGATGTGTGTTTTAAACTAAAATGGGACTTTTGTATTGAAAGAACACACTTTAGGTCATATCGACCAAATCATATGTCAGATTGATGTGTGGTAAATTCCTACAAATGAAAAATTATTTATGGATCATTTTCATATTTTTTAAGACAATATGATCTTGTTTGCTAGGTTTTGGATATCTGATGTTCGTTTTAAACTAAAATGGAACATTTAAATTAAAAACATGCACTTCAGGTCATATCGAACACATTATGTCTCAAATTGATGTAAGTTCAGTTCCTAAATGTAGAAAATTAATTATGGATCATTTTATTAAATTTTGAAAATAATTTGATTTTATTTTCTCATTTTTTGCTATTTGATGTGTGTTTTAATCTAAAATAGAACTTTTTTACTAAAAATATGCACTTCAGGTCATATCGAATACATCATGTGTCAAATTGATGTGAGGTTAATTATTATACATGAAAAATAAATTATGGATCATTTTACTAAATTTTGTAAACAATATAAGCTCATTTTCTTTGTTTTGTCTATTTGATGTGTGTTTTAAACTAAAATAGTACATTTTTATTAAAAACACACACTTCAGGTCATATAAACCACATCATTTTCGGGTTTATGTTCATTAAATTACTAAAAATTAAAAACTATTAACGGATCATCTAACAAAATTTTGAAAAAAAATTGAACTTATTTCCTTAATTTTGGCTATTTGATGTGTGTTTTAAACTAAAATGGAAATTTTGTATTGAAAGAATGAACTTCAGGTAATATTGACCACATTTTGTGTCATATTGATATGTGGCCAATTCCTATATGTGAAAAATGAATTATGGATCACTTTTATAAATTTTAAAAATAATTTGATCTCACTTTCTCAGTTTTGGGTATTTGACATGCATTTTAAGATAAAACTGAACCTTTTTATTAGAAACACACACTTCAGGTCATATTGACCACATAGTGTCTTGAATTTATGTGATGTCAATTCCAACACATGAAAAATAAATTATGGATCATGTTCCTGAATTTTTAAAATAATTTGAGCTCGTTATCTTGGTTTTGACTATTTGAGGCTTATTTTAAACAAAAATGGCACTTTTTTATTGAAAACACATACTTCAGATTATACCAACCACATAGAGTGATAGATTAACATTTAGTCACTTACTACACATGAAAAATAAATTATGGATTATTTTCCAAACTTTTGAAAGTAATCAGAGCTCATTTGATCGGTTTTGGCTATGTGATGCACATTTTAAACTAAAATGAAACTTTTATATTGAAAACGCATACTTTGGGACATACTGATAACATCATATTTAATATTGGAATTTAGTAAATTACAACACATAACAAATGAATTATGGATCATTTTCCTAAATTTTGAAAACAATCTGAGGTCATTTTATCAATTTTGATCTAGTGACCTGTGTTTCGAACTAATGTAAAATTTTTAAACAATTAGTATTAAATAAAAATGATAACAAAATTAACTAAAAAATAGATAAAATGATGAAAAATTTAACAAAATATGTAGTAGTAAGTCACCTCTTCATGATTTCTATATAAATTATGACACTATATATTTTTCTCATTCATTTCTAAACAAATAGATTTCTTCCATTATACTTCTCCTTGATAAATAGATCAAAAATAAAATATAATCATTTTGATACCAATTTTTTACACCCCAAATATATTTCTAAGGTAATATGCCATACTAGATCACAAACTTAGTAGCTAATCACCTAAATTTGATGTCGAAAAACATTTTAAAAATATTTATTCCGCCCAATCGTCTCTAAAAATTTACTTTTTATTTTGAATATATATATTGTTGGAAATCTTGGTAGTACAGAGAAAATATAGAAAAAAAATAAATTAAAAAAATATATTTACTAAAATTGTAATTATCTTCTGAAATTACCTATTCATGGATGCTAGTATTTTTATGGTTTATGATATCTTTCATATATTTTCAAACATAATATCTAAAATTGTTATTTTATATTGCTTCGAACACTTTAGAAACAATAACTAAAATAAGTAATTTATTTTGAAATGTGTTTTGATAGTTAAATATTTCTATATATACCTTAATCTATTTCTATTTAAAGTAATTCATTAGATTCTTATATTCAATCATCGAATTCATATCATGATTTATCCTATATTTATCAATTGCCTTATCATAACAAAATTCTTTTTAAAATGCAGACTGAAACATATAATTCAAAGTTTATCTATAAAATTTTTGTTTCATTTAATTACAAATTCAGAATACACTTCATGTGTGGTCAGTTGGATGGATATCCATGTATTAGATCCAAAAAATAAATATTCATTGTACCATATTGATTGTGATCAATATTCACTTCTTCTTTAAAAAACAAAAACAAATAAGTAATGGAAGAAATAAAAATAAATTCTTTATATGATTATATTTTATAGTTTTACCAATGGATTTTACGCATTAAAAAGTGTTTATCATATATTATTTTCTTCTCAAACACATCGTTGGATCATCTTTTTACTAATAAATTTATTTCAACACCAATTAAATTTCATCCATAGAAATGATAAAGGTATTAATTAATCCAAGTAATTATTCACAAGACTTTCCAATTATATAGTAGTAATATAAATTCCAATAGAAAATATGAATATTTATTATCATTAATGAACATATTAGATCAATTTTTTGGATATACATCATCATCAGGACCATTTTTATTGAAGGAAGAAATGAACTAAAAATAAATAACACTTGGCCTAAGGAGGCTTGAAATAGTGCAGACCAAGGGCATCCCCTAAAATTAAAGACACACCCTCGGGTTTTAAAAAAGACATGTTAGGAGAACTGATGACTTCAAGGACTTGTTCAGCTTGGTAGGAGAGATGATCTTCTACTTTATTTCCTTCTCACTAGGTGCGAGTGACATTGATTTCGTTGTTGAGAATATCTCCGCATTTCTTGATAATATAAGAGATCGACCACTGGGTATGGCTTTTACTTTATAAGGATCTATGGATGATCATTGAGTATGTCTCCCCTTGGTTTAAAGGAATATTTTTTTTTGAATTCTCAAGTTAATGTTTATCAACAATGAAATGGCCTATGCTTGGATACTTGTTCCATTGCTATAGTGGGCCATAAAAGCCATAATAACACTCACCCTCTAATCCCGAATAACCCCTCATCCTCAACCAATACTCGCTTTTCTAGAACCATATGTATTCAGATTGAAGCCGCTCTCAGCAGGGAGCCACCGCACCCATTGGCCCTGAAACACAGTGCAAGAAGAATAGACTATAGTAGATGGAACTCAGAGTGACCTTATATAGGGTTCTTCTTTCCATTTTTTGAAGAAGGGTGCCAAATCTACTAGGAGGCTTCAAATCCTTGCGATTATGGACCGCCCTATAGAGAGAATCTCCTCATATCTCACTCAGTTCCTCTCTTTCCATAAGCACTAGCACCCTGTGTTGAGAATTATGGAATGATCCATTCTTTAAGTGCCTACGTTGTCTATCCCCTTAAACAAACGATCTAATAACGGTTCATTCCAATGATTCTGATAAGAATACATTGTAAACTCACCGAAAAAACTTTAAACTACTTGTTCCCATTCCCCCTCAAATAATATATGATTCTCATCCTCCTCGTTTTTATTTCTACAACATTGACTATAGAACATGATGCTAATACCCAGATTTTTAATGTTGTTGTTGGTAGGAATGGCATGGTTTCTGATCCTCCAGATAAGGAAGCAGTATTTGTAAGGGATCGTATAGCACCACACCTTTTTTATCAATCTATTTATTTGAGACTGAGGAGTATAAATCCTTCCATAGTCCTTGGTATTAAAGTTTCCCATGGAGGAAGAATAAAATATGCATCAATCCAGCTCCATGTTGGTGATTATAATATTTAAATACTATTTTTTATTCTCATAAAAGGCCATATGAATGAAGTTAGTGTAACGTCTCACTTCCTTGAAAAATATGGTAGGGGCAGGGCAGCCCGGATACCCTATCTCCTCACTAGCCCAGTTATCGAACCAGAACTAGATGTTCCCCTCACCAACTATCGATTTTGAATTCTGTTGAAGGGTCTAGATGATGGATCTAATCAACGACCATATAAGAGATCATTTTTCTTTTAGGTTTCTTGCAATACCTCCTAGTTTTCATGACATGGTCTTACCCCCAAAAGGTTCTCCCTTCAATCGTATCTCATGCTAAATTTTTATGCATGCATTGAATGATGGAAGCTAAGATCTTCACGTTGATACCTCCCTCCTGAATGGGCTTGGACATTCATCCCCATGATACCAAATGTATCTTTCCCTATAAAGAAAAATCCTAGATGAAACCTTCCAATATTCTATCGATTGATCTGATAACCCCTTTTGTCACATTAGTGGATGCCATTTCATGCATTGGGATTTTTGAAAGTACACTATTAACTAAAGTGATGCAGCCCCCAAAATATAGAAGGTGATTATTCCAGTTGTGGACGTGGCTCGTGATCATACTCACCACCTGATCAAAGTCCCTAATGAGCATTCTTCCAGGAGATACCAGAGTATCCATGTATTCTAGAGGGAACTTTCCTCTTTACTTTCCCATTATACTGCTAAGGTACTCATCTCTCCAGACCTCACATTTTTTTGATATGTAAAACTTGATTTTGTCTTTATTAATGGATTGGCCACTCCAGTAGAAGTATTTATCAAGAATTATGTGGATTCCTTGGATCAATATCCTACCTGCATCTATGAATATTATGGGATAATCATCAAAAATTACATGGGAAACTTATGGGAGGCTCTGTTTCCTTCGATAGGGGAGGATGTCTCCATCTAGTACCCCTCTGTTAATCTGTCGACTCAGAGCATCCTGAACTAAGACAAATAAGCTTGGGGAAATTGGATATCCTTGGCACAGACCCCTTGTATCCTTTAAAATCTCATAGGATATCCCCATGAAATAAACTGAAATATATGGAAAACTGAAACATCGAAAGAGAATATCACATGCCCACACAGAATCAACACTCTTTTAATAAAACCCCATTCCATCCTATCATAATCCTTTATCATGTATATTTTTATGATAATATTTGACCCATGAGACTTGGTGAAAATATCCTTGATCATCTCCTTAGTGAGAACCATCATGCCTTGTATTGATCAGCCTTTCACAAAGTTGTGATGCTCGAGCGAGATGCACTGGGGGAGAAAATCAGATATCCTCTGGTTGATGATACAATCCAAGATCTTGTATGGAAAGTTACATAGACTTATAGGTCTGTAATGAGATAAGCAGGAGGGATCTTTGATCTTTGGAAGGAGTACCACAAACATAGAACAAGCCACCCAAGGGAGGACCCTCCCTAAAAGAAGTCTTGAATCACACCAATGATATCACCTGTTATTGTTTCCCATGAGACCTTATAGACAGATCCTAGGAATTTATCTAGACTGTGATCACTCTCCGGATTATGCTACATCATGGATTTATAAATTTATTCCTCCCCTGGAATATGTCCCATGGATTCATTGACCTGATCAGTTACAATGTTCCATGACTCCCCCAAAAAATCTACTCCCCCTACCGAGTAGCCTTCAGGCATTGAAGTGTTAGGCCCAGCCAGCAGGTCTGTGAAAAAGGTATACACTATCCCTCCTACCAAATCCTTTTAACTTTTATAGGATACATCCTCCAAATCAATATTTGGTTTCATGGGATATCGCTTCTCTTTTATGCATGCATGAAAATATGGGGTGTTTTTGTCTCCCTCTCTTAACCATTTCATCTTTGAGCTATCCCTGGTATTTCTCTCTTGTGAGAGGAGCATATTCACCATTTCATTCTTCTTTTAAAATATCTCTACAAAAACCATTTCATCCCAATTCTCCTCAAAACTTGTTTCTAGGATCTCCACTACCTTCTTCAAGTCCTCCAAGAACTGGTCTGTTGGAGTAAGATTCCTAGCCAACTGGTGCAATATCTCTTTGAGTTGCCTCAACTTTTTGAGCTTGTCCACCCATGTATGTCCACGTACTAATTCATCCCATGATTCCCTAACTATCTCCTTGTATCATGTGTTCTCTACTACAAATAAACCTTTTATCAGCGCTAAAAATGGCCTTTAATAGTGATATAAAGCGCTATTAAATCTGGTGAAGATAAATGGGGGGGTCCCCTTTATGAGCGCTCCGAAAAGCGCTGATAAAGACCCCTTTTATCAGTGCTAAAAAAATCACTGATAAAAGGGGACTTTTATCAGCACTAAAAAGAATCTCTGATAAAAGGGTCCTTTATCAACGCTTTCTTTTTAGCACTGATAAAATAACCCTTTTATCAGTGCTTTTTTTAGAGCTGATAAAAGTAAAAAAAATTAAAAAATTAAAAAAAAAATCTGCCAATCGGTGGGGATTTTATAGCTCTTGAGCCCCCCTTTTAATAGCGCTTTCCTGCCCCTCCAGCACCTGCACGCACCCCCTATACCCTTTATCAGTGCTAGCCCCCCAAATCCACCCCCATGCGCACGCCACTGCCTCCAACAGGTTTTGAACTCGAGACCTCGCCCCTGCGCGCCTAAGCCCTTACCACTCCTCTATTTTGATTTGTTTTCAATTTCTTGATATCTATATATATATATAGTTATATTTATTTTTATATTAATATATATTTATATTAATATATATATATATAGTTATATTAATATATATATATTTATTTATTTATTTATATTAATATATATATTTATAGTGATATTAATATATATATTTATAGTTATATGAATATATATATGTTGTTATATTAAGATATATATATATAGTTAGATTAATATATAGGTATATAAATATTCATATATTTTTACTTTAAATAAAATGGATATTAGTTATTATTTAGATAAAGCTAATATATTTTATATGTAAATATATTTTATTATTTATATTTATAATTAAATTTTTATGTGTGAATATATAAAAAATATATATATATTGTTATATATTTGATTATAAATAGCAGTATATTATAAAAAATGATAAAATTTTAAAAACATAATAACAATATGATTATAATACATTGAAATAAATTCAGTCCCCACTAAAAAAATCTAATAATACCACCTTAAACGAGGCTGAAAATCCACAAAATATTAAAAAATTGGGGTATCCCGACTAAAAACTCAATTTTGGAGGACTTCTGGGCCTTTTTAGGGATCAAAAAATGTGACAGAAACTTTGCTTCAATCATAGGCACGTACAGCTTGTCGTAGGCTTCGATTTTATATGTTGTAGAGCTCAAACGGATACCCGAATCAAAAGTTATGGTTGTTTGAAGTTCGAGTTGTGTTTTCAACATATTTTGGATCTTTTTTTTTATTTTATTTTTTTAGTCTTCAAATTTTTATTAAATTAATATCACTCCATAATAATTAGAAAATTATTTATTAAAAATATTTTTTAAATTTTTTTATAAGCCATTTTCACTAAATATCTTATATATTAAGTGTAACTGTACATTTATACTTATCTAAAATATATTTAAAATTATATTTAAAAAATATATATTATATTTATATCAATATAACTATATCTACATATTTAAATATTAATATATATTTTTTTAATGAATTTTTTTTGGAAGTAACACCCTTTATCACCGCTTTTATAAAAAGCGATGATAAAGACCCCCCTTTATCAGCGCTACTAAAAAACGCTGATAAAGGGGTACCCTTTAACAGCGCTAAAAAAGCGTTGTTAAAGTGGGTACCTTTATCAGTGTTAAAAAAAGTGCTGATAAAGGGGTACTTTTATCAGCGCTTTTTTTAGCATTGATAAAAGTACCCCCCCCCCCTTATCAGCCCTTTTTCATTGGCGCTGATAAAGGCTAGCATTATACTTTCCCAGTTTTGTGTTAGTACTGACTACAAAACTTGAAGCTATCCTTATTGGACTGAGTTGGGGACAAAAAAAGCAGCAACAAAGATTGATCAGAGACACTACGAACCAAATGATTAACCTTCTCATTGGGAAACATATAGAGGATGTGAATTTTGGTGAGACAGCGATCCAGATGGCTCCAACAACGGTTGGTCCCCCATTGATTGTTGTACCAGGTGAAACTATCACCCGAGTATCCCATATCCATTAAACCATTTCCTTCCATGAACTTAGCGAAGTCCATACTAGCCTTCCTAGGAAAATATCCCCTCCCTTTATTCTCCTTTGGATCTACCAATTCATTGAAGTCTCCCCTTATTAACCAAGGGAGACCCCCTGGGTTGAAGATAGAAAGTCCTTGCCATAATACCTCCCTCCTTTGTATCATAGCTCGCATAGATGACTGAAAAGAGGAAAACACTCGTATCACAAGTGATTTTATTGGTAATATATTTCTCCCTAGCCTGAACCAAGTCGGCTGATATGTCCTTATTCTATAATAGCCAAATGTGTTCATTATCAGGGGAATCATGCATGAATTTTCACATTTTGATCCTGTGAGATAACTCACTTATCTTGTCTGGTTGTTGTTTGTGTTCGAGAATAGAAACCAATTGTACCTTGTTCTTCTTGGATTCTGATGCTACGTAGTCTATTTTTACCCATTACCTCAAGCCATGGGTGTAAGGACCCAAACTTTCATTAATTAAAATTCCTCTTAATCTAATTAAATGTCCTATTATGTAAAATGGTTTTATAGTATATGCACTTATTTTGTTTTATGTTTCTAGATTTTAAAATACCATTAATAATTGTGACCATTGCTAATATATCCATTGAACAGTGATCACACAATTAGTATAAATATAGGTCACTACAAGAAAAATGACTTATAGCCACAGATTTATAGCCACACTTATAAAATTCCATGGCTATAAGTTAATTTATAGCCACACTTCAAATAAAACCTATATCATTAGGTTCTATTAATCGGTTTCCTCAAATCTCCACGACCCCCTCTTCGCACGACCCTTCTTCCAGACGGCGCCCTCTCTTCTCTCCCTGATCCTCCCCTGACGGTGCCTGTGCGACTCTTCTTCCCTAACGATACCCGCGCGACCCTTCTTCCTCCCCCGACAATACCTGCGCGATCCTTATTCCCCGACGACCCTTCTTCCCCAACGACCCTTCTTCCCCGACGGTCCGACGCTACCACCGAATGCGGGACATTGCACCTCCCCCAGCCGACGTTGCTTCTAGGTGGCCTCCCCACCTCTTCTATGGAGCGCCTTCGACACGGCAACCCCTTCCCGGTGATGATCCTCCTTGATTATAACTATTTTATAAATAACTTTCATAGATGTTGATCGTCTTAGGGTCTCATGTAGTAGGAGTATGGTTAATAGCTATTGTTTTGGATTTTATGGGCATGTAAGATGATGGAAAACATTTCCTAAGGGTTAAATCCACTTGAGGTTGGTTCAATCCATGGAATACTACATAATATTAGTGAAATTAGGTGACTGTCTTAACTACAAAACAAAAGAGGCATGCGAATAGTTTCATTTGTGTCTCATAATTACTTAAGATTAGTGATCTACATAGGTGATTATTTATAGTTATTGTAATCTTCATGTATCATATAGAAAAAATATAAATGAAGCATTGTTCTCCTATGTACATGGGATGCAATGTCTGGAAAACAAATTTCCTTGTGATTCCATTACATTCATTCATTTCAGGTTAAATTCTTATTGCGATTGAGTGAATATATCCATCTATTTTGACTCAGTTTGATGAATTAATGCTAGGATTTATTCCTAATTTTCAATACAATAAATAGTGGGAGTTTTTATTTTGGGTATTTGGTTCTACCTCTGAAATTTCTAGTGATTTAATATTCAATGATTAGAATATTTGTTGATGATTTCTCAGTAAGTGTTATTATAGATTTTTTTCATATAAATCCTTTCATTTTAGAAGGTAACAACTTAGGTGCAATTCCCAAATGTCAGGATTTTATATTTTGATTCATAGATTCTTGATCTTGGGCACACCTCTCCTTATGTCAATGGATTTCGACTGTAAGTGAGGTCCTAAAACATTCATTGGGGAGAATATTCAATATTAACTAAGTAAAAGCACATAAAAAATAAACACATCCAACAAAATCATTAATATCATTGTATTCATAATAAATCTATAAAAATTACATATAAAATGGGATAAAACATAAAACCAAACAACAAAACTAATCACATGAAGTAATAATCACATATTTCAAATTTAAAAAGGAATAAAAATAAAGAATTATATCTAAATCCATGGTCTTGGCTCATCCCATCCCATTCTCTAAAACCACGTCGACCGAAACAATCCATATCCATTGTACATCCTCTGATAAACCTTAAATGTAACAAAACGTCTACATTCACACTGAGGCTCTTGTGTAAGGTGTAATGTAATTTGTAGGGTCTCAATACTCACCTCTAATATACACTGAAATACTAATGTGCATTCATGAGGAAAACAATTAATGTAAATAAACATTATCACTGGATCATAATTCTTTAACCCAACAATCACAACATTCGACATGTTGCATGCACTAGTTGAACGTCAATTTGATACCTAAAAAACCATTATGTCTGACCATACCTACATTAGTTCCATTATAGTATCTTATCCCCATGTTCCATATACACCATCTAATTAATAAAAAAATGGTTATTATATTTTTGAATACCTGAACAATATCCAATGTTTCAGGGTAGAACCTTATGTCTAGGATCTTGTCTCATCTCATCACTTGAGGATATACCACATCACTCAAGGGGGATTATCCAAAAATCCAATCCCTTAAAGTATTTAGAACCCACTATCTCACTCAAGACATTCCCATATTACTTTCCAATGTTACATTACAACCTAGACCCCATCTACCTCATGGCGGTCTAACCATAACCTCCTCAGTCAATGTATCTCTCCTAATAACATCACAATCCAAATAATTTCCTTCTGATGCTAAGACATTATATTAAAATTTCAGGAATGTGGTCACAAAGAAGCATTTTACCATGGTAGCTTGGATCTTTCTCGAAGGGCATTTGTTCAGAAATAGTGGAGCAAAGATGAGATTAATATAATATGTGAAACAGTTGCATTTGTAATGGCTGATATTGAAAATGATTTTATTACTTGTTTTCAGTTAACAATCATGTGTTCACAATATTATTCCAGGCATCAATAAACCTGATGTTCACTTTGTGATTCACCATTCCATGCTAAAGTTTATTGAAGGTTATCATCAGGTTAGTTTTCCAAATTTATATTGATTTTTTCTTTTTAATGTTATGCCCATAATGCTGGAGTTCAAATTGTTTTGTTATATCTAATCCAAAATCTATAATTATCTTCACATTCTTGAGCGGGTTTGAAGCATTCTTGAGCAGGTCTGAAGCCTGCATGCATACTTGGGTCTGACCAAATCATTAGGGAAGAGTGCCACCACAACGACAGTCTACTTGAGTATAAAGTTAGGCTAGTTGCCAAGGGATTCCTTCAATGTGAAGGAGTTGAGTATTCTGAAATTTTTTCTTTGGTAGTTAAACACTCATTCATTTGGTTATTTCTTGCTTTTGCTACTTACCATGAATTTCATATCGAAGAACTTGATGTTCTAACTGCTTTTTTACATGGTGATTTTTATGAGAAACTGTACATGAAGCCTCCTCATGGTTTTTTAATGAATTTAAATCAAATCAATTATGTCTACTTAATAAACCAATCAAAGGCTTAAAACAGGATTCACGACAGTGGTATAAAAAATTTGATAGATTCATGCTGCAACATGGCTTTAATTAGAGTAAATTTGATGCATGTTTTTACTGTTAAGAATAACATGCTTTACCTGTATTCTCATGTTGTTAAAGTATTGAAACTTGTTAGTGTTCCTTTTTCTCAAAAGTTAAAACTATCACTCTCTCAATCTTCTAGCATTGTTGCTGACACTGAACGTGTTAGTAGAATACCTTATTTTACACAGCTGAACTTTATGTTTTTTATTCCAATTTCAATCTCCTAAAAATTTCAGTTCTTCTGAGAGTTTATCTTTATTTTTTGTACTTAACATAGTTGAAGATCTCCTGCCATCATGCTTTTTCATGTCAGATCAGTACACTAATTAAAGAACTTTTTTAGTAGTAATGGAATGGCATTATGGCATGATCATTCATCCTATAATGAAAATCATTTTTAAATGGATCTGTTTCATGTTTTCTACTCAGTAAAATCCTTTGTGAGAATGGGAGAGGTTGAATCAGATATAAAGGAAATGTTCCAGGAACCCCATGTTCAAGTTAGTTTTCTTTTTAACAAGTCTGTCCATTTTTTGTTTGTTTTGAATGTACAGAATTTAGGCTTCATTTGAAAACTTCTTTTGAAAATTCTTAAAACACTAATCACTTGTGATAATGGTTCTTTATAAGTTTTCCCAATTGCTTGTCGGTCGTTTTGATT
Organism: Viscum album; assembly: GCA_963277665.1. Taxonomy (NCBI): domain Eukaryota; kingdom Viridiplantae; phylum Streptophyta; class Magnoliopsida; order Santalales; family Viscaceae; genus Viscum; species Viscum album. Next base: position 405,428,938 of record OY728150.1, on the reverse strand, counting down.
TTAATATAGGTAATGAAAAACTGATGTCAATTTTGTAGAATATTTTTTACGGCAATGGTGTGTGAGATTTACAAAATAGGAATGGGGGAGACTTCATTTGAAAAGGTGAAGTTATTGAACTTGACATGTTTGGCTGGGAAATTTTTACATAATGAATTATGATATGAATTTTGGACAATTTTTGTTTTTGATTAAAATGTCTCACTAACAAGAATGTTGTGATTTTTGTTAATTTAATGCAATTAGTGGTGAGCATCTCATGAATGTGTGAAGGCAATGGAGAAGAGTTTCTGGGGTGGGATGCGCCCTTGAGAATTGGGTGAGTAATTGTATTTTTAATTATGTATTGAAATTATTTTCTAAAAAAGTGTTAAAAGGGGTGATTGGTGCATATGTTATCTTGGTGAATGCAAGGATATTCCTTGGTTGGAAAAGTATCTATAAGAGCTTGTATTTTGCGTCAGTTATAGGTCGTTGTAACGACAAGGGGTTTTGATGAAAATAGGAGACCTATTTTTTCTTTTTTTAAAAATTAGGAGTTAAATATTTGAATCATTCCACTGTTATCACCAGAGGATTACCATGTTTCTCATTTCCCAATACTATCACTCTAGGGTATTATAATAGCCATAAATATACAAGTATTTTAAACTACCTTTTTATTGAACGTTCTTTTATAACAATGATATTTTGAAATAAATATACGAAATTTTGATTGTATTATTGTTGAAAAGAAAAACAATGAACTCTTGTTCAAGGAATGGATTTTCTAGGTTAAGAACAATGTCTAATCTCTATTTTTTTCATTTAAGTGCTGGTGGAAGTTTACTTTATTCCCATATTTTGGTGATTTTTGATTTTTGAATAGGCAATTGAAGGTTATGTTTGAAAAATAAAGAGGTTTATTAATTATCATGTTATTTAGTATTCATATGTACATATCAATCTGAATATTATTTGTTCATTTTTGGTTATGGATTCATGTATCATTTATCATGTATAGTTGACACATTGATCACATATATATAAGAAGTCGTTATATCTCATTTTTTTCCCACTATTTTATTATAGGTAGTTTTTTATGATGAGGTCGGTTCTATCCACCACTATCGATGACAATGAGTTCAACATCTGATTTGGGTAAGTTTTATTCTGTTTTTATTCTTTGGCCCAATTTTAATTAGGGAATTTGTGATTTTTGGGTTCCTTATATTTTTGCAGTGCGTTTTGGATTTCGTTGAGGTGGATTCGAGTTGCCTTTGACTAAGGATTACATGTGTATTCATAGGTAGGCATATACATATATAATTTCTCCCTTTATATATATTCACTCATGGAAGTATTAATATATATATTGGGGCTAGGTGTGCTTATATATGGATATGAAAAATGCATACATGTGTAATTGTAAAGGGGTATATGCAAGTATAAACATATATCTAAGGAACCCCTTATGCATATTTGGCCATGAAAATATGTACATAGGGGCTAGGTGTCCTTATATATATGTGAAGTTGCATATGCTTTCACGAAGAAAAAAGGAAGATTCGAGTTTTCGTCATCAAAAGCAAACACGCCTTAAGGTTGAGGTAGGTCCCTCTCCTAGCCTCTTTAATTCAAGAATGTTTTAAATTGCATTTAGTTTCCTTCTTAATTCTGCATGTTTATATTAAATTGCAATTTTTGAATAAGTGTTAGTTAAGATAATTGTTTCATTTGATAAATAAGTCCTGGTTTTGTAATAAAACCCCCCCAACGGAGGTGCGATGTCTGCAAAAACTCACAGTGGTATACCTTGCTTAACATTATTTCATTGATGTTTTCCTTATACTTGATGTCATTGTTAGTCATAAAGAACACATCATACTTAACCCTTTTTATATCCCTGTAGGGGGTTTCCCTCTTTTTATTAAAATGGTTGTTTGAACCAAGAAACTCTTTAATTGCCGTTAGACTTTTAAGATGGGTCCCATGTTGTGAGACCATGTCACATGGCATGTGATATTTAATGTAGCGACTCGGGTTTTTGGCCCTGTCAGACTTTGGAATATTTCTACGAATAATTCCAGAGCTAGGAGTGAAGACGGTGTGCGATTCCGAGGCCCGGTGTGCCCGGAATTAATTTTATAAGAATATTAAGTATTTTTATACTATTCACATGGAGGGGGGTGTGATATCTCCTAAACGATAGCTTATAACGGGAATCTGAGGGCACAGTTGCATCCGGAACGTGTCTTTTACCCTAGGCGGGGTGTAAACTTTGCGGGCGCGGGCCTGCGGTGAGAAACGCCACCAGGGGCGTTTCTGTAAATAGTGGCGAAGTTAGTGTGCGAGCATCGGCTCGAATAACTCCTGAACGGAGTCTCGGATCGCAAATCTGAGTCCGCCGTTGCGTTTAGAATGGCACGTTTACCCTAGGGGTGACCTTACTTTTGTTCGCATTGGGCGTCGGGTCCGAGGCGGGTTTGGCGCCGGCGGGCGGCTGATATAAATATCACCCCCCCTTATCGTTACTCTTGGCGTTCTTCGCTGTTATTCGCCGCCAAATCGAGCAAACGAAGCACCCACGAGCTCGGAATTCGACGGCGGACGTTCCAGGAGCGCGCAGCAGAAGCTCTGGAGCGCGGATCTGAGGCAGAACGTCGGCGTTTCACCCGCGATGTAGGCGTTTTAAGTTTTGAAAATCCCGGATCCCGTTTTTGTGTTGTTTTTCTTCAAATTTTTGTAAGGGTTGTGTAGTTTGGGTCCCGAGGTTTCCGAAATATTTATCGGATCTGAATTTGGAGCACTAGGGTACTCCCGGTGGCTCCCGGAAGTTTTCCGGTGAAAACCCGGTTTTCCGGCGATGAGGGGCGACGACCATGGCGGAATCCGAAGACATTGCAGCAGCGGCTCGGCGGAATCTGGCGGCGGCGGCGCGGCGGAATCCGGCGGCGGCGCGGAGGTTTCCGGTGAGGCTGGCGGTGGTCCGGCCAGGATGTTCCGGGAGTTCTTTAAACCCCTGTAACTCGCAAACAGTAACTCCGATTTACGAGCCGTTTGCAGTGACGTGCTCCTTACGTCGAGACGGACCTTTTGAACTAACTTTGAGAATTTTATAGTTCGGGATCGTGGCCCGGGAGTTAGAAACGTCGTATAAAATAATATTATATTATTATTTTAAGACTTCGGGCCGTTGTAACTTCTACCCGGAGCGTCCGATTGACGTACCGTCAGTGGCGTTGAGACCCTGATGGTACGATGGACTTTTTGAGATGGTTTCCGGGTGTTGGGACTGAGAACGGGGTGCGGGCCCCACGAGGCCGGGTTTTGGCGTTTGCGGGGAAACGCAGCTTTTGCACCAGGAGTCCGATTTTGGCGGATGAATAGTCGATCCTGTGTGTTTTTCCGAGGGGATCGCAATGGTGCGATCCGTTCGATGAGTTTCGGAATCCAGGCGTGGGCCCCACCCGAGCTGGCCTTCGGTGAATAGTACCTTTTTCACCGGGTGTCTGTTTTGGACGAGCGAGTAGTCGATTCCGCTTGTTTTTCCGAGGGGATCGTCGTGGTGTGATACGCTCGATGGGTTTCGGGATCGTTGTGTGGGCCCCGCGCGAGCTAGCTATGGTGAATAGTGCCTTTTTTACCGGTGCTCTGTTTCGGGTGAGTAAACAGCCTATCCTGCGTGTTTTTCCGCGTGGAACGCGATGGTGGCCTCGGTTTTGGCTTCGGAGGTGCGCAGTGTGGCGTTGGGGTGAGTCGCTTGGGTTAGCGACGTTTGGACCAGTAGTGGTTGAGGGTTCTCCCTTGGTTCGTTCCTACGAGGGTTCGTGTGGTATCACAACCTTCGTATGGGTTTGTGATCCTCTCGATAGGATGTTTAAACTGTTAGAGTTGTGGTATCCCTCTGGTGGGCCCGGAGTGGATCCTCTAGCATCTTTACCCTAGATCGGGTTCTTGGTATCGTTGTGACCGCTTATTTACGGGCGACGATCCCCTATCTAGTAGGTTAACCCCGTAGTGTTTGTGGCATCATCGGAAATATGATCCCCTACACGGTGGTCCGTGCTCAGTAGGGTTGTGGCATCGTCGGGTATATGATCCCCTACTCAACATGAGGTTTATAGTAGGGTTGCGGTATCGTTGGTTATGTGATCCCCTACTCAGCGCGTGGTTTCGGTAGGGTTGCGGCATCGTCGGTTCGATCCCCTACATCGCGAGTTATACCAGATAGGGTTCTAGTATCATCGTGACCACCTTTATATGGGCGATGATCCTCTATCTGAGTGATGTGCTTCTGTCGAGCGCCAGATCGGGTTGTGGTATCCCCCAACAGATCTTGGGTGTGATCCCCTATCTGTGAGAACTACGTATGCTAGATCGGGTTGTGGTATCCCCCAACAGACCCTGGGAGTGATCCCCTGTCTGTGAGCTACGTACACCGGAGTGGGTCTTGGTATCCCCTAGCGGACCCTAGCGGTGATCCCCTATCCGAGGAGTTTGGTGGTTATGGTGTTTCAGCGATGTTTCCTCAGTGATGTTATCCGACGAGCGTGGTCTCTCAGGTGAGCATCTGAGATGTTTGTTTGGGACCCAATGGAGTGTATCTCTCGGATGAGTGTCATCTAGTATGACAGTGATCATGGGTTGTACTCTCCTGGTTGGGGCAGTTGCTGGTGATGAGGTCGGTACCTCTTGTGGCTTTGTGGCGTGAGCTGAGTATATCTGGATTGTTCAAGGTGTATGTATGGGCATACACCTGAGCTGAGCTGACTAGTTGTGTTTCTCTGAGGATGGTCACGAGATGGAGTTTCTCTCTCGTTTGGGTTCCCTCTGGCTGGGTTGAGCGGACTGTTGCCTTTCAGTTGCTCCCTTGGGTTTTGGGTTTTTGGGGTGCCTACTGAGTATGTTTATACTCACCCCTGCATGGGCTTTGCCCGCACATGTTTGTGTCTTGTGCAGACCACAGGCCTTTTGACGGAGTCCCAGGAGGACCCGGAGCAGGCGGAGCTTAGTGAGTGAGTTGACCGGAGTGTTTACTGGATCTGTGCCGAGGGAGCTTCCCGGCGGGTGTTTGTGGCAGCGTTCCCCTTCTTTAGAGCAGGTTGGACGCACTTTGTAGTTTTCTTTTGGTGGGCCCTATTTTTCCCTTTTTACTTTTGTTGTTGCACTCTGGTTTGAGATAGATTGTATGCATGCTTTTACTTTCCAGTTTCTATATCTCTACATTGTTACATGGAGGTGTTTGTGGGTGCGTGTGTACAGGTACCTTAGGCTAATGCCTCCCATGTGTGTGATAGCCTACTCGACGCTGGTCGCCAGCCCCTGGCCTATTGGAGGCGGGCTTGGGGAGTCGCGGCTCGAGCCCCGTTGGGTCCAGACGTGACAGAGTGGTATCAGAGGAGGTTCCACCTTTGGGATCTCAGAGCGTAGCTGGTCTAGCTGTGAGCTTGGTTTGGGTTGCATAGCGGTAGTGTTAGGATGTTTCGAGTTCAGCTTTCAGGATAGGGACTCCAGTGTTGGTGCGGTGGCCGACGTATCTGTACACCAGGACTCTGATAACCTGCCTTTCGACTCGGGACATTCGTACACTGGTCGTGGGGACATAATGGTACATGCATCATATAGGACTGGGTTTTTGGTTTTTCCTTGTCCTTCTTGAGTCAGCTCTCCAGATATACTCTTTGACTGTGGTGCGTCTTGAATTTATTTCATGATGCCTCCACGACAACAGCCAGCAAGGGTTCTGCAACAGGATTGTGCTGATGACCCGCCCCATGTAGTGGCTGTGGAGCAGGGCGTAGGTTCTGAGGTTGCACCTCCAGGTGGTCTGCCAGTTGATCCACCACCTGTCGACCAGCTGGTTGTGCCGGCGGTGCAGGACGAGGTTGCACGCAGGATGAGTGCGCTGCACGAGTTCCAGAGGCAGCGACCTTTGAGGTTCTGGGGTGATCCAGACCCCCAGGCAGCTAATGACTGGCTTGAGGCAGTCACCCGAGTTTTCCGCCTAGTGAGGACACCTCCAGATCAGATGGTGGTCCTAGCGGCGATCCTTCTGCATGGTTTTGCCGGGCGATGGTGGATTTTGGAGACGCAGTCCCATGACGAGGAGACGCTCACGTGGGCAGAGTTTGAGCGGCTCTTCAGGGAGGAGTTCTATCCGGTGACGCTAAGGTCAGTGCGGATCCAGGAGCTTCTACAGCTTCGACAGGAGAGCATGACTGTGTCGGAGTACTCTGCGATGTTTACAGACCTATCGCGCTACTCCCTGGATATGGTTCGAGACCCGTTCTTTAGGGCTCGGACCTTCGAGCAGGGCTTACGTAGGGACATCCGAGCAGGTGTGGTTTCCTTGTGCTTGCCCACCTATGCTGGAGTGTTGGAGCGAGCATTGGTGGTGGAGAGATTTCTGGCCGAGCAGATCTCGCTTGTTAGTGCTGGGCACGCGAGAGCTGAGACTTCGATGGTCGGATCGGCATCTGGTAGCCGACGTCAGACTCAGGGGTCTGGACGTGGCCGACGTTTTAGGAGGCGACCACGGGATGGAGGATCTGATGCTCAGGGCTCACATGCCAGTTTTGGTCAGTCGTAGGAGAGGCGGTGTTACGCTTGCGACGGTTGGGGACCTCTTTCTAGATATTGTCCGACCCGACGTTCTGCTGAGAGGGAGCCGGTCGATGGACCGCCTTGGCAGAGGCAGCGTCTCGAGCAAGGAGGTCCGCAGGGCGGCGGACGTGGCGGCGGAGCTGGTGCAGCAGGAGGCGGTGGTAGGCAGTACCAGTTGCCACCACCCCCACCCCCAAGTGGTCCACGCCAAGCTCAGGGAGCTGGTGGCCGAGGGCGAGGACAGTTGCATGCCCTGGAGGCTGTTGACCCAGAGGCACCGCGGATGGATAAAGGTATGCCTTGTGTCTTTTCGACTTACTGCAGTAGTTTGTTAGACACTGTTTAGCAGTACTCTTTCATTTTTGTTGCTTTCTCGAGTTTTGTTCAGGGCGTTGGTAAGACCCTGTGTGGGTGTTGGTTGGTGAGCTCGCTGGTGTGTGAGACCCAATTGAGAGTCCAGTCACTTTCCTTATGCTTAGGGCTTTTCAGGGACAAAAAGTTCTAAGGGGGGGAGGATGTAGAGACTCAGGTTTTTGGCCCTGTCAGACTTTGGAATATTTCTACGAATAATTCCAGAGCTAGGCATGAAGACGGCGTGCGATTCCGAGGCCCGGTGTGCCCGGAATTAATTTTATAAGAATATTAAGTATTTTTATACTATGCACGTGGCGGGGGGTGTGATATCTCCTAAACGGTAGCTTATAACAGGAATCTAAGGGCACGGTTGCATTTGGAACGTGTCGTTTACCCTAGGCGGGGTGTAAACTTTGCGGGCGCGGGCCTGCGGTGAGAAACGCCACCAGGGGCGTTTCCGTAAATAGTGGCGAAGTTAGTGTGCGAGCGTCGGCTCGAATAACTTTTGAACGGAGTCTCGGATAACAAATCTGAGTCCACCGTTGCGTTTAGAATTGCATGTTTACCCTAGGGGTGACCTTACTTTTGTTCGCATCGGGCGTCGGGTCCGAGGCGGGTTTGGCGCCGGCGGGCGGCTGATATAAATATCAGCGCCCCCCCCCCCCCTATCATTCCTCTCGGCGTTCTTCGCCGTTATTCGCCGCCGCTCCGCCGAATCGAGAAAAAGAAGCGTCCACGATCTCGGAATTCGACGGCGGACGTTCCAGGAGCGCGCAGCGGAAGCTCTGGAGCGCGGATCTGAGGCAGAACGTCGGCATTTCACCCGCGATGTACGCGTTTTAAGTTTTGAAAATCCCGGATCCCATTTTTTTGTTGTTTTTCTTCAAATTTTTGTAAGGGTTGTGTAGTTCGGGTCCCGAGGTTTCCGAAACATTTTTCGGATCTGAATTTGGAGCACCGGGGTGCTCTCGGTGGCTCCCGGATGTTTTCCGGCGAAAACCCGGTTTTCCGGCGATGAGGGGCGGCGGCCATGGCGGAATCCGGTGACATTGCGGTGGCGGCGCGGCGGAATCCGGCGGCGGCGCGGAGGTTTCTGGCGAGGCTGGCGGTGGTCTAGCCAGGATGTTCCAGGGGTTCTTTAAACCCCTGTAACTCGCAAACCGTAACTCCGATTTACGAGCTGTTTGTGGTGACGTGCTCCTTATGTCGAGATGGACCTTTTGAAATAACTTTGAGAATTTTATAGTTCGGGATTGTGGCCCGGGAGTTAGAAACGTCGTATAAAATAATATTATTTTATTATTTTACGACTTCAGGCCGTTGTAACTTCTACCCGGAGCGTCCGATTGACGTACCGTCAGTGGCTTTGAGACCCTGATGGTACGACAGACTTTTTGAGATGGTTTCCGGGTGTTGGGACTGAGAACGCGGTGCGGGCCCCACGAGGCCGGGTTTTGGCGTTTGCGGGGAAACGCAGCTTTTGCACCAGGAGTCCGATTTTGGCGGATGAAAAGTTGATCCTGTGTGTTTTTCCGAGGGGATCGCAATGGTGCGATCCATTCGATGAGTTTCGGAATCCAGGCATGGGCCCCACCCGAGCTGGCCTTCGGTGAATAGTACCTTTTTTACTGGGTGTCCGTTTTGGACGAGCGAGTAGTCGATTCCGCTTGTTTTTCCGAGGGGATCGCCGTGGTGTGATCCGCTCGATGGGTTTCAGGATCGTTGGGCCCCGCACGAGCTAGCTACGGTGAATAGTGCCTTTTTTACCGGTGCTCCGTTTCGGGCAAGTAAACAGCCTATCCTGCGTGTTTTTCCACGTGGAACGCGATGGTGTCCTCGGTTTTGGCTTCGGAGGTGCGCAGTGTGGCATTCGGGCGAGTCGCTCGGGTTAGCGACGTTTGGACCAGCAGTGGTTAAGGGTTCTCCCTTGGTTCGTTCCTACGAGGGTTCAAGTGGTATCACAACCTTCGTATGGGTTTGTGATCCTCTCGATGGTATGTTTAAACTGTTAGAGTTGTGGTATCCCTCTGGTGGGCCCGGAGTGGATCCTCTAGCATCTTTACCCTAGATCGGGTTCTTGGTGTCGCTGTGACCGCTTATTTACGAGTGGCGATCCCCTATCTAGCAGGTTAACCTCGTAGGGTTTGTGGCATCATCGGAAATATGATCCCCTACGCGGTGGGCTATGATCAGTAGGGTTTTGGCATCATAGGGTATATGATCCCCTACTCAACATGAGGTTTATAGTAGGGTTGCGGTATCGTTGGTTATGCGATCCCCTACTCAGCGCGTGGTTTCGGTAGGGTTGCGGCATCGTTGGTTCGATCCCCTACATCGAGAGTTATACCAGATAGGGTTCCGGTATTGTCGTGACCACCTTTATATGGGCGATGATCCTCTATCTGAGTGATGTGCTTCTGTCGAGTGTCAGATCGGGTTGTGGTATCCCCCAGCGGATCTTGGGTGTGATCCCCTATCTATGAGAACTACGTATGCCAGATCGGGTTGTGGTATCCCCCAGCGGACCCTGGGAGTGATCCCCTGTCTGTGAGCTACGTATATCGGAGTGGGTCTTGGTATCCCCTAGCGGACCCTAGCGGTGATCCCCTATCCGAGGAGTTTGGTGGTTATGGTGTTTCGGCAATGTTTCCCCAGTGATGTTATCCGATGAGCATGGTCTCTCGGGTGAGCATCTGAGATGTTTGTTTGGGACCCGATGGAGTGTATCTCTCGGATGAGTGTCATCTGGTATGACCGTGATCATGGGTTGTACTCTCCTAGTTGGGGCAGTTGCTGGTGATGAGGTCGGTACCTCTTGTGGCTTTGTGGCGTGAGCTGAGTATATCTGGATTGTTCAAGGTGTATGTATGGGCATACACCTGAGCTAAGATGACTAGTTGTGTTTAGCCGAGGATGGTCACTAGATGGAGTTTCTCTCTCGTCTGGGTTCCCTCTAGCTGGGTTGAGCGGACTGTTGCCTTTCAGTTTCTCCCTTGGGTTTTGGGTTTTTGGGGTGCCTACTGAGTATGTTTATACTCACCCCTACACGGGCTTTTCCCGCACATGTTTGTGTCTTGTGCAGACCACGGGCCTTTTGACGGAGTCCCAGGAGGACCCGGAGCAGGCGGAGCTTAGTGAGCGAGTTGACCGGGGTTTTTACTGGAGCTGTGCCGAGGGAGCTTCCTGACGGGTGTTTGTGGCAGCATTCCCCTTCTTCAGAGCAGGTTGGACGCACTTTGTAGTTTTCTTTTGGTGGGCCCTGTTTTTCCCTTTGTACTATTACTGTTGCACTCTGGTTTGAGATAGATTGTATGCATGCTTTTACTTTCCAGTTTCTATATCTCTGCATTGTTACATGGAGGTGTTTGTGGGTGCGTGTGTACAGGTACCTTAGGCTAATGCCTCCCATGTGTGTGATAGCCTACTCGGTGCTGGTCGCCAGCCCCAGGCCTATTGGAGGCGGGCTTGGGGAGTTGCGGATCGAGCCCCGTTGGTTCGGGACGTGACATTTAAATCCAACCAAAATCCCAGTTCCACATCCCAGGGGACCCAAAATACCAATAATGTCAGATTACATGTTATGTAACCTGTGATTTTCTTGATCCCATGGGGTATTCCTCTAGGTATTCCTACAGATTGCTAGATCTCCAAACCTCAATTAATTAGGTATATCAGGGGTTATCCAATCATCTAGTCATCACAGATTATCATTAATTTCTTTAAATATTCTGAGAAAACATCCTCGCATGCCATCCATATCATCCTATTTGAAACTAAGTGGAATAGATACTCCAATTCCATTCTAATCCACCTCCAAAATCCATGATAAAAATGACATAAATTGCCCTTATGAAAATCAAGGTCAAGGAAGGCATTGATTACCCAGTGGAAAACCACCAACCGACCAATGGCCACAAAATTTTTGGTTCCAACCATCAACCATCCAGTAGTTAGTCTAGAGCCAACCCTCCCCCACTATCACTATTAATAAGTTAATGTTGTTTTATAATAGATAACTGGTGGCCCCATCTACTACTTTTTAGGAACACCACATACTTATTCCCCCCTTTACAAAATCCATCCACCCGAAACATAAAATTTCAATTAAAACTTATCATTTTAATTAGAAATCACTGTAATTAAATTTTAAGAACCCAAAAATTAAATCCATAGTCATTACAAACTATCCACTATATGATTTCTCATCCATGAGAAACATTACTAAGCATCACTAGTGAATTGAGGTTTCATGGGTTTGGAGCTGCCTTCAAGCCTACTCCTTCCCTTCATGGTTTCCCATCCTTCAACTTATCTATTATCCGGTACCTTGAAGTCTCATTTACCTTCTTCTTCTACGTCTTTTTTCCTGGGGTTCGACATGCATCAATTTTGAAATCACTTCTTTCAAGATCGGTCACTAGTATTCAGGTTAACAAAAATGTTTCAGTATTTTTCAAATGTTTTCCAGCAGTCGAACATTATTCCCTCAAATTTGCTAATTCTTTACTTCCCTAATAGAAGAATTGATCCACCATAGGTGTACTGAACTAAGTTCTCATTGATTCTTTCTCAGGTTGCATGAAGTGGTGGATATGGCTTTGTCTTTGTCCAAATATTCATGTTCTTTCAACTGTTATCCATGTTTACTCTACCAGTGGAACCTAATTGTTCACTCTATGAGAGACTCTCATTTTTCATACCAATGGATTTAGATTATCATATTTCATCTGCCTTTTTAAAATCCTTCTTTTCTTACTATTTTCAGCAACATTCCTGGAAATATTTTAGGTTGATCAGAAGATGCTTAAAGGGAAACATCTCATTCATTATTTTTTTGTAGAGCTTGACCTGTCTAAGAAACAACTAGATTTTATTTGGTTCTCTACTGAAAAAATAGTTCAAATTTAAACAACACATTATCCAGGAAACATAATAGGAGTACTTTTCTTCCTATTTTCTTTAAGGCAATTCCATAGTGAACTGCTAGAGTCTCGGTCCAAAGGTATATTCAAGGATTAATCTAGTACTCATCTTGATGGGGAACATGTGTTTTATGCTTCTCTATCTAGTGAGTCACTGGATACCAAGGGTCCTTTGACACATGAAGGGGAGGTGAGGAGGATCATCTAGTCACAGTGTCCTTTAAACTCAATAAGGGTATAATTATCTGAAAGTTTTGAAGATCATCAGGTACAACACCCATGTGCTTCAGATAAAACTAAGACTGAGGAGGGAAGATTGTCTCCTACTTCTTTTTCTATTTAGAAATCAATCACCACAGAACCTAAGAGATTTTCAAGGGTTGTAAGTAAGAATCCTGAAACATCTGAGATAAAATCCAAAGAAGGTGAGGACTATCTATCCATGAAGACTATGGAAACTATTAAGAAAGAATCCCATGTGTGTTTAGGAGCTCATAGTCTGCAATATGATCATGTGAAGGGGGGAAGGGGGCAGGGGGTGGGTGGAGGGGGGTAGGGGGTAGGGGTGGGTGGAAGGGGGTAGGGGCAGGGTGGTGGGGGGTAGGGGGCAGGGGGGAGGTCTGCAGGGCAAGGGGGAAAGGGGTAGGGGTGGGTGGAGGGGGCAGGGGGCATGGTGGAGGAGGGCAGGGGGCAGGGGGGTTGTCTGTAGGGTAGGGGGGAGGGGGGAGGGGGGACGGTCGGAATGTTTCCCCACCTCCTCCCACTCCCTTCGCTCCTGGTCGGAAGATGCTGCCCTGCGGATGTCTTTGGACCGGGCCAACACGCCGCGGTCACGCCGTGGTCACGCCGCGGTCACGCCGTGGTCACGCCGCGGTCACGCCGCGGTCACGCCGTGATTTGGCCCTTCTCCAGGATGACACCATGCGGCGGTTCACAGTGATAGTATTTCATGAGTCTTGTGATCAATGTTGAGACTGACTAATCATAATTTCTGCCGGTGGGGTGATGACTGGAATGTTGCCTTGCCTCCTCTCGCTCCCTTCGCTCCTGGGCGGAAGATGCTGCCCCGTGGATGTCGCTGAACCGGGCCAACACGCTGAGGTCACGCCAAGGTCACGTCGTGGTCATGCCGTGATTTGGCCCTGCTCCTGGTCAACACCCTGCAGAATTTCATAGTGATAATATTCCATGAGTCTTGTGATCAATGTTTTGACTGACTAATCACAATTTCTACCGGTGGGGCGATGGCCGGAATGTTTCCCTGCCTCCTCCTACTCCCTTCGCTCCTGGCCGGATGATGATGCCCTGCGGATATCGCTGGACACAGCCAACACACTGCGGTCATGCCACGATCACGCCGCGGTCACGCCGTGGTCACGTCGCGGTCATGCCGCGGTCACGACGCGGTCACGACGCGGGCACGCCGCGGTCACGACGCGGGCACGCCGCGGTCACGACGCGGTCACGCCGCGGTCATGCTGCGGTCACGCCGCGGTCACTCCGCGGTCACGCCGCGGTCATGCCGCGGTCACGCCGCGGTCACGTCGCGGTCACGCGCCGCGGTCACGCCGTGGTCACGCCGCAGTCACTCCTCAGTCACTCTGCGGTCACACCGCGGTCATGCCGCGGTCACTCCATGGTAATTTCATGATTTGGCCCTGCTCCAGGACGACACTCCACGACGGTTCGCAGTGATAGTATTCCATGAGTCTTGTGACCAATGTTGAGACTGACTAATCACAATTTTGGCCTACGGGGCGATGACAGGAATGTTGCCCCGCCTCCTCCCACTATCTTTGCTCCTGGCCGGAAGATGCTCCCCCGCTAATGTCGATGGACCGGACCAAAACGCCGCGGTCACGCTGCGGTCACTTTGTGGTCACACCATGGTCAGTCCGCGGTCATGCCACGGTCACGCCGTGGTCACACCGCGGTCACGCCGCGGTTACGCCGCGGTCACGCCACGGTCACACCGTGGTAATGTCGTGATTTGGCTCTGCTCCAGCCACATCCAGCCCACAGCAGCCCCCTTCCACCTTCATTTCAGCCCACTGCCACCAGCATTGCAGCCCGCAACATCCCCCCTGCCACCTTCAAATCAGTCCGCACCATCCCCCAGCACCTACAACCATCCCCCTTCCACCAGCATTCCAGCCCCCTTCCACCTGCATTCGAGCCCGCACCAGCCCCCAGCCACCTACAATCCAACCCTCACCCTCCACCACACCAGCCACCACCCCCCATCCTCCTACAAAACACTCATGCTAGCTCTATACCACCTATAAAACAACCCCAACCACCAACTCCATCCCTTTGCTACCTGCAAAACAGCCCCACCTGCAATAATTTTTCTAATGATTTTTGGAAAGGTATTCCCAATAGCAATAGGTCTGAAATCCTTTACATCCACAACATTTTCCTTCTTTGGGATTAGGGAAATAAAATTGGAGTGGATTCCATAGGGCATTGAGGCATGGTTAAAGAACTCCTTCGTAGTGTTAAGGAGTGCATCACAAACTATGTCCCAGTAGAACATAAATAATTAATTTGTGAACTCATCAGGACCAGCCACACTCTCAAGATTTAGAGAAAAAAGGCACTCTTAAACTCTTTCTAAAGCATGTACATCCGTGAAGGCTCTATCTAATTTTGAAGCAACCACTCTATTGTACTTTTTTCTGTACCAAGTGTATTTATACCCAGTTATATTAATTTCAATGTGATTGTTTTCTTTAATCGAGGCTTTAAATTCTCTCCTAGAAATAGAGGCATGAGAAGGTCCAATTTTCTCACTTGAGTTGAGAATGGCATTGAAGTCTAAAAGAATAAACCAAGGGTCATTAATATTAGTGCTTGGGTAAGAAAGTTCATTCTAAAGAGTTATCCTTTCTTGGTATCTATTTTTTGCATAGACAAAAGAGCAGAAGAGGTGTATGCCATCAGTATTAAAATTTCAAGTAAAGATTTGATTAGAGACATTAAAGGTGTTAAAATTTTGTAAGGAATAGTGCAAAAAAATCCATAGAGATTCATCATTTTAGGTATTTGAGATTGCGCCAGTAAAGATATAATTGTGTTGATACAAGTGAGAGTATTTAGGAGAATAAGCAATTTTTGGTTCAACAATAGCAAATAACATGGGATGGTGAGTGTTAAAAATTCTTTTTAGAACATTGAACATGTCAGAGTTGGAAATACCCTGACAATACCAAAAAATAATCTTCATTTAAACCTGTTTTTGGAGTTAAAACTCCCTTTTTTCTTCTTTCCAGAGCCTTTATTTCTAGAAGACCCTCTAATTCTTTGAGGATTGTTATTGTTAGTGGTCTGTTCCTTTTTTTCGTTTGTAGTGATAGGGTTCTTATTTGTAGTTTCATTTCTTGAAGCATTCATAATTGAGTCTGTTCTGTTTGTATTACATAGCATCAAAGAAGTGATGTTTTGGTTATTTAATAGAATACTAGGTTGTTCAGAACAGTTCTTATTATATACATATTGAACACCATCAAAAGGTAAATTAATAAAATGGGGATTAGGAGTACCTGGGTCCTTTGAAGCATCTATATACTGTTGTTTGACATCATCTAGAACTGATGTAAGGTGCCTCTGCCCAGTGGATTCAGGAAGTCCTACATAAGCAAGGGGCCCTATACCGAGGGAGTTCTTTTGTATGTTTTATAGGTTCCGATGTTATGGAATCTTGTTTATTAGTGTTAGTATGTTTGGTTTATGTCTTAGCCTAAACATACTTTGGACTAATATTAGGACTCTAGGAATTTATAGGATAACCAGTGGTCTCTATCTCATTAGGACTGTTGACAAATTTAATGTGATTAGGGTGATAATTATTTATAGTTAATTCCATAGGGGTCAAATTACATGGAATCAAGGGATCAATACAATCTTTTCCTACATCTTGAGTAGATGAATGAGGAAAAGTGGGAAGTAGCATACCTGGAATCACTTCCACAGCAGAAGCAGCTGTTACATAGGGTGCTTGGACAGTGTCCAAAGCATCTGTGGGGACACTGTTTCTGATCACTGGAGTCACTGTTATCTTGAATTTCTAGAGGAACTTGCACCGTAGGTGTGTTCTCATTTAAATATTTAAAAAATTCTTAGGTTTTAGTACCAGAATTAACCTTGGAGATATTTGATTGTGTCATTGTTTGAACAGAGGTAATGGGACCTAATACATTTTTCTGATTGTTGGTCCCATTTATTATCTCTTGAGTAGTAGTAGAAGTCAGTAGGGAGGGTTTTTGGTTCTATCTAGAAATCATATCGGAGCAGCTTTGTTCAACCACAGCTTGTATAAAATGATTAACATTGTGCTTAGGTACAGTGATTAAGCTGTAATCATTTACTTTTATGTGAACAGGTGGAGATATTGTATCCCTCCTACCCAGTGTGGGTTCAGCATTTTTGGTGAGGTTTGAGTTGGGTAACTGCTCTGATGGACAAGTACTGTGTTTTTATTTCTCATGCTCATTATTGGATAGTCTAACAGTTTCTATAACCAGATTCTGAGTCTCTTCTATAAGATTTTTTCCTTCGTGGAGTATTCTTCCTCTTCAACTACGTCTACCCAGGTTTTACCCAAATAATCCCCTATATGTGTCAGGCTGTGTGATTTTTTGACCTAGATTTCAGGTTTCTTTTTGGAGGATTCAGGTATGTCCACTGTGTGAGTTTTGTATTTTTTATTTCTCCTTATTTCTTACCAGTCATCTTCAATTGTCTGATTTACATGTTTTCTAACCACCCTAAAATTGGAGATTGTATGTCCAATTATTTTAAAAAGTTCAAAAAAGGGAGGCTTTCTCTCATATTCTATTATAATTCCAGTTTTATAATATTTAGCATTGAAATTAATCTTTTTTGGTAGCTTTTAATATAAATTAATTTCCACCATTATTCTTGCAAAGAGTCCTAGGTCAGCATTCAAAGTTCTTTGGTCGATTTTGAGAGGGGATCCGATGCAGGAAACAATGTCATTTAGAATTTTTGGGTGCCAAAAAAAACCAATTCAGGCCATGTAGTTTTACCCAATCTTGTTCCATGGTATTCCTATATGTGTGCGGGTTGAAAGCACAGTCCCATTTAGTTATTCTAAGGAATCCCGGCTTTAGGTTAATATTACCAATTTTCCAAAAAAATTCTAGATCATCTTATGATTTCAACAGAATGTGATATTATCCCTTGCCTATAGGAATCAATTTCCAATTCGATATATTCTAGCAGTGTGCAATGCATGAATGTAAATTAGGAAAAGTCCAAGGGTGGTCACCTTTGAGGTAGGAGATGTGGCCCATGATAGGGAATTTGAATAGTTGTGTGTGCTATTGAAGTGCATCCGGGTCTGCCTCCACTGAAAAACTATTGTCCTCAAGACGCTTATAAATAGGGGGATTCATTGAGATGTCTTTGCACAGGCCTGTATTTATCAGTGCATCAGGAAAGGAGAGCCCTTGAGATCTATCGGGGAGTGAGTGATTGCAAAAAATTTCATCAGGGGGGGTCCTCTTCATTCTTTTCCGCCATATTGCATTGAGAAAGATGGGTCTGTAACATCTGTGGATTTTCTAAGTGATGAGATTTGAACCTTCTCGGCGTGAGAAAATCCTCCATGATAGTGAATTGAGAGAACCGGACCAGAGAACCATAGCCGCTCGGGAATTTTAGAGAGTGATGGGAGACCATCTCTCTAAAGTCCCATTTTCCCCCTTAGTTCCTCGTCTATAATAATATTTCCTCATCTCTCACATTGGTTTAATGAATTCACTGCATGTTCTGTTTTGATTTTCTTCAGAGGATGAATATTATAGATTTTGGACTCCTGGATTTTGGTCCTTTAGGGGTTGTGGAATGAAGGTTCTTAAATGGTCTCCAGACTTTTTCTTAGGTGCTGAGCCCCCCATTGTTCCTCTCTGGCTTAGGTTCCTGAATTTACCCCTTCACCTTTTAAAAAAGAGTGCCTTATTTGCCATATTTGGTCTATTCAGGATACCTATTAAGACTGAATCTGCCACTTTAAACCTTACACACCCCTTCGTCACTAGGATTTTCACCGAGGTCGATGTTTCTAAATCTTTTCCATCCCGATTCTGGATTCAAAATGGGGATAATGGTTTTATTCAAGATGCGTTCTTTGAGAATGCCACAACTTTCTGCAAAAAATGATCACGAATTAGTCGCTCTATGAATGAATGTGCGACTCAATGTAATGACCCTCGACCTCCCCCTCTCTATAAATATGTTTGGGTGGAAAAGGAAACCCCCATAATGCCCCCTGTTTCACAGACAGTTACTACAGGCTGCACTAATAACAAGAATCCCCCTAGCCTCTCTAAGATTTATCCCCCTCCCATTACGATGTCGAGACCTTGCACATCCCCGAAACTTATAAAGAAGGAAATCAAGATACCTTCAATACTGACTCACCTATTCTTGAAGTAAGAATACCTATACAAAGAGATACATAAGAGATGCAATCAAATCATGAATATCCCTTTCATGTGGACCTCAGAACTTCTAAATAAGGAAAGCAAGTCTTCAATGCTGAATCACCTATTCTTGAAGCAAGAAAACCTATACAAAGAGATAAATAAGAGGTGAAATCATGAAGAGACCTTTCATGTAGAGATTGACAAACCCTACCAATTGGAAGAAGACTTCCTAAAACCAAGGGCTGGGAAAGGGAAGAAAGAATTGGTTGACTCTGATGGCTTCATCACTCCAAGTGCTAGAAACACCTGGAAATGTAGGGATAATTCCAATTTTAAAAGAACAATTATCACACGTTCCCTAGATACCAACATGAAGGACCAAAACAAAATACCCCCATAGCCATCCCCCACTGAAAAAGTGTCTGCCTCATCAGATGCTTCAGCAAGCTCCTCTAATTCTTTTCACTCGGATGAGTCATACAGTGAGAATGATGAAAATGACCCAGATTATAGGGATTCCTACGTAATTTCAGAAGAGATTGATTTTCCAAATGACCTAGATGCATGGATGGATGAGAAAGACACTACTGTATTTATACATTATAAAAATGGAGAGATGTCAGTGGATGCATATCTTGATATCAGAAAGATGATGTTCATCAAAGTGGTAGAGGAATTTAAAAAGAATACAAGCTTTAATTTTAATGAAATCCCCCTGGAAATGAAGCTGTTGAGATTCTTATGATTCTCATAATCAGGTTATTCTTTGTCCTGTGATGTTTCTCTTTTTCAACCGGTTCTACTCAAGGGAACTGTACAGTGGATGTTTGCAGACATGCACTATGGGGTCTTTGAAATGTACTCATGGAAATTTCAGAACATGCTTGATCATGCAGCCTTCTTGAATGAAGCTGTAATGATGTTTCTTCTAGAGTTTGAGATATTTTGGCTAAAGAGAAGCTTCATTCCTTGGCTGTTTGGGTCTACTGTTAACAAATTTTCTGTTTTCATTGATGTCATCAAGGGTTGTTGTTGGTTTTTCAATGCATAAATCTTCTTTTTGGTTGGGTTGGTCTCTCGAAGGACTTGCAGGGGGAGGGTGGTAACTGGCAAGGGGGTGCAAGGGGTGGGGTGTCCAGGGTCTGGGGGGTCTGTCCAGGGTCTATCTGGGGGAGTTTGTCCAGGGGTTCTGGGGGTGTCTAGGTTTTTTTTGGGCGGGGGGACTGTCAAGGGGAGTGGGAACTAGCAAGGGGAGGGGGTAACTGGCAAGGGGGGGTGCAAGGGGTGGGGTGTCCAGGTTCTGGGGGGGTCTTTCCAGCGGGTCTGGGGGGGTGTCCAAGTTTTGGGGCGTGTCTAGGGTCTGGGGGGTCTGTCCAACGTGTCTGGGGGTGTCCAGGTTTTGGGGGGAGGACTGGCAGGGGGGAACTGGCAGGGGGAAGGGGGGAACTAGTAGGGGGAGGGGACTAGTGGGGGGACTGGCAGGGGGGAGGGGGTGTCCAGGGTCTGTCCAGGGGGGTGTCCAGGGTGTGTCTGGGGTGGTGTCCAGGGTCTGTCAAGGGGGTCTGGGGGGGTGTCCAGGTTTGGGGGGGGGGGCAGGACTAATAGGGGGAGGGGGGAACTGGTAGGGGGAGGGGGGGAACTAGCGGGGGGGAGGGGACTGGTAGAGGGACTGGCAGGGGGGAGGGGTGTCCTGGGTCTATCTGGGGGGTGTCCAGGGTCTGTCCGGGGGTGTCCAGAGTGTGTCTGGGGGGGTGTCCAGGGTCTGTCCAGGGGGTGTCTAGGGTCTGTCCGGGGGGTGTCTAGGGTCTGTCTGGGGGGGTGTCCAGGGTCTAGGGGGAGGTGTCTAGGGTCTGTCTGGGGGGGGGGGTTTCCAGGGTCTGTCCAAGAGGGAGGCTTTGTAGGGGGGTTGTCCAGGGTGGGGGGGGGGTTGTAGGGTGGGGGTGTCTAGTGTCCAAGAGGGAGGGTTCTGCAGGGGGTGGACTACTGCAAGGGGTGTGCAGGGGGTGGGGGATATTTTTTTTTCATTTTCTAGACCCTATAGCCACGGTTTTTAATTGTGGATTTAGGTCTATTTCCACATTTATAAACCGTATCTAAAGGTCTAATGCCACGGTTTCTAACTGTGGCAATAAACTGTATCCATCCTCTAGTATATCCACAGTTCTAAACTGTGACTATAGAGATATTACCATGGTTTGAACCATGGCTGTATACCCAGAGACACGGTGGGAACCGTGGATGTAGACCTAGAGCTACGGTTCCAAACCATGGTTATAAGTCTAGGCCTATAGCCAAGCCAAACTTAGCCACAGTTTGAGGACCTATAGCCATAGTTTAAAACTGTGGCTATAGCCTGAATTTCCAGTAGTGGGTCTTTAACAAATCCAATTTACTCAGAAAGAGGAAGTGATGGCCTCATCAAGTAGACTTTCCCCATATGAAGTCTATTTTTCGGAGCTTGAAATGGAGGTGGTGTCATTGGGATTCAATCTTGACCAACCCCAAGCTTAGCTTCAACATGTTAAGATCAAATGGAACCACCTACGAGAGAAGGGGAAGTTGATTGAGATTACCACCCGAGCAATGTTACCCGAGCCACCCCCAGAGTCTATCACCATCACACACCTTACCCATCGGTCTTATGCAGGTGATATAAGGGTTTATGTAACAAGACTTTAGCACTATGATTATTTTTATTATTTTTATATAGTAATGAATATACATTCATTTTATTATTGTTACTTTGTAAATAGTTTTTAAAGAGTAAATAGTATTTTTAGTTAATATTCAACTGAGATCTCTATTTTGATGAATTAAAGGATTTTTAAATTAAATAATATTTTAATAAAATATTATTATTATTAAATTAATTTTTATTAAATATAAATTATTGTATATTTTTATGAATGCAATTGTAATTTCTATTAAGGTTTGAAAGCTGTTTTTGTCAAAACCCATGAATTTTCTTTAAATGTTAGTTTTTTTTAAAGTAAAAATTCACATATTTAGAGAATTATTTATATAAAATGAATATTACTTTTGGAATCAGGAAGTCAAAATTATCCAACAGTGAACTGTTCATAATTTTTTGAGACAGTCGAATGTTTTGGTAAAAAATAAATACCGTTTAAATATATAATGTGTTTTATGACATCATAATGACCCAATAGTGATGTAATAAAATACTATAAATGATATGTTCCGCAAATATATGTTTTACCATTAATATAATGTGATTTTAGGTTTTTTTGATTTATTTTACAAAATATTAGTGGACCTTCCAAGAGTTATAAAACATTTTCACTTTTTAAATGAATTTCCTTGAGAGTGTGACTCACCTACACATAAACAACCCAATTATTTTAATAATTTCGGCCATTGGACTTATAAAATATTGTTTTTCACTCCCCTTTTTAAAAAAACATGGGAAAAAACATGATCTTGTTTGGGGTATTGATTAGTTTAATCTGTGGTGACCCAAACCTAAATAATAATGAATTCTATCTCCTTTCCTATATAAACCCACCAAAATTCCAACTTCCTCTTCACTAAAAGCCTTTTGAGTTCATCAAAACTCTGATCTCCTCTCTCTATAATCCTCCTAAGGTGCCCCAATCTCCCAAAAATCCTCCCTCAAGCCTCTCCCAATCCTTTGGGATCACACTTCCAAGTAAGAGATTTCTTCCTTTCTCATTTTTGTCCAATTTTCTTTAAGTTGTTATGTCCTTTTGTTTTCAATTAAAAATGTTGGGTTATGATTTATCACCTCCACCATACTTCCCTCTTTATGTTTGGATGATGGGATACCCTTTCTCTCTCATTAATTCCTCCCATGTACACTCGTTACCATGCCAAAATTCGGTAAGGAATTTCTCTCTCCTCATTTACATTCAATAAATTCCTTTTTATTATGAATATAAATTAATTTAATGATGTTGGGAAATGTTACTATATGAAACCCTTACTTTAAATTTCATGTATATATGATGAGACACACCTTTATCTCTCATCATCCATTTTTACGAATTTTTATGTCACGCAGTTATGCTGTCGAAATTGCACCGCGATTTTCCAAGCCAAAATCATTGTGTAGTGAATACCATATCCATGTCTCTATCAAGGGTATTCACCTTTATGAACATATACATATTTAATGGTAATTTAATATATGTATTCCAAATTTCTTAATCATGGAATAACTTATTATGTTGAATGATTCCATGTTATATGATCCATGTGGCACACTTATGCATGAAATGAAATGTTTAAGAAGGGTGCACCCTGATAGCACTCAAATGCATTGGGTAAAGATTAGTATCATTATACGTCAAGTGAAATTATGGTTTACTCATGGTATTTCAAGTTAAATTATGATTTAATCATGATCTATGTGCAATGAGCCTTGGCTCATGTTAAAATCATGTTAAATGTTGTTGCCACATTTCCATGTTATGTTAATCATGTTATATCATACCTTTATGTTCATGTTTATCTTATTCTCCATTGATATGACTATTTACTAACATGTATTGTATCTTTCATTTAATTTTTCACTAACTCCCTTACTATGCTTTATAGCTCACCCTTTTCTTAAGCATGTCCTCAGGTTATCCCATGAAATGTTAAGTATGAGGGAATGCAGTGGTCATGAAAAGGAAGTTTTCAATAAGATGTCACATCCTATATTTTAAGTTATTATGTAATGTTCCTAATCCCCAAAGACACTATACCTCTTGATCTTCTATTTTGTATCATGTAAAGTGTTCTATTTAACAAATCATGTCTAAGTGTTTAATAAAATCAATGGCTGTTATAATGGGTGTTCCATATGAGGATGGGTATCATTGGGAAAGGTAAGGTCCGGCTTTGACCCCAAGCGACATGGTATATGAGTGAAGGAAAGGGATGCACTCCCATGATAGCTTTATCTTTTATTGTGATCTATTACACATACCCGAGCTGTGTTTTGGAGGCCCTGGAGAAGGTGAAAGGGGTTAGAGAAGGAACTTGGAGGACTTTACCTTCCCTTATTTAGACGGTGTCTTATATGAGAAACAGAATGCCACAGCATCTCCATCTACAAAAGAAGCCAATGAGATATAATGAGGAATTAAATTCTCATCTTTGGACCTATCTGCAATCAGATATGGAAGAGATAGAGCCTCCTTGACTCTACTCACTTGGGTTATCCACCCTTCGTGTGAACCTAAAGTCTGCTTAGGAGATTTGATGGAGAGAGGAGAGAGGTCCGGAGGAGATGAAGAGAAACTTAGGAACTGTTCCAAAAGGGCTCCCTCCAAAATCCTCTAAGAAGTCACTCATATACTCCCTAAACATACATGAAACCTTGGGAATGAAGCTTGCATACCTGATGGGACTATCTCTTTCCTTGAGAGAACCTCCCTCGCCATTAAAAAAGGATGGGAATCCACTGAGACTAAAGGAGCTAAAGCTATTCCATCACAATCATACGTATTGTCTATATTTTCCTCTTGGACATGCTCACAACTTGGCCCCGCCACTAAAGGATTAGGAGGAATTCTCACCAGGGCTGCACGAGCTCCCTGACCCCAAGATTCTAGTTCTATTTTCCTAAAAATTTTCATAGAATGACCCAGGAGGAGGGAGGCTGAGTAATACCTGGGAAAAACTGGGAAAGAAACATCCTGCATCTACTCAAAAGAGTCTTGAACTTTCACCAAAATATTCTCTGGTATGGGTATAGATAGATCCAACGCGACACAAATATGGGCATCCAAAGCCTCTTCTCCCCAACGAGTGTGATCATCCATGCAATGAAAACTTCCAAGATAATCTCTGATGGCCTAGAGAAGATCTAGGTTCTGGAATGGAAAGGGAAGACTAGGCAAAAAAATCCAAATAGCAGTGATAGGAC
The DNA here is from genome assembly GCA_963277665.1 of Viscum album. NCBI lineage: Eukaryota > Viridiplantae > Streptophyta > Magnoliopsida > Santalales > Viscaceae > Viscum > Viscum album. The sequence goes on along the minus strand of OY728150.1, from coordinate 405,404,732 downwards.
TCTCCTTCCCCTTGTGGACTTCCATGGACCATCGAGCCAGGTTGAATTGCCACTGGCCCTGTGAACGAGGGGATAAGCACCACGCCTTAACAAAATATGATTCTGATGTAAACACTAAGAAAAATGAGTTACGATGAATAAAAGAGATGCACGTAGGAGAATACCACCCCCAAGAGGCCAAAAATCACTTGAAATCCAAGATAGATAGTTTTGTGGATCCAAAACAAGCCACTAGGGTCCATTTCAAGGTGGAAACTGCATCAGTGAAGGTGGAATCCGGGATATTCATTGATAACTGATTGTCATCCCAATAAACTGAAGGGGTTATCGTACCCACCATCTTAAATCAAGACTCCTTGGAAGTGCATGATGAGCCGCATAGAGCATCCTTGAAGGAACGCTCCTTGCCTCAGGCCTTTGGGAAGAGTCCTGGAGTCCCCCACGAAGATAAGGAGCTTTTAGCCAGATGAACAGAGCCTGGATCAAACGTCGTGGTGGATGGCAAAATATCGATCATTGAATTTAGTTTCTACATGAATTTTTAATTATAATATATGTTGAAATGGAATTAGTGGGGAGAAGGTAATACCAAATGGATTTTTTGTTTTATTGGTAAATTCACTAGATTTTCTTATTTTGACCTTCTGTTTCCCCATCATTTTATTCATATATAATAAAAAAACTCACTTCAAACCTTTTTTTTCATAAATTTATACAAGTTTCTCATTTGAAAAATTTTGTTAAGGGAATACCTCATGTATCTTTATAATATTATATGGCTATTCATTGAAAGTTCCAATAGAATCATTGACTTTTGTAATATCCGATTCATCAAGTGGAATAGGAAACTCAGAACTTGAATCTTAAGCCTTATCAACCCACACTCTCATGTGATATTTCTAGAGTTATTTTTTGTGTTGCATGTCTACTGGGATATTATACACAATACACCTCACAACAAGGCAGTGTGTGGGTGTTTATTGATAAAAATAACATTTAACTTTACCCTATAGAATTTTAGTAATATAAAATTATCATAAGTTATTTGATTCACTTTTTAGACAAAGATTAATGAAAAAATTGATTAACTTGGGTATGGTATGTGGTTGATGGAATGAATATCCTCAAATATAGCATGGTTATTTGGTTATTCATGTGTTGATCTTTGTTTAACCACTGGTTCACTTTAATCCTTTCTAATATATTGGTCTTACAAACCAAACCAAACTACAATATCTTGAAAAGAATCTATTTTCTCCAAAAATCCTTTCATCATCTGATTTGTATCTTATTTAGGTTTTTTCTTCTCGAAATATGTTTGATGAGACACTCTAAAACTTACACCTCTAACACGACCATATTGTTCTGACCTCTTCAAAGCTGCTAAAAGTATTTTTCCTTCTGGTATGGTAACTATTGATTCTTGTGTCCAAACTGTATAAAAAAATATAAACATAAATATATATTTTTATGTGATAATATTATAAAAAATAATTAATTATTATTATTTCATAATTATAAATTTTTTCCATACTTCTTTTTTGTTTTCATCAACAAGTTCACCCTTCTTATTTATGTGGGACCCCTTCCATAGCACATGACATGGGATGAAAGTGGGTTTATATTTTAATTCATCAATATTCATATAAATATAGAAAAATATGTTTTTTGGTATCACATAGAACTTTTATTGTTTATTTAAAATACATACCATTTTCATCTCTATTGAAGTGTACCCTATCCTTGCTTTGTGAAAGAGAAACAACTGGAAAATGGTTCTATACCCATGCATCTATACCCACGGTTTAAAAAACCATTGGTATATGTGGTATTTTTTAACCTATACCCACGATCTATTAAAACCATGGGTATACTAACCCCTATTTGAAGTTTTTATCAGGTTCCCACTGACGATTTTTCATTTCCTATCCTATATCTCCACCAATCCCAACCTCTCCTCCCTCTCCTCCCTCTCCTCCCCTCCCCGACCTCGACCTCCTTCCCTCGCCTCCGTCTCCCAGCTCCCGCCTCCCTCCCTCCTCCTTCTTACCTCCACCTCCACGTTCGTGTCCGCCTCTACTTCCCATCCCCCACCTCCACCTCATAGCCCTCACCTCTACCTCCATAGTTACCTTTGCCTCTACCTCCTCTCAGCCCCCACCTCTGCCTCATACCAGCATCCACCTCCTCTCGGCCTCTGCCTCCTCCCATCCTCAAAAGGTTTTCATATTCTCCTCACCTCTTCCTTTTTTCATTTCTTTTAATCCCTATTAATGAATTATATATTTTTAGGTGAATCCCACCTAATCATGGTGGAATTCAACTTGGATAAAGGGGCTATATATTCTCCTATATAAAAGGGGTTTTAGTGGGTATCCTGCAAACCATTTTTCTCTATTTCCAGGGAAGGAGACCAAGGTATGTTGTGTCCTAGGGTTTTCTATATTTTAGGTTGAAATTTTGGGATACTCTATTGTAGTTATTTGGTACATTAGGCATGTGTAATTTGGGTTAATTTTTTTGAAATTGATTGCATTGGTATCTCTTAGGTATTAGTTATTCTTTGATTGTAGTTATTATATAATTTAGTTTGTTTAGTGATAGAATTTGGTTTTTTAATTTTTAGGTGATTCTTGAAGGTTGTTTGAAGTATGAAAGCTAACCTATGGTCTTAGTATGTGATTTTGACATTTTTTATAGAAAATTCATAGGATACATTATGACTCATTGGGATTAGGTAGGTGATTGTTTCATATTGTTCTTGTTTCTAGATAATGGTATGACTATGATATTTTATATATATATATATATATATATATATTTAAAAGGGTGATGTTGATTAAAAAAACTCAATAGTGATTGATATTCATTTGCAGAAATTAATAACATATTAGATGTTCTCTAAAATAGAGTATTTTTGTGAAATAACTACCATGATTTGAATGATATTTTTAGTTTACAATGATTTTTTTGTGATATTATATGATTGATTATGATTTTTTTATAAAAATAATGATTTTAAAGATAAATTTATGAAATTTCATATTTTTGGAATAAGAATATATTATAATTTTGTTTTTTATAAATCGCTTTTGAACTGAATGGTTTATAAATAATATATAGTTCTTATGGGAGAACTGTATTATAGAAATTAGGTCTCATTTAATTTGACATCATGTTTAAAATGGTTTTTTAGAATAATTTAGGTTAAAAAAAGATATTGAATTAATATTATGGATTTGTTGATGATAATGGATTATTTAAATGAATGTTTTTGAAATTTGGCTAAAAAATGAAAATTTATTTTGTAAAAAGAGATTTTCACTAGTTTTGTTCAAGGATTGTGTGGGGTTAAAATAAAAATGATATGAATTTTAAAGTAATTATAAAATAGGTACATGAATGGTAATTTAAGGAAACGATAATGGAGAATTTTTTTCATATATTGTCAACTATAATTGACTACATATAAGTGATTCATAGTTTTAAATATATATTTTCATGTACTTTATTGATTTAGGGATTCCTTTTCCAATATATATCACCTTGTGTTAAATATATACTTATGTTAACCACTTCATACATTAAGCTTATAACTAATGATGAAAATAAAACTTTGGAAATATATCTCACATTTTCCTATATTCATTTTTCTTTCCCATTTGATAATTTAAAGCGCCTAACCAAAATATTTGAAACATATTTACATATGATCACTTGAAACCGCTCGATGACCTTTTGATTTTAATCCCTTTGATACAATGATAAGATATAATTGCTTCTGTATTTTTCAATATTAATCCCATGAATCTTCTTTACAACACTGAAATCCTTCATTTGAAATATATAGATAACTCCCAATTCAAAACTAAGAATTGTTGAATGTATAGTTCCACTATAATCATATCATCTATATAAAGTAATAGAAAGATGAATTAATCATCATTCGAAATTTTTTTGATACAAATAGAGATCTGAGTCACTTTTTATAAAGTGATTTTTAACCATAAAATCATTGAATTTCTGGTTACATTGATTTGGTTCATTTTTCATTCCTTATAAACTATATTTTAGCTTTCAAAAAAAGTTCAACTTCCTATTAAACTTGAAACCAATTGATTGTTTCATGTAAATTTATTCCTCCAAATCACCATGTAAAAAGTATAACTTTACATCCATTTTTTCTAAACATAAATCACTGACAGTAACCATTCTTACGATTTTCTGGATGGTAGTATGTTTTACTAATGGTTAATGTTTCCATTAGAAATTCACTCCCTCTTTATATTGAAATACATTCACCACACACATTTATTTATACAATTTAATACCATACACTTTTTCCTTAAATCAAAAGACCCATTTATTTTCCATCTCTTTATTTCCTCATGGTAATCTTGTTAGCTCATAGGTTTTATTGGAATATAATGAATCCATTTCATCCTCCATATATAACTTAAATATACTGTAATTTTATACTAATGTTTCCTCTTCTAGGATTCTAATTTCTCCACCATCCATTATATGTAGATAATGAAAATCATGGCCATATATTTATAACAGTAATTTAACCCTGGAAGAAAAAAATCAATACAATTCTTTAACATATTGGGTGACCACTTTTTTGTATAAACTTATAGAATCTGAATATCCAATTATCAAATTAATGCCTCTAAAGGAATTGAGAATTTAGGTATATCTACCACTTTTGTATCATCAAAAAAGTTAATCCCATAATATAAATTCAATGGAACATGAGTGATTCCAATTCTCTCATATAGATTGACTTGAGTATAGCATATGGATTCCTTGAACCCTATTTTAATCTATGTTATGTTTTGGTCTTTATAAAACACCCATTCATTAAAGAGAATGTTTCAAGATCTGATGATCTTCTAAATGTTTTCATCCCATATAGGAAAACCAAATTCATCATATCTATAGACTATAAATAAATAATTTTTGTAATTATCAAAAATATTTTCCCTCTTCTTAGCATCATTGTTAACATATGATAGATGGACAAAAAAATTCATATGATGAATTTTCATTGGTATATCTGACCATAAAAACTAATAAATAACTTTTATTACATGTGTTTATGGAATTATATTGACTAAATACATAAAAAATTTAGTTATTTCAATCATATTTCTTTATACATAGAGGAATGAAACTTTATGTTGCATTCCTTCTTAATGTTATGTTCATCTATTTGGCCACACTATTTTATTCCAGGGTACTGAGAAATTTTTTCTCATGAATGATTCCCTTACTCTATATATATTTATTAAGTTTCCTTCTATTACATTCTTCATCATTATTTGACCTAAGTCATTTGATCCTTCTTCTAGTCTCTCTATCAACCATGGATTTCAAATTGATAAAAATTCAAAACACATTATATTTATACATCAAGAAATAGATCCACATTTTCTTATAGTTTCATCAATAAAAGTGAAAAATATAAGGAACTTCCATGATAATAAACTGGGGTTGGTCCCCATAAATCAAAATGAACAAGTTCAATATTTCCTTATTGAGGATTCCTTCTATTAAACTTAAATAAAACCATCCTATGTTTATTGAGTATATAACTCTCAAAATTTCTGACATTGGTATGAATTAGCTTCAATATATAATTTTCCAAAAGAACCTTCATATTCATATCACTATGATGACCAAGCTAGTTATTTCATTACTCTATACATACAGTAGTTATAGTTCCAACCACAAAACTTCATTATAAAAATTTGGTTAGATACAAGTTTCATTCCTTAACTCCCATTTCCACAACCATTAATCCTCAATTGAATTTTCATATGGCATTATAAAAATTAGCATCATATACCTCCTAATATATCTTCCTAATAGAAATGATATTTTTCTATAAGACTAGTATATGTCATACTTCCATTAACATCAGCATGCATTCATTGGACATCTGAACATTCACATTACCCTTTCAGAAAACTTCAAGAGCCTCATCATCCACCAAGTGTACCTTGCTGAATTTTTTGGATACATAATTATCTATGAACCCATGATCTAGTGTGGAAATAAAAGATTATATGGAATCAAAAATCCATAGTTCCACTGGATTATGAACACTTAACAACAAATCATTGTTATCTTCTACTGACATTAAAGAACTGTAACTTCCAAAAATTGATCATTCATAATTAGAATTATAATCCTTGTAATCATTCTTGAGATTCTGCTTATTATCATGGTTCCTACAAGTAGTTACGAGTCTATTTTATTTACCTATACTCTCATCTCTAGACTTCTTATCTTTCTTCTGACTCCTTTTCTTGTTAGGTGACCTTCCTCTACCATATAAAATAAAACTATTTCTAGATTTTCTTATACATCCCTCCACCTAATTTATTCATTCAAGATTAAATTAATTACTTGTTAAAAGACTACATTTTATTTTCTAATAGAGTTATTAGAATAAGTGACCATTGCCTCCAAAATCTCCAATAGCATTGAAAATGGAAGCAATTCCCATATATTATTTATGAAAGTGAAATTCAGTAACTTGAGCTAACTCTGGATCATGTTACAGTCATAAACATGGTTTGAGTTTGATCTTCATCCCATCAATTCATTCCCAAAAACCTATACGTCATAATAACCATGTTTAAATGTATTGTTGTTCCATACATGTATGTTAGGTATTCATTAGTGATTGAGTTGTTTTCTTCTCTCGAATGTTGAAAGTATCATTCATCACCAATGTCACCCTCACCATTCTGAGTTCCATATGATATAGACATTCCCATTAAAATTCCTCTATATTATATAGCTTAACTCCAGTTAATGGAATACCTATTTCATTTTGGATGTAATAATAATTCATCTGCATCCTCCAGATGTTTTAGTGACTTTATTCAAACTTATTATCCCTAATATTTAAATGAATCAGTTACAAATGTCTGAAACAGTAATATTTAGGGTGAATCGGTGTTAATGAATTTTTTAAAAAATAATCTCTTATATCCCTTTTCTTATTTATTATATTATAGTTAGATAAAATGGATCTCTCATTCTCCCTTATAACCTTTTCTAATACATAAAACACATCCAAATATGCACACACAAAAATAGGATAGTGATTTACATGGATCACTAATCAATAATAGTCTCTAATCCTTAGTGTGAGTGGAAAAAACCTGTAAACACATGGACCACTATTAATACACCTATAAGAAACAGCAAGCATGGAGTACCCATAATCTTTCATTAAACTATAGTCTCCAGAAAATGCATCAGTATGAATGAAATAGATATCTTATTCTCCCTTATCACCTTAAGTGTATTTCTTGAATCTTCTTTTTTATCCTTTATTATGTAAAAACATCAAGAAATTAACACCCTCTTCCTCTTTGGTATGAACAATAGTACACACACTTCTTCAAAGTAGAAAACATGATTGTTTAACCTTCTTCTTATTCCAAATTTTCTAAAAATTAGACTACATAGAAGTCTACATATTATTATTTAATTTCATTAAAACATGAAAAAAAAATAAAAACTTATTTCTCTCTTCTTATCATCAACAACAGTACTAGTTTTCATCTTCCTTATCTTCGACTAACAGAAACATACAGTGACTAACTAAGTCAGACCTCCTTACCTTCGAAACAAATATTTTCTTCTTTATAAATTAAAACATCGATCACCACGCACTACTCTCATTTGATCTATAGTGTATATTTATAGAAAAATTAATACAACAATGTAAACTGTGGGTATAGATATATTCTCAAGTTTTAACAAAAATCGTGGGTATTATGAAAATTTCTAGGGCTATACCCATAGTTTCTATGAAACTGTGTGTATAGATCTATATCGATGCTTCAGTAGCCCAAGGTTTATGGAACCCTGGGTATATACTATAACCATAGTTCTATGGCCTATACCCGTGGTACTAAACCATGGGTATAGGTGATTTTTTCAGTAGTGGGTACGTTGTTTTTGATGTACATTGTTTATTTTCAGCACTCCTTTTCTATTTCATAAATTAAATTTTTTGAATCAAATTAGATAAAATAAATAATGGAAAATAATATATTATCGACTACAATTCACCTGAAATAATTTCTCATCGTGATGAATAATAAAAACATTCCTTGTTTCTTGCTTTATAATGTGTGCAATAGTAACTGGTGGGTGGGGATTTACTTTCCCTTTATCATCCCTAAGATGAAACTTGGTAAGAAGAATTTGGAATCCACTATGGGATTTTCCAGTGGCCATTAAGACAAATTTATTATCTAAATAATCTAAAATAAATTCAATCTTTAAAGAAAAATGAAAATTAAATCAAAATTTCACAATATAATTTTTCAGTAAAATAGAGAAAGTATATCATAACATTACCTTTATATCTTCCCAAAGGGTTTCCTTCATTATAGGTTGGACATAGTGCCATAATCTATATCAATCATCACATACATACTTATTATGACCCCAATATAACTAATGAACATTGAATTTTTAGGTTCAATAGGTTGTCCTCATTAATTCCAGCCAACCTAAAATTTTATACCCTTAATTCATGTCTTGATAATTTTATTCAAAACTATGTTGTCATGTCATTACTTTTTTCATCAAAATGGATTTGATCCCCTAATAGTTCTACAGTTTCAGCATCAACCACTTATTCTTCCCTAATATTGGTAACATCATCATGTGCAGAATTCATTATATGCATGAGTATTAAAATATTTAATTTAGATTACATATATATAACAGATAACACATAATATTATGATAAAAATCATAGTATATTAAAAATACATTAACCTACTAATTGAACTCTCTTTATTTTATTTAATGGTTGAAGGGATTCTTATCCTCTATTGAGAATCCAAATACACTATTTGTGTTCCCCTATAACATACAAGACATTGTCTACATTGGGACTACCATTAAATGATTGTGATCTCCCAATTAAAGGTTTATCCTCAATTGAATTTTCATATGACCCTACAATTGTGTTAGTCACTAGTGGTACAATTGAACAATTATTTTTTTGGGATCTGATACATAAATTACCTACACTTATTGTAATTCCATTATGAATAGAACATCCTTTTCCCTTTACATATTGAAATTAAACTTCATGAATCCCATTTCATCAACTTTCATTGCACTCCGGTTGTCAGCTCATTTACATCAAAAAATTGGTACTTGAAATTTGGTATAATCCAATGCGTATATCTGTTTAATGATGCCTAAGTATGACATAGTCACATATATTGGATTTATATATTTGGAACAAGATATGTGCATCACTTCCAACACAAGTGTAACTACACTATTTTTCATCATACTGTGATCATTTTGTCCTTTTGTATAGAACATATAACAATTAATTACAAAACCAGTGTAATATATAACTTTTTAATTTGGTCTCTTGGATAGCCATCGAATTCTTTCAGCAGTTGAATTTGGATTTATTGATAAATACTTATAAATATGATCTCAGAACCATCCTATAAATTTTTTATTATGTGTATTTGATATCCATCCTTCTGTCATTGATGGATTCAAATGTCTAAGAATTTCTTTGTGGGATTCAATATATGGATCAACATCTTCACTATTATGTAAAATGTAAAGATGATATTTCTCCCACTCTGTGATGTTAATTGTACTAACATCTATTCTATAAATCCATTCGCCTTTAAGGCATCCACTATGATGAGAATTTAGGAGACTGGTATTGTCAACATCTGATAAGTAATTGGTACAGAATTCAACATCTTCTTCAATAATAACATTTTCTATAATATAATATTATGGCCAACTTTGATTCATTATGTTCCCTTTTAGAATATTCATATATCATTCAATGGGGTATATCCACATATAATAGATAGGGCCACAAAGTTAAACCTCTTTAACCAAGTGAACCATAATGTGGACCACTATATCAATGAATTATGGTGGGAAGAACTTATTTAATTCACATAATATGGTAGAAACCTCCTTATTCATGATTAGAAACTTCTCCAGGTCTATAAATTTACTATATATGGCTTTGAAAAATAAGAAGATTTAGGTTAATGTATGTCATAAATTTTTAGGCAGAACGCAATGTAAAGTAATGGGAATCAAATATTACATCAAAACACGGAATTCATGTGATTTTACTTCTTAAAAATTCAAATTATTCATTAATAGGGCATTATTTATATTTGATGAATACCCCTCTAGAAATTATTCACCATTAAAAGAAAATGGAAAATTGTAATTTTATTGCCTGGATATAGTGTAAGTTACTAGATGATGAAAAGTACAACTTTTACCCTTCACTGGTACTAACTCTTCCCTTTTCCCCATGTCAATCATTTCCAACCTAGCCTTGATGCGGTATTTTTTTTCAAGAAAATTTAGTAACATGAAAATAACATATCAAATACATTTTTTTAACATGCATGACATCAATAAAATTTATAATGTACAAAAAATTCCAGTATGATAATTCAATGAAAATTAATCACTTTTTCAAACCTGGTTTCATAAGGTTTTTTGAAAATAGATTACAAAAAATAGTATCAATATATTTTATTTTATCAAATAGTTTATCACCTATTAGTGGAGACGGTGTTGTACCTTGTTCGATATTACCATCGAACACAATCATCCCAGATTAGTATTATACTGTTTGGGTAAAAATTTATGATACCCTAAAAACACAATCTTCAAGGAATGTTTCAACTAAACCAAGTTTGTGCATTCTTCAAAAATGAGACACCCCAACATTCCTCTAATGTTATAGCCTTAAAAATTCTTATAAGTAGAAAAGTAATTAATAATCCCATAAAAATGGACCTCAATATGAATTCTTAACTTCTATGAGAATCAAAAATTTTAACACTTGTATCTCACGTCAATTTCAGATCTATTATCAATTGATCCAAATAGAAATCAATATCATTACCAGGTTATTTTGGTCCAGATATAAGTAGATAAAACATAATTTATTTTTTATTCATGCTTAACCATGGAGTAAAGTTATAATTTTCCAATATAATTGTCCATCTATTGTGAGTACTACACTATACACCAAAATGATATATTCCATCTGTAGATAACACAAGATAAAATTTTCTCAACTCATTTCCAAATTTAGGATACTCATAATAAATTTTATCCCACTAAGGAGAGTTTATTGGATGGTGTAGTTTCCCATTTTTAATTCTTGTATTTTCATTCCATGTCAATTTTCTCACAGTTTACTGACATCCATATAGTCTTCTAAATCATGGAATGATAGGAAATTACCATACAAATTTCAAAGTACTTGATTCATCTTTTTTTGTATCGATTATTTCCACACTTATGGTATTTTATGAGTGATTCATGTTACCTGTGAAATAATATACAATCATTCAAAAAATAATATATTTTTTAGTGATTGTTACCATTGAACATAGAATTCATTTAGAGTAATATGTTCAAAAAGTAAGATCATTTTCTTCTAGTATCGTATCATTTCAGAGACCAAGTAGTTTTTTAAAGCTTGTGTCACTCCATCCACTACCAGCTTTCAGATTATATAACTTCAATACAACTAACAATGTTGTGTATTTAGTACAACCGGAATACAATAGTCTCTTAGAATATCTATTTAACTTCTCAAACAACTTTGTATAATCTTAAATTTCATATTCAATTTACATTTCCATTTATTCCATATGATATCAAACATCATTTACACTAGTATTCATATCAAATGATACAGAAATGGTAGTTTCATCCCAATCAGTATATATGTTCATTTTTTCCCCATGTTTAGTATAACATTTATAGCTCTGGTCAATTCTATGACAATTAAATTTTCTTACAACTCTTCTGAACTAATTTTTATTTAATAAAAATAATATAAACAATGAAAAAAGGATTTTATAAGGGTCTTATGTGTGCTCTATTACAAACATGATGAACTATTTAACTCCATATTCGTACTCTTTTATCTTATGATTAGCGTTCACCCATTTTAGACTCATATTCATCCTATTAGGTTCATAAAACAGTAATTTTTTACAAAAAATAAATAAATAAACATAATATATTCATAATAAAAATAGAATGTTGTTAATAATTATAATAAGGGGAACCCAATATTTTGATGTTATCAGTTATTATTCCTAAAAATTTATCATTTTACACAAGGGTGACATGAAAAGAAACAACTTGGGGTGAAAATGTGGTTGTTGGTCTAGGTTCTTGATTTTATGTTGTGTGGGACAAAAATGTGGTAATAAATATGTTGGTAAACAAAATTTATTTATTATTGGATGTTAGACTTCCCATTTAAACTCTTTCTATTTTTTACCATTTAACTATGACCTGGATTTCTAAATTTGTGTAAAAATATCTTTCCACAGAACATACAAGGTCATGTAATCCATACATTTTTTCATAGGGTCAAGGATCTTGGAATTTCATAAAACAAATGGATGAAACAACTATTGAAGATAAAATTAAAGTTGGATTAATTTTTACTCTATTTTTCTATAGATTATTCTGGACCATGTATTATAAGAATACCAACAAATATATTTGTACTATAACCCACTGATGAAACCAAATATAAAAAATATTAGATTTATCAAGCTTAATTTTATTTCACATATCCTAAAATATCCAAAACCTCTATTCAATTTCCTTAAAAACAACACAAATAATTTCTATTAATAAACATTCTAAAAAATTAGTTAGCATTATTGAGATGCAAAACATTTTTATTCCACCTCTAATAATGAACAATGTCACTACAAGTTATCTCACACATATAGTAGTCCAAACCTTTACATGTATATTCAAAAGTGTATACTCGTTATTAATGAAATCCAAACCACATGTATGGTTTGGGGAGATTATAATAAACTTTATAAATTTTTACACTATCTTTTAATCCTATATTTTTTCAAGATAGATGTATTTTAAATTAGATATTTTCAAGAATTACACTCAAACTATTCTTAATGATACAAAATATATCAAAATAATAATAATATTGTGTGCATGGATTCTATGTTAAAAAAATTATATTTTATATAAAAAATGTGTGTATTATATTTTAGTTAATATTAAAGGAACATGAATTCAAAATATATAATTCCAAAAAATATAATAATTCATAACATATTAATATAAAATTAATTCATATAATATAGATAATGATATTAAAAAAATTTAAAAATCACTAAAAATAAATAGGAAGTCCCCTTTATTAATGTATCTTGAAATAAAATTTCCACTGATATCCAAAGGAAGTTTGGTCTGTAATGAAATTAAATTTCATTATATTTTGGTTTCCTGAAAAGAAAACAATATTGAAATATGATACTCTAATGGACACTAAAAATAAAATACACGAGGTAATGATGTGACGAATATAACCAAGATATCCTCTCGAACCTGACTCCAATTTACACACACGCAAACGGCATTCCTGATCCTCATGGGCTGACGACAAGAACCCAGGCATAAAACAAAAAACGTAGGGGATGATTTCACTCAACCTAAAGCATAAACATTATATATATATATATGATTGAAATAAATAGTATATTAATCAACAAGAATATATATTTCATAATAGATTGAAAACAATGGAAGTGATGCAACAAAAAATGTAGCTAAAAAATCCCTAAGAGAAAATTCCAATAGAAAAGAAAAAAAAAAACAAAACTAAAATAGCTACTCTAACAATATCATGTGATAGTGTGGGAAAACATACGCCATCCCTCCACTAGCTACCCAAACTTAGATAACACATACCTTGTCACCTTACTATGGTGCCTTGCCTTTACCAACATTGAAAGACATACAAAGTTATATGCACCGCCAAATGGGTGTTCCGGGTGAGAGATAACAGGCTTAGTAGGATCCCACCTAGGTTTTCTCTAAAAATTATCTTTAAAATAATCTTAACATGATCAACATTAAAGAAAACAATGCATGATTAGTAGTTTTTATATCAAAAGCATGGAAAAATATTTAATTTCCCCTTCTTCTACATTTCTAAAGTAAAGTGGATAAATCAGTTTCAAGTTATTTCATATATCAAACCAGATATATCAAATAAGACCAAATAATGTATCACATATCATATCAAATCCATGGTAGTGAATGTGAAAATTGTACAATATAGAAGCACAGTTCACATCATTCTAAGGATAACACTAGGTCAGGATAGTTAGGACACTTGTACCCCCAACATAGGCAATCATGCATGCATCAATATCCTTGATATATGCATCAAATCTAGGGAGAACAAGAACACCCTATAAAGTAAAACCTCCCAAAAATTATATCAATTTCCTAGAAGAATAGTCTTGGGGGAAAGAGAACACCCCATGAGTGACCCCCAATAATATCAAAAGAAGAGGATTGTTACTAAACCTTCCACCAAAGTACTCAAGGATTACCATGAGCTCTATTTTCTAAACCAATTCATTAAAACCATTTTATTATACCATGTTTTCAAAAACCCTTTCATTAACCAAAACCTTGGGAAAACCATCTTTTATTGAAAACCAATTTCAACATATAAAAATAAGATGAGTTAATCATTCCATTTCATTTATAAAAAAAATATCAAAAATATAGAAATCTGGTTCATATGACATAGTCTAGAGATAGAACCACCTACCTCAAACTCGGGGTCACACATGCTCACAAAGGGATCCAACAATAAGGAAGAACACACGAATGATAATAGAGGTCCAAAAATCAATCCACATATATCAAAATCTATTAAACAACAAAACGGTCAACAGATAAGAAAACCCATAGCTTTCATTGAAGAACTCACACCTAATTTGTAACTTCATGTCCCCAGTTACCCATACCCAGTGCATTATTTTAATTCATTTTCATGATTATAAGCAATCAAGTCCCTAAGGAATGATCAGTTTAGTAGACTTAGAAAAAATATTGCATACTTTAATATTACATTACACTTTCTAACATAATACACAACATAAATAATACTTTGATAATTTCATTATTCCCCTAGATTAACCCTGCATATCCATCATAATATACTTCTTGGTATCCTGGTAAAATAAATCATAAGAAGGGGGTGTTCTCAAATTCTCAGTAAGGGTAAATAATTCATCAGAAACTATAAAATTTTTATGGAAAGGTGTATAATAAAAACATCAACATTTTAAACATAAACATGAACATAATATTGAAAAAATAAATCAAAAATTACCATATAACCATGCGCACGGATATTCTACTAGTCAAATAATTACATTTAATAACTAATTTCATAGTGAGGG
Organism: Viscum album; assembly: GCA_963277665.1. NCBI lineage: Eukaryota > Viridiplantae > Streptophyta > Magnoliopsida > Santalales > Viscaceae > Viscum > Viscum album. The sequence continues at coordinate 405,389,415 of OY728150.1, read as the reverse complement.
GATGCATAATGTTGGACATAATAACTACTATGTCAAGGCCTTTTGCCAAGACAATTCACATATATTATGTCAAATCCTTGTGCCAAGACACTATTTTGTCTCATGAAAACTAATGTTGCATCGAGGGGCTATAATGGGACCAACCCACCACTTACTATGTCAAATTCATTCGTCATATGAAATGTGTGAAATATAACACAAACATTCGTTTTAAAACAAGCATATGAAATGTTAAGACTTTAACCATAAACCATGAATAGTATAAAAATAGAACATCCACAGTTAAACATAACATAACTCATTCAATACAATATGTAATATTGTATAATAATAAATCAACTTAAATCAAGAATAATATCCAATAAAGGATGTTGATATAGTTGAAAATAGTCAGTAAAATTCTTTGAGAGAAATATCCCTTTTTCTTACAATCATTTAAAAGTCACACAATTTATAAAGTAATTTAAAAGAGATTTTTGAATCAAAGTGTCCCATAAAACTTTGAGACTTTTTAAAGTAATTAAAATTTTAGAACAATTATTTCCATATAAATAAATTCTTAAAATCATTTTTGAATAAAATGACATTAATTAAATAGACTTGGAAAAAATAAATCGTTAAAACAGTTAAAATGATGATATAGTTAAAGAGACCCTTACATAAAACCCTAAAATATTCCCTTTAAAAAAATTATGAAACATGGACATGGATTATAAATATTTCTTAGTACATACTTACACATGAACAATCTCGGATAATAATGAGATTTAGGAATTAATTGTTACATTAAGTATGATATTCTTCATATGACTCTGAAACTCCTGTATAATGTTTTTAAACATATTATTAACTTATATAAAAATCATAATAATATTTATGATATCATATATTATTCTATTATGACATTATATTACCCATTTATTAACAATTCCTAGTTAATGAAACATTTCGGGTAATATCACTTTGTTTATCGTACATGTTTTGACTCATTATTCTTGATCATATTACTTAGATCATGACTTAATTGCTTCCAAAATGTATAATATTTTTTACATATCATATATATTCATAATATAAATATATGTAATAGATAGATATATATAATGGAATAAACCGTTCATGGAGATGGTAGGTCATACGTACGCATGAACGCTGTTTCCGTTTTCTTATTGTATTGAATAGGAGTAAGTGAATGAAATATATGTACATACAAATATATATATATATATATATATATATATATATATCATTCCAAAAGAATTATTATGTAATTTATTTCATAATTATGAATAATGTATTTTTTATAATCATTCTTGTATTATTAAAGTGGAAAACGAGTCTCATTGCGCCATGGAGACGGTAAGCCATACGTACGCACGAGTGACAATATCATTCTAATGATGATTAAATCATATGTAATTGTATGGTATATTATATACACTGAATCATTAAAATATTATATTTATTATTTACATCAATTATACTCATTATTATACCCATCCAAATAATGAACTGGTGAATAACAAACTACACCACGACGTGGAGACGGTAAGCCGTACGTACGCACGTATTATGACTTTGTCATTCATAAGATGGTTATAATAATTAATCTGGTTGTACCATAATTATAATAACATCTTAGAATATATAATTTACTAGAGTTATTATTTTAGTATCAAAACAACAAATAAAGAGGAAGTGGAAGAAGAAAAGAACTTTGAAAGAGGTGATGAAATAATTACCTCTTCCTCGGGTGCTTCCTTTTGATTTGAACAAAAGGGATCCATAAGTTGGATTTTTGATCAAATTAAGGCATCTAGTTTTAATTGATAGTAGTTGGGAGGATATTTTTATAGGTCTTAGACAAGCCAAATTTCTTTGGAGGTGTGAATTTAATATAATGGGAAGTACCCTTTTATAAGAGAGGTTAGGGGAACTTTAAGAAAATCTTGAAATATTATTTTATTATAAAATTATATTCGGTTTTTAATTGCTCCAAATTGATTTATTTAGAGGCTAAGGTGGGGATGTGTCGAAAACCTCTCAACAAATTGGTTTTAGACAAGTTTAGCTTACCATATTAACCTTATTTTTATAATTAACTCTTAGTTAAATAGTGTAACTTTTACCATGACTTCTTGTATTTTTATACTACATGGTTATAGAGTTACTATAAAATACCAAGAGAACCTCAACTGGTTCATTAATGACATATCTAAAATTATATATGTCCTTTGGCTGAATCTTATATTTTTCGGAATATTATATCATTTAATAATATTGATTTTTTTTCTAAAAACTCATTTATGTCAATTTTGACAGTATTTAGTAATTGATTTTTTTTAAGTCATAAAAAATTGATTCCTTCAAAAAAAAGGAATTATCTCATAAATAATAGGGAAATGTCATCTATAAATTTTGAGGATGACATAAAAATGTTCAAATTACATTTATTTTAATAATTATAAATTCATTTATTTGAATATTTCATTAATGAGGTAATCAATGCATCATAATTGTGTTATAAATAAATATATTTATCTAATTTCTAAAAATTAGAAATAAAATACCATGATGTAGGAAATATTTTTAGCTTTATAATAACTATTTATAGTTTAAGAGATCTATATAAAACCCCATATAAAAAATATTAAAAGATACATGTTTAGGGTATTTTTTCCTTAACTTTAAATGAAAAATAATTAAATGTCATTTTCACACACAAGTGGCTCTATGGGGTCCACAAATCGACCCAACGATTCACATGGATAGACATATCTCATGTAATAGGGTTATGACATGTGTTAGGGCAGTCTAATATTATTATAATATTATTATTTACCATTAGTTACCATATTTACCCTTTAACCATGGTAAATAAAATATTTACTAAAGTTACTATTCATAATGTCTAAAAATAAAAGTGTAATGTCCTAGATTTCTCCATAAGGTATGTTTTATTTACGATTCAGTTTAGGAATTTATTTGTGTTAATTAAGTGCTTTCCAAAGTCCTTGAGGAGGCTCGAGGGTGTTCTGGGGGTTTGGGACACGAAAAGGGGGGAAAGAGTTTTCTAGGATAGCCACACGGTTTGTACAGGTTAGTGTTAACCATGCAGGCAGCCTAGGTAAACCATGCAAGGGGAAGATTCTCAGAAAGTATCCTCCACACGGTTTTCATAGGGTTTGGAAAATCGTGTGGGTAAACCATGCGAGGGGGCTCTTTGGGATAGATGCATCTGCATGATTTGCGCATGGTTTGGAAAATCATGTGGGTAAACCATGATACCCAGAAACCTTTAAAAATTAAAAAAATACCACTCTAGAATTTTATAAACCTCTTGGGATTTTCCTCCCCCGTATCCCTTGTAACCCTAGGAATTAACCAAAGGGACAAAGAGCTCTCAAGGATCAATCTCCTTTGATTCAAATCTATTTGGAGTGCCATTAGTTGCGGATTGATGATATGGGTAAGGCTAATCTCCCTCTTGCTTTTTGTTTTGCATTAGAGTTTCTATTTATTTCCTCTCTACATATTAAGCTCTCAAACCCTTCTTTTCGGTGAATTTTATTTGTAAAGATTCATGGGTTTGTTGAATCGATATCTAAGGCTTTGGTTGGGAGTGCGTTGGCCAATGGATTTAAGTTAGGTGGTCTACAAATTATATCCCTTGGATTTTGTGTATATTTGTGCATGTAGGGTTTTTGTTCTTGCCCTATTTTGAAGAGTTATTGATGCCTTTGACATGATGTGATTTAGTGGTGTCTAAATGACTAATTGAACCCCTCTTTATCCCCATGGGAAGCAAGGAGGATGACTGACTGAATTAGGGCCACCCGAGGGGCATGTTGATATTTCTTGGACATAGAGTTAACTAAGTGAGTATAGGTCATTGTTGAAGAATGAAGATCCCCTTCTTATTATGTCAATATGATTAAAGGAATTACAATCGGTGTCTAGTAATACACCTAGGTTGGGTAATTTGACCAATAGGTTGTTTGGTTGGCACGAAAAAGGGTTAAATTGATAAATGGGAAAATGATAGGTATTAGCTTTATACTTTAATATGCATAGTGAGATAGGTATGGAAAATGGGAATGGGTATGAATTGGTTAAGTAATATGAAAATTAAAGTGTTAATGGATTGAGGAAAAATGTAAATTCCCATTTATTGAGATTATTGTGATGATTATAAATGATGTTGGTTATGTTGTTGTGATATGGTGGTTTGTGGTGAATGATAAATAAGCATGTGCACAAGGCTTGGTTGAGTGGGGTATTGACTTCAGGTTGTACACCCATGGGATGAGTTGGACCGAGGTTCTATATCCTCCCCTAAATGCACGGGTTAGGATGGGGACGGAGTTCTATTCCCCTAACAGTTGCATTCCACCCTGACTGAGGATTATATGTGAGGATATTGGGAATATTTATATTATGATTCCTAGTGAGATAGATCTTTATTGTATTTCCATATTCTTGAGGACACTGAATATACCTAATCCATTGAACACATAAAAAGGGGAGATTGAATAATGAAATACCTAAGTCATGAACCTGAATTCATTGGTAGTATAAATAAAACAAACATAGTTTAGAATGACCTATTGAACTGTTTACCTTAACTTGAATTTATTTATCATTTGCATGAACCATCTTCCATGCTGGATATTTTGTAGAAACCGTTGGTGGTGTCCTACTAAGTTATACTCACACCCTGCTCGGGCTGCCATTGGGTACCTGAGCAGATTTTATGCTTGCGGGTCAGGACAAGGTCAAGGGCCCTATGCTAGGGATATGAGTTGGACATGGAACATGTTTCGGTGAGGTTCTAGATTTGGAGTCCATATCATTTTTTGGGATTCTACTATTTTATTTCTTTTGGGTTTTTTTCACTTGACACTGTAGCATGAAATGGCATATTTATTCTTGCATATGATTGTACCTAGCTTTGGGATTTGGTCACTAATATATGTTATGGATTGTTCTATTTTATTTAAACAATTTCAATTATTATCTGTTGTGTCATACTCTGGTATTGAGGGTATAGTCTTTCCATGTGACCTATTGGACCCTCGCTACTAGTCGGAAACCTCTATCATACTGGGAGGCGCGCTTAAGGTCATGTAACTACCCGGCTCGAGGCACTAGTTTAGTGGCTCCCGGGTCGGGGACGTTACAAAGTCATATCAGAGGAGTTTTTTTTCTCTTTCTTACTATTTTGGGATTTTAGATAGGAGATTAGGAATGTTTTGGGCCTTGGTAAGTGACATGCATCATGATAGACACAGACATAGGATGGGTGTGCGGGATGTAAAGGTTAGGATGAATATGTTCCCATAAAAGTAATGAATTATGCCTAATAAGATGGTGAGAATGAGTGAAAAGGGAAAGTGAAAATATCATGTAGTAATTATAAAATGGTTTATGATACAGAAGTAAAAGTGGAATAATTTTTTGTAAGGTTAAATTGGAATATGAAAATGGTTCGAATGGGGGTAAAAGATAAGGCTTGTAAACATGATAATTAGATACCGTGTTGGCCATAGACTTAGGGAGATGGCCGAGGGTAGTAATCCGGTTTCTATTGAGTTATTTTGGGTAGTGTATGTGAACAAGTTTGGTTATTACAAGTGAAAATAATATCTATATCCTTTCCTTCTCACAAAAGATTTATGGTTATGTTCTAAATCTTATGTTTGGAATTGTATAGAAACGCCACCTCGAAGAAGTTCACTGGTTGAGCGACATGAGAATGTCACCTAGAACGCTCCTCCAGAATTAGAGAAAAATAATGTATTGGTCCAAGGAAATGGGGAAGAGTAGTTCCACGATAACTTTTCTTGTTTTATGAAGATGAAGGAACGAGACCCAGGGTGGGTTGAACCAAGCATGTTTGAGCCGACTATGGAGTTTCAACTGTAGAACCCTCCAACCTTTATCGGAGAGGGTGGGCCAAAAGAATTAGAGTTCTGGATTGAGTCCATCCAAACTATTCTCAACCATCTAGATACTCCTGTCAATATGAGAGTCATGTTAGCGGCATGTATACTGAGGGGGAAAGAAAAACGTTGGTGGGACATTATGGTTCAGATAGAGAAGGTTGAGGGGATGATGTGGAAAGATTTTCAGGAGAAGTTTATTGAGCACTTCTATCCAGAAACCTTGAGGTAGGAGAAGGCTGTATATTTTATGAGGTTGAATCAGGGTACAATGTCAGTGATTGACTTTGCTATCTATTTTACTAATTTGAGATGCTTTGTCCTGACGTTGACAGGAGATGAGGTAGTTGTGGTGAAATGCTTCCAGGATGGGCTGAGACATAATATCGGATCTCAAGTGAAAATATTTCAACTAAAATGGTTTGCTGAAGTTTTCAATCAAGCCCTTATATCAGAAGGAAACCTGAAGGGAGATTCAGGTAGTGAACTTGTGGTGTCGGATAGGCAAGAAAGTGGTGTGGTTTATGATAGTAGGAAGAACCACTTTGGAACCTTCCAGTAAGGGGGAATCACGTAGAATAGTCAGAAGAGGGGGTCAGCTTCTCTGGGTGGTGACCAGGTCTTTTGTTTTTAGTGTGGAAGACTGGGGCACAAGCGTGATGAGTGTCCCCTCCCACCAGTTGAGTGTCGAGTGTGCGGCATGCTATTCCATGTGCATAGATTCTGCATGAACTCATGGTAGTGGGGGAATGATGGGGTTCAGAGGTTGATGTCGAGTGTAGGAAGGGGTCTGGTTACCCTATATCAGGCAAGAAGTCAGAGATCTATGTGCCAAACTAGTAGGGGCAGTGGACATGGAACTCTGGGGAAAGATCACCCTTACCAACCGAGTAGTATAGTGCAGGGTACTCAGGCTGGGGCCCAGGGTAAAGGGGCAGGTCATCTCCATGCAATTCAAGTTACACCTGAGGGTGGTGAGGCATGACCGTCTACTGTTCGAGGTACGATTCTTGATGCTTCCACATTTTCTAGTGCTTTATTCGATACAGGTGCTATGCATTACTTTATTTCTACTCAGTTTGTAGTTGTGTTTGGCTTAACCTTAGAGACCGCATGTGGGGTAATGTCACTTCATACTCCACTAGGGGTGCAAGTCGAGGACATCAGGTAGTTTAAGGGTTATACTCTAGAGGTTGGTGGGTATCGTTTTCTATAGGATATGTTTGTCCAATATATGTCAGGTTTTGAACTAATCTTGGGAATGGATTGGATGGTGTTAAATCAAGACCATATCAACTGTTATCGACATCGGGTAACATTCATGTCTCTCGATGGGAGCACTCATGTCCTTTGTGGTGAGTGGGATACTCGAGCGGGCCACGTAGGGCCACTACACCATCAGATGGGGGAGATCATAGCCCAAGTGGCATTCCTTATGATAGATTATGGGGAGAAAGGACAATCATTCTTCCATTTTGTTGTGGACCAATTTTAGGATGTATTCCCTAAATACTTCATGGGGTTACCACCCAAGAGATATGTTGATTTTATGATCAAACTGTTCCCTGGAGCGAAGCTAGTTTCCATTCCACCTTACCGAATGGCGCCAGTAGAGCTCCAAGAACTGAAGTTTTGGTTAGAGGAATTGGAGTTTAAGGGGTTTATACATACTTGTACATAACCTTGGGGATCCGATGTGTTGTTTTCTAAGAAGGATGATGAGTTACTGAGGCTATTTGTCGATTATAGAAAGTTAAACTAGATGATAGTTAAAAAATGATACCCTCTTCCTAGAATTGATGACCTGTTTGATCAGTTTCGAGGTGATTCTGTATTTTACAAGATTTATTTGAGATCGGGATACCATCAGTTGAGGGTGAGACCTTTTGACATACCCCAGATGGTTTTCTAAAGCAGGTACAGGTTGTATGAATTCCTGGTAATGCCATTTGGTTTTACAATTGCACTAGCCGTGTTCATGGCCTTGATGAACCAGATATTCCACCTATATTTGGATCATTTTTTAGTTGTTTTCATTGATGACATCTTGGTGTACTCCAAAACTCATGACGATCATGCCAAAAATCTTGACATCATCCTGAGTACACTAATAGAACATATTCTTTTCGCTAGGCTATCTAAATGTCAGTTTTGGATTGATGAGCTACATTGTTAGGGACATATCATATCTGGGTCAGGTGTATCGGTGGATCCAGAAAAGGTTAAGGTTGTGATGTCTTGAGAACAACCCAAGAACATCTCTGTTGTTCATATTTTTCTAGGTTTGGCCAGTTATTACCAAATTTTTATTATAGATTTCTCTCATTTGTCAATGCTTCACACATGCCTAACCAAGAATGGGGTTATGTTCAATTGGTCAGAGTCTTGTGAGAATGATTTCCAGGAGATAAAGAAGTGGTTGACCATCATAATAATTTTGGTCTTACCAGAACCTGTTTAGAGGTATACCTTGTTCTGTGATGTGTTCGGTGTTGGACTTGGGGCAGTTTTGATGTAGGATGATCGGGTTGTAGCTTATGGGTCAAAACAATTGAGGCCACGTGAAATAATTGATCCTACTCATGACCTGGAGCTAGCTAGTGTGGTTCATGCCTTAAAGTTTCAGAGTCATTACTTGTTTTTAATACCCTTTATGGTGTTTACCGACCATAAAAGTCTCAAATACATCTTCTCTCAGTGGGATTTGAATCTTCGATAGTGACAGTGGGTTGAGTACTTGCAGTCCATTTATTTTGAATTGGTTTACACATCAGGAAAAGGGAATAGTTTCTATAATGATCTTATCTAGAAGACTCCAAATCAAGTGGTTCTGGAATCCAGTTCAGAGTGGGTGATGATGTCCTTGTTTGTGGAGATGCATTTGGAGGTACAGGATGGGCACAGAGAGATGACCCTTACATCTATATTAGTTGAGTCCGTAATTTTGAGCCGAGTTAAAGAGAGTAAGTTGGTAGATACATAGTGATTGGATATGAAGGAAATTATTAAAGGTGGGGAGTCTCCTTTTGTTTGTACCTTCGATACTGATGGAGTTTCTTATGTTCATGTTCATGTTGTGGTGCCATAAGATGTACGGGAAGAGTTGATGTGCAAGTTCCACACGTCAAAGTGGGAAGTGCATCTATGCTTGACTAAGATGTACCATGACCGACGTAGGCAGCTTTGGTGGCCAATAATGAAGAAGAAAGTAGAAAGTTTTATGGCATGATGCCTTACCTGTCAGTAGGTGAGGGCTGAATATCAGTGCCCAGGTGGGTTGTTGCAGTAATTGCCTATTCTAGAGTGGAAATGGTATGATTTCACGATGGACATTGTAGTGGTTCTTCTGAGGATGCCATGTAATAATGATACAATTTGGGTGGTATTAGATCCACTGACCAAAGTGGCCCATTTCTTTCCGATTCAGGATACCTATTAGTCGACCAGTTGTGGGAGTTATACATTTGAGAAATAGAACGGTTTCATGTTGTGTCGAGAACCATAGTTTTAGATCGTTATCTGCATTTCACCTCTCATTTCTAGAAAGGACTATAGAAGGAACTTGGTACCCAGGTGTTTCTAATTATGGATTACCACCCATAGACTGATGGGCAGTCATAGTGTACAATTCATAAATTAGAAGACATGTTGAGACCATGTGTTTTGGATTTCAGTGGTTCATGAGAAAAGCACTTGTCTCTTATTGAGTTTGCGTATAACAATAGTTTTCAGTCAACAATTCTAATGGCACCTTCAGAGGCAGTTTATGGGAGACCATGTAGATCACCATTGTGTTGGTTGGAGGTCGAAGAGTTTGAGTTGTTAGGGACGAGTCTGGTGTGGGAGACGTCATAGAAGGTTTGTTTGATTAAAAAGCGCATGGAAACATCTCATTGTTGGTAGAATTCATATGCAGATCAGTTTCATAAACCTATTGAGTTCATAGTGGGTGATAGTGTGTTTCTTTGGGTATCACCAAGGTTGGTTCATCTTCGAATTCAGAGGCATTGTAAGTTGGCACCTAGATATGTGGGGCCATTTGAGATTTTGGAGAGAATTGGACAATTGTCTTACCGATTGGCTCTTCCACAGCAGTATAGTGGGATGCATGATGTTTTACATGTTTCATAACTCCGACAGTACAACCCAGATCCATCTCATGGGATAAATTATAAGAATTTTGAGCTTGAGGCCAATGCGTCCTTTGAGGAGCACCCGGTTCATATTGTAGATCATAGCAGGAAAGTTTTACGGGTAAGTTTTTGCGCCTGGTTCGTGTTCTATGGAAAAATGGAAATGTTCAGAAGGAAACTTGGGAGTGGGAATCTGATATTCAGGTCCAATGGCCTGATCTTTTTTTCTTTAGAAACTCAATTATGTTCAGGAAGGGAAGCTCGAGGACGAGCCGTTATAAGGTGGGGAGGTTGTAAGATCTCAGATTTCTCCAAAAGGTATGTTTTATTTAAGTTTTATTTTAGGCCCTTTATTTGAGTTAATTAAGTGCTTTCCAAAGTCCTTGAGGAGGCTCAGAGGTGTTATAGGGGTTTGGGACATGAAAAAGGGGGGAAAGATTTTTCTAGGCTAGCTACACGGTCAGTGCACAATTAGTGCTAACCATGTGGGCAGCCCAGGTAAACCATGTAAGGAGAATATTTTCAGACAGTATCCTATGCACGGTTTGCAAATGGTTTTTCAAACCATTTGGGAAACCATGAAAGGGGGGTCTTTGGGATAGAAGCATCTACATTATTTTCACACAATTTGGAAAACTGTGCGAGTAAACCGTGCGGCCCAAAAACCATTAAAATTTTTCAAAAATAAAACCTTGGGATTTTATAACCCACTCGGGATTTTCCACCTCCTCCCTTGAAACCCTAGGAACAAACCAAAGGGACAAAAGATATCCCAAATATTAATCTCCTTTCATTCTAATCCATTTTAAGCATCGTCAGTTGTGTATTGAATATTCAAGTAAGGATAATCTCCCTCTTGCTTTTGTTTTTGGTTTAGGGTTTTTATTTATTTCCCCTCTCCATATGGAGCTCTCAAAACCTATTTTTTGGTGAGTTTTAGGGTAAATCATCAAGGTTTGGTTGAATTGAGATCTAAGGATTTGGTTGGGAGTGCGTTCACCAAAGGATTTAAAGTAGGTGGTCTACAAATTATATCCCTTGGATTTTGTGTAGATTTGTGCATGTAAGGTTTTTGTTATTTCCCTCTTTTGAAGAATTCTTGATGCCTTTAACATGATGTGATGTAGTGGTGTATAAATGGATAATTGAACCCATCTTGATCCCCATGGGATACAAGGAGAATGACTTGACCGAATTAGGGCCACCTGAGGGGCATGCCGATATTTCTCAGACTTAGAGTAACCTAAGTAAGTGTAGGCTGTTGTGAAAGATAATAGAGACCTTGATTATTATGTTAATATGGTTAAAGTAATTTCAATCGGTGTCGAGTAATACACCTTGGTTGGGTAATTTAACCAAGAGGTTTTTTGGTTGGCATGAAAAAGGGTAAATGGATAATTAGGAAAATGCTAGGGATTAGCTTTAAACTTGAATATGCTTAGTGAGATAGGCATGGAAAATGTGAATGGGGATAAAGGGGTTAAGTAATGTGAAAAATGAAATTGTTAATGGATTGAGGAAAAATGTAAATTCCCATTTATTGATATTATTGTGATGATTTTAAATGATGTTGGTTATATTGTTGTGATTTGGTGCTTTGTGGTGAATGATAAATAAGCATGTGCACATGGCTTGGTTGATTAGAGTATTGACTTTATGTTATACACCCATGGGTAGAGTTGGATAGAGGTTCTAGCTCCTCCCCTAAATTCATAGGTTAGGGAATGGGATGGAGTTATATTCCCCTAACGGTTGCATTCCACCCAGACTGAGGCTTTGAGGTGAGGATATTGGGAATTATTACGTTGTGATGCCTAGTGAGATAGGGATTGATTGTATTTATATATGCTTGAGAACAATGAATATTCCTAATCCATTGAACACATAAAAAGGGTAGATTGAGTAATGAAATTCCTAATTAGTGAACCTAAATTCATTGGTAGTATAAATAAAATTAACATAGTTTAGAATGGCCTATTGAACTCTTTACCTTAACTTGAATTTATTTATCATTTTCATACACTATCTACCTTGCTAGATATTTTGTAGACACCGTTGGTGGTGGCCTACTGAGTTATACTCACACCCTTCTCGGGTCGTCATTGGGTACCGGAGTAGATTTTATGCTTGCATGTTAGGGCAAGGGCAAGGGCCCTATGCTAGGAAGATGAGTTGGACATGGGACATGTTTGGGTGAGGTTCCATACCTAGAGTCTGAACCATTTTTGGGGATTGAAATATTTTATTTATTTTGGGTTTTGTTCACTTGACACTGTATCATGGCATGTCATATTTATTGTTGCTTATGATTGTACCTAGCATTGGGATTTGGTCACTTATGCATGTTATGGATTGTTCTCTTTTGTTTATGCTATTTCAATTATTATCTGTTGTGGCTTACTCTGGTATTGAGGGTATATTCTCCCCATGTGACCTATTGGACCCTCACTACTAGTTAGAAACCTCTGGCATATGGGGAGGCACACTTGAGGTCATGTAATAACTGGCTCGGGGCACCGGTTTAGTGGATCCTAGGTCAGGGACGTTACAAATAGGTAACTATTTACACAATTTGGACCACCTGATTCCAAATAAGGAATTCATTTTTCCAAATTCAAAACACAAAACTTGTAGTAATTAATTAAAAATTAATTCTCATTGTTAAATCAAAAAGTATGTTTTTAAGAAGTAATAACTGTCAAAAGATTAACATGTCCTTACACCCAATTTAAAAGTGAAATTATATCCAATGACCAATAATGGATTAAGTGACAAAAATATAATCTAATTATTATTTAAAATCAATTAATGGGAAAATCAAAATATATAAATAAATTGTATTAAAAGGTATTTTTCAATTAAAATGTAGTATTTTTCACTATTCATTAAAAATGAAAGTTATTAGAAAAGCACCAAACATTTATCCCAAAAAAATTATATCCCGATTATAAAAGAATAATTTATTTTCATCAAATTTAATATATAAAAGTATCAAATATTGGATTTAAAAAGGGTTTTCCATTAAAAGGCATAAAAACTACATTTTTGAAAAATAATTATTTTATCTGAAAAATTAAATTTGTCTTTATATTATGTGTACGAAACAAAAAATACGAATGTTAAAATTATATGGGAAATATATAAAATTAAAAATGTGGTTAATAATGTTCCTAAACGCTTTTTAAATGGCTAGTTTGATAGGTTGTGGTGTGCTTGAACTCGGTGTTTCATACATCGCACGCTATTGAATTATTAAGAATTGGTGTATCGTGGAAGCTTAGGGTGTTACATTATCCCCTCCACCAATAAATTGAGACCTTGAAATTTAAACTCCAGATTTAAAAATAGGGGTTTGACATTTCAAAATATATTTTCTGAAATCTCACATCGTAAAATGGATTAATGAGACCTCTATTTTAAAATAAAGAAAGGTACCTATGAATGTTATCATAAATAACACATACTAGGGTTCCATATAGGAAAACATGGATATAGAAGAGAAAACTATCCATCATGTTATGATGTAAAGTAATAGAGAATATTATTAGGAGAAAGTTAACAACAAGAAAGCTATAAATCTTCAATGATCTAAGAGACCATTTGATTCATCGCAAAATAAAATACTTGGAAAATATTTTTGGTTTTATAATACTTTAACTAGTGTTGTAGAATTAATTTAATTTATAGACAAAGAACACAAGGAATAATATATAGAGTTTCATCCTCTACCACAAACTCATCATTCTATTCAAAAGATAAAACTCAAAAATATTCTATTTATCTCAATCATATAAGGTTCCAAATATAAACATTCACCAATTAAATGAAGAAAACTATTTTATATTAACTAGGGACTTATTGTAGATAAGAGGTAGGTGATAAGTCCTTGTCTAACTTTGATTGTGGGTTTAATTCCTACATCTTTGTCCGACGCAATGGGTTATCACCCGACCTGCATGTTTACCTTTTTCTAAAACTATAGTATTATAACATTCCATAAATAATACAAAAAAATGTTTTAACATTAAATAATACTATAAGAATTTCAACTTAATCCATTCCAAACTTTAGTGTTATACAAAATACTTCTACCCAAACTCTCTCTAAAAGCTCTCTAAATTTCCAAAATCTGTTGTAACATCAAATTCCCAAAACAACGTAAAGTTTCTCTTATATAATAAAAATATAATTACCTTAATCATTTTAAAACCTTAATGAAAAAAAGTACTGTAGTAAAATCCTTATATATACCACATTCATTTTATAACCAGAATATAATTCTTGAATCCAAAAACACAAATACATTAATTATTCCACTTTGACTGTAGTAATAGCATTAGCTTGACCTTGATCTATTTTCCTTTTCCAAGATATATTTCCTTGACACTTTGTACAATAATTTTCATAATGTCCTATATCTTTATAATTATAACATTGCACGAATTCTTTATTTTCCTTACAATCATGAGTCTGGTGACCTTTTTCTACACATTTGTAACAAACTCCCATTCCTTTTAGGTAAGTGTCAGGGTGTTTCTTCCAACAATTATCACATAAGGGAAAATCCTTCTTTCCCTTTTTATCTTTATCTATATCTTGCTCCATTGTTCTCTTCTTATCTTTCTTTACTTTAATGTCATAATACAAATAGAATTCCTTTTCTGTCTTGATAGCACATGAGACCATATCTTCGAACAATGAGAAAGTTTGTGAGACTAATGCTCCTCATAGGAAAGGTTGTAAACCATAAAATAATCGATCAATATTACTTCTTAGGTTACATATGTAGTCTGTAGCATGCCTTACTAACCTTCTGAAGTTAGCCTCATACTTTTCAAAATTCCCATCCTCCTTTTGCCTCACGTTCAGAAATTGTCTTTCCATATTAGCTCTTTGTTCATGAGGAAAGTATTTCTCTAGAAAAAGTTCTTTAAACTCCCTCCATTACATATTTCCCACTTCTTTATCATCCTTAGTGTTTTGAATTAATGACCACTATTGATCTGCATCTCTTGATAGACAATAAACTACCATGACAACCTTTACCATTTCGTTACTTCCCAAAGAAAGAAATATTTTTTCTAAGGAACGTATCCACTACTTAGCTATAGAAAGATTTTTAGTCCCATTTAATGTAGAAGGATGTTTTCTCATGAAGCGGTCTAACATTTATCCTTCACCTTGTGCATCAGGAGCTCCATACAGGTATGGTTATTATTCATAACCTGAGTCAGTTGTCCTAGTATGGTTATAAGCTATTCAGTACCAGTTGTGTCACCATATCCACTATAATTATCTTGCATAGGAGGGAAATACCTACATGTATTACGTGTGTTGATACGATTTCTATTTCTTCCATTAGGATCCATTTCTAAACAATAGCATACACTACATTAGGTTATGAATCATAATGTATAATTCCAAACTAGTAAAATAATTAACATAAATTCAAAATTTTATAAATATATAATCCATAATCATAAATATGGTTCCTTTTAGGACATATTTACTCATAAATCCTTCATAATAGTTTGTAAATAAAATATTAATTATCCTAAGCATATCCCCCAGGAGTGTCAAAACAGGTGTGCAGTAAGGATCATTGTTGTGTATCAGTTTACCCCAAGTCAAGCCCGGAACACCTTGTCAGAGTTTTCACCCCATGGTACATCTATTCCAGAACTATTTCCATATTTAGTATCTAGACATGGATGTACAACTTGTAATATCCACGTAATCCCTACTTCACCAAATTTCGGGGGGTCTTCTATACTTATCCTTAAAGTCTATCATAGAGCTATGATCCCTAATCTATGTTTTCTAAATCTATTTGCAATGTTATTGATAAAATTCATTTGATACCAATTTTAATTCACTGATCCCAGTTACCCAAAGCTGGTGCATTATTTTAATACATTGGCATGATTACAAGGAATCAAGTTCTGAAGGACCGATCATTTTAGTAGTCTTGGAAAATAGATTACATACAAGAACGTTACATTACACTTTCTAACATAAAATACAACATAAATAATCCTTGGATAACGCCATTACTACCCTTGATTAACCATGAATATCAATCATAATACACTTCTTGTTATCCTGGGAAAATAAAATAGAAGAAGGGGTGAGCTCAAATGCTCAGTAAGGGTAAATAATTCAGCAGAAACTATAAACTTTTAAGGCAAGATGTATAATAAAAATATCAGCCTTTTAAACATAAACATGAATATAATATAGAAAAAATAAATTAAAAATTACCATATAAACATGAACATGTATATTCTACTAGTCAAATAATCACATGTAATAACTAATTTCATAACGAAGTAATGCATAATTCCAGACATAATAACTACTATGTCAAGGCCTTGTTCCAAGACAATTCACAAATATTCTATCAAAGACTTGTGCCAAGACACTAGTTTGTATCATGAGACCTACCGATGCATTGAAGGGATATAACATTACCCTCCCCTCACTTACTATGTCCAATTAATTCCTCATATTAAAAAGGTGAAACATAACATAAACATTCGTATTAAAACTAGCATACGAAATGTTAATACTTTAACCATAAACCATGAATAGAATAAAAATATAACATCCATAGTCAAACATGTCATAACTCATTCAATAAAATATGGAAGATTTTATTATAATAAATCAACCTCAATCAAGAATGAAATCCACTAAAGGATTTTGACATAGTTGAAAATAATCAGTAAAATTCTTTGAGAGAAATATCCATGTTTTCATAAAATCGTTTAAAAGTCACACAATTTTTAAAGGAAGTCATTTAAAAGAAATTTTTTATCAAAGTGTCCTATACCAATTTGAAACTTTGGAAAGGAATTAAAATTTTAAAAAAATTATTTCCATATAAATAAATCCTTAAAATCATTTTTAAAACATGGACATCAATTAAATAGACTTGGAAAACTAAATCTTTAAAACAGTTAAAATGATGATCTAGTTAAAGAGACCCTCCCATAACACCTTAAAATATTACCTTTGAAAACATTTTTACGAAAAATGGGCATGTGTTATAAATATTTCCCAGTAGATACTTACACATGAACAATCTAGGATAATAATGAGATTGAGGAATTAACCCTTATCGTAAGTATGATATTCTTCGTATGACTACGAAACTCTTGTATAATGTTTTTAAAAAAATTATTAACTTATATCAGAATCATAATAATAATTATGAAAAAATATATTATTATTTTATGAATTTATATTACCCATTTATTAGCAATTCATAGTTAATGCAACATTTTGGGTAATATCGCTTTGTTTATCCTACATTTTTTGACTCATTATTCTTGATCATATTACTTAGATCATGATTTACTTACTTATAGAATGTATAATATGATTTATATATCATATATATTCATAATATAAATATATTTAATAGATATATATATATATATATATATATAATTTAATACACCATTCATAGAGACGGTATGTCGTACGTACCCATGAACGTTGTTTCCGTTTTCTTATCGTATTGAATGGAAGTAAGTGAATGACATATATGTACATATATATATATATATATATATATATTTATTTATTTATATTTATATAATTACATTAGACTTATTATTTAATGTATTTCATAATTTTGAATAATATATTTTTTATAATCATTCTTGGATAGTTAAAGTGGAGAATGAATCTCATCGTGACGTGGAGACGATAAGACGTACGTACGCACGAGCGAAAATATAATTCTATTGATCATGAAATCATATGAAATTGGATGGTATATTATATATAAAGAATAATTAAAATATTATATTTATTATTTAAATCAATTATACTCATTATTATACTCATCCAAATAATGAAGTGATGAATAACAAACTACACCACGACGTGTAGACGGTAAGCCGTACGTACGCACGAATGGTGACATTTTCATTCATAGGATGGATAGAATAATTAATATGGTTGTAAAATATTTATAATAACATCTAAATATGTATATGGTACTTGAGTTATTATTTTATTTTTGAAACAACAAAGAAATAGGAAGTGGAAGAAGAAAATAACTTTGAAAGAGATGATGTAATAATTACCGCTTCTTCGGGTGCTTCCTTTTTATTTGAACAAAAAGGCTTCTTAGGTTGTATATATGATAAAATTAAAGCCTAAAGGTTTAATTGATGGTAGTTGGGAGAAGATTTTTGTAGGTTTTGGTCGATCTAAATGGCTTTGGAGGTGTGAATTTAAGAGAAGGGGAAGTACCCTTTATAAGAGAGGTGAGGGGCACTTTCAGAATAGCTTGAAATATTATTTTATTATAAAATTATTTTTGGTTTATAATAGCTCAAAATGAATTTATTTTGAGGATACGGTGGGGATGGGTCTAAATACTCTCAACAAATAGGTTTTATAAAAGTTTAGGTCACCATATTACCCTTATCTTTTAGATTTAACTCTTAGTTAAATAGTTTAACTTTTACATTTCTTCTTGTATTTTTATACAACATGGTTAATATAGTTACTATAAAATTACAAGATAACATCAAGTGGTTTATTAATTAATAATATAACATTATCTAAGACCTTTGGATGAAACATATATTTTTAGTAATATTATATCATCTAATAATATAGTATTTGTTGTAAAAACACATTTATGTCAATTTTGATACTATTTAGTAATTGATTTTTGTTAAAGTCATAACAAATTGATTCCTTCTAAAATAAGGAATTAACTCATACCTAATATGTCAATGTCATCCATAAAATTCTAGGATGGAATAAAAATATTAAAATTGCATTTATTTTAATATTTATAAATTTATTTATTTGAATCTTTCATTAATGAGGTAATCATTGCATCAAAATTGTGTCATAAATAAATATATTTATCAAATGTTTAAAAATTATAAATAAAATACCATTATGTATGAAATATTTTTAGATTTATAATTAATATTTATAGTCAAAGATATCTATTATATAACCCCTTATAAAAAAATTTTAGTAAACGATACATTTTTAGGGTATGTTTTCCATAACATTAAATTAAAAGTAATTAAATGTCATTTTCACACACAAGTGGCTCCATGGGGTCCAAAAATTGACTCAAGGATGCCAAGGGTCGGACATATCTCATAAAATCTGGTTATTACATGTGTTATGATAGTTTAATATTATTAGAAATTTACCCTTATTTACAAGATTTACAATTTAACCATGGTAAATAAAATAATTACTGAAGTTACTGTTCATAATTTCTAAAAATAAAATGTACCTATTTACACAATTTTTACCTCCTAATTCTAAATATGGAATCCATTTTTCCAAATTCAGAACACATAAGTTTTATTAATTAACTTAAAATTAATTCCCGTTGTCAAACCAAAAAGTGGGTTTTTAAGAAGTAATAACTTTTAAATGATTGACATGTGCTTATGTCCAATTTAAAAGTGAAATTACATAAAATGAAAAAAATTGGATTAAGTGATAAAAATATAATCTGATTATAATTTAAAACCAATTAATAGGACAATATAACTATATAAATAAATTAGATTAAAAGGCAGTTTTGAGTTAAAATGTAGTATTTTCACTATTCATTAAAAAATGCAAGTGATCCAAAAAGTACCAAACATTTATCCAAACTAAATTTTATGTCCTTATTATAAATAAGAATTTAATTTCATAAATTTTAATATATAAAAGTGTCAAATATTGGATTTAAAAAGGGATCTCCATTATAAGGCAGAAAAACTGCATTTTTGAAAAATAATTCTTTTATCTGAAAAATTAAAATTTTCCTTATATTATGTCTAGGAAACACAAACGATGAATGTTAAAATTATATGAGATATATATAAAATTAAAAATGTGGTTAATAATATTCATAATCACTTTTTAAATGGATAGTTTGATACGTCGTGGTGCGCTTGAACTCGGGGTTGCGTACATCACACGCTATTGAATTATTAAGAAGAAACGTATTGTGGAAGATTGGGGTGTTACTTGCTGTACAAAAAACAACAATGGATCATCCCCTAGAAAAATATCATTTGATAGATTTAGAATGAAATCAATATAATTATTATCATAGATTAACGGATCCAATAATTCAGTGCAACAACTATAATGCCCCAACCCTAGATTCCCAGAGTCGACACATTATTTTAATATATTGGCATGATTACAAGGAATCAAGTCCCGAAAGACCGATCAGTTTAGCAGTCTTGGAAAATAGATTGCATGCATGAACTTTACATTAAACTTTCTAACATACAACACACACAAAAATTCTTTGAGAATTCCATTATTCCCTTAGCTTAACCATGCATCTCAAACATAAAACACATTTTGGGATCCTGGGAAAATAAAACATAAGAAAGGGGTGAGTTAAAATGATCAGTAAGGATAACAATATAGAGGAAAATTTCATAAATAAGAATAAAAATTTAATAAAATTTATAAACCTAAAACAAAATCCTTTTAAACATAAAATTCAACATAATATGGAAAATATAAATCAAAATAATTCCATATACTTACTCACCTTGATATTCTACTAGACGAATAATCACATGCAATATCAATAGCCACTTTTATAACGATGGAATGCATAATTCCAAACTTTCATAACCACATAGTCAAGGCCTTGTGCCAATACTACAAATAATATTTTGTCAAGGCCTTGTTCCAAGATACTAGTTTGTCTCATGAGACCTACCGATGCATCGAGGAGCTATAGCAGGCTCCACCCGTCACTTACTAAGTCCAATGCATTCCTCATATGAAAAGATTTAAACATAACATAAACATATGTATTAAAACAATCATATGAAATGTCAATACTTTTTCCATAAACCATTAATGGTATAAAAATAAAATATCCACAGTCGAACATATCACAAAAACTTCAATATAATATAGAATATTTGTATCATAATAAATCAACTTCAAACAAGTTTAAAATCCATCAAAGTATGTTGACATAGATGAAAATGATTTGTAAAACTCTTTGACAGAAATATCCCATTTTCATGAAAACATTTAAAAGTCACGCAATTTAGAAATAAATACATTTAAAGACATTTTTGAATCAAATTTTCTTATACCACTTTGAAACTTTTGAAAGGAATTAACATTTTAAAAACATTCATTTCCATATAAATAAATCCTTAAAAACCATTTTGAAAACATGGACATTAATGAGAATGATTTAGAGGAATAAATATTTAAAACACTTAAAATGATGTTTTAGTAAAAATTACCTTCAAATAATCCCTTTTAAAAATCTTTCATGAAACATGGAAATGGATAATAAATATGTCCCAGTAGATACTTATGTAAAAACAACCTCGGATAATAAATAAATTGTAAAATTAACCCTTACCTTTCACTTTCCTTTGGTCGAGGGTACATTTAACCTCATGTATAATGACTATAGTATTTTATTAAATTATACCAAAACCATATTCATAGTTATTATATCATACATGATTCATTTATGACTTTATACTACCCATTTAATAATTATTTCCATGTTAAATTAACATTTCGGTTGATAATCTTTTTCTTTATCATACGTGTTTTAACTTGTTATTCTTGATCATGTCATTTATATAATGATTTAAATACTTCCAGAATATAAAAGATGATTTATATATCATATATAATTAGAATATAAATATTTATAATAGATAGATATTTGAAATGTAAAACACCATTTATGGAGACGGTAGGCCATACGTACACATAAACGTTGTTTCTGTTTTCATATTGTATTGAACGGAAGTAAGTGAATAAGATATATGTAAGTACATAAATACACACACACACACACACATATATATATATATATATATATATCTCCAGTATCATTATTCTTTCATATATTACATACTTATTATTAATATATATTTTTATAATCGTCGATGAATGGTGAATGTGGAAATGAATCTTATCGCGTCGTGGAGACGGTAGTCCATACGTACGCACGAGTGACAATATCATTTCCTTAAAGGTGTGTAATTGGATGGTATATTAATTTTAAAAAGAAATTATCATTTTATTTTCATTATTTATATACATATTACTCATCATTATATCCATCCAAATAACATAGTGTTGAATAACAAATTACACCACGGTGTGGAGACGGTAAGTTGTACGTACACACGCATGGTGACATTATCATTCATAGGATGGATATAATAATGAATATGGTTGTTATATATTTATAATAAAATCACAGTATATATAAGGTACTCGATTTATTATTTTGGTATGGTAATAACAAAGAAAGAGTAAGTGAAGGAAGAAAATAACTTGGAAGAGGGTTGTGAAATCATTACCTCTTCTTCAGGTTCTTCCTTTTGATATGATCAAAAGGGCTCCTTAAGTTAGCTTTATGACCAAAGGAAGGCCTGTGGGATAAAGGTAGGATATTTGGGAGGATATTTGGGTAGGGTTTGTCTGAACCAAAAGCTTTGGAGGTGTGAAATTAGGAGAAGGGGAAGTGCCCTTTTATAAGAGAGGTGAGGGTTACTTTAGGAAAAGCTTGAAATATTATTTTATAATAAAATTATTTTCGGTTTCTAATGGCTCAAAAATTATATATTTAGAGTATAAGGTGGTTATGGGTTGAAAACTTCTCAAACAATAGGTTTTAGATAGGTTTAGGTCACCATATTAACCTTAACATTTAGATTTAACTCTTAGTTAAATAGTTTGACATTTACCATGTCTCTTTGTATTTTTATATTATATGGTTAATAAACATACTATAAAATGCCAATAGAACCCCAATTGGTTCATTAATGTAATATATATTATTATATAAGTATTTTGGATGAACCTTAGATTTTTAGAACTATTATATCAATTAATAATATAATATTTTTTATAAAAACTATTTTATGTCAATTTTGACACTATTTGGTATTTGTTTTTTGTTAAAATTATAACAACATGATTACTTAGAAAACAATTGATTGTATCAACCCTAACATGTCATATTAACCTATAAAATTAGTTTAATTCATAAAAAGTCTCAAATTACATTTATTTGGATATTTATAAGATTAATTATTTTAATATTTCATTAATAAGGTAATTACTGCATCATCATTGTGTCATAAATAAATTAAATTATTTAATTTCAAAAAATTATAAATAAAATACAATTATATAGGAAATATTTTTATCTTTATAATGAATATTTATAGTCGAATTTATCTTATGTGTAACCCTGTATTAAAAATGGTTTAGTTATTAGACTTTGAATTTAACACTTTTAACTCTTCTTTGAATTAAATAATAATAAATGTCCTAATCTAATCCATGTGGACCTAAATGATAATATTTTATTCCTAAGGATGTTTTTGTTCTAATTACACATATCTAATAGAATTAGGACATGTGTTAGGGTAATTATGATATCATTTTTAACCTTAATTACCCTATTTACTTTTAACCGTGGTAAATAAAAGTCAAAAGTTACTATTCACCAAAAATTATTTTCATCTTATTGAACTACATTTTACTTACTAATATCAGCAGTGTCTCTCAGATTTGTGAAATTCAACTCACATAAGAGGTAAAATTAAGTTTTATGCAAATTTGAAATTGCTCCTAGGAGGTGGGTAAAAGACGGTAAAACGTTCGATAAAATTTTATACATCTAATTTTATTATAAAATGACTCCAATGAATTACATTGAACTTATATAGGTATTATATATATTTTTTAACTTAAAATAAATTTAAATAAAATAAATAATTATTTAAATAAAAATTCGGTTTTAAATAATAACACAGTGTTTTTCACTATTCATTAAAAATTGAAAATTTTCAAAAAAATACCAAAATTTCACCCTAAGTTAATTTTGATATTATGAATTCAAAACTAAAGTCCATTTTACCAAATTCAAATCATAGAATATGAATTTATTAATTTAAAATTAATTCCCGTTGTCAAGACCAAAAAACGTATTTTTAAGAAATAATAACTACCAAAAGATTGACACATGTTTATGTCTAATTTCAAAGTGAAATTACTTACAATGACCAGAATTGGATTAAATGGTAAAAATAGAATCTATTTATACTTCCAAACCATTAAAATTTATAATTTATCACTATAAATTAATTTGATTAAAAAAGTTGTTTTCAGTTAAAATATAGTATTTTTAACTATTCACCCAAATATGAAAGTTTTCAGAAAAACACCAAAAATTTATTGAGACTAAATTATTATGTCCTGATTATAAATAAGAAATTTATTCTGTAAAAATAAATATATAACAGTTTCAAATATTGGATTTAAAGAGGGTTCGCCATTAAAAGGCGGTAAAATTGCATTTTTTGAAAAATAATTCTTTTATCTAAAAAAATAAATTTGTTCTTACATTATGTCTAAGAAACTCATAATATGGATTCCAAAATAATAAGGATTATATAAAGTTCAACATTATGTTAATTCTATTCATAACCGCTTTTGAATGACTAGTTTGGTAAGTCATGGTGCGCTAGAACTCGGTGTTGCGTGTAGTGAAAATTATCGAATTACTTTGAAGAAATAATGTACTATGAAATATTGGGGTGTTACAACAACACTACCATAATCAAAGGTAGTGAAAAATTATATAGTATTTCTTACATAGATAAATGTTGCGACCACAACAACGATCAATCACTAAACGAAAGGATTTGGAAGGGTTGGAGATCTCCAAAATCACCCCTGATATCCTCTTGTTCAAGAGACAAAAGCCCAGAGTTAAATGAAATAATAAATCACCCATGCATTTCCCTAGAATCAAAACCCATGCGACTTACATAGCATGTAATCCCATTACTTGTCTTGTAATCCATGAAGCCAAAATACCCTAAAATTCAATTTCCTTTTTATAAAAAAAAAATCCCAAATTTTACCAACATATGATGAGAACCAGATACATGGTGTGTAATCCTTTCACGCAATGTACCATACTCACGGATTCTACCCAACAAACATTACATGATGTGTAATACTGTTACACGGTGTGTATTTTTCCTACAGACTACAGAAAGTCAATTTTTTAGTAAAAAAACTACTTAACTAACGTTGGTGTTCTATAAACTCTGAGATAACTTAAAAATACATTACACATTTATACCCACACTCCATTAATTAAAATAAACATACATCTATGGAATTTAGGTCATTTTTACCTGGTAAATGATATCCATCCTTGGGAGTCCCAAAATTCACCCAAATGATAAGGGAATAAAATAAAGATAAGGTAAATACCTAAAAGATAGTAATGGGATGTTACAAACTCCCCACCATAACAATTTTTATCCCCCAATAATTCTTGTGGAAGAATGAAGTATGGTAAAGAGGTGAGGCCACTTCTCCCTCATCAATGACTCATACCCTCAAGTCTCATGAGAATCTGATTTGTTCCGCCAAGACACTCTATCCAACAAAATCAATTTCCCATAAAATACGTTCACTTGAGTGTTAACAATATCAATTGGTTTCTCTATAGAAGAAACATCTGGCACTAACTTGATCTCTTCCCATATCATAATGTGAGAAGGATCAAGATGATATTTCTTCGGATACGATATGTGAAAAACATCATGAAAGCCTGTCAACTGAACCAGAAATGCCAACTGATAAGCAACCTTCATAAGCTGCCCAGTGAGTTCGAATGGTCCAACGTATCTTAGAGTCAACATTCCCTATATTCCAAGATAACAGTGACCAAACCAAGGATAAACTTTTAAGAAAACATTTCCACCTACAAAAAACTCCAAAGGAAGATGACACTAATATTTATAAGATTTATATCAACTCTGAATTATAACTAGATACTTACATATATCATGAATCCTTTCTAACATCTCCTAAACTAGACTTGGTCCCACTAAAAAAGATTTTTTCCACCTCTACCCAACAAAGAGGTAACCTACATGATCGACCATATAGAGCCTCAAAAGGATCCATTCTGATTGATAAAAGATAAATGTTATGATAAGAAAACTCAATCATTTCCAGATGGATATCCTAATGTCGAAAAAACTCCAAGACACAAGCATGGATAATATCCTATAGTATCAAAATAGAATGCTCCGTATGACCATCTATCTATGGATGGTAAGTTGTACTCAACCTTAGCTAAGTCCCCATAACCCCATGGGGACTTCTTCAGAACCTTGAAATAAACCTAGGATCCCTATCTAAAACAACAGAAAAAGTGACCCCATGTAACCTCATGATCTCCTACACATACAACTTACCTAGATATTCAACTTTCATGGTATATATGATCAGAATGAAATGAACTAACTTTTTCAACCGATCAATCACTACCCATATAGCATTTCTCCCTTAGGGATTCCATGGTAATCTAAAAAGAAAAACCATAGACACCTCATCCCATTTCCAAACCAGCATCATAAGTGGATAAAGAAAATCAAAAGGGTTGAAATGCTCTACCTTTATCTGTTGGGAGGTGAAATAATGGAACAAATAATCCGCAATGTCATGCTTTATACATGGCCACCAAAATTGTCATCCCATGTCATAAAACATCTTCATAGTTCCCAAATAAATATCCAAAGAAGATCTATGAAAGTAAAACAAAACTAAACTCCTCACTAATTTTGGGACAACAAACTGATTCCCAAAATAGAGAATACCATCTGAAGAGAGAGATCAACTAGTGACGATCTCCCCCCTATAAATAGTTTCCCAAATTCCTCTAAACTCATCATCATACTACTAAATCAATATAATATACTCAGTGAAATATGATGATAATTGAAAACTAGTCAGAAACATACCTGAAACATCCTCCTAAATATCCAGGTGAAATTGAGAGAAGAGTCTCATAAGGTTCCACTTTTCCTTTGATTCTAGAATAGCATACGATGGTACTTTCTTTCTAGGAGCATCTTAAATGGCATTCCCCTTCATCAGGGTGTAGGCGATATTGAAGTCAAAAATCAAAATGTATTCTATCCAGTACCTCTATGATTTAATACTTTCTAAGAAAATATATAACTCAAACTCTTATGGTTATAAAATACCATGAACATGTCCCTAAAAATATAGATTCACCAACACTTAAGATCATGTATAACCATACTAATCTCTAAATCATGAGTGAGGTAATTATTCTCATGTAGTTGAAGCTAAAGAGAGTTTTAATCAACCACATGATCATCCTGTATAAGCATGTAGCCCAAACCATCACTAGAATCATCATAAAAAACCATATACCTCTTACTAGGATCATGTAAGAATATAATAGGATCCTATACCAGAAGTCTTTTCAACTCATATAAACAAGACTAACACTTTGAATTACTTTTGAATTTTACCCCCTTCTTAATAATATAAATCAAATATGATTCCAACTTTGAGAAATCCTTGATGAATTTTTGATAGTATCTAGTAATAACAAGGAATCTCTGAATCTCAAAGACATTTTTTGGATCTTCCCACGAAAAGAGAGCCTTCACTTTCTCAGGATCAAATGATAATCCATTCTTAGAAATCACATTCCTCAAGAACATTACTTATAAAAATCTAGAAACTACATTTCAAAATAGTTCCATATAAATAGTTAATCTTTATGATTTCTATAACCAAACTCAAATGCTGCTCGTGCTCATGCTCGGATCTAAAGTAAAACAAAATATCTTCTATGAACACAACCACAAAAGTGTTGACATATTGATGGAGTATATGAATCATAAAAGACATAAAAATTTTAGAAGATTTATTCAAACCAAATGGCATTATAATATATTCATATTCACTATACCTTATCCTAGAATCCATCATTGGTACATCAAAATCCAAAGCATTGAGCTCATGATAACATGACTGATGATTGATCTTTAAAAACCACTTTTCCACCTTTAACTGGTCAAAAATATCATCCAAATTATGTAAAGGATACTTATTCTTAACATGTTTGTCCCTACCCTTAAACATTACATAATCTTGAGTTAAGTCAAGAATTTACATTGAGGATCTTTTCATGTTTAGAGTTTTATAGAATGAGGTTATAACTATTACATAAAAACTCAAATTTATACAAAGTGGATACAACAAAAATAGTATGCATTTCTTTAACAATATAAAACATTATAAAAATAAACATGATTTCTTTTATTGATAAAATTCTTCTTGACTTCTTCCTTTCTCTTACTCATCATTATACCCTATTGAAAACATTTCAAAAACTTGGGATGAGAATAAAAAGGTCAGTAAGGAATATAAAATAAGGAATAAAAACATTTTTCCATGAATATTTATAAACCCATGAAATCATAAGAATGCTAAAAAAACTTCATAAAAATCATAAATCATAAGGGTAACTTGTGGAATCTATATCATACTTACATTTTATCTTTCACAGGTACATAGGGAGTAACATTCATGGTTACGTTTGAAATAGTCATCATAGTATATTCCCTAAATATCTTAGAAAAAACCTTACTGTTTAACTCCATATAATTACCCAATGAATTGGAGAGATATCATGGGCTCACCTGCCCTCAGTTTACCATGGAACCACCCATATACATAAGAAATACCCAAGAACCACAACATAGTCACAACACATTAACAAGCATAAAGGAAAAAATATCATTTTCCCATTGCAATCATAAGATATCATTTTAAGATATTGATATAATCAATCCATTATAAAAACCATTTTTAGTACCATAATATATAAAAAGGGAATATAGTATTTAATTTTCCTTTAAAAACATTACATCTTTTAGAGGAAGTGAAATACCGAATAATGGTCACGGCGGTGGAAATGTCATTCTCACTGCGTACGTTAAAAAACATTACTTTTTTTGTTTAGTAAAATGCTTTGTATAAAAGGGGTTACTTTTGAAAATTGTTAAATGAAATTAAAATTGAAAGGGGTTTATTATACACCATATAAAAGAAGGTGGTGTATATTATCAAAATACACCTCAATGAAAGAAGATTGAGACAAAGTCCCTTACCGTGAGTCTAACTCATCGTGTAAAATATTTGTATTCCTGAATAATAAACTTAGATTAATTTATACTTGATTTAGAACCTTTTTCAAGTTTATTATTTCCTTTATATCACTTATTACCATGTTATAAAATTTATACAATTATTTAAGTTCATATCGGATGTTTTGTCCATATTCGGTACTTGAGTCGAAAATGAACATAGTTTTGATGTCACTAGTCCATGTTGTCATAAGTCCATCATATACAGAATAGTATTCATGAAATAATAATCAAATTTATACGTTAATAATAATGTTTAAATCAAACCATTAATTATGGTTCTAAAAAATTAACAACGTTATATTCATGGAGACGGTAGGTCGTACGTACACTTGAGTAACATTTTCATTTTTCATTGATCATTATGGAAAGAAGTTAATTATTATTTTTTCATAAAATATTTATTAAAATATTATTAAAATCATAAAAATCATTTAAATATATTTATATATACCATACAAGTGATGTGGTGAATAAAAATGATTCACATCGCTTTGTGGAGGTGATAGTTCACACGTACGCATGAACGATGTTATTGTTTTTATATGCCTGGATGGTAAGAATATAATTAAAATATTTTTTTAAAATGATAAATATGTCATGAATATAATTTTTTAATATTAATTACATCATTATAACCAATCTTGATATATGGTAACGTAAAACGAACTAAATCGGTTCGTGGAGGTGATAATTCCCACGTATGCACGAACGATTAATTCTTTTCCCATTTGATATAAGTATAGATGGATTTAAAAGATGATATTAAAATAATAAAATCTAAGTATATTGAGGATACTAGAGTTATTATTTCATCTTGTAATAAGAATATTTAAAGTAAGTGGAAGAATAAATAAAATAGAAACTCTTAAAAAAATGATGCCTCTTCTTCGGTTGATCACTTTTAAAAAACACCTTAACACATCTAAGAAGGGTGTTCTGACTAAACTAAGGCCTCAAGAATGTGGGTAGGTATTCTAGTAAGAGGATTGGGTAGATCATGGCTGAAAAAAAGGCTTTGTAAGTGTGAGTATTAGAGAAGATATGGATCCTTTTTATAGGAGAGGGGAGGGGGACCCTTGGAAATTCTTAAAATATTAAATTAATATAAATTAATTTTTTAATCCAAAAGCTTCCAAATTTAAATATTTAAAATATTAGATAAGTATAGTTAGAAATAATCTCATAAAATAATTTTTATACTTGTATTTATTTATTTTAAACCTTATCGTTTCATTTTAACCTTAATTATTCTCTTTTAATTTTAATTGTTGTAACAACATTTTAATTATTAAGAATCTATTAATTTAACATATATGGGGTAAATTTTAAAAAATTGGATTCTTAATGAAAGTTTATAAATTATCATAGTCACTTGGTGATTTTAAAATATTTTTAGGATTTTAAAATAATTTAATAAATTAATATTTTTATAAAAAAAAATATATTAATGAGTACACTATTCATTTTATTGAATTTAAATAAAATATAAACAAGGGGATAAATTCAAACCAAACCATTTAATAGTCTTATAACATGTCATGTTCACCTATAAAAATATTTTATGACAGAAATAATGTCAAATAATATTTATTTTTATATTTATAATATAACTTATTTGATTACTTCATTAATAAATCAACCATTGTATCATCATTGTGTTATAATTAAATTTTATTATTTAATGTATAAAAATTATAAATAAAATACCATGATGTAGGAAATATTTTTATATTTATAATGACTATTAATATTAAAATCTATCACTTATATAAACCCATATTAAAATTTTTTTAGTAAGAAGATATATATTTATATCATATTTTCCTTTACTTTAAATTAAAAGTTATAAGTGTCATAATCACACCCAAGTGGATTTAAAAGGACAAATTTTCTTCCCAGTGATTTTATTAGTCTTCTATATCTCATCCAATAGGATTAGGACAAGTTTTAGGGTATTATTATATTATTATAATATTATTTTTACCCTTATTTACCAGATTTACCCTTTAATCATGGAAAATAAAACTAATTACTAAAGTTACAATTCATAATGTCCAAAACAAAATGGAAGTATTTTTATAATTTTGAACTTATGATTTCAAATATGGAATCCATTTTTTTAAATTCAAAACAAATAAGTTTTAGTAATCAATTTCAAATTAATTCTCGTAGTCAAAATGAGAAAACAGGTTTTCTTAAAGTAAAACCCATCAAAAGATTGACATGTGTTTATATCAAATTTCAATGTTAAATTACCTCAAATAACTAAATTTTTATTAAATTACAAAAAATTAATCCAATTACACTTTAAAACCAATTAAAATTACAATCTAACTATATAAAAAATTAGATGACAAGGCAGTTTTGAATTAAAATGCAGTATTTTCACTATTCATTAAAAATGAATTTTATCAGAAATATACCAAAATTCAACCAAAGTAAATTTTGATGTCCTGATTATAAATAATAAGTTTATTTTTTCAAATATAGAATATAAATTTTTAAAAACTATATTTAAAAAGTGTTCTCTATCAAATGGTGGTAAAAATGTCTTTTTTGAAAAATACTTCTTTTATGCTTAAAATTGATTTTGTTCTTATATATTATCTAGAAAACATATAATATTAATTTAAAACAAAACATTGGGTTTATAGCTCATTAATATAATCCAAAAAATACTGATATTATTTTATAAACATAATTATTATTATTTAAAAAGGATTTAATAAAAACACCTCTGTTATATTCAATTGGTTTTTTTTCATTTCTAATAAATTTGGTAACCAAAGAATCATTATATAAATATTTTTAAACCATATTTTCAAAACTCATTAAATAATTTTCTTTCCCCCCATTCTAATGGCTAAGTTATAATGGTAACATTTAAATAATAATATTTAGTTGTTCGTTTAAGATCAATGTAACATATCATTTATGCTATTGAACATAGTGTTTCTTTCTTAAAACTTGGGATGTAACATCCTCCCACCATTTAATAAGTTTATTCCTATAAATTTTGATTTTGGGTCAATAACTAGGGTATGAATTTTTAAAATACCTTTATTGCAATCCCACATCGGAAAAGGGGTTAATAAAACTATCACTTCAAAAGAAAGAAAGAGAAGTACATAGGCCACCCGAGATAACACATACTAGGATTCAATATAGGAAAACATGGATATGGAAGAAAAACTAAGTGTCAAGTTATGATGTAGATTAATAGAAAACATGATCAATAAAAATTTAACAATTAAAAAACCAAAAACTTGTGCGGGGTTAAATGGTATTTGATTTTTCAGTAGGAAAAGTAAACAGAAAACATTTTTGGTTTAAGATATTTTTCATATAGATGAGTAATTTATTTATGAGCTTGAATAAGAACATGAGGAAACATACTTAATTTTCAAGTATAGTTTCATCCTTTTATAAATTACTACCACAAACTCATATTTTCTCTAAATGGTAAGTATTTAAGATGACTTGGTTACACCTAAAGCACTAGAATCAACTTCTATAGAATCAAATAATCTAGAAAAGATTAACTATCTATTCATCCTGTCTTAAAATATTAACAAAAACTAAAATGGTTAGAATAAAAACAGATAATTCCCCCAGAAGAATAAACCATCGTATGAATAAAAACTACTTTTAATCTCTAAAATTCAACAGTGATATCCAATGTTCAAAAAAGACCATTTGATAAATAATTGTCCTTAAAATTTCTCAAAATAATCCAAACTAAGATTGAAACCCAAAAATTAGAAGGATTTGATAACACAATCTTCCAAGATTAATTTTAACATTTATCTCCAAATAACATCAAACACTCTTAATGTCTCATACGAAAAAGTAATTACCCTAATCGCATATTCTCCAAGTTAGGTTAATCATTTCCATAAATAACCCAAATTACCAAAAATCCACAAGAAAAAAAAAATAGATTCTTCCAAAATAAAATTCAACCATTACTCCTCAAATAAAATCCCATTATATTATATTATCCTTAGGCATATAGGGTTCCCAAAATATTTAATGTCTTATAAAATAACATTTATCACTCAATCCCCAAATCATTTTTCGATACCAAGGATATCCATTTGATAAAACATTATTTCCCAAAATAAACTTATTCTTATTTCACCAACTCTTTTAACTAAGAATATAATGTCATTCTAACCAGGGAATTTATGTAGTCATGTGGTAGGTGATACACCCTTGTCACCTGTTGGTCTGAGTAGTTCACTCAAGAGGGGAGGGGTGAATTGAGTGACTATAAAAATTTATCTTACAAAAATATAATTTTAAAAGAAATGGTTTTCCCCAAAAATAGATACAGCCCATATAATCATGGTTATATTGTTATAAGAGTTTGACGGTTTAAACAACTTCTTAGAATATTGATTAATTCTCAGTAATATTAATATTTATTATTAATATTACTTTTAAAGTTATTATACTAAGAAAAATCAGTTATAACTTATTTCCAAGACTAACTATCAAAGTGAAATTAGAGTTTTCTAGATTATGAAATAAAGTAGTAAAACAGAGAAGACTAAATTTAAATAGCATAATGGATATGAAACAAGTGGTTCAGTCTCAAGTAGAGACCTAATCCACTCCACTTGGTGATCAAATGCCACCAAGCAACTTATATAAATAAACTTTGATTCACATCCTGGATCGGGGTTAACAACAGTACACAGACTATCCAGGTCACACAGGGACCTCTTCCACAGTTTTTGTGGGTAAAAAAAACAATAATCAAGCCGCACAGGGACCTCTTCCACAGTTGTCATGGGTAAATAGAAATATAGAGTTTGGTGTAAGGATTTAGAAATCCTTCAGTTCATCACATGATTCATTGTGTGTATAGAATATTCAGAGTACACACACTGCTCAAAAGGTAAGTAAAAGAATCACTAAGAGAGAGTAGATATGAGTTTAGAAAATCTCTAGTGATCTGAAGTGCAGCTCTGGACTCCTTTGATTTAGCAGAAATGCTTCTGAGTCCTTCTCTAGTTTTTGTCTTGAAAAACAGAGTGTCGCGATTCAGCTTGTGTTCTCCACGAGCTTTGACAATGTGAAGATGCTCTCTAGATTCCAGTGTACTTCGTATGTTCTTTATCAGAGTTAGATTGCATGCATGTGAAAATTATTTCTTTGAAAATCTTGCAAAATGTTCTTCATGGTGGTGCTCACAGGCTTGTTTCTCGTTCAGTATCACACGCTATTGTTGTTGGGCACTCTACAATCGTTATCTTCGAATGCATGATATTTAGTCAACATCTTCCATGTGTTTCGTTCCTCATACCTCATACTATGTCTACAAAGAAACATTAATTATGTCAGTGCATTAAAGGCTTAAAATATGACCGTTAAACATTAAATTGAAAAACGACAAAATAGTTTAAGAAACAGTGTCACATTAAGTTGTGAAAACAGTGTCTCCTTCACGGTGTCTGAGTGTCATGGTGTCTTTATTACATTGTCTTGATCACGTTGTCTTGGTCACAGTGCCTCAATCACGGTGTCTCGGTCATGGTGTCTTGTTCACGGTGTCTTTTTCACCATGTCTGATCTTCACGGTGTCTGATCTTCACGATGTATGATCTTCATAGTGTCTGTCTAACGGTGTCCTTGTCACGGTGTCTGATCTTCACGGTGTTTGACTTTCATGGTGTCTAATCTTCACGGTGTCTGGCTAACTATTTCATGGTCACAGTGTCTTGTACTTAGGCAAATAACAGTATTCAGACTTAAACAATAATATTCATGAATTGGATTGAGCTTAACCATCATAAAGAATTAGTGAATTTAAAACATAAATACACATTATTGAATAAGATTTGTGATCATTAATGAGATTTGGGATTATTAAAGAGATTTGGGATTATTAAAAAGATTTTTGTTCATTAAAACATGATTAATACATGAGGAGTCCAACAATCTCATCCCTTTTGACGATCACAAAACATGCACAGTGAAAGTGGAAATTAGATGCAGATATAGAGAAAATAACATATAGAAAAAGCATATAACTTCTCCCCCTTTTTGGATTATCAAAAATTTGAAATAAGAGAGGGAAAAAAATGCAGAGTCCATTAAAAGTAATCATAGTGAAGTACATCATAAAGTAGATATACAAAAATCAATGACATCCCCATAAAAAAGTAGTAATCACTAGTCTTCTTCAGGGATTGGCCTTCTCTTTTCCTTTATCAGCAGTAGTAGAGGAAGCCATATGGTAAGTGGTTGATGTATAAGAAGGCAGAGAGGTAATAGATAGAGAAGGTAAAGGGAGACCTTTGAAGATTGAGGGAGCCAATGTACAAGTAGCGGAAGATATTGGTAGTTTCTGGTCAAGAATGGCAGGCCTGATCTGACTAAGATATTGGACAAAAGACATGGTAGTTGAGGGTAAGGCAGAGGTAAAAGTAGGTAGTCCAGGTCTGAGAGGATCAGCCACTGGAGCAACAATTGATGTACTCTGGACATGGAGTTATGGTCTCAGAAGTTTGATGAAGTCTTCAATGATTTATCCACCATATTGCATGGACTTTTTAAAGTCATATTTGTTGTCCATGAACTTTTCCAACAATCTGGTAAACTCGGTTAGCTTCTAGACTTGGTTTTTGAATTCTTGGGTTACAGGAGGAATTCTCATGTTCTCTACAAGATATTTGAAGTGATTGGTCATATCACTCTTGGAGAAAATCCAGTTGAAATAGAAATACACTTTCTTAGAAATATTCTATTGGGCATCATTGCTAATCTTGGAATGAATTTTCACAAGGTCAAGAACTCTATCACTATTTTTGATAACTTCAAAGAAAGAAGTCACATTGAAGCCACTTAAAGAAGTCTGAAGCTCTTCTTGGACTATAGATCTGAGTAAAGAACTATCCAAGGTTTGTGTAGAGGATTCAGCAGAGGTTTGAGAAGCTTTGACGATTGTGGTTAGAGACTTGATCTGATTTAGTACATTTTGAAGACAGCCAGTGTACTCAACAGTGAGTTTATTGAGGTTCACCACAATATCTGTCACGACCCGTCCTCGGGGCCCGTGCTGTGACTACCCCAAGCCCTCCTTCCATAGTCCAGGGGTTGGCGACTAGAACCAAAGGCGTAAATCCCGATAACTGGGAAGGCATTGCCTTTATAAAAGAAAACAAGCACCACAGAGTAAGCAAGAGGAAAAAGTAAACACTAAGTACAAGAGAAGTTATGAAAAGTAAATGTGCCAGAATACAAACCCAAAAGAAATTACAACTACAACGGAACAAGTACAACAGAAAAGATAACAGCTGGAAGGACGGAAGCGGCTCCTGGGTCGTCCTCCTTGGATCCTACCTGAAGGGTAGGTACAGATGGCGCAGCTCCTGGTCGTCCACCACGGATCCTACCTGAAGGGTAGGTACAGATAGCCTCCTCCACGCTCTCATCCGTCAACCTCCTCTGTGTGTCGTCTCGTCGTTTAGTCCACCTCCAGGTACTGACTCGTCGAGTATTCCACCTCCGGGTACCGTCCAGTCCTCGAACACTTGGCCTCCGTCAGCAATGCCTGTCATCTGCAACCAACACAACGAGGTGTGGGCATATCCTATGCAGGGGTGAGTATAACGATACTCAGTAGGGACCCCGAGACCCTCAAGGTCTCACTAAACCAACAAGGATAACCACAAAGAATATCTCAACAGATATCCTATACTTAGGTATATGCCCATACATATGCCTAAGTTATCAAGTAACCCATCTCAAACATGAGGAAACACAAGGATCATGAAATCAACGGATAACCACTACCCAGTTATATGCCCATACATAGACCTAAGTTAACAAGTGACCCATCTCAATCATGAGGTAAACACAAAGGTCAAAAGTCTCAACTCAAACCAGGATTTTCATTATCGAAACCGTAACTGCTGAAGAGCTCCATCTCTGGAGTGTACAGTGGTCCTGTCACGACTCCGAGGTACTGCTCACTAACCTAAGACTGCTAAGGTACTCCTCCTGTCGAGTACCGCGGGTCAGCCACCCAGACACAGTTGTGCTTCCCGCCGAGGTATGTCACCCAAACACAGTAGTGCACACCCCCTAGTAGCCTGCTGAGGTACTCTCTGGATGAGTATCGTGGGTCTGCACTGTCACTCAGGTAGTGCTCCTCCCGCCATGGGTCTGCACCTCAGAAAGTAGTGCTCCGTCCATTGGGCTAGTCGACTCACTCCAAGTCGAGTCGGTCAAGCAGTCGTCAGGTCTCAGTCGGCTACACGGTCTCCGTACTCCGCACGCTCATCTCTAGGAGGGTCCACTCCACGAGCTACAGGTCGATACTCCAAATATCTCAAAGTACCATGAAAAAGTATCTCAAAGGACCGCCTCATCATAGTGGTCTCAACGCAACAGACGGCGCGTCAATCGGACGTCCAGTCTGTGAGTTACTAGTCTTTTCATCCCAGGGGCCCGGTTGGTTTCGTGAGCGAACCAATCCCAGCCGTATCTCAACTGTACCCCGAAATCTCATAGGGTATACTCATAGGGATTGCTTCTCAATGTGATCACAAACGCCGCTGACGGTTCGTCAAACGGACGTCCAGTCTGAAAGAAATCAGCTTTTCCGTTCCAAGGTCCTGGTTGGATTTCGGTTGCGATCCAACCCGGCCACTGTCCAACTGTATCCAAAACTCAGGAGAAGTATGCCAAAAGTTCCGTATCATCAAGAGGAATTCAACGGAACAGACGGCGCGACTATCGGACGCACGGTCTGTGAGTTATTGGCTTTTTTGTTCTAGGGGCCCGGTTAGTTTCGTGATCGAACCAACCCGACCGCACTCCGACGACATCCAAACCTCGATCGGAGTAAGCCAAAAGATCTTTCTCACTTAGAGGAATCCATCAAAATCGACGGCACGTCAATCGGACGTCCGGAACTCAAGTTACGAGCGTTTCCGCTCTGAGGGCCCGGTTGGTTTCGTATCCGAACCAACACGGCCGAACCCAAAGTAATCCGAAACCTTGAGTGAAATATACCAAAACGACTGACTCGATCCAAGGATTGTGTTGCCACTAACGGCGAGTCGTTTTGAGGCCCGTATCTCAAGTTATGGGCTTTTGACCGAAAGTGGTCCGAAAACGGGGGTCTGGGCCCAGGACGACCCGGCCCGACCCCCCCCCCCCCCCGGGTCGGCCGAACTGGGTTGACCCGAACTGGGGCGACCCGAACCGGGTCCGACCTGGCTGGGCCCGGCCCGGCTCGGTCCGGTCCGACCGGCCGGCCGAGCCAAAACGTGGAGCGGGGTGTCCCCCGCCCGCCGCTAATTGAGGCCGGCGGCGAACCGCCGGCCGCCTCCCTTCCGGCGGCACGCCGGCGCCGCCGCCACCTTCCGCGGACCACCGGACGCGCTCTGGTGGTCCGTTTCTCCTTCTTTCTTCGCCTATGGTCCTCCCGGGACCCAACCTTCACTACGGAGGCCTCAAAATTACCTTGCGGCCTTTTTTATCATCGCCCATCAATCCGCACGTCAAAAACGAAACACGCCGTCTTCGTGGTTCTCCGGCGAGGTGCGTTGGCGCCGCGGCCCGACTCCGTCTACGGATGTCTTCGGTTTTCTTCGACGCGGCGCGACGGCATCGCGTCCTTAAATTCCTTTTCACGATGCGGCGCGACGGCGCCGCGCATATCTACCGCATGAAACCGCGTTGTGCAACGGCACCATGCTTCCTCGTACCAACCACAAAGAAAAAAAGGAGGAGGGTCGGGCGTGTTCGTGCGGTCCGGCCCCCCTCACATTATTCGTTATCATTTGGTTTCAAACCACAAAGTTCAAATTTGATAACAAATGGTTTTTAACCATGAAGATCATCAAGTCAGAAATATCGAACAAATATAAATAATTGAATACAAACTCCTAATTTGGGTATAAGCCGATCGGAAGGAGGCATCGTCGTTCGAGGTTCGTCGCGGTATGGCGTCGCGAGGATGACGACGTCGAAGGGGGATGTCGGCGTTCGTCCAACTCGAGGGAAGGCGAAGCCGTCGTCGTTTGCTACCCGATTCCGCTTCCGAGCTTGTTCGTCGATCCGTTGACGATGAAGGGGAAGAAGAAGATCTGTTGAAGAGTCTCACCGCGGAAGGGAAGAAATTCCGTGGAAGGAAAATGAGTGTTCTTTGTCAGAGGTGGCGCGTTCTTCGTTCACGAAGATAAGCTTCTTCCCAAGTGTTGGGCGTCGCGGTATTTTACCAGCGCTCCGTCGCTTGGTGAAGATGTCCCCAAACCCTCTCCCAAGATCCCTATATATAGGAGAGGGGGAGAGGTATGTAACCATTGTGGTTACATAACTTTTTTTTAAAAAAAAAGGGGTCGGGTGAAATAAATTGCTTTGACGCAATTTATGAGGTCTGTTGGCACCACTTAAGAGGGGAGGGTGCCAAGGAGTTTCTCCCCATTTAATGGGGAGTTGAGGAATTAAGAGGCTCTCCCTCATTAATGAGGGAGATTTGAGAGGTTTCCTCTCCTCCCATTAATAGGGGGGTTAAGCCCCGTGTGGTCCCTACCATAATAAACCACCCACGGGAGGTTTAGTTCGTGTGGGCCCCACCACCATAACCTCTCAAGGGAGGTTAAGGTGTGGTGGCCCCACCTCCAACCTCAATGAGGAGGTTTCAACCACCACACTCCCAATGGCGGCTGAAATAAAATAAAGTGCATAACACGTTATTTTATTATTACTCTTATTTAAAGAAAACCCAAAAACTAACTTCCGCTCTCGATTAAACGCAACTACGGCAAAAGTATCTTTAAGAAAATACCGGCGTTGTGAGTTCCTCGGTGCCCTCGGAATTCGATTCCGAGCACCGGTTCAAAATTTAGAAAAACCCACTCATTCGTTCACTAAACGTACCCGAGCCAAAT
Organism: Viscum album; assembly: GCA_963277665.1. NCBI lineage: Eukaryota > Viridiplantae > Streptophyta > Magnoliopsida > Santalales > Viscaceae > Viscum > Viscum album. Next base: position 405,349,372 of record OY728150.1, on the reverse strand, counting down.
TTCAGAAATTGATTCCGGGCACACCGGGCCTCGGAATCAGGCACCGTCAGAAACTACGTTCTTGAAAAATTCCAAAGAAAATTTAGGAAAAAAAATTTCCCTTGAAATTTCCGGGTCTTTACATTACTCCCACCTCAGGGCTTTACGTCCTCGTAAAGCTTTAACATAAACTAGGGATACAAAAATGGTACTGAGCACGCATCTGAGCCTTCCGCTCCCGTGTGCTCACCCGGAGGTTCCTGTACTGCCCGTGAAAGCGCACCTGAGGAATAGGCCGTCCTCGAAGGATCCACTCATGTCGATCCTCGATCCCCACTGGAACCTCCGTGAAAGACACTCCATCGCCATCGTCCAGCTCCTCATGGTCAATGATATGCGAAGGGTCGAGCACGTATCTCCTCAGTAGAGATACGTGGAAGTCGTCGTGCACCTGGTGCAACTAAGGTGGATGGTTCAAGTGGTAAACCACCCCGCCTACCCAGCTGAGGACCTAGAAAGGTCCGTTGAACCTTGGAGATAACTTGATGCCTTGGCCACATCTCCATAAACCTCGTTGAGGTGAGACCCTTATAAGGACGTGATCGTCATCCTCGAACTCCAGAGGTCTCCATTTTCTGTTAGAACTGAAACTCAAAAGACTGCTGCCATGAGGGTATGGTTGACTGACTCAAGAGTGATCGGTCGCACCCTCCTGTGAAAGAGTTTATCCCATGCTGCCTGGGGTTTCCTTTTCTCCGACCAAGGAAAACCCATCCCGACATTTGCCTAAAACCGTCAATTTGAGTAAGAACAGTTATTGCCCATTCCATACTCAAACTAACGTTGTAAGGCCTCGACGCTACCACCAAGAGATTCCAACCAGAACTCTCGCCTCAAGGGTCTGACCACACCGTCGGCATAAGTGTGATTATCGAGTCTCCTCCCAAGGTATCTCCAGACGTGAGGGTCAAGTCCACGGCTTACCGGAAACTCTAGGTATGGGATAAGATTTGTGAAAGCGATGAATGATTCATATCGACGTCTGTTACTACAGCATCTAGTAATGGACACAGACTGTCCCTTGAATCATTTTTAGAGCCATTGGGTCACACTCCTTGACCGCATGCAGCCGCACTCTTCCTCCGACCTCCAGCTCCCTGAGCCTGGTAGGGATAACTAAGGCAGGTGGTTGTAGCATGTTAAGATGTACACCACCTCATACTGCTCTCCTAGCTCTGCCTCCACGTCTGCTACTTCGCAGACTCATCTATCCTTAAAGCTTCCACTTCTTGAAACATTTAACACACCCGAGTCTCTAAGAATGGCACCGGTTTCCTTTTTCTTACTGCACTGTGCAGTCTTCATCCGCTCTTGGATGACCTGGACCTTCTTTAGTCTCACAAGATCTGCTATGATTTCTTCTTTGCAGATAAGAGAAATCTGGTCTCATCCCCTGGATGAACCACATTCATTTCCTAATACAGTCAATCCCAACATGAATGATTCATTCATGCCATGGGTGACGTCGTAAGGCCTCGACGTAACTACCAAGAGATCCAACTTTCACTCTCACCTCCAAGGGTTGAGTCACACTGTTGGCACCAGTGTGAGGTCACTGGGTCTCCTACAGTAGAAATCTCGAAAGTGAGGGTCAAGTCAAAAATTTTAACCGGGACCACTCAGTATCAACCAAACAAAAGGATAGGAAAGCAAACAAATATAAGTGTCTTTTTATTATTGCAGCTCATAATAAAAAGACACAAATACAACAGCAACCTGGAACTAGAAGTACAAAGGACGTATCCACTAGTTCCTCTCCTGTCCACATGCTCCCAGATCTCTACTGCCTTGTCCACTGCTTGGCTGTTGCTCAAGCACTCGTCGTTGTTTCTGCCTCGGTGGCTCCTCCAACGCCTGCGAATCAAATGTACGAGGATTCGGACAGTCACGTGCTAGGTGACCCTTTCCACCGCAGGAGTAACACAGCCTGTTTCTAGCACACCTGGCTCTAACCCCACCCTGGGTGCCCCGAACCACCGGTCCTAAAACCTGAGATCGGCCAACTACTGGTCTGGTCCTCCTGGAACTCTGCATCATCTGTCTACTGCCCACAGATGACTCGGCTACTGATCGAAAATCCCACGGCAAAGGCAGAAGTTCCTGTACATGCTTGGGGTGTAGAGCTACTAGCACAAACTCCACCCTGAAGAAGGTCTCGAAGTCTTCCCATGTGAGGGCCATCCCGTCGCAAAACTGGAATAAGTGGCTCCACCACCTGCCTGCTGCTGCCTGAAGAAGGCTGGAAGCAAAGATCACCATGAGGTCTGCCGGCGTCCCCACTAGCCTGAAGACTCTCACCACAGCCTCCAGTAAATCCTCAGCCACCTGCGGGTCCATCTCTCTCCAGAACCTGGGTGGCCTCTGCCGCTAGAACTCGTGCAGCGCAATCAAGTGGCGTGCATCGCCTACTGCTGGGGCCGGTGGCATCGGTGGCCCAACGTATGGTAGTACCACTGGTGCCTCCGCTGGTGCCTCAACTGCAAGAGGGCCCTGTACCGAAGCCTTGTCACTCAGCAATCTGTCAGTACGCATGTCCCTTTGGGATCTAGCTGGTCGTCCGAGAAAAGGAATCCTGAAAGAAACAACGTGACACGGTCAAACGATTATACCTAGTGAGCTGACCTGGTTCGAGCTGTTTTAAGGGGGGAAAACCCTTGAAAACACACACGTAATCAGTGTTTTCATGCACAAAGCTGGAAATCAGTTGTCAGGGTCCTGGTGTATGGATACGTCGGCCGCCCGCACCAACACTAGACTCCCTGAACTGAAAATCACACTCAGTACCCTTAACACTATTTCTTCACAGAAAGAAAATGTCCGTGTTATAAGTTATGCGGTAGAACCGACTCCTTGGATACCAATTTGTCACGACCCGTCCTCAGGGCCCGTGTCGTGACTACCCCAAGCCCGCCTTCCATAGGTCAGGGGATGGTGACTAGCACCAAAGGCGTAAATCCCGATAACTGGGAAGGCATTTCCTTCATAAAATAAAACAAGCACCACAAAGTAAGAAAGCGGAAAAAGTAAACACTAAGTACAAGAGAAGTGCTGAAAAGTAAATGGGCCAGAATACAAACCCAAAATAAAGTACAACTACAACTGAACAAGTACAACAGAAAAGATAACAGCTGGAAGGACGGAAGCGGCTCCTGGGTCGTCCTCCTCGGATCCTACCTGAAGGGTAGGTACAGATGGCGCAGCTCCTGGTCGTCCACTACGGATCCTACCTGAAGGGTTGGTACAGATATCCTCCTCCACGATCTCGTCCTTCAACCTCCTCCGTGTGTCGTCTCTTCGTGTAGTCCACCTCCGGGTACTGACTCGTCGAGTAGTCCACCTCCGGGTACCGTCCAGTCCTCGAACACTCGGCCTCCGTCAGCACTGCCTGTCGTCTGCAACCAACACAACGAGGTGCGGGCATAGCCCGTGCAGGGGTGAGTATAATGATACTCAGTAGGGACCCCGAGACTCTCAAGGTCTCACTAAACCAACAAGGATAATCACAAAGAATATCTCAACAGATATCCTCTACTTAGGTATATTCCCATACATATGCCTAAGTTATCAAGTAACCCATCTCAAACATGAGGAAACACAAGGATCATGAAATCAACGGATAACTACTACCCAGGTATATTCCCATACATATACCTAAGTTAACAAGTGACCCATCTCAATCATGAGGTAAACACAAAGGTCAAAAGTCTCGGCTCAAACCAGGATTTTCATTATTGAAAACGTAACTGCTAAAGAGCTCCATCTCTGGAGTGTACAGTGGTCCTGTCACGACTCTGAGGTACTTCTCACTAACCTAAGACTGTTGAGGTACTCCTCCTGTCGAGTACCGCTGGTCAGCCACCCAGACACAGTAGTGCTTCCCGCCAAGGTATGTCACCCAAACACAGTAGTGCACACCCCCTAGTAGCCTGCTGAGGTACTCTCCGGACGAGTACCGCGGGTCTGCACTGTCACACAGGTAGTGCTCCGTTCTCCATGGGTCTGCACCTCAGAAAGTAGTGCTCCGTCCACTGGGCTAGTCGACTCACTCCAAGTCTAGTCGGTCAAGCAGTCGTCAGGTCTCAGTCGGCTACACGGTCTCTGTACTCCGCACGCTCGTCTCTAGAAGGGTCTGCTCCACGAGATATAGTTCGATACTCCAAATATCTCAAAGTCCCACGAAGAAGTATCTCAAAGTACTGCCTCATCATAGGGGTCTCAATGCAACAGACAGAGCGTCAATCGGGTGCCCGGTCTGTGAGTTACTAGCCTTTTCGTCCTAGGGGCCCGGTTGGTTTCGTGAGCGAACCAATCCCAGCCGTATCTCAACTGTACCCCGAACTCTCATAGGGTATACTCATAGGGACTGATTCTCAATGTGATCACCAACGCCGCTGATGGTTCGTCAAACGGACGTCCAGTCTGAAAGATATAAGTTTTTCCGTTCCAAGGTCCCGGTTGGATTTTAGGTGTGATCCAACCCGGCCACTATCCAACTGTATCCAAAACTCGGGCGAATTATGCCAAAAGTCCCGTCTCATCAATAGGAATTCAATGGAATAGACGGCGCGACTATCAGACGTCCGGTCTGTGAGTTATTGGTTTTTTCGTTCCAGGGGCCCGGTTGGTTTCGTGAGCGAACCAACCCGACCGCACTCTGACGGCATCCAAACCTCGAGCGGAGTAAGCCAAAAGATCTGTCTCACTTAGAGGAATCCATCAAAATCGACGGCACGTCAATTGGACGTCCAGAACTCAAGTTACGTGTGTTTCCGCTCCGAGGGCCTGGTTGGTTTCGTATCCGAACCAACACGGCCGAACCCAAAGTAATCCGAAACCTTGAGTGCGATATACCGAAATGACCGTCTCGATCCAAGGATCGTGTTTCTGCTGACTTCAAGTCGTTTGGAGGCCCGTAGCTCAAGTTACGGGCTTTTGACCGAAAGTGGTCCGAAAATGGGGGTCTCGGCCCGGGCCGACCCGGCCCGACCCCCACCCCCCCTGGGTCGGCCGCACCGGGTCGACCCGAACCAGGTCGCCCGACCCGGGTCCGACCTGGCTGGGCCCGGCCCGGCCCGGCCCAGTTCGGTCCGGTCCGACCAACCGGCCACGGCTCGGCCAGCATGGCCGAGCCGAAACGCGGAGCGGGGTGTCCCCCGCCCGCCGCTAATTGAGGCCGGCGGAGAACCGCCGGCCGCCTCCCTTCCGGGGGTGCACCGCCGCCGCCGCCACCTTCCGCGGACCACCGGACGCACTCTGATGGTCCATTTCTCCTGTCGTCTTCTCCTATGGTCCTCCCGGGACCCAACCTTCACTACGGAGGCCTCAATATTACCTTGCGGCCTCGTTTGTCATCTCCCATCAATTCGCACATCAAAAACGGAACGCGCCGTCTTCATGGTTCTCCGGCGTGCCACGTTGGCGCCGCGTCCCTTCGCTGAGGCCCGACTCCGTCCTCAGATGTCTTCGGTATTCTTCAACGCGGCGCGACGGCGTCACGTCCTTGAATTCCTTTCCACGGCGCGGCGCGACGGCGCCGCGCATATCTACCGCATGAAACCACGTGGTGCGACGGCACCACGCTTCCTCGTACCAACCACAAAGAAAAAAAGGAGGATGGTCGGCCGTGTTCGTGCGGTCCAGCCCCCCTCACGTTATTCGTTATCATTTAGTTTCAAACCAAAAAGTTCAAATTCGATAACAAATGGTTTTTAACCACGAAGATCATCAAGTCGGAAATCTCGAACAAATATAAATAATTGAATACAAACTTCTAATTTGGGTATAAGCCGATCGGAAGGAGGCGTCGTCGTTCGAGGTTCGTCGTGGTATGGCGTCGCGAGGATGACGACATCGAAGGGGGATGTCGGCGTTCGTCCGACTCGAGGGAAGGCGAAGCCGTCATCGCTTGCTACGCGATTCCGCTTCCGAGCTTGTTCGTAGATCTGTTGACGATGAAGGGGAAGAAGAAGATCCGTTTAAGAGTCTTGCCGCGGAAGGGAAGAAATTCCATGGAAGGAAAATGAGCGTTCTTCGTCAGAGGTGGCACGTTCTTCGTTCACGAAGATAAGCTTCTTCCCAAGTGTCGGGCGTCGCGGTATTTTACCAACGCTTCGTCGCTTGGTGAAGCCGTCCCCAAACCCTCTCCCAAGATCCCTATATATAGGAGAGGGGGAGAGGTATGTAACCATTGTGGTTACATAACTTTTTTTAAAAAAAAGGGGGTTGGGTGAAATAAATTGTTTTGACGCAATGTATGAGGTCCGTTGGCACCACTTAAGAGGGGAGGGTGCCAAGGAGTTTCTCCCCATATAATGGGGAGTTGAGGAATTAAGAGGCTCTCCCTCATTAATGAGGGAGAGTTGAGAGGTTTCCTCTCCTCCCACTAATAGGGGGGTTAAGCCCCGTTTGGTCCCTACCATAATAAACCACCCACGGGAGGTTTAGTTCGGGTGGGCCCCACCACCATAAACTCTCAAGGGAGGTTAAGGTGTGGTGGCCCCACCTCCAACCTCCATGAGGAGGTTTCAACCACCACACTCCCAATGGCTGCTGAAATAAAATAAAGTTCATAACATGTTATTTTATTGTTACTCTTATTTAAAGAAAACCCAAAAACTAACTTCCGCTCTCGATTAAACGCAACTACGGAAAAAGTATCTTTACGAAAATACCGGCATTGCGAGTTCATCGGTGCCCTCGAAATTTGATTCTGAGCACCAGTTCAAAAGTTAGAAAAACCCTCTCATTCGTTCAGTGAACGTACCTGAGCCAAACTTCGGAAATTGATTCCGGGCACACCGGGCCTCAGAATCAGGCGCCGTCAGAAACTGCGTTCTTGAAAAATTCCAAAGAAAATTTAGGAAAAAAAATTCATTGAAATTTCCGGGTCTTTACAATATCTCTCATTTCTTTCAACAACTATTTGTGCCTTTATACAATCTTTTCATCAAAGGATAACAAGTAAGGGTGAATCTGAGACACAACATCTCAAGAAATTTGAGACACATAAGGTTCTAGAGAGGCAGCAACAGGTTCTGAACTAGAATGAAACTCTTTCTGCATATCTTCAACCATGCTTCTCAGTGTTGAGACTTCACTATTGAGCAACTTATTTTTAAATCGAACTTCTTGAATTTCATGGAGAATTTTAGGTTGTATATGTCAAATGATATTATCCAAAAGCAGTGAGGCATCTCTCTCACTCAGATGTGTCACAGCATGAGGTTGGGAGTTCAAAAGCTTCTCAACTCCAGCTAAGATAGTATCTCCAAAATCCTTCAAATCATCCTTATTGACAAAGGGCAGCTATTCAGGTACAGGTTCAGGTGAAGGTTCAGGTGAAGGAATTGGTACAGGGGTAGGTTCGGGTTCAGGTTCCTTCTCAGGGATAATGATAGAAACTGACTTCAACAGAAATAGTGAGTAAAGATCAATCCCAGTGGCAGTAACTTGATAAGATTCACTCACATCATAAAATCTAGGGAATTTTTACTGAGTGTCCACAAGACTAGACTCAGTTGGATGTGATGCTTCATTAGTCTCAAGATTTTGGGTTTCCTCCCCCTCAATAGATTCTTCATTTTCAGGATCTAGAGGTTCAAGAGATAGTTATAAATTCATATTTTCATCTCTAATTTCCTCAATTATTTCTTGTCTAGCCAACTGAAAGGCTATCTCCATCCTCTCTTTAGAAGAGGGTATTATCTTAGGAATAGGTTGTTCCTCTGAGAGTTCTTCCATATTTTCTTCTTGCATAGTAGGGAGTTCTTCAAAATTTACTTCTTCCATAACAAGGAGTTCTTCCAGATTTGTTTCTTGCATAGTAGGGAGTTCTTCCAGAATAGGCTCTTCCATGACTTTCTGCTCAGATTCTGGGACAATTGATTCTCTTTCAGCCTCAGGTTGGATTTCCATATTAAAATCATCTCTAGGGATAGGAACTTCTTCTTCAAGAACAATAGGAGGGACAATAGTCCTTTCTTCCTCAACATCAATTTCTTCCCTATGAGGTACTTCAGCCTCTTGTTTTGCTTCTTCTGAATACTCACCAAGTTCATCTTGTTCCAAAATAGGATCAGAAATGTCCTTCGGGCTTGATGGATAATCCACAGGATTAAACTTCTCATAAATATTATCGTTGTCTTCCACCCACTCCTTTTTCCAAGGGTTCTAGTTTATTTTCATTCTTCTAATGATGGGTTTAGAGAGACAGTACTCACAATCCACAAGCACTTCTTCATTGGTTCCAACTACTACTTTTGCAACAAGCATGGCTGAAATCAGCCGATGGTAGAATAGAGAGGTGGATTTGTATGTAACGTTGATCAATTCACACATATGGTTAACGATGTACTTGCACAGGTTGATTTTGTATTCATTCTTCATAAGATAAATCAATTACACATCTTGGTACTTTAATACAGCAAAGTCACCTTTCCTTGGACTAACCAGATTTTGAACAAACTTAAACAACAACCATGTTTCCCCATCAAGTTCAGTAGTTATGGCCCTTCTCTTGGTGCCATTCCTGGTTAGGGTTTTTAGAGCATCTTTGAGGTCAAAGAAATCAGTTTTAGGTGGGGGTTCTCTCTGATAATAATCACAAATTCCTTCTTGATGTATCCTAAGGCATGAAATCCACAACCTCGATGAGAAGGATCATATTTGTCCATTAATCCATCTCCTCACAACAAATCTTTCACCAGAGTCAAAATAAAACTGTGCGTACTAGTAGAAATGAGAAACTAACCTCAGATAAAAGGGTCTATTCTCATTTGAGAATCATTCTAACCAGCCTTGTTCTCTTCACACTTTCATGACTATAGATTTTCTAGACAAGATCCCTTCGGGGAAAATTTATTTCTCAGGAACAACACTTCGATTTACCAGGTTCGGATTCAGAGGCCCTTCGGGTGTCAGCTTGGGTGTTATCTTCTTCTTCTTTGGGCGGTGCTTCTCAGGTGTGGATGACGATGGTCGATTCATTCTTGGCATCCACTGAAGGTAGCGAGAGACAAAGAGGGTTTCAAGGTTGAAAGGGTTCGAAATGAGTGAGTAGGGGAAAGTCCGGGTGAAGAACTAAGTGAAACTCTTTGTTTTATCATTTTGGAATGTCAAACATCACAAAAACAAAAAAGCGAGAAAGTAAAAGAGGTTAAATAAAAAAAATTACCACGATACAGGTTTTAAATAAAATCATAAATAATTTTCATGGTGAGACAGTGAAGGATTGTTACGGTGAGACAGTGATCAGTCATCATGATGTGATAGTAAGTGGTCATCACGGTGAGACAGTGAGCGAATGTCATGGTGACACAGTGAGTGAACTTGTCAGTGCGCATTATGGTGAGACAGTAAATGTCAGACTGTGAGTACAAAGTGCTAATTGTGAGATTTTAAACATGATAGATAGTAACTTAGAAACTGTAATCATGAAACAGTAAAGTAAAACATAGTAAAATAATGAATAGTAAGATAATTAAGATATCTATTTTAGATTTATCATCCCAAGGTCATGTATGATGTAGTCTAATCTCTCATAATTTAATGGTTTAGTGAATATATCAGCAATTTGATATTCAGTACCAATGAATTCCAAGGTAATATCACCTTTTTTATAGTGATCTCTCAAAAAGTGATGTCTTACATCAATATGTTTTGTCCTAGAATGTGAAACAGGATTTTTTGAGATGTTAATAGAACTTGTGTTGTCACAATTTATTGGTACATGTCTGAATTGATATCCATAATCTAGTAATGTGTGTTTCATCCACAAAATTTGTGCACAACAACTTCCAGCAGCTATGTATTCAGCTTCTGAAGTAGATAATGAAACAAAATTTTGTTTCTTACTACACCATGATACTAGTAACTTGCCTAAAATGTGACATGTTTTAGAGGTTCTCTTTCTATATAACTTACAGCCACCGAATTCAGCATCAGAATAACTAACTAGTTCAAATGATTGTCCTTTAGGATAGAACAGTCCTAGATTTGGTGTATGCTTGAGGTATTTGAATATTCTCTTTACAGCATTTAAATGAGATTCTTTAGTATTTTCTTGAAAACGAGCACACATAAACACACTAAAAATAATGTCTGGACGGCTAGAAGTTAAGTAGAGTAAACTTATAATCATTCCTCTATAAGTGGTTTGATCAACAGATTTTCTATCTTCATCTAGATCCAACTTACAGGTGGTACTCATGGGAGTGTCACTACTTTTAGTGCTATCAAATCCAAAACGTTTTAGAAGATATTTAGTGTATTTAATTTGATTTAAAACAATTCCGTCATTATTTTGAAATATTTGAAATCTAAGAAAGAATTTTAGTTCACCCATTAAGCTCATTTCAAATTCGTTTTGCATCATTTTAGAAAAATCATTACATAATAATTTTTTTGAAGATCCAAAAATAATATCATCTACATAGATTTGAACAACTAAAACATACTTAGAAATTCGTTTCAAAAGAGGGTAGGATCAGCTATTTATTTTGTAAAACCTTTGGAAATAATAAAAGTACTCAATATGTCATACCAAGCTCTTGGAGCTTGCTTTAAACCATATAAAGCTTGTGAAAGTTTGAAAATATTATTGAAAAAATGAGGATTTGTAAATCCAGGGGGTTGTTCAACAAAGACATCCTCAGCTATATACCCATTAAAGAATGCACTCTTAACATCAATTTGATATAGTTTGAAATTCAGATGTGCAGCATAATCAAGTAAGATTCTGATGGCTTCAAGTCTAGATACTGGAGAAATGGTCTCCTCATAGTCAATTCCTTCTTCTAGACTGTATCCTTGTGCAACTAATCTAGACTTGTTCCTAACTATGTTTCCAGCTTCATCTAATTTATTTCTAAACACCCATTTAGTGCCTATGATAAAAGTGTCCTTGGGTCTTTCAACAAGTTTCCAAACTTTGTTTCTTTCAAACTGATTAAGTTCTTCTTACATATCCATTACCCAAAATTCATCGTTGATGGAATCATCAATGTTTTTAGGTTCAAATGTGACAATAAGGCTAGATTCTCAACCTAATTTCTAAGAGAAGCTTTAGTTTGTGTTCCTTTCTCTAAGTCTCCTACAACAACATCTAAAGGATGGTTTTTCAGGGTTCTAAGCTTTCTAGAAAAAGTGGGACTAGTGATTTCAGGTTCATCAACAGATTCTAGTTCATTATGACTTGATTGAAGAGAATTTCCATAATTGTAAGTTTTCACAGATTGTTTCACAGAGGAATTTGAGGATTTTTAGTTGATGTTCAAATTTGATACATTATCATCCAGATTTTCTAGGATGGTTCTAGGCTCATGTGGATCTGTTTCATAAAACTTGATATGAACATATTCTTCCACACATTTAGTTATTTTATTTAATACTCTATAAGCTTTATTTAATATTGAGTAACTTGGGAAAATTTCTTCATTACTTTTGGATGAAAATTTGTAAATATTATCCTTAGTGTTGAGAATAAAGACTTTGCAACCAAAAACTATAAAGTAATTAACCTTAGGCTTCCTATTGTTCCAGAGTTCCTAGGGGGTCTTTTTGAGAATTGGTATAATCAAAACTCTATTGATTATATAGCATTCTGTATTAATAGCTTCAGCCCAAAAGTAAATAGGTAAGTCATATTCACTAAGCATTGTTCTAGCAATTTCTTGCAAGGTTCTATTTCTTCTTTATACAACACCATTTTGCTGAGGTGTTCTAGGGGAAGAGAAATTATGACTATAACCATTTTTTAAGAAAAATGATTCAAAATCCTGATTTTCAAACTCACGACCATGATCACTTCTTAAAGATTTAATTTTAAAGCCACTAAGATTTTCTACAGACTTGGAATACTTAGTAAAATAAGAGCATTATTCACTTTTGTGAGCCATAAAAAAGTTCTAGGTATATCTAGAGAAATCATCTACTAGAACATAAACATAGTGCTTCCTATTTAAACTAGAAACTCTATATGGTCCGAAAAAATCCATGTGAACCAATTCGAGAGGTTTAGAAGTAGAAACTTCTTTCTTTGATTTGAAAGATATTTTGTGTTGTTTTCCCTTTTGACAAGGATTATACACTTTTTCATTTGTAAACTCAAGTTTGGGTAAGTCTTTAACTAGGACTTTTCTAGTCTTCTTTCTAAGGGAGTGAATATTACAGTGTCCTAGTCTCCTATGCCATAGCCAAGATTTTCTATGAAATACACTTAATCATGAAGCATTTTGAGAGGCTAAGGAATCTAAATTAACAAAATAAACATTCTCATTCCTTGATGCAGAAAATACTAATTCATCTTTAGAATTAAAGACATTACAGGCATCATTTTCAAATTTAACATGATATCCATCATCACATAATTGTGAGATACTAATCATATTATATTTTAAACCATTAACAAATAGAACTTTAGAAATTAAAATCGAATCAAAGTTACCAATCTAGCCTAAGTCAATTATCTTCCCTTTGGAATTGTCACCAAATGTGACATGTCCTCCATCTACTTTTATCAAATTCTTGAAGCATGAGTAGTCTCCTGTCATGTGCCTTGAACACCCACTGTCCAAGTACCATAGATTCTTACAGGATATCTTTAAGCATCTTTCCTATAACATGATCAAGTAAAGATAGATTTTGGTACCCATACTTGTTTGGGTCCAGTAACAATAGTAATAAGTTCTTTAGGAACCCATATTTTTCTCATAGGTTTCCTATAAGAATTATGTAAAGTATTTGAAAAATAAACTATATTTGGTCCACAAAAACTTGAAACATTAGAGTATGTATCATGACTTGAGCTGGTTGAGCTATGTCCAGAACTGGGAAAAAAATTATATGACCTAGACTTGGAAATAAAATTCGTTCTACCAAGGTTTCTTTTACAAGTTTGATAACCAATGTCAGTATTGTATTTAGGGGCAATTTTTTTTCCTAGAATTTGGGTATGGGTATTTTTCCCATTAGTAAACTTTTCTAAGTCACTTTTTAATTGATCATTAGAAATTTTTAATTCATTGTTTTCTTTGAGCAGTTGATCATTTTTCTCATTTTCATTAGTAAGTTCAGATTTAATATTTTTAGTGAGAGCATGTTGTTTCTTCAGTGATTTATATTTATCTTTTAATTCATTGCATGTATCTTCAAGCATCTTACAGTATTCAAACATTTCTTCATTAATAATATTTTTAGAGTCACTTTACTCTTTATAATTGTATAAATTATGTACAGAATATTTCAGTGTTACCTCAGATGTGTTTTTCAAAAAACACATATTGGCTTTGTTAGCCTGTTCATCATGTGATGTCTCTGAATCACTTAAACTATCCTCAGAGGCACTCCAAGTTTCTTTCATTTACTTTTTGTACTTATTGCCCTTATCCTCATACTTATTCTTATATTTTAGATTTGGATAGTCATCCTTTATATGTCCTTTTCACTTACATTCATAGCATACAATTTCATCAGTTTCATCACTTCTTTTTCAGTCCTTTTTCCAGTTTCCTTTTTGATCATACTTGCCCTTGAATTTAGGATTTCTGAAAAAGTTATTCTTTTTTTAAAATATTTTGAATCTTATGGCCAGTTGATCCATCTCCTCATCACTGTTAGGTGATGATTGTTCAGTGGTGGAACTTTCTACAGGAGCTTCCAGTTTTCCTTTTTCCTTGTGCTTTGAGAAGGTGGCCTTGAATGCTACAGATTTCCTATTTGGTTGATCCTCCTCTTCTTTGTTGACTTTCACCTCTTCCTCATATATCATCAGTTTCCTAATGAGTTCTTTTACAGGTAGATTTCTTATTTTTCATGATTCTCTAATTGAGACAAAGGTTCCCCTCCATCTGTCAAGTAAACACCTAAGAATTCTCATGATCTGTTCTTTGGTAGTGACTTTTCTTCCAAGAGAAATCATTGTGTTGACAATTTCATTGAACCTAAGATACATGTCAGAAATGGGCTCATCAGGTTTCATCTTAAAATTATCATATTTTATAGTGTAAGTATTAAGTCTCATTTCCTTTACACTAGATGTGCCTTCATGTGAGATAGACAAGGTATCCCAAATTTCATGGGCAGCTTTACAAGAAGAAATCCTACTAAATTATTCATCTCCTAAGGAACAGTACATAGCATTCATGGCTTTTCAATTGTTATTGTAAGCAAGTTTTGTAGGTTCATCTCATGTATTCTATTAGTCACAGGAAGTTTGTATTCATCTATAATGGATGACCAAATTTCAAAGATCATACTCTCTAGATGTATTTTCATTTTAATTTTTCATTGAGCATAGTTGGTTCCATTAGAGAATGACGGTCTATTGGTTGCAGCACCTTCCAATCTATTATCCATACTAACAAATTACTTTAAAATATCTAGAAATTTAGAATTAACAAAAATTTAAAAATCTTTAAAGTACAACTACATTCACAGTTGAGTAAAATTACACAGAGTCCTAATAAAGCAACCTCTGATACCAAATGTCGGTCGGAGTAGTTCACTCAAGAGGGGAGGGGTGAATTGAGTGACTATAAAAATTTCTATTACAAAAATATTATTTTAAAAGAAATGGTTTTCCCCAAAAATAGATACAGCCCAACTAATCAAGGTTATACTGTTATAAGAGTTTAATTGTTTAAACAACTTCTTATAAGATTGATTAATTCTCAGTAATCTTAATATGTATTATTAATATTACTTTTGAAGTTATTATACGAAGAAAAATCAGTTATAACTTCTTTCCAAGACTAACTATCAAAGTAAAATTAAAGTTTTATGGATTATGCAATAAAGCAGTAAAATAGAGAAGACTAAATTTAAATATCACAACGGATATGAAACGAGTGGTTAAGTATCAAGTCGAGACCTAATCCACTCCACTTGGTGATCACCTCCCACCAAGAAGTTTATATAAATAAGCTTTGATCCACACCCTGGATCAGGGTTAACAACAGTACACAGACTTTCCAGGTCATACAGGGACCTCTTCTATGGTTTTCATGGGTAAACAAAAACAATAATCAGGCCGCACAGGGACCTCTTCCACAGTTGTCGTGGGTAAATAGAAATAGAGAGTTTGGTGTAAGGATTTAGAAATCCTTCAGTGTAGCACAAGAGTCAGTGTGTGTATGGAATATGTAGAGTACCCACACTGCAAGAAAGGTAAGTAAAATAATCACTAAGAGAGAGTAGATATGAGTTTATAAAATATCTAGTGATCTGAAGTGAAACTCTGGACTCCTTTGATTTAGCATAAATGTTTCTAAGTACTTCTCTGGTTTTTGTCTTGAAAATAGAGTGTCACGATTCGGCTTGTGTTCTCCACGAGCTTTGAAAATGTGAAGATGTTATCTGGATTCTAGTGTACTTATTATTTTCTTCAATAGATTCAGATTGCATGCATGTGAAAATGCTTTATTTGAAAATCTTTCAAAATGTTCTTCGTGGTCGTTCTCATAGGCTTGTTTCTAATTCAGTATCACGTGTTATTGTCGTTGGGAACTCTACAATCTTTATCTTATAATGCATGAGATTTAGCTGACAGTTTCCATGTGTTTCATTCCTCATATCTCGTACTATGTCTACAAAGAAACATTAATTATGTCAGTGTATTAAAGGTGTCAAATATGACTGTTAAACATTAAATTGAAAGATGACAAAATAGTTTAAGAAACGGTGTCACAGTAAGTTGAAAAAATGGTGTCTCCTTCATGGTTCCTAAGTGTCATAGTGTCTTATTTATGGTGTCTTGCTCACAATTTCTTGGTCACGGTGTCTCGGTCATGGTGTCTCGGTCACGGTGTCTTGTTCACGGTGTCTTGTTCACGGTGTCTGATCTTCACGGTGTCCGATCTTCACGGTGTCTGATCTTCACAGTGTCTAGCTAACAGAGTCTTGGTCATGGTGTCGGATCTTCATGATGTCGGACTTTCATGGTGTCTGATCTTCACAGTGTCTGACTAACTGTGTCTTGGTCACAGTGTCTTGTACTTAGGAAAATAATAGTTTTCAGACTTAAAAAATAATATGCATGAATTGGATTGATCTTAACCATTATAAAGCATGAGTGAATTTGAAACATAAATACAAATGATTGAATAATATTTGTGATCATTAATGAGATTTGGGATTATTAGGTTTCGAGCATAGAGGAAGCATGTTGGTGGGTGTACCCAACTTTAATTTTAGTGTTAACAACGATCAATCTGAGATCCGCCATGATAATAAAATGCCGGATCTTCAGAATAGAATGAAGAAAGAAAAATAAATAAGGGAGTCCCAGAACCATATATAGGATCATAATATGTTGGTTATAATTAATTTAATTAATTGAAAAGAATTACCTTGATAGAATTATTTCTTCATTAATGTCTCTGATCACGATCCAATGTGATCCGTCGTTGCATCATAGAATCCAAGCGTAGGATTCCTCTAGCAGTGATCCACACATGCTCCACGTATCTCTGTACATCGCCGAAGGGATCTCCAGGTGCTAACACAGAAGAGCCTTCACTTGCGATGTCTGCCTTTGATCGCCTTGATCAGGTGGAGGTGGATCTCTCTCTCATGGCTTGAGAGTGTTCTTAGTGTAAAAAAGAATTCTCTCTTAGCTTGAGAGCTTTTCCAAATATTTTGTGCAAAACCACTCAAAATTGCTAGGCTAATGAGAAATATATAATTTGGATTTTTAATTACATAGAATAATAAAATTAATTAATTACCCAAAAGCATTTATTCATTTCATTTAATTCTTAGTAATACCCCCATGTCTAATAATAACAGTTGACTATTATTATTACTTGACATGCACCCAACGAATTACACCTAATATTATTTAATTAAATAAATAATATTATTTCTCATAAATTCACAGAAAAACTACACGGCGTGTATATATTAATATACATGGTGTGTGCTTTTATTTTCCATTTTTATTAATTTCCTCCACCACATTTATTAGACCTTCAATAATGACTCTTTATTTCTCAAATAAATATTACTACATTACTCGCTAATAAATATATTATTTTTCCCACAATATATTCTCTCTAATAACTAGTGTTGAAATAAATGCAATCAATCATCCTTGAATAATTATTAAACCATAGTTAGGAATAATATTTATTCAACTTGTTAAATTAATATTTAACTGAGATACTTGGACACACTTAGTGTGTGACCCTCTAGGCCTCTTTCTCAGTGGCATTAGGTGGAGCCTAACTAAAGTCCAAGGTTAGCATCTAGAAACACGCTAAGGCACCCATAGAGAAAGAAGTTAATGCAGCAACGACATTTCACCTCTTACGAACGCTTACTGTGTATTGCAATGCCTTTGTCACAATATCTTGAATCAAGCAGGTTGTATGCTGGTGCCATCAACCCATGTGCTTGATTATTCTTTCTTTGACTTTCTGGAATTGAACTTTCCCATTCCTCACCATGGCCATGGATTTATTTAGGCTATATAAATTTCATCAAAGGTCCTGAGATATCTACTTTTGTTATAGAATAGAAGGGACAAATCCTTTCTCACATTATCTATTAATGCAATATCACTTGTGACACACCCAACGTATCCTACCTCGCTACGAATAGTGTGTCATCACAGTTTTCGTAAATACATCTAAGTGAATGAGTTTTAAAACCGATTAATAATAATCTTAAATTCTAAGGACCAATACACACGTCCGCAGATAGGAACATCCAATGACACTATGAAATGTGGATTTCCTATGGGTCTCGTTCTCATAATATCCTCCTAGACATTACCAAGGGTGCACATTATGAGAAGGTGCCTCAAAGTTTTATGATTACTCACCCCTAATGTCCTGTATTATTTGTGTCCCTCAAATAACATCATTCGTCCATAGAACATATATTCAAGAACGGTGTTATGGATCTTTCTGGTTCTCATCATAGCAGGGATTCGCTATGACACTTTAATGCAATAGCTATCCTTAGGACATTATCACATGCATTATCACGCAGAAGAACAATCAAGATGTGATAAGGTATTTATTAATAAATAAAGTACAAAGAAGTTGGTTCTAGGCCACCAACTCCAACAGACTCCCACTTGTACTAGAGACAACTACTAACAACCTTTAACCCTCCAGCTCTCACATGATATTCATGCTTCTACTGAGATAGAACTTTAGTCATGGGGTCCACCATGTTCTCTTCTGTGGACATTATGGTTACTGAAAATTTACCCCTTTGATAGAAATCCCTCAAGAGGTGATACTTCCAGAGTATGTGCTTTTTCTGTTTATGTGACCTTGGTTCTTTTACAAGAGACATCATTGTAGTATTATCACAATACAAAGTGATAGGATCTTTACTGCTAGGCACCACATCAAGCTCCTGGGCAAAGTTCTGAATCAAGACGGATTCCTTGGATACATCAGAAGCAGCTATACATTCAGAATCCGTTGTAGAATCAGCGACAACTGGATGCTTTGAACTCTTCCAGATCACAGCTCCTCCATTGAGACAGAAAACATATCCAGATTGTGACTTCAGATTGTTCTGATCTTTATGAAAACTAGCATCAACATACCCTCTGATGACAAGCTCATCGTCTCCTCCATACACTAGGAACATATCCTTAGTTCTTCTCATATACTTAAGGATAGTCTTAATAGCAGTCCAATGTTGTTCTTCTGGATCTTCTTGATATCTTCCTACCATGATCAGTGCATAGGTAACATCAAGCCTGGTACATAACATGGCATATATGATGGATCCTATAGCCGAAGCATATAGAATCTTACTCATTCTATCTTTCTCTTGTTGTGTTTGAGGAAACATTTTCTTAGAAAGATGTAGGCCATGTGACACTAGAACGAATCCTCTATTATATTGTTCCATACTAAATCTATTTAGTATATTCTCAATGTATGTACCCTGACTTAGTCCAATCATCCTCTTGGATCTATCACGAATGATCTTGATACCTAGAATGTAGGCTGCTTTACCCAAGTCCTTCATGGATAAATACTTGTTCATCCAGTCCTTAACTGATTGTAAGACTGGTACATCATTTCTAATAAGAAATATGTCATCAACATATACTACTAGTATAATGACTGAATTCCCATTAAACTACTTATAAACACATGTCTCACATTCATTCTTAATGAAACCAAATTCCTTTATGGCTTCATCAAATCGTATGTTCCACTACCTGGATGCTTTATTTAATCCATAAATGGATTTTTGCAACTTGAAAATCCATTTGGATTCACCTAGTGTCACAAACCCTTCTAGTTATGTCATATAGACATCTTCCTGAAGGTTCCCATTAAGGAATGATGTTTTGACATCCATTTTCCAAATCTCGTAGTCATGGTAAGCTGCTATGGTAAGTATGATTCTTATGGATTTAAACATGTCAACTGGTGATAAGGTTTCATCATAGTCAATTCCTTGACACTGTCTGAATCATTTAGCCACTAGACGTGCTTTATAGGTGCTAAATTGACCTTCCATATCTAGTTTTCTCTTGAATACCCATTGTCCTCCAACAGGATTTACATCAACTGGCTCATTGACCAGAACCCAGACTTGGTTCTGATACATGGAATCCATCTCAGAATTCATAGCTTCTAGCCATCTTGCATCTTCTGATCTTTATACTGCTTACTTGTAGGAGATAGGTTCATCATTTTCCAATAATAATTATTCACCATCCTTGGTGACTAGGAAACCAAATCTCTCTGGTTCTCTTACCTCTCTTGAGCTCCTGCACAGTACTTGTGTTTCTGGAACCTCTTCCATGGGGACTTGTGGAACTTGTTCTTGTACCAAATCTTGTGTATCTTGAACATCAACTTTGTCAAAGTCAATCTTTATCCCACTATCCTTTTTTAGTATGTACTCCCTCTCGAGAAAGACGGATTGTATGGTGACAATCACTTTCTTGTCTGAAGGGTTATATAGGTAATATCCTTTTGTTTCCTTAGGATATCCTATAAAGATACACTTCATGCCCCGAGGTGCTAGTTTGTTGCATGAGAAGGCCTTAAAAAATATCTCACATCCCCATACACGTGTGAGCGATAAAATGGGTTTCTTTCCATTCCATAACTCGAAGGGAATTCCATTTTCCGCCTTAGTTGGTACTCAGTTGAATGTGTATGTTGTAGTTTTTAATGCATTTCCCCAAAAGGATAATGGAAAATCTGTATGACTCTTTATAAACCTCACCATTTCCAACAAGGTGTGGTTCCTCCTTTCATTAACACTATTCCACTGTGGTGTATAAGGAGGAGTGAGTTGAGATAGAATCCCAGACTCCTGTAGAAGATCAATGAACTCTTGGTTCAGATATTCTCCACCTCGATCCAATTGAAGCTTCTTTATCTTCTTACCAAGCTGATTCTCTAATTCATTCTTGAATTCCTTAAATTTATATAAGGATTCTTACTTATACCTCATTAAGTATACATATCCATATCTACTTAAATAATCAGTAAAAGTAATGAAGTAATAATATCCACCTCTAGCTTGTACTGGAAATGGTCCACACACATCCGTGTGCACCAATCCTAGAAGCTCTGTCGACCTTTCACCCTATCCAACGAAAGGAGACTTGGTCATTTTACCTTGTAAACAAGAGTGACATCTATCAAGTGGTTTTAGCTCAGTAGAGTCTAAATATCCATCTTGGTAGAGATTTGTCAAGCGCTTCTCGTTTACATGACCGAGATGGTGATGCCACAACTGGGTGATGTATGAGTCATGTGAGTTTGTTTTGTTATCGATTTCCAACACTTGGTTTTTTTAATTTAATACCTACAAACCATTATTTAAATGTGCCATACCATAACATACATTGTTCTTATAAAAGAAGAAACCCTTATTTCCAAACTTGAAAATAAATCCATCCATATCCAAACATGATATAGAAATTATGTTTTTGGTAACACTTGGAACATAATAACAGTTACGTAAAACTAAAATCATCTGAATTGGAAATGAGAGGTGGTAATTTCCAATGGCTAACATAGCCATCCTGGCGCCATTAGCATCTCGAAGATCCACCTATCCTCTGGAAATCTTTCTAAATATACTTGGTTCATGCATTTGAATACAGATGTGATCCCCACAAGTTTTATCTAATACCCAATGTGTAGAAATGAAAATATTACACTCGATAACGAACGCACCTTTAGCATCCTCATGCTTCTGGGTACAGTTCCTCTTCTAGTGGCCTTGATTACCACATGAAAAACATACCACCTCCCATTCCTTTCCCTACCTCTGGATATTCCCCTTCTTGGAGGGATGGTGCTGAGGGGCTTTAGACCATTTATAAGTCCTTGTCCCCTTTGCCTTGCCTTCCTTTTCTTATTCACCATAAGGACTGTGGGTTTATCACGCCCCATGTCCTTATCTACCTAGAGAATTAAGGTCATAAGTTCTGATAGACTCTTCTCATTGTTTCTCATGTTATATTTGACAATAAAGCTAGAGAAGGTCTTGGGTAGTGATAATAGGATGAGATATGTACACAACTCATCAGGGAACTTAATCCCTAAGATGTCTAGGCATTCAATGTAGCCAATAATCTTGACTACATGAGGCCCAACTAGCACAGACTCTCCAAGATTATTTGTAAACAAAGTGTTGGAGATCTCATATCTCTCCTGTCTCACCTTCTCTTGGTAGTGATCCTTAAGGTGAGACATCATGTTATACGCATCCATATTTTCATGTTACTTAAAGATCTCATTAGACATGGCCAATAGCATGAAACATTGGACATATATAGAATCATCAATATGTTTCATATATAGAGATATTTCCTCATCACTGGCCTCTTTCCCAGGCGCAACTGGAACATTATCTTTCAGCACATACAATTTCCTCTCGTGATGAAGGATGACGCGTAAACGCCTCTGCCACTCTTGGAAATTGGTGTCGGTGAGAAGTTTTTCCTTATCAAGTATGGTTTGCAATGATATGTTTGAAGTAATTTTCTTTCCTTTTCTAAAAATTGAGATGAGAAAAGTTTTAGTACTTTATTATGATAAAATTGAGACAAATAAATAAATTAATACTTATTATTCTCCCACTATTTTATCGAAATCCAATAGCCCTCACCATTGACTTAAGAATATTCCGTTGCCTGAATATTCTAGTAGCAAGGATCCATATTTCCCTTCGCATTACCCCAAATATGTCTGGTCAAGCAACTTGAAGGGTTTTAGGTAGGCATTCCAAATGCCAACAGCATTAACTTGCAACTCCTTGATTTGTTGAGTGGACTCTCCAATCCTGAAATCCTTTTATTTTAAATTTCCTAAATCTTTGCCTCTTGGTCACACCAATTCCTATTATGGAAATAAACCCTTGATGTGAACCAAGTAAATTCAACCTAAAACCTTGAATTAGAATTCCCTGATAATTGAAAGCACCCCAACTAGGGTTGGTCAAGCACTTTGAACTATGGTTCGATTCTAACTAAGATTATGGAAGGCTATACCGACTTAATATTTCTTTGAGGGGTTTTATACTTATAAATAAATTTCCATTTTATTATATTTGATTACATTCTTTTTAATATTAAATGGGATATAATTAAGTGATTAACCATGTCTAAGATAATATTTTACGCATAAGCCGGTCTTATTTTAGTTCCATCTTAAATGCTTGTCTAATTCATTAATTATGTGATCGTGACAACACAACCACAATAAATAAACCATGAAATTGAAAGAAATAAAATAAATGGTATGATCATGAGCTTGTTATATTGGTTGGTTTATCTAGTAGTTGATAAACTAACCCAATACCTAAGGGAGAAACACCTTGAACCTTTTGGGTTTGAGTTTACAGCTTTCCACCTGTCCACCTTTGTATCTTCTTAGATTGGTTTCACCTTGGCTCCTAACTTGAGCCGCCTCCATTAGCTTGGGATCTCCATCCATTACATATGATTTTATCTCACATGCAGGTGAGGGGTAAAATGGGGTTTTACATAAAATAAACCTTGGTTGTGTAGGACCTATATATTAATGAGGAGAAGGCTCGCAGGCCAACAAATTTAATTTAAATAAATTAATTAAAAGAAACCATTCACATACAAAGTTCTTGGTCTATCTCATGATCATCCATGAATTCAACGATATTTATGCATAAATAAAACTAGCATTCAATTATTTAATCATTCTTGCATAAGATAAATCACGTTTGAATAAATTAATTATCTTTAATTAATAAATCCTTTTATCTTAAACACTTTTCTGAATTTCCTTGAGATTTTCATCCATCATAATTTTAAAAAAATAAATTTATTTAAAATTATCTTTGTATGTAACTTGTAACTTGGAGGAAACCCAGTGAATTACTATTCATAACTACCCAATGAGTATAAATTAACATTACGCAGATGTTAAATTAAACACATATATATAAAACACCTATCACGTGTTGTGCCTCAGCTTTACACCTGCATTATGGTACATGTCTCAAGGGTTTGTATAATATAATAATAATTTTTAATAAATCTGTGTAATTTGGATGAGTACATGGAATGTACTTTGTTTCACCATCCATCTGAAGTACATGCCCAGGGACATGGCATGTATATGTACTTCAGAAATTTTTGGAGCACACGGCGTGTTCAGTGGAACCCATGCCATGTAGTATCCGTGTTACACGGTTTCCAGCCGGGCAATCCGTGTACAGGGTACACGGTCCAACCCTAACCTGAAGGGACTACATGTCATGTTCCATGGGCCACGTGGCGTGTAATCCATAAACTGTGTGCCACCTATTTCTGGTAAACACATTGAGTCTTAAAGACTTATATAGGATCCATTTATACGGCCTGATTTGGTGGACCAGTCCAATGAATTTAACCTAGACTACACGGTGTGTACTTCTGAATACACGTCGTGTATTCTGGTGTTGTATGGACAGGAATTTTTGGCACCTCTGGATGAGATCCTATATTTTATTTTAATCAAAATTAAAATAAAAATTCATTTCTTTAAGGTGAATGAGAAATGAGAGAGGAGGAACAGATCTCGAGATTTAGATTTAAAGAATGATTAACTTGAATTGAAACAACTAAATTATTAAATGTGTAAATCACTAATGAAAAACTAAATAATTATAATCAATGATATGACTCCCTCTGATACCACTTGTAGGTTTTGGGCATAGAGTAAGCGCATTAGTGGGTGTACCCAACTTTAATTTTAGCGTTAACAACATTCAATCTAAGATCCATCATGATAATAAAACACTGGATCATTGGAATAGAATGAAGAACAAAAAAGAAAGAGGGGAGTCCTGGAATAATATATATAATCATCATATGTTGGTTATAATTAATTTAATTAATTGAAAAGAATTACCTTGATGGAATTTTTTCTTTTTAGATGTCTCTGATCACAATCTGATGTGATCTGTCGTTGCGTCGTAGAATCAAAGTGTAGGATTCCTCTAGCGGTGATCCACATGTACTTCATGTGTCTCTGGACATCGCCAAAGGGATCTCCAGGTGGTAGTATAGAAGAGCCTTTGCTTGCGATGTCTGCCTTTGATCGCCTTGATCCGGTGGAGGTGGATCTCTCTCTCTTATCTTGAGAGCGTTCTTGGTGGAAAAAGAATTCTCTCTTGGCTTAAGAGCTTTTCCAAATCCATTGTGCACAATCACTCAAAATGGCTTGGCTAATGAGAAATATATAATTGGTGTTTTTAATTACATAGAATAATAAAATGAATTAATTACCCGAAATCATTTATTCATTTCGTTTAATTCTTAGTAATACCCTATGTCTAATAATAACAGTTGACTATTATTATTACTTAACATGCACCCAATAAATTACACCTAATATTATTTAATTAAATAAATAATATTATTTCTCATAAATTCCTATAAAAACTACACGGCGTGTATATATTAATATACATGGAGTGTACTTTTATTTTCCATTTTTATTAATTTCCTCCACCACATTTATTAGACCTTGAATAATGACTATTTATTTCTCAAATAAATATCACTGCATTACTCGCTAATAAATATATTATTTCACCCACAATATATTCTCTCAAATAACTAGTGTCAAAATAAATGTGATCAAACATCCTTGAATAATTATTAAACCACAATCGGGAATAATCTTTATTCAACTTGTTAAATTAATATTTAACTAAGATACTTGGGCACACTTAGTGTGTGACCCTCTAGGCCTCTTTCACAGTGGCATTAGGTGGAGTGTACTTAAAGTCCAAGGTTATCATCTAGAAACACACCAAGGCACCCATAGAGAAAGAAGTTAACACTGCAACGATGTGTCACCTCCTACGAATGCTTACCGTGTAATGTAATCCCTTTGTCACAATATCTCAAATTAAGCGGGTTGCATGCTAGTGCCATCAACCCATGTGCTCGATTATTCTTTCTTTGACTTTCCAAAATTGAACTTACCCATTCCTCACCATGGACATAGATTTATTTAGTCTATATCAATTCCATCAAAGGGCCTGAGATATCTACTTCCATTATCGAACAGAAGGGACAAATCCTTTCTCGCATTATCTATTAATGCAATATCACTCTTGATGCACCCAACGTATCCTACCTCACTGCAAACAGTGTTTCATCATATTTTTCGTCAATACATCTAAGTGCGCGAGTTGTAATACCCATTAATAATAATCTTAAAGTCTAAGGACCAATACACACATCCGAAGATAGGAACATCCAATGACACTATGAAATGTGGATTTCCTACTGGCGGGTCTCATTCTCATAATATCCTATTGGAAATTACCAATGGCACATACCATGAGAAGGTGCCTCAAAGTTTTATGAGTCCTCACCCCTAATGGCCTATATTATTTTTTTCCCTCAAATAACATCATCTATCCATAGAACATATATTCAAGAACAGTGTTATAACACTTCTGGGTTCTCATCATAGTAGGGATCTACTATGACCCTTTAATGAAATAGTTATCCTTAGGACATTATCACATGCATTGTCACGCAGAAGAACACTCAATATGTGATAAGGTATTTATTAATGAATAAAGTACAAATTAGTTGGTTCTAACCCACCAACTCCAACACCTACCTCTCAAGTCTTGAAAATCCTATATCCAGTCTACCAAACATCCCATGATAAGTACTCTTGAGGACAGACCACCTTTGATACAAAACTCTAATGAACCTGACCTAGATACCCTCACAATCTGGTACCAAACCTAAATTTCCACAAACTTGAACGACATTACTGATCCCCATAGGTCGGAAAATAGCACCTGAGCATCAAACAACAACCATAGAGAATGATTTCTCCCAACCTGAAGCAAAAAATGTGACATATATATACATGAAGGAAATAAAAAGAGGAATAATCGAGAAGAATATATATGTCATAATAAATATAAAATAAAAAAATTTATACAACTGAAAAGGTAGATAAAAAATCTCTAAGAGACGATTCCAACAGTAAAGGACAAATGAAACTAAAACAGATACTATAAAAATCTTCATGTGATAGTGTGGAAAAATTCCCACCGTCTCACCACCAGTTACCTAGAATCAGTTGACCAATACCTCACTACCTCATTGCGTCTCCTTTCCTTTCCCTACATCTAAAGAAATAAAAATGTCTATGCACTACCACATGGTTTCATAGGGTGTGATCTAACATGATCAGTGGGATCCCACCCAGGTGTTCCTTAACAATTCTCTGTACAATAATCTGGACATTCTCAACTTTAAAAAAAACAAGGAATGGTTAGTTTTTTTATATCAAAATCATAGAAAAACATTTAATTTCCCCTTTTTCCACATTTCCAAAATAAATTAGGTAAATAAATATCAAATAATTTCATATATCACAAAAAATATATCAAATCAAACCAAATAATCTATCACATATCATATCAAATCCAGGTCAATACAAGTCAAAATAGTAAAATCCAAAATCATAGGTCACATCATGCTAAGGATCACACTAGGTCAGGATAGATAGGTGACTCATACAACTAATATAGACAATCATGCACACATCAAGATTCTAGATATATGCATCAAATTTAGGAAGCAAAGGAACACCCCAAAAAGTGAACCCTCCCAACAATTCTATCAATTCCTTAGAACAATAGGCCTGGTGAGTAGGAAAACTCCCCATGATCAAACCCCCTAATAGTATCAATAGATGAGACCTATTAATAAACCTTTTTCCTAAGTAACTATGGATTACCATGTGATCTATTTTCCAAACCAATTCATCAAATCCATTTCATTTTACCATGCTTTGAAAAACTCTTTCATTTACCAAAACTAAGAGAAAACCATTCTTTACCAAAAACCTATTTCCACACAAACATGTCAAATTTTTAAATCCTTCCATTTCATTTATAAAACAATTTATCAAAATAGATTAATGTAGTTCATCAAACATAGGCTATAAGTGGAACCACCTACCTCAAACTTGGGGTCGCACATTCCCACAATGGGATCTACCAATAAGGAAGAACACAAAAATAAACCTAGAATCAAACCACACATCTCAAAATCGATTAAAAAAACAGTCGGTGGATAAGACAACCCACAACTTAACTTAAAGAATGTACACCCAACACATCATAACCAAAAAAGGATTAGCCACTATAATAAGATCACACGATGGATTTAGAAACAAATCAAGATAATTATCATCACAGATCAATGAATATAACAATGAAATTCAATAGTACTACTGTGATAAAATTTAATGAATAATCAGAAAGTATTTCTTACCCATAGAAATGCACCACAACTACAACAACGATCAATCACTAAAAAAATGATTCAAAAGGGTTGGAGGTCTCCAAAATTTCCCCTGAGAGCCTCTAGGTTGAGAGACAAAATCCTATAGCCTAATGAAATATGAAATCATCTATACAACACCCTAAAATCACAACCCTTGAGAATTATATGGTGTGTAATCCCATTACACGTCGTGTAACACCCAAAACTCAAGTAAATAGAAAACACTTTTATTAAAAATACAAATTTTACCAATACACGACATGAACCAAATACAGGGAATGTAATCCTTTAACGTTATATACCAGACTCAAAACTTCATCCTAGTATACATTACATGGCATGTAATACCATTACAAGGCATGTATTTCTCTTACAGACTGTGGAAAATCTAGTTTTAAATAGAAAACTCCAAAACTACCTTCAGCATTCTTCGAACTTTGTAAGAACCTACAAATATATTACAAGGGTATACCCTAACTCCATTAATTCAAACAAACATACATAATTGAACTTTAGGTCATTTTCCCCAGAAAGTGCTCTCCATCCATGGGAGTCCCAAAACACACCCAAATGAAAAGGAAAGAGAATAAAGAGATGGTAAATAACTAAAATATGGTAAAATAATGTTACAAATGACATGTTTTAAAAATAAATTTTGGTTTTAATACATAGGAGTTGAAGGGATAATTTGAATAAAATGGGAAGAATTGTTTGATTTTAATACATGAGAGTAGGAGGGATACTTGAAACATGGATATCATTACCAACTATGCACTGAAAAAACACTACCTATTTAACATTTTTAGTCAATACCTTACATGATAAGTGGGTAGTGTTTTTGTAGTGAAAAACTAGGATCTCCAAGTAATATGAGTGAGAAATAATGATTAATGAGTGGAAATAAATGTAAAGGTGAGGGAGAGGGTGAACCCACAATGGATTGAGGAAAGAGTGATTTTTGGAACATGGGAATAGGATGGATACTTGGAACTTGGATATGATTACTAAATATGCATAAAAAAAACATTGCCTACTTATCATTTGTAGTCACCACCTTTCACAATAATTCGGGAGTGTTTTTGAAATTCATAGCTAGGATCTCCATGGAATCGGAGTGAGAAATGATGGTGAATGAGTGAAAATGGACGTAAAGAAGGGAGAGAGGGTGAACCAATAATGGATAGATGAAAGAGAGATTGGATGGAACATAGTATTGGGAGGGATACTTGGAAATTTTAATCTATTACTAGTTGTGCACCACAAAAACTTCATCTACTTATCATTTTTAGTCACCACCTGGCATGATAGTGGGTAGGGTTTTATGGTGAAAACTAGAAAATCATGAAATCAAAGTAAGAAATAATAATTAATGAGTTAAAATGAACATTAAGGTGAGGGAGAGGGTAAACCAACAATGGTTTGAGGTAAGAGATATTGGGTGGAGAATCAGTGAGGTATATCAAGGAAAAATAAGATTGCTTGTGTGCACTATTCAAACCATTTGGGAAAATTAAAAACAA
This sequence comes from Viscum album, assembly GCA_963277665.1. NCBI lineage: Eukaryota > Viridiplantae > Streptophyta > Magnoliopsida > Santalales > Viscaceae > Viscum > Viscum album. The sequence goes on along the minus strand of OY728150.1, from coordinate 405,320,026 downwards.
ATAAAGATGTTTGAGGGGGGGGGGAATTGATCAAAAGTTCTCACATACCTTGATTTTAATATATCATTATAATTTCAAAAAAAATTAGATAAACTTTAAACTAAGAAAAATATAAGGAAACTCATTCATTTTCAAGAAAACCATTTGAAACCAAAGAAACAAAGAAATTTTCAGGTTTAAAAGCCTTAAAAACTTTTTATTCTAAATAGAACTTACCAAACAAAAAATGAAACCATAAATTTAATTTATAAACACTTCACAACTCATTTAAATGTCCCATTAGATAAAAATGTATTTATATATGAAAATAATAATCAGTTTAATATATGAAAATGATACTTTATTCAATAATAATTACTTTTTCTCTCTTTAAAAACCCAATTTATAATTTATCTCAAGCAAAAACCAACTTAAAATCTTTCTTTAAAACATTGAATTATATAATAAGAATCATTTAATAAATAATTTAAGTATCATTTATACTAAAAAGTAACAGTTTTTGAAATCACTATATATGGAATTTCTAGAATTTAGATATATACGTGAAAAAAATAAATATACATTAGTCAAACACATTAAAACATTTAAAAGAAAAAAACATGAGAATCACTTAATGTTTCTTGAATACCTTTGAACATAGAATATTCTAAAAAAATAAAATAAAAGGGATTTATATTTTCAATACATTAATTAAAAAATTTACATAAATTGATAACATGATATATTTTTTTCCTTTACATATAAAATTATTTGATTTAAACTTCTCAAACTCAATTTGGAAATTATAATATCTGTAAAACTAGATCTCCCTACAAGAGGGTTTTGTAAATTTAGAAGGATAATTTTGAAAACATTTTTCCCTTTTATAAAATAATGATTTTAAAATTAAAATATTATATAAATAAAATTTTAATTTTCAAATGAGACTCTAATAAATCCTTAATGAAATTAATATTAATTTTTTATTTTTTTTGAGGTTTTATAAAATAACCTAATGTAATGATCTTTACATTTTATCATCATTAACTATGGAAATTGAATTAAAGACCTGATGTTTATTCATACTAACTGTATAAGTTATAAAAATATACTCACATTTGTGGAAACTTCTCATTCTTTATCACAGTCCATAAATTCATATAATGATTTAACACATTGTTTTTGTTTATATTCATATCCTTTTTCATTTTTAACATATATCATTTTATTCATGTAGTATATCAATGATATTTCCTTTTAAATTAAACATAACATTTCTAGAAAGATAAAATTTTCCATTACATTCACACATTAGTCAACCATTTTATAAATTTATAATATTGAGGCAGCATCCATGATCTACCATAGCAAGCCTAGGCAATGGAGAATAGGGAGATAACTAGTATGGGTTAGTGCTAAAAAGATTTAGAATGAGGTGACACTAATACTAGGAGGAAACCAATGGTTATGGAGTGGGTTGTTAACACAAAAACCAAAAAAAACACCATGAGTCGAGCAGGGCCTATGTAAAGACCCGAAAATTCTGTGGATAATTTTTTTCTTAAATACATGGGATTTTTACGAGTCTACAAAAATTTACAACACTTGATTTTGAGGCCTGGTGCACCCGGAAACAATTTCTGAAGTTTTGTTCGGGTACGTTCAGTAAATGTACGAGCGTGATTTTATAACTTTTGAATCGATGCTCGGAATTGAAATATGAGGGCACTCTTGAACTCACAGTGCCGGTATTCTCTTAAGAAGACTTTCACCTCGACGGCAGTTGGTCTAGAATGAAAGTTAGTTTTGGGGTTTAAAAGAATAAATTAAATAAAAATAATGTGTGCAGCTTATTTTTATTTGGTGGTTAAAACCTCTAAGTGGAGGTTGGGGGTGGGGGCCACCACACCTTAACCTCCCATGAGAAGTTAGTGGGTCTCACCCGAACATAACCTCCCTTGGTAGGATAAATTTTGGTGGGGACCACCTGATATTTTTAACCCCTTTAACTCCCATTAAAGTGGAGAAAACTCTTGACCTTCCTCGCTAATTAATTGAGCCAAATACACCCCATTAATAAAGTGAGTTATATCATTTAATTTAACACCACATTTTGAATTCATGCCAACAAATAAAATAATAGACAATCTATTATTTCATTTGGTTGGAATCATTCTTTTGTTGGAAGGGATAATTGAGGAGCTCTTAGAGATAGAACGCCAAGGAAGAAAGAACTCTCCATCGAGGAACGACCACTGAAGAACGACAAACACCTTCTTCCTTCTTCAACTGGAACAAAGGAGGGAGTGTTGTCCTTGAAGAAATCTGATGACGCCATCCTCAGCCTCTTCATTTTCGACATCAACGAATCGACGTCTGCCTTTCCGCAACATCGTCAACGAACAACGATACGAGGTTGGGGATTTGATTTAATTTTGTTTCTGTTATATCTTGATCAATCATGCTTTGTTATTTTCTAACTGTTACCATCATAACATGGAGGGTGCGGGCCGCACGAACTCATCCCGACCCCCCTCCGTTTTTCTTCATTTGTTGATGAGGGCGGTGGAGAAATGGCGGCCGGCGTCGGGCTGGCCGTGGCGGTTCACACGGGCGACCGTCGGGTCGCCGGAGGGGCGTGGCGCCATCGCACCACGTGGAGGAAGAAGCCCCCCCTGGCTGCAGAGGTGGAGCAAAACCGGCTAGCCACTCAGCCATTCGGACAATGCGAGACCCTCCTGGGTCCCGCGGGTTACCAAACTGGTGCCTAGAGTCGGTTCCATTTGGAAGACAGGGGGCGCGGCACCCCCCCCCCTTATGCGGCTAGGGCGGGGCCCACAAGGCACTGCCAGCCGCTGGCTGGCCTGGCCATGCAGGCAACCGGACCGCGCAGGCCGGACTCAGCGCGAGCCGGGCCACACCCTTCTTGTCGGGCTGCCCCTTCGGGCCGGGTCGGACCTGCAGACTGGGTCGGACCCCAGTCTGGACCCATTTGACCCGAAATCACCTTTTCACCTATAAATTGGTCTACGGGTGTCTGATCAATGAACTGTCTACGGTGACGGAAATCTTGGAGTAAGAAGGTTCTTTTGGAATACCCCACTTGAGGTTTGGATGCAGTTTTGGTAAATTCGAGTTGGTTTAAACCTAAATCCAACTGGGCCCCCAGAACGGAAATGTCAATTACTAACAGACCGGGTGTCCGATCGACGCATCGTCTGTTGCATAGAGACCCCTATTATGTGGCAGAACTTTGAGATACTTTATCATGGAACTTATAGATAGTTGGAGTATCAACCAGTAACTCATGGAGCGGATCCTTCCAGAGGCAAGAAGATAGAGTATGGAGACCCAGTAGCTGGCTGAGACCTGACGACTACTTGACCGATTCGACTCAGAGTGACTCGACTAGCCCAATAGGGAGCGCCTCTGTGTGAGCGCGGTAGACCCATGGTAGGGAGTGCCTCTGTGTGATCACGGTAGACCCACGGTACTCGACAAGAGGAGTACCTCAACAGGCTACTAGGGGGAGCGCCTCTGTGTGAGCGCGGCAGACCCGTGGTGGGGAGTGCCTCTGTGTGAGCGTAGCAGACCCACGATACTCAACAGGAGGAGTACCTCAGCAGTCCAAGGTTAGTGGGAAGCACCTCTGTGTGACGCAGTAGGCCCACTGTACTCGATAGAGGAGGAGTACGCCACCAGCTGTGGTTTTGATAACAAAAATCCTGGTTTGATCTAAGTCAATTACTTTTGTGTTTTCCTCATGATTGAGATGGTTACTAGATAACTTAGGTATATGTATGGGCGTATACCTAAGTAATGGTTATCTGTTGATTTCATACTTTGTGGTTTATCCTTGTTGGATTTTGTGAGACCTTGAGGGTCTCAGGGTCCCTACTGAGTATCGTTATACTCACCCTTACATGGGCTATGCCCGCACCTCATTGTGTTGGTTGTAGATGATGGAAAGTGTTGACTGAGGCAGAGAGTAGCAGGACTGGACGGTACCCAGAGTTGGACCACTCGATGTGATGGTACACGGAGGAGACGGACAGACGGGAGTGCTGTGGAGGCCATCTGTACCTACCCTTTAGGTAGGAACCCCAGAGGATGACCTAGTAGCTGCTTTACTTTTCTTCAGTTGTACTTACTTTTAGTTGTACTTGTACTTTCTTGTTGGGCTTGTATTTCCGGCCCCTTTTTACTTTCCATCACTTCTTTTATTTACAGCTTTACTTAGTGTTTTGCTTCTATTTGTGTAATCTGATGTGTTTTTTTATAGTTATAAAGGAAATTCCTTCCCAGTTTAGGGATTTACGCCTTTGGTGATAGTCGTCAGCCCCTGGACTATGGAAGGTGGGCTTGGGTAGTCACGATACGGGCCCTGGGGGACGGGTCGTGACAGCCTATGCGATTGGTAATAGGGTAAAATAAATAATGTCGAGACCCACAAACAAAGAACCATCATAAGAGGATGAACGATGATGGGAACATCAACAAATATACTAAATATGGAACCATGAGACCATCGAGCCAAGATAATGTCACACTATCGCATGCCATTGAACCTGAACAAAAAAGCAATGAGAGATGAGGAGACAAAATACCATATCTTAGATTCAATGCTAGATTCATCCAAGAGAAATCCAAGGGGGAGTGATGATAGTATTGTATTTCCATGAGAGATTAAATGACGCAATGTAAATCGATTCGATTGTGGTTATTTTAAAAATACCGGGGAGGGTTTTATCACCGCTTTGAAAAAATCACTCATAAAGAGGGATGTTATCAGTGCTAAAATAATAATTGCTTATAAAATACCTCTTTATCAACACTTTTTTAGAGCTGATAAAGATTTATAATTATAATTATAAATAAATATATTTGTAAATATATTTATAAATAGTTTTATATAATTATAAATATATTTATATCATTATATATATTTATATAATTATATATATTTAATATATAAATATAAATATAAATATAAATATAAATATATTAAATATATTCATTATTTACATATATATATTATGATTTTGTAATTATTTAAATATGTAATTATTTATTTATAATTATATAAATATTTTTTAAAAAAAAATTTATATTTATTTATTTATAATTATAAATATATAATTTTATAAATTTAGTAAATGTAAATTTGTAAATAAATATATTTGTAAATATATTTATAATTATTTATTTATAATTATAAATATATTTATATCATTATATATATTTGAATTATTTAAACATAATGGCCGGCTTTGATCTGGAATGGGAGCTTTCTTCCTCTCCTGATCTTGCTCCTCTAGATCTTGGTTCTTCTAAATTTGAAGTGGGAAGCCTCGAAATCCCTCTTCGCTCTTTACCAGTCTCCTTCCGTGATTCCTTGAAAGGATCAGATCTTAGTAGCATAAAGGATTACAAGCAGCCACTCTTTAAAAAGCTCAAAGATGGTGGCTACTTAGTTGACGCAGATCTAGAATCCCTGAAACAAAGGGATCAGCTGTTCAAATACTCGGTTCTTGGCCGAGTCTCATACAACACAGGTGACCGGCCTTGGCCCCTCTTCTAGCTTAAGAATCGGATTGCTCACTGCTAGGGCTCATCAAAATGGAATATGGTCCCCATTGGTAAAGGTTACTATCACATCCTCTTCAGCACTCAAGGTGAGCTTGATCAGGTATGGAAACTGGGTAATTTTCAGCTCAAACCGGGCTTTCTTAGATTGTTAGACTGGGATTCTTATTTTAACCCATTCACACACAAAAATTACATGGCACATGTTTTGGTTAGAATTCATGGACTCAATTGGTTTTATTGGAATCCAAAGATCCTGAATGACATTTCTTCTTGCATAGGATCCCCCATTAATATTGATCATAGGAATTTGAATGGAGATCTTGGACTCTATGCTAGAATAATGGTGGAAGTTAATCGGGCTTGTGATCTCCCAACTAATATAGGCTTCAATGCACCTGACAATAGAATTGAACTTAGCATTGAATATGAAAAAAAACACCCTTTTGTGAAGTATGAAAATTGATTGGTCACAACTATGCTAATTGAAGAGTGGTCCAGAAATAAATGGACCACACAACTATTAATGACTGGAAGGAACTTAAACATGCCAAAAAAGGGAAGAAAATCATAGATAAATTTGGGCTTCTTGAGAAAAAACAAGACATTTGGGTTAGAAAATCTAATCTCCTCACAAACTTGGATGGTAAATCTTGGGGAGATTTGGTTGAGGAGGAGGAATAAAGTCAAATGGAAGATAACACTTCTATTGGATGTCAAAGAATAGTGACTGAAAGAGATAGTAATAACCTTAACATGATCAATCCCAACACTATTTCTAATTCAGCTAATATTGCTTCTGTTTCTGGTACATCTACTTTGAATGAGATTGCTTGTAGGGACTTAGAGACCTAAGTGCCTTCAATGCTGAATGGTCCCTCTGATGTTTCTAATAAGAAACAAAGTGTCATGGAAAAGGTTTCAGATCTAGGTATTTCTATTCTTTACACTTCTAATTTTAAATCTTGTCCTCCTGTTTCTAAAAATCCTGTAATAGTGTACTATGATCCTAATGTTGATACTACTGCTAATTCTATTGCACACAGCATCACACACACGTCTGCTCCTACCCCTATTCCTCATAATGAGTCGGTTTCTATTAACAGAGGAGTGTCCAACTCTCCTGTTGACATACAGAACACAGTTGTGTTACAGCATCACAAATCTGCTGAGATGACTACCAATCCTACTTCTATAACCACTATTTGTGTTGATACTAATAACATTGTTAATTATTTTATGCTACACAACATCTCACACACTCCTCCTATTGTTTCTGTACTGCAACCTGAGTCTGTTCAAGTTCCTACATCCTGTTTGGACAACAGACTGTTTCCCAGCCCCTCTATTGACAAACAGAACTCTGATTTGTCTCAGCCTCATCCTATTGCTTCTTTTCCCATTTTTGTTCCCTTGCAACCTGAGGATCTCACTGTCATGCCCAAAAATAATGTGAAATACTAAGCCAATACTTTCAGGACAACATCTAGAAATCGTCACCCCCTGCTCAAGTTACTGTTTTGGGCCATGACCAGACCAGTTCTTCTATAGCTTCTCCTCCTGCTTTGGATATCAGGCTGGTTTCCATCCCTTCTGTTGACAAACAGAACAATGAAATGTCTCATCCTCACCCTATTATTTATATTCCCATCTCTGAACCCTTGAAACCTGAGGATTTCACTGTCATTCTTTCCAAAAATGATGTGAAATCCTCAGCTAATCCTGAACCTGTTCAGACAGTAGCTGGAAATTGTCACCCCCCTTCTCAAGTTGCTGTTTTGGTTCATAACCAGACCATTTCTCATATAACTTCTCCTCCTACTCTGTCTAATCTAGATCAAGGTTCACCATATTCTAAACTTACTCTGGTTGGATTAGAGATAAATCCTTCAATCGAACAGAACACTTCTCATGGAGCTGTGAGTGATACCTCTATGCACAGTACTGTTAATACTACAATTCCTGATCATAGTGAAAATTCTATTTTGAAAACAAATGTTCTTAAAAGTTCTGAAACTTATGAGAATAAACATAAACCTTCTTCCTCCCCTATGGTCACACGATCTCAAGGGAAAAAGGGTTCTGGAAAATTAAAAAAAAAAGAAGGTTTCTAACCCAAAACACAAATAATTATGAATCTTCTTTATTGGAATTGTCAGGGAGTGGCTAACAATGATACCTCCAAAACACTTAGGAGGTTTTTAAACACCCATAATCCCCATATATTTTCCATTTCAGAACCTAAAGTCAATTTTAATACAAACTTCATGAGATTTGGCTCTCTTAATTACAGTTTTCTTATATCTTGTCAAAATAGTCCTCAGATGGATTCCATGTGGATCTTTTTTCATAATTCCCTTCAGAATATCAACATCTTTAGAATTTCTGAACAGCAACTCACCTATGATTTCTCCTGGAATGGAAGGAACAATTTTTTCACTATGGTTTATTCCATGAATAGATGTCAATATAGAAGAGTTCTATGGCATGAACTTATTGATTTATCCAATGCTATTAAAGATCCTTGGGTAGTGATGGGTGATTTCAATGCCATTCTTATCTCTCTTGAAAAAATTGGCCCCTTGCATCTTTCTATATCCTCTAGGGAATTCAGTTATATAATCAAAAATTGTAGCCTATTTGAAATCTCTCTTGTTGGTGCTAAATATACTTGGTACAGGAAATACTACAACAAAAATTTTTCCAGTAATCTTGACAGAGATTTCATTAACATGAAGGCTCTTGATAACTGGGATAAAATATCCAGCGTAACTCTACCTAGACTCAACTCTGATCATCATCTCATCCTTCTTAGCTGCTTATGAATGATAAAAAGACTATTCTTACCTTAAAATTTAATAATTCTTGGTCCTCAAACCCGAAATATGTCACTTTCATCTTTAACACTTGGAATTATATGAATCATCATAATGATTCCTTTGCCTATTTACACAAATTGAAAATTCTTAAATAGGCCCTTAAAGAATGGTGTAAAACTACGAACTCGCAAATAGATCTTGATATCTCCTATCTTGAAAGTGAACTTAGCAGGGTTTAAAATCAAAATACCAATTCATATTTCAATATGAATCCTCAATTGGAAGCAATCATTTCCCTCAAACTTAACTCTCTACTCACTTTTAAGGATGATATTTGTAAGAAAATGTTTAGGACTAAATGGCTTACAGATGGATATCGTAATACTAAATTTTACAATTGCCTTCAAAGAATCAGAAAGTTCAATCATCCTATTTCTAAGCTTATCCATAATGATTTAATCATTGATTCAGAAGAGTCCATTACGGACCATGTTACCTCATACTTCTACAACATCTTTAACGGGCTGGGTATTAATACTGAGCTTAAACCTGACATCATTACCTTAATGGTGGATGAAAGAGACAATGAAATTCTTTTAAGCATTCCACTCATTCATGAAATTAAAGACACTATCTTTGGCTTTAATACAGATAGTGCACCTGGTCCGGATGGGTTCAATAACGGGTTCTTTCAAAAGCATTGGGATATTATCCACAATGATGTTTGTAAACTTGTTAGGACCTTCTTTATTCATGGATCTTTACCTCATGGAATCAATGCTCAATTTTTAACCTTAATTCCCAAGGTTTCAAATTCCTATGAGATCCATCAATTTAGACCGATTTCCCTGATTAACACTCTTTATAAGATTATTACCAAAATAATTGCGAATAGACTTGCTCCTATTTTCAATAAAATTGTTTCTTGGAATCAATTTGGCTTCATTAAAGGTAGGTCCATTCAAGACTGCATTTGTATTGCCTCTGAATGTACCAATAGTTTAAATAAAAACACTAGAGGAGGATGTGTGGATATTAAATTAGATATCAGAAAGGCTTTTGACACCATAGACTGGAATTTTATTTTCAAAGTCTTAAAAAACTTTGGGTTTAATGATACCTTCATTGGAAGAATTAAGACTCTTTTTCATTCAGATTTCATCTCTATTCTTATTAATGGATCTCTTAGAGGTTTTTTTAAATGCTCTAAAGGTGTTAGACAGGGTGATCCCCTTTCTTCCATCCTTTTTGTTATTGTTGAGGATTACTTAAGTAGGCTCCTCAGCAATCTGGTGGATCAAAGTAAACTTAAGCCTATTCAAGTTACCAGAAACTTAAATGCCCCTACTCATCTTTTATATGCCGATGATATTATTCTGTTTCTTAAAGGGGATCAAAAAAACATTCAAGTTTTCAAGCAAGCCATAACCCACTATAAGAAAGTTTCTAGTCAAGCTATCTCTTGGAATAAATCACATATTTTTTTTGGTAAGAACTTTCCGATTAGAAGAAAATATACCATTACCACTTATCTTGGTATCAAAGAAGGTCTCTTACCTTTATCTTATTTAGGTGTTCCTATCTTTTGGGGTAGACCCAAAGTTAGCCACTTTGCTAATATCATAGATCAAATTATTAACCAGCTCTCTAATTGGAAGGGTAAATCCCTTTCTATGGCTGGGCAAATATGTTTGGTCAAATCCACCATTGTTTCTAAAATGGTCTACGCCCTCATGATTTATAAATGACCTATAAGCATCTTCAAAAAAATTAATACTTACATTAAAAACTTTATTTGGATAGGAAATATTTTTGAAAAGAAGCTTGTCACTATTCCTTGGAATTCTTGTTGTAAACCGATTGATAAAGGTGGCATTGGCATTAAAAATCTAAAGTTGTTCAATAGCACTCTGCAGGCCCGTCTAACTTGGAGTATTATCAATTCTACTTCTAAATTTTATGATTTTTTAAACCATATATTTCTTCATAAATTTTTAACGGGTAATTTGACTTTCATCAACTCTTTAATATGGACTTCTATCAGAGACTCATACCATAAGATCATGGAAAATGCTAGATGGATGGTCAGTGCCGATTCTTCCATTAACTTTTGGTGTGGAAAATGGTGTGGTAACCCCCTGATCTCACTGTTACCACCCAATGTCATTCCTGGTGATACTAGTCAGTCTATAAAAGATGTCTTACAATTACATAGACATGACCTCCCTGATTCTATTGTGCAGACTATTGATAATCATTCCTTTTCCTCTGATGGGGACTTCCTTGTTTGGGAACCTGCTCCAAATGGAATGCTTGACTCTAAAAACTTTTATAAGAATAACTTTTCTAATGAGGAATCTAATTATATTTGGGTGAGTCATTTCAATAAACCTTGGATTAAACCTTCTAGGCTCACCCCTATTTGGCGTATCTCACATAATAGATTTCCCACTGAAATTACTCTACAAAAGTTCAGTATTCAGCTTTGTTCTAAATGTCGCTTGTGTAATCAATACAGGGTGGATGTCGATCATCTCTTTCTATCTTGTGCTACAGCCTCTGCTTTATGGAATTATGTTTTTGAATTATTCAATTGCAGATGGATCTTAACTGACTCTATTTCTTTTTTTAAAAAAAATTGTATTAGACATGAAGCTTATTCACAGGTTAAAAATATATTTCTTGCGGCTGTGGCGTAACTCCTACATGAGATCTAGTACGCTAGAAATGGTCTCATTCATAATAATCGCTCATTTAGTCACAATGCAGGAAAATCTCAGATTCTTATTGCAATTCATGAAGCCACCTCAATTCAAAAATACTGTTGCAACAACTCGGTTGGTGACTTTGAGATCCTTCGCCATCTCCGTGTTCCTGGAATATACCCTATGCCCAAACTCTCCTTTGAAGTTTTCTGGAAATCGCTGATACCGGGATGGATCAAAGTGAACGTTGATGGTGCTTCTAAAGGCAATCCAGAACCTTCCAGTTGTGGTGCTATCTTCAGATACTCAACTGTCCAGTTTCAGGGTTACTTCTATGTTGGATGTGGTCACTCTTCATCTCTGGAGGCGGAAATGCTTGGAGTCATTCACGCTGTTGAGTTTGTGCTTCAAAAAGGATGGAGAAAGCTTTGGATTGAAAGTGATTCTTCCACCATCATTCATGCCATCTGGAATGGCATCATTCATCTGGCCTGGCCGCTCACTACACGCTGGATGAATTTCTTGAAGACGCTCCATGGGATTGATTACATTGCTACTCATGCCTACCGTGAAGCAAATGTCATTGCCGATGCTCTTTCTAACAAAGGAGTTCATCAAAGCATGACTTGGCTAGACACTCTACCAGCTGATTTATCTTATCTTTTCGACAGATATTGTAAAAAAATCCCATCTTTTCGTCTCTTGTAACCTTTTTAATTTATATATTGTGCTTTGACCTTAAAAAAAATATATCATTATATATATTTAATAAATAAATATAAATATAAATATATTAAATATATTCATTATTTAAATATATTTGTAAATATATTTATAATTATTTATTTATAAATATAAATATATTTATATCATTATATATATTTAATAAATAAATTTAAATATAAATATTGTAAATATATTCATCATTAAAATATATTTATTATCCTTTTATAATTATATAAAAATATAATTATTTATTTATAATTATATAAATACTTTTTAAAATAAATACATTTATTTATTTATAATTATAAATATATAATTTTATAAATATAGTAAATATACATTTATAAATATATTTTTAACATTATTAATGAATATATAATCTATGCATGAATGTTAAAAATGACTGAAACTGAATAATTAAAAATGAGTAGAATTAAAAAATATTGAAAAATGGATAAGTTTTATTAATTATACAAATTATTAAAAAATATATATATATTAAAATAAATATGAATAAATATTTAAAATATTAAAACATAGTAAATAAATATGTATAAATAAATATAAGAAAATAATTAAATTCCAAAAAAAATAATGAATTAATAATACTAATTATAATAATATTAAAAATAAATGAATAAAATTTATCAATTAAAAACATAATATATTAAAATATTATGTTACTAAATGAAATTCTAAAATAAATATTAAATTTTTAATAAATTACAAAAATATTAGGTGTGTGTGTTTCTGTATAATATTTAATTAATTACGTAAATATTTGTGTGTGTGAAATTAATGTGTATATATATACAATTTTTATATATGTTAAATTGAAAAGAGAAATTATATAATATGTAGCATCTATTAATGAAACAAATAATAATAAGAATAAATAGATTTAAAAAAATGAATAACTATTATTAATTATATAAATGATTTAAAAAAATGAATATTTATATATGTTAATGAATACATATTAATTTTATAAATACAACCATATTAAAACCATTAAATGTTAATGAATAAACATGTATAAATGAATATTGAAAATAAATAAAATTGGAAACATATTGAATAATGAAAAAATGAAAATGAATAAATTGAAAAAATCTTAAAAAATTAAGATTATTAATGATAAATAATATTAAAAATATATATTAAAAATTAATAAATAGTATATATTGAACAAAAATAGAAAAAATGATAAAATTTACCGATTAAAAACATAACATATATTAAATAAATTATTTTAATAAATATAATTCTAAAATGAATATTAAAAATTGAATATATTACAGAAATATTATGTGTGTGTGTGTGTTTTATATAAAAATGTGTTAATTATATATATTTTTGTGTGAAATAAATATAAAACATGTTTGATATCTCTTAAAATGAAAAATAAAATGACATTCAATTAAATGTCCATTACTCGATATAATTAGTCAATATTTTTAATTAATATTAATTTTTATTTATAAATCATTTTTCACTAAATATATGACTTATTTAATGTAATCATAAATATTTTGTATTATATAAATCATATTTTCATAAATATTATATATTTTGATTTATATATAAATATAAATATATATGAATATATTTCTATATTAAATATATTAAATATGTTAATGAATAATTATATATAAAGACCATTACAAATGAATAAGATGTTAATATGTTTTTAATTATTACATTTTATTCATTTTCTATAATTATATTTAATATATATTATTTACTACTATTTATAATTAATATATATATATATATATTAAATTTATTCATTTGTATTAATAATTGTTTCATTAATACTTTTTTTAATAATTTAGTAATTTATTCATTTATTCATTTTTAATTTTTTTTGTTTAATTATTATAATTTATTCATTTTATATATCTATATTTAACATATTATATTTATTAATATTTATAATTAATATATATGTATATTAAATTTATTCATTCTTATTAATATTTATTTATTTAATTAGTTTTTTAATATTTATTCTTAATTTACTCTTTTTTAATTTTTATTTGTTTAATTATTTTAATTTATTCATTTATATATCTATATTTAATATATATTATTCATTAATATATATATATATATTAGATTTTTTTAATAATTATTTAATTAATAATTTTTAAAATATTTATTAAATTTATTCATTATTAATTTTGATTTGTTTCATTATTTCAATTTTTTAAATATTTTTAATACTTTTATTTTTTTATTTTTTTATTTTTATTCGTATATATACAAAAAATAAAGGGTATGGGCTAGTGGGTTGGGCCGTGTGTAGGCTAGGATTGTGGGGCAGGTGGATCGGTTAATGTAGGACCTGACCCTGTGTATGTGGGTGGGTTAAATCCTACAGGAAGCATAGGTTAGGCCAAGGCCCGCATTAGCCCATGGGCCCATATGAGTGTGTGTGTGTGTGTGTTTGTGTGTAGAGTGTAACGACCCAAAATTTCATTAATGGAAATCTCTCTTGATCTAATTAAATGGTTCTTTATGTAAAATGTTTATATAAAATGTCAACTTCTTTGGTTTTATGTTAAGAATTGTGGCTGTTGCTAATATAGTCGTTGAACAATGATCACATGATTAGTATAAATATAGGGCTTTAACAAATCCAATTTACTTAGAAAAAGGAAGCGATGACCTCATCCAGTAAAATTGATTCATACGAAGCCCATTTGTCGGAGCTCAGAAAAGAGGTGGCCTCTTTGGGTTTCTCTCTTGACTAAGCCCAAGCTGAGCTTCATCATGTCAAGCTCAAACGGAATAATCTACGGGAGAAGTGGAAGTTGATAGAGATCACCACGCGTGCAATGTTATCTGAGCCACCCCAAGAGTCTTTCACCATTGCGCACCTTAACCTTAGGTCTTATGCATCTATTTTAATGGGTTATGTAACAAATCCCTAGTACTATGGTTATGTACATTATTTTTTTATATAATAATGAATATACTTTCATTTTATTATTATTACCTTGTAAATAGTTTTTAAAGCACAAATAGTGTTTTTAGTTAATATTCAACTAAGAAATCTATTTTGCTGAATTAAGGGATTTTTGAATTAAATAATATTTTAATAAAATATTATTATTATTATTAAATTACTTTTTATTAAATATAAATGATCTTATAATTTTATGAATGCAATTGTAATTTTTATTAAGGTTCAAAAGCCATTTTTTTTCAAAACCCATGAATTTTTTATAAATGTCAGTTTTTATTTTAAAAGTTTAAATTAACATGTTTATAAAATTATTTAGATAAAATAAATATTATTTCTATAATTGGGAAATCTAAATTATTCAACGGTTAATTTTTCATAATTTTCTGAGACAGTCAAATTTTTGGGTAAAAATTAAATACCATTTAAATATATAATGTGTTTTATGACATCATAATGACCCAATAGTGATGTAATAAAATACTATAAGCTTTATGTTTGGCCAATATATGTTTTACCATTAAAATAATGTGATTTTGGGTTTTTTTGACTTATTTTACAAAGCATTAATGGAACCTTCAAGACTTATTAAACATCCTGTCTTTTTAAATTGTTTTCCTTGGGCGTGTGACTCACCTCCACATAAGAAACCCCATTATTTTAAGAATTTCATACTTTGGCCTTATAAAATATTTTTTTCCATTTCCCATTTCCAAAAAACCATGGGCAAAAACCATGGGCTGGTTTGTGGTTTGGATTAGTTTAATGTGAGGTGTCCCAAACCTAAATAATAAATAATTCCCCCACCTTTCCTATATAAACCTACCCAAGCTCCCACTTCCTCCTCACTCAAAGCCTTTGGAGTTCGTCCAACCTCTTTCCTCCTCTCTCTAGAATCCTCCCATGGTGCCCCAAGATCCCAAGAAGCCTCTCTCAAGCCTCTCTCAAGCCTTTGGAAGCACACTTCCAAGTAAGGGTTTTTTCTTCCTTTCTCATTGTTGTCCAATATTCTTTAAGTTGTTATGCCCTTTTAATTTCAGTTATAAATTTTGGGTTATTTGTTTTGAACCTCCCCCATACTTCCCTCTTTATGTTTGAATGATGGGAGACCCCTTTCTCTCTCATTAAATGCCTCCCATGTACACCTGTTACTATGCTGAAATTCCGAAAGGAATTTCTCTCTCCTAATTTACATTCAAGCAATTATTTTGTAACATGAATCTAAATTCCATTAAATTTGTTGGTACATGTATCTAAATGAAACCCTTACTATCCATGTCATTTAAATATGATGAGACTCCTCTTTCTCTCTCATCAACCATTTTTATGAGTTCTTATGTCACGCTGTTATGCTGCCAAAATTGCACCGCGTTTTTCCAAGCCAAAGTCATTGTGTAGTGAATACCATGCCCATTTCTCTATCAAGGGTATTCACCTTTATGCATATTTACTTATAATTTAAAGAGTTTCATTTATGTATTCCACATTCTTTTATCGTTGAATAAATTATTATGTTGAATGATTCGATGTTTTATGATCCAAGTGGCACACTTATGCATGAAATGAAATGTTTAAGAAGGGTACACCCTTATAGTGCTCCAATGCATTGGGTAAGGTATAGTATCATGATAAATCATGTGCAATGAGTGTTTACTCATTCTAATTCAAGTGAAACGAGGGTTTACTCGTGCTTCATGTGCACTGAGGGTTTACTCATGCTCCATGTGCAATGAGCCTTGGATCATGCAAATTCCATGTTAAGTGTTGTTTCCACATTTCCATATTATGATTATAATGATTTATCATACCTTTATATTTATGCTTCTATTGTGATCTATTGATATGCTGATTGTCTAAGATGTATTATATTCCTCATGTTATTTCATGATTATTCCCTTACTGGGCTTTATAGATCACCCTTTTCTTATGAATGTCTTCAGGTTATCCCATGCAATGCTAAGTATGGGGGAATGTAGTGGTCATGTAAAGGAAGTTTTCAATAAAGATGTTGTATTTCATGATTTAAGTTGTTATGTAATGATCCCAAGCCCCAAAGACACTATACCTATCAATATTCTATGTTGTTTCAAGTGAAGTTTATGTAATAAATTATGTTTAAGTGTGTAATAAAAAGTAGGGTTATCATAGTTGGTAACAGAGGATAGGTTTAGTTATTTTTTGGATTAGGATTAGAAAACCCTAGTAAAACCTTAGAGACAAGACTAATTATAATAAAAATATACCTATGTTTTTTTGAGTATTTATTAAGTGGTTTATCAAGCAAATACATCCATGTCTAGATACGAGTAGGTAGAGGCGGCTCTGGCACAGATGTATACTAGGGGTAAAACCCGAAACACTGCTTTGAGCTAAACTCAAATGGGAACTGGTGCATGACAACAGTCCTTTATGCACTCTTGGTTACGAAACTCCCAGGGGATATGCTTTTTTAAATTCACAAGATTAGTATGAACCATTATTAAGGGATAAAAAATGCCCTAAGAATATATGTTAGAAAGTAGATCATGGATAACATAGACTGAAGCCAATAGATTCATATGTTAAGGAAATAAAAGTTATTTATAAGTCATCAATTTTGTCCTTGTATTACCCTTTATGTGTTACTCCTAACTTTCCTTTTATTTCAGCCAATGGCCGGTAATAGGAGGACTCGGGCTAACAACTGATGTGAAGATCAATGTGATGATTGTACTAATTAAATGCCCAATCCAATGGGAGTGGGAATCGTGAAATGTGTCACGCTTCTCTCTCAGGTAACTCAAGATTTGAATAGAAACATGGTTCAAGAGGAACGTTCAAACCCCCCTAAGAAATAACAAGTTTCTATCGAGAGCTTAATGAGACAAAGGCATCCAACTTTTAATGGATCATCTGATCCCTCAATCACTGAACAATGGATTAACTCCATTGAAAAGATCTTCTCCATCCTTCAATTTTCTAAACAAGATAAGGTTCTCCTGGATGATTATCGTATGGAGGGTGAAGCTGATCAATGGTGGACGTTGATCAAAAATACGAAGATTGAGGATGAGATCGAGTCATTGGAATGGAAGGATTTCTAGAATATGTTTTTCAATAAATATTTCCCACACACCCTCCAACTTAAGATGGAAAGGGACTTCCTTTCCCTCAAGAAAAAAAGATGAAGAATCTGTTGGAACGTACGAGGAAAACTTCACAAGGCTTTCACGATAAACTTATGGATTTGTTGTTACCCCTGAATGTAAGGTTGACCGCTTCTTTGGTGGGATGAAACCTATCCTTCGGAAAGTGATGGCGATCCGTGACTTCGATAGCTATGGGGAAATTGTCCGATGTTCCCTCAAGGTTGAAATGGAGATCGAAGAATATTAGGGGTATCATGGGGATAAGAATAGTAAGGTGGATTTAAATGTTGGTGGTCCAATGGATAAATTTAACGGTGCTAATAATATCCAGCACCCCACTTTCCAAAGGTGCGGAAAGAAGCACCTTGGAAATTGCCTGAAGGGGATGAGGAAATGCTTTAGGTGTGGAAGAGAAGAGAACCTAGCTATTAATCGTCAGCAAGAAAGACCCGCGGTTGTGACATAGGAGAGGAATGCTCGGTTCGAACCTCAACGCATGGTTCATTGCTACAACTACAAAGAACCAGGGCATCTTGTTAATCAGTACCCTAAGCCAAGGGTTTTTGGAGGCAACCAACAACCTTCAAGGCAGCAAGGGTGATCTTTTTCCATCACTACTGCCGAAGTGAACCCTGACAACGAAGTGGTGATAGGTACACTAGTTATTCATTCAATAATAGTGAACATACTTTTTTATTTAGGTTCTACGCATTCTTTTATATCTCGAAAGTTTAGCAGAATAATCCCAACACCACTACAAATCATGGAAGTGAAGATGTCGGTGATTACGGAAAATGGGGCAATCATTGCATCCCATGAGTATAACTCCTCCCCTGTCATAATCTGTGGATTAAACTTCCTGGATAACCTATTCATACTCCATATGGTGTAATTTGATGCAATTCATGGCATGGATTGGCTTTCCTTTTATAGATCCAATATAAATTACCGTGAGAGGGAAATCACTCTCCATATGGAGAATCGACCCCCGATTCTTTACAAGTGCAAGGAGGAATATGAATCTTCTTTAACTCCATAATCTCAAGTGTGGATATTACTACTCTATGAGCACGCGTATCTAGATTAGATGATTGAGTCTAAGGAGGAAACCATCCTAGAAGATACGCCTATTGTGAGGGAATTCACTGAAGTGTTTCTCGAGGAATTGTCTAGTTTTCCTCCTAGAAGAGATGTTGAATTCTCAATTGATCTTATACCTGGGTCATTGCCAATATCCAAGAATCCATATATAGCGGTTGTTGTGGAGATTGAGGAGCTAAAGAAACAACTACAGTAGAATCTGGATAAAGGGTTTGTACGCCCAAGTGCTCCACCATGGGGTGCACCAGTCCTCTTCGTCAAGAAGAAGGATGGGTCAATGTGCCTTTTCATCGATTATCATGAGCTCAACAAAATCACGATAAAGAACAAGTATCATCTCCCACGAATTGATGACCTATTCTATTAGCTACGTGGAGCACAATACTTCTTCAAGGTAGATTTGTGGTCAGGATATTATCAAGTAATGGTGAAGAAGGAAGATATCCCCAAGACTTCTTTTCGTACAAGATACGGGCACTATGAATTCATAGTAATACCTTTAGGACTCACCAATGCTCCAGAAATCTTCATGGACTTGATGAATAGAGTCTTTAGAGATTACCTAGATAAATTTTTGGTAGTCTTTATAGATGATATTCTAATATACTCCAAAAACAAGGAGGATTATGAGGAGCATTTAAGAACTGTACTAGAGACCTTGCGGAAGGAGAAGCTCTATGAAAAGTACAGAAAGTGTGAGTTCTAGTTGAAGGAGGTCTCATTCTTGGGCCATATCATCATAAGAAATGGTATATCTTTAGATCCCTCCAAAATAGATGCAATTGAGGGATGGATGAGTCCAACATCGGTAACGGATATCCATAGCTTCTTGGGGTTAGCTGGATATTATCGACAATTTGTGAGAAATTTCTCATGATTGTCCAACCCTCTTACCAAGCTAACTCGAAAGGGAGTAAAGTTTTCTTGGAGTGATGAATACAAAGAAATCTTCAAGGATTTGAAAAGGAGTCTTATCACTGCGCTTGTTCTCACTTTACCCACAAGTGGAGAACTTTTTGTGGTATTTAGTGATGCTTTGAAGAAGGGCATGGGATGTGTGTTGATGAAAAATGAAAAATTCATTGCCTATGCTTTAAGGCAATAGAAAGTTCATGAAAAAACTATCCAACACATGACCTCGAGTTGGCTACAGTGATCTTCACTTTGAAAATTTGGCGACATTATCTCTATGGGGAGAAATGTGAGATATATATTGACCACAAGAGTCTCAAATATATATTCACAAAAAAAGATCTTAATATGTACCAGTGAAGATGGATAGAGCTCATCAAGGATTATGACTATTCAATCCACTACCATCCTGGTAAGGAAAACAAGGTGGCGGATGATCTAAGTAGAAAGGATCGTTCGTCTTTATTAATGATGAGAATTGAAAAGGATCTGATCTTCTTAGATTTGAAAAGGATGGACAAGGGAATCATTAAGGTAGGAACATAATCAATCATTTATCAAATGATTTCTCAACCATACCTATTGGAGATAATAAAGGATTCTCAAAGAAAATATGTAGATATTCAGAAAAGGGTGGAAGCTATTAGAAATGGGAAATCCTCTAATTTCAAAGTTGATGAGGAAGGAGTTGTAAGATTTGGGATTCAATTATGTGTACCATCTAATCCCAATATAAAGAAGGATATATTTAATGATGCACATAGCTTGACCTTCTCTATCCACCCAGGGAGCACAAAGATGTATCGAGATCTCCGAGAGAATTATTGGTGGGATAATATGAAGAAGGAGATTACTGAATATACATCAAAGTGTCTGGTGTGTCAGTAAGTGAAGACAGAGTGGCAGAATTCTAAAGGGATGATGCAACCATTTCCCATACCAGAATGGAAATAGGAGAACATCACCATGGACTTTGTCACTGGACTTCCGAAGACATCCAAATGCAACAATGCAATCTGGGTTGTTGTGGATCGTCTTACAAAGGCTGCACACTTCATTGCGATTCGGGAGGATTTATAATTGGATCAACAGGCACAGATATATATTAGGGAAGTGGTAAGGCTGCATGGAGTACCACTATCTATTGTTTCTGATCGAGTTCCAAGATTCACCTCTAAGTTTTGGAAGAGTCTTCAACATGCTCTGAATACTGAACTAAACTTCGGTATGGCCTATCATCCTCAAACTGATGGCCAATCTGAGTGGACTATCTAAACACTTGAGGACATGTTGAGAGTGTGCTCAATGGACTTTAAAGGAGGATGGGTTCAACATCTTCCTCTGTTTGAGTTCTCTTATAATAACAGTTTCCACTCGAGCATCCAAATGGCACCATATGAATCCCTTTATGGGAAAAGGTGCAGAACACCAGCGTGTTGGGATGAGATCGGTGAACGTAAGCTGCTTGGACCAGAAATGGTCAAAGAAATGGTGGATAAAGTGAAAACCATTCAACATCATATCAAGGCATCCCAAAGTCGACAGAAGAGTTATTCAGATAACCGTCGACAAGACCTTGAGTTTAAAGTTGTAGACATGGTATTTCTACGCATATCTTCGTGGAAGAAGGTCATGAGGTTTGGAAAGAAAGGGAAGTTAAGTCCAAGGTACATCGGCCCCTTCGAGATTCTTAATCGTGTCGGGGATATGACCTATCGACTAGCACTCCCACATACCATGGAAAAGGTACATGATGTCTTTCATGTATCCTTCTTAAGGAAGTACATACATGACCCTTCACATGTACACTCTTTAGAGGTGGTACAGTTAGAGGATGATCTTTCTTATGAGGAGCAACCAGTGAAGATATTAGATCATAGAGAAAATTTTCTACAAAATAAGACAATTCCCCTTGTTAAGGTGTTGTGGCGAAATCACAAGTTTGAATAAGCGACGTGGGAATCGGAGGAAATGATGAAGCATAGTTACCCACATATGTTTTAGTATGATAAAAGGAAATTTCAAGGGTGAAATTTCATAAGGGGGAAAGATTGTAACGACCCAAAATTTCATTAATGGAAATCTCTATTAAAATAATTAAATGTCTCTTTATGTAAATGTTTATATAAAATGTCAAATTCTTTGGTTTTATGTTAAGAATTGTGACAGTTTCTAATATAGTCATAGAATAGTGATCACATGATTAGTATAAATATAGGGCTTTAACGAATCCAATTTACTCAGACAAAGGAAGCGATGGCCTCATCCAGTAGAATTGCTCCATACGAAGCCCATTTATCAGAGCTTGGAAAAGAGGTGGCATCTTTGGGCTTCACTCTTGACCAAGCCCAAGCCAAGCTTCATCATGTCAAGCTCAAACAGAACCATCTATAGAATAAGTTGAAGTTGATAGAGATCATGTAACACCCTGAGCTTCCATGATATGTTTCTCTTTCAATAATGCAATAGCTTGCATTGTATGCAAGTTCGAGTTCTAACACACTGTGACTAATCAAAGTAGCCATTATGAATAGTAATACCCACTTTTTAAAATTATGGAAATCTTATATTTCAAAATGGACTTCATTTTTGTTTTTTTAATATCTAAATTATCCTAAGTTGATTTTTTTGTAATTTTCTGAGAACTTCCATTTTTTATGAATAGTGAAAAATACTTAAAACAACTTTTTTGATCAAAATAATTTATAGTGATAAATTATACTATTTAGTGGTTTTAAAGTATAATTATAATATATTTTTACCATTTTATCCAATTTTTTTCATTAGAATTAATTTCACTTTGAAATTGGATATAAACAATTGTCAATATTTTGATATATATTGTTTCTTAAAAACACGCTATTTGTTGTGACAGCGGGAATTAATTATAAAATTAATTAATGAAACTTATATGTTTGGAATTTTGTAAAATAGGCATCATTTTTGGATTCGGAATATCAATTATAGCTTAGGGTGAAATTTTGGTATTGTTCTGAAAAACTTCAATTTTTGATGAATAGTGAAACCACTAAGTGGTAGTTAAATAACTGATTTTTCATTTAAATGAAATATTACCACTTCTGTGATTTGATTTTAAAAAATCCGACATACATGGATGTCATTAGGAAGTAAAATTTGGTTCAATGGGATGAAAATAATTTTTTGGTGAATAGTAACTTTTAAGTTTAATTAATCGCGATTAAAGGTAATTAGTGAAATTTAAGGTAAAAATAGTATTATAAAAATATGTAATTACCTTTAAACTTGTCCTACAAATATTGGATGTGTCATGGCCGACCAAGACAATCCATGGCTCAACTTGGGGACCCCATGGAGCCACTTTTGTAGGAAAATGACATAAATAACTTTTTATTTAATGTTAAAATAAAAAGGTCACAAACAAGAGTTGTTTTACTGAAACAATTTTTAAATGGGTTTATACAAGTCATATTTTTGAATATCAATATTCATTAGAAATATAAAAATATTTCCTACATAATGATATTTTTTTATAATTTTTAGACATTAAATAAATTAAATTATTTATGAAACCATGATGATGCAGTGATTACCTCATTAATTAACGATTTTAATAAAATGGAAGGATAATGTAAAATCTAAGCATTACACTTGTCCAAAGCCTATTGGATGAGAATATTTATAACCCTTATCACCTTATCCTCAAATTATATAAGTTTGGGACCTTTAGAATCTGAAAATCATTGTATAATAAAGTAACATTTCATTACTTTCCAAGAGTGCCCCTCCTCTCCACTTATAAAAGGCCCCAACCACTACCACCTTACTCGCACTATCAAAGCCTTTTGGATCATCCAACCTCTTCCAAAATACTCTCTCAACTTCCCTATATTACTCCTAGAAGCCTCACTTTGGGCAGAACTCTTCCCAAGGAAGCCTTTGGCTCAAATCAAAAAGAGTTACCCGATTTTAAGGTAATGTCTTCTCTTATGTTATTTTGTTTTATTTTGCTTCTCCAACCCCCTAAACTCTTTTTATCCATTTCTTTTGTAAAAAAACCAGTATCCTCAATATACTAGGATTTTTTTATAAGAATTATTCGAGATACACTTACACACACCTACATCTAATGGTTAAAGAACATACTGAATCTGTGGATGGCGAATTTCTGCCTCACGAAACGATGATTGTTTAACACTCATATAACACCTTCAAAGGTGGACATTAAGATGTCATTATATTTATATATGATATATAATATGTTTATGTTTTACTTAAGGTTCTGTATTTTTCATTTATGGAATACCTTTATTGTTTCCATTATGGGTAAACGTGATATTTTCATTTTAGGAAGTGCGGACTATCGCCCCCTCAAAGTGATTTGAATCGTTAATGCCATATGTGGGATTTATAAAGTATGGAGTAAATGATATTATATATGATATTATACTGGAATTATAATATACCTTTATATCATTATGATTTCATTAAATACGAAATAGAAATGAATGTAGCGTTCATGTGTACGTACGGCTTACCGTCTCCATGAACGGTGCATTTCATTTCTTACCTCTAAACGTTATGGAATATTATAAATGCATGTATATAATGGATATATATTAGATATATGATATCTAAATCATGAATATAATTCTGGATATAATGGATATTTTACCACATGACCAACTTGTAATTATAAGAAGTTTATTTTTGACTCAAGTACCTAAGATCAACAAAACGACCGTTATAAACTTAAATAATTACATAATGTTCATGACATGGTAATAAGTGATATAAAAGGAATAATGAACTTGAAAAAGGTTCTTAAGAAGGTAGAGATTAACTCTAGTTTATTATTCAAGAGATCAAAGAACGGTCGAGTGAATTCGGACACGAGGTAAAGGAATTTCTTAACCCAATTTCCATTCTTTGGGTTAATCTCATACTTTCAAATTATGTCATGATATTATTATTTCCTATCTTGTATTTATACTTTCTTTATGTGTAAATATAGTGAATACACATAATAGATCTATTTTATTTAAAAAATGATCTTTGTAAGGGAATTTGTCTCAATCTCCTTTCATTGAGGCATAATTTGTTTCATACACAACTTTCTTTTATATGGTGTATAAACCCCTTTGACTTTTATGTTTTTTTTCAAAAGGAATATTTTTATACGAAGCATTTTTACTAAATGGAAAAAAGGAATGTTTTTCTTACGTATGCGTTGACAATGACTTCTCCGCCACCGTGACCATTATTTGAGTTTCAGTTTCCTCTATAAGCCATAATTTTTTTAAAAATGAAAAATAAATACAAGTTTTAATTTTCTTTTATTTTTGTATTGAAAATGGTTTTGAAAGTGTTTTTATTATATCAATGTGTTGTATTGATATCTTTTTATTGAGATGTGGAAATGTTATGTTTCCTTTATGCATGTTTTATGTGATACGATTATGTTATATGATATGTTTAAACCTATTCATATAAGGAATGCATTGGACTTAATAAGTGACGGGTGGAGCCCGCTATAGCTCCTCGATGCATCGGTAGGTCTCATGAGACAAACTAGTGTCTTGGCACAAGGCCTTGACAAAATCTTATTTGTGGTCTTGGCACGAGGCTTTGGCTTCGTGGTTATGATAGTCTGGAATTATGCATTCCATCATTATGAAAGTGGTTATTGATATTGCATGTGATTATTCGACTAGTAGAATATCCATGTGAGTAAGTAAATGGAATTATTTAATTTTATTTTTTACATATTATGATGAAGTTAAAGTTTAAAAAGTATTTTGTTTTAGTTATACATTGCCTTAAATGTTAATGTTTATTTACAAAAGCTTCCGATATATTGTTATCCTTACTGAGCATCTGAGCTCACCCCTTTCGATGTTTTAATATTTTTCAGGATGTGAAGAAGTATTTTATGAATGACCTGCAGGGATAGTCAGAAGAGGATATGAGTTTGGACTATGGAGAGTTTGTTATTGTAGTTTTTCACTTTATGATGTAATGTAACATTTATCAATGTATCTAGTGTTTCCAAGGCTACTAAACTAATCGGTCTTTCAAGACTTGATCTTTTGTGATCATGCTAATGTTACGAAGTAATGCACCGACTCTGGGTAGCTGGGGTCAGGGCGTTACAGTTGGTATCAGAGGCGGTTTAGTACTAACCTTGGAAGCTAGATTCAGATAAACTCTGATTAGAGCACATAGCCCTAAGATAGACTTTGAGTATTATTATAGAAGAACTTCCTAGAATTTTGGTATTATAGAGATTTTGTGAGTTTTCTGAGCAATACATCCCTGTCTGGATACGAGCAGGTAGAGGTGGCTCTGGAACAGATGTACCTAGGGGTAAAACCTAAAAACACAGCTTTGAGCTAGACTCGAACAGGAACTGGTGCACGACAACGGGCCTTGCTGCACTCTTGGTTACGACACTCCCGAGGGATATGCTTAGGATAATTCTTGTTTTCTTTACAAACCACTATGAAGGGTTATGAGTATATACTTCCTCAAAGAAAACAATTTTATTATTATGGATTATATCCATAAATAGTTCAATTTATGTTAAGTATTTTACATGTATGGAATTATGTATTTTGATTCATAAACTAATCTAGTTTATGCCATTATTTAGAAATGGAGCCTAGTGGAAGGAATGGAAACCGTATCAATGCACGCACTCCATGTAGTGATTGCCCTCCTGCTCAAGATAATTATTGTGGATCTGGAGATACAACTGGTGCTGATCAACTTATTACCATACTGGGAAAACTCACTCAGGTTATGAATAATAACCTTACTCATATGGAGCACCCTGATCCGCAACGTGGAGGATCAATGTTAGACCTCTTCATGAGGAAACAACCACAAACATTTAATGGGGGTACAAATCCATTATTAGCTGAGCAATGGATAAACTCCTTAAAGAAAATATTTCATGCCTTGGGGAGTAGCGAAAGGGAGAAGGTTGTCATGGCAGTCTACCGCCTCACTGGAGATGTTGATCAATGGTGGTCGCTAATTCAAAATACAAAGGAAGATGAAGAAGTATCAAGTATGGAATGGAGAGAGTTCAAAGATCTTTTCTTCGAAAAATACTTTCCTCGTGACCATCGAGCAGATATGGAAAGGAAATTTCTGAGTCTGAGAGAAAAGGAGGATGAGAATGTCGCAAAGTATGAGGCCAACTTTACATGGTTAGCGAGGTATGATACAGATTATATACGTAACCCAAGGAGTAAGATTGATCATTTCTTTGATGGGTTAAAACCATTTCTCCGTCGAGCTTTAGTATCACAATCCTTCTCATCGTACGAAGATATTATCTAGTGTGCTATCAAGACAGAAAAGGAATTCTCTAAGTCTTATGACAACAAAGTAAAGCAAGAGGAGAAGAGAACAGTGGAACAAGAGACAGATAAAGGAAAAAAGGGAAAGAAGGATTTTCCATCATGTGATAATTGTGGGAAGAATCACCCTGGTACTTGCCTAAAAGGAATGGGAGTTTGTTATAAATGTGGGTAAAAAGGTCACCAGGCGCGTGATTGCAAGGGAAAGATAGAGGCTATCAATGTTGAATACTACAATTGTAGGGAAATGGGGCATTATTCAAATGAATGTCCTAAGCGTCAGGGAAAATTACCTCAGAAAAGGCCATGGGATCAAGGACAATCTTATGCTGTTACTACAGATGAAGTGGAATAATTAATGTATTGGTGCTTTTGGACTCAAGTATTATATTCTGGTTATAATAATAATGTGATATATATAAGGATTGTACTATATTACTTGTTTTTTTTCATTAAGGTTTTAATATGTTGAAGGTAATCATATTTTTAGTATGTGACAATAAGAGAAATTTTACTTTGTTTGGGGAATCTGATGTTACAATTGATTTTTGAATTTAGAGACCTTTTAGAGAAAGTCTGGATAGAGGTATTTTGGATAACTATAAAGGTTGGAATGGGTTATATTTTACATTGGATGCTATTTTTAAGGTTATTTTTGGATATTTATAAAAAGGACAACACGCAGACTGAGTGACAACCCATCGCGTCGGACAAAGCTGTGGGAATCGAACCCACAACCATAGTGCGATTGGGATTAATCGCCTACCACTGGACTACGTGAAGTCCCTGGTTATTACAAAATAGTTTTTCTAATATAAATGGTATGTGTTAATATTTTTAACCTTGTACGAATAGGATAGATATAATATTTTTGAGTTCTATTATCTTTTTGAGTGAAAGATGAGTTTGTGGTAGAAATTAGTTGAAGGTTGAAACTCTACTTGTCAAGCATAAATATATATATACCTATCTCTTATTCTATGAATAAATTAATTCTTAAACTTTAGTAAAGGGATATTAAAACAAAAAATGTGTTATCCTAATACTTTATGTCTTGTTGAACTGATAATATTTTAAATCAACATAGATTGAAGGCTTTGAGGCCCTCAATTTTACACTTGTTTGTGATTGATGAGCTCAATCACACCCTACAAATATTTACGTTTTTCCTCCAATTATATGTCTCTAATTTCCACCAATTTTCTCCTTATTGAGATCATAATTTGGTGGTGACTTTTTGATTTCTCATTCCCTCTTATTAAGGATAAATTTTATTAACCTTATTTCCGATGTGGGTTTTCCACAAAGGTATTTTCTATTTTCAACCTTTTATATTCAAATAAAATTTTCAAATTGCGAGGACGCAATTTATTGAAGGAGGGGAGAATGTAACACCCCGATCTTCCATGATACGTTTCTCTTTCAATAATGCAATGGCTTGCATTGTACGCAAGTTCGAGTTCTAACACACTGCGACTAATCAAAGTAGCCGTTATGAATAGTAATACCCACTTTTTAAAATTATGGAAATCTTATATTTCAAAATGGACTTCATTTTTGTATTCTTAATATCGAAATTATCCTAAGTTGAATTTTTTGTAATTTTCTGAGAACTTCCATTTTTTATGAATAGTGAAAAATACTTAAAACAAATTTTTTGATCAAAATAATTTATAGTGATAAATTATACTATTGAGTGGTTTAAAAGTATAATTATAATATATTTTTACCATTTTATCCAATGTTGTTCGCTAGAATTAATTTCACTTTGAAATTGGACATAAACAATTGTCAATCTTTTGATATATATTGTTTCCTAAAAACACGCTATTTGTTGTGACAGCGGGAATTAATTATAAAATTAATTAATGCAACTTATATGTTTGAAATTTTGTAAAATAGACTTAATTTTTGGATTTGTAATATCAATTATATCTTAGGGTGAAATTTTGGCATTGTTCTAAAAAACTTCAATTTTTGATTAATAGTGAAACCACTAAGTGGTAGTTAAATAACTGATTTTTCATTTAAATGAAATATTACCACTTCTGTGATTTGATTTTCAAAAATCAGACATACATGGTTGTCATTAGGAAGTAAAATGTGGTTCAATGGGATGAAAATAATTTTTTGGTGAATAGTAACTTTTAAGTTTTATTAATCGCGATTAAAGGTAATTAGTGAAATTTAAGGTAAAAATAGTATTATAAAAATATGGAATTACCTTTACACTTGTCCTACCACTATTTTATGTGTCATTTCCGACCAAGAAAATCCATGGGTCAACATGGGGATCCCATGGAGCCACTTTTGTAGGAAAATGACATAAATAACTTTTTATTTAATGTTAAAATAAAAAGGTCACAAACAAGAGTTGTTTTACTGAAACAATTTTTAAATGGGGTTATACAAGTCATATTTTTTACTATAAATATTCATTAGAAAGATAAAAATATTTCCTACATAATGATAGTTTTTTATAATTTTTAGACATTAAATAAATTAAATTATTTATGAAACGATGATGATACAACGATTACCTCATTAATTAACAATTTTAATAAAATGGAAGGATAATGTAAAATCTAAGCATTACACTTGTCCAAAGCCTATTGGATGAGAATATTTCGAACCCTTATCACCTTATCCTCGAATTATATAAGTGTGGGACCTTTAGAATCCGAAAATCATTGTATAATAAAGTAACATTTCATTACTTTCCAAGAGTGCCCCTCCTCTCCACTTATAAAAGGCCCCCACCACTACCACCTTACTCACACTATCAAAGCCTTTTGGCTCGTCCAACCTCTACCTAAATACTCTCTCAACTTCCCTATATTACTCCTAGAAGACTCACTTTGGTCAAAACTCTTCCCAAGGAAGCCTTTGGCTCAAATCAAAAAGAGTTACCCGATTTTAAGGTAATGTCTTCTCTTATGTTATTTTGTTTTATTTTGCTTCTCCAACCCCCTAAAATCTTTTTATCCATTTATTTTGTAACAAAACCAGTATAATAAATATACTAGGATGTTTTTATAAGAATTATTCGAGCTAAACTTACACACACCTACATCTAATGGTTAGAGAACATATTGTTTCTGTGGATGGCGAATTTCTGCCTCACGAAACGATGATTGTTCAACACTCATATAACACCTTCAAAGGTGGTCATTAAGATGTCATTATATTTATATATGATATATAATATGTTTATGTTTTACTTAAGGTTCTGTATTTTTCATTTATGGCATACCTTTATTGTTTCCATTATAGGTAAACGTGATATTTTCATTTTAGGAAGTGCGGACTACCGCCCCCTCAAAGTGATTTGAATCGTTAATGACATATGTGGGATGTATAAAGGATGGAGTAAATGATATTATATATGATATTATAATGGAATTATAATATACCTTTATATCATTATTATTTCATTAAATACGAAATAGAAATGAATGTAGCGTTAGTGCGTACGTACGGCTTACCGTCTCCATGAACGGTGCATTTCATTTCTTACCTCTAAACATTATGGAATATTATAAATGCATGTATATACTGGATATATATTAGATATATGATATCTAAATTATGAATATAATTCTGGATATAATGGATATTTCACCACATGACCAACTTGTAATTATAAGAAGTTTATTTTTGACTCAAGTACCTAAGATCGACAAAACGACCGTTATAAACTTAAATAATTAAATAATGTTCATGACATGGTAATAAGTGATATAAAAGGAATAATTAACTTGAAAAAGGTTCTTAAGAAGGTATATATTAACTCTAGTTTATTATTCAGGAGATCAAAGAACGGTCGAGTGAATTCGGACACGAGGTAAGGGAATTTCTTAACCCAATTTCCATTCTTTGGGTTAATCTCCTACTTTCAAATTATGTCATGATATTATTATTTCCTATCTTGTATTTATACTTTCTTTATGTGTAAATATAGTGAATACACATAATAGATCTATTTTATTTAAAAAATGATCTTTGTAAGGGACTTCGTCTCAATCTCCTTTCATTGAGGCATAATTTGTTTTATACACAACTTTCTTTTATACGGTGTATAAACCCCTTTAACTTTTATGTTTTTTTTTTCAAAAGGAATATTTTTATACGAAGCATTTTTACTAAATGAAAAAAAGGAATTTTTTTCTTACGTATGCGGCGACAATGACTTCTCCGCCACTGTGACCATTATTTGAGTTTCGGCTTCCTCTACAAGCCATAATTTTTTTTAAAATGAAAAATAAATACAAGTTTTAATTTTCTTTTATTTTGGTATTGAAAATGGTTTTGAAAGTGTTTTTATTATTTCAATGTTTTGTATTGATATCTTGTGACTGAAATGTGGAAATGTTATGTTTCCTTTATGCATGTTTTATGTGATACGATTATGTTATATGATATATTTAAACCTAGTCATATGAGGAATGTATTGGACTTAATAAGTGACGGGTGGAGCCCGCTATAGCTTCTCAATGCATCGGTAGATCTCATGAGACAAACTAGTGTCTTGGCACGAGGCCTTGACAAAATCTTATTTGTGATCTTAGCACGAGGCTTTGGCTATGTGGTTATGATAGTCTGGCATTATGCATTCCATCATTATGAAAGTGGTTATTGATATTGCATGTGATTATTCGACTAGTAGAATATCCATGTGAGTAAGTAAATGGAATTATTTAATTTTATTTTTTCCATATTATGCTGAAGTTAAAGTTTAAAAAGGCTTTTGTTTTAGTTATACATTGCCTTAAATGTTAATGTTTATTTACGAAATCTTCCGCTATATTGTTATCCTTACTGAGCATCTGAGATCACCCCTTTCAATGTTTTAATATTTTCTAGGATGTGAAGAAGTATTTTATGAATGACCTGCAGGGATAGTCAGAAGAGGATATGAGTTTGGACTATGGAGACTTTTTTATTGTAGTTTTTCACTTTATGATGTAATGTAACATTTATCAATGTATCTAGTGTTTCCAAGGCTACTAAACTAATCGGTCTTTCGAGACTTGATCTTTTGTGATAATGCCAATGTTACGAAGTAATGCACCAACTCTGGGTAGCTGGGGTCGGGGCGTTACATATCACCATGCGTGCAATGTTATCCGAGCCACCCCAAGAGTATGTCACCATCGCACACCTTACCCTTAGGTCTTATGCGGATGTTTTAAGGGGTTATGTAACAAATCCATAGTACTATTGTTATGTACATTATTTTTGTATATAATAATTAATATACTTTCATTTTATTATTGTTACCTTCTAAATAGTTTTTAAAGCACAAATAGTGTTTTTAGTTAATATTCAACTAAGAAATCTATTTTGATGAATTAATGGATTTTTGAATTAAATAATAATTTAATAAAATATTATTATTATTAAATTAATTTTTATTAAATATAAATTATTTTATAATTTTATGAATGCAATTGTAATTTTTATTAATGTTCGAAAGCCATTTTTTGTCAAAACAGGTGAATTTTCGATAAATATAGGTTTTTATTTTAAAAGTAAAAATTAAAATATTTAGAAAATTATTTAGATAAAATAAATATTATTTTTGGAATTGGGATGTCAAAATTATCCAACCGTTAATTTTTCATAATTTTCTGAGAGAGTCAAAGTTTTGGGTAAAAATTAAATACCGTTTAAATATATAATGTGTTTTATGACATCATAATGACCCAATAGTGATGTAATAAAATAATATAAGCTTTATGTTCAGCCAATATATGTTTTACCATTAAAATAATGTGATTTTGGATTTGTTTGACTTATTTTACAAAGCATTAATAGACCCTTCAAGACTTATAAAATATCTTGTCTTTTTAAATTGTTTTCCTTGGGAGTATGACTCACCTACACATAAGCAACCCCATTATTTTAAGAAGTTCGGACTTTGGCCTTATAAAATATTTTTTTCCAATTCCCTTTGCCAAAAACCATGGGCAAAAACCATGGGATGGTTTGTGGTTTGGATTAGTTTAATGTGAGGTGTTCCAAACCTAAATAAGAAAGAATTCCCTCACCCTTCCTATATAAACCTACCCAAAATCTCACGTCCTCCTCACTCAAAGCCTTTAGAGTTTGTCCAACCTCTACCCTCCTCTCTCTATAATACTCCCAAGGTGCCCCAATTTAAGAACTCGGACCTTCTTTTCAGGTATGTTTTTCCTTTTTATGGAGTTCTTTGAGAAAAGATGAGTTTTTGGAAATTTTTGAAGTACATACCGTGTAATTTATGAGCACAGTCCATGTACTCCCTTGTTGCTCGAGGCCGTGTGTTGGCCGTGTCTGGGCTAGACACACGGCCATGTAGGGGTGATGTGGATTCCACTTAAATAGGAGTACGGAAAATCCTACTACACGCTGTGTACTCTAAAAGTACATGTCGTGTACTTTCTTTTTTTTCATTAAATGGATCGGGGTTGCGTCTTAACCCCAGAACTGTCTTCTTCTACTACTTCTTTGACCGAGAGCATCTTGTTCGGCTGCAAATCTCCATCGATCCCCCGAACCTCCGTCTGTTCTCCGAATCGACCGTCGTCGATTGCGTTGAAACCGCAGTGATAAGCTCTTCCTTCTCCTAGAGCTTTGTTTTCCAATTCCTCCTCTTTCTCAAGTTATCATGGGTTGAGTATTTTGGACTTTTTCTTAGATCTACAAAGTTCCAAGTAGAATCAAGCTTCAAGGTTCAAGTATATCGATCTCCTAATGTCGAGGTAGGTGGTTTGTGCCCTTATGTAGAAAGTCTTTGAGTATTTGTGAAAATTCCACCAATACCCTTGAACGGGGTATTGCGTGTTTCCTATTTTGCCCTTGTTGTTTTCCTGCTTTACTTATATGCCTGAGTAGAGGATATTTTTTGTGAATAGGGTAATTTACTGTGCTTTGGATGTTTTTCCCATGCATGTTTTTCCTGTTTATGATCTTTTGGTCTAGTTTTTCTTGTCATGTTATTTCCAGTCCCATGCCTTGTTGTAGGATGGTGTGACTATTGTTCTGTTATGCTGTTATGTTGTAGACTGCTAGCCAAGTAGTTCTTGAGGTTCACTTTGGCTGTTAGGCGATTCGATACTTGCTGACTTCCCACAGGGCTGTGAGAACCTAGTGTGGTAGATCATAGGGAGAATGGACATAAGGGCTTCTCCAGAGTGTCTTTAATTTTACAATGTGATACCATAGGGGGAACTGACGTGAGTTCTTCCTCATAGTGTTTATAGTTCCTCGACATGGGCCACAGGGGGAATGATACATTGAGTGCTTCCCCAGAGTGCCTTTAGTATGATACGAGACTATAGGGGGAATTGACGATGAGTTCTTCCCTAGAGAGTCTATTTTATAGCTGAACCAGAGGGTTGAGACTGTGTGGGCCTCCCAGAGGGTTTCTAGTAATTGTAGGTTGAACCATAGGGGTTAGGTTGTGAGAACTACCCAGAGGTTACCTATTTGTTCTACTTTCTTGAGTGGTTTCTTTCTTGTTTGTACATTATATGCTAGAGACTGTGGATTGTTGCTACTGATTACTTTCTTGTTTACTATTTTTTTACTTTTACCTTCCATATATTCACTGACTGTTAGGAACAGATCTTCGAGTGGTTTCCTAATGGGATTTTTATCTCAAACCATGTTTGGGTCATGCTTTTGGTCCCAAACAGATTATATTGTTGCAGGTATAGATAAGGGAAAGCGCCCTTCTACTTTAGGTACTTGAATTGCATTGGAGAAGGAGAGCATGGGACCAAGTTGAGGCTTGCGATGCTGAGGAGTTTCTTATCTATTTTTCTTTTGTACTTTGATTTAGTATTGTATTCAGAATTGTGACCTATTTGGCTCTTTTCCTAAACATATATGTATCATGAATCATTTATATATATTTCTACTCTAGTTGTTTATTTATCAGTTTTCTGTTGTCGTTGTTGTTGGATATTTACTACTTCTGATGTTGTATGTGTTGTTACTTCTACTGTGTACTCTACCAATGAGGGAATAGTTTACCCACTATCACACCCAAGGCCCTCGCTGCTAGTCGGCATCCTCTGGCATTCGAGGAAATGCGCTTGAGGCCATGTGACCAACCAGGTACGAGGCGCCTCTGGGTGGATTCTGGAACCGGGAGGTTACAAAGTGGTATCAGAGGAGTTCTTTTCTCTTGACTTACTGTTTGGAGCCTTTATCCAAGGATAGGATGGAATAGGTACTTGGTAATAAGTTTTGATCGGGAATAGCTAACCCGTGTATAGGGAAAATCCAATCTACCTCATTTAAATTGCAATTTTTCTTGTTTTGCAATTGTTACAGTTAATCTGATTTCACCTTGAGTTATTCACGTGATTTGTGTAGTTATTGTTGATGTTATCGAGGTTCTATTTCTGTTGCAACCCGATGAGATGGTTTTATTCCATCTTATGCATCATATAGGAACTTGTTAGAAATCACATGCCATGCATTCTTTCCATGCCATCTAGGGTGCATTAGTGATTGCATGTTGTTGTGATAGACGTTGTGTAGATTATGCATGCTGTTGTGATAGATACTTTGATAGAATCCTTGTTTTTTGATAAGAATTTGTTTGTATAGTGCTTTGCATAGATATAATCCTTGATAAAAATATCTGCTTCTTGTTAGAGCATTGATTGTGTAAGGTTTTTCCTGAATGAATGCCAAATTTTGGTTCTTGAGGTGTTATGGGCCCTCATGGACCAGAATTTGGTGGGTAACTGACTTGTTTACCTTGTTTGTAACTTGTTAAAGATGCCAAACTTTGATTTGTGGGGAGTATGGGCCCTCACGAATCGTAAATTGGCACCTTTTCATGTGTTTTCTGTGTTTTCTGGGATCTGAAGCAGTTCTGAGGCTACTGCCCAGAGAAACCCAGAATACTCAACATGTACTTTATGAATACATGTCGTGTAGTTTTTAGCCGTGTCACTGACTGTGTGGGCAGGGACACAGGGTTATGAAAAATCTTCCAAAAACACGTCGTGTACCAGATGTGTATGTCGTGTAGTGTAATCCTAGGAGTCCGTCCGTGTAGTTAACAACACGGTTGGTGGATTATTTTACACTGTGTCCACCATGAACATGTCATGTAGTCTAACCCAGGTACTCGTCCATGTCATGAACAACACGGGAAGGTGTTATCCTTTCTCATACATGCCATGTACACTTGGAACACGCTGTGTAGTGTCAGCCTTGTATCCGGTCGTGTAGCTAACCACATGGTCTGTTGTGAATTTGGTGTACATGTCGTGTCTGTTTGGAACACATCATGTAGTGTAACCTGGGAACATAGGCCATGTCACTAACAACACAGGTCAGGTGAAGCTTGTTGACTACATGTCGTGTCTACCTTGAACACGCCATGTGGTTTTGTCTTAGGAGAGCCATGTGGCTTAACCGTGTTGAAGGACTCGGGTAGGGGAAGAGGATTTAGGTACACACCTTGTGTTAGGATAACACATCGTGTGTTTGGGGTGTTACATGACCAGTTTTGGAAAAGGTACACGCCCATGTAAATGACTTCAGGGAACACGCCATGTAGTCTTAATACACAACGTGTAGTCATGTTTTGTAAAAAAATTGAATGCTTTCTTTCCCATGTTCCCTTATTACGCTCCTAGTTTTCAGTCCCTGATAATGTGATCTAAAGTGTGCATTTGACCTTGCAGAGTCATGGCACTGAGACTCCCTCCGGTTTCACACTAGTTTCCAGGCGGTGATCAGACGCCAAATATGGCTGATCAGGGACTTCCCGCAGATCCTCCTATTGTACTAGACTTGTCACCAGCAGTGATACCAGTTATAGCCTTCGA
The DNA here is from genome assembly GCA_963277665.1 of Viscum album. NCBI lineage: Eukaryota > Viridiplantae > Streptophyta > Magnoliopsida > Santalales > Viscaceae > Viscum > Viscum album. The sequence continues at coordinate 405,282,920 of OY728150.1, read as the reverse complement.
TTCACATTTTAGGGAAGTTTTTATAAGGATGATGCAGACCTTCTAGGTAGCACCACCTCCTGCCTCAACTATGGTATACTTGACGCGGGTTTTCTAGAAACATCATCCTCCCACCTTCTCAGGGGAAGGAGGACCTCAGTTTGTAGATTCATGGATAGAAGTCATGATGATGATCTTAGAGCATCTAGATACGCCTCTAGAAAGGTGGGTCAAGCTCACTACCTATATGTTACGAGACTCTGCTAAGAGGTGGTGGGATGTGATCTCACAGGCGGGTCATCAGCAGGTCATGGCGTGGGAGGAGTTTCAGCACGTCTTTTATGACTACTTCTATCCGGAGACCCTGAGGGTCGACCGATACCGGAATTTCATGAGCCTAGAGCAGGGTACTCTTTATGTCATGGAGTATTCCTCTCGTTTCACTGAGATTCAGCATTTCACACCCCTCTAGGGTAGATATTGGTTGTTATTGGCAAGGAAGTTTGAGGATGGTCTCAGACGGGAGATCTGATCGTAGGTGAATATCTTTAGGCTGACTTCCATCACTTCCATTGTCAACTAGGCATTGATTGTAGAGCGCAATCTGAGAGATTCCGGAGTTGAGATCCAGGGCAGTTCTGCTTCCAGATTTAGTGCTTCACCAGTTGATAGCAAGAAGCACCGTAGGGAGTCTACGCATAGTGATCCGAGGTGGCGAGACACATCTTCAGGTAGCTAGGTGGTATACTACCAGAATGGAAGGTTTGGTCATACCAGGTCACAGTGCCAGAGAGACCCAGTGGAGTGCTAATCTTGCAGCAAGATGGGTCACCTTCAGTGCTTCTGTCAGGTTTTCTCACTAGCAGCTAGTGATAGGGGTTCATCTATAACTCCTAGTTCAGAAGCAACACCACCAGTTTCTCACCAGTCTAAGTACTGGAGTTCTTCTGGTCGTCCGTTCCATGGTGGAGGTTGAGGCCGGGGTGTTCAGTCACCGGTCTTTCAGCGACAGTAGGGTGGATTAGCTCAGAGTGGTCAGGTAGGGTCACAGGGCCATGGTACAGGTCAGGCCTTTGCAGTGGAGCAGACCCAACAGAAGTAGGATCCCAGACCCTCTACAGTTCGAGGTACAATCTTAGTAGCCTTAGTTTTATCTTCTACTCTTTTCAATACAAGGGTTTCCCATAGCTTTATCTCTGTTTCTGTTGTGGAGAGTCTTAGGCTCTGTATCTTTTCTTCTATCGATACCTTGAATTTAGACACACCATTGGGGACTAGGACGGCTAGTGTATATTAGTGAAAGGAGTGCCCTCTAGAGGTGTATTGGTATCAATTCTTATGGTATCTCTATATCCTAGAGATGATGAGCTATGATGTCATTCTCGGAATGGACTGGTTAGTTCCCTTCCAAGAAATCGTCGACTATTATCGCTGCAGAGTGAGTTTCGTATCACCAAAGGGTGGATCCTTTCTTCATAGAGTTGAGTGGGATGTCTAGGCGAGTAGTGTTGGAACCATGGTCTTCTATGCATGATTTGTAGTATAGTTTGTGTTTGTTGTCAATAATCAATGGAAGTTCGGATCGTGTACCAGCAAAGAGATCATACCGTTCAAGCAGACAACAGTACTGAAGGTGGCACCGTTTCCCAGTGTTTGCCAAATTTTTCGAGTCCAAAATCTAGAAGTTGTTGAGCATCATGAAAAGTGGATTTCCATGAAGATAATAATTAAATATGGAAAAGGAATGAATTTCACGAAGAGAGGATGCATGGTTTGGAAATCGTGAAGACCAGAAGAATGGAGGTGGTGAGTCTTCGCGATTACGTCAAAGCTTCACAAATGGCAGAGTTGAAGCGCATTGCGGCGGTGAAGGGATTTGCAAGGGATATTCGCAGCAAAGGCGCTAAGGAATGATGACGGTGATACTCCGTGATTATGACGAGCTCCGTGATCCGAAAATTGCCGAGGTGCTTCGCGATTTGGATAGAATTCTGGCAGAAACTTCGGAGCTTCGCGATTTGAGATGACGTGGTGTTGACTTTGCACAGAAGGTTCGAGGGTCGGTGGAATCCTCTATAAATAGAGGTCGACCCCCTCAAGAGAAGTAGATAGAATTTCAGAGAAAGTACTTTTCTCTCGGTTCACAAAGGTCTCTCGTGAAGGCAGTGTGCTTCGCGAAAGAGGAGCTTCACGGCGGCTATTCTAGCTCTGCGAAAGTCGTGCGCCCCGCGTTGGCTCAGTGAGCTTCGCGAAGAGGCAGGAGATCCACGATATCCAAGCATTACGAAGGCTGGAGCATCGCGAGATTGCTTCGCGATTGAGCTTCGCGAAAAGGCAAGGAATCCACGAAGGCTTGTTTGAGCTTTGAAAAATTGGGAGCCTTGTGAAGTAGGGTACTTTGTGAAGTCCATTTCCAAAGGTTGTTTGCCCAGTGGACAAGGGAAAAGGGGGTATTCATTAGTGGATGGAATTTGGACTTTAACAGAGCATCAACGCAGGACTCTGATGCAAGAAAAGTCTCATGCTGAACAGGAGACAAGGGCCTTCATGTCTATCTATTGAAGAGACCTTCACATATATAAACTGGGTGAGACTTCACCAACAAAAGTGAGCCTAGGGGAGTCAATGGGAGTGACCCGAGGGAAGTATTGAGATATCCCTGAACCTTTGTAAAGGAAGTTAGCCTGGGACAGAGTGATTGTTCCCGAACAATTGTAATCCACAACTAGTGAAGATTAGTGGAATTAGGTATGACCGATAACTTATCGGCATATGCTCCTTGGACGTAGCCCTTAGTGGTGAACCAAGTAAAAATAGTTGTGTCATCTCTCTGTATATGAATGTTTCATTACTGATCATATCCATCAGACATATTTAACGAGTTCCTACCAATGTGGGAACAAGATCCACAACTTTAAGAAGAAAAAGTTGACACCCTGATTCTCCCCTCCCCTCTTAGGGTGTCCCGGGGTCCTACAAGTGGTATCAGAGGTAGGTTGTTGGCATTGAATCTGTCCTTTGTCGCCATGGAGAATGCAGTCAATGCTAGGGGAGTCCCTCTCTTCGATGGAAGTAATTTTCAGATCTGGAAGAACAGGATGAGATCTCATCTAAGATCTCTTGGAATGGAAGTTTTGTTTTCTACTATGAAAGGAATACAAGTCACTGATCGAACAGGCCTGGCTATGACTGACACAGATAGGAAAATTCTTGATGCAGATGCTAAAGCACAAAATTCACTCACCGTAGCTCTTTCTGATCATATCTATCTAAAGGTGATGAGTTTCACTTCAGCAAAGTCTATGTGGGATAAACTTGAAAAAATTTATGAAGGAGATAGAAAGGTGAAGGAGGAAAAACTTCAGGTTTTACACAACAGGTTTGATGATCTAAAGATGTATCCTAATGAGAATCCACATTCATTTTTTAATCGAATTACTAAAGTAGTGGGAGAAATTCGAGGTCTTGGAGAAGAAATCAAAGACATTGATATCGTAAAGAAAATATTGAGAAGACTTCCTCCCATGTACAATGCAAAGGTGTCATCCCTTGAAGAAAGAGATCTATCTAAACTATTTATGGATGATTTGTTAAGTAGTTTAGTGGCATATGAGATGAGAGTAAAACCCGAAGATGCCATGACTCGCGTGAGCAAGGAAATGGCATTCAAATCCATGGAAAAACTGAAAATTTCATAAGAAAGTGGTGGTGAAGATGACGAAGAAAAAGAAATTATTTCTCTCATAGCCAATAAGTTGAAAAAGGGAAAAGGTAAATTTAGAGGTAAGCTACCTCTTGCATGTTTCTGTTGTGGAAGAGTTGGGCACATTGCCTCTTAGTGCCAAAGAAAGTTAGATGATGATGAGAGCGAAGCTGAAGACATTGAGAAGCCTCAGAAAAGGTTTTTCAAAACAGGTGAATTCAAATCTGGAAATAAAATACAGAGGAAGAGTTATGTCTGTGAAGAAGAAAATGATGATATTGAATTTTGTGAGGAAGAAGAACCAGAATTTAAAACTGGAAACCATTATTCCATGATGTCTACCACTAAAATATCATAATCCTAAATCAATAAAAGCAGAGATAATCAGACTACTGCTATTGGTAATCCAAAGATTCAAATTAAGTATGCTTTCTCCAAGCTTGAGAGTAAATGTAAGAGATGTAATAAGTGGAAGGAAATGGAGGAAGAATCATCAGAATATGTTGATGAACTTGAAGCTGAAATTGAATGTCTGGAAGAATTTGTGAAAGTTTAGTCTAAAATCCTTGAAAGCAATGATGATGTAGTGGATCAAAAGCTGAGAATTTAAGAGCAGGGAAAGGTCATCAATGAACTCACTTCAAGATTGGAAGAAAATTCCAAGACTGCTGAGGGTCTTGAGAAGGAAGTTGTTACTCTTAGGAGTAAACTTGAGACTGAATCATTTTCAAAAGAATCAAGGAAGAAAATACCATTTAGAAGATTCTCAGATGAAGAATTACTGGCAAGAGTCAAGTGTGGTTCTGATGTGGTTGAAAAAATATTGAGTGTTCAAAGACCCTCTTGCATGGGAAAGAGTGGAATTGGCTGTGAAGCTGAGACATCAACTGCTGGAAATAAAGAAATCCAAAAGAAAGACAAAACGAAGGTTGAACATGTTGAAACATTACCTGAAGTGCTGAAAAAGAAACCCTCAATCCAAACTAGAAGGAGAACTGACAATTATCCTCAAACATTCAGAAATGATAGGCAGTTCAACTATTCTCCCAAGGATGAAGGTATGAGGAGAAATTTAGGTGAGAAGACATTACCTCTCATGAAGTGTCAGTTCTATGGCTATCTGGGCCATACCATGTCATATTGTGAAGAGGCAAGGAGCTAATTGAATGGAGAAGATCTGGGAAGTCAACAAAGTAGACCGATTTCATATCCTCCATCTTATAGAATAAATAGATTCTATGGTTACTATTTTAATTGTTCTAACTTTGGCCATAAAGCTATGTATTGCAGGCAGTGGTACGACAAGAGAAATTCATACAACACTCAAAGACGGGACAATGTTCATCCTCCTGATGATGTTGTTCTCACAAATAGTTTTTCCCATCTAGAAGAAGATTATGGGTATGAAGAATCAAATTATGTGGAAGAAAGTATTAAAAGGCCACCATTATCCTATGCTCAATCCAATATCTCATGGAAAGAGAAGAAGAAGATCGAGAAATCCAATCTTGCAGAGGTAGCACTCAAAGCTACAAAGAGCAGCAGCACCTGGATCCTTGATAGTGGATGCTCTTCCCATATGACAGGAAATACTGACCTCTTGATGAACATTTAAAAGAAGGTTGATGTAACATTATGGTTTGGTAATGATGGTTCTTTGAAGATTAAAGGAAGTGGGAATACTACTCTCACCAACGGGGAGCTGAAGAAGACTGAAGTTCTTTACGTGGATGGTCTACGCCACAATCTCCTTAGTGTAAGTCAACTCTATGACTCAGGGTTCATAGTAACCTTCAATCAAAAAGGTTGCACTATAAAAGGAAAAACAGGAAATTCTCTTATGAAAGGCTATAGAACAGATGGAAACTTATATCAGGTTGACAGCAAAGTGAGCTCTTACTATTTGTCTGTTGAAGAAGAAAACAATTTCTGGCATCGAAGGCTGGGGAACATTAACCAACAAGACATGGAAAAGATATCTAAGCTGAAGATAGTCATGGATATTCCCATTCTAAAACGTGAATGGTAAAAGTCTTGTGATGCTTGTATTCGTGGGAAACTGGTTTGTAGTTCATAGCGGCCAAAGAAGAAAAGGGCATCGCATCTTCTTGATCTCATTCATACAGACGTATGTGGACCAATAAATATTGCCAGAACCTATGGAGAAAGGTACTTCATCCTTTTCATTGATGATTATAGCATAATGGCTTGTGTAATGGTGATCCACAAGAAGCGACAAGTACTTTATTGTATGAAAACTTATCGATGGATTGCCGAGAATGATACTGGATGGACAATAAAAGTCCTGAGATCTGAAAATGGAGGGTAATACACATCCATCGAGTTTGAAAATTACTTAGAAAAACATGGAATACAGCATGAGGTAGATGTTGTGAGAACTCCACAACAAAATGGAGTTGTTGAGCGCCGGAATAGACAGGTCAATAATATGGCTAGGACTATGCTGATTGAGAGTGGTATCTCTCGCCATTACTGGAAGGAAGTTGTTGAGGCTGCAGTGCACATTCAGAATCGAACAGGGATTTATATGGGAGAAATGAATACACCATACAAATTGTGGCATGGAAGGAAGCCTTCATTGAAATACTTTCATGTTTTCGGAAGCAAATGTTTCATCCGGAATAAAGAAGGAAACCAAGGAAAGTATGGTGACAATGCTGATGAAGGAATTTTTCTTGGGTATCCAATGAACAGCAAAGCTTACAAGTGTTTCAATAAACGCTTGGGGGAGATTGTGGAAAGCAATGATGTTAAGATCATTGAAGGAAAAACTCCAAATGCTTCAAATAGTACCTGTGCTGATGAGATAGAAGATGAGAATGAATTTGAATATGGAATAAATACAAATACAGAAATAGAGGAAGGTGTACAAAACACTTAGGGGTCACATCATGATGTTGACTCAGATGAAGAATCTGAAGTGGAAATCTTGGATGGCGAGAATGCGACTGAACCTCATAAGAAAAATCGAAGAGAATAAATTGATCCATCTAACATAATTGGAGACAGGAATGCACCTACACATACAAGGAGGATGAGTAATAACACACCATCTACATTTCTGTCAGTTGTGGAGCCATCCTCATTTGAAGAAGCTGCAAAGGATGAATCCTGGGTGAAAGCCATGAATGAAGAGTTAGATCAGATTGACAAGAATCAGACATGGGATCTTTTCCAGAGACCAAAAGTTCACAATGTTATTGGAACAAAATGTATATTCAAGAACAAGTTCGATGAGCATGGAAGTGTTATCAGAAACATGGCTCGACTTGTATGTAAAGGGTATTCTCAGATAGAAGGTGTTGATGTTGAAGAGACCTTTGCTCCAGTGGCTAGACTGGAGTCAATCAGGTTATTTCTTGCCATGGCTCTCCAAAGAGGATATAAAGTATATCAAATAGATGTCAAGACAATATTCTTAAATGGTGTACTTGAAGAAGAAGTCTACATTGAACAACCCATGGGTTTTCTTCTTGGTGCTGATGAATCAAAGGTCTACAAGCTAAAGAAATCACTTTATGGCCTGAAACAGGCACCACGGGTGTGGTACTCCAGACTGTATTCTTACCTCAAGAAGCTGGAATTCAAAAGAGGAGGAGTAGATCACAATATCTATGTGAAGAATTCTTCAAAAGATCAGTTCATGGTTCTAGTTTACGTCGATGAAATTATATTTGGTGTCAGCAGGCAGAAATTAGTGTATGAATTTTCTAATCATATGAAATCAGAATTTGAAATGTCAATGATTGGGGAGCTCACATATTTCTTGGGACTGCAAGTGACTCAAAGTAAAGACTTCACTTTTATCTCTCAGGAAAAGTATGCCAAAGAGCTGCTGAAGAAGTTTAATATGCAAGACTCCAAACCAATGTCAACTCCGATTTCAGTTGGAACCAAACTTGGAAAGCATGAGGAAGGGAAATCAGTAGATCCCACCATGTACAGAATAATCATTGGGAGCCTACTGTACCTGACAGTGACACGACCATATATTGTCTTTTCCACATGTCTTGCAGCCCAATTTCAGAGTAGTCCAAAGGAGGAACATATGGCGGCAGTAAAAAGAATCATGCGGTACATTCAAGGTACACACAACTTTGGGTTACATTTTCCTACAGGTAGGGACAGTGAATTATCAGCATTTTCTGATGCTGACTGGGCTGGTGATGTAGTAGACAGAAAGTCCACCAGTGGTGGAGCTTTCTATATTGGGCATAAATGTGTTGGATAGTTGATCAAGAAACAAGAAAGTACTTCTCTTAGTACTGCTGAAGCTGAGTATATCTCCGCCACAAAGGCATGCACTCAACTAATGTGGATGAAGCAGCAATTAACTGATATTGGCGATGAGGTGAAGCAACCAGTGGTGATTTACTGTGATAATAAGAGCGCAATTGATCTTACGAAGAATCATGTTCATCATTCTCGTACAAAACACATTGAAATCAGGTATCACTTTATCAAAGAGAAAGTTGATCAAAGCGTGATTAGAATGGATCATGTGGGAACAGATGAGCAAGTGGCTGATATCCTGACAAAGCCACTGTTAGCAGCTGTGTTTTAGAAGCATCGGTTGAACCTCGGTGTTCGGCCACCTCCCAGTGCATAAGGAGGTTACGAAATTCCCCTCTCCCCATTTTTTATAACTGTTTTAATCTGTTTATGGCTGTGATGCAAGTTTATGAGGGAGATACTATCCAAGGGGAGTATGGTTTGAGCTGAACGTGAAAAAAATTACTAGTCTTTGGATTTATTGTCAATGGGGGAGAAAGGAGAAAGGAATAAATTCAGGCAACTTCTGTGATGAGAAGAATGAGAAGGAAAATAGTGGAACCCAATTCAATCTTCCTCTATTGTTTTCTACACCGAGCATTGCTCACGTAGACTTAGAGTGTTGGCTGAGTTGATTCTTGCGTTTTTGGTTTTCACATAGATATAGATCTATTGAATTTATTTTCTGATTGCCAACAAACCCAAATGGGGAGATTGTTGGAACCATGGTCTTCTATGCATGATTTGGAGTATGGTTTTTGTTTGTTTTCAATCATTAATGGAAGTTCGGATTGTGTACCAGCAAAGAGATCATACTGTTCAAGCAGACAACAGTATTGAAGGTGGCGCCGTTTCCCAGTGTCTGCCAAATTTTTGGGGTCCAAAATCTAGAAGTTGCTGAGCATCGTGAAAAGAGGATTTCCATGAAGATAATAATTAAATATGGAAAAGACATGAATTTCGCGAAGATAGGATGCATGGTTTAGAAATCGCGAAGACCAGAAGAATGGAGGCGGTGAGTCTTTGCAATTACGTCAAAGCTTCACGAACGACAGAGTTGAAACGCACTGTGGTGTTGAAGGGCTTTGTGAGGGAGCTTCGTGGCGAATGCGCGAAGGAGTGATGACGGTGGTACTCCGCAATTGCGATGAGCTCTGCAATCTGAAAATTGCCGAGGTGCTTCGCGATTTGGACAGAATTCCGGCGGAAAATTCGGAGCTTCGCGATTTGAGATGACATGGCATTGACCTTGCGTGGAAGGTTCGAGGGTCGGTGGAATAGCCTAAAAATAAAGGATGACCCCCTCAAGAGAAGTAGAGAGAATTTCAGAGAAAGTCCTTTGCTCTCAGTTCGCAAAGGTCTCTTACGAAGGCAGTGTGCTTCGCGAAAGAGGAGCTTCGTGGCAGCTATTCTAGCTCCGCGAAAGTCGTGCACCCCGCGTTGGCTTAGTGAGCTTCGCAAAGAGGCAGGAGCTCCATGATAGCCAAGCATTGCGAAGGCTGGAGAATCGCGAGAGTGCTTCGCGATTGAGCTTCACGAAAAGGCAGGGACTCCGTGAAGGCTTGTTTGATCTTTTCAAAATTGGGAGCCTTGCGAAGTAGGGTACTTTGTGAAGGTCATTTCCAAAGGTTGTTTGCCCAGTGGAAAAGGGAAAAGGGGGTATTCATCATTGGATGGAATTTGGACTTTAACAGAGCATCAACTCAGGACTCTGATGCAAGCAAAGTCTCATGCTGAACAGGAGACAAGGACCTTCATGTCTATCTATTGAAGAGACCTTCAAGTCTATAAACTGAGTGAGACTTCACCAACAGCAGTGAGCCTGGGGGAGTCAACAGGAGTGACCCGAGGGAAGCAGTGAGCTATCCCGGAACCTTTGTAATGGCAGTGAGCCTGGGATAGAGTGACTGTGCCTAAACAATTGCAATCCACAACTAGTGAAGATTAGTGGAATTAGGTACGACCGACAACTTGTCGGCGTATGCTCCTTGGACGTAGCCTTTAGTGGTGAACCAAGTAAAAATAGTTGTGTCATCTCTCTGCATATGAATGTTTCATTACTGATCATATCCATCATATAGATTTAATGAGTTCCTACCAACATGGGAACAAGATCCACAACTTTAAGAAGAAAAAGTTGAAAACCTAATTCACCCCTCCCCTCTCAGGGTGTCCTGGGGTCCTACAAGAAGAGTAGTCCAGAGCATCATGGTTTTGGAGGAGTTACATCCCAGATCGCTAGTCTTTATCTAGATGACCAGGGGACTTCGCAGTTAGAATTTCCTCCAGTGGTGGATTGTTTCAGGGATGTCTTTCCATAGGACTTTTCAGGTTTTCCTCTGGATCATGAGATAAACTTTTCTATTGAGATCATGTCAAGAGCGGCACTGGTGTCCATTCCTCTTTATAGGATGGCTACACTTGAGTTTCAAGAGATCAATAAGTAGTTGGATGAGTTGTAGGCAAAAGGTTTCATCCGACCCAGTACTTCTCCTTGGGGTTCGCCTTTTCTATTTACGAATAAGGAAGACGGTACCCTCAGGATTTGTGTGGATTATCGGAATCTTACCTAGTTGATAGTCAAGAACTGATATCCCTTGCCTAGGATCGATGACCTATTTGATCAGCTTTGAGGATCTTGGGTGTTCTTGAAGATCTATTTGAGGTCTGGTTATCATCAGTTGCGTGTTAGATCATCTTATATACCTCTTACATCTTTCTGGAGCAGATATGGTCTATAGGAGTATATGGTTATGTTGTTCAGTCTCACGAACGTGCCTGTAGTTTTCATGGAACTGATGAACCAAGTGTTTCATACATACTTGGATTCCTTCTTGGTGGTCTTCTTGGATGATATATTGGTGTACTCTCACACTCGACATGACCATGCTACCCATCTTGATATAGTTCTGAGTATACTGAGAGAGAATCAGTTATATGCTAAGATCTCAAAATTCCACTTTTGGATGGATCAGATTCGCTTCTTGGGTAATTTTATCTCAGAGATAGGAGTATCAGTAGACCGAGAGAAAGTGAGAGCAGTAGTTTCCTAGGAGCATCCAAAGAACGTATTTGAGGTACGGAGTTTCCTAAGGCTGGATGGGTACCATAGACACTTCATACAGGACTTTTCACGCTTAGCAGCACTGCTGACGGGTCTGACCAAGAAGGGTGGAAAGTTCTTATGGTCATATTCTTGTGAGTCAGCCTTTCAGGAGCTGAAAGGGAGTTTGACTTCAGCACCGATACTAGTCTTTCCCGATCTAGGTAAGATCTACACTGTTTATTGTGATGCTTCAAGTATCGGGCTGGGAGTTGTGCTTATGTAGGGAGATAGAGTCGTTACATACGAGTCTCGGTAATTGAGGACACATGAGAGGAACTACCCAACGCATGATCTAGAGTTGGAAACTATTGTTCATGCCTTGCGTTGTTGGAGACATTATCTTCTGGGAGAGAAATTTTTGGTTTTCACTAACCACAAGATTCTCAAGTACATCTTCACCCAGCGTGATCTGAATCTGATACAGCGTAGGTGGGTCAATTATCTACAGTACTTTGACTTTAAGATTGCCTATATGACGATAAAGGGAAACGCAGTGGCTAATGCATTGAGTAGGAGGACTCAGATACAGGAAGTTTAGGAGGCCAGCAGTGAGTGGCAGCTTATGGCTCTATTCTCTGAGATGCATCTGGAAGTGCACGATAGACAGGGGCAGACTTTTCTATCTTCTTTAGCTGTTACCTCTACCATTCTTGATCGGGTACGAATGAGGCAGCTATCAGATTCTGAAGGCCTAGTCCTACAGGAAAGCATGTCAGGAGAGGACCCTATTCCTGGATGGACAGTAGGCGAGGATGAGATCTTGCGGTTCCAAGGACGCGTATGGGTGCCAGCAGACATACGCGAGGAGATGATGCGGGACTTTCATTCCTTAGTTTGGGTAGTTAATCATGGAGTCACCAAGATGTATCGTGATCTACACCGTCAGTATTGGTGGCCAGGTATGAAGAGGGATGTTGCTGGTTTCTTCATGAGGTATTCCACTTTTCAGCAGGTGAAAACGGAACATCAGCGACCAGCGGGTCTTTTACAGTAGTTACCCATTCCCGAGTGGAAGTGGGATGACGTCGTGATGGACTTCGTGACCGGTTTTCCGAGATCTCCTCGAGGGAATGACATAGTATGGGTTGTCATTGATAGACTCACAAAGGTTTCTCACTTATTTCCGATCAAGGAGATCTTCAGCGTTGATGAGCTAGGATGGTTGTACATCCGAGAGATTGTATGTCTACATGGAGTTCCACACTCCATTGTTTCAGACAGGGATGCACATTTTACTTCTCGAGTTTGGAAGGGGATTCAGAAGGCCTTGGGTACACAAGTACTTTTGAGTACAGTATACCATCCCCAGACAGATGGCCAGTCCGAGCGTACGATTCAGGTGCTTGAGGATATGCTCCAAGCTTTCATTATGTACTTTGGAGTTTCTTGAGAGAAGCATATACCTCTTGTGGAGTTTTCCTACAATAATATTTTTCAAGCAACTATTCAGATGAAAATTTTTTAGGCTTTGTACGGTAGGCCATGCCAATCACCCTTATGCTGGCTGGAGGCAAGAGAGGCAACTTTGCTGGGACCTCGTCCTGTTCAAGAGACTAGTGAGCAGATAGAGTTGATTCATAAGAGTATGGATACTGCACAGTCTTTACAGAAGTCTTATGCTGATCAGCAGAGATGACCTCTGGAGTTTGAGGTCAGGGATCAGGTTTTCCTACGTGTCGCACCGAGGTTGGTACACAAGAGGATTCAGAGACAGGGTAATCTTTCACCATGGTACATCGGGCCGTTTGAGGTGTTGTAGAGAGTTGGACCGGTTGCCTATCGTTTGCAGTTACCTCAGGGGTACTGGGATATGCATGACGTCTTCCATGTTTCTCAGCTCCGATGTTATTTTTCAGACCCGTCTCATGTCTTTCAACCTGAGGAGGTTGAGCTTGAAGCAGATGCATCGTTTGAGGAGCATCCTATCCGGATTGTCGATTGCAGTACAAAGGTTCTTTGTGGCCGGTCCGTTCCTCTGGTACGAGTTCTATGACAGCACGGGCGAGTACAGGATGAGACTTGGGAGAGGGAGGCTGATGTATGATCGCAGTGGCCGGAGCTTTTTGGGATTTCTTCTTCTATGCATCTCTAGGGAAATTCGGGGATGAATTTTGTTTAAGGGGGGAAGTTTGTAAGAACCTGGACCTTCTTTTCAGGTATGTTTTTCCTTTTTCTGAATTTTTTTGAGAAAAGAGGAGTTTCTAGAAATTTTTGAAGTACACACCGTGTACTTTATGAGTACACACCGTGTACTCCCTTGCCACTCGAGGTCATGTGCTGGCCGTGTCTGGGCCGCACACACGGCCATGTAGGGGTGATGTGGAGGTCACTTAAAGTGGAGTACGAAAAATCCTAGTACACACCGTGTACTCAAAAAGTACACATCGTGTACTTTCTTGTTTTTCATTAAACGGACTGGGGTCGCGTCTTAACCCCAGAACTGTCTTCTTCTCCATCATCTTCGACTGAGAGCATCCCGTACAGCCGCCAATCTCCACCGATCCCCTGATCCTTTATCCGTTATTTAAATCTACCATCGTCGATTGTGTTGGAACCGCAGCAGTAAGCTCTTCCTTCTCCTAGATCTTCGTTTTCTAATTCCTCCTCTTTCTCAAGTTATCGTGGGTTGAGCATTTTGGAAGTTTTCTTAGATCGACGACATTCTAAGGAGAATCAAGATTCAAGGTTCAACTATATCAATCTCCTAACATTGAGGTAGTTGGTTTGTTCCCTTCTGTAGAAAGTCTTTGAGTATTTGTGAAAATTTAACCAATACCCTTTAACGGGGTATTGTGTGTTTCCTTTTTTTTCCCTTGTTGTTTTCCTTCTTTTCTTATATGCCTGAGTAGAGGATATTGTTTGTGAATATGGTAATTTATTGTGCTTTGGATGTTTTTCCCATGCATTTTTTTCCTGTTTATGACCATTTGGTCTAGTTTTTACTGTCAGACTATTGCCAGTTCCATGCCTAGTTGTAGGATGGTGTGACTGTTGTTCTGTTATGTTGTTATGTTGTAGACTACTAGCTAAGTAGTTCTTGAGGTTCACTTTGGATGTTATGCGATGTGATACTTGCTGACTTCCCACAGGGTTGTGAGAACCTAGTATGGTAGACCATAGAGAGAATGGACGTAAGGGATTCTCCAGAGTGTCTTTAATTTTACGATGCGAGACCACAGGGGGAATTGACATGAGTGCTTCCTCAGAGTGTCTTTAGTTCCTCGACGTGAGCCACATGGGGAATGAGATGTTGAGTGCTTCCCCAGAGCGCCTTTAGTACGATACGAGACTATAGGGAGAATTGACGGTGAGTTCTTTCTAGAGAGTCTATTCTATATCTGAACCAGAGGGGCGAGAATGTTTGTGCCTCCTAGAGGGTTGCTAGTACTTGTAGGTTGAACCATTGGGGTTAGGCTATGAGAACTACCCAGAGGTTACCTGTTTGTTCGACTTGCTTGAGTGGCTACTTTCTTGTTTGTACATTATATGCTAGAGACTGTGGATTATTTGTTGCTGAGTACTTTCATTTTTACTGTTTTCTGTACTTTTACCTGCCATATATTCACTGAATGTTAGGCACAGATCTTCAAGTGGTTTCCTACTAGGATTGTTATCTCACACCCTGTTTGGGTCATGCTTTTGGGCCCAAACAGATTATATTGTTGCAGGTATAGATAATGGAAAGCACCCTTCTACTTTAGGTACTTAACTTGCATTGGAGTAGGAGAGCATGGGACCAATCTAAGGCTTGTGATGCCGAGGAGTTACTTATCTGTTTTTTCTTTGTACTTTGGTTTAGTACTGTATTCAGCATTGTGACTTGTTTGGATGTTTTCCTAGACATATATGTATCATACATCATTTACATATATTTCTGCTCCAGTTGTTTATTTATCAGCCTTCTGCTGTCATTGTTGTGGGATATTTACTTCTTCCGTTATTGTATGTGTTGTTACTTCCACTGTGTACTCTTCCAATGAGGGCATAGTTTCCCCACTATCACACCCAAGGCTCTTGCTGCTAGTCGGTAGCCTCTGGAATTCGGGGAAATGCACTTGAGGCCATGTGACCAACCGGGTACGGGGTGCCTCTGGGTGGCTTCCGGAACCGATACGTTACACCCAAGCTCTCAAGAAGCCTCTCTCAAGCCTCTCTCAAGCCTTTGGAAGCACACTTCCAAGTAAGGGTTTTTTCTTCCTTTCTCATTTTTGTCCAATATTCTTTAAGTTGTTATGCCCTTTTAATTTCAATTATAAATTTTGGGGTATGGTTTCGCACCTCCCCCATACTGATCTATTTGTGTTTGAATGATGGGAGACCCCTTTCTCTCTCATTAAATTCCTCCCATGTACACATGTTACTATGCTGAAATTCCAAAAGGAATTTCTCTCTCCTCAATTACATTCAAGTAATTATTTTGTAACATGAATCTAAATTCCATTACATTTGTTGGGACATGTATCTAAATGACCCCCTTACTATCCATGTCATTTAAATATGATGAGAGACACCTTTCTCTCTCATCAACCATTTTTATGAGTTCTTATGTCATGTCGTTATGCTGCTGAAATTGAACCACATTTTTTCAAGCCAAAGTCATTGTGTAGTGAATACCATGACCATTTCTCTATCAAGGGTATTCAAATTTATGCACATTTACTTATTGTTTAAAGAGTTTCATGTATGTATTCCACATTTTTTTATCATGGAATAAATGATCATATTGAATGATTCAATGTTTTATGATCCATGTGGCACACTTATGTATTAAATGAAATGTTTAAGAAGGGTGCGCCCTTATAGCACTCTGATGAATTGGGTAAGGTATAGTATCATGATACGTTATGTGCAATGGGTGTTTACTCATTCTAATTCAATTGCAATGAGGGTTTACTTGTGCTTCATGTGTAATGTGGGTTTACTCATGCTCCATATTCAATGATCCTTAGCTCATGCTAATTCCATGTTAAGTGTTGTTGCCACATTTCCATGTTATGATTATCATGCTTTATCATGCCTTTATTTTTATGCTTCTATTGTGCTCTATTTATATGCCTATTGTCTAACATGTATTATATTCCTCATGTTATTCCATGATTATTCTCTTACTAGGATTTATATCTCACCCTTTTCTTATGCATGTCCTCAGGTTATCCCATGAAATGCTAAGTAAGAGGGAATGTAGTGGTCATGTAAAGGAAGTTTTCAATAAAGATGTTGTATTTCATGTTTTAAGTTGTTATGTAATGATCCCAATCCCCGAAGACACTATACCTCTCGATCTTCTATTTTGTTTCAAGTGAATTTTATGTAATAAATTATGTTTAAGTGTGTAATAAAAAGCAGGGTTGTCATATAGAGTGAATTCAAGAGCCTATCCCCGCAGTAGGCTTCTGAGCTTTGGTTCCAGAAAAATCGTATATAAGAAAAAGACGATCATCCACTATTTCAATGTGGGACTCGCATAACAATCAGGACCTTTATCAGCACTAGAAAATGCACTGATAAAGTTTACATTTTTTCAATGCTAGAAAACATTGATAAAGATACCCTTTATCAGTGATAAAAATGTTGATAAAAGGTGCCTTTTATCAGTGTTTTTTTTAACACTAATAAAAGGTACCCTTTATCAATGCTTTTTTGGCATTGATAAAGGATAACGTTGTATATTGAAAAAAAATTAGTAGTGATAAGAATCATCATCATTTGTACTCAATGAATAGCTACTATCAGTGGACTTAAAGCAGCCAGAACTACATGGTCGCATCAAAGGTGTGGGTTTTGGGGTGTCACACCGAATATATTTTAAAAAAATAAATGAACAGGGGAATAAAGATAAGAAAATGGAAGTGTTGCAGGAACAATTATTTTCTCTATAATAAAAACTTGATTGGTTGTTATAAAATGTTATGGGAAAGAATCAAAGAGAATAAACAACACAAGAACAACCACTACGTAAAGACCCCCACCTCCCACCATCTTTGAGGTGATTCATTCCCCTCAAAGAGCTATCTTAGAAGAGGTAATCAATATTTTCATAATTGTTTCTGTGAAATGTGAATCAAGTAGACATTAATACCTTTCCTATAATAATATTATATAGGTTTAAAATGATTGTGATTTATATCTATCAATACCCACCCATCGACATATTACGAAGGTTAATGTGTACAATATCCAAGGAGATATTATACACAACAAACAACTTCCAATAGGTCATATGAGAGTGGGGATTCTTATAGCTCTTGATCCGAACATTGAGCTACCTTCTCCACTTGATGATGCATATATTCATACGGCCGAGAAAGAAATTATAACTTTCATAACATAGTCATGAGATCTTTTAAAAATACATGTCGATAAGGAGGTATTAATTTTCAATTTATTTTTCATGCAAATCATTCCATAATTAATGAAAAAAGGCCTAAACTAATGAATGTTATTACAGACGAAAAAAGGGAAGGGGTGAAATAAAAGATTGAATCAAGCTGATCTAAAGTATTAACCAATCAATTGAAATTATCTTCACAAAGTACCTTTACCCTACCCATTCAAATTCTGAATTTACTAACATTAAAGGTTCATGCGGATACAACATTAATAAGTGGTGAAAAAACCAAAATTGATTTTGAAAAATAGATGTATGTAGAGTAAATTACATAATATATTGGTCTTGAGAGTATAAATTAAATCCTCACATATGAATGGATAGGAGTCTCGGTTGTAAAAGTATACATCAGGTATGTTCTCATGATTTGTTTGTCCAATAACTGACCTACTATGTTAATTATGACTAAATACTATTCATAATTTTTTATGCGTATATATCAATAATATTTGAAGGGAAACCCCTGTGAATAGAAATTTGGACTCATTAGTCATCAAATCACTTATACATAATAATACTCATTGAAACCAAAGAAATATGAAGGAATAGTGGACAAACTGGCCATAATGTTTAAAAGTAAACTTACAAATGACAGACTCTTCTTATTACCTACTATGCAGGGGTAAAACTCTACAATTTAATTATATAAAATATATTTTCATTCATTTCATTACTTATTCCTTTTCATTTTTTATACATCATTGGTTTCTCATTGAAGTCAATTTGGGTACTCAAAATATTTATTTTCTAGATTCGATGCATGGATACCCAACAAACCTACCATGCATGATGACATTTATCAATTTTTAATACACGACGTGCAACATTTTATAACTAAAGTTAAAGTTATACATTTTATATTATTTTTTAATGGTAATTATATTATGATTGGGTGGTGTTTAAATATCTTCAAAATCATGGCATGAGGACATTCCATTAGCATAAGGAGCCTATTAACTTCTATAAGTGGATAAGTATTAAGGTATATGTAATAAGATTTCACTATCAAAACATATATCAAAACAAATTAATTATTTTTATTAATGTTTATATAGTGTCTGAAACAAACTAATAGAAAATATTATGGTTATTATGTTTGAAAATTTATGAAATATATCATATAGCATCAATAAACTAGCATCCATGAAGATGTATTTTCAAAGATAATTACAATTTCATTTAAAATATTAATTAATCATTATTTATTTATATTTTTATATTTCTTCTAGGAATTTCTATAGTCCTTTTATTTGAAATAGGAATTATATTTGTATATAAATAATTTGGAATCATACTTGGTATCAAAATGTATACAAACATTATGCAGAGGTGACTTCCTACTACTTATTTAGTTAATTTTTTCATCATTTTATATACTTTTTTTAGTTAATTTCCTTATCATTTTTATCTAATACATTAGGAAAATGATCCATAAGTCATTTGTAACATGTAGGAATCAACCTCACCTCAATATGATACATGTTGTGTCAAACATAACTTAAAGTGTGTGTTTTTAGTTTAAAATTCACATTTTAGTTCAAAACACATGTTGCATACTAAAAACCAAGAAAACGCATTCTGATTATTTTTATACTTTAGGAAAATGATATATAATTAATTTTTTACATATAGGAATTATCCTCACCTTAATTTGATACATTGTGTGCCTGATATGACTTGAAGTGTCTGTTATCAATTTAAAATTGACAATTTAGTCAAAAACATGTGTCGCTCACTAAAAGCTCGAAAAAAACGCACTCAGATTATCTTGATAATTTAGTAAAATGATTCATAATTCATTTTTGACATGTAGGAATCATCATCACATCAAACTGACATATATGACTCAAAGTGTGTGTTTTTATTTAAAATGACATTTTAGTAAAAAAGGCACGTGACTTAATCAAAACTGAGGAAATGAATTTGTTGTTGGATTTGGTTATCTAAAACCAATTTCTATGTACTTTATGATAAATTTTAGTCCTAGTTTTTAATATTAATAAACTTCTTATCATATCATGATTATTCTTTTGTGTAACATAGTATGTGATAATGTCTATAGAGTAGTTGTCGCACTAAAAGGTCACAGCAGTTCCCTGCTATGATGAAAACCCAGAAGTGTTGCAACACTATTCTTAAATATATGTTATGTAGTTTGATGATATCATTTGAGGGACACAAGTGATACAAGATATCAGGGTTGGATACTCATAGGACTTTGAGTCACCTTCTCATGGTGTACACCCTTGGTAATATCTAGTAGGATATTATGATAATGGGACCCGCCAGTAGGAAATCCACATTTATATGTGTCATTAGATGTTCCTATCTTTGGATGTGTGTTTTGGTCTTTAGAAATTAATATTATTATTAATGAGTATTATGAGTTATGTACTTTTATGCATTGATGAAAACTGTAACGACAGATGTTCGTGGCGAGGTAGGATAAGTTGGGTGTGTCACGGCTAATATTGCTTTAACGAATAATGTGAGAAAAGATATATCCCTTATATTCTTTAACGGAAGTTAATATCTCATACCCTTTGGTGGAAATGATATATCCTAAATAAATACATTGTCATGGTGTTCTATAGGCAAGTTCTATTTCCGAAAAGTCAAAGAAAGAGACATCGAGCACATAGGTTAATGGCACCGGCATGCAACCTACTTGATTTGAGATATTGTGATAAAGGGATTACATTACACAGTAAGTGTCTATATGAGGTATTATTTCATTGCATCATTAACTTCTTTCTCTATGGGTATCTTGGCTTGTTGATAGATTCTAACCTTGGACTTTTGGATTCTTCGCTTAATGCCACTTAAAAAGAGGCCTAGAGGGTCACACACTAAGTGTATCCAGAATCTTAGTTAAATAATATATTATTATTTATTATTTAACAATTTGAATAAATATTATTCCTGTATTTAGTTTAATAATTATTCATATTTTCTTAATTTCATTTATTTTTTCACTAGTTATTTGAGAGAATATAATGTGAGCAGAATATTTAATAAGTGTTTATTTTTTATTTAGTGAATATAATATTTATTCATTTATTGGAAAATAATGAAGTGATATTTATTTAATAAATAAAGAGACATTATTCAAGGTCCGATAAATATTATGGATTAATTACGGACTGGTATTTTAGGTCCGGTGTGAAAATAATAAATACTGAATATTATTAGATTAAATAATATTTGATTTTAATTATCAAATTAAAAGCATGTCGAGAAATATTATTATTATTATTATTTGACATGAGGTTTTTTCTAGGATTAAATAAATAATTAAGTTCACTTGTGTAATTCTTTAATTTTAACCTTAGTGATATATAAACCCAGTCATGTTATTTTCTTAGAAGGACAATTCATTTATTTGGGTTGTGCACAACAGAATTGGAGAATTCTCTAAAGACCTTGAGATCTCTTTTCTTCAAGATTTCTCCCAAGAATAGAGAGTAATATTCCTCTACTAGATCAAGGATAATGCTTTGGAAGTAATTCTCATAGAGATCAAAGGCAGATGATGCAAGTGCAATGATCTGCAATGCTAGCACCCGAAGATTTCTTCAGCAATGCCTGAGGATTCGTGGAAAACATGTGGATCACTGCTAGAGGGAATCTACACTTGATTACTAAAATGAAATGACGATGCATCGCAGATCTGTTACCAGATCCATCAATGAAGAAAGAATTCCATCAAGGTAATTTTTATTTAATTAAATTAATTATAAATAATATGTGATGATCATATCTCTCTAGTTTCATTGTGATTCATGTTTTATATATTCTTTGATTCAATTCCATTGAACATGGCATCTATTTTCATGCAGATCTCACATTGATCATTGAATACGAAAAAAATAAGTGTTGGGAAATACCCATCGCACACTTCTGTTGTGCCCTAAACCTACAAGTGGTGTCATAGGGGTCAAAAAATTAATTATAATTATTTAAATATCATTGGTGATCTACATATTTTAATTTAGTTTTTCAATTAAAGTTAAATCATTCTTTTAATCCAAATTACGATATATGATTTTTCCTCTATTTCTCATAGATCTAATCAATAAGATTAATTTTATAAATAAACTAAAATCAAAGATATCATCCGGAGGTGAAAAGGATTCTGGTTGGATAAAATAGGAGTACACGCCATGTAATCAGAATTATAAGTCGTGTACTTGTGGTCAATGCATCAGGAATTAATTTGGAAATTGATTCAAACTATGTGCATTGACTACATGTAGTACATTAAATACCTTACACCACATGTTGACCGGGACAGGGTGGCACATGGTCAATTGGAGTACATGTAGTGTAGCCCACATACAAGTAGTGTATTCATTTTGAGTCATAGACGGGTCGTGTATTACCATACACGACCTACCTAACTGGTGACCATGTAATTTGAAGATCACACAATGTGTATCCCATTGGAAATGTCGTGTACTCTATTTTTTTCTGAGATATGATTTACACATCGATTCCCTAGGCATGTACCTCGGATAGAAGGTGAGATATGTACATTCCATGTATCTCACTTGTACACATCATGTACTTATACCAAATTATGTAGTTTTAAAATTTATTTATTATATTATGTAAACCTTGAGACATGTTCTTGTGTGTGGTCATTAAGTTAATAGGACACGCCATGTGAGGGGTTTAAATATTTTTATATATAAATTTTTAATTAATATCTACCTAATGTTCATATTTTCATATCATGTATGAGTCATATTATAGTTGTTACTCTATGTTCATTGAAGCATAACACGTGATAGAAAAAATCATGTAATTCGTGTAATCATTAAGTTGATATTATACATCATGAAAGTATGTGATAAGTCATGTATTCCATATGTCACAAGAGTAAACAATATACGAGCATAATACATGATGGGTATATTCAAATGGGTATTCATCGTGTTTCCTCCAAGGTATGTTTATGTATACAGTTAATTTTAAATGAATTTTTTTAATTTGTTTAAAATTATAATGGATGATAATCTCAAGGAAATTCAGATGAGAATTAAGATAAAAGAATTGATTAATTAAAGATAATAATTAATTGATTCAAATATGATTTATCTTAAATAATAATGATTAATAATTGAATGCTAGTTTTATTAAATGTGTAATTCATCACATTCTTGTGGATTATCATGAGCAAAGACTATATCTTTGTATGAGATTGGTTTCCTTTTAATTTATTATTAAATTAAATTGTTGGTATGCATGTCTTCTATCCTCTTATTATGTAGGGAATGTGTTCCCATGGTTTCTTTTTATGTAAACCCTTTTACCCTCACCTATGTGTGAGTAAAAGCATATGTAATGGATATAGATCCCAAGCTAGTGGAGGTGGTTCAAGTTAGGAGTCAGGGATAAACCAATCCAAGAGAGATACATCGGTGGACAGGTGGTAAGCTATAACATAAACCTAAATGGTTCAATGTTTTTTTACACTAGGTCAATGGTTAGTTTATCAACCACTAGATAAACTAAATACTATTAAAAGATCATGATCATACCACTTTATTATTTTATTTATTTTAGTTTCATGGTTATTTCATAATGGATGTTTTTTTACGATCACATAAATTAATGGAATTAATGATCATGTAAGATAGAACTAAAATAAATTAGCTTATGCGTAAATATTATATAGGACATGGTTAATCACTTAAGTAAATCCAATTAATATTAAAAATAATTTAATAAAGATAATAATTGTAAATTTATTCATAAAGGATAAAATCCCTCAATTATATATATTAAGTCAGTATAGCCTTCCACTACTTCAGTTAAAATCGAACCGTAGTTCAAAGTGCTTGACCAGTCAAATTTGGGTTTCTTTCAATTATCGGGGAATTATAACTTGAATTTTTTGGTTGAAATTACTTAGTTCACGTCAAGGGTTTACTACCAAAGTAGTACTTGTTGTAACTGAGAGGCAAAGGTTTAGGAAATCTAAATTAATGATTTTAGGATTGGGTATTCCACTCAACAGATCAAGGAACAGTGAAGTTAATGTAGTTGGCATTTGGAATTCCTACCTAAAACCATTCAAGTTTCTTGACTAACCAATGTTGGGGTAATTATAAGGGGAATATGGATCCTTACCATTATAATGTCCAAGCAATATAATATTATAAATCTAATGAAAAGGTCTATTGGGTTTCGATAAAATAGTGGGAGGCTAATAAATTTAATATTTATTTATTTTTCTGAATTTTATTAGATAAAGTACTAAAATTATTCTCATATTATTCATAGAAATAACATTAAAATGACTTCAAAAATATCAATATGATCCATACTTGTGAATGATAACCTTATCACTGGTATAAATTTCTAAGAGTGGAAAAGGTGCTTACACATTATACTTCTCCATGAAAGGAAATTGTATGTGCTGGAAAAATATTTTCTAGTTGTTCCTGGTAATAAGGAAAGTGATGAAGAGCTATATATCTATGATAAACATCTGAATGATGCTGAAAATATTCATTTCTTCATGTTATTATCCATGCCCAATGATATTTTGAAGAAACATGAGGACACAGATGCATATAACATGATGTCTTACCTTTAGGATCTCTATCAAGAGAAGGAAAGAAAAGAGAGGTATGATATCTCCAATGATTTGTTTACAACTAATCTTATAGAGTCTGTTCCAGTTGGGCCTCATGTATTCAAGATCATTAGATACATTTAACACTTATACATATTTGTAATTAAATTCTGAGATTATTTTCATATAGATATCATACTTTCATCACTACCCAATACCTTCTCCGATTTCATTTTCAATTACAATATAATAAATAATGGGAAGAGTCTCTCAGAACTTCTTACTTTGATTTTCCAAGTGGATAAGGATATGGTGAATAAGAAAAGTAAGAACAAAGAAAAGGGGCCCAAGATCAATAAATAGTCTAAAGATTCTGAGAAATGTCCTTCCAAGAAGAGGAAGATCTAGAGTAAAGGCAAGGAAAATGAGGTAGTATGTTTTTCATGTGGAAAGTCAAGCCACTGGAAGAGGAAATGCACCTAGAAGTAAGGGGATGCTAAAGGTGCATTCGTTATCAAGTTTAATATTTCAATATCTATACATTGGGTATTAGATATAGCTTGTGGTGCTCACATATGTATCTAAATACAGGAACCAAGTAGATTTCAAAAGATTGCTAGAGGAGAGGTGGATTTGAGAGATGCCAATGGAGAAAGGCTGGATTTCCTAGACATTGGTGACTACCACCTTTCATTACCAATAGGAATGATTTTGGTTTTAAAATATTGTTATTATGTACCTAAGGTTACCAAGAACATAATTTATGTATCATGCCTAGATACATATGGTTTTATTTTCAAATTTGGAAATAAAATTTGTTTCTTTTATAAGGAAAACATATGTTATGGTATGAAACATTTAAATAACAATCTTTATGTATTAAATTATGAAAACAAATTGTTGTAAATTGATAACAAATCATGTTTAAATGACTCATATAACACCCAGATATGGCATCACTATATTGGTAATGTAAACAAGGAGCATTTGACAAAGCTCTATCGAGATGGTTATTTAGACTCTTCTGAGCTAAAACCACTTGAAATATGTCATGATTTTTTAGAAAGAAAAATGACCAAACCACCATTTGTTGGATAGGGTGAAAGGGTCCCAGATATTCTAGGATTGGTACACATTGATGTGTGTGGACCATTTCCATAAGAAGATGAAGGTGGACATTCATACTTCATAACTTTTACTGATGACTTGATTATATATATATATATCTACTTAATGAGGTATAAGTTTGATTCCTTTGATAAATTTAAGGAATTCAAGAATGAATTATAGAATCAACTTGGAAAGAAGATAAATAAGATTTGATCAGATTGAGGTTTTGAATATCTTAACCAAGAGTTCATCAACTTTTTACAGGAGTTTGGGATTCTATCTCAACTAAATCCACCTTACACACCATAGTGGAATGGTGTTATTGAAAGGAGTAACTATACCTTGTTATACATGGTAAGGTCAATGATGAGTCATTCATATCATTCATTATCCTTTTGGGAATATGTATTACAAATTGCGGCATACACATTAAATCGAGTACTAATTAAAGTGAAAAATGGAATTCCCTTCAAGTTATGGAGTGAAAAGAAAATTATTTTTTGCATACACATGTATGGGGTTGTGAGGAATTTTTTAAAGCCTTATTAGGAAACAAACTAGCATCATGGGGAACAAAGTGTATCTTTATAGGGTATCCCAAGAAAACAAAGGGATACTACCTATACAACCCATCAGAAAAAAAAGTGATTGTCACCAGAAAAATGATCTTTCTTGAGAGGGAGAATTTAATCAAAAAGGATAGTGGGAGAAAGATTGACTTCAATGACTTGATGTTCGAGATACACAAGATTTGGTACAGGAACAGATTCCACTAGTCCCCATGAAAGAAGTAGTTTCTGAAACACAAGTACTGTGTCAAAGCATAAGTGAGGTAAGAGAACCAGAGAGATATAGTTTTCTAGTAATTGAATATGGTGACTCATTATTAGTTGACAATGATGAACCTCTCTCATAAAAGTATGCAATAGAGAGCTCAGAAGCTATAAGATGGCAAGAAGTCATGAATTCTAAAATGGATTCCATGTATCCTAACCATGTTTGGGTTCTGGTCGATGCACTAGTTGATGTAAATCCCATTAGATGAAAATGGGTATTCAAGAGGAAACTAGACATGGAAGGTAAATTAAATACCTATAAATCAAGGGTGGTGGCTAAAGGGTTTAAACAAAATCAAGGAATTGACTATGATGAAACCTTTTTTCTAGTTTCCATGTTTAAATCCGTCAAAATTCTACTTGCTATAGAAGCTTGCCATGACTATGAGATTTGAAAGATGAATGTAAAAACTTTATTCCTTAATGGTAACCTTTAGGAAGATGTCTATATGACACAGCTAGAAGGTTTTTTTACTCCAAGTGATTTTAAAAGGATTTTTAAGATACAGATATCCATTTATGGATTGAAGAAAGCATCTAGGTCATGGAACATTTGATTCGATGAATCCATAAAATAATTTGGTTTCATCAAGAATGAATGTGATCTGTGTGTTTACAATAGGTTTAGTGGGAATACGGTTGTTATCCTAGTAGTATATATTGATGACATATTATTAGAAATTAAATACCAGTCTTATAGTCTGTTAAGGACTAGTTAAACAAGTGTTTCTACATGAGGGAATTAGGTGAAGCGGCCTATATTCTATGGATAAAGATCATTCATGATAGATAAAAGAGTCTTCTTAGACTAATTCAAAGTATATATGTTGACTAGATACTAAATAGATTTAGTATAGAACAATCTGAGAGAGGATTTGTTCCAATTTCACATGTTTTACATCTTTCGAAGAAAATGTGTCCTCAAACACAACATGAGAAAGAGAGAATGAGTAAGATCTCATGCACTTCAGTGATAGGATCAATCATATATTCCACATTATGTACTAGATTTGATGTTGTCTGTGCATTGAGCATGGTAGGAAAATATCAAGTAGATCCGGGAGAACAATATTGGACTGTTGTTAAAGTTATCCTTAAGTATTTGAGAAGAGCTAAGGATATGTTCCTGGTGTATGGAGGATATAAGGAACTGGTCATTAGGGGTTATAATAATTCTAGTTTTCATATATATCATAATGATATGAATTCACAGTCAATATATGTTTTTTATCTCAATAGAGGATTTGTGAGCTGGAAGAGTTCAAAGAAGCCAGTTGTCGTTGATTCTACAACAAAGTACGAGTATATAGCATCTTCTGATATAGATAAGGAAGCCGTTTGGATTCAAAACTTTGTCTAGGAGCTTGATGTGGTACCTAGTAGTAAATATACTATTACATTTTATTATGATAATACTATAGCAGTGGATCTTGAAAAAGAGCTAAGGTCACACCAACGGAAAAATCACATACTCTAGAAGTATCACCTCTTGAAAGATTTTTATCAAAGGGGTGAAGTTGATGTGAGTAGAGTACACAAGGAAGAGAATATGGTGGACCCCTTGACTAAAGTTATATCTCAGCAGAAGCATTTGTATCATGTTAGAGCTAGTGGATTGAAGGTTGTTAGCAGGTGTCTCTAGTACAAGTGGGAGTCTGTTGGAGTTGGTGCCCTAGAACCAACTTCTGTGTACTTTTTGATAACTTGTATTCATAGTTTTAAATATTAATAAACTTATTATCACATCATTATTGATCTTCTACGTAACATAGTATATGATAATTTCCCTATAGTATGTTGGAGTTGGCATCCTAGGACCAACTATTTGTACTTTGATTACATGAATATTCGATGTATTGAATATTAATAAAACTTCTTATTGCATATTGTTTGTTGTTATGAATGACTCTAATATAATAATTTCCTAGATTATACATCACATTGATAAGGTCATAGCAGTTCCCCACTATGATAAAAACCTTGATGTGATATGACTATATTCTAAAATAATGTTCTGTGGTTGGATAATATATTGTGATGGGACACATAGTACATAGAATGTTAGATGTCCTGAATGGACTGAAGGCCTTCATTTTTATTTATTTTTGATAACCCCCCTTTCAAGGGATGAGGGGGAACCCTTATAAGGCCCATAGGCTCAGAGATTACATGGCCCGTAGGCTTAGGAGATTACATAACCCAAAGGTCTTAGGGAATTCAACCAGACTATCTACAAGGAACTGCCCCTCCCCAATATCTGCATCCTGATAGTAGCTCTCCTCATTTTCATGACCGTCTGGATAGGCTTCCCATGCAAGAACAGGCTGGTACCGATGGCATAGCCATACCCTTTCATTCTGAAAATCCATCTGGCTCTGCTCTGGTGAGTGCACATTCTCTGAATCCTCATTTGGGGCTGCTCCTTTGTGTAGTGTGTCTGGGGCCTACATTCATGTCACCTGAAGGCATTGGGGTGACCCTAAGGCCTTAAGGTGGCCCAAATTCCTTGAGAATCAACTGGCCCAAAGGCCTTGGGTGGCTTGAAAGCCTTGCAGGACCTGAGGACCAAACCAATGGCCCGAAGGCCCAGATGGATGAATAATTCTGGTTGCTACAGTATCAAATAGTGTCTGCTACAGTACTGCTATAATAACCCAAAATTATGAGTGTGTGTGATGGTCCTTATACTTTAAGATTATTATTAATGTAGGTTACAAATCACACACTTAGATGTATTTCATAAACCATAATGATAACGGATCATGGTGAAGTTGGATACGTTGGGTGCGTCACAAGTGACATGTCATTAATAAATAAGTTGAGGAATTATTTGTCCCTTCCATATTTAGTGAAGCTGATATATCATCCCTTTGATTAGAATGAAACCAACACATTAAATCTCATGGTCATGGTGTAATTACATGTTTATTTTAGATAGTAAAAGAAAGACATATCGAGCATAAAGGTCAGTGACACGGGTGTGTAACTTTCTTGATGTGATATTGTGACAAAGAGATTATATTACACAGTGAACATTCATATATGTTTGTCAACATTGTGACATTAAGTTCTTTCTCTTGGGTGCCTTGGCCCATTACTAGATAGTAATCTTGGACTTTAAGTATGCTCGTCTAATGCCAATGATAAAAAATCCTAGAGGGTTACACACTAAGTGTTTCTGTTGATCTTGATTAAATTATATTTGAGTTTAATTAATGGAATAAATATTATTGTCAAGTTTGTGGAATAATTTTATTCAATTTATATTAATCGCATAAATTAAATAAATATTTATTCATCGGCTTGTAAATAAAATATTTATTTTATTTATTGAATATTTTAATAAATATTTATTCACTAGATTATGAATAAAATATTTATTTATGAATAAAACATTTATTCGGTTATTCAATAAATTCCAGATGAGTTCAAATGGACCAAGATCGAGTCTAGTGATAAATATTAATCAACAAGACCGTTACATAATATTTGTTATTGCGTAAGTTGGTGAACACCATAAAATAATAATTATATAATTATTATTAAATGGAATGGGATTTAGTAAGGGTAATAAATGTTATTTAATGGTTGGTATGTAATTAAATAATATTTTAACTCAGATCGTAACTCTATAAATAGATGGATATGTATATTATGTACAACATCTGAAATTGATAATAGAGAATTTTTACGCACAATGAATTCTCTCTCAACTCCTCCTCCTATGTCCCTCTCAAGAATAAGAAGCGAAAGAGATATTTCTTCAAGACTGGAGAATGAGTGATCAATAATGAACAATTTAAGACATTCAAATCATCGTGATAGCACCCGAATATTGAGTGGTGTTTCTCAGAGATCATAGGATCACGTGTGGATCATAACTAGATGGATTCTATCCTTGGATCCTTAAAACACAAAGAAGGTAATCTGAAAGGGTCTTTTCAGATTATGAACATTCACCAATAAAGAAAGTTCTTAATCCTAGGTATTTATTTCTTCAAATATTAAATAAATTAATTATAAATTTGATATGCAAGATCCTCACTCTTAGTTTTGGGTAACAATTATTAAAAGAAATTTTAATATATCACCCATCATTGCATGCTTACACTACACCGAGAACCAACAAGTGGTATCAGAGCGGTTATGTTTAAATTTATAATTATTTATTTGATTTTTTATTTATTCAAAATTGTTGTTATATTTTTATTTCATGTTATTTTTTCATTAATATTATTTGAATTAACATGTTATCAACATATTAATCATATTCATTCAGTGTTTCATTTTCTTAAAGGTTTAATAAAAATGAATAACGACCGAAGATGCCATTAGAAAGTACTAAATTATTGGCCGATAAAACTGGGTTATAGGGTGTGCAACCGGAGCACATGTCTTATACCCATGCACATTGTATCTATATGTGTCAAGAAATTAATTACACGTATTACTTTTATTGTACACCACATGTTGACCAAGCCAACCTAGCACATGAAAAGTAGATACAGGGTATGTAACTGGCATGTACACACTATATAGTCCGGTCGAGTCAACACGCTGAAGCCCCAGGCATGTGACTTTTATATACAGCAACTGATGTACATGGTGTGTAGCTGCATGTACACACCATGTAGTCTCCCATTAATGGAAAAAAATAAAAATACATTAAATTTAAAATAGTAGCATTTAAACCATATTTTATTGATTGTAACACCATTGTGTGTTTGAAAATTTAATAATAGTTTTAAATAATTTTAAATAGTCTATTAATTTATTGTAATTAATATTTAATTATTAGTTATGTCATTTATTTTCCATGAACTCCATTAATGATGGGTATCTCCAAATAAGATCATATTATCATTAAGATGAATAAGAATTAATTAATTAATTAATTAAAATGTGTTTATCTTAAATAGTAAAAGAACAAATAAAGAAATGAATGTTATCCATTTACTTTTTCTTATTTGTTTCATGTATGACCATTCATGAGCTTGACAAAGACTTGTGTATGTGTTGGATGTTTTAATTTGATTTATTGCATGAGTTTTAAATTATTTAATATTAAATTAAATGATGTCATGTGATTCAACCCTCCCTCCATTATTATGTAGGACTTATGTGTCCAAAGATATTTATGTAATTTCCTTTAACCAATCCTTTGGTTCCCCTAACCTTCATATGAGTAACAAATATTTGTAATTAATGGATTATCCTAAGGTGCATGGAGGAAATTCAAGATGGGACCATAATGATACCAACCCAGCCGATACACTGGTGGATAGGTGGAATGTTTTAACTCATTCCAAGATTGAAAATACGATTTATTTCACCTAGTTCAAAGGTTTATTTAATATCCTCTCATTAAATCAATAATTAGATAAATCTCGTGAATGGGTCATTTAATTAATTTTTTATTTTTTTCTATGCAATTATTTATTTTATGGATGCAAGTCCATGACCACATAAATAAATGAATTAATTTCCAAAGATGGAAATTAAATAAATGAGTTATGTGTAAATGTTTTATCCAACAAGGTTAATTAATTAAGTAATATCCACTTAATATTAACAAGATTTGTAAAGAATAAAACAATATAAAATTTATTCATAATAATTTAAAATCCCTTAATTAAATATTAAGTCATACTAATCCTTCCATTACTTGATTGGGAATGAAACCATAGAACTAAGTGTAGTACATGGTCAAAGTTTGGACACTTACTTTTATCTGGGAGTTATCATTAGAGTTTTGGGTTGACTTAATCGAATTTTTTTTGAGTTTAATGGACGAAGTCTATTAAATACAAATTTGGAGGCAAGTGTTGAGGAAGTCCAAGTCATGATTTTAGGATGGGGGAATCTACTCACTAGATCAAGGAGCTACAAGTCTGCAGTTGGCAAGACCACCTACCTAATTACTTTTTATGGTTTTCATGGACAAAGTCTGGATCATTAATAAAAGTAATAAGGATCCTTTCCACTAGAATGTTAAAGAAACTATATATTCTAATTTCAATGGTGAGGGTTATTGAGACTTGATAAAATAGTGGAAGATTTAATAAATAAATAAATAAAAACATTTAATTTATTATATCTCACTTATTTTTTAATCAAGAAAAGTACTAATAATCTGTTATTTTTAATTATATAATAAAATGATTAGTTCATCATCCACACTATTCATATGATAAATATTAGAGAAATATAACCTCCTAACTGACAGTAACTTCTCAGAGTGGTTTAGATTCCTTCAGGTTGTGTTGTGTCGTGAACAAAAATCTTATGTGCTAGAATTCTCAATGTCTGGTCAGCCTGCTAAAGTGGCAAGTGATGAATAGTTCCTTTTCTATGAAAAACATTAGAGTGATTCGGTCGAAGTTCAATGTTTGATGATTTAATAAATGTCTACTGAACTAATTAAGTCTCATGAAAACATGGATAAGTATAGTATGCTTGATAACCTCTGTGGTCTTTACCAAGAGAGAGATAGATAGGAACAATTTAATATTTCCAAGGTTCTCTTTCAGAGAAAACATAGAGAGGGTTCCCCGGATACCTCCTGTAGTCAATATCATTGGCTACATTGATAACTTAGAGGTTCTGGGGTTTAAAATCCTCAAATAACTGAGCACCTACCTCATTCTGGCATCACTCCCTTAGAGATTCTCTAACTTTGTTGTGAATTTTAATATGAACAACATTGAGAAGTCTCTGTCAGATCTTCTTACTCTTCTTCTCCAAGTAGATAAGGATATGAATAATGAAAAACCTTTTGTCCTTATGGTGAATAAATGGAAAGGGAAATCAAATATATTTAATCCCAAATCTTCTTCATGCTCATACAAAAAGAGAAAGATCAAGGGGAAAACAAGGGAATGGGATTCTATCTGTTTCACATGTGGCAAGAAGGGCCACTGGAAGAAAAACTGAACCCATCCAAAGAAGAAATGGGAGCCTTCGTGTTTGTTTTTTTATCGAGGGAAATTTATCTTCTTCTACAAATTGGGTATTAAATACATCTTTTGGTGCTCACATATGTACTCAAATACATGAAACAAGTATATTATGAAAGATTGGATGAGGAGAGGTAGATATTCGAGCATCCAATGGAGCTAAACTTTCTGTTGTAGTTATCGGGTACTACCACCTCACATTTCCAACCAGAATGATCTTGGTTTTAAAGGGTTTTTATTATGTGCCTTAAATTACCAAAAACATTATTTCTATATCCAGACTTGTTATGGATGTATTTATTTTCAAATTTGGGAATAAATTTGGGTTATTTTATAAAGATAGAATTTTTTATGGTAAAAAACATTTAAATAATGGTCTTTATGTGTTGGATTACATGAACCAAATAATAAAAATCAATAATGAAGTTACTTCACATGACTCATATCACACCCAACTTTAGCATCACTGGCTAGGTCATGTAAATGAAAAGAGATTGACTAAATCAAAATGGATATTTAGATTCTTTTGAACTAAAACAACTTAGTGTATTTCACGCATGTTTACAAGGAAAAATGACCAAATCCCCATTTAATAGGAAAGTTTAAAGGGCTAAATAGCTTCTTGAATTAGTTCATACTAATGTGTATAGACCATTTCCTGTTGAATCAAGGGGTGGGTACTCATACTTCATAACTTTTATTGATGATTTTAGTAGATATAGATATGTATATTTAATGAGGTATAAGTCGGATTATTTTGAAAATTTAAAGGAATACAATAATGAAGTTTAGAACCATCTTGGTAAGAATATTAAGAAACTTTTCTTAGACTGTGGTGGTGAATATCTTAATCAAGAATTCATTGATTATCTATGGGATTTAGGGATTTTATATCAACTCACTACTCCTTATATGCCTTAGTGGAACGGTGTAAGTGAAAGGAGTAACTACACCTTGTTGGACATGGTGAGATCAATGATGATTCATGTGAGTCTTCCATTATCCTTTTAGGGGTATGCATTACAAATAACATCATGTGTACTGAACCGAGTGCCAACTAAAGCAACAGATGGTATACCATACCAATTATGGAATGGAAAGAAACTCATGTTGTCTTACTTACATGTATGGGGTTGCAAAGAATTTTTTAAGGTCTTTTTAGGTAATAAGATTTCACCTTGAGTCACAAAGTGTATCTTTATAGGATATCCTAAAGAAAAAAATGGATATTACTTATACAACCCTTCAGACAAAAAGTTTGTGGTTGACAGACATCCCATATTTCTTGAGGAGGATCATATCTCTAAAAGAGATAGTGGGAATGAGATAGACTTCAATGAAGTCCAGGCTCAATATACACAAGAGTTGGCACAAGAATAAATTCCACAAAGCCTCGTACCTGAATGGCTCAAAGGCCTTAATTTTTATTGATTTTTGATAACCCCCCTTTCAAGGGATGAGGGGGAACCCTTACAAGGCCCGTAGGCTTAGAGATTACATGGAACGTAGGCTTAGAAGATTACATGACCCGAAGGTCTTAGGGAATTCAACTAGACTATCTACAAGGAACTGCCCCTCCCCAGCATCTGCATCCTGATAGTAGATATCCTCCTTTTCATGACCATCTGGCTAGGCTTCCTGTGCAAGCACAGGCTGGTACCGATGGCATAGTCATACCCTCTCATTATGACAATCCATTTGGCTCTGCTCTGGTGAGTTCACATTCTCTAAATCCTCTTCTAGGGATGCTCCTTTTTTGTAGTGTGTCTGGGGCCTGCATTCATGTGCCCCGAAGGCCTTGGGGTGGTCCTAAGGCCTTAAGGTGGAACGAAGGCCTTGATAATCAACTGGCTTGAAGGCCTTGGGTGGTCCAAAAGCCTTGCGGACCCAAGGACCAAACCAGTGGCCCGAAGGCCCAGATGGATGAATAGTTCTAGATGTTACAGTACTGAATAGTTCCTGCTACAGTACTGCTACAGTACCCCGAAAATATGCCTCAACCCAGATCTGATCCCGGGTCTCTTGGATGCACCTAGCGATTCCTCACCAACTGGGCTGAGGCTCATGTGCCATAAAGCCTTGTGGAAGAAGAAATTGTTCCAGTGACAAAATTACTGCATAAGAGTACTATAGAGGTTAGAGAACTATAATGGTACAATTTTCCAGTCACCAAGGATGGTGAATCATTATTATTTTATAATAATGATCCTATAACCTATAAGGAAGCATTAATTGGCGTAGATGTTTCTAAGTGTCAATAATCCATGAATTCTGAAATAGATTCCATGTACCAAAACTAAGTATGGATTTTGATAGACCCTCTATTAGATATAAATATTATTAGTTGAAAATGGGTATTCAAGAAGAAACTAGACATTGAAGGAAAAGTCAGTACCTATAAGGAGAGATTGTTTGTAAAAGGGTTTAGACAGTATCAAGGCATTGACTATGATGAAACCTTTTCATTGATTGCAATGATGAAATCCATAATAATTCTACTTGTCGTTGTAGATTTCCATGATTATGATATTTGGAAAATGGATTTCAAAATAACCTTTGTTAATGGGAACCTTCAGGAAGATGTTTATATGACACAGCCTGAAGGGTTTGTGACTCCAAAGGATGCCAAAAAGGTATGCAAGTTGCAAATATCCATGTATGGATTATATAAAGAATCCATGTCATGGAAAATTTATTTTAATGAGGCTATAACATAATTTGGATTTATAAATAATGAATGTGATCCAAGTGTCTATAAAAGATTTAGTGGGAGTGCAGTCATTTTCTTAATAGTATATGTTGATGAAATATTACTCATTGGAGACGAAATATCAGTCTTACAGTCTATTAAGGCATGGTTGAATAAATGATTATCTAGGAAGGACTTGGGTGAGGCAGTGTATATTCTTGGGATCAATATTCATCATGATAGGTCCAAGAGGTTTCTCGGATTAAGTCAAAGTACATACATTTACAAGATAATGAAGAGATTAAGTATGGAACAATCCAAGAGGGAATTGTTTCCAGCGTCACATAGCATTCATCTTTCCAGGAAAATGTGCCCTCAGACACGTGAGGAAAGAAAAAAAATGAAAAGTATTCCATATTCATAAATGATTGGTTCAATCATGTATGATGTTCTATGTAATAGGCTAGATGTCTCCTATGAATTAAGTGTGGTAGGAAGATATCAAGCTGATCCAGGTGACCACCATTGGATAGCAGTCAAGACTATCCTTAAGTTTCTAAGGCATACTATGGATATGTTTTTATTTTATCAAGGAGATGAGAAACTAGTCATTGGAGGATATGCATATGATAGTTTCCAAATTGATCAAGATGAAATGAAGTCACAAATGAGATACATCTTCACTTTTAATGGAGGTGTTGTGAGATGGAAGATCTCAAAGTAAGATGTGGTTGCATATTCTACAGTAGAGTCTGAGTATATTGCATCTTTTGAGGCAGCTAAAGAAGTGGTATATATGTAAAACTTCATCCAAGATCTTGATATAGTACCTAGTAGTAAAGATTCTATCACACTCTATTGTGATAATATTGCAGTGGTGACTCTTACAAAAGAGTCAAGGTCACATCAGCAGATGAAGCACATACTTAATAATTATCATATCTTGAGAGATTTTTATCTGAGTTGTGAAGTTGCAGTGATAATTATTTCCAAATAAGACAATGTGGTTGACCGCTTGACTAAATACTTGACTCAATAGAAACATGAATATCATTTGAGGTCTAGAGGAATGAAGGTTGTAGGTAGTTGGATCTAGTCCAAGTGGGAGTTTGTTGGAGTTATTGTTCTAATACCAACTGTTTTTACTTTGATTACATGAATATTCAATGTATTGAATATTAATAAAAAAATTTATTACATATTATTTATTGTTCTGCATGACTCTAATGTAATAATGTCCTCAGGTATATATTTATAAGGTTATAGTAGTTCACCACTATGATGAGAACCTTGATGTGCTATGACAATGTTATCAAATGATGTTCTATGATTCAATAGCATACTATGATGGGACACATAGTACATATACCGTCAGGTGTGAGTACTCATAAGCATATGAGGCTTCTTCTCATGAAGTTCGCACTTAGTAATCTCCAAGATGAGAGATTATGAGAAAAGACCTGCCAGTAGGAATTCTTTATGTTTTGGTGTCATTGGATATTCCTATTTATGTGCATATGTGATGCTCCTTAGAATTTAAGATTATTATTAATGCATGTTATAACTCGCATACTTAGATGTATTTCATAAACCATGATGATAATAGTTCATGATGAAGTTGGATATGTTGGGAGCGTCACGAGTGACATGTCATTAATAAATAAGTCGAGGAAGGATTTTTCTCTTCCATCTTTATGAAAACTGATATCTTGACCCTTTGATTGGAATAGAACCATCGCATTAAATTTCATGGTTGTGGTGTAATGAAATGTTTATTTTAGAAATTAAAATAAAGATATGTCGAGTATAAATTTTGGTGACACGGATGTGCAACTTGCTTGATGAGATACTGTGAGAAAGGGATTATATGACATAGTGATCATTCGTATTTGGTTTTCAACATTGCGACATTAAGTTCTTTCTCTTGGGTTCCTTAACCCATTTCTAGATAGTAATCTTGGCCTTTAAGCAAACCTGCTTAATTCCAACGAGAAATAATCCTAGAGGGTCACACACTAAGTGTTTTTGTTGATCTCAATTAAATTCTATGTGAGTTTAATTAATGGAATAAATATTATTCTCAAGTTTGAGGAATAATTTTACTCAAGTTAGATTGATCGCATAAATTAAATAAATATTTATTCATCGGCTTGTGTATAAAATATTTATTTTATTTATTAAATATTTTAATAAATATTTATTTTCTAGATTGTGAATAAAATATTTATTTATGAATAAAATAATTATTTGGTTATTCAATAAATGCTATAGGATTTGGAATGGACCAAGACCGAGTCCGATGAAAAATATTAATTAACAAGACCGTTACATAATATTTTTTATTTCAAAAGTTGGTGCATGCCAAAAAATAATAATTATTTAATTATTATTATGCAGAATGGGATTTATTAAAGGTAAAAAAATTATTTAATGGATGGTATGAAATTAAATAATATTTTTACTCAAATCATAACTCTATAAATTATCGGTTATGTCTATTGTGTATAGCATCTCAAATTGAGAATAGAGAATTGTTATGCACAAAAAATTCTCTCTCAACTCCTCCTTCTCTCTCCCTCTTAAGAATGAGAAGTGTAAGAGATAAATCTTTAAAACCGAAGAACGAGGGATCAAGAACGAACAACACAAGACATTCGAATCACCGCACTAGCACCCAGAGATCAAGTGGTGTTTCTTAGAGATCATAGGATCACGTGTGGATCATTGCTAGAGGGATTTTATCCTTGGATCCTTACAGCACAATGAATGTAATGTGAAAGGGTCTTTTTTGATGATCAACATTCACTAATGAAGAAAGTTCATAATCCCAGGTATTTGTTTCTTCAAATGTTAAATAAATTAATTATAAATTTTTCTTTCAAGATCCTCACTCTTGGTTTTAGGTAATGGTTATTAAAAGAAATTTTAATATATCACCCACCACTGCTTGCTTCTACTGCACCCGAAACCAATAGAGTAGTTTCCGTACTAAAAGGTCATAGCAGTTCCCCACTATGGTGGGAACCCGGAAGTGCTACAACACTATTCTTAATATTTTTTCTATAGCTAGATGATATCATTTGAGGGACACAAGCGATATAGGCTATCAGGGGTGGGGACTTGTAGGCCTTTGAGGCACCTTTTCATGGTGTATTCTCTTGGTAATATCCAGTAGGATATTATGATAACAGAATCTGCCAGTGGGAAATCCACATTTATATGTTTCATTGGATGTTTCTATATATGGATGTGTGTATCGGTCCTCAAAATTTAATATTATTATTAATGAGTATTATGGGTCGTATACTTTGATGTATTGACAAAAATTGTGATGACAAATGTTTGTGGAGAGGTAGGAATCATTGGGTGCATCATGAGTAATATTGAATTAATGAATAATGTGAGAAAGGATTTATCCATTCTGTTCTTTAATAAAAGTTAATATCTCAGGTCCTTTGATGGAAATGATATAGCCTAAATAAATCCATGGTTATGGTGTTCTATAGGCAAGTTCTATTTTCAAAAATTCAAAGAAAGAGACATCAAGCACATAGGTTGATGGCACCGACATGAAACCTGCTTGATTTGAGATATTGTGATAAAGTGATTAAATTACACAATAAACATTCGTATGAGGTATTATGTCATTGCGGTATTAAGTTCTTTCTCTATGGGTGTCTTGGCGTGTTGCTAGATGCTAACCTTGGACTTTAGGCTGCTTCATCTAATGTCATTGGGAAAGATGCCTAGAGGGTCACATAATAAGTGTATCCAGAATCTCAGTTAAATAATGTATTATTATTTATTATTTAACAAGTTTAATAAATATTATTCTCACATGTGGTTTGATAATTATTCATATTTTCTTGATTGCATTTATTTTGTCACTAATTATTCAAGAGAATATAATGTGAGCAGAATATTTAATAAATATTTATTATCTATTTAGTGAATATAATATTTATTTATTTATTGGTGACTAATGTAGTGATATTTATTTAATAAATAAATAGACATTATTCAAGATATGATAAATATTATGAAGTAATGACAGACCATGATTTTAGGTCTGGTTTGAAAATAATAAATAATAAATATTATTTGATTAAATAATATTTAATTTTAATTTGCAAGTTAAGTTCATGTCATGAAATATTATTATTATTATTATTATTATTATTTGACATGGGGTTTTTTCTATGATTAAATAAGTAATTAAGGGCACTTGTGCAATTATTTTATTTTAACCCTAATGATATATAAACTTTGTTATGTTATTTTTTTGGAAGGACAATTCATTTGTTTAGGTTGTGCACAATAGAATTGGAGAATTCCCTCGAACCCTTGAGATCTCTCGTATCCAAAATCGCTCCCAAGAATGAAGAACAATCTTCCTCCAACAAGTCAAGGATAATTCTTTGGAAGCAATTCTCATAGTGATCAAAGACATATGACGCAAGCGCAAGGATCTACCATGCTAGAACCTGTATATTCCTTCAACAACGTCTGGAGATTCATGGAACACGTGTGGATCACAGCTAGAGGGAATCTACAATTGATTCCTACAACACAACGATGACGTATCATAGATCTGTTACCAGATCCATCAACGAAGAAAGAATTTCATCAAGGTAATTCTTATTTAATTAAATTAATTATAAATAATATGTGATGATCCTCTCTCTCTGTTTTCGACGTGATTCATGTTTTTTGTCTTCTTTGATTCAATTTCTTTGAACATGACGTTTATCATCGTGCAGATCTCGAATTGATCATTGAACATGGAAAAAAGCGATGTTGGGTAACGCCCATCACACACTTCCACTGTGCCCGAAACCAATATTTTTATTATCTTGATACTTTAGGGAAAAGATCCATAAGTCATTTGTGATGTGTAAGAATCAACCGCACATCAATCTGATGCACTATGTGACCGGTGTGACTCAAAGTGCGTGTTTTCGGTTTAAAATAGAATTTTAGTAAAAACCAAAAGTGACATACTCAAAACTGAGAAAATGTATTTGGATTGTTTTGATAATTTATAAAAAAATATTCATAAGTCATGTGTGATATGTAGGAATTAGCTTTACCTCAATCTGATGGATGGTGTAACCGGTTTGCTCCAAGTGTGTCTTTTTATTTAAAATTGACATTTTAGTAAAAAAGACAAGTGATATACTCAAATAAAAGAAAACACATTTGGATTATTTTGATACTTTAGGAAAATGATTCATAAGTCATTTGTGATGTTTAGTAATTAGACAAACCTCAATCTGATACACGGTGTGTCTGGTATTACTCAAAGTATTTTTTATCAGTTAAAAACTGACATTTTATTTCAAAACGTGTGTCACTTGTTGAAAAACAAGAAAAAGTGCTCATACTATCTTGATGATTTATTAAAATGATTCATAAGTAATTTTTAATGTACAAGAATCGGTCTCATGTTAAACAGACACACAATATGACTGATATGACTCAAAGCATGTGTTTTCAGTTTAAAATGACATTTTAGTAAAAAAACAAGTGACATACTCAAAACTGAGAAAACGCATTTGGATTGTTTTGATACTTTAGTAAAATACTCAATATATCATTTTTGATGTTTAGGAATCAAGTTCACCTCAATCTGACATACAGTGTGATCGATATGACTCCAAGTGTGTCTTTTTATTTAAAATTGACATTTTAGTAAAAAAGAAAAGTGTCATACTCAAAACTAATAAAACATATTCATATTTTTGTGATACTTTATAAAAATAATTCATTAGTCATTTTTGAATTGTAGGAATCATCCAAACCTCAATCTGATACACAGTGTGCCCGATATGACTCAAAGTGCCTGTTATCAGTTTAAAATTGACTTTTTTGTTCAAAACATGTGTCACTCACAAAAAATTGAGAAAAGGCGCTCGGATTGTCTTGATAATTTAAGAAAATTATTTATAAGTAATTTTTGGTGTGTAGAAATTAATTTCGTGTCAAACCGACACACGATGTGATTGGTAGGACTCAAAGTGCATGCTTTCAGTTTAAAATGACATTTTTTGTAAAAAAAACAAATAACACACTCAAAACTGAGAAAACACATTTGAATTGTCTTGATACTTTAGTAAAATGATCCATAAGTCATTTGCGACATGTAGGAATTAGTTGCACGTCAATCTGACACACAGTGTGACCGGTATGACTCCAAGTGTGTCTTTTTATTTAAAATTGACATTTTGGTAAAAAAGATAGGTGACATACTCAAAACTGAGAAAACACAATCATATTTTTTCGATACTTTAGTGCAATAATCCATATGTCATTTGTGATGTGTAGGAATCGTCTACACCTCAATCTGATACATTGTGTGTCCAGTATGACTCAAAGTGTCTGTTATCAGTTTAAAATTGACATTTTAGTTCAAAACATGTGTCACTCACTGAAAACCAAGAAATCATGCTTAGATTGTCTTGATAATTTAGGACAATGATTCCTACATCATTTTTTATGTGTAGGTTTCAGTTTTACATTAAATCAACACACGATGTGACCGATATGACTCCAAATGTGTGTTTTTAGTTTAAAATGTCATTTTAGTAAAAAAAAACAAATGACATACACAAAACTGAGCAAACACATTCAGATTGTATTGATATTTTAGAAAAATGATTCGTATGTCATTTGTGACTTGTATAAATCAGTCACACATTAATCTGACGCATGGTGTGACCGGTATGACTCAAAGTGTGTGTTTTTTATTTAAAATGATATTTTAGTAAAAAAAAGAAATGACATACTCAAAACTGATCAAACACATTCAGATTATTTTGATACTTTAGAACAATAATCCATAAGTTATTTGTGACGTGTGGAAGTCAGTCGCACCTCAATCCAACACACGGTGTGACCAGTATGACTCTAAGTGTATCTTTTTATTTTAAATTAACATTTTAGTAAAAAAGACAAGTGACATACTCAAAATCTAGAAAACACATTTGGATTATTTCGATACTTTAGGAAAATGATTCGTAAGTCATTTATAACTTGTAGGAATCAACCGCACCTCAATCTGATACACGG
Organism: Viscum album; assembly: GCA_963277665.1. Lineage (NCBI taxonomy): Eukaryota > Viridiplantae > Streptophyta > Magnoliopsida > Santalales > Viscaceae > Viscum > Viscum album. The sequence goes on along the minus strand of OY728150.1, from coordinate 405,240,209 downwards.
TGTATCTGGTATAACTTAAAGTGTTTGTTATCAGTTTAAAATTGACATTTTAATTCAAAACATGTGTCACTTACTGAAAACTAAGAAAATGTGATCAAATTGTCTTGATAATTTAGAAAAAAACAATTCATAAGTCATTTGTGATGTATATGAATCAGTTTCATGTCAAACTGACACACGGTGTGACCGGTATGACTCAAAGTGCGTGTTTTCAGTTTAAAAAGACATTTTAGTAAAAAAAACAAATGACATACTCAAAACCAAACAAACGCATTCGTATTTTTTTTGATACATTGGGATAATGAACCAGAAATCATTTTTCATGTGTAGGAATCAGCTGCACCTTAATCCGACGCACGGTGTGACCGTTATGACTCCAAGTTTGTCTTTTTATTTAAAATTGACATTTTAGTAAAAAAGACAAGTGACACACTCAAAACCGAGCACATGCATTTGAATTATTTTGATAATTTAGGACGACGATCCATAAGTCACTTGTGATGTATATGAATCAAACACACCTTAATTTGATACACAGTGTGTCGGTTATCAGTTTAAGATTGATATTTTAGTTCAAAACGTGTGTCACTCATTGAAAACCGGGCAAACATGCTCAGACTGACTTGATAATTTGGGACAATGATTCATAAGTCATTTGTGATATGTAGGAATCAGTCTCACATCAAACTAACATACGATGTGACCGATATGACTCAAAGTACGTGTTTTCAATTTAAAATGATATTTTAGTAAAAAAACAAGTGACATGGTCCAAACCGAGCAAACGAATTATGATTGTTTTGATTCTTTAGGATAATGATCCAGAAGTCATTTTTGACGTGTAGGAATTAGTCACACCCCAATTCGACGCACGACATGACCGGTATTACTTAAAATCTGTAGTTTCAATGTAAAAATGACATTTTATTAATGTATTGTTTCATACTTATTTTAATTTATTTCTTTATCGTATTACTAACATAATAATTGTTTTCTTATATAGGTGGATTTTTTTGTTCGACTTGGAGTGGTTTGTTTGACAACTGATATCGTGATCGGGTTTTTTTATGGGGGTCGGCTGCCAAAGACAATGAAATCATTGATGTTTTTGAATGTTTGTGATAAATTATATTTGCTAATGTAATTGTATAAAAGAATGTTTGAAATGTCTATAATAGTGTTTTTTTCTTATATTTGTGATGTAATTTTTATTTCAATTAAATTATGAATTTGTCATATCCTGTATTTGCCTGTATTTGTTGTTACAATGCTGTAATTTTAACAGCACACCACCGTCATATGGCCTTTATCATCGTTAGAATTTGCGCTAACAAAATGGACTCTTTTAACGACATTTAGATCAACAACGCTTTTTTAGCGTTGAGAAAGGTTTTTTTCAACGTTGTTAAAAACCTATTCCGTAGTAGTGAGGTACTGAATCTCAAAATTGAGGTGAGTCACATCCATAAAAAAATAGGATCCCTACAACTACTATGTTGAAAGTTCATCCGCAATATTATAAAAACAATACTGAATTTTAATGATTCTAAATATAACAAAAAAGTCTTTACTATTCAATTATATTTTTTTCAGAAATAACTTTCATAAACTATAAGGTAAAATACAGTGTGCATGTTGAATTAAAAGTATTTTCAAGAATTCATTATATTTTAAGTTAATTTCTTGTTCAATCGAATTTATCTTATAATTTTTATCTGGTTTCTTGTCTTCAAAGTGAACTTCAATATGAAACCTTGAATTGATGCCAATTATTAATGACATCGTGTTATAAATTTCTCATTCTGTAAGCAAATGTAATGTATTTAAATGTAGAAATTAAATTATAAAAATATATATTGTTGAATTACGTAATGATTTAATTTAAATTTTAACAAAAAAATCAATTTTGACCGAACCGGTGCTTTGAAAATAATAGTAAAAATTTATTTATAAACCGAAAGTTTTTATTACGATTTATAAAATCAATATTTAGACGTGTTTGTCAGGGTAATGACCGGAAGGAGGGGTTGACCGTTCGGTGTACGAGAGTGTACAGCAACAGTAGTAATAAATGGGAAACTAGCTAGCGGTGGATCCCGTTGGGGGCCCCATTCGCCCCAATTATTAATGATATTGTAACCATGTATAATTATTAAAAATACACCAATAAAATATTCAAAAAATTTAATGCAATTCTATAAATTCGTATCATAACTCGAAGATGACATGCGATGAGAGATGATGAAAGTGTCATATATCGAAAGTCCTCTTAGTTGCAGAGATCAAGCGACGTGTTCCGGTTGTGGTGATCAATGTAACGTCCTGAGTCCGGAGCCCCTCCACTGGTGCCCCGTACCTGGTTCGTCACATGACCACAATAAACAACGGAAGCAACAACCAACATGCATAACAACAGAAACCAAACATCGGAAGCAATGTAGATATATAACTATGATGAAAATGATGCAGCAGGTACAAGTATAAAAGGAAAACAACAAACACAACAACGTGTTGAAGTACAACTGAAACCAAGTGCAAAAAGAAAACAAAGTAATCTCCTCAGCATCGCGAGCCACGACTCGGTCCCATGCTCCCCAGCTCCTGATGCAGTCAAGACCCTGAAGTAGAAGGGCGCTTTCCCTTATCTATACCTGCAACAACATAGTCTGCTTGGGCCCAAAAGCATGACCCAAACAGGGTGTGAGATACAATCCCAGTAGGCAATCACCCAAATATTTGTGCCTAACAGTCAATGAATACATGACAGTACTAAAACAAGAAGCAGTAAACAGAAAGCACAAACAGCTACAAACCACAGTTCTAACAAGTATAGCATACAAGTAAGCAGCCAACAACAAGAAGAAAAATAGGTAACTCTCTGGGTAGCTCTTATAGTCTAACCCCTATGGTTCAACCTCTAAGTACTAGCAACCCTCTGGGAGGCACACACAGTCTCACCCCTCTGGTTAAGCTACGTAATTAAGCAGACTCTCTAGGGAAGCACTCACCGTCAATTCCCCCTATAGTCTCGTATCGTGCTAAAGGCTCTCTGGGGAAGCACTCAACGTCAATTCTCCTTGTGACCCGCGTCGTAATTAAAAGACACTCTGGAGAAGCCCTTCCGTCAATTCTCCCCTTGGTCTCGCATCGTGATTAAAAGACACTCTGGAGAAGCCCTTCCGTCAATTCTCCCTTTGGTCTACTACTCTAGGTTCTCACAGTCCTGAGTGAAGGTAATACATGCTCAGCGCGCGCGTACATCGTCCGAGTAAACCTCAAGAACTACTTGACTATCAACTAAGGCTCAACAGCAAAACAAGGCAACAGTCCACAATCCCACAACTAGGCATGACAACTGGCTAAACACTAAACAGACAGAACAAGCATGACAAGCAAACTGAACACAAACAAAATACTGTAATCACAAGCAATAACCTCTACTAAAGCAATCAAGCAAAGCAGACAAGTAACAAGGACAAAACAGGAAACACGCAATACCCCGTTCAAGGGTATTGGTGGAAATTGCACAAAATATCCATCAACTTTCTACGGAAAGACACAAACCACCTACCTTGATCCTAGGAGATCGATATACGTGAACCTCGATGACAGATTCCTCTCAGAACAACGTAGATCTGAGAAAAGGCACAGAACGTTCATCCCACGAAAACTTAGAAACGAGGAGGAATCAAGAAATAAGGATAAAGCAGAAGGAAGAACTCACCGCTGCGATCCCAAAGCAATTGACCGTGCTCGAATCGGAGAACGGACGGCGTGGCAAAAGCTCGGAGAAGATTCGGCCGTACGGACGCTCACGGACGGTCGAAAACTGAAGAAGAAGACGAATATGGGGGTTAGGCGCAACCCCGGTCCGTTTAATGAAAAAAAGAAAGTACACAGCGTGTACTTTTAGAGTACACGGCATGTACTTCAATTTTTTCCGTACTCCAAAAAACCGGCCTCCACCTCAGCCTTACACACCGTGTGTGTGGCCCGGACATGGCCAGCACAAGGCTTCGAGCCAGAACAGAGTACACGGCGTGTACTCAGAAAGTACACGGCGTGTACTTTGAAAATTTCCAGAAAAACCATTTTCCTTAAAAACTCTAGAAAAAAGGAAAAACATACCTGAACGAAGATCCAAGTTCTTACAAACCACCCCCCTTAAGGAAATTCGTCCCTGAATTTCCCTAACGAGGTGGAGAAGAAGAATCCTCGAACAGCTCCGGCCACTGTGATCGTACATCGGCCTCCCTCTCCCAGGTCTCGTCCTGTACTCGCCCGTGCTGCCATAGCACTCGTACCAGAGGAACAGACCGCCCGCGAAGAACCTTCGTACCACGATCGACAATCCGGATAAGATGCTCCTCGAACGACGCATCCGCTTCAAGCTCGACTTCCTCCGGCTGAAAGACATGAGACGGGTCTGAAAATTAACGTTGAAGCTGAGAGACGTGGAAGACGTCGTGCATGGCCCAGCTGCAACCGATAGGCGACCAACCCCACTCTCTCCAAGACCTCAAACGGCCCGACGTATCGCGGTGAAAGTTTACCCTGTCTCCGAATCCTCTTGTGTCCTAACCTCGGTGCGACACGTAGGAAAACCCGATCACCGACCTCGAACTCCAAGGGTTGTCTCCGCTGATCATCATAAGACTTCTGCCGAGACTGCGCTGTAGCCATCCTCTTCCGAATCAGCTCTATCTTCTCTGAAGTCTCCTGAACAAGACGAGGTCCCAGCAAAGCTACCTCTCCTGCCTCCAGCCAGCATAAGGGTGATCGACATGGCCTACCATACAAAGCCTAGTATAACGCCATCTGAATGGTCACTTAGAAACTGTTGTTGTAGGCGAACTCCACCATAGGAATATGCTTCTCCCAAGAACCATCAAAGTCAAGGATGCAAGCTCGGAGCATATCCTCAAGCACCTGGATCGTTCGCTCGGACTGACCATCAGTCTGGGGATGGTATGCTATACTCAAAAGTACCTGTGTACCTAAGGCCTTCTGAAGTCCCTTCCAGAACCGAGAGGTGAAGCGTGCATCTCTGTCTGAAACAATAGAGCGCGGAACTCCATGCAGACGCACAATCTCTCTGATGTAAAGTCGTCCCAGATCATCGACACTGAAGGTCTCCTTGATTGACAAGAAGTGAGCAACCTTCGTAAGTCTGTCGACGACAACCCAAGCAGTATCGTTCCCTCGAGGTGATCTCGGCAACCCAATCACGAAGTCCATCACAACATCATTCCACTTCCACTCCAGAATGGGTAACTGCTGTAAAAGGTCTGCTGGTCGCTGATGCTCTGCTTTCACCTGCTGACAAGTAGAACATCTCATGACAAAACCAGCAACATCCTTCTTCATACCTGGCCACCAGTATTGGCGATGAAGGTCCCGATACATCTTGGTGATGCCAGGATGAACTGCCCAAACAGAGGAATGGAAATCCCGCATCAGCACCTCGCGTATGTCTGCTGGCACCCATACACATCCTTGGAAACGCAAGATCTCATCCTCGCCTACTGTCCATCTAGGAAGAGGGTCCTCTCCTGACACACTCTCCCGCAGGACTAAGCCTTCCGAGTCTGATAGCTGCCTCATCTGTACCTGATCAAGTAGCGTGGAGGTAACAGCTACAGAAGATAGAAAAGTCTGTCCCCATCTGTCATGCACCTCCAGATGCATCTCAAAGAACAAAGCCATCAGCTGCCACTCACTACTGGCCTCCTGAACTGCCTGAATCTGAGTTCTCATGCTCAATGCATCTGCCACGACATTGCCCTTCCCCGACGTATAGGCAAACTAGAAGTCAAAAGACTGTAGATACTCAACCCACCTGCATTGTCTCAGATTCAGATCATGCTGAGTGATGATATACTTAAGACTCTTGTGGTCAGTGAAAACCACAAAGTGCTCTCCCAGAAGATAGTGTCTCCAACAGCGCAAGGCATGAACAACAGCTGCCAACTCCAGATCGTGCGTAGGGTAGTTCCTCTCATGTGGCCTCAACTGTCGAGACTCGTACGCAATAACTCCATCTCCCTGCATAAGCACAGCTCCCAGCCCGATACTCGAAGCATCACAGTAAACAGTGTAGCTCTTGCCTGGCTCTGGCAAGACTAGTATCGGTGCTGACGTTAACCTCCCTTTAAGCTCCTGAAAGGCTGACTCACAAGAATCTGACCATAAAAACCTCACCCCCTTCTTGGTCAGACCTGTCAAGGGTGCTTCTAAACGAGAAAAGTCTCGAAGGAAGCGTCTGTAGTATCCAGCCAGCCCTAGGAAGCTCCGTACCTCAAAAACATTCTTCGACTGCTCCCAGGAAACTATAGCTCTCACTTTCTCTGGGTCCACAGATACTCCTGCCTCTGAGATGACGTGACCCAAGAAGTGAATCTGATCCATCCAGAAGTGGCACTTCGAGAGTTTAGCATAAATCCGATGCTCTCTTAGTGTACTCAGAACGATCTCAAGATGGGTGGCATGGTCGTGTCGAGTGTGAGAGTACACCAAGATATCGTCCACGAAGACCACAAAGAAGGAATCCAAGTAAGGATGGAACACTTGGTTCATCAGTGCCATGAAAACTGTAGGTGCGTTCATGAGACCGAACGACATGACTGTATACTCGTAAAGACCGTACCTTCTCCTGAAGACTGTTAGAGGTATATCTGATGGTCTAACGCGCAACTGATGATAACCGGACCTCAAGTCGATCTTAGAGAACACCTGGGCTCCACCAAGCTGATCGAAAAGGTCATCAATCCGAGACAAAGGATATCAGTTCTTGAACGTCAACTGGTTCAGCTTCCGATAATCCACACAAAGCTAAAGGGTACCGTCCGCCTTCTTCGCAAACAGAACAGGCGAACCCCAAGGAGAAGTACTGGGTCGGATGAAACCCTTATCCTGTAGCTCCTCCAACTGCTTCTTGAGCTCCTGCAACTCAGGTGTGGCCATCCTATAGGGAGGAATGGACACCGGTGCCGCTCCTGGCATGAGCTCAATAGAGAATTCTACCTCACACTCCGGTGGAAAACCTGAAAAGTCCTCTGGAAAGACATCCCGGAAGCGATCCACCACTAGAGGAAAGTCCAAATGTGGAGTCCCCTGATCATCCAGATAAAGACTAGAAATCTGGGCCATCACTCCTCCTAGCCCAAGATGCTCGAGTCCCGTCCGACTCGCCCGAACGTCCCATTCGCCTCTATGAAGGAAAGATTCACCCTCTGGTGAAATGAAACTGACTCTGCGGCGATAACAATCAACAAATGCCTGAAAGGGAATCAACCAATCCATGCTAAGGATGACATCATAGCCTGTCATCTCTAGGACATAGAGATCCCATAAGAAGCGATACCCTGAAATCTCGAGAGGACACTCTCTACACTGTCGTACACTAGATGTCCTCATTCCAAAAGGTGTGTCTAGTGTCAACGAGTCGGCAGAAGAAAAGACGCAGAGTCCAAGGATCTCCACAACAGCAACAGAGATAAAACTATGCGTAACACCAGTATCAAAAAGGGCTGAAGATAAAACTGAGGCTACTAAAATCGTACCTCGAACAGTAGAAGGGCCGGGATCCTGTTCATGATAAGTCTGCTCCATGGCGAAAGACTGGCCTGCACCGCAGCCCTGTGCCCCTGACTGACCACTCTGAGCTGAACCTCCCTGCTGGTGCTGAGGGACTGGTATCTGATCGCCACGGCCTCGACCTCCACCTCAGCCCGAACGGCCGGAAGAACTCCAGTTCCCTGACTGGTGAGAGACTGGTGGGGCTGCTCCTGAACGAGGAGTCATGGAAGAACCTCGGTCACCTGCTGCTGGTGAGAAAACCTGGCAGCAACGCTGAAGGTGACCCAACTTGCCGCAAGATCGGCACTCCATAGGGTCTCTCTGGCACTACGGCCTCGTGTGCCCTGTCCGGCCACACTGGTAGCATGTCACCTGGCTGCCTGATGATGCATCTTGCTTCCTCGAATCACCGCGCGTAGGCTCCCTATGACGCTTCTTGCTTTCATCTAAAGGAAAGGTAGATCTGGAAGTAGAACTGCCCTGACCCGCAGCTCCAGAGTCTCTCATATTGCACTCCACAATCAGTGCCTGGTTGACGATAGAAGTAATGGAAGTCAGCTGGAAGATGTTCACCTGTGAGCGAATCTCCCGCCTGAGTCCATCCTCAAACTTCCTCGCCAAAAACACCCCACTCCCATCCTGAATGTAACGCCCCGATCCCAGCTACCCAGAGTCGGTGCATTACTTCGTAACATTGACATGATCACAAAAGATCAAGTCTCGAAAGACTGATTAGTTTAGTAGCCTTGGAAACACTAGATACATTGATAAATGTTACATTACATCATAAAGTGAAAAACTACAATAACAAAGTCTCCATAGTCCAAACTCATATCCTCTTCTGACTATCCCTGCAGGTCATTCATAAAATACTTCTTCACATCCTGGAAAATATTAAAACATTGAAAGGGGTGAGCTCAGATGCTCAGTAAAGATAATAATATAGTGGAAGCTTTCATAAATAAACATTAACATTTAAGGCAATGTATAAATAAAACAAAAGCCTTTTTAAACTTGAAATTCAGCATAATATGGAAAAAAATTAAATTAAATAATGCCATTTACTTACTCACATGGATATTCTACTAGTTGAATAATCACATGCAATATCAATAACCACTTTCATAATGATGGAATGCATAATGCCAGACTATCATAACCATGTATCCAAGGCCTCGTGCCAAGACTACAAATAAGATTTTGTCAAGGCCTCGTGCCAAGACACTAGTTTGTCTCATGAGACCTACCGATGCATCGAGGAGCTATAGCGGGCTCCACCCGTCACTTATTAAGTCCAATGCATTCCTTATGTGAACAGGTTTAAACATATCATAAAGCATAACATAATCGTATCACATAAAACATGCATAAAGGAAACATAACATTTTCACATTTCAATCACAAGATATCAATACAACACACTGATATGATAAAAACACTTTCAAAACCATTTTCAATACCAAAATAAAAGAAAATTAAAACTTGGTATTTATTTTTCATTTAAAATAAAGTTATGGCTTGTAGAGGAAGCCGAAACTCAAATAATGATCACAGCGGCGTATAAGTCGTTGTCGCCGCATACGTATGACAAGAAAAACATTCCTTTTCGTCGTTTAGTAAAACACTTCGTATAAAAAGATTCCTTTTGAATAAACATAAAAGTCAAAGGGTTTTATACACCGTATAAAAGAAATTTGTGTATAAAAACAAAATATGCCTCAATGAAAGGAGATTGAGATGAAGTCCTTACAAAGATCATTTTTTTAAATAAAATAGATCTATTATGTGTATTCAAAATAAGTACACATATTGAAATTAAAAATAAAATATAGGACATAATAATATCTTGACATAATTTGAAATTAGGAGATTAACCCAAATAATGGAAATTGGGTTAAGAAGTTCCCTTACCTCGTGTCCGACTTGACTCGACCGCTCTTTAACCTCCTGAATAATAAACTAGAGTTAATATCTACCTACTTAAGAACCTTTTTCAAGTTCATTATTCCTTTTATATCACTTATTACCATGTTATGAATATTATGTAATTATTTAAGTTAATAACGGTCGTTTTGTCAATCTTAGGTACTTGAGTAAAAAATAAACTTCTTATAATTACACTTTGTTCATTTGGTAAAATATCCATTATATCCATAATTATATTCATGATGTAGATATAATATACATCATATATATCCAGTATATACATTCATTTATAAAATTACATAACATTTAGAGGTAAGAAATGAAATGCACCGTTCATGGAGACGGTAAACCATACGTACGTATGAACGCTACTTTCATTTCTATTTCGTATTTAATGGAATGAAGTTATAATTATATAAAGGTATAATATAATTCCAGTATAATATAATTTATAATACAATTTACTCCATCCTTTTTACATCCTACATATGGCATTAACGATTCAAATCACTTTGAGGGGGCGGTAGTCCGCACTTCCTAAAATGAAAATATCGCGTTTACCTATAATGGAAACAATAAAGTATGACATAAATGAGAAATAAAGAAGCATAAGGAAAACATAAACATAATATATATATCATATATGAAAATAGTTTCATCAAAATGGCCACCATTAGAGGTGTTATATGAGTGTTGAACAATCATCATTTCGTGAGGCAGAAATTCGCCATCCACAGAAACAATATGTTCTTTAACCATTAGATGTAGGTGTGTGTATGTTTAGCTCGAATACTTCTTATAACAACATCCTAGTATATTGAGGATACTGGTGTTGTTACAAAATAAATTAATAAAAAGAGTTTAGGGGGTTGGATAAGCAAAATAAAACAAAATAACATAAGAGAAGACATTACCTTAAAATCGGGTAACTCTTTTGATTTGAGCCAAAGGCTTCCTTGGGAAGAATTCTGCCCAAAGTGAGACTTCTAGGAGTAAGGTAGGGAATTTGGGAGAGTATTTGGGCAGAGGTTGGCCGAGCCAAAATGCTTTTAAAGTGTGAGTAATGTGGTAGTGGTGGGGGCCTTTTATAAGTGGAGAGGAGGGGCACTCTTGGAAAGTAATAAAATGTTACTTTATTATACAATGATTTTTAGATTCTAAAGGTCCCAAACTGAAATAATTCTAGGATGAGGTGATAAGGGTTTGAAATATTCTCATTCAATAGGCTTTGGACAAGTGTAATGCTTAGATTTTACATTATCCTTCCATTTTATTAAAAGTTTTAATTAATGAGGTAATCACTGCATCATCATGGTGTCATAAATAATTTAATTTATTTAATGTATAAAAATATCATGATGTATAAAATCTTTTTAGCTTTCTAATGAATATTTATAGTAAAAAATATGACTTGTATAACCCCTTTTAAAAATTGTTTTAGTAAAACAACTTATGTTTGTGACATTTTTATTTTAACTTTAAATAAAAGTTATTTATGTCATTTTCCTACCAAAGTGGCTCCATGGGGTACCCAAGTTGACCCATGGATTGTCTTGGTCGGCCATAACACATCCAATAGGGGTAGGATAAGTGTAAAGGTATTTTCATATTTTTATAATATCATTTTTACCTTAAATTTCACTAATTACCTTTAATTGCGATTAATTAAACTTAAAAGTTACTATTCATCAAAAAATTATTTTCATCCCATTGAACCACATTTTACTTCCTAATGACAATCATGTATGTCGGATTTTTGAAAATCAAATCATAAAAGTGGTAATATTTCATTTAAATGAAAAATCAGTTATTTAACTACCACTTAGTGGTTTCACTATTCATCAAAAATTGAAGTTTTTCAGAACAATGCCAAAATTTCACCCTAAGCAATAATTGATATTCTGAATTCAAAAATGATGTCTATTTTACAAAATTCCAAACATATAAGTTGCATTAATTAATTTTATAATTAATTCCCGCTGTCACAACAAATAGTGTGTTTTTAAGAAGCAATATATATCAAAAGATTGACAATTGTTTATGTCTAATTTCAAAGTGAAATTAATTATAATAAAAACAATTGGATAAAATGGTAAAAATATATTCTAATTATACTTTAAAACCACTCAATAGTATAATTTATCACTATAAATTATTTTGATTAAAAAATTTGTTTTTACGTATTCTTCACTATTCATAAAAAATTGGAAGTTCTCAGAAAATTACAAAAATTTCAACTTAGGATAACTCTGATATTCCGAATACTAAAATGAAGTCCATTTGGAAAGATAAAATTTATAAAATTTCAAAAAGTAGGTATTAATATTCATAATGGCTACTTTGATTGGTTGTGGTGTGTTAGAACTCGAACTTGCGTACAATGCAAGCTATTGCATTATTGAAAGAGAAACGTATCGTGGAAGCTCGGGGTGTTACACCGAAGGGGTGTAAAACGCTACAGCTCAGTGAAACGAGAGGAATACTCCATGACAGATAGAGTACCCTGCTCTAAGCTCATGAACTCCCGGGCTCGATCGGCCCTCAGGGTCTCCGGGTAAAAGTAGTCGTAGAACACGCGCTGGAACTCCTCCCAAGTTATAGCCTGCTGCTGACCCACCTGTGAGATCACGTCCCAAGACCTCTTGGCAGAGTCTCGGAGCATGTAGGTGGCAAGCCTGACCCGACTCTTTGGAGGCGTCTCCAGATGCTCGAATATAGTCACCATGGCTTCCATCCATGACTCTGCAGCCTGAGGTCCTCTCTCCCTCGAGAACATGGGAGGATGCTGCTGCTGAAAGACCCGCGTCAAGTATGCCATAGACGAGGCAAGAGGCGGTGCTCCCTGGATGGCCTGCATCATCCTCATGAAACCCTCCCTGAACAGCGCATCGACACCTGCAACTGGTACAACAACCGGTGCCAAGGCTGGCTTGGATGGAGGATCGACAGGAAGTCCTTGATCAGCCCTGTCTGGCGTCTGATCACTGCCTGACGACAAACGTATGACCGAAGGATGTCTCAGAGGCGTAGCTCTGAAAGATCAAAAGCACACCTTAGATAAGGAAAACAAGGACAAGGAACACAAGAGTACAAAATAGGAACAGGGGAAGAAAAACACACAAGATTGCAAAACACGACTACACGGAGTGTCTACTTAAACCATTGACATGGGCGTGTACTCCTGCCCTACAAGTCGTTTACACTACAAACTACACAGCGTGTTGACCCCCACACATGGTGTGTACTTGAAAACTATTCCCCTTACCGAGTCTCCTTACACGGCTAACCCACACGGTCCGACTCAACCCGAGACTACATGGCGTGTTCGAAACAAACACGACATGCACTAGACAAGGCTTCGACAGTCCGTGTTGTTGAGTACACGACCCTCTACATAGCTGGACCTTACACGGCGTACTTTGAACAAGCACGACGTGCATAGGTAAAGGCGACACCATCCTGTGTTGTTCGTGACACGGCCGGGTACCTGGGAAAGACTACACGGCGTTTCCTGAACAAAAACGACGTGTGGAAAGGAAGGTAACGTCGGCCCGTGTTGTTCGTGACACGGCCGGGTACCTAGGAAAGACTACACGGCGTGTTCCCTATAGACACGGCGTGTTCTACCTGAGCTTCCCCGACCCGTGTTGTTAGTGACACGACCGGGTACACGACCCCGAACTCACACAGCGTGTACCACTGGTACACGGAATGTTCCCAAAGTTACTCCCACGACACCGTGTTCTGCTCACACGGTCTGTGACATGGCCTAAAAACTACACGATGTGTATACAAAAAGTACACTCCGTGTATTCTGGGTTTTTCTGGGTAGTAGCTCAGAAACTGCACAGAATTCCAGAAACACTAAAAACAAGGCGAAAAAGGTGCCAAATTATGACCCGTGAGGGCCCATAACACCTCAAGAACCAAAATTCGGCGTTTATTTTCAAGCAAGGAACAAAAAAAAACAGTTTTATAACATAACAGCAGAGAATCTATCAAGCATCTATCACAACAGCATGCATAATTTTACACGGAGCCTATCACAACAACATGCAATTGCTAATGCACCCTAGATGGCATGGCAAGAATGCATGACATGTGATTTCTACAAGTGCCTATATGATGCATGAGATGGAATAACCTCATCTTATCGGGTTGCGACAGAAATAGAACCAAAATATCAAAACAATAACCGCACAAGTCATACGAATCACTCTAGGTGAAAACATACCAACCATAAAATCTCAAAACCAGAAAACTACAATTAATGAGGTAGTATGGCTTTTCCCTGTACACGGGTTAGCTAATCTTGAGCACAACTTAATGATAAGTACCAAATCCATACTATCCCTGGATAAGGTCTCCAAACAGTAAAGCAAGAGAAAAGAACCCCTCTGATACCACTTTGTAACGTCCCGAGTCCGGAGCCCCTCTACTGGTGCCCCGTACTCAATTCACCACATGACCTCAAGTGCGTTTCCCCAAATTCCAGAGGCTGCCGACTAGCAGCGAGGGCCTTGGTGAGTCGGTGGGGAAACTATACCCTCATTCGGTAAGGTATACAAGGTAAGAAAACCACAATAAACAACGGAATCAGCAACCAACATGCATAACAACAGAAACCAAACAGCAGAAGCAATATAGATATATAACTATGATGAAAATGATGCATCAGGTACAAGTATCAAAGGAAAACAACAAACACAACAACGTGCTGAAGTAAAACTAAAACCAAGTGCAAAAAGAAAACAAATTAATCTCCTCAGCATCGCGATCCACGACTCGATCCCATGATCCCCAGCTCCTGATGCAGTCAACACCCTGAAGTAGAAGGGCGCTTGCCCTTATCTATACCTGCAGCAACATAGTCTACTTGGACCCAAAAGCATGGCCTAAATAGGGTGTGAGATACAATCCCAGTAAGCAATCACCCAAAGATTTGTGCCTAACAGTCAATGAATACATGGCAGTACTAAAACAAGAAGCAGTAAACAGAAAGCAAAAACAGATACAAACCAAAGTTCTAACAAGTATAACACACAAGTAAGTAGCCAGCAACAAGAAGAAAAACAGGTAACCCTTTGGGTAGATCTCATAGTCTAACCCCTATGGTTCAACCTATAAGTATTAGCAACCCTCTGGGAGGCACACACAGTCTCACCCCTCTGGTTAAGCTACGTAATTAAGCAGACTCTCTGGGGAAGCACTCACCGTTAATTCCCCCTATAGTCTCGTATCATTCTAAAGGCTCTCTGGGGAAGCACTCAATGTCAATTCCCCCTGTGGCCCGCATCGTAATTAAAATACACTCTGGAGAAGCCCTTCCGTCAATTCTACCCTTGGTCTCGCATCATGATTAAAAGACACTCTGGAGAAGCCCTTCCGTCAATTCTCCCTTTGGTCTACTACTCTAGGGTCTCACAGTCCTGAGTGAAGGTAATACATGCTAAGCGCGCATGTACATCGTCCGAGTAAACCTCAAGAACTACTTGGCTATCAACTAAGGCTCAACAGCAAAACAAGGCAACAGTCCACAATCCTACAACTAGGAATGGAAACTGGATAAACGCCAAACAGGCAGAACAAGCATGGAAAGCAAACTAAGCACAAACAAAATACTATAATCACAAGCAATAAACTCTACTAAAGCAATCAAGCAAAGCAGGCAAGTAACAAGGGAAAAACAGGAAACACACAATACCCCGTTCAAGGGTATTGGTGGAAATTGCACAAAATATCCATCAACTTTCTACGGAGAGGCACAAACCACCTACCTCGATCCTATGAGATTGATAAACGTGAACCTCGAAGACAAATTCCTCTTAGAACAACATAGATATGAGAAAATGCACAAAACGTTCATCCCACGATAACTTGGAAACGGGGAGGAATCAAGAAACCAGGCTAAAGCAGAAGGAAGAACTCACCGCTGTGATCCAAACTCAACTGACCATGCTCGAATTGGAGAACGAACGACGAGGTAGATGTTCGGAGAAGATTCGGCCGTACGGATGCTCCCGGATGGTCGAAAACTGAAGAAGAAGACGAATATGGGGGTTAGGCGCGACCCCGATCCGTTTAATGAAAAAAAAGTACACGATGTGTACTTTTAGAGTACACGGCGTGTACTTCAATTTTTTCTGTACTCTGAAAAAACTGGCCTCCACCTCAGCCTTACACACCATGTGTGTGGCCCGGACATGGCCAACACACGACTTCAAGCCAGAATAGAGTACACGACGTGTACTCGGAAAGTACACGGCGTGTACTTTGAAAATTTCTAGAAAAACCATTTTCCTTAAAAACTCTAGAAAAAAGGAAAAACATACCTGAACTAAGATCCATGTTCTTACAATCAACGATACAACGAAATGGTACATTCATGGGTGTGATAAAAAATCGTTCAGGCGATAAAAGACATTTGGGTGAATCTTCGGGTGTGTTGTGCGGCTGCTTCTGCTACAACGTTGAGCTCCATCCCAATAGTGGTATAAAAAGGATTGGTTGAAGTGTTCGGTTGTAGAACACATTGGTAGACAATTCCTCCTATCACTCATGGGTTTTAAGATGGAACCACAAAAGGGCTTATGTGTTGGGCCTGAGAGACCTAGGGCTGGATGAAATTGATCTTGTCAAATGGTATCAGAGGCATGGTGCAGCCCATGTGTGATGTAGGGTGGAGTATTCCCCAAACCAGTTTGACAATGATAACAGTTGCTCATTTGAAGCATGTGAATCCATCGTGTCTTGTGTCGAATGTCTTCCTGATAGCAGTGGTCAGGTAGCGAGTCCCAATGATGAGAAAATGATAGTGCAAGATGGTTGGATCTGATGCATTATCGTTGGAGAGGATGCCCAATTGTGTGGTCTTTAGTTTGAGGGGAGGATTGTTGTGTACAAACCCAAAGTCCCACATCATATTCCATCAAGGATGATGACTCACATATAATCTTGGATGGACAATTCCTCCTATCACCCATGAGTTTTAAGATGGAACCCCAGAAGGGTCTGTGTTGGGCTTGAGAGACCTAGGGCTGGAGGAAATCGATCATGTCCATGTATATTCAAAGAAGTGATTATTAATTAAAATAGATTATTACATATCGTTCATAGTTATACATGACTTTAATGTAATAATGTCTTAGAGTATTTGTCCCATTGAAAAGGGTATAACAATTATCACTACCGCAAAAACGAATTTACACTGCGCCACCCTTTAAATGTACTAAAAAAAGCACTGATAAAGAAGGTAACTTTATCATCGTTTTTTAATGTTGTTAAAAGTACACCATTTATCAGCGTTTTTTAGTAGCACTGATAAAGAGGGGTCTTTATCAGTGTTTTTTTACTAACACTAAGGAGTAAATTTCATAAAAAATTTATCAATCATTAAAAATAATATATTAACATAAAAATATATTTATATTGATATATACAATATATTTTATAAAATATGATTTATACAAGACTAAATATGCATTTACACATAATATATGATATTTTTAGTGAAAAAATGATTATAAAATAATTAAAAATAATATTAATTAATAATTTTCTAATTATTATCGAGTAATAGTCATTTAATAACAATTTGAAGATAAGAAAAATCAAAAAATTAATAGAGGATTTAAAATAAGTTAAAAACGTAACTTGAATTTCAAACGAACATAACTTTTGATCTGGGTGTCCATTCGGGCTCTACCACATATCAAATCAAAGTCTGCGATGAACTCAATGCACTAATGATTAGGGAATCCTAGTTACATTTTTTGAGGTAAAAAAGGCCAAGAAGGCCTCCAAAACTGAGTTTTTAGTCGGGGTACCCCAATTTTTTAACATTCGATGAAATTTTAGCCCCATTTTAGAGGTTCTTTTTTCTTTTTTTAGTAAGGACTGAATTTATTCTCAGGGCTTACATTCATATTGATATTATGGTTTTGAAATTTTATCATTTTTCACAATGTAATTTTATTTATAATTAAATATATACACATGTATACATGTTTGTATATATTCACACATAAAAATCTAATTTTATAAATAAATATGTAAACATATTTACATATAAAATATCTTTCTATATATATAAACCATATATAAAGAATAATAATATCCATTTTATTTAAAATAAAAATGTATGAATATTTATATATCTATACAATTAATGTATATATAATGTTTATATATATATATAAATATATTTGTGTGTGTATTGACAAACAAATATATGTTTATCTATATATTCTAATATATGTATATGTATATTAATATATAATATATGTAAATAAATATAATAATTTATAATTATATTAATAGACACATACACATATATAGATATATATGCATGTGTGTATGTATTTATAAACAAAAAAACATTATATATATATATATTTAAATATATATATATATATAGACACACACATATATATATGGATTAAAAATGTAATTAAATGTATATATATAAACAAATAGATGTATCGTAAAATACATAACAAAACAATATAGATGAGTGGTAAATGTGTAGATCCATAAAGGGCGGGTCTCAGGTTCGAAACTCGGCAGAGGCATGCACGCGGGCGAGTGAAGCAGTAGGTCCCTGTTAAAAGTTATGGGGGGGGGGGAGATTCAAATGCTGATAAAGGGAGGGGCTAGCGCTGTTAAAAGGGGTGGGTCGGCCGATCTTCGAGCAGTTTTTTTTAACTTTTATCAGTGTTTTTTTAGCACTGATAAAGGGGCCCTCCTTTAACAGCGTCGGGGACAACATCACTTTTTTAGCGCTGTTAAAGCCCTTATTGCGTGCTGTTAAAGGGCTGATCTATAGTAGTGTCTCTGCTATGATGAGAACCTTAAAATTTCATTATGATATTTGTAAGAACCCGGTTCTTATTCTTGAGGTACGGATTTCTTCTTTTCCTTTTTTCCTTAAGTGTTTTTGATAAAATAAGGAAAATGAGAAAAAATCCCAAATTTTGTGGGTACACACCATTTAATTTTACACACGCTGTGTATTTTGGTCGTGTGGGATGAGTACACAGGGCGTGTAGGTCTGTCGGCAATGAAGGATGTAAAAACCGACTACACGTCGTGTATTAGGTATTTACATGCCGTGTAATCAGTCGGCAGGTGAACAGTAAGGCGGTGGAAGTAGCTGCTAGCAGAGCGAAAATACACACCATGTAATTAGTAATACACACCGTGTACTCATGTCGACGGGTGAACAGTGCCATGGTGGAAAGAAGCCGCCAGAGGAACATTTAACAAAATGAGAAGTACACGCCATGTACTTCAAAGTACACACCGTGTAGTTTGTTTTTTTTGCTTAAAACGGGCAGTAGCCTCGTCTATTCACAGAGGAAGCTTAGAACGCCGGAGGAGAGCGGGAGAGACGACCGGAGTTTGGAGGATCTCCCGATTGCACACCGGGAACCCGATTCCTACACCGTCGATCTCCTTGGAACTGCATGGGTAAGATCTTCCTTCTCCTAGAGCCTTTCTTACCAATTCTTTCCTGAGGAAAAGTTATTTGAGTTTGAACGTGATTATGTTCATCTCATATCTACTCCATTCTCGTTTGTTTCGGGAGGCTTCATTCACGTATACCAATCAGAGACGATCGAGGTAGGTGGTCTGGTGTTTAAATTCCAATTGTTGTGTGTTTTTGTGTTGCGTAGATAATCTAATGATAAGTTTAAACTGCTGTTTGGGATCACTACTTGGATCCAGGACCACCCCGGGGGTGCGTTCATCTGTTTAGCCGTTTGGCCAGGATACCCGAGGGTATGTGATTATCCAATAAAAAAATATATTTTAATTACATTTTAATGGTATTAAATGTTCATTTTTTATCTTATGGGCCTGAGTTAGTGCATTTTCATTATGAACATCCATTCTCATCATTTGTGCACTTCATGCCTAATATACACCAATTTAGGCCCAATGAGTCATATGATTCTAAGGAATGTAATTATAAATTTTTTAATTTGATATTTTGGGAACTTTATCTACACTTAAATGTGAACATTTTTCATTCAGGGATCAATGAAGAATTCATGGAAGAAGATGTATATATTTTGTGATGAAAGGAAGCAATTCTAGAGAAGGCAGATTGGACACCAGCCCACTGATGAGACTGTGGGGCCCAACATACATGCCCAATTAATCCCAAATTTCGTGGGATGCTAGAATACATGTATAGGAACAAATCACTCTTCAGGAGATAATGCTAAGTATGCTTCTATGGCGGTCATTAAGGCGGACCAAGTTAGAGATACAATTCTGGGCCAGATTCTGCGGCCCAGAAAAACATCCCACTAATTTGATCATATCTCGGAATCCACAACTCCAAATGGGCCCAACTTTTACAGGCGGTTAGAAGACATCCGGAGATCCATTGTTTTATTCTATGGACCACTATTATTCGGCCATCTAGAAGGTCTTACAGACGCGTTTGTTCGGTGAAGGAAAGCTGGCTGCCACCTCGGGTCAAGGGTGGAAAAATCAACTCTCCCTTACTTTCCACCCACCTATGGCCTACCAAAATTAATTGAGGAGACTTGGACTGTTTGAGGCTCGACCCAAGGGCTCAAAAATACCTATTTAAGGTAGTGGTGTTGAATTATTGAAGGATCTTTGGTGCTTGGTTTCATTGTAGTGTTATGCTGTCGCTTTGTGTTTGTAATCACATTTCTTTCTCATGTATGTTGTTTAATTCACCTTAGTTTCTTAATAAAAGTTATTCTTCTCTTATTATACTGTTCTTCTACTTATCACTTTGATACTGTTGGTTCAATGTGTGAACTTTTTCATACCAAACCTTGTGATATTTATCACACAACGGAGGAGTGATCTTTTTTTGTTGTTGTTTTTACTTCTTCAATTTCACCTTTGTAAGTCTACTTCCTGCTTCCGTTGAAGACATGTCATCAATGGAGGGATAAATATTTTATGAGTTGATCCAAGGGAGTATCAAGGGGCTGGATTGGATGTTATTTATCACTCCATTAATGGCTAATCACTTCTTTTAAATGAGACTTTTATTTAATGATTTTAAAACATCTTCATCCTTATTGAATTTAAGGTCACACATTTCAAGTGCTAATACGAACCTCTACCTTGGAGTGCTCAAAACTTTGATCCTTAAAGTGTATAGGTGATTAGTATTAGGGTGTGTAGGCATTAAACCAATAAGTGATGATTTCGTTTGATCTTCTTAAATGAATCCATCTCAATTATAATAAATTGAAATCATTAAAAAAGTAATTCATCCAATCCACCCCGAGCGATAACCTAGGATCAACTAATTATTTTAAATTAAATTCACTTAAATATATTAGTTATCCTTTAAACCCATATAAAATCAACCCAAGTTGGCCACTTCATATCCAAAAATAGTCCATAGAATGTACGTGTCTATAGGTTTCTTCTTAGGTCCCTGAGGATTCGATAACCCAAGCTAACTACAAGGACCATTCTACCTTCATCTCTTGGGTAAATTTGAGCGAGAATCAAATTTTGGCACTATTTCCGGGGACCCAAGTAAGTCATCTAAACACCCATTCTATTCTCCCCCATTTCTTCTTTTCTCATCCAAATTCTCTTATCTTGTCCCTTTCTCGTTTTTTTTCTTTTGGCGCATGTCCGCCTATACCCACGATCAATCAAACCGTCTTGTTAGGGTGGATAGTCCTGGGGTTGGGGAGTCAAGTAAACCAAGGGAACTCTTTCCATTAGATCCTAATCTTTCTATCACCCCTGAGTCAAAAATTGAGCCAATTTCAATGGAAGGTCTTCAAAGAAACCAACTCATAAACCCGGGTGGGAACCAAAATGGAAACCCAAATGAGGGAGCCCCAAACTCGGGGAATGCAATTGATCAAACCATGAATGACTACCTCAAACCTTCCTGGACCAATGCCCCATCATGCATTAGACACAATTCCCTAGGATATGCCAACTAAATCTTTAAAACCCATGTCCTAAACCACCTTCCCACATTCCATTGAATGGAGTCCGAGATGCCATACCTGCACATTAAGGAGTTCAATGACATTGTAGAAACCATGTGTCCCCCACATCAACTAGAATCTTCTAAGATGAGGCTATTTCCTTTTTCTTTAAATAGTCGATCTAAAAATTGGCTAAACAATTTGAGACCATCATCCATAAACTCTTGGGACCAACTACAAAGAGAATTATACAAAAAATACTTTCCCCACCACAAAACAATTTCACTTAAAAAGAGTATCCAAAATTTTTTTGAAAAAGAGGGAGAGTCATTCTATGAAACATGGGAGAGGTTCAAAGACACTCTAAACATGGTTCCACACCATGGTTTTTCTATTCCTGAACAAGTGAGAATTTTCTATGAAGGGTTGGGTCCGGGGAACAAACAATTCATTGACATGATGTGTAATGGTACCTTTAAAAACAAAGCCCCAAATAATGCTTACGAGTATCTAGAAATCCTTTCTGAACAAAACCAAACATGGGGAACTTCACCTTATTCTGAAAAGCCACAAAGAACTACTGGAATTCATACACTTAGAGAAGAGGAAAGCCTTAGGGCTAAACTCACAACACTCTCTAGGAAGGTTGAAGAGATAGACCTTAGGAAAGTCCATGAAATCCAAACTGTTGACCCTGTTTGCACAATTTGTGACAAACATGACCATAAGACAGACAACTGCCCAACCATTCCATCCATCAAGTATGTTCTCTTAGGAGGACCCCCAGCGGAAGTAAATGCTATGAACTTTCAAAAGCCTCAATACCAAAACACCTTCAACCCAAGGTATAACGACCACCCAAGCTTCCGCTAGAAAGATAACCAATAACCTAGCCAACCACAGGGACAAAATCCTTACCCCCATCAGAACTACAAAACCCATAACCAGTTCCAAACCCAACCTATCCAATACCAACAGCCACCGGTCCATTTTCAACAAACCGTCCCACCTCCAAAATATCCCCCTGGGATAAACCAACCTACTCAAGCACCCACCCAAACTGTTCCACAAATCCTACTAGAACAACTGTGCAAACAAATGGAGAGGATGAACTCAGAGGTATCTTCCCTAAAACAAGAACTTCAAACCATCAAAACTGGAAAGGCACCCATGCCTACTCAGGCGGTGCCATCCTCAACTTCAAGGGGAGAGTCAAGTTGTGCTTAAACAACTCATGAACAACTAAAGGCTGTGACTGTTTTAAGAAGTGGGAACTCAATTGAGAAACCTGAACAACTAATTCAGAACCCACCTGAAGATTCAAACTTGGATGAAAATTCAAATGAACCACAAGATAAAACTGAGGAAACTGATAACAATGTGAAGGAAACAACTCTTCAACAAAGAACCCCACAACCTGCACCATTTCCTCAACTCATGATGGGGAAACCCAAGCTTGAACTGAATGAAACATTGAGGGAAATATTTTCACAAGTCAAGTTGAACATACCCCTTCTCGATGCAATCCAAACCATACCTGCCTACTCAAAGTACCTTAAGGGCTTGTGCACTTTTAAAAGAAAATTTTCACATAAAAACCAAGTCCTTTTGGCTGCTAATGTGAGTACCACCATTCAAGGTACCATTCCTCCTAAGTTGAAAGACTCAGGTTTCCCTTACATCAATGTTAAACTAGGAGAAACCAAAGTTGTCAAGGCCTTGTGTGACCTAGGTGCTAGTTTCAATCTCATCCCATATGCTGTGTACTACCAGTTAGGCCTAGAAGAACTCCAACCCACATCTGTCACACTTCAACTTGCTGATCGTAGCATTACGGTTCAAAATGGGATTTTAAAGGACGTTCTAGTAAAGGTTGAAAACTTTATCTACCCTGCTGATTTCATTGTCCTTGACAACCATCCAAACTTAGGAAATAAGGAAAAAACCCCAATCATCCTTGGTCGTCCTTTCCTTGCAACAATCAACTCTATTATACGAGTCCGAAATGGGAACATGACCATCACCTTTGGGAACATGATTCTAGACTTGAACATCTATAATGCAAGCTCACAAATAGGGGATGATGAGGACATTCATGAAGTAAACATGATAGGAAGCATTGATAATGAATCCATGGAACATCAAGGAATATTTAATGAATGTTTAAGTCAGGATGAGATTGATTTCCTTTGTTCATATAAAGGAAGTTTATCTCCTTGGCTTGAATCATTTTCAAATTGCTCTTATGATAAAGTCTTAGGTCCAACAATCAGTGAAACCTTTCAAGAAACCAATTTCATAGAGACCCCTCTAAATTCCTTCCCTAAATCTGATCAAGCCAATCTAGTAGCTAAAACTTCTACATGTGAGGAATCAATCCTATCTGAAACTCTAAAAAAAGAAATTGATCTTGATCCAATGTCCCAATATTCTGCTAAAATTCTAAACCAACCTGATCTTGAATTGAAGGAACTTCCTGCTACACTCAAGTATGCTTTCCTAAGTGACAATCAAACACATCCTATTGTCATTTATTCTTCTCTTGAATCCAATCATGAGAGGATGCTTCTAGATGTCCTTAGGAAGCATAAGAAATCCATTGGTTGGACCCTTTCTGATATTCCTGGGATTATCCCACTTATCGGGACTCATAGGATTGTTCTGGAATCTGATTCAAAGCCATGTCGTTAACCTCAACGGCGACTCAATCCTAATCTCATGGAGGTAGTAAGGAAAGAACTTCTGAAATTGTTGAAAGCTGGCATCATATATCCCATAGCTGAGAGTGAATGGGTGAGCCCAATCCAAGTGGTTCCAAAAAAGGCTGGAATCACAGTGATAACCAATGAGGATGGAGAGATTCTTCCAACAAGGGTGAGTAGTGGATGGAGGGTCTGCATTGACTATAGGAAACTAAACTCATTCACCAAGAAGGACCATTTCCCCTTACCATTCATTGACCAAGTCCTTGAGAGAGTGGCAGGTCATGCCTTCTACTGTTTCTTAGATGGGTACTCGGGGTACAATCAAATTGAGGTCTCCCTAGAGGATCAAGGGAAGACTACATTCACATGTCCTTTCAGTACATTTGCCTTCAAACGCATGCCCTTAGGGTTATGCAATGCCCCTAGAACCTTCCAGCGGTGCATGATGGGAATCTTCTCAGACATGGTAGGGGATTTTCTAGAGGTCTTCATGGATGACTTCTCTGTGTTTGGGGATACTTTTGAGGGATGTCTGCAGAATGTGGAGAGAGTCTTGTTAAGATGTGAAGAAAAGAATCTGGTCCTAAACTGGGAAAAATTTCATTTCATGGTTAAAGAGGGACTTGTTCTAGGCCATCTGGTCTCGAGTAGGGGGATTGAAGTTAATAAAGCAAAGGTTGAAATCATTCGTCACCTTCCATCACCCAAAACTGTTAAGGAAGTGAGGTATTTCTTAGGACATGCTGGTTTCTATAGAAGATTCATCAAGGACTTTAGTTCAATATCCCGTCCCCTTTGTGCTCTCTTAGTAAAGGATGCTCCATTTTTTTGGACAGAAAGCTGTGAGGGTTCATTATCAACCCTCAAATACTCTCTCACCTCTCCTCCCATTATGAAATCTCCAAATTGGAACCTTCCTTTTGAACTTATGTGTGATTCCAGTGACTTTGCTGTTGGAGCTGTGTTAGGACAACGTTGTGATAAAACTCCCTATGTCATTGCTTATGCAAGCAAATCCTTAAATGATTCCCAAATAAACTACACCACCACTGAAAAGGAGTTACTTGCTATTGTGTTTACCTTAGAGAAGTTTAGGTCCTACCTCTTAGGATCACCCATCACTGTGTTCACTGACCATTCTGCACTAAAATACCTCTTCCAAAAACAAGATGCTAAGGCTAGACTAATTAGGTGGGTCCTTCTCTTACAAGAATTTGACCTCAAAATCAAGGATAAAAAGGGAGTTGAAAATGTTGTAGCTGATCACCTCTCTAGGATGGAATTAAAAGACAACTCAAATCACCTTTCTGTGTCTGATTCGTTTCCTGATGAACACCTATACTATGTGAGTGACTGCCCTTGGTATGCTGACATAGCAAATTTCTTAGTGACAGGAGTCATTCCAAAATTCTTAGGGACTCAAGCTCGAAGGAAATTCCTTTCTGATGTTAGACACTATGTGTTTGATGATCCATACCTCTATAAGTTCTGCCCTGACCAAGTCATTAGGAGGTGTATTCCAGAATCTGAACAAGATTCCATCCTTAAATTCTGTCATAGTGAGGCATGTGGAGGTCACTTTTCCTCTAAGAAAACATTTGCTAAGATTCTTCAATGTGGTCTCTTCTGGCCCACCCTCTCAAGGTACTCCTACACATTTTGTCAAAGCTTTCCTAGGTGTCAACAAGTAGGGTCCATCACAAAAAGGAATCAAATGCCACTCACTCCCATCTTAGTGGTTAAAATATTTGACTGTTGGGGAATTGATTTCATAGGTCCCTTCCCAAACTCTCAGGGATACCTCAATATACTCTTAGCTGTTTATTATGTCTCAAAATGGGTTGAGACCATTCCCACTAAGTCCAATGATCATCAAGTTGTGATTCTATTTCTGAAAGAGAACATATTTTCAAGATTTGGAATTCCTAGGGCTATCATAAGTGACCGTGGAACTCATTTTTGCAATCGTCCATTCTCATCACTCATGAAAAAATATAGAATTTCTCACAAAGTGTCCACTGCTTACCACCCTCAAACCAATGGTCAAGCTGAGTTAGCGAATAGGGAGATTAAGCAAATTCTTGAAAAAACTGTCAACCCCTCTAGGAAAGATTGGTCTGAGAAACTCTTAGATGCTCTTTGGGCCTATAGAACCGCATATAAAACCATTTTAGGAATGTCCCCATATAGGTTGGTTTATGGAAAAACATGCCATTTACCTGTTGAAATTGAGCATAAGGCCTTTTGGGCAATTAAGAAAATGGATTATGACCTCTCATTGGCCGGAACAAAAAGGAAATTAGATCTCAATGAACTGGAGGAATTAAGGATGGAGGCTTATGAAAATTCAAGGATCAATAAAGCTAGAGTTCAAACCTACCAATCTAGGAATATCAAGGTAAAACATTTTGAACCGGGAAAACTTGTGCTCTTGTATAGTTCAAAACTTCATTTACACCCGGGAAAGTTAAGGTCTAGATGGTCAGGTCCTTTCATAGTGCATCATGTATACCCCCATAGGGTAGTAGAGATTCAAGATCCCACAAGTGGTCACATTTTCAAGGTCAATAGTCAAAGGTTAAAAACATTCATTGAATCATTCAATAAACAGGAAATAGATGTTGAGTTAATTGATCCAATCTATGAACCATGAAAAAATTGATAAATTTGGGATCTATGTCGGGCTAACGACGTTAAACAAAGCGCTGCACGGGAGACAACCCATGGTTTTTATGTTTCTAATCTTTCTGAATCATCTTTATTTTTCAAATAAGATTACTTAATCATTTTTATATTTAAAAATAAAAAATAGAATTTTGACCTGTTCTTCTATTATGAGTATGGATGGGTATGAAAGAGGAGCACCATATTCATCTGTGTCACGTGGTGTGATCCTTAAGTAATACCTTACCCAGAAATTTAAAAAGAAGACAATGTATCATCCATTTATTTTGTTTTATTTTTATTATTTTATAGGTTAAGATAAAAATAAAAATATAATAATAATAAAAAAATTCCACGCCATAGGCCGTGGGGCAAACCTCGTCACAACCGGCGAAGCCGCGGGGACTCGAACCCGGGACCAAAGGTGGACAGGGGCGTGCGCTTACCACTGACCTGCAGCTTCTTGTGATTCCTTATTCTATAATTTTTATATATATTCTTATATTTTACTTCCTTTATTATATAAATATATATATATATATTGTTTGTTTGTTTTTGTTTTGTTTTTCCTTTTTCCACTAGGGAACTTTGCAAGCGACATGGATATCAAAGGAATAAATTCGAGCAGCAAGAACTTCAAACTTCAACCACCAGGTGAATTCATTCCATGATCCTGATATTTCAATTTCTTTATTGAACTCCCCTTTTTATTCCTCTACCCCATTCTAAATTTTGTTTTTACAAAACTAGGGACAGTTTCATTCTAAGTTGGGGGGTGTGGAAACAAAATGTTTGTTTAAAAAAAACAATGATAACAAAAAGAAGTAAAATTCCTTTATCATTCATATAATAACATCTTTGATCACATAAAAACTACATATCAAATAATTATTATTTCCTTGACTCTTAATTTAATTCATGATTAAGTTTAAAAGCATTGATTTTGGAAGTTTGGTTGTCCAATGAAAATTTTAATCATTTTTATTTTCATCCATTAAATCAAAATGCCACAATGCACGTCCTTTAGACTGTGGGGTAATAATTTGAATTTTTGGGATCCCATAATAAATAGCATAGGCTGGTTTGATTTTTATGAATAATATGAGTATTCAAAAAAAAAAAAATTAAAAAAAAACAACAACAAAAAAAAAATTGCGTGTAGAGCAATGGATTGATAAAATGCGAGGCTTTCGGCACTTGGGGATCGTGACTCCAAAGTTGTCTAGCCCTGAGTTTTTCAATATATCTTTATTTATGGTAATATGACTTTGTTTTCGATTAAGTTAACTCGAGACGATGCCCAAGTATGTGGGCTTCACTTGGTGCCCTAAGGCCTTTGAGTCTGGGAGTCATCGGCAAAGTCTTGCTACATGGGTTAATTTGATTAACTGCAATCTCAATTACTATGTCAATATTACAAAAAAAAAATCAAAAAAAAAAATAAATAATGAAGAATACTCATATTAGGATTAAATGTGATTCCACCTAGCACTTCCATGATTTCCCCCTTGAATGAAAATGAACCCCCATATCTATTGGGATACACAACACATCATTACACCTAATTGAGTTGGATGAAGTATGATGATGGATTTGATCAAAGGAATGGGCTTGGTATTGGGATCTACTTTTAAATTCATCTTGTTTTAAATTGTCTTTATAGGTTATAAAAATATATTTGTGTGCAGTTTACATTGTGAGCACTGTTTGTTATAATGTGTTTGAAGAAAGGAATTCATATAAAATCATTGAATTATTTGCTCGGGACTAGCAAATCTCAAGTTGGGGGGGTGTGATTATCCAATAAAAACATATATTTTAATTACATTTTAATGGTATTAAATGTTCATTTTTGATCTTATGTGCCTGAGTTAGTGCATTTTCATTATGAACATCCATTCTCATCATTTGTGCACTTCATGCCTAATATACACCAATTTAGGCCCAATGAGTCATCTGATTCTAAGGAATGTAATTATCAATTTTTTAATTTGATATTTTTTTAACTTTATCTACACTTAAATGTGAACATTTTTCATTCAGGGATCAATGGATAATTCATGGAAGAAGATGGATATATTTTGTGATGAAAGGAAGCAATTCTAGAGAAGGCAGATTGGAAACCAGCCCACTGATGAGACTGTGGGGCCCAACATACAGGCCCAATTAATCCCAAATTTCGTGGGATTCTAGAATAAATGTATAGGAACAAATAACTCTTCAGTAGATAATGCTAATTCTTCATCTATGGTGGTCATTAAGGCGGCCCACGTTAGAGATACAATTCTGGTCCAGATTCTGCGGCCCAGAAAAACAGCCCACTAATTTGATCATATATTGGAATCAAAAACTCTAAATGGGCCCAAATTTTACAGGAGGTTAGAAGATATCCGGATATCCATTTTCTTATTATATGGACCACTCTGATTCTTCCATATAGAAGGTCTTACAGACGCGTTTGTTCGGTAAAGGAAAGCTAGATGCCACCTCGGGTCAAGGGTGGAAAAATCAACTCTCCCTTACTTTCCACCCACCTATGGCCTACCAGAATTAATTGAGGAGACTTGGAATGTTGGAGGCTCTATCCAAGGGATCAAAAATGCCTATTTAAGGTAGTGGTGTTGAAGGATTGAAGGATCTTTGGTGCATGGTTTCATTGTAGTGTTATGCTGCCGCTTTGTGTTTGTAATCGCATTTCTTTCTCATGTAAGTTGTTTAATTAACCTTAGTTTCTTAATAAAAGTTCTTCTTCTCTTATTATTCTGTTCTTCTCCTTATCAATTTTATACCGTTGGTTCAAGGTGTGAACTTTTTCATACCAAACCTTGTGATATTTATCACACAACGGAGGAGTGATCTTTTTTTGTTGTTGTTTTTACTTCTTCAATTCCACCTTTGTAAGTCTACTTCCTGCTTCCGTTGAAGACATGTCATCAATGGAGGGCTAACTCTTTTATGAGTTGATCCAAGGGAGTAGCAAGGGGCTGGATTGGATATTATTTATCACTCCATTAATGGCTAATCACTTCTTTTAAATGAGACTTTTATTTGATGATTTTAAAACATCTTCATCCTTATTGAATTTAAGGTCACACATTTCAAGTGCTAATACGAACCTCTACCTTGGAGTGCTCAAAAATTTGATCCTTCAAGTGTATAGGTGATTAGTATTAGGGTGTGTAGGCATTAAACCAGTAAGTGATGATTTCCTTTGATCTTCTTAAATGAATCCATCTCAATTATAAGAAATTGAAATCATTAAAAAAGTAATTCATCCAATCCACCCCAAGCGATAACCTAGGATCAACTCATTCTTTTAAATTGAATTCACTTAAATTTGTTAGTTATCCTTTAAACCCATATAAAATCAACCCAAGTTGGCCACTTCATATCCAAAAATAGTCCATAGAATGTACGTGTCTATAGGTTTCTTCTTAGGTCCCTGAGGATTCGATAACCCAAGCTAACTACAAGGACCGTTCTACCTTCATCTCTTGGGTAAATTTGAGCGAGAATCAGTATGCCATGATTATATTGTGCATTGATTTTTCTTGAGAGAAAGTGTATATAAATTGTTGGTTTATGTTTTGGGCTCGGCCTGGTTCCTTTAGCCCATGGGCGGTGTTTATTAGCCTGTGGGCAGTGTTTTGCTTAGCCTGAGGGCAGTGTTTCGTTTAGCCTATGGGCAACCTTTCTGTGCCCATGGGCAGTAGATTCTGTGCCTGTGGGTGACACTTCGTACACCTGTGGGAAATATCCATTATGCCTGTGGGTAGACACCTGTGGGTTTTGATTCTGATTACCTGAGGGTAAGGATAATATGTCTAAGGACAGTGTTATCATGAATATTCACCGTGGTGTTTTTTATATGTTATACCTACCAAGTTAAAGAACGGGCTTGGCATGATTAAATGAATATTAAAATGGAAATATGACTGGTAGAGTTAGTTACTTTTGAGTACTGATTAGTTTATTGCATTTACTACTGCACACTACTACTGCACATTTTCACTAACAGTTGGGCACAAACCTTTGGTGGGTGCCTACTGGGATTTATTTCTCACACCCTGTTTGTGTCATGTCTTTGGCCCAAACAGACTATATTGCTGTAGGTGTCGACAGAGGAAAAGGTCCCTATATAGGTAAATTATTGTTTCAGAGGCATAGGAAAGCATGAGACCGAGCTTAGGCTTGTGATGCTGCTGTGTTTAGTTTACTCTGCTTTGTTTTGTTGGTTGTACCTTGTACTTTGAGTTGCATTGTATTGTAGTGTAGTGTATCCTGTTCTGGATGCTTTCATAGAATTAGTGACATGCTGCATCTTTATATATATGACTGCTGGTTCTCTATTGTCCATTTTAGTTTTATATTGTTTACTGCTTCCGTTGTTGCATGTTATTTATCTTTTTTGCTACGCTACACTTTGACTAATGAGGGAATAGTTTCCCCACAATCAGACCTGGGCCCTCACTACTAGTTGACATGTAACGACCCAAAGTTTCATTAATGGAAATCCCTATTGATATAGTTAAATGTATCTTTATGTAAAATGTTTATATAAAATGTCAACTTCTTTGGTTTTATGTTAAGAATTATGACCTTTATTTTTATAGCTGTTGAACAGTAATCACATGATTAGTATAAATATAGGGATTTAACAAATCCAATTTACTCAGACAAAAGAAGCGATGACCTCATATAGTAGAATTGCTCCGTATGAAGCCCATTTTTCGGAGCTCAGAAAAGAGGTGGCGTCCTTGGGCTTCGCTCTTGACCAAGCCCAAGCTGAGCTTCATCATGTCAAGCTCGAATGAGACTGTCTATGGGAAAAGTGGAAGTTGATAGAGATTACCACTCAAGCGATGTTATCTGAGCCACCAAAGAGTCTATCACCATCGCACACCTTACCCTTAGGTCTTATGCGGCTGTTTTAAGGGGTTATGTTACAAATCTCTAGTAATATATTAATGTATATCATTTTTTTGAAAATACCTTCTTGTCATTATTGATACATTGTAAATAGTTTTTAAAGTACAAATAGTGTTTTTAGTTATTATTTAATTAAGAAATCTATTTTATTAAATTAAGGTATTTTTGAATTAAATAATATTTTAATAAAATATTACTATTATTATTATTAAATTAATTTTATTATATATAAAAGATCATATAATTTTATTAACGCAATTATAATTTTTATTAAGGTTTGAAAGCCATTTCTGTCAAAACCCGTGAATTTTCGATAAATGTCGGTTTTTATTTTAAAAGTGAAAATTAAAATATTTAGAAAATTATTTAGATAAAATAAATGATATTTCTGGAATCAGGACGTCGAAATTATCCAATGGTGAATTTTTCATAATTTTCTGAGACAGTCAAATTTTCGGGTAAAAATTAAATACCGTTTAAATATATAATATGTTTTATGACATCATAATGACCCAATAGTGATGTAATAAAATACTATAAGATTTATTTTCGGCCAATATATGTTTTACCATTAAAATAATGTGATTTTTGGTTTTTTTAACTTACTTTTCACAGCATTAATGTACCCCTCAAGACTTATTAAACATCTTGTATTTTTAAATTATTTTCCATGGGAGTGTGACTCACCTCCACATAAGCAACCCCATTATTTTAAGAAGTTCGGACTTTTGTATTATAAAATATTATTTTCCTCTTCCCTTTTCCAAAAACCACAGGCAAAAACCATGAGTTGATTTGTGGTTTGGATTAGTTTAATGTAAGGGGTCGCAAACCTAAATAATAAAGAATTCACTCACCTTTCCTATATAAACCCACCCAAGCTCCCACTTCCTCCTCAATAAAAGCCTTTAAAGTTCCTCAAACCTCTACCCTAATCTCTCTAGAATCCTCCAAAGGTTCCCCAAGCTCCCAAGAAGCCTATGTCAAGCCTCTCTCAAGCCTTTGGAAGCACACTTCCAAGTAAGGGTTTTTTCTTCCTTTCTCATTTTTGTCCAATTTTCTTTAAGTTGTTTTGCCCATTTAATTTCAATTATAAATGTTGGGGCATAATTTCACACCTCACTCATACTACCCTCTTTATGTTTGAATGATGGGATACTCCTTTTTCTCTCATTAAATGCCTCCCATGTACACCCGTTACTATGCCGAAATTCCGAAAGGAACTTCTCTCTCCTCATTTACATTCAAGCAATACTTTTATATCATGAATCTAAATTCCATTACAATTGTTGGAACATGTATCTATGTGACCTCCTTACTGTCCATTACATGTAAATATGATGAGGAATCCCTTTCTCTCTCATTAACCATTTTTATGAATTTTTATGTCACGCCGTTACGCTGCCGAAATCGCACCAATTTTCTAAGCAAATGCCATTGTGTAGTGAATACCATGCCCATTTCTCCATCAAGGGTATTCACCTTTATGCACATTTACTTATTGATTATAAAGTTTCATGTATGAATTCCACATTCCTTTATCGTAGAATAAATTATTATGTTTTATGAATCCATGTTTTATGATCCATGTGACACACTTATGCATGAAATGAAATGTTTAAGAAGGGTGCGCCCTTATAGCGCTCCAATGCATTGGGTAAAGTATAGTATCATGATACGTCATGTGAAATGAGTATTTACTCATGCTAATTCAAGTGCAACTAGGGTTTAATCTTGCTTCATGTGCAATGAGGATTTACTCATGCTCCATGTGTAATGAGCATTGGCTCATGCTAATTCCATGTTAAGTGTTGTTGCCACATTTCAATGTTATGATTATCATGCTTTATCATGCCTTTATGTTCATGTTTCTATTGTGATCTATTGATATGCCTATTTTATAACATGTATTCTACTCCTCATGTATTCCATGTTTATTACCTTACTAGGCTTTATAGCTCACCCCTTTTCTTATGCATGTGCTCAGGTTATCCCATGCAATGCTAAGTACAAGGGAATGTAGTGGTCATGTAAAGGAAGATTTTAATAAAGATGTTGTATTTCATGTTTTAAGTTGTTATGTAATGATCCTAATCCCCAAATACACTAGACCTCTCGATCTTCCATGTTGTATCAAGTGAATAGTTTATGTAATAAATCATGTTTAAGTTTGTAATAAAAGCAGGGTTGTCATACGGCATCCTTTGGCGTTTGGGGAAATGCGCTTGAGGTCATGTGACCAACTAGGTTCGGGGCACCCATTGAGTGGCACCTGGATCCGGTATGTTACAATATTCTTAAACCTTGTTTTATGGTTAGAAAATTATGGAGCACATAATATGTCGACATTCAGGTGAGAGTACTTGTAACCAGATAAGACTTCATCTCATGGAGTTCACACTTATTAATCTCAAACACAAAAGATTAGGAAAACAGACCTGCCTGTAGGAAATCCACATATTTATGTGTCATTGGATTTTCCTGTTATCACATGATGCGCGACTTTTCATGGGGCCACCATCAAAATAATTTTGAATTGAATAAAAATGCAATAGTAGTGGATTCAGGTTGTCCCTGTTGGAGTTCAACCTGATTCTTTTGATGTTTAAAGATTTTTTTTTTTAAATTTCAAATTTGTGGCCTTCTAATTTTCGAGGTAGAGTGATAAAAGAGATACAATATATATTTTTATATCTCATTTTTGAATAGTAATGTGTTGCACACGAGGGGGGGGGGGATTTAAAAGGCAATATGAATCAACCCAATTTACACACACACATAACTGAGGGTGGAGGCGTGGACAACAACGTGGGTGCAGTGACCCGTACAATAGATACATGTGGGTGATAGGTGCTTTGGGTGTGAACAACAATGTATAGTGTTCTGCACCGTGCAATGGACAAATCAGGTTGTGCAATGGGTGTGCAATAGTTTATTTGATGTACTGCTACGACGCTGCATATTCGAGATCGATCTCCAAGGGGTGATGTTTTATCACAGATGTTTTTTAGAGAGACGATGGGCGTATTAGGGTGTGGATTTCAAATAGTTTTTTACGTTATATTTTCAATTCAAGTCTCGGGCTTTACCTGGATTTCTTTGTACTCTTTAATTCATAGTTTATTTTCTTGGAGCTTCCCAATGGTTTTTTAATTATCCGCAAGGAATGTTTTTCCATATTAAAATCTATGTCCCCATTTATTTTTTTTGCTTTTATTTCTATGCTCCTCTTTTGTTGGAAATTCTCACAATTATTTTTGTCGCAACTGAGTTATTATCCTGAGACTGATCTGCTTCCGAACCAACATCTAGTATCAAAGGAGGTTATCAATGTTTTTTACTGATTAGATATGGGTGATTCATGCCATGGGATTTCCACCCACATTGAACCATTTAATGGGAAAAAATATTTTACACTTTGGCAGCAAAAAGTTAAAAATATTCTGTTCCATGAGAAGACAATGAAGGTGTTGAAGAAAAAATCTGATAAACCAGTGAAGATGAGTGATGGTGATTGTCAAGATTTGAGAGAGTTGGTGACATACACAATTCTGATATATTTGGTTGATAATAATCTACGGTAAGTAATGAATCTGAAAAATCTAGACGAGATCTGGGCCATGCTTGAAAGTGGGTATAAATTGAAATCCCTCACAAACTGTTTATATCTAAAAAAACTGTTGTATCATTTGTGAATGCTAGAGAATGAAGATTTAGGTAACCATATGGACGAGTTCAACAAAATTCTAATGAAGCTGTCCTCAGTGGTGGTTAAGATCGATGATAAAGTTTACGCGCTACCTGTTGAAATGGAAGAAGAAGACAAAACATTGCTTCTTTTGGGTTTGTTGCCAGATTCATATAATAATCTTTCCACCAAATTACTATTCAAGAAAGACATACTGTAGTTAAATGATATTATTTCATCATTGTTGATGAATGAGACTTGACAAAAGACCAATGATGTTGAATCTTCATCTAATTGTGGTATTCTGACTGCGATAGATGTACATGATAATTATAGTGGTCGGTCAAAGACAAGAAGAAAAGTCAAGTGCATATTTTGAGACAAGGAGGTTCATGTGTAGAGAAACTTCTATGCTTTGAAAATGATTAAGGAGAAGAAGAAGGTGCACAACAACAATTCTGAGGATACCGATGTAAGTCTTATAGGAACTGGACGCAACGGAAGTGTGGTGGTTGGGAGGGCCCAACTTTGATTTTTCCATAATTGATGAACAATCTGGGATCAATATGACGATCAACACCAATATCCACAGATTAAAATAAAAGATTTAGAAAAAGAGAATAATAACTATGGATCTGAGAAAGAGGTTCTTGCACATCATGTTTATAATTAATATAATAATTTCTGAAGAAATTAAATACCCGGGTCTTCGGTACTTTCTTCGTTGGTGATCGTTAATCATCCATAATAACCCTTTCGAATTTCCTTTTTTACTCTTGCAAGGACCCAAAGTAGAATCCCTCTAGTGGTGATATACACGTGCTCCAATAGTCTCCGATCAACACCACTCATTCTCTAGGTGCTAGCGTGGTGGAACAAATATCTCGTGTCAATCGTTATTGATCGCTCATTCTTTGATCTTGAAGAACTTCTCTCATTCTTGAGAGGGAGAGATGAGAGGAGTAAAGAGAGAAAATGTTTGGCTCAACAATTCTCAATTCACTAGGGTTTGGCATAATAGACATACCTACCTATTAATCGACATGGGGTTTCAGTTACAATATTTAATTGTGAAACAACAATTAAATACAATTATAACTATTAGAGAAAAACCATGACACATAATAATAATAACAACACCATTATTTGTAGTGTGAAAACTTGCAAAAAATGGAACCATACATGAAATATCGTGCCATATAATGATAATAGTATTATTATTATTTCTTGCACTAACTGGATAAACATTATTTATCAACTTGTAAATAATTAATTTATCAACAGAAATGGCCTTGGTCCATTCAAACTTCTATTCCATTTTTTAAACACCCGAATAAAATATTTTATTCTCTTAAATAAATATTTTTATTTACAAACTAGTAAATAAATATTTATTAAATATTAAATAAAATAAACAAATAAATTTTATTCACAATCTAGTGAATAAATATTTATTTAATTTATGTCATCATTTTAACTTGAATAAAATTATTCCTCGGTCTTGAGAATAATATTTATTCCATTAATTAAATTCAAATAGAATTTAATCGAGACCACCAGAAACACTTAATGTGTGACCCTCTATGATTTTTTCTCATTGGAATTAGGCGGACTTACATAAAGTCTAAGATTACTATCTAGTAATAGGTCAATGCACCCAAGAGAAAGAAATTAAAGTTGCAATGATGAAATCCACATACGAACGATCACCGTGTAATATAATCCCTTTGTCACAATATCTCATCAAGCAGGTTTCATGATAGTCTCATCAACCTATATTCTTAATATGCCATTCTTTGACTACCTGAAATAAACTCATCGTTACACCATGACCATAGAATTTAGGGCAACAGTTCTATTTCAATCAAAGGGCTGAGATATCAACTTCTATAAATAGAAGGGATAAGTCCTTCCTCGAATTATCCATTAATAACATGTCATTCCTGACGCACCCAACATACCATAATTCCTGCCAACATATAGTGTGAGGTTTTTCGTCAGCAAATTTAAGTGTGTGAGTCATGAAATGTATTAATGATAATTATAAAGTCGAAGGACCACTACACACACTTGCAGATAAGAATATCTGATGACACAAAAACATGCAGAATTCCTACTGGCGAGTTTGTTCTCACAATCTCCCATCTTGGAGATTACCAAGTGCAAACTTCGTGAGAAGAAGTCTCATATTCTTACGAGTACTCGCACCAGATGGTCTGTATATCTACATGTCTAATCACAGTATGTCATCCAACCACATAACTATATTTAAGAATATTATATTCATGAATAACAATGAAAAATATTTAATAAAGTGTTTAATATTTAAATATATTAAATATTTATGAAATCAATATACAAACAGTTGGTTCTAGGATACCAACTCCAAAAAACTCCCACATGGACTAGAGCCAACTTCCTATGACTTTCAGTCCGCTAGAACTCAAATGACGATCATGTTTCTGCTGATTCAAGGCTTTATTCAAGGGTTCCACCACATTGTCTTCCATATAAATACTGTTCACTTTAACTTCACCTCTCTAAAAAAAATCCCTCAAGAGATGATACTTCTGTAGTATTTGATTCGTCCTCTAATGTGACCTTGGATCTTTTGTGAGAGCCACCGATGTAGTATTATCACAATAATGTGTGATGAGATCTTTGCCGCTAGAAACCACATCCAGATATTGGATGAAGATCCACATCCAAACTTCTTCTTCAACAGCCTCAAAATATGCGATATACTCAGACTCTACTGTAGAATCTACGACCACACCTTGCTTTGAGCTCCTCCAGCTCACAAAACCTCTATTTAAAGTGAAGATGTATCCCGTTTGTGACTTCATGTCATCTTGATAAGTCTAGAAACTAGAATCTACCTATATTTGATGACTAGTTCCTTATCTACTCCATAAACTAGGAACATATCCCACTAGAAAAATATCCCCAATACGCCTTAGATACTTAAGGATAGTCTTGACTTTCATCCAATGGAAGTCACCTGGATCAACTTGATATCTTCCTACAACACTCAATGCATAGGTGACATCTAGCCTAGTACATAGCATAACATACATGACCGACACAATCACTGATGCATATGGAATACTTTCCATTCTCTTTCTTTCCTCATGCGTCTGAGGACACATTTTCTTGGAAAAATGAATTCTATGTGATGCTGTCAACAATCCCCTATTGGATTGTTCCATACTAAATCTCCTCAGTATCTTGTCAAGGTATATACTTTGACTTAGGCCCAACAATCTCTTGGATCTATCACGATGGATCTTGATCCCAAGAATATATGTTGCCTCACCCAAGTCCTTCATAGAAAAGCATTTATTTAACCATGCATTAATAAACTATAAGATTGGTATTTCATTTATAATAAGTAACATTCCATAAAAATATACTATTAGGGAAAAGACTGTACTCCCACTCAACCGTTTATAGACAGAAGGTTCGCATTCATTCTTTATAAAACCAAATTCCATTATGGATTCATAAAAAAGAATGTTCCATGACCTAGATACTTTCTTTAATCCATAAATAGATTTTTTTCAACTTGCATATCTTATTGGAATCCTTTGGAGTCACCAACCCTTTAGGTTGTGTCATATAGACATCTTCCTAAAGGTTACCATTAAGGAAGGCTGTTTTGACATCCATTTTCCAAAATATCAGAGTCATGGTAATCAATAATGGCCAATAGAATTCTAATTGTCATGACCCGTCCCTCGGGGCCCGTGTCGTGACTTCCCCAAGCCTGCCTTCCATAGGCCATGGGTTAGCGACTAGAACTGGAAAGGAATTTACCTAAAATGGGAAGGAATTGCCTCAAAACCTATACACACACAGACATGGTACAGTGAGCACAAGTAAAACACAATAGAAGAAGAAAGGTTCAACGAAAACTAAAAAACACCACAGAGTGTAAAAGTAAGTACTGAAGTAAAGGGGCCAGAATACAAGCCCAACTGAAATGGAAATACAAAAAAAGGGAAAACATCTCCTAAGGTCATTCGCCAAGTATCCTACTTGAATGGTAGGTACAACTCATCAATAAGGATCTCCACACCAACTGGTCACCTCCATACACCGTCAAGTCTTAGCTCCTCGAGACTCAGTCAAAGCTGCCCGTCGTCTACACAAGACACAACAAGGTGTGAGCAAAGCCCATGCAGGGGTGAGTATAACAATACCCAATAAGGACCCTGAGAACCCCAAAGGTCTATCATAATTCCACAAATAAAAAACCACAAATCATGATCTCAATCACAAATCACAAAGAAAAAAATAGCTTACACCAGGTCTAACTTAAGTATAGAAGTAAAAATGTTTAGTCATAAAACTAGATCATCTTATTCTATCATGAGGATTTGCTGTTGAACCACACAGGATCACTTGGTGCTGATCCAAAAAGGATTGATCGGAGCTGATCCACATAGGATCGCTTGAAGCTGATATACATAGGATTTCTTGGTGTTGATTCACACAGAATCGCTCGGTGCTGATCCACATAGGATCGCTAATCATTCTTCATGTCTCAGCTAGCCACTGGATTCACGTACAAAGCATGCATGATTCTGGTAGGATCCGATCCTCAAGCCATCAGTCATATTTCAACTATCACAAAGTCCCACAAAGAAGTAACGCGATGAAATTCCATGTCATAAGGGTTCCAATGCAATAGACAGTGCATCAACCAGACATCCGGTCTATAAGTTATATGCATTTTAGTATTGAGGCACCGGTTGGATTTAGGTATGATCCAACCCGGAAAAACTCCAAATTTCTCTGAAACTCACTTGGAGTATCTCAAAAGGATCACCTCATCCTAAGGGTTCCGACTCCATAGACGGTTTGTCAAACGGACGTTCGGTTTAGTAGATATACCCATTTAAGCTTAACTGAGCCGAAAGGGTCCGGGTCTGGTCCCACCCGGTTGAACCGACCCGACCCGGTCAGACCGGCCTGACCCAGCCCACTGGGCTCAACCCGGTTTGGCTGGGCCTGGTCCGACCAACTGGCCAGGAGATAGGGTCACTGGGTCGCGGGTTCGACCCAGCCCACCCGATTGGGTGCGGCTCACCGGGCCGCAGAACCACTCAGCCCATTGTCTAGACTTGGGGGTCTGCTCCCCTTTCCAAATGTATGAGATTTTCGAGTTTTTAAAGTGGCGGTGTCGTATGGTACCACACCACCTAGCCGGTTCACTCAGACTGGTCACCCGCGGGACCCACGAGGCAGGAGTCCGCCCTCCATCGTGGCTCGAAGCCACGACCTTCCACCATGGCATGCTGCCGCAACGCGCCGCCTAGTGACAATGCAATCATTTATGAAAGACCACCGCTCGGAGCCATGACCCTCCTCCACAGCTCAAAGCTGCGACCCTCCTCCACGGCACGCTGTCGCGGGGCACCGCCGTTGTCAATGCTGACGACATCGGCCGACCACCCTTATCTACCGCGACGCCGTAGGGCGCCGCCTCTTCTTCGTGACCAATGAGTACTGGCCGCCGCCTTCTCCGGTCACCGATTCTGCTGCACCTATGAAGCTTCCACGGGCCTCCGGTGAAGCTCCAGAGGTCCGTTTCCTCTACCGACTATGCCTATGGGCAACCCGGGACGCTGCTATCACTGCGCAACTCCCGGTTTGGCCTTGCCATGTTGTTGCTCGGTCACCCATGAAGAAACACAACCAAACCAATAACGGCAGAGGGTCCAGGCCATGTTCGTTCGGCCCACGCTCTCCGCATTAGCATTATAACATGGGAAGTAATACAAGAATTTACAATTCTTAATTAAACAACGAAACCCCCTACCTCGATCTCATTATAAGTAGCTGCGGATGAGGAAGGAGTGTCCACGTCTGAGGGTATTGTGGACGAAGGAGAAGGTTCACGTCCTTTAGTGTTCATTGTCGAATTCTGCAATGGTCGTTGAAGCCTCGTTATAGGTTGATGAAAGACATTGCGAAACTTCATCAGAGGTTTCTCTCTTGAGTGCCAAAAACCCATGCCCGAGCTTTGTTTAAATAGACAAAAGAGAGGATCAACGCACCGAAAAAATTAATGAGGTTCATTAATGAATTGAATTAATGAACCTATTAATTCTCCCAATGGTGCGGTTACACAACCAAGTGTAACCAGCCATTTAATGGTCTGACAACCTAGAGGTCCCTCCACTGGTGCTCAACAGTTACAAGAAAGAAATAAAATAACTCGTTGAGTTATTTTATTATTTTTTTGTAAAGTCCAAAAATTAACTTTTTCGTCCGACCCTTGTCATTCGAAGTTAATCTTCCCTTAAGAGAATCTCGACACTGTAGATTCAACGGTTCCCTCGGATTTTTAATCCAAGTACTGGTTCAAAAGACATAATTCGTCACTCGCACGTTTAATGAACGTACCTTAAAAAAGTTCAAAAAATCCATTTCAGTCTCTCCAGGCCTCAGAATCACATGCCACCAATTTTCATAGACTCATAATAATTCCATTTAATCAAAAAAATTACATGTAATTTCTGGTCTTTACATTCTCCCCACCTTAGGTCTTTTCATTCTCGAAATCTACAACAAAATCTAGGGAAACAAATGGGGGTACTGAGCATGCATCTGAGCCTCCTGCTCCCATGTGCTCTCCTAGAGGTTCCCATGCTGCCACCGAACTCACACCATAGGAATAGACTACCCATAAAGGACCCACTCCTATCAATCCTCTATCTCCACCAGGAACTCCGCAAACGTCACCCCATCATCGATGTCTAGTTGGCCCCAGTTGATAATGTGCGATGGATCTTGCACGTACCTCCTCAGTTATGACACATGGAAAACATTATGCACCTGATGCATCTGTGGGGGAAGAGCTAGAAGATACGCCACCTCGCCTACTATGTTGAGGATCTGGAAAGGTCTGATGAACCTCAGAGATAGCTTGCCGCCCTAGCCAAATCTCTGCAATCCTTGTTGGGGTGAGACCCATAGGAAGACATGATTTCCCTCTTAGAACTCTAAGGGTCTCCATCTCCTATCTGCATAAGACTTCTGTCGGCTCTGTGCAGTCTTCATCCGCTCCTGGATGATCTACACCTTCTCAGTGGTATCTCATACCAACTTTGGACCCATAAGTGCTAACTCCCCTAGGTCTATCCAGCATATAGGTGATCTACATGGTCTCCTATACATGGCCTCAAATGTATCAACTCTGATGGTGGAGTGATAACTATTATTGTGTGCGAACTCCCCCAGTGGTAGGTGGTCCTCCCAACCATGGCCAAAATCTAGAGTGCAAGCACGAAGCATGTCCTCAAGTGTTTGTATGGTCCGCTCTGTCTAACCATCTGTCTGAGGATGAAAGACGGTGCTCAAGCACAGTTTATTCTTGAATGCCTCCTGTAATCCCTTCCACAAGCGGGATGTAAAACGAGCTTTGTGATCTGAGACAATCGTCAATGGCACCCCGTGAAGCTATACAATCTCCTGTACATAGAGGCATCCCAATCCCTCTACTGATCCCTGCTCTCGGATGGGTCGGAAGTGGTCTGACTTGGTGAGTTGGTCAATGATCACCCGGATGGAATCATGGACCATGTACATATATTGTAGCCCAATCACAAAGTCCATGGAGACACCATCCTACTTCTATTCTGGCACCTCAAGTGGCTGAGATAAGCTTACTGGTAACTGATGCTTAGCCTTCACTTGTTGACAAGTGAGGCATCGTGATACGAACTCTGCCACAACTTTATTCATCCCTGGCCACCAGTACTGACGCCGAAGGTCTTGGTATATCTTTTCCACTCAAGGATGCACCGCTAAAGGGGATGTGTGGAACTCCCTCAATACCTCCTCTCGTAGCGTCACTGGTACCACGGTGCGTCCTCTAAAGAGAACGATGTGCTCCCCACCTTTAGAAAATCCTTTAGGAGACTGTCTTAAGGATATCTGAGCACGTCGGGCCTCACAGTCAATGTTCCCATGTTGTGCCTCCAGAACTCGCTAAAGGAGTGGAGGAGTGACAATCATAGATTGAAGGTAAGATACTTCATCTCTATCCACGGAGGATATTTGCAACATGGATAGCTGCTCTATCATCTCACTCAACAACAGTAGACCATACCTCCTACGGAGTACATCTGCTACTACATTCCTCTTCCCGGAAGTGTAGACTATCTCAAAGTCATAGTTATAAGGACCCAACCTTAAAACATACAAAATCTTGAATTAATTTAATAATTCAAATTAATGATATTTTTGGGTTTAGATTTTTAGATAATTATGTTAAAACTATTACATTTCTTTTCAAAAATTAAAAAGTAGAAACTTATATTCAGTTTCCATTTTTTTCACAAAACAAAAACTCTTGAAGAAAAGAGTCATGTCTAGTTCAATGTTTAAGATATCATGAATTTTCCTTGATCCCATCCTTGACCCTAATCTTCTTTAAGTCATGTGAAAAACATTTCAAAACTTGGGATGAGCATAAAAACCTCAGTAAGGGATACACAAAGAAGGAAAACTGTTAGTTTTTCAAAAGAACAAGTAAACCATGTATACTTTAACATAAGTAATACTTTTCACCTTTATGAAGTAGTAAATACTCTTCACTAAATAAAAGATCACTACTTACCCTTTTGTAACCAAAATATTATCATAAAACCCATATAAAGAACACATAACATATAAAGGTAACTTGGGACATAA
The DNA here is from genome assembly GCA_963277665.1 of Viscum album. Taxonomy (NCBI): domain Eukaryota; kingdom Viridiplantae; phylum Streptophyta; class Magnoliopsida; order Santalales; family Viscaceae; genus Viscum; species Viscum album. The sequence continues at coordinate 405,196,068 of OY728150.1, read as the reverse complement.
ACATACTTAAATGGAACAACCATACGGTCGACTTCCACACATATCACTAAATAGAATAGCCATACGGCCGACTTTCATACCCAATGAATTGGAGCTTATAACGTAACCACCCGTACTGGTTTATCATGTCAACACCCTTCATTTGGTTTATCACGTAACCACCCGTCAAATGTCCAAGTACCATTATAAAATCATAACACATAAAACCAATATAAAGGAATGATAACATTTCCACATTTCAATCACAAAATATCATTTAAATATATTGACATAAAATAATCATTTATCAAAACCATTTTCAATACCAAAATGCGTAAAAGAGTATATGATATTTATTTCTTTTAAAAACATTACAGCTTGTTGAGGAAGACAAAGATCAAATAATACTTGCGGCGATGGAAAAGGTCGTTGTCACCGCTTACGTTAAAAGGAACATTATTTTTGTCGTTTAGTAAAATGCTTCATAGAAAAAAATATTCCTTTTGAATAAAAGTAAAATTCAAAGGGGTTTATACACCGTATAAAATAAAGTTGTGTATAAATGAAAATATGCCTCAATGAAAGGAGATTGAGACGAAGTCCCTTACCTCCTATCCGACTTGAATCGATCGTTCTTTAATTTTCCTAAATAATAAACTAAAGTTAATTTATAATTGCTTAAGAACCTTTTTCAAGTTTCTTAGTCCTTTTATATCAATTATTACCATGTTATAAACATTATGTAATCATTTAAGTTAATAAAGGTCATTTAGTCGATATTTGGTACTTGAGTCAAAAATGAACACCTTATATTTACAAGTTGTCCATGTGGTCAATAGTCCATTATATCCAGAATGATATTCATTATTTAGATATCATATATATCATATATATCCAGTATATATATATACTTATAATAGTACATATCATTTGGAGGTAATAAATGAAATGCACCGTTCATGGAGACGATAAGCCGTACGTATGCATGAACGCTACTTTCATTTCTATTTCTTATTTTAATGGAATTAAAACATAATGATACATAATTATATTATTATTCCAGTATAATATCATATATAATATCATTAACTCCATCCTTTATACATCCCACATAAGGCATTAATAAGTCATATCACTTTGAGGGGGCGGTAGTCTGCACTTCCTCAAATGAAATTATCACATTTACCCATAATGGAAACCATAAAAGCATGATATAAATGGAAAATTCATAAGAATAAAGAAAACATAAACATTATATATATCATATATAAATACAGTTCCATCATAATGGACACCATGAGATGCGGTAGGAGGTAATTGAACAATCATCATTCGTGAGGCGTTAGTTTTCCATCCACAGAAACATTATGTTCTTCACCCATTAGATGGAGGTGTGTGTAAGTGTAGTTAGAATACTTCTCATAAAAACATCCTTTTATATTGAGGATACTGGTGTTGTTATAAAATAAAGGAATAAAAAGAGTTTAGGGGTTGGAGGAGTAAAATAAAAGAAAAGAAGTTAAGAGAAATCATTACCTTTAATTCGGGTAACTTCCTTTGGTTTGAACCAAAAGGACTTCTTGAAGTGCCTTATGACTAAGGTATGGCTTCTAGGAGTAGGAGAGGGATGTAGGGAGCTTAATTGGGAAGAGGTTGGATGATCCAAAAGGCTTGAGAGGTGTGAGTAATTGGATTGAAATGGTCTCCTTTTATAAGGGGGAGGAGGGGCTCTTTAGGAAAGTATGAAAATATTATTTTATTATATAATGATATTCGGTTTTTAAAGGTCCAAAAATAATTAAATTAGAAGATAAGATGACTAATGGTCGAAATAAAATCATACAATAAGAATTGGACATGTTTTGGATATTATTTCAATATTTATAATCTTATTTATTTAAATCATTTATTAATGAGGTAAACACTGCATCATTATTGTGTCATAAATAATATAATTTATTTGATGTCTAAAAATTATAAAAAAGTACCATGATGTAGGAAATATTTTTATCTTTACAATTAATATTTATATTAAAAAATATTACTTATATAACACCATATAATAATTAATTTACTAAAAGATTTTTGTTTATGTCATTTTTTCCTTTACATTAAATTAATTAATCTAAAGTGTCATTATCATTCATAAGTGGCTCAATAGGGTCCCAAAATCGACCAAAGGATGCCCATGGTTGGAAATTACTCATCCAATAAGTTTAGAACAAGTGTTAAGGTAATTTTGAATTATTATAATATTCTTTTTACCTTGAATTACCCTATTTACCTTTAACCGCGATAAATGAAAGTCAAAAGTTACTATTCACAAAAAATTATTTTAATCTTATTGAACCAAATTTTACTTAATAATAACAACCATGTATGTTGGATTTTAGAAATTCAATTCACAGAAGTGGTAAAATTTCATTTAAATGAAAAAGTCATTTTTTTAACTACTACTAAGTGGTTTCACTATTGATAAAAAAATGAAGTTTTTCAGAAAACTATCAAAAATTCAGCCTAAGATATATTTGATATTCCAAATTTAAAAATGATGTCTATTTTACCAAATTCTAAACATATAATTTGCATTAATTAATTTTAAAATTAATTCTTGTTGTTAAAACAAATAGCGTGTTTTTAAGAAACAATAACTATCAAAAGATTGACACTTGTTTATGTCCAATTTCAAAGTGAAATTAATTCCAATGACCAAAATTGGATTAAATGGTAAAAATATATTATAATTACACTTTAAAACCAATTAAAAAGAGAATCTAACCATATAAATAAATTATATTAAAACAGAGTTTTGAATTAAAATACAATATTTTTCACTATTCATTAAAAAATGAACTTTATCGGAAAAATTACAAAAATTTACACAAAGTAAATTTTGATGTCCCCATTATAAATAAGGATTTTATTTGGTTAAATAGAATGTATTAAAGTGACCAAAACTATATTTAAATAGGGTTCACCATTAAAAGGTGGTAAATCGACCTTTCAATGTAAATTATGCTTAAAATTAGATTCATTCACATTTTAAGCCTCTAACTTTTATTGGATAAATGTAAATACATTTAACAAACATGTATAATCATATTTTAGTTAGTTTTGTTCATTCCTGTCAATACAACGTCTAGATATTAACTACCATTTAAAATAATAATATTATATTATTAGTGTGCAATGTAAGATTTCAAAGAAACCCGTTGTTGCGTATTGGGTACGCTATCGAACATAGAAACCCTTTTAAAGTAAAATTAATATTTAATTCAAAAATATTAATAAATATGAAATTCTATTATTCTTCATTTACCTAGGATGTTACATCCTTCCCCCTTTTGGAAATTGTGTCCTTGCAATTTTTATTCACTTATCAAAATAATTGGGGATATTTATCCCTCATAGTATTTTCAGATTCTCATGTTGCCTCTTCAACCATATGGTTTTTACACAAAACCTTTACCTGGTGAATTACCTTATTCCGAAACACTTTCTCTCTTCGGTCAAGAATCTGGACTGGTTGTTCCTCAAAGAGAGATTCTCTTCCAACTGAACTACCTCAGCTCAAAACATGTGATGGATCTGGTATATAATTTCTCAACATTGAAACATGAAAAACATTGTGTACCTAGGATAAACTTGGAGGTAAATACACTCTTTATGCAACTGATCCAACTTTCTCCAGGATTTCTTAAGGTTCAATGAACCTCAGACTCAACTTTACCTTCATACCAAAACACATCACACTTTTCCATGGAGAAACTTTGAGAAAGACATGATCACCTACCTCAAAAGAAATATCCTTCCTTCGGTTATCCTTATAAATTTTATGTTTTATCTGAGATGTTCTCATGTGCTTCTGAATCAACTGAACTTTCTCTGCCATCTCTTCTACCAATTCTGGTCCCATCAGCTTCCTTTCACCTACTTCATCCCAAAAAGATGGATTTTGACAATGCTTTCTATATAATGCCTCAAATAGAGCCATCTGTATACTGGAATGAAAACCATTATTATAAGAAAATTCAACCAAAGGAATATGTTGGTCCCAACTTCCCTGGTAATACAGTGAACACGCATGCAACATATCCTTCAGGGCCTGAATTGTTTGTTCCGATTTCCCATCTGATTGAGGATGAAACGCTTTACTAAAATTTAATTTAGTACCCAACGAATTCTGAAGGCCTTTCCAAAAGCTAGAAGTAAACCTGGGATCACGATCAGATACAATGGAGAGGGGAACTCTGTGCAACTTGACTATCTCTTTAATATACAACCAAGAAAGTTGATCTAGAGACAAAGTATATCGAATAGGAAGGAAAGGAGAAGATTTAGTCAATCGATCAACTATAACCCAGATTGCATTATTACCTCGAGATTTCTTCGGTAATCCCACAACAAAGTCTATGGATATATTTTCCCATTTCCACTCTGGCACTGGTAAAGGCTGAAGCATCCCTTTCGGTAACTTTCGTTCTGCTTTAACTTGCTGACAAGTCAAACACTTCACAATAAAATCAGCAATATCTCTTTTCATTCCATCCCACTAGTAATACTCTTGAAGATCTCTATACATCTTAGTACTACCAGGATGAACTAGAAAATGGGGAACTATGAGCTTCACATAAAAAATCATTCTTCAACTATGAATAACAAGGCATGCATAATCTCTTTCCAAATCTCAAAACACAATCCTTATCAATGTTAAATTCAGGCAACTTACCCTTCTGAACCAACTCTACCTTTTTCTACAACTCACTGTCTTCTTTCTGTGCTTTCTTTATTCTGTCTGATAGAGATGATTTCACTAACACCTGAAACAAAACATAATAATTTCATGCACCAACAACTTCTATGCCAAAATTCATCAAATCAAAAACTAAAGGATCTCATTCTAAACGTAGCATGGTTAATGAGACATTAATTTTTCGACTCAAAGAATCAGCCACTTTATTTTCTTTTCCCAGATAGTAATGGATCATGAAATCATAATCCTTGATTAATTCCATCCATCTCCTCTATCTCATGTTCAATTATTTTTGAGTGAATATATACTTTAAAATTTTGTGGTCAGTATATATTTCACATTTTACTCCATACAAATGATTCCTCCAAATTTTTAAAGCAAAAACAACAACAACTAATTCTAAATCATGTGTAGGGTAATTTAACTAATGAGGTTTCAACTGACGTGAAGCATAACCAATTACCTGATCATTCTACATAAGGACACATCCAAGTCCTTTCAATTAAGCATCACTGTAAATAACAAACTCACCATTTCTGAAAGGCAGTGCCAAAATTAGAGCATTCACCAATCTTCTTTTCAATTCCTGAAAACAATCATCACATTATTTTTTCCAAATGAACTTAACACCTTTTTGAGTTAACTTAGTCATTGGACTAGATAAACTTGAAAAAATTTCAACAAACCTTCGGTAATAACCTGCCAAACAAAGAAAACTATGGATCTCGGTTATATTTGTGGGTATTGGCCATTTTTTAACAACTTTTGCTTTAGCAAGATCAACAGTTATGCCATTTTTTGAAATAATGTGACCAAGGAAAGAAATTTGTTGTAACCAAAACTCACACTTGCTAAATTTCCTATAAAGTTTATTTTCTTTTAAGGTTTTCAAGATGACCCTTAAATGACTTTCATGCTCTTCTTTACTTTTATAATAAACGAAAATATCATCAATGAACACAACCACAAACTTATCCAAGAACTCATGAAAAATTCTATTCATAAGATCCATGAATACAACAGGTTCATTGGTTAACCCAAAAGGCATAACTAAAAATTCGTAATGGCCATATCTAGTATGAAACACAGTCTTCAGAATGTATGCTTCCTTTACTTTCAACTGATGGTACCTCGATCTCAAGTCAATCTTTGAAAAATACTGAGCTCCCTGGAGATGATCAAACAAATCATCGATATGAGGCAAAGGATACTTGTTCTTAATAGCTATGTTATTCAATGCTCTATAATCAATGTAAAGTCTCATTGAACCATATTTATTTTTAACAAACAAGACAGGAGCACCCCATGGTGATGTGCTAGGTCAAATGAAACCTTTATCTAATAGCTCCTACAATTGCTTATTTAACTCTAAAAGTTCAATTTGAGCCATTCGATAAGGGGGTTTTGAAATTAACTTAGCATTAGGAACTAAGTCAATAGTAAATTAAACTTCCAGATTAGGTATAATACCAGGAAACTCATCAGGAAAAACATCAAGACACTCATTTACCACTAGCACATCATTAATATGAACAGTTCCTTTATTTTCAACAATATGTAAAAGGTAAAATTCATTCACACCTTTTACTAGTTTCTCAGCTTCCTGATATGTTATCAAAAGCAAGGGTTCATTCTTGTACAAAAACTGTAAATATTTATAAAATGAATCATCTTTAGCTCTGTAGTCAATCTTAGCATGATAAACAGACAACCAATCCATGCCCAAAATAACATCAAACTCTACTAGAGGAAAAACAATAAGGTTTGCAGGTAGATTCTTCCCACACACAAGGACAAGAAGGTTCTTATGTTTTCTTTTTGTCTCAAAATTTCCTCAAGGTGTTTTTACCATAAGTTCCATATTCATATTTTGAGATGGAATTCCCAATTTATTAGAAAACTTCTCAAAAATGAAAGAGTGTGTAGACCCTGAATCAAACAACACATTGGCATAATCTGAACAAACAAAAAGTGTACCTGATACTACTTTGTTTGATGCCCCAACATCTACTAAAGTAGTTGCGAAGGATTTAACCACCCCTTTGTTCTTGTAGTCTTGCTACTTTCCATCAGTTGAGTTCTTTGCTGGACACTCATTTGCATAATGAACCATTTCATTACACTTAAAACATCTTACCGATGGCTTTTCATTGCCCGCTTGATCATCTTCCTTATAGTTACAAGCAATATGACCAGAATTACCACACTGGAAGCACTTTAGAAACTTTAATAAACATTCTTCAGGATGATTTTTACAACACTTATCACAAGTTGGATATTTAATTTTCTTACCTCCAGACTTCTTTGATGAATTCTTTCCCTTTGCCTGCAAACTAGACCTCTTATTCTGTTGATTTTCAACGAACACCGGATCATCAACAAACTAAATTTACACCTTCTCTTTACATCGAACAAGTTTTTTTATAACTTTTAAACTCACAAGAGGATAATTCTCTTCGATATTGTGGATTAAATCCTGAGTAAAATCGATTTATCTTACTATCAAGATCTCGGATGAAATTTGGAGCATACCTTGCCAGTCGAGTGAATTTTTCTTCATAAGTAGCCACTGAGTCATGCTCCTGCCTTAATTCCAAGATTTTGTTTTTATCCTAAGACAAACCACCTTAGGAAAATATTTCTCAAGAAACATACCTTTGAATTCATCCCAAACAAGAGCATCAATCTCCTTACTATCCCTGATATTTTTCACTATCGACCACCACTGATCAATTTAACCTTCAAAATGGTAAATAAAGAGACCAAACTTTTGATGTTCTAAACACCCCATGACATCAAAAATATTCTCCAGTGCTTTAATCCACCCTTCAACTAGCACATGGTCAGATAATCCTCCAAATGATGGGGGATGTTGCCTCATAAAATGCTAAACTACTGACATGTTCCTCTGCGGTTGATCTGGATGATCTCGTGCATGGATACCACCACCATTTATAGCCTGAGTCAACTGTGCCATCACTGCAACAAACTATTCAGTTCTGATTCTGACCATCTCAGGTTGCTGATTTGGAAGGTTCTCTTCCTCCTGATGTCGTCCCAACATAGCCGCCCTATTTCCTCTGTGGAAAACCATTCTGAACACAAAAATATCTTAGGCGAATCAACATGGTAATATGTAAATGCTATATCATTTCAATATTACCATAAATTAATTTATGAAAATTTATTTAAAAATAACCTAACTCCTAAAGTTGTCTAAACCGACCTATGATACCAACTATAAGGACCCAGCCTTAAAACATACATAATCTTGAATTAAGTTAATAATTCACATTGAGGATCTTTTCAGGTTTAGAGTTTTAGAGAATTAGGTCATAATTATTACATTTCTTTTCAAAAATTACTTAGTAGAAACTTCTACTCAGTTTCCATTTTTTTCACAAAACAAAAACTCTTGAAAAAAAGAGTCATGTCTAGTTCCATGTTTAAGATATCATGGATTTTCCTTGATCCCATCCTTGACCCTAATCTTCTTTAAGTCCTGTGAAAAACATTTCAAAACTTGGGGGATGAGCATAAAAATCTCAGTAAGGGATACACAAAGAAGGAAAACTGTTAGTTTTTCAAAACAATAAGTAAACCATGAATACTTTAACATAAGTAATACTTTTCACCTTTATGAATTAGTAAATACTCTTCACTAAATAAAAGATCACTACTTACCCTTTTTAACCAAAATATTACCATAAAAACCGTATAAAGAACACATAACATATAAAGGTATCTTGGGACATAAACATACTTAAATGGAATAAACATACAGTCGAATTCCACACATATCACTAAATAGAATAGCCATACGGCCGAATTCCATACCCAATGCATTGAAGGTTATAACGTAACTACCCATCCTAGTTTATCACAGCACCACCCATCATTTGGTTTATCACGTAACCACCCGTCAAATGTCCAAGTACCATTATAAAATCATAACACATAAAACCAATATAAAGGAATGATAACATTTCCACATTTCAATAACAAAATATAATTTAAATATATTGACATAAAAGAATATTTTATAAAAGCCATTTTCAATACCAAAATACGTAAAAGAGTATATGGTATTTATTTTCTTTTAAAAACATTACGGCTTGTTGAGGAAGCCAAAGATCAAATAATGCTCGCGGTGGCAGAAAAGGTCATTGTCACCGCTTACATTAAAAGGAACATTCTTTTTGTCATTTAGTAAAATGCTTCATAGAAAAAAATATTCCTTTTGAATAAAAGTAAAATTCAAAGAGGTTTATACACCATATAAAATAAAGTTGTGTATAAATGAAAATATGCCTCAATGAAAGGAGATTGAGACGAAGTCCCTTACCTCGTGTCCGACTTGACTCGATCGTTCTTTAATTTTCCTGAATAATAAACTAAAGTTAATTTCTACTTGATTAAGAACCTTTTTAAAGTTTATTAGTCCTTTTATATCAATTATTACCATGTTATAAACATTATGTAATCATTTAAGTTAATAAAGTCCGTTTTGTTGATATTTGGTACTTGAGTAAAAAATGAACACCTTATATTTACAAGTTGTCCATGTGATAAATAGTCCATTATATCTAGAATTATATTAATTATTTAGATATCATATATATCATATATATCCAATATATATATATATTTATAACAGTACATATCATTTGGAGGTAAGAAATGAAATGCACCGTTCATGGAGACGGTAAGCCGTACGTACGCATGAACACTACTTTTATTTCTATTTCTTATTTTAATGGAATTAAAACATAATGATACATAGGTATATTATAATTATAGTATAATATAATATATAATATCATTAAATCCATCCTTTATACATCCCAAAAAAGGTATTAATGAGTTATATCACTTTGAGGGGGCAGTAGTCTGCACTTCCTCAAATGAAATTATCGCGTTTACCCATAATGGAAACCATAAAGGTATGATATAAATGGAAAATACAGAAGCATAAAGAAAACATAAAAATTATATATATCATATATAAATACAATTCCATCATAATTCTCACCATGATAGGCGGTATGAGGTAATTGAACAATCATCATTTCCTGAGGCATTAGTTTTCCATCCACAAAAACATTATGTTCTTCACCCATTAGATGGAGGTGTGTGTAAGTGTATTTAGAATACTTCTCATAAAAACATCCTAGTATATTTAGGATATTGTTTTTGTTATAAAATAAAGGAATAAAAATATTTTAGGGGTTGGAGGAGTAAAATAAAATAAAAGAAGTTAAGAGAAACCATTACCTTTAATTTGGGTAACTTCCTTTGGTTTGAACTAAAAGGACTTCTTGAAGTGCCTTCTACCTAAGTTAAGGCTTCTAGGAGGAGGAGAGGGATGTAGTGAGATTAATTGAGCAGAGGTTGGATGAGACAAAAGGCTTGAGAGGTGTGAGGAATTGGATATAAATGGTCTCCTTTTATAATGGGGAGGAGGGTCTCTTTAGGAAAGTGTGAAAATATTATTTTATTATATAATGATATTCGGTTTCTAAAGGTCCAAAAATAATTACATTTGAAGATAAGATGACTAATGGTAGAAATAAAATCATTAAATAATAATTTTACATGTTTTGGATATTAGTTTAATATTTATAATCTTATTTATTTAAATCATTTATTAATGAGGTATATACTGCATCATTATTGTGTCATAAATAATTTAATTTATTTGATGTCTAAAAATTATGAAAAAAATACCATGATGTAGGAAATAGTTTTAGATTTCCAATTAATATTTATAGTAAACAAGATTACTTATATGACACCATATAAAAATTAATTTACTAAAAGCTTTTTGTTTATGTCATTTTTGCCTTTACATTAAATTAATTAATCTAAAGTGTCATTATCATTCATAAGTGGCTCCATGGGGTCCCAAAATAGACCAAAAGATTCCCATGGTCGAAAATTACTCATCCAATAAGGTTAGGACAAGTTTTAAGGTAATTTTGAATTATTATAATATTCTTTTTTTTACTTTGAATTACCCTATTTACCTTTAACTGCGGTAAATAAAAGTCAAAAGTTACTATTCACCAAAAATTAGTTTCATCTTATTGAACCACATTTTACTTACTAATAACAACCATGTATGTCGGATTTTCAAAATTCAATTCACATAAGTGGTAAAATTTCATTTAAATGAAAAAGATAGTTTTTTAACTACTACTAAGTGGTTTCACTATTCATCAAAAATTGAAGTTTTTCAGAAAACTACCAAAAATTCAGCCTAAGCTATATTTGATATTCCAAATTCAAAAATGATTTCTATTATACCAAATTATAAACATATAAGTTGCATTAATTAATTTTAAAATTAATTCCCGTTGTTAAAACAAATAGCGTGTTTTTAAGAAACAATAACTATCAAAAGATTGACACTTGTTTATGTCCAATTTCAAAGTGAAATTGATTACAATGGAAAAAATTGGATTAAATGGTAAAAATATATTCTAATTACACTTTAAAACCAATTAAAAAGATACTATAACCATATAGATAAATTATATTAAAATAGAATTTTGAATTAAAATACAATATTTTTCACTATTCATTAAAAAATGAACTTTATCGGAAAAATTCCAAAAATTTACACAAATTAAATTTTGATGTCTATATTATAAAGAAGGATTTTATTTGGTCAAATAGAATGTGTTAAAGTGACCAAAACTATATTTAAAGAGGGTTCACCATTAAAAGGCAGTAAATCGACCTTTTAATGTAAATTATGCTTAAAATTAGATTCATTCACATATTAAGCCTCTAACTTTTATTGGATAAATATAAATACATTTAAAAAACATGTATAATCATATTGTAGTTAGTTTTGTTCATTCCCACCAATACAACAGCTAGTAGTTGACTACCATTTAAAATAATAATATTATTTTATTAGTATGCAATGTAAGATTTCAAAGAAACCCGTTGTTGCGTGTTGGGTATGCTATCGAACATAGAAACCATTTTAAAGTAAAATTAATATTTAATTCAAAAATATTAATAAATATAAAAATATCTTATTCTTCATTTACCTGGGTTGTTACAATAGTCATGGAGGAACTTCAGCCATCGCCGCTGTCTCAGGTTCAGGTCCTCCTGTGAGAAGATATACCCGAGACTCTTGTGATCGGAGTAGACAGTAAACCTTTCACCCATCAAGTAGTGCCGCCACATCTTCAAGGAAAAGACCAATGCTGCTAACTCTAGGTCATGGGTAGCATAGTTCTGCTCATGCTTCCTCAGCTATCATGAGTCGTAGGTGATTACCGCTCGTTCCTGCATCAGAACACATACCAGTCTAGTCCCTGCTGCATCGTAGTAGACTACATACCCAACAACCTCTTTTGGTAGCCTCAAGATGGGGGCACTTTTCAGTCTCCACCTCAACTCTTGGAAACTCTGCTAATATCTCTCTATCCACAAGAAAGGTTGTCCCTTCTTTGTCAAAGATGACAAGGGTGCTGCTACTCTAGAAAAGTTAGGTACACATCTTTGGTAGTACCCAACCAATCCCAAGAAACTCCACACCTCGATCACACTCCTGGGTGGCTCCCAAGTAAGAACTGCCTCTATCTTCACTGGATCCACCGCAACTCCAGCCTATGAGATAATGTGACCCAGAAAGTGGACCTCCCATATCCAGAACTGTCACTTCGAGAGCTTACCATAAAGTTTGTGCTCTCGGAGTGTATCAAGAACTATCTGTAGATGAGTTGTGTGCTCCTCCTCCATTACCGAGTACACCAAGATGTCTTCAATGAAGACCACCACGAAGAGATCGAGGTAAGGCTAGAATATTCTATTCATGAGCCCCATGAACATTTCCAGATCGTTGGTCATGAAAAAAGGCTTCACCAAGAACTCGTAGTGGCCATACCGGTATCTGAAGGTTTTCTTCGGTACATCCTCATCTCGTACTCGGAGCTGATGATAGCTCAATTAGAGGTCTATCTTCGAAAACCACTGAGATCCATTAAGATGATTGAAGAGGTCATCAATCCTTGGAAGTGGATACTTTTTCTTCATGGTCACCTTGTCCAGGCACCGATAATCTACGCAAATCCTCAAACTCCATTCTACCTTCTTAGTGAACAAAATCAGGACTACCCATGGAGAAACACTGGGCCTTATGAACCCCTTGCCCTATAAGTCCCCCCCAGCTGTACCCTCAACCCACAAAGATCTGTGGGTGCCATCCGATATGCTGGCATGTATATCGGTGCCATCCTAGGGTACAGGTCGATGTAGAAGTCTACCTATCTTTGAGGAGGTAGTCCCGAAACATCATCAGGAAAGATATCAGCATATTATTCCATCATTACAGGATAACTTGGACTCCTCATGTCAACTGCTTCGAGGGTAAGGATATCTAACTAATGATTGATCAGCTGCACCCTCCTCTAAGAAAGTCCATCCTGAGCTGCAAAGGTTCCTTTCTCGCCGGTGAAAGTGAACCTGGTCCCATTCTCGCGGTCACACCGCACTTTACGCCTAAAACAGTCGATCCAAGCATAGACTGTGGATAACTAGTCCATATCCAAGATGACATCATAAGGCCTCGACACTGCTACTAGGAGATCCCATCCAAATATCTCACCTCCTAGAGTAATCTCACACTACCGGAACCAGTGCATACTCATCAAATCCTCTCCCTTAAGAGTCTCTAATCATAAGGATCAATTTAAAAACTCCATCAGAATCTCCGAGATCTGAACGAGTTCCATGGAAATAAAAGAGTGACTGAAACCTGTGTCTATAAGTACTACAGCTAGGGTGGAGTAGACACAGATCGTACCACTAATCATCTCTGGAGTGCCGTAGTCATAGGACTTTTCCGCCTGAAGGTGAGATCTCCCCTATCCACCTACTCCCTGTGGTTGGGGTGGACCACCTGGGGGTGGTGGTGGTAGAACCTCAAACCATCGACCACCACCTGCCGCACGACCTACTCCTATACAACGTCCGCCAACCTATGGACCTCCTTGCTTGAACCTCATTTGCTACCTTGGAAGTCCCTCGATCATCTGATGATCATCCACACGGGGAGTTAGAAAATCGCGAGCCATGTGTCCATGTCCACCACAATAGTAACAGGCTTTAGTCCCCATAATAGCTCCTCCACCTCATGAGCTCCGCACCTCCGATCCTACATCCTAGGGTCATCCTCTGGAAGGTCTGGCCTGCTTGGACCTCTGCGTCATCTAACTACTGCCTACTATAGATGACTCAGCTACCTATTGTCTGGTAGTGGCTCTCACCGTCGATGCCTACCCAACTAAGAAGCTCTCCACTAATAATGCTCGCTCGAGTACTCCAGCCCACGTCAGAATATTGAGAGATATCATCGATGATATGATCTCCCACTAAAGACCCTGATCAAAGGTATGGGCCCTGAAGAATAGGTCCCGTACCATGTTGGTGGAGTAGTGAGAGAGTTCAGGGAATCTCTCTGAGTAATGGGCTACTTTCAGGATGCTATCTTGCTCTCTCATAGTAAATACCACATAGGTGCTCGAGCATGCTATAAGCATCCATATTTTCATGAGAATTCACGAGCTCACTATACATAGATGATAGAATCAAACATTGAACGCTAACCTCATCGTTCATATGTTGATCATAGACAAGTAAATCTTGATCACTCACCTCTTTGGAAGGCAGATCAGGTAATGATGATTCCAGCACGTAAGATTTCCGTTCATGGCGTAGAATAACCCAAAAGAGTCTAAACCATTATTGGAAGTTACTACTAGTGAGGATGTTGTCTTTATCCAGAATTGATCGCAGGGATAGTGTGGTTAACGAGATTTTCATTTTATTCTAAAATTAAAAAATCATATCATTAATAATTTCTTGATTACATTTTATGAGAAATAATAAATTAATTTTATTAAGTCTCCCATTATTTTATCAAGTCCCAATGGCCCTCACCATTGAACTCAGAATATCCAGTTTCCATGAAATTCTAGTGGAAAGGATCCATATTCCCCTTCACATAACCCCAAGAAGGGTTTTTCAATCTATTTGAAGGTATTTAGGTAGGAAGGTCTTTTCCAATAATGGGCTTGCAGCTCCTTGATCTATTGAATGGACTCTCCAATCCTGAAATCATGACTTAGATTTCCTCAACTCTTGTCACCAGTATTACACCAAGTCAATAAAGGGATACTCCTCTTGATGAAATATGGTTAAGTCAACCCAAAATCATTCATAGGGGATTCCTGTATAAAATTAAGTGTCCCAATAAGGGTTGGTCAAACACATAGTTTTATCAAGTCTTTCCCTTAATCAAGTAATGTAAGGCTTGGTCTCACTTAATATTTTATTTGAGGAATTTTTATCTCTTATGCATAAATTTATTATTATCTTTATCACATTATTGTTAATATTAAGTGGAACTTACTTAATTGTTTAACCATGTCTTGATAATATTTATGTATAAGCCTATTTTATTTTAGTTCCATCTTGCTTGCTTGTTTAATTCATTAATTATGTGATCAAGACAACACATCCATAATGATAAACCATGCAACTGATAGAAATAACATAAAGGGAATGATCATGAGATTTTCTAATGGTTAGTTTATCTAGCAGTTGATAAACTAATCCTGAACTAGGGGAGAAACATCTTGATCCTTTTGGGTTTGTGTTTACAGCTTTCCACCTGTCCACCTTTGTATCTCCTGGGATTAGTCTCGTCTTGGCTCCAGCTTGAACCGCCTCCACTAGCTTGGGAGATCCATCCATTACGTATACTTTTAACTCACAAAAATGTGATGGGTAAACGGGGGTTTATATAAAAGAAACCATGGGCACACAGTCCCTACATATTAATGAAGAGAGATGACACGCAAGCCAATAATTAATTTAACAAATAAATTAAAAGGGAAACCAATCACATACAAGGTCTGGTCTAGCTCATGATCATCCACATACATACAACGAGTTATGCATTTAATAAAACTAGCATTCAATTCTTTAATCATTCTTGTTAAGATAAATCGTGCTCGAATCGATCAATTTTTATCTTTAATTAATCAATCCTTTTATCTAAATCCTTTTCTGAATTTCCTTGAGATTCTCATCCTTGTACATAAATGCACCTTGGAGGTAACCTGGTGAATACCAGTTTGAATCTACCGAACATGTATTATATTCTCATACTGTTTTACTCTTATGACACATGGCATAAAATATGCTTCAATGCATAGAGTAAAATCTAGTATAATGATTTATACATGATATGATGATCGAACATTATGTATAAATTAAAGTTTTAATTATGTATAATTTGGTGAAGTACACGACATGTAGTTTTGACTACACGGCTTTTACTACCTTCACCGTCTTTCCTGAAGTACATGCCTAGGGAATCTACATGTGAGGTATACTTTAGAAACTTTGGAGTACATGGCGTGTATAGTGGGATACACACCATATTGTCTCTACATTACATAGTTACCGGTCGACTCAATTTTTGTATGGGATACATGACTTTTCCTCTGACCCGAAGGGACTACATGACGTGTCTAGTGGGACACACAGTGTGTAATCCAGAAAGAGTGTTCCTATCTGTCCTAATCAACATGTCATTTAAAATTAATTACACCATGTATAATAAATGCACACAAATTTAGTAATTGCCGAATTACTCACGATGCTCTGTACACGGCTACACAACATGTAGTCTGGATTACATGGCATGTATGGCAGAGAACACAATGTGTAAGTCCGAACATACAGAGTGTACTTTCGTGTTACCTAGAAAGAATCAATGAGGCCCCCTGATGAGTTCCTTATTTTAATTTCAGTCCAAAAATTATTCATTTTTGTGAAATTTGCGAGAAATGAAAAAAAAACGAAGAACATATCTCGAAATCTCATATTATAAGAATGATTAAAACTTTAATTGAAAAACTAAATTATTAAAGAATAAATCATAAATGATAATTAAATAATTATAAATGATGATGAACCTCTCTCTAATACTACTTGAAGGTTCCAGATGCAGTGGAAGCACAGTTGGGCCGACACCCAACTTTAATTTTTACCATGATCAATGATTATTCCGGGATCAATACAACAATGAATGTCAGTCTCCACGGAATAGAATCAAAGATTTAGATAAAGAGGGAAGAGGCCCAAAACCTTTATAGAGGATCTTTCACATCATGTTTATACTTAATTTAATTAATTTCATACAGAAAAGGATACCTAGTTCTTCGGTACTTTCTTTGTTGATGATGTTGATCGTTCAGAATGACCCTTCCGAATTGTCTCGTTGCGCTTACGAGGATCCAAACCAGAATCCCTCTAGTGGTGATCCACACGTTCTTAGATGGCCTCTAATCAACACCACTCATTCTCTGGGAGCTAGTGCGGCAAACCAAGTGTCTTTTGTCGGTTATTATTGATCAATTGTTTTTAGGTCTTGAAGAACATCTCTCATTCTTAAGAGGGGGAAGAAGAGGATTCAAGAGAGAAATTGTTTGGCTCAACAATTCTCAATTCACCAAGCGTGTGGTGTGTTCAATATGGTACAATAGACATACTTTTCTATTTATATGTATGGAACTTCAGTTACGATATTTAATTTCATAACAAAAATTAAATACATTCATGAATTTAGAGAAAACCCATGCTCATAATATTAATACCGCGTCATTATTTATGGTGCGCCAACTTGTGCAAAATAGAATTATAAATAAAATTCCGCGTCACAAAATAATAGTAGCATCATTATTATTTTAACTTCTATCAACTAGTTAAATAATTATTTACGATCTTGAAAATAATTATTTTACTACCGGACTAGACTTGGTCCACTCGAAATCCACTTCTATTTATCAAACACCCGAATAAATAAATAAATTATTTTATTAAATAAATATTTTATTTATAAATTAGTAAATAAATATTTATTAAATGTTTAATAAAATAAATAAATATATTTTATTTAATTTATGCGATCATTTTAACTTGAATAAAATTATTCCACGGTCTTGAGAATAATATTTATTTCATTAATTAAATTCAAATAGAATTTAACTCAGACTACAAAAAACACTTAGTGTGTGACCCTCTAGGATTCTTTCTTGTTGGCATTAGGCAGGGTTGCCTAAAGTCCAAGAGTACTATCTATCAAAGGGTCAAGACACCCAAGAGAAATAATGTAAAGTCGCAACCATGACATCCACATACGAATACTCACTGTGTAATATAATCCCTCTGTCTCAATATCTTATCAAGAAGGTTTCATGATAGTGTCATCAAACTTTATGCTTGATACGTCATTATTTGACTATCTGAAATAAACACGTCATTACACCATGGCCATTGAATTTCACATGAAGGTTCTATTTCAATTAAAGGGCCAAGATATCAACTTCTATAAATGGAAGAGACAAATCCTTCCCCGACTTATCCATTAATAACATTTCACTCGTGACACACCCAACATACCATACTTTTTGCCATTATATGGTTTGATAGTTTTCATCAGTAAATAAAAGTGCGCGAGTCATTCCATATATTAATGATAATATTAAAGTCTTAGGACCATTACACAAGCTCGCAGATAGGAATATCCGATGACACTAAACATGCAGAATTCCTACTGGCGGGTCTGTTCTCATAATCTTCCGTCTTGGAGATTACTAAGTGTGAACTTCATGAGATTAAGTCTCATCTACTTACGAGTACTTGCACCTGATGGTCTTTATACTATGTGTCCCATTATAGTAATTCATCCAACCGCAGAACTATGTTTAAGAAAATTATTATATCATTTTAAAGTTCTCATTATAGTGGGGAACTACCATGACCTTATCAATACAACAAATAATCTAGGTCATTATTACATCATATTCATGCAGAACAATGACAAATATGTAATAAGATGTTTAATATTTAAATACATTAAATATACATGTAATCAAAGTACAAATAATTGGTTCTAGGAAACCAACTCTTACATTCTTAAGTCAACCCAAAACTTTTATAAGGGATTCCTGTATAAAATTAAGTGTCCCAAAAAGGGTTGGACAAACACATAGTTTTATTGAGTCTTTCCCTTAATCAAGTAATGGAAGGCTTAGTCTGACTTAATATTTTATTGAGGGATTTTTATCACTTATACGTAAATTTCTTATTATCTTTATCACATGCTTGTTAATATTAAGTGGAACTTACTTACACTACTATAAATTTAAGCTATAGCCATGGATCTATAGCCACATTTTTATATATCCATGGTTATAGCTTATTTATAGCCATGATTTAGTATATACTGTCATGGCTAAAAATTTGCACCATCTTTTTTTTAAATCCCGTCGGGCTCCTCCTTTATTCTCCCTCGATCGCTTTTTTTTTTTACAAATCGCGTTGGGCTCCTCCTCCATCCTCCCGCGATCGCGACCCTCCGAACTCTGTCTCTCACGGCAGCAACCCTCCGAACTCTATTTCTCATAGAGGTGACCCTCTGAACCCTGGACGTCTCTCACTGCGTGCGACCCTCCTTTCCCTACCCATCACGACCTCTCCTCTCCCCGATCTTCCTCCACTGGTGGTGCCCCTCGCGACCCTCCGAACCCTCGACTTCTCTCATGGTGGTTCCCTCCTACCCGATACCCACTGCGCGCGACCCTCCTTCCTCGACCCATCGTGACCTCTCTTATCCTCGATCCTCCTCCACCGACGGTGCCCCTCGTGATGGTGCCCATCACTGACACCGAACAAGGAAAATCCACCACGAGCCGCTGCCACAGAACGCGGGACACCTCACCTCCCCTGCTGACGCTACTCTTAGGTGGCCTCCCCACCTCCTCCGGCGTGCCTCCGATGTGGCCAACCCCCTCCAGGTGATCCTCCTCCTCCTTGTTATGAACAATTATGTGTTCATTATTTTGTTATCAGTGTGTAGAAGTAAACTGGAATAGTTTCACATGTTTGAGTATGGTAAAGAGGTTTTTTAATTAGATACATTATTCTAATTATAATTGATATGCATGGAGTGAGGGACAATTGGTTTTCGGTGAATCACCAATTATTATAGATTGGGAATCTGCATGGTGGAGTTGTGGACAATTGGAATCTATAAAAAGTGATGGTATCAAATTTTGATGGTTAAATTGGGAATCAGGGGATCATCCTGGACGCTTCTCAACGATTACAATTCTTATGGTTGGGAGTTTTTAATGACCCACACAATTATAGGGTTGGTAATTTTAGAGGAAATTTGATTTTTTTTCCAGAAGAAGGGAGATTTTTGAGAATTGGGATATGAATTAGAATTTCAAGAGTTAATACATCTCTGGGATGTGTTTTCATTTGAGGCTAATGGTTATTTAGAGGGTTGGATTCCAAATCTTAGGGTGGTGGCTAACTGTAAAAAACTACAGTAGTTATTGGGTATTCGATTGGGAGGCACTAGGTGCCTCTTAATGGGTTTATAAAAAACTACAGCATTTATAAGGTACCCGATGGAGGGGTACCAGGTACTCGGTGGGATGGAAAGTGTAACAGACCTTTTATAAGGGCCATCAGGTACACAGTGGAGGTGGATTGGTTACCCAGTAGGGATGGGTGTTGTTTTTTAAGGATAACAAAATAGTTATTCTAGATTCCACCTTTAAAAATGCCTTATGGGGTTCTTATACTTTAAATGGATAGAGGTAAATATTCCTCTTATACCTCCATTATTATTTCTTATTTATATATTTTAATATTTAGTTTTTTAGGGTATGGTTTTTTTCAGATTCCACCAAGACTTATTGTGGCAGATGAGAATGTGATGTTTCCAAGATTTATTTATCCATTGACGTGTTAGAAATATTGTGGCACATGGAAACATTGTTTTATTTTTCTCATTATGTTAGATTCTCCAATTCTTTCTTATTTATTAAAGTTATCCTTGATGAAATCATTACATTGTCACCATTCCCTCATAGAATGTGGTGCAATGACATTAAACTTCCACATTCTCATCTTTAACCAAGATTTCATGTGATCTTATTATTTCTTATATTTTGATATCTTTACCCAAAAAAACATACCAATTGATATAGTATATGTTTACTAGCATGATTATTATTTATCATGGTTTATTACCTGCATAAATATTCACACAAAAATGTTTCTTATAGATTATATGTTAATACTATTATAATATTTCTTGGATTCAGGTATGAGAAAACATGACCAAGATGTATCATGATCATATTTTGGTGTTATATTTAAAAATATAGATGTTATAGAATCATCACAAAGCTAAAGGTGAGCTCATGGAATTTATGGATCTATCCTATAGTGATAAAATCGAATATTTAACCACTTATTATTCTTTGGTGGTTCATCATTATTAGATTTAAAATTCTCAATAGTGATAATGAAGTTACCATAATTGAAGCTACTATGTGATGACATGGGCCCAAAGATATTCTTCCCACTAGGAAAATTTTAAATGTTACATCTTCTTCTTTACCTATAGTTATCAAGAATAATATATTTTTTTTCTAAAAACAATAAGTAATTTCATAATTCTGAAACTAAACATCTAAACATGTCAGAGTGAATTGAGGTTCTTCAACATGTTCAATTTACTTCTTTCATAAATATTATTGAAGGAAAATATAGTGGAGACATGGTATCTACTAACTATACTAATCCTGGGTTCCTCTCCATTCCATGTGTCCAACATTCAGAAACCCACGTTTTTTCTCTGCTTGACTTTCACACACATTCTTCACGTCAATCCCATCCTCTCCCTCCCTCCCTCTTCGGCACGCAGTTTACCTCAGATTCTCCTCTAGCTCAGGGTTCATCTCTTATCAACCTAGTGTTCGTTGTCTTCCTTTGCGTCATACCATTTCTTTTGCCCCACTCCCTCTTCCGCACGTGGTTTCCCTCGGTTTCTCCCCACGCTCGCGCTTTTTCTCCTGTCGACCTATGGTCCCCATAGACCCCAGTCATCGTCTTCCTCCTAATCTCGGTTCCCATACACTCCTCGGATTCCCACGCACTATTGCCTCCGTCGTACTCCAATACCATCCTTCGCATCAATCCACCCTAATTCCCTCTATTTACTGTGACACTGCCTTCCTTTTCTGTCTCCACAATTTTTTCACATCAACGCCAAGTATCAATTTCCCTCGGTTTCTCCTCCCGCTCGATTATCACCTCCTATCGAGCTAAAGTTCCCACCTACCCCGGTTGACATCTCCCTCCATCACCCGATTCCCCTCCACTCCTCCAGGTGTTCTCGGTATTATCTATCTCCTATGAGATCTACCTCGGTGAAGCACACCCTATACTCGCATCGCGTTTCCATTCAGCATAACTGAAACTTGATACTTCAAAAATCTATCTTATTGTTGCTTCGTAGAAATAGATGAGAGGGTAGAAATGTTCCCTAAGCATAGATTCATCCAGCTCCCGATGAATCATACATATGGTATTTTCTCTTTTGTAGCATCTTGGTATCATTTTTCTATGATCTATAGTTTCACATTTCACTATGTTCATACTAATTTTGCAGGGTGTAATATAATATAGTGCTTCACAAATGGTGGGTTCTCATAAGTTTCTAGAAAAAATTTCATTTCTCTCCAAGATTTAGTTTTTCCAGCTACATATGGATTTTTCAAACATCAATAAAATATATCTCCTGTTTTGATTCACCAATTACTACTTATACTTCTTTTTCTTGGTCAATATTTCTTCATCTAAAATTTCTTCCATGGTTGATCAACTTCTAAGTTATTAGGATTTTTTCTCAACACTGGAGCACTTTTCTTTTTATCTCAAAAGTGTTTGATTTTCTTTGCGCTTTCTTATTTGTCACATTCTAAAAATTTATGTTGAGGAAACAATGTTTTCTCTTCTTTCACATGTTTATTATTGTTTGAAAATTTCATATTTACTTGAGAAATTAGAGAACTCTCAATGTTTTTTGTTTTTTTGGTTTATCCTTTTATAACTCATCAGACTATATGATCAAACATTCTTTCTTATCATGTTTAACCTTCTTCATATGTGTGAATCCATTTTTTGTTATGATATATTCTATTTTATTAGAAATTGTGTCCTCTAGTAAACTTTTATTATCATGTGGGATAAAAAATTGCATTGAACCAAACCAAATTAAGCTAAAACTCAAGTCAAAATATTATTACATACCATTAATAGGAAGAATAATTGTTAATTAATAGGAATATACCATTTGATAGTATCATTTTGAAACATGGATCTATTCCCCCCTTGCTTGCAGGAACATGATTCGACCCATGGGGCATTGTGGTTATTATATGTTGGGCGGTGACGTGTATAGTCACAGGAGACATGTATGTTTTAGTTTAGTTTTTATTTTATTTTCTTTATTACAATGGCCACTTAGGTCTTTTACTTCTTTTTGTGGACAAAGTATAATTATATTCTGCGAAGGGGGGCAAATGGGGTTCAAATTGATTCAATCCACTGGCTTTGATACTAAGTAAGATTATATGGTTACTAATTGTCTCACACCTCATGTATTTGGGGATTTTAGTGTTTTTGACTCCATATTATGTTTTCAGTAGGGCGTTGGATCATTTCGTGTTGGTTCAGGTGGATTTGGTTCTCCCAATCGAGGTAAGACTTTAATGTCGTTGGTTGGTTTCTCACTGGTTATGTAGCATCCTTTATGTGTTTTAATGTTCCTAATATCCTTTGTGCATAGGGGCTAGGTGTCCTTGTATGTGTGTGAAGGTACGTATACCCAGTGGGGGAGAAAAAACTTTTAGTTAGAAAGCTCCAAGAGCCGAAGTGGACAGTTTGGTTCCACCTTGAGGTAGGATCCCTCTTCTAGCCTCTTTAATTCAAGAATGCTTTAAATTGAATTTAGATTTCTTAATTATACTTAATTATATTGAATTTAATATCTTGAATAAGTGTTCTTTAATATAATTGTTTCATTTGATAAATAAAGTCATGTTTTTATAATAAAACCCCTCCAACGGAGGTGCGCTGTCTGCAAAAACTCACAGTGATAGTTATGTTGATCTAGTTGCTTAAATTATTGAGTTTGATTTGTGCTGAATGAGTTTTAGAACAGATTTTAAATATAATTAAATGAATTGTGTGATAAATAAATGCCATGATTTTATAATAAAACCCATCCAATGGAGGTGCGTTGTCTTCTAAACCAAAGAGTAGTGATAGTTATTTGTATCATGTTTAGATTTAGTTTGAGTCTTTCATATGCCTCTTGTTGGTGTTTGTTTTGTGGATAGTTAGTTTTTGTTTTCTTTGAATAATATAAATTGGCTTATCATACTCGTTTAACTCAAATGACATTGCTCGAGTAGGTATATGCCTTGACCATGACACTTTCCTTTTCACGCTTTGAATATTATAAATAAAATTTCCATGTTTAGGCAAAGTGAATGAATTTTTAAATGGTTTGTGTAGGGTGTATGGTTCTTTTCTGTCATTTTGTTTACCTTTAGACATTGCATAATTGCGCTGCTCGCTACGACCTTCTCTGGCGATCCCTTGTTATAGCATATTAAATAGTTGATCTATTCTATCATCTGCCGATGGGGCGACGACCGGAATGTTTCCCTGCCTCCTCCTGCTCCCTTCGCCCCTAGCCGGAAGATGCTTCCTTACGGATGTCGTTAGAACGGGCCAACACGTCGTGGTCACGCCGCAATAATGCTCTGATTTGGCCCTGTTCCAGCCACATCTTGCCCACACCAGCCCCCTTCCACCTTCATTTCAGCCTGCTGCCACCAGCATTCCAGCCCGCAACAGCCCCCCTGCCACCTTCGAATCAGCCCACACCATCCCCCCAGCACCTGCAACCTACCCCCTTCCACCAACATTCCAGCCTCCTCCCGCTCCCTTTGCTCCTGGCCGGAAGATGCTTCCCTGCAGATGTCGCTGGACCGGGCCAACATGCCGCGGTCATGCTGCGGTAATGCCATGATTTAGACATACTCCAGCCACATCTATCCCACACCAGCCCCCTTCCACCTTTATTTCAGCCCGCTGCCATCAACATTACAGCCCGTAACATCCCCCAATTCCACCTTCGAATAAACCCACCCCATCCCCCCAGCACCTACAACCATCCCCCTTCCACCAGCATTCCAACCTCCTCCCGCTCCCTTTGCTCCTGGCCGGAAGATGCTGCCCTACAGATGTCGCTGGACCGGGCCAACACGCCACGGTCACGCTGCGGTCATGCCGCAGTCACGCCATAGTAATGCCGTGATTTGGCCCTACTCCAGCCACATCCAGCCCACACCATCCCCCTTCCACCTTCATTTCATCCCGCTTCCACCAGTATTACAGCCCGCAACATCCCCCCCTTCCACCTTTGAATCAGCCCGATCCATCCCCCCCAGCACCTACAACCAGCCCCCTTCCACTAGCATTCCAGCCTCCTCTAGCTCCCTTCGCTCCTGGCCGGAAGATGCTGCCCCGCGGATGTTGCTGGACAAGCCAACACACCGCGGTCATGCCGGGGTCACGCTGCGGTCACGCTGCGGTCAGGCTGCGATCACCCTGTAGTCACGCCATGGTCACTCCGCATTAATATTGTGATTTGGCCCTGCTCCAGCCACATCCAGCCCACACCAGCCCCCTTCCACCTTCATTTCAGCCCACTACCACCAGCATTTCAGCCCACAACAGCCCCCCTAGCACCTTCGAATCAGCCCGCACCATCCCCCCAGCACCTGTAACCAGCCCCCTTCCACCAGCATTCTAGCCTCCTCCTGCTCCCTTCACTCCTGGCCAGAAGATGCTACCCCGCAGATGTTGCTGGACCGAGCCAACACGCCGTGGTCATGCCACAGTCATAGCACGGTCACTCCACGGTCACGCCGCAGTAATGCCGTGATTTGGATCTGCTCCAGCCACATTCACCCCACACCAGACCCCTTTCAACTTCATTTCATCCCCCTACCACCAGCATTCCCGCCTGCAACAACCCCCTTCCACCTTCGAATCGGCCCGCACCATCCCCCCAGCACCTGCAATTATCCCCCTTCCACCAGTATTGCAGCCCCCTTCCACCAGCATTTGAGCCCACACCAACCCCCAAACACCTACAATACAGCCCACACCAACCACCACACCAGCCACCACCCCCTACCCTCCTACAAAACACTCATTCCAGCCATATGTCACCTGTAAAATATCCCCAACCACCAGTTCCAGCCCTCACCATCCCCCGACCTCCTACATCCCAACCCACACCAGCCCCTGCCACATGCCCAACAACCCCCATCCACCTGCAATCTAGCCCACACCAGCCCCCTGCCACCTATTCTAGCCCGCATACACCAGCCCCTTGCCATCCCTCCACCATCTTCCTTCCCGCCTGCACCAGCCAATCCAGCCCACACCAGCCACCTCACCAGCCCCCAACCTCTTGCATTCAAGGATGCACAAGAAAAACTCCATGCAAATCACAAAATGGAAAGGCGAAAGCAGATCCCATTTCCTGAGAACTATTTTCCTCGAAAAGTATCCATATAAACTGCCATTAATGTTCACCGAGAAAATTTGGGTAGAGATGCATCTTTTAACCCAAGACGAGGACCTAGCCGAAAAGCCGAGCAGATTCAAATAATCCCATAAGAAGTCCCACCTGACCGAATCAAAAGCCTTGAATAAATCGATCTTGAAGGCACACCTAGGAACCCCAGAATCAAGATGATATCCCCACAATAATTTCTAGATAAAAAGATTATTAGGATGAATTGGTTTTGGTACTGAAGGTTGAGGATATTTTTATCCAGCTTTAGATTTATGAGTCTCTTAAGGTTATTTTTATAACCATCCTACTAGAGGGTCCGAGTTATAAGTGGTGGAAGTCTATTATTCAGACTAAGACAGACAAAGACTATTCTTGGAAAAGTTTCAAGGCATTGTTCATTTAGCATTATTACATAATGAAGTGAAGGTATTGATGGCTATAGAATTTTCTAGGAGGGGCTGTCCAGGTGGGGTGTCCAAGGGCTGTCTGGGGGGGGGGTGCCGGGGGGGGGGGGGTCTGCAGGGCAGGGGAGGGTGCAGGTGGGGTGTATATGAGGGGCTGTCCAGGGGGGTGTATAAGGGATATTTGGGGGGGGGTGTCTGCAAGGAAGGGTGCAGGTGGGGTGTCCAAGGACTGTCTGGGGTGCCGGGGGGTCTGTAGGGTAGGGGGGAGGGTGCAGGTGGGGTGTCTAGGAGGGGCTATCCAGTGGGGGGGGGGTGTCCAAGGGATGTCTGGGGGGGGGGGGGGGGTTCAGGGGGGGGGGGGTTGTAGGGCAGGGGGCAGGGTGTAGGTGGGGTGTCTAGGGGGGATGTACAGGGGGGGGTCCAAGGGCTGTCCGGGGGCTGATTTGAAGAGATAAACCCACGAGCAATGAGAACTAACCTCATAGAAATAATTTTGCTAATGATTTTTGGAAAGGTATTTCCAATATCAATAGGTCTGAAATCCTTTACATCCACAACATTTTCCGTCTTTGAGATTAGAGCAATAAAATTGGACCTGATTCCATAGGGCATTGATGCATGGTTAAAGAACTCCCTCATAGCGTTAAGGAGATCATCATGAACTATGTCCCAGTAGAACATAAATAATTAATTTTTGAACCCATCAGGAATAGCCACACTCTCAAGATTTAGGGAAAAAAGGGCACTCTTAACCTCATTATAATCAAGGGATGCAACAAGAGAGATTTTTATATTGGTGTAGCCCGATCCGGTTGGGCCAAAAGCTTGTGGCCCACAACTGTAGCAGTACGGATTTTGGAGTCTACTTTACTGTTGCACTTTTGACTTCCAGCTAGCATCCACTATAGTATTGGATACATATAGGAAAGGCTTTATAAGATTCAAAAAGTCCATAATAATATTTCCTCATCTCTCCATACTACTAAAGAAATCTTCTCCTCCATGAATAGCTTGAGTAAAGTTGTCATAAATTTCAACTAGTCAACCTATTCCTTGAAAACCCATTCTACAAAATCTTCCTCAATTAATCCTGATGAGATTAATGCACATCACCTATAACAACATGGATATACTATTTGACTATAGACTAGATCAAATCAGCATCAACTAAAGCCAAGGGAGGTGGATCACTAGATTTAGATACAACAATAGGAGGTTCCTAATAACTCAAAATTCCACTGAAATCTAAAATAAGTCTTTCTATGAAATATTATAAATATACTATGGATACAAAATCTGAAGGTATTGTGGAAACAAATATCTCAACACTAGGTAAAGCAACCTCTATAGGTTATGATTTGGTAGGTACATCTAAGGGAAAATCCTAAAGCTCACCTACTTGGTCAATCTTCTTAACTAAGGATCCCTTAGGATATGTGCAAGGGATGTGTTAGTGGAGGTGTGCAGGATGAGAATATATTATATGAGCTCAATTAGTGCCACATTTCTCTCAAGTGATATTCTTCTATGATGATATCACCTATCATGAGAATATATTATATGAGTTCAATTAGTGCCACATTATTCTGAAAATATATCTCCTTCATGGTGTAGTGAATAAGGAATGAAAATTTCCATACTTACATAACTCTAACATAGTCACAATAAAGCTTTAGTTCCATTCACCTTAACTTACATAAACTTTAGTTATGTGTTTCAACCTTACATGAACCTTAGAGATACAAAATTTATCTCACAATAATTCATACCATACTTTTCTTGGACACCTACACCTTGAACATATATAATATTACAAATTTCTTCATATTATTCAAATTAATTTCATGTAGCATTCGAGTTTATTTGGTATAGATATGGGTTAATATTTTTCTTCTTCTGAGACACAACATATAATCTCATATTTTCCCTTTTATTCTAGTTTAATATCTCTCAGCTATGATGAAATAGTAGAGACTAGAGAATCTTTAGAATTCAAGAGTATGTGGGAATCAGGTATTGAATCTATGAAATTCTTAGGGAATGTGTTAGATATTTCGGTAGTGGTTCATTTAGATAGTGGATCAAGTGACAAATTTATTTCTAAAAATCTTTCCAAGGTTTCCAATGTAGTCTCCAGGCCAATAAAGTAGTTCATACCATACTTTTCTTGGACACCTCCACCTTGAACCTATATAATATTACAAATTTCTTCATATTATTCAAATTAATTTCATGCAGCATTCGAGTTTATTTGGTATAGATATGGGTTAATCTTTTTATTCTTCTGAGATACAACATATAATATCATATTTCCCCTTTTATGCTAGTTTAATATCTCTCAGCTATAATGAAATAATATAGGCCATAGAAGCTTTAGAATTCAGGAGTATGTGGGAATCAGGTGTTGATTTTATGAAATTCTTAGGGAATGTGTTAGATATTTTGGTGGTGGTTCATTTAGATAGTGGATCAAGTGAAAAATTTATTTCTAAAAATCTTTCCAAGGTTTTCAATGTAGTCTCCAGGCCAACCAAGCAGTTCATACCATACTTTTCTTGGACACCTCCACCTTAAACCTATATAATATTACAAATTTCATCATATTATTCAAATTAATTTCATGCAGCATTCGAG
This sequence comes from Viscum album, assembly GCA_963277665.1. Taxonomy (NCBI): domain Eukaryota; kingdom Viridiplantae; phylum Streptophyta; class Magnoliopsida; order Santalales; family Viscaceae; genus Viscum; species Viscum album. Next base: position 405,166,745 of record OY728150.1, on the reverse strand, counting down.
TTTATTTAGTATAGATATGGGTTAATCTTTTTCTTCTTCTGAGACACAATATATAATCTCATATTTCCCCTTTTATGCTAGTTCAATATCTCTAAGCTATGATGAAATAGTAGAGGCCAGAGAAGCTTTAGAATTTAGGAGTATGTGGGAATCAGGTGTTGATTCTATGAAATTCTCAGGGAATGTGTTAGATATTTCAGTGGTGGTTCATTTAGATAGTGGATAAAGTGACAAATTTATTTCTAAAAATATTTCCAAGGTTTCCAATGTAGTCTCCAGGCCAACCAAGCAGTTCATACCATACTTTTCTTGGACACCTCCACCTTGAACCTATATAATATTACAAATTTCTTCATATTATTCAAATTAATTTCATGCATCATTCGAGTTTATTTGGTATAGATATGGGTTAATATTTTTCTTCTTCTGAGACACAACATATAATATCATATTTCCCTTTTTATTCTAGTTCAATATCTCTCAGCTATGATGAAATAGTAGAGGCCAGAGAATCTTTAGAATTCAGAAGTATGTGGGAATCAGGTGTTGATTCTATGAAATTCTCAGGGAATGTGTTAGATATTTCAGTGGTGGTTCATTTAGATAGTGGATCAAGTGACAAATTTATTTCTAAAAATATTTCCAAGGTTTCCAATATAGTCGGTAGGCCAACCAAGCAGTTCATACCATAATTTTCTTAGACACCTCCACCTTGAACCTATATAATATTACAAATTTCTTCCTATTATTTAAATTAATTTCATGCAGCATTCAAGTTTATTTGGTATAGATATGGGTTAATATTTTTCTTCTTCTAAGACACAACATATAATCTCATATTTACCCTTTTATGCTATTTCAATATCTCTCATCTATGATGAAATAGTAGAGGCCAGAGAAGCTTTAGAATTCAGGAGTATATGAGAATCAGGTGTTGATTCTATGAAATTATCAGGGAATGTGTTAGATATTTTGGTGGTGGTTCATTTAGACAGTGGATCAAGTGAAAAATTTATTTCTAAAAATCTTTCCAAGGTTTCCAATGTAGTCTCCAGGCCAACCAAGCAGTTCAGAATTGGGCAGGGAGACGGGAATTGACAGTACTCTTAGGGGTTTGTAAGGATGTTTAGGTGACTATGAAGAATGTTTTTCACTAATAAGGATCACGTGTTTGACACAGGTGGACCATATTTGATCCTATGAATGACTTGAGAAATAATTTTGTTTATATTTTTCAAAAATTAGAAACATAAATCAATGGAGTTCATGTGGGATGTCTTAGTGGTGAGATTACATGGGGAGACAAGAAGATACGAATACCACTGGAACTAAAACAAACATTCTGCCCATGGATTCTTCTTTTAGAGTTTTGGTTTTAGAAAACTAAATTTAAAAGTTTTTTTACCAAGAAAAACCATCCTTGGGAAGAAAAATAGTAGAAAATGGAATACTTTATTTTTGAATTTAATTACACATTTTATGAACTAAGAGAGTTACCACCTGAGTTAGAGATAATTTTATTACTTTAATTCATGGTGCAACACCAATGAATATATATGACCATATAATATAGATCCTTCATTGAATGAGGAGGATGGAAAACAATTATCTGGAAGGGGGGGATACTGGTGGGGGGGGGGGCTGCAGGGTAGGGGAGGGTGCAGGTGCGGTGCAAGGGGGTGTCCAGGTGGGGGGGGGGGGTGCAGGGGGGGTCTGCAAGGCAGGGGGTGGGTGCAGGTGCGGTGCAAGGGGGGGGGGTGTCCAGGAGGGGGGGGACCTGTCAGGGGGGGATACTAGTGGGGGGGGGGTAAGGGGGTCTGTAGGGCAGTGGGGAGGGTGCAAGGGGTGTCCAAGAGGGGGGGGGGGGGCTGGCAGGGGGGATCTCCATGGGGGGGGGATGATGTTTTACATAAATGTCCATCCGTCGAGTGATGTGTAAAATTCTTAGATATACACTAATGAAACTAGTGTTATCATACATGATCAAAACTTGTGTATGAGTGAAACCATTATCTAGCCCTTTGGAAATACCCTAGGATTCTACTAAGTTCTTCTTCAACAGCAAGGACTGCTCTCAGTTTTTTGGCCCTTTGTAGAGACTCTTGAATACACCCCTTGGCTTTCCAATACCAATTCAACAGCTCCTTTCCCGATCCGAAAGAGATAGGTAACTGGGTAGTTTTTCCACACCCAAGCTGTAAATAGTTGTTGAATAGTCCAGAGAAATCCCCCTGCTACATCAACCAAACCATCTGTTTCTATATTTCCAGAAATCTTTGATGCACCTGGGGGGGGGGGGTGCATGGGGGTGTCTAGGGGGGGAGGGAGGGGTGTCTAGGGGGGTGTCTAGGGGGGGAGGGGGTGTCCAGTGGGGGTGCAAGGGGGCTGTCCAGGGGGGCATGGGGGCTGTCCAGTGGGGTGTAGGGGGGGCATGGGGGTCCAGGGGGGCATGGGGGTGTGGGGGGGGGGGGGGGTGTTCAAGGGAGATATCGAGGGGGTTGCAAGGGGGTGCAAGAGGGCTATCAAGGGGGCTGTCCAAGGGGTATTCAAGGGGGATGTCTAGGGGGGAATGAGGGTCTAGTGGGGGTGCAAGGGGGCTGTCCAGGGGGGTGCAAGGGGGGTCTGCTTGTCCAGGGTCTGTCCGGGGGGGGGGTCCATAGGGGGTGTCTAGGGGGGGAGGGAGGGGTGTCCAGGGGGGGTGTCTAGGGGGGGGGGGAGGGGGTGTCCAGTGGGGGTACAAGGGGGCTGTCCAGGGGGGGCATGGGGGCTGTCCAGTGGGGTGTAGGGGGGCATGGGGGTCCAGGGGGGGCATGGGGGTGCAGGGGGGTGTTCAAGGGGGCTGTACAGGGGGGTGCAAGGGGGTGCAAGTGGGATATCAAGGGGGATGTCTAGGGGGGTGTTCAAGGGGGTTGTCCAGGGGGGCATGTGGGTCCAGTGGGGGTGCAAGAGGGCTGTCCAAGGGGGTGAAAGGGGGATATCTAGGGGGGACATGGGGGTGTGGGGGGGATGTTCAAGGGGGTGCAGGGGGGCTGTCCAGCAGTGCATGGGGGTGCGGGGGGGGGGGGGGGGGGGATGTTCAAGTGGGTGGCAGGGGGCCTATCCAGGCGGGGTATGGGTGTGTTCAAAGGGGGGCTGTGGGTTTTTTTATGAAATGGGAAGGCCTACAAACACAGTTTCAAACCATGGCTGTAGGTCTATTTCCACGGTTTTAAACCGTGGCTAAAACCATATAGCCATAGTTCTGAACCGTGGCAATAGGACCTGTATGGGTTATTGTTCTGTCATGGTTTCAAACCATGACTATAGTCCTTTATCCATAGTTTTAAACCATGGCTATAGACCTTTGGCCACGGTTTGAAACCGTGGCTATAGGTCTTGGCCTATAGCCACGCCAATACCAGCCACAGTCCATTGAACCGTGGCTATAACCTATACCCATAGTTTTTGGGCTTATAGCCACGGTTTGAAACCATGGCTATAGCCTAAATTTCTAGTAGTGTTAAGTGATTAACCATGTCTTGATAATATTTACGCATAAGCCTAGTTTATTTTAGTTCCATATTTCATGCTTGTCTAATTCATTAATTATGTGATCACGAAAACACATCCATAATGATAAACCATGAAACTGACATAAATAAAATAAAGTAAATGGAATGATCATGAGATTTTCTAATAGTTATTTTATCTAGCGATTGATAAACTAATCCTGCCCTAGGGGAGAAACACCTTGAACCTTTTGGGTTCATGTTTATAGATTTCCACCTGTCCACCTATATATCTCAGGGGATTGGTTTTGTCTCGTCTCTAGTTTGAACCACCTCCAATATCTTGGGAGCTCCATCCATTACATATGATTTTTAACTCACACGTATGTGGGGGGTAAAAAAGGGGGTTTACATAAATGAAACCATGGATATATAGGCCCTAAATATTAATGAGGAGAGATAACACACAAACCAACAATTTAATTCAAAATAAATTAAATGGAAACCGATCACATACAAAGGTCTGGTATAGCTCATGATCATCCACACACATGCAACAAATTACTCATTTAATAAAACTAACATTCAATTCATTAATTGTTCTTATTAAGATAAATCATGCTTGAATCGATTAATTATTATCTTTAATTAATCAATCCTTTTATCTTAATCATTTTCTGAATTTCCTTGAGATTATCATCCATAACATTGGAGGTAACACGATGAACACCCATTCAAATCTACATGATATGTAATTCTGAACATTACACAAACATTAAAGTTTTAATTCTATGTAATTTGGTAAAGTACACAAGATGTAGTTCAGACTACACGGTGTGTACTACCTTTACTGTCTTATCCAAAGTACACTCCTAGGGACTCAACATGTGAGGTGTACTTCAGAAATCTTGGAGTACACGACATGTCCAGTGGGCCACATGCCGTGTTGTCTCTGGGTTACATGGTTACCGGTCAGCTTAGTCGTGTATGGGATACATAGTTTGGCCCTTGACCCGAATAGACTACACACTGTATCCAGTGGGCCACATGGAGTATAATCCGGTTGACCATGTGCCATTCTGTCTTGGTCAACACGCGATGTAAGAATTAACTACAACACATGTCATTAATGAACATGACTTGAGTAATTACTGAATTACTCTTGATGCACTGAACACAACTATATGATGTGTAATTTGGATTACATGGTGTGTATGGCAGATTACACGACATGTAAATCTGAATACACAGTGTGTACTATCATCTTATGGGGACAGAATCATCAGCGCCTCCTAATGAGATCCTTGATTTAATTTTAATTAAAAAATTGTTCATTTTTTGTTAGATCTGTGAGAAACAAAAAGAGGAAGAACAGATCTCAAAATCTAGACTACAAGAATGATTAAACATGAATTGAAAAACTAAATTATTAAAGTGTAAATCATCAATGAATTATTTAAATTATTATAAATGATGATGTGACCCCTCTGATACCACTTGTAGGAACCATACATAGCGGAAGCATGGTAGTTAAGAGGGTTCAAGTTTGATTATACCGTAATCAATAACCAATTCAGGATCAATACAACAATTAATGACAGTATCCACAAATTGAAATCAAAGATTTTGACAAAGAGAATAATAGCACCAGATCCTAGAAAGAGGATCTTTCACATCATGTTTATAATTAATTTAATAATTTTTGAAGAAATTAAATACCCGGGTCTTTGGTACTTTTTTTGTTGATGATCGTTAATCATCCAGAATGACCCTTCCGGATTGTCTTCGTTTCACTTGTGAGGATCCAAAGTAGAATCCCTCTAGCGATGATCCACATGTGCTCTAATGGTCTCCGATCAACGCCAATCATTCTCTGGGTGTTAGCGTGGAGGAACAAATGTCTTGCATCGATCGTTCTTGATCGATCATTCTTCGGACTTGAAGAACTTATCTTGTTTTGAGAGGGAGAGATGAGAGGATTCGAGAGAGAAAATGTTTGGATCATCAATTCTCAATTCACCAGGGTTTGGTAAAATAGACGTATTTTCCTATTAATCGACATGGGGTTTCATCTATGATATTTAATTGAGAAACAACAATTAAATGAAATTATACCTATTAGAGAAAACTCATTCCACATAATAACAATAACAACACCATTATTTATGGTGCGCCAACTTGTGTAAAACGAAACCATAATTGAAATCCTGTGCCACATAATGATAACAATATTATTATTATTTCTTGTGCCAATTGGATAAACATTATTTTCTGACTTGTAAATAATTAATTTATCAACGAAGATGATCTTGGTCCGTTCAAACTCCTCTTCCATTTATTGACCACCCAAATAAAATATTTTATTCTCTTAAATAAATATTTTAATTTAAAAACAAGTAAATAAATATTTATTAAATGTTCAATAAAATAAATAAATATATTTTATTCACAATCGGGTGAATAAATATTTATTTAATTTATGTGATCATTTTAACTTGAATAAAATTATTACCCAGTCTTGAGAATAATATTTATTTCATTAATTAAATTCAAATAGAATTTAATCGAGACCACCAGAAAAACTTAGTGTGTGACCTACTAGGATTCTTTCTCGTCGGCATTAGGCGGACTTGACAAAAGTCCAAGATTACACTCTATCAATGGGTCAAAACACCCAAGAGAAAGAACTTAAAGTCGTAATGATGACATCCACATTTGAACGCTCACATCGGGTTAGGCTCGGGCCGTAGGTTCATTAGGTCGGGTTGGCCCGTTGGCCCATGCGAAGCCCGTTTGCTGTAAAAAAAATTAACAAGAAACTATTGGTAGGGAGATTCAATCACCCTACCACAGGCTTCCAAGGCTGCATCTATTATATTATCACCAGACTGTATATATATATATCAATGATATATGTATATATATATATAATTATATATTAACAAATATATATATATATATAATAATGTATATATATATACCTACATATAATTGTTATTATATATAATTATAATGTGTGTATATATATAGAACGATATATAAATATATATATATATATATAATAATGTATATATATAAAAAAATCCATTAATAATATAATATATATATAAACAAATCCATTAATAATATATATCAATTAAGTGTAGCTTTTAAAAAACCAATAATATATATATATAAATGACTTAATAATATATATATATATATAAACAAAGCTATTAATATATATATGTATCAATGATTTAATATTATATATATATAATAACTTGTTGTATATGAATAAAAAAACCACACACTCAATTAATGATGTCTGTGCACGTCCCCCAACCTAATTAATTTTTTTAAGTATGTCGCAACTTTCATATATTATATATACTATATATATATATATATATATATAAATCCACTTAAAAAAAATTAACCCACCCACGACGGCGCACCCCCAACCCCTAATTATTATTTTTACAATTTTCACATATTATATATATATTCCAATATATATATATATATATCAATCAATTAAATTTATATATATAATAACTTATTATATATTAACAAAAAAAATAACACACTCACCCAATGATGTTCGTGCACATCCCCAACCTCATTAATTTTTTTAAATACAATGAAACTTGCATATTATATATATTTATATATATATATAAACAAATCTATTAATAATATATATATCAATGATATGATAATATATATATATATATATATATATATAAACAAATCCATTAATAATATATATATAAAGCTATTAATAATATATATCAATTAAGTGTACCTTTTAAAAATCCATTAATAATATATATATATATGATTTAATATAATATATATATATATAAACAAAGATATTAATAATATATATATATATATATCAATGATTTAATATTATATATATAATAACTTATTTTATATTAACAAAAAAATAACACTCACCTAATGATGCTTGTGCATGTCCCCCTACCTCGTTAATTGTTTTAGGTATGTTGAAACTTTCATATATTATATATAAATCTATTTAGAAAAAAATTAACCCACCCACTACGGTGCACCCCCAACCCCTAATTATTTTTTTACAATTTTCTCATATATATATATATATATATCAATCATTTAACATTATATATATATAATAACTTATTATATATTAACAAAAAAATAACTACTCACCCAATGATGTTCTCACACCCCCCAACCTCATTTTTTTTAAATATGATGAAACTTGCATATATCATATATATTATATATACATATATAAATCTATTTAGAAAAAAATTACTCACCCACTACTGCCCACTCCCAACATCTCATTATTTATTTGCACATAATATCTATAGATCGACATATATAAATCAATTCAGAAAAAAATGACACATTCTCCCACTGTAAGATGTCAATAAAATAGAAAATAAACATTTTTACAAAAAAAGTTTAACTTTTAATAAAAATACATGCAAAAACATGCGTTTAAAAAAACTAAAAATCATTTAAAAAATGTTTTAAATTAAACAAATGCTTAAAAATACTTTTCATAAATAAGTTAAAAAAATAAATGTAAATAAATGTTTTAAATAAATGATAAAAAATGTTTAAATAACAATTATTTAAACCCACCCACTACTGTACACCCTCCAATCCCTCATTAATATTTTTTCAATTTGCACATAATATAAATAAATTCACACACATATATAAATTTGTTTAGAAAAATTAACATATCAACCCATTGTAAAATGTTAATAAAAAATTATTTTTACATAAAACATGTTAAATGTTTAAGAAAATACATATAAAAAACATGCATTCGAAATTTTTTTTAAATTAAATGTCTTGAAATAAATGTAAAAAATGTTTTAAATAAATGTTAAAAAACGGTTTAAAAAAATGTTTAAATAAAAATGTTTTAAACAAATGTTTAAAAAAAGCTTAAAAAACATTTAAATTAGTTTTTTTAAACAAACACTTAAAAAAAATTTACATTAAAATTTGAAAAAAAGTTAAATGTTTTAAAAAAGTACTTGTGAAAAGCACGCATTTAAAAAAAATTTAAAAAACGTTTTAAATTAATCATTAAAAAATAAATGTAATTTTTTTAAAGAGATGTTAAGAAATAGTTTAAATAAAAATGTTTAAATAAAAAAATTACAAATGATTAAAAAAATTACAAATAAGTTAAAAAAATACATGTAAATAAATGTTTTAAATAAATGTTAAAAAACGTTTAAATAACAATGCTTTAAACTCACCCACCACTGCACACCCCCCAACCCCTCATTAATTTTTTTACAATTTGATCATAATATATATATATATATTCACATATATAAATCTATTTAGACAAAAAAATAACATATCCACCTACTGTAAAATGTTAATAAAAAATAAAATAAACATTTTTACAAAAAACATGTGAAAAGTTTAAAAAAATACATCTAAAAAACATGAGTTTAAAAATAAATGTAAAAAAATGTTTTAAATAAATGTTAAAAAAAATGATTAAATAAAAATGTTTAAAAAAGTTTTAAAACAAACATTATTTTGAAAAAAATAAAAGCCCACCATAGCCCGACTCGAAAAAGCCCAGCCCAGCCCAAAAAAGCCTGACCCAGCCCGATGGTTTGGGCCGGCTTGAGGCTGGGATGGGGCTACCTCATAGGTTTGTTTGGCCTGGCCCGACTGAGCCCAAATAGTGGTCAATGACCCGGTTTTTTTGCTAGGCCAGCCCAACCCAGCCTGGGCTGAGACGAAATTGCTCCCTTAAGTGTCATCAAAATATATTCTCGAGACGTCATTCTTTGACTACCTGAAATAAACTCATCGTTACACCATGACCATGGAATTTAGGGAGACAGTTCTATTTCAATCAAAGGGATGAGATATCAACTTCCATAAATGGAAGGGACAAGTCGTTTCTCGACTTATCCATTAATAACATGTTATTCGTGATAGAACCAATTTACACTACTTCCTACCAACATATGACTTGATGGTTTTTGTCAGAAAATATAAGAGCATGAGTCATTGCATGTATTAATGATAATCTTAAAGTCTAAGGACCATTACACACGCTCGTAGATAGGAATATCCGATGACACCAAAACATGTAGAATTTCTACTGGTGGGATTGTTCTCATAATCTTCCATCATAGAGATTACCAAGTATGAACTTCATAAGAATAAGTCTCATATACTTACGATTACTTGTACCTGATGGTCTATATACTATATTTCCCATCATAGTATATCATCCAATTGAAAAACTATATTTAATAATATTATCATAACACTTCAAGGTTCTCATCATAGCGGGGAACTGTTATGACCTTATTAATGTGACAAATACTCTAGGACATTATTATATTATAGTAATGCAGAACAATGAATAATATGTAATAAAATGTTTAATATTTAAATATATGAAATATTTATGTAATTAATGTACAAACAGTTGGTTCTAGGACACCAACTCCAACAAGTCTTATTCAGGGTGAGAGTGACTTACTTTTAGTTGGCATTGATTGTCACAGTCCAGATCTATACACCAAATGGGTGGTTGATTCAGTAATGTCGTACCATATTTTACAAAAGGGTGATATTTTCTTCATACGAAGAAGGTAACTTTGGTGGATTGAAGAAGGGAAATAGATATTCTACTGATGTCATTGGTGTTAGTGATATTTGTATCACTACAAATGTAAGTTGTATGATAACGTTGAGGGATGTGCGACATGTGCCAGGTATTTGCCAAAATTTGTTATTTTCTTGTGCTCTTGATACCGATGGATTTAGAAGTTCATTTTATGGTGGGAGATCGACCTTATCTAGAGGATCGATGGTATATGTAGGAGGTAGAATGGATGAAATTATTTACAAGATATATGTAAAGGTGTGTGGTGATGTGATGAATCTAGTTGCGAAGAGGGGTTTATCAGATTTGTGGAACGGGCTATCATCATACATGAGTCAAAAACCATTGACTAGGATGAAGAAGGTTTGGAAGCTAAAGCAGGCCAAGTCAGGTGTTTCAGGTTTTACAACTAATTATTTTTCTTCAGATAGTACCACTAGTGAAGAAAGAATTTAAATAAAAGATCGGGGTGATGCAATAAGAGTTTTATTCTTCTTAGAGGATGTTGAGTAGAGGGAGAAATTAATTTCTGCAGGTGCTTTAGATTATGTGGTGAGCAAAATTATGGAGGAGCTAAGTGTTTTTCCCTATCTTGTTCAGCAGGGAAGTGAAAACACAAGTATGACAGAAACTTCTACATTTGGATTTCTTTTTCAGGGAGAGCTTTTAGATTTCTGTTAGAGATGCAAAATAGGGATGTCCTATTTTTTGCAGAGGTTAATGGTTGGTGCGATACCAACTGGTTTTCTTTACAACTTAGTTTTTTGGATGATATCTCTTCCTATGATGTGATTAAGGGGGAGATTGGTAGAGTTCAACCCAAATCTTTTGAAGTTTAAAGATAATGTTTTTTTAATTTCAAATTTGTGGCCTTCAGATTTTTGAGGTAGCGTGATACGAGAGATACAAGAGATATTTTTATATATCATTTTTGAATAGGAATGGGTTGAATAAAGGGGGTGGATTTAGAAGGAAATATGAACAAACCCAACTGATATATACACACATTAGAGGGTGGAGGTGTGGGAAGTTGTGTGGGTGCAGTGACTTGTGCAATAAATACATGTGGGTTACGGGTTCTTTGGGTATGGGAAGCAGCGTGTAGTGGTTTGCACCATGTAGTGGAAAAATCAGGCTATGAAAAGGTTTATTTAAGGTACAGTTATGAAACTGCGTATTTGAGATTGATCTCTAAGGGGTGACATTTTTTCTTGGTTGTTTTTTAGAGAGACGATGGGCATATCAGGGTGTGGATTTCACACAGGTTTTTACACTATATTTTCAATTAAAATCTTGGTATTTACTTGGATTCATTTGTACTCTATGATTCATAGTGTATTTTTATGGAGTTTCCCCATGGTTTTTTAATCCTCAGTAAAGAGGGGTTTTCCACTTTAAAATTTATGTCCCCATTTATTTTTCTGCTTTTATTTCTTTGTTTCATTTTTCATTGGTGATTCTCATAATTATTGTTATCATAATAGAGTTGTTATCTTGAGATTAATTCGCTTCCGAACCAATAGTTCCCAAAGAAGATAGCCCCATAGAAGTGTTTTACCTTGTTTAATGAGTTTAGTGTTTGAAATCAGGGAATAGATCAATTGTTTTTTTGTTAAATGTTTAAAAAAGTGGATGAAATTGAATTGATTTAAATTCAGATTTAAGAACAGTATTCCAACCTTAGATCATTCACTCATTCTCTTATTGAATCATTATTCAAGTTATTTATTACTATTTACTTAATCGAATGATACTTCATTGATTACTCTTTATTGGTTTCTTTAGTATAGATGAGGAAGTACAACAAGAACTATATACCGTATCCTTTCCTAGCCTGGTGATTAAATATCTATAATCACCTTTATATTATCCCACTAGTTGTTAACACTTATAGTGAATTAACTCCAAGTTTCTTGTGTGTGCAATTCCAATAATGAGAGTGGAAGAAATTAAAATCAAGAGTCAGTATAAATCTCCAACTTATTAAACCATTAAAATATATGATAGAAAGTAGCAGGAGAATTGACCATTAATGAATAAAGTTCATCAATAGGGGAATGGGGGTCCTTATCGCGACCATAAATGGCATATTGTGCCATTATTTGAGTGTTACTATAGAATTAAAAGAAGTTAAGTAATAAATAAGGAAGAAACAACCACTCAAGAGATAAATTTAACTAATATCCCTCCTCTCTCATTCCTTAAGTGAACAATTCATAATGTATAAAGAAGTTATTAGAGTTCTTTGGTGCACTTAGAAATTCACCATGTAATCAACACATGTTTCTTCAACTCCTTCAGGTGACTAAAATAATGAAACTACTATAAAACAACCCTATACCCATGGATTTAAACTATGGGTATAACCCCTAAAACTGTGGGTATAGGCTATACCCATGGTTTTAGGAACCGTGGCTGATAGAGGCATGGGTATAGACCTATCCCCACAGTTTCTATACAAACTATGGGTATAGGACATTGATATTCCACAATACCTATGGTTTAGATGGAACCTTGGGTATAAATTATCTAGTATAGAACATATACCCATGGTTTGGAGAACTATGGGTATAGGTGGGTGCCTTCATTTAGCAGCAGCAGCAACACCACCTCTTCCTCCAGCTCCTGAACCTATAAATCAAATAAAACACGTAGTATACATTTAATATAGTAAAAATATTATATATTTAGCATTCAAACAACTATTTGAAATAATTATCAAACCATATAAAATACAAAAACATACATATACATCCATACAATTAATCAATTCAAGTCATTTAAGAACATCCACAAGTCTCTTTCCATCTAAGTCAAAAATTGAGGGGATCAATATCTCCCCCATCGCCAACATCTTAATCACCATTAATAACATCATCATCACTATAAAAAACATCATCATCAATATCACCAACAACCTCATCACCCACAACATCATCTGAAGCAGCAACTACATCATATAGAGCAACAAAATCAATAACAACATCATCGCCACTACCTTCATCTCGATCACAAATAGGAACCTCATTGGCACCACTCAGGACATCATTTAAAGATTTAATTGATTCCACATATGAATCAATAGTAGTAAAAACCTATGATGGAAGTGATTGACTTATAACTGACATAGCTTTCAGGAATTGTTCGGTGATCATATTACTTATTTCATGCTCTTGTTTACTTCTTTCACACTCCTCTAAAGCTATTTTTTCCTCATCCACTTTTCCATGATCTCTTTGTAGCTCAAGGGACTGAGAGGATTGATAGGAGCCCTATGAGGACCAATACCTAGAGGAGATGATGTTTTTCCATGGTTGACATTAGACTCTCCCCTGGTGATCCTCACCTAATACCTAACGCAAATGATCATTTGGCCTGAAGTTTCATCTTCTTTATCATTGAGGGCCTCTAAGATAGACTGTTCAAAATATAAACAATATATTTAGTTATTAATTTCTTATAAATATTTGAAATATAAATAAAAAAATTACAATATTTTATTATTTTTTTTGCATTTACTGCACTTTCATCCTTTATTTCCTACTTGAGAAAAATAATTTTTCTCAAGTTACAAAACTTTTGATGCCTAGTATAGCTTGCTGCAAATGACATTGATTAGTATACACATATTCATAATATAAAATTTTTATAATATTGAATAATAATAAAAGGGAATAACTTTTAAATGAATGAAAAAATTATAAATGTAAACATGTGATAAACATTGATGATAAAGACTATTAGGCCTATAGGCCAATTGGCCATTAGGCCTATACCTTGAGAATTTAATTTTTTAAAATAAACTATTAAAATACCATAGATTTGGTAAATACCAAGTTTCTGATTCTTATAATCAACTGTAAAGATACATAGTTTAAAGGATTTTACAATCAAACTCATCATACTCATGTTTATTATTATTGGATTTAAGAAGGGGATTATATAGGTAACCCCAAGCCTGTATAAAACACCTTGTATCCTTTACATGATTAATTTATTGTAAGAAACCGGTTCTTCATTTGAGGTATGGGTCTTCTTCTCCTTTTCTTTTTTACATTGTTTTTAAGAAAAAGTGGGAAAAAGTGGGAAGTTATGGAAATTTCCAGGTTACACGCCGTGTACTCCCAAGTACACGCCGTGTGTTTGTTAGGTATGTACTGACAGTGTGCTGACTAAGAACCTTCCATGTGGTGACCGTGTAAAAAAAATAATCTAATACATAGTGTATAGTGTTCCTTAACATGACGTGTATTTTACTCTCCATGTTCCGGCTGAGTCCTAGCCATGTGTTGACCCGTGTGACGCTTCTAAAGCCGTGTGATGACCTGGAAACCCACGTAAGTTGAAGTACGAATAAGCTACTATAGGATGTGTATTCCTTAATACACGCTGTGTATTTTTATTTTTATTCATTTATATGGGAGAGAGCCATGTCTCGTTTATGAAACTATCTTCTTCTTCCACGTTTTCAGACTGTGATGCTCCGGGAGGCCGAGAACATTTATTCTTCTAAATTCTTCATTCTATGTCTGTCATTCAATCTATCGGTGGCTGCGGGACCACATCAAGATGGATAAACCTGCACATCCTATTCCGTTCTTGTTCCTTTTCCTCACACACTATAGTTTCCATCTGAGTAGAATTTCTAGGATTCGACAGAAATGTAGATCTATGAAGATCGACTTCGAATTGGAGATTGATATCAGACATGGATATGTATACGAGTCTAATATAGGTGGTTCATACCCTATTTTTTGTTTTTGTGGTTATTTGGGGGTTGTGTATTTTTAGAACAATGTCAAGTATTGAGCGAGATCCATGTTTCTCTATATTTAATTGACCATATACCTTATGGTATGCCATTGGGAATTCCCTTACCTTGTTATGCTTGAGCAAGACCGGGTTGAAGGCTGTTTCTCATTTGAGGAATTTTGGCCTGGGGGGCCAAAATGGTTATAATTAATTTGTTTTAATTAAACTGCTGAGTTTAAACTGTTCAAGCATGATTAAGTTTATTATAGGCTTTTAAGACCTCAGTGCTATAATAAGACAGAACTTGGCTAGTGAAATTCAACTATTTAAATTATTTTTCCTATTTAATGTGATTTTTTTGATTATATATATGTGATGCTTGATATTACATATGCTGGAACCTTTAGGTTGTTTTGGTTGTGGCCCAGATATTTTTGAGCAATGTTGATCACATGTTAGGATCAACCTAGATTATTTGGGTGGTTTGACCACGGGACTGGGCGTCGTGGATGTTGGATTGAGGTAGTATGACTATCAGGTTGGGCATAGGCCGGGTTACTTGGATGGAAAGACCATTGGATTTTGAATAACAAGGTCATAGGGTCATGGGGTGCCATATAGGTTGTGGCTTGGGTTCTAAATTTGGTGATTACCGCTCACCTGTGATTTGGGTTGTGTGCACATAGGTGACACCGTAATGAGGTGCTTTTGACCGCTCATGTGGGTAGAGGGACCCATAGGTGCGGTTAAGTGATTATGGTTTGGGGGTGCTTTCCGTGGAATCCATGTGGGAGGTTAGGAGCCTTAAGATTGTTTGGGTGTGCCTTATGGACGTCGGTACTTGAGACACGAGGTGTCAGGGGTCCATGGGACCGGGTTACTATTGCTTGGGCATGCCTTCGGGATGTTGGTATATGAGACACGAGGTGTCAGGGGTTCATAGGGCTAGGTTACAAATACTTGGGCATGCCTTTGGGACGTCAGTACTTGAGACACAAGGTGTCAGGGGGCACATAGTGCTGGGTTGCGTGGCTGAGATTCCGGTGTTGGCCAAAGTAGGTGATACTCCCCAGTGGCTGCTGAGCACCACTGGAGTTTTTGTTTATTTTTGCATCGTACTGGTTACTTATTTCCATCTTAAACACTCATACTAGGTACGCACCATTGGGTGGTATCCTAATGAGATTTGTCTCACACCCTACACAGGCCCTTCGGGATGCGTGTAGACTTTATGGATTTAAGTGAAGGAAAGAGATCAGCTTCAGGAGCTTGATTATACTAGCTATTTCATGGAGATGGCATAGACCTTGAGGTCTTTCCCAGCTAGAGTTTACTTTGTTTTTATTTCTTTCCTATATCAGCATGCTTACATTATTTCATAGTTACTGTTAGTTAGCAATGGATGCCATTATTATTTAACGTGTACGACCTGTTGTGGATGCATGATTTGTTGTTTGGGTAGTTGTTATAAGTGGTGTTCAATATGATGTTCTTTTAACTTCCCCCTGCACTTGTTTATATATTGCTTCTGCTATTTTTCTGATTTTGGATATGCTTTCTCTATGCGGGTCTGGTTTGAGTCTGTTGAGTCTTTATTACTACTACACGTATTATTATTATGTTCAGACCAGTACCTTATTTTCCTCTAAGATGGTATAGCCTCCCCACTATACCCATTTACACCATTGCTGCTAGTTATCAACCTTTGGAATTTGAGGAGATTCACTTAAGGTGGTAACACCCAACCCGTTTAGCACTTTTTGGGTGGCTGTTTGGGTCTGAGATGTTACAAAGTGGTATAAAAGGGGTTGTTCTTGACATGGATTTAGTAGAATCTTTTGACTGACTACTAATGAGATCGATACTACCTTTTTATTTTTGCTGGTCTTACTATTTGGGATATGGTAGACTGGAGATAGGTTGTTATTGGAATTGGGTTTCTAGATTGTGCTTGGGTTCCTGAAGCCCCAGGTATGATGGACGGACCAAGTTTCCTTGGGTGGGAATTTCTATTTTTTTTCCTCAGATTACAGTTTATATGGTTTCCACCTTGGTGGATCACTTGGTATGTGATGTTATTGGTTGCGATATGTAACCCTTGACCTGATGAGGTTAGGGATAATTAGACCTTGTCTCAGTAAGGCAAGGCATGATTGGTTGGTTTTTAATAGGCACATTTTTAGGGTATTTCAATTTCATATATGCAATTATACTTTGTGAAGTGATAATACCATGTAAATAATGTAAAATTCCATGCTATAGATGCTTTTGAAATGTGAAAGGTGAAATTCTTGATAGAATTTCTTGTTTATTGCAATATATATTCCATGCTTTAAATTATGTAAAATTTCATGTGTCATGAAACTGGGCTTGGTTCGTATATGAGTAGGGAGGTACTATTACTAAGGTGATTTCAATCACTAGGATTGGGTATCATGGACGTCGGTTTTAGGCAGTGTGACTGTCAGGATTGGGCGACCCAGTCATCGGTTTGAGGCAATGTTGGTTGTCAAGATGGGCGTTTCCTTGGGATACTATGATACTTGGCTCTGTTGAGGGCGGGTAAAGAAGCCATGAGGCTAAGGTGGTGTGGGAATGAGTTGCGGTTGGGAAGAGTAATGGGTAGTTGTTATGCGCTGCCTTTTTTACTTCTTTTATTATATGTGTGAATATATTGTTATATATATATGGGTTGTCTAAAAATTTATGGCATTTAGTGGGTTCCTCTTAAATGGCTCGAATGGAGCATCAGTTGGATGATGCTATAGTGCCGCAAGAGCATGATCAGGTTGAGACCCCTGAGGGTCAGGTAGAGCATGAGTCATAGGTATAGGCTCAAGGATAGGATCAAGTTTAAGATCCAATGCAGGTTGGGAAGCTTCCGTGTTTGACAACATTCAGGTCATGGATAGACAAGCAACTTCGATCTAGCCTGGTATGTGTTTTACAGGGGATCTATGGAGGTGAGTAGATAATAGATCCCTCTATGGTGTATTTGATACGGGAGTTCCAATCGCATCACCCACTGCTTTTTCAGGGTGAGTGTGGTCCACAGGCAGCTGAGAACTAGATAGAGAGCATGCATATGATCTTCAAGCAACTCAAGATTCCTCTAGGGCGGAGGGTCTAGTTGGTGACGTACATGCTCAGAGGACCGACATGTGTTGGTGGGATGTGCAGGTTTAGGATCACAGACATGAAAGACTGGCATAAAAGGACTTCGAGGACAGGTTTTTCGATCACTTTTTCCCAAAGATCCTGAAGGCAGAGAGAGCTCAGGAGTTCTTGAGCCTCCAGCAAGGTGACATGTCCGTCATGGAATATGCAGCTACCTTCACTAAGTTGTCTCACTTTACACCAGGTATGGAAAGCGATGACACCTTGAGGGTGAGGTGTTTCGAAGATGGATTATGACATTCCATTTAGGTTCATGTAAACATCTTCAGGTTGGAATCATTCTTGGAGGCGGTGAATCAGGCGCTCATAGTCGAGGGAAATTTAATGGATAGGTCTCTTTTGAGCTGGTCAACGTCTTTAGGTGATGGTTCAGATAGTAGGAAGTGAGGTTGGGATGAGTTCCAGCAGAACAGTCAGGCCAAGGACTCAGCTAGGCTACCTTATGATAGTTCATCAATGGTTTTCTTTCAGTGTGGGAAACCAGGGAATGTACGGACTCATTGTGATAGGTCTCCAAATGAATTCCAGGCATGTGGAGAGGTCAGACATCTAGAGAGGTTATGTAGTTAGCCTTCTCATACAGATGGAAGGTAGGGACCAAGACATATGGTGGCGTCTGTGTTTGATTCTAGATCGGTAATAGGTGAGGGTAGCCGAGGATTAACTGCACGCAGCGGATGTGAAGGAGACAGTGAGACCCAATTGGGGGGGTCAGTGGCCGTTTACTGGAGCACCATCGTAGGGAAGTCAGGCATCATGCCGTCTTACTTTAGGCCAGGTGCATGCCATAGAGCTGCTATAGGCTGAGTAGGCTGGTGATTCGACGACAGTCAGAGATACGTTGTGGGTGTGGCCATGATTTTCTTGTTTACTTTTTGGCATGGCCTATTTAGGCATGTCCGTTTTAAGAGCACGAGGTGCACAAGATTTATGTGGACTGACTAGATGATAGTTAGTGGGATTGGAACCATTTAAGGTGCATGATATATGTATATATATATATATATATATTTGAGATGCGTGGAATTAAGAGCATCGAGGGTGCAGAATACTTGAGGTGCCGTGGGCATCGGGGCATCAAGGATGCAGGTTACTTGAGGTGCAAGGCACCAGGTTTTGTTTTAAGAATCCATGATATTAATGACCTCATGGAGGCAGACACCGATGCAGTGTAGGATATGTTTGGGTTTCAGGAATGACATGGGGGAACCTAATAGGGTGTAGGGGTAAATATACGTCATGTGAGGACCTTGGGTCTTAGTAACAGGTTGATGAACCTTTGATTGATTTGAGTTTTGGGCCATAGTTGATATGTAATCTTTCTTCACCACCCTTGGAAGGGAAATTCAGGGATGAATTGCTTTAAGGGGGTAAGTTTTTAAGAACCATGTTCTTCCATTGAGGTACGAGTCTTCTTTTTATTTTATGTTGTTTTCGAGAAAAGGGGAAAAACTAGGCAGTTCTGGAAATTTATAGGTTACACATCATGTACTTAGAAGTACACACCATGTGTATGTTAGGCGTGTACTGACCACGTGCTAACTAAGTACATGCCGTGTGGTGAACGTGTAAAAAAATAATCTACTACATGGCATGTAGTGTTCCTTAACATGTCGTGTATTTTACTCACTGTGTACCGGCTAAGTCCTAGCCATGTGTTGACCCGTGTGATGCATCTAAAGCCGTGTGATGACCTAAAAACTTGTGTAAGTCAGAGTACAGGAAAGATACTACATGGCGTTTAGTCCTGAATACACACCGTGTATTTTTATTTTTATTCATTTATATGGGAGAGTGCCACGTCTCATTTACAAAACTATTTCTTCTTACCCGTTTTCAGAATGTGATTCTCAGGGAGGCTGATAACATTTCTTCTCATAAATTCTTCACCTGAAATCCATTATTCAATCTATCGGTGGCTGGGGGACTACATCAGGAAGGCTAAACCCACACATCCTATTCCATTTTTATTCCTTTTCCTCACACACCGTAGTTTCCATCTGGGTAGAATTGTCAGGATTTGAAAGAAACATAGATCTATGAAGATCGGCTTTGAATTGGAGCTCGATATTGGACACACCTACATCTATGAGCCTAAGGTTGGTAGTGCATACCCTATTTTGTGTTTTCATGGTCATTTGGGGGTTGAATTTGTTTAGCACAACATTGGGTATTGACCAAGACCCATGTTTCTTTATATTGAATTGACTGTATGCCTTATGGGATGCCATTGGGCATTCACTTACATTGTTATGATTGAGCGAGAGCGAGTTAGAGGATGTTTCTCATTTGGGGAATTTTGGTTGGGAGTTCCAAAATGGTTATAATTAATTTTTTTGATTAAACTATTGAGTTTAAACTATTCAAGCATGATTAGGTTTATTAGAGGATTTCAAGACCTTAGTGCTGGTATGGGACAACACTTGGATAGTGCAATTCAACTGTTTAAATTGTTTTGCCAATTTAAAGTGATTATTTTGATTATATATATCAGATGCTTGATATTACATATGCTGGAACCTTTAGGTTGTGTTGGGAATGACCTGGATATTATTGAGCGATGTTGATCACATGTTGGACTCGACCCAAATTATTTGGGTGGTTTGACCCTGGGATTGGGTGTTGTGGATGTCAGATTGAGGCAACATGACTTTCAGGTTGGGAATAGGCAGAGTTATTTGGATGGAAAGACCATAAGATTCTGAGTGACATGGTCGCAGGGGCATGAGGTGCTAGAGAGGTTGTGGCTTGGGTTCTAAATTTTGTGATTACCTCTCACCCGTGATTTGGGTCATGTGCACATAGGTGACTCCGTAATGAGGTGTTTTTGACTGCTCATGTGGGTAGAGGCCCCTGTATTTGTGGTTGGGTGATTATGGTTTGGGGGTGCTTGCCGTGGAAGCCATGTGGGAGGTGATGAGCCTTCAGATTGTTTGGGAGTGCCTTCAGGATATAGGTACTTGAGACACAAGGTGTCAGGGGTCCATGGGACCGGGTTACTATTGCTTGGGCATGCCTTCAGGACATTGGTACTTAAGATACAAGGTGTTAGGGGACTATAGGACCAGGTTAATATTACTTGGGAAAGCCTTTGGGATGTCGGTACTTGAGACACGAGGTGTCAGGGGGCACATAGTGCTGGGTTGCATGGCTGAGATTCTGGTGTTGGCTAAAGCAGGTGATACTCCCTGGTGGCTGCTGAGCACCAGTAGAGTTTTTACTTATTTTTGCATCGTACTGGTTGCTTATTTCCATATTAAATAGTCATACTAGGTATGAACCATTGGGTGGTATCCTACTGATATTCGTGTCACACCTTCCATGGGCCCTTCAAGATGCGTGTAGACTTTATGGATTTACGTCCAGGAAAGAGATCATCTTTAGGATCTGGATCGTACTAGCTATTGCATGGAGATGGCATGGACCATGAGGTCATGCCTTGATGGAGTTTACTTTGTTTTTATTTATTTTCGGTATCATCATTCTTACTTTATTTCGTAGCTACTGTTGGTTAGACATGGGTGCCATTGTTATTTAACATGTATAACCTACTATAGATGCATGCTTTGTTGTTTTAGTAGTTGTTATAAGTGGTATTCATCAAGATGTTCTGTTTAGTTTCCACTACACTTGTTTATATATTGCTTCCACTATTTTTTTTCTTTTGGATATGCTTCTGCTATGCGGGTCAGATTTGAGTCTGCTGAGTCTTTATTACCATCGCACATATTATTATTATGCTTGGACCATTACCTTATTTTCCTTTGAGAGGGTATAACATCCCCACTATACCCATTTACACCCTCACTACTAGTCGGAAACCTTTGGAATACGGGGAGATGCACCTAAGGTGGTAACACACAACCCATTTAGCACTGTTTGGGTGGCTGTTCTTGTCTAGGATATTACATTTACTTTATTTTTTATACATAAAATTTAAATTGAGATAAGATACTTATAAAAAAGGGTTTTTTTTATTTAAAAGGGACATAAATTTTAATGTTCTCAGTTTATCACCCTCTCGAGCTATTTGATTATTTAGTGTGACAAAAACAAAAATTTAACTAAAAATTTCTAAAATTTTAATAATTTTGAAATGAGGTAAAATAAACTTAAGAAAACTATATCATTACCTAACAAGTTGAATCAAGGAAAATAAAATTAAATGGAGTGGAATGGAACTAAAAAAAGAAAAATTGAATTGATCCCTATCAAACTAATCCAAATTGAACAAAAAAAATGAATCTAATAGAGTAAAATTATTAAAAATAGAGTAATATAAAATTGAATAGATGATTTTTTTATCCATATAGGAATGTACATATAATAATTGATTTTATTTGAAATAATATAAGTGAACTGAATTGAATCAATGTGGCTTCAATCCAAACAATATCAAACTAAGGATAATCAAACCAAAATGAACTGAATCATGTCACAATGAATATATATAAACAAAAAAATAAACCAAACTAAAAAAAAATATAAGTTTACTAAATCATCCTAAACTAAACTAAATTGAATTGAACTAAATATAACTGAACTTATTCATATTAAACTTAACAATGAAAAATAGATCAAAAAAAAACAAAATATAAAGAAACATAATTGAACCAAAAAGTCTTGAAATGAATATTATAAAACCAAAACAAACCATATAAAATAAAATAAAACATTTTAAGATAATAAAAAACAAACCAAATAAAATTTAATAAATCAAATTGAAACTAATATAACTAAAAAACCAAACTGAGTGGATTTGATTTGTACATAGATAAGACAAATGAAATTAAGAGAAACTAAATGGAATAAAAACAAAATATTTTGAATAAAGATGGATCGCATGGGCCTCAAATGACCAGTACTTAATCAAATGAACTCATACTAAACCAAACTGGAGTAAAATGATCCCAACTACTTTGACATGAATAGATTCGAACAAAATCAAACTGAAATAGTTTTAATAAAATAGATAAAAACTAAACTACACCAAACCAAATTGATTTCAATATAATAATGTCAAAAAGGGGATATCGACTAACTTAAATAAAATTAAACCAATCCAATCTGAGTTAAACAAAATAAAAATAAACCAAATTTAAAAAATAAAAACCAAATATATTAAGAAAAATTAAAAAAATCTAACCAAATCAGTTTAAACTAAGATAGAAAAAAATTAGTGAAATAATTCATCTAAAATAAATTGACATAAACCATAATAAATCAAGAAAAATAAAAAAATAAAATAAAAAATAGATTCTTAACAAATTGAATTGAATAAAAATTATTTGAATCAAATTAAACCAAAAAAAAGTTCCTAGAATAGAGGTGAACCAAACGTAACCAAAATAATCTAAAATAAATGAAATTGAATCAAAATGAATAAAAAGAAATAGAATAGAAATAAGATAATAAATCCATACCTATCTGAGAAAATATTATAGAAATAGAAGATATGATATAGGAGGACTCCTCTCACTTGGGTGAGAGGGAAATTAGGGTAGGAGAGGGGGGACTCATGATGTCTCAAGAGGAGGGGATGATTGCCCGAGGATGGGAGTGGGGATGTGTGAGGTCACAGGAAGAGGAGAGGGGGGATGCTGAACACCACCTAGGATAAGGGAGGTAGGGCTTCGAATGAGGAGTGGGAGGAGTCTGAGCTAGGGTCCTGTATTAAAGAGCTATATCCATGGTTTTTAAAAAATTGTTGGTATATCTCAACCTATACCAATGGTTTTTTAAAAACCATGGGTATAGGTTTGAGAAGACACTCTATACCCATGGTTTCTCTAAACTGTTGGTATTGATCCATGCGTATAGACTGGTTTTACAGTAGTGTGACCCTCAATTTTAGTATCGAGCAGTGTCTTCTACTTCATTGGATTATATACACATGTCATGTAATAAGGACATATATGGATTCAGTTGAGGGTAACTTTATGAATTCTTCCAATTCTAAAATTCTTCCTATGACTAAGTTTTGTGCCTTCATGAATAATCACCTAGGATGTATTAGAGTTGGTGTCCTAGGATAAACTATTTGTGTAATACCCCATGTTTTTATGAAATATATATATTTAAAATAAATTTAATCATTTCAATTTTTTCATTACACGCAAAACCAAGTTTATCTTGCGTTACATGAAACACCAGGTTTAGTTTGCATTACACACAACACTGAGTTTAAATAAAATGTAACATACTATTAAAATATTATTATTGAATATGATAGTTATCACCTACCCATTGGAATGAAGGGTATGAATAGGATTAACTAAATTATGAAAAAATATGGTTTACACATACATATATAATGAATTCATTGATGAAAAAATAATTAGAAATGAAAATATAAACCATTTGAAAATAAAGGGAATCATTTTCTGAAAAAATATATTTATGTGAACAAAAAATGTTTTATCTTAATAAATTAAATAAATCACTTTTTGTGAATAATTTTAACAAAATTCATATATTATATATTTAATAAAATGTTTAACATTTATCACATTTTTTGCACTTATTTTAAAATTATTTTCTGAAAATTTTAGAAAATTTATTTAAAAAATGAAATTAATTTTTGAAATCGGTATGTCAAAATTATCTTAGGATGAATTTTTTATAATTTTATAAGAAGATATTTTTTCGATGAATAGTGAAAAATAATGGTTTTTATTTAGAATTGTCATTTATTTTGAAGCATTTAAAAACTTAAAAATTGTTTTAATATAGTTTTAAAAGTAAAATTAGTTCAATTATGTTACTATTAATTCAATTTAGGTTACTTTAATCATTTCATATTGAATTTTGATATGAAAACTTTTTATACTTTAAAAGATTTATCTTTAAAAACCGCTTTCTCATCTCGTCTATGAGATTAGTTTTAAATTAAAAATTTAAAATTTTATGAATGGAGTTTGGAAAAATGGATTAAATATTTTGAATTATCATAATTTATATTATCTAATACAATAAACTTATTTTTTTACCATAACTAATAGTAAAAATAGTAAAAATTATTTATAGCGATTAAGGTAAAAATAGGTTTACTGAGGTGTTAAACTAAAATGATAAGGGTTAAAAATGACCAAAAAATTATCCAAAACCCATTAGATGTCCATATTTGAACCTTATATCTTATATTTTCTATAATTTACCATTTTGTATCCTTTTGGCATGTGAAAAATGTGGGTGCAACATTTTATTTTCAAAAATTACAAGTATGTCACTCACCTCACTTATAAATGACCACCCCCTATCCTCTCATATTATCACTTTAAAAACCATTTGGTTCAGACAATACCTACCCATATGAATTACTTAAATACCTACTCTCATCATATAATCCTTATTTTAGTCATAAATCCAACCTAAGAATCATTTTGGTGTAAACCAAAAGAAGTTATCCAAAGAAGAGGTAACATTCCTAACCGAGCGTTTTATTTATTTCTTCCTACACCTACTTAAATTATTAAAAACCATGATTATATAATAATATCAGTATATTAAATATATTAATATTATATTATGTTAATTTAGTAACCTAAATCCTTATCCTCTTTCATCAAATGGGTTAAAAAACCATCTTTCATGTGTACGATGGACTACCGTCTCACGAACCAATATTATTCATTTTCCATCACCACCTATCACGGATGGATATAATAATGGATTTATTATATATATATAATATTTATGATATTATTATTTCTTTGTAATCATGATATCTCATGTGACTTCTTACCTTCCATTCCATGGGAACACGATAACATTGTTTGTGTGTACGGTGGACTACTGCCCCGAAAAGTGATGTGATTTGTTCACGCTTTACATGGAAGGTAATAAGGACGAGTTTAATGAAAATATGTGATATATATGGAATAAAAATGATTATATAATGGTAATATATTATTTAATCTCCTTTCTTTCTTTCCTTCAGGAAAATGGAAACAACGTTCATGCATATGTACGACTTAACTTCATTTTCTATCTCTAACTTTTATAGATCACTATAAGTACATAAATAATGAATATATATGATAGTAATATCATGGTTAACATTCTGGTGATTATGGAACCATGATAAAAGAAATAGTACAAAAAAATCAAAACATACATGAAAAACAAAGTAGCTATTGTTTGAAATACGACTTTAACATGGAATTGTTAATAAATGGGTAATAAAAGGTCATAAGTAAACAATATATGGTATGATAAATATAATTATAATTCTATAATATATGTGTAATTAAATTATATTTATTATACTAGAGGTTTTAACATGTACAAAGGAAGTTGAGACTTATATTAATGGATTTCCATATCACTTTTATTTTTCATGAAACAAATTCCATATTCACCACGTGTTTCTTTTATGCAGTGTATATAATTCCCATGAATTTATATTATCTTGAAAATTATTTGGATTTAAATATCCATTTTAGGATCTCTCTTTCATGGGGTTTATAGAACAAAATTTACCAAAGTGGTAAGGGTTTTAGGATATAATCTCATCATTTATCAGGATTGTTTATCTTTATGCTTCCAATAATGAAATATTATGATCCATATCCATATAAACTCATGGAATTTATTCTTATATGGTTACGTCATGAGAATAACATTTTCCCTTCATCTTCCTCTCTATATTTACTCAAGAGATCGAAATAATGTTTTTAAATAAAAATGACTTTATTTCTATTTCCGGTTAAGAATCCATTTTCTTCCTAAATCAAGTTTTCTAAAAATGTTTTCAAAAATGTTTTTAAATCCTAAAAATTATTTATTAAATAAATTTTTACCCATTTTTTAAATTTTTAAAAATGTTTCGAAAGGAATATTCATGTCGTTTTCCAAATAATTCTCATTTGAATTTTACCGAAAATGTGAAAGGAATATTTTTTAAGATGTACGATATGAATGGTATTTTATGCCTTATTAAAAAAATAATTATTTTAAGGATTAATTTATAAGTTTCAATATTTATTCTCAAAGAAATGGATTTCAATTTTTTTTATGAGTTTTTAGTTTTAAAATTTTATTTTCAAAATGGAAAGGAAATTTTCCTTAAGAAATTTTTTTAATGATTTTTAAATATTCATTTATAATTTTCCAAGTTTATTTTTGAATAAAAATATTTTGAAAATGTTTTATGTTTTAAAAAGTTTTTTCCAAATTCTAAAGGAAATATGCCTTAATTTTTTTTTCCAAGAGGTGTTTTAAAATCATTTTACATCTAAGATGACATCCTTTGATGTTACTTATGCTTTACCAGGGATGTAATTAAATGATACCATCCTTATTCTTTCTCTAGATGGATAATATTTATTTTGATGAAATTTTTATGAAACCCATTTATTTTTAGGGGTTATGCTATCGTGAATTGATGAAATGCTTAAGAAACCCATTTTCTTTACATGGGTTATGATGTGACGATACAAAGAATGTTTTATGATATTGTAGTAAACATAAGTATCTTTTTCATTATGTTATGGGTGATATATATATATATATATCCAATGAATTGGGTGAAGATTTATATCTCATGATATAACAATGGGAAACAAATCGATGGGCTTGATCCACTATGGGAAATAAGTGCGTCCCAATCCTCTATGGGAAATAGGTGCATCATGACCCACAATGGGAAACATGTGATAATTCACGTTCTACAATGTTAATGGTCTTAGTTGTTAAAATTGACATATGAAATGATTTTTTATATATTTATTATGTTACCACACTTTTATGAAATGATATTATGGTTAATGATTTATTTATGATGATTTCTCACTCTTATGGGTCACTATAGTTGGTATCATAGAAAAGGTTTTATCAATATGTAATGCCTCGAACCCAGAATCCTGGAGATGGTGCATTATTTTAATACATTAGAATGATTATAAGGAATCAAATCCTAAAGGACCGATCAGTTTAGCAGTCTTGAAAAATAGATTACATACATGAACTTTACACGATAATTGAAAACATAAAATACAACATTGATAATATTTTGAGAACACCATTATTCTCCTAGATTAACCCTTTATATAAATCATAATACACTTCTTGGTATCTTGGGAAAATAAAACATAAGAAATGTGTGAGCTTAGATGCGTAGTAAGGTTAAATAATACAATAGAATCTTTCATAAACAAGCATAAAATTTTAAGGCAAGGTATAAAATTATAACACAAGCCTTTTAAACATCACCTTCAGTATAATATGGAAAGAATAAATAAAATAATTCCATTTAGACATTCACATGGATATTATACTAGTTGAATAATCACATGTAATATCAATAACTAATCTCATAATGAGGAAATGCATAATGTGGGACATCTTAAACATATTGTCAAGGGTTTGACCAAGACACCATACATAATTGGGTAAGACATTAGCCAAAATCCAAACATAATGGTCTCATGAGACCTACCGATGCATCAAGGGGCTATAGAGGGCCCCACCAATCACTTACTAATTCCAATGCATTCCTCATATGAAAAGTGTGAAATATAACATAATCATTTATATTAAAACTAGTATACAAAATGTTAATACTTTAACCATAAACCATGAATGGTATAAAAATAGTACATCCACAATCAAACATATCATAAAACCTTCAATATAATATGGAATATTTTATCATAATAAATCAAACTCAATTAAGTATAAAATTCAACAAAGGTTGTTGATATAGATGAAAATAATCTAATAAATTCATTAAAAATATCTTGAGACAAATACCCCTTTTTCTTTGAAATAATTTATTCAAAAGCCACACACTTATAAAAGAAGAAATTTAAAAATATATTTTTTAAATCAAATTGTCCCATACCAATTTTAAACTTTTTAAATGAATTAACATTATAAAACATTCATGTCTATATAAATAAATCCTTAAAACCATTTTGAAAACATGTACATTAATGAGAATGATTTAGAATAATAAATCTTTAAAACTTTTAAAACAATGTTTTAGTTAAAGAGTCCCTTACATTAAAAAATAAAAATATTCATTTTTATTTTTTTAATGAAATTAAAAATAAACATAAAATTTTATTTTAAATACTTTATATACATAGAAATAAATATGTATGATAATATCAAGAATATTGAAATGGAGAAATAATTAATTCTTTAAACATTCAAAGCATCACATACCACTTTAAACATTTAAATAATAAGCCCAATATATTCAAATGAATATTTAAATACCATGAAGATAAATTTATTCTTGACATAAAATATAATAGGGAAAATACATAAATCACACATAAGAAATAAGTGGTGAACATGGCAGATATCTCACGAAAATTAAAAGTGAGACATAATTCCCTTACCTTAGGTCCAATACTCTCTATACCTATCTGAAACTAATGTATAATGGTTTTAAACATATTATTAACTTATAAAAGGATCATAATAATATTTATGATATCATATATGATTCATTTTTGACTTTATATTACCCGTTTATTAATAATTTTCAAGTTAAAACAACATTCCAGGTAATAATCGATTTCTTTATCGCATGTGTTTTGACTTGTTATTCTTTATAATATTACTTAAATCATTATTTACTTATTTATAGAATGTAAAAATTATTTATATATCTTATATATTCAGAATATAAATATATATAATAGATAGATATATAAAATAGAATACACCATTCATGTAGACTGTAGGCCATACGTATTCATGAACTTTCTTTCTGTTTTCTTATCGTATTGAGTGGAAGTAAGTGAATGAAATATATGTATATATATATATATATTATTCAAGTAAAATTATTATGTAATATATTTCATACTTATTCATAATATATATTTTTATAACCATTCTTGGATACTGAACGTGGAAGATGAATCTCATCACGTCGTGGAGAAGGTAAGCCGTATGTATGCACGAGCGACAATATCATTGACTTAATGGTTAAATGATATGGAATTGGATGAAATATGAATTTTAAATAAATAATATCATGTTATATTTCTTATTTTAATCATTTATATTCATCATTATACCCATATAAATAAAGTGTACATGAAAAACAGTTTACACCACGACATGGAGAACGTAAGCCGTACGTACGCACACATGGTGATATTGTTTTTTTATAGGATGAATAAAAGGAGGAATATGGTTGTCACATAATCGTAAAAACATATCAGTATATATTATATTTTGGAGTTATTATTTTATTATGTAAATAACTTAAGAAGTTGAAGTATAAGAAGAAAAGAACTTGAAAGAGTTCGATAAAACGATTACCTCCTTTTGGGTATCTCCTATTGATTTGCACAAAAAGAATCCTTAAGTTGGATTTATTCCAAAAATAAGGCCTCTAGGATGATACGAGGGAATGTTTTAGAGTAAATGGGTAGGTTTTGGCTGAGATAAAAGACTTTGGAGGTGTGAATTAAAGATAAGGAGTAGTGCCCTTTTATAAGGGGTTATGGGCACTTTAGGAAAATATTGAAATATTAATTTATTATAAATTTATTTTAGGATTATAATAGCTCAAAAGTGATTTATTTCAAGGATAATATGAGGGAGGGTCTAAATCATCTCAACCATTAAACTTTAGACATGTTTAGGTCATGAAATTAACCTTATCTTTTCGAATTAACCCTCAGTTAAATAGTTGAACTTTTACCATGTCTTCTTGTATTTTTACACTACATGGTTAATATAGTCACTATAAAATGATAAAAAAACCTAAATTGGACCATTTATGAAAAATTTATCACTATATAAGTTATTTATATTAAACTTATATTTTTATGACTTTTATATCATTTAAAAAAATAGTATTTATTTTAAAATATCATTTATATGAGTTTTGCTACAATTCAATATTTGCATTTTTAAAAATATAAAAACAACATGATAACTTCGAACCAATAATTATAACATGTACTAAAATGTCCATGTTATCTACAAAATTAGTGTATGTAATTAATTAAATAAAATAATATTTATTTTAATATTATTAATATCATTTATTTTATTCTCCCTTTATTGAATGAATTACCTCATCACCATTGTATCATAATTAATTTTAATTTTTTAATGTCTAAATTTTATAAATGAATTATCATTATGTAGATAAATTCATTATCTTTCTAATGCGTTGAAAATAGTGTTGCATTTTTTGTCAATAAAGTGTCAATATGTGTATTGTAAAGAAATGAATGAAGTGGTGGTGATTCAAGCATTGTTGTTGACCCATTGAAAATACCACTTTGATTATGGATTCCAAGCACTGTTAATAATTGGTGGTTAGTAATGGTGATCAATGAGATAGTAATATCCCATTACTATCAATATGGTGAAGTTTTTACAAAGCTAATGTTACTTTCAGAATCATTATTGACTCATGAAATGACATTGGATGTCATGCTTGGACATTCTCTATATTAATTCAGATGATTACTGAACTGATCCTAAGTTCAAAGAACTTGTGTAAAAGGTGACACATTTTTTACAACAATAAAGTATCAGTTATATGAGGATGATTGAAGAATAAGAATAATATTATGTGAAGATTTGAAGATATTAATGTGATCATGCAAACTAAAAGATTTATGTGAATTGTATAAAATGAAAAAAGGCCAATGAAGAAATGATGAAGAACTTGTGGAAGGTATTGGAATTTTAAGGTAGCCATGCATGGGGTTATAATTTGAAGGTGGCCATGCATCTTCACTTAACATTTTTTATGTGTTTCCTTTAAAAAATTTGGGCTCCCATCCAATCCACTTTGCTAACCTTAACCAAGGGAATCCATGACTTTTGGTTGACTTCACTCAAGGGAGGCCCGCTAGGTGAGTCATTTTTCCGCATGAGGGGTGTGTGTAAGCCCTGATAGGAGTATAGGGTGGAGCCCATATATGTTTGGGCCAAAGCTCGCATAGAGGGTGGGAGTAAAGCGCACCCGCATAGAACACGGTACGAGGCATTACTCTGGAGGGAGGAGGAGAATTATGAGCTACAGTTTCTGTGACTTATAATAAAAAGGACCTGAAAACTATAGCATGTTTTGATGTGGGACGCATTTCATGGGTACTATTAATCATTTAAAAAATAGAGCGATCCCCACCGTCCGATCTCTTCATGTATAATATGAGTCGTTGATCTATTTTAAATATACAAACATGCCGTATCCATCCAACCTGAGTCGATCCAATGATGATCAATCCTCCACACCGTCGTCTTTTATTTCCAGTCGCATGAAGGGTCTCCAACATCATAGTACGTCAGAGCTACAACCAAACCACTATGATCTCATATCTGGAAACTTTTGAAGAGAAAATCCAGCATATTATGGCCATTTTGAAGCCATGATACCATGAATGCAATTAAATTTTCAATCATGCAATGTAAGAATAAAGATCGAATGTGGCTCAAGCAATCGAAGGTGTGTGACCACATCATGGAGCTCAAATGTTTGTGAAAACAAGTTGCATGTGACCTTTATCACATGCACGTGATTTGATCACCATAAGAGAGGAACTCACATGAAACAAAAAACAAACTAAGATATGTGGCATGTATCTGTATCTTCATTTTAATATTTCAAAGCAGATTAAGTCAGCTATTCTAAGGTATGATTTAAATGATGAATATTGTGAGAATTTGACGTGGTGAAACTTAGTGATCCTCACCTATAAATAGAGATCCCTTGACTGAGGTTTTGGTGTTTAATAGATCTAGAGATCTCTCATTTCTCTGAATAAACATAGCCACCGTGACCCCTCTAGTTTTCTAAAGGCATAGGTTTCCATGGGGTATTGTTCCCACATGAATAAGGAAGATCCCACGACTCTTTGAAAAGTGTAAAGCACTCTCAAAGAAGCTTTGTGAAGAACATGTTTCAGGTAAGTTGTTCTTGCTCGAAGAAAGAGGATATCCCATGGTTATCTAAGCATGAAATTCACACACTCAATAGTTCCCCAAAGAACATTACTCTTTGAAGGTTGTCCTCACACTCAATGTGAAGAATATCCATGCATTGTGTGAATAACCAGTGCCACAAAAAGTTCACTTGCATGAAGAAACAAGAACCCGTGCTCCTCTGGTCTGCATGAAGTTTTGAGACTCATCAAGACAGTTCATACACACACTTCCCTCTGAGGAGAAGAATAACTCATGCACACCTTCTACCTATTTGGGTTTGTGTAAAGGAAGAATAAGGACATACACCTACATGATCCACCCTTGGATTTGTTCATTCGAAAAAGAATTTAAAGAATAGAACAAAGGAAGGTCGTGTGTGTGCAAAGAAGAGGAAGATTTCATGTACAAAGTGGACAGTGAGTAACATCCAGAAGAAGGTGTATGTACATTCATAACACACACATATTGAACCCAAAATAAATAATAAGTGATTGTGTGAAAATAAAAAAATAAGAAGGAATTATGTGTTTGAATAATGAGAAATAAGAAACCAAGTGGATAGTGCATGTGTAAATTCATGAGACACAGTCATTGAACCTAAACTATTGATACAATCAAATAGTGTGTGTTTGAGTTGACAAGAAACATATCATATATTCATGAAATCATGCATAATCACATACATGTGTGATAAGTAATTTATATACCCAAAAAAATAAGTTTTTAATTCCATGAAACTCATACATGAAGTGTATTTGAATCAAGACTGAAGTTGAGAAGATTTAAAGAAGATCTTATATCCTAGTTGACAATGTTTGAGAATTCAAGAAGACTGAAAAATATAACACAGTGAAAGATCATTCTTTCCTATTAATATTATTGAATAAGTTTTGTGAACCATCTGAAAACATATTAGTGAGGCTGGGTATTCATTATGAAAAGAAAGAATTGTCTGAGAATTATTGCATTGAGGCAGCTTATCATCACAAGTTAGTAGTATCATTGAGCAAGGCCAGCATACCTTACCTAAGGTTGTTGAATATTCTTGAACAGATACATGGGAAAGTGTGATTCAACAATCTCATGGGGGAAGATCATAAGATCAATATTTAGTGAATCAAATGATTCAAGGAGGCAGACTCTTGTGGGACTCGAGAGCAAGGATTATCCTGTGAGACTCAGGAGGAAAAGACTCCAGTGAGACTTTGGAGAAGGCTAGTGAGACATTGGTAACACTGTGAGATGCAGTATAAAGAACCTCCTATGGGACTCAAGAGAGATAAAATGTGACTATGTATTGACCATTTTAATTTTTCATCTAATTATAGTGGAGAATATGTTTTGGGTAGAACAACTAACATAACAAGGAGTATGTCTTTTTACCAAAACTTGTAAATCCTCATGTTCAGTTCCTTTAAATTTACAACAACATTCGAGGCAAGGCTAAGAGACACAATAAGAGAAGATCGAGGATTTAACCATCCATATAGGTTTAATTGAAAATAATATATTTGTAAAAACTTAAATGAGATCACAGATCCACCCCCATCTCAATGATTTCACACTGATCTGGGCACTTCAATTAGCATCAGAGCAAAGGTCCCCTCTAAAAGATGAAAGGGAGTCTTTATGAAGTGTAGATTTTAGGAAATGAGTAAGAAACCTCAAATGGATATTTATTCCAAGACTTATAAGAATAGGAAGAATAAATAGGCATGGAAACTAAAGAAGAATATTAATACTAATGGGAAGACCCATTCTACTAAAGGTAATTTGGAAGGTACAACATGTAATAATTATTTTTATTATTATGACTCTTCTGATAAAGCTTGGTCAAGCTATGATGATGATAGATCAATTATTGATATTCAATATGAACTTAGAAAACATATGAAGAATATCTCTATAGAAGTAGAAATACATATTT
Organism: Viscum album; assembly: GCA_963277665.1. Lineage (NCBI taxonomy): Eukaryota > Viridiplantae > Streptophyta > Magnoliopsida > Santalales > Viscaceae > Viscum > Viscum album. The sequence continues at coordinate 405,131,857 of OY728150.1, read as the reverse complement.
ATACAAGCATCAAAGTTCTTCAAGATGTAAAATTACAACTAACATAAGAAGCTGATTCCATGGAAGATGCATTGGTTAAAAGGGTTGGCATGTCCAACACTCTCACAAAAATTGTGAAAGAAAAGGAAGAAAAAATTTATCTTTGAAATGAAAGATTTTCTGAAGTGGATGAAGAATTTAAAGGAAGTATTTGTGAGAAAGAATTATTTGATATTTTTTTGTATAAGTTTTCCATGCATTTGAAGAATTACACAAAGTTTCTATGGTTGTCAAAGCTGATCAACTAGAAGAAAATGCTAATATAATAAAGGATCTTTACATTTCTTTGCAAGAATTAAGAAATTTGCATGAAGAAAAAATGAAGATGATGAATGATAAATGGGAAAGAAATATAATATTAGTTTAGTATGAGAAGAAATCTCTCAACCTGAAGTGTTTAGAGTTGGAGGTGAAATTGAAGAATTAACAATCGCCTCAAGCTGGAACTTCCCAAAAAATTGGAAGAAGAGATTCTGACACTCAGGTTTTCATTGAGGACTATGATTCCAAAAGGAGTATTAGATCATCTTCTAATCCAATGGAAACATCCTCCAAGAAGAAGGTATCCCATAATCTAGTTATTTTTGTTTCTACTAATGTAGTTTCATCTGCGAGTACAGTTTCAAATCTAAAAGCTGGGAAGATGTGGATTGATAAAAACATTGATAAATCTATCAAAACTTCAAGGGTGGATATTGGAATGATTAAGAAGAATAACTCCCAAATGGATGCTCTAAAAAAAGAAATACAATTCCTGAAACAACAATGCACTAAATCTATCCAGATTGATACTATAAGAAAAAGAAGGAGATTTATTGTCTACTGTTAGTGATATTGGATGTTTGGGCATTGGGCCAATAGTTACTGGAATAATGTGTTAGAATATGAAAATTATGGAAGGCCTATATTCATTGAAAGTATATGTGAATAAATGAAGCATCCTGTAAAGCTAAACAAGAATACATAGATGAAGAAGAATCCGTCCATCAAGAATATATTTGAATATCTTGAAGACTTTAGTGATAATTGCAACAGAAGTGGTCACATTTATGATGAGTTCTGGTTTATTCCAACAATTCATCATATATATGTTGATAAGAATAAAAGTCCACAACAAATTCAGAAGAAAGGGAAAACAGTTGAAAATTTGTCCATTGGGAATATGCAAAACAATGAAGTCAATAAAACTATGAAACGAACCATTCCCAAGAAGAAGTTTGATATGGATTCCAAGAATTTCATCTCAACCAAGAAAAGATGCTTCTACTATGGAAATAAAGTCCATACCATGGATCAATGTAAACAATCCATTGAAATGAATGGAATCAATATTAATTTAAAAAGAGAATCGATCTAGGAGAAAATGAGATTGATTGAAGACATTCCTAAAGATGATTTTGATAAGTTGCCTAAGAAAGGTTGCTTGAAAGCTATGATATATCCACGTGAAATCTCCAAACCAGAACATGTTAGTGAGTGTTTATCCATCTGTCCTGATCAATTAAAAGTTTTTAGATAACTACAAAAAGCCGAATATGAATTAGTAGCTAAGGATAAGGGAAAGGGGTAATAGATCATTCCACATGAAAAATAATTTGAATTTCATGAGAGGTTGTCACCACATGAAAACTAAGGTGTCTCACAAGTATTGTGTGGAAGGTGAAAACGATATGTACATAATGAAAATAAATTTATAACTATTTTACCAGCTCAAATGGAGATGTTGAAAATTGGAAAACATGCACCAGTGGAAGCTACTTCATTATTGACGTAAGGATAAACAATCCACACATGCTGAAACTGAATGGAAGTAAAGGATCCATGATGAAAATAAAAGATAAAAATGATAAATGAAGAGGAGACACCATCATGAAGAGTACCAGACACATTAAAACTAAAAGGAAATGAGTTCTTGGGTTGAGAGGAAATTCTTAGCCCTGTTGCTTCTATTAAGAAGACCACATGTGTTTCATCTTATTCCCTTATAATTTTGTTGTATATTTGTGCTTACATTATAGGGAATTGAAGTTGAAGGTCATTCTCAAGATGATAATTGAATGAAAAAAGTAGGGAGCAACAAGTTAAACTAATTATTCATGACTTGATAAATACTTGGAATGGTCCACAGTAGGAGATTATCAAGATAAATATCTTGAAGATTATCTGATTATATTTTCCACCAGGTTAAATCAAAGGGATTTCACCCCTTGAGGGGTAGCAAATATGAAGGAGATGATATCAAAGATTATTTCATGAAAAATCCTGAAATTCATATCATCTTTATAAGTTGAAACTTGATGCATTCCAATCACACTTTCATCCCTTGTTCTTAATAGTATTTATCATGTCAATTAAGGGGGAGTACTTGATTGATGAAAATATGGGATGAAAGGGGGATCTTTATCTTTGCACTTGAAATTTTTAATATGTTTGTTGAAGTATGCTTAGGATTTATCATTTCATTAATAAATCCGATTATTTTCAACCCCTTGGTCAATAATTGATACATTCTGATCATGATTTCACATGCATGGTTGTTTATGGATAACATTGAAAACCTTGGTCATATCTCTCTTGTTTTCTACACCGGGTTAGCCCAAGTAGACTTAGAGTTGATTAACTAAAGGCTCTTTGTTTTGTGAACCATGTGACATCATCCCTATCTCAAAAATATTCAAGAAGATATTCTTTAAAGGTATGAGAACATGTTATTAAATAGCCCCCACTTAACCTTTGTATTTTGTTTCCAATAAGGGGGAGGAAAGATTTACACACATATTAACTCTTAAAAAGTGTGATTAGGTGATATTGACAATAATGTGGTGGTGATTCAAGCATTGTTATTGACCCAGTGAAAATCTCACTTTGATGATGGATTCCAAGCACTATTAATAATCGGTGGTTGGAAATGGAGATCAATGAGATAGGAATATCCCATTGATATCAATATGGTGAAGTTCTTCTAAAGCTAATGTTACTTGGAGAATCATTAGGGACTCATGAAATGACATTGGATGTCATTATTGGACATTCTCTATATCAATTCAGACAATTGTTGAACTGATCGTATGCTCAAAGAACTTGTGTCAAAGGTTACACAGTGTTTACAACAACGTAGTATCATCCATCTGAGGATTATTGAATAATAATAAGAAAATTATGTGAACATTTTAAGATATGAATGTGATCACCAAAGAAGAAAAGATTTATGTGACTTGTATAAAGTGGAAGAATATCAAGTAAAAAAAGATTTATGTGAGTTGTTGATCTGTTTTAAATATACAAACATGTTGTATCTGTCTGATTTGAGGCGATCCAATGATTATTGATCATCCATGCCTTTTTCTTCTACCTCCGATCACATGTAGGGTTCCTGACACCGTAGTACACCGTAGCTATGACCGAACCACCATGATATTGTTTCTGGCCATTTTTGAAGAGAAAATCCACCGCATTATGGTCTTTTGGAAATCACGATACCATGCATGCAATTACATTTGCATGCATACAATGTAAGAATGAAGATTGAACGTGGATGAATCAATAAAAGGTGTGAGGCCATGCTATGGAGCTTGAACATTCATAAAAACAAGTTACATGTGACCTTTATCACATGAACGTGATTTGATCACCGCAAAAGAGGAACTCAAATGAAATAGAAACAAACCAAGATATGTGTAATGTATCTGTATTAAATTTTAAAGATTTCAAAGATGAGTAAGTCTTCTATTCATAGGTATTATTTAAAAGAATAATTTTTCAGGAATTTGACGTGATGTAACTTGGTGATCCTCTATTATAAATAGAGATCCCTCAATCGAGGGTTTGGTGTTGAAATGATTGAGAGAGATCTGGTTTCTCCGAATAAATAGAGCCATCGTAAACCCATCTGGTTTTTGAAATTCATATGTTTCCATGAGGCATTATTCCCACATGAAGAAGGAAGATCCCATATCTCTTTAACAAGTGCAAAGTACTCTCAAGGAAGCTTTGTGAAGAACCTATTCTACATAGCTTGTTACTGCTTGAAGAAGGAATATATCCCGTGGTTCTCTTAAGATGTGATTTATGCACTCAAGAGTTCCATGAAGAATAGTGCTCTATGAAGGTGGTATGCCCTCCCAGTGAAAAGAAGATCCATGCACTAAATGAAGAACCAGTTCCATTAAAAATTCACTTATGTGAAGAAACAAAAACCTGTTCTCTTTTGGTCTGCATGAAGTTTTGAGAATCATCAAGACAGTGCATAAATACACTACCCTTTGAGGAGAATAATAACTCACACACACATTCTACCCATTCAGGTTTGTGCACAAGAAGAATAAGGGAATACACCTACATGACCCACCCTTGGATTTATGCATGTGTGAAATCATTTAAAGAAGAGAAAAAAAGAAGGTAGTGTGTGTGAAAAGAATAGGCAGATTGTGTGTGCAAAGTGGACAGTGAGTAGCATCAAGAAGAAAGTGAATGAACATGCATAACACACATATATTGAACCCAAAGTAAATAATAAGTGTGTCTGTGCAAAGAACCAAAGAAGAAGGAATTGTGTATGTGCATATTGAGAAAGAAGAAACCAAGTGGACAGTGCATGTGTAAATTCATGAGACACACTCATTGAACCTAAAATATTTATACAAGACAACACTGTGTATTTTTGTTGAAAATAAACATATCATACATGAATGCAATCATCCATAATCACATGCACGTGTGAGAAGTCATTGAGATACCCAAAACAAGAAGTTTTGAATGCCATGCAACTCATTAATGACGTTTATTTGAATTGAGACTGAAGCCGGGAAGATTTAAAGAAGATATTATATATGAGTTGATAGTGTTTAAGAATTCAAGAAGACAGATAGAATTGAAATAATGAAAGATCATTCTTGCATATTAATATTATTGAAGAAGTTGTGTGCACCATCACCCGACATATTAGTGAGGCTGGGTCTTCATCAGAAGAAGAAATAATTTCCCAAGCACTATTTCACTAAGGCAAATGATTAGAACAAGTGATCGGTATCATTGATAAATGCCAAAAAAACTTACCTAAGGCTGTTAAATATTCTTGAACAGATGCATGATAAAGTGTGATTTAGCAAGCTCGTGGGGGAAGATCATAAGAACAATATTCAGTGAATCAAAATCTTCAAGAAGATAGACTCTCACGTGACTTAAGAGCAAGGAGTATCATGTGAGACTCAAGAGTAGAAGACTTCAGTGAGACTTTGGAGAAGTCCAGTGAGACTCTGGTAACACGATGAGATGAAGTATAATGAACCTCCTAGGAGACTCAGGAGAGATATAGTGCGACTCTATATCGACCATTGTAATTATTCATCTGATTATGGTGGAGAATCTATGTTGTAAATAATAACCAACACAACAAGGAGTAGGTATTTGTACCAAACCTTGTAAATCCTCGTGTTCAGTGCCTTTAAATTTATAGCATCATTCTAGGTAAGGGTGATAGACAGAAGAAGAGTGGATCAAGGCTTTAACCATCCATATAGGTTTAATTGAAAAGAATCAATTTGTAAAAAGTTAAAAGGGATCACTGATTCAGCCACTCCCCCTCTCAGTGATTTCACACTGATCTGGGAACTTCATAATGAATATTTATAGTCAAATTTATCTTACATATAATCCTATATTAAAAATTATTTAGTTATTAAAATTTTAAAATGACACTTTTAACGCAATAAAACATAATAGATGTCTTAATTTAACAAAAGTGGCTTAAAAAAGTTCATATTTTTTTTACTTAAGATTGATTTTGGTCGAAACTCACTTATCCAATTAAATTATGATAAGTGTTAGGGTAATTTTATATTATTATAATATTATTTTTACCTTTAATTATCCTATTTACCTTTAACCGTGGTAAATAATATTCAAATATTATTATTCACAAAAAATTATTTTGATCTCATTGAACCAAAATTTTCAAACTCATTACAACCGTGTATGTCCATTTTTCAAAATTCAGTTCATAGAAGCTGTAAAATTATGTTTAATGCTAATATGAAAATGTGGCAAGAAGGCAGGTCAAAAGATGTTAACAAAATTGAAGGAATCTTTATATCTAATTCTATTATAAAAATGATTACAAAGACCTAAATTGGGTTAATATATCTATTATATATATATATTGTGTCTTTAAAATCAATTTAAAGTAAAATAATTATTTAAATGACATAGTTTATTTTTTAACAATAACATATTGTTTTCACTATTCATCAAAAATTGAAAGTTTTCAGAAAAATACAAAAAATTCACCCTAAGATAATTTTGATATTCTGAATTCAAAAACGAAGTTTATTTTACCAAATTCAATTTCTAAGAGTGTCTAAAATTAATTTTATTATTTTTCAAAAAGGATATAGAAAGAAGTTCTTTTAAGAAAATAGTATTTCTAAACATATAACTATTTTACCAAAACTTATAAATTTCACTATAAATATGTTTTATTTATGTGAAAAAGTTATAAATAACATTTAGAAATTATTTATTACTATTTATATTACTATATTTAATGGATATGTTATAAATATATCATTTAAATAATTACAACACTAAAGTGTTGTTTGACATAAACTCAATCTTGTGTGTTACGCAAGACAAGTTGGTGTTGCATATAACACAAGATATTGAAGATAACATACCATGAAATATTGGGGTGTAACATTATCCCCTACTTTAATAAATTGCGCCCTCAAAATTTAAACTCAGAAACAAAATCTATGGGATGGACTTTTCAAAATATCATTATTGAAATCCCACATCAGAAAATGGATTAATGAGGCCACCAATTTAAAATAAAGAAAGGGAAGTATGAATGTCACTAGAGATAACAAATACCAGGGTTCCATGTAATAAAACATGGACATGAAAGATAATTTAACCATAAATTTCTTATGGAGAGTGATAGAGAACATTATTAGGAGAAAGTTAACAACCCGAAAGCTATAAAGCTGCGATGATCCAAGGTTCCATTTAATTCATTACAAAAGAAAGCACAAGCATGTGAATACACGCATCATGTATTATAAAGAAAACATGGTAATACACTGAATTAACCTAAAACCCTCTTTGAATATGTCTGTGTTTCCCTATTCCTTATGTGAAACATATAATACTGGATATACTCCTTAAATTAAAAAATGTTGTAAACTCGAACAAAGATGGAATAAATAGACCATTAATCAGTTCCAAGGTAGTCAATAATATCCAATATAATTTATTCAAATCAATAATCTCTTTAATCTAACATTATTAAATTAGACATATTAAAGGTTATCATTCCCTTAACCATAAATTTTCCAAATATTTTAACTTGAAACTTTATAACTTTACTTGGTACCACACAATCTGTAATCCTTAATGAAATAGTACTCCAATATAATATTTTTTATTTCAATAATTCATATAACCATTACATCATTGATACAATACTCTAATGACATAATTATTCAATAACAACATAATCACATTAATCATTCCTCTTTATATGTGGAAGTATCATAACTTGATAATTATCCAATAGCATCATCTCGGGTATACTCTGACGATTGGGAAATTGATTCATATAGTGTCACATATCCTTGTAGATGAAGAATTGTACATTAGAAACCTTTTTCTTACCCTTAAAATCATGAACTTGGTGTCCTTTTTCTCCACACTTATAAAAAACTCCCATTCCCTTTAAGCATTTACTAGGGTGATTCTTTCCATAGTTATCACATGTGGGTAAATCCTTCTTTCCCTTCGTCCCCTTATCCATATTTTTTACTACATCCTCTTCTTAACTTTCTTCCCTTCAAATCCATAGGAATCATATAGTTCTTTACATATCTTATTAACAAATTAAACTATTTATTCATATGATGAGAATATATGGGAGACTATTTCCATTTGAAATGTTGGATTAATTCTGTAAGAACCCAGATCTTCTTTTTAGGTATGATTTAATTTTTATGGTGTTTTTGAGGAAAAAGAAGAGTTTTCTGGAAATTTCTTAAGTACACGCTGTGTACTCGATTACCGTAGGTAGCCGGGTATTAGCCGTGTCACGGCCCCGCACACAACCGTGTGTGGTGACCTAGAGACCGCCTAATGTGGGGGCTAGTGAAGGCAAGTACACGCCATGTACTTTTAAAGTACACACCGTGTACTTTTTTTTTCATTAAACATACCAGGGTCGCATCTGATGGACAGAACCATCTCCTTCTCAACCTAATTTTTTTTTATGACTGTTTAGTCTTGCTTTCCTGTTAGGCTGCTTTTGTTTCCCATGCCTAGTATTGTTAGGATGGGTTGATTGTTTATCTGAAATACTGTTATGTTGTAGAATGGTTATCCAAGTAGTTATTGAGTTTTACTTTGGCCATTTTTCATTCCTATGATCATTTGACTTACACAAGGCTGTGAGAACCTGGTGTAGTTGACCATAGGGAGAATGGACGCAAGGGCTTCTCCAGAGTGTCCGTTATTTTTGTTACGATGTGAGACCATAGGAGGAACTGACATAAGTGCTTCCTCAGAGTGTCTATAGCTCTTCGACATGGGCCACATGGGGAATGAGACCTAAGTTCTTCCCTAGAGCACCTTTTAGTTATTGATACGAGACTATAGGGGGAATTGACGGTTAGTACTTGCACAAAGAGTCTATACTAAAGTTGAACCAGAGGGGTTAGACTGTGTGTACTTCCCAGAGGGTTTCTTGTGTTTTCTAGGTAAGACTAGAGGGGATTAGGCTGTGATTACATCCCAGAGGGTTATATATCTGTGATTATCTGTTTACTTTCTATGTGGAACTAAATTCTTTGAAACTATGGAATTGTTTACTGTTGAGTACTTCCTTGTTTACTAATTATTTTGTTTATTGACTGCCATATATATTCACTAACTATTAGGAAAAAATATCTTGGTGGTTTCCTACTGGGATTTAGTCTCACACCCTATTTGAGCCATGATTTTGGGCCCAAATAGATTATATTGTTGCAGGTATAGATAAGGGAAAGCTTGCTTCTACTTGAGGTACTTGACTGCTTTGGAGTTGGAGAGAATGGGACTAAGCTTTGTCTTGTGATGATGTGGAGCTGCTTAATGTTTTTATTGTACATTGGTTTAGTATTGTATTTAAGATTTGTGAATTGTTTGGCTGCTTTCCTAGACATATGTATCATGCATCATTATATATGATCTCCAGTTGTTTATTTCTTCAATCTTATACTGTTTCTTTTTGTATGGTAATATTACTGATTCTGCTATTGATTTGGGTTTTAATTCTGCCGTGTTACTCTGCCAATGAGGGAATATTTTCCCCCTATCACACCCAAGGCCCTCGCTACTAATCGGTAGCCTCTATAGTTTGGGGAAATGTGCTTGAGGCCATGTGATCAACCGTGTACGGGGCGCCTCTGGGCGACTTCCAGAACCGGGATGTTACAAATACTATGAATGATATGATCCTTCTTAATATTTGGATCATTTGTATTAGTGAAGTTCTCATTCCTTATATTTTTCACCATTTCTAAATGATGGAAAACACTAGGTTTGATCATATTTATAATCCAAAAACTAGAAAAAATGCTATGCATTAATTGAATATTTACACATATCTTGTCTCATAATCATAAAAATGTTTTCTTTGGGGACATATTTACTCATAAATCCTTCATAATGGTTTGTAAATAAAATTTTAATTATCTTAAGAATATACCCTAAGAGTGTCAAACCAGGTGAACATTAAGGCCCATTTTCATATATCAGGTTACCCCGAGTCAAGCTCGGGATACCCTGTCAGAGTTTTTACTCATAGATACATCTGTGCTAGAACTACATCTACTTGTAGTATCCAAACATGGATGTATTTCTTAGAAGAGCCACACAATCTATATTTTACCAAAATTATATGATGTTCTTATATACTTATCCTAAAATTTTATCTTAGGGTTATGATCCCTAATCTAAGTTTTCTAAATCTATTTTCAAGGTTATTACTAAACTTACTCTGATACCAACTGTAATGCCCCGATCCCATAATCCTGGAGCTGGTCTATTATTTTAATACATTGGCATGATTACAAGGAATCAAATCTCAAAGGACCGATCAATTTATCATTATTTGAAAATAGATAACATACATGAAATTTACACTACAATTCATAACATAAGATACAACATTGATAATCTTTTGATAATTCCATTATTCTCTTATCTTAACCTTGTATATAAATCATCGTAAAATTCTTGGAATCCTGGGAAAATAAAACATAATAAAGGAGTGATATCTGATGCTCAGTAAGGTTAAATAATATAGCATAATCTTTCATAAACAAGCATAAACTTTTAAGGTAAGGTATAAAATTATAACACAAGCCTTTTAAACATTACCTTTAGTATAATATGCAAATAATAAATCAAATAATTCCATTTAAACATTCACATGGATAATCTACTTGTTGAATAATCACATGTAATATCAATAATTAATCTCACAATGAGGGAATGCATAATTCGGGAGATCTTAAACATACCTTCAAGGCTTCAACCAAGACACCATACATAATTGGGTAAGACATTAGCCAAAACACAAATATAATTGTCTCATGAGACCCACCGATGCATCGAGGGGGTATAACGGTCCCCACCAATCACTTACTAAGTCCAATGCATTCCTCATATAAAAAGGGTGAAACATAACATAAACATTCATATTAAAACTAGCATACAAAATGTTAATACTTTAACCATACACCATGAATGATATAAAAATAGTACATCCATAGTCAAACATATCATAAAACCTTCAATACAATATGGAAGATTTTATCATAATAAATTTGACTAAATTAAGTATAAAATCCAATGAAGTATGTTGAGATAGATGAAAATAATCTAATAAAGTCATTAAAAATATCTTGAGACAAATACCCCTTTTTCTTTGAAATAATTTATTCAAAATCCGCACACTTATAAAAGGAGACATATAAAAAGATATTTTTGAATCAAAGTGTCATACTACTTTGAAACTTTTTAAATTAATTAACATTTTAAAACATTCATGTCCATATAAATAAATCCTTAAAACCATTTTGAAAACATGTACATTAATGAGAACGATTTAGAAGAACAAATATTCAAAAAATTTAAAAAGTTTTTTTAGTTAAAGAGTCCCTTACATAAAAAATTAAAAATATTAATTTTGAAAACGTTTGAAAGAAATTAAAAATAGACATAAAATTTTATTTATAATCCTTTATATACATATAAATAAATATGTATTATAATATCAAGAATATTGAAATAGAGAAAGGATTAATTCGTCAAACATTCAAAGCGTCCCATACAACTTTGAGCATTTAAATAATAAGCCCAGTATATTCAAATTAATCTTTAAATACCATGAAGGTAAATGTATTCATGAAATAAAATATAATAGGGTATTTACATACACTACACATAAGAAATAGGTGGTGAACATGGTTTATATATCACGAAAATTAAAAGTGAGACGGAATTCCCTTACCTTAGATCCGATACTCTCCGTACGTGTCTGAAACTATTGTATAATGGTTTTAAACATATTATTAACTTTTACCAGAATCATAATAATATTTATGATATCATATATGATTAATTTATGACTTTATATTACCTGTTTATTAATAATTTTCAAGTCACACCAACATTTCAGGTAATAATCGCTTTCTTTATCGCAAGTGTTTTGACTTGTTATTCTTGATCGTATTGCTTAGTTCATGATCTAAGTACTTCAAGAATGTATAAAATGAATTATATATCATATATATTCAGAATATATATATATATATATATATATGAAATGGAATACACCATTCATGGAGATGGTAGACCGTGCGTACAGATGAACGCTGTTTCTGTTTTCTTATCGTATTGAATGGAAGTAAGTGAATGACATATATGTACACACACACACATAAATACATACATATATATATATATATATATATATTTATCGTAGAATTATTATTTCATATATTTAATACTTATTCATAATATATATTTTTATAATCATTCTTGGAATGTGAACAAGGAAGATAAATCTCATCGCGTTGTGGAGATGGTAAGCCGTATGTACGCACGAGCAACAATATCATTTACGTAATGGTTAAATGGTATGAAATTGGATATAATATGGATTTTAAAGAATAAATATAATGTTCTTTTAACTATTTAAAACCTTTATATTCATCTTTATACCCATATAAGTGAAGTGTACATGAAAAACAATTTATGCCACGGTGTGGAGACGGTAAGATGTACCCTCACACGCATGGTGATATTGTTTTTTGTAGGATGGGTAAAAGGAGGAATATGGCTGTACCATAATCATAACAACCTCAACATATATTAGATTCTGTATTTATTATTTTATTATGAAAACAACATAGGAAGTGGAATTAGAATAAGAAAAGAACTTGATTGGGTTTGATAAAATGATTACCTACTTTTCCTGGTATCTTCTTTTAATTTGCACAAAATGACTCCTTAAATTGGATTTTTAACCAAATTAAGGAATATAGGATGATTTGAAATAAGTTTGGAGTGGAAATGGGAAGGGGAAGGCCAATACAAAGGGTTTTGGAGGTGTTAATTAAAGAGAAAGAGAAGTCCCCTTTTATAAGTTGTTGAGGGGAACTTTTGGAAAATCTTGAAATATTAATTTATTATAAATTGATTTTTGGTTTCTAATAGATCAAAAGTAATTTATTTTCAGGGTAAGATAATTATTTTTAGAAATACTCTCAACTAGAATATTTTAGACATGTTTAGATCATAAAACTAACCTTATCTTTTATAATTAACCCTTAGCTAAATAGTTTAACTCTTACCGCATCTTCTTGTATTTTTATACTACATGGTTAATACAATCACTATAAAATACCAAAAGAACCTAAAGTATATCATTTATGACATTTTTATCACTATATATGTTATTTGTATGAACCTTATATTTTTATTACTTTTATATAATTTAATAAAATAGTATTTATTTTAAAATATTATTTATGTGAATTTTGTTACAATTAAATATTTTCATTTTAACAAATATCAAAAAAACATGATAACTTCAAAAAAATACTTCCAAAATGTCACTAAAATGTTTATGTTATCAATAAAAGTATTTTATTTCATTAATTAAGTAAAATTATTTTTATTTTAATATTATCAATATCATTTATTTTATTCTTCATTTATTAAATCAATTACTTCATCCTCATTGTGTCATAATTAAATTTAATTATTTAATGTAAAAAAATTATAAATAAATTATCATTATGTATATAAATATATTTTATTTATAATGAGTATTTATAGTATAATTTATCTTATGTATAACCCTATATTAAAAATTATTTAGTTATTAATATTTGAAAATGAAACTTTTATCTCTTCTTCAAATAAAATATAATAACTTTCTTAATTTAACATAAGTGGCTTAAAAAGGATCATATTTTTGAGATAAACATGATTTTGGTGAAAAAAAACTTATCCAATGAAATTAGGATAAGCGTTAGGGTAATTTTATATAATTATAATATTATTTTTACCTTTAATTACCTTATTTACCTTTAACCGTGGTAAATAAAATTCAAAAGTTACTATTCACAAAAAATTATTTTGATCCTATTGAACCAAATTTTTCATACTAATTACAACCACATATGTAAGTTTTTCTAAATTCTATTAAAGACACAGTAAAATTATGTCTAATGCTAACATGAAAATGTGGGTAGAAGGCAGGTAAAAAGGCGTTAAAAATTTCAATTAATTTTTATATCTAATTCTATTATAAAAATTATTCCAATGAATTACATTGGGTTAATATATGCATTATTTATCAATTGTGAATTTAAAATAAATTTAAATTAAAATAACTATTTAAATGAAAAAGTATTTTTTTTAACAATAATGCTATGATTTCACTGTTCATCCAAAATTGAAAGTTTTTAGAAAAATACAAAAAATTCACCCTAAGATAATTTTGATATTTAGAATTCAAAAATGAAATCTATTTTACCAAATTAAATTTATAAGAGTTTCTAAAATTAATTTTATTATTGTTCACAAAAGGCTATAAAAAGTTGTTCCTTTATGAAAATAGTATTTCTAGACATATAACTATTTTACCGAAACTTATACATTTCCCTAAAAATATGTTTTATTTGTGTGAAAAAATTATAAATAACATTTAAAAATTATTTATTACTATTTATATTACTATATTTAATGGATATGTTATAAATATATAATTTAAATAATTACAACACTAAAGTGTTGTTTTGTAGAAACTCAATCTCGCATGTTATGCAAGCTGAGTCAGTGTTGCATGTAACAAAAGCTATTGAAGATAACATACCATGAAATATTGGGGTATTAAATAATCCTTGGAGATTAGGATTAGAAAATATTTAGTGAGATACCTTGGTATACACCTAAGTATATGTCTAGGGATATTTCTTGGGATATGTTTAAGGAAAAGTCTAAGGATAAGTCTTAGTATAGGAAAATATCCTGAAATTTTGGTGAAGAATAGAGTAAGGAATTTACAAGAAATTACATCTCTTTATGGATAATACAAGTGGATTTGGATTTGGCACAAAGGTACCTAGGGGTAATGGTCTCACCAAAATTTACCCATGATTTTAGGTTTAAACGGTCGCTTGTAGTTTAGCTTGGGTTGTTGAATCCTTATTGACGTAAGAAGTAACTTACAGAAACATATATCCTATGGATTGTTTTTTGCTATGAAGTGACCAACTTGGGTTGATTTTATATGGTTTAAAATTAACACTAAGATACTTAAGTTAATTCAAATTAAAATAATGAGTTTATCATAGGTTATCACTTGGGGGTGGATTGGATGAAATTCTTTTTTTAATGGTTTCAACTTCTTATATTCGAGATAGGTTTATTCAAGAAGATAAAACAACTTCATAACTTACTGGTTTAATACCATAAACCATAATACTAATCACCTATACACTTGGAGGATCAAATTTAGGAGCAATCCAAGGTAAAGGTTCGTTTTAGCACTTGAAGTATGTGGCCTTAAAATTCAACAAGGACGGAGAAGTTTCAAAATCATCAAATAAAAATATCAATTAAAAGAGGTGATTAGAAATTAATGGGGTGATAAATAAAATCCAATCCAGACACTTTATACTTCCTTGTATCAACCCATAAGTAGGTTATCCCTCCATTGATTCTATGGTTTCAATGGAAGCGGAAATTAGACTCATGAGGGAGGAAATGGAGAAGTAAAAAAAAACAATGAAATAACGATCACTCAACTGTTGTGTGATAATTTCACAAGGTTTGGTGTGAATAAATTCACAAATTAAACCAAAATTATCAGATTTATATTAATAAAAATAGAATAAGAGGATAATAAGAACCTTTATTAAGAAACTAAAGTGAATTGAATAACTTACATGTGAAAGACAAACTTGAGACAAAAAAATCGCAGCATAACATTAGAACGAAATAAAGCTCAAAAGATTAATAAATACTCCAAAACCACTACGTTAAATAGGAATTTTGGGAGCCTTTGGTCGAGACTCCTATATTGAAAGTCATCCCACTTGAGTATGGTAGGATTAGTGTGGTGGAAAACTTGTGGAACTTAGACTTTTCCACCCTTGAACTGAAGTGGAAGACAACTTGCATCCACCGAACAGACGCATCTAAATGTACTTCTAGATTGCATAATTAAAGTCAGACATATAATAAGAAAATTTATCTTCGTATTTATCCTAACCATCTGAAAAATTTCAGTCCAAACGGAATTTTGGTTTGCAATATATTATTGAAATGGTCGGATTTTTTTCTGGGCCGCAGAATCTGGCCTAGAATTTTATCTCCAATTTGGGCCGCCTGGAACTCCATTAAAACTTCTGAATTAGCTTTGGCCACAGTTTAATGAAATTTTCCCCATGATGTATTATATCTTTAGATCAATTTTAAGAATTATTGGGCTTGTATATTGGCCTCTACAATAGATTTATTGGGCTACTATCAAGTTCACTTCACCCAGAATGTTGTTTGTTCAAGGCCAACTTTGGTTATCTTCCAATATGAATATTCTAGTACTTAAAAAGTATGAATTATTACCAATGTAATGAGAAACCTAAAAATTAAATATTAAATTAAAATTAAGATCATTGGTTACTTTAAATTATGCAAAAAAATTTATCATGTAATAGTCCATTTTAAGAAGGAATTACAATTATAATATGAAATAATGTTCAAAGTGTAAAATTCACTAAAATGGTGTTTATAAATAATAAAGAACATGAATATTATATATATTAATAATTAATATTATCCTCATTCAGTGGATAGTTAGGTAATAACTCAAAAATAGGTGCATTTATCTGGATTCGATTGTCACCTAGTGCACGGAAATAGGCCTTACTGTACACTTGATTTAACACTCTCAGGGGATATAATTTGGAAATTCACAAAATCTTTATAAACCACCCTGAAGTATTTAAAAAATTACCATTAATAACCTAGGTTTAGTATAAGGTGTCATATATTGAAAAGAAGGTGTCATGATTTAGACATCTGATAAATGTTTTTTCATGATTATTTGATTTTACACTATAGTTAGTTTTTATAAAATTACACTTTTTTGTTTTTGTCAATGGTTGGAACCTGAAGGAACCATATTAATGCTGAGTGTGATAGAAAATGCAATTATTTTTCTCCTGAGAAACCAAACATTATGGGTTTTGGAATGAAAAATCTTGTTGCTATGACCAGACAACCTTCTCAAGCTACTAACCATGCTAAACATCCAAACGAGTAAATGAGGGAACAATGTTTTGATGCGTCCTTCATGAGGCAACACTCGTCTTATTTTAGTGGTTATACTGATCCCATAGTTTCTGAGAAATGGACTAGTACCAATGAAAATATATTTTCCATTATTTGGTGTTTGGATCACGAAAAATTTATTTTGGATATTTATCATTTAGAAGGTGAATCAGATCAGGGGAAGACTCTTATTAAGAACATGAGGAAACAAAAAGAAATTGAATATATGGAATGGTAAGAGTTTAAGGGGATATTTCTTAGTAATTAATTACCTAATGTTCTATGGAAAAAATATTGATAATGAATTCCTTGAGATGAAGAAAAAGGATGATGAATCTATTGGGATCTATGAATCTAATTTTACAATACTTTCAAGGTACAATTTTGGTTTAATAATATTCCATGGAAGAAAAACTGATTGATGCTTTGGTGAGATACAACCAAGTATTCTAAAGGTTTTGGATATAAGAGACTTTATTAATTATTAAGAAGTCATTCGATGTACACTAAAGGTATAAATTGAAATTTTATATTCCCACCATTTTAATGGTTTTGATAATAAAATAAAGACAAAGTCTTATGAAAATTCAAATAGTGGAAAAAAATTCCATCCATCTACATGTCATAAATGTAGGAATAAGTATAAATTAAATTTATTTAATAGAACTAAGAGTTTATTTAAATGTGTAAATGTGGGTCATAAATACCGTGAATGTCTAAATGTGATTAATGGTCAGTTTAATGAAATGGAGAAGAATAGGATGTAAACTAATGCACCACCCACGATCCATTGTTTCAAGTGCAAGGAGTTTGGGAAATAAGTGAATCAATTCCCCAATCCATGGTCTAATGTGGATAATAAGCCACAAAATCATATGAAGACAAATGAAAAAGGGAAGGATTATGAAATAAAAATGGATTAAGAGAATCTTGGCAATTAGGTAACACACATCCTCCCCTCCTTAGTTGGGAATTTCATGTTTTATTTTGTATGAATGAGCCTTATAAAAATATTATTGTTCATTATTTAGTGAAATTTCATGTTATTATCTCCCTCTACATGGATTTTAGAATAATGAAATCACATTTTATATTCTATTTGTATAAGGATGAACCCAAGTTTCCAATGAAAATATTTTTGTATAAAATAAGAGCTTATATAAGGAGTAAAGCTTGAATTAAATTTTGGAAGTGTATATGTCTCCATGTAATATTAAATTAATAGTTATGGATACCATAATAGGTTTATGATTTTAAGGTTGATCATAAGTTCAAATCCATTGACGCCCCTTTTGAGGCTTTATATGAGGGAGTTTATCAAGATTAAGGATATTTTAAGAGACATTTATGGCAATACAACCTTTTGGTTTTGTATATGTTTTAGTTACAAAGTCATTTAATAATAAATTAATTTAAATTTTTTGGATATATGATTAAAGTTACTGGTAGACTTTAGGGTTTATCTTATCTTTGATGACAAGGTAATTTGGGTTTGTTTTCAATCACCTTACAAAGTCAGCACACTTAGTTTCTATTAGAGAAGATTTATCTCTAGATTATCTTGGAAGAATAAACATTAATGAAGTGGTAAAGTTGCATTAAGTACCACATTAAATTGTATCTAATAAGGATCCAAAGTTTACCTCAAATATTTGGTGAATTCATTATAAATATCTTGATACAGTGTTGAGTTTTAGCACTGTGTATCATCCCCAGACAGATGGTTAGTATGAGGGAACAATCAAACCCTAATAGATAAGTTAAGATCCTATTCTATGGATTTAAAAGGTGCTTGTGACAAAAAATTCTTATAGTTGATTTTTTTTCAAAAATATATTTCACTCAATCATTCATATGGATCCTTTTGATTCCCTTTATGGAAAGAAGTGTAGAACTCCAACGTATTGTAATGAAGTTGCAGAAATAAATCTATTGGGACCTAAGCAAGATGATGAGATGATAGAGAAGGTTAGAGAAATTTGAAAACATGTATGGAAAAATTGTTTTTGAAAAAATTTTTATATTGATAATCATAAACATGATATATAATTTTAAGTTGGTGATAAGGTCTTTCTAAGAATTTCCCCATGGAAGAAAGAAGGGAAAACTAAGCCCTAGGTATATCAGTCCCTTTGAAATACTTAATCATATCAAGACAATTTATTATCATTTGGAGATTCCACAAAACCTCTCTAAGGTTCACGATGTGTTCCATGTACCTCTCTGGAGGAAGTAAATACATAATCCTTCATATGTAATAAACTCATAGGTTGTACCGCTGGAGCATGATTGCTCTTATAAGGAACAATCGATTGAGATTCTGGATCATAAAGAGAAAGTGCTATGAAAAAAGACCAATCACCTGGTAAAATTCTTGTGACCAAACCCCCAATTTAAGGGAGATATATGGGATCATGAGGATACAATTAGGTAGAAGTATCCTCAGTTGTTGGTATCAAAGTGAAAACTTTTGAGGGAAAAATTCATTTTATGGGGGGTAGAATGTAGCACCATGAGATTTTTGAGAAATATTTTTTTAAATAAATTTTATCTTTTCTATATTTTTCATTAAATGCAACAAAAATGTTATCTTGATTTACATGTAAAACTAAGTTTATCTTGCACTACATAAAACACAGTGTCTAGATTATATTACATGCAACACCGAGTCTAAAAAAATGTGACCAACTATTAAAATATTATTATTTAAATTAAGTGTTTAAAATTTATCTTTTCTATTTTCTAGATAGTATATAATAATAAATCCGATTTATGCTTAAAACTATATTTTTAATAAAAGCTATTTTTTCACCTTTTTCATAGTTATTTTAAAATTATTTTTTGAAAATGTTAGAAAATTTACTTTAAAAAATTAAATTATTTTTTTAAATCATAATGTCAAAATTATCTTAGGGTGAATTTTTGATAATTTTCTAATAAGATAATTTTTCAATGAATAGTGAAAAATATTGGTTTTTATTAAGAATTTTCATTTCTTTTAACGCATTTAAAAACATAAAATTGTTTTAATATTGTTTTAAATTTAAAATTAGTTCAATTATATATCTATTAATCCAATTTTTTTCATTGGAATCAATTTTATATTAAATTTTTATATAAAAACCATTTAAAATTTTGAACATTTTCTCTTCGAAAATTGCTTTCTCATCACGCCTGCTGGATTAATTTTAAATTAATTTTTTCACTTATATAAATGGAATTTAAAAAAATGGATTCCATATTTGGAATCATACTAATTTATATTATATAATAAGGTTAACTTAATTTTTTACCATATTGAATAGTAAAAATAGTAAAAATTATTTACTTCGGTTAAGGTAAAAATGGGTTTACTGGGGTTAAAACTAAAAAGATAAGGGTTAAAAATGACCCAAAACTTGTAAAAAACCCTCTGTATGGAAATATTAAGACCTTATATCTTTTAGTTTTTATAATATACCATTTTAGATCTCTTTTTAATGTTAAAAATGTGGGTATACCATTTTATTTTCAAAAATTACAAGTGCGCCACTCACCTCACTTATAAAAGGCCACCCCTCTCTTCTCCTCTTCACAATTCCAAAAAAAATTGGTATAGAAAATACCTAAAAATATAAATTCATTAAATCCCTAATCTCATCCTATAATCCTTATATTGGTTAAAAATCCAACATAATAATCCTTTTGGTGAAAACCAAAACAATTTTTCTGAAGAGGAGGTAATGTCCATAACCGATCATTTTATTTTATTTCTTCTTCCACATACTTAAATTATTACTAAATCATGATTATATAATAAAATTAGTATATTAAATAACTTATATGTTATTATGTTAATGGTATAACCTAAATCCATCTCCTATTCCATAAAATGTGTTATGAAATCTTCATCCGTGTATACAACAAACTACAGTTTTGCGAACCAATGTTATTCATTTTCCATCACCCGCTCTCACAGATGGATATAATGATAGATTTATTATTTAAATTTTATATTTATGATATTATTATGCTTCTATAATCATGATATCTCATTTTAATTCTTACCTTCCATTGTGTGAGAATACAATAACGTTGTTCATGTGTACGGTGGACTACCACCTCATTAAGCGATGTGATTTGTTCACACTTTAAATAGAAGGTAATACAGATGGTTTTAATGAAAATATGTGATATATATGACATATAAATTATTATATAATGGTAATATATTATTTAATATTATTTTTTTCCACTAGGGAAATGGAAACAATGTTCATGCGCACGTACGACCTACCGTGTCCATGAACGATGTATTTTATTTTCTATATCTTAATTTTATGGATCAATATAAATAAATGTATAACAAATATATATTATATTTATATAATTTTTAAAATTATTTATATTATCTAACCGTGATCAAATTAAGAGGAAAAAAATAACAAATTAGAACGTACATGAAAAACAAAGCAATTATTACCCAAAACAAGACTTTAACATGAAATTGTTAATAAATGGGTAATAAATGGTTATAAGTAAATAATATATGGAATAATATATATAATTATGTTTCTATAATAAATATATAATAAAATTATATTTATAATACATGAGGTTCAAGCATGTATAAAAAAAGTTGAGTCTTATGATAAGGGATTTCTATCTCACTTTTATTTTCTACAAGACACATGCCATATTCACCACTTGTTTCTATTATGTAATATATATACTGGACATGAATTTATTTTATGATTATTAAATTGAAAATTATTGACATTTATATATCCATTTTATGATCTCTCTTTCATGGGGTTTACAGTATAAAGGTTACCAAAGTATTAAGGGTTTTATGATACAGTCTCATAATTTATCGAGATTGTTTATGTTTATTATTCCAATGATGTAATATTATGACCAATATCTCAAAAAACTCATGAAATTTATTCTCATATAGTTATTCCATGAGAATACATAGCTTAATTTCATTTTCCTCTCTTTATTTACTCAAGAGTTCAAAAGAATGTTTTTTAAATAAAACCAAATTTATTTATCTCTTCAGTCAAAAATATTTTTTCCTCCAAATTCATGTTTTCTAAAAATGTTTTTAAATCCTAAAAATGATTTATTAAAGAAAATTTTACCCAAGTTTGTCCTTTTCAATTTTTTTAAATTAATATTCATGTTTTTTTTCAAACAATTCTCATTTTTATTCTACCAAAATTGTGAAAGAAATATTTTTTTAACATGTAAAATATGAATAGTATTTTCTACCATCATGAACAAATCATTATTTTAAATCTTCATTTATAATTTTCAAAGTTTATTTTCTTAGAAATGGATTTCCAAATTTTTTTATGAAGTTTTATCTTTAAAAATTTATTTTCATAATGGAAGAGTCATTTTCCTTAATAAATGTTTTAATTTATTTTTAAAGATTCCTTTATAAGTTTCAAAGGTTATTTTTAAGTAAAAGAATTTTGAAAATGTTTTATGTTTTAAAAAGTTTTTTCCAAAATATAAATTCAATACTCCTCAAGAAGTGTTCCAAGTGATATTTCAAAAACATTTTCCATCTAATATAACATCATTCAATATTACTTATGATTTGTTTGGGAAAAGATTGAATGATACCATAATTATTATTTCTATGGATGGTTAATGTTTATATTGATTAAATTTTTATGAAACCCATTTATTTTTCATGTGTTATCCTATGTTGAATTCATAAAATGTTTATGAAACCCATTTTCTTTACACGGGTTATGATGTAATGATATAATGAATGTTTCATGATATTATGACACACATAAGTATGATTTTCATTATGATATGGGTGGGAACTATATCTACCTCTAATTCATTGGGTAAATATTTATATCTCATGAGATAAAAATGGGATACAAGATGATGGGATTGATTCACTATAGGAAAGAAGTGTGTCTTGATCCACTATGGGAAACAAGTGTGTCATGATACATAATGGGAAATAGGTGATAAGTACTAATACACTATTTTTATGGTCTTGGTAGTTAACCTTGGCATATGAAATGGTTTTTTCTATATTTATGATGGTGTAACAATTTTATGAAATGGTTTTATGGTTAATTATTTATTTATGATGAGTTTCCACTCTTACGAGTCACTATAGTTTGTACTTACATGAATATTAAATGATTTGAATTTTAATAAAACATCTTATTATATATTTTTCATTTTTCTACATAATATTAATTTAATAGTGTCATAGATTGTATGTCACATTGATAAGGTTATACCAGTTACCTGATATGATGATAACCTTAAAATTCCATGACGATATTCTTAAATATAGTTCTATGGTTGGATAACATATTATGACAGGGAAAATAGTATGTAGAACATTAGGTGTGAGTACTTATAAGAATATTAGTATTCTTCTCATGAAGTTATCAATAGGTAGTCTCTAAGATAGGAGCAGTAGGAATTTTGTATTTTTTGGTGTCATCAGATATTTCTATATGCGAGTTTGTGTAATGGTCCTTAGAATTTAAGATTATTATTAATGTATGTTAGGACTCACACACTTATATGTATTTAGTAAACCATGATGATGAAAATTCATGGTGAAGTTGGATACATTGGGCGCATAACGAGTGTCCTGTTTTTAATGAATAAGTTGATGAAGGATTTTTTTCGTTCAATATTTATGGAATTTTATATCTGGGCCCTTTGATTAGAATAAAACTACCATATTAAATTATATTTCCATTGTGTAACAATGTTTTACTTCAGATATTCAAAGAAATACATATAGAGAACACAGGTTGATGACATAAATGTGAAACCTTCTTTATGAGATATTGATATAAATGGATTATATCACACAGTGAGTGTTCATATGTGTCTATTATCATTTTTATATTAATTTCTTTCTTTTGGGTTCCTTGACCTATTGCTAGATAGTAATCTTTTACTTTAGGTGAACCCACCTAATTCCAATGAGAAAGAATCCTAGAGGCTCACATGCTATGTGTTTTCCTTGATCTTTGTTAAATTCTATTTGAATTTAATTAATGGAATAAATATAATTCACAAGATCGAAGAATATATTTTTTTTCAATTTTTATGAATCATATAAATTAAATAAATATATATTCAATAGACTGTGAATAAAATTTATTTATTTATTTTATTGAATATTTAATAAATATTTGTTCACTAGTTTGTGGATAAAATATTTATTTAGGAATAAAGTGTTTATTCAGGTATTTAGTAAATGTTGAGGAGTTAGAATGGATCAAGACCGCATCTGGTGATAAATATTTATTTACAAGCTAGTTAAATAATATTTTTCATTGTTCAAGTTAGCGCTTATGCCATATAACAATAATAATAATATTATTTTGGTATGAGGTTTAATAAATATTCTTATATTATTTAAGGACTGACATGTAATTAAATAATATTTAACCAACACCCCGGCTCAAAAAATAGATGGTTATATATATTGTTTAGGGTGGTCAAAAATTGAGAACAGAGAATCATTGTGGACAACATACTTCTCTCTCTCTCTCTAAAACTTCACTTATCTTCCTCTCAAGGACAATAAGAACTCCTTCAAGCCTAAAATATCTTGGAGTAATAAATACGAACAATACAAGATGATTGATTCACTATTCTATCACCCAAAAATCAATCAGCGTTTCTCAGAGACCAAATGATCACATGTGGATCACCGCTAGGGGGATTCTATACTTGAATACATCAGAAAAATTTTAATTTAACAATATAATTTAAGAGTTTAAGACTTTTTTAACAAAATGGATTGTTTTTTTTGAGAATTTAATAAATATCTATTATAACTTTATATTTGATATACGTGTTTTCCTTAAATATTTTTTATTTTAGTTTGACATGTGTGTTTGTGCGTGCATACACATGTGATTATAATTTATTTTTGGATTTTTATTTTTATTTTTTTGAAATTTGTTACTATTCTTGGATAAATTACCATGAGTGAACTATTTATTTAAATATAAAATAAATAAATAATTTTTGATTTATTTTATTTACTTCTAGTTAATTAAATATGGATGAGGTTATTACATAATAAATATTCAAGCATTTCTTATTCTTGGAATTGTGGTCTTAGAACCAACTGTTTGTACTTTAGATTGCATGCATATTCAAAGAAGTAAATATTAATTAATATATCTTATTACCTATCATTTATAATTCCACATGAATTTAATGTAATAATGTCTCAAAGTATCTATCACATCAAAAATGGAATAATAGTTTTCTTCTATGATGAAAACCTTGAAATGTTATTACAATATTCTTAATCCTTGTTATATGATCAGACAACATTATATGATGGGGCAAAAAGTATGCTGACTATCAGGTGAGAGTACTTTTAAGAATATTAGACTTCATCTAATGAAGTTTTCACTTATTAGTCTCAAAGATATAAGATTATGAGAACATATCTAACTATAAGAAATTATCATATTTATGTGTCATTGGGTTTTCCTATCAACGAGTGATTTGCAGACTATCACGGGGTTACAAAAAAAAAAAATTTAAACCCCAGAAGAATGAAATAGTCATGGACATGGGTTGTACCCAAAGAAGATAGTCCTAAAAATGCGTATTTTTTTAATTAGTTTAGTGTGTGAATGTAGTGAATGGATCAATTGGTTTTATGTTCAATGTTTAAAAAAGTGGATGCAATTTAATTGATTAAAATCTAGTCTTAAGAATAGTAGTATAGCCTTAAATCATTCACTCATTCTCTTATTGAATCATTATTCTGGTTGTTTCCTACTCTTACTCTAATCGAATGATAATTCATTTATTAATCTTATTCGGTTGCTTTAGTATGGATGAGGAAGTACAATAATCACTATATCCTCTATCCTTTCCTAGCCTAGTGATCAGATATCTCTAACCAAGTTCTGATTATCCAACTATTTTCTATTGCATGTAGCGAATTAACTCAAAGTGTCTTGTGTGTGTTATTCTAATAATGTGAGTAGAAGAAATTAAAATCTAAAGTCATTAGAAATATACAACTGATTAAACTATTAAAATCCATGAGATAAATTAACAATAGAATTAACCATTAATGAATAGAGTTCATAAATATGGGAATGGGGAAATTTTTCTTCGCATGAAAAGAAATGGACTTGTGTTACATCATTAGAGTATTACTATATAATTAAAATAAGTTATGTAAGAAATAATTAAGAAATAGAAAACTAAATCTCAATTGAACCAATATCCCTCTCTCATTCATCAAGTGAATGATTCTTAATGTATAGATGAGTTCTCAAAGTTCTTTGGTGCACTTAGAAATTCACTAAATGAGAAACACATGTTTCATAGACTCCTTCAAGTGACTCTAAGAATAAACCTCAATTTTAGATTCGAGCAGTGTCTTCTGCCTTGTTTATTGATTGAAACATGTCATGTAATTAGGGTATGGATGGATTCAGTCGAAGGTAACTTTTCAAATTCTCCTAGTTCCAAAATTCCTCCCACAATCGAGATAATTTCCTTTATGAATAATCCCTGAGGATGTGTTAGAGTCGGTGTCCTAAGAATAACTGTTTTTAATTTGATTACAAGAATATTCCGTGATTTGAATATTAATAAAATATCTTATTATACATTTTTCATTATTCTGCATTACATTAATTTAATAATTTCATAGAGTATCTGTCATGTTGATAAGGTTATAGTAATCTCTACTATGATGAGAACCTTGAAATTCCATGATGATATTCTTAAATATAGTTTTATGGTTGGATAATATACTATGATAGGGCACATAGTATGTATAGCGTCATGTGTGAGTACTCATAAGCGGATGAGGCTTCTTCCCATGAAGTTCACACTTGGTAATATCCATGAAATGAGATCATGAGAACAAATCCACTAATAAGAATTTTTCATGTTTTGGTGTCATCAGATATTCATATTTGTGATCATGTGTAATGGTCCTTATACTTTAAGATTATTATTAACGCATGTTATGACTTGATCACTTAGATGTATTTCATAAACCATGACCATGACAGTTCATGGAGAAGTTGGATATGTTGGATGTGTCCCGAGTGACATATTATTAATGAATAATTTGAGGAAGTATTTGTACCTTCCATATTTATGGAAGTTTATATCACGAACATTTTATTATAACATAATCGTCACATTAAATTCCATGACCATGGTTCAATGATGTGTTTATTTCAGATAGTCAAATAAATATGTATCGAGCACATAGATTGATGAAATGGATGTGCAACATGATTGATGAGACATTGAGATGAATGGATTATATTACACAATGAGTGTTCATATATGGTTATCTTCATTATGACATTAAGTTATTTCTCTTGGGTGATTTGACCTATTTTTAGATAGTAATCTTGGACTTTATGAAATCCCACATAATGACAACGAGAAAGAATCCTAGAGGGTCACACACTAACTGTTTCGATTGATCTTGATTAAATTCTATTTGAATTTAGTTAATGGAATAAATTTTATTCTCAATACTCAGGAATAATTTTATTCAATTTTTATCGATTTCATAAATTAAATAAATATTTATTCACCAGATTGTGAATAAAATATATTTATTTATTTTATTAAGTATTTAATAAATATTTTTCTATGGTTTTTGGATAAAATATTTATACATGAATAATGTTTTTATTTGGGTATTCAATAAATGTCATCGAATGGACCATGACTGCATTCAATGAAAAATATTTATTTACAATCCATTTAAATAATATTTGTTATTATGAAAGTTATTATGTGTCCCATAAAATAATAATAATAATATTATTTTATGATTTTTAATAAAGATTATTATATTATTCAAGGGACAAAATGCAATAAAATGATATTTTAACCTAAACCCTTGCTCTACAAATAGACAATTATGCCTATTGTGTAGGGTGGTTGAAAATTAAGAAAAGAGAATTGTTGCACACAACAGACTTATCTCTCTCTCTCTAACTCTTGAACTTTCCTCACTTACTCTCAATAATGAGAATAACTCCTTCAAGGCCAAATGATATTGGAGCGATCAAGAAAAACAATGCAAGATAATCAATTCACCGTGATAGAACCCAGAAATCAATCAATGTTTCATAGAGAACCACTAGAGGGTTTCTATACTTTAATCCTCCTAACAAAAAAAAGGTAATAAAAGAAGGGTTTCTATATGATCAATGTCATCTTTTAAGAAATATCTTTAGGGGGGTAATATAATATTTGGATCTAAATAAATAAATTATAAACTTAATGTTCAGGATCCTCTATTGGGGTTTTAGGAAACTATAAATTAAAATAAATTTTAATTTAATACCCTATAAAGACACTTGTGCTGTCCCAAAAACCAAAAAGTGGTATTAGAGAGGTAACATTCATATTTATAATTATTTATTTGATTTTTTATTATTTCAAATTTCAAATTTATGATTCATTTAAATTTTTAATTCGTTCTTCATCAATCATCAATATATCTTCTTCAAATTCTTTGTTTCTTGAAAATATTACTAAAATCGACTGATAATTAATGAAGTTTACAAATGAAGATCCCATATGGAAGTACCAAGGATCCAATCTAGATAACACAATAATACACAACATGTAATCCTTTGTTACACATCATGTATCCTTATTCATTACACAAGGATTCTTGTGTGAATCATGGGACATTATGAAATAATTTAACACTGCATGTAATTAATGCTCCATGTTGTAGAATAGCCATGGAGGAACATAGATTTTTTGGAGTACACACTATGTATTCCTTGTGTTTTCAAGAGGGAAAACACAGAGTCAAACCATGTCATGTAATTAATTCACCACATGTATTTAATACATGAAACATATAGACTGACAACCATGTAACTAGAAGTATACACATTGTATCCTATATACACACCATGTACATTATAAATGTTTGTGAGAAGTATATGCTAACTCCTTAGGCATGTGTTGTGAATATTTAGTAAAGATAAGTAAAAGTCATGTTGCTGGATTGTATATGTCGTGTAATTTACCTATTTATAAGAAAATATTAAAATTAATTAATTACTTCTTAAACCTTATTGACTCATTTTCCATCGACTATTAAGTTGAAAGTACACACTTTTCATTAGGTTTTATATTATATTAAGTGTTTAATTAAATCCATGCAATATTTGAAATCATGAATCATGTATGGTTATTGTATTTTAAAGACTCAAAACATTAAATTATACTAGCTACATAATTTTTAAGTGTTCCATGGGTCATTAAGTTTATAGTACACACTATTAAATTATGACACATATTGTGTACACAATATGTTGTATGAGTGCATTGTTTACAATTAAAATATATCGAGTAGTTCAGATAGGTAATCACTGAGTTCCTTCGAAGTACAAAGATGTGTACTATTTTATTGAGTTTTAAATAAAATAAAATAATTTATTTTATTTAAAATCATATAGGATGGGATTTTTTTTGAAAATTGGATGAAATAAAAAAATTGAATTAATTGATTAATAAGATAATTAATTAGATTAATTCATGCATGTTTTATCTTAATAAATAACAAATTAAAATTAATTCTAGATGATTATTTTAAATGCATAATCATTGCATGTTTATGACTGATCATGGGTTTGACCAAGAACAATATATTAGTTAGAATTATTTAATTGAATTTATTTCATTATAACAACTTAAACTTTTTGAATGATATTTGTTTCTTGAAAATGTGTGTTATATAATATTACCTCTCTAATAATGAAGTGAGTATATTTTAAAATGTGACCATTCAGGTTTTAAATATTATATGACCGTTGGTCAATTATAATTGTTGATAAATATGGACATTTTAAACTATACTCTTAATAATAATTTTTACATTATAATTAGTTTTATAAATAGAAATGATAATGGTTAATTAATGCATCATCATTAATTTATTTTATTTTAAAACAGGAAGGCACGAGGGCCGTGGAGCATGAAGCATAAAAACATGAGGCCTATGGGGGCCTAAAATAATGAAGGCCAAGGGAGTCCCCTCTAATCAAGTTAACCCCCTCTGGTTTCAAGGTTTGCCAATTGTGGAGGTAGACGCTCTCCGGACCCAGGACATCAAGTGATGCAAGATGGTCCGCAACTCGGTTACCCTCCCTCCAGGTGTGAACGATGTTGGTATTGTTGTTGATCAAGCATCTACACTTCCTGATGGTGTAGCTGATGGACCATGGGACGGGGACCTTATCTTTCAGGGCGTGGTGGAGGATCTTTGATTCAGTTTCAGCCTCCATAAGAACAACCTTCTTGTGGTGGCACATTGAGAGGCCTGAGAGAAAAAATTTTGCCTCAGCCTAGAGAAAGGAGACTTGGACATGGAGAGACGAGAAAGCCAGGATGACAGAGCCAGAATGGTCGCGGACAATACCTCCCCCGTGAAGAGCTCCCATAATGCAAGACCTATCTGTGTTGAGTTTAAGGCCCCTCGAGGGGGGTTCCAGCAAACCCAATGACCACTGGGATTGTGCGAACCAGGTAGGCCATCATGGGTGTATTTCTTGAGCCTGTGGAGAGTGGGAGCCTCTCTCTAGTGTCTGAGGGGCCTGACCAGATCAATGAGTAGGTTTGTCATTCTTAGTATGATGGAGCGACCGGTAGTAGGAGACCCTTCAAACCTAGCTTTATTGCGGGCCTGCCAAATAATCCAGCAGCCTGCGAGGAGGACAATAGAATGAGCCATCTTCTCGGGACCCTGCTCACCCGCGCCATGGAACCATTGTTCCAGGAAAGGCTGATCTACCATATCAGGATCATACAGTGCAGTTTGCTCCCCGAAGTGGCCCCAAACTGCCCTCTCCCATTCCCCCTCAAAAAAGAGATGACCAACACTTTCCTCCTAATGATTGCCGCAACAGGAGCATCTGGAAACAATGAACTCAACCAGTAGTGTCATGCCATATGAAGCCCATTTTTAGAAGCTTTATAAGGAGGTATAATCACTAGTCTTTGATCTTGACCAATCATAATCTAAGTTTCAACATGTTAAGTTTGAACAAAATTTCCTATAGGAGAAGTTTGAGTTAGTGGAAATTACCACACGAGCGATGTTAGCTGAATCGTCCCATGAATCTATCACCATCGCACACCTTACCCTTAGGTTATATTTATGAGTTATAAGGGGTTATGTGTCAATTAATTAGTAACTTAATGTATAATCCCTTTTTATAAATAATTTTCTTGTTCCATCGATTTTGTCTTGAGTTTAGTTTTTCTTAAAAATACGAGAAATTTGATAAATTTATTTTTCGGACGAAAATTGTACATTTAAAAAAAGTTATAATTATTATAATAAACTAATGTACTATTAATAATGTTTGTTTTAATTAAATATTATGATTAAAACACTCTTATTTAAATTTAAATTATACAATAAATTTATTTTTCTCAAGTGTTAGAAAATTTACTATGCATTTTCTATCCACAATTATTTTTAATAAATAAGTATTTTTTTATTTAAAAGTTAAATTTATCATAATTATATAATTAATATGATAAAATAAACATCATTTTTTAAATCATAATATCCAAATTAGGTTATAGTGAATTTAGAATAATTTTCAAAAATATGTAAATTTTTCATGAATAGTAAAGATATCGTTTGAGTTTTTTGGTATGTTTAATGACATCATAATAATGTAATAATTAATATAAAATATTATTATACTATTTTATATTAAAATAACATAATATGCATCCCAAATTTCCAAAACCATGGTCAAATACCATTGGCATGCCCATGGTTTTCCATTTACCACTACAAAGGTTTCCAAGGAAATTATAAAAAAAACCTCCTATTTTGATATAAATACCCACCCATTTACCCATTTAATTTCACTTAAAATTCATCATAAACTAAGATATGGTATTTTTACATCCCAAGGATTCCTACCAAGGTGTCCTCAATCCCCCAAGCTCCTAATATTTGAGTTTTAAGAGTTACTCTTCAAGGTCAGGGAAATATCAACTTCTCTTTTCTTTTCAAGTTCCCTTTTTTATTTGGCACATACTTAAAATTTCAATAATATGTTCTTCTATACATTTTATTATATCAATTTTATATATTAATATTATTTTATGAATGTTATACTATTTTCCCCTCTCTTTTTAATGCTTTCTAAAACCATGTCTCTCACCCATTATGCTGTCAAATTTTCTTCTAAAAATTTCTCTATTTTTCTCAAGAAATTATATTATTTTATTTTGTGAATACCCATACCAATTTATATTATAGGGTTATTAAAATATATGTAAAAATTTTATATTTTTATTATGTTATTAATATAAATTAAACCAACATTCCTTTTTAGTGGGTTAATAATGACATAAAGATCTTGCCTTTAAGCACTTGTTTTTAAAACGCCATGATTTTTATATGAAACCCGTTTCTTTTATTATCCAAGGGTTATTGATTAAATATTTTATTTCAATATATGTGAATCAAATTAATTAAAACATATTAATGGTTCACCCTGATAGTGCTCCAATGAATTGGGTAAAGAATTTAATCTCTAGAGATGGCATGTTTTATGATACCTTGGTGAATAACCTTGGTAATTTTTATGAAACCTTAGTGATAGACCTTGGTGATATTATTATGAACTGTTGGAGCCAAAAATATGGCCCGAAAGGAAGGAACGAAAAAGACAGCCGGCGCGCTGCCTCGCGAAGCCCAGCCGCGAAGCACAGCCTCGGAGCCCGTCCGCGGAGCCCCGCCGCGAAGCGTCCCGACCTTAGCGGCCCCGCGAAGCTCCGGAGGCGGTAATCCTCCGCGAACCGGTTTGACGTTCGCGAGCCGCCGCGAAGCTCCGGAGGCGGTAATCCTCCGCGAACCGGTTTGACGTTCGCGAGCCGCCGCGAAGCTCCGGAGGCGGTGATCCTCCGCGAACCAGTTTGACGTTCGCGAGCCGCCGCGAAGCCCCGAAGGCGGCGCGCGAGCCCTGCTTCGCGGCGCCCCTTCCCTATAAATACTCGACTCCCCCTGAGTCCCGGGGGACGGAAAATCCGACCTTTCGGCTTCTCCTCTCCCGAATCGCGAAGCAAGCTTTGCCCCAGGAATCATGAGCTCCGCGAGGTATTCCTACTTCGCGAGACGACTCTGATTTATTTCGTCCTGAGCCCCTCTTCCGAGAGGGATGCCCTTCGCGAAGCCCAAGGGCGTTCGCAAAGGAAGGGGATTCCCAAGGGAACCCGGGCAGCCGCGGAGCACTCGTGCTTCGCGAAACACCCAACCCATGCTAGTAATCCCTATGCCAAGGCAGGATAACTATGCATCGCGAAGCACATTGCTTGGCAGGACCCTGCTTCGCGAACCACTCCTTCTTCGCGAGGCAGTGCTCTGCGAACATTGTTCCACTTCGCGAAGCACCAACCACTCCCACCTATGCCCCATGCTAAGGCCAAGGCACCCCACTTCGCAAAGCACACTCCTCTGCTTAGCGATTCCTCCTTTCGTGCGACCCTCCAGGTTTGCACGATGTGATTTCAAAGTCCCATGGACAACACCTCCCGTAGCGTTGCTTCGCCCAATGCTCCTTCGCATAGGCACGCTAACGGCTATTGCTTCTTCGCATAGCCACGCTAACGTGGACCCCTCGATGGCTCCTCCCTCGACCCCCCTCTACCATGGCCTTACTGGTACCTTCCCTTCCCCAAGGACCAGAGGGTACCGGTTATGTAAGCCCTAGGGGTGTGGAGTGAACCCACCTCGTCCGAGCTGTAGGACGTTAAACTGCCAAGCACCGCGTCCTCAACACATGACGTTAAACTGTGACCCAACCTCGTCTCCCTCACGAAGGGTCCCCTCAACTCGAACATTTTTTTACACCACTCGTCTCCACGGGAATGGAACTCTTCCGCACATGGAATGAGATCCTCCTTGTCGGAATGGTGTATGTTCGCAGGGGAAGGGTCGCCTCAGAGCGTAAATCCCTAACCTTTGGTACGGATGATTGCACCCGTGCATCTCGGTACTCCCCCACTACCAAGGTCAGTGGGGAACGTGATAGGGAACGAGGCACCTCCCATTGTCGGACCAAGGTCCATCTTTCCCGCGCTTTGTCGCACCATGGGCCTCCATCCTGGAGTAAGTCCCAACACCATGGGCCGCCCAACGCATAAGCCCCTCTTCGCTTCTCACAGACGCACCCTTCGCGACGTGATCGTCAGGTCCTTGAAACCTCTTGTTTCTCACACCGAGCATGACTCACGTGGGCTTAGAGTGAGCACCGACCCTGACCAAACCCATCCTAACTACGAGGTCTTTGATCCATGTCAAGGCATGGTACGTAGGAAACCTCCACGAGGTTCAAGCCCACCCATCACCCAATTCACGTCGTGTTCTACCTACGTCCAGTATGACGTTAAACTGCACCCCGGTCCAGTGGTAAGCCATTGCGACCCACCATCTGAACTACGAGGTCTTTGATCCATGTCAAGGCATGGTACGTAGGAAGCCTCCATGAGGTTCAAGCCCACCATCAGTGGACCAAGGTCTACTTTCATCTGAACTACGAGGTCTTTGATCCATGTCAAGGCATGGTACGTAGGAAACCTCCACGAGGTTCAAGCCCACCCATCACCCAATTCACGTCGTGTTCTACCTACGTTCAGTATGACGTTAAACTACATCCCGGTCCAGTGGTAAGCCATTGCGACCCAACCCTTCTGAACTACGAGGTCTTTGATCCATGTCAAGGCATGGTACGTAGGAAGCCTCCATGAGGTTCAAGCCCACCAACAGTGGACCAAGGTCTGCTTTCACGTCGGTTTACCGACAAACCCTTTTTGAACTATGAGGTCTTTGATCCATGTCAAGGCATGGTACGTAGGAAGCCTCCATGAGGTTCAAGCCCACCCGTCGCTCATTCACGTCGGGTCTCATTCCAGTCCAGCGGTAAGCCGTTGTGACCACTTGAACTACGAGGTCTTTGATCCATGTCAAGGCATGGTACGTAGGAAGCCTCCACGAGGTTCAAGCCCACCCGTCGTTTATTCACGTCAGGGTTCATTATCGTCCCGCATGACGTTAAACTGTATCATTCGAACTACGGGGACTTTGATCCATGTCAAGGCATGGTACGTAGGAATCCTCCCAGAGGTTCAAGCCCAAGTCTCTTCGGACTAAGGTCCAGCTTCACGTCGGTTTACCGGCACCATCCTGAACTACGCGGACTTTGATTCCCTGCCACGGGGATACGTAGGAAGTCTCTTCAAGTATCAAGCCCAACTTCGTTGTCGCCCCCCTGCGATGGTCCCATTTCATTCTCAACCGTCTCTGCTAGACGTTAATCTTGCAACATACCCTGTGTTGAACATGGGAAGTTGAGGAAAACCTCAGATACGTGTCTATGACATGTAATTCCCTGCGCTCGATGTGGGATGCCTCGGGCTTCCACGCCCTCGAGAAGCCTTATGATTGAGGATAACAGACAGACATGCCAGGTACCCCAGCATCCAGACACGCTACTGATGCCTCAAACGTGATTACTCCCCTGACCGAAGGTTGCTGCCCTGACTGGACCCTTTGGAATGTCCCGACAGAAGCAGTGTAATTAACCGGCGTCCATGGAAACATGACACCGGGAAGAGTTTCACGAACTACGTATTAAATCTATAAGGGAGACCCGGACTAGGTGACGAGTTCTGAGGAGGAATCCACAGGAGGAAGAACCGACATCCCATCATCCCGTTTCGATCAAGGAGCAGACGTACCTGAACAAGGAATGAATGCCGCCCGCCTTTGGAAAGCGGGAATGCGGGGCAACAAAGCCGCGCGTCCCCCTCCCCCGCAGACGGATGCGCGCGCGCCCCGGCGAAAGCGTCAGAAACAGAAATGGTGAACCCGACGTGAAATTCTTCTCCTCAGCATGGAGATTAGTAGCGTTCGAGACACCAGTAGATTGACGTGTCACCGGATTCAGATATCCGTTGCCTGGTCCCGCCAAGTAAATGGCGGGCCTGTCGTGGAACTCACCAGAAGTCGGGGTACTAGAACGTGGGGCGCTCTGCTCCGCAGCGTGTTGGCGTGGATCCTTCTCACAGACAAGGAGGATGGAAGAACGCTAGGGCACTGGCTGTCAATCCTTTTCCTCTCAGTACTGATGAGTTGATCCCTTCGTTTGCCAGGAACCAGGTTGCTATTTTAGAGATGCGGTCACCATCCGCTCCTCGCCCGCGCAGGGGCAGGGGCAACACCACTACGGCCACTCCACATGGCGCCACTACCGCCACGAAGGCTGCCACGTCACGGGATGCGGGACGTCCACGTCCCCTTTCCCCATCAGAGGTCATCCAACGAAGGGTGATCAACAGCCTCGTGCGCAGGTATGAGGAACAAGGGGTCATCCCGACCAGGGATATGGCCCGTTTGGACCTGGAGGCTTCCAGACCCCGCCGTCAACGCCGCCCTAACAGGCCGCGCAGGGAGCCCCCGCTCCCCACCTCGACATTCAACCGTTTCGGGAGCCTATCCCCAGAACGCCTTGACGACTCTTCGCCTTACGCCGAAGAGGAAGGCGCGGTCCGGCTCAGCCCGCTCAGGGCCCCGACCCAGGACCCCCAGGCGAGAGCTCCCGTCCGGCCACGTCAGCGCCGCCGTCCGGCCCCGCAGGAAGAACAGGCAGACTATGTCCCTGCACCACCTGCACCAGCCCGCCTGACCCGACGTCAGCGCCGGGCCCGGGCTGAGGACGCTCGCCTAGCCGCGTCCACATCGACAGCTATAGTGGCCCGAGCCACCGCCGACGTACATTATGAAGCCCCCGCCTACATTGAGCAGGGGCACCCCTTCGCCCAACCAAGATTGAGACCCCAGCTGCCCCATGGGCAGGCCGGGTTGACGCTCCGGGTTGCAGGCCCCAGTGATGATCGTCGCGAACTAACCCGCGGTGATGCCACCCCGTACGGAGGTCCTCCCCGTACCACTACTCCACAGAGCGTGGGCCTTCCCCGCTCCGAGGTTCGTCGTGGAGGCATGCCTCATGCTGCCCCCATCCTGCAGGAAGACCTGCCCCGGGGCAGTGATGCTCAGCGCGGAAACATTTCCCGCGCCCGCTGTACAGGGTATGAAGTCCATCCTTTTGAAGGCACCGTCCATCCGGTCCTTCGACATGGGGGCCCCCCCTACGTCCTCTCTGTGACTGGCGAAGATCCTTCTCGCCCCAGCAACTCAAGGAGTGAAGGTCAGCCTCGCTCCACTCGCATCGACCATGGAGGCCTTCCCCATGCTCCTGCCGGTTCCAACAGAGGCCCCGCCCACGTGGGTACTGTTCATGGAGGTCCTCCCCATGTACCCTTTGATATTTTCCCTGGTTCCCCCGGCACCCCGGCTGTCTCAAGTGGGGGCCCTCTCCGCCACGGCGCTAGTGCCGCCCCAGGGTTGCCTGATAGGGGTCAACCCTGTCCCGAAGAGCCACCCAGGGGCAGAAGAGTGGGTCGTCGCCACCACAAGAAGAATCCTGGGAAGGCCCAGGGGGGGATCAAACCTGCCTGCTTCTCCGATTCGGAAGCGGAATGCGATTCAGCGATGAAACCCTCTCCCATCTCCTCCGTATCAAGGACTGGGGCAGGAACCAGACGCGTCAGCCTCGTTATCCCGGAATTTGAGGTCCACCAGATCCCCGTCTCTCTCCGCAGGTACATCCAGGAGGAAGAAATCTTGGGAATTCCGCAGGTTTCGACCGCGCAGTCACCGCCACCGTCACCCGAAGCGCCCTCTACCTCTACTCGGGATCACGAGGAGCTGTTTTGGGGGTCAACGGTGGTAGAGCCACGACATGACCGGACACCGGTAACAGCAATTCCCGTACCCGAAGCAGTGGCTGTTAGCCCGTCCTATCGTGACATTGTGGTCAGGTCACCTCGCTCTTCAGAGGAGGGCCCAGAGTACGGTGGCCAGTCTGCTCGCTCGCCGTATTCTCCACCGCCGAGTTTGCTATCCCAGAGGTCCGTCTCGGTACCGCTACCGGTTCCTCAGCCACCCCCGGTTGATGAGTGGGGAAATGTAGGGCCGAACCCCGAGGACGAACCCAGGAGCTTCTGGAGTATTCTTGCAGCGGACTACTTCCCAGAGAAGTTCTGGCCCACGGCGGCGCTAAATTTTCGCGTACCCGAGTCGCTTACCCCTGAAGAAGTGGGATGCTTTTGTCGGACCCTGTGGGCGACGCACTTCCGCCTCCGTTGGGAACGGGTAGTGTACCCCAGGAGTCGAGAGCACTTCGAGGAGATTGGCAAACAGTGCCGCCTAATTGATGCAGCGGCGCTCCTTGCGGCCCAGCACCCCAAGTCGCCCGGTCACCAGAGTGCCCTCCAACGAAAATGCGTCCAGAGTTTCAAGGCACTCCGCAAGATCGTCAGGGAAGCCACCCCCCATGTGCAAGTCCGTGGTTGGGGATGCTATGCCGCTCTCCTCTTCGACCCTATCCGACGACAGCCCGATTCGCTATGCGACATTGAGGATATGCCCTCAAGAGGGGTCACAGTCCACATGGCCGATGTTGTGGATAAGGAAGATGAGCTTGAGTTCCTTGATGGGGACTTACCATCCGAGGGCGTACCGCCACTACTCGACCCATCAGGGAGAGTCACCCATCAGCAAAGGAACCTGCTAGGCCTCCCCGTACCCACCGAGTCACTGGCACTCGGTCGAAGCACTGGCAAGGGTAAGGAGCATGTCGGGATAGTCAAGCACTCCGATCCGTCCGCCTCCGTGCAGAAAACGGACTAAGACCCTGAGAAGGCCACGTTGCGCCAGCAGCTTGCTGAGCAGAAGAGGCTGGTCGACGAACTCTTGGCTGAACGCGCCGCAGAGCGACGACCCGACTATGGTAATCCCAGGCCGGGACAGCAGGGGCAGGAGCAATTTCCCCCCGGTGAGATGCCTCCGGGCAACCCTGATCATGCTACTGCCGCGGACAGGGCGGAAGCCGGAACGTACGGCAAGAGGGCGCGATACGTCTCGCCAAACCCCCCTGAGCGACGGGGCAATCTGAAGAACCCAACCCGGGTTCCCCCGGTCGCCCAACAGGTCGTCCAACCAGTCAACCCGCGAGCAGCAGAAGCCGTCTACCGTGTTGAAGAACCTGGAAATGCGCTTGTGGTTAGGGACCCCCGTCAAGACAGGGACCCCCACCCGGAGGACCTTATTGCGGCACTCACAGCCCGCCTCGAGGCGTTGGAGACACGGCAGGTGGCGGTCCCACCGGATGGCAAGCCTTATCCCGCGTGGGTGGATGATATGCCCGCGCCTCCGGGTTTTGGGAACCCCACTTTCTCGCCTTTTAACGGGACAGGGGACCCACCCCAGCACTTGGATCATTTCTCTTCCAGGTGTGGCCCCATGCTGGGGACCCCGGCTCAGCAAGAAGCCGCTAAGCTCCGATGTTTTGTACAGACGTTGGAAGGTCCGGCATTCGTCTGGTACAGCCAGCTCCCCATCGGATCAGTGACCGGCTGGGAGGATCTTCGCCGGCAGTTCTTGTACCAGTTCAGCTCCACCACACGGAAGACCAGCATCGCGGACCTCTTTAAGTGAAAACAGAGGCCTGATGAGTGGGTTGCAGACTTCATCGCCCGGTGGAAAGGACTTACGTATTCTCTCGATATGCCGCTGACTCAGGAGCAATTACTGACGATGTGTGTGGGGAACGTAAAGACAGAGCTGATACCCTCCTTGATTACCCAGAACTACCCTGGGGGGTTCAGAGACTTCTCGGATAAGGCCCAGCGCCTCGAGGAGGCCCTGCAACAGGCTAGTCAGGCACGTTTGCTGCCCCCTATGATCCCAGCCAGGAGGGCCGCCAGGGCTGAACCCGCCGCAGTGGCTCAAATAGAAGCCCCGAGGCATCTGGAATTGTTACCGGCGGCACCACCCCCGCAACCCCGCAGAGGTCCTCCACCTCAAGCACAGGCTCCTGCCCAGCAGCGATCGCCTCAGAACCGACAGGTTCCCCCGCGCAACGCGCCACCGCCACCTAGGCGAGACAACCAGGCGCCGCCCCCTCGGCAGGCCCCTCCGGTCCCTCGACAGGATCAGGCCCCCAGGGCTCCTTACCCGGAAAGAAAGTACCATACCTATTCGTTTAACGAAAATCAGGTCCCTGGTTACTTCCGAAGTGCTCTAGAGCAAGGGATCGTGCGTCTGCCTGAGTGCAGAAGGCCGGCAGAGGCGCATCTCACTGATCACCCCAACTACTGCCCTTATCATCGGATCCTGGGGCACACCCTCAAGCGATGCTATGTGTTTAAAGACTGGCTTCAGGACCAGGTCAACAACAACATAGTCAAGTTGGGCCCAGCGCCAACGCAGGTGGCAGGCGTCTTTGCGGGATCAGAAATCGGCAGTGACAGCGAGGGTGAGTGGCAGCAGGTCCCTAGCCACGGGTCCCAGAAATACGACAACTGGATGGCTCGAAAAACTGTCGTCCGTGCCCAGGGTATCATCCGGGCACGCTTGAAGCGGTCGGAACCTTCAGAAGAAGTAGTTGGCGCCTCAACATCGTCTTCACAGTCGACCTCTGCCCAAAAAGGCAAGCAGCGGCGACGCAAGAAGAAGCAACGTGCACCGCCAGTGCCGTCGTCATCCCACACTCTCGGCGACTTTATGCCTCCCGAAATGGGAATTCCCCCCAGAATCCGCCCAGCGGTGGATGAATCTTCGAGTGATAGTCAAGGGTACGCTTCGGTTAACACCGTGGAGCTGGTAAAGCCCTATATGACCCCCGACGAGGGGGAACCCCAGGCAGACCGCCCCAACGTTCCCAGCCGACGTCAACGTCAGCGGAATCGCAATCGCGCCGGTCACCGAGGTATGTCAGCAGGCACTTGTGACCAAGCCGTGCACGCTACCGAGACCAGGCAGCAGGCTCAGCGCAGATCTCAGCACGCGCAGACCCATCCAGCGCCCTTGGCTCTACCTCCACCGCCGTTCGTGTTGCTGGA
Organism: Viscum album; assembly: GCA_963277665.1. Classification (NCBI taxonomy): domain Eukaryota; kingdom Viridiplantae; phylum Streptophyta; class Magnoliopsida; order Santalales; family Viscaceae; genus Viscum; species Viscum album. The sequence goes on along the minus strand of OY728150.1, from coordinate 405,090,937 downwards.
TCAGGGAGAGCCGCCTCGTTCGTATCACAGCCAGTCTCGCCCGGCGACGGGCCAGCCCCCGCTGTTCGATCTTAGCCCGGCGACTACTCTCCAGGCTTCTACTAGCAGGCAGCAGGATGTACCCAGTGCTAGCCGACCGCCAGTTCAACCAGCAGGACCCGCTATGCCTCCAAATGCCGAAAAACCCCCTGTAAGCAGAGGTTCGCGTTTGGCACGCAAGTATGATGTCCTAAAGCACCTAGCCGGCATTCCGGCGAGGCTTTCCATCCTTGAGGCCCTGCGCTTGTCATCCGAGATGCGCGAGGCACTTGCCGAGGCCCTAAGGAGCCCCCTCCAGTTCGAGACGGAAGTGGCAGCCGCGGAGGCCTTCCATACCGAGACGATTGAAAACGCCGAATGTCAGGCGGTTATCTCGTTCTCTGGTGAAGATGAAGACCCTCCTATACAGGGGAACATTCGCCCACTGTATATCACTGGCCACTTTAACGGTGTGGAAGTCCGTCGCTGCCTCGTTGACACGGGTTCCGGAATCAATCTAATTCCGACCCGGACGCTGCGAAAGCTGGGTTTGTCCGAAGGTGATTTGACTCCCTCTGACCTCAGGATTCAGGGGTACGACAGGACAGAGCAAACCCCGGTCGGAAAGATCCGTCTGAAGACCCAGTTCGGTGGCTTAATTGCCAGCACCGAGTTCATGGTTGTTTCTCAGGACACCGCCTACAACGCATTGATGGGCAGGCCATGGCTCCATCTGCATGCAGCGGTTCCCTCGTCGTATCACCAGTGCCTTAAGTACTCGCTCAACGGTCGAGTAGGCGTGCTCCAAGGAGACGCGTCCCCTTTCGCTTCTTGTGGGGCCCGCTATCTGGATGCGGGTTATTACAAAAGTAAGGACAAGCAGTTCCTGTTCAGCGAGGATGAGCCCGCCCCAATCACAAGTGATCCCTGGGCGAGCATGGACGACGCCTACATCCTCCCGATCCACCGGTTGGAGGCCACGAACCCCGACATGGGACATTGTTTCGTTGTTTCGGGTACGCAAGGAAGGAATGTTCCCGCGTCCAAGCGACGGTGGAAAATCACCTCGTACTCCTACATCAACCAGGCTCGGGTCATCCCGGAATCTCCTACCCTTGTACGGTACCGGGATGTCAAGCTCATGACAACGGCGGTGCGCCATACGTGTCTATTTCGCCGGGCTGGAATCAACCGACTCTGGCCGACACGTCACCACTGCTTTGATATCATCAAGCGTGGCCCCTTAGGCCGAAGGCAGGATGGGATAGGGTCAAATGCATTCATTGCTATGGTCTCCACGACGAGTGAGTCTCCTGATGTGATGACCGCTGCTGCCCAAGCCGGCACCAGCTGCCCCTCGGGTTTTGAGAGCCCAGAAGTACCTTCCGTCACGGGAAATCCCCCCACGGATGGGGAGGAAGACTTGGAGGATGCTCCCCCAGCCTTTGAAGAAGGCGTCTCTACCACGGTCGATGAGCTGGTACAGGTGAACCTTGGTAGCGAGGCAGATCCAAGACCCACATTAATCAGTGCGGCCATGTCCCTCGAGGAGCGGCAGCAGTATGTAGACTTCCTCAAACAGCACCGCGATGTGTTTGCCTGGAGTTACGATGAGATGCCAGGGCTGGATCCCCAAGTGGCTGTCCACCGTCTGGGCCTCCCAGTAAAACATCGTGGGTTTAAGCAGCCGCCCAGGAAAATGCACCCTTCCCATGGCGCTATGGTTGAGGCCGAAGTTGATAAGCTAATCAAGGCCAACTTCGTCAAAGAGGTCCAGTACCCCAAATGGCTCGCCAACATTGTGCCAGTCAGGAAGAAGAATGGGCAGATTAGAGTCTGCATCGACTTCCGCGATCTCAATCGCCACTGCCCAAAGGATGACTTCCCACTCCCGGTGACCGAGCTGTTGATTGACGCCACGACCGGGTTCCAAGCCCTCTCTTTCATGGATGGGTATTCCGGGTATAACCAGATCCGGATGGCCCCCGAAGATGAGGAGTCCACTGCCTTCAGGGCTCCCCAGGGTACCTTTTGCTACCGGGTAATGCCATTCGGTTTGAAAAATGCAGGTGCCACTTATCAGAGGGCCATGCATCGCATATTCAAACCGATCCTCGGGACATTGGTGGAGTGCTACGTGGATGACCTTGTAGTCAAATCATATCAGTGTCAGGACCATCTCAAAGACCTTGAGAAAGTGTTCGGTTTCCTCCGTTCCCGTCACCTGAAGATGAACCCACTGAAGTGTGCCTTCGGAGTCACCTCCGGGAAGTTTCTGGGCTTTGTTGTCAGATACCGAGGTATCGAGATCGACCCGGAGAAGATCAAGGCCATCAGCCAAATGCCTCCCCCGAGCAACATTCGGGAGCTTCGAGGCCTGTAAGGCCACTTAGCCTATATACGCCGATTCATTGTGAACCTGGCCGGCAAGTGTAAGCCCTTTTCTCGGCTCATGAAGAAAGGCGCTGCCTACGAATGGGATGAGGAGTGTCGGATCGCCTTCGAGGAAATCAAGCAGTACCTGCTCCAACCTCCGGTCTTGATGCCACCCGTCTCTGGAAAGCCGCTGGTCCTTTACGTGACCGCCCTGGAGAGATCCCTCGGCGCGCTGCTCGCCCAGAAGAATAACGAGGGCACTGAGAACAGTCTCTACTATCTCAGTCGCATGCTTCTCGATACGGAGGTCAGATATTCCCTTATCGAAAAGAGCTGCCTTGCGCTCGTCTTCGCCGTGCAGAAGTTGCGACACTACCTGCAACACCACGAGGTGCAATTGATCTCTCGGGTGGATCCGCTGAAGTACATCCTGAACCGCCCCATGCTGACCGGCCGGCTAGCACGGTGGGCGGTGATTCTCCAGCAGTTTGACATCAGGTTTGTGCCTCAGAAGGCCATTAAGGGACAGGCATTGGCAGACTTTTTAGCTGCCCATCCAACCTCCGCGGATCAATCCCTGGACCTGGATTTTCCCGACGAGACGATCCTCTCGGTCGATCACGCTGTCCCGTGTTGGCAAATGCATTTCGACGGCGCCTCCCGGAGCCCCACTGGTAGAAGGCTCAACGACCCCAAGCTCAACAGAGTGGGTCTGGGTATTGTTTTCATTACCCCGACGCAAGCCGTCCTGCCGTACTCCTTCCTGTTGTCAGAAGGTTGTACGAACAACGAGGCAGAGTACCAAGCTCTCATCACCGGCCTCGAGTTGGCCCTTGAGATCCATGTACCCCATCTACATGTGAAGGGAGATTCTGAGCTGGTAATCAAACAGGTTAATGGCGACTACGTCGTCAGGAAGCCAGAGCTTGCACCGTTGCTGGAGTACACCCTCCTCCTAATGGCCCAGTTCTCTTCTCGGCCATAGGTTACCCATGTCCCGCAGTCGCAGAACGGCCAAGCGGACGCCCTAGCTGGCTTAGCCGCATCGCTCGCAGAACCCGAGCAAGATGATTTGGTCATACACGTGGCCCACCGTAGAGTCATTGCTCCCATCACCCAAGAGGACCGTGATAGCCTACGGGTAAGTCATCTCACCGCCGGACCCTCCGTATCGGGAGTCCCGGGTTCGTCAGACGCAGTGGTTGAAACGACCCCCGATTGGAGAGCACCTTTTGTCGATTATCTCCAAAATGGCCAGCTCCCGGACAACCGGGCCGAGCGCGAGCGAATCCGACGCCGCACACTTCAATTTACCCTCCAGAGCGGCCCCAGTCTTGAGCAGACCCTCTATAAACGGAGTTTTGATGGTGTCCTCCTCCGTTGCATCCAAGGAGTAGAGATACCTCAAGTTATGCAAGAGGTTCACACTGGTTCCTGTGGCGCCCATCAAGCTGGGCTAAAGCTGTCCCATCAAATCCGGAGGCTAGGGTACTTCTGGCCCTCCATGATCCACGATTGTATTGGATACGCCAAGAGATGCCACGCGTGCCAAGTGCACGCCAACTTCTTGCATCGTCCTCCAGAACCCCTCCACCCCACCAAGTACTCTTGGCCATTTGCGGTATGGGGACTCGATGTAGTGGGACCGTACCCGCCGGCAACAGCCCGCCAATGTAGGTTCATCCTGACTGCTACAGATTTCTTCTCCAAGTGGGCAGAAGCAGTTCCGCTCAAAGAGGTCAAGGCCCGTTCCGTCGTCGACTTTGTGAGCTCCAACATCATCCACCGGTTTGGGGTCCCTCACGCCGTCCTCACTGACAACGGCACCAACTTCTGAGCAGCTGAATTGAAGAAATTGTACGCTAAGTACGACATCCGGTCAAACCATACCTCCCGCTACCACGCACAGGCGAATGGACAGATCGAGGCATTCAACAAGACCCTCTCTAACATTCTGCAGAAGATGGTTGGTCAGAACAAGAAGAGTTGGCCGGACAAGCTCCCCAACGCCCTTTGGGCTTACCGGACGACGACTCGCAACTCTACCCAGGTGACCCCATATTCCCTGGTGTATGGAGCTGAGGCCGTCCTACCCATTGAGATCCAGCTGCTGTCGCTACGCACGACAGTTTATGATCACCAGACATCAGATGAGGTAGCCGAGATCCGTCTAGCTGAGTTAGAGGCACTGGACGAGAACCGGCTTCGTGCCCTGCACAATCTGGAAAGGCATCAGGACAAGATGGCAAGAGCTTTTGACAAGAAGGTTCGTCTCCGCTCTTTTCTACAGGGTGACCTGGTGCTGGCCCTGCGAGCGCCAATGATTCCCGGAAGGAAACCGCCCAAGTTAGAACCCAAATGGGAAGGGCCTTATATCATCCATAAGGTTTACCCCAATGGAGCATACTCCTTGGTTACCACAGATGGAGAGCGTGTAACCCCCCCCCACCAATGCCAGATTCCTCAAGCGATACTTTGCCTAGGGCAAAATTGGTCCTGCATGACCCTAAACTGCGAGAGGGTCCTGCATGACATTAAACTGCATTGGTCCTGCATGACCCTAAACTGCGAGAGGGTCCTGCATGACATTAAACTGCATTGGTCCTGCATGACCCTAAACTGCGAGAGGGTCCTGCATGACATTAAACTGCATTGGTCCTGCATGACCCTAAACTGCGAGAGGGTCCTGCATGACATTAAACTGCATTGGTCCTGCACGACCCTAAACTGCGACTTGGTCCCACATGACCTTAAACTGTATCTCCGTCCTCACTGCAAGACGTTAAACTGCAAGTCAGTCAGTTCTTCCTGACCGAGGCTCAACCTCAGGCCCCTCGGCCTCTTTGGGCCCCTGGCCCCGTCTCCACCGAGGTCTGGCCCCAGGCCCCCCTCGTTTCTCTCCGACTTACCCTCTTACGGGATTGTACGGTACAGTGTAGGACTACGTTCTCACGTTGGGATCATGTACCATGCCACACACATCCCCGAACGAGATGCCCCTCGTCCCGCATGACGTTAAACTGCATGCCAAGAACTACGTATGGCTTGATTCCCATCTTCATGGGATACGTAGGAACGCTCGGACGCCTTGTCTCGAGCCCAGCCCCAAGCTTCTCTCTTCCACTATTCCCCCTGGGAATGGTCTCCTTGGAGGATCTTTGTGTAGCAGGGCGTCGGCCTTCTTGGCCCCGCTCATGCAACCCCACTCACGCAAAGATTGTAAAGGTCGCACTATGCGCCCACTCCCGTTCTTCTACCCTCCCACGTCCTCACCGCATGACGCTAAACTGTATGGCCTTCAAGAACTACGTATGGCTTGATTCTCATCCTTATGAGATACGTAGGAACGCCCGGACATTTCGTCCGTTGGTCCAGCCCAAAAGCCAAAATCTTCCCCTCGGGTCAAGACATGGCGGGGTGCACACTTTTGCCCCGACCCACGTCGAGCAAGCCTCGACCCGGCTACACATTCCCCCCTGGAGGTGTTTGCCCCTTTCGTGGATGGATTCACACCCGGAGGGGCCCCCAAGAACGACCTGGATACAAAGCCCAAGGGCTCTCCTACCGATACGGGCCAACGCCCCCGAGGGTTTCTCAAGCAACAAATCGAAACAAGTCCCGCGTTGCGAATTTGGTCAGCGGTCGACGCTCATTTGTTGCCCCCATGCGGGTCGCCATAGGAACGCTGTGTTTCGAATATGGTCAACAGTGATTCATTCTGCCCCATCTTGAGGTGACAAACTTCCCCAGGTGGTGCTAGTGATCGGACCCACAGCCCAGGATTCCTCACCCGGAGCGTACGGTGTGGTGTAGGACTACGTCCTCATTCACGTCGGGATCATGTACCATGTCGTATGACTCCACTTCCGAGGCTCAGCCCTAGGCCCCTCGGCCTTTCCAGGCCACGGCCCAGGACCTATCTTATAGGATTGTACGGCATGGCGTAGGGCTATGTCCTCAAGTCGGTTTTTCGCCATACTGTACACCTTGCTTAGGGATATGTTATTCCCCTCCTCGTCTGGTATGACGTTAAACTACATTTCAAGAACTAAGTGTGACTTGATTCCCATCCTGATGGGATACGTAGGACCACCTGGATGTCCAAGATCCGGGTCCAGCCCCATTCCTCGGGAATCCTCATCCCATCTTGCCCCCCTGGCCTATCCTTCCTCCATGAGGGGATCATATGGTGCGGTGTGGGATTATGTACTCATTCACGACGGTCTCGTGATGACCACGCCATGCTCCCACCCCCTGCTGATTTGTTTCTTCGATCCCTCTTTTTCGGCGGTTCTCCAATGTGCTTAAGAGTACTCTGGTTCATTACCTGGAATGCCAAGCTTTACTCGGACACGTCCGCACCCGCTTTCCAGGCTTTGCGTATCCCCGCATCAGGGCTTTCACCATCTTTCACACCCGGAGGGACCCCCAAGAACGGCCTGGATACAAAGCCCAAGGGCTCTCCTACCGATACGGGCCAACGCCCCCCAGGGTTTCGGACGACAAATCGATAAAATCCCGCGTTGCGAATATGGTCAGCGGTCGATGCTCGTTTGTTGCTCCCACCTCAGGCTAACGCGATACAGACGCTGTGTTTCCTTCATGGATAACAGTTTTCCTCTGTCGTCACGCCAACCCATTAAGCCCAGATGCCGGGTATACAATTCACACCCTTCATCACTTCATCGTGTCCAAGTAGAATTTAGGGACTCTTGGTACTTTTCCCCCGTGCACGTCTGCGCGTTTGAGGAACAAGCTACATCAAAGGTGTCCTTCGGAACTCTCTGCTGACTCCCCTTTAATGGATGCCCCAAGTATTGCAATGAGGATCCCCCCCTTGTTTCCCACACCGAGTTTATCTCACGTGGGCTTAGGGATTGGGTTGACCTCTGTGCTTGCTCGGGAGTTGTCACCACCCACGGTCCGAGCTCTAAGACCATAAACTAAGACTCTCATCTGGAACTACGTTCAAGACCCCTTGTCTCCGAACCCAGCTCGAGTTCAGCAAATTTACCCCTCTAATACTGCCTTCAGGACCCTGATCACAGGACTGCGTGGCGCAGTGTAGGACTACGTCCTCATTCACGTCGGGTACGCAACAACTGCACCACGCACGCCCCCATTCTGAGGTTCAGTCCTCCTATCCCCTGTCCTGCATGACATTAAAAGGCACCCTTTCAGAACTACGTGTGGCTTGATTCCCATCCTAATGGGATACGTAGGACCACCTGAATGTCTAAGATTCGGGTCCAGCCCCATCTCGGGGAGATCTCCTGATTTCCCAGTCACCTAGGCCGCTTGGTCCATCCCTCTCCAGCGGGGGGTGCGTAGGTATGATACAAGGTTGTGGGCATCATGCCCCCCTTCCCCTGGGAATCTGCCATCTCTCGATCACCCTCAAGGTTGAGTCCCTTGGCTCCCTGTAGTGGTTCACCCATGTGTTGAGAGTACTCTGGTCTAGGACCAAGAGTGTCAGATTCAACTTGGTCAAGTTCCTTCCACTTGTCAAGCTTCGTGTTCCCCTCTATTCGGACTTCCATCATCTTTCACACCCGGAGGGACCCCCAAGAACGACCTGGATACAATGACCAAGGGCTCTCCTACCGATACGGGCCAACGCCCTCCAGGGTTTCGGACAACAAATCGATAAAATCCCGCGTTGCGAATATGGTCAGCGGTCGATGCTCGTTTTGTTAGTCCTCATTTCAGGCTAATGCGACAGGATGCTGTGTTGCGAACATGGTCAGCAGTAATCCTCTGTCGTCACGCCATCCCCTTCAGTCCTTGAATGTTGGTTGCATGATTCACATCATTTTCCACCCCATCATGTCCAGGTGGAATCTCGACACTTTTGGCGCTATCCCTCAGTGCACCTTTGCATGCTAGGGGGACAAAGCTGCAACCTGGCGTCCTTTGGGACTCCCATGGTCCGAGCTCTAAGACCATAAACTAAGACCCATTCGGGACTACGTTCAAATTCCCATCCTCATGGGACACGTAGGACCGCCCAGACGCCCTGTCTCCGGGTACAACCCATTCAGGAAGCCAGTCTCTCTCCCTGTTTTACCTCTGGATGGCGTACAATTTGATGTGGGATCAAGTCTCTGTCAAATGTGTTTTATAAACACTGCGCACATTTCCCGCCTAACATCGTCTCTGCTACTTCTGCGCTGCATGACGATAAAATGCATGCTTGGTCCTATCATACGACCTTAAACTGTGACATTATCATCCTGGCCGCACGATGAAAAACGGCACCGCATTGTGGTGACCTCGCTGTAGAGGACATCACGTTGGGTATTGGTCACATGCCATGCCATTTGTCAACGCCCATCACGACTTGATTCTTGTGGCGACATCACGACCTACAGTCCTAGGCCTGTCGCTTCACAAAAAAAAACCATTCACCTCAAAGAACAAACAAGATACATCAAATTCCGCTTCTTTTAGTGCAAGGGCCACATCCGCACTTACCCTTTCCCCTGGCACTGGTACCTTACCCTGCCACCTTCGAGAACTACGTATGGCTTGATTCTCATCCTCATGAGATACGTAGGAGCGCCCGGGTACTTCCCCGCGGGTCCAGCCTAACCCTGGTGTTCGGTCCCTCGACTCGAGCTCATTCACATCAGGTTGTGATGTCATGCGTCCCCTGATCCCTTTTTCCAATCCATGGTCCGAATTCTATGACCATAAACTAAGATTTCCCCAAGGGAAAGGAATCTTCTCCCTCTCTCTAATACGTTTCGTTGACGTATTCAGATGTGTTTTGACAAAAATCCCGAAGCATGGGATTTTCACGGGGACATTCCCCTCATCCCATGACCAAGCTTCGTGAGCTCACTATTTGGATCCTCATCCTCTTCCACATCCAAAGGGACCCTCGGACGACGTGGATACTAAGCTTAAGGGCTCTCCATGAATGCTGGACCTAAGGGCCCTTCAATCGTTTCAGGCCAACGTCCCCACGGATCTCTGACAACATTTGTGACACGGTCCCGTGTTTCGAACATGGTCAACGGTCGACCCTCATTTGTTTGTCCCCATTTCAGGCTAACGCGATAGGATGCTGTGTTGCGAATGTGGTCAGCAGTAGTCCTCCATCGCCACGCCGTCACCATCGTGATCAGAATCTCGAGCGTCATGATTCACACATTTCCACTCCCTCATGTTCAAGTGGAACTCCACCATACTCGGCTCTTTCTCTTCGCGCATCTAGATGCGCTGAACGATCGTGTTAGTGTCATTGGGCCGGTAGTCACCGAGCATCCCTTTGCCCCAACCTGCCCCTCTCTGCGTCGGGAAATTCCCACCACTACTACTTGTTTCCCACACCGAGCACGACTCACGTGGGCTTAGTAGTTTTGGCCAGATGTGTACCAACACGGTTAGGCTGCTCCTCGTCCAGTACGACGTTAAACTGCGCTTCCAGAACTACGTGCGTCTTGATTCCCATCATCACGTGGGATACGTAGAGACGCCCAGGCATTTCGCCTAGGGTTCAGCCCCAGGAATCACAAAATCCTGTTCCTCCCCATTTCCAGCCCTCTGGCCTGACCCCTCGGGGAGAACTATGTAGCTACAATTTTACCCTGAACAAGTTCAGGATGCCCCAAGATCCCATTGGGAAGCGATAGACCCCCTCGCTAGAGAGGCCCTGTCCCAAGAAGGAATGATCCGTGATCAGGTCGATGCGCCCATCTGGCGTACTCCCTCCGCGGTGGTGCAACTACCGAGGTGTTGGATTCTGTTTGAACAAGCCACCACTCCATGTTTCACGCTTTGCGTGTCCCTTATTCGGACCCTCGTCCTCTTTCATGTCTGGAAGGACCCCCAAACAGTATGGATGTCTGACCTATGGTCCACCAACTGTCCTGGGCCAACGCCCTGAAAGATTGATCGACAACATTTGTGACACGGTCCCGTGTTTCGAACATGGTCAACGGTCGACCCTCATTTGTTGTCCCCATTTCAGGCTAACGCAGTAAGGATACCGTTTGTCCTCCACGGTTAGCGGTTGTCCTTTATTGTCACGCCATCCCCATAGTGTTCCGAATTTGGGCATCGTGATTCACACTTCCCATTTTCACCAGTTTGAACCGGTTCCAGCGCCCCTGGTGTTGCCCCGATCGTGCATAAGAGCACGTTGGAGAAACGGTAATTCGGCTATCCTGGAAGTTCCTCCTCCGATCAAGCCTTCCCCATCTTTCGGGAATCTGGACTGGTTTGAGGGAATTGTCGTCAAACGTCCCGCAAACATTGCAGGGATGCAACAAGGCAATTCAACAGTGGAAATCGTGCGTACTACGGAACTCAAAACAAAGGAGAAAGAAAGAGTTGGAGCACAAAAGTGTTAATAAAAGCTTCTTTCGAGTTCGCTACAATACTCGGGGGTTGACTTCCCCCATGGACGGGTTGACTCCGTCAAAAGAGCGTTGCAGCTCCGCCACCCGTTGACTTGCGGCGTCCAGAGCCTGTTGCCGCTGATTTAACTCCCGCTCCTCTTCAGCAGCGGCGGGGCGTAATCCGTCAACCCTGGCCCGGGCCCTTTCCACCTCGGCCTGGACGACAACCATCCTTCCAGAGGTATGCTCCATATGCTCCTCAGCCTTTGCCAGCTGGGCCTTCAACCGTAAGACCAGCTCAGACTGTGCATCGAGAGTGGCTGAAAGATCGTTGGCCCGGATCTGCATCTGTTGGACCTCACCTTCAGCCTCCTGGAGCTTCCTGATGCTGGTCTCCTTCCTCCGCTGCCATCCCACGCTCAGTCCACGATCATGCTCCCGGATCTTCTCATCCATGAGGTCTCGGATGAGCGCGTGAGGGCGTTGGGCATCCACTCCCCCGGCACACAGTTCGCGCAACCGTGAGCGGAGCCTATTCATTTCGGTCAGCCATTGCACTTGGGGAGTGTCCCTGATAAAGCGCGTGATCAGCTTCCACGACCGGCGGCGGACTATGCTGCTGTCTTCCTCGTCAGAGGCTGTTTCGTCCCAATCCGCGCGGTCAGCGGGCTCGTACACAGGATATGCCTGCAGGAATTCCTCAGCGGGATCCGCATCTGGTGTTGAGTCTGGTACGACACCTGACGCCGGCACAGGCACGACAGGACTGGGACTGACCGGTTGATCCTCTTCCTCGGAGTCCACCTCGATGACTTCAGGTATGACCCTGCTGGTGGTCCCGCCAGTGATGGTGTGCGCCGCAGCTTGAGGAGGTGAAGGGACTATCGACACCATCACCGGCATGCCCCTGGGAGGGACGCCGCCAGACATCCCAACCAGCCTAGCTGCAGCAGCCCACGCCAGTTGGAGTACTGTATGACAGAAATAGACATAAACGTTAGTTGACATGGCCCACGTGTGGCAACGAAGAGACCGGTGGAGGAGACTTACGAAGAGTGACCTCCGAGCGCTGCTCCTGGACCGGTACCGATGGGATTCCAAGACGGAGCCCCCCTTATACTGTTGGAAGGGCTGGAGAGTCCAGAGGAACCACCTCAGACCCCCTGGTCCCACCAGATGCAGAACTGGACGCAGCCATAGGCGCGGGCTCTGAAGGTCCCGCATCGTCACCCGCCAAGGAGCGAGAACGAGGCCTACGAACAAGTTCCTCCTGCATGACCCAAACATTGGTAAGAAATCCGTAGGGATTCAAAAAAAAACAGATTGTAAGAAGAGAAGTTCGGAATGTTACCTCGAGAGCCTCCGCGAAGTCGTCGGATTCTGAGCTTCGGTCTCCGACCTCGCCCTCCTCCAACGGGCTCCCTCCTCCAGCCTCGTCCCCCTGAGAAGAGTCCCCTGATTCCTCCGGCAAGGGGAAGCGCTCCCTCAGATCGGCAGCCGATGGCTGTGGAGGGACCGTCTGATTCAACAGTACCCTCACCCGGTCTGTCATTGGGCGAGGGACACCACTGGAGTGGATGTAATCCTCCAGCTCGTTCAAGCATTGCTCCGCCTCCGCCAGAGACACCATGAATCCAGCCCGGACTGGGCCTATGCCCGGCAGTCTCATCCCGAGGCGATTCAGGTGGGCCCACATCTCAGATGGGCTGAGGAATTGCCGGTTGACGTCCCAGACGTCCCAAGCTTCCGGAAAGACAGCATCTTCTGCCATGTCAATGTGACGCAGCCGCTTCCCCGGAGCCTGAGCGGGTATCCGACGGAATCCCCTCTGTGGCCGCCCCTCCGGATGACCTTGCTCTCCCGGAACCACCGGATCTGCCACTGCTGCCATACCCTCGGCCGGTGCGGGTCTCTCTGCCATGGCAGCCCCGCTGCCACGGGCGGCCCTAGCTGCCCTCCGACCCCGACCTCGAGATAAAGGAGGCCCACCGTCACCAACCCGGATTTTCGGCTGCTTCAGCATCTCCCCAGGATAAGTGGCCTCCCAGCTAATGGCGTACTCCTTCACCAAGCCGAAGGCGGCGGTGGGTGGAGGTAATGTGATCTGCATCTTTCCATCCTCACGTGTGAACATGAGCCACAGCTGCCTCATCACACACGGGTGCTCCTCGTGACGCACCTCCCAGTATACCTGCGGGGTCAGCCGCTGGAGGCACCGGAACTGCCTCGCAAAACGGTGTGGGGTGTATGGTTCACAGATCGGCTCACGATCTATCCGAGCCACCAAAACTCCACCTCGGAAGGCCAGGAGGTAAGCCCGATGCTCTTCCGTTCCCCGTCCATCATCAGTAAGCCTTCCCGTCGGCAGTGGAAAGGGATGAAAGTTGAACTCGTCCGCCCTCCACACCCTATTCAGCACCATCGGAACGGCCAGTTTGAATGGGAAGCTCCCAACTGCGTTCAGGATGGAAGGGCGAAAGTCTGATCCCGGCGGCGAAATGGGGTTTGGATACTCGTAAATCCCCCTGATGTGCGCCGCGATCCACCCATACAGGAGGTGGAAGGGCCCGCATATTCTTGGCGGCTTCTTGCCCTCGCTGATACGTCGCAGCATTCTGTATAGCTTGGCGAGCATCGGGATCCCCAGGTTGATCCGCTGCCCCATGGCCAGCATCGACGCCATGATGAACGAGCTGGGCCGTACCCCCATGCTTGTATCTCTCACTGGTAGGATCCACCCACATATGAGAGCCGCGATGAACGCCGCCAGCCTAACTATTGGCTGTTGTTCGGTGCTGACGCTGAAACCCCAAGTCTTCCATTGGCTGTCCTCCAAAACCCGCCAATACGAGTACCCCTTACCCCGCTGGGCTGCCCTCGGACAAGTTCGAGGCCTTTGAGGGAACTATCGATTCTCTGGAAAGTTCAGGAAACACTTGAACCACCTCTTGAAGTGGACGTCCCTCACGGCCTCCTTGTCCTCTCCAGGGACAAGCGCCATCAGCGCTGACGCCAGCCGTGGCATTTGCTCAGCATCCCCCCACGCACTGATGACGGGGAGGAAATCGTCGTACATGGCCCCCAAGATCGGGACCCCAGAAACCTGGTGGACATCCCACAGGCTGATGCCCACCTCCCTGTGATGCAGATGAAAAGTGTTGGTCCTGGACGACCATCTACTCAGCAGTTCCGGCATCAGCTGCTTTGGCTGGTAAATGTGGAACTGGGAGGCCCATGCCGCCTCGTACAATCCCACTCTCCTCAGCTCAGCCTCGAACTCCTCGCATGAGGCGCCTACCCAGTAGGCCCAGGCCCAGTCGTCGGTAAAATTGCCGCCCTGGCGCAGGTCCCACTCATCGGACCATCCCTTCTTCAGATCCTGCAGAGCCGCCTTCAGCATGGTGCGGTAGAGAGGGGGGGACGTCTCCGGTTGCAGTGGCCTCCCGTCAATGTCGTTCACATGATTGTAGAGACAATCGGCGGTGACGGGTGTGGAATCCTCCCGCGCGTGACCATCGGCCGACCTGAACCATTGGTGTTGGCACGGTGTGCTCCTGAACCAACAAGCTGGTCCATCCCTTACCGCCTCAGGGATGAAGACGTCATCCCTCATCCCGAAGCCGTACAACGACAGCTTTTTGCACTGTGGATAATCCTTCTGACCTTCCGACAGCAGATCTGTCAGAGAAGTGTGGTCTGAATGGCTGCGAACCATTTCCCCCAAGCCTGGACGGTTGGCCATCTCATCCCGGCGAGCAGCATCTGCGAGCACTCCCAGTACAGCTTCTTGATGGGCCATCTTTGATGTCGACCCTTAGAAAAGTTTTTCCCCCTGGATCGCGAAGCTCGGCCACGAAGCTCGACCGCGAAGTCAGATCGCGAAGATCGGTCGCGAGACGAAGCCGCGAAGTCTGGCCAAGGCAGACAGAGGTTCGCTTGGCGCGGACGCGGAGTCGGAGACTCGCGGTTCGCCGCGAAGCTCGATTCGCGGAGTGCTGTCGCGGAGTACGCGGAGCTTCGCCAAATCGAGAGCGCACAAAAAGACAAGACACGTGAAGACAAAAGAGGGCGGACCCCCTATTTATAGCCGATGACCCCGGAGCATCGCGGCGCGCCTCACCCGCGCGAAGCATCGCGGCGCGTCCGGATCCGCGGCCCCAGCGAGCATCGCGGTCCCCCTTCGCGATGACGCATCGCGAACCACCGAGAGTTTTTGGCGATTGTCCCTCAGACTTCGACCCTTCGCCCTCCGCGGCTCCAAGTCTAAGGGGGGGCATTTGTTGGCGCCAAAAATATGGCCCGAAAGGAAGGAACGAAAAAGACAGCCGGCGCGCTGCCTCGCGAAGCACAGCCGCGAAGCACAGCCGCGGAGCCCGTCTGCGAAGCGTCCCGACCTTAGCGGCCCCGCGAAGCTCCGGAGGCGGTAATCCTCCGCGAACCGGTTTGACGTTCGCGAGCCGCCGCGAAGCTCCGGAGGCCGTAATCCTCCGCGAACCGGTTTGACGTTCGCGAGCCGCCGCGAAGCTCCGGAGGCGGTGATCCTCCGCGAACCGGTTTGACGTTCTCGAGCCGCCGCGAAGCCCCGAAGGCGGCGCGCGAGCCCTGCTTCGCGGCGCCCCTTCCCTATAAATACTCGACTCCCCCTGAGTCCCGGGGGACGGACAATCCGACCTTTCGGCTTCTCCTCTCCCGAATCGCGAAGCAAGCTTTTCCCCGGGAATCATGAGCTCCGCGAGGTATTCCTACTTCGCGAGACGACTCTGATTTATTTCATCCTGAGCCCCTCTTCCGATAGGGATGCCCTTCGCGAAGCCCAAGGGCGTTCGCAAAGGAAGGGGATTCCCAAGGGAACCCGGGCAGCCGCGGAGCACTCGTGCTTCGCGAAACACCCAACCCATGCTAGTAATCCCTATGCCAAGGCAGGATAACTATGCATCGTGAAGCACATTGCTTGGCAGGACCCTGCTTCGCGAACCACTCCTTCTTCGCGAGGCAGTGCTCCGCGAACACTATTCCACTTCGCGAAGCACCACCCACTCCCACCTATGCCCCATTCTAAGGCCAAGGCACCCCACTTCGCAAAGCACACTCCTCTGCTTAGTGATTCCTCCTTCCGTGCGACCCTCCAGGTTTGCACGATGTGATTTCAAAGTCCCATGGACAACACCTCCCGTAGCGTTGCTTCGCCCAATGCTCCTTCGCATAGGCACGCTAACGGCTATTGCTTCTTCGCATAGCCACGCTAACGTGGACCCCTCGATGGCTCCTCCCTCGACCCCCCTCTACCATGGCCTTACTGGTACCTTCCCTTCCCCAAGGACCAGAGGGTACCGGTTATGTAAGCCCTAGGGGTGTGGAGTGAACCCACCTCGTCCGAGCTGCAGGACGTTAAACTGCCAAGCACCGCGTCCTCAACACATGACGTTAAACTGTGACCCAACCTCGTCTCCCTCACGAAGGGTCCCCCCAACTCGAACATTTTTTTACACCACTCGTCTCCACGGGAATGGAACTCTTCCGCACATGGAATGAGATCCTCCTTGTCGGAGTGGTGTATGTTCGCAGGGGAAGGGTCGCCTCAGAGCGTAAATCCCTAACCTTTGGTACGGATGATTGCACCCGTGCATCTCGGTACTCCCCCACTACCAAGGTCAGTGGGGAACGTGATAGGGAACGAGGCACCTCCCATTGTCGGACCAAGGTCCATCTTTCCCGCGCTTTTTCGCACCATGGGCCTCCATCCTGGAGTAAGTCCCAACACCATGGGCCGCCCAACACATAAGCCCCTCTTCGCTTCTCACGGACGCACCCTTCGCGACGTGATCGTCAGTTCCTTGCAACCTCTTGTTTCTCACACCGAGCATGACTCACGTGGGCTTAGAGTGAGCACCGACCCTGACCAAACCCATCCGAACTACGAGGTCTTTGATCCATGTCAAGGCATGGTACGTAGGAAACCTCCACGAGGTTCAAGCCCACCCATCACCCAATTCACGTCGTGTTCTACCTACGTCCAGTATGACGTTAAACTGCACCCCGGTCCAGTGGTAAGCCATTGCGACCCACCATCTGAACTACGAGGTCTTTGATCCATGTCAAGGCATGGTACGTAGGAAGCCTCCATGAGGTTCAAGACCACCATCAGTGGACCAAGGTCTACTTTCATCCGAACTACGAGGTCTTTGATCCATGTCAAGGCATGGTACGTAGGAAACCTCCACGAGGTTCAAGCCCACCCATCACCCAATTCACGTCGTGTTCTACCTACGTCCAGTATGACGTTAAACTACATCCCGGTCCAGTGGTAAGCCATTGCGACCCAACCCTTCTGAACTACGAGGTCTTTGATCCATGTCAAGGCATGGTACGTAGGAAGCCTCCATGAGGTTCAAGCCCACAAACAGTGGACCAAGGTCTGCTTTCACGTCGGTTTACCGACAAACCCTTTTTGAACTACGAGGTCTTTGATCCATGTCAAGGCATGGTACGTAGGAAGCCTCCATGAGGTTCAAGCCCACCCGTCGCTCATTCACGTCGGGTCTCATTCCAGTCCAGCGGTAAGCCGTTGTGACCACTTGAACTACGAGGTCTTTGATCCATGTCAAGGCATGGTACGTAGGAAGCCTCCACGAGGTTCAAGCCCACCCGTCGTTTATTCACGTCAGGGTTCATTATCGTCCCGCATGACGTTAAAATGTATCATTCGAACTACGGGGACTTTGATCCCTGTCAAGGCATGGTACGTAGGAATCCTCCCAGAGGTTCAAGCCCAAGTCTCTTCGGACTAAGGTCCAGCTTCACGTCGGTTTACCGGCACCATCCTGAACTACGCGGACTTTGATTCCCTGCCACGGGGATACGTAGGAAGTCTCTTCAAGGCTCAAGCCCAACTTCGTTGTCGCCCCCCTGCGATGGTCCCATTTCATTCTCAACCGTCTCTGCTAGACGTTAATCTTGCAACATACCCTGTGTTGAACATGGGAAGCTGAGGAAAACCTCAGATACGTGTCTATGACATGTAATTCCCTGCGCTCGATGTGGGATGCCTCGGGCTTCCACGCCCTCGAGAAGCCTTATGATTGAGGATAACAGACAGACATGCCAGGTACCCCAGCATCCAGACACGCTACTGATGCCTCAAATGTGATTACTCCCCTGACCGAAGGTTGCTGCCCTGACTGGACCCTTTGGAATGTCCCGACAAAAGCAGTGTAATTAACCGGCGTCCATGGAAACATGACACCGGGAAGAGTTTCACGAACTACGTATTAAATCTATAAGGGAGACCCGGACTAGGTGACGAGTTCTGAGGAGGAATCCACAGGAGGAAGAACCGACATCCCATCATCCCGTTTCGATCAAGGAGCAGACGTACCTGAACAAGGAACGAATGCCGCCCGCCTTTGGAAAGCGGGAATGCGGGGCAACAAAGCCGCGCGTCCCCCTCCCCCGCGGACGGATGCGCGCGCGCCCCGGCGAAAGCGTCGGAAACATGAACGACTCAATTTATTTTTTTTGTCACATTTACATGTTATTATTAGTTTTATTTTAACTATAATATGTCTCCTTTGACCTTTTCTCATGCCTTTATGATATTCCTCAAGTTCTTGTCAATATTTCTCAAGATCACAGGTAATTTTTTTCTCTTATTATCCCTTACCGGGCCTTATGCTCACCCTTTCCTTTGATGTATATACCCAATTTATGATATGTAGTAAATATAATTATGATTAACCTATGATGAAGACTTTCAAGAAGATTAGAAGAATTTTTTTATGATTTCTTATATTATATACCTTGTTTCCAAGAAATTAAAATTTAAAAGATCATCTCTTTGTTCAATGTAATTAAAAAGTTCATGTAATCAAAAGGTGGGATTCCATATGCATTGTTTTCCAATTTTAATTATTAAATTAAATTTTATAGCCTATGTTTCATCCCTCCCTCTATTATTATATAGGACACATGTGTCCGATATTCTGTATGTAATTCCTCTTTAACCAATCCTTTGGTTCTTCTCACCTGCGTCTGAGTTATAAATACATGTAATTAATGGAGTATATCAAAGTGTGTGGAGGAAGTTCAAGAAGTAACAAATATGTTACCAACCCATTTGATACACATGTGAACATGTGTAATGTTGCAACTCATTCTAAGACCAACACATTGAGTTTTTCCCTTAGTCCAAAGGTTTATTTATTATCTGCTCAATAAATCAATTGTTTAATTAGATCATGATTGGGTTATTTATTTATTTATTTATTTTCATCTTATGAATTATTTATTATATGGATGAAATACCTCCATCACATTAACAAATGAATTAATTTGAAAAGATAGAATTTAAATATACGACTTATGTGTGAATGATTTATCCAACATGTTTAATTAATTAAGTAAAATACACTTAATATTAATAATACATGTAAAGGATAAAACAAGATAAAATTTATGTGTAATAAATAAAATACCTCAGTTTAATATTAAGATATTAAGCCTTCTATCATCTGAATTAAGATGAACCCATAGTTTAAGGTTGATTCGTCCTCTATGGGGGACACTTTTAATTATTAAGAAATATTAACTAAGATAGTGGGTCCACTTAATTGAATCTATATTGGGTTAATTAACACCTTATATCGAATAAAAATTTAGAGGAATTTTTTTAGGAAATATATGTTATAATTTCTAGATTGGGGAGTCCTATGGCATCCCACCTTTTTATTACATAACTTTTCATTTTATTTTACAAACTAGGGATCTTTAAAGTCTAGTGTCTTGGAAAAAAGGTACATAAAACATGAAAAAATAAAACATTATTTTAATCCCATAGAAAAGATTCTTGAAAATTTCATCCTAAGTACAATTATTGCATCTTATAACCTAGAGACATACATCAAAGGAAAGGGTGAGCAGAAGGCCCAGAAAGGAAAACAAGTGAAACAGTTTACATGTGAACTTGAACGATATCAATAAGAACCTAGTGAATATCATAAAGGTATGATAAATAGGAATATCATAATAATAATAACTTGAAACATAAGTTGAAAATGTTTCTACAACATTTAATTTAGACATTCATAATCATATCACCAAGGTCTATCCCCAAGGTGTCATCAAAATTACCAAGGTTATTCACCAAGGTATCACAAAACTTGTCATCTATAGAGATTAATTTCTTTACCCAATACATTGGAGAGATATCAGGGTTCACCCTTAATATGTATTTATTTTCATGTGATCCACATAGATAATAATCAAACATTTCATAAATAACCCAAATAGAATAAAATAAATGGTTTTCATATCAAAATCACAACGTTTTAAAAAGTACTTAAAAAATATGATTTTTATGTCATTTTAAACCCACAGAAAAGGAAGGCGGGTTTCATGTATGTTATTACCAGAATAAAATAGGTCATTTTAACATATATTTTAATAACCTTATAGAATATTAGGTTTGAGTATTCAATAAATAAAATGAATGGATTTTTTGAAAATAAAAGATATGTTTTGAGATGAAAATTCTTCAGCATAATGGCTATGTAAAATGGTTTTAGAAACTATTAAAAAGAGAGGGGAAAAAAGTCAACCACTCATAAATAACTCATAATAAAGTATAGGGATAGTTTAAAATGTAAATAAGACCATGGTATGGATTTTTTAATGACATACCGCATGAAAAGGAAACTTGAAAGAAAAGAGAAGATGCGATTTCTTCTACGAAAATTTGACCGCCTAACAGCATCACATTGAAATTAAAAAAAATGAATTGATGAGAGAAAAAAAGGTATCTCATCATAAAGAAATTAAAATTAAAATAATAGGGATACATAATATCATACCACAACATATAAAAATTGAAATTAAATACATAACATAAAAGAAGTGTTGAGAAAAAGAAGAACGTGAAAGGTTCCCTTACCTTGTAGAGTAACTTCAAAAAACTAAAAGGATGGGAACTTGAGGGGATTGAGGCACATTGGGAGGATTCCATAGGAGGTAAAAATACCAGATATTCGTTGACTATAAATTTTTAATTAAAGAAATTAAGGAATGGGTTGGTATTTATAGAAAAAGTGAGGGAATATTTTATTAATTTCCAAGGAACACCTCATTAGTGGTATTTGCAAAACCATGGGCTTGCCCATGGTATTTTCCCATGGTATTATCCACTTGGGAAACATCATATCATATTTTACTATACAAAAGTCTACAAGAATTTTATATTAATTAATACATCACTATGATGTCATAAAATACATCGAAACTCAAAAACTATATTTTTACTATTCACAGATTGTTTTTATAAAAATATCATAAATTTACCCTAACCTAATATAGATGTTTAGAATTCAAAAATAAACTCAATTTTATGAAAATAATTTTATAATTATGAGATATTTAATTTGTTGGACTCCTCATGTATTAATCATGTTTTAATGATCACAAATCTCATTAATGATCACAAATCTCATTAATGATCACAAATATTATTCAACCTTGTTAACTAAAAAATTATATCCAATAATGTGTATTTATGTTTCAAGTTCTCTCATGCTTTATAATGTTTAAGCTCAATCTATTTTATGTATATCACTGTTTAAGTCTGAATACATTGTTTGCCTAAGTAACAGACACTGTGAAGACAGACACCGTGAGGCCAGACACCGTAAGCCAGAAACCGTGAATACAGACACCATAAGCCATACACCGT
Source organism: Viscum album (assembly GCA_963277665.1). Lineage (NCBI taxonomy): Eukaryota > Viridiplantae > Streptophyta > Magnoliopsida > Santalales > Viscaceae > Viscum > Viscum album. Next base: position 405,069,481 of record OY728150.1, on the reverse strand, counting down.
GAATCCAGAAACCATAATCCAGACACCGTAAGCCAGACACTGTGAAGCCAGACATCGTAAGACAGACACCGTGAAGCCAGGCACTGTAAGCCAGACACCGTGAAGCCAGACACCGTGAAAAAGATACCGTGAACAAGACACCGTGACAATCAGACACCGTGACACTTAGACACCGTGACACTCAGACACCGTGAAGCCAGGCATTGTAAGCCAGACACTGTGAAGACAAACACCATGAAAAAGATACCGTGAACAAGACACTGTGACACTCAGACACCGTGACACTCAAACACCGTGACACTCAGACACCGTGAACAAGACACCGTGACACTCAGACACCGTGACACTCAGACACCGTGACACTCAGACACCGTGTGAAGGAGAAACCATTTTCATACCTTACTGTGAAACCATTTCTTAAACTAGTTTGTCGTCTTTCAATTTAAATTATAATAGTCATATTTGATGCCTTTAATGCACTTACATAATTAATGTTTCTTTGTAGACATAGTACAAGGTACGAGGTACGAAACACTTGGAACCTGTCAGCTAAAACCCATGCATTCGAAGATAAAGAGAGAAGTGTTCCCAAGAGCAAGAAATCGCGATACTGAACGAATAACAAGCCTGGGATCACGACCGTGAAGCACATATTGCATGATTTTCAAATAAAGAATTGTCTCATACATGAAATCCGACTCTGCTGAAGAACATATGAAGAACACTGGAATCCAGAGAACATCTTCACATTATCAACACTCGTGAAGAAAACAAGCTGAATTAAGACACTCTGTTTTTCAATACAAAAACCAGAGAAGGACTCAGAAGCATTTCTGTTAAATAAAAGGAGTCCAGAGCTACACTTCAAATCACTAGAGCATTCTAAACTCATATATACTCTCTCTCAGTGATTATTTTACATACTTTTTGAGTAGTGTGTGTACTTTGTATATTTTATACACACACTAAATCCTGTGCTAAACTGGAGGATTTCTAAGTCCTTAAACCAATCTCTTTATACTTTTGTTTACCCACGGAAACTATGGAAGAGGTCCCTGTGTGGAATGGTTATTATTTTTCTTTACCCACGAAAACTGTGGAAGTGGTCCCTGTGTGACCTGGAAAGTCTCTTTACTGTTGTTAACCCCGATCCAAGGTGTGGATCAAAGTTTATTTATATAAACTTCTTGGTGGTAAGTGATCACCAAGTGGAGTGTATTAGGTCTCAGCTTGAGACTGAACCACTTGTTTCATATTCGTTGTTCTGTTTCAATTTAGTATTCTCTGTTTTACTGCTTTGTTGCATAATCTAGGAAACACTAATTTCACTTTGATAGTTAGTCTTAGAAATAAATTAAAACTGATTTGTCTTAGTAGGATAACTTCAAAATTAATATTAATGATACCAATTAAGATTACCGAGAATTAATCAATCTTCTAAGAAGTTGTTTAAAAATTCAAACCCTTATAACAGTATAACCTTGATGAATTGGGTTGTATCTATTTTTGGGGAAACTATTTCATTTTAAATAATATTCTTTTAACAATTTTTTTTATAGTTACTCAATTCACCCCTCACCTCTTGAGTAAACTTCTTCGACCAACATTTTGTATTAGAGGTTATTTTATTAAGACTCTCTATAATCTTACTCAACTGTGATTGTAGTTGTACTTTAAAGATCTGTAAATTTCTGTTAGTTATAAATTTCTAGCTCTTTTAAAGTAATTTATTAGTATGGATAATAGATTGGAAGGTGCTGAAACCAACAGATCACAATTCTTTAATGGAACCAACTATGCTCAATGGAAAATTAAAATGAAAATGCATCTAGATAGTATGATCTTTGAAGTTTGGTCATCCATTATAGATGAATAAAAACTTCTTGTGACTGATAGAATTACATGGGATGAACCTACCAAACTTTCTTACAATAACAATTGAAAATCCATGAATTATTTGTACTGTTCCTTAGGAGATGAAGAATTTAATAGGATTTCTGCTTGTAAAACTGCCCATGAAATTTGGGATACCTTGTCTATTTCACATGAAGGCACATCTAGTGTAAAGGAAATGAGACTTAATACTTATACTATAAAATATGATAATTTTAAAATGAAACCTGATGAGCCTAATTCTGACATGTATCTCAGGTTTAATGAGATTGTCAACATAATGATTTCTCTAAGAAGAGAAGTCACTTCCAAAGAACAGATCATGAGAATCCTTATATGTCTACCGGATAGATGGAGTGGAACCTCAATCTGTATTAGAGAATCACGCGACATCAACAAGCTACCTGTAAAAGAACTCATTGGGAAACTGATGATGTATGAGGAAGAGATGAAAGTCAACAAATAATAGGAGGATGAACCAAAGAGGAAATCTGTAGCATTAAATACCACCTTCTCGAAGCACAAAGACAAAGGGAAACTGGAATCTTCTATAAAAAGCTCCACCACTGAGAAATCATCACCTAACAGTGACGAGGAGATGGATCAACTGGACATAAGATTCAAACTATTTTACAAAAAGAAGAACTTTTTTAGAAAGCCTAACTTTAAGGGCAAGTATGATCTAAAAGGAAACTGGAAAAGGGAATGGAAAATAAGTGACAAAACTGATGAAATTGTATGCTATGAAAGTAATCACAAAGGAAATATAAAGGCTGACTATCCAAAGCTCAAGTATAAGAAGAAATATGAGGAAAAGGATAAGAAGTACAAAAAGGCAATGAAAGAAACCTGGAGTGCCTCTGAGGATAGTTCAAGTGACTCAGAAACTTCACATGATGAACAAGATAACAAATCCAATATATGTTTTATGACAAACACATATGACGTAACACTGAACTTTTATGTATATAATTTATACTATTCTGAAGAGGAAAGTGACTTTGAAAATATGAATAATTAAGAAATGTTTGAATATTGTAACATGCTTGAAGAGACATGCAATGAATTAAAAGATAAATATAAATTATTGAAGAAACATCATGCTCTCACTGTAAATGTTAAATATGAACTTACTACTGAAAAGGAGAAAAATGCTCAATTTATCAAAGAAAACAATGAATTAAAAATGTATAATGAATAATTAAAAAGTGACTTATAAAAGTTTACTAATGGAAAAAATACCCTTAACCAAATTCTAGGAAAACAAATTTCCCCAAAATATAATATTGGCATTGATTATCAACCTGGAAAAAGAAACCTTGGTAGAACGAATTTTGTTTCAAAGTCTAGGACATATAATTTTGTTCCCAGTTCTGGACATAACTCAACTAGCTCAAGTCATGATACATATTATACTATTTCAAGTTTTTGTGGACCAAATAAAATTTATTTTTCAAATAATTTACATAATGCTTATAGGAAACCTATAAGACAAATATCAGTTCCTAAAGAACTTATTACTAATGTTACTGGACCCAAACAAGTATGGGTACCAAAATCTGTCTTTTCATGATCATGTTGTAGGAAAGCTGCTTAAAAAGATCTTGAAAAAATCTATGGTACTTGGATGGTGGATGTTCAAGGCACATGACATGAGACTACTCTTGCTTTAAGAAACTGATAAAAGTAGATGGAGGACATGTCACATTTGGTGACATTGCCAAAGGGAAGATCATTGGATTATGCCAAATTGGTAACACTGATTCTATTTTAATTTCTAAAGTACTATTTTTTAATGGCTTAAAATATAATCTGCTTAGTATCTCACAATTATGTGATGATGGATATCATGTTAAATTTGAAAATGATGCCTGTAATGTCTTTAATTCTAAAGATGAATTAGTATTTTCTGCATCAAGGAATGGGAAATGTCCCAGTTAAGGACTTAGCTCTGGAATAGGAGACTAGGACACTGTAATGTTCACTCCCTTAGAAATATAACTAGAAAAGTTCTAGTTAAAGACTTACCCAAACTTGATTTTCCACATGACAAAGTACTTAATCCTTGTCAAAATGGAAAACAACACAAAATATCTTTCAAAACAAAGAAAGAAGATTCTACTTCTCAACCTCTCAAATTGGTTCACATAGATTTGTTTGGACCATATAGAGTTTCTAGTTTAAATGGAAAGCACTATGTTTATGTTATGGTAGATGATTTTTCTAGATATACCAGGACCTTCTTCATGGATCACAAAAGTGAAGCCTGCTCTTATTTTACTAAGTATTCCAAGTCTGTAGAAAATCTTAGTGGCCTTAAAATTAAATATTTAAGAAGTGATCATGGCCGTGAGTTTGAAAATCAAGAGTTTGAATCCTTTTTCTCACAAAATGGGTATAGTCACAATTTCTATGCCCCTAGAACACCTCAGCAGAATGGTGTTGTAGAAAGTAGAAATAGAACCCTGCAAGAAATTTCTAGAACAATGCTTAGTGAATATGACTTACCTATTTACTTTTTGGCTGAAGCTATTAATACAACATGCTACATAATCAATAAAGTCTTGATTAGACCAATTCTCAAAAAGACCCCGTATGAACTCTAGAACAATAGGAAGCATAAGGTTAATTAATTTAGAGTTTTTGGTTGCAAAGTCTTTATTCCCAACACTAAGGATAATCTTGAAAAATTTTCATCCAAAAGTAATGAAGGAATTTTCCTAGGTTTTTCAATATTAATCAAAGCTTATAGACTATTCAATAAGAGAACTAAATGTGTGGAAGAATCTGTTCATATCAAGTTTGATGAAATAGATCCACATGATCCTTGAACCATCCTAGAAAATCTGAAGGATTATGTATCAAATCTGAACATCAACTCAAAATCCTCAAATTCCTTTGTGAAAGAATCTGTGAAAACTTCCAATTCTGGAAATTTCCTACCATCGAGTCATAATGAACTTGAATCTGCAGATGAACCTGAAATCCCTAGTCCCTCTTTTTCTAGAAAGGTTAGAACCCTTACAAACCATCCATTAGATTCTATTATAGGAGACTTAGATAAAGGAACACAAACTGGAGCTTCTCTTAGAAATCAGGTTGAATATCAAGCCTTCTTGTCACAACTTGAACCTAAAAACATTGATAATGCCATCAACGATGAATTTTGGGTAATGTCTATGTGAGAAGAACTTAATCAGTTTGAAAGAAACAATGTTTGGAAACTTGTTGAAAGACCCAAGGACACATTCATCATAGGCACTAAATGGGTGTTTAAAAATAAGGTAGATGAAGTTGGAAATATAGTTAGGAACAAGGCTAGATTAGTTACACAAGGCTATAGTCAAGAATAAGGAATTGACTGTGAGGAGACCTTTTCTCCAGTAGCCAGACTTGAAGCCATCAGAATCATTCTTACTTATGCTGAACATCTGAATTTCAAACTATATCAAATGGATGTTAAGAGTGAATTCTTAAATGGGTATATAGCTGAGGATGTCTTTGTTGAACAACCCCCTAGATTTACAAATCCTCATTTTCCCAATCATATTTTCAAACTATCAAAAGCTTTATATGGTTTAAAGAAATCTCCAAGAGCATAGTATGACAAAGTGAGTACTTTTCTCATTTCCAAAAGATTTACAAAAGGAATAGCTGATCCTACCCTATTTATAAAATGAATTTCTAATGATGTTTTAGTTGTTCAAATCTATGTAGATGATATTATTTTTGGACCTTCAAAAAATTCATTATGTATTGATTTTTCTAAAATGATGCAAAACAAATTTGAAATGAGTTTAATGGGAGAACTAAAATTCTTTCTTGGATTTAAAATCTTTCAAAATAATGATGGAATTGTTTTAAATCAAAGTAAATACACTAGATATCTTCTAAAACATTTTGGATTGGATAACACTAAAATTATTGACACTCCCATGAGTACCAACTGTAAGTTGGATCTTGATGAATATAGAAAATCTGTTGATCAAACCACTTATAGAGGAATGATTGGAAGTTTACTCTACTTAACTTCTAGCCGTCTGGACATTATGTTTATTGTGTGTATGTGTGCTCGTTTTAAAGAAAACCCTAAAGAATCTCATTTAAATTCTGTAAAGAGAATTTTCAAATACCTCAAGCATACACCCAATCTAGGACTGTTCTATCCTAAAGGACAATCATTTGAGCTATTTAGTTATTCTGATACTGAGTTCAGTGGCTGTAAGTTAGATAGAAAGAGAACCTCTGGAATATGTCACCTTTTAGGCATGTCACTAGTATCATGGTGTAGTAAGAAACAAAATTCTGTTGCATTATCTACTGCAGAAGCTAAATACATAGCTGATGGCAGTTTTTGTGAAAAAATTTTGTGGTTGAAACACACATTACTAGATTATGGATATCAATTCAGATATGTTCCAATAAATTGTGACAACACAAGTGCTATTAACATCTCAAAAAATCCTGTTTCACATTCTAGGACAAAACATATTGATGTAAGACATCACTTTTTGAGAGATCATTATCAAAAAGGTGATATCTCCTTGGAATTCATTGGTACTGAATATCAACTTGATGATATATTCACTAAAACATTAAATTCTGAGAGAATAAACTACATCATACATGATCTTGGAATGATAAATCTCAAATAGATATCTTACTTGTCTTACTGTTCAAAATTTTACTATGTTTTACTTTAATGTTTCATGATTACAGTTTCTCTGTTACTATCTCTCATATTTACGGTCTCACTATTATCATTTTTCACTCATGGTCTGACATTTACTGTCTCACCGTAATGCGCACTGAAGTTCACTCACTATCTCACCGTGACATTCACTCACTGTCTCACCGTGAAGTTCACTCACTGTATCACCATAACGAATATTCATGGTCTCACCGTGATAATTCATTATAATTTTCTAAAAACCGTATCACGGTAATTTTTTATTTCACCTCTTTTACCTTCCCATGTTTTTATTTTTGTGACGATTGGCATTCCCAAATGATAAAACAAAACGTTTCACTCAGTTCTTCACTCGGACTTTCTCTTGTTTTGAACCCTTTCAACCTTGCATCCCCCCTCTCTCTCGAACCCTCAGTGGATTCCAAGAATGAAATGTCTGTCTTCATCCACACCTGAGAAGCGCCGCCCGAAGAAGAAGAAGATTTCACCTAAGATGACACCCGAAGGACCTTTGAATCCGAATATGGTAAATCGAAGTGTTGTTCCTGAGAAAGAAATCTTCCTCGAATGGCTTCTGTCTAGAAAATCTCTAGTATTGAAAGTGTTAAAAGAACAAGTCTGGTTAGAATGTTTCTCAAGGGAGAATAAACCCATCTATCCCAGGTTAGTGGCTCAGTTCTACCTGTACGTGCAGTTCTCATTCGATTCTGGTGAAAGTAATATGGTGAGGAGCTGGGTTAATGGCCAGAGATGCTCCTTCTCTTCGAGGTTATGGGAAGCATGACTTAGGATACCTAATGAAGGTATATGTGAATATTATTAGAGAGAACCTCCTCCTTCAACTGATTTCCTTGATCTTGAAGATACTCTGAAAACCCTAATCAGAAATGGCTCCAAAATAAGGGCCATCACAGCTGAACTAGATGGAGAAATAAGGCTGCTGTTTAAGTTTGTTCAAAATCTGGTTAGTCCAAGAAAAGGTGATTTTGCTGTGTTGAAGTATCAATATGTGTTTTTAATTCATCTTATGAAAAATGGACACAAGATCAACCTGTGCAAGTAAATCATTCACCATATGTGTGAGTTGATCAAGGTTACATCCAAATCCACTTCTCTATTCTACTCTCGGTTGATATCAGCCATGATTTTTGTAAAAGGCGTGGTTTGACCTAATAAAGAAGTGCTTATGGACTGTGAGTACCGTCTCTCTAAAGCCACCATTAGGAGAATGAAGATAAACTGGAATCCTTGGAAAAAGGAGTGGGTGGAAGACAATGATAAGGTTTATGAGAAGTTTAATCTTGTGGATTACCCATCAAGGCCGAAAGACATTTCTGATCCTAGTTTGGAACCAGATAAATTTCTAGAGTATTCAGAAGAAGAGGAAGAAGAGGCTGAAGTACCATATAGGGAAGCAGTTGTTATTGAGGAAGAAAGGATTTTTGTTCCTCATGTTGTCCTTGAAAAAGAAGTTCCTACCCCTAGTGAAGATGTTAATATGGAAATCCAACGTGAGGCTGAAAAGGAATCAATGGTGACAGAATATGAGCAGAATTCACAGAAGAACCTACAATAGAAGAACTCCATATAGTTCAAGAATCAAATGTAGAAGAAAATCTAGAAGAACTCCCTATGGAACAATCTGTTCCAAAAATAATACCCTATGCTAAAGAAAGGATGGAGATAGCCTTTCAGCTAGCTAGACTAGAAATGAATGAGGAACTTAGAGATGAAACTGTGGATTTAGACCAAGCTCCTAAGTCTCTCAGTCCTGAGAAGGAGGCACCTGTTGAGGGGGAGAAAACCCCAAATCATGAGTCTGGTGAAGCCTCACATCCAACTGAGTCAAGTCCTATGGATAATCAGTAAATATTTCCTAGTTTTTATGATGTGAGTGAGTCTCAGCAGGTTACTGCAACCGGGATTGATCTCTCTTCCCTGTTTCAGTTGAAATAATTCTCCAACTTTACACCTGAGAAGGAACCTGGTCCTTTATCTGACCTCGAACCTAAACCTGAACCTATCCCTGTACCGATTCCTACACCTGAACCTTTATCTGAACAACTGCCCTTTTTTAGTAAGGATTATTTAAAGGAATTTGGAGATACTATCCTATCTGGAGTTGAGAAACTTATGAACTCCGATCCTCGTCTTGTGACAAATTTGAGTGAGAGAGATTCCTCACTACTTTTTGAAAAGATCATTTGGAAAATAAAACTTAAGTTGCTTCATGAGATCCAAGAAGTACAAGTTGAAAATAATATACTCAGTAATGAAGTCACAACCCTGAGAAGCATGGTGGAAGACATGCAGAAAGAGCTGCATTCGAGATCAGAGCCTGCTACTTATCCTCTATCATCTACTGTTTCTTAAATATATCGAGATGTTGTGTCTCAGATTCACCCTTATCTGTTATCCTTCGATGAAAAGATTGTGGAAAGGCACAAATAGATGTTGAAGGACATGAGAGAGCTTGTGGTGAACCTTAATAAACTCACTGATGAGTACACTAGTTGTCTTCAAGAGGTACTAAATCAACTAAAATCTCTGACAACTGCCTTCAAAGCTTCTAATACCTCTAGTCAATCCTCTACACCTTAATTGGAAATTAATTTTATCAGATCTATAGTCAAAGAAGAGCTTTAAAATGCTTTCAGTGGTTTAATGTGACTTCTTTATCTGAAATTTTCAAGAACAGTGATAGAGTGCTTGACCTTGTACAAATTCACTCCAAGATTTCAAATAATGCCCAGCAGGATATTTCTAAGAAAGTGGATTTCTATTTTAACCTAATTTTCTCCAAGAATGATATAACCAACCACTTCAAATACCTTGTAGAGAATCTGTGACTCCCTCTTGTGACTTAAGCCTTCAAAAACCAAGTCCAGAAGTTAACCGAATTTACCAGATTGTTGGAAAAGTTCATGGAAAACAAAGATGAATTTGAAAAATCCATGTAGTATGGTGGAGGTATTATTGTAGACTTCATCAAACTCCCGAGACCTTATATTCATATATAGAGTACAACAATTGTTGCACCAGCGGCTGTACCTCTCAGACCTGGGCTGCCTACCTTCACCTCTGCCTTAGCCTCAACTACCATGTCAGTTGGCCAAGCTCTCAGTCATATTAGGCCTATGATTCTTAATCAGAAACTACCTAGATCTTCTACTACTCCTACCATGGCTCCCTCAGTCTTTGAAGGTCTCCCTTTACCCTCTCTATCAACCACATCTCTGCCTTATTCTAAATCAACCATTGCCCCTATGGCTTCCTTTTCTACTGCTGATAAAGGCGAAGAGAAGGCCAATCCTTGAAGAAGACTAGTGCTTACTATTTTTTGATGGGAATGCCATTATTTTTGTATTTACCCTTTATTTTGTACTGAACTGTTTACTCTTAATAGAATGTGCACTGTTTACCCTCTCTTCTTTCAACTTTTTGATAATCCCAAAAGGGGGAGAAGTTTTTGCATAAAGTTTCTATCTGTTATTTTATCTGTAGTTGCATCTAATTTACACTTTAACTGTACATGATTTGTGACCATCAAAAATGGGGATATTGTTGGACTCCTCATGTATTAATAATGTTTTAATGATAAAAAATCTCATTAATGATCATAAATTTCATTAATGATCACAAATCTCATGAATGATCACAAATCTCATTAATGATCACAAATATTATTCAACCTAGTTAACTCTACAATTATATATAATCAAGTGTATTTATGTTTCAACTTCTCTTATGCTTTATAATGGTTAAGATCAACCCATTTCATGCATATCACTGTTTAAGTCTGAATACATTTATTGCCTAAGTACAATACACCATGAATCCAGACACCATGAAGCCAGACACCGTAAGCCAAACACCGTGAATCCAGACACCGTAAGCGAGACACCATGAAGCCAGACACCATAAGCCAGACACCGTAAGCCAGACACCATGAAGCCAGAAACCACAAACAAGACACTATGAACAAGACACCATGACACTCAGACACCGTGACACTCAGACACCGTGTGAAGGAGACACTGTTTTCATACCTTACTGTGACACCATTTCTTAAACTATTTTTTCGTCTTTAAATTTAATTTCTAACAGTCATATTTGATGCCTTTAATGCACTGACATAATTAATGTTTCTTTGTAGACATAATACAAGGTATGAGGTATTAAACACATGGAACCTGTCAGCTAACACCCATGCATTCGAAGATAAAGAGCAAAGTATGCTCAAGAGAAAGACAATGCGATACTGAATGAAAAAAAAGCCTATGAGCACAACCGTGAAGCACATATTGAAAGATTTTCAAAGAAATAATTGTCTCATACATGCAATCTGACTTTGCTGTAGAACATATGAAGAACACTGGAATCCAGAGAACATCTTCACATTATCAACACTTGTGAAGAACACAAGATGAATTGCAACACTCTATTTTTCAAGACAATAACCAGAGAAGGACTCAGAATCATTTCTGTTAAATCAAAGGAGTCCAGATATTCACTTAAAATCACTAGAGCATTCTAAACTCATATCTAATCTCTCTCAGTGATTATTTTACTTACTTTTTGAGAAGTGTGTGTACTCTGTATATTCCATACACACATTGACTCCTATGCTAAACTAGAGTATTTCTAAATCCTTACACCAATCTCTTTATACTTTTTTTACCCACGACAACTATGGAAGAGGTCCCTGTGTGGCCTGGTTATTATTTTTGTTTACCCACGAAAACTATGGAAGAGGTCCCTGTGTGACATGGACAGTCTGTTTACTGTTGTTAACCCCGATCCAGGGTGTGGATAAAATTTTATTTATATAAAATTCTTGGTGGCAGGTGATCAGCAAGTGGAGTGGATTAGGTCTCGGCTTGAGACTGAACTGCTTGTTTCATATCTGCTGTGCTGTTTCAATTTAGTCTTCTCTGTTTTACTGCTTTGTTGCATAATCTAGGAAACACTAATTTCACTTTGATAGTTAGTCTTGGAAAGAATTTATAACTAATTTGTCTTAGTAGGATAACTTCAAAAGTAATATTAATGACACCAATTACGATTACTGAGAATTAATAAATATTCTAAGAAGTTTTTTAAAAATTCAAACCCTTATAACAGTATAACCTTGATTAACTGGGCTGTATCTATTTTTGGGGAAACCATTTTTTTAAAATAATATTCTTTTAACAAAATTTTCAATAGTTACTCAATTCACCCCTCCCCTCTTGAGTAAACTACTCCGACCAACATAATTTTTAAGTAAAATCACTATTTACCTAAAAAAATACTAATACTTAACTAATAATTTCTGAAATAGTTATTTACTTATGCTATTATATCACATTACCATTCAAGATATCTTAATTATATTTATACTTTCTTAAGTGAGGTTATGATTCCATTGGTAACATTACGATTCATAAGGCTAATATTACTATTCATATTTTATTATTCACCAAAAATTAAGTTAATCTTATTAGACTCTAAATTTCTTACTGATCACAACTATATAAGAACATTTTTTGAAAATAATTCCACATTATTAATTATTTAAAGTATAAAAAAATATTTTAAAATGCCTTTCTTCCAATATTCATCAATAATATGGAACTTTTATAAATTCATCCTATATTTATCTTGATATTTGAAATTCACAAATTTTACCATAATAAGAAATAATTTTTTTTATTTATATAAAAGGATTACACAAAGTAACTAAGGCCTCATTACATCGCCCCTTATAACACCTGCATATGACCTATGAGTAATGTGTGCAATAGTGATAGAATCTTGGGGTGGCTCAGACAACATTGCCTGAGTGGTGATTTCTATTAGCTTTAACTTCTCACAAAGGTGATTATATTCATGATTAAAATGTTGAAGTTAGGATTGGGCTTGGTCCAGAGTAAATACTAGGGATGATACCTCCTTCTGAATCTCTGAAAGATGGGATTCATACGACCCAATTTTACTATATGAGGCCATGGAATTTTCTTTCTATATTAATTAAACATGATCATTTGTATTTATAAGAAATAATCATAACGTTAAGAGTATAGTTTCCAACTATCATATTGACCAATGGTCATATAAGAATCGAAATCTAGTGGTCTTATTTTAATTATACTAACTTTATTAAAAAAAGGATATAGTTTTGTTGAGTACAAAATAAAATAACACACAAATTCAGGAAATAGATATTATTCAAAAGTTAGGGTTGTTACAAGTCCACTCAACAAATCAAGGAGATTCAAGCTCGTAGTTTGCAAGACCATCTACCTAAACACTTTCTAATAATTTTCATGGCCTCTGACTAGATTATAAAGAAAGGAAATGTTGATTCTTAACACTATAATATCAAAGAAACTAGACATTCCAAGTCAATTTTTAGGTATATTGGGACTTTATAAAATAGTGGGATACTTAATTAAAATAAATTATTATTAATTTTAAAATAAATTATAATCAAGCAAAGAACTAATAATATGATCTTTTAAATTTTAAAACAAATGGAAATCTATTCATCCACGTTATCCATGTGATCAATATTTGAGAAAGACTATCTCATTATGGGTAGTAACTTCCTGGAGTGGTTTAGATGCCTTTGGGTTGTGCTATTCCATAAAGAGAAATATTATGTTTTAGAATCCTCAATACCTGATTTTCTTACCAAGGAGATGAGTGTTGAAGATCTCCTTTTCTATAAAAAACATATGAATGGAACATTCAATGTTCAATGTTTGATTCTATTATCCTTGTCTAGTGAACTCATAAAGTATCATGAAAATGTAGATGCTTATATCATGCTTGAGAATCTTCATGGTTTATATCAGCAAAGAGAAAGATAAGAAAAATTGATATTTTCAAAGCAATCATTAAGAGTAATCTTATGGAAGTTATGAAAACTTGGCCTCATTTAGTCATCTCATAATATATATAGAGCACCTTGAAGTTCTAGAGTTTAAACTCCCTGGAGAACTGCACACTGATCACATTATTGTATAACTCCATAAGATATTCTCTAGTTTTTTTATTAATTTTAATATAAATAGAATTGAGATATCACTTCCATACCCGCTCACTCTTCTTTTCCAAGTAGTTAAGAGGATGAAGTGTACAAATACTTCGATACTTATGGTTAAAAAATATAACGGGAAAGTGAAGAGATATAATCCCAAAGCCTTTTAATATCCTCCCAAGAAGAAAAAGATCAAGGGAAAAGAAAGGGAGAAGGATGTTTCTTATTTCAGATGTGGAAAGAAAGTCCACTAGAAGAAAAACTACGCTAATCCAAATAAGAAAGGGGAATATTCAAGTGCGTTTTTTATTGAATGAAATTTATCTATTTTTACAAATTGGGTATTAGATATAGCCTGTAGTGATCACATATGTATCCAAATGATGAAACCAATTAGATTAAAAAATATTGACTAAGGGGAGGTAGATCTACAAGTATCCAATAGATCTAAACTTGTGACTGTAGCTATCAGTGACTACCACCTCAAATTTCCAACTAAAATAATATTTGTTTTAAATTTTTTTATTATGTTCCTTACATTAAAAAACTTATTTCTATATCTAGACATGATATAGATGGATTTATTTTCATGTTTGGAAATAAATTTTTCTTCATTTATAAGGATAACATTTGTTATGGAAAAGAAAATTTAAATAATATACTTTATGTGTTAGATTACATGAACCAAGTAATGAAAATTGATAATGAAACTACTTCAGAAGACTCATACCACTCCCAACTTTAGAATCATGGACAAGAACATGTAAATAAAAAATGTTTGAATAAACTACATAAAGATTTATATTAATATTATTTTAAACTAAAACCACTTGGTGCATGTCACACATGTTTACAAGAAAAAAAGAAAAAATTTTCATTTAATAGAAAAGGTAAAAATGCCAAAGATCTTGTTGAATTAGATCATACTGATGTGTATCGACCATTTACTATTGAAGAAATGGGTGGGTACTCATACTTCATAACTTTTACTGATTATTTTAGAAGATATGGATATTTATACTTAATGAGGTATAAGTTGGATTCCTTTGATAAATTCAAGGAATACATGAATGAATTTAAGATCAATATTAGTAAAAATATTAAGAAAATATACTCAAAACTTTGTAGTGAATATATCAATTATGACTTCATTGATTATTTGTGAAACTATGAGATTCCATCCCAACTCACTTCTTATTATACACCTCATCGAAATGGTGTAAGTGAAAGGACGAACTGCACCCTGTTGGACATGGTGAGATCAATGATGAATCATTCGATTCTTAAATTATACTTTTAGATATATGAGTTAAAAATAGTTGTAAAAATTATAAATAGAGTGAAAACTAATGTAGAAAAAAGTATTCTATATGAGATTTGGAATGTAAATAAACCCGTGTTGTTGCATGCAAGAGTGTAGAGATGTGAATCATTTTTAAGGCTATTTCGGGAAAAAAATTTCACCCTGATGCCTCAAATGTATCTTTATAGGATATACCGAGGAAACAAGGAGATATTACCTATATTATCCGTCAGATAAAGATTTTAAGGTAGAAATATGTCCCACATTCCCTGAGAAGGATCACATCACTAAAAGAGATAGTGTAAGTGATATAGAATTTGATGAAGTTTAGGCTCAAGATACACAAGAGTTGGAACATGAAAAAATTCCATAAGTCCCCATGTAATAAGATGTTCTAAAGACACAAATATTATATAGGATTACAAGAGAGGTTAGATAACTAGAACGGTATGGATTCCTAGTCACTGAGAATGGTGAATCATTATTAGTTGATAATAATGATCCTATAATGTACAAGGAAGTAGTAAGTGGCAGAAATGTTTCCAAGTGGAAATAATCCATTAATTCTAAAATGGATTCCAAGTACCCAAAAAATATCTGGATTTTGGTAGATCTTCAATGGATATATTCTTGTTGGATGAAAATGGGTATTCAAAGAAGAAACTTGACATGGAAGTATAAGTATGTTCCTATAAGGCACAACTGGTTGTAAATGGGTTTAAACAGTGCCCAAGAATTTATTATGATGAAACCATTTCACGATTTTCAATATTGAAATCCATTGCACAAGAGCCTCAACCCAGTTGGTGAGGACTAGCTAGGTGCATCCAAGAGACCCGAGATCAAATCCGGGTGGAGGCATATTTCCAGGTTACTATAGTAGTACTGTAGCAGACACTGTTCGGTACTGTAGCAGCCGAAACTATTCATCCACCTGGGCCTCCGGGAGACCGGTTTGGTCCTAGGGTCCTGGAAGGCTTTCAGGCCACCCAAGGCCTTCAGGCCAGTTGATTCTCAAGGCCTTCGGGCCACCTTAAGGCCTTAGGGCCACCCCAAGCCCTTCAGGCCACATGAATGCAGGCCCCAGACATACTACAAAAAAGGAGCAACCATAGAAGAGGATTCAGAGCAGGTGCACTCACCAGAGCAGAGACAAATGGATTGTCAGAATGAGAGGGTATGGCGATGCCATCGGTACCAGCCTGTGCTTTCACGGGAAGCCTAGCCAGATGGTCATGTAAAGGTGTAGAGCTACTATCAAGATACAGATGCTTGGGAGGGGCAGCTCCTTGTAGATAGTCTGGTTGAATTCCATAAGACCTTCGGGTCATGTAATATCCTAAGCCTAAGGGACATGTAATATCTGAGCCTAAGGGCCTTGTAAGGGTTCCCCCTCATCCCTTGAAAGGGGGGTTTTCAAAAATCAATAAAAAATGAAGGCCTTCAGGCCATTCAGGTAATATTGAAATCCATTAGAATTCTACTTGTCAATTCCTCCTTCTATGACTGTGAGATTTGAAAAATGGATGTCAAATGAGCCTTTCTTAATTTAAACCTTTATAAATATGTCTATATGACCCAACATGTCGGGTTTTTGACCCCAATGGATTCCAACAAGATATAAAAATTGAGAAAAATATATTTATGGATTAAATTAAGCATTTACGTCATAGAACATTAAATTTTATGAATCCATAATGCAATTTGGTTTTATAAAGAATGAATGTGATCCTTGTGTCTATAAGTAGTTTTATGGGTGTGATGCTATTTTATTAATTGTATATGTCGAAAACATATTACTTATTGGAAATGAGATATCAGTCTTACAATATATTAATGACTCATTGAATAAATGCTTCTTTAATAATGATTAATGCAAGGAAACATATATTCTTTGGATCAAGATCTTCCATGATAGATCCAAGATGTTGTTCGACCTAAGTCAAAGTACATATATTGACAAGATAATGAAGTGGTTCAGTATGGAACAATCCAATAGGGGATTATTTCGAGTGTCACATTATATTAATCTTTCCAAGAAAATGATTCTTTATACACATGAGTAAATAAAAATTGGAAAGGACTCCATATGTGTCAGTGATTGGGTTATTTATGTATGTTATGCTTTGTACTAGGAAATATGTTACCTACACCTTAAGTTTGGTAAGAATATATCAAGATGACCCAGCTGACTACCATTGGATGGAATTTAAGACTATCCTTAAGTATCTAAGGTATACTAAGGACAAGTTCTTGGTTTATAGAGGAGATGAGGAACCAATCATTAGATTAAATGTAGATTCCAGTTTACAAAAAGATCAAGACAATATGAAATCACAAACATGACACATACTCACTTTGAATGGAGGTGTTGTGAGTTGGAAGAGATCAAAGAAGGTTATGGTCATAGATTTTACAGTAGAATATGAGTATATCATGGCTTATGAGGTAGTTAAAGAATCAATATACATATAAAAATTCTTCCAAGATCATGAATTGGTACCTAACAGTAAAGATCCTATCACACTCTATTGTGATAATACTGCAGCAGTGACCCTTTCCAAGGAGACAAGGTCACATAAATGTATGAGGAGTATAATTTTAAGTATCATAACATGAGGGATTTTTCTCAGAGTGGTGATGTTTTGGTGATCATTATTTCTATAGAAGATAAGGTGATGAACCCCATTACTAAAGCCTTGAATTGGTAGACACATGATTCTTAAGTGAGGTTTAGAGGAAAGAAAGTTGTAGGTAGTTGGATCTAGTATAAGTTGGAGTTTTTTAGAGTTGGTTTCCTAGGACCAATTGTTTTGTAATTTTATTACATGAATATTCAATTATTTTACTGTTAATAAAATATATTTTTAAATATTGTACATTTTTCTGCATGACATTAATTCATAATGTCCTCGAGTATCTCTCACATTGATAAGGTTGTATTAGTTCCCCACTATGATGAGAGCCTTGAAATTCCATGATGATATTATTAAAAATAATTGTTTTATTGGATGTTGTACTATTATAGGGAACATAGTATGTATACCATCAGGTGTGGGTACTCATAAGTGGATAAGAATTCTTCTCACTCTAAAAGCCTAAAGCTCTTAAGATTTTTGTTTATTTTTGGATAATACCCCCTTTTAAGGGTTTAGGGGGAACCCTTATATGACCTGTAGGCCTAGAGGTACAACGCCCATACATGACCCAAAGGCCTAGAGGCACAAAACCTAGACATGAACTTTGAAGGACCAAGACTTGAATATAATTTGTAACTACCCCTCTCTAACATATGCTTCTTTGAAGGTGCATATCTACCCACCTCAAATTGTTGATTGGCTAGAATTTCCCCTTGTAGAGATGCACAATGCATAGTAATGATGGTTATTTCCATACCCTCCCTTTCTTACAATCTGGTTAGCTCTACTCTTGTGAATGCTACTTTCTCTAAATCCTATTTCTGAGGCCTACTCATGTGTGCTATGACTGGGTTGCTTCTTGGTCCTTTATGTCCTGGAGTCCTAGTGGCCCAAAGGCCTTAAGACCCATATGCCCAAACCAGTGGCCCAAATTCTTAAATCGGATGAATAGTTTTACCTTCTACAATATTTCTACAGTACCTACTACAATAACATGTATAATACTACTACAATAAACCAAAAAATCACCCACTCATATTTGATCATGGGTATTTTGGATGACAAGTAGGAGCCCCTACCACTCGGGTATATAATTGTTGAAAAATGTTTGTATAGGTTATGCTCGACTCCCAGCGGGGGGCCCTAACCAAGCCTGTAGCACGTCGCACATTCCCCATCTAGGAAATGAATTTGAATCGTCCTGTACATAATACAAATAGTGTACAAGTCTGGTGGGACTCGAGCCTGCACCAATTCCCCTGAAGAGCGAGGGGTAAAACCAGTGGGTACCACTTAACTAGAACCCCATGGGAACTTATTCTCAGGAAGTTAACCCTTAGTAATCTCCAAAATGGGAGATTATGAGAGTATAATTTCCAATTGGAATTTCACATGTCTTGGTGTCATTAGATATTCCTATCTACGAGTGTGTGTAATGGTCCTTTGATTTTAAGATTATTATTAATGCATGTTACAACTCACACACTTAGATGTATTTCATAAACCATGATAATGACAGTTCGTAGTGAAGTTGGAAATGTTGGGTGCCTCATGAGTTGCATGTTATTAATGAATAAGTTTAGGAAAGACTTATTCCTTCCATATTTATGGAAGTTTATATCTTGGCCCTTTGATTGGAATAGAACCATCACATTAAATTTCATGGCTATGGTGTAATGACATGTTTATGGCAAATAGTTAAATAAATACATATCAAGCACATAGGTTGATGATATGGATGTACAACCTACTTGATGAGATATTGAGACAAAAAATTATATTACATAATGAGTGTTTTTATGTGGTTATCTATATTTTGACATTAAGTTCTTTCTCTTGGGTTCCTTAACACATTGTTAGATAGTAATATTGGACTTTAGGTGATCCCACACAATTCCAATAAGAAATAATCCTAGAGTGTCACACACTAAGCGTTTCCATTGATCTTAATTAAATTATATTTTAATTTAGTTAATGGAATAAATATTATTCTAAAGACCTAGGAATAATTTTATTCAAGTTTTATTGATCAATTAAATTAAATAAATATTTATTCACTAAATTATGAATAATATATATATATATATATTATCAAATATTTAATAAATATTCGTTCACGGGTTTGTAAATAAAATAATCATTTATCAATAATGTTTTTATCTGGGTCTCCAATACTTTTAGAGGATTTTGAGCAGACCAAGACTGTATCCGGTGACAAATATTAACTCACAAGAAAACTATATAATATTTTTTATTGCATAAGTTAGCACGTTCACCATAAAATAAGAATAAAAATATTATTATTTTATTATGGGGTTTAATAAGGATTATTATATTATTTTAGGTCCCACATGCAATTAAATAACATTTTAACCTAAACCTAGCTCAATCAATAGATTGTTATGTCTATTGTGTAGGGTGGTCGAAAGTTGAGAATAGATAATTGTTGCACACAATAGACTTCACTATTTCTCTCTCGACCTCTCAAGAATGAGAAGAAATATTTAAATCCTAAAGGATCTTTGAGAAATCAGGAAGAGAAATGCAAGATGATTGATTCTCTGTGTTATCACTAATGAATCAATCGACGTTTCTCGGAGACAAAAGGAGCTTATGTGGATTATCACTAGAGGGATTCTATACTTGAATCCTCCTAATAGAATAAAGGTAATTTTAGAAAGGTTTAAATATGATTAAAATTATCTATGAAAAAATATCCTTTAAGAGGTAATTTATTCTTTCAATATAAATAAATAAATTATAAATTTAACATGAAAGATCCTCTATTAGGGTTTCAGGAAACTATAAATGAAAAGAAACTTTAATTTAATTACCACCAATGGTACTTCCTCTATGCCTGGAACCAACATGATGTTCTTTGGTGTATTGTGAAAATTGTGGATATTAGTCTCTACCCAACATTCTAACATGAACATGGAGATGCGTGTTCAGGTTCGGTACTAAATGTAGACTTTAAATTTTTTTAGTCCTGCTGGTGTTTTGGTCCAAACTTTCTACTGCACTTTAGCTCCAAAATTGGGCCTTTTCATCATTACAGTTGGACTTGCAATGATACTTGGTCCAAAAAAAGTGAAGGTTTAGAATTGGATGACTGATATGGTCCACTTACACTACAATAATGCACCTTAATTTTCCATCCAGAATATCTCAATCTTTCATTGACAATGACCTCAATCATACCTTGGATCAACACTGGATTTCATATTATTATATTAGCCTAGTAATCCAATAGTATAATCAGGATTGGTGAGATCGGTATTGGACACTGGTTTCTTGGAATGTGGAATTCATAGGCTATAATGTAATAGGAAAATATGAGGGGAAATAATGGTTGAATATGGAAATTGGGTTGTGATTGATATTGAGTGTGGCTTTGGATCCATGACTTGAACATGCTACATTCATCAGGGACTTTGGTCGAGCACGATGTGGGCTCCCTCCAATAATTTTTCCTCTGGTGTATGGGGAAAGAACCTTTCCCTCCTCTGATTTCAAACTTTCATAGGGATCACGTTTTAATAGAAAATAATTTAGATCTCATATCACTATCCACAATCCAATTTCATCCCTACCAAACTCGGCCTTGGCCTCACGCATCTTCAGTTTGGAATAAAATTATTTCTTCTTTGGAAATCAATGATTTTAGATTCGGTGGTTACATTATGCATGAAGGCCTATGTATCAAACAATACCACTATATTTGTCCCTAGTTCCCACATTGTTGGTATTAGATTTAGCTTCTCTAGTCAAAATTGGGTGGTGTGGCTTTAGTTCTCTCCATATCTATGGTTTGATTCAATCAGTTCATGCATGGTTTTCATACGAAACTCGATCAGATTGCTCTAAATCACTAAGCTCTACATCTCCAGTGATATCAAGTTCGTGTTTGGTGGATTCATCTAAGCCCCTATGATTATGTGTTCTAGAGAGATCTGTGTGTGGTTGAAGTGATATGGAGGAAGGGATTGGCCTATTCAATTGGGGGTGAAGGTTCAATGAAAGGTGGTCATAGTAGTAGTAGGGTTGGAAGGTGAGATGAACGGTACCAATATAGATCTATGGTATAAGTCTACATGGTAACAACATGGGTTTTCTACTTACGATTGGATGAGTGTGATGCTTCATGGTAGCAATGGGTTTTCATGGTAGAAGGAGGTGGGAATTGTCGAACATTTTTTATCTCATGATTGCAGTGGATACAAAAGCAGAATAGTGTAAGGTAGCAGTAAGAGAGGCATGGTAGGAGTTAATTTCTTCCTCATAGTGGTAGGTTGGTGTGCATGATAGTAGATCCATATATAAAAGGGAATGATATCTTGTTGACTTTATGGATGCATATCATTTTCCTATTCTCATGGTAGTTGGTTCCTAATAATGAAGGTAGGATCCATGAAAAAAGTGTGGCACAGTCATAGTCCCCTTTCTCAATTGTGAAAATGCACAAGATCAAAGGGATTTTCCAAATTTCAGACCTGCAATTTACATAAACATTTCTTAAAGTGCGGGAATTTTCTAATTAATTTAAATTTGAATAAAAATTGAAAATAAAGTAAAATTACCTTGCAAAATTTAATTCCATATTATTTATAAAATTGTACAATTTTTAATTTATCATTCTAAAACACAATCTAAAATTCCAAAACAAAATTTCACAATTTAACTTTCACAATAATTTTTTAAAAAAAATCTTTTTATTTTAAAAAATCTCACTTGTTCAGATGGAATTCAAAATTTGAATTGAGATTAAATTCATAAAACAATTAAATTCCAATTCCAATTTTTTATATACTAGCAAATCATGTAAAACCAATATTTTAATCCATTTAGCAATTTAATTTCAAATTCTAATCATCATAAAAAAATGTTAATCACCTGGGATTTTAATGGAAACTGAGGGGAATTTTAGATGAATAATATTAATTTTTTTTGGAATTTCCATCACTGATCACCCCCCACTCTTGAACTATAACACTCCTTGGAAATACATTGAATTCCATTATTCAAAATAAATCCCTAACAAAATGAATTTTCTCACCTTATTTCAAATAAAAAAATGAGAATTGAAGGAGATAAAATAATTTATCCACTAAGTGGTCATGCATCCCATGTGACTTTCACACACTATTTTACTTCAATTAAGATTCAAATTCTAGTTCCATGAGTGAAATCAATATATTTAAGTGGAATTAAAATTTTAACAAGTATCAATTCCATTTATCCCTCATTTTAAAGCTTTGTAAATGAAATTTCATTTTCAAATTTCCATAATAATTAATAAATGGAATTTTGATAATTTAATTTTCTACTTCATCTAGATTCAATATTCCCATCACCAGAATGAATTCATTTTTTTGATAATTAGGTATTTTATTTGACTATTTTTAAAAATTTCCTAACTATGTATGTGCGATACACTATTCGACGCACTTATTAGATATGTATAAAGGAATTTAACTCACACACATAGTTCCAATGTCTTAGATATTCATTATGGGATTCCAATTTCTCATTTTACTCCAGGTTCATAGGACTTATATGAATGTATTTTAGGCAGGATCCCTTATTGGATGTGCACTAAAATGTTCATGCATGAGATGCATGTACACATGTATATGATTCATGTACACATGCATATGATGCATGATATATACATACATATAATATGATATTATATATATAGTGTACATTTAATAATTCATATGATCTATGTATTTTTCATACATGTGACCCATGAGTATAGTATATAAATATATATTATTTATCTATCTCAAATGGTTTATTCATTAGTTACAGTCCATTATGAATGGATTAAAGGATTTTAATTAATTCATTGAAAACATTTAATGAATTATACCCTATCATTTGGAAATGAATATGATTCATTTTAGAGTCTTTGACTATATAAGTGGATGAAAAACTATCCTTTTGGGTTTGTGTTGGGTGTGATGTGTATGAGTCTCTGCTAAAATCCCTTACTCCTGAAACTCTAAATATCTCATTTTAGAAGGTTCTATCACCCCTTTGAATTTAAAGTATCCTCATGAAGTATTCGTGGATCCATTGACCGATGTGCTCCATTAAAGGTAGGGTGGTTTTGTTCACTAATACTTTTGATCATCCTCAAGCACCCTCCATGGATGGAAGATTAGGACCACCACTATTCGTGAATTCCACATAGTCTATTTTATAGTATTATTTACATGTTAATTTCTTGAAGATAGATCACCACTATTTTTGGTTTCCATTCACTACATATGATCATTATATGATCATAAAAAAACTTTTAGTGGTATCAGTGGAATGTTATTAAAGATTTAGACTTGTCTGAATCAATTGTTTTCAAAATAAAAAATAAAAAATATCATTTTCATAAAATTGGAGGAGGATTAGAGACCCTTATTTAAGTTGTGTAAAGGTAAATCTGATTTACCCTTATGAAGGTCAACTACATAAAGGTCACTCCCTCATAGAGTGGGTCTGTTTAAGGGTAACCTCTGTATTACATTTTTGAAAATTGGTTGTATAAATGTAGTACCATTATGCAACAAATATATATAAAGTTAAATATGATTTACCCTTACCTAAAACCTTTATATAGAAGTTTTGCATAAGGGTAACCAATTTGTTAAATTTATATAGATGAGTTTTAAAAAAGTAGCACCCTTATGAAAATGATTTTTTTATTAGGTTCATTTTCACTATACCATTACATCTAAAGGCATTAGAGCTGCTGCGTAAAGAACTTTGATGTTTACCTTAATACAACATAAGAAAAATCACTTACTCTTACTTTGAGGAGTTTCATAAAGGTAATACCTTTAAGTGAGGGAGCTACATAAAGGTAACCTATGTATTTCCTTTACACATTTGTTTTAAAATAGATCTATATAAAGGTAACCTTTATATTAACTTTAGATGGGATTTACAAAAAATAAGTTACCCTTATACAAAGTTTTTTTGTAAGGGTAATTGGGAGGATACCCTTACTCATAATAGGGGTTCTCTGTAAGGGTAAACATAGACTATATTTAAAAATTATTTTAAAATATTAAATGGTTTTATAGTTTATAAAATGTTTATAAAACATTATAAAAGATATTTTGGGATATTCTAATTTATAAGTATTTTATAAATAAATAAATAAATTATAAATTGTTTTTCATTAATTAAATAAATGTTTATTTAAAATTTTTCCTAAATATTAAAGGTTAATATTTTAAAATACATTTTGAAAAATTAAATGGAATTATTTACAATCTAGAAATAAATAGTTTATTTAGAAACCATAAGAGGTGATTTATGAAGTGTCAATAAATTATAAAGTATATGATATTTAGTTTATATAAAATTTTTATATAACAAATATTGAATAATGAAATGTTTATAATTTAGGAAATATCATATAAATTCCATTTAATATAAAATATGGATGGTTTCATATTAAAATTTATATAAAATATTTATATTCTTTCTAAATTATTAAATGTTTATAATTAGTATTTATTTATTAATAGTTCATAAATTTCTCATGTTTTGGAAAATAAATAATTTTTTTGTTTATTTCTTAAATTTATTTGATATTCATGTTTAGTAAATTATTTATTGGATATGAATATTCCGTATTCACATTTATATAATAAATTTATTCTTGGGTAAAGACTTTCATATCATGCTAGGTTTCATAAAATTTAGATTTCATATTCCTTAACCTCGGTTTGTAATTTTTGTTATGAGCTTGAGAATATCTATTGGTTATAGTTTGATCATATTTGATATTAGATTTTTTCATGAATTGAATTCTATCTTGAATGAGTCTCACAAGGTAAAGGGAATTGGGGTCAGACCACCTATTTTTCGGGAGGCTTTCCTTGGCTAGGAAAGTGAATGGGGTTGTCTATATATTACTCTGAGATTATTCATGTGGAATTTGAAAATCTCATATAACTCTATGCCTTTATTGGAATCATTCATGCACATTTTTCATATTATGTATTTAGATATGTATGAGTATACTTGACTTTTGTTTTTTAGTGATCAACGTAGACTTGTGGGTTATGTAAAGAGTTGTATTTTAAAGTGGTTTGAACACTTTAATTTAGTGGTTGGAATAGGGATTACAAAACTAAATAATTATAAGCATGCATACACAAAAGTGAATAAAAAATGAGAAGATAATTATTACATATGATGTAGTTGTTATGAATTTAATATCCATATGATTTATTTTAAACAAATGATATTTTTAAATGAAAACCATCAAATAATAAGTATGACATTACTTATAAGGAGACACTATTCAAGACCTTGATCATCCAACCATATAGTTCATGCCATAGTTGGGTGCCCATGGATTATCTTGGGTATGTAAATCAAGTGACGAGTGACACTAGAATATCCTTGGGTAAGTAATCATAAAAAAGGCTCCCTTTTATTAACCTTAGTTAGGCTATTTTTTGTGTTTTATTTGGGTTACACTAGCCTAGATATCCTAATAGGATTAAGTTACCAGGGGAACAGAGTGAAGTAAATCTATATGATGGATTTGGATAAAGGGTAATCCACTCATCTATATAAGAGTTAAAACTATAATGATTGGGATGATTCGCTACCAAAATAACTAACCAGTGAGAGAAACACCACGAAAAAATCATTTCTTAGTGAAATATGGATCTTCGATCACTAAATTGACATGATGTATGGGGTCATCAATTTTATTATAAGAAATATCATTAAAATTCCTTAATGAAATGATATAATACAAGATATTCATATTATTAACATTTATGCTATAGAGAAAGGAATCATCATCATCAAACTAAACTTTATAGTAATCCTTGAAGTAAGAAATTTTTATGATTGGCAGCTTAAGAAATTTTATTTAGAAATATAAATATTATTTTTGTGTTAGAATAGTTCCTTCATGAGTAACCCATAGTTGAAATTATTCAAAAAGTGAATCTAGAAGCTTATGGAAGCATGAAATGATTCATTTAAGGTTTCAAAGGAATTTAAAGAAAATTTACCTAAGGATTTACACTCTCATATTCTCAATATGATTGAGTGTTTCAATGATATTCAATATGATTAAGTATGTTTGGAGAGACTGAAGAATTACTTTAAGGATTATTCTGGTTAAGGAATTCATTATATTTTCATCTTCTAACAATATTAATGAATTTAAGAAAGTTTTACCTAATATTCTCAAAGATTTTATAATAGATAAATTAGGAATATGATGTCTAAGTTTTGGTACTATACATATAGTACAAAGTGGTAAAAGTTCAAAACCATAATAGATAAATTTTCAAAGTACAATAATAATTATTCAAGAATCTAGTTAAGGTTATTTTAAAGTTGAGTGTATTATTAAGAAGGGGTAATGATTCTATATAATGTAAATATCTAGAATACCTTAAGGGGTTTTGGAACTCCATGGAATTTTATTATTAGATATTAATATTATCGAAATAGATTATTCAATTTTTAAGGGTATGTGAAACACAATGTATTTTTTACAATTGTTGTAAATATATAGGATTTCAAAATCATAGGAAGAATTGAAAGAGAATATAGCTTGTATTCAAGTGATGCAGTAAACAGTTTCTACATCTGAAATTTGAATGCTCATCAAGCTTGGATGAATATTAGTAAAGGAAGTGTATCTTAATATCACTTAACTTATATAATATGAGGTGTTAATAAAGAGTTGTTATTAACAACATGATATGAATAATTTTATACATTGGTTTTATGATTCATTGGATTCAATAATATATTTTGAGAAGAAGATATTTATAAAATTGTTTTATCCAGGATAAAGTGTTTATCCATAAATTTGTTAAAATTTGATGGAATGTGATTCCCACTCAGTAGTGGTGTATTTTAACGAAGAGAATATTATTTTCAAGAAAATAATATAAACATAAATAATACCATATGAGATATGAAAACAATAGTTTATTTGTTAATATATTCCTACTAAAAAGAAATGAATGTAAGTTCCTAAAAGACAAATTAGTTTTTATTGAGTTTTAGAAATATATTATGAAGAAAATAGTGCCCAAGAGGCTAGTGGGAGTATGTTTTAACTTAAAGAAGTTATACAAAATTTAGTTTAAGTGATTATTTACTTTATAACCTAAAGATTTAGGATATGTGGTTGTAAATAAAAAAGAAAATAGTTGCATTTAATTATTATAATAAAGTTAATATCACTATTAAATAAAGTATTGTACTAGTCTTAGATTATAGGTATTATTCACTTAATATCCTAAATATGTTTAGGATATGTGATAGTAAATAAAAATTTGAAGAGTTAGAATTAGTTACTATAATAAGTGAACATCACTATTCTCTAAAGGTTTATATTAGCCAATACACAAAGTGTGTAACTTGGTCTCCTAAAAGAGTTTATGTTATGGAAGTAAAGAGAAATGTAAAGAGTTACAGTAGTTATCGTAATGGATTGGATATCACTTTTTTCTAAAAGAGTTTAGGATATGTTGGTAAAGTAATAATATAAATATTTACATTTTTTATAAAAAAATCCAAGGAAGTTTTTTTATTGAAATATTTCCAAGGATAATGATGATGTACTTAGAAAAGTTCAAAGTATACATCAGAATATGAAATTATAAAATTAAATGTTATGAAGTTAAGGAGTTTGAATTTAATTTCAAAGATTTGAGCTTAAGGAATATGATTCCTAAGTCTCATCCTTATTCAAACTATCTTTCTTTGTAAATTTTAATCACCAATTGGTTAGTGGGAGTATTTTATCATATGTCCACATAGGGATGTGACATAAATTACATATGGATGTAATGTTCAAAAACTGTTACTGCAAAACAATATAGGAGTCATTTAGAATATATAAATATTAAACACTTAAGATATTAGTTGTAATGGTTAAAAAAATATCATTTAGTCATAATAAAGGTAAAATCCATTTATCATTCATTCATGTGTGCTGCAATTTATTTTACATGAATGGTCGAATGATAAGTATCCCTTAAAAGTAAAAACATTGTTTTTTCACTAATTTATGACCATCATAGAGTATTATGAGTTGTGATGATATGATAATATTAGATTCAATATATTCTTTTACTCATTACAATGGTTTCTACATGAGATGTTAAGAATAGATTCAGGAGGTAATAAGTATATACTTATTACTTTGATGGATCTGTGAAAGCATATCTCTTGGAATATTATATGGTCATAAATAAACTTAGGGGTGTATGATTACTATTAATAATTCTTAAATTAGTTTGGTGATATAACTAGCATGAGAACCTTAATACTTTGATACCCTAATTATTCATGTCAACATATTCACTTAGCTAATATGGGGAAGGATTGGAATTTTCTAATCATCTCATCGGTTGGAGTGCACCAAGATGGGATTTTTCCACTTTTATGATAAGAAAATACATATATCCCTTGAAATAATTAGAATGAATAAATTCATTTCCATGCATATTTGGAACCCAAGAGGCATGTTTAACTATTTGGATAAGTGATATGTGATTTACTTATAAGAAAAATGAATGAAAAGTTACATATGCATTAACTTGGATAGCCTCTTTTAAAAATAGCGAAATGACAAGAGGCCTATAATATATTGACATGTTCTATATATAGTGGTCACTCAATATCATTGAAAAAGGGATTATGTAGGTATACATATTGTTAGTTCCACTAGGCTGGATACCCTGAGAGGGGGGTGAATCAGGGTATGACTAATTAAAAATTAATGCCCGTTCTGATCTTGTTTCGCTGTCACGCAAAACACACTTCTCTCTTTTTCCTGCTGCACGATATAAACAGAATGTAAAGAAAGCACATGACACAGTAATTTTACTTGGTTCACCGCTAAGGGCTACGTCCAAGGAGCATACGCCGACAGGTTGCCGGTCGTACCAAATTCCACTAATCTTCACTAGTTGTGGATTACAAGATTCGGGCTAGATCACTTCTATGCCCAGGCTCACTGCCTTTACAATGTTTAGGGTCAGCTCACTACTTTCCCAAGGGTCACTCCCTGTTTCTCTCTCTCTGGATCATTGCCGGTGGAGAGGATCACCTTCTTCCTCTTCCTAAGCTCACTGCTCTTGGAAGGAATCCACTCACAGTTTATAGACCTGTAGGTCTCTTCATTTGCATGAATGAATGCATCTTCCTCTGTATGTAGATGCTCTGTTGAAGTACAAATTTCACCCGTAGATGAGTATCTCTTTGCACCGAAGGTATCGGGCAAACTTCCAGCTTCCACGCAGCCCGAAAAACACTACTGGAACAAACCTTACTTGGAGTGCAAGTCAACCTCGGCGCGCAAGTATCGGCGCGCAAGTCACAACGGGCGCGCAAGTCCTCCTCTGACACTTGCGCGACACAAGCTTCCTCAACTCCAAACTTGCGCGTCTCTCTTCCTTTTACGCCCAAACCACTATTGGCACGCAACTGCAAACCGGCGCGCAACTTCTAACACCGGCGCACAACTTCAACCACTGGCGCGCAAGTCCCACCTGCGCGACCACACACACCACTTGCGCGACCACCACACCTGCGCGACGGGAGCTCTGAGTTGAACTCCGGTAAAAAATGAGGAGGGTTGGTCTAGTATTTATAGGCAATCTAACCACCCTGCGCGACGGCGCGCAAGTCACCTGCGCGACCCAATCTCGGCGCGCAAGTCTTCTATCCTTTTAGACACTTGCGCGACCAACTCCCAGACTTGAGCGAACCTATTTACTTATCCATATTTTGATCTTCTGATCTTGAAAAACATATGGCGCGCAAGTTTCCTATACTCCAAGTCCACGGCGCGCAAGTCCCTTTGCCAAAAACACTTTTCTTCATTTGTCGATTTTCAGGCCCAAAAATTTGGCAAACACTGGAAAACGGCGCCACCTTGTATCTGTTCTTTTGTACCGCCTCCAGATCATCCATTCCTTTTATCGACGTTCTTGAATCAAACATGGATCATTGACCTCAGCTCTTGAACTCGACATTCCACCATGAAATCCTCTTTGTCAACAATCACAACTCAGATGTCCACTTTGTCAACAAACACAATCACCTCAAAAAGGCTTCAATGATACCTTGAGGGATTTTTGCCCAACAATCTCCCCCTTTGGGTTTGTTGACAACTCTTCCAAACAAAGATACGTTATTGATTATTCAGCCTCCATTCGCCTCATTGCGATTCTGATAGCGACCAAGGATTTACTCAACACAAACTCTAAGCCCACATGAGCAATGCTCGGCGTGAGAAACAAGAGTAAATGAAAAGTTCATCAATGAATCAATTTGTCTCTGACATCCACTGTTGACACCAAACACTGTCCAACACCGCTCTTCTGCTTTTATCACGA
The DNA here is from genome assembly GCA_963277665.1 of Viscum album. NCBI lineage: Eukaryota > Viridiplantae > Streptophyta > Magnoliopsida > Santalales > Viscaceae > Viscum > Viscum album. The sequence continues at coordinate 405,038,532 of OY728150.1, read as the reverse complement.
TCCTCAGCTGTCGTGATATCTATTCTTTGATCGATCACTTCTAGAATCGTCAGATTTAATATGCTCCCCCTTTCTGCTCACAGTTTCAACACCTCTTTAGCCATACTTCCTATGTTTTCCAAGCTAAGCTCTGGCTAAGCACGTTCAATTGGCTTCAACTCCCCCTATCTGGCTGCTCCGCCTGTCAGCTTCTCCCCATATCATTCAAAATTTATCAACTCTCCACATTGTCTCCCCCGTGAACAATCACTTATTTTCTCCCCCTTTGTCAACGAACCCAAAGGACAGTCCTGTGTAGTCTGTAACATAGTAGAGAACACATATCAGCATATGAGGGAAAAAGACATCATACCTCGGGGAGAGGGGGGGGGGGAGGCTGGGTCCCACATCCAAACTATTTTAAGTGCGGGGAATCGACTGAACTCCCAGAGCTAGTCGATGCCTCTCAAAAGCTTCCTTGGGTAAGGCCTTTGTCAGAATGTCTGCAACCTGTAGCTCTGTAGGCACATACTCCAACTTCACGATGCCCTGCTCAACCTTCTCCTTGATGAAATGATACTTGATCTCAATGTGCTTTGTCCTAGAATTATGGACAGGATTTTTTCTAAGATTTATAGCACTTGAGTTGTCACACTGGATTCCGATCGGAGACTTCACTTCAACTCCCATATCTTCAAGCTGCTGCTTCATCCACAATAACTGTGTGCATGCTTGAGTGGCCGCAATATACTCAGCTTCTGCGGTGCTCAATGAAATGCAATCTTGTTTCTTGCTTAGCCAAGAAATACACAATCCACCAAGATAGAATGCACCACCTGACGTTGATTTTCTATCATCTGCTGAACCGGCCCAGTCTGCATCAGTATATCCCAGTAACTCTGTCTGAGATTTGTCGTTGTATGTCAAGCCGAAGTCCACCGTGCCCTTGATATACCGAAGTATTCTTTTCACTGAAAGCATGTGACTTTCCTTGGGATTACTCTGATATCTCGCTGCTTGGCATGTGGTGAAAACAATATCAGGCCTTGTTGCAGTTAAGTAAAACAGACTTCCAATGATTTGCCTGTATTCTGTGATATTAACTGCCTTGCCATCCTCATCTTTTGATAATTTCATCCGGGTAGCAACTAGAGTCTTCATTTCCTTGGAATTATCCATTCCAAACCTTCTTAGAACCTCCTTGGCATATTTGGATTGAGAAATGAATGTTCCATTCCTTCCTTGTGTCACCTGTAGACCAAGGAAAAACGTTAGCTCTCCAATCATTGACATTTCAAACTCATTTTTCATGAATTCGGAAAACTGTCTGCACTGAGCTTCATCTGATCCGCCAAAAATTATGTCATCGACATACACTAGCACCATCATCCTTTGATTACTGTCATTGCTGAAATAGAGGTTGTAGTCAACTCCTCCACGCTGGAAACCAAGCTTCTTCAAGTACTGATCAAGCCTTGAGTACCATGCCCTTGGTGCTTGTTTCAGCCCATACAACGCCTTTTTCAGCCTGAAAACTTTGTTCTCATCCTCATGAATGAGAAAACCATCTGGCTTCTCAATATACACCTCTTCTTCTAGAACCCCATTCAAGAATGCGGATTTGACATCCATCTGGAACACTTTGAACTTTCTTTGCACTGCTATGGCAAAAAATAATCTGATTGTCTCCAGCCTTGCAACCGGTGCAAATGTCTCATCAACGTCTATTCCCTCTATCTGGGAGTATCCCTTGCACACTAGTCGTGCTTTGTTCCGAATCACTGTGCCATCTTCATTCATCTTGTTGCGATAGACCCATTTAGTCCCGATGACATTCTTGTCTGCTGGCCTCGAAACAATCTCCCATGTCTGGTTCTTCTCAATCTGATCAAGCTCTTCGTTCATGGCCTGAACCCAGTTTTCATCTTCAGCTGCATCAGAAAAACATTTCGGCTCCACTTGAGATAAAAACGATGCTTGCTGTGATGATTTCATTCTTCGAATCTGAACTGGAGCTGTTTGATCACCAATGATATTCTGCCTATCAATTTCAGCTTGACTATTTGGCTTTCTCACAGACACCGACTTGAAACTTTCCTCTTCATAATCAGTATCTTCTTCTGAGTCAGCTTCTTCCACTTCTGTTCCCCCTGGGTTGCTTACCTCATCATCACTTTCATCCAGGAACTGTTCACTGGACCGTTGAGTATTCTGCTCATTTTCAACTATAGCGACATCATTGCTTTCAATGATTTTTCCCAGCCTTTTGTTGAAACATTTATACGCTTTACTTTTCTCGGAATAGACAAGGAATATCCCTTCATCTCCTCGTGCCTCAAACTTCCTATGATGGTCTTTGTTGAGAATGAAACACTTACTTCCAAAGATTCGAAAGTACTTCAACGTTGGCTTCTTTCCGTACCACAGTTTATACGGAGACTTCACTTGCTTCGGACATAACAGGGACCTGTTTGAAACATAGACCGATGTCAAAACTGCTTCCTTCCAAAATTTCTCTGGCAGGTCCTTATCAATAAGCATTGTTCTGGCCATGTTGTTGATGATCCGATTTCTCATTTCAAATACTCCATTCTGTTGGGGAGTTCTTACTGATGAAACTTGATTCCTTATCCCATGTTTCTCGAGATAGTTTTCAACCTGACTGTTTGTAAATTCCGTACCGTTATCAGTACAAAACTTCTGAATTTTCTGCCCAAGCATCTTTTCTGATTCCCTCCTGTACTGCTTTATGCAACTGAACACCTCTGTCTTATGGGTTATGATGAATACCCAGGCCATTCTGCTATAGTCATCAATGAAAAGAACATAGTACCTTTGCCCATTTGTAGCTCGTGGTGAGATAGGTCCACATACATCAGCATGCACCAGTTCGAGCACTCTAGTTGATTTCTGTTCCTTTGTCCTATATGTCTTTCTGATGATTTTCCCTTGTTGAAAAGCATCACACGTATGAGTGCGATCACGTGATACTTTGGGAAGGTCTCTAGCAGCATCACATTTAACGAGATCCTCCATAGATGGTTGGCATAGATGACCAAGTCGCTTATGCCACAACTGATTTTCTTCCTCTTTGGATAAAAGACAAGTATCTTCTTCCCCACCTACAAGATAGAGATTTCCCTTTGACCTTTTTCCCTGCAGAACAGCTGCTCCATCTTTTCCTTTCACAATACACATCTTCTTGGTAAATTGGATAGAGTGCCCAGAGTCACATAGTTGACTGACACTGAGTAGGTTATGACTGAGACCCTCTACTACCAAGACATCAGCACGTCTCATCTCTTTGCCCCCAAACTTGGATTTCCCTGAGCCAACAATCTTCAGGCCTTCATCATTTCCAAATTTGACAACTCCTTCTTTTTCATATTTGATGCCTGTAACAAGATCCTTATTACCTGTCATGTGGGATGTGCAACCACTATCAAGGATCCAAACACCAGATCGATCTGATGCTTTAAGGGAAATCTCAGCCACCACAGCCTTTTCATTTTTCTTCTTCTTGGTCCATACTTTTTCTTTCACACTCGGCATGGATTGAGGCTTCTGTTCTTTCTCAGAGTATGATGGACCACCCTCATCTTGCAGAGCTGCAAATCTGTTCTGAACTTTTAACTCACTTGTTGGTTTATTAATCTGCTGCTTGCGAACATTTTGATTATTATTTGAAACATTTCTATGAATGGTTGAAGTGCAATACCTTGCCATGTGTCCAAATCCTCCTCACCAAAAATAGTGTCCTTCAAAATGTGTTCTGGAAAACCGTTCTCTTTTTGGATGCCATCTCTGTTCATGTTCCCTTCTGTATCTCTTGGCTATGGAACACACATACTGTGAATGTCCCATTTTCCCACAGCAATAACACCTGATATAGGATGCATTCCCTCGTGATATTTCAGCACTATGATTTCCCCTTTGGGATCTCTGAATATTCTGATTCTGTTTTGTTCCCAAATCAACCTTCACTTTCGGGATGAGTGCTTGCGGTCTGACTGCAATTGTCGCAAATTTTTGTTCTTGACTAAGCCCAAAAACGACCTTAACATCTGAACTCAATTGCTGTTTCTTCCCTACTGAACTGCTAGGCTCCGCTTTCATCTTCTCTGTCTTCTGAATAGCTTGCTTTTCAGATATCACATTGGGGGTCAAGAGTTTATCTTGATTCTTAAGTTTTTTTCGCAGACTGACCACTTCTTCTTCAAGCTCTTTGATACATATAACCTGCTCCTTTCCTGTGTTAGTCAAACAATCAATTTCCTTCTTTTGTTCCTCAATTTTAAGCTTATACTCAACAATATTTTCTGAGCTCTCTGGTGTTGAGGATTTTAGTCTTTCAATTTCTTCTAACAGCTCAGACTTTTCTTCATCCTGTTGTTGCATATAGAGTTTGGCATCACGAACCACTTTATTGGCTTTCTTCGTTTTGGCTCTCCAAACATCTATCTCCTCAAGAGCTGCTTCCAATTCGGCTTCCATATCAATTCTCCCTTCAATTTCTTCTTCTTCTTTAGCATCAGCTTCTTCTCCCTTTTGAGATCTACCAACAATTTCCACCAAGGCATTTACCCCACGATCTCTGCAATTTTCTATATCCTCAACTTCTTCATCCTCAGACTCATCTGAACTTTCAAATTCTTGTGAAAGAAGATTCTTTTTCTTGAAGAAATTTCTCTTGAATTGTTTCTTCCCTTTCACAAAAGCTGAAGTCTTCTTTTTGGGAATTTCAACGTCATCATCATCATCATCATCTTGAAACTTCTTGGGGCATCTTGCCGCAAGATGACCAACCTTTCCACATCTAAAGCATGCTAGTGGAAGTTTACCTTTAAACTTTCCTCTTCCTCTTTGTAGATTTGAAGAAAGGAATGACATCACCTCATCTGTCTCTTCTTCTTCATTATAATCTTCAATGGTGAGCTTCTTCATGGCCTTAAATGCCACCTCTTTAGACTTCCCCTTTTCCACAGCCTCATTATCATCGTTCCTCATTTCATATGCAACCAAGGTACTGTGCAAATTGTCCAATGTCAGCTCTTTTGGATCTTTATCTTCTAGTACTGAAACTTTCGGATTGAACCGAGGTGGAAGTTTCCTCAATATGCGCTTTACAATCTTTATGTCTTCAATGACTTCTCCAAGACCTCGTATATCTTCCACAAAAATGTTTACCCTATCAAAGAATGCATAAACAGACTCATTCGGGTTCATTTTCAGATCTTCATATTTTTTCCACAACACCTGCAGCTTTGCCTCTCTGACTTTTGTGTCCCCTTCATATATATTCAAAATCTTTTACCACATGGAATGTGACGTTTTTCATGACATCACCTTTGTGTAGATGGGATTGGAAAGGTCTCCCCCTAAAGCATTGATTGCTTTGGAATCAGTATCCAACTCTCTATGCTCATCCTCTGATAAGGAACCACTATTAATATCAGCTGTGATACCATGCATAGCTGCTGAAAACACATCCATTCCCAAGGATCGGAAATAGTGTTGCATACGATTCTTCCATATCTGAAAATTATATCCGTCGAAGATCGGAATCCCTTTATTATTGGTTACCTCCATTGAGAGAAGAACAACTTTCAACCTTCCCTCTGATACCACTTGTTAGGTCCACTAGGCTGGATACCCTGAGAGGGGGGGTGAATCAGGGTATGACTAATTAAAAATTAATGCCCGTTCTGATCTTGTTTCGCTGTCAAGCAAAACACTCTTCTCTCTTTTTCCTGCTGCACGATATAAACAGAATGTAAAGCAAGCACATGACACAGTAATTTTACTTGGTTCACCGCTAAGGGCTACGTCCAAGGAGCATACGCCGACAGGTTGCCGGTCGTACCAAATTCCACTAATCTTCACTAGCTGTGGATTACAAGATTCGGGCTAGATCACTTCTATGCCCAGGCTCACTGCCTTTACAATGTTTAGGGTCAGCTCACTACTTTCCCAAGGGTCACTCCCTGTTTCTCTCTCTCTGGCTCACTGCCGGTGGAGAGGATCACCTTCTTCCTCTTCCTAAGCTCACTGCTCTTGGAAGTAATCCACTCACAGTTTACAGACCTGTAGGTCTCTTCATTTGCATGAATGAATGCATCTTTCTCTGTGTGTAGATGCTCTGTTGAAGTACAACTTTCACATGTAGATGAGTATCTCTTTGCACCGAAGGTATCGGGCAAACTTCCAGCTTCCACGCAGCCCAAAAAACACTACTGGAACAAACCTTACTTGGCATGCAAGTCAACCTCGGCGTGCAAGTATCGGCGCGCAAGTCACAACGGGCGCGCAAGTCCTCCTCTGACACTTGCGCGACACAAGCTTCCTCAACTCCAAACTTGCGCGACTCTCTTCCTTTTACGCCCAAACCACTATTGGCACGCAACTGCAAACCGGCGCGCAACTTCTAACACCGGTGCACAACTTCAACCATTGGCGCGCAAGTCCCACCTGCGCGACCACACACACCACTTGCGCGACCACCACACCTGTGCGACGGGAGCTCTGAGTTGAACTCCGGTAAAAAATGATGAGGGGTGGTCCAGTATTTATAGGCAATCTAACCACCCTGCGCGACGGCGCGCAAGTCACCTGCGCGACCCAATCTCGGTGCGCAAGTCTTCTCTCCTTTTAGACACTTGCACGACCAACTCCCAAACTTGCGCGAACCTATTTCCTTATCCATATTTTGATCTTCTGATCTTGAAAAACATATGGCGCGCAAGTTTCCTATACTCCAAGTCCACGGCGCGTAAGTCCCTTTTCCAAAAACACTTTTCTTCATTTGCCGATTTTCAGGCCCAAAAATTTGGCAAACACTGGAAAACGGCGCCACCTTGTATCTGTTCTTTTGTACCACCTCCAGATCATCCATTCCTTTTATCGAAGTTCTTGAATCAAACATGGATCGTTGACCTCAGCTCTTGAACTCGACATTCCACCATGAAATCCTCTTTGTCAACAATCACAACTCAGATGTACACTTTGTCAACAAACACAATCACCTCAAAAAGGCTTCAATGATACCTTGAGGGATTTTTTCCCAACACATATGATGCATATGATACATCTTGTGGAGGACATGTTTTTATAGAGATACAAGTATGCTTGATGGAGATCACACTAGACCCCTTAGTAGCTTGAGTATCATGATGCTTTGCAAGAGGATTCTCTTTTCTTACATCAATTAAATAGGTATTTCATAGTAATTTTCAATGTTTCTAAGGTTCGTAGGGTCACACAGTTAGGCCCTTGGATAAGGATAAAGTTCTAGATAAATTGTTTGTTCAAAATAAATATATTTTGATGAAAAACCATATCTAAAATAGTTTGGGTGGATTCATGAAAGAATTGTGAAGTTTTTAAAAAATTCCTTATGGTATTTTAGTGCAAGAGGGATATTTTTGGATGTGCACTAAAATGTTTATACATGAGATGTATGTACACATGAATATGATTAATGAGATACATACATACATACATACATATATATATATAATAATTATATTATTTATATAACCTAAATTTAATAATGATTATGATGTATATGTTTTTATACATGTTATGCATGAATAATATATATATATATATATATATATATATATTATATAAATATATTTTATTTATTTCTCCAAAATGGTTTATTAATCAATTAATATCCATTATGAATATACTGATGTCTTTTCAATAATTCATTAATTTTTAATGAATTATATCCTAGTATTTAGACATGAATTAGATGCATTTGAGATACCTTAGGCTTTGGCTGTATAAATGGAATATATCATCGCTTTTTGGGTGTATGTAGGGTGCGATGTGTATGAGCCTCTGCTAAAATCTATTTCTCCAAAAAAATTATTTATCTCATTTGAGAAGGTGCTAGAACCCCTTTGGATTTTGGGTATCATCATGAAGCATTCATGGATCCAATGGCTAGTGTACTCCCTCATAGGTTTGGTGATTTTGTTCACTTCTCATCATGATATTTCTCAACCATACTCCATGGAAGGAAGATAAAAACAACTTATGTCCATGAATTATGAAAAATATATTTTATAGTATTATTTACATAGTAATTTATTGAAGATAAATATCCTGTATTTTAGGTTTTCTTCCATTGTATATAATCATTAGGTGATCATACAAAACCCATTACCCCTTAGGTTCTATTCAATCCCTAATGTTAGGTTATTTTAGATTAAATTTTAAATTCCAATGACCAAATGTTATAATTATAATTCCAAAATAATCATTTCAATTTTCACTCCATTTTCCAAGTTATAGAACATAAGTTTTATAAAAAATAAAGGCCATGTTCACTAAAAAATCATTCACATTCAATAATTCAGAATTAATTTAATCCTCATATCAACATGGTACTTTAATTAGGCAGGACAACATTATAGTTTAATTTTCCTACAAAATTGTTCAAATTAAAATATAACAAGAAATTATGTATTGGATCTAGAACCAATTTTTTTGAGAAAAAATAAAAGAAAAATGAACAAGGGAATATAAATCCCAATCTGATTTATCCCATTCCAACACACTTGGTGTAGAAAAACCTCTAATTAAATTACATCATGAATTTATTAAAGATAAATAGTTCATAATAAGGTAAGTATCTAGACTAATATGAGGGAAAGAGATAGCCAACAATGCTCTATTTAACTATAACAAGGAGGATTATGGAATCTTGTAAGGATTCTTTTCATAAATCATCATGATACTTCTTCAATTATTGGCCATTCACATTGAAGGGATGATTCAAAAACCTTATTCATTGATCTCAACTGTACTAAAAGGAAATGTATTAGTTACCGTGTATAGCCTAGTCCACTTAGAATTAATATTACCAAGGAAGATATTTATCTTTGAAGAAAGTAACAATAACTTTTCTCCAACTTATATCTTATTTAATAGATCAATTTATCATGAACAGATTTGGATTTTTCCTTGTACAATAGTAATTTTTCATATTCTTTCCTTCCCAAATCCTAATGTTCCATCATCCACAACATCCTATACTCTCTAGCCTTTCCAAACTCCAGGTTTACTCTATTGGAAACTCAATAGGCTTTGTGTTTTAGCTTAATAGGCAGGTGATAGTCTTTACCATAAACAATTTTGTAGAGTGGAATACCTAAGGGGTTTTTTAGGTTGTTCTATATAGACACGATGAATCTTCTAATTTATTACTATAATCATTACATTTCGGATAAACTATTTTATCCAAAATTATTTTTACTTCTCTTTTGTACACATAATCTAACCCATTTATCTATGGGTGTAGGCAATTGAGGTCATATGGAACACTCCATATTTCATCATAACAACTTTCATGTTCTTATTGTAGAATTGGTTCCTTGGTTATTTAATATAGATAGGTTATTGTAAACCTATAAAAAATATATACTTTTAGAAACTCTATCCCAATTTTTGAATAATCTGTTTGATAGATTTTAGTTCAATCCACTTAGAAACATATTCCACTTCCAAATGTATGTAGGAAAATCCCAATGACACTTAAAAATGGGACCATGAAATATATTCCCCCAACCTAAAATATTTTACAAAAAATAAAAGTTTGATGATAAATTTCATGTATTTTTTAAATCCCACTAGTGAACTAACAGTTTAAATAGTTTTTATAAAAACCATGTGAGTATTTAAAAAATTAAAGGCTAAAAAAATCCATAATCCAAAATTTTTATATTCATTATTTTTGGTAAAAAATAACCTCCACATGAAATTATGTGTCAAAAAGAAAGTAGATATTTCATTTCCTCCTTGGGGATACACCTTCTAATTATTTGATCATTGAAAATTTTCCATAAATTAGCATCCTCACATATATAATTTTTTGATTCATATTTCAATTTAGTGGTTTTATGTTTTGAAAAGGGTACATTTGATGTGACCAAAAAATTGTCTAGATCGAAATACCAGAGAACATGGGTGTGATTGTGCAATTACTCCATAGGGATAAAGTTATCCATATCAGTCTTAGAGATTTTTTCGTACTCAGCAGTGCGAGGAAACTGAACTCATGTAGTCAACCTCCACATTCTCATAAACCTTATTATCCTTGATCTCTAGGTCAAAATATCGTAGTATAAATATCCATCTTACTATTATGAGTTTTTCATCATATTTCTTGATAAAATATATCATTGTTTCTTGATTGAAATAAATAGTTACTTTACTTTCTAAAAGATAAGAATATAATTTTTCCAATGATACAATAATTGAAAAAACTACTTTTATATTTTATTTTAATTAATATGGGATGTTTCTAGGGTTTATAAAGTATAAGTTATCATTTGAGGAAGACTATAACTATTTTGGGAAAGCACAACCCATACATCTCTATTGGAAGCATCATAGAAGATCTCAAAGTTTTAATTATAGTTTAGTGGATAGATTATGGGGTAGTTTTAAATAATTATTTCAACCCATAAAAATATTCCCTATAAGAGTAATCAAAGTTAAACTAAATTTTCTTCCTAAGTAGGTTATTTAGGGGAAAATAAAATTTTATAAATCCCCTAAAAACCCTTTTATAAAATACAACATTCCCTATAAATGATTTAATGTACCTCATAGTGGTGGTGTATAGAAATATGTAAATAACATCAACTTTTTATTTATCTACATTAATTCTATATTTAGAAACTATGTTCCCAAAAACATTAACCTTTTCCACTATAAAATGAAACTTTTCAAAATTTAAAACAAATATGTTTTCAATAATTTTTTTAAAACCTTTTCCAATGTTTCTAGAAAACTTTATAAACTATTTCCATACACAATTAAGTCGTCAAGAAATACATACAATCAATTTTCAATCAAGTGCGAGAAAATACTTATTATACAACACTAAAAGGTCCCTAGAGAATTGAAAAGACTTAAAGGAATCCTTCAGTAGGAAAATATACTAAAGTTACATGTGAAGGTGGTCATGTCTTGGTCTTACAAAGAAATTAGAACCTAGAAATACCTATAAAATCCATCAAGGAAGAAATAATGACCATTCCCAACTAGTATCTCTAACATTTTGTCCACAAAGGAAATGAGAAAGGAGTCTTTATGGGTCACATGGTTTAATCTATTAAAATAAATGAAAAATATCTAACTATTTTGAATCTTGGTGGGTATTAATTCAATGTTATAAATTTTTACAATTGTGTTTCTAGTTTTCCTTGGAACTCTATAGATGGGAATCACCCATCAGGATTATGAGATGGGGTAAATTATTCCATTTACTAATAGTATTTATACTTCGATAAGGGTTGGATTGGGCCTTATTTGAGACTGTCTCACTGGTTTGGAATCATTTTTAAGAAAAATATAGTACGTGTTGGTGGTAGGGATAACCCATGTGATGTCCCATAATTTTCAACCTATGTATATTCTATTTTTTTTCAAAATTTATAGTAGGTGGTGTTCTTGGATAGGATCTAAATTATTTGAAATTATGACAGATAGTCTCTCATTTTCCATTAAATAGGAATATTTCTAGTTTGGTGGTAGAAAATTTAGTTCTAGTTCAGTGGTTTTTATAAAGATGATATTATTTTAGAGTTATCAATTTTGGAAACTTTGACATGGAAGGTAGGAGTATTAGTACAACATTTGAGTAACTAATTAAAATAAATTTCATCGATTTCTTTAAATTTTTCAATAATAAAAAATGTTTAGAGATTAAGATCATTTGTAAAAAATGATTCATAAAGGAGATCATGTGTCTCCAAAGATTATCCCAATTTGATTATGTCATCAAACATTTCAATTTCCTCCCTATAAAAACAAGTTAATTCAAAATATTTTAAGATAAAAATATATTTCTCTTTATGTGGGTATTTCATTGAGTCAGTAATATTTAAATTTGATATTTTTCCCACCAAAATTCGTTAAAATAGTTCCTTTATTTACATTTATTATTATTTTAGTGTTATTAACTAATGAGACACCTAGAATGATACGAGAGAAATCTTTACATTTTTCTTCTTGAATATTGAGAATGTAGAAGTCGATAGGGAATGGAAATACTTGCATACTTACTAAGACATCTTCAAGAACACCTATTGGGTAGGAAATGGATCGATTAGAAAGTTACACAACCACACAGGTAGGTTTGATATCTCCCATTTATAGATAAGAATAAATGGAATAATGCATTACATTAACTGATGCTTCTAAATCACACAACATATCTGAAAAACTAAACCATTATATGGTGTGGTGGATAATGAAAGTATGTAGATCTTGTAATTTATTAACAATTTCTGGGGTTACTAGGGAATATTTTTTTTCACATAGTATTAAATATTTATTTCCTTGTAATCTTCTACTCCTAGTGTACATGTATTTAATTTAACATTTATACCTTATAATATGATGGATGTCCTTCAGTAAAGAGATGTGGATTTTTACTTTTTTGATAACCCCAAGGATCTTCTATTGAAATGATTCTTAATTATTTTTTGTAGGTTCTTGCATCTTTGTTGGGAAGGGAGGTTAGGTTTGATGTGGATATTATATTTTTTTCTTTCCCATTATCTTTATTCAATGGTTATTTCTTCATAGGTTTCTCTTTAGGTTCTCTCTTGGGGATGGATTCTTCAGGTGCATGTTGTTTTTCACTCCTATATTCGATCTCTAGGGGTATCATTAATTTCTTCCTAGCTCCATAAAAATATTTAAGGTAATAGAACTAACATTTAATTTTGGTTTAGGAAATGGTTGATAAGTAATCTTACCAAGTTCTTGATTCATTAGTTTATTGACGGTGGTCATGAATTAGATAAACTATCATTTTAATTCCTTTAACTTTGATCCATGATTTGTGAGTGTGGTTAATTGACTATTTTGAGATTATATCACCTATCTCAGTATATAATTCTTGGAGGGATATTGATATTATCCTTTTTGGTAGATTGTGTATGGTTGGAAACATTGTATCTAGAATGGTGAGGGTTGGAAAGGCTATTGACAAGCCTATTGTAAATCTTGTTTGAATGATGGCCTTTCAGTTTTTTAGCTCCCAACTCCAAATAAATTAATGGGAAATTATCTAAATCCTTGTTCTACACTTGATTTATTATGTAATTTCCTCAAGTATATAGAATTGTATATTTTATTCCATTAAACTTTAAGGAATCTATCGATATAGTGATTCTGAGAATAGAAAATATGGCATACTCGAGGGGTGTGGTGGGTGATGTCTTATGCACCTTGTTCACAACTATCTATATCCCAAGAGAGGTTATTTATTCAATTTATTTTTTATAGTAAGGGTTATTTGGATCTTTTTAACCCATGTACACCTCTAGTTTTATTTATTATACCAAATTTATAGGAGTTTTCAGAGAACCTCTCAATCTGTTCTCTAACTCCAGCAAGTGACTTATCAATCAGTTCTCCTCTCAATGAAGCATCTAGTAAGTTCTAATCAGTTTTCATAAATGCTTGGTAAAATGATACCAAAAAATGATGTTATTCATAAGGCTGATGTGAGATGAATGCAACCAAATTCTTGAACCTTTCCTAAAACTCATAACTATTTTCTCCAATTTTCGGTTTGATTTCATAGATTTACTTAGTTGATAACTCCTTGATGTTATATTGGATAGGGTGATGGTAGATGGTCTAGAGGGGGGGGGGGGGGGTTAATAGACCAGATTAAATATTTAATCAAATAAATTGATTATTTAAATTAATTATTAAGGTTAATTATTATAGTTAATTAAGAGTAGAAAGAGTAAATAACACAAGGATGTTTTTTTTATAGTAGTTCAGTACAAAGTGGGCCTCCTATAATCTTCTACCTCTCTACTCAGTGACATATACATGTGAAATTATCTGATTTTTGAGGGGAAGTCATAACACAATTACAAAATTCTTTTCTAGTAGGGGGATAACCATGACACACAGACTTTTTTTATGGGGAGTCACAACCCAATTGCAACACTTGACTTTAGATACCGAGAGTCACAACCCATGTGGTCCTAAATTTAGAATCCAAGAGTTACAACCTGAATATAGAGAATAAGAATAATTCTTCCATGTGTAAAATTATAAATAGAAACCAGAGAGTACGTTTGAGAGATTGGAAGTAGTGTTACAGACTCAAAAACCAAATGAAATAGAAGATAAAAAATGAAAGCACATATACTAGTTCTTTAGAATTTAATTGGATCATCTCATTAAGGTAATAGAAGTCGAAGAAGATGTAATTAATCACCTGATATATTGTCTAGGTGACAAAATAGAGTATCACATAAGACTTTGGTTTGTATAGTAGGTTGAAAAGCTCATAGATTTTTCTCATGAAACAACAGAGAGATGGATATGTTATCTAGTATATTTGATAACTTTAAAGGATTCTTGAAAACCATATAAATAGATATTTTAAAATATTAACTAACACCTTCTATGGGTAAAAAATTTTAAAATTATTCAGGTGAGAGAAAACCATTCTTTATAAAAATCATAAAAATAATCATTTTAATTCAAAACTTCAATAGCAATTCAAAAAAATTTTAATAACCATTTAAATCATTCAAATAGATTCATTAATAAAAGGTTAAATATAATTTTAAATGACCTGTTCAAAGTTTTCCAAATAATTCCTTGAATACTGCAATCATAAATGTTAATAAAAACATCGAAATACAATAGTTATAAATATAAAGATATGGTTTTCATGAATTTAATATATTAATTTTTTGGAATCATTTAAAAATATTAATAAATATTTTAGAAATAGTTAAAATAATGAATTCAGACAATGAATTATATGTTACACAAATTCTGCAACTTTTTACAGTTAATGAAGAATAATTTAAAACAAATATTATACCTGATTAAAATATCTTAAAATTGCTTCTCATGGTATCCATATAATATATATAGGTTTTATAAATTAATAAAAAACTTAATTAATTATAATATGTATGTTGTAATTCAAAATATAAAAAAAGATGAAAGTTAAAAAAAAAATTAGTACAATATTTTTTTTGACTAGTGGTAGGAAAAATTAATACCTGGTGGTAGAAAGCTTCTTCTACCATTGCAGATATGTCTGAGTCATTCCATCAATGAGCTACTGATGCAGATCTTCCATATAAATTTTAAAGTGATATACCATTAACACTAATCTACCATTGAAGTGAAAAAGGATCTAACATTGATATACAAAATTGATCCAATGTTAAGATAAAAAATGATCCACTATTAGTTATAAAAAACATCTAATGTTGAAGTGGAGTTATTTTATCAACCATTGGTAGTTAAAACTCATCAACCATTGGTAGTTAAAAATAATCTACTATTGGAATTGAAAACTCATCACCATTGGCATATTGTGAATCAATGATATACTGTTGGGATGCAAGGATGGAGATCTACCATTGGAAATCAAACATAATTTACCCTTACTTATTAATATCCAATTTGGACCAGAAGCTTGAATAATCTATTTGTATTGATAGAGCATCCATATATAGAAGATAAAAGATATCTAAAAAGTATGGAGAATAAATTTTGGCCAAAGGAGAAGAATATTTTGAGTTTATCCATGGAGGAAAATGGATGAAGGAAGAAGATGATGAATTTTAATTCATCATTTTTTGTAAAATCTTCAAACTCATCCTAAAACAAATCAGAATCAAAATTTAATTTAACATTATTTTAATCAAACATAACATGAATGGATTATTTAATAAATATATTTCTTTTATTATAAACTCTATAATATTTAATATTATAAAAATAACCATGAAAAATTCCTTTATCACTTTTTACAAAAAATTTATCCAAATCATCTTTGAATATAAAATAAAAACTTGGAAACCTGAAAATATAAAATAACTAACTTTAGGTATTTTTTTAAATAATTCATAAAGAGTTTTCTTTGAAAAAAATATTATAAGAATTCTTTATGAAATATAAGAATCATAAAAAAGATCTTTATCCTAAAAAATCTTATCAAATTATATTCACTTATCATAGTTTGATCCATTTCAATAAGAGTTCTATTTTTGTATTCTACAACACCATTTTTCTATGGGGTTCTAAGAGAAGAAAAATTATTAAAATAACCATTCTTTTTAAATATTTTTTCAAATTCTAAATTTTGAAATTTACCTCTGTATAACTATGAATAGAAACAATCGTACAAACATTTTCATTTTGAACTAAATTACAAAAAGTATTAAATCTTGTTAAAGTATAATATTTATGAGCAAGAAAGTATACCCATTTAATCTACTTGAAATAATAAATAAAGTATTTTCTTTCCACAAATGATAGAAATTTGAGTAGGATAAAATAAATCAATATACACTAACTGTAAAGGTCTATTATTACTTATCTGATTGATAGGTCTAAAAGAAATTTTAGGTTGTTCCCCTTTCATGCATGAGTCACCAACATAAAGATATTATTTCTTCAAATTAGACAGCTATAGAACATTCTCACATTTTGAGAGATTATGTAATATTCTGAAATTAACATGACCTAAACATTTATGCCAAAGGATTATATCACTTTTCATAACATTCAAACACTTAACATGTTGAACTCTTAGTTCAGAAAAATCAATAATATAAATATTTTCATTTTGATTGGCATGAAATAATAAAGAATTATTCTTGAAAACTAAATAATTATCATTTTTAAATTTAACATCCATTCCATCCTCAAAAAATTGAGATATAGTAATTAAATTATTCTTTAATACTTAAACATATAAAAAATTAGAAATAAAAGTATAGTTTGAAATACCATATTTACTAAAACCTTTCAATTTCACTTTGGAATTGTCTCCAAATGTAATAGTGCCTCCATCAAATGTGTTGTAAGTGGAAAAGTTTGATGGGTCTCAATCCATATTCCTAGATAATCCACTGTCCATGTACAATATTTCATTCTTGAGATGTCCAAAACATTTTTTATATAAAAATTTATTACTTGACAATTTTTGGTACACAAGCTATATTGGTTCCAATTGGATTGATAATACAATTTTTAGGTACCCACATAGAATTTAAAAATTTATTATATGTTACTCTTGATAACAAATAATTAGAAATATGAATTTTTTTAAAATTCCAAAGACTTTTTAAATTTAAGAGAACAATGGTTTTCATAGTGAAATTTCATGCCACATTTAAAACAAATAATAGTAGAGTACAACCATTTTTACTTTTAACAAAATTTATTTTAAATATTTGAGGTAATATTATATCATAGCCAAAACCATATTTATTTTTATTTAATTTATTAAAATACATCATCTTATAATATTTTTCATGATCTTGAATAAAACAATATAAAATTTATTTAAGACTCTAAGCTTCCTTTTTAAAAACTTTATTCAAATATTAATAAACCTTCAAATTTTCATAAACTATAGAATGAGAAGTAGAAACATTATTCCTTGATTTTTCATACTCTTATAAAAGTATTTTATTTTCACAAACAACTTTATCATTGTTTTTATTAATCATATTATATAAATCATCATCTTTGAAAATATATTTTCTTAATCTCTCTATTTCTTCAATTAATTCAGAAACATTCAGGTTTTCAGAACAATAGTTAGAATAATAATATCTAGAATAAAAACCTAAATCACTAACCTTATCCAGTAATCCATGAAGCACAATTTAGAAGATTCTTTCTCATGTCCATATTGTTCGCTAGAATCTAATTCTTCTATAAAACTCCAACTAGTGGTCAATGCCCTTTTATCCTTATTTTTGTATTTATCTTTAATTTTTACTTTAGGACAGACAGGCTTGATATTCCCTTTTTATATGAACTCATAACAAGTTACCTATGACTCATTGTAATTCATACCACCTTTCTTATCTCCAGTATATTTTTCTTTTTGATGGTTTCTTTTAAACTAGTTCTTGAATCCTTTATTTTTTTATTATTTTGTAAACCCCAGTCATAATCCAACCCATATATTATTTTTCACTATCATGTAGATCAAAATCATAAGAATAAGTAAAAACAACTTTCACGGATTTATAAGATACACTTTTTTTGTCTCTTCTTCAGTTATGTTCCTCAGTTATAGTTCATAATAAAGTAGTGATCCATTCAATTAATCAAGAGTGTACTCTTTACAACCATCATTGCAAAGAGTGTACTCTTTTCAGCCATCAATTAATCAAGAATGTACTTTTTTTTATCTCTTTTCAGCTATGTTCTTCAGTTCTAGTTCTTTCATTCATCAATGGCAGCCATCATTGCATGAAATTTATTTTGTAATGTTGATTGGAATCATTCAATAAGTACTGAGTTTTCCAAATCTTCTCCAAGTGAATTCATTCCATTCACAATGCTTGCGAATTGGTCAAACATTTGATTTACCATTTCATCTTCAACCATATTGAAGTCTTGGTACTCTACTTGAAGCATTCCAAGCTTGGTTCAAATTATTTTTTCAATGTAAAGGTGAGTGACTTATAGAATCTTACAAATCACATGAACTATATTAGAAGTGGAAACATGACTAAAAACACTTCTATTAATAGTACAATATAAAATATTAACAACTTTTTAATTTAAAACATTTTGACAACATCATTTTTGGTAAGTTTATCTGAGTTAGCATTTGGTAGAGTGTAAAATTTTGAAATTATAAACTAGTGTCAATAAAAAATTTCTTGTGGAATGCCTCCATTCAGGATCTCTAGTAGCTATAATAATTTCCATCAAAGTGTGGTGGATTATGATGAATCCATGCATAATTTGTGTCCAATACTACCATATTAAAATATCTTTATCCTTAGATTTTAAAGTATAAGAATACTTTAGCACAATAAAATACAAACAATAGAATATATAGAAGGATTGGATTATTAAAAAAGGAGTAACCTATGATACCAATTGTTTTGTATGATAGGGTAAAGGAATATGGTTTATAGGGGGCGAATAGACTAGATTAAAAATTTAAATAAATAAAATCATTATTTAAATTGATTATCAAGAAAAATTATTATAGTTAATTATAATTGGAATGAGTAAATAACACAAGGATGTTTTTTTATATTAGTTCATCCCAATGTGGGCCTACTCTACACTTATACCACTTTACTTAACAAGAAATACTTGTGAACTAATATGATTTTTGAGGGGGAATCATAACCCAATTAAAATAATCTTTTATAGTGGAGGGATTACTATGACACACTACCTTTTGTATGCAGAGTCACAACCCAATTACAACACTTAACTTTAGATATCGGGAGTCACAACCTAAATGGTCTGGAATTTTGAATATGGGAATCATAACCTCAAGATAGAGTGTAAGAATAATGCTTTTGTGTGTAGAAGTAGAAACAGAAAACACAATGTGTGTGTGAGAGATTATAAGTAGAGTTACAAACTCAAAAATCATAAGAAGGAGAAGATAAAAAATGAAAGAGTAGGTAAAGTTTCTTGAAAATTGGATTGAATAATCTCGTAAAGGTAGTAGAAGTTGAAGTATATATAATTAAGAACTTAAGAGATTGTCTAGGTGATGAAATAAAGTATCAACATGAATTTGTTTTGTACAGTTGGTTGAAAAGTCCACACCTTTTTATCATAGAAAAATAGAGAGTCAAAGAGATCATCCAATGTATTTGATACCTTTCAAGGATACTAAAAAAACCTTTAAATAGATATTTTCAAAGATTAACATACACCTTCCATGGGTAAAAAAATTCAAAATTATTTAGGGGAGAGAAAATAAATCTCCATAAAATTGTAACAATAATTGTTTAAATTTAAAACTTCAATACCAATTCAAACTAATTTTAATAACCTCTTAAATCATTAAAATAATTTCCATAATAATAGGTAAAACATAATTTCAAATAAATCATTAAAAGTAATTCAAATAATTCAATGAATAACACAATCATGATTGTTAATAAAAACATCAGAATATAATATAAATAAATATAAATACATAATTTTTATGCATTTAATACATTAATTTTTTATGAAAATATTTAAAAATATTTAAAAATATTCAAAAATATTTAAACAATTTTAAAAAATATTTTATAAACAATTAAAATAATGAATAAAGGCAATAAAATATATGTTACACAAATGTTTTAAATTTATATAGTCAATGAAGAATAATTTAAAACATATATTATACCTGATTAAAATATTTTAAAATCACTTCACATGGTATCCACATAATATATATATAAGTTTTATAAATTAATAAAACACATAAAATAATTATAATATATATTCAATAATTCAAAAGATTAAAAGTAATGAAAAATAGAGTCCTGAAAAATTTTTTCTTAATAATGAAATTTTTAACCGACGATAGCAAAAATTGATACCCGATGATAGAAAGAATCTTCTACCATTATGGATATACCATTGAGTCAAGCCATAAAATAGATTTTGGTGGGTATATACCATCAAAGATCTACCATTTAAATTTTAAAATGGTATACCATTGACACTAATTTACCATTAACGTGAAAAGTGATCTACCATTGAGAAAAAATTGATCCACCATTAAGATAAAAAATGGACCCACTATTAGTAATAAAAACCATCTATAGTTGAGGTGGAGTTATTGCATCTACCGTTGGTAGTGAAAAATCATCTACCATTGGTAGTGAAAAATCATCTACCATTTGCATGTTTTGAATAAATGATCCACTATTGGGATGTGGGGATAGAGATCTACTGTTGGCACTAAAACATAATCCACCTTTAGGTATGGACATCCACCGTTGGACTAAAATCATCAAGAATATGCTACTATTGATGGATAATCCATGCATGGAGGAGAAACCATTTCTGAAGTGGATAGAGAAGAGTTTTTTTAACAAAGGGTAATAATATTTTGAGTTCATCCATGGAGGAAAATGGTTAGAGTAAAAAGATTATTGACATTAATTCATCATTTCATGAAAAATATGAACACACAAACTTTGTTGAAATCTTAATCCATATAAATGATTGAATTAGAAGTTGGATTAGAATAATTAAATGGATATTTTTTTAGAGATTTATAAAATATCAAGAATCACTTTAATCTGATAAGTATCAGAGGATATATCATCAAAAATAAAGTGAAAACATGATTTGAACACTGTAGAAAAAATTTCTATACTTCGTATATTTTCTAAGGAACTTAATTAATTTCTTAGATTTTCATATAGTTTAATGAAATTTAGAAAAAAATATTATATTTCTAACCAAATAAAATCCAAGTTATTTTCAATGCATTTTATCAATTTTGAGTATGTCAGTTGTATTTTTTACTAAAATTAGTGTCAATTTTAAATAAAAAGACTCCCTTGTAGTCATACCAGTAACACTGTGAATCAGATTGAGGTAAAGATGATTCTTACATGTCCCAAATGAAATATGGATTTTTTTCCTAAATTATTAAAACAATATAAAAGTGTTCACTCAGTTTTTAGTACATCACTTGTCGTTTTTCCTAAAATATCATTTTAAACTGGAAACACACACTTTGAGACATACTAGTCATCTCTTATTTTGGTTTGATTTGAGACTTATTCCTACATGTCACAAATTAATTATAAATCATTTTAATAAAATATCAAGAAAATATTAGGGTGTATTTTCAGTTTTTAGTGAGTGAAAATGTTTGAACTAAAATTTCAAATTTAAACAAATAACAGACACGCTGAGTCATATCGAGAACATCGTGTATCCGATTGAGGTATGACTAATTATTGCATGACAAAAAAATATGTATCATTTTCATAAAGTATGTAAACAATATTAATTCCTTTTCTCAGTTTTGAGTATGTTAGTTGTCTTTTTTACTAAAATTAATGTTATTTTTAAATAAAAAGATGCTTTTGGAGTCATACTAGTCACACTGTTTGTCGAATTGAGGTGCAGATGATTCCTACACATCCCAAAGTATCAAATGATTTAAATTGAATATCTTTTTTTAATTTACAACACTATATACCAATTATATGTTCTTAGCTAATCCGGATATGAAAATTGACTCAATATGTAGTATTGGTAGTTTGATAAAGAAAGGAAATAGAAATCATGGAAACATTGATGTAAAAAAACATGCTATCTATTTTGTGTCTTGTTAAAAATACTTAAAAGAAAAATATGGATTCCCAAAATATCTATGAAAAAAACTAAATATGAATTAGTTAAAAATGATAAGGAAATTTAATTACAAATAATAGACAAAATGATGAAAAAAATAATTAAATAACTAGTAAGAATTATCTTTTTCATGATGGTTTTATAGATTCTTGACCCATTTTCTTTTTTTCATTATCTTAGTTGTAGCCTCTAAGTCTAATCCCTCACAAGCAGGAGCAGCTTTGAAAAAACCAGGCCAACTCAAACAAAAGAATCCACATGTTTAAAAAAATAATTATTATATGAGTAATACTAAAAATAAATAAATTAAACATAAATATGAAACAATATATTAATTTTATAGATAATGAATTTACTATGAAAACATCAATACTACCTCTGTGATTGAGCAAAGGTAACGCAATTTCTCTTCCTATAAAGGCAGTTGAGGGAACTTAAAGGAAAGAGATAAATCCAAACACTACAATGGTGAAATGGTTTGGAGGGAGAATATTAATTACATATATTTTTTTTGTGTATAAAGGCATGAAATATAGAAAAAATATTCTAAAATAAATGAAATCTGTAAGAAATAATGAAAATTAAATCAAAATTTCATTATAAAAATTTTCAGTAAAATTGAGAAAGTATATGATAACATTACCATTACATCTTCTTAAAGGTAATCCTTTATTATAGTCTGTTCTTCCATGGGATTGGTAACATCATCATGTGAATAATACATTGTCTGCATGAGTTGTCAAACATTTAATTTATATTATGTCAATATAGTAGATAACATATAATATTATGAGGAAAGAACATAGTATATTAAAAACCAATTTTACCTTCTCATTGAATTCTATTTTTTTAAAGGTTTTAGGGATTAGGATAATATATTGAAAATTCAAATCCCCTCTTTTTAGTCCCCTATAATATACAAGATATTTTCTACATTTGTACTGACATGGATTTATTATGATCTCCCAATGAAAGGGTCATCATCGATTTAATTTTCATCTAACCTAGAAGTAATTTTAATCACCAGGAAGACAATCGATCAATTCCTTTTTTTCTAGATATGATACAAAAAATAATTTCACTACTTGTGATGCCATTATGAACGGATCATATTTTTTCCCTACTAGACTGAAATTCACCTTCATGAATCCCGTTTCATCAACTTTCATTGTACTCATATTTTCAACCCATTTATAATAGAAAATAAGCACTTGAAATGTTTTATAATCCAACACATATATCTGTTCAGTAATTTGAAAATATGAAATATTTATATAAATTGGATTTCTATCATTGTGACCAGATATGTGCATTGCTTCCTCCACAAGTGCAAATCTTCCATTTTTCATCATACTATAGCCATCAAGTTATTTTATATAAAATGAATTTCCATTGATTACAAAACTAGTATAAGATATAAAATTTTCATTCGGTCCCCTAGCTATCCATCATAGTCATTTGATAAATGAATTTGGATTTTCAGATTGTTGGACTCCTCATGTGTTAATCATGTTTTAATGGTCACAAATCATATTACTGTTAATTACTTTCAATAATAACTACACATCATGTTTTAATGATAACAAATCTTATGGATGTTAATTACTCTCTTTATTATTTACAAGTCGTATGCATGATCACAAATCTCACATATATTATCATGCCTTTATGTTTACGATTCAAGTTCTCTTACTATCTAATGATTAAACTTAATCCATATTCTTCATATTACTGTCTAAGTCCAAATGCAAATATTTGTCTAAGTAAGGACTCACCGTGACCCAAACACCGTGAAGGACTCACCGTGACCCAGACACCGTGAAGGACTCACCGTGACTCAGACACCATGAAGGACTGACCGTGACCCAGACACCGTGAGCTACATACCATGAAGCTCATACCGTGAAGACTATACCGTGAATGAGACACTGTTTTCATAATCACTGTGACACCGTTACTTAACTTTTTTTCCATATTATTTAAATAGTGATAATAGTCATATTTGATGTTTTTAATGCAATTAATTTTATTTAATGATAGTTGTTGGATTGTCAGGAAACTGTATCTCGTACCTATGAAAAGGGAATCATTTCTACTGCCAGAAATCATGGGATATAAGGAAGATTGAGATGCAGTATATGGGTAAGCAGTGAAGTGAGAAAAGTGTGGCGTTCAAGTGTGAATATATAATGAGAAGAACTTACATACACCCAAGAGCACTGTGCTAAACAAGAAGAACAATACTGAACAAGAAGTATATTGAAAGACTTTCAAAGAACTCTCATGAATGAAATCCAACACCACTGAAGAACACACGACGAGTCAAGAGATCATTTTGATTCCGGTATAATAAAAGCTGAACTATGACACTATATTTTTCAACAGAAAAACCAGAGAAGGACCCAGAAGCATTCCTGCTAAATCCAACAAGTCCAGAGCTGCATTGATAATCACTAGATCTTTTTAAACTCTTATCTGTTATCTCTAAGTGATTTATTTATTAACTGTCGAGCAGTGTGGTGTACTCTGTATTTCTTATACACACACTGTCTCCTGCACTGAACTGGAGGATATCAAAATCCTCACTCCAAATATCTTAACTCTTATTTACCCACATCAACTATGGAAGAGGTCCTTGTGTGTCCTGGTATTTGTTTTGTTTCCCACAAAGAACAGCGGTAGAGGTCCCTGCGTGGCCTGGATAGTTTTGTAAACCGTTGTTAACCCCGATCAAGGGTGTGGATCAAATTTATATAAATTTGAGAGGACTAAGTCTTAGCTTGAGACTGAACCTCTTGTTATATCTGCTGTGCATCTTTAGTTAAGTTCAAAGTATACTACATATATCTTATTTATTCTGTTGCTATTACTTTGAAATACAAAACTATTTTAAAGCTACTTTGATAGTTAAATTAGCAAGTGTTTACACTTATTGTAAATCAGTAGGTTAGTTTCAAAAGTTAGTTTGGTCTTGTGGTAAAATTATCTGAGACCTAATCAATCTTTGAGAAGCTAAGTGAAAATTTACAATCTGTATAAATTCACTACAGTTTAACTTGTTTTATAAATTGGGGGATTTTAAATAGACAATATTTTAACAGAAATTTTAATTGGAACTCAATTCACCCCCCTATTGAGTATTCACTCCGACCAACACATATAACTCCTTATAAATGTTTTCTCAGAACCATACTATTAACTATTGATTATGTGTATTTGATATCCATTCTTTAGCTCTAAATAGATTAAAATATCTAAGAATTGCTTTGAAGTCTTCAACGTATGAATAAACATCTTCACAATTATGTAAAATGTAAAAGTGTTTTTGTTCCCACTCTGTAAAGGTAATTGTAATAAAATTTCTTCTATAAATCCCTTCACCCATAAATAATCTGCTATGAAAAGAATTTGGGAGACTGATTCTATCAAAATCTAATAGGTAATTTATATATAATTCAACAACTTCTTCAAAAATATATCATTCCCCAATAAAAACTTATGGATGACTTTGATTCTTGATATACCCTTTCGAAATATTTACATATCATTCAATGGGGTATATCCATCTATAATGGATATGACCACATTTTTGAGCCTCTCTAACTAAGAGTACCATCAGGTGGACCATTATAGAAAATAATAATGGTAGGAATAACATCTATAATTCACCTAATATGACTGAAACCTCCTTATTCAGGATTAGAAACTTCATTGGGTCTATAAATTTACTACATATGGCTTTGAAAAAGAAGCAGAGTGTGGTAAATGTGTGTCATAAATTTTTAGATATACTGCAATGAAAAGAAACAGACATAAAATCTAGCATCAAAACACGACTATTTGTCTAATTTTAATCCCTATAACTTCAAATTAGTCATTGACATGTAATTATTGATATTTAATGATTACCGCTTTATGACTTTTACACTACTAAGGAAGATGAAAAATTGAAATTTTTTCTATCTGGATAGAGTGTAAGCTACTGGAGTAAGAAAATTCCTCCTTTTATGCCTCAACAGTGCTAACTCTTCACTTATCCCCATGTCAATCATGTACAACCTAGCATTAATTCCATATTTTGTTTTTCTAGGAACATTTAGTGATGTGTCAATAAAATTATAAAATACATTTTTTTCTTAATGAATGAAATCAGTAAAATGTCTGATGTGAAAAAAATTCCAATATAGTAATTCAAAGATAATTTATCTCTTATTCCAACCTTGTTTTGTAAGGTTTTTTGAAAATGGTTTACTAAAAATAGTGTCAATATATTTTACTTTATCGAACAGTTGATCAGCCATTAGTGGAGACTATGTTATACCTTGTTCGATATTACCATTGAATGTTGTCATCCAAGGTTGTTATTTATGTCATTGTGGTAAACATTTCTGATGTCCTAAAAACATAGTCTTCGAGGTATGTTTCAACTAAACTAAGTGTGTGCATTCTTCATAAATGGAAAGCCCCAAAATTCATTTAATGTTATTACTTGATAAATTTCCATAAGATGGAAAATAATTTATGATCCCATAAAACATGAACCTCAATTTGAATTCTTCACTTATATGAGAATCACACATTATAACACCTATATCCCACATCAATTTAAGATCTTTGATCAATGGATCCAAATGGACATCAATATCATTATCGAGTTTATTTGGGCACAATATAAGAAGAGAAAACATAATGTATTTGTGATTCAGGCATAACCATGGAGTTAAGTTATAATTTACCAATATAATGGTCTATGTACTGTGATTACTACTTTGTACACCAAAAGTACTGACTCTATCTGTAGATAATGCAAGAAAAATTTTCTCAAATCATTTCCAAATTCAGGATACTCGTAATCAATTTTCTTCCACTGAGGATAATCTACTGGATGATGTAGGTTCCCATATTTAATTCTTATATCTACATGCCATGTAAATTGTCTCTTAGTTTCTTGGATTAAATATAGTCTTCTAAACTATGGAATTATAGGAAAATACCATACATATTTTTAAGGACTTGATTCATTTTTCTTGTATCGACCAGCGCCACACATAGGTAATTTTATCAGTGATTCATGATCCTTGTGAAAAAATATGAAATAATTTGGAAAAGAATGTATTTTTTATATATAATTCCCATTGAACATATAATTAGTTTAGCATCATATGTTAGGCATGGAAGTTCATTTTTCTTCTAGTAGTATATCATCTAGGTGACCAAGTAGTTCTGTAAAGCTGGTGTCACTCCATCTGCTCTTAAATTTCAAATTATATAACTTAAATACTGATTAAAAGGTTGTGTATTTAGTACAAATGATATAAAATGGTATCTTAGCATAGATATTTAACTTATCAAACAAATTTATATAATCACAAAGGTCATCTTCAATTTCCATTTTCATTTCTTCCATGTGATCTCCATCATCATTTACACTAGTATTCATATCAAATGATCCATAAACTGTAGTATCATCCCAATCGGTGTGCATGATAAGTATTTCCTTATGTTTAGTAAAAAATTTATAGCTTTTATCAAATCCATGAAAAACAAAATATTATTCCAACTCTTCTGGAATAATTTTTCTTGAATAACGACAACGTAAACACAAATAATGGATTTGGTAAGGGTCGTATATATGATATATTACAAACTTGATCATATCTTCAACTCAATCATCATAATATTTTGTCAAACGATTAGTATGAATCCGTTTTCTATTTATATACATCCAATTAGGTTCATAAAATATTCATTTTGTATAATAAATAAATAAATACACATAATATTTTCATTATCAAAAGTGAAAGTTATAGATAATTATAATAAGGGGAAACCAACATTAGATTATTTCAAATAATTTATTATGATTTTAAGGAAATGGGTAATTGAATTTAAGAAAATAATTACTCCACTATGGTAGGTTTTATCCAATGAATTAATTTAATGGTGAAAGTTATAGACAATTGTCATCCTCATCAACTTCATCTCCTGAAAAATTATTATTGTATTTTGTTTCTTGAGACTCATCCCCCATATCATGTGGATATACACCCATGTTGCTTGAACCTCTAACCAAAATTCATCCCATAATGGGTACTATAGATCATTTTGGATGACTACTGCTTAGATTAGTTCATGAAACATAGAAGAGAGGGGGGATGAGTCTCAAGAAAAAATTTCAATAATAACTATTTGGGAGATTGAATTGATGAGGATGAAACCAAACCTTTATTATCTTAAACAATAGGGATGATTATAATTTTTCAAAGTTTATATTCCTAAAATAACTAAAATAAGTAAATAAGTTTTTTTCTATGGAAAATAATAATAAATCATATAGAATAATGCACATATAAGCTAATGTCATTTTTGAAACCTGAGTTGTATACTTTTTTAAGAATAAATTTTTTAAAAATAATTAAAATAAAATTGTTTCTCATGTACATAGATCTAGTGTTTTATATAGTTAAGATATAATGGTAGAGAATAAAGATGATTCTTGAGTTAAACCTAAATGGAGTATAAAAACTAAGAAGTAGAAACATCCATATTCTGAATTCATATATTCCAAATCCTTTATTCTCCTTATTTATTTAGATCAACATAATAATATTCTGAAAAAATATCTTATGGTAATAACCATAGATGATGATATCATGTTATATAAACAAGCATTACCTTAAAAATATTTTTCATTCTTGATAGAATAATTTAATGATTAAATAGATTCTATTATGAGAAATAATACTTGCATCTTTATAGATTTTCTAAAATATTAAAATCATATTAGTTGTAAATGTGTATTCAAAAGAATGTCTAACTCTAATGATAACATTAAAGTTTTTAAATCTATATTAGTAATAAAAGGTTTCAAAAAAATTTCATGGATTGGTTATTTTGATACTTATACTCATTTAGTTAAAATTAAAACAATAAGGATATTATTTTCCTTTAAATTAAATAAATCATTTTCATGTTCATTAAATGGATGTTAAAACTGTATTTTTAAATGGATATTTATATAAAGAAATTTACATTGAATAATATGAATATTCTCGGACTTATTTGATAAAGAACCTAAAGAAAATTTCTAATGAAATAGTCACTATTATTTTTTAAAATTTTGAACTATTTACAAGGAGAACACTAAATATGATGATAAAAATAAATGAATGGAGAAGGTTTTAAAATAAAATGTATAAATCTGTTTTAATCTCTCCAAAAAGTAGGATAAATAAGTACAATGATTTTGGATTTCAAAGAATAATGAACCAATTTAGAAAATGTGCATCTCACTACAATTATAGAAAGATAACATGATGAGAAATAAATTGAGGAGATAACCCACAAATTAAAATAAGTAATTGTTATCAAATATGATCAAATGGAGATTAGAGGGAAAAGGGTTAAAGAGATTGAACATCTACTAAAATAAAACAAAGAAATGCATGAAGATAATATTAGAGAGGTAATTATTTCTTGTGAAGTCAAAATAAAAATAGAAGAAAATGAGAGAATCATTATAAATATGAAATGATTTGATACTTTTACTAAATTGGAGAATCTGGAATCAATACAATCCATGAATTCTCGAGATGTAAAATGGACTAATTATACCCCCACAATATTCCTAGGAGGATTCTTATAGTGAAAAAACTATGTCTGGGGGAATGAAAATCCTCACATCATCTAATCATCCAAATATATATACATAAAAATGAAAGTATAACATCTATTTTTTAATATATTTTTTTGCTAAAACTATTTTCATGTGCACTAAATTTTTAAAATGTAAATTATTGAATAACTGGTTGATGAAAACTTATGAAGGATCCTCCACTATATCCAAGGTGGATAGTAAAAAGTTATAACTAGTTTTTTTCCATATAAAGCCAAACTAATTAATACAATCTCTTGAAAAATGGAAGCTTCTAGTTTTGAAAAAACTAGGCAACATGGGGTTCAAAATAATAAACTATGGTTTTTGAGTCATTACATTTTATATATTAAATTTAGCACAATGCATTGGATATTTTGTACAATTTAAATATTCCAAAGCTATTAAGGAATGATATTTTTAGGGGGAAAATATCTTAAATTAAGTAATATCCCTATAAATTGAACACACATATGTTAAACTCAATTATAGTTAAAATGATTAGAAATATATGTGGTATTTGCAATGGCAGTTGTCATAGTGAAGAGACATGAAAGTAAAAATCAGTCAAGTATAAAAGCAGTGATTTATGATGAATAAAAAGAGATAATAAACAAAAAAAATGAAAAAATATATCACCAAAAAAGAAAAACGAGTGAGGATAAGGATAAAAATTAACATACCTTGGATTGAAGCTTTGATTCTTCCAAGAGAAATAGAGATATCGTGCGCAAGATCATAGATTCATTTGAGCCTTGAATTATTCTATCCTTGATTCGTTCAAGCCTTGGATTCGACCCTTAGATTTATTTGATAATTGATTTGAGGTTGGATTCAGTGAGGAGAAGCGATAATAGGTGGTGGCTTCCACAAATAGCTTAAGAAATCGTGATAGATTCTGTCATAGTTTGGGTTATTAAATATAACAGGGTCACTTTTATCAGTGCTTCTAAAAAAGTGCTGATAAAGATCTCATTTATCAGCACTAAATTAATAAATGATGATAAAAGTAATCTTTATCAACGTTGTTTTAGCGCTATTAAAAGGAATATTTATCAGTGCTAAACTAATAAATGATGATAAAATTAATCTTTATCAACACTGTTTTAACACTGATATATGTAATATTTATCAGCGCTAAAACTTTAGCACTGATAAATGATTCACAAATAGAATTATAAATAATTTTTTTTAAATATATTGGTATAATTATATATTTATTTATTATAATTTTATAATTATTTAAATATAAAATTATTTATTTATAATTATAAATATATTTATATCATTAAATATATTTATATTATTATTTATATGTATATAATAAATATATAAAAATATAAATATTTTAAATATATTAATTATTTAAATATGTTTATTATAATTATGTAATTATAAAAATATATATATCATTATATATATATTTATATAATTATATATATAATAAATATATATCAATATAATTATAAATATAGTAAATATATTCATTATATAGATATATTTACTATAATTTTATAAATATTTAAATATATAACTATATAAATACCTTTTAAAAAAATTATATATTTATATATTTATATCATTATATATTTATATAATTACATATATATATATATAAATATAGTAAATATAG
The DNA here is from genome assembly GCA_963277665.1 of Viscum album. Lineage (NCBI taxonomy): Eukaryota > Viridiplantae > Streptophyta > Magnoliopsida > Santalales > Viscaceae > Viscum > Viscum album. The sequence continues at coordinate 405,007,105 of OY728150.1, read as the reverse complement.
TAAATATATTTATTATTTAAATAAATTTATTATAAATTTATAATTATTTAAATATACATAATTAATTATTTATAATTATATAAATACATTTTTGAAAAAATAATATTTATTTATTTATAATTATAGATATATAAATTTATAAATATAGTAAATATACATATATAAATATATTTATTTATACATGTTTACAAATATCATTTTAACATTATTAATGAATATATAATCTTAAATTAATGCATGTTAAAATTGGGTGAAATTTAATAATTAAAAACGAGTACATATTAAAAATATTGAAAAATCGATAAGTATTTTTAATTAGAAATAAATTATGAAAAAATATGGATATATATTGAAGTAAAGATGAATACAAATTGAAAATATTAAAACATAGTAAATAAATATATATAAATAAATAATTTAAAATGATTAAATTCCCAAAAAAATAAAAAATATTAAAAATGAATTAACAATCAACTGTAATAAAATTAAAAATAAATAAACAAAATATACCGATTAAGGTAATAATATATTAACTGTATAATTTTATAATGAAATTATAAAATAAATACTAAAATTTGAATAAATTACAAAAATACTAAGTGTATGTGTTTCTATATAAGATTTCAATAATTGTGTAAATATTTGTGTGTGTGTGTGTTGCATATAAAAATGCATTAATTATATATATGTATGTGAAATCAATATAACACACATTTGTTATATGTTAATTTAAATAATCAAACTACATTCAATTATATCCATTACTCGATGCAATTAGTCAATTTTTTATTCATATTAATTTTTAATTATACACCATTCTTCACTAAATATATGAATTATTTAATATAAAACATAAAAATTTATAATTATATAAATCATATTTAGGAAATATTATATACATTCATATATATATATATATATTTTTAATATATACTATTTGTTAATATTTATAATATATATATTAAATTTATTCATTTTTATTAACAATTATTTAATTAATAAAATATTTAATATTTTTCTTAATTTACTCATTTTTAATTTTTATTTGTTCAATTATTTCAATTTAAATATCTTTATATTTAATATATACTATTTATTATGATTTATAATTTATATATAATATATTTAATTTATTCATTTTAATCAATAATTATTTAATTAATAAAATTTATAATATTTTTTAAATGTACTCATTTCTAATTTTTATTTGTTTAATTATTTTATTTTATTCAGTACCTTTATCAACACAAAAAAGCATATAAAAGGTATATTTTATCAATGTTAAAGAAAAGCACTGATAAGGGTTACCCTTTATTAGTGTTAAAAAAAGCACTGATAAAGGTCAGCACTGTTAAATACCTATTTTTTAGTTGAAGAAAAAGGATTACTCACTGAGAGCAATGCGATCCAACCCTAATGGTGATCCATCACCGAACAGATCAATTCGTAATGAATGGAGACTCCCAAAATCATTAGAGAAGCCTTCTAGGCTGAGAGCCAAAGGAGCTATGGATAAATGAAATAAAATTTCAGCTGAGTAGTACCTTAAAAGAAGACCTCCTGATAGTTACATGATATGTAATACCTTCACATGTCTTGTAATCAATGACGTTCAAGTATGCTGAAAAAATATCGTCTTTTTATTAAAAAACAACATTTTTACCTTACATGGAATGTAACTCCTACACAGTGTGTATTAATTTCACGTTGTGTACCAAGTTCATGAATTGTGTTTAGAGATCAATTATACATTGTGTAAACCCTTTACACGCTGTGTAATCTCCCTACACACAGTAGAAAACCCATATTATGAAAAAAACCCCAAACCAATCGGGTGTTCTCTATACATAGGAAAAACCCCACAATTCCATTAATCCATTTGTATAGAGACTCCATTAAATCAGAAAAATAAAATAAAAAATAAATAAATAAATACATCCCCAAAATTTAGGTCATTTTTACAAAAAAAACTCGATATCCTCAGAAGTCCCAAGACACACCCAATTAAAGAGGAAAAATAACAAGGATAAGGGAATTACTTGAAAGATGGTAATAATATGTTATAATGATTAAATAAGAGAATTGAGTAATGATATAAGACTAGACCATTGTTCTTAAGGCTGAATTTTAATAAATTTAATTGCATATACTATTTTAAACATTGAACTTGGAACCAATTGATCCATTCACTACTTTCATACATTGAACCCATTAAATATGATAAAACATATATGTAGCATTGTATTCTCTAGAGACAACTCAAGTTCACTAATATTAAAATTTACCTTTGTTAAAAATTAATTTGATGGTGGCCCCATGATAGGCTGTGCATCAACCTGAAATTATTTTTGGGGAGGCCAGTGTTTATGTTTACAGTTTGTTTAAAATGATTTCAATGAATGACCAGATCCAGTTCTTCCCACCTCATGGGTTTTCATCCCAAGTTTGCGAGAACTATGATCATAATACTTTGAACTATAAAAATGAATAAAAGTAAGGAAAGTTAGTTTTTCACCATTCAATTGACTAACCATCCTTCCTAAGCTTCTTCTTACACAAAAGTTACATTAGGAAGTGAAAATATGGAAGATAATCATTCTCAAGTGAATAAGAGCTTGAGGGAAATGTATGAACCAAATTTCAAAAATAATATTCGCCAATTTCAATTGCATAATCGATATAATATGTATACATTTCACCATTAAATTGACTAACTATCCTTTCTCATCTTATTCAATTGTTTGTGCATGTGCATGCTTTTATTTTTTTTGTTTGATGTTAGTTTATGTTTTTAATAATATAAAACCCTTTTATTATTATATGTGAAAAAATATTTTTATAATCTCTCTATAATTTTATTATAACTTGAGTTTTAGTGATATGATTTTTAAAATTACAACTTCTTGTAAAATATAACATGTTTATATAAATTTTATTAAACTACATATAAGTCTAATTCTATCTCTATCATGTTCTCATTTTAGTCCGAACATGATACATTATTTCGGTTTCATGAAATATTTTCACTTTAAACATATTTATTGTTTTCTTTCATTATTCAATTATAACATGATATATAATGATTTTGTTATTAGGAGAATTGTTCAATTGAAAATACAAAACATTTATATATATTTAATTAGGATAAATGTATGTCTTAATTTATTGTTTAAGTGGTGAATTGAGTGTTTGAAGATCTTGCAACAGTTCTGAAATTATAGATTTTCCAAAATTAGAAATATTTTTTATTTATTTGATATCTCATTCAATTCAAATTTTAATTTCTATAATTTTATTTGGTTAGAGAGATCATAAGTTTTTCAACATTTAATTCAGTTTCATGTAAATCTAAAAATGTCATTTAAGTCCCCTAAAAAATGGAATAAGTACTGCAATGTTTTATACAGTGTCCAAATCATGTTTTCACCTTATTTTGATGATATCTCCCTATATAATTGTAAGATTAAATCACTTATTAATTATTTATAAATATATCAAAATTATATTCATTTAATTATTCTCGAACAACTTCTAATTCAACCATTTATATGTATTAAAAATTCACCAAATTTTATGTGTTCATATTTTGCGTGAAATGATGAATTATTATTCATCATATTCTTACACCAGCCATTTTCCTTCGTGGATGAACTCAAAAGCTTCTTCCCCTTCAAAAATTACCTCTTCTCCATCCTCTTTATATATATTTTCTCTTCCGAATGGATTATCCATGAACAATAGAAGATCCTTAAATCTTTCAATCGAATAGTGGATGTTTATACCCAATGGTAGATTAAGTTTGAGTTCTAATAGTAGATCTACATCCTTGAATCCTGACAATGAATCATTTATTCACAACAATCCAATGGTAGATGTGTTTTCACTTCCAATGGTAGATGATTTTTCACTACCAACAGTAGATTCAATAACTCCACCTCAACGGTAGAGGTTTTTTATAACTAATGATGGATCAATTTTTTATCTCAATAAGATATCACTATTCACTTCAACGGTAAATTACTTTCAATGGTAGATCATTTTAAAATTTAAATGGAAGATCTATGAAGGTAGATCTACACTAAAATCTCTTTGATAGTGCGACTCAATGGTAGATCCATAATGCTAGAAGATGCTTCTTATCATTTTGTATTAAAATTTTCTACCGCCGTTTAAAGATTTTATTGTTAGGAAATTTTTTTAGTACTTAGTTTTTTATAATTTTTATTATTTTGAATTACTGCATACATATTATATTTATTTTATGTGTTTTATTAATTTCTAAAACTCATATATATTATATAGATATCATGTGAAGTGATTTTAAATTTTTTTAATCAGGTATAATATATGTTTTAAATTATTCTTCATCGACCGTATAATGTTAGAATATTTGTGTAACATATATTTTATTTCATATATTCATTATTTTAATTGTTTATAAAATATTTATCAATATTTTTAAATATTTTAAAAATATTTTAATGTATTAAATGTAGGAAATTTATGTCTTTATATTTATACCGATTATATTTCAATGTTTTTAATAACGGTTATGATTGTAGTATTCATGGGATTATTTGACTCAATTTGAACAGTTTATTTGAAATTATGTTTGACCTATTATTATAGAAAATATTTGAATTATTTAATGGTTTATTCAAATTTTTTTGAATTGGTATTGATGTTTAAAATTTAAATGATGATTGTTATGATTTTTATGAAGATTGATTTTCTCTATCCTGAATAATTTTGAATTACTTTACCCATGGAACATGTTTGTTTATCCATGAAAATTTCTATTTATTTGGTTGTAGAGCAGCCTTAAAGGGAATCAAATACACTAGATTACATATTATACTCTTTGTTTTTCCATTATAAAAATCTAGGAACTTTTCAATATGTTTTACAAACCAAATTCAAGCGTGATACTCTATTTCATTACCTAGAAAATCTTTCAAGGGACGAATTACATCTACTTCTACTGATACTACCATGATGAGATGATCCAATCAAATTATCAAGAACTAGTACCTTCACTTTCATTTTTTATCTTCTCCTACATTTGATTTTTGAGTCCACAACACTACTTCCATTTTCTCTCACCCACACTCTCTATTTTTTGTTTATGTATCTACACACAAAATCATTATTCTTCTTCTATACCTCCAGGTTGTGTCTACCAAATTCTCTAAAGTCAGAACCGTTTGGTTTATGACACCTGGTACCTAAAGTCAAGTTTTTTAATTGGGTTGTGACTCCCTATAAAAAATATAGTGTGTCTTGGTTATCCTTCCACTGGAAAAGAATATTATAATTCAGTTATGATTCCCCCTAAAAAATTAGATTAGTATACATGTATCTCTCGCTAAGTAGAGAGGTATATGAATAATGTATTCCCACTTTGGAACGAACTAATATGAAAAACATCCTTGTGTTATTTAATATTTATATTTATAATTAACTATAATATGAATCCTTGATAATTAATCTAAATAATCAATTTATTTGTTTAAAATTTTAATATAGTCTATTCACCCCCTCTAGATCATCTTCCATTACCCAATCCGACCTAAAAATTGGCATCATAAGTTATTCATTTAGGAATAATCCAATCCATATGTAGGGTATTTAATTTATATTTTATTGTGTTAACTTGTTCCTATACTTTATAGTCTAAGGATAAGGATATTGTTTGATAGCAGGATTGAACACAAACAATGCATGGAATTGTCATAATCCACTACACTTTGATGGAAATGATTATAGATAGTGGATATCCCGAATGGAGGAATACCTTAACCAAATAATTATAGAACACCGGTCCATCATGTCAAAATAGTATACTCTACCAGAATTTGACTCAGATAAAATTACCATAAATAATTCTATTAAATATGTTTTAAATTAAAAATTTGTTAATATTTTATATTGTTCTATTAAAAGAAGTGTTTTTAGTCATGTTTCTGCTTGTAAGACAGCTCATGAGATTTGAAAGATTCTTGAAGCCACTCACCTTATCACTAAAAAATTAATTCAAACCAATCTTGGAATTCTTAGATTAGAGTACCAACACTTTAAGATGGGTAAGGGTGAAACAATAAATCAAATGTTCCACCCATTCACAAGCATTATGAATGAATTCACTTGAATAATCTCTTAAAAACCCAATGCTTATTGAATTATTCCATCAATAATTGTCAAATAAATATAATGCAATTATAGTTTCCATTTACAGAATCAAAAACTTCAAAGAGTACACTCTTGATGAATTGATTGGATCCTTACTTCAATATGAATTGGAACTAAAGAATATAACTGAAGAGTATACAACAAAAAGAAAAGGTATAGCTTTTAAATCTATGAATGTTGTTTCTATTTAATTTTGTAATTTTTATCTATAGGATAGTGAACAAGAATATATAACATAGATTATTATTGAGGTTTATAAAAAACAAAAAAATAACGGATTCAAGAACAGGTTTAGAGGAAATCATCAAAAATAAAACTATTTGGAGAAAAGAAAGGTGGTATGAATTATAATGCTTCATTTGTAACTTGTTATGAGTGCATGAATAAAGGGAATATCAAGCCTCACTATCCTAAAATAAATAAAAAATCTAAAAAGAAGTGTGATGGTAAAAAATCACTAAAAACTAGTTAGAATTGTACAGATGAATCAGATTCTAGTGAACAATATTGGCATGATAAAAAATCTACTAACATTTTCTTCATAGAATCCCTATATAAGGTTAGTATTTTAGGTTTTTATTCAAGATGTTATGATTTTGAATATGATTCTAAAAACCTAAATGTTTCTGAATTAAAAAAATAAATTGAAATATTAAGAAAATATATTTTAAAAGTCATTGATTTATATAATAAGATTAAGGAAAATAATGATATAGTTTTTTTGTGAAAATAAAATACTTTTATATGATAATGAAAAATTAAGGAATAATAATTATACTTCTCATTTTATAGTTTATAAAAATATGATGTCTACTCAGTATTTGAATGGAAATTTGAAAAAGGAAGTTTAGAATCTTAAACAAAGTTTATAAAATTTTATTCAAGATAATCAAAAATATCATAAGATTATTTATTTAAATCAATTAAATAAAAATAAATATGGTTTTGGATATGATATAATATTACTCAAATATTTAAAACCCATTTAAAAAAATGGTTTTACTTATACTATTACTTGTTTTAAATGTGGCATGAAATTTCACAGTACAAATGATTGTTCTCATAGATTTAAATAGTCTTTGGCATTTAAAAAAACTCATATTTATAATTCTTTGTTATCTATAATACCTTATGATACATGTATAAGTTCTATGTCTGTACCTAAAAATTGTATTACTAATAAAATTGGACCCAAAGTATCCTGGGTTCCAAAAATTGTTAAGTAATTATTTTTTGGAGCAAAAGTGCTTTTGATGTCTCAGTAATGAAAAATGGTACATGGAAATTATATGATCTAGGCATATGGATAGAGACCAATCAAAGTTCGCCACTCAGAACATAGGTGATAGAGGCACTGTTACATTTGGACACAATTCTAAAGGAAAAGTAAAAGGTTTTGGTAAAGTTGTTATTTAAAATTATAATTTTATTTATAAATTTTTATATACTGAAGGATTAAAACATAATATAATTATTATATCTCTATTGTGTGGTAATGTAATGGAATTTAAATTTAAAAATGATAAATATTTATTTTTTTGGAATGACTCTTTATTATTTTATGCTAATATAAGGGGAAACATCTATACTTTTGATTTTTCTGATCTAATAGTTCAATGTGTTCTGTTTTTGAATACTATATAGAGTGATATAATCCTTTGGAATCACTGTTTAGGTCAGGTAAATTTTGGAATGTTACGTAATCTCCCAAAACATGAGGATGTGCTATATCTACATACTTTTAAGAAAGAAAATCTTTATGTTTGTGACTCATGCATGAAAGGGGAACCACATAAAATTTCTTTTAGATCTATCAATAAGATAAGTACTAATAGACCTTTACAGTTAGCATGTATTCATTTATTTAGTCCTACTCAAACTTATAGAATTATTTGATAGAAAATAATTTATTTATTATTGATCATTATAGTATATTTACATGGGTATACTTTCTTGCTAATAAATATGATACTTTATCAAAATTTACTATTTTTTGTAATTTAGTTCAAAATATAAAAATTTATATGATTATTTCTATTCATAATGATAAAGGAGGTAAATTTCATAATTTATAATTTGAAAAATTTTGTGAAAAGAATTGTTATTTTCATAATATATTTGATCCTAGAACACCACAGAAAAATGGTGTTGTGGAATAGAAAAAATATAACTCTTATTGAAATCACTCAAAATTGGTTAAGTGAATATAATTTACCTATATATTTTTGGATTGAGTCATTTTTTATACTTTTTATATTTAACTTTTATTAAAGAAAACTCTTTATGAATTATTTAAAACTAAAAATCCTAAATTTGGTTATTTTATATTTTTAAGGTTGTGAAGTTTTTATTTTTAATTCGAAGGACAATTGAGATAAATTTGATGCTAAAAGTGATAAAGGAATTTTTCATGGTTATTTCAATAATAATAATTCTCATAGATTTTATAATAAAAGAACTATGATTATTAATGAATCTGTTCATGTTATGTTTGATGAAAGTAATGTTAAATTAAATTTTGATTCCAATGTTTTTGATGATGAGTTTATAGATTTTAATTTTGGTGAAGAAAAAATGTTGAATAAGGATAAATCAATTGAGGGGGAGAATACTCCTTATCAACCTAATCTTAGATCCTAAAATATTCATAAAGATAATCCTATTGAAAATGTTATAATGTTGATTCTGGTGTTAAACTAGGAAATCTATTTTCAATTTTTGTGTCAATTATGCTTTTATTTCTAATTTTATTCTTAATAATATAAATGATGTTTTAAATGATTCTAACTGTATTTTTTATATACAAAATGTGATTAATCAGATTTTTATAAATAATTTTTGTTCATTAGTATGAATTTATAAGGATAAGTGTATGATAAAAACTAAATTTATATTTTGAAAAAATCTAGATGAATTTGGAAAGACTATAAAAAAAATCTAGACTTGTTGCTTAAGGATAATATTAAGAAGAATGAATAGACTTTGAAGATTTATTTTCACCTATTTCTAGGTTAGAGGATATTTGAATATTGTTAGATTTTTCTTGTTTCTAAGGTTTCAAATTATATCAAATGAATGTAAAAAGTTATTTTTAAAAGGTTTTATAAAAAAATAAGTTTATGTTTCTCATCCCCTTCATTTTGAAAATAAAAAATTTACTAACCGTGTTTTTAATTATGTAAAGATTTGTGTGGTATAAAATAAGAACCTTATACTTGATATGAAAGAATTTATTTATTTATATTAAATAATGGTTTCGATAATGGTAATGTTTATCTTATAATTTTGTTAAAATAATTTCTAATGATATTTTAATTATACAAATTTATATTGATGATATAGTGTTTTTTTATTCTAGTGAAATTATTTCTAATGATTTTTCTACTTTTTTGTCTTCTAAGTTTGGCATGAGTTTAATGATTGAATTAAATGTTGATGAATATGGTAAACCTATTTATATTAAATTTTATAGAGTCATGATAGGTAAATTTCTTTATTTAAGTACATATAGACTCAACATCAGGTTTAGTGTTTTTTATGTGCAATATTTTAAGATGATCTTAAAGAGAGTCATATTAAATATGTAAAAAAGTATAATTATATATGTTTTGGGAACTGTTGACACTATATTTTTTTCTCGTAAATATAGATATTTTGATTTGATATATTTATATGACTCTAATTTTGGAGGTTGTATAATTGAAATAAAAATCACATTAGGTATGTGTCATTTTCTTTGAAAAAAATTAATTTCTTGGTCTTTTAAGAAGAAAATACTTGTTGCTCTATCTACTGCAGAATCTGAGTATATCCATTCCATTAGTATTTATGCTGAAAGATTGTGGACAAATAAATAATTATGTTATTTTGGTATATATATTGATAAACTACCTATTTATAATGATAATACTTCTGTAATTTTTATTTTTAAAAATACCTTACATGATTCTAGAACAAAGAATATCGATCTTAGATATCATTTTATTAGAGATCATGTGAATAAGAGTGATATTGATTTAGAATTTATTGCTATTAAAAATCAACTAGAAGACAACTTTACAAATCTTTTAGACTCTTCCCTATTTAAAAATAAATAAATTTAATCTTGGGATGCTGAAATCTTAACTATTTTATCTTTTTATTTTCATAGGGGGAGTTTCTGTTTGAAATTTTTGTTTATTTACCAAAAGGGGGAGACAATCGTTTTCTAATGTACATGTTTTGTAATAAAAAAAAGGGGGATATTTGTTGGGCATGTAAATGCATGTATTTTTGTTTTGTTTGATTACATTTTATTTTATGTTTTTAATAATCCAAAAACCTTTTATTATTTCATTTGAATTTTATTTACAAACTCTTTATATTTTTATTATAACTTGAGTTTTAGTGATCATATTTTCAAAATTACAATTTATTGTAAAATATAACAAGTTTATATAACTTTTATTAAACTAATAAAAGTTATAATTCAATCTCCAGAATGTAATCATTTTGACATGACCATGATACATGCTTTAGGTTTCAAGAAAATATTTCAGTTTAAACTACTTTATAATTTTCTTTCTTCCATTAATTGTAACATGAGATATATTGATCATATAAAAATATAGAGGTAAGGGTAATTAGTATTACCTATCTCTACATGCATGGATTTTAGGGAAAAATCAACTATATGGATCTTCATCTGGATGATTACTTCGATCCAGCGCAAATTTTTATTGGACCTAAAAAAAGAAATTTCTGATCCAAGACTGGGTGATGTGTGGTTACCTTTTGATGCCAAGAAATGTGTGGAGGGATATGAACTAGTATCTCTACTTTAAAATATAAGGTTTTTTGAATATTTGAATCACACTCAAGCTCCATAGTTGGCAGCTAATGATATATTTTTCCTTGGTCCTCGCAACGAGCTGATGTCTTCGAATAATCAGATTTCAAAGAACGATGCCTTAGCCATAATTAAAGTATATCCAATTTTTTTTGAAGATTTTATGGGGGAGTTTAAAAACAAAATCATTTCTTTAATAACACCTTTTATTTGAGATAAATCCCTATAGATTTAAGATCTACAGAAGTATCTCTCTCAGGTGTGGGGTTTCGACAGTTGTAAAATTGTTTACATTGATATGGGTTTTTTCCAAATCTCTTTTCCTTTTCACGAATTAAAGATGAGTGATTAGTTTTGAGAATTTGTGAACCTCAAACTAGGGGTACTAATATTTTAATAATGTAACCCTTGGTTTGATCCAAATCAATCAAGGAACACGATTTTCCAATCATGGGTTCGAATTAAAGGATTGAACAAGTTTTTTTTGGAAATTGGATATCCTATGGGATATCACCTATGTTGTTGGAACTCCCATTAAGTTGGAAAAAGTGTTCCAGATATCCAAATACAACCATTATTCTTGTGTGTTGGTTTAATTCTATCTTATTTCAACTCTGGTTTAAACTATTTATTCGGTTGGTAGAGATTATATGTTCGAATTGAGAATTGTGTATAAATATGTGCCAGAGTTTTACTCAAATTTCATGTCAATTGGGAATATCATAGGGAAATACCATATGGTCATGATATGATCTATATATATAAAATATGGACATAGGTAGGGTGATTTTAAAGTAAAGATTCTTTTTCCTGCGGCGAATGAATTAGTGGGGATCAAGGATCAGCCTGGGTACAATGGTGTATCCCCTTACTTTGCTGATTTTTTGTTACTTCTCCTTATTATGGGTATAGGGATCATGGAAATATGAGTTATTTTAGTGATGATTTATTTTCCATGGTTTGAAAAGTTGGGGCTGATGTGGGAGTAATTCCAAACAACATGGGTGGCTCGACTGGAATGGGGAAGGGCTCTTAGGGTGTGGCAGACCAACCTCTATAAGAGAATGTACCTCTATCTTGGGGTGTGTTAAAACAATTGAAGGATTTGAATTTTCCTATATATATTTGGAAATTGAGGGACCTTCATCCATGAAAATGGATCTTTCAGTGATTAAAGGTAAAAAAGTTGTTATTGATGATGAGAGATTTCATTTGGTTTCCCATCGAAAATCCAAACCAGGTGTGCATGTGTATCATGTGTAATATTTAAGTAAAAATCATACGTAATGTGGTCATGATAATGATATTAAACTTTAGGATAGTTCTGGTTATTATTTGGGTGATTCTTTCATGGATGGTACATTGGGAGGACAAGTGTCATTTAGGGAAGGTGCTTCTTCCCTGTGAGATTCTGGGTCTGAAAAATGTACTTTTCTTGATATTTTAAACATTTTTGTTTGAAAGGAATATTTTTGTGAGGAATTTGATAACCCATGAGGTGAATATAAAGAAAAAATTATCCATTATTTGATGGAAAATGTAGCAGAGAAGAATGATGTTGTCTTGGAAAATGATGAGACTGAAGACACTGAACCTAATGATGAGGAGGATGAAGCATCACATATGGATGGTCATGATGTAATTTAGAAACTTACTAAATAATTTAATAGAGGAATACACCTGATAATTTAGTGTGGTTCCTATAAAAGGGGTGTAAGACATAAAAGTTAATTATATGATATTCTTTGGTGGTGGCTTTAGAGCCACTTGTTGTCACTATACCCCCTCCGCTATTCTCTACATTTTACTTTAAATTTTTAATAATATTTTCTAGGACCATGGATTTTAATCCATGGTTCTCACTCTTTGGTTATATTGATTGGATTATAATGAAACTTATTCCATTAAATCAAACATATCTATATACATTTCATTAGGATTACTAGAAGTCTGATATTATTGTATTATTATTTTTTCAAATTTTTGAAGAAATTACAAAAATTCTAGAATACTAGATTTTACATAATTCAAAATATTTTTTATTCTTTGATATATCATTCAATTCACATTGAAATCACTCTAATTTTGTTCAGTTATGAATATAAATATTTTGTATACATTTTATTCAACTACATAAAAATATAAAGATGACATTTATGTTTATTGAAAAATGATTGAAGTATTCTAATATTTTTTATAGTGTTTAAATCATGTTTTCAATCTATTTTGTTGATATCTGCTTATATACTTATCAGATCAAATAAAATATTGATTCCTTAGAAAGACATCAAAATTATATTAATCTAATTATTCTGGAACAACTTCTAATTCAGTATTTTAGATGAATTAAAAATTCACCAATGTTTTTGTTTTCATCTTTTACATGAAATGATGCATTACAATTCATCATCATCTTCCTCCATCCATTTTCCTTCATGGAGGAACTCAAAAGCTTCTTCTCCTTTATCCAGAAACTCTTCTCCATCCTCTTTACACATATTTTCTCCTCCATGCATGGCTACTCTATCAAAAATAGTAGATTCTTCATTCTTTTAGTCCGAAGATTGATGTTTATAACTAATAGTAGATTAAGTTTGAGTTCCAACGGTAGATATCCATCCTTGCATCCCAATGGTAGATCATTTATTCACAACATACCAACAATATATGAGTTTTCACTACTAATAGTAGATGAGTTTTAACTACCAAAAGTAGATGCAACAACTCAACCTCAATAGTATATGGTTGTTATAACTAACCATGGGTCAATTTTTTATCTTAACAGTGCATGAATTTTTTTATCTCAGTTGTAGATCACTATTCATTTCAATAGTAGATTAGTGTCAATGGTAGATCATTATAAAATTTCAATCTGCATCTGAAAATCTTTGATGACATGACTCAATGGTAGATCTGCTATGATAGAAGATAGTTTTTATCACTAGGTATTAATTTTTTCTACCACTAGTTAAAATTTTTATTATTTTGAAAAAAAATTCAGTACTTTGCTTTTCATGATTTCTAAAAGTTTGAATTAATTCATATATATTAGAATTTTTTTAAGTGTTTTATTAATTTATAAAACTCATATATATTATATGGATACCATGTGAAGTAATTTTGAAATATTTTAATTTGGTATAATACATGTTTTAAATTATTATTCATTGAATATAAAAAGTTAAAGCATTTTGGTAACATATCTTTTTTTCCTATATTCATTGTTTTAATTGTTTCTAAAATATTTATTAATATTTTTAAAGGTTTTAAAAATGTTTTAATGTATTATATGCATGAAAATCATGTAGATTTTATTTTGATGCTTTTATTAACAATTATAATTGAAATATTCATGGAATTATTTTATTTACTTTGAACGGTTTATTTGAAATTATGTTTGACCTATTATTAATATGAATTATTTATTGGTTTATTCAAATTAGATTGAATTTAGATGATTATTATTATGAATATTATGGATAATATCGTGAATAATTTTGAATTATTCTACAATTGGAAGGTGTTTGTTAATATTTTAAGATAACTATTTAAAGGGTTGTTGAGAATCCTTGAAAGGGATTGAATACACTGGATAATAACATCTTCAACTCTCTGTTTTTTCATGATAAAAATTTGTGAACTTTTAAAACTATTGTACAAACCAGATTCCTATGTTATACTTTGTTTTATCACCTGCGAAATATTTTAAGTGATGGATTATTTCTACTTCAACTTCTACTACCTTGATAATATGATCTGATCCAATTATTAAGAACTAGTACCTATGATTTTATTTTTTATTTTCTCCTTCAACTGGATTCTGAGTCTTTAACAATACTTCCAATCTCTCAAATGCACTCTCTATATTTTTTTATGTTTTTACACACAAAATCATTATTCTTATTCTCTATATTCGGGTTGTGACTCTTGGATTCTAAATTTAGGACCGTCAGGGTTTTGAATCCTGGTATCTAAAGTCATGTGTTGTAATTGGGTTGTGAATCCACATAAAAAAGTCAGTTTTTTATGGTTATCCCTCTACTTGAAAATAATATTGCAACTAGGTTATGATTCCCCATCAAAAATAGGATTATTACATGTATTTCTCTCACATATTAGATAGGTATAAGATTAGAGTATGCCCACTTTTCATTGAGTTACTATAAAAATCATCCTTATGTTATTTACTCTTTATGCTGGAAATTAACTATAATAATTAACCTTAATTATTAATATAAATATTAAATTTATTTTATTAATTTTTAATCTAATATATTCACCCCATATAGACCATATACCATAACCCAATCCAGCCTAACATTAAGGAGTTCTCAACTAAGGAAATCTATGGAATCAAATAAGAAAGTGGAGAACACTTTATGAATTTTGGGAAATATTTAAGAATTTGGATGCATCCATCCCACACCAGCCTTAAGAATAACATAAATTCATGGTATCCTTTTAAAATGGATTGATAGACCATTACTTGAACCTACTAGATGCTTCTTTGAGAGGAGAACTAATTAATAGGTCACTTGTTGAAGTCAGAGAACTGATTGAGAAGATCTCCCAAAATTCCCAAAAATTTGGTACAAGAAGTAATTCTAGAGCTGTACATGAGTTAAAAAGTTCCAAATCACCTTTAATAGAAAATAAATTTAAGAAATAACCTTTCTTTTGAGATAGATAGCTATGAAAAAGGTATAGGAGACATCACCCACCATACCCCCTCAAGTATGTTAGCTTTGCTATTATCAGGAGCACTATACTAATGGATGCACTAAAGCTTAAGGGAATAAAAGATACAATTACATATACCAGTTGTAGTTCCAAAATAAATCAAGTGGATACCAATGATTTATATAAATTCCCACCATTCTGTTTGGAGTTTGGAACTAACAACTGCAAAGGACACCATTTAAACAAGATTTAAAATAGGCTTCTCAATAGCCTTTCCAACCACCACCATTCCAAAGATGATATTTCCAACCATCCATAATCTACAAACAAGGATAATATAAAGATCCTTACATGAAGGATATAATGAGATAGGTTATAGGGTCACAAAATATTCAACAAACCACACACACCAATCATGGATCAGAGTTAAAGTAATTAAAATGATAGTTTATCCAAATCCTTACAACCCACAATAAACTAATCAATCAAGGTTCAGGTAAGCTTCCATCTCAACCAATTACTAAATACTAATTAAATTTTTGTTATATTATAGTAAAGAGTGGTAAGGATCTAGGAAGTAGTGAAAGATACCCCTAAAGATCAAATATGGGAGTGGAAAACAACAAGCACCCAAAGAATCAATCCTCGAGAGAGAACTTGAAGAGGAACTTGTGATGGAATACCCATTAAATAAAGATAAGTGGAATTAAAAAATAGAAGATCCATTTCACCTCAGACCACCCTCCTAGTAGGTATTTAAGCACCCATGAAAAAATTAAGAATCATTCCAATAGGAAATCCTAGGGGTTATCAAAAAAGATGAAATCTACATCCCTTTATTGGAATCCATATTCCAAATTCTAAGGTATAAAAAATTCATTAAATACATGTCCATTGGGAGGATGAGGTTATAATAAAATAAAAATGTAATATTATTTGTAAATAATTCTACATTTTTTACCCCACAAATTCTTAAGAAATTTCAAGATCTGGGTACTTTCATTATACCCTACACTATAGGAGAGCTTACTTTTTCAAATGAATTGTGTGATTTAGGAGAATAAATTAATGTAATTACTTATTCCATTTATTATTCTCTATATATGAGAGATATCAAACCTACCTATGTGGTTTTGTAAATCACCAATCGAGCCATTTCCTACCCAATAGGTGTTCTTGAAGATGTCTTAGTAAGTGTACAAGGATTTCCATCTCTCATCGACTTCTACACTATAAATATGGAATAAGGAAAAGATAAATATCACTCTCCCATAATCCTTGTTAGGTTATTAATTAAGACTACTAAAACCATAATAAATGTAAATAAAGGAACTCTTTTAATTAAATATAGTGGGAAAATAATGAATTTTAGTATTCTTGACTCAATGAAATATGCACATAAAGATAAATCTATTTTTAACTTAAAATATTTTGAATTACCTTATTTTTATTTGTAGGAAATTGAAATCTTTGATGACATAATAAAATTAGGAGTATATTTGTAGACACATGATCTTCTTGATCAATCTATTTTTACAAATGATCTTAATCTCAAAACATTTTTTATTGTTTAACAATTGAAATAAATTGATGAAAGTTATTTTGAATAGTTACTCAAATATGCTACTAATACTCCTTCCTTGCATGTGTAATTTTATAGCATGGAAAACTCTGAACTAAAATCATCATTGTAAAACCACCTTAAATATAACTTAATTTGCTTCCATCAAACTAGAATTATGCCTATTTAATGTAAAATGAGAAATTTTCTATCACAATTTTAAATTATTTGAATTCTATCTAAGAACACCAACTACTATAAATTTTAAAAAAATATTCTATACCCATAGGTTGGATATTAGGGGAAATCTCAGGGATTCACTACCACCTACATGTATAAGATTTTGATTGTGAATGAGTTCAAACTGGTGAGATATTCTCAAATCCCTAATGGGATTCCAAATCATTTACCCCATACATGTATAGGATTTTGATTGTGAATGAGTCCAAACCGGTGAGACAGTCTCAAATCCCTAATGGGATTCACTAAAGAAGGATCAATCCAACCCATAAAGAAGTAGAAATACTGCTTGGAGATGGAATAATTTACCCCATCTAATGTCACTAATGGGTGATTCCAAACCATATAAATCCATTGAAAACTAGATACACAATTTTAAAAAATGTGAACAATGAATTAATAACCACCATGATTCAAAATAGTTGGAGAGTTTTAATTGATTACCATAGATTAAACCATGTGGCCCATAAATACAACTTTATTATTCCCTTTGTGGACCAAATGTTAGAGATACTAGTTAGGAAGGGTTATTATTTCTTTCTTGATGTATTTATAGGTATTTCTAGCTTCCAATTTCTTTAAAAGACCAAGAAAGGACCACTTTCACACGTCCCTTTGGTACGTTTTACTAACAAAGGATGTCTTTGGTCTTTACAATTCTCTAAGTTACTTTTAGT
Source organism: Viscum album (assembly GCA_963277665.1). Classification (NCBI taxonomy): domain Eukaryota; kingdom Viridiplantae; phylum Streptophyta; class Magnoliopsida; order Santalales; family Viscaceae; genus Viscum; species Viscum album. The sequence goes on along the minus strand of OY728150.1, from coordinate 404,988,930 downwards.
GTTGTGTGGTAACTATTCTATCACACTTGATTGAAACTTTTCTAGAGGTATTTCTTGATGAATTTATTGTGTATGTAACTAGTTTTCAAAGTTTTCTATAAATCTTAGAAATGGGGTTTAAAAAATGTATTTAGAAAAGATATGTTTTAAATTTTGAAAATTTGTATTTTATGGTGGAAAAGGTAAATGTTTTAGGCTAGATAATTTCTAAATATACAATTAAAGTAGATAAAGAAAAATTTGATGTTATTTCCATATTTCCTTACCCCACCAGTTTTAGGCACATTAAATCATTTCTAGGGAATGTTGAGGTTTATGGAAGGTTTTTTAGCTACTTTAAAAAAAATTATTTCCATTAAATAACCTAATCAAGATGAAAATTGAGTTTAACTTTGATGAATCTTCTAGGGAATATTTTGATAGATTGGAAGAATTATTTACCACCACCCCCAAAATCTTTACACTAAACAATAATTACAACTTTGATATCTTGTGTGATTATTCCAAAATATATTTCTAGGTTATTTTTTCCTAAAAGAGTTATAGTCTTCCAAAAATGACAACTTATACTTTATAGACCCCAGAAATTTCCCTGATTAACTATACAACAATAGAGAAGTAGTTTTTTTATATTATTGTATCTTTTTAAAAATTTCATTTGTATCTTTTTGGAAGTAAAGTAAATATTCATTCCAATCATAATACTTTGAGATATTTTATCAATAAAGATGATGAAAATCTTAGATTAGTAATATGGATGTTTTTTGTAGTAAGTGTTTGACATGGAGATCAAGGAAAATAAGGTCTAGGAGAATATTTTTATAGGATACATGAGTTTAGTTTCCTCAAACTATTGAGGTCAAACCAATCCCTAAGACCAATTAAGATATCTCTTTCCCTAGTGAGTTGTTGTTCAATCATACTCATGTTCTCTGGTATGTTGATATAGTCAAATTTTTATTCACATTAAAGGTACCCTTTTTTAAACATAAAACTCCTAAATTGAAATCTGAATCAAAATATTATGTATGTGAGGATGCTAATTTATGGGAAATTTAAAATGATGAAGTAATTAGGAGGTATATCCCTGAGGAGGAAATAAAATCTATGCTCTATTTTTTCCATATACTTTCATGTGGAGGTAATTTTAGACCATAAATTATGAATAGATTTTTTTGGAAGCTGTATTATTTTAGCCTTCAATTTTTAAGTACTCACATGGTTTTTGTTACAACTAATCAAATTGTTAGTTCAATAGTGGGATTTCCAAAATACATGAAATTTCCAAACAACCTTTTATTTTTTGTGAAATATTTTATGTTTGGGAAATATATTGCATGAGGCCCTTTTAGTGTCATTTGGATTTTCCTACATACTTATAGAAGTGGAATATTTTTTTAGTGGATTAAAGTATAAGCTATCAGACTAATTATTCAGTGACTATGATTGAGTTTATAAAAGTAAATATTTTTTTATTGGTTTATAATACCTCAAGATATAATAAATAACCAAGGAACCACTTCCACAACAAAAAATGGAAGCCTATATGAAGAAATATGGAGTGTCCCATATGACCTCAATTTCCTATAGTAATAAATTAGAGGACTATAGAAAAAAATATAGTAATAAATTAAAATATCCATTATTGGTGTATAGAATATCCTATAGAATCCCCTTTGGTATGCCTCCCTATAATTTTTTTATTGTAAACACTATCAGTTGCCTATTGAGCTACAACACAAAGCCTAATGGGCTATCAAAAGAGTAAACCTAGAGTTTGGAATGGCTGGAGAGAAGTGGAAGTTGTGGATTATGGAACTTAAGGAGCTGAGAAGTAAATCATATGAAAACTCACTATTGTACAATGAGAAATCCAAATCTGTTTCAGATAAATTGAATTATCCAAGGTAATCCAAGTTGGAGAAAAAGTTTTGTTATTTTATTTAAAGATAAATCTCTTCCTTGGTAAACTTAATTCCAAGTGGACTAGGACATAAAAATTTACTAATACATTTCCTTTTGGTGCAGTAGAGATCAAAGGAGAAGGTTCAAAGCATCCATTTAGGTGAATGTCCAATAATTAAAGAATTATCCTGAGTATTTCTAGAAATAATCCTTAGAGGAGTCCAGACTCCTCCCTGATGTAGTTAAATAGTTCATTATGAGGTTGTCTCTTTCTCTAATATTGGTCTAGATGATCATTTTATTTTGAAATATCTTTATTTAATAAATTTCTTTTCGAATTTAACTGGAATTTTTTATGCATAAATTGTAGTGGAATTGGATAAAGTAGATTAGGATGTATATACCATTGTTTGTTTTTCTTTTATTTTTGGTCATAAAATTGGTTCTAGATCTAGTAAATACTTTATTGTTATATTTTACTTTGATAATTTTAATATGAAAATTAAACTATAATGTTCTCCTACATAATTTAAGTACTATTCTAGATATGAGGATTACATTGATTATGAATTACTGAATATGAATGATTTTTTAGTGACCATAACCTTTTTATTTTATGGAAATTTTATTTTAGAACTAGGGAAATGGAGTGAAAATTGAAAATATTGTTGTGGAATAAAAATTATAACATGTGGTCACCGTAATTTCTAATTTAATATCAAGTATCCTAAAATTAAAGATTAAATAATATCTAAGGGATGATGGGTTTTATAGAATCATCTAATGATTATATATAGTGGATGAAAACCCTAAACACAAGATATTTATCTTCAATAAATTAAAGTGTTAATAATAATATAAAATAGAGTTCTAGAAATTAAAAAACATTATTTGTTTTGATATTCCTTCCATAGAGTATGCTTAAGGAAGATCATAATGAGCATTGAACAAAATCACCCAGCTTCTGAGGGAGTACACTCACCAATGTATCCATGAAAGATTCATGAGGATTCCCAAAATCTAATGGGGTGCTACCACCATATCAAATGAGATGATGAAAGTTTTAGGAGAAATAAATTTTAGTAGAGTCTCATACACATTGCACCATACATGCACCCAACAGGAGAGGATTTCATCCTCTTATATAGTCAAAGCCTAAGGTATCTTAAATGCATCGTATGAATTTCTAAATATTGGGCTATAATTTATTAAATTTTTTTTAAAAATTAATTAAAAGACTTTAATACATTTATAATGGATTGTGACTGATTAATAAACCATTTGGGATAAATAAATAATATATTTATACACATATATATATATGTATTATTCATGAATCAGATGTATGAAAAATACATACATCATAAGCATTATTAAATGTACTTTATAAATATAATATCATATTATATATATATATATATGTATCTCATGCATCATATGCATGTGTACATGCATCTCATGTATATAAATTTTATTGCACATCCAACAATATCCCTATTTCACTAAAATACCATAAATATGTTTTACAAAACACCATAATTCTTTTTGAATCCATCCAAACTCTTTTAGATATGGGTTTTCATTAAACTCTCTTTATTTTGAGAGAAGACTTTTTCCAAAACATTATTCTTATCCAAGACCTAATTGTGTGACCCTGAAAACATTAGAAATGTTGAAAACAACTATGAAATCCGTTTTTTTAAATGTAAGAAAAGAGAAACCTCTTTTAAAGCTTCAATGCCAATCAAGCTACTAAGGGGTCTGGTGTGATCTCTATCAAATATACTCATATCTCTATAGAAACTTGTCCACCAAAACATGAATCATATGTATCATATGTATACCTATATATTTCCTTTGTCCATGACATCGATAAACCACTATACATAGAACATGTTAATCTAGTAATGGCCTCTCATCATTTCTTGATTCTCTAAAAAAGACTGGCCAAGTAAATTAATATGTCACTTTTTATTAATTTATCTAATAAGTATATCACATGTCACTTATCCAAGTAGTTAAAAACGCATCTTTGGTTTCAAATATGAATGGACATGCATTTCTTAAATCTAATTATTTCAATTGATAAATGTGTTTTCTTGTCTTACAAGTGGACAAATACCATCTTGGTGGCACTCCAACTGATGACATGATTAGAAATTTTCCTATACATCCCCATATTAGCTAAGTGAATATATTGACTTGCTTAAGTAGAGTATAAAAGTTTGAAGGTTATTATGCTAGGAATCTCACCCAACTCATGTAATAAGGGTTGATAATAATCTTACACCCCTAAGTATATCTATGACCATATGAAATTCCATGAGATATAATTTCACGGATCAATCCAAGTAATAAGTATCTACTTATTACCTCATGAATATATTCTTCATATCTCATATATAAACCTTTTTAATGAGTACAATAATCTATTCAAGATAATATTAATATATCATTTCAACCCATAATACTCCATGATGATCATCAATTAGGGAATACTAAAAGTTTTTACTTTTACGGGATATTTATCATTTGACCATTCATGTAAAGTAAATTACCGCACACATGGATGAATGATAAATGGTGTTTACATTAATTATGATTATATGATATGTTTATAACCATTAGAACCAATATATTAAGTGTTTAATATTTATAAATTCCACATGACTCCAATATTTTTTTTGCAGTAATTTTTTTTGAACATTGCATCCATATGTAATTTATGTCACATCACTATTTGATCATATGATAAAATACTTCCACTAACCTCTTAGTGAGTAAAATTTATGAAGTAGGCTAGTTTTAATAATGGAGATACTTAAGAATCATATTCCTTAAGCTCAACTCTTTGAAATTATATTTAAACTCCTTAACTTCAAAACATCAAATTTTACAATGTTCTCTTTTATTTTCTACTTTGAACTCTTTCTAAGTACACCATCATCTTTCTTGGAACTCTTTCTATAAAACTTTTTAATTTATTTTTTTATAATTAATGTAACTATTTACATTATCAATTTAGTAACATATCCTAAACTCTATTTGGATAAAGTGATATCCAATTCGTTAAGGTAAATAATATAACTCTTTACATTTCTCTTTACTTCCACACCCTAAAATCTTTTAGGATAAAAAGTGATACACTTTGTGTGTTAGATGATATAAACCTTTAGGGAATAGTTATGTTCATTTTTTATTATAACTAATTATAAATATTTATATTTTTATTTACCATCACATATCCTAAACTTCTTTATGATATTAAGTTTAGAATAACAATAATATTAGAATGGTATAATTCTTTAGTTAACGCTGATATTCATTATATCATAGTAACTAAATGTAACTATTTACATTTTTATTTAATATTACATATCCTAACTATTTAGGTTATACAGTAAATAATCACTTAAACTAAATCTGGTGCAACTTCTCTAATTTCAAACATACTACCACTAGACTCTTTGAAACTATATTCTCTTTGGAATATATTTCTAAGACTCAACACAAACTACTTTTTATTTTAGATAATTGAATTTATTTATTTTTAGTAGGAATATCTTAACAAATAAACTATTGTTTCTATATCTCATATGGTATTATTTCTATTTAGAGTATTTTCTTGAAAAATAATATTCTATTCATTAAAATACACCACTAATATGTGTAAATCATATTCCATAATATTCTAAAAAATACATGAATTAAAACTATATCCTAGATAAAACCCTTTAGTCTATATATTTTTATCAATCGTTGTTATATAATCCAATGAATCATAAACCCAATGTATACAATTAATCATATCATGTTGTTAATAACAACTCTTTATGAAAACCTGTTATCATATAATATAAGTGAGATGAAGATACACTTACATTACTTAGATTCATATAAGCTTGATAAACATTCAAATTTATGATGTGGAAATAGTTTACTACATCACTTGAAAACAAACTATATGCTCTTTCATTTCTTCCTATGATTTTGAACTCCTATATATTTACAAAACTTGTAAAAAATACACTATATTTTACATACCATTCAAAATTAAAGAATATATTTCTATAACATTAATATCTAATATTAAAATTTTATGGAGTTCCCAAAAACATTTAGGTATTCTAGAAAATCCCATCCTATGGAATCATTACTCCTTACTGACAATACCCTTAGGTTTAAAATTACCTTAAATGGATTCTTGGGGAAATATTATTGGACTTTAAAACATTATATCTTGTTGTTTTGAACATTTTCCACTTTATACTTTATGTGCAATAACAAAACATAGACATTATATACCTAATTCATATATTATAATAACTTTAAGAATATCTAGTAAAATGTTCTTGAATTTATTCACCTTGTTAGAAGATTAAAATAGAATGAATTGATTAACTAGAATAATACTTATAATAATTCTTCACTCTCTCCAATCATATTAATTTATATTGAATATCAATTACATATCCAATCATGTTGAGCATATGAGAGTATAATTCCTTTTTCATTAAATTCCATTAAAACATTAAATGGATCATCCCATGCATATATAAGATTATATATTCACTTTTTGAATAATTTCAACTATTGGTTACTCGGGAAGGAATTATTCAAACACAAAAAACATTTCTCTTAATCAATAACTTTTCTTAAGCTACCAGTCTTTGGATTTTCTTACTTAAAGGATAAATATAAAGTTTATTTTGATGATGATGATGCATTTATCTACAACTAAAATGTTTATCATATTAATATCATGTCTTATATAATTTCATAAAGTAATTTTAATGATATTTCTCACACTAAAATTGATGACCCCATATATCATGTCTCTTTAGTGAGCCATGATTTATATTTCACTAAGAAATGATTCTATTGTGGTGTTCCTCTCATCACATAGTTATTAAGGTATGTAATTATCCCAATCACAACAGTTATGACTTGTGGATTATTGAGGGGATAAACCTTTGTTCAAATCCATCATATGGATTTAGTCTACTCTATTACTCTGGTAACCTAATCCTATTAGGGTCTCTCAACTAGTGTAACCCAAATAAAACACAAAAAATAGGCTAACAAAGGTTAATAAAAGGGTGCCTATATTTTTCATGACCTACCCAAGTATGTTTCATTGTCACCCATTATTTGATTTCCTTCCACAAGATAATCTATGGGCACCTAGCTATGAAATGACCTACATGGTTGGATGATCAAGGTATTGAAAAGTGTCTCCTTATAAGGAATTTCACATTTAGTATTTGGTGGGATTTCATTTAAAAATATCACTCATTTAATATAAATCATATGGATATTAAATTCATAAATATTACATCTTATGTAATAATTATCTTCTCATGTTTTATTCCCTTTTGTATATGTATTCTTATAATGGTTTAGTTTTGGAATCCCTATTCTAACCACTAAATTAATGTATTCAAACCACATTACTATGTAACTCTTTACACAACCCACAAGTTTGTGTTAGTCCCCAAGAAAAAAAGTTAATTATATTCATACATATCCAAATACAAAATATGCATAAGGTACATGAATGCTTCATGAAAATTCTTAGAGTTATATGAGATTGACAAAGTCCACATGAATAATCGCTGATCGATAGATGGACAAACCCATTTACTTTCCTCGCCAAGGAAAGACTCTAAAAAGGTTGGTGGTCTGACTCCAATTCCTTCTACCTAGGGAGACTTTACTCAAGTGAGAATGAAATTCATGAAAAAATTTAATACCTAATATGCTCAGACTATGCCTAACAACTATTCTTATGCTCATAATAACAATTAAAAACCGAGGTCAAGGAAGATGACATCTAAATTTTATGAAACCTAGCATGATATGAAAGTATCTACCCAAGAAGAAATTTATAATATTAACGGGAATAAAAAAAATTCACATTCAATAAATAATTTACTAAACATGAATATCAAATAAATTTAACAAATAAATAAAAAAATTATTTATTTTCCAAAACATGAATCATTTATGAACTATTCATAAATAAATACTTATTATAAACATTTAATAATTTTGAAAGAATATAAACATTTAATATTCATCTCAATATGAACCCATTAGTATTTTATATTAAATAGAATTTATATGATATTTCTTAAATTATAAACATTTCATTATTTAATATATATTATATAAGCATTTTATATACACTAAATATAATATATTTTGTAATTTATAAATAATTCATAAATCAACTCTTATGATATCTAAACAAACCATTTATTTCTAGATTATAAGGTATGCCATTTAATTTTTCAAAGGTAATTTTAAAATATTAACCTTTAATATTTAGAAAAAATGTTTCATAAACATCTATTTAATTAATGATAAACAATTTATAATTAATTGATTAATTTATAAAATCCTTATAAATTAAAATATACAAAAATATCTTTTATTATGATTTATAAACATTTTATAAACCATAAAAACCATTTAATATTAAAAAAAATTAAATATAGTTTATTTTTACCCCTACACAGAACCCTATTATATGTAAGGGTATCTTCCCTCTTACCCTTATGCAGACACTTTGTGTAAGGGTAACTTATGTTTTTTAAAGCTTGTGTAATGGTAATATAAAGGTTACCATTACATAGATCAATTTTAAAACCACTATGTAAATGTAATACATATATTACCTTTATGTATCTCCCTCACCTAAAGGTATTACCTTTACAGAACTCCTCTATGTAAGAGTAAGTGATTTTTTATACACTGAATTAAGGTAAACATTAGGGTCCTTTACACAACAGCTCTAATGTCTTTATGCATAAGGGTAAAGTTAAAATGACCCTAACAAAAAACCCTTTGCATAAGGGTACTTTTTTTATGCAACTCATATGTATAAAGGTAACAAAAAGGTTACTCTTAGGCATATATTCTGTGTAAGGGTGTTGTGTAAGGGTAAATCATATTTACCTTTATGTGGCATTGATGTATAAGGGTACAAACTTTATGAAACCCATTTTTATAAAGGTAATAAATAGGTAACCCTTACATAGACCTTCTGTGTGACGGTATTACCTTTATGTAGTCAACCTGTATAAGGGTGAATCAAATTTACTTTTACAAAGATTCAATAAGGGTCTATAATCCTCCTCCAGTTTTATGAAAATGCTATTTTTTTATTTTTCTTTGAAAACCAATGATTTAGATAAGTATAAATCTTGAAGAACATGCCTATGATACCACTAATGGGATTAATATGATCATCTAATGATCATATGTAGTAAATGAAAACCCAAAACAATGGAGATATATCTTTAAGAAATTAACATGAAAATAATACTGTTAAATAGAGTACGTATAATTCATGAACAATGGCAGTTTCAATCTTCCATCCATTCAGGGTGTTTGAGGAAGATCACAAGGAGTAGTGAAAAAAGCACCCTACCTCTAAGGGAGTACACCAGTCAATGGATCCATGAATTCTTCATGAGGGTACCTAAAATCTGAATGGGTGCTAGCAGTAATGACTTAGATTTTCCATGTATTATTTTTAGATATTATACAGATTATTTTCATGACAATCCACTGAGACAACATGTGATTAAGAGGACTGGTGTGCCCAAAATAAATGTTTTAAATATATTAAATAGGTTAAATAGTATGCACATGTAGTTTTCCTAAAAAATTGGAATAAATTATAAATGGGTGATCGGATCAGAAATATGAGTGGGCCATTGAGTTTATAACACGAGGTTTACCCTAGGTGTGACTTAACCATGGTCGGTGTATTTTATTTGTGAAAAAGTCATTATGGGAATAAAATGAATAAAATGAATAAAATGAATAAAATGAATAAAATAATTAAATAAATTATTTTATTTATTTTTTGACATAGATACCTGATTCCCTTTCCCTAAATACATGCTTATGGTAAATTTTAAGGGTTATCCACATAAGCTTGTAAATCGTTAAAGTGACATTGGAGAGCGTAAAACAATATTCCTTTAGCACATGATGACCAGATTGAGAATCGATGACCTTGAAAGGACATAATCAAAGGATCTTGCCAATTACTATGACACTGCATCATTATTCATCATAAATTTATCCAAATATAGGTAGGGAATTTATTTATTTGGACCCATTCACCATTCTTGATTTCTATGATGAACATGAATCAATCAATGAACAAATTGATCCACGGTTCGGTCATCTTACAAGATAGATTAGATTAATCTGGTTTTGGGAGAATTACTTTTTAATTGTTGACTTCTTCTTTGTTATTATCATGGAAAATAATCGATATCGTCATAAACATTGATTGAGGTTTGTTCCTCTTATTAGTTTTTATGCTTTTCTCCCTCGGGTCTTCGTTCACAATGGGCATTCTTCGTTTGGCCTGGGGTTTGACATATCCAGATTAATTGTTGTTGTGTACCGATTTCTTGGTGCAATGATCCAAAATAGTAGATTTTGGATTGTCATGACACAACGGTGGTGTGACAATGGAAGAGATGGTGAATTGGATAGTGTTGGATACCCGATTTCATGTTCTTCAGTGCACAATGAAGAATGATGAACAACCCCATTTTCCAAGTAGATTAAAGGACCATATATTGTTGATTTAGTGATAGAATGACTCAATGAGGATAAAGTAATGCTCTTGAATCAAATAGATCACCAGATCGAAGGTCGGAGTAACGGTCAGAATGTGCAGATCTAGACCAAAGTTTTTAGAATCATCCACACCACACAGAATGTAATCCCGATCTATACACCATGTGGGTCCCCTTTGCGACAGCTAGAGTTTCATGTAGTAGTTAAGGATCATATTGTGTGTTACCCCTCCCTGATGAATCGGTGTGTACCACATAGGGTACACAGACACGAGTTGGAGTATATGGGTTGGAGTACATCGTGTACTCCCTCACACAGACATGACATGGACCAAGTACATGGGATAATCCATTTAATGGTACAATGGCATATGTACATAGGCTAAAATCCTTTGCTGACACACTAGTTAACTACATGGGTAGCCTACACATTGTGTACTTTTACACAAACAGGGGCTAGAGACACATGCTGTTTTCATGGGTAGGACCCGAGATCAAGGGACACGATGTGTGAACCCTACTACATATTGTGTACATTATTATACATGGATTAGATCCCCTATCCTCTATATTTTGGCCAAGTTTCTTTAGGGTGTGCTCCCATTATCATTTACATTAGGGTTTGTATGGAATCATCTCCTACTCCTTGGACTATGATCTCTTTAGCAGGACTTCATGGATAAAGTAATTGGAATCCTTCTAAGAGGCCTAGAGTATGATAATTTATTAATATTTGTGCCCTAGGTGAAGTTCTTGGTATCGTCATGACCAACACTCTGTGGGATTAGGTCCTCAACCTAGCAGGTTAATCCAGATTGAGTTGTTGTTATCACCACATGTCCTTGGGTGTGATCCTTATCTATGTATTGTATCTCTTCAGACCATCAATTAATAATTTTAAAAGTGAGATATTATGAGTAATACTCTAAAATAAACATTTTTAGTGCTATTAGAATCATTAGTGTGTTCTCCCAGATGAGTACTTTGTGGAATCTTTGAGCTGGAATCCTATACTGGTACACTAGGATTTTGAATTCTATTTAAACTATTTTTCTTTGTTTAGTATATCTTAATATTCTTGTTATATGTGTTGTAGACATATACATGTGTAGAGATGAAGACATATCCTTTGTTGTGTGCTTTGTGGTTTTCAAGGTGTCCTACTGAGTATTGTTATGCTCACCCTTGTATGGGATTTGTTTGCATGTGTCATGTCTTATGAAGATGATCAACCTTTTTATGGAGTCCAAAGAGGACCAGGACCAGATGGTGCTTAGTGATACCGAATAAACAGAGGTGTGTTCCTATGGATTTTTTATAGGAATCCACACTACTTACTTTTAGGTTGTAATTTTGTTTCAGACTATTTATGGTGGTCTTTTATTTGACCTTGTTGACTTTACTTTAATTCTTATTATATTCTGGTTGTGAGATTTAGATGTATTCATGCATGGTTTTTTGGTTGTTTTTAAATTTCATCATTTTATAAACTTGGTGATGTGTTCATGTGTACAAGTACTTAGGCTAAAACCTCCCATTTTAGTGATATGCCTACTCAACGCTACTCACCGGCATCTGGTCTATTGGAGGTGTGCTTAGAGAGCCATGGCATTGGCCCCTTTGGGATGGTTCATGACAGAGTGGTATCAAAGTGGGTCGATTCTACTTTAGAACCCAAATATGTGAGTTTGGTTTGGGGCAACAGTGTTAAGTGTTTCGAGTTCAGATTTTAGGCTAGGAACTCCAGTGTTGGTATGGCGGTCGACATATCCATACACCAGGAATCATATCACCTAAATTTATACTTGGTAAATGAGAACATTGGATACAGGGAAAATAATGGTACATTCATCATATAGGAATGTGTTTTGATTTCCATGTCCTTTTTGAGTCATCTCTCCAGATATACTCTTTGACCGTGGTACTTCTTGTTTACTTTAAGGATTATTATATGACATATGCTATCTAGGATTCACCATCATGATCATGAGGATGATCCCCTCAGTGATGATGCATTGATATAGGGACCATTTCCTAAGATGTTACCTCCAGGCGGTGAACCAATTTTACGGTCACCTGTGGATAAGCATGAGGTAACCACAATACCAATGGATGATGAGTGAATGCTGAGCACACTTTAGAAGTTTTAGTGGAAGAGACCCATCAGGTTCTAAGGTGATCCCAACCCACAGGCGCCTAAGGACTGGTTTGAGGTGGTGACCCAAATTTTCTATCTAGTAAGGACACCAGCAGATCAGCTGATGGTCCTGGAAGCGAGCCTTATTCACGGATCAACATGGCGATGGTGGGGTTTGGTGATCCAGTATTATGATGAGGCAACTCTTGTGTGGGAATAGTTTGTGCAACTTTTCATAGAGAATTTATCACCATCTACGCTGAGGGTTGTATGTATCTAGGAGATTCAGCAGCCCTATCACGATAGTATGATAGTAATTGAGTATTCATCAAGGTTTACCCACCTCTCTAGGTAAACTCTAGATATAGTTCACAACCAGTTATTTAGGGATTAGAACATTGATCATGGTATTTATAGAGACATCTCAGCTAGTGTTATCCCTTTATGAATTACTACATATCTTGGGGTGATAGAGAGAGCTTTGGTGGTTGGGAGTTTCTTAGATGATCAAATACAGCTGGTGGTTGTTAGCAATGGGAAAGTAGGAGAAGATACCTCAACATTAGAGTTCCAATTTCAATCTTAGGGACTTGGACATATGATATGTTTTAGGAGTAGGTATTATGATAGATTATCTGTTGTTTTGGGATCACAGGGTGGGTCAGGTTAGCCTAGGGAGAGGAGGTTCTACTCATATGATAACAGTGGACATCTTTCATGAGATTGTATGACCCACTATACAATTGATAGAGAGACCGTAGATGGGATTATGAGGCATAGAAAGTGGTAGAAGCATATATGTTCACAGGGAAGAGGATGTGGTAGAGTATATAGAAGGGAGGTAAGAGGTGGTCGAGGCTTTGACTTGTTACCACCACTACCCCTAGGTGGTCTACACCAAGATCAGGGAGTTGGAGGATAAGGGTAGAGACAACTACAAGTAGTTTATGATTATGACCCAGAGGCTCTATGAATGATTTAAGGTATGATACATGTCTCTTATATCTCATCTATAGTATTGAGATAGACAGGTTCTAGTCATTCCTTTTTTCCACATACCTTGTACAAGACTTAGTGAATCCAATTGAGCCTTTGGATTGACCCTTATTATTGGAGACTCTTATTGGAGAAGACTCGGTGATCACACACTTGTGCCAATAGTGTGACCCGAATCTTGGAGGCAATAACTTCTATTAGAATCTCTTTATAGTATCAATTAGTCCTTAAAATATCATCTTAGGTTTGGAATGGTTATCCATAGTTCATACCTAGATTTACTGTTTAAGATAGGGGATATGGTGTGTCCGTAGTGATGGAACCAGGTTCTGATTTTCTTAGTGAAAAGAAAACCCATATAGAATAGGATATACTTGTATATAGGAGGTTGCAGGTGAATACTCACCATTTGGCTAGCCTAACCCTGGGTGTAGTGGATGCTATGAGTTCCCAGTTTCATGTGGTGGGGGTGTATTATGAATATGCCTTCCCTGAGGATGTTCTTGGTTTTCCTCCCCACCGAGTGATATAATTATGCATTGATATACATCCTTGGACTACCCCAATACATAAACTAGCATATCATATGACTCCTAAAAGGATTCATGAGCTAAGGGTGCAGTTAGAGGACTTTTTGAGGAAGGACTTTGTTAGACCCATGTTTCAACCTGGGTAGTCCTAGTTTTGTTTTCCAAGAAGGTAGATGGGATCTTGAGGTTATGTGTGGACTATCGGTGCTTGAACTAGGTGAATATAAAGAACAAGTATCCACTACCAAGGATTTATGACCTCTTTGATCAGTTGATAGGGGTGCGATTGTTCTCAATGGTTGACCTCAGTTTAGGCTATCACCAGCTGTGAGTACGAGATGAGGATATACAAAAAATGTAATTCCTATGTTGTTATGGCCACTTTGAGTACTTGGTGATGCCCTTTATAATAGATAACTCCCCAATAGTGTTCATAGAAATCATGAAACATATATTTTATCCTTTCTTATACTATTTTGTGTTAGTCTTCATTGATAATATCCTTGGGTACTCGGTGTTTAAGGAGGAGCACATGAGACACTTGAGAATAGTTAAGGACATACTCTAAGAGCCCCAGATTTATGGAAAGATCTCAAAGTTCAAGTTTTGGATTTAGTCGGTCCACTTTCTAGGACATGTTATCTCTTCAGATGGTGTGGTAGTGGACCCAGTCAAGGTTGAGGTAGTGTTATATTGGGAGCCACCCAAGAGTGTGACAGAAGTGTGGATATTCCTTGGGTTAACAGGATATTACCATATATTCATACCCTATTTCCCCATAATATCAACACTCGTGATAGATTTGACCCAAAAGGGGTATCCTTTCATGTGGATAAAGTGGTTCTAGTAGGATTTTCTGCAATTGAGGCATATTTTGATGAGCACTCACATATCGAGATTTCTAGAGGAGGGTGTTGAGTACATAGTGATCTGCGATGCATCAGGAACCGGGCTTGGTTGTGTTCTGATATATAGGAAAGAAATGATTACCTATGTTTAACTTCACTGGAGACCACATGAGAAAAGCTCTGTGACCCATGGTATTGAGCTAGTAATGTTAGTCTTCACACTAAAGATGTGGTGACACAATCTGATGGATGAGTGGTTTATCATCAATTCTAATCACAAGAGTCTAAAGTATATATTCTCTTAGAAGGATCATAACTTGAGACAAAGTCAGTGGATAGATTTCCTCGAGGATTATGAATTTGAATTTTTTTATACTCTTGGGAAGGGGAACATGGTGAAAAATGATCTTAGCAGAAGATATTGTCCACAGTTTTTGAATGATGCATCATAGTAGTTGGCTTCATTGTGGTTATCCATTGTGGATGGAGATGGAGTATCTAACCTCCAATATATGGTTATTATACCTTGTATTTTGTAGTGATTTAGGGAGGTATAGCAAGGGGATACCGACTATGAGACCCTACATACTCAGATATCCACAGGACATGCTCCTAATGGATTTTCAAAAGTTGGGGAGAACATTGTTATTTTTAGAGGACATATGATTGTACCAAGGACATTACAGAAGGAGATTATGAGAGAGTTTCATACATCTCCTTTAGTTGTACATCCAAGTGTGGAAAAGATGTACCAGGACCTTCAACGTCAGTTTTGGTGGATAGGGATTAATAAAGGAGTTGCAGAGTTTGTCTCTTGATGCCTTACTTGTCTATAAGTGAAGGCTAAGAACCACATTCCAGTAAGTCTAGCTCAACCCCTTGAGGTGCTGGAGTGGAAGTGAGATGAGATATCTATAGACTTTGTGATGGGTTTACCATGTACATCTAGGGGACATGATTTCATATGGGTGATCGTAGACCAACTCTCCAAGTCGGCCCACTTCTTATCAATATGAGAGTAGAGTTCTGTAAAGGGATTGGGATACCTATACATGTATAAGATTTTTTAACTCCATAGTGTTACATTGATGATCCTTTATGAATGTGATTCTCGCTTTATATCTCGGTTGTGGAAGGGATTTCAAGAGGAATTTGGGACTCATTTATTCCTGATCATAGAATTTTATCCACAAACTGATGGCCAAATTGAGAGGACCATTTAGGTTCTGGATGACATGTTGTGGGATTCCATGTTGGACTTTGGCCATAGTTGGTAGGATCAACTACCACTAGTGGAGTTTTTGGACAACAACGGTTACCTTTCCACCATCGGTATAAAACCATTTGTGGATTTATACAAACGAACCTATAGGTCACCACTTTGCTGGACTGACCTATGAGAGTCAGAACTCATGGTCCCATAGTTGGTGTGAGTAACTTCTAAGAAGGTAAATATTATCTAGGAGCTGATGAGGATTGTACAGAGTCATCATAAGTATTATGCGGACAAATTATGGAGGATTTTGGAGTTCAAGAAAGGCGACCATGTGTTCCTAAAGGTTTCACCTCGATGTGGATTATAAATTTTTTGCCGGCGTGACAAGATGTCTGCAAGATTCATCGGCCCTTTTCAGATAATTCATAGTATCGATGAGGTGGTATACCTCTTGGATCTACATCCTCAATTAGAACGAGTCCACAATTTAATCTGCATGTCATAGTTGAGGAGGTATGTTCATGACCCATCACACATTATCAATTGGGGTGAACTGGACCTTGAGAATGAAGTGACCTTTGCTGAGTACTCAGTAGAGATCATGGATCAGCAGGAGAGGATCATCTATGGGTGGGATATTCCTTTAGTGCATGTACAGTAGTAGAAAAAGAATCTTCATGAGAAAACATGGGATCAGGAGGCTTAGAATCATGCTCAGTATCCACATCCTTTTGAGTATCCCTTGTTTTAGATTTTTGGAGATGTAAATCCCCAAGGTGGGAAGAATGTAATGACTCATATTTTCCATGTCTTAATTTTGGAAATTGTATAGATTATTTTTGATACCAAGAACTAAGATGACATGATATTATAAGGCCTAGTGTGCCCAAAATAAATGTTTGAAATATATTAAATAGAATAAACACAAAAATTTCTAGAAAAAAGTCGAATTACTTCTTAAAAAGTTCCTAGATAAAAAATATGAGGATGTTTTTGAGGTCAGTTTGCAATGTTCACCCTAGACATGACTTAACCTTGGTCAGTATGGGTTGTTTGGGTAAAATTCATCATGGGTGTAAAATGAATAAAATAATTAAATAAATTATTTTACTTGTTTTTTGATGTTGAGACCTAATTACCTTCCTTTAAAAACATTCTTATGGAAAATTGGAAAGTTTAGCCACATAAACCTATAATTTTTTGGAGATCCATTTGGGAGCATGAAATGAGATTATATTGGTGAATGACGATCGAATCGAGGTTTGATGAAAAAAATAGGACATAATCAAAGGATTTCACCAATGACTAAAAAACCACATCATTATTCATCAGTGATTGATCCAAATTGAGGTAGGCTATTTGTATATTTGGATTCATTCACAGTTATTTATTTCTATGATGAATGTAAATTAATCAATGAACTGATTGATCCACAGTTTGGTCATCTTGCGGGATGGATTAGACATATTGGGTTTTTGGGAGAATTACTTTTTAATTGTTTATTTCTTCACTGTTATTCTCATGACAACAAATATATATCAATAAAAACATAGATTGAGGCCCATTCATCTTATTTTTCCTTTTGATTTTCTGCCTCAGTTCTTCATTCACTTCAGGCGTTCTTCATTTTTCTTGGATTTAAACATATCCTGATCAAAAGATCATTATACACCCTTTTGTTGGCATAATGATCAGAAATCATAGATCTGGGATCAGTATGACACAAATATGGTATAAATATAGAAGCAATATAAAATTGTATGGTGTTGGATACCCGAGTTCATGTTCTTCAGCACACATTTAAGAATGACAAAAAATTCCATTTTTCAAGTGAACTGAAGGCCCCAATCATGTAGATTCAGTGATGGCATGACTTGATGAGGCTTGATATACATTTTTACAGTGAATCGATCACCAGATCATAGTCTAGAGAAATGTACAGTACACAAAAATCCATATTAGAGCTTCTTGACTTTTACACACTACATGGTGTGTAATCTCGATCTACACACCATGTGGGTCCCCTATAGTGGCATCTTGGGTTTTGGGTAGGATTTAAGGATCACATGGTGTGTGACCCAATCACACGACATGTTAACCTTTCACATGGTGTGTGACCCCTCCCTGATGACATGGTGTGTACCTCATAGTGTTCATGGAGACAATTTGGAGTACATGAATTGGAGCACATTGTGTAATCCCCCACACAGACATGGCCTGGACCAAGTACATAGGCTTAGACATTTTTTTGGTACATTGGCACATGTACATAGGCTAAATCCATGTATTGACACACAGTTAGCTTACACAGGCAACCTAAACATCATGTACTTCTATATGGACATAGGCTAGAGACATGGGTCGTTTACATGGGCAGGACCCGGGGTAAAGGGACACGACATGTGACCCCTACTACACATTGTGTACTTTACTATACATATATTAGAGCCGTTGTTCTCTATATTTTTGGAAAAGTTTCATTAGGGTATGTTCCTCTTTCCCTTTCCCTTAGGGTTAGTATGGAATCATCTCTAACTCCTAGGAATATGATCCCTTTAGTAGGAATTCTTGGATAAAGTTATTAGAATCCATCTAAGAGGCTTGAAGTGAGATCCTCTATTCATATTCATTCCCTAGGTGGAGTTCTTGGTATCATCGTGACCAAAACTACATAGAATCTGATCCTCTACTTAGTATTTTAATTTATATTGAGTTGTTGGTATCACCCCATGACCTTGGGAGTGATCCTCATCTATGTATAGTATCTCTTATACCTTCAGTGTGTACTTCTAATTGCAAGATCATTTGAGCACTACTCTCAGAAAGATGCCATTAGTGATATCAAACTCAGTAGTGAGTTCTCCCAGATAAAAGATTTGTGGAATCTTAGAGCTGGAATGCTATATTGGTATACTATGGTTGTGACTTACCTTTAAATTTTATGTCATTGTTGAGTATATCTGGATATTATTATTAGATATGATATAGACATATACCTGTGTAGAGCTAGTTATTTCCTTTGTTTTACACTTTGTTGTTTTTGGGGTGTCCTACTGATTATTTTTATACTCACCCTTATATGAGATCTTCCCACACACATATTGTCTTTTGTATATGGTCAGCCTTTTGATGGATTCCTAGGTGTACCAGGACCAGATAATGCTTAGTGAGACTGGATAGACTGAGGTATGTTCTTGCTTTTTTGTCAGTAGTCCCCAGTACTTACTTTCAGGTTGGAATAATGTTTCAAACTCTTTTTGGTGGGCCTATATTTGGCCCTATTTACTTTTCTTTACTTCCTTTCGTACTCTAGTTGCGGGATTTAGATGTATTCATGCATGGTTGTTCATTATTTTTACATTTTAGCATTGTATTAGTTTAGATATGTGTGTGTGTATAGGTAATTAGGATAAGGCCTCCCATGTCAGTGATATGCCTACTCAGAGCTAGTCACTAGCCCTTGGCCTATT
The DNA here is from genome assembly GCA_963277665.1 of Viscum album. Classification (NCBI taxonomy): domain Eukaryota; kingdom Viridiplantae; phylum Streptophyta; class Magnoliopsida; order Santalales; family Viscaceae; genus Viscum; species Viscum album. Next base: position 404,969,222 of record OY728150.1, on the reverse strand, counting down.
AGAGGCGGTCTTGGTGAGTCACGACACATACCCCTTTGGGATGGGCCATGATAATAGCGCCTTCATAAATGTGATAAACAATGTTTACGAAGGAAGAGAGTTTAGTAGAGTATAATACACATGACACCCTATATAAACCGAATGGGAGAGGATCTCATCCTCTTATATAGATGAAGGTCGAGACATCTCAAACATATCATATTCATTTATTAATGATAGGGTATGATTCATTAAATGTTTTCAATAAATTAATGTAAAGCCTTTAATCCATTCCTAATATATTGTAACTAATTAACGAACCATTCAGGAAAAATAAATAATATATTTTTATATATAAATATTATACTCATACAGTGCGTGTATGAAAAATACATACATAACATGAATTATTAAATGTACACTATATATATAATATCATGTTATATATATATATCATTCTTCATATGCATGTGTACATACATCTCATACATGAACATTTTAGCACAAATCCCACAAGAGATCCTCCCTAATATAAATCCATATAAGTAATGTGAACCTAGAGTAAAATGGGCAATTGGGATCCCATAATGAATCTCTAAGACATTTTCACTAGGTGTGTGAGTTAAAACCCTCTTTAAATATTCAATAAGTGATTTGAATAGTGTCTCACATATAAATGGATGATATTTTAAAAAAATCAAATAAAATGGATAATTGTAAAAAATTTATTCACTTTGGTGATGAAAATATTGAACCTAGATGAAGGAGGAAATTTAATTATCAAAATCTCATTTAGAAAGTATCAATGAAGTTTTAAATTTTAATTAGGTTTTGAAAGCTTTATAATGAGATATAAATGTAATCATTACTAGTTAAAATTTTAATTCCACTTAAATATATAGATTTCACTCATTGAAATAGAATTTGAATTTGAATTGAAGTAAAATAGTTTGTGAAAGTCACATATGAGTCATGCCCACTTAGTGGATAAATTCTTTGATCTCTTTCAATTATGATTTTTTTTAAAAGTTAAGTGGGAAAAATCATTTTGTTAGGGATTTCATTTGAATAACAGAATTCATAGTATTGCCCAAGAGTGTAATGGTTAAAATGTGGGAGAGTGATGAGTTCTTAAAAATACCAAAAAAATGTTATTCATCTAAAATTACCCTCAATTTCTATTAAAATTCTAGATAATTAACATTTTTTTGACAATGTTGAGAATTTTAAATTGAATTTATAAATGGATTAAAATATTTTTTACATGATTTTTTATAGAAAAAAATTGAACTTGAATTTAATTGTTTTATGAATTTAATATCAATTATTTTATTCAAATTTTGAATTACATCTGGACAAGTGGGATTTTTTAAAATAAAATGATTTTTTTAAAAAATAATTGCGTATGTTTAATTGTAAAATTTTATTTGGGAATTTTATAATGTGTTTTACAATGATAAATTGAAAATTATAAAATTTTGGAAATAATTTGGAATTTAATTGTGCAATATAATTTAACTTGATTTTCAATTTTTATTCAATTTTAAATTAAATAAAAAAATTCCTACACATTAAAAATTTTTTCTGTAAAATACAGGTCAAAAATTTGGAAAATCCCTGTGACTGTGTGTCTATGTGGAACTGTGTCAGGGGTCTACGACTGTGCCACACCTTCTACCATGGATCCTACCACTATGCCTAGGGACCTACTACCATGTGAAGAGGAAAAAATATGCATCCATGAAGCCAAGATGATATAGTTCCCTTATATATATGGCTCTAATACCATGCACACTAACCTGCCACTATGAGGAAGAAATTAAATCCTACCATGCCACTATTACTACTACCTTTCACTACTCTACTTTTGTTACCACTGTGTCCATGAGATAAAAAAGGTTTGATAATTCCCTCCTCCTGCTACCATGAACACCCATTTCTACTAAGAAGCATCACACTCATCCAACTATAATGAGAAAATACATGATGCTACAGTGTAGAATCATTCCATAGAGCTAGCTTGCTACCATTTAGCTTTCCATTCAACCCTCTTACTACACCATTAGAGGAGGGTGCACACACAGTTCTTGACCAAATTACCCAATGAATGCATCTTGTTCAAGATTCGGATCTAACACCATAATAATGCTCAATCAGAGCCCAAGTTCCAAGTTCAACCCTAATTTCCCCTCATTGAATTTTCCCCAGTACAACGCACCCTCTAAAGTCCACATTCCAAGAAACAATTATCCAATATTGATCACACCAATCCCGATTAGACTGTCAGATTCCTAGTCCAAGACAATAATTTGGAATTTATTGTTGATTCAAGAGACTATCAAGGTTGTTTTCAATGAAAGATTGAGAAATTATGGATGGAAAATTGAGGTAGAGTATTGTAGTGTAAGTGGACCAGCTCTATCATCAAAGTCCAAACCTGTGCATGTCTCGGCTCAAGTATCAGTTCATGTCCAACTGTAATGATGAAAAGGCCTAGTTTTGGAGCTAAAGTGCAGTGGAATGTTAGGCCTAAAACACCAGTAGAACTAAAAAATTTAAAGGTCCAAATTCAGTACTGAATAAGAACACAGATCACCTTGTTCATGTTAGAATGTTGGGTATAGAATTATTTCCACAATTTTTATGATACACCAAAGAAAATCCTATTGGTTCTAGGAACATTGGAATCTCCTTTAGTGGGCATTAAATTAAAATTTATTTTCATTTATAGTTCCAAAAACTATAATAGAAGATCTTTTATATTAAATTTATAATTAATTTATTTAGATCATAAGAATAAATTACCTCTTAAAGGATATTTCTTCATAGATAGTTTTGATCTTATGGAAACCTTTCTTATTATACCTTTATTCCATCATAAGGATTCAAGTCTAGAATACCTCTAGCGGTGATTCACACATGCTCCTTTGGTCTTTGAGCAATGCCGATTTATTTCTAGGTGCTAGCATGGTTAATAAATCATCTTGTGTTGTTTGTATTTATTTCTCCAGGATCCTTAGGGATTGAAATACTTCTTCTCATTAATAATAAAAGAAGAGGAGAAATTCTAGTGGGAGAGAGAGAGAGAGTAGTCTGTTGTGAACAACAATTATCAATTCTCAATTTTGACCACCCTACACAATAGACATAACCATCTTTTTATTGAGATATGGTTTAGGTTAAAATATTATTTAATGACTTTTTGGCCCTTAAATTATATAAAAATATTTATTAAAACCCATACTAAAATAATAATAATAATATTATTATTTTATGGTGCATGTGTTAACTTACATAATAAAAAATATTATTTAACTATATTGTAAATTAATATTTGTCACCGGTCTCAGTCTTGGTCTATTCAAACTCATCTAGATTTATTGAATACCTGAATAACCACTTTATTGATAAATAAATATTTTATGCTCAAACTATCAAAAAAATATTTATTAAATATTTAATAAAATGAATATATATATTTATATATATATATATGTTTTATTCACAATCTGGTGAATAATTATTTATTTAGTTTATGTAATCGATAAAACTTAAATAAAATGATTCTTAGGTATTGAGAATAATATTTATTCCCTTAAATAAATTAAAATTTAATTTAATTGAGATTAATGGAAACACTTGGTGTGTGACCCTCTAAGAATTTTTCTCGTTGACATTACGTGGGATCGCCTAAAGTACAATATTACCATCTAGCAATTAGTTAAGGATTCCAAAAGAAAGAACTTAATGTCACAATAATGATAACCACACAAAATCACTCACTATGTAATATAATCCTTTTGTCTCAGTATCTCATCAATCAGATTTTACATCCATGTCATCAACCTATGTGCTCGATACATCTTTCTTTAACTATCTAAAATAAATATGTTGTTACACCATGGCCATGGAATTTAATATAATGGTTTTATTACAATAAAAGGGTCAAGATATAAACTTCCATTAATATAGAAGGGAAATATATTTCTCTGAATTATTCATTAATAACTTGTCACTCATGGTGACCCAACATATCCAAATTGTCCACATACTTTCATCATCATGGTTTATGAAATAAATATAATTACAAGAGTCATAACATGCATTAATAATAAACTCAAAGTATAAGGACCATTACACATGCTCATAGATGGGAATATCTGACGACACCAAAACATGTGGAATTATTAATGGTAGGTTTTTTATCATAATCTCTCATCTTGGATATTAACAAGTAAAAACTTCATGATAATAAGTACCCTTGGGGTATTATTTGAGTGGTAGCCCCTGTTTATACCCCTCTCTCTCCATGGGAACTAGCACAGGCTCAAGTCCTACCAAACTCAGACACTCTGTGTATTATATACATGGTGATTGAAATCTATTTCCTAGCTAGGGAACGTGTGGAAAGCTCTGGTCATGGTTGGGGGCCCCTGTTGGGAGTCAAGAATAATCCATACACATGTTTTTCCAATGATCATATATACAAGTGGTAGAGGATCCTTCTTGGCATTCAAAAGGACCAAGAAAAAATTCTATTGGGGGTGAATTTATGGTTTACTGTTGTAGTATTGTATTAGGTACTATAGTGGTATTGTACAAATCAGAACTATCAACTAATTTGGGACTTTGGGATTCCAATTTGGGCCTCAGGGCCTTCAGGACACCAAAAGTCCATTGATACTTAGGGACTTCGGGCCACCATAGTCCTTTGGTCTACTGGGACATCAGGCCAGAAAGGACCATGATGCAGCCCAAGAAGACCACATAGGAGCAGACCCCAAAAGAGGATTCAGAGTAAGTAGCATCCACCAAAGTAGAGCTAACTAGGTTTGAATAATGGGAGGGTATGGAAATTTCCATCAGTAATAGGCACCATGCAACTATATATAGGGAAATACCAGCTGATCAACAATGCAAGATGGGGAGCTAGGCCTCTTGAAAGATACAGATGTTGGGGAGGGGTAGTTCCAAAGTATAATCATGTATTTGGCCTTGAAAGGCCATGTACTGGGCCATGTTCCTCTACGAATTTAGTTAATGTATGGGAATTGTGACTATAGGTATACAGGTTATGTAAGGGTTCTACTTAAACCCTTAAAAAGGGGATTATCCAAAAAATAAAATAAAAATCCAAGTCCTTCGAGCTTTCAGAGTGAGAAAAAACCTCATCTTCTTACGAGTACTCACACTCGACTATATACATACTATGTTCCCTATCATAGTACATTATCAAATCATAGAACTATTTTTAAGAATAACATCATGTTATTTCAAGGTTCTCATCATACAAGGAACTACCATAACCTTATTAATGCAACATATACTCTAAGACATTATGTAGTAATGTCATGCAGAAAAATGAAAAATATGCAATTAGATATTTTATTAACATTAAAATAATTGAATATTCATGTAATCAAAGTACAAGAAATTGGTCTTAGGAAACCAAATCAAATAAACTCACACTCTTACTAGAGAAAACTAGCTAAAAATTTCTGTATTCTAGACCAAACATAATAATACAATTTCTTCTAAGTAAATTCTTTAGTAAAGGGGTCTTCCACATTATCTTACATAGAAATAACGCTCACTGCAACCTAACCACTCTGATAAAAATACCTTAGGATATAAAACTTATAAAGTATATTATTCATCCATTTATGTGACTTTGGCTTCTTAGAAAGGGTCACCACTGCAATATTATCATATTAGGGTGTGATAGGATCTTTACTCAAAGGTACCACTTAAATATCTTGGATGAAGTTTTGTATCCATGCTACTTATTTAACAACCTCAAAACCCATAAAATACTCATATTCTACTATATAATCTATGAAAATAGTAGGATTTGATCTCTTTTATATCACAACACCTCCATTCAAAGTGAAGATGTATCTTATTTGAGATTTCATACCATCTTAATCTATTTGGAAACTAGCATATTCATATAATCTGATGATTAGTTCCTCATGTCCTCTATTTACCAAGAATATATCCTTAGTATGACTTAGATAATTAAGTATAGTCTTTACTACCATCGAGTGGTGGTCACCTGGGGTCGACCTGATATCTGACTACCACACTTAAGTCATATACAACATCTTTCCTAGTATAAATCACAACATACATGAATGACCCAATCACTTACACATTGGGAATCCTTTCCATTTTTTTCTTTACTCATGTGAATAAGGAATAATTTTTTTAGAAAGAGGAATGCCATTTGGAACTGGAAACAATCACCTCTTGGATTGTTCCATAATAAATCTCTTCATTACCTTGTTAATATTTGTGCTTTTACTTAGGTCGAGTGGCCTTTTGAATCTATCATGACGGATCTTGATCCAAAGAATATATGTTTCCTCACCCAATTTCTTAATGTTGAATCATGTATACAAATAAGTCTTAACATATTGTAAGACTAGTATCTCGTTTCTAATAATTAATATGTCATCAGCATATACTATTAAGAAAATGACGTCACTCACACTAAACCACTTATAGATACTAGGCTCACATTCATTATTTATAAAAAATTTCATTATGGATTAATAAAATTGAATGTTCCATAACCTAGATTCTTACTTTAACCCATATTTGTTTTTCAATTTTTATATCTTTTTGGCATCCTTTGGAGTCACAAACCCTTCAAGTTCCATCATATAGGCATCTTACTAAAGGTTCCCATTAAGGAATGCTTCTTTTACATCCATTTTAAAAATCACATAGTAAAGGAAAGAGGAAATGGAAAGTATAGTTATAATGAATTTCAATATTCCAACTGGCGGAAAGGTTTCATCATATTCAATGCCTTGACACCGTTTAAACCCTTTTGCAACCAGTGATGCCTTATAGGCACTAAATTTTCCTTCCATGACTAGTTTCATCTTGAATACCCATTTATATCAAATTGGATTATATCCACTAGAGGATCTACCAGAGTCTAGACTTGGTTTTGGTACATGGAATCTATTTTAGAATTCATGGATCCTTTCCACTTGGAAACATCTATGCCACTTACTACTTTCTTATAGGTTATATGATCATTATTATCAACTAATAATTATTATCCATCCTTAATTACTAAGAAAACATACTTTTTTAGTTATATAACCTCTCTTGTACTCTTATGTAATATTTTTTTCTCTAGAACCTCATCTTCCATGGGGATTTGTGGAATTTTTTCATACTCTAACTCTTGTATATCTTGAGCCTAGAATTCATCAAATTATCTCTCTCTCCCACTATCTCTTTTAGAGATTTGATACTTGTCAAGGAATATGGGTCATCTTTCCACTATAATAATTTTATCTAAAGGGTAATATAGCTAATATCTCCTTATTTCCTTGGGATATATTATAAATAAAAACTTATTGCATCGGCGTGCATGTTTGTTTTTATAAATAGCCATAAAAAAATCTTTGCATCCCCATAATCCTGCATACGACAATGCAAGTTTATTTCCATGAGAAATATCATATGGAATAATTTATTCTTCTTTATTTGTCACTTGATTTAGAATGTTTGATACTATTTATAACTCATATCCCCAAAAGGATGATGGAATAATCACATAACTCATCATTTATCTCACCATGTTCAATAGGGTGTGGTTCAACCATTAACTTATACCATTCCACTAAGTTGTATAATGATGAGTGAGTTGATATGTAATCCAATACTATCATAAATAATCAATTAATTCTTGATTAATATATTCTTCACCACATTCCGAGTGATGTTTCTTAATATTTTTACTAAGGTGGATTTAAAATTCATTCTTGTATTCCTTGAATTTATAAAAGGAATCCAACTTATACCTCGTCAATTATAAATGTAAATATCTACTAAAATCATTAGTAAAATTTATGAAATATGAGTACCCACCCCTTACTTAAATAGGAAATGGTCCACATTCATTAGTATGATATAATTCAAGAATCTATTTGTAATTTTCACCATTTCCACTATATGAGAATTTGGTTATTTTTTCTTGTAAACATGTGTGACATAAACAAAGTGGTTTTAATTTAAAATAATATAAATATAAATCTTTTTGTAATTTAGTAAAACATTTTTTGATTATATGATCTAGTCGTTGATTCCAAAGTTGGGAGTGGTATGAGTCATGTGAATTACTTTTGTTATTGATTTCATTACTTGTTTCATATAATCTAACACATAAAGTATGTTATTTAAATGTGCTTTACCATAACAAATGTTATCCTAATAATATAAGAAATATTTATTTCTGAACATGAAAATAAATCCATCTATATCAAGTCTAGATACAAAAATAATGTTTTTGGTAATGGACGGAACATAATTAAAATATTTTTAAACCAAGAACATTTTAGTTGGCAATGTGAGGTGGTAGTCAGTGATAGATACAATAAGAAGATTATATTTTTTGGCTACTCATAGATCTACCAACCCTTAGTCAATATTTCTAAATCTACTTGGTTTCAATATTTGAATACTTATGTGATAACCACATGATCCATCTAATAAGAAATTTGTAAAAAAAGATTAATTGCAATCAATAAAAAATGCGCCTACAGATTCCCCTTTATTATTTGGTTGTGTGTAGTTTTTCTTCTGGTGGCCCTACTTTCCACTTAAAAAATAGACAACAACACACTCCCTTTCTTTTCCCTTGATCTTTGTATTCTTGGAATGGAATAAATAATCTTTGGGATTAGATCTCTTCACTTCCCTTTTCCATTTATTCACTATAAGTATCAAAGTATTTTTTTCACTTAATCTCTTTATCTACTTGAAAAATATGAGTGAGTAGGTATGTGATATACTTCACAATGTTTTTTATATTAAAAATAATAAAAAAATTATAGAATATCTAGGGGAGTGATTTAAGAATGAGATCAGAGTTTAGTTATTCTGGTTGTTTAAACCCTATAACTTCTAGGTGATTTGTGTATCCAATTATATTGACTATGTGAGGAATAAATAGTTCACCTTATATAAGATAACATTGAAAGAGTACTTTATAAATCTTAAATCATTCTTTTATTTCTCTCTCCTAATATAAACCATGAAGATTCTTGAGCATGCTATAAGAATACATGTTTTTATGATATTTCATGAGTTCAATAGACATGGATGACAACAACAAAAATTGAACATCAACCATGTAGTTCATAGGTTTTTTTATAGAAAAGTAACTATTCATCACTCTCCTTGTTGGTAGGCAGATCAAACATTGAGGATTGTAACATATACGATTTCTCTTCGTGGCACAACACAACCTGAAGGTGTCTGAACCACTCATGGAAGTTACTGCTAGTGAAGAGATAGTCTTTCTTTGATATTCATCACAGGGATAATGTACATGAAGAGCTTTCCATTTATTTTAAAATTTAAAAGAGTATATTATTAGTACTTCGCTTGATTACAATTTATTTGAAAATAATAATAATTTATTTGAATTAAGTCTCCCGCTATTTTATAAAGTCCCAGTATCCCTCACCATTGAACATGGAATGTCTATTTGCATTGATATTCTAGTGTCAAGGATCCACATTTACTTTCTTATAATCTAATTATAGGCCATGAAAATTATTATAAATTATTTAGTTCGATGGTATTGTTAACTACGGGCTTATATCTCCTTGATCCGTTGAGTGGAATCCCCAATATAGAAACCCTAACTTATATTTCACCAACACTTGCCTCTAAATTTGTGTTGGATGGACAAAGACCATTAAAACCAATATATATTTGGTTAATTCATACCACTATCTTAGTTAATATTTACTGATAATTAAAAGTGTCCCTGATGGTGCCCGAATCGACACTTAAACTATGGTTTCATCTTAATTTAGATGATGAAAGGCTTAATAACTAAATATTAAGTCAAGGGATTTTATTTATTATGCATAAATTTTATATTTTGTTATCCTTTACATGTATTTTTAATATTAAGTGGATTTTACTTAATTAATTAACCATGTTGGATAAATCATTTACACATAATCCATTTATTTATAATCCACAATTGCACATTAATTTGGTTATTAATGTGATGGTGGTCTTTCATCCAAATAATAAATTATGCATAAGACATAAATAATTAAATAAATTACCTGATCATGAACTTATTTAACTATTTATTTATTGATTAGACAATAAATTGACCTTTAACCTAGGGGAAAAACTCAAAGTTTTGGTCTTGGCATGATTTGCATCATTCCACATATCCACTTGTGTTTCACCCAGGTTGGTAACATCTTGGTTTCATCTTGAACTACCTCCACATGCTTTGGGATACTCTATTAATTAAAATTATTTATAAATCACATATAGGTGAGGGGTAACAAAGGATTGGTTAAAGGGGAATTACATAAATAATCTGGGATATGCATGTCCTACATAATAATGGAAGGATGGATGACATGCAGACCATCAAATTTAATTTAATAATTAAAATTGAAAAAATATGCAATAAATTAAATTAAATAATGAAAATTCATACTATGGTCTTGGTTAAGCTCATGATCAATTATAAACATAAAATGATTACACATTTAAAATAATCATCTGGCATTCATTTCAATTCGTTATTTAATAACATAAAGAATGCACAAATTAATCTAATTAATTATCTTATTAATCTATTAATTCATTTTATCTTATTTCATCCAATTGACCAAACTTTTCCTATCATCTATGATTTTAAATTAAATAAAATAATTTATTTTATTAAAAACTCAAAAAATAGTACATTTCTTTGTACTTGGAAGGAAATCAATGATTACATGTTTGTACTACTCAGTATGGTTCAATTGTAAATAATTCACTCATACAACATATTGTGTACACAACATGTGTCATAATTTCACAGTGTGTATTGTTAACTTAATGACCCATGGAATAAATAAAAATTATGTATCCTATATAATTTGTTGTTTTTAGTCTTTAATATATAATAACTATACATGATTCATCATAGAGAATATTACATGGAATTAATTAAACACTTAATATAATATAAAACCAAATGAACGTTTTATACTATAAAATTAATGATCCATGGAACATGAGTTGATATGGTTTAAGGAGTAATTAATTAATTTTAATATTTCCGAGTAAACAGGTAAAGTACACAACATGTACAAGCCAACTACACTAAATTTAATTATCTTAACTAAATATCTGTAGTACACACCTAAATACTCAATTTTTACTTATCGAGAAAATTTATGATGCATATGGTGTGTATAGAGGATATAAGGTGTGTACTTCTAGTTACACGATTGCCACTTTTTATGTGTCATGTATTAAATATACATGGTGCATTAATTATACGACACGATTTGACTCTATGTTTTACATCATGAAAACACATGGACTACACACAATGTGCTCTGAAAAATCTATGTTCCACCATGGATTGTCTACACATAGTGCATTTATTGTATGTGGTGTTCAATTATTACATGATGTCCCATGATCCACACATGCATCCTTGTCTAATGAACAAGGATACACAGTGTGTAACAAAGAAGTACACTCTTTGTATTCTTGTGTTATCTAGAAAGGATCCTTGGCACTTCTAGATGGGATCTTCATATGTAAGCTTCAATAATTATTAACTGATATTGGTAATATTTGTGAGAAACAAAGAATTGGAAGAAGAGATGATGATGATTGATCAAGAACGAATTAAAATAAGAAATAAATCCTAAATTTTAAATGTGAAATAATCAATAATCAAATAAATAATTATAAATTTTAATGTGAAATATCTGATACAACTTGTTGGTTCTAAAAACAATATAAGTTCCTTTGGTTGGTGTTAAATTAAAATTTATTTTAATTTATAGTAGCTTGGAACCCCAATAGATAATCTTGCACATTAAATTTCTCATCAAGGATCTTTCCTAAAAGATGATGTCGATCATATGGAAACCCATATCAGATTACCTTCATTTTGTTAGGAGGATTCAAGTGTAGAAATCCTCTAGCACTAATCCACACATGCTCCTTCAGTCTATGAGCAACGACGATTGATTTCTAGTGCCAATACAGAGAATCAATTGTCTTGCATTGTTCATATTTACTGCTCCATGATCCTTCAGGATTGAAGGAGTTCTTCTATTTCTTGATAGGAAGTGAGGAAAAGTTCGAGAGAGAGATATAGAGAGAGAGATAGAGAGTAGGAGAGAAGTTGGTTGTGTGCAACGATTATCTATTCTCAATTTTCGACCACCCTACACAATAGAAATAAACTCTTATTTATATAGCTAGAGTTTAAGTTAAAATATCATTTAATTATATTCCATCCCTTAAATAATATAATAATATTTGATAAACGTCATAAAATATTATTAATATTATTATTTTTATGTAAAATGAACTAACTTGCACAATATAAAATATTATTTAACTAGATTGTAGATTAATATTTGTCATTGGACATGGTCTTGGTCTATTAAAACTCCTCATCATTTATTGAATACTCAAATAAACAATTTATTCATAGATAAAAATTTTATCCAAAAACTAGAAAATTAATATTTATTAAATATAAAATAAAATAAATAAATAAATTTTATTCACAATCTGACGAATAATTATTTATTTAATTTATGTGATCGGTAAAACTTGAATAAAATTATTCCATAGTCTTCAGAATAATATTTATTCAATTAATTAAATTTAATATAGAATTTTATCAAGATCAATGGAAACAGTTAGTATGAAACCCTCTAGGATTATTTCCCATTGTCATTAGGTAGGGTTGCCTAAAGTCAAAGATTAATATCTTGTAATAGGTCAAGAAACCTAGGAGAAATAACATGTCATGAACCAGGCCAGAATGTCATCCAACTCGACACATGACCCAATCAAAGACATGGCCTGAAGGGTGTTCCTGATCCCCACAGGCTATAAACTAGTGTTGGGCATCAAAATAATCACAATATGGATAATTTAACCCAAAAAAAACTAGGATCAAATAAAAAACTAAATATGAAGATAACCAATAATAACTGAATATCAACAAATATACAAAATGATCTAAATACAACAACTGTTGGAAAAACATGACTAAATAAAAATTGATACTGAACCATGATACCATGATCTCTACATGACCTCTTCGCTACTACCAACCACAAGACTGACCTAATATAAGAACAACCGAACTGGAAACCTACACCTTCAAAATATATTGGGTCTACCGATGCCGTGTAAAATAAGTAGGGTGTGATCTAAACAGCTCAGTAGGAAACCAATAGAGAAGTATTCCATACATTTACTTTCCCAAAATATTCCACCAAAACTAGTTTGAAACAAATTTAGGAAAATAAGCTCTTAATCACTTTAATAAACCAGACATAGTTTTCAAAAAGTTCCCCATCCTAAGATAACTCACATAACTTACTAGTTCTAGTTTTCCACTTAGATACTTGAGATTCTCTTCATGATTAATTTAAATTCACATATCACATAATTCCTCACTTTATCATACACATGTTGAGCATAACAAGAAAAAATAGGTGTTGGAAAAAAATCCCTCAAGGTAACATTGAAGAATTTTTTTGGTGATTGTGTTTGTTGACAAGGCATGTTAATTTGTTGAAAAAGATAGTTTCCATGGTGATTTGTAGAGGTCCATAGATATTATTGAAAATTTATGTTGAAAAAGAACCATGAAAAAGGAATGGTTAATCAGGAGGTGTTATAAAAGAACAGATATAAGGTTGAACCATTTTCCAGTGTTTTCCAATTTTTTGGGCCTCAAAATCAGGAATATGGAGATATGTGTTTTTGGAAAAGGAAGTTTCATGAAAGATTGAAGGTGGTTCAGAAACTTTTTTTCAAGGAATGTTTTGAGATTAGAATTCAAAAAAATGGCAAAGTCATGATGCGTGTGAAATATGAGGTTGCACGAAATATGAGGTTGCACGAAAGAAACTTGTGCGCCCAATGCGACGTCAAATGGGGTTTTGCACGCTTGAAGAGGATCTTTCGAGACACGGTGAATCTTCCGCACAGGGGTCGGAGACACCTATAAGTAATAGGTGACCCCCATCATCCAAAAGAGCTCAATAATTAGAGATAATCCGAGCTTTGGATCGTGTAATATTTTAAAGAAAAGGGAGTTGCACGAAAGATTTTGAGTTGCGTAGAAGATAAGAAAGTTGCACATAAGATTTGAGTTGCGAGTAAGATTAAAGTTCCGTGCAAGGGGTGTTTTTTGACAAAAGTGGCTTCTTGTGTCCATGGCACTATAGTTTGATTCAAGAGTTAGTAATTGTTGCATGAAATATTTTAGGTTTCCCAGTAATACTGCGGTAAAGTTTCATTCATCAGTGAATGGAAGTGGAACATCAATAGAGCATCAACATACAGTGGATGATGCATTCAATTGAGATAATAAAGGGAAATACAAGTCTATAAACTATGAGTAGATATTATGAAGAATAAATGAGCAAACTTTAGTCAAGAGAGAAGTGAGATTTCAAATTGTGATTGGATGTAAACTAGAAGGGATAGTGAGTCCGCTCCGAACATTGTAAATAGTTGTGCACTTTTAGTGGATTTAGTACATCAACATGTTACTGGTGTATTCTCCTTGGACGTAACCCAGTGAGGGTGAACCAAGTAATTTTTATATGTCATGTGCATGATTTAATATTTTCTCATACTCTGCAATGGGAAAATGAGAGAAAATAGTTTTTGCTTACAACGAAACACGATCAAAGGGGTAGTTGTTTTAATCTATCATGCCCCAATTCACGCCCTATATTAGGGTATCTAGTCCAGTGGACCTAACATGAGGAAATAACCACATTAATAATTCACATTGATCCAATTATAAAATATATAATGGAAACCACCATTTCCATAAATGAAATCAATTTCAAATCATTTTAAAATACTAATCAGGCTTTCACGCAATCCAAGTTTCAATCCATTTTCCAAAACATGCCAAGATTCCCACTATGACCATACATCACATGTGTTCCAAATAAATCTCCAAAATAACACAAAGTTCTAATAGAGAATTCACATCACTTCATATCAAACCAACTTTTCAAATACAACATAAAATATCAAACGGTCCTTTATCATTTCCAACATAGTTATATTTCAAATCCACTTCCATGTCATATTCCAAAGTCAATATAAAACATCATTTTCACATGAGAAATTCCAAATAATCCATTAAATTTCATGTCTAAACCATTTCCAAGTCAATGTGAAAACATGCATAACACAAAAGGTTCCAAACATGCCTTTATGCTAATTATTCACCAAATAATATCCCCAAAGTGCCAAATGCATCAAGATTTTAAGAACACATTTAAAAATACATTTTAAAAACTCACTCAAATCCCCAATTCCATTTGGAAATACATTTCACAAAACCTTCACAATTCATAAAATCTATTTGGAAATACAAGAAGGAAAACACACATGAGAACCAACCTTTTCCATGGGAAAAGTCGATTTCAAAGTTACACTAACACCAAATACACTTTTAAAAATGACTCACACCATTTTCACAATTTATAGCACACATTTAAGAAACACAACATAAAATATCATAGGAAAAAATAATTTAAAAAAAACACTTTCATCACATTCACACTTAAAATCACATTGCAAGCACCCTTTTAAAGAAACGTCATTTATTTTTCAACTCACATAACAGACCAAACACAAGTTTCATATCATAAAAGTCACTAATTCTCACACACAATTCCAAATTCACAACCCAACAAAAATATTATAATATAAAAAAGGGTAAACACCACCCCAAGCACCCATTTTCACTTTATAAGTTCCATTGTCATTTTAACAAACACCTTGAATGCATTTTACATAGGCATAATTAATGAAACCCATTGGAAAAACATTTTTCACCCATTTTCCATCATGAAACCACCAAAAAAAATAATGAAAACACATCACAAGTAGAAAAACCACATTTATAAACCATTTGGGAAGGCTCAAGCATCAAATTGAATATTCTAAAATGAAAATGGATGGAAACGCCTACCTCAAAGACATACAAATGAAACAAAACTTCATGAAAAGGAATATCCAAGACCAAGAGATGATCAAAACACCCTAAAATCCAAGAAAATGAACCACACATCAACCCTAAACATTAGGGTTCATCCAAAATAGAAACCCTGATAAGAGAACCCAAGAACTCATGAGAAGAAAGAGAGGAGAAGAGGAAATCCACTAAGAATCACAAGATCTCACCATAGGAACCTTAAATAATAATCCAACAAGGTTTGGTAGCAAGGGAAAGGGGTTTTAGAGAGCCCCCTGGTGCGCCTAGGTTGGAGGAGGGGAGTAAAACCCAAAATAGGGTTAAAAAGTTGGAGGAGAGTAAAACCCAAAATAGGGTTAAAAGGTCGGAGGGGAAAACTTGAAATTTCAAATTTTTAATGATCTAGGAAACCCAAACCATTTGGATGCATGGCTTATTAAACCATGAACCATCTACTAGAAAAAGGGACAACCTATATGGTTTGGCTACATAGTTTCTAAACAGTTTGAAAACCATGTCAAACACCACTGTTCAATTGAAAAACCAAATCGCACGCTTGTCGGATGGATTCCCTAATGATGCACAAGCCGTGCGCTGAGCCACAAACTCCAGCCACACAGTTTCTTGAAAAAAGACGCAATTTTTCCTCTAACAATGCGCTAACCGTGTGCCTCATACTGCCAAGCCTAAAAACTCACTTTTCAATAAAAACTCAAAATTTCAAACAAGGAGTCAATCAGAACCTCAACCAAAGGATCCAGACCCAATGGAAGAATAAAATGAAATAATTATAATGGTATTGGTGTGGTAATTCTCCCCTCCATAAACACTTTATTCCCCCAAAAAATCACCCATCTAAAAGATAAACAAAACTCAGGCCCAAAACTGAATAAATCCAAACAAAACCACGAGCCTTGGGGTGACCTTTCACTTAACTAGTAACACCCGACCATCTATAGAGAAAACCAAAACATGAAGAACAACAAGATAACAAAATATGGTTCTCCCCACTATAAGAACTTGACTAACACAACTAGAATTAAGATCTCCCAACAACACTACCATGGGGAGACCAGTGTGGGAACGAGCGTACTCCCAAAAAAAATGACCTCCCATACTTGGGGGAGACCCGTGGAAAATATATATAAAAAAACACAACCACTATTGATCAAATCCCCATAGAATCCAAAACCCCCAACACAAGTGGGATCTCCACGAAAGGAACTAGGACCAAAAAATGATCCTGATCATAAGCTTTGATCTTCACTTCCCAGAAGAATGAATACCTCCAAACAAAAATAACTGAAACTAAAACTAATTTATGAAAGGCTAACCATATAAGGATCCACAGAAGGATAATCAAATAGGAAACTTCAATTGTATTCACTCCAACACTGGAGACAAACATAGGACCAAGTTTTCCCACACACCTGGAAATTCTTAACTAGGTGAAAAGATTCACTTCGGGGCCTATGGCTAGATAACTAATGTTTAAAGTATCTATTTACCCACAGTCAATAGATTACATCCTCCAATAAAGACTTCTTCCTTGGAAAATTATTCCTATAAAATTTCTCTAGATTAACTAAATGGTAATAATGATTAAATGTTTTCATAGGATTACGACATGATGAATTTGACTGCCCAAACTGACCATACTAGAATAACACGAGCGAATGGTCCGATGAACAAGGATTTTGGAAAAATGGAAGAGACTCATTAGGAATAGGTTCCTATAGCATACACCTCCCACCAGATAGGGAATATTTTTGAGCACTAAGAGGAACCAGTTCATTATTCACTACAGACTGCACTTTGAGAACTAATCTGGTTAAGAATGCCTCATTCACCAACTTCCCAAACCAAACTTCACCAGGTGAGAGAAATCGCTTCTTGAAGTGCACAACATAGGCCTCCACTGTCTGTTGGCCTTTATGAATCCTCAAGAGCTCTTCCTCTTCCCTCGTACTCGCCTTCTCAGGTATAAACCATCGGAAGAATGTGGTCTTAAACACTTCCCATATCAACCCAACTTGCAATGATGATGGGACAACAACCTATCACTAATCCAAATATGGACCCTCAAAAAAAATGAAAAACAATGTGCACTCTCAGAACTTCGGTAGTTCCTAACAATCTGAATATACTCTCAGCTTCCTCAAGTCATTCCACTACCTCTAATGGACCATGATTGCCACGAAATTCAAGAAACAACTAAGAAGAACCAGAAAAAGAATAATACCCACTATGAAAATTGGGGACCTTTCTGGGGGACTTATTTTGAACAAAACAAGGATTAAAAATCAGGTTTAACATTAACCTAAAATACAGTCGAAAATAAATATTCATGACAAAAAAATTGGCTCATAAGATAAACACATACAAGCACAACCAAAAATACTCTTTTCAAAGACAACCCTTTTCATTTCAATTTAAAATTTTCCTTCTTCCAAGGCCACTTTCCACTTCCAAAATCCACTTTTCACAAACAAAATCCAATACTCAAATCAAAACTAATTTCTAAAATCATTTTCCCTTTAAAAAACCATTTTGGAAAAACCAATCCAAACCTTTGGCTTCAAAAAATCACCCATGGAATCCTATGATCTGTCACATGTGTTTTCATCCCATATCCTCTTATATCATCTATGCACACATGACAAATTTTAATTTCCACACACACCCACACACATGTGAATTATAATAAGGGTTACCAAGGGTTACACTCACCATTTTATCACTAAACCCAAGCATCCACCAAATTCTCAATTCACCCTTCCTCCATATTTTCCCAAACATTTCAAAATTATGAATCACTTTATATTTTGAAGATAATTTCACATTTCAATCCAAATTCACTTGAAATAAATCATTCCATTTTTAAAAACTACTTTCATTTTAAAATTTCACTCACAATAACCAAAAACCAATATAAATAAAAAACTCGTATCAAACACACGAAGGATGAACTAGTGGCCATGCATAAGCCAGTGACATGGTTAGTGTACTATTCCCCAAGCAAGCATCAACAACTAAGAGAACCTTGAACCATGAAATCAGACTCCACATGGTTTATTACACCATATGATATCACAACATGACACCATATGACCTCCATTGTCATCCCTCAGTCCAAAACAAAGACAAAATACTGAAATTCCCAGACCACTTGTAGTGACTTGATAATCAGAATGAGAAAGGTTTCAAGATTTCCTTCTCGTACCTATATCCCAAGCCCCAAAAATCCAAATATCTAATATACCAAACACCACAAATAAAAAGAACCCATTATGATATAATTTTATCATGAAAAAAGTTGGGATGTCATCCAACTCGACACCCAAACCTATCCAAGACATGGACCGAAGGTCATTTCCCATCCCCACAAGCTAGAATCTAGTGTCAGGAATCAAAATAATCACAATGGGAATGATTTAGTCCAAAAAAAATCAGATCAAATGAAAAAACTAAACACACAAATAATCAATAATCACTAAATATAAATAAATATACCATCTAATCTAAATAAAACAAATACCGAATAAATAGAACTGAATAAAAAACTGAGACTAAATGACACTGTCATGATCTCCACATAACCTCTTGGTCAATACAAACCACGAGACCAACCTACTACAAGAGCAACAAAACTAGAAACCTGTACCTGAAAAACTGCTTAGGTCTACAAATGTTGAGTGGCTTAAGTAGATTGTGAGCTAAATAGCTCAATAGGCAACCACTAGATACAGATTCCATACATTTACTTTCCCAAAATAGTCCACCAACACTAGTTTGAAACATATTTAGGAAAATAGGCTCTTGATAATTTTAATGAACCAAACATATTTTTCAAAAAGTTCCCCTTTCTAAGAAAAATCACACGACTTTCCTTTTTAAAAATGGTTTCACTTTCCACAACCCATTTCAAAACCAAATCCTGAGTACATACATAATACATGTAACAAAAAAGGGTTGTTCATAATGTAAACGGAAACCAAACAAGTAGGAAAAACAAGAAAAGTCAATAACCAACATTTAATAGAAATGAAAAAAACATACAGAAAGCCAAACATAAGCATTTTATGAACACTTCTAAGAATACACTCCAAGGAAACACATTTCTCAAATGAAATTTATTTGAAAATTTTTTTACACAAGTTCTACCATATAGTGATGGATAACACCACATTACATAAACATTATATTACAAGAGAGCACCACAGGAAACCCCTATATGTAACTAGCAGAAGTAGGACACTATGAACGTCATACCTGGGTGATAAAAACCCTAAAACTCTTCCAAATTACTTTTTTAATTTTCTGAATAAACCACTTTGTGGAGAATTGGGAACCTCACAGTCAAATTCAAACATACAAAAACCAGCTGGATGGCATATTAACGTTAACAACAGATTAGAAAGTAACAAAAACCTTGATCCATGATTCAAGATTTAAAATTCAGAATGAAACTTTAATAAACTTTAAAACAGGTCACTATCACACCACCTTGGTAAGAAAAACATCTTGAACCACACGAGTAATAGGAACCTCGATCCATGAATCGGAATGCCCCACTCGTCACTGAATCCACATAGTTTCCGACACAAATTCCGGCTACCATCAGGACCTCCAGAACAAAATCACTTCATTTTTACCAATGTAGAACTGAAATAACCTTGCACAGAAGCATCAAAAATGGAAAAGAAACACTAAACAGACTCAAAAAGGGGGAAGACAACTGTAGACATTTCTCTTAGAACACCCACCGCTCACACGAACACATCCCAAAAACATCCATGGAATCCATCTCACCCAACTGACCCAGAATGGGGCAGTGAACCCAGAAGCCAGAGTAGCATGCGAGAAGATGTTGAAACTAAAAGACCATAAAAATGTGTGGGGGGAAACCCGAGGTCTTAGTTGTTGTCGATGGGAGTGAAATAAGTGTCTCCCCTGAACTAGAAAACAGAACATTTGAAAAATCCGTCACAATTGAACCAGGATAAACACTGGGATTAAGAGAGAACAACTTCAACAGCACCTCGATAGGAGGGAAGTCTACACCGGTCGCACCCCCTAGAACACCGTTAGCCACACAAACATCACCTCCCAAAACATCATAAAAAACACTGCACCAGGCCGACATGGATTGGGAGTGAAGAATCAAAAGCCTGGGCAGAGTTTGAAGAGAACTAAGCATCGACAACGAGCCATGATCTTCAACAGGACATTCATCTCCTTCCGTCGGTAACACCACCAAGAAGCCTCAAACTGCCACGAGTTGGGCACCCATTTTAGTTGATGATGAAATGCCAAGAGTAAAAATTTCAGACCAAACCGAATCATTATCATAGAGAACAAGACCTCCACGAACGAATAACCACCAAATGAAGCAACAACGAACAACCCATCACAACCAGACAAAAACGAGACCAAGAGGAAATAAAGAACACCAAAATAGATTTCCCCTACACGATCCACTAGGATGGATCCATCCCAAGGGCCTAATGGTCCCCAGATAATAAACGAATATAAACAGTGTTCTCGTGCATGAGCCACAATGAGGGATCATCCCAAGGTCTTAGTTGTCTCTAATCATATCACATGTTTAGTTAGTGCTGTAAGTGTGAATCCTACTATGTGAATCCAGACCTTCCCATTTCCAAGTCAACTAGTTTCAATGTACTAGAATAATATAGTCTTTTTAATTCCTAATCACTAGCATACTATTCTAGTTTTTCCTCCTAAATACCAAGGATTCCTTTTGTTCTCAATTACCATTTCACATATCACATAAATCCTCACATTCTCATATACATGTCGAGCATCACAAGCACATGAGGAAACCACCACATAAACAATTCACATTTATCCAATGATAAAAGATCAAATGGAGACCACTATTTCCATAAACAAAATCAATTTAAAATCATTTTAAAATACCAACCAAGCCTTCATACAACCCATGTTTCAATCCATTTTCCAAAACATTTCAAGATTCCCACCAGGCCCATACATCACATGAGTTCCAAAACAAATCTCCAAAACAAAACATAGATCCAATCATGAATTCACATCACTTCATATCAAAACAAATATTAAAAGACAACATAAAATGTCAATCGGGCCTTTAGCATTTCAAACACAATTATATTTCGAATTCAATTCCATTATATATTCCAAAGTCAATATAAAACATCATTTCACTTACACAATTCCAAATAGGCCTTTACATTTCAAGTATAAACCATTTCTAAGCCAAGGTGACAAGGTTCATAACATAGAAGGTGAAAAATGGTAATTTATACCAATTATTCACCGAAGTATATCCCCAATCTTCTAAAGGGTCCAAGATTTCAAAAAAACATTTAAAGATAAATCTTAAAAACTCACTGAAATCCCCAAGGCCATTTGGAAACACATTTCACACCACCTTCACAATTCAAAAAACCCATTTGGTAACACCAGGAGGAAATCACACACGAGAACCGACCCTTTTCCATGGGAAAATCCCCTTTCAAATTTACACACACACAAAATCCACTTTTAAAAATTCCTCCCACCACTTGCACAATTTATAACACGCATTTAAGAAACACAACATGAAATATCATGAAAAAAAAAATCCTTTTTTTAAAACCACTTTCATCACATTCACACTTCAAATCACATTGAAAAAACTCTTTTAAAGAAGAATCACCTTTATTACAACCAATACAATAAACCACACATAAATTTCAAACCATAAAAGTCACAACTCTCACACATAATTCCAAATTCACAACTCAATAATGATATTATAACGTAACCAAGGGTAAACACCACCTCAAATACCCATTTTTCACTTTAAAAGTTCAATTGTAATTTAAAAAAACACATTTCATGCATTTAACAAAGGAGTAATTAAAGAAACCCTTTGGAAAACTATTTTACACCTACTTTTCATCATTAAACCACAAAAAAAAATCATTCCAACACATCACAAGCAGGAAAACCACATTTATAGACCATTTGGAAAGGATCAAGCATAAAATAGAATGTGTTGGAAAGGAAATGAATGAAAATTCCTACCACAATGATGTGATAAAGCCACAAAACTTCATGGAAAGGACTATCCAAACCCAAGAGATGATACGTACACCCTAACATTCAATAAAAATATACAAATGTCAACACTCACCCTTAGGGTTCAGCCAAAAAAGAAACCCTACCAAGAGAATCCAAGAACTCTAGTTGGGAAAGAGAAGAGAAGAGGAAATCCACCATGAATCACAATATCTAACCTTATGAACCTTCAAAGAGAATCCAAGTAGGTTGGGGAGCAAGGGAGAGGGTTCTTGGAGACCCCCCTGGTGCACCTAGGTCTTAGGAGGGAAGTAAAAAACCAAAGTAGGGTTAAAAGGTTGGAGGTGAAAACATGTAGTTTCAAATTTTAAAATATCCAGGCAGCTCGTATGGTTTGGGTGTATGTTTTGGTAAAACATGTTCCATCTACTAGACAAAGGGGAACCATGCATGGTTTATCTGCATAGTTTTTAAACTGTTCTCAAACCATTCCAAATAAAAATGTCCAATTCTCAAAACCGAACTACATGTTTTCCACCTGGTTTCCCTAACTATTCACAATCCGTGTACCAAGCCCAAAACTCAAGCTACATGGTTACCTAATTGAAGATGCATGGTTTCCCATAACCTTTCGCTAACCGTGACCTCCTACTGCCAAGCCCCAAAACTCTATTTTTCAATAAAAACTCAAAATTTCAAATTGGGACTTGACATAGCAAATTTATGTGCATATTTTTTCTCAAATAATGTGTATTTTTTATTATTTTTTTTCAATGATAAAACCCATGTATTTCTATTTTTTATTAAAATAATGGGTAATTTTAATTTTATAATGATTATGAGCAAAATTGAGAAAATTGCATAATTTTGGATTTTTGACAGATTTTTACCACAAGGTTTTTTTGTCATTTAGTAAAACCTAAAATTCCAAAATTCATGATTCATTTTTTTGTAATCCTTATTTTATTTTCTTCAACTTTATCTTAAGGACCTAGAGCTAATTTGAATATCTATTAGTCCAAAAAATTCATTGAATTTGGAAACTTTTTCGGGCGGACAACATTGACCCCACCACCGTAATGGATGTAAAAATTAGTCCACTCACCTCTATTTTAGGTTATTAAACTTGGGATAGAACGAGGAAACATAGTTACACATATAAAACAAATTTGGGGGAGTTTTGAAGGCATTAAGGTGGCTCTTGATTGTTATATTTTTGAATGAAGCTTCTTAGAAACTGCGTCCAGAAAAAGAAACCACCAATGAAAAATTCATAACTCATTCAGACCATGTCCAACTAAGATGAAATTTGGAGGGTGAACGGCCAACAGATTTATGAACAAAACTTAGGAATGGGTACACACATGAATATACCATTTAATGGGAAAATATGGGAAAACCTTTGGAGGAAAAAATTTTGTCTATAAAAGGAGGCCCTCACCTCCTTCCCAAATCACCAGCTCGACACCCACAACCAAAGAGAGATCCCACCGGGGCATGGGCCAATGGTGCTCCTATCTTCCCCCATTATTTATTATTTTTATTTTATTACAATTTTAGTTTTTTCTTAGTTTTTAAATGTTATTTTAATTTTAATTTTATTAATCCATGACTTTGTGTTCCTTCATCCACTTTTCTTCATTTCTTTCCCTCCCTCTCTCTCTCCTCTTCCACTCACTCCAATATGTAATCTCTTACTCTCAGAAATGAGAGGATAACCTCAAGACATGGCCTTGGGGGAGGTGTAGGTGATCATGAATTTTCTTTAATGTTTAATTTTAATTTTTTAGATAAAATTTAGTAGCGTACATGGGTAAGGCGAATGTCCCAGATGTTGTGACTACCTCTGATGACATGCCACTCAACCTATATCTATTATTTTATTTAATAATTTTCCTTCTCTCCATTGGTTATTTATTCACACGTTGGAGTTGAGATAACTAATGGATGAAATAGATTCGATTGAATGAGGTCCCGAAAGATGAAATATTCTAGACAAAGGTGTGTTATCAACTTGGATTAATGGAGGAGGTGGAATTGAGAGAGCTCAAACATTCAATGACATTATAGAATTTATAAATAAAGAATAGTAGTTCAAACATGAGATTTCATATTTGGATTATTAAACTAAAATAAAACATATAAAGGAGAATAATGATTGAACATTAAACCAACCTCCAAAACAAAGTTCTTTCTTGTTAACTAATTTTGTTTAGATTTTCATGATATTTTAAATTACCATTTTACTTGTCATTATTTTAAATAATCAAAAACCAAAAAAATATTTTCATATATTTTTTTAAAAAAAATCACAAAAGGAGATAGATTAGATGAATTAGATAAAGTATGTGAACTACATTGAAAGGCTTCTCAAGAGAGACAACCCTGGTCAGCCATTGTGCTGCCGTAGGAAAAATAAAATTGCTTTTGTCCATGTCCCGCGATAGGCATGTGTTAGGACTCAACTTGAACCTGAACCAAAAGGTTCTGAAACCAAGGGAATAATAAAATGAAAGAATTTCAAAGTTTAGGGTGTAATAATTGACCATGTAAATCCCACATCAAAGGAGGATAAGCATGAACCACTCCTTTATTACGTGATGTGGATACCACTTCCATCATAAGGCCTTTTCCCGGGGGATGCTTCTAGGCTAGATCCCATAGAAAAAAAAATCGTGCAGGCTAGGACCAAAATAGAAAATATCATGATTGTGGCCTAGACTGGACCATTATAAATGGTATTAGAGCTAGTGTCCATTCAATGTTTTAGTGAGGATATCAGGCCCTTCTAAGGGGAGTATTATGGAAATACAACATTGAATGAGGAGCATGAAACACCCCTTTATAAGGTGGTCAGGATACATATACTATCATGAGGCCTTTTCTTAGGGGATTCGTAAGGTCCAGATCCCCAGGAAAGAAAAATTGTGCAGGCTAGGACCAAAGAGAGCAATATCATGATCATGGACTAGATTGGGTTGTTACATAACATAATTTCTTAATAAAGATAACCACATAAAAATGATCACTCTATCATATAATCCATTTATCTCAATATCACATCCAGAAGGTTTCACATCCATGCCATCAACCTATGTTCACGATACATCTTTATTTGACTATTTTAAATAAATACATAGTTACATTATGGACATATAATTTAACGTCATGGTTCTTCTATAATCAAAGGGGAGATATATAAACTTTTTTAATTGTGGAATTGAAAAATCCTTATTCAACTTATTCATTAATAACATGTCACTCATGATACACCCAACATATCCAACTTCTCCATAAACTCTCACAGTCATAGATTATAAAATACATCTAAGTGAGTGAGTCGTAACCTGAATTAATAATAATACTAAAGACTAAGGACCATTACACATGCTCATATATAGGAATATTTGATGAAATAAAATCATGTGGAATTACTACTATAGGATCTATTCTCATAATATCTTATCATAGAGATTACCTAGTATGAACTTGATGAGAAGAATCCTCATCCACTTATGAGTACTTGCACCTAATGATATACATACTATGTTCCCTATCATAGTACATTTTCCAACAATAGAACTATATTTAATAATATTGTCAAGGAATTTCAAGGTTATCATCATAGAAGAGAACTTATAAAACCTTATCAATGTAAAAAATACTCTATGACATTATTAAATTAATGTCATGTAGAATAATGAATGATATGTAATAATATATTTTATTAATATTCAAATCATTGAATATTCATGTAATCAGAGTAAAACCATATGTTCCTTGGACACTAACTCTAACATATCCTTGGGGATTATTCATAAAGGAAAGGATGTCTATTGTGGTATGAATTTTGGAACTATTAGAAATTGTGAAGTTACCCTCATCTAAATCCATCCATTCCCTGATTACAAGGCATGTGTCAATCATCAAAAAAAGAAGAATACACTAATCAATGCTAAAATGAGGGTTATTATTAGAGTCACTTGGAGGAGTTGAAGAAACATGTGTTTCTCATGTTTTTAATTTCTATTTGTACAAGATAACTCTATGAAATACTCTATACATTAAGATCCATTCACTTGATGAATGAGAGAGGTAGATTAGTTCAATTAAACTCCTGAGTTGCTATTTCTTCCTTATTTCTTGATTAAATTATTTTAATTCTACAATAATAGTCCGATGATGGCACACTAGACCATTTTTGTTCATGCTAAGGAAAATTTACCAATTCCCCTATTGATGAATTATATTCATTAATTCTTAATTCTACAGCTACTTTATCTCATAGATTTTAATGGTATAATCAGTTGGATATTTTTACTAGCTTTAGTTTTTAATTTCTTCTACTCTCATTCTCATAATTGAACACACAAGCCACTTGGAGTTAATTCATTACGTACTATAGAAATTAGCGGGAAAATCTGAAGTTGGTCAGAGATATCTGATCACTATTCTAGGAAAGAATATAGGGTATAGTGATTATTGTACTTCCTTATCCATAATGAAGTGAACAGATAAGAGTAATCAATGAAGTATCAGGAAGAGTAGGAAACAAATTTAATTATGATTCAATAAGAGAATGAGTGAATGATCTAAGTCTATACTAGTGTTCTTAATAATAAATTTAAATCAATTTAATTAAATCCACTATTTTAAAAATTGAACATAAAACCAATTGATCCATTCACTGATTTCACACACTAAACTCATTAAACAAGATAAAACACATATGTAGGACTATTTTCTCTAAGGACAACCCGAGTCCACTAATACCGTATTTTTATTAGGTTTAAAATTCTTTTATTGGAGACCCTGCAATAGTCCACAAATCACTCAAAGATATAAAAATACAATGACACATAAATATATAGATTTCCTATAGGAATGTATATTCTCATAATCATTTATATTTGATATTAACAAGTATGAACTTCATGATATTAAGTCTTATCTGCTTACAAGTACCCACACCTGATAGTGAACATACTATGTACCCCATCATAGAATGTTGTCTAATCATATAACAAGTTTTAAGAATATCATAATGAAATTTAGAGGTTATCATCATAGCAGAGAACTATTATTCCATTTTTAATGTGATAGATACTCTAATATATTATTACATTAAAGTCACGAGGAAATATGAATGATATTTAATAATAGATTTTAATTAATATTCACTTATTTGAATATATATGCAATCTAAAGTACAAACAGATGGTTCTAGGACAATAAATCCAAAAATATAAAATTATTGAATATTTATTATGTAACGACCTAATCCATATTTAATTAGCGATAAGTAATTAAAATAAATATATAATTAATTATTAAATTTATATTTAAATAAATAGTTTACTCACTATTACTTATCCATGAACAATAACACATTTCAAAAAATAAAAATAAAACTCAAAAAATAAATTATAATCACATGTGTGTGCATACACAAACACACATATCATACTCCAATAAAAAATATTTAAATAAATCACATATCTCAAATATAAATTTGTAATAGATATTTATTAACTTCTCAAATAACACAATCCATTTGGTTAAAAAAAGTATTAACTTTTTAAATTATTTTGTTAATTTAAAATTTTCCCAATGTATTCAAGTGTAGAGTCCCTCAAGTAGTGATCCACACATGATCCTTTGGTCTCCAAGAAACATCAATTGATTTCTGGGTGCTATCATGGTGAATCAATCATCTTGCATTGTTTGTCTTGATCACTCCAAGAACCTTTGGGATTAAAGGAGTTCTTCTTGTTCTTGAGAGGAAGTGAGGTGAAGTTTGAGAAGAGAGGGAAGTCTGTTGTGTACCACAATTCTCTATTCTCAATTTTCGACCACCAAACTCAATAGACATAACCATCTATTTCTAGATCTGGGGTTTATATTAAAATATTATTTAATTGTATGATAAAATTTAGTAAACCTCATACTAGAATAATAATAATAATATTATTTTATGGAATAAGCACTAACTGTCACAATGACAAATATTATTTAACTGGCTTATAAATTAATATTTATCATGAGACACAGTCTTGGTCTGTTCAAACTCCTCAAAATTTATTGAATACCTGAATAAAAACTTTATTCATAAATAAATATTTTATGCAAAAACTAGTGAACACATATTTATGAAATATCCAATACAATAAATAAATATATTTTATTCACAATCCGGTGAATAAATATTTATTTAATTTATATGATCGATAAAATATGAATAAAATTATTCCTTGGTCTTGAGAATTATATTTATTTCATTAATTAAATTCAAATATAATTCAACCAAGATAAATACAAAAACTTAGTGTGTGACCCTCTAGGATTCCTTCTCATTGGAATTAAGCGGGGGAGCCTAAATTACAAGATTACTCTCTATAAATAGGTCAGGGAACCCAAGAGAATGAACTTAATGTCACAATAACAGAAGCCGCATATGAACACTCACTGTCTAATATAATCCATTTATCTCAATATCTTATCAAGAAGGCTGTGCATCCATGTCATCAACCAATGTGCCTGATACATCTTTTTTTTGAATATCTGAAGTAAACACATTGTTACACCATGGACATGGAATTTAATGTGGGAGTTCTATTCCAATAAAAGTTCCAAGATATAAATTTCCATAAATATAGAAGGGACAAATCCTTCCATGGATTATTTATTTATAACATGTCACTCATGTCGCACCCAATATATCCAAATTTTCTATGAATTGTCCTCATCATTGTTTAATAAATACATGTAATTGTGTGAGTCATAACAAGCATTAATAATAATCTTAAATTCTAAGGATCATTGCACAAGATCATAGATAGAAATATCTGATGACACAAAAACATACATAATTACTGTTGGTCTTGTATTGAAGATTATGTTGTGATAACTTCATGAGAAGAAGCCTCATCTACTTACAATTTCTCACACCAGATAGTCTACATAATATATGACTTATCATGGTACATTATCCAACCACAGAATGATATTTAAAAATATAATTATGGAATTTAAAGGTTCTCATCAAATTGGGGAACTGCTATGACCTTATAAATGAGGATATAATCTATAAAATTATTATATTAATATCATGTAGAACAATTAAAAATATGTAATAAGATGTTTTATAAAAATTAAAATCATTAAATATTCATTTAATTAAAAAATATAGTGACCCATAGGAGTGAGAAATCATCATAAATCAATCATTAACCATAATCCCATTTCATAAAATTGTTACACCATAATAAATATAGAAAAAACCATTTCATATGTCAAGGTTAACTAAAAAACCATCAACATAGTGGATAAATACTTAACACTTATTTCCTATTTTGGATCAGGACACACCTATTTCCCATAGTGGATCAGGATGCACCTATCTTCCATAGTAAACCAATCCCATTGAATTTTTTCACATTGTTATCTCATGAGATATAAATATTTACGCAATTCATTAGAGGTAGATATAGTTCCCACCCTTGCCATAAAAAAACCATACTTATGTGTGTCATAATATCATAAAACATTCATCATATCATCAAATCAAAACCCATGTTAAGAAAATGGGTTTCATAAACTTTTCATCAACATAAACATTCACCATATATAGAAATAATAAAGATGGTATCATTCATTATTATCCCCAATAAAGTATAAGTAACATTAATGGATGTGATATTAGATAAAAAATGTTTTTTGAAAGATCACATAGAACATTTCTCGAGGAATATTTCCTTCATACTTTGAAAAACACTTTTTAAAACACAAAATATTTTCAAATTTATTTTATTTAAAAATAACCTTGGAAACTTGTTAAGTAATCTTTAAAAATCATTTAAAAAATTTCTTTAGGAAAATACCTTTTCCATTTTGAAAATTACTTTTTAAAAATAAAACTTCATAAAAAAATTTGTAAATCCATTTCTTTGAAAATAAAATTTGAAACTTATAAAGGAATCTTTAAAAAATGATTTGGTCATGATGGTAAAAATTACTTCTCATTCTATTCACATTGAAATAAATATTCCTTTCACATTTTTAGTAAAATCCAAATGATAATTGTTTGGAAACTGGCATGAATATTCCTTTAAATTAAAAAAAAACATAAAACATGTGTAAAATTTGTTTAATAAATAATTTGGAGTATTTAAAAACATTTTTTGAATTTTTTTTAGAAAACATGATTCTGGAAGAAAAAATATTTTCATCTGAAGAGAGAAATAAAGTTAGTTTTCTTTAAAAAACATTATTTTGAAAACTTGAGTAAATAAAGAGACGGAAATGAAGGGAAACTATGTATTCTCATGAAATAATCATAGGAGGACAAATTTCATGAGTTTTTTGAGAGATTTATCATAATATTTCATCATCATAAGAATAAACATAAATAATCTTGATAAATGATGAGACTGTATCATAGAACCCTTACCACTTTGGTAAATTTTGTGCCATAAACCCCATGAAAGAGAGATCCTAAAATTTATATTTAAATATAAATAATTTTACATATAATCATCATAAAATAAATTCATGGCTATTATATAATCCAAATAAAAGAAACATGTGGTGAATATGGCATGTGTCTCACAAAAAATAAAAGTACGAAGGAAATCCCTTACCATAAGACTCAAATTCCTTTGTACACATTTGAACCTCCTATGTTATAAATATAAGCTTATTATATATTTATTAAAAAAACAATAATTATATATATTATACCACATATGATTTACTTATGACCTTTTATAACCTGTTTATTAACCATTCCATGTTAAAGCCACATTTTGGGCAATACGTGCTTTGTTTTTCATGCATATTTTGTTTTGTTATTTTTGGTTATTTTAATTTGATAATGGTTCCAAAATCTCCATAATTTTAACCGTGATATAAATATCATATATATTCAGTATATATGTTTTTATAGTGATCTATAAAAGTTGGATATTGAAAATGAAATACATCATTCATGGAGATGGTAGGTTGTATGTACGCATGAATGTTGTTTCCATTTCCCTGCAGAAAGAAGGAAATAAAATTGAATAATTATTACCATTTTAGAATGATTTTTATTTCATATATATCAAATATTTTTATTAAAACAATCCTTATTATATTCTATGTAAAGCATGGACAAATCACATTGCTTCTTGAGGTGGTAGTCCATTATACACATGAACAACGTTATTGTATTCCCATGAAATAGAAGGTAAGAAGTAACATGTGATATCATGATTAAATAATAATAATAATATCATAAATATAATATTTAAATAATAAATTCCTAATTATATTCATCCATGATATGGGGCGATAAAAAATGAATAACATCGGTTTGTAAGGCGGTAGTCCGTTGTACACACAAACGATGATTTCATAACCCATTTAATGGAAGTAGAGAATGATTTATATTATAAAATTAACATAATAACATCTCAGTATATTTAATATACAATGTTTTTTATATAATCATGTTTTAATGACAACTGAAGTAATTTTAGGGAAAAATAAAATAAAATGCTCGAATAGGGACATGACCTCTTCTTCAGAAAAATTATTTTTGTTTTCAGCAAAAGGATTCTTTTGTTGGATTAAAAAAAGGATTCTAGGATGAGAGGAGGGATTTAAGGAATTTAATTTTTCATATATTTTCTAAACCAAATAGTTTTTATGGGTCAAGAGGATAGAAGAGGGGTGACCTTTTTTAAGTGAGGTGAGGGGTGCACTTGTAATTTTTGAAAAGAAAATGATACACCCACGTTTTCCACATGCCACAGGGACCCCAAATGGTCCATTGTCAAAAATAAAAGATATAAAGTCTAAATATATCCCTAAAATGGGTGTTTTATAAGTTTTGAGTCATTTTAACCGTTATCTTTTTAGTTTAACCCCCATTAATCCCATTTTTAATTTAACTGCAGTAAATATTTTTTACTATTATTACTATTCATTATGGTAAAAAATTAAGTTGACCTTATTATATAATATGAATTATTCAGATTCAAAACATGGGATTTTTTTTCCAAATTTCGTTCCCATAAGTTTTAAATTTTAATTTAAAATTAATCCTACAGACACGACGAGAAAGTATTTTTCAAAGTGAAAATGATTAAAATTTTCAAAAAAATTATATAAAAATTTAATATAAAATTTATTCCAATTACCTAAATTGTATTAAAAGATATATAATTGAACTAATTTTAAATTTAAAACCATATTAAAAAAACTTTTAAGCTTTTTAATGCTATAAAAGGAATAAAAAATAGAAACCATTATTTTTCATTATTCATTGCAAAATTTATCTTCTTAGAAAATTCTAACAAATTAACCCTAATATAATTTTGAATTGATTATTTAAAAAATTAATTTCATTTTTTTAAAATTTTTTTTTCAAACTTTTCAAAAAATAATTTTAAAATAATTGCACAAAAGGTGATAAAACTACTTTTTTTAAAAATACAGTTTTTAAGCATAAGATTGGATTTATTCTTATCTCCTATCTTGAGAACACATGTGATAAATGTTAAAAACTTTATTGAATATGTAATATATAAATTTAATTAAAATCAATCACCAAAAGTTATTTATATAATTTATTAAGGTAAAACATGTTTGTGTGTATAAAAATAGTTTTTATGAAAAAGATTCCCTTTATTTTCAAATAGTTTTTATTATCCTTTATAATTAATTGGTCACCAATGAATACATTATATATACATGTGAAACCATATATTTTCATAATTTAGTTAATCATATTCTTACCCACCATTCCAACATCTCTGCGATAACTATCATATTAAATAATAATATTTTAATAGTAGACTTGTTTCATTTAAACTGAATATGGTATGTAATGAAAGATAAACTTGGTGTTGCATTTAATGCAAGAAAAAATATGTTTTTCATGTAATGAAAGATAAAATTGGTGTTGTATGTAAAACAAAATATCAAAAAGATTAAATTTATTCAAAAAAATATTTCCCAAAAATCTCAGGGTGTCACATTCTACCCCCTTAAAATGAATTTACCCTTGAATTTCATCACTTTGATACTGAAAACTGAGGATAATTATGCATCATTTCATAATAGGGTTCCCATATAGCTACCTTAAGCTAGTGATTTTTTTCATAATACTTTGACCAGGTGAGTGGTCTTTTTTCATAACACTTTCTCTTTGTGATCTAGAATCTCAACCTATTATTCCTTATAAGAAATATCATACTCCAATGGTATAACCAATGAGTTCAGGACATGTGGAAGATTATGTATATAATTCCTTCAGATAGGTACATGGAACACATCATGAACCTAAGATAGGTTTGGTGTAAGCGCCAAATTATAAGAAACTATCCCAATAAGATCAAGTATTTCAAAGGGACAAATATACAAAGGGCTTAGTTTTCCATTCATTATTCGACAAAAAAATTATTAGAAATAAATTATCACCAATTTAAAATTCTAGATCATGTCTAATATTATCAATATAATTTTTTTTAAAAAAAATCCTTACATGTTTTTGAATGAATCTAACCTTCTATACCATATCATCAGTTTTCTCAAGTCACTGTAGCTTTCTTTTTACAACTTCATTTCAGTACATTGGATTTATACACTTATTTCCATAAAAGGCTTCATAAGGATCCATATTAATGCTTGAGTGAAAGCTATTATTGAAATAAAACTCAACTAGAGGAAGGATTTGATCACAATAACCTTTGAAATCCATATAATAAGATATTTTCATATCCCCTTGGGTTTGAATTATTCTCTCATACTGACCATCTATCTGAGGATGATATACAGTGATGAAAATCAACTCTGTATTAAGAGATTTCTGAATACTTTACTAAAACATTGAGTCAAACATTGGATATTGATCAGATACAATCGAATGTAGTACTCTATCCAACCTTAAAACTTCCTTAATGTATTTTTTGGCAAGATAATATTGAGATAAATCTTCTCTAATAGAAAATAAGTGTACTGACTTCATAAGGTGATCGACTTCAAAAAATAATTAACTCAACATAAAATATAAGATAAACCCTAAATGTTACTAGTACCTTTAATCAAATATCCACAAATTTGAAAGGAATTACTCCTTAAATAACATTATAACTAAAAAATATACAAAACCAAAGGGTTGTATTTCCATAATTCTCTCTTAAAATATCCTTAATCTTGATAAAATCCCATCACATAAAACCTCAAAAGGGGTGTTAATGAATTTGAACATATGATCAACCTTAAAATCATAATCCCATGACGGTATCCATAACTCTTAATTTAATCTTATAAGGAGATAGATACACTTCAAAAATTTAATTCACAATTATTACTTATATAAGATCTTATCTTATAAAAAAATAGTTTAATTGGAAGCTTGGGTTCATCCTTATGATGATAGAATATCAAATGTGATTTCATTATTACAAAATCCATATAGAGGTAGATAATCACATGAAATTTTACTAAAGGATGAACAATAATATTTTCATAGGGATCATTCATCCAAAATCAAACAAGAAATTCCCAACTAAGGAGGGGATGATAAGTGTGCCCTAACTATCAAGATTCACTTAATCCATTTCAATTTCATAAGAATTCCCTTTTTCATTTGTCTTCATAGTTTGTTTTGGCTTATACTCCACATTAGCCCTTAGTTTGGGGAACTGATTCACATATTTACTAAACTCATTACACTTGAAACAATAGATTGTGGGTGGTGAATTAGTTGGAATCCTATTCTCCTTCATTGCCTTAATCGACCCATTATCCACATTTTGACTTTCATGGGCTTTATGACCTGACTTTCCACATTTAAAGAACCTCCCAATTACATTCAATAAATTCCCTTGATACTTCTTCCCACATTTTTTTCATGTAGATGAATTGATTTTTTTTTCAACCCATTGAGTTTTTATGATACTCTATCTTTATTTTATTCTTAAAACCATAGGAATGGTGGGAATATAACATTTAAATTTATACCTTCAATACACATCGAATAAATTCTTCATAGATACTAAATTTTCTAATATATGAGTCCTTTCAAAGACTTGGTTTTAGGACCCCAAAGAATCATTCAGTTTTTCTTTTAGGGAAGATGATTAAAATAGAAAATATACCTCGAAATTATTTTAAAATTATCTTTATAGGTACCAATATATTCATCAACATTTTTCTTCATGTCAAGGAATTACTTCTCTATATTTGTTCATAGAATTTTAGTGAAGTAATTATTGATAAATATCCCCTTAAACTCTTCCCATTCTACAAATTCAATTTCTTCTTATTACATCATGTTCTTAATAAGAGCCCACCACTGATCTATTTATCCTTCAAAATTATATATAGCCAAAATGAATTTTTCATGCTCTAAACACTGAATAATGGAAATTAAATATTCATTTCTACTAAGTCATTTCTCTGCAAAAAGTGGATTAGAAGAAACAAAAAAATAAAATGGATGTTGCCTCGTGAATGAATTATCCGAACATTGTTCCCTCATTTTCTCATTGGGAAGTTCATCTTGATTCATAGCCTAAGAATGTTGTGTGATCATAGAAAAAATATTTTTCATTCTATATCCCATAGTATTTGGTTTCTTAGGATAACAATCATTTCATTATTTTTCACACTTATCATTAATACATTCCCTTCAGGTTTCATTCATTGACTTAAACTAGATTTCATAGCGTGAGAAAAACTAATCATAGTGGAAAACCATATAATCATGGAAATTCATTTATATGATGTCTAAATCTTGAAACCTTTTTTTCAATATATAAAATATTAGGCTTAACCTAGTTCATTCATTATCATTATTTAAATCCTTTATGATGGTATGTAAAGAGTTTTTGAATTTCCAAATCATATTTCCCAGGAGTGTCAAACCATGTGTGCAAAAAGACTCGTTTTTTTTTTGCATGAGGTGATGATCGAGTCCATATCACCATTCAATTTTGGGAGTTATTACCCATAGGTACCTATATACCAAATCCATATCCACTTATAGTATCTAGAAAAATATCTAATTTCTTGGAAACCCCTTAATATATCCTTCACCAAAATTCTAGGATATCTTCCTATACATAGAATTATCCTTAGACTTTTCATTATAGGTATCCCTAGACATATCTATAGACATATACATAGGTATATACCAAGATATCTCATTATAGTTTTTCTAATCTTAATCTCTAAATATTAAATAAACCTTTCCCCTAATATCAACTATAGAGACCCATAAGAGTGAGAAATCATCATAAATCAATCATTAACCATAATCCCATTTTATAAAAGTGTCGAAAATAATAAATATATAAAAAACCATTTCATAAGTCAAGGTTAAATACCAATTTCATAAGCATAGTAGATCTAGACTTATCACTTGTTTCTCATTGTGGATTGGGATACACCTGTTTCCCATAGTAGATCAATTCACAACTATTTCCCATTGTGGATCAAGACCATCAACTTATTTCCCATTATTATCTCAGGAGATATAAATATTTACCCAATGAATTAGAGGGATATATATCCCACCTATATCATAATGAAAACCATACTTATGTGTGTCATAATATCATAAAACATTCATCATATCATCATATCATAACCTATGTAAAGAAAACAGGTTTCATAAACATTTCATCAATTCACAATAGCATAACACATGAAAAATAAATGGGTTTCATAATAATTTAATCAATATAAATATTAGCCATACAGAGAAATAATAAGTATGGTATCATTCAATCTTATCACTAGTAAAACATAATTAACATCAAAGGATGGTATCTTAGATGGAAAATGATTTTAAAAGATCACTTGAAATATTTCTTGAGTAATATTGCCTTTCAAATTTGAAAAATACTTTTAAAAACATAAAATATTTCAAAAATAGTTTTCTTCAAAAAAAACTTTGGAAAATTATAAAGTAAGCTTTAAAAATCATTTAAAACATTTATTAAGGAAATTTTCCTTTACATTTTAAAAATA
The DNA here is from genome assembly GCA_963277665.1 of Viscum album. Taxonomy (NCBI): domain Eukaryota; kingdom Viridiplantae; phylum Streptophyta; class Magnoliopsida; order Santalales; family Viscaceae; genus Viscum; species Viscum album. The sequence continues at coordinate 404,931,121 of OY728150.1, read as the reverse complement.
ATTATTAAAACTAAAAAATTATACAGAAATTTGGAAATAAATTTCATTGAAAATAAAATTAAAAAATTATAATGTATTCTTAAAACAATTATTTGGTCAGGAAGGCAGAAAATACCTTTTATATCATACAGGTTAAAAAAATATTGCTTTCACATTTTCAATGAAATCCAAAACAGAATTGTTTGGAAAATTACACGAATATTACTTTCAAAAAAATTGTAAAATTTTCTTTAATAAATAACTTTGATGATTTAAAAAAAATTGAAATAATTTTTAAAAAACATGACTTTGGAAGAAAAATGTTTTCTGACTGAAGAGAGAAATAAAGTCTATTTTATTTAAAAACATTATTTTTAATATAGAGTAAATAAAGAGAGGAAAATGAAGGGAAAATATGTATTATCATGACACAACCCAAGTATAATAAATTCTATGACTTTATTGAGATATGGATCATAATATTTCATCATTAGAAGCATAAACATAAACAATCCTCATAAACGATGAAATTATATCATAAAAACCTTACCACTTTGGTAACTTTTGTACCATAATCCACATGAAATAGAGATCCTAAAATGGATGTTTAAATCCAAATAATTTTCAAGAGAAGAATCATAAAATAAATACCTAGGTTTTATATACACCACATTAAAGAAACACAAGGTTAATATGGTATTTGTCACAGAGAAAGTGAAAGTGATACAGAAATCCCTTACCATAAGTCTCGACTTTCATTGTACACATTAGAACCTCTTGTATAATAAATATAAGTTTATTATAAATAAATTATACAACCATTATTCTATATATCATACCATATATTATTTACTTATGACTTTTTATTACCCATTTATTTACAATTCCATGTTAAAGTCATGTTTTGGGCAATAATTGCTTTGTTTTTCATGTATGTTTTCATTTGTTATTTTTGGTCCTATTAATTTGATCATGGTTCCATAATAACTAGATTTTTATCAATTATATTAATTTCATATATATTAAGTATATATTTATTTAGTGTGGTTCATAAATGTTAGGGATGAAAAATGAAATACACAGTTCATGGACATAGTAAGCCGTACGTATGCATGAACGTTGTTTCCATTTTCCTGATGAAAAGAAATAAATATAAGTAAATAATATATTAAAATTAAAGAATAATTTTTATTTCATATATATCACATATTTTCATTAAACCCATCCTTTTTAACTTCCTTGTGAAGTTTGAACAAATCACATCGCTTTTCGAGGCAGTAGTATGTCGTATACACAAACGACGTTATTGTATTCTCACGAAATGGAAGGTAAGAAGGAAAATGAGATATAATGATTCCAGAAGCATAATAATATCGTAAATATCATATATAAATAATAAAAACATCATTATATCCATCCATATAGGTGGTTATGGAAATTGAATAATGTCAGTTCGCGAGGCGGTAGTCCGCCGTGCACATGAATGATTATTTAGTATCCCATTTGATGAAATATGAAAAGGATTTAGGTTATTGAATTAAAATAATATCATATCAGTATATGTAATATATTTATTTTAATTTATAATAATGGTTTAATAATAATATAAGGAGGTGGAGGAATAAATAAAATAAAACATTCTGTTAGGGACATTACCTCTTCTTCAGACTACTTATTTTGGTTTTCACCAAAAGGTTTATTAGGTTGGATTTATAAAAAAATAAGGATTATAGAATGACATTAGGGATTTAATAAATTAATTTTTTTGGTATTTTCTGAATAAATTTTTTTTGAAAGTGTAAATAATATAGGAGAGTGGATCACTAATTATAAGTGAGGTGAGTGCCACACTTGTAATTTTTGAAAAGCATATGCTGTACTCATGTTTTTCTCATGACAATAGGCTCCAAAATGAAACTTTATAGTACCTAAGAGAGATAAGTTCAAAAATATTTCTATATAATTTGTTTTGGATAAGTTTTCTGTCTTTCTTAACCCTTATATTTTTAGTTTAAACCCTCAATTAAACCATTTTTACCGTAACCATTGTAAATAAGTTTTATTATTTTTATTATTCATTATGGTAAAAAAAATAATTTGATATTATTAGATAATAAAAATTATTATTTTTCAAAATATTTAATCCATTTTTCCTAATTTCATTCACATAATTTTCAAGTTATAATTTAAAATTAATTCTACAAACGCGATGAGAAAGCAATTGTCAAAGAGAAAATGTTCAAAAGTTTAAAATGTTTTTATATCAAAATTCATTATGAAATTGATTCCAGTGAACTAAATTGGATTAATAAATATATAATTTAACTAAATTAGTTTTAAAACCATCCTAAATAAATTTTAAGGTTTTTAAATGCTTTAAAATAAATGAAAATTCTTAATAAAAACTAGTATTTTTTACTATTCATTGAAGAATTTATCTTCTTAAAAAATTATGAAACATTCACCCTAGGATAATTTTAAATTACATATTTCAAAAAATAATTTTATTTTTTTCAAATAAATTTTCTAAAAGTGGGAAAAATTAATTTGAAAATTTGTACACAAAAGGTGAAAAAACTATTTGTTTAAAAAAATATAGTTTTTAAGTGTAAAATTAGATCTATTCTTATCTATTGTCTAGAAAACACATAAGATAAATGTAATTTTTTTATTAAATATATAATATATAAATTTCATTTAAATGTTTCCCCAAAAGTGATTTATTTAATTTATTAATATAAAACATGTTTGTGTGCATAAAAATAGTTTTTTTAAAAAAGATTCCCTGTATTTTCAAATAGTTTTTATTTTCATTTATAAATAAATTTTCATCAAGGAATTAATTATATAAACTTTGTGTAAAGAATTTATTTTCATAATTTAGTTAATCATATTCATACCCTATATTCCAATGAGTATGTGATAACATCATATTCAAAAATAATATTTTAGTAGTTTATCATTTTTCATTTAAACTTGGTGTTGCATGTAATGAAAAATAAACATGGTTTTACATTTAATGGAAGATAAACTTGGTGTTACATGTATTTCAAAATATTGAAAAGATTAATTTTATTCCAAAAAATTATATTTCACAAAAACGTGGGGTGTTACACTAACAGTGGATCCTTGGACACCAACTCTAACACATACTCATGGATTATTCACAAAGGCATGGTATAAACACCCTAAACTTTTAGGGTTCGTTCTCCTCTAGCCCTTTGAATTTTCTCTTTTTTCTTCCACCCACCCCTGCTCGGCTGATCTAGCCCAACGCACACAACCCCACCCTGGTTTTATGTGTTGGTTTTCTTGATTGGTTTGGGACTGTGGTAGTGGGAGTGGAATATCGGGAGAATCTTCATTGGTGGCTCCCTCTTTTGGATCTTGCGTTTATTTGGGGGTTTCGATTTTGGGGTTTATTATCGTTTTCCTCTTAGGGTTTTAGTCCCGTTTCCATATCTTTTAGTTTTTGGGATTGATTGTCCTTAGGGTTTCATCCCCCGGTTCTCCTCTCTCTCTTCTTGTTTCGGTTTCTTCTGGGGTTTGTCCTTGGTTTTTCTTTTCCTCTTGATTCATTTTGGGTTTCTTCCCCCATTTTGTTCATTACCTCGTTGGCCTGTGCTGTTGCTCTCTTTAGTGTTCGTGTTGGTTTCTTCCTGTTGGTGTCAGTTAGAAGTTTTTGGTTCTAGTAGTGATGTTCCTTGGTGTCTTGCTGTTTCTCCAAGGAATCTAGTGATGTTGGTGGGTTCTAGTGGACGACGGACATTGCCAGTGGTTTGTTGGCTTGGTGCTGAAGCGTTTGGCCCTTCAGGGTGAGCTGCCAGGGGAGGTTCATCATCCGAGTTTCTGATGTCCATCCTCTCGATGGCACAGTGGCAGTGTCTCTTCGATGATGACGAGAATTAATCAATGATGATGATGACGGTCCCCTTTTGATGTTGATAGTTTCTGGCGAGTCTTGCTAGTGAGGTTTGGGGACGTGCGTTGATGGCGGTGACGTAGGTGATGAGATGTTTATTATGGCAGTGATTGTTTCAAGGTGATTAGATTGGTGATGTGTCGATGGAGCTAGCAAGTGGTTCGCTTCGGTTTGGTCCCTATGGTAGTATGATGGTTTCCTCTTTTTAATTTCAAATTTTGAATCAGTTTTGTTGTGGCGGCAATATGGAATGGTTGACCCTGTTTGATTGGTGCATGTGGCGATGGTCTCATTTTTTTTGTGATGTTTGATTTTGGTATGTTGTCTTTGAGTGTCTTTATGGGGTATGTGATGGTCACAATGTGAACTTTATGTAAAGTTCCCACTTACCCAAAAAGTGGTATTTAATAATACAAAAAAAAGGATTGTGGAGTACAATCCAAGGATCATAATTCTGGTTTCTTGGAAGACTAGGTACATAATCAAACATTATAAAAATAACATTTTATTTAAACTCCATAATGATCACCTATCTCCCATTATGCTCATACATCTAAATAGGATAACTAGGGGATACCATGAACAAATGGATGAGCTAAAATCATAGTAATGGAATAACCATAAGAAAAAAGCATTATCACATGGGATAGTAGGCATGACATGATCATATAAAAAGGCATGTAACATATGGAATCATAACATATAAACATGGGATCTTTTAAACATGTGATAATATAAATGTGGAAGAAACATAAAAAAATGAATTTATCATGAGTCCAGGCTAACCACCAAGACCGTTTCCCATAGTAGCCCAAGCCAAAGCTAACCGCCAAGATTGTTTCACGTAGTAGCACAAGCCAAGGCTAACCACCAAGACCGTCACGCATAACGTCTCATGAGACTCAAATTTACCCAATGCATTGGAGAACTGTCTGGGCGCACCTGAGACAACTGGGTCCCAGTGACAGCACAACCACCCCGCCTTAACATGGCCGTCAGGTCCTGGCCCACCAGGTACCACCAGTTTCCCCACAGACACGTGGGGACCACCCTATGGTCCACTCACATTCTTAAACGGGTCATCTGACTAATGAAAGTCTCCACAGGTCAACACATGTCCTTTCCAGTGTGCTTTGTCCTCACTCGCACACACCCTGGGAAGCTTCCCATAAGGTCACCCATCATGATCAGGCCAACACATGTCCTTTCCAGTGTGCTTTGTCCTCACTCGCACACACCCTGGGAAACTTCCCATAAGGTCACCTATCATGATCAGGCCAACACATGTCCTTTCCAGTGTGCTTTTTCCTCACTCGCACACACCCTGGGAAACTTCCCATAAGGTCACCCATCATGATCACTAATCCAGGCCAAGCATGCTTAACTGTGAAGTTCTAATCAGACAGGCTCCTGAAAAGGAAGGTGCACCTTGTTGACATGAGTCATATCATTTAGTCATTTAACCCTTTATCACTTGGGGATGTTACAATCACCCCCCCTTTAGAGCACAACGCCCTCGTTGTGGGCCCTACAAGCCAAGTCTAACCACCAAGACAGTCGCACATAACGTCTCATGAGACTCAAATTTACCCAATGCATTGGAGAACTGTCTGGGCGCACCCGAGACAACTGGGTCCCAGTGACAGCACAACCACCCCGCCTTAACATGACCGTCAGGTCCTGGCCCACCAGGTACCACCAATTGCCCGTAGACATGTGGGACCCACCCTAGGGTCCACTCACATTCCTAAACGGGTCATCTGACTAATGAAAGTCCCCACAGGCCAACACATGTCCTTTCCAGTGTGCTTTGTCCTCACTCGCACACACCCTGGGAAACTTCCAATAAGGTCACCCATCATGATTACTACTCCAGGCCAAGCATGCTTAACTGTGAAGTTCTAATCAGACAGGCTCCCGAAAAGGAAGGTGCACCTTGTTGACATGAGTCATATCATTTAGTCATTTAACCCTTTATCATTTGGGGATGTTACAATCACCCCCCCTTTAGAGCACAACGCCCTCGTTGTGGGCCCTACAACTCAACCCAGGCAGTGCACCACACTTAAGGTTGGGGCACCACACTTAAGGCTGGGGCACCACACTTAAGGCTGGGTTCCTCCTCTGATACCAAATGAGACAACTGGGTCCCAGTGACAGCACAACCACCCCACATTAACATGTCCGTTAGGTCCTGGCCCACCAGGTACCACCAGTTGCCCCGCAGAAACGTGGGGCCCACCCTTGGGTCCACCCAAATTCATGAACGGGTCATCTGACTATTGAAAGTCCCCGCAGTCCAACACATGTCCTTTCTAGTGTGCTTTGTCCTCACTCGCACACACCCTAGGAAACGTCCTATAAGGTCACCCATCCTGATCACTACTCCAGGCCAAGCATGCTTAACTGTGGAGTTCTAATCAGACATGCTCCCGAAAAGGAAGATGCACCTTGTTGACATGAGTCATTTCATTTAGTCATTTAACCCTATATCATTTGGGGATGTTACAACACCCATATTACATTCCATAAATATGTATTCTACATAAATAATAATACATAATAAATATTATATAAACATAAGGGTTACCCATGGAAATAACTGGTTACCACAATCATGGCATAAAGCATAACCATTGGGAGTATCAGGAAAGTGTCCATGAAAGAAAGGAATTATAACATAAATGGATGTTCATAAGGTAAAATAGGAATATATCATGGTAATTAATGTCAAATATAAGTGACAACTTCTAAGAAATGTATTTGATAAATTTTAGCATTAAAATATTTTCATGCAGTTTTAAGGAAACTACTATGGAGATTTTAAAATAGAAGAGGGAATGATCTATTATAAAAAACCAGAAGAGAACCAAGAAGGTTTTCATAATAAAATACTAATTTTATAAAGACAATGGTGGATTAAAACTGAGGATATAGTGCACTTGAAATTGGGTAAAAATTTGGGAATTTCCCTTTAAACGAGTTTTCTTATAGGGAAGTATCGAGGATGGGATCACTTAAAAGCATGTATATCTCTGAAAGAGAATGAGAGATGGGTCTTGAAACAAAAGTTTGGAGAAAAAAACAGAATGTATAATTTTTACATAAAAATAAAAGACAACTTCATTTGGGTAAAATGAAGATAGATCGACCCGAAAAAATAAAGGCGATTTGGGTAGAATTCCTTATGAATTATCAGTATGGTATCAGGTGTAATTAAGAGAACTTAATGAGAGATAAAGGGATTTATTATCTTTGGTAAATCATGAGAAAATTATGATGGAGGTGCATAATAATACCCCATTGTAACACCCTAGGATTTCATGGTACGTTATCTCTTCAAAGTAATTCAATAACTTGTGCTACACACAACAACAAGTTCGAGCGCACCACAACTTACCAAAATAGCCATTCAAAAAGAGGTTATGAATAGTATTAATTGAATTTAGAATTTATATACTCCATATAATTTTAACATCCATATTATGTGCTTCGTAGACATAATATAAGAACAAATTCAATTTTTTAGATAAAGCAATTATTTTTCAGAAAATGAAATTTTACCACCTTTTAATGGTGAACCCTTTTTAAATCCAGTATTTGACACTTTTATATATTAAATTTTACAAAATAAACTTATTCTTTAGAATCAAGATGTAAAAATTTATTTTTGATAAATTTTTGGTGTTTTTATGATAACTTTCATATTTTGGTGAATAATGAAAAATACTAAATTTTAATTGAAAACAACCTTTTTAATCAAAATAATTTATAGTGTAAAATTATAAGTATGAATGGTTTGAAAGTATAATTAGATTATATTTTTATCATTTAGTACAATTTAGGTCATTATATGTAATTTTACATTTAAATTTGACATAAGCACTTGTCAATCTTTTGATAGTTTTTACTTTTTAAAAACCCACTTTTTTTTTTGTTTTGACAAGAGGAAGTAATTTTAAATTAATTAATGCAAATTATATGTTTTTAATTTGGTAAAATAGAATTCATTATTAAATTATGAATATAAAAATTATCGTAGGGAATTTTTTTTGTATTTTTATGAAAACTTTCAATTTTTGCTGAATAGTGAAAAACACTGCGTTATTGTTTAAAACTGACATTTTATTTAAATAATTATTTATTTTATTTAATTTTATTTTATGTAAAAAGAGATATATAATTCCTATGTTATTTCAATGTAATTCATTGGAGTCATTTTATAATAAAATTAGAAGTATAAAATTTTATTGGACCTTTTAACGTCTTTTACCCACCTTCTAGGCACATTTGCAAATTTGCATAAAATATAATTTTGGCACTTATGTGATCTAAATTTCAAAAATCTAATAGGCACGGTTGAAATCAGAATGTAAAATATGGTTAAAAAATATGAAAATATTTTTTGGTGAATTGTAACTTTGGACATTTGTTTACCACAGTTAAAATAAATAAGGTAATTAAAGGTAAAAATGATATTATAATTATCCTAACACATGTCCTAATTATATTAGATAAGTGTATTTTGAAAAAAACCAACCTTAGGAATCAAATATGATCCTTTTGGTCCACTTGAATTAGATTAGGATATTTGTTTTTATTATTTTATTTAAAGAAGAGTTAAAAATGTTTAATTCAAAGTTTAATAAATAAACCATTGTAATATAGGTTTACACATAAGATAAATTAGACTATAAATATTCATTAGAAATATAAAAACATTTCCTACATAAGGGTATTTTATTTATAATTTTTAGATATTAAATAATTAAATTTATTTATGACACAATGATGATACCGTGATTACATTATCAATGAAATATTAAAAAAATTGATATTATAAATATAAACATAAATGTCAATTGAGGATTTTGATACCATCCACAAATTTTCTAGATTAATATGAATTGTTAGGAATTATTCAATGATTTTTTTGGAAGTAATCATGCTGTTATGAATTTTAAGAAAACCAAATACTAAATAGTGTCAAAATTGATATAAATGAGTTTTTAAAACAAATACTATATTATTAAAAGATATAATATTCCTAAAAATATAAGGATCAGAAAAAGGACTTATATAAAGATAAATATGTTTTTAATGAACCACTTGGGGTTCTCTTGTATTTTTATAGTATGATTATTAACCATTTATTATAATAATACAAGAGGTCATGGTAAAAGTTAAACTATTTATCTAAGAGGTTAATATAAAAGATAGGGTTAATATGGTGACCTAAACTTGTCTAAAACCTATTTTCTGAGAGGATTTAGACCCATCCCCGAATTAGCTTCGAAATAAATCAATTTGTAGCCATTATAAAGCGAAATTTTTTTCATAATAAAATAATATTTCAAACTTTTCCTATAGTGACCCTCACCTGTCTTATAAAAGGGTACTTCCCATTTTCTAAAAATCACACCTCCAAAGCCATTTGGCTCAGCCAACCTCTACCCAAATCTCCTCCAAACTTCCATCCCTTCAACCTAGATGCCTTCCCATGAGCATAAAGAAAACCTAAGGAGCCCTTTTGTTCAAATCAAAAGGAAACACCCAAAGAAGAGATAATTATTTTATCATCTCTTTCAATGTTCTTTTCTTCTTCCCATTTCTCTTTCTTTGTTATTTCCATAACAAAATAATAAATCCAGAACCGTCTACATACTGTGATGTTATTATAAATATTATACGACCATACTCATTATTCTATCCATCCTATAAATGATAATGTCAGCATGCGTGCGTACGTACGGCTTACCGTCTCCACGCCGTGGTGTAATTTTTCATTCAATAATTTGTTATTTGGATGGATATAATGATGAGTAATATGTATATAAATAATGAAAATAACATGCGAATTTCTCTATAAAATTAATATACCATCTGATTACACACCTTTTGGTCATTAAGGAAATGACATCATCGTTCGTGTGTACGTACAACTTACTGTCTCCACGACGTGATGATATTCATTTCCACGTTCACCATTCAACGATGATTATAAAAATATATATTATTAATAAGTATGTAATATATGACGTAATAATGATACTGGATATAAATATATATATGTATTTATGTATGTATGTACTTACATATATCTTATTCACTTACTTCCTCTTAAAACGATATGAAAACGAAAACATCATTTATGCGTACGTACGACCTACCGTCTCCATAAACGGTGTTTTCCATTTTATATATCCATCTATTATACATATTTATATTCTAAATATATATGATATATACATAATGTTTTATATTATATAATTATTTAAATCATGATCTAAATGATACGATCAAGAATAACATGTTAAAACATGTACGATAAAGAAAGCGATTATTACCCGAAATGTTAATTTAACATGGAAATAATTACTAAATGGGGTATTTTTAAGTGCCTTCTGGTTGACTGAAATATTTTCCACAAACCTTAAAACAACCAGCATGGACATGCGTTTTTCTAGGAGTGTATCTTCATTTCTCCGAGTCTCGATAGTCTCTTTCTCTTTATCCGTCGAGGACATCCTCTCGAGAGTTTCACAATATCCGCCACCATCGGTAAGTGCACGTGGGATGGGGAAGAGCTCCAAAGAGGCCCGGTGATCCACACACCTTGGGTTAACACGTAAAAATTATTTTCCACAAACAACAAGGCCAAGCACCCCACTCCGCGGCCTCTTTCCAGTGGCAATGTGGGCAAATCCTTGGCAGAGAGTTTTCCACTGAGAGGATTTGCGGTAAAGGCTCCACGGTAAAGGCTCTGTGAACCTCTCGCACTTCGCACGAGCACTCTGTGAAGAAAAATCGCCTACATGGAATGGTTCACCACAGCTGGGTCTCACGGTTTCACTTCACGAGATAGTCACAACCTTTGCAGCAGGAAACACCTTTGCTCCCAGGGCCGCCGCAAACCCATTTTTCTTCACACCACTCTCCATGAAGAACTTCCGCCACTGTGAACCAGTTTCCTTCACACTCCTCTCTGCGAAGAACAATGGACACCACGAACCAGAATTCTTCACACCACTCTCTGCAAGGCACTTCGGCCACCACGGGGTGGTTCAGCCGGTGGAATCTTCGGAGCCTCCCGTCTCGGCTGGGTCTTCACTGTTCGGTCACCACACTTTCGAAAGGAATCATAGTTGATTCTAGGATCACAACGAACCAGAAAACATCACACTGATCCCTGCGCAGAAAAACAACCTCCGTTCTTCGTGAAGCATTTGTGAGAACCGGTCCGAGCCCTCGAGATCCGGGATCCCAGATGGTCGATCGAATCCAGAAACTTCATAACAACGAATGAGAGCAGGAGGTTATGGGTTCAAAAGCCAGAAAAAACCCGGCCCCGATCCCTCCGTAAAAACTTCTATCCCACGGGTAAAGCAAAGCCTGCCTTCCACAGGTCGCCGCCGATCTTCACGGAATAGGGAGAGAATGCAAAAGGGGGAAAAGTGCTTCCTCGAGCTCTGGTATTTGAATCGAGACGAAGAGTTCTCAAGCTTGATTGCTGAAAGGGGATTTGATATTTGGGACCTGGACCGCCCTCTCTATCCCAGATCTGGCACAGGAGTAGGGAGAAGACGAAGGAAAGAGACTGTGTCTCAAAGCAAGAGACGGGATCCAGCAATATCATTATACAATATGGCCCATGGCTCCGGGCTAAAATGAATAGATATGTCTTCATCACTGAATTGGAAAAACAAAAGGATCGCGAACGTCTCATGGTGGCCCACACAAGATAGGCAGGAACTGAACAGGGAACGACCATCATGCTTGGACACCCAGAATTCTCTAAAGAGGTCTCAATCAATCAGAGGAAAAATAACATCTATCCCCCCCGAAGGACACCGCCTCAAAACTTATAGAGTCAACGGATTCACCAAAAGGTCTTATAGAACAAAGAGTGCGATCAAAGAAGATGCATACTAAACCACCAGATCCCAACCCTGACCCAGAAATAAACATGGTGGACAACCTAACACAGGATAAAGATGGAAAGACAAGAGCTTCACCACCATGCCCACTCACACGTCGATCCTAGAAAAGGGTGCAACGTGAAGTTAGTGATGGTAAAATGGAGGAACCTAAACCTGGGGATATGAAAAGACGAATTGAAATATGCCAGACAATGGGGAACTCCCAAAAGAGAGGAAAAATGACAGCTGGAAAAACAAGTTCCGAGAACTCAAAGGCGGAGGTGGGTACGACCCAACCCCACCTAAATCAATGATTGTCTTATGATGGAACTGTCGTGGTCTTGAAAACCCACGAACGGTTCACATGCTCTAGCGCAATTGCACCCAATGTCGCCCTAATATGGTTTTCCTGTCCGAAACCATATTGGAAAATAAGGACGCCACTAACATTACTCTGAAATGCAGCTTCAAAGGCTGTCTCCCGATCTCCAGACAAGGCCACTCTGGGGGACTCTGTCTCCTATGGAAGGATAATTTCGACGTCAAGATTTTGTCCTTCTCCTCGCACCATGTGGCTGCGAATATTCAGGCGGACCACACCCCACCATGGACCTTTGTGGGATTCTATGGCTGGTCATCCCAAAATGAGAAGGGGAAATCCTGGGACCTTCTCTGCAAGCTTCATCATGAGCTCCGAATCCCTATTCTATTCGGTGGGGACTTCAATGAGATTATGTTCCACAGGGAAAAAAGTGGAGGAAATGTCCGACATCCTACATCAATGTCAAATTTTAAGGAGGCGGTCACTAGGGCGGACCTGGTCGATCTGGGATACACGGGTAATCCCTTCACATGGTTCCGAGGTAATACGGAGGGTACACATTTTTCTAAATGACTTGACAGATTTCTGGGCTCAAAAGATTGGATAAACCTCTTTAGCATGTTCCACATCGGCCACATGATGCTCAACTATTCAGACCACTGCCCAATATTCATTAACTGCACTCAAGGTGACCACAACAAACAACCCAGTAGACCCTTCAGATTTGAAATATTTTGGTCAAAGGACCAGTAATGCGAAGAGGTTTTATGATCAAGCTAGAACAGTACTCATGAAGATGTTGTACTTAACCTCCAACAGGTCACCTCCGACCTGAGGTCTTGGAGAAACAAGAAATTACTTCATCCGGAGAGGCACTGTGATTTCCTTGAAAAGAAACTTCACAACCTACTCAAGCAACCCCCATCCATTTTCAATCTTATTTTGATTGGTTCCACGCAAAGAGAGATGGACGCGACCCTGCGCATTAAAGAAATCTTCTGAGCTATGTGGGCACGGGATACCCACATTATAGAAGGGGACGTCAATACTCGGTACTTTCACCAGAAATCTTCTGCGAGGCATCGGAAAAACTCTATCAATTGCATCGCACAACCAAATGGGAGCATAGTCTCTGACACTTGTGTAATTCATGAAACTTTGACACGCTACTTCTAGAACCTCTTCAATACAAGAACCCCTATCATTTCTTCTGAAGTGGAAGAATGTATCTGACTAGTGATCACTGATGAGATCAATAGGAAACTCACCAAAGATGTGATAGATGAAGATATTTGCATGGCTCTGAAACAGATTCACCCCACTAAAGCCCCAGGACCAGACGAGTTCCATGACCTATTTTTTAAGTAATACTGGCACATCATTGATCCCGATATATGAAAAATGATAAGGAATATTTGGGTCGGAAGGACAAGCATTTCTGCCATCAATGAAACTGTCCTCATCCTCATTCCCAAAATCATGTAGCCCATGGCGGTCCCGGACTTCAGGCCTATTATTCTGTGAAATGTCTCTTATAAGATATTCTTAAAGATCCTTATTAATAGGCTGCGGCTGTGGTTATCTAACATTATCTCAGAAAACCAGAGCACCTTCGTGGCCAAGAGGCTAATCACTAATAATGCAATTGTGGCCCATGAAGTGTTTTACTCTATGAAAACATGCTCCACCGTGAAAATAGGAACCATGGCCTGGAAACTGGATATTTCCAAGGCCTATGATAAGGTGGAATGGCACTTCCTCCAAGTCGTGATGCTAAAAATGGGTTTCTGCACTAAGTGGACAGATTTGGTCATGAAATTCATCTCGACCATCTCCTTCAGAATCCGGGACAATGGGGAGCTCACTCATAGATTCGTTCCATCCTGTGGCCTTCATCAGGGAGACCCCCTCTCCCCTTTTCTCTTCATCTTGGTGGATGATGTTTTTTATAACCATATTTCCAGGGCTGCATCCGCTAAATCTATTCATGGGGAAAAGGTCTGCCGTGTAAGTCCACCAGTGTCACATCTCTTTTTTGCCGACGATTGCCTCCTCTTCTTCAGAGCAACTATTAATGAATGTTGGGTGATCAGCCAAGCGATCCACTAGTACGAGAGGGCGTTTGGTTAGTAAATCAATCATGGGAAATCAGAAATCTCCTTCAGTATAGGGGAACCTCGTTCCAGGAGAGATGAACTCAGCACAGCAGTTGGAATACATATGGTTGAAAAACACCAAAAGTATCTCAGGCTACCCACGGAGATAGGCCGGTCCAAAAAAGAAATATTTGCATCTTTGGTGGACAGGATTGAGAAGAAAATTCAAGGCTGGACCCCAAAAAGAATTTCAAAAGCAGGCAAAGTGACCCTCCTTAAAGCAATCATTCAGTCTATCCCTAGATATTTTATGTCCCTATTTAAGATCTTGGTGACCATTTTCAACCAGATACACTCACATACGGCCAACTTCTGGTGGGGGAAAAATGATGGAAGGAATAGACCCCACTGGATGTGCTGGGAGAAACTTTGTATACCCAAGTCGGAGGGAAGGATGGGATTCCGAAATATTCTTCTCTTCAATGATGCACTGTTGGCCAAGCAAGGATGGAACCTTATTAACCGCCCATCATCTCTCTGTGCGCAGGTTCTACGAGCTAAGTACTTTCCCCACACGGACTTCCTTGCTTCATCTCTTGGCCCTCGTCCTAGATTCCTTTGGAGAAGCATTTGGGGGCCCAAAAAGCTCTTAGAAAAAGGGATGGGATGGAGGATTGGGGATGGCTCATCTGTCAATATCTGGACCGATCCCTGGCTGATTGATTCAGATGGTATGCGGGATACCTCCCACGCCCAACCAGGCTTTGAAAACGCCACTGTCAGGTGCCTCCTTTCTGACCAAGGGAAGGGGTGGTGTTTGGATAATATTCATGAATGGTTTAATGAAAGAGGCCAAAGACTTATCTTAGGCATCCCCTAGATCCCAGATGCAGGACCCATCCATCTCTTCTAGAGAAATGATCTATCGAGCGACTACACGGTGAGATCCGGTTATAAACTTGCTCTTGGCAACCACCCATTCGACCGGAATGACGGACCATGGAAATCACTCTAGAAGCTGAAAGTCCCCCCAACAATACGACACTTCAAGTGACAGGTGTGCATGGACACCCTCCCTACCATGAGCCTTCTCATCTACTGACATATGTCCAGTGCCGTTGCCTGCCCTTTCTGGCCGAATATCCCAGAGGCCCCTTTTCACGCTATCATTAAATGCCCTGGAGCTAAGGAAATTTGGAACAAATGGGGCCCAACTCCAGATGCATCTCTGGCCATGGTTTCTAACCTTCCCACTCTCCTGATGTGCTGGTGCTCCTCTCTCTCATCGGATAATGCAGGATAACTCTGTACCCTGGCCTGGATCATCTGGGTCTGCGTAACGATGCGGTTTTCCATCACGTTCAAAAACCTCCTGAATTCTGGACTGAATGGGACACTTCATGGATTGAGGGCTGTAAACACCACAACAGACATCACAGGCCAGATATTCCTCCCTCTTGTCCTCCTCGTTGGCACCCCCAATGGCTAGAACTCTTAAGATCAACATGGACGCGTCTATCCCCAAGGATGTATTTGTCTCCCTCAGCCTCCTGGCCCGAAATCATCTGGGGAAAATCATTGCTGCAAAATATGAATCACATCATGTCTTTTGGGAACCTACCATAGCTGAGGCTAACACTATCCTGGAAGGTATGATGCTGTCTAGGGAACAAAAATGGCTTGATATCATCATGGAGTCTGACTGCCTCGCCATGATCGATGCCATTAACCACAATGATGGCAGACTCCAATATTTTGGCCTCATCATCAAAAGAATTATCTCGCTCCACCAATGATTTTCATTCTACACCTTTTCCTTTACCAAAAGGGAAGGAAACAATGCGGCCCATCAGTTGGCAGCATCATGCCCCTTCGATGTCAACCAGCTCTGGCTAGACAATTTCCCTTCGTGGCTTTGCATATGTACATCTGATGATCTTCGTCATTAATGATATCTATCTTCTCTCAAAAAAAATTACTAAATGGGTAGTATAAAGTCATAAATTAATCATGTATGATATAATAATTATGAATATGGTTCTGGTATAATTTAATAACATACTATAGTCATTATATAGAAGGTTAAACTTACCCTCACCCAAAGGAAAGTGCAAGGTAAGGGTTGATTCCTCAATTTTATTATTATCAGAGATTGTTTATGTGTAAGTATTTTCAGTGAAATATTTTTTATCTATGTCCATGTTTCATAAAATACATTTCTATATGATTATTATAAGGTTCTATTTAACTAAAAAATCATTTTAAATGTTTTAAATATTTATTCTTCTAAATCTTTCTCATTAATGTCCATGTTTTCAAAATGGTTTTAAGGATTTATTTATACAGATATGATTGTTTTAAAATTTTAATTACTTTAAAATGGTTTAAAGTGGCATGGGAAAATTTGATTCAAAAATCTCTTTTAAATGACTTAATTTATAAATGTATTACTTTTAAATGATTTCACCAAAAGGGATATTTCTCTCAAAATGTTTTACTGAACATTTTCAACTATGTCCACATCCTTCACGGGATATTATTATTTATTAAGGACGATTTATTATAATAAAATCTTCCATATTTTATTCAATGAGTTGTGATATGTTTGACTATGGATGTGCTATTTTTAAACCCTTCATCGTTTATTGTTGAAGTATTGACATTTTTTATGCTAGTTTTAATATGAATGTTTATGTTATGTTTCAAAATTTTCATATGAGGAATGCAGTGGACTTAGTAAGTGATGTGTGGGGCCTGCCATAGCTCCTCGATGCATCAGTAGGTCTCATTAGAAAAATTAGTGTCTTGACACAAGGCCTTGACTATGAGGTAATGATGTCCAGGGTTAGGAATTCCCTCATTATGAAATTAATTATCCCATGTGATTATTCGACTAGTAGAATATCCATGTGCATGTTAATATGGTAATGTTTGATTTATTTTCTCCATATTATGTTCATGTTTATGTTTGAAAGCCTCTTGTTTTTATTACACATCTTGCCTTAAAAGTTTATAGCTTTCGCTAAATTATTTACCCTTACTGAGAATCTGTCCTCACCCATTTCTTATGTTTTGTTTTCCTAGGATTCCAAGAAGTGTATTATGTTTGATATGAAGGGTTAAGCTAGGGGAATAATGGAATTCTCAATTGATTATTTATGTTGTATTTTATTTTTGAATGTATAATGTAACGTTCATGTATGTAATCTATTTTCCAAGACTACTAAAATGATTGGTCCTTCAGGACTTGATTCCTTATAATCATTCCAATGTATTAAAATAATGCACTGGCTCTAGGGTTCTGGGGTCAGAGAGTTACAATTGGTATCAGAGGAAGTTTAGTAAAAACCTTGGAAACTAGATTTATAAAAACTCAAATTAGATGACATTACCCTAAGATAGACTTTGAGGATTAGTATAGATGAACTTCTTAGACTTTTTTTAATGTAGATATTTTGTATATTTTCAAAGCAATACAACCATGTCTGGATAAGAGTAGTTAGAGGCGGCTCTGGAACATATGTTCCTAGGTGTGAAAAATCTAACAAGTAGTTTTGGGCTTGACCTAGGGTATCCTGGTACAGGAAAACGTGTCTTGCTACACTCTTAGTTACGACACTCCTGGGGGATATGATTAGGATAATTCACATTTTCTTTACAATCCATTATAAAGGATTTAGGAGTAAATACTTCCTCAAAGAAAACAATTTTTTATGATTATAGATTATATGCATAATATTTTAAATTTACGTTAGGTATTTTACAAGTTTGTAATTATGCATTGTGATTAATAAACTAACCTAGTGTATGACATTGTTTAGAAATGGCGCCCAGTAGAAGGAATGAGAACTCCAACAATATGCATGATCCAAAGAGTAAAAAGGATCATATCTTTCATGGTATTAAGACAACATTTAGAAGGGAAATAGTGTCCCACATATTCTCATCATATGAATAAATAGTATCATGTGTTAATAATATAATTAAAGAATTATCCGAGTCATATGGATTTGAAGGAAAGTAAGACAAGAAAAGGATGGTAGAGAGAAAGATGGATAAAGGGAAGAGAGGAAAGAATGATTTTCCCATATGTGATAACTGTGGAAAGAATCACCTTAGTAAATGATTGAAAGGAATGTGAGTTTGTTATAAGTGTGGAGAAAAACTACGCCAAGTACGTGATTGCAAGGGTAATAAAAAGGTTTCAAATGTATTATGGATTATTTGAAAGGAGATGTGACACTATGCGAATCAATGTCCAATTCATCAGATTATGCCCCAAATTATGCTATTTGATAATAATAAAGTTATGATAATACCATAGATAAAGAGGAATGACTAGTGTTCTTATGTTTTTAAAAAATAATTGTTTCATTTGAGTGTTTTATCAACAATGTACTAGTTATATGAATTATGGAAATAAAAAAGGATCGTACTGTCGTACTATTTCATTGAGGATTTGAGATTATATGGTTCTAAGAAAAGTGACTCAATATCAAGTTAAACATTTTGGAAAATACATGGTTTAAGGAAAGATAAACCTTAATATGGTTTTGATACTGAGGTAGTGATTTTGGAATAAGATATTCTTTATTTGGATAAATTATATTCGATATTCTTGACTACTTTGAAACTAATTAACTGATTGTTTATTCCATTATTGTAGGAGTTTACAATTTTTTGGATATAAGGAGTATATCTAGTATTCTATAAGGAATAAGGGAGCATGAATGTAATCAATAAGGTTTTATGGTAATTCAGGGTGGTACTGTGTTTTAAAAGAATACATGATTAAGGTATTCACATGTTATTACATGGAAAAAAAGATCTTTATTGTGTTTACCTTTCTTATAAATTTTGGAATGTGAATTTGGAAAAAACTATTTTAGATAAGTATAAAGGTTGGACTTGAGAGCTTAACATTGGATACTATTGTTAATGTTAAAGCATTTCTTAAGATTATTTTTGGATTGATATAAAAAGTTCAACCCGGAGGTCAGGCATTAACCCGTCACATCCAACAAGGACATGAGACTTGAACTCACCACCGAAGGGAGACAAGGGTACATCACCTACCACTTGCCTACGCGATGTCCTGGTTTGTATAATGTAGTTTTTTTAAATACTCTGAAAACTAAATTATAAATTAATTATTTTTGGAACCCTATATGATTGGGATAAATAGAATATTTTTGAATTCTATTATCTTTTGGAATGAAAGATGAGTTTGTGGTAAGAATTAATTGAAGGATGAAACTCTACTTGTCAAGTATATTTTTTTCCTCTTATTTTACAAATAAATTAATTCTTAAACTTTAGGGAAACTATATTAAAACCAAAAATTGGTTGTCCTCATACCTTATGTTTTGTTGAACTTATTATATCTTAAATCATCATATATTGATGGCTTTGAGCCCCTCAATTTTACACTTCTTTGTGATTGATGACCTCAATCACTCCCTATAAATATTTACATTTTTCCTCTAATTATTTGACTCTAATTTCCACTAATTTTCTCTTAATTGAGATCATAATTTGGTAGTGACATTTTCATTTCTCTTTCCCTCTTATTAAGACTAAATTTTATTAACCCAATCTCTGATGTGGGTTTTCCACAAAGTTATTTTTCTATTTTTAATCTTTTATTTTGGAAGAAAAATTTCAAATTGTAAGGAAAATATTTATTGAAGGAGGGGAGAATGTAACACCCCAATATTTCATAGTACATTATCTCTTCAAAGAAATTCAATAACTTGCACTACACGTAACATCGAGTTTGAGCTCACCATGACTTACCAAACTAGTTGTTCAAAAAGCTGTTATGAATATTATTAACTGAATTTTTAATTTTATATACTCCATATAATTTTAACATCTATATTATGTGTTTCTTAGACATAATATAAGAACAAATTCAATTTTTTAGTTAAAGGATTTTTTTTTCAGAAAATGAAATTTTACCGACTTTTAGTGGAGAACTCTTTTTAAATACTGTATTTTACACTTTTATATATTCAATTTGACTAAATAAAATTATTATTTATAATCGGAACATAAAAATTTATTTTTGATAAATTTTTGGTGTTATTCTGATAACTTTTATATTTTGGTGAATGGTGAAAATACTAAATTGTAATTGAAAACAAACTTTTTAATAAAAATAATTTATAGTGTTAAATTATACATTTGAATGGTTTAGAAGTATAATTAGATTATATTTTTATGATTTAATACAATTTAGGTCATTATAAGTAATTTCACATTTAAATTTGACATAAACACATGTCAATCTTTTTATAGTTTTTACTTTTTAAGAACACATTTTTTTGGTTTTGACAAGGGGAAGTAATTTTAAATTATTTAATTAAACTTAAATGTTTTTAATTTTTTAAAATAGAATTAATTTTTGAATTTGAAATATCAAAATTATGTTAGGTTGAATATTTTTTTATTTTTCTAAAAACTTTCAATTTTTGATGAATAGTGAAAAATACTACGTTATTGTTCAAAACTGATTTTTTATTTAAATAATTGTTTATTTTATTTAAATTTATTTTTATTAAAAATAGATATATAATACCTATATAAATTCGATGTAATTTTTTGGAGTCTTTTTATAAAAAAATTAGATGTATAAAAATTTATTGAACTTTTTAACGTCTTTTACCCACCTTCTATGCATATTTGCAAATTTGCATAAAATGTAATTTTACCATTTTTATGAATTAAATTTCAAAATTAAAAGAGACATGGTTGATATCAGTAAGTAAAATTTGGTTCAATAATATGAAAATAAATTTTGGTGAATAGTAACTTTTGACTTTTATTACCACGGTTAAAAGTAAATAGGGTAATTAAAGGTAAAAATGATATTATAATTATCCTAACACATGTCCTAATTTTATTTGATAAGTTTATTTTCACCAAATCCAACCTTATGAATAAAATATGATCCTTTTTGTCCACTTGGATTAGATTAGGATATTTATTATTATTTTATTTAAAGAAGAGTTAAAAATGTTAAATTTAAATTTTAATAACTAAACCATTTTTAATATAGGTTATGCATAAGATACATTCAACTACAAATATTTATTAGAAAGATAAAAATATTTCCTAAATAATGGTATTTTATTTAAAAAATTCAAATATTAAATAATTAAATTTATTTATGACTCTATGATGGTGCAGTAATTACTTTATCAATGAAATATTAAAATAATTGATATTATAAATATAAAATAAATGTAAATTGAGACTTTTGATGCCATCCATGAATTTTAAAGACTAATATGACATTTTAGGGTTGATTCAATGAATTTTATTGTAAGTAATAATGCTGTTATGACTTTCACAAAAACAAAATACTAAATTGTGTCAAAATTGACATAAATGAGTTTTTAAAACAAATACTATATTATTAAATTATATAATATTATTAAAAATATAGGGTTCAGACAAAGGACTTATATAATTATAAATATGTCATTAATTAACAACTTTTGTTTCACTTGGCTTTTTATAGTATGTTTATTAACCATTTATTATAATAATTAAAGAGGACATGGTAAAAGTTAAACTATTTAAATAAGAGTTAAATATAAAATATAGGGTTAATATGATGACCTAAACTTGTCTAAAACCTATTTGTAGAGAGGTTTTAGACCCATAACCACCATATCTTTGAAATAAATCAATTTGGATCCATTAGAAATAGAAAATGATTTTATTATAAAATAATATTTCAAACTTTTCCTGAAGTGACCCTCACCTATATTATAAAAGGGTACTTCTTCTTCTCTCAAAATCACACATCCAAAGCCATTTGTCTAGGCTAAAACCTACCCAAATCACCTCCCAACTTCCCTCACTTAATTCTATCAGCCTTCCCTTGAGCAAAAATCCAACCTAAGGAGCCCTTTTGTTCAAATAAAATGGAAACACCCAAAGAAGAGGTAATTATTTTATCACCTCTTTCAATGTTCTTTTCTTCTTCCACTTTCTTTTTCTTTGTTATTTCCATACCAAAATAATAAATCCAGTACCTTATACATACTGTGATGTTATTATAAATTTTCTACAACCATAATTATTATTTTATCCATCCTATAAATGATAATGTCACCATGAGTGCTTGCGTACGGCTTACCATCTCCACACCGTGGTGTAATTTGTTATTCAAAATATGTTATTTGGATGGATATAATGATGAGTAATATGTATATAAATAATTAAAATAAAATTTTAATTTCTCTGTAAAATTAATATACCATCCAATTACACACCTTTTAATCATTAAGGAAATGATATCATCTCTCGTGTGTACGTACAATTTACCGTCTCCACAATGCGATGAGATTCATTTCAAAATTCAACATTCAACGATGATTATAAAAATATAGATTGTTAATAAGTATGTAATATATGAAATAATAATGCTACTGGATATATATATATATATATATATATATATATGTATGTACTTACATTTATCTTATTCACTTACTTCCGCTCAATATGATATGAAAACAAAGACAACGTTTATGCGTACGTATGACATAATGTATCCATAAATGATGTCTTCCATTTCATATATATATATATATATATATATATATATATATATCTATTATACATATTCATATTCTAAATATATATGATATATAAATCATGTTTTATATTCTAGAAGTATTTAAATCATGATCTAAATGATACGATCAAGAATTACAAGTTAAAACATGTACGATAAAGAAAGAAATTATTACCCAAAATATTAATTTAACATGGAAATCATTACTAAATAACTACTAGAAATATGAGAATAAAAGCCCCCTGACATGGGAGACCCCCTTTGGCGGTCTCTAGATTTAATAAAAACCTAAACAAACCCACCTATCTATCTCCCCACCACCCGCACCATCGTCGCTCGCGCACCCCCTCACAAACCCTTCCTCCGTTGCCGGCCCGCACAAGCCCTACCCTCCCTCGGCCGTCGGCCGCCTCCGCTTCTAGCTCCGCCAACTCGCCCGTCATAGCAGAAGACGTATCCCTAGTGCCTCTCCCTTCGCCGCAAATTCCCTCCACCACTACCTGCTTGCACAAGCCAGCGCCCGTCACCACAAAATCCCTCGCCTGTCTCTGCAAACTCCCTCCGCCGCCGTCGGCCCGCAAAAGCCCTCTCCCTGGCGCCTCACCCGTTGCCACTGTCTCACCAGGAGTCCCTGTCGGTGCCCATCCGACCACCGATCCTCACGCCTTGCCCTGCCTCCGCCTCTGCACCCACCTAGGTTGGTTCATTTCAATCAATTTTTTCTATTGATTCCTTCACTTCCAGTCATTCCTTTACCACTTCTTCTTACTCATTGTATTTTTTTATCTCCCATGTGTTATTTTCATGTAGTGAATCTTACTCGTTTGTTATCTCCCATCTTTTTTTATCAGGAATCCATATTGGCATCTTAAAGTATACAATGTTCCTTGTTCAGTTCATGTTATTATTCAATTAAGATTAAACAAAACATTGTTCTTGAACCTTGAAGAGTTGTATGCATCAACTTAGAGCCTCCAAGTTCTTAGTTTTAGGCATGTTCGATAGCTTGGTTTCCAACTATTTTTTGAAAACAGTGTTTTGTATTTGATATTGGAGCTTGTTTCTACCTCATATTCCTCCATTCTCTATAAATGGTATATGATTGATAAATCCCTTAATGTTATGATATCCGGGAATCTATATCATCTTTTACCCCCTATTTTTGTATAGCATGTTTTGGAACTTATTTTCTTGGTAGTGGATTCAATTTATCTATTTATCATTGTGTATAAATACACTTCAAATTTATAATATTTTTTGTTTTAGGAAATAAACTGATGTATTCCATCTAGATTCATCAACGAATGGGATAGTGGCGAGTCCCACAATCATTCATGCGAAAAAGTTTTATTTTTGGGTTCTACGGTGTTCTTTCACTCATATTTAATGAAACCTTCCATTTTCCCTAAATATGAAACTATAAAATCTTACAAAGTATGTATGATCTAGCTTCAACATTCTCTTTGATGTTAGGATTTTTATGTTCTTCTTATTGAGATGCACAAGTAAACAATTACATAACTATGAACTTTTAATTTTTTTCATTCTAATAGTTATCACTCCATATGATCATCTAGTCAGATATAGGGTTCTATTTATTATCCCTCTAGCCATAACCATGGATCCCTGATTGAGATTATACACTCTTTTGGTGATGGTTGTTCCAAAACCTTATTCTTCTAGATTTCCTATGAAAATTAATATTTTTACCAAACTTGGTATGTGTCGGACTAAGTTGAACTACTTTGAGATAAAGGTAACTTCCATTCATTGTCTATACCTTAACATCACCCTTTACCATGATTTTAAGAGCTTCCTAATCAACTATATACACCTTTACAAACCTCTGAGACACATAATTTTCAATGAATATGTTATCTTTGATGGAGTGGAATGATGATCCAAAATCATTGAGTCCACCGGAACATTCCCACTCAATTAAAAATTAGTTATACCTTTAGCTGTCATTGAATTAATAGAACTAGTACTTCCAAACACTGCCCAATAAAATTTCACCCATCATTTTCTGAATACTTTATTTATATGGCCTCTAATAACGCATTGCCAATATACTGGGTTGGGACTGACCAATTTACCTCAGATTCATTCACATGATTTATCATCTGATTTCCTATGACTTATTTAATGAGAAGGTTATACACATCCGTCTGATCTGAGTGTTCTTCCAAAAAGAGGTTGAACTTAATTTCTTCTGTGTTCTTAAATCAGGATAATACTCTAAACACCATTGATCACAAAATCAGATTTTCCACAAAAAATTTTCATTACTATAGTCTTGTTACTATCAGTAAAATATGATAACTATAATAGTACCCACACATGTTCTACAAAGTGTACATATAGATTATATCTAACTTCAAAACATGTAAAATCTTTCACTTATTCAACCACTAATCTATATTTTAAAAATATAATGTTGAAAAATCTCTATATCATGAAAACCTTATTCATCCCTGTTGTCTTGTAATACATATCCCCCAAAAAAATCCTCAGCTTTACCATTGTCTTCACCTACTAAATGTTAATGGAAACATTCTAGGATAATTAAATCCATATGAGATTTAGTGGTCTTTTATCAAGCCTCTCCCATTCTACATTTACGAGCTTCTCTGGCATGACCCCAATTCACAAAACTTTTTGGTTATTTTGAATGAGGTAATATTTCATCCTCATTTTCTAGAATCCAGAGTCATTCCCAAAATTTTTTTCAATATAAAACAAAACTTCCTCGAAATTAATTTTTCTGATTCCTATAAACTACTACTGAATCAAAAAACTCTATGGTGATAGAATGTTACCATAATCTTTTACCGAGTGTGTGATATAGAGATTTGAATCAATCACTGATACCAATTATATTTAGAATCATGAGCAATATTAAATCTCTAAATTTTATATTATTTAAACTTAGAAAAAGTGAAACCAAACAACAGGTTGATCCACTCCTGTTATCAGTGTTCCACATGATAGAATGTCTTTTCAACTAGTGTTGTCAAAGGCGTGCGACACAATAGGGTGCAAAGACTGTTTGGGGATGTGACGCAAGGTGCGGCGTGAGAAAAAATTAAGGTGCAACTAAGGGATGCACACATAATTAATTATATACAGTTTAAACAATATTTTAAATTTAAAAAAAAATCAAATTCAATAAAAAAATAAAATTTAAAATACATACTGATAATTTTTAACCAAATTCATAATCAATTCGCAGTACAACGAGACACTGTTTTCAGTGATGTTTTTATAGTCTGTTATGTTTTTTTATTAATATATTAAATATTCTATTTAATTGAATTTATGATTGACCCGCACCACAGTTTTGGCCTACTACTCCGATCTCCGTCCCGATCTCCATCCCGATATCCAAGGCAATCTCCGCCCTGATCTTCACCGATCACCCTCACCCACCCGCCACCCCGAATTTCATCAGGGGCCACCCGCCACCCCGACTTTCATCGCCCCCGATCTCTGCCACCCCTGTTTGTCCCCCTGATTTCTATTTGTACCCTAAATTTTCATCCTTACTCTGATTTCCACCGCCACCCTCTATATTTTCACCGCTGATCTCCATCTCCCCACTCTGCTGTACCTGTAGGCAGTACCCATGATTTTTGTCGCCCCCGATCCCAACTGCCACTGGTATGCCTTACGATACCTCACTCTTTTACCGCCACTGGGTTTGGCGTGCGAGGCACTCGCCTTTGGCGCGCCTTGATGAGGTTGCCTCGCCTCACCCATATTGAGGCGCATAGGGTGCACCTCGCCTCGCCTTGCATGAAGGCGCACTGAGGCGCGCGCCTTTGACAACATTGTTTTCAACTTACTCATCACACAAAGTCAATTAACTTGTACATAGACACCTAATGATAAAATGAATACAAAACATTATGGAAAAATAAAAAATCAACAAAAAAAGATCAGTTTTATTTTAAGTGGTTTGAAATATTAAGACCTATATCAATGGGCGAACAATACTAAAATTTTCATTAATATTGGAAAATGGAAATCTTAAAAGCATAGTCAATATTGAAAATAGGGTCTCTCTAGGGCGTCTTGATTGTTTTTTTGGTTTTTTCTTGTGATAGCTAATTTTTCATTCATGACTCTATTAAATCTCGTCTGTTTTTATTCTTTACTCTGTTTTTTGATGCTGTCATCCTATAATACATTTTAGTCTAACATGGAGGTGTGGTGATAGATTATCCAATAATAGATTTTGAAAGTTTGTGGTTGGTTTTGGTATGTTCATGGGCTTTCAATTCTGTTCCATTATATATTCTTCTATTTATTATTTAGAGATAAAAATTGTTTATTTTATCAATGGTATGTCCACATTAAATTGGTCAGTCTTCATTTTAAATATATTTTTGATATGAAAAATGCCTGTAATATGAAGTCTTGTGAAAATGTTGCTACTTGTTATACATATATTAATATGGATAAGAGTTGTATTGATCTTCCAAATCGTACGTCTAAAGAATATTTTGAGCGAATTATGAAGTTTATTGAGTTCAATGGAGGATTTCAAAGTGACTATATTAGTTGTCCATTTAGAAAATGTGCAAACATATAATAATTCACACGAGATATCATGAGGGAGAACGTACTCTTGAACTGATTTTTGAAAATTTATAAGAGTTTGACTCGTCATGGGGAAGAATATATTCGTTGTCAAAATATAGATGTAGTTCAGATGGATGTTGATGCGAGGATGAATGATCTAATGCATGAAATGCTTACTGAAATAGTACGTGGGTTGGATCCTGAAGGCATTGACATTCAGAATGTTGAGACCTGTGAGATAAATCTATGCTCTAGTGAAGATCGTGATTTGAGGAGGTTTTATGAAATACTTGATGATGCAAAAACCGAATTATATTCTGGATGTACTGCTTTCAATAAATTGTCATTTATTGTGGAGTTGTTGCATTTGAAGACTTTGAATCAGTGGTCAGACACATCGTTCAACATGTTGTTGGTGTTATTGAAAAAAGTAATTCCTATCGACGCTAAGATTCCTGAGTCATATTACAAAGCTCATAAGTTGACATAGAACTTAGGTTTTACATATGAGACCATAGATTCATGTGCAAACAACTGTATGTTGTTCATAAATGAAACTATCCATTTGGATATTTGTACGGTTTGTGGCGCTTCCAGGTGGAAAGATAACAGGGGAAATAAGACTCATCAAAGTTAAACTGTGAACCAGGGAAAACCGATTGCCTTAAAGAAAATGCGTTACTTTCCCCTGAAGTCGTGGTTGAAAAGATTTTTTATGTCATCTAAAGTTTCTAATTTAATGATATGGCATGCGGAAAGAAATCAGGAAAGTGATATGATAACCCACCCAGCAGACTCTCATGCATGGAAGGATTTGGATCAGATACACCCTGATTTTTTTCCAAAGATGGTCGTAATTTCTGATTAGGTTTGGCAACAGATGGTTTCAATCCATTCAAGTCTATGTTTGGTGAAACTCAAAGCACATGGACCGTGGTGTTGGTTCTGTATAATCTTCCTCCATAACTTTGTATGAAACAATAGTTTATATTACTTTCCACTCTTATTTATGGACCTAGAAGTCTGGGGGATAAGATTGATGTTTACCTTCAGCCATTGATTGATGAGTTGAATAAATTTAGGTGAGCGTGTGATGACTTATGACTGTGAAACAAATGAAATATTCAAATTCTAGGCTACTTTATTGTAGAAAATCAATGACTTCCCATCTTATGAAAATTTATCTGGTTGGAGTATGAAAGGGGAATTTTCTTTCCCTTGTTGCAATAAAAGTAAAAATTATGTATGGATTAAACATTACAAAAAAATGGGCATACATGGGTCACATACGTTTTATCCCCCCTCAGCACAGGTTCAGAAAGGACAAAGTGACATTTGATGGTTCTAGATAGTTCAACCCAGCACCAAAGATCATGATAGGAGTAGAAATATTATCGTAGATTGAGGAAGAAAACATCTACACTATATATGAATTTCAGGATTTTGTGGATCATCCATTCCCTAATATTCATGGTGTGGGTAGACAGCGTAGTCACAATTGGAAAAAGAAAATTATTTTTTACAATATCCACTATTGGAAAACTAACTTGATAAGACATAATTTGGATGTCATGCACATTGAATTTTTTTTTGTGATAATATATTGTGGACTATTTTAGGTGTTAGTGGAAAATCAAAGAACCATGTTAATGCACGTCGTGACTTGGAAGAAATGGGTTTAAGGAAACAGTTTCATTTATAGTTGGATGAGGGTAACAGGGAATATATGCCTGATGCATAGTATACGATGACTAAAAAGGAGAGAGAGAAATTTCTTTCCATTTTGAAGATGCTCAAGGTGCCTGATGGTTACTCTTCTAATATTTCAAAGTGTGTGAATCTAACGAGCAGGACTTTGCAAGGGATAAAAAGTCATGAAAATCACATATTACTTCAAAAGTTTATTCCAATCATAATTTGTGATTGTTTATCCCCCAATGTTGTTCAACCGTTGATTGAGATGAGTAATTTTTTTAGACAGCTTTGTTTAAGAAATCAATGAATGAGTGATTTAAGAAGTTTACTGGACTGAATCATACTTACACATTGTCACTTTGAGAAACTATTTTCCCCTTCATTTTTCAATGTTATGGTTCAGTTGACAGTGCACCTAACTGATGAAGTAATGGATGCTGGTCTAGTGCAATTCAGGTGGATTTATCCTATTGTGCGGTATCTGAATACATTGAAACGATTTGTACGCAACAGATCTCGTCCAGAGGCATCAATAGCCAATGTTTATATGATGAATGAGTGCACTAATTTTTGTGCAGAATATCTTATGGATGTTGAAACAAAATTAGATAAGCCCTCTCGGATTCATGATGGTCCAGTTGGAGAAGGAACCATATTTGATATGGACAACATCGAGTGGATGCAAGTGAATCAATATATTTTGTTCAATACCCCATCAGTTGCCCCATTAATGAAGTAAGTGTCTTATCACTTTTATTTTTTAACTTTTACATGTTTTGTTTTCATAATTTGATCATTTAAACATCATGTTATCATTTGTAGGAAACACATTAATGAGCTAAAATAAGTGATGTTTCGTGCAACCGAGTCTCAAATTCAACAATCTCATTATGTGTCATTTCATGATTGTCTCAAGGATTTTGTACGTATAAATTGATTTTCATTTTGAGTGAAGTATAATACTAATTTATTTTTGCGTATATCATTATTTAATTCTGTAAATTATGTAGGTTCATAACCTGAGGGAGTTAGGTGACCCCACACTAACTGAAAAAGTTAACCAACTAGTTGATGGTCCATCTATAACGGCTCGTCGTTATAAAGATATAGATTCTAATGGATTTCGATTTCATATTAATATATTGACGGCAAATGATCCACACAAAACAGTGGCATCAATTGTCTATTCGTCGATTCTGGTTATTATTATGGTCAATTGACAGACATCATTGAAGTTGTATACACACACGGGTTGAAATACATATTGTTAAAGTGTAATTGGGTTGATCCAGTGTGTGGGTGTAAATTCGATCAATATCAGTTTACATTGGTGAATTTTAACTATAAGTAATACAAAAATTAATGAGTTGGTAATGAACCTTTAATTTTGACATCACAAGCAGAACAAGTATTCTTCGTTACTTTCCTTCAAATCCTAGTTGGAAAGTTGTTGTGAAAATTTCCCGATGAGGAGTGTTTTTATTTGAACAATATAAACCCAAGACTATTGCCTTTGTTGGCCAAAAACTTGATAAACATAACTTAGTTAAATGTTAAGAATATATTTATTGGGTTAGAGTGGTTGTTCAAGGAGAAATGATAGATTTTCATATTTAATGAAAGGTATAATTGTTTTACTGCTCTTCATTTTAAAATATCTTTTTGAAATTGTTTAACCTTTTATGAGTTGTTTAACCTTTTTTTAATTTTTTAACTTCGATGCGTTCAATCAATATTACAAAATCAGTCATGTTTTTTTGGCTAATTTTCAATTAAACAACCCAACACTAATTTGGTTCATTAGCTGAAATGTTATGATGTAAACTCAAAGTTCCATATATTTTGTTGTTGTTTATGTATGTGTCACATAAGACATTGAAAAATTATGAGATTAATGTATTTACATACAATCTAGTTGATGTTTCATGTATTTATATACAATATAGTTGATTCAATTAAATAACTCTTATGCTTGGTATATAGTTTGGTGGTGTGTGTTCATGATGGTAAATTAGTCCAAGGTCTGAAATTTTTGTGACATTGTTACTCATTTCATAGTTCATTATCATGGACTATTGGATATGGGAATGTGGTGTCACTCTCAAATTACTACTATAACAGTTGATATACTAATGTTTTTTGTGACTGTAGGCATGTCAGGGGAACAAGCAGCAGATCCACATCATCCAGCAGAGCCATCTACATCTCAGGGTCGAGGTATGTTTGAATGTAACTTCGTAGGATGGTTCATGTGTATTTGATGATGGAAAGGAAATGATAAAATAAATAGTTGAGTAGGCACCCCAAATATTAAAAAAACAATTCAAATATATGGTAGTTCAAAGACCCCATTGGAACAACAATGGTGATCCAAGGATGAGAAGCCTTAGTTGTTAGTAAGTTGACAAGACCAACTCGCCTTAGTCTCCACTTCATTGACAAACAACCATGTTTAGACTCTGAATTCCAGACATTATTTAATTGTACAACTCCAACTACTAATACCAGATACACTGACCCTGCATTAGAAGTAGTGGATGAGGTAACTTCCCTTAACTCATCACTAAGCTGAAAACAAGAATCTCTATTTCTAACCTCCTTATGAGAGCTATTTTTGAAACCATTTTCACTTCCAGAGCTTCTTGTAGTTTCCAATGAAGTGGCCAAATTTTTTTTTGTTTCCTGGATTTTTTTGTTTCATCCCTGGATCTACAGACACATTATTCAGGTCCTAATTATAGAGTATAAGTGGGGTGAATCCATTGAGATTGGGGTCAAGTGATGTGATGACTGTTCTAAATTACCAGGAATGTTTTTTATACAATCCTTATTCTTATCTTTCTAGTACCCTGGTAAATGGTGTATATGGTGATAATACATGAGGATGGTACCTCATTTCCTTATGGGAGGATATTATGGTTTCCAGAACTGATGTAATCGTAATTTGTGAAGGGTATTAATGCTATTTATTTGGGAATCAATTAAATTTCATAAAAAAACATGTACCCTAAATTAAAGAATAGTACACCTCAAGGAAATAATATAATGGTCTCTTTTTAGATTTGGTTTTTGTTTATATGATAAGTCATAGGCTCCCAGATTGATGTTATGACCATAAATATCAATCCTGGGATGGTGAAGTCATATTTTGATTGTTAGATTAGATCATTCCTAAATAGACATTTGGTAATGCCATTATACGTTATTAAATGTCTTCCCCTGGTAGAGTCTGGTTTAGGTGAGAAGTTTTCAACAGAATAATTTAAGCAAGGAAATGTGATTGCACTGAGGAAACCCCTCATTTATGAAATTTAGAAGAAGAGGTTGACGATCCGGGTTCCAACACCTCAAAATATTAGTTTCACCACCATGACACAACCTACTGAACCATATTCCCAACTGTATATGCCCACATAGGATTCATATAACATGTCTTGGAGGGAGTGGGATAGATGGAGTGATTTTATTCATATTTATTGGATTTGTCTCTTCTATCAAGGAAAGGAAATCATCTGGACTGAGTATGGTGGCATATATACACCTACAATCATTTCTTATACAAATAATCCGAAATTGGTGAATGATTATATCCAAGACCTTGAATCATCCATTCATTCTCTACAAGGGAAATTCATATTTTAGGAGTGGGTACTTGAAATGTTTAGACCATAAAAAAGAAAGAGTAATGACAATGATAATGGTTAATAGGGGACCAATGGTGAAAATTTTCTAATCCTTTTAAACTTGGTGACATTCCTTATTCCTCACAATTGGGACCTTGGATTCACCCCACCCAAAGGGGAGTGGTATCCAGGATTCCAAAGAAATAGGTTTAGTGACTTTATCCCAACCCACATATGGGGTTGTACACTTCTAGTTTATCCATCCCCATCTTTGTTGAATTTACAAAATATTGGATAGAATGGGATTATTAGAGGATTGTTCCTTCCAAGGAAATTTGTGGTATGCTTCAAGAAGAGGAAATAGATCTTCCTATATATGAGGTATTTTCCATAGAATTAGGTTCATCCTAAATCCTCTCCTTAACTTTGAGGGTTTTTTACACTATCTAAAAAAGTAGATTCTTCCAATTAGATGAATCCATATTTAAAGATAAGTTTTAATATTACATCTTGGTCATTTGTATTCAAAATCATAATGAAAAATTCTATATTTTTTCAAAATCATAATGTGTCGGAGGGTTTTTTGGCATAATCAAATGAATAAAATGAATGGAACCCAATAAACTTTGTATTTGCACAATCTGATCCCTTGATTTGACCAAAAACTAATCCTAACTATGGAGAGGATGTTGGTCAAGGTAGGATACACTGATTGGATCATACAAATCCTTGCATTCACTTGCTTTTAATTCAAAAAAATATTCCATAATATAATAGGATCAATTTCATAATTGTTATCCCAAAAGAAATCTATGAATCAGATTATTACCTCAATATTTCGCAGAGCGGTTCCAGGGCATCCGACCCAGTTCTGGACGCCACGTCCTCAATGAATGAAGCATTGGAAACCGTCACAATGTTTGCAAGCCTAAACTCACAAAGATCTTTCAAGGAGCACGCATCAGTGAGAATAGTTGAGTGGCCTCCACAAATATCTAGTTTGTGCACTTCCCCAACACACCTGCACCATACTGCTTCCATTAAAATGAGAATTGATCACTGCAATAGAATAAAATGAAAATAAAATAGTAATAATGGAAAATTTTAACTTTCAATAAAATTTTTCAGTTCATTGTTTTTCATCAAAGACAGATAGAAGTTTGAGGCTCTATCTGACTTATTAAAAACTATTTATGACATTTGTCACCTATGAGAAACTGTTAAAAAAATAGCAGTATTTTCTCTGTTTATTAAACTTTAAACTCTGGAAGTTGAACTAGAACCCAAACATGAATAACAAATTCAACACCTGTTTGAGGCCCAAACCCATTTATTACCAGTTTTATTATTTTATTTTTTATTTTTATATTGTTCTTTTAGGATGAGACCCATTTAAAACCTGAACACAAACCACAAAAATAAGCAACAGAAAAGCACTTTTCAGTAACCTGGAAACAATTGCTGAATTTGATAGCACTCACTAAAAACAGATTTTAGCTTCTCACTTGAGTATTTTTGTAGAAGTGTTTACAGAATGCTTATGAATAAGTGTTTTTTTGCCACTAATTTAAGTGATTTTATTCTAGAAAATAAACAATTTTCTTTTTACAAAAAGAACAACCAACACTTATTTTTTCAAACTATTTAATGAATAAGTGTTTTTCTTCTACTCATCATCTCAACACTGCACAACCAAACCCACACCACAACACCCATCCCGCCACACCCCTCCTGCATAACCTGCTAGAAGCCACCGACCAACCAGCATCCCTGTAAACCACTCCCAAAACCAACAGTAGGACAACATAACCAAACCCCCACCGCAACACCTATCCTGCCACAACATGACTGCACAACCTGTTGACATCCCAAAATCCAACAAGAATATGAAACCATCCAAGCTCTCAACCCGACCAAAACAACCAGAAACAACCCCAACCAGCAGTAAGAAACATTCCCAATATGCAACATACCAGAAACCTGCAACCAAGACACCCCATCCACATCCTCCAGCATACAGTTCCCATACTAACCATCATGATCCACCCAACCACAAATTATCTCTATATTTACCATTGATATGAACTTTTTTGATACTTCCAAATACTTTGATACGGTTCACCACTGGTCTCTTGTAGGACCAAAGTTCATCTGGATGTTCTTTTCCCATATATATATATATATGCACATATATATAATTATGTATAAAATTGTTTTCAACAGGATCAGACTCGACTGCTTCTTCCTCTCACAAGAGAGGCCCTGATCGTGGCATTTCATCATGGAATTCTGACACGACCATAAATGTTTCATTTGATGAGAGATTTCATCCTATGGGACTGAATGCACCTGCATTTATTCTCTAGCTGGGTCATATCATACACGGCCCACATCAATTTACATTGACCACACGTGACTGGGATTCTTTCCCTCAGGATACATTAGACCGAATTTGGAGGGAAGTTCAAGTAAGAAGACCATTTTTGTTTTTCCTCTATATTTAAAAAATACTAACATGTGTGATTTTTTTTCTTAAATAGAATAACGTAAAAGTGTGCCCCGATGAGTTTCTGCCAGTGTGTATGGGAAAATGTCACAAGCTATGGAAAGATCATAAAGGCATAGTCAAGAGGGAGCACTGGGTGCCAAATGTGTGTTCCCCAGACATTCTGGAAAAATTCCCGAGAGGTGTTCTCCCATCTCAGTGGCGTGAATTAGCTACATATTGGTCTACTGAAGCCGCTGCGGTTAGTATATTTATTATGGTATATATATTCACAATAATGTGTGACATTTTATTTGTTTTAAATTTGAATTAATTGAATGCAGGAGGTGTCAGCACACCATTTTGAGAATCGAGCATTGCAGGGACCACCTCACAGGCCTGGGACTCATCACGTGTCTCAGATCCGACATGATGAATTTATTATTCAAATTTTAATTTATTATTTAATATGGTTTTGTTTTACATTTTTATATTTTATTGGTATACAGTTACGGGAGAAAGGTGCACCGACTAATAAACTGTCGGTGTGGATGAGGACTCGTGATCGAAATGATCCAGAGGCTGCAACTCTTATAGTAAGTTATTGTTCTCATTACCAATACTTCCATGTCCCCAGTAAAATATTCATCTATAAAACCTTTCACATGATCACCATCCCTAAAGTTTAAAGTTTTATCCCCCAACCCCTTTATGTATTATAAGATCCATTTCACATCTTCCCAATGTTTTCATTTAGGATTTGATGTGAAAATGCCAAATATTACACAGGCTCAATTTGAACCTGAGTTAGAACAGCTTCCAGAGGACCAGCGACAACTTCCCATGCAAAGGGATGCGATATTCCATCAAATTATTGGTCATGACGGGCATGGATATAGTCTGACCTATGGAATGGGGATTCCTCATTCTGTAGTATCACATGCTGAGGTTGTTGGTCCTATTGTTGTTGGGCATACACAACAGCTTTTAGATATCAAGGCATGATTGCATGCTTCCGAGGAGTTAAATGCAAAATTGATTTCTTAGGTTAGAACACTGCAAGAATATGTGCGTCTGGGTGATGGTGCGACGGATCATATGACACAGGTTTATAATGAATTTATTTATTTCCATTCTATTATTTTCATTATTAAAATATTTATAATTTTTATTTGTTGTAGGCCCCTGGCACACCGGATGGAGGCAGCAGCTATGGCCCCAAATGACGCATCATATTCATGAGGTGTGTTTATTTTATATTTATTATTGAATTAATGTTATATATTGATTTAGGGTTTAAATGTAGAATTGTTTGAAGGTGATACTAGGATATAATCTGCAATGATGTGGTAGTTTATTTATTTTCTAGTGTCTTTTTTATACATTCTAGTGGAGGTGTGAGGGGGGGGGGGGGGTGGGGTGGGGGGGGGTGTGGCGTCTTCGCACAAGCTATATCTGGGTGTAGTGGGGAAATAAATGTGGAAGAGAGGAAAAAACAAGGGTAGAGAAGGGTTGAGTTACACCTCCTCTAATACCATGAAGAACCGTACTCTCTACCTCATTGAGATGCGGAGCCCTTTATTTATAGATAGAGGAAAATGAATACAAGATAGAGCAAACCAATGTGAGATTCCAAAATACAAATAACTGGATCCAACAAAATCCATGAAAGAAAATGTGGCATGTATGCTAACTTCCCATACTCGTTAAAGTTATTGCATGAATTTCTATTAATTTTTAAAAACAATCTTAACGTCTTATGAAAATTGGTCCCTTGTTTGCAGTTGCTTTCAACTATTATGTTTGATTATAGTGTAGTCATGGTTGGCTCTCAAGGCCATGGTTGGCTCTCAAGGCCATGGTTTCACACTCAATGTTTCAATTTCTCTTTCATTTTAGGCATTCAAATAGGAAGAGTGGAACATTTTTCTCATCAAACTTTGTTAATTCTTATCTGAGATTGATTTTAGGTTTTTCTTAGGGGTGTCCATGGGTCAGGTAGGGTTGGGTTGGGGGCCTTTTTGGACCCGACCCGATCAAAAAAGGCTGGGTCGGGTTGGGTCGGGTCGCATGCTTTGTGAGCAGCTGACCCGACCCATCCCAACCCATTGGGATCGGGTTACCCGACACATGAAAAAAGGACCCAACCCAAAACAACCCGCTATGAGTCGGGTCAGTTCAGGTCGGGTTATATGTGTAAAACCTGACCTGACCTGACCCAACCTGATAAACCCATACTCGGACCCGTGACCCAGCCCCAAACCCTGCCCCCCCTCCAGCAACCCCCACCCCCATCACTACCTGCAATAGCCTCCCCTCCCCTTATCCCCTTGCCTGCACTAGCCCCCATTCCCCCCTATAGCTGCCTTCCTGCCCTCCCCCCCAGCCCCCCCAGCCCCCCACACCCTCCCCCAAGCCCCCTACAGCATCCCCTCCCCCATGGTGTGACCTAGACCCAAAAACCCAGTCCCCCACACCCTCCCCACATGCAGAAGCCTCCCCCTATCTAAAGCAGCCTCCCCTCCCCCCTGCAGCAACCTCCTTTCTCTCCCCCATCCCCCACCCCCTACAACAGCCCCTCCCCCATATTGTGACCAATCTCATGCCCCATATACTAAAATTTTCTAACATAAAACATTTATAACCATCAGAGAAATAGAACTATTCATCTTCCCAAAAAACTATCAAACAAAAAAATATAACATATCCTTGTACCATAAAACTACTACCAGAATTTTAGAGATCTCCAATACATGGCAGACCTAGCAGATCATGCTAGATGAATAAAAAATAGTTGTAAACCCCAAACTCAATCCCCCATTATAGCATTAACTACTCAAGAATTTATTACCATTCCAATATAATACTACTCTAATATAACATAGTCTAGAAACTCATATTAACCATGACTAATATCTAACCTATGAGGCTATGAGTAGATCAAGGAGGTAGAACCAAGAATAATATAAAATAGAAGGAAAAAAGAATCTAGTGATGGAATGTTCTAAACCCACCAGTAGAGAAAACTAGTTCGAAAAGAAGATATGAACACCTCAAGACTAAAAAATTTTGAAACTAGAAAAAATATAGAAAAGGCATTGTGATACCCCACCCCCCTACAGCAAGCCCCCTACCCTCCCCTCCCCCAACCCCCTGCCTGCAGTAGCCCCCCTCCCCTCCCCTCCCCCTAGCCCCCTACCTGTAGCAGTAGCAGAACCCCCCTGTAGTAGCCTCCCTCCTCCCCTCAGCTCCCTGTAGTGTATCTATCCACCCCCTGCAACAAACCCCCAGACTATGGCAGCCCCCTTCCCTCCCCTCCCCCTAGGTGAATTTTACTAACTTCTTTACACATGATTGTGAATTATTCACTATTTTAATTACAAACAAGAAACATTATTTCACTAGAATTATAAATCTTGATCTTTTTATTAGATTCTTTAGGAGATGTTTTCCTTAGAAGTACACAAGAATCGGGGTTATTGAAATGTTTAAAATTTTTCTGGGGTATGTGAGGTTGACATTCATTGTTTTTGTTTTGTAAAGTTTCTTGTCTTATGATTAGAATATATTTTTCATTACAGACTGATAACCATTTGCAGAAAATAATCTACACACATGATGCATCAATATCTTTACTATTTTACGTTCATCAATTTTCTAGTCATCAGTTTCTCATACTTTTACACTTCCTGAAATGGAATATATTGTTACCACATAGCTCCATTTCCTTGATGATAGGTGGTTGGATGCCTATGCCCGTAGTCCAGCAAGTAGAGTTGGAAAACATGATACTGTTTAGGTGAAATGGTTCCAGAATGTGTTTTTGTTCTATAGATTTCATTCCAATATTAATAATATATAATGATAATCTATGATAGTAGATGATCACATCTCTGAATGACCCATTAAAACTATTTTACTCCATTTCTTGATCCATTGGTGGTAAATTAAAACATGGGTAGGGGGATTGCAACAACTACACCAAGTAATATCCACCTGATAATAAGTGTGAGTAATCATTTTAAATACATTTGTGAATGTTTGTGTAATTTATTTATCTATCATTCATTATCATCTTATCAACATCATGAACCAATCACACTAATCAATTTGAATTTTCTTTGTTTATATTTTGTATATTCTTGTAGATTTTTTGAAACAGAAGATTGGAATGAATTGGAGCTGTTTGGATTGCTGGACATGTGAGAACTGCATATTTTTCCTACTATTTTGGAGCAATTTGTTTATCTTTTCCTATATTTCTGGAGTTGTTTGTTATTTACTATTTTTTTATTATCTATGTGGTGCTATTCTGGAGCTGTTTATCTTTTCTTATTTGTTATTTGCTATTTGTTTTTTTGGAGTTGTGCAGTTCTGGAAGCAGAACTGCATATTTTTTTAAAAAAAGTTCCAGGTTAGCGTCCTCTGTAGGCAGTCGCTAAAGCATGTCTCAAATTCTCCAGCACCTATGGGAGAATTCCTGTAGAAATAAAAAAAAATTTGTAGCAACCGCCTGAGGTAGTCGCTAAAATGAAAGGTAGATCGCATATAGTGACTGCCAATGGTAGTTGCTAAAAGGCGAGGTATATTTCTTATAGCGACTGCTAATGGTGGTCTCTAAAGCTCTTCACCGACGAGCCAATAGCGACCACCATTAGCGGTCTCAAAGCAGTCTGTAAAGACCTTTAGCGACCTCCAATGGCAGTCGCTAAAGTGCCAATTTATAGTACTGAATGGGTAGTATAAATTCATAAATGAATAACATATGATATAATAAATATGAATATAGTTTTGGTATAGTTTAATAACATACTATAGTCACTATATAAGAGGTTAAACGTACCATCGACCAAAGGAAAGTGCAAGGTAAGGGTTAATTACTCAATCTCATTATTATCTGAGATTGTTTATTTGTATGTATTTTCTGGAAAATATTTATTATCCATGTCCATGTTTAATAAAAGACATCTCAAAATGATTCTTTTATGGTACTCTATAACAAAAACATAATTTTAAATGTTTTTTAATTTTTATTCTTCTAAATATTTCTCATTAATGTCCATGTTTTCAAAATGGTTTTAAGTATTTATTTATATGGACCTGATTATTTTAAAATGTTAATTAGTTTCAAAAGTTTCAAAGTTTATGGAACACTTTGATTCAAAAATCTCTTTTATATGAATTCCTTTATAATTTTTTTACTTTTAAATGATTTCACAAAAAAGGAATATTTCTCTAAAAAAGTTTTACAGATCATTTCCAACTATTTCAACATCCTTTACTGAATGTTATTATTGATTAAGGTTGATTTATTATAATACAATATTCCATATTGTATTGAATGAGTTATGATATGTTTGAATGTTGATGTGCTATTTTTATACCCTTCATGATTTATGGTTGAAGTATTGACATTTCTTATGTTAGTTTTAATACGAATGTTTATGTTGTGTTTCAACATTTTCATGTAAACAATGCAGTGGACTTAGTAAGTGATGGATGGGGTCTGCTATAGCCCCTCGATGCATTGGTAGGTCTCATGAGAGAAATTAGTGTCTTGGCATAAGTCTTGAAAAAAATGTTATTTGTAGTCTTGGAACGAGGTCTTGAATATTTGGTTATGATGTCCAACATTAGGAATTCGTTCATTATGAAATTAATTATCACATGTGATTATTTGACTAGTCGAATATCCATGTGCATGTTTATATGGTAATGTTTGATTTATTTTCTCCATATTATGTTCAATTTTATGTTTAAAATTTTGTTGTTTTTACACATCTTTCCTTAAAAGTTTATAGCTTCCGCTAAATTATTTACCCTTACTGAGCATTTGAGTTGACCCCTTTCTTATGATTTCTTATCCCAATATTCCAAGAAGTGTATTATGTTTGATATACAGGGTTAATCTTGGGAAAAAATGGCATTATCAATGGATTATTTATGTTGTGTTTTATGTTTGAATGTGTAATG
Organism: Viscum album; assembly: GCA_963277665.1. Classification (NCBI taxonomy): domain Eukaryota; kingdom Viridiplantae; phylum Streptophyta; class Magnoliopsida; order Santalales; family Viscaceae; genus Viscum; species Viscum album. The sequence continues at coordinate 404,889,933 of OY728150.1, read as the reverse complement.
TAACGTTCATGTATGTAATATATTTTCCAATACTACTAAATTGATCGGTCCTTCAGAAATTGATTCCTTGTAATCATGTCAATGTATTAAAATAATTCACCATCTCTGAGCTTCTGGGGTCAGGGAATTACACCCGTAATTAGGTATTACTCATAAAATGGCATAGCATAGAGGACATTCTTGAATAAAAGTGAAATGGAGAGGATACCTAACCTTAAGTCCAATAGTGATCATTTCATGAACTTAATAACCTAAAAAATAAAATTAGGTTCATTAATTAATAGTTAAGGAATCTATAATATATGTAAAATATTTATTATAACCTTTATAAGTTCATTTATAACTATTTTGAATGGTTATGAGGTTCAATTTCTTTGTTCGGGTCTGTTTGCTTGCTTGGTTTTATTGATCAGTTCATGTTCGGATAAATATGAATGATGATGGTGATTGTCCAGAATTGAAGTTATATTTTATTATTGAAAATCTAGAAGGTTAAATGATTAGAAACTTAATTTGGTTACTTGAAGTGAAGTTGCATCATTATATAAAACTTTAGTGACATCCTTTTTGGTTAATTGGTGGTTTTTAACCACAAAGAACATGTTTTGTTTTATAAACCAAAAACATGTGTACAAAAGGATTAAAGAACCATAGATGAAAAATAATACATATATTATGGTCTAGTTCAACCATGAAAATGGTTTCACAGTCATAATTGAAGATGGTAGTGGAAATTGATCACCCGTTGTCATTTATTGTGCTAAATTAACACATCTCAAATGGTATATTCATTTATTTCAAATAAATGATGGGGAAAATAGAGAATATAAAGAATTATCCTATTAGAATAATATAAATAAAATAAATTTATTTTATTGGAGTTATCATACCATATGGGTGAAGGGAGGTGAGGAAATAAACAAGAAAAGAAAAGAACATAAAATAAATAAAATAATTGAAAAAATGAATTTACCTATTGAGTTTATCTCCTTTGAGAGCGTCTTACGGGGAGAGGATTTTGTATTTTGAAGAGATTAGGGGATGTTGAAAGTGGGGAAGGATCTTGGGAGGATATTTGGGTAGAATATTTTCAAGGCACAGGGCTTGAGAGGAGTGAAGAGAAGAGGTAAGGATGGGTGGTATTTATAGTGGTGGGGAGGAGGGTTTTCATAATATTATAATCATTAATTTATTATTTCTTCACAATACAATAAATAGTGAATTTTCCATGACCTAGAATATTAATAAATGCACGTGGGTTTTGAGATTTGGGTTTTTACATCACTTTTGATGTTAGGAATAGTGGATTTGAATTATAATGTATTTATACGTTAAATTTATGTATTTTATTATTCAAGAAAAAATTCTAGTATTTCAAAAAAATCCAAAAAATTCACCCTAACCATTTTTGATGTGAAAAATCTAAAAATGAAATCCATTTTTTAAAACTAATTTTCTAAATATGATTAATTTAATATTTAATTAAAATCATAATTTACTTGAAAATTACATATTTTAAAACATTTATTTTCTTATTCCCAGATATAGATATATCGTACTTCCACTTGAATCTTATTTATATACTGTCATAGGTAATGTTACTATTCATTAGGGTATGTCACTATTCATAAGGGTACCATTGCTATTCATAATTTATGTTACTATTCATCAAAAATTAATTTGGTCATATTAGACTCTAAAATAACTTACTGATCGCAACCGTGTTTGTAAGATTTTTGAAATTGAAATCACAAAAGTGAAAAAATTATGTTTAAAGGTCACATATAACTTATTAGTTCATTATTTTGTGATATCATATGACATATTTATAAGAAAGGAATTTATATTGAAAAACATTGGGTCTTTACACATAGAGCTCGATCGTTGGAGGAATTTAAATATTAGGACAATTAAAGAAGTTACCCTCAATCGAATCCATCCATGCCCTAATTAAAGGACACATGTCAATCATCCAATGGAGTAGAAGACACTACTCAACAAAAAAATTTAGGGTCTTTTTTTTGGTCACCTGGAGGAGTGGAAGAAACATGTGTTGATCATGTGGTGAATTTTGAAGTGTGCCAAATAAATCTAAGAACTCCTCTATACATTAAAAATGATTAACTTAAGGAATGATAAGGGAGGGATATTGGTTCAGTTGAGCTCTTGAGTGTCTATTTATTCTTTATTTCTTACTTAATATCTATTAATTATATAATAATTCTCATATGATGGAACACTAGGCCACTTGTGGTCACACTAAGAAAAATTTCCCTATTCCCAAATTAATGAATATTATTCATTAATGGTTAATTATCTTGATAATTTCTCTCATGGATTTTAATGGTTTAATCAGAAGGATATTTCTATTGACTTTCAATTTTAATTTATTCCACTCTCATTCTCATAATTTTACACACAAGACACTTGGAGTTAATTCACTACACGTGTTAGCAAGAAGTGGGATAATCTGGAGGTGGTTGGAGATATCTGATCACCAAGCTAGGCAAGGATATGGGATAAAGTTATTATTTTACTTCCTCATCCATTCAAAAGAATATAGGTAAGATTAATCAATGAAATATCATTAGATTAGAGAAAAAATAGGAAACAAATAGAATAATGATTCAATGGGAGAATGAGTGAATGATATAAGGCTAGACTACTCATCTAGAGACTAAATTTAAATCAATTAAATTATATCCACTATTTTAAAAATTGAACATAAATCCAATTGATCCATTCATTACTTTCAAACACTAAACTCATTAAATAAGGTAAAACACATTTGTAGGACAATATTCTTTGGGGAATATTGGGTCGGAAGCAGATAAGTCCCAGGATAATAACCCATTTATGATAAAAATAATTATAATAATCACAAGAAAAAGTGAAATGAAAAAATAAATTCATAAAAATAAATAGGGTCACATATTTTAACAAGGAAAAACCCTCCATGTAGAAGATTAAAAAACCACAAGGAAACTCAAAAAAATCCACTATTAATTAGAGAGTACAAATAAATCCAAGTAAAGATCAAGACTTGGATTAAAAATATAGAGTAATAATTAAACCTATGTGAAATCCACACACTAATATGGTTGTTTTCCCTCTATAAAACGTTCGTGACAAAATTTCACCCCTCGAAGATCAATCTCAAATATACAATGTCATAGCAGTACCTCAAAAAATTTGTTGCACAACCCAATTTTCCCGCTGCATAGTGTAGACCACTACATGCTACTGTCCATGCCCAACACACCCTTCACCCACACATATCTTCTGTATAAGTCACTACAACCATTACTCCTACCTCTACTACGTGTATATATCGGTTGGGTGTTGTATATTTTATTTTTAAATCCCCCTCATGTGCAACTCCTTCTTATTCAAAAACTGTGATATAAAAATGCCTCTCGTATCTCTTATATCATGCTATCTAAAAAATAATATGGCTGCAAATTTGAAATTAAAAAGAGTATTATCATTTAACTTTAAAAGAATCAAGATAAACTCCAATAATCTCCCCCTTCATCCCATCAAAGAAGGAGATCTCATCCAACACACTTAGTTAGAAATAAAACTGGTTGGTATCACACCAACCGTCACCAACTATAGAAAATATTACATCCCAATTTTGCATCTCTAATAGAAACATGAAAGACCCCTCATAAAAGAAATCCAAATGCATAAGACTTCATCATATCTATGATTTCACTGACTTACTGAACAAGAGTGGGACTAATACTTGGCTCCCCCATAACTGTGATCACCACATAATCTAGATCAAATGTAGGAATTAATTTCTCCCTCTTCTCAATATCCTCCAAGAATATTTAAACTCTTAGTGCATCACTCTGATATTTTATTTTAATTATTTCTTCACTAGTGGAACCCTATGAAGAAAAAGAATTAGTTATAAGACCTAAAACACTAGACTTGGCCTGATTTTGCTTCCAAACCTTCTTTGTCCTAGTCAATGGTTTTCAAATCACGTTAGATGATTTCCTATACCGAAAATCTTATGAATTCATCTTCACAAAGGGATTTTTCACATCACCACATGCCTTTAAATTTGTCCTACAAATAATTTAATTCATTTTACCTCCCGAATATAACATCGATCCTCTGGAAAAGGTCTATCTTCCACCACCAAACAAACTCCCGAATCCATTGATATCAAGAGAAAAAGCATATAAAAAATTATGGTGAATACTTGGAACATGTCATAAATTCCCTCAATGTCACTGTACAACCTACATTCGTAGTGATAAAAATATCACTAACATCAATGACATCGATATAATCTCTTTTTAACATATTTAATATAAAAAATTCACCTTATTCATATGGAGAAAAAGTTTCTTCTTTTTTGAAATATGGTACGATGTTGCTGAATCAACCACCCATTAAGTGTACAAATCTGACCTATGACCTATGAGTTCAGTATCACTTTTTTCACAAAACATTGATTAGTTGAGTGTTCTTTTTTCATATAACTTTCTCTTTATGATCCATAATCTCAACCGATTGTTCCCTATAGGAAAGATCATGCTCCAGCGGTACAAACTATGATTTCAGTACATAAGAAAAATTATTTATGTACTTCCTTTCGAGAGGAACATGGAAAACATAATAAACTTGATAGAGGTTTATTGGAAGCACCAAATGATAAGCAACTATCCGGATACAATCAAGCATTTCAAAGAGACCAATATACCTTGGTCTTATTTTTATCTTCTTTCTTCTGTGGATAAATTCATAGAAATAACTTCTCACCAAATTAAAATTCTAGATCATGTCAATGATTATCATCATTAATGTTTTAAATTTTTGTTTTCCATATATGTTCTTGAATGGATTTAACCTTCTCTACCCTTGTAATGACTTGAACTGCTATAAATAAAATTCCACTTGCAATTTAATTATTTGTATTATTATGTAACATTATTATAGAATACACATGCACTTATTTGGATTTATTATATTCTATTGTATTTAATTTTTTTAAAGTATCATTACCATTGATAATATATTATTTGAATAGTGATCACATGGTTAGTATAAATATAGGGTTTTAACAAATCCAATTGACACGAACAAAGGAAATGAAGACCTTAACTAGTAAAATGAAGCCCATTATCATAGCTTCAAAGGGAGATAAAATCACTGGTATTTTTCCTTGACCAATCCCAAGATGCGATCCAACAACTTATGCACAAGAGAAACTGTTTACAGAATAATTTTAAGCTCATCGAGATGACAGCCCAAACTATGTTCGCCAAACCACCCCATAAAAGTCTCACAGTCACACACCTTACTCTTAGGATGTTTTTGGGTCTATTAAATGGATAAGTATCAAGAACCTAGTGATATGAGTATGTATATTATTTTTTATAGAATAATGAACATATTTTCACCATATTATTTTTACTTTATAAATGATTTTTATTTTGATACAATAAAACACAAATAGTATTTTTGGGTAATATCCAAATTCAATTAAATAATTAATTATGGTTAATTAATTTATTTTTAAAATAAATAATATTTTAATAAAAAATTATTATTAAATATTTTTTATTAAATATAACGATCATATAATTTTTATAAAGTCAAATGTAATTTTTATAAGGGTTCGAAAATTCTTATTGTCAACTAACCCATAATTTCTTGATAAATATCAATTTTATTTTAAAAATAAAAATATAAATATTTATGAAATTCTTTAGATAAAATGAATACTTTTTTTGGAATCATAATGTCAAAATTATCCCAGGGAAATTTTTTCATAATTATCTGAGAGAGTCAAATTTTTGGGTAAAAATTAAATATCATATACATATACTTTGTGTGTTATGACATCATAATGACCCAAAAGTGATGTAATAAATATCATAAAAGGAATCCACAACAAAATATATGTTTTGTATTTAAAATAATGATATTTTGAGTTTATTTTATTAATTTTATAAATCTATTATGAATCCTCCAAAACCATTAATATATTTTAAGGTTTTAAAATAATTTATTTAAGAGTATGACTCATCTCCACATCATGAGAGGAATTATTTTATTAATTTAGGACCTTGGAATTATAAAATAATTAAAACAACTCCCAATTGGCCAAAAAATGGGCTAAAACCTTGTAAAGGTTTGTGGTTTTGGTTATTTTATTATATAGAGTTCAAAACCTAAGTTTGAGAAATAATAAAGAAACCATGAATCATTTCTCATATAAACCCACCTAATATCCCATTTCTCTTTTCAAAAACTCATTGTATCACATCCTTATTATTCACTTACCTCTCTAGAGTCTTTCCAACATGCCCTCAAGCTCTCAAGAATCTCCTCCCATGCATTTGGAGTCACACACTCAAGTAAGGGTTTCTCACCTTCTCTTCTTTATTCAAGTATCTTTATTATATTATGCCTTCTATTTCCAATTCCTATTGTTAGTATATGTATTTACATATCCATGATACTTATAATTTTATTTCAAAATTATTATATACCCATTTTTCCCTCATCAAACCGTTTTATGAATTTTTAGGTGACGTTGTTATGCTATCAAAATTTCACCGCAATTTTCCATTCCAATACAATTGTGAAATGAATACCATAACCATTTACTATCAAGGGTATTCTACTTTGTAAAATTATAATTCTTTGACTTGTTACTTAAATTTATTTATTCCAACTCCATGATTGTGGAATAAAATATGATGATTAATGAAACCATGTTGTATGATCTATATAACACACCTAAGCATGAGAATGAAGTGAAAGTGATGGGTGCACAAAAAATTATATAGCGCTCTAATGAATTGGGTAATGTTTAGTATTATGAGACATCATATTTGTGTAGATATTGAACCTAATTCATTTATGGTACATTTTCCATCATGATGGCTTGGAAGTTATCATTGACCTATGTTTATGATGTAATGTTTTAAATTGTTGCCACATTTCCCATGTTATGATTATCATGATATATCATACCTTATTGTTCATGTTACTTTTATTACCCATTGATATGTCTATTGTATAATATGTTTTACATTATTCTATACTTATTTCCTTACTGGTTTTTATATCTCTCCCATTTCTTATGTCTGTCCCTAGGTTACCTCCTGTATTTTTAAAATCCATGGAATATTATGATCATGTTAAGAACATTTTTAGTAAAGTTGATGTATTTCTTATTTTAAGTTTTTATTTAATGTAACTAATTCACAAAAAAACTAAACTTATCAATATAATGGGTTGTATTAAGTATAATATTATTTAATAAATCTTTTATTAATGTGAAATGAAGAGTAGGGTCATTATAATTGGTATTAAAGGAAAAGTTTAGTTATTTTGGGATTAAGATTATAAAACTCTAGTGCAATCCTTAGGGATACAACTAACTATAAGAAAACATCACTAAATTTTGTTAAGTATAGATTATGTGTTTTATGAATAAAATACATCCATGTATGGATACTATAAGTTGAAATGGTTCTGGAACAGATGTGCCTAGGGGTAAAAACTCCGACAATGTATTTCGGGACTAACTTAGTGTAACCTGGTACATGAAAATGGGCCTTACTATGCACCTGGTTTGGTACTCCTGGATAATATTATTTGATAAATTCATAAGGTTATTATTAACCATTATTAAGGGAACAAAAAAATTACCATAAGCATATATGTTAGGAAATATATCATGGATAACATAGATTGAAGCCTAGAAATTCATGAATTAAGTAAGTGAATATAAGTTATAATTTATCCCTTTAATTTAATAAATTTATATTTATGTGTTTAATCGTTTAAAAATACCCATCCCTAATTTTCCATTCATTCTAGACAATTGATTGAAATAGGAGGAATCAAGTAAACAAACAATGTGATGGGAAATGTGATTACTTCCCCAAAGAGATGCCCAACCTGATGGGATTAGGAATTGAAAAATTTATGATTATACTCTCTTAGCTAACATGGGTTTTGAATAGAAACCTATATTAATAAAGAACAAGCTACAATTTAGAGCTTTATGTGACTAAAGCCTTCAACTTATAATGGATCATCCGATCTCTTAATCATGGAACAATAGATTAACTCCATTGAGAAGATCTTATCCATCTTTCAATATTCTGAACAAGAGAAGGTTCTAATGGATGTTTACCAGATGAAGGGAGAATATGATTAGTGGTGTACATTGATAAAAAAAGAATCCTGAGGAAGATATTGAAGCGATTGGGTAAAAGGAATTTTGGAAAATTATTTTTGATAAATATTTTCAATGCACTCTCTATCTTTAAATGGAGAGGTATTTCCTTACCCTTAAGAAAAAAGATGATGAATCTATCAGGGTGTATAAGGTAAATTTCAAAAGACTTTCATGATATGCCTCTGTCTTTGTCGTTACCCAAAAATTCAACATTTAACACTTCTTTGGTGCTCTAAAACCTAGTATATGAAAATCCTTAGTGATCAAAGACTTTGATAGCTTTTAGGAAATTATCTGATGTGCCCTCAAAGTTGAAATAGAGATGATATAATCTCATGGGTATCATAAGGATAAGAAGCAGAAAGTGAATTTTAATTCTAGCAGTCTGGTAGATAAATATAACAGTGCTAATAAATTTCAACATCCCACTTGTAAAAGGTGTAGAAATAATCACCCCAAAAATTCCCAAAAGGGAGTGAGGAAATGATTTAGGTTTGGGGAGGAATGGCACATAGCTAACGATTTCTGATAGGAGAAACCAACTAATAAGCTGGAGGAAATGAATGCTTCGGTCAACCCTTAGCGCACTGTTCATTGCTTCAACTTCAAAGAAATAGGGAACTTTGAAAATAAATTTTCCAATACAAGTATTTTCGAAGACAACCAACAACCTCCAAGTAAGAAAGGGAGATATTTTTATATCACAAATGCCAAGGTGGATCATGAAAATGAAGTGGTGATAGGTATGCTAGTTATTCATTCAAGAATAGAAAACATACACTTTTTATTCTGGTCCTACGTATTCCTTAATATCACTAAAGTTTAATTGAACAATTCAAACACTGACACAAAGCATAGAGATAGAGATTTCTATGATACCAAAAACAGTTTAATTATTGCATCCCAAGTATATAACTCCTCCCTTATCACAACTTTTGGGTTAAACTTCCTAGTGAACCTTTTCATACTGCATTTAGTGGAATTTGATGCAATTTGGATTATGGATTAACATTACCTATATAGAGCCAATGTAAATTTCCATGATAAGAAAATCACTCTCCGTATTGTGAATTGACCCATGATTATGTACAAGTGAATGGAGGAGGATGAATTTTCTTTAAACCAACATATCAAGAATAGATATTATTTACCTATGTGAAAGAATATATAGCTCAAATTATTGAGTCTAAGGAAAATATCATCCTTGAATACATGACCATTGTGATGGAATACATTGATGTGTTTCCCAAGTAATTGTCTCGTCTTCCTTCTAGCCGAGAGGTTGAAATTTTAATCAAGCTTATACCTAGGAATTACCATTATTCAGTACTCCATATAGAATGGATGTTGTGGAACTTTAGGAGCTAAATAAATTACTATAGGAGAATATGGATAAAGGTTTCATATGACCAAGTGTTTCACCATGGTGTGAACTAGTCCTATTTATCAAGAATAAGGATGGGTGAATGTGCCTTTTCATTGATTATCGTGAGCTCAAGAAGATAAAGATAAAGAAAAAGTATCTCTTGTCTCGGATTGATGAATTGTTCGATCTTCTAAAAGGAGCACAATACATCTCTAAAGCAGATTTGTGGTTGAGATATTACCAAGTTAGGGTGAAGAAGGAGGATATCCCCAAGACTGATTTTTATAAAAGTTACGGGTACTATGTGTTCATAGTAATGCCTTTTGGACTCACTAATGCTCCAAAAATATTCATGGACTTGATGAATAGAGTATTTAGTGATTAACTAGAACAATTTGTGGAAGTCTTTATAGATGATATTCTAATATTCTCCTAAAATAAGTAAGAGTGTGCAGAGCATTTCAGTATTGTGATAAATGCCTTACGAAAGGATAATCTTTATGAAAAGTACAACAAATTTAATTTTTGGTTGAAGTAAGCCTCATTCTTGGGGAATATAATAACAATAAATAGGATATCTGTGGACACTTATAATATAGAATAAATTAAAGGATGGTCAAGGCCAACATCTGTGACAAATATCTATAGTTTATTTGGATTAGCTGGGTATTATCATTGATTTCTGTGAAATTTCTCACAATTTTCAATCCTTATTAAAAAAATAACTCATAAGGGAGTCAAGTTTTCTTATAATTATGAATGAAAATAGAGATTTAAGGAGTTGAAAAGTAAATAAAATCCCTTATACACACACTACCCACAAGTGAAGAACTATTTGTAGTATTCTGTGATGTTTTGAAGAAGGTATTGGGATGCATGTTAATGTAGAAGGATAAAGTCGTAGCCTATAATTCAAGGCAATTGAAATTTCACAAATCGAACTACCCAACACATGATCTTGAGTTGGCTATAGTGAAATTTTATTTCAAAATAAGGTGGAATTATCTCGATGGGGAGATGTGTGAAATATATACGGATCATAAAATCCTCAAGTATATATTCACACATGAAGAGCTAAATATGCACCCAAGAAGATCGTTAGATTTGATCAAGGACCATGACTGCTCAATTAACTACTATCCAGGGAAAGAAAATAAAGTATAAGAAACTCTAAGTAGAAATGATCTAGTAATTCTATCATTGATGAGAATTGTGAGGGATCTGATCTTCTTTGATTTAGATAGGATGGACATGGGAATCATAAAAGAAGTAATATCATCAATCCTTTCACAAATGATTTCTTAACTATCCATTATAGAAAAGATAAAGTATTCTCAAAGAGATGATGTGGGAATTTAGAAGAAGGTGTAAACTATAAGAAAAGATAAATCCTCATATTTAAATGTTAATGAAGAAGAAGTTGTGATATTTGGGTCAAGAATATGTGTTCTATCAAATCCTGAGTTAGATAAGGAACTGTTGGATGATTCACAAAGTTCGAATTTTTCCATTCGCCCAGGAAGGAAAAAGATATATAGAGATCTCCATAAACACTATTGGTGGGAAAATATAAATAAGGAGATCACTGAATATGCATCAAAGTGCCAGGTATGTCAGTAATTTAAGGCCGAAAGGAAAAAAGTCTAAGGGGGTGACACAACCATTAGCCATACTAACATGGAAATTGGAGAACATCTCCATAGACTTTTTTCATCATAATTATGAAGGAATTTAGGGGAAATAATGATATATGGGTTGTTATGGATTGTCTTACAAAGATAGATCACTTTATCATAATTCAAGAGGACTTCTCACTATATTAACTTGAATGGATTTACGTTAGATAAGTGGTGAGGATTCATGGAGCACCACTGTCAATTGTATCTGATGAGGATTTGAGATTAACCTCAAAATTTTGGAAAATATTCAACATGATCTAAATACTGAGTAGAACTTCAGCATGGATTGTCACCCCCAAACTGATAAACAATCTGAGAAGACTATCCAGAAACTTGAGGACATGTTAAAATCATGTTCAATTGACTTCAAAGGAGGATGTGATCAACATATTCCTCTGGTTGATTTCTCTTAAAACAATAGTTTCCACTCAATCATCCAAATGAATCATTATAAAGCCCTCTATGGGAAGAGATGTAGAACACCTACATGTTGGGATGATGTTAGGGAATGAAAACAGCTAAGTCCTAAAATGGTTGAGGAAATAGTGGAAAAGGTTTAGAACATTTGACAACACATCATGGATGCTTAGAGTCGAAAAAAGAGCTATCATAACAATCATCGACAAGACCAAAAGTATTACATTGTAGACATGGTATTCCTCTGTATATCTCCATGGAAGAAGATGATGATATTTGGGAAGAAGGTAAATCTTAGTCCAAGATACATCAACCCCTTTAAGATCCTTGATCGCATCAGAGTGTTGGCCTACCTAATTGTACTCCCACATAACCTATTTCAAGTACATGATGTATTCCATGTATCTATATTGAGAAAGTATATAACAAACCCCTCACATGTTTTCAATCCAAAGGTGGTACTATTGGAGAATGACCTTTCCTATGATGAGTAGCTAGTGAAGATCTTAGATTGCAGAGATAAAATTTTATGTAATAAGACATTGAACCTTGTAAAAGTGTTATAGAGAAACCAAAAGTTTGAAGAAGTGACATGGGAACTAGAGGAAGTGATAAAACAGAGTCATCCTCATCTGTTTTAGTGTGGGAAAATAAAATTTCATGGGTGAATTTTATTAAGGGGGGAAGACTGTAATAAACCGAACTGTTATAAATAAAGCTCCCCTTGAAATTTAATTAGATGTGTTTTTATGTAACGTGGTTATAGAAAACACATTAACTTATTTGGATTTATTATATTCTATCAGATTTCAAAAAAACTATTAATGTATAATTATCGTTAATAATATATTCATTGAAAATTTATCACATGGTTATTATTAATATAGGATTTTAACAAATCCAGTTGACACAGACAAAGGAAGTGATGACCTAAACTTGTAGGATCATACCCTATGAATCCCATTTATCAAATATTATGAGGGAGATAAAATCACTGGTATTTTTCCTTTACCAAGCACAAGTTGAGATCCAACAACTTAAGCATGATCAAAACCATTTATGGGAGAAGTTCAAGCTCATCGAGATGACTACCCAAACCATGTTTACTGAAAGACCTCATGAAAGTCTCATGGTTTTGTACCTTACTCTTTTGGTGTTTGTGGGTGTATTGAAGGGATATGTATCAAGAACCTAGAAATATTAATATGTACACTATTTTTGTAGAGAAAAATGAACATATTTTCATCCTATTATTGTTACTTTATAAATGATTATTATTCTAATATAATAAAACAAAAATAGTATTTTTGAGTAATATTCAAATTCAAAGAAAGAATTTATTTTGATGAATTAATGGATTTTTCAAATAAATTATATTTTAATAAAATATTATTATTAAATATTTTTTATTAAATATAAATGATCATGTAATTTTTATGAAGTTAAATGTAATTTTTATAAGGGTTCAAAAAGTGTCATTGTCAAAAAACCCAGAATTTCTTAATAGATGCCAATTTTATTTTAAAAGTGAAAAATAAAATATTTTGAAAATTATTTAGATAAAATGAATATTTTTTCTGAATTAGAATGTTGAAATTATCAAACGGTAAATGTTTCATAATTTTCTCAGACAGTCGAATTTTCAGGTAAAAATTACATACCGTATAAATATACTTTGTGTATTATAACTTCATAATGACCCAAAAGTGATGTGATAAATACTATAAAATATATATAAGACCAAATATATAATTTCTAATTAAAATAATTGTATTTTAAGTTTATTTTAATGATTTTATAAATCCATTATGAATCCTCGAAAACCATTAATATATTTTAAGGTTTTAAAATCATTTATTTAAGAGTATGTCTCACCTCCACATAATCAAGGGAATTATTTTATTAATTTCAGACCTTGGAATTATAAAATAATGGAAAAAACTCCCATTTGGTAGAAACCATGGGCAATAACCATGTGAAAAGTTTTGGTTTTGGTTACTCTATTCTATAGAGTCCAAAACCTAAGTTTGAGAAATAATAAAGAAATCCCCACTCATTTCCTATAAAAACCCACTCAAAATCCTATTTATCTTCACTAAAACTCCTTTTATTGCATCCTTAATCTTCCCTATTTTCTTTATAGTCTTTAAAAAGTTCCTCAAGCTCTCAAGAAGATCCTCCCAATTATTTGGACTCACACAATCAAGTAAGTGGTCCTCACCTTCTCTTCTTTATTCAATTTTCTTTGTTATCTTATACCTTATATTTCAAATTCCTATTATTGGGATATGTCTTTACATGTCCCTAATACTTAAAATATTATTTTAAAATAATTACATATCCATTTCTCTCCCATCAAACCCATTTTATTAATTTTTATGTGACGTTGTTATGTTTCCAAAATTTCACCGCGATTTTACATGCCAAAACAATTGTGTATTGAATGCGATACTCATTTAATATCAATGGTATTCACATTTATACACTTATAATAATTTGACTTGGTACTTACATGTATGTATTCTACACTCCATGATTATGTAATAAAATATAATGATGAATGAAACCATGTTCTATGATCTATGTGGCACACTTAAGCATGAAAATGAAATGAAAGTGACGGGTGCACCCAGAATTATATAGAGCTCCAATGCATTGGGTAATGTTTAGTCTAATGAGACGTCATGTTAGGATAGGGAGTGAAAATTATTACTCTATGGGAATTTTCCCATCATTATTTCTTCGCTATTATCCTTGAACTATGTTTATTATTCAGTGTCTTATGTTGTTACCACATTTCCCATGTTATGATTATCATGTTATATCATTCCTTTTTATTCATGTTCCTTTTATTCCCCATTAATATGCCTATTGTCTAAAATGTTTTACCTTGTTCTGTGATTTTTCCCTTACTATTATTTATAGCTCATACCTTTATTAATTATATCCCTAGGTTATCTCGTATAGTTTTAAAATCCATTGAATATTATGATCATGTTAAGGAAGTTTTCCATAAGGCTGATGTATTTCTTATTTTAAGTTGTTATATAAGGTACCTAATTCTAAAAGACACTAGAATTATCTATCTTATATATTGCGTTAAGTGTAATTTTATATAATAAATCATTTATTAATGTGAAATAAAGATTAGGGTTGTTATAACCATCTCATCAACTTTCTCAAGTCCTAATAGATTTCTTTCTACAACCTCATTATAGTACATGAGATTTATATACTTATTTCCATAAAAAGATTCATAAGGATACATAAGAATGATTGAGTGAAAGATATTTTTTAAAGAAAACTAAACCAGATGAATTTATTGATCACACCCACCTTTGAAATCCATAGAAAAATATCTTAAAATATACTCTAGGGTTTGAATTGTTCTCTCAGATTGACCATCTTTCCGAGGATGATACGCAGTACTGAAACACTCTGTATCAAGATATTGTTGAATAATACACATAAACATTGAGTTAAACTATATATTCTGATCATATACAATTGAATTTGGTATACCATGTAACCTTACCACTTCCTTAATGTATATTCTCTCAATAGGATCCAAAGAGAAATCTTCTATGATAGAAATGAAGTGTTATGACTTTGTAGGGTGATTGACTACAAACAATAATTACCCCAACATCAAAGATAATATAAACCTTAAAGGGTAATAATACCTTTAATCATGTTTCCAAAAATTTAAAAGGAATTCTTCCTTAAATAACTTTGTCACTAAAAAATATACAAAACCAAAGGGTTGTATTTCTATAAATATCTCTTAAAATATATTTAATATTGATAAACTCTCATCACATAAAACCTCAAAAGTGGTGTTAATGAATTCTAAATTATGATCAACCTTAAATTCATAAATTCATGATGGTATCTATAAATCTTAAGTTAATATTACTTGGATACATATACACTTCCAAAATTTAATTTACCTTTTATTCCCTATATAATCTCTTATCTTATACAAAAATATTTTCATTGGAATATTGGGTTCATCCTTATACTGATAAAATATAAAATGTGATTTAATTATTCTAGAATATATGTAGAGTTATATAATCACATGAAATTTCACTAAAGGATGAACAATAATATTTTCATAGGGCTCATTCATACAAAATGAAACATGAAATTCTCAACTAAGGATGGTAGGATAAGTGTTCCCTAATTTTCATGATTCACTCCATCCATTGAAATTTCATAAGACTTACCTTTTTGATTTGTCTTTAATGGTTGTTGTGGATTATATTCCACATTATCCCTTAGATTGGGGCATTGATTAACATAATACCCAAACTCCTTGCACATGAAACAATGGATTTTGGGTGGTGCATTAGTTGGAATTGTATTCTTATCCATTGAATTAACCATCCCATTAATCACATTTTAATGTGCATGGTTTTTATTACCCACCTTTCCACATTTAAAGAACCTCCTAGTTCCATTCAATCAATTCCCTTGATACTTCTTCCCACATTTATGGCATGCAGATTGCTAGAATTGTTTTCCACCATTTGAGTTTTCATAAGACGTGATCTTCATTTTATTATCAATACCACAGGAATTATGGGAATATAAAATTTAAATTTCAACCTCCATTGCACATAGGATGACTTCTTCATAGCTACTGAAGTATATTATATCCAAGTCCTTTTGAAGACTCAAATTTAGGCCACCAAGGAATCGATTAGTTTTTCTTTCAGGGAAGATGATTAAACCAGAAGCATACCTTGAAAGTCTTGTAAAATTAACTTCATAAGTACCTGTAGATTCACCATCCTTTTGATTAAACTCAAGGAATTTCTTCTAAATATTTTTTCATAGAATTCTAGGGAATTACTTACTAATAAATATCCCTTTAAACTCTTCCCATTACATAGATTCAATTTATTTTTGTTCCCTCATGTTTTTAATAAGAGTCTTCTAATGATATTATTTTCCTTCTAAATGATAAATATACAAAATTAATTTTTCATGCTCTAGAAACTGAAGAATTGAAAATATATTTTCATTGGTACTAATCCATTTCTCATAAAATAGTGGATCAACATAACCAATATATGAATGAGTATGTTTCATCATTAAGGAATCATCAAAACATTGTTCCCTCATTTTCTCATTTGGAAGTTCAGTATGATTTATAGATTGAGAAAGTTGTGTGATAGTAGCAATAAAATTTTTCATTCCATCCCCCATAATATTTGGTTTTTTAGGAGAATAATCATTTCATTGTCCATCACACTTAGCATCTATACAATTCCTTTATATTCTATCCATTAACTAAAACCATAAAGAATAGCGTGAGAAAAACTAATCATAATAGAAAACCTTATAATCATGAAAAATAATTTATGGTATGTCTAAATAATTAAACTTGTGAAACAAGACCCATTTTCAAGCACGAGGTGACGATAGAGTCAAGATCAATACACCCTCTTTGGAGTTATTACCCCCTAGGTACTTATATACCAAATCCACATCCACCTGTAGTATCCAAACAGAGATGTAATTTCATAGAAACTCCTCACTATATCCTGTATAAAAATTCCATAACATTTTCTTATATTTATAATTATCCTTAGAATTATCCTTAGGGTTATCCCTAAAAGTATACCTATACATATACTTAGGTATATACCTAGGGATCTCACTGAAGTTTTTCTAATCATAATCTCCAAATATTGACCAATCCTTTCCTCTAATACCAACTATAACGAACCATGAGAGTGAGAAATCATCATAAATTAATCATTAACCATAAGATAAAAGTGTGGGAACATCATAAATATATAAATAAACATTTAATATGTTAAGGTTAACTACCCAGACCAACAATATATTTGATCAAGAAAGATCACTTATTTCTCGTTGTGGATCAAGATGCACTTGTTTCCCATAGTGGGTTAGGACGCACTTGTTTCCCATAGTGGATCAAGTACATAGACTTGTTTCTAATAATTATATCATAATATATAAATCTTTACCTAATAAATTGGATGGATATATATATACTACCCATATCATAAGGGAAACCATGATTATGTCTGCCATAATATCATAAAACATTCATCATATCATCACATCAAAACTCGTATAAAGAAAATGGGTTTCGTAAACATTTAATAAATTCACAATAGCATAACCCATGAAAAGTAAATAGGTTTAATAAACAATGTATCAACATAAATAATAACCATCCGTAGAAATAATAAGGACGGTATCATTCAAACATATCCCCAGTAAAGAATAACTAACTTCAAAGGATGCTTTCTTAGAAAGAAAATGATTTTGAAAGATCACATGGAATATTTATTGATGAATATTGTCTTTCAACTTTGAAAAATATTTTTTAAAAAATAAAACATTTTCAAAATCTTTTTCTTCAAAAATAACCATAGAAACTTAGAAATGAATCTTTAAAAATCATTTCAAACATTTCTTAAGGAAAATTTCCTTTCAAATTTTAAAATAAAATTTTAAAACTAAAAATTAATAAAATATTTTAAATACGTTTATTTGAAAATAAACTTTGAAACTTATAAAGGAATATTTAAAACAATGATTTGGTTTTGAAGTAAGAAACTACCGTTTGTATTGTATATTTTAAAAAAATGATTCCTTTCATATTTCTGGTAAAATCCAAATGATAATTTTTTGGAAAACAACATGAATATTCATTTTAAATTTTTTTTAAAAAAATTAAAACATGGGTAAAAATTTATTTATTAAATGATTTTGAGGATTAAAAAACATTTTTAGAGAACATGATTTTGGAAGAAAAAGGGTTTTCGACCAAAGAGATAAATAAAGTCAATTTTCTTTAAAAAACATTATTTTTATCTCTCAAGTAAATAAAGAGAGTAAAATGAAGGAAAACTATGTATTCTAATAACATAAATAGAAGATACTAAATTTAATGAGTTTTTTGAGAGTTGGTTCATAATATTTAATCATCAGAATCATAAACATAAACAATCCTGATAAACGATTAGATTGTATCGTAAAACCCTTACCACTTTGGTAAATTTTGTATCATAAAACCCATGAAATAGATATCATAATATGGATATGTAAAGGAGAATAATAATAAAATAAATTTATTGTCATTATATACACTATATAAAAAAACACATGGTGAATATGGAATTTGTCACAGAGAGAATAAAAGTGATACAAAAACCCCTTGCCATATGTCTCAACTTCTGTTGTACATGTTAAAACATATTATATAATAAATATAAGTTTATTATAAATCTATTAAATAACTATACTTATATATCATACCATATATTATTTACTTAGGACCTTTTATCACCAATTTATTAACAATTTCCTGGTAAAGTCCCGTTTTTGGTAATAACTGTTTTGTTTTTTATGTATGTTTTGATTTGTTATTTTTTCTTCTCTTACTTTGAACATGGTTCCATAATCACCAAAATGTTAAAATTTATATTAATATAATATATATTCAGTATATATGTATTTATATTGATGTATAAAATTTATAGACAGAAAATTAAATACACCGTTCATGGGGACAGTAAATCGTGTGTACACATGAACGTTGTTTCCATTTTACTGAAAGAAAGAAAGAAATAAAATAATATAATATATTACCATTAAAGCATAAATTTTATATAAAATATATCACATATTTTCATTAAACTCATCTTTATCACTATCTATGAAAAGCTTGATAAAATCACACCGCTTCGCAATGCCGTAGTCTGTCATACACACGAACGACATTATCATATTCCCACAGAATGGAAGGTAAGAAGGAACATGATATATCATGATTGAAAAAGTATAATAATATAATAAATATATATATAGATAATAAATCCATAATTATATCCATCTGTGAAAGGTGGTGATTGAAAACAAATAACATTGGTTCGTGATGCGATGGTTCATCGTACACATGATTGATGATTTCGTAACCCATTTTATAAAAGAGGAGAAGGATTTAGGGTATTACATTAACAAAATAGCATATAAGTATATTTAATATACTTAGGTTATTATATAATCATGTTTTAATAATAAATTAAGGAGTTTGAGGAAGAAATAAAATAAAATGCTCGGTTAGGGATGTTACCTATTCTTCAAAAAACTTCTTTTGGTTTGCAACAAACGATTTCTTTGGTTGTCTTTTTGACCAAAATAAAGATTATAGGATTAAAGTAGGTATTTAAGGAATTTATTTTGGTAGGTTTTGGATGAACCAAAGGGTTTTTAATGTATTAATAGGAGAGGAGAGGGGTGTCCATTTATAAGTGAGGTGAGTGACACACTTGTAATTTTTGAAAAGAAAATGGTGTACCCACATTTTTTACATTGCAAAGCTAACAAATGGACCATTATAAAACCTATAAGATATAAGGTTAAAATAAGGTCATGAAATAGGTGTTTTATAATTTATGGATCATTTTTAACCCTTATCTTTTTAGTTTAACCCCTCAATAAACTCATTTTTACCTTAACTGTAGTAAATAATTTTTACTGTTTTTACTATTAATTATGGTAAAAAAGTAAGTCAATATTATTATATAATATAAATTTTTCTAATTTCAAATATGTAATTAATTTTTCGTAATTACATTCATATAAGTAGAAAAATTTAATTTACCTGCAGACGTGACAAAAAAGTAGTTTTCAAAGAGAAAATGTTTAAAAGTTTAAAAAGATTTTATATCAAAATTCTATATGAAATTGATTTTAGTGACCTAAATTAGATTAATATATATATATATAATTAAACTAATTTCACTTTTAAAATCATATTATAAAATTTTTAAGTTTTTAAATACATCAAACGAAATGATAATTCTTAATAAAAACCTATATTTTTCACTATTCATTAAAAAAATTATCTTCTTAGAAATTTATCAAACATTTACCCAAATATAATTTTGTAATAACTATTTGAGAAATTAATTTCATTTTTTCCAATAATTTTAGTTAAATTGAAAAAAAATTAATTTTAAAATAAACGCACAAAAGGTGATAAAACTATCTTTTTGAGAAATAAAGTTTTTAAGAATAAAGTTGGATATATTTTTATCTCATGTATAGAAAACACATAATATAAATTTAAACATTTTATTAAATATATAATATATAAGTTTTATTTAAATAATTAAAAAAAGTGATTTATTTAATTTATTAAGATAAAACATGTTTTTGCGCATAAAAATAGCTTTTAAGAAAAAGATTCCCTTTATTTTCAAACAGTTTTTAGTTTCACTTATAATTAATTGTTAATCAAGGAATTAATTATATATGTGTGTGTAAACTATATATTTTTATAATTTAGTTAATCTTATTCATTCCTTTCATTCTAACAGGTAGGTAATAACTATTATATTCAATAATAATATTTTAATAGTATGTCGTGTTTCATTTAAACTCGGCATTGTGTATAATGAAAACTAAACTCATTGTTGTGTGTAACACATGATAATCATGGTTTTGCATGTAATGAAAAATATTGAAATGATTAAATTTTTTCAAAAAATATATATTTCACACAATCTTGGGGTGTTACACAAATAGTTGATCCTATGAAATCAACTCTAACACATCCTCAGGGATTACTCATGAAGGAACAGAGCTTGATTATGAGAGGAATTTTAGAACTGGGAGAATTTGTGAGGTTACCCTCAACTGAATCCATACATGCCTTGATTACATGACACATGTCAGTCATTCAATGAAGTAGAAGTCACTTCTCAACACTGAAATTGAAGGTCATTCTCATAGTCACCTAAAGGAGTTGAAGAAACATGTGTTGATCACATGGTGAATTTCAAAGTGCGTCAATAAACTCTGAGAACTCCTCTATACATTATGAATCGTTCACTTGAGGAATGATAGAGGAAGTATATTGGTTCAATTAAGCTCTCGAGGGGTTGTATCTTCCTTATTTCTTATTTAAATTCTTTTTAATCTATTATAATAACAAGATAGTGGCACACTAGGCCATTTGTGGTCACATTCAAGAAAAATTTCCCCACTCCCCTATTGATGAATTTTACTCATTAATGGTTAATTATCCTACTACTTTATCCCATGGATTTTAATGGTTAAATTAGTTGGATATTTCTATTGACTTTCACTTTTAATTTCTTCCACTCTCATTCTTGGAATTGCACACACAATCTACTTAGAGTTAATTCACTACATACATTAGAAAGTAGTGAGATAATATAAAGGTGTTGGAGATATCTAATCCCCAGGTTAGGAAAGGATAGGGGATACAATTATTATTGTACGTACTCATCTATACTAAAGAAACCAGTTAACAGTAATCAATGAAGTATCATACTATTAGAGAAAGAGTAAGAAACAACTTGGTTAATAATTCAATTGAAGAATGAGTGAATGATCTAAGTCTAGACTAATGTTCATAGGGATAAATTAATATCAATTAAATTACATCCACTATTTTAAACATTGAACGTAAAACCAATTAATCCATTCACTACTCTTAAACAATAAACTCATCAAACAAGGTAAAACACATCTATAATTCTATCTTCTATGAGTAATATTGGGTTGGAAGTAGATTAGTCCTAGGATAATAACTTAGGTGCGAAAAAAATAACTATGAGGATCACCAATGAAAGTAAAATGCAGAAATAAAAGAAGAAAAATAAATGGGGACATGGATTTTAATATGGAAAAACCCACCTTGCGGAAGATTAAAAAACTACAGGGCAACTCAAAAAAATACTATATACCAGAGAGTACAAACATATCCAAGTAAATCCCGATACTTGAATTAAAAATATAGCATAAAAAACCTATGTGAAATCCACACCCTGATATGCTCATAATCTCTCTAAAAAACATCTATGATAAAACATCACCCCTTGAAGATCAATCTCAAATACATTATGCCATATCATTACCTCAAATAAATTGTTTCTCAACCATTGAACAACTTTAATTTCCTACTGCCTGGTGCATACCACTGCACACTGCTACCCACACCCAAATCACCCACCACCCAAACATATTTGTGTCACAAGTCACTGCACCCATACAACTTCCCATGCTTCCACCCTCTGCTGCATGTGTATATCAATTGGGTTGCTACATATTGTCTTTTAAATACCCCTATGTTCAACCCATTCCTATTGAAATTTGAGATATACAAATATCTATCGTATCTCTCATATCACGCTTCCTTAAAAATCAAAAGGTCAGAAATTTGAAATAAAAAAAACTATCTTTAAACATAAAAATAATCAATTTAAACTCAAACAAACTCCCTCTTAAATCCATCAAAGAAGGATATCTCATCTAAAAAACTCAGTTGGAAATAAAACTGGTTGGTATTACACCAAACGTCAACCTTTGTAGAAAATATGACATCTCTATTTTGTATCTCTGATGAAAACATGAAATATCTCCCTATAAAATAAATTCAAATGCATAAGTCTTTATCATACATGCGTTTGTACTACCCTTCTAAACAAGACTGGGAACAACACTTGGTTCCCCCTTGATTGTGACCACCACATAATCTAGAGCTCCTACCGGAATTAATTTCTCTTTCTACTCAACATCCTCCGAGAAGAATGAAACTCTCAATGTATCACCCCAATCTTTGATTTTAATTATTTCTTCACTAGTGGCACTCTCTGAAGAAAAATAATTAGTTTTAAGACTTGAAATTCCTAACCTGGTCTACATAGGCTTCTAAACCTTCTTTGTCCTAGTTGATGGTTTTCAACTCATGCGTGATGATCTCCTATGCCAAAAATATGATGAATTCATCTTCACAAATAGATTCGTCACATCACTGCATGCCTTTACATTTGTCCTATGAATCATTTTATCCATTATTTATCAAACATATATAATCAATCCTTTGGAAAAGGTCCATCTTTCACTACGAAACCAACTCCAGAATCCATCGATATTAAGAGAACAAACATATAACAAATTATGGTGAATAACTGGCTTATCCTGCACATCTGTCAACATCAGCATACAACCTGTATTTATAGTGATACAAATATCTCCAAAACTAGTGACATCACTAGAATATATGTTTCCCATATTCAATCTACTTAAGTCACATTATTTGTATTATGAAAATAGTTCCCTCTTTTGAAAAATAATATGACTCTACTGAATCAACCACTCATTCGGTGTATATATCTGACCTACTAAAATTAACGTCAACTAAAAGTAAATCACCCTCATCTTGAATAAGACTTATGATAGTATCCTCAGAATTAGCAGACAACCTGTATTACCATGTCTATCTGTTATCACAACAATACAACTATTATAAGAAGATTCTCTATATTTGGTCTCTTGTTGAGTCTCATTCATCAAAAATGATGAAATCACATCATATAACTTTATTATTTATTTATCGAACAACAATATGGTGGTATATTATCATATGAAATGGGAAAAGAACCCAAGAAAAAGTAATGATTTGTCTTATTCTATTTCAACTAACATCGTGTTACCTTTATCGTTGATCTTGACTTCCACTGAAGACAAATCTGTCAGAAGTTTGGTTAACTCATCCAGATGGTTACCTAAATATTCATTCTATGACATTAATAAATGATACAACCATTATTTCATATATAAACTACTTGTGAGGGATTTCAATTTATACCAGTATTCAAGATTTTCCTAGATCTCATCTGGATCTATCAGATTCATCACTTCCCGTAGAGTATTATCAGCCAAATACATATAGATCATGCTTGTCACCTAATCCCTCAAATCATACCAATCACCATCACTCATAGCTACCAGTTTATCTTATTTTTAATTGAATGCCTTCATTGACTTCTCATGAACCAGAATATTTTTAACTCTTTGCTGCCAAAGTGTAAAATCATTTCACCTATTAAATAGTAAAATGTGGGAAACAATATAATGGTGTGAAGAACCCATATCCGATTATCAATAAACATAGATTACCTCCTTCGATACTAGACGTTGGGTCAGAAGCAAATCGTTCTGGAGATAATAACTCAGTTGTGACAGAAATAATTGTGAGAATTTACAATGAAACCAGAGCACAAAAATATAATAAAACAAATAAACATGGATGCATATTTTAACATGGAATAACCCTCATTACAGAGGATTAAAAACCTACGAGACAATTCCAAGAAAATCCACTATAAATCAGAGAGTACAAAGAAATCCAAGTATATCCCAATACTTGAATTTCAAATATAGCATAAAAAACCTGTGTGAAATCCACAACCTAATATGCATGTCGTCTCTCTAAAAAATGTTCGTGAAAAAATTTGACCCCTTAGAGATAAATCTTGAATACACAGTGTTGTAGTAGTATCTCAAATAAATCATTGCACACCCACTACACAACCCTATTTTCCCACTGCATACTACTTCCCACACCCAAATAACTTTTCAACCACTTGTATTTGCTACACAAGTCATTGCACCCATTTTGTCACCCATGTCTCTGTCCTCTACTGTATGTATATATCAGTTGGTTTGTTGCATATTGACTTTTAAGCACCCCCACCCGTGTGAATCTCATTCCTATTAAAAAATGAGATATAAAAATATCAGGCATATCACACTACCTCAAAAATCAGAAGGTCACAAATTTGGAATAAAAAAAAATATAACTTTAAACTTCAAAAGAATTAGGTTGAACCCCAATAGGGAAAACCCGAGTCCATTACTATATAACTTTTCTTTGGTTCAAAATTGTGTTTCTAGTGGCCCCGCGGCAAGCCACACATTAATCATAGACTGAAAAATTCAATGACACATTATTATGTTGATTTCCTACAGGCAGGTCTGTTCTCATAATATTCTGTCTTTCATATTAACAAGTGGGAACTCCATGGGATGCAGTCTTATCTTCTTAAAATTACTCACACATGACAGTCAACATACTATGCACTTCATCATTTTATGACCATAGAACAAGGTTTAATAATATTGTAATGACATTTCAAGGTTATCATTATAGCAGAGAACTGTTATTCCATTTTCAATATGAAAAATACTCTGAGACATTATTACATCAAATTCATGTAGAACTATGAATTATATATAATAAGATATTTTAATTAATATTCATTTATTTGAATATAAATGTAAGATAATGTAAAAAATAGTCAATCAATTCTATTAGAAATATGCTTTAGGGTCCTATTTTATGGATTGCTAGGAGAAAACGATAAATGGAGATCTTGGGAGTTAGTCAATTCTATCAGGAATATGATTTTGGGTCCCATTTTGTTTGGTAGGGACTTCAAAGAGATCATGTACCATCACAAGAAGCTTGGTGCAAATTTCCATAGTGTTTCATCAATGCACATTTTATGGTACTATTTTCTTCAGGTTGGTCTCTTAGATCTTGGGTTTTCGAGGAGTCTATTTACTTGGTTTCACAGACAGGATCATGCATATAGAATTTTAAAAGGTCTAGATCAGTTTGGGGCCTCTTGTGACTAGATACAGCTATTCCTGAGGTACGAGGTTTCTCACTAACCTCTAGTGTCCTCTGACCATTATCCAATTTTCCTCCAACTATCGGTTGGGCCCAAAGACATTTAGCCTAAGTGGAGCTTTCGTTTTGAATGCATGTGACTTCACAATGATAGTTGTGGTGATGTTGTCAAAGTTGTTTGGTCTTCCTTTCAAGATCAGGTTTGGGATAAAACTATGGAGTTGGATACTCAATCACAGCTATATAACCACCATAATTTCATGTAATTTTATTGCATAATTAGTTTCCATGAGAATTCTCTAGGCATATGTTATGAAAACTCTTCTTCTGGTTATTCTCTACAGGAGTTTGTTTCCATGGAAAAGAACCTGGATGGGGACCTAAGAGACAACGAAAGTTATTGCTTTTCTAGTTCAAGGGAAGGATTTATCAAAAAACGTTGACCAAAATACTAAATTCATTCATCAAAATACCTCTTCCAGAAGAAATAAGAATCTTATTTCCAAGTTAGAGGACAGGAACAGAAACATTTATTCCGATGAGATTGTGATTCGGGATATAATTGATGATTTCTTTAAAAATCCGTTTTACTCTGAGGGGGAGTTCCCCAAGTGGATCTTTTGAGATGTGTTGATCCCAAGGTGATTAATTTCACGGCCTCGAATCTTGAGGTTGATATCTCGGGTGAAGAAGTTGTGGCATCTATGAAGAGAATTTATTCTTCTAAGGCACCCAGTCTTGATGGGTTTCATTCCCTTTTATACAAAAGGTTCTGGAATATTGTTTGATCTGATATTATTTCTTTGTTACAGGGGTTATGGGATGGTTCTATTAGTATGAATAATATCAACAGAACTCTTATTGTGTTAATCCCAAAAATTCATGCCCAGTTAAAATTTCTAACTTCAAGCTTATCAACTTGTGAAATGTGGTTTACATGATTTTGTACAAATTATTCTCCCCCCACATGGGTAAAGTCATCCCCTCTATTATATCTGAGAATCAGAGTGTCTTCATTCCCAAGAGGCTCATCACAGATAATGCTATTTTTTCTCATGAAATATTTCACTCAATGAAAACTCATTCTACCTCAATGATGGGGATTTTGAATATGAAAATGGATATTTCAAAGGTGTATGATAGGGTGGAATGGGCCTTTCTAGAGGAGGTTATGAGAGAATTGGGTTTTTGACCTAAATGGGTGATAGAGATCATGAGTTGTGTTAAATAGTTTTTCTTATTGCATTAAAGTCAACGGCTTCCTCACAAAGAACTTCAAACCTTCCAGAGGAATTCAGTATGGTGACCCTATCTGCCATTACTTGTTTCTCTTTATTAATGAAATTTTCTCTCATATTTTAGCTAAAGCTGCTCTAGCGGGTCTTATCCACGGGGTCAAGGTTTTTTAGAAAATTCCCTCCCTTACTCTTCTTGTCTTTGCCAATGATTGTCTCCTTTTTTCAAGAGCAAGTACTATGGAGTGCCAAGTGATCCTAAATACCATTGACGCTTTCACCAATTCTTTGGGACAACGGGTCAATTTCTCTATGTTTGAGATATCTTTTAGCTGAGGTGTGCAAGATGGAATGAGAGACATTATTGCTGGTTTGTGTGGGATGGAGGTTGTTGGGAAACATAATAAATATTTAGAGATCCCGATGGTCTTCAGACACTCCCAAAGAGTGGTATTCTCTTTCATCCTTGATAAAGTCCATAAGAAAATATAGGGATGGTCTAGGAAAAATCTGTATAGGGTGGGTAAGGATTTTCTCATTAAAAATGTGGTCCAAGTTATTTCATCTTACGTGATATCCATTTTCAAGCTCACAGACTTCTTCACCCGTCAACTTTATTCAGATATCCTTAATTTCTAGTGGGGTCATGCTAATGGGAAGAATCGTTTACATTGGATATCTTGAGAGAAGTTGTGTGCCCACAAGGCATGTGGCAACATGGGATTTTGGGATTTGAATGCTTTTAACAATGCCCTCCTAGCCAAGCAAGGCTGCCACATTTTACTGAACCCAGATAGCTTATGCTCTAGAGTTGTCAAAGATAAGTACTTTCCCATGATGTTTTTCTATCATTCTGTTTGGAACCTCGACCAAGCTATTCATGGAGAAGTGTTTGGGGATCAAAGGTCATCTTGAATTGTGACATTTTTTGGAGAATTTCCAGAGGTGGGTCGATCAATATTTGGTGCAATTCCTAACTGCCTGGCTAGGAGGGCGTGATTCCCACTTCCTCACCTGTGCCCAACCATGAACATGTGGTTTTCAAAGAGGTCACCATTAATGAACATTCCGATTGGGATCTTTAGAGGCATTATCTTTGGATCACTGATTCTGGTCGTAAGGCTATCATGGCAGTTCCAGTGGTCCCTGATGCTGGCCAGGACAAGCTGTGTAGGTCCTTTGACTCGTCTGGATGTTATAATGTTCGTTCGGGCTATAGGGCATGCATTAGGGGCATACTCCCCACATACGCTCATATGGACGATAGGCACCTCTTGAATAATAGAATGTGTTTGCTCTTTGAGGGTACGATGGAGACAGATTTTCATTACATTTTATCCTGCCCCCGGGTCACTGGCCCCTGGTCAACATGTGTGTCATAGGATCTAATTTGATGGAGGAATCTTGGGGAAGTGAGTCTCATTGTTGGGGAATGGTTCAAATCATTGTGCGCTTAGACCATCAAAGGGCTATGTATCCGAGCCTGGATTGTTTGGTTTTGTCATAACACCATCATTTTCAAGAACATTGTTAAAGATGATAAGGTATGGCTTTATAGGATTCACAATTTAGGCTCTTAGTGGCTTGATGCTGAGGGGGACTGTCCTCCCTCACATGTTCAGTCCCCTCTTGTCAAATGTCTTTCCCCACCCTTGGACATTCTCAAACTTAATATTGATGTGGGAACTCCTGGGTATGGTTATGTTGTCTTAGGGCAATCCTCTAGGATCATGTTGGCTCTATTATTGTAGCTCTTCATTCCTCAGATATTACTGGATGGTCTCCTCTTGTGGCAGAGACAATGACTATTTGGAAGGTTATGCAGTTCATCTATTCCCTTGGATGGAAGGATGTTGTGGTCGAACCTGATTATCAAGTTATTATAAATGCACTTAATGAGGATGAAGTCAGCCACCAAACATATGCGTCCATTATCACTACTGGAAAGATGATCTTTCCCAACACTTCTATACCAATGGTTTGTAAAAACCGTTGGTATAGGTACCATTTCCCAACGGTTTGGCCAAACCGTTGTGAAAGCCATAGATTTCCCCACCTTTACCAACGGTTTGCCAAACCATTGGGAAAGGTTCACTCTTTCCCAACGGTTTATGCTAAACCGTTGGGAAAGGGTGTGTTTTGAGCCTCTTTCCCAACGGGTCACCAAAACTGTTGGGAAAGAGTGACCTTTCCCAACAGTTCACTAAAACCGTTGGGAAAAACCACCCAAAAATCCAACCTTCGGCCTAAATAATTGAACCCACCCCTAACCTATCCCAACGGTTTTGAAAACAGTTGGGATAGGGCTATCCCAACGGTTTTGAAAACATTAGGATAGGTTCTTTGATTTTTTTCCAGACCTACTAACCGAGAACATTATATAAATCAAAATTTTAAATAATTATGATAATACATATATATATTTATGAAATTATGTTTACAAAAGTGATGTTAGCTTAGTGGTTAAGTCGTTCGATTATAAACAGGGGGTTCTGGGATCAAATCCCACCGAATGATTTTTTTTGAAAAACATATACCAACGGTTTTATAACCGTTGGTATAGATATTCATATTACTTATACCAACGGTTTTCAAAACCGTTGGGACAGTTCTATACCAATGGTTTTGGGAAAACCGTTGGTATAAACCTATTGTCACGGCTTACTTTCCAACGGTCCTCCAAACCGTTGGTATAGCCTATACCAATGGTTTGGGGGCCTATACCAACGGTTCCAAACCGTTGGTATATGGTATTTTTCCAGTAGTGTATCAACATCATCAGATCTTTGGTTTCTTTGTTCTCTTCCCGTTGTTTTACTTTTGTTAGTATAGAGGGTAATCGTGCAGCTCATTTTATGGCTAGATTTGGGAATATTTGGGGATCTAAGTATTGGATTTCTTCTTTCCCTCTGAAGTTGTGTACTTTGTATTTGAGTGATATCAAAGTTGTGAGGTTTTTCTTAAAGAAAAAAAGTTTACTCCCAATTATTTATCCAAGAATAGTAACCAATTTCAAAAACAAAACTCCAAAAATAAATTATAATATCATGTGCCCGCACGCACACATGCCAACCTTCAATATAAAATATTTAAGGAAAACACATATATCGAATATAAAGTTGTGATAGATATTTGTTAAATTCTCAAATATCCCAATTTATTTGGTTAAAAAAGTCTTAAACTCTTAAATTATATTTTTAATTTAAAATTTTCCCGACATATTCGAGTTATGAAATGAATTTATAGAATTAGATTATATTTTTAAAATTTATATCAGTATATTTTTAAAAATTATACATGTATACAGTATCATTAATAATCAGCATTCAAATTTCACTTCATTTAACTTAATAGCATCCACCAAACCTTGACAGCACCATCGCGAATGGGGCCCCAATGGGATCCACTGCTAGCTATTTTCCCATTTATTACTATTGTTGTTGTACACCTTCGCATACACGGAACGATTAACCACTCTTTCGGGTTATTACCTGATAAACTAATATAAATATTGATTTTATAAATTTAAAAAAAAAATTGGGTTTATTATTTAATTTTTACTATTATTTTTGAAGCACCGGTTCGGTCAATAATTTATTTTTTTGTTAAAATGTAAATTAAATCATTACGTAATTCAACAATATATATATTTTTTAATTTAATTTATCTATTTACATAAATTAAAAATTCCTGAAGAATGAGAAATTAATAACATGATATCATTAATAATTTTCATAAATTCAAGGTTTCATATTGAAGCTCACTTTAAAGATAAGAAACTAGACAAAAAATATAAGATCAATTCCATTGAGTAAGAAATTTACTTAAATTAAAATGAATTCTTAAAAATAATTTTAATTCAACATTCACACTGTATTTTACCTTATTTTTTATGAAAGTTATTTCTGAAAAAAATATAATTGAATATAAAAGCTTTTTTTTATCTTTAGAATCAGTAAAATACATTATTTTTTTTATAATATTGTGGAGGAACATTCAACATACTAGTTGTAGGGTTATTGTTTTTTTATGGATGAGACTCACCTCAATTTTAAGATTCAGTACCTCACTACTACATAAAATACTTTTAACAGCATTAGAAAAACCTTTATCAGTGATAAAAAACATTGTTGATCTAAGCACCGTTAAAACGCTCCCTTTTATCAGCGCTATTTCTAGCACTAATAAAGGTCATACTGGTGCAGTGTGCTGTTAAAATTACAACATTATAGCAACAAATACCAGAAAATACAGAATATGAAAAATTCATAATTTAATTGAAATAAAAATTACATCACAAATACAAGAAATAAACACTATTATAGACATTTCAAACATTCTTTTATACAATTACATTAGCATGTATAACTTTTCATAAACATTCAAAAACATCAATGGTTTCATTTTCTTCAACAGTCAACCCCCTCTCAAAAAAGCCTGATCATGATATCAGTTGCCAAAAAACCCACCCAATTCGAACAAAATAATCTACCTGTATAATAAAATAATTCTTAAGTTAGTAATCTTATAAAGAAATAAATTAAATAAATTTGAAACAATACATTAATAAAATTAAATTTTTTAACTGAAACCACACATTTTGAGTAATACCAGCCACACCATGCATCGGATTGAGGTGAAACTGATTTCTACATGTCACAAATGAGTTATAGATAATTTTCATAAATAATCAAAACAATATAAATCCATTTGCTTGGTTTTTAGCATATCATTGTGTTTTTTTTACTAAAATTGCATTTTAATATGAAAACATGCACTTTGAGTTATACCGGTCTTATTGTGTGTTAGTTTGATGTGAGACTGATTCATACATCTCACAAATGATTTATGAATTTTTGACCTAAATTATCAAGAAAATATAAACGCGTTTCCTCAGTTATAAGACGGTGACACACATTTTGAACTAAAACATCAATTTTAGACTCATAACAGGCACTTTGATTCATATCAAGCACATTGTATATCAGATTGAGGTGTGTCTGATTAATACACATCAAAAATGACTTATATATCATTGTCCAAAATTATCAAAACAATCTGAACGCATTTGATCAGTTTTGAGTATGCCACTTGTCTTTTTTACTAAAATATCAAATTTAGATAAAAATATACACCTGATGTCTTATCGGTTACATCATGTGTCAGATTGAGGTGCTGATGATTCCTATACACCAAAAATAACTTATGGTTCATTTTCCTAATGTATCGAAACAATCTGAATGCATTTGCTTAGTTTTGAGCAAGTAACTTATTTTTTTATTAAAATGTAATTTTAAATAGAAAACCTGCACTTTGAGTCATACCAGTCACATCGTGTGACAGTTTAATGTGAAACTAATTCCTACAAATCACAAATGACTTATGAATTGTTGTCGAAAATTATCAAGAAAATCTAAGCATGTTTTCTTGATTTTCACTGAGTGACACATGTTTTGAATTAAAATGTCAATTTTAAATTGATAACCGACACTTTGAGTCATATCAGGCACACTGTGTATCAAATTGATGTGCGGATGAAACCTGCACATTATAAATGACTTGTGGATCATTTTACTAAAGTATCAAAACAATCCGAATGAATTTTCTTTGTTTTGAGCATGTTAGTTGCTTTTTTAATAAAATGCCAATTTTAAATAAAAAGACACATTTGAAGTCATACCAGTCACACTATACATTATATTTAGGTTATACTGATTTATACACCTCAAAAATGACTTATGGATCATTTTCCTAAAGTATGAAAACAATCTGAATGCGTTTGATCAGTTGTGAGTATATATATTTTTTACTAAAATGCCATTTTAAACCGAAAACATGCACTTTGAGTTATACTAGTCACACCATGTATCATATTGGTATGTGGTTGATTCATACAAGTCAAAAATGACTTATATATAATTTTTTTAAAGTATCAAGACAATATGAACATGTTTTCTCAGTTTTGTGTATGATACTTATTTTTTTACTAAAATGTCATTTTGAACTTAAAATATGCACTTTGAGTCATACCAACCACATCGTATGTTGGTTTGACATGAAACTAAAAATTACATGTAAAAAATGAATTAAGAATCATTTTACTAAATTATCATGAAAATATGATCATATTTTCTATATTTTCAATGAGTGAGATATGTTTTGAACTAAAATCTCAATTTTAAACTGACAACAGACACTTTGAGTAATACCGGGCACAACGTGTATCTGATTGAGATGCAGATGATCCCTACATGTCAAAAATTACTTATGGGTCATTATACTAAAGTATCAAAAAAATCTGAATGTGTTTTCTCATATTTGAGTATGTCACCTGCCTTTTTTACTAAAACGTCTATTTAAAAAAAACACACTTGGAGTCATACCGGTCACATCGTGTGTTGGATTGACGTGAAACTGATTCCTAAACAAAAAAATGGATTATGTATATTTTAAAAAATGTATCAAGATAATAAAAATCTTTTTTCTTAGTTTTGTATTATGTCAGTTGTTTTTTACTAAATTGTCATTTTAAACTGAAAACATGCACTTTGAGTCAAATAGGCCACATCGTGTGTCGGTTTGACATGAAACTAATTACTACACGTCAAAAAATGACTTATAAATCATTTTATTAAATTATCAAGACATTATGAGTGAATTTTCTCAGTTTTCAGTGAGTGAGGAATGTTTTGAACTAAAATATCAATTTTAAACTGATAACAAACACTTTGAGTCACATCGAACACATTGTGTATCAGATTTAGGTACGACTGATTCCTACAATTCAAAAACTACTTATGGATTTTTTTATAAAGTATAAAAACAATATGAATGTATTTTATCAGTTTTGAGCATGTCACTTTTCTTTTTTACTAAAATTGTCAATTTTAAATAAAAAGGTACACTTGGAGTCATATCGGTCACATCATACGTTAGATTGAGGTGAAACTGATTACTACACATAAAAAAATGACATATGGAGTGTTTTTATAGATTATTATAACAATATGAATGTGTTTTCTTGGTTTTGATTATGTCAATTTTTTTACTAAAATGTCATTTTAAACTGAAAACACGCACTTTGAGTCATACCGGTCACATCGTATGTTAGTTTGACATGAAACTGATTCCTACACATAAAAATGTCTTATGAATCATTTTACCAAATTATCAAGACAATACAAACACATTTTCTTGGTTTTTAGTGATTAACACATTTTTTGAATTAAAATGTTAATTTTTAAGTGATAACAGACACTTTGAGTCATATCAGGCATATCGTTTTTTAGATTTAGGCATGTCTAGTTCCAAAACATCAAAAATGACCAATGAATCATTTTACTAAAGTATAAAATCATTAAAAATAAATTTTCTTGGATTTGAGTATGTCACTTGTCTTTTTTACTAAAATGTGAATTTTAAAAAAAGACACACTTGAAGTCATACTTGTCACACTGTACATTAAATTGAGGTGAGGCTGATTCTTATAAACCAAACAAAACTTATGGATGTTTGTTCTAAATTATTAATACAATTTGAATACATTTTCCAAATTTTTTATTTTTTTACTTGTGGTTTTTACTAAAATGCAATTTTAAAATGAAAACACGTACTTTGAGTCATACCAATCACACCATGCATAATATTGATGGGAAGTTGATTCCTACATGTCAAAAATGAATTTTGGATCATTTTTATAAAGTATCAAGACAATATAAATGCATTTACTTAGTTTTGATTAAGTCATGTGTCTTTTTTACTAAAATGTCAATTTAAACTAAAAACACACACTTTGAGTCATACTGGTCACATCTTGTATCAGTTAGATGTGAGACTAATTCCTACATATCAAAAAAGTATTATTATTATAAAACATTATTAATGGATGTCATAATTATGACAATAATTATGACTCTTCAATTCCCAATTAATTCCCCTCTTAATGGACAACCTTTCATACTCTCACCGTTGGATCAGATCTCATGTACTCTATAAATATGGTGATATGTTAATGAAATGAGATAGAGTTTTGGCTATACATTCTATTCTTTAATTCTTGTATTTTAATGTATTTGTATTTTCATTTTTATGATCATTGTCATACGCAAATTTGATATTAGCTTTCCCAATGATGCGATTCGCCTACGATCAATCTTACATTTCTGGGTTCGAAATGATTTGTGGTTTCATTCCGCGTTTGATCAATTTTACAACATGTTATCAGCACAATCATCTTCTCTACATCGCGTATTGTGATGATGCTACCTTCATTCCCATCATCGGGATATGAAAAATTTTTGTGGGAAAAAGGTATGTCATATGTTTTTATAAACATTATTATTTTGACATACTCTTTCACATGTGCATCGACTCCACTCATTCGAAGTGTTTCATCAAAATAGTGATTATTATTTTACATGTAATATATTGTTACATTTATTGTCCACTTCTTGATAAATCTGAAAATAATATATGATTTTCATAATCTTTGTTGTGGGAAAAATAATGGTCTCCTGAAGAGCTGTAATGACTCACAGTTGACAAATTTCACTTCATTCCTTGGAGATAATGTGTTTGATTAATAACAGATGTATTAGATGCTAAGACAAACATCATTCATCAAATGAATAAAAAAACTACACCACTAGAAGTGGTTGAATAATGAACATTGTGTACCTGTCCCACATTGAGCCATTGAATGATGAACATCGCATACCTATTGTACGTCGAGCTGTTGAATGATGAACATTTCATACACATCATACATCGAGCCATTGAATTATGAACATCGTGTACTCGTTATACATCGATCCATTGAATGATGAACATCACGTACCCCTCATACGTCAAGCCGTTGAATTATGAACATTTCTTATCCGTCGTACGTCAAGCTGTTGAATGATGAACTTCGCGTACCCATCGTACGTCAAGCAGTCGAATGGTGAACATCGTGTACCCGTAGTATTTCGATATGATGTTTTATGAACATCGCGTACCCATTTTACATGCAGACAATGTTTTATGAAGATTGATTACTCATCGTTTGTAGAGCTGAAGTTTGACGAATATCGTGTACCCCTCGTACGTTGCGCCGAAGTTTGATAAACATCACGTACCCATCGTATGTCGAGTCGAAGTTTGATGATCATCACGTACCTATCGTACATTGGTCTGAAGTTTTATAATCATTCCATGAACCATGAAATTTCATATCTCTTATTTATTATTCACCTTGAAGGTGTTAAGTTTGATTATACTATATAAAGGTTCATGATGGAGATGATGTTTACTTTAAATATTTGTAGATATTTTTTTTATTTCTTTTTTCTTTATTTTATTTCTTATAAAATGTTTTAATGAAATTAAATATTCTTGATGAATAAGCGTAAATATATTTTATAGATATTCATCCCCCGAAGTGGATGAAATTGATGAAATTACTTAATTTAATATTCATGCAATTGTCTTGAAGACACTCTAAAACTCAAAGAAATAATTTTATTCTATTCCCTGGAGTGAATGAGAAAATTTATTGAAAATGATTTATTTCATGCCCCTAAGTGGATTCAAATATATCCAATTTTTTTATAAATCTTGTTTGAGGAGGATATGATGTTTTTCGAATGATCATTGTGTTGTATTTGTTTATAACAAATAATAAAAATTATAACCACCAGAAGTGGTTTGATGATATTAAATATTTACAAAGAACAATGAATTTTATTGATATTTATAAAATATTTCATCCCTGAAAGATGATATGAAAATAATGTCCTTTGACATTATATTGAATAATATCTTCATTTATTGTTCTTGCAATAACAATATCAAGGGAAATAATATTATTTATCTTGTTCTTACGGATTATCAATATCATCTCATTTAATTCATCTATCCACTGAAGTGGATGTTGTTTTTCATATAATTTTTAAATGAAATGATTGAATGACATAGTTTTGATAATCCGATATATATTATGAAAATGATTTTACCACCTGAAGTGGTTAAAAAAATGATCATCATAGTCAATAAAAGTTATATTTTATGTAAGATGATCATTATTGATAAATAATAAATTGTCATTCTCCTATGTGAATATAGTATTAATTACTATCTCTCATTCCTTGAATGGAATGAAATTATTCATGATTTTTATATGATTTGTGATATCATGAATATTTGAGATTTGATGAGGCTTGATCAAATGATTAATCCTTTATTTGGTAATGTGAATGTTGTTCAATGATTTATAATTTTAGATGGCAATGAGGTGTGTGTTGTGAATCTAGAAGATTCTTCCACATTGGTTTTCTCTACCACATTCACCTGCTTTAAAAGACGTGGGCGCTCCTATCCCAGGTAGATGAATTGTAAAAAAATATTTAGACCCAAAGTTCCAAAATATTTTGGCTAGAAGTTCTAAGTTATGCAATAATATGCTTGGTAATGGGCCTAACTCATTATGATTATACAACGAATTCATCAACCACCATTAGTGGACATTATAACGACAAGTATGAGTTTGAACAATAAAATATCCTGGAGATCTTATATGTGTCGATCTTGAAACAAAATATTGAAAAATATTATTTTTATTAAATGATTTAAAAGAACTCATATATGTGTTAGTATATGATCATATAAGTATATTTACCAGTAGTGATAATTAATAAACAACTCCAGAAGAGCAAATATATTCCTACCTGGAAGTAAAAATTCTTAATGATTTGTTATATCTAAAGTCTCAATGATATATATGAATGGTATTCTTGAAAATGAATATCATATAGAGACAAAAGATTTACCTCGATATGTAACAAGCATTTATAAAAGTGATTATAAAGAATTTGTTGTGTACAATTGAATCAATAATGGTAAACCCTAATTTCACTGATCTGGGCACTTCAAATATATGAAATTATGATTTAGGCCATCTGGGATCAATTATAATGAAATATATTGATTCAAGTATACACCAACATTGATTTATTGATAACATAGTAGACATCCATCAGGGGGATAATGATGAATTTATTTAATGGATGCATGTCTACAAAATTATCAATGAATTCATTATCATTAGGACATCATGATTTCCCCCTGTATAATAATTTACCTCGAGGCACCCATTTTTGAGGTAAATTGTTTATATCATTAGCAGCTATTATGGAAATAAATTTCCCATATACTTATGAAGAAGTATATATGGGCGCGCCCACCTACAATCTGATCCATCTATATGAATAATGCATCCACTAAATGATCACATGTGTTATTTTCTACTAGTGAGTATACATTGCATGCTATGCATGTTGACTAAAAGAAATATTGAGTATCATATATTATATGGTCCTACAGAACCATTGACATGATTCCCCCAACACATACGAGAATGTAAAGTTTTGAAAATAAATATTCTAATTATACACACCCAAAGTGTGGTTGAACTGATTATATAAAATCATTATTTCATCATGAGTATAAATAAATAAATATATTTTCCCTTTAAGAGAAAAATGAATATATCGACAACATTATATCTTTTTAGATATTTTTTTGAATTGACATTGGTACCAGAAAAATTATGAGATCTCAATCAAATTTTGTTGATGATATATTTTCTATGAATGCTTTTAAAACTCATTGATGGAAATGTATTTTGATAGATGACAACATCATAATAATTGGCTAAAATTGTTAAAGGAACTTATGAATTTTTCAACATAAAAAGTTGTGGATTAATTATCCAAACTATAAAGACTATTGAATATTGATGATATTATTATAAGAAGTATTCTTCCTTGTATATTTGGATATTTATATATGAATCCAAAAAGGGTTCAAAATGCCCGAACCATATTATTTAATTATGAAATTTTTTCCAATCTGAAAAATTATGGGGTAAGCTAAATAAGATTTATCCATATTAAGTTAAGGAAGAATATTAATTGAATTTATCATCTCATGGTTTGTATGAATCATTATATTCATCATATTATTAAGGTGTTTTTAAAAACATCTAAACTCTTGAAGAGTTTTCTAAAATCAATGAATTATTTGATCATGAAATTATATTGAATGTCCTTATATTTTGAATTAATCATCCTGAAGATGAAATGTTAAATTTTGAAAGGTTTTACCCTTAATGGATAATTAAATCTCCTGTTTCCAAGAGTGATATATTTCATACTTAAGGGGTTGATAAAGAACTTACTTATCCCATAAGGATTAAATATTAATGCACATTTTATTAATCCCTAAAGGATATAAATGCACATGTGTATATGTAGTTTTCAAATAACAATAAATCATATTATGATTCAAGTTAATGTTCTTCCCTATTCATTGAAATCGAAAAGGGTATGAATTTTTATTATTCCTAAATTCAAAACTGAATGTTTTGGTTATGAATTGATCATGGAAATTCTATGAGTTAAATGATGATCATTATGAATGGGAGATGTAATTATTGTACTCTTTTTTACCTTAGTCAAGTTTCTTCCACTAGGTTTTCTTGATAAGGTTTTTAACGAGGAAACACTCAGGGGACTTGATGTTATTCTACTCTTTTTCCCAAATCAAGTGTTTCCCCCTAAAGGGTTATTCCTTGGTGAGATTTTTAATGAGGCAATCATACATCATAATAGATATCCAAGGGAATGTTATAAATTATTATGGATATCTATAATTAATGGAAATTGATGTTCTTCCCCATGCATTGTAGTATTTAAATTAGACCATTCATTATTACCTATGGTCTTCCTCTCATGTCCCAAAGAAATAATTAAATAATAATATTAATTTATGTCCTAAAGACATAACTAAATGATATAATCAAGGGTATTTGGGAATTCTGCAGTCTTTTTCCCTTCATCAGGTTTTCCCAATGGGTTTTTATGATAAGGTTTTTAATGAGGCAACATGACACGGAATTCTTTATTTTGGATTCACTTACTTTTCCCACAGGGTTTTTTAGTGAAGATTAAATAAGGTTCCATGAAATTATGACATCTAAGGGGGAGTGTTATGAAACATTATTAATGGATTTCATAATTATGACAAAAATGATGAATCCTCAATTCCCAATTAATTCCCCTCTTAATGGACAACCTTTCATATTCTCACCGTTGGATTAGATCTCATGTACTCTATAAATATGGTTATATGTTAATGAATTCAGATGGAAATTTGGATATACATTGTGTTATATAATTATTGTATTTATTTTGTATTTCTATTTCCATTTGTTAACATCGTCGTCATATGCAAATTCGATATTCGTTTTATCAATGATGCACTTCTCCTATGATCGATATTACATTTTCGGTTTCGAAATGATTCACAGTTTCAATCGGCATTCGATCAATTTTACAACAATTATGAATCATTATAATAAAGTATCAAGATAATCCAAGTTAATTTTTTTAGTTTTTAGTGAGCGACACACCTTTTTAACTAAATTGTTGATTTTAAATTGATTACAGACACTTTGACTCATATCGAGGGCACAATGTATCAGATTGAGGTGTGGCTATTTCTTACACATTAAAAAAGGCTTATAGATCATTTTATTAAAGTATCAAAACAATACGAATTTATTTTATTGGTTTTGAGAATGCAACATGTGTTTTGAACTAAAATGCTAATTTTAAACTGAAAACATGTACTTTGAGTTATGCTGGACACATTGTATATCAGATTGAGGTGCGATTGATTCCAACACATCAAAAATGAATTATGGAAAAATTTTATAATGTATGAGATACAAATGATAAATAAATTAACTAAAAAAAGTAGATAAAATGATGAAAAAATAAACTAAATAAGTAGTGGAAAGCCACCTCTTCATGATGTCTGTATAAATTCTAACACAAGGTATGATGTCTATTCATTTTTAAACAAATATATTTTATCTTTATAATATTAGGCCTATAAAAAATTCTAGTAGAACTAGAAAAATATAAATAAATAGTGGATTAATAAATATTTTAAATTTTAATTATCTTCGAAAATACATCTTTGAGTATGTTAGTCTGTTGATGGTATACGATATCTTTCATAAATTTACAAACATTATAACCATAATATTTTCCTTTAGTATGTTTCAGATACTATAGAAACATTGATAAAAATAAGTAATTTGTTTTGATAGTGATATCTTTTAATATATACCCTAATACTTATCCGCTTCTAGAAGTTGATAGGCTCCTTATCCTAATGGACTATCCTCATGCCATGATTTGGAAAATATTTAAACACCACCCTATCATAATATAATTTTAAATAAAACCTAATTTAAAATGTATGGCTTGAATTTTATTTGTAAAATTTTCATGTAAAGTATTAAAAATTGATAAATGTCATCATATGTGGTAGGATTGCTGGGTATCCATGCATTGATTCTAGAAAATAAATTGTTGGAGTATCCAAATTGGCTTCAATGAGTAACCAATGATGACTAAAAAATGAATAAGTAATGAAATGAATGAAAATAAATTTGATAAGATTAAATTGTATAGTTTTACCCATGCATCATGAGTATTAAGAAGAGTCCGTTGTTTGTATGTTTTCTTTTAAACATTGTGGCCATTTTTTCCACCTTCCTTCATATTTCTTTAGTTCCGATATGTATTCTTATTTAGAAGTTATGTGAGGAATAATGAGTACAAATTTTTGTTCATAGGGTTTTCACTTCAAATTGTATTGATATATACGCCTGCAAATATTTTGAATCGTATTTAGTCATAATTAACATACGAGGCTAGATATTAGACAAAGAAATCATGAAAACACACCTCATGTATACATTTACAATTTAGACTCTTAGCCATTAATACGTGCAGATTTCATTTATATTCTCAGGACTAATATATTCTGTAATGTCCTCTCCATACACCTATTTTTTAAAACCAATTGCGGTCATATCGCCACTTGTTAACGTTGTATCCGCATGAACCTTTAATGTTAGTAAATGCAGATGTTGAATGGGCGGGATGAAGGTACTTGGTGAAGATATTTTCGATTGGTTATTCAATAATTTAGATCATTTTAATTCACACTTTTGTTTCACCCCTTCCCTTTGTTCGTATGCAATAACAGTCATCATTTGAGGCCTTTTTTCATTAAATATTAAATGCATTGCATGAAAAATAAATTGGAAATGAATGCCTTCTTATCGATGTGTATTTTTACAATATATCATGACCATGCTATGAAATTTCAACTACTTGCTTGACCATATGAATATATACATCTTCAAGTGAAGTAGGTAGCTTAGTGCTCAGATCATGAGCTACGTGAATCCCCACTCTCACATGAACTATTGTAAGTTGTATCCTGTGTAGAATATCTCCTTGGATATTGTACATGGTACCCATCACAATAAGGCAATGAGTGGGTATTGATAGATATAAATCACAATCATTTTCACTCTATAGTATATCAGAAAATGAAAGGTATCAAAGTCTAGTTGATTCAAATTTCACATAAAAAATTATGAAAATATTGATTACCTCTTCTAAGATATCTCTTTGAGGGGGATGGATCACCTCAAAGCTGGTGGGGGGTGGGGGTCTTTACGTAGTGGTTGTTTTTGTGTTGTTTTGTCTATTTGATTCTTTCCCACAACATTTTCTAACAACTCTAACTACCAATTATGTTTTTTTTCTAGAGAAGCTAATCATGCCTGTAACTCTTCCATTTTCTTATTTATCCCCCCGTTTATTTATTTTTCTCAAAATATTTTTGTGGTGACACCCCAAAATCGACACCTTTGATGCGACCATGTAGTTTTTGCGACTTCAAGGACACTAATAGTAGCTGTTCATCAAGTAAAACTGATGACGATTCTTATCACTACTATAAAATATGAAATATACAACATTAGCCAGTATCACTGCTAAAGAAATCACTGATAAAAGGTGACATTTATCAGTGTGTTTTCTAGCACTCATAAGGTCCCTGATTACTACATGAGTCCCACATCAAAATAGCATATGTTCAGTTGCTTATTTATAGACCTTTTTTCCGCAACCAAAGCTTATAAACATGGTGTGGGGATAGCTTCCCAAACACACTCCACACACACACACACACACACACACACACACACACATATGGGACCAAGGGCCCGCACATGCCTTGACCCAACATATGCTTCTCATGGGCTTTAACCCACCCGCATACACAAAGCTAGGTCATACAAGACCCAGACCACCTGCCCCACAATCCGGGCCTATACACAGCCCGAACCACCTACCCATACCCCTTATTTATTTTATATATGCCAAAAAAATAAAAAAAATAAAAAAATACAAGTATTGAAAATATTAAAAAATAGAAATAATTAAACTAATAAAAATAAAAAATGAATAGATTAACAAAAATGAATGTTTTATTAATTAAATAATTATTAAAAACTTTAATATATATATATATATATATATAAATTATAAATATTAATGAATGTTATATATTAAAGTTGGGTATATAAAATGAATAAATTGAAATAATTAAAGAAATAAACATAAAAAAAGTAAATCTAAAATAAGTATTAAGATTTTAATTAATTAAATAAATACTAATAAAAATAAATAATTTTAATATACATATATCATAATTATAAATATTAATAAATAGTATATATTAAATATAAATATATAAAATTAATAAATTTTAATAATTAAACAAAAAAATTAAAAATGAATAAATTACTAAATTTTTTAAAAATTTATTAATGAAACAAATTTTAATAAAAATGAATAAATTTAATATATATATATATATATATTAATTATATATAGTAATAAATAATATATATTAAATCTAATTATAGAAAATGAATAAAATGTAATAATTGAAAACATATTAACACCTTATTCATTTGTTATGGTTTTTTAAATAATTATCCATTATTATTTTAATGTAGAAATATATTCATATATATTTCTATATATATATATCAATATGTATAATATTTCTTAATATATGATTTATACAATGAAATATATTTATGATTACGTTAAATAAATAATATATTTAGTAAAAAATGGTTTATAAATAAAAAATAATATTAATTAAAAATACTGACTAATTGTATCGAGTAATGAACATTTAATTAAATGTCGTTTGATTTTTCAATTTAACAATATCAAAT
Source organism: Viscum album (assembly GCA_963277665.1). NCBI lineage: Eukaryota > Viridiplantae > Streptophyta > Magnoliopsida > Santalales > Viscaceae > Viscum > Viscum album. The sequence continues at coordinate 404,845,369 of OY728150.1, read as the reverse complement.
GCATGTTACATTGATTTCACACATACATATACATAATTAATGCATTTTTATATACAATGCACAAACACATAATATTTCTATAATTTATTCAATTTTGAATATTCATTTTTGAATTATATTTATTAACATAATTTATTTAATATATATTATTTTTATAATCGGTAAATTTTATCATTTTTTAATTTATATTCAATATATACTATTTATTAATTTTTAATTTTTTTTGAATTTATTCATTTGTAATATTATTTATCCACTAATAATCTTAATTTTTTTAATATTTTTGTAATTTATTCATTTTCATTTTTTCATTGTGAAATATGTTTGTAATTTTATACATTTTCAATATTTATTTACATATGCTTATTCATTAACATTAAATATTTTTAATAAGGTTGTATTTTATATAATTAATATGTATTCATTAATATATATAAATATTCATTTTTATTTTTTTTAAATTATCTTTATAATTATTAACTGTTATTCATTTTTTAAATTTACTCATCATCATTAATATTAATTTCATTAATCGATGCTACATATTATATAATGTCATTGCTCAATTTAACATATATCAAACTTGTATAGACACACACACACATTAATTTCACAAACACAAATATTTACGTAATTAATGAAATATTATATAGAAACACACACACATAATATTTATGTAATTTATTCAAATTTTAATATTCATTTTAGAATTTCATTTAGTAACATAATATATTTAATATATTATTTTTTTAATTGGTTTATTATTATTATTACAGTTAGTATTATTAATTCATTTTTCATTTTTCATTTTTATTGGAATTAAATAATTTTCTAATATATATATATATATATTATGGTAGAATATTTTCAATATGTATTCATCTTCATTTCAATATATATCAATATTTTTTAATAATTTGTATAATTAATAAAACTTATCCAATTTTTCAATATTTTTGAAGTCTACTCATTTTTAATTATTCAATTTTAGTTATTTTTAAAATTCCTGATTTTAGAATTATATATTGATTAATAATGTTAAAAATATATTTATAAATGTATATTTACTATATTTATAAAATTATATATTTATAATTATAAATAAATAAATAAATATAATTTTTAAAAAATTATTTTTTTGAAGATTGATAAGGAAACAAAATTGGCATGCTTTGGCCTCTACATAAGAATATTGGTTGAGGTGGACTTGTGTTCCACACTCATTGATAAAATTTTCCTATCTGAAAATGAGGATGAATTCGAATTGCCGATTGAATATGAAAAAACACTTTTTTTTGTTTGAGCTGAAGAGTTATTGGTTATTACATCTCACAATGTAAAAAATAACTTGTTTGATCATACTGTGTTGCAAGGGGTCAGGAGTAAACTCAATGTTTCAAGAAACATAAGAATCAGAAATCCACAGGTCCTTCTATGACTGTTGCTAAATTTGTTGAACAAAAAGGTGGGCTTGTTCCCATGAATTATACTACTACTAGTACCGAGGTTGGGAACAAACAATTGTTGGGGCCATGTTCTTGTGACTCAGCTACACTATAACAGGTCATGGATGACATGCAGGATATTTTTTCAAGGGGTGCATTTAAATCTGACGGTACTATGAGATCATGGGAAGACATTGTGCTGAGGAAGGTGCTACAAGTGGAAGGTAATCTCTTTAATTGGTTCACAAGTCGGGTGCAATTGAAAATGTGGCAACTCAGACTAAGTTGATGTAGGATAAGGAGATGAAAACTTCTGTGGAGATAGAGACACCCAAGCTTAACCCTAACTTGATCCCTTCACTAAAGGATTGTTAAGATAATTCTGATCGACATGATGAGACATCAATGGATGGAAAAATTATCGATGAAGATACAACCCATGAATTAGCTGATCAACATCTAAGGTGCATCTTCATATGGAAAATGATCATAAAGGTAAGAAAATATTGGTTGATGATGAGGGTTTTCAAATGGTATTTCCTCAAAAATATTAACCATATGATTTTCATTATAAGTGTTCCCATGCTTTACCTAATCATAACCAAGTGCATGATAGACTTTCATGTCGTATTTCATTGTAGGATATTAAGGCAAGTCTACCCACCTCCAAGGGATTAGATTTGGGTGGTTGCACTGACAGGGGCATGTCAGAAGACTCCTCCCCTGATTAGAAGATTCATCATGTTTTGGTTGACACATTTAGTAGAGGAATCTCTAAAGTTTCTAATAACCCAATGGGGGCTCATGCAGATTTTGGTTAGGTGGGCATAGAAATAATTTCACCCAAGTTAGTGGATGATGAGGGCTGCTAGGTGGCTTCTTAGACTGGACAGACTCCAATGTCTGTCTCTTCTGATGGCTTGACCTTAGCTTCATTGGTGTTTCCCATCCATATGATGCTTCTATCTCGCTCCACTCCACACATGTAGGTTAGTCCTCCCGGCTGAATCTTCAGGCAACCCTTCACCTATTAATGTGTAGGGTATGCTAGTCCTTGACTCTACTAATGTTATGAAAGTGGGAGAAGTGCATGGTGACTTGAGTCCCAATGTCTAGACATCATAGTTACTATGAGGAGGGCAGGTCCCCACTTACAATGTCAATGCAGTCATGTTGGTTGATGACCCTTATAAGGGGGTGATATCTAAATAAGTTTTTGGGGGATAAAATTATGATAGTAGTGACATTGAAAGTCTATTACAATCCGAAAAAACTTTGAGGCGAGGATGGCACCCCAAAGGTCATGGTCATGGGTGCAGACAGACTAATTGGAATGTAATTTGAGATGAGGAGTGAAGGATATGTATTAAGATTAGAGATAAATTAAGTATATGAATATTCACTGATGAGGGAAGTACACCATTTCTAATCAATGTTTTTATTTCCTAGTTTGTTTTGTTTTTCAATAAAGGGGCTTTGTCCCTACCTTTTCAAAAAAAAGTTAAAAAATGAATATATTTAGTATATTTATATTTATATTTATTTATTATGTATATATAATGATATAAATATATTTATAATTATAAATAAATAAATATATATATATATATACATATGTATTTAAATAATTAATATATTTACTATATTTATATTTATATTTATTTATTAAATATATATAACAATATAAATACATTTATAATTATAAATAAATAATTATAAATATATCTACAAATATATTTACAAATATATTTATTTATAAATATATATTAACTGTATTTATAAAATTATATAATTATAATTATAAATAATAAAATATTTTTTAAAAAAGTATTTATATAATTATAAATAAATAATTACAAATTTCCATAATTATAAAATTCTAATATATATATATATATTAATAATGAATATGTGTAATATATTTAATATATTTATATTTATATTTATTAATTATATATATAATTATTGAAATATATATAATTATTTAAATATATTTATAATTATATAAAAAAATTTATAAATATATTTACAAATATATTTATTTATAAATATAATTATAAATATTTATCAGTGTTAAATAAGTGCAGATAAAATTTATATTTATCAGTACTAAAAAATTGCTGATAAAGAGGTCTTTTATCAACTCTTATTATTTTAGCACTAATAAAACCCCTCTTTATCATCTTTTTTTTGAAAGCGCTGATAAAACCCTCACTAATATTTTTAAAATAACTCTAATCGAGTTGGATTCCATCATGTCGTTCAAGCTCTCATCGAAGTCCAATGCTATCATCACTCCCCCTTGACCTTCTCTTGTATGAATCAAGCATCGAATCTATGATATGTTATTTTTTTCTCCTCCTCTCTCATTGATTTCTTGTTTGGGTTCAACAGAGTGTGATATTGCATCATTATCTTGGCTCTATGGTCTCATGGTTCCATGTTTAGGAGATATATTGATGAATTCCTCACCATCGTTCATCCTCCTCTGATGCTTCCTTGTTTGTGGGTCTTAGCTTTTATAATTTTACCCTACTACAGCGCATATAGGCTCTGCTTGGTTCATGGTGTTATGTTTTGGTTTTTATATTGACAACCCACTCCATGACCTTTGGTTTACTCCTAGTCTTAGTGTCACACCATTCCAAGATCTCTTTAGCATTACCCCGTACTAGTTATCTTCCACTTCTCTATTTCATAGGCTTGATACAGTAGAGCATGGCCAATACCTCGACATTATAAATTTATGAAATGGTTGACTAGTGTGTGAAGGTAATGGAAAATTTTATTTTCCTATTAATATGAGTATATTTTAACAACTTATATAGTTAGTTTATATAAACATGAGGCATTTAATTTAATTTCCATAGTAAATGATGATAATATTTAATGGTCATTAAATTTGGTTATTTTACAAAAACTCAACAAAATAAAAATTAATATTCATTTCATTAAGGATTTATTGGAGTCTCATTTCAAAATTAAAATTCTATTTATATAAAATTTTCATTTTAAAATCTTCATTTAATGTAAAGAATTTTTTTTCTTCAAAATTAACATTATAAATTTCTAAAACCCTCTTGTAGGGGGATCTAGTTTTAAAGATATTATGATTTACAAATTGAGTTTGAGAAGTTTAAATCATATCATTTTATGTGAAAAGGGGAAAAATATATCATGTTATCATTTTATGTGATTTTTTTAAATTAATATATTGAAAATATAACTCCTATCTATTGGATTTTGTTTTTAGAATATTCTAGAGTCAAATGGATTCAAGAAACACCAATTGATTCTCATGTTTTTTTACTTTTTAATGTTTTCAAGTGTTTGACTATTGTATATTTATTGTTTTTGTGTATATATCTAAATTTTATGATTTCCATGTATAGTGAGTTAAAAAACTATTAATTTTACTATAAAAGATAATTAAATTATTTATTAAATGATTCTTATTGTACAATTAAATGTTTTAAAGAAAGTGTTGAAGTTGGTTGTCACTTTAGTAAAATTATAAATTGGATTTTTAAACTTAGACAAAGTAATTTTTATTGAATAAATTTGTGCATATTAAACTGATTATTATTTTTATGTATATAAATTTTTTTATCCAATGTTACATTTTTATGAGTTGTGAAGTTTTTATAAAATTAAATTTATGGATTCATTTCATGTTTGAGAAGTTTTATTCCGAATAAAAAGGCTTTAAGGATTTTGAAACTGAAAATTACTTTGTTTCTTTGGTTTTAAAGGTTTTATTGGAAATAAATGAGTTTCCTTATATTTATCTTAGTTTAAATTTAATCTAATTTTTTTGTTTTGAAATTGTAATGATATAATAAAATCAAGTAATGTTATCACTTATGATTCATTTCCCCCCTCAAACATCTTTTTTTGTTTTCTAAATTTCCCAAAATGTTTGAACAATGTGGGAAAGAAATCGTATTTGTCCTTGATCTACCTCATTGATTATCCACCCAATATCTCTTTCCTCAATACATTGTTGGTTCACCCTCTCCCTCACCATCACGTTCATTTTCACCCATTCATCATTATTTCTCACTCTGATTGCATGAATCACTTAGCCATACACCCTGAAAACCCTAACTACTATCATGTAAGGTGGTGACAAAAAATGATAAGTTGACATATTTTTTATAGTGCATATATGGTAATCAGATCCAAGTTCTATGTATCATTCATGTTCCCATGTTCCACCCAATCTCTATTTCCTATAGCCATTATTGGTTCAATCTCTACCTCACATTCACGTTCATTTTCATTCACCCCCATTTCTAACTCTGATTGCATGGAGCTCCTAGCTGTGCACTACAAAAACACTTCCCACATATTGTGTAAGGTGGTGACTTTAAATGATAAGTTGGTAGTGTTTTTACGGTGCATATTTAGAAATTAGATCCAAGTTCCATGTATCCCTCATGTTCCCATGTTCCTCCCAATATATCTTTCCTCAAGCTATTTTGAGTTCACCCTCTCCATCATCGTCACGCTCATTTTCACTCATTCATTATTATTTCTCACCAGATTATATGTAACTCCTATTTTCACACTTCAAAAACACTACCCACTTATCATGTAAGGTTATGACTTCAAATGTTAATTATTTATTGTTTTTTTGTGCATATTTAGTAATCATATCCAAGTTCCAAGTATCTATCCTTCTCCCATGGATTAAAATAGAAAAATTCTCCAAATTTTATTTAAAGTATCCCTCATGCTCCCATGGATTATAAACACAATGTATTTTTAAAACATGTCATTTGTAACATTCTGTTACCATCTTGTAGGTATTTCCATTATCTTTATTTTCTTTCCTTTTCATGTGGGTTCATATTGGGACTCCTGAGGATAGAGACCATTTGTTGGGGGAAAATGACCTAAAGGCCAGAGATGTATATTTTTTTGAATTAATGGAGTCTGGGTATAAAAATTTATTGAATTTGTGGGTTCTCCCAAATTTTAGAGAACAATGAAGGTGGTTTTAGATTTTTCTTCTGAAAACTAGACTTCCTGGAGTCTTTAGGAGAAATACATGTCGTGTAATGGTATTACACGTCATGTAATGTATGCTAGGAAGAATTTTCAATTCTGGTACACAAAATGAAAGGATTACATGCCATGCATTTGGTTCACATCATGTATTGTTAAAATCCAGATATTTCACAAAAGGGTGATGGGTTTTTCAGTGTACTTGAGATTCATGGATTACAAAATGCGTAAGTTTTGAGGGTTGTGTTGTTAGGGTTCTGGAAATATGATTTCACATTTCATTAGGCCATAGGATTTTGGATCTTGATCTAGAGGCCCTCAGTAGATATTTTGGAGACCTACAACCCCTCTAAATGATTTTGTTCAACAATTGATCATTGTTGCGGTTGTGATTCATTTCTCTTGGTAATAAATCATTTCTTCTTCTTCATTAACTTTGAACGCAATTGTTTTGTTACATTGTGTTATTGGATTCGTTGATTTGTGATGATAATTCTCTTAATTCCATTTTAGATCTGTCAAGTGATCTTATTTTTGGGGCTGATCCTTTGTTGGTTGTGGTACGATGAGTGTGTGTTCTTTAAGGTAAGTTGTGGTATGTCTTCTCCACAGACCATTTTTTTGTTGAATATATTCTAAGATGTGTGGATTGCTTCTAGGGACTCCATTTTCTTTTTTTGTTCCCCATTTTTGGTGGATCCCATTTCACCCGTGTGTGGCCCCAAGTTTAAGGTTGGTGGTTCCGTCTCTAGCCTATGTTGGATGATTTACAACACTATGTTTTTGATAATTTTTTTATAAATGAAATGGAAATATTGAATAATTTTATTTTTGTGTGTGGAAATGAGCTTTTGATAAAATATGGTTTTCCCTTGGTTTTGGTAAATGAAATTGGTTTTTAAATATTGGTATAACAAAATGGTTTTGATGAATTAGTTTGGAAAATATATCAAATGGGAAGCTATGGGTACTCATGTGGAAGGTTTATTAATAGGCCTCGTATGTTGATAAAATCAAGGGGTTCACTCATGGGGTGTTCTCCTATTCCCTAAGCCTGTTGTTCTAGGGACTTGATAGACTTATTGGGAGGGTTCAATTTTTGGTGTGTTCCTTTGCTTCCTAAATTTGATGCATATATCTAGAAGTTTAATGTGTACGTGATTCTCAATGTTAGGGGTATGAGTGTCCTAGATATCCTAACCTAGTGTGATCCTTAGCGTGATGTGACCTATGCTTCTGGATTATACTATTTTGACTTATAATACCTAGGATTTGATACAATATGTGATACATGCTTTGGTTTGATTTAATATATCTACTTTGTTATATGAAATGTTTTCAAACTAATTTACGTACTTTATTTTAGAAATGTGGTAAAAGGAAAAATTAAAAGTTTTTCCATGATTTTGATATAAAAAACTATTAATCATGCCTTGTTTTTTTAAAGTTGAGCATGTTAATATTATTTTATAGAGACTAGTTAGGGAATACATGGGGGGGGGTCCTACTGAGCATATTATCTCACACCCAATGCACCCCTTCGGTGATGCGTATACCTATGTATTTATTTCGATGCGGGGGAAAAATGATCAATAGTGAGGTGATGAGGTATCTGTCAGCTAGTTCTGGGAAGCTGGTGGTGAGATGGTGGGAGTTTTCCCACACTATCACATGGATATTGTTGGAGTAGCTATTTTAGTTTCAATTTTTCCTTTACTATTGGAATTGGCTCTTGGATATTTTTATATACCTTTTTAGTTGTATCACTTATGTTGTTTTCTTACTATTATGTAATATATATTCTTTTTAATTATTAAATTATTTCTTTCTATCATGTTTATATATATATATATGTGTGTGTGTGATTTTCTTCATTTAGGTTGGGAAAAATCATTCCATATGGTTGTTGCTTGATTCCCGAGTGCTAATCGCCAACCAGTGGGGATAGAGAACACTATGTGAGTTTGTGTAAATTTGGGTCTAGTACGAGATTGTGAGCGTATCCAGGTTCAATTCATCACAATTTGGTATCAAAATAGCTCTATACTCAATATTCCTTATGTTGGAACAATTGGTGGAGTAGATATTGAATTTCCCAGACTTGAGAGGTAGGTTGCGGTGAGTTCCTATCCTGCTCTTACCATGAATAGACTCAAGTTACCAGGAAATTTTGGGAATGTGTGTCTACTGTATTAAGTTATTGATCTTAATATAATTTTTTTTCTTATGGATTTATGGTTTGAACTATGAATATCCTATTGTTTGATCATTTCTTCTATTTTGGTGTGCATTAGTATGCCTCTGAGAAGTGTTCCATGAGTTCCTTAGGAGGGTTTAGCAGATACTCCTCAAGGGAATCCTCATATAGATAAAAATATTGTCAAGGATGTCATATGAGAAGTTAATTATATTGAATATAATGTACCATAGGTCCAGAATTCATTTCTGGAGTACCCCTTGATATGGAGAAGAAAGTGATCGATCATGAGAGTTCTTGTGCGAGAAGCCACCATTATTTAATGGTACAAATGAATCTCAAGAGGCAGAGAAATGGATTGACAAGATTGATCATATCTTTCAATTCCTAGATACACCTGAGAGTACCAAGGTGAGGTGTGAAACATTTAGACTTGAGGGTCCCAAGAAGTGATGGTGGGATTACATGGCATAGATGGATCGACATGTGGGATTAGACTATAAATTTTTCAAGATCGTCTTCTTCCAATAGTTTAATCCAGAGTCATTGATGATGTTGAAGACTTTGGAGTTCCTCTCTTTATAGTAAGGAGAGAGTTCAGTGATGGTGTACACTAATTGGTTTGGTGAGATGGTTTGTTTTGATCTATAGGTAGTAAAGAATGACCAACTAAAAGCTCAGAAGTACCTTCAAGGTTTTTGACCAGATATCAAATTATAGGTATTTGTGCTGAAGATTTTGACCATGTGGAGATAGTGGATAGGGAAATCATGGTAAAGATGAATATGGTAGTCAAGGTTGGTTATTCTTTACCTTTTCTTACACCCAATGGCAGCTTTAGTGGCGCGTAAGGGAAAAAGAAAAAGTGGAAAGATCATCACAAGAGTGGTAGAGGTGGTTCTCCGCATCATACTTCTTCTTTAACCTCAAGAGTGGATCACCTTCATGTATTATATTAGTTTCATACAGAGGTAGATGCGGGTCCAATGATAGTGAGAGGTTCCATCTTTATTTCATCTTCAGTAGCGATTACTTTATTTGATACTGGTTCTTACCAATTATTTATATCTGTATGTTTTTTATATCATTAAACTTCCAATGGAATACATATCCTTTTTCATGGAGTTAATAACACCTCTTAGGAATAGGAAATATTAGGGTTTTTGGTGTCCTTGTGCAACACCGATAGATGATGTAGAGTTAGTTTTTGGATTTTATCATTCTTGATCTAGATCTATTTGACATCATAATCGGGATGGATTAGCTTGTTTCTCATTGAGATAAGTTTGTTTTTTATCATCAGCATGTCTCTTTTGTTTCCACTGATGGGAGATCATGGGTGTTTCAAGGAGAGTGGGATCTGAGGACTAGTCTTGCTGAACCATCCTAACTGGAGGTAATAAGTTTTTTTTCTGCTATGGAAGTTGAGTTTGATGACTTTTTTTATATTGTTGACCTTCCTACCACTGTTCAGGATTTTCCAAACATTTTCCTAGATTATTTCTCTAGCCTTTTTTTAGAGAGGGATAGAGAGTTTATGATTGAACTTGTGGCTGTTAATTATAAAATTTCGATACATTCTTATCATATAGTACCACTAAATCTAAAAGAGCTCAAGATTCAGTTGGATGGTATATTGGTGAAGGGTTTTGTTCTCACTAGTGTTTCTCCTTGGGTATCCTTAGTGCTCTTTGCCAAGATGAAAGATGGTTCACTCTGATTGTGTGTCGACTCTTGGAAGTTGAATTGTTCAACGACTAAGAATAAGTACCCTTTATCTAATTTGGATTATTTTTTTGATCAGTTAAAGGGGGAAGAGTGGTTTTCAAAGACTGATCTTCAGTCTGTTTATCATTAGCTCTAGGTTAGGGAGTTTGATGTACCAAAGATGGATTTTAGGAGAAGGTATGGCCATTATGAATGTCTTATGATGCTATTTTTTTGAATAATGCTCCTATAGTTTTTATATCCTTGATGAATCAGATATTCGATCAGTATCTCATGACTTTTGTGGTAGTGTTCATGGAGGATATTTTAGTTTATTAAAGATCTATGCATGAGCATGAGAACTAATTGTTCTTGGTTCTTGAAATCCCAAGAAGTCAGTGTTTGTATGGAAATATTTCAAAATATAGTTTCTAGATCCAAGAAGTGAAGTTTTTGGGGCATGGGATTTATATGCATGGATTATCAGTTCATCCTAAGAAAGTAAAGGCTTCCTTTTCAAGGGAAGAGCCACAAAATGTCTTTGAGATTCAAATATTCTTTATTATTATTGGATACTATCAATAATTTATCAAATATTTATCAAATATGGCGTCACCTTTGACTAGTCTTATTTGGAAGGGGGTAAAATTCTTTAAAATACTTTTAATTTAACATTCACACGGTATTTTTCATTATATTTTATGCAAGTTATTTCTCAAAAAAATATAATTGAATATAAATATTTTTTTATATTTAGAATCATTAAGATAAACCATTGTTTAGATAATATTTTGGAGAAACTTCTAGCATAGTAGTTGTAGGGATCCTATTTTTTATGGATGAGAATCACCTCAATTTTGTGATTTTGTACCTCACTACTATAGAACATGCTTTTAACATCATAAAAAACATTTCTCAGTGCTAAAAAATCATTGTTTATTTAGGCACCGTTAAAAGGGTCCCTTTTATCAACACTACTTCTAGTTATAATAAAGGTCATACTACTGTGGTGGGTTGTTAAAATTACAACATTGTAGAAATAAATACCGAAAAAATAGGATATGAAATATTCATGATTTAATTGAAATAAAAACTATATCACAAATACAATAAAAACACTATTATATACATTTCAAACATTATTTTATACAATTACATTATCAAGTATAATTTATCACAAATAATCCAAAACATAAACGGTTTCATAGTCTTTGGAATCTGACCCCTCTCAAGAAAGAATGAAAATGATACCCATTGTAAAAAAACTACCCCAAGTTGAACAAAAGGATCCACCAATATAAGAAAACAATTCTTATATTAGTAATACTATAAAAAAATAAATTAAAATAACTATTAAACAATAAATTAATAAAATGTCATTTTTAAACTAAAACCACACATTTTGAGTAATATCAGTCATACCATGTGTCAGATTGATGTGCAGATGATTTATAAATGTCACGAATGACTTATGGATTGCTTTCCTAAAGAATCAGAATAATATGAATATGTTTTCTTAGTTTTGAGTATGTCACTTGTTTTTTTTACAAAAATGTCAATTTAAACTAAAAACACACACTTTGAGTCATACCAGTAATATCGTGTGTCAGTTTGACATGATACTAATTCATACATGTCAAAAATGACTTATGAATCATTTTCATAAATTATCATGACAATCCAAGTATGTTTTCCTCGTTTTTTGTGAGTGACACATGTTTCAAACTAAAATATAAATTTTAAACTAATAACTGGAACTTTGAGTCAATTCGGGCACACTGTGTATCAAATTGAGGTGCGTTTAATTCATACACATCACAAATGACTTATGGATCATTTTACTAAATTATCAAAACAATTCGAATGTTTTTTTTGGTTTTGAGTATGTCACTTGTCTTTTTACTAAAACATCAATTTTAAATAAAAAGAAACACTTAGAGTTACACCTGTCATACCATGAACTGGATTGAGTTGATAATGATTCCTACACAAAAAAAGGCTTATGGTTCATTTTACTAATGTATCAAAACAATATGAATGTGTTTATTCAGTTTTGAGTATGTCACTATCTTTTTTTCTAAAATGAAATTTTAAAGTGAAAACACACACTTTGAGTCATACCGACCACATCATATTTTAGTTTGATGCGAAACTGATTCTTACATGTCAAAAACATCCTATGAATTATTTTCATAAATTATCAAGACAATTTGTTTATTTTAGGTTGGTTTTCAATGATTGACACATGTTTTAAATTAAAATGTCAATTTTAAACTGATAACAACCACTTCAAGTCATACCAAGCACACCATTTATCAAATTGAGGTGAGGATGATTCCTATACATCATAAATTAATTATGGATCATTTTTATAAAGTATCAAAATAATTTGAGTTCATTTTTATAGTTTTGATTATGTCACTTGTCCTTTTTACTAAAATATCAATTTTAAATAAAAATTCACACTTGGAGACATACCGGCCACACTAGGAATTGGATTTTGGTGATGATGATTCCTACACATCAAAAATGACTTATGGATGATTTTCCTAAAGTATAAAAATTGTTCAAATCTGTTTTCTTGGTTTTGAGTATGTCAATTGTTTTTTTACTAAAATGTCATTTTAAACAAAAAACATGAACATTGAGTCATAATGGTCACACCATGCATCAGATTGATGTGTATATAATTCATACAAATAAAAAATCAGTTATCGATCATTTTACTAAAGTATGAAGACAATTTGAATGTATTTTATCAATTTTGAGTATGTCACCTGTTTTTTTACTAAAATGTCATTTTAAACTAGAAACATGTACTTTGAGTCATACCGATCACATCATGTGTCAGTTTGATTTGAAACTAAAGCATACTCATCAAAAATGAATTAGGAATCATTTTCATAAATTATCAAGACAATATGAAAATTTTTTCTTGGTTTTTAGTGAGTGGACCATGTTTTGAACTAAAATGTCAACCTGAAGCTGACAATTGTCACTTTGAATCTTATAGGGCACACCATGTATAAGTTTGAGGTGTGGATGATTCATAAACATCAAAAATAACTTATAGATTATTATAATAAATTATTGAAATAATATTAAGTTTTTTTTCTTAGTTTTGAGTATGTCACCTATCTTTTTAATAAAATGAAAATTTTAAATAAAAAGACATAATTTAAGTCATACCAGTTACATCATATGTTATATTAAAGTAAAACTGATTCCAAAAAATCACAAATGACTTATGAATTGTTTTAATAAAGTATAAATAAAACAAAAATATGTTTGACAAACTTTGAGTGTGTCACTTGATTTTTAACTAAAATGTCATTTTAAACTGAAAACCTGCACTTTGAGTCATACCAGTCACATATGTGTCAGTTTGACCTGAAACTGATTCCTACACATTAAAAATTACTTATGAATCATTTTATTAAATTATCAAGACAATACAGGTGTGTTTTATTAGTTTTCAATGAGTGAAAAATGTTTTGAATGAAAATTTCAATTTAAAACCGATAACAAACACTTTGTGTCATACCAGGAACATAGTGTATCAAATTCAGGTGAGGCTAATTAATACACTTGAAAATGAATTATGGATTTTTTTCTCAAGTATCAAAACAATATGAATGCATTTTCTCAGTTTTGATTATTTTACTTTTCCTTTTTATTAAAATGTCAATTTTAAATAGAAAGACACACTTGGAGTCATATCGGTCACACTGTGTGTCAGATTGAGGCGAATTTGGTTCCTACACATCACAAATGACTTATAGAGTGTTTTCCTAAAGTATAAAAATAATGTGAAAGTGATTTATCAATTTTCAGTATGACACTTGTTTTTACTAAAATGTCATTTTAAGCTAAAAACACACACTTTGGGTCATACTGGTCACATAGTGTGTCATTTTGACATGAGATTGATTCCTTCATATCAAAAATGTCTTATGAGTCATTTTAAAAAATTATCAAGACAATATAGGCATGTTTTATTATTTTTTAGTGTGTGACACACATTTTTAACTAAAATGTCACTTTTAAACTAATAAAAGATACTTTGAGTCATACCGGTCACACCATATATTAGATTTGGGTGAGTTTAATTCCTAAACATCAAAAATATCTTATTAATAATTTTTATAAAGTATCAAAATAATACAAATACATTTTCTTGTATTTGAGTATGTCACTCATCTTTTATACTAAAATGTAATTTTAAAATAAAAAGGCACACTTGGAATCATACCAGTCACACCATGCATAGGATTGAGGTGAGGATAATTCCTACACATCACACATTTCTAATGGATCTTTATTTTATCAAAACCATCCAAAGGAATTTTCTTATTTTTGAGTATGTCACTGGTGGTTTTTACTTAAATGCAATTTTAAACTGAAAATATGCACTTTGAGTCATAATAGTCACACTATGCATCATATTGATGTATAATTGATTCCTTCACATAAAAAATAACTTATTGATCATTTTCTTAATGTATAAATAGAATCCAAATACATTTCCTCAGTTTTGATTAAGTCACATGTCTTTTTTTAATAAAGTGTCAATTTGAACTGAAAACATAGACTTTAAGACATGTAATTCACATCATGTGTTGGTTTGATGTTAGACTTATTCCTATATCTCACAAATGACTTATAAATTTTTGTACAAAATATCAAGATAATCCAGGTGTTTTTTGGTTTTTAGTCAGCGACACACTTTTTTAACTAAATTGTCAATTTTAAATTGACAACAGACACTTTGAGTCATATCAGAAATAATGTTTATATGAAATTGAGGTGTTTCTAATTATTATACGTCAAAAATTACTTATACATAATTATCACAATGTATTAAAAAATATGAATGTGTTTTCTTAGTTTTGAGTATGCGACATGTGTTTTGAACTAAAATGGGAATTTTAAACTAAAAAACACACTTTGAGTTATATCAAACACACCATGCTTTAGATTGAGGATTGGTTGATTCTTACATGTCAAAAATGAATTATGGATCATTTTACTAAATCATCAGATAAAAATGATAAGGAAATTAACAAAAAAATTAGATAAAATGATGAAATAATCAACCAAATAAGTTGTAGTAAGTCACCTCTTCATGATGTTTGTATACATTCTGACACCAGGTATGCTGCCCATTCATTTATAAAACAAAATATTTCCTCTTTTGAATATAAGGACTATCAATAAACCTATTAGAACTAGAAAAATATAAACAATCAAAGGATTAATAAATATTTGAAATGAAATTGTAATTATCTTTGAAAATACCTCTTTGGGGATGATTGTTTGTTGATGGTATATGTTATCTTTCATAAATTTAAAAACATAACAAGCATAATATTTTCCATTTTTTTGTTTCAGACACTATAGAAACATTGATAAAAATAAGTAATTTGTTTAGATATATCTTTTTCAAGTGAAATATTATTATATATACCCTAGTAGTTATCCACTTGTATAATTTGATAGGCTCCTTATGCTGATGGACTTTCCTCATGCCATGATTTTGGAAATATTTAAACACTTCCCTATCATAATAGAATTTTTAGTAAAACATAATATAAAATGTATAAGATGAAGTTTAGTTGTAAAATGTTGTAAGTTGTGTATAAAAAATTGATAAATGTTGTCATGTGGGGTAGGTTTGTTGGGTATCCATGTATTGAATCCAGAAAATAAATCTTCAGATTATCCAAATTGACTTCAATGATGCCTAAGAAAAATTAACAAGTAATGAAATGAATGAAAATATATTTAACATGATTAAATTATAGAGTTTTACCCCTAAATCATGGGTATTAAGAAGAGTCTGTCATTTGTAAGTTTGATTTCAAACACAGTGGTGAGTTTTTACACTATTCCATCATATTTGTTTAGTTCCAATGAGTATTATTATGTAGAAGTTATGTGAGGACTAATGAGTCCAAATTTATGTTCACAGGGTTTTCCCTTCAAATGTATTTATATATACTTCTGAAAAAATTATGAATAGTATTTAGTCATAATTAAGATAGTAGGTGAGATATTGGAAAAACAAGTCATGAAAACACACCACATGTATACATTTACAATTGAGACTCCTAGCCATTTATGTGAGAGGATTTAATTTATATTCTCAAGACAAATATATTCTATAATTTACTCCACATACAACTATTTTTCAAAATAAATTGCCTTAATTTCACTACTTTCTAACACTGTATCATCATGAACCTTTAATGTTAGTAAATGTGGAAGTTGAATGGAAAAGTTAAAAGTACTTTTTAATGATATTTTCTATTGGTTAGTTAATCCTTTATATCATTTTTATTTGAGTATTAATTTCATCCCCTTCCCTTTGTTCGTTTATAATAAAAATCATTAGTTTACTCTTTTTTCATTAATTGTTACATTTTTTTCATGAAAAATAAATTGGAAATGAATACCTCCTTGTCGACATGTATTTTTACAAGATCTCACTATCATTCTATGAAATTTATAACTGCTTTCTTAGTCGTATAAATATAAGAATCATCAAGTGGAGAAATTAGCTCATCACTAAGCTTGCGAGCTATGTAAATCCCCACTCTCGCATTACCTATTGGAAGTTGTTTATTGTGTAGAATATCTCCTTGGATATTTTACATGGTACCACTCACAATAAGAAGATGATTGGATATTGATAGATATAAATCACAATCACATTCACCCTAAAAAATATCAGTATAAGAAAGGTATCAGTGTCTTCTTGATTTAAATTTCATAGAAACAATTATGACAATATTGATTACCTATTCTAAGATAGCTCTTTAAGGATAACGGCTCACCTCAAAGCTGGTGGATGGTGGGGGTCTTTATGTAGTAGTTGTTTTTGTGTTTTTTCTTCTATTTAATTCATTCCCATAACATTTTTACAATAGATCTAACTACCAATTAAGTTTTTCTTATAGAGCATCTAATCATGCCTT
This sequence comes from Viscum album, assembly GCA_963277665.1. Lineage (NCBI taxonomy): Eukaryota > Viridiplantae > Streptophyta > Magnoliopsida > Santalales > Viscaceae > Viscum > Viscum album. The sequence continues at coordinate 404,828,033 of OY728150.1, read as the reverse complement.
CCACTCTTCCATTTTCTTATCTTCTCCCCCTGTTTATTTCTTTTCTCAAAATATATTCGAGGTGACCTCCCAAAACCGGCACCTCTGACACAACTATGTAGTTTTGGCCGCTTCAAAGCCACTGATAGTAGCTGTTCATGTGGTAAAATTGATGATGACTCTTTTCACTACTATGAAATGCACAATATACTACATTTACGTTTATCAATGCTAAAAAATCACTCATAAAGGGTACCTTTTATGAACATAAAAAAATCATTGATAAAAAGTACCCTTTATCAATATTTTTTAGTGATGATTTAGGGTGACCTTTATTAGCGCATTTTCTTGCCCTAATAAAGGTCCCAATTTTTGCAAGAGTCCCACATCAAAATATTTGATGTTCAATTGCTTCTTTATATACGATTTGGCCACAACCAAAGCTCAGAAGCTTGGTACGAGGATTGGCTCTCGAATACACTCCACACACACACTCACACACACCCTTATATGGGCCCATGGCCCCGCATGGGCCTTGACCCAGCCTATGCCTCCCATGGGCTTTAGCCCACCCGCATATATAGGGCCAAGTCCTACATGACCTGACCCAGCTGCCCCATAATCCGGGCCTATACATGTCCTAAGCCCCCGCCCATACCCCTTATTTTTCATATATACCAATAAAAATAAAACTCTAAAAAATACAAGAATTAAAAATCTAAAAATTCAAATAATGAAACAAATAAATATTTAAAATGAATAAATTAAAAAAATATTAAAACTTTTATTAATTAAATAAATATAAAAACATTTAATATATATATAAATTATAAATATTAATGAATAGTATATATTATATGCATATATATGACAAATAAATTGAAATAATTAAGTAAATAAAAATAAAAAATGTGTAAATTAATAATAAATATTAAAAATTCAATTAAATAAATAAATTTTAATAAAAATGAATACATTTAATATACATATATATTAATTATAAATATTAATAAATAGTATATATTAAATATTAAAAAATAAAATGGATAAATTATAATAATTAAATAAAAAAGTAAAATAAAAATATAACACAAAGGGAAAATTATTAATTTTTTTAATGAAAAATTTATTAATAAAAACAAATAAATTTGATATATATATATATATATTAATTATAAAGAGTAATAAATAATATATATTAAATATAATTATAGAAAATGAATAAAATGTAATAATCAAAAACATATTAATTTCTTATTAATTTATAATGGTTTTTATACAGAATTATTCATTAATATTTTTAATATTTTTAATATAGAAGTATATTCATATATATATATATATTTATATATATAAACATCAATATATATAATATTTCCTAAAACATGATTTATATAATAAAAAATATTTATGATTACATTAAATAAGTTATATATTTAGTGAAAGATAGTTTATAAATAAAAAATATTATTAATTAATAATATTGACTAATTGAATTGATTTATGGATATTTAATTGAATTTTATTATATTTTTCATTTTAATTGATATAAAATGTGCATTACATTGATTTCACACATACATATACACAATTAACACATTTTTGTATACAACACGCACACACATGCTATTTTTGTAATTTTGTTTTCAATTTTTAATATTCATTTTATAATTATGTTTTTTAACATAATCTATTTAATATATATTATGATTCTAATAGTTTATTTTATTATTTTTTGTATTTTTAGTCAATATATACTACTTATTACTTTTTAATATAATTTTTCAAATTTATTTTTTTAATATAATTTATTCATTAATAATCTTAATTGTTTTTTAATATTTTTTTAATTTATTCATTTTCAAATATTTTATTATTCAATAAGTTTGCTATTTTATCCATTTCCAATATTTATTTATACATGTTTATTTCTTAATATTTATTATTTTTAATATAGTTTCATTTTATATAATTAATATGTATTCATAAAATATATAAATATTATTTTTTAATTTTTTAAATTATCAATATAATTAATAACAATTATTCATTTTTTAAATTTATTAATTCATAATATTATTTATTTCATTAATATATGCTACATATTAAATATAAATATTTATAAATATATTTACAAATATATTTATTTATAATTATAATTATAAATCTTTACCAGTACTAAACAAGTGATGATAAAATCTAGATTTATCAGCACTAAAAAAGTTCTTATAGAGATGTTTTTTAAGAGTGGTTATTTTTTTAGCACTGACAAAACCCTTCTTTATCAATGTTTTTTTGGAAGCATTGACAAAAACCTCCTTAGTCTTTTTAAAATAACCATAATCGAATAGATTTCTGTCGCGCTGTTCAAGATCACATAGAAGTCCAATACTATAATCACTCAACCTCAAATTTCTCTCATATGAATCAAGTATTAAATCTAAGATATGTTATTTTTTCTTCTCCTCTCTCGTTTCTTTCATGTTTTGGTTCAATGGTGTGTGATAGCGCATCGTTATCTTGGCTCTATGGTCTCGTGGTTCCATGTTTAAGAGCGCTATCGATGAATTCCCCACCATCGTTTATCCACCTCTAACGGTTCCTTGTTTCTAGGTCTCAACATTCCTGATTTTACACTAATATAGCTCATATAGGACCTTCTTGGCTCATAGTGTTGTGTTTTCGTTTCTGTGTTAAAAACCCACTCCATGACCATTGGTTTCCTCATAGTATTAGTGTCACCCCATTCCAAGTGCTATTTAGAACCATGTTATATTTTTTATCTTACACTTCTCCATTTCCAGGTCTTGTTACAATAGAGCATGGCTGCTACCTCAACATTATAAATATATAAAATGGTTGACTAATTTGTGAATATAAAGAAAAATTTTATCTTCTGTGAAATGTTATGTTTAATTGAAAAGGAAATATCATTTATATTTCAATATGAATAATTAATATGATATATATTAATGACGCCAAAGGATATGAATAGAAACAAAAACAATGTGTTCAATCATTCTATGAATTTATGGATTCTAATAAAGAACTATAAGTTTCCAAAACTATGAGTTTATTTATAGAAATTATAAAGTTAGTATAAATAAACAATAGGCTTTTAATTCAATTTCCATAGTGAACTATGATAATATGTAATGATCATTACATTTGGTTATTTAAGAAAACTTCAACAAAATTAAAAGTTAATATTCTTTTCATTAAGGCTTTATTGGAGTCTCATTTAAAAATTAAAATATTTATTTTATACAAGGGGAAAATGTATTCAAAATTATCATTCTAAATTTCCAAAACCCTCTTGTGGGGGGATCTAGTTTTAAAGATATTATGATTTCCAAATTGACTTTGAGAACTTTAAAGGATACTTAAATTCTTTATTAAATGATTCCTATTATGAAATAAAATTATTGAAAGAAATAGTTGAAGTTCGTTATTTCTTAAGTTAAATTATAAATTGGATTTTTAAAGTGAGTCAATGAAATAATTATTGAATAAAGTATCATTTTTGTATATTAAAATAATTATAATTTTCATGTATAAGTGTATTTTTATCTAATCAGACATTTAAATGAAGTGTGAAGTGATTATAAGTTAAATTTATGGATGCATTTCTTATTTGGGAATCTTTATTCAAATTAAAAATGTTTTAAGCCGTTTGAAGTTGAAAATTTATTTGGTTCTTTGGTTTCAAATGTTTTCTTGGAAATAAATGAGTTTCCTTATATTATTCTAAGTTTAACGCTTATCTTTTTTTTGAAATTATAATGATATATTAAAATCAAGGTATGTGATCAGTTGTGATATGCCTCTTCCCCCTCAAACATCTTTTTTTGTTTTTAATTTTCTCAACTGGTTTGAACAACACACACACAATCGATCTTATTTTTCCTCAATCTTCCTCACTGATTCTACACCCAATCTCTCTTACCTTGAGCCATTTTTGGTTCACCCTTTCTCTTACCTTCAAGTTAATTTTCACTCCTTCATCATTATTTCTCACTCTGATTTCATGGATATCATATCCGTGAACCATAAAACACTTCCTACTATCATGTAAGGTGGTAACTACAAATAATAAGTAGATAGAGTTCTTGTGGTGTACAATTAGTAGTTGTTTCCAAGTTCCAAGTATCCCCCCATTCCTATTTCCCCCAATATATCTTTACATGAGCCCTTTTTGTTTCACCCTCTCCTTCACTTTCACATTTATTTTCACTCATTCTTTATTATTCCTCATTCCGATTGCATGGAGCTCCTATATGTTCACTACAAAAACACTGCCCACTTATTGTGCAGGGTGGTGACTGTAAATGATAAGTTAGAAGTGTTTTCATGGTGCGTAGTTAGTAATCAAATCTAAGTTCCATGTATCCCTCCAATTCCCATGTTCTACCCAATGTCTCTTTCCTCAATCCATTATGTGTTCACCATCTCCCTCACCTTCATGTTCATTTTCACCCACTCGTCATTATTTCTCACTTAGATTATATGGATCTCTTAGTTGTGCACTGAAAAAACACTTCCCACCTATCTTGTAAGGTTCTCACTACAAATGTCAAGTAGGTAGTGTTTTTATGGTCCATAATTTGAAATCAGATACATGTTTTAAGTATCCCTACAACTCCGATGGATTAAAATCAAATAATTATGCCCATTTTATTCGAAGTATCCCTCTTATTCCCATAGATTAAAACTATAATGAATTTTTAAAACATGTCATTTGTAACAATCCATTACCATATTTTAGGCATTTCCCTTATATTTATTTGATTTTCTTTTCATTTGGGTGTGTTTTGGGACTCTCGATGATGGAGAGATTTTGATGGAGAAAGTGAACTAACATTTTGGGATGTATATTTGTTTGAATTAATGGAGTTCAGGTATAATCATGGAATTTATTTGTAGGTTATCCTCGATTTTGGAGAATTATGAAGGTGGTTTCAGAGTTTTCTACTGAAAACAGGACATTCCACCGTCTGTAGGAGAAATACACACCACGTAATGGTATTAAACATTGTGTAATGTTTGTCAAGAAGAAGTTATCAGTCCAGTAGACAACATAAAATAATTACATTCTTAGTATTTGGTTCACATCACATATTGGTAAAAGTTATATTTTTAATAAAAATGTGATGTATTTTTTAGTGTATATGAGCTTCTTGGATTACACGACATGTAATGGGATTACACATCTTGTAAGTCTTGAGGGTTTTAATTTTAGGGGAATTCAGAGATGATTTCACATTTCATTAGGTTGTAGGCTTTTGGATCTCAACCTAGAGTCTCATAGGGGAGATTTTGGAGACCTCTAACCCCTCTTAATAGTTTTTCTCAATGATTGATCTTTGTTGCAGTTGTGGTGAATTTATTTGTGTAATCAATAATTTCCGCCTCTTCATTAACACTGATCCCAGTAGAACCATTGCAATGTGTTATTGGATCCATTGATCTATGATGATAATTATCTTGATTACTTTATAGATCAATCATGTGATCTTATTCTGGGGGTTGATCCTTTATTGTTTGTGGTGCGGTGAGTATGCATTCTTCAAGGTTAGTTTTGGGTTTTCTTCTATTCTAAATATTTTGTTATTGAATCGATTTTGAGATGTGTGGATTTATTCTAGGGCCTTTGTCATTATTGTTGTGTTCTACCTTGATCGTGGACCCCACTGCAGGCATGTGCGACCTTGATTTTGAGGTAGGTGGTTCCATCTCAATCCTATATTGGATCAACCACATTACTCTATTTTTGATAAATTGTTTTATAAATGAAATGGAAGGATTGACCAATTTGATTTTTGTGTGTGGAAATGGGTTTTTTTATAAAACACAGTTTTCCCTTTGTTTAGGCAAATGCAAGTGGCTTTCAAATCCTAGTTGAATGAAATGGTTGTGATGAATTGGTTTAGAAAATAGGGAACATGGGAAGCTATGGGTACTTAAGTGGAAGGCTTATAAATTGGCCTTGCCTGTTTATACTATTAGGGGGTTCAATCATGGGGTGTTCTCCTTCTCCCTAGTCCTATTGTTCTAGGGACTTGATAGACTTGTTGGGAGGGATCAACTTTTGTGCTGTTCCTTTTCTTCTTAAATTCGATGAATACATCTAAAAGCTTGATGTGTGCGCAATTGTCTATGTTAGGGGTATGAGTGTCCTAGCTATCCTAAACTAGTTTGATCTATGGCGTGGTGTGACATATGCTTCCAGATCACACTATTTTGACTTGTACTATCATGGATTTGATACAATATGTGAAACCTTCTTTGGTTTTATTTGATATATTTGATTTGATATATGAAATGATTTGAAACTGATTTACTTTATTTATTTTTAAAATTTGAAAAGGGGGAAATTAAATGTTTTTTCATTATTTTGATATAAAAAGCTACTAATCATGCCTTATTTTCTTTAAAGTTGAGCATGTTCATATTATTTTACAAATACTTGTTAGGGAACACTTAGGTGGGATCCTATTGAGCCTGTTAGCTTACACCCGATGCACCCCTTCGATGGTGCATATACCTTTGTATTTAATTCGATCCATGGAAAGGAAAGGAGTATTAGTAAGGTGATGGGGTATCTTTCAGCTAATTTTGGGAAGCTAGTGGTGAGATGGTGGGTGTTTTCCTATACCATCACATAGAGATTGTTAGAGTAGTTATTTTAGTTTATTTTTTCCTTTGCTTTTGGACTCGTCTATTGGATATTTTTTATCTACCTTTTTAGTTGAATCACTTCTGTTGTTTTATATCATTATGATTTATATATTCTTATGGATTATTCCACTATTTCTTTTTTGTCATGTATATATATATGTCACATTTTTTTCTTTAGGTTGAGAGAAATCATTCCCTATATTTTTTGTTTTATGCCCGGGTGCTAGTCACCAACCCATAGGGATTAGGGATGCCATCTGAGTTTGTGTCTATTCAGGTCTGATACTAGATTATGAGGGTATCCAGGTCGTGTTCATCATAGTTTGGTATCAAAGGAGGTATATCCTCAAGAGTCATTTTCTTGGTATGTTTGGTTGACTGGATATAAGATTTTTAGGAATTTAGAGGTAGGATGCAGTGAGTTCCTGACTATCTCTTTCCATGATGAGACTCAATTTACCATGGGATATTGGGGATTTGTTTCCCATATTTTGATTTCTTGATCTGAATCTCATTTTTTTTCTTGTGTATTTCTATTTTGATTTGAGATTATCCTATTGTATGATCCTTTCTTATATTTTGGTGTGTAGCGGTATGCCTCTATGAAGTGTTCCATGGGTTCCTTAGGAGTGTGAAATAGATTCTCCTCAAGGGATTCCTACTATAGATCAGAATCATGTCAAGGATATCATGTGGGTAGTTTATGCTATTTAACAGAATATGCCATAGGTCTAGGACACAGTTATTGACATACCACCAGGAGCTGGAGAAGAAATGGATTAATCATGGGAGTTCTTTCATCTAAAGCCACCATCATTTAAGGGTAAAAATAAATCTCAAGATGTGGGGACTATATTTAAAAGATAAATCATAACTTTAAATTACCAGATACACATGAGAGTATTAAGGTGATGTGTGTAGTGTTTAGACTTGAGGGTCTCAACAAGTGATGGTGGGATTCCATGGTATAGGTAGATTGGCATGTGGGATTGGATTGGAATATTTCAAGACTATGTTATTCTAGAAGATTTATCTAAAGTACCTAATAATGGTGAATACTATGGAGTTCCTCTCTTTGGAGAAAGTATAAAATTCAATGTTGATGTACACCAATCAGTTATGTGAGATGGTTCATTTTTCTCTTGAGGTAGTAAAGATTGATTATGTGGAGATAGTGTCTAGGGCTATGATGGAAATGATGAATACTGTAGAAAAGGTTTGTTATTATACCCCTTCTATTACTCATAGTGGAATGATTAGTGGTGATAAAAGTAAAAAGAGAAAGTTTCAATATCATTACAGGAGTGGTGGAGGTGGTTCTTAGTTGCACGATTTCTCTGCACTCTCAGTTACAGATATAAATGTTCCGCTGAATTACTATCATTATAGAAATGTTGGAAACACCAGGTGTTATTTTCCTCCACCTACAAAGATTGTAAGAGTTGTGGATTTTATACTCATCTACAATTCTTTTATAAGGCCATATATACACCTCGATATGGTCAGGGATCATCAGCTCCAAAGGAAACTGTGGCACAATCAGATGATTCAAATACTACATGGATCCAACCATAGGCCTTAGGAGTGAAGAACCTTCACACATTAGTTGAGTTTCTAGTAGAGGTAGATGCTGGTCTAGTGATAGTAAGATGTACTATATTTATTGCATATTCAATAGTAATTACATTATTTTATACTGGTGCTTCCCACTCATTTATATCTGTATGTTTAATATTACTACACATACAATGAAACTCATAGAAAATCCTATTGGGGAGAGGAAAGAGGAGAGGATTTAGTGTCCTTATGTGCTATCGACAGCTGATGTAGTGTTAGTCCGGGATTTTCTCATTATCGATCAAGATCTATTTTAGATAATAATCTGGATATATTATCTTGTTTCTCATCGTAATAAGGATAATTTTTTGAATCGACATGTCTCATTTCTTTGGGATTATGTGATCTCATAGGTGTTTCAAGTAGAGTGGGACCCAAGGTGTGTTCATGTAGGACCTTCACAGCTAGAGATCATAAGTTTTTTTATCTATTGTGGTAGTTTATCCCGATGATGTTTCTTCTATTGTTGAACTTCTTGATATTATGAAGGATTTTCCTGATGTTTTCCAAGATGATTTCTCCAGTCTTCCTCTAGGGAGGGTGGTAGAGTTAAATCTTGACCTGGTGCTAGGTATACATCCAATTTTGATACATTCCTATCTTATGGAACCAGTATAAATGAAAAATCTCAAGATTTAGTTGGATGATATAATGGTGAAGGGTTTTGTTCTCCCTAGTGTTTGACCTTGGGTAGCCCTAGTGATCTTTTCCAAGATATTATATGGTTCACTTTGATTATGTGTGGACTATCAAAGGTTGAATCAGGTAATGGTTATGTAACATCCCGAGTTTTAAGCAAGAAACACCATGTTCAATAGCGTATATGATATGCTACATCGAGCTTAAATCCAAATTATATATTTCTCATTAGCCTAGCCATTTTGAGTGGTTGTGCACAAAATATTTGGAAAAGCTCTCAAGCTAAGAGAGAATTATTTTTCCAATAAGAACGCTCTCAAGCTATGAGAGAGAGATCCACCTCCACCTGATCAAGGCGATCAAAGGAGGACATCGCAAGTGAAGGCTCTTCTGTGTTAGCACCTGAAGATCCCTTCGGCGATGTACAAAGATACGTGGAGCATGTATGGATCACCTCTAAAGGAATCCTACACTTGGATTCTCTGATGCAACGATGGATCACATCGGATCGTGATCAGAGATATTAATGAAGAAATAATTCCATCAAGGTAATTATTTTCAATTAATTAAATTAATTATAACCAACATATGATGATCCTATATATGGTTCTGGGACTCCCCTCTTTATTTTTCTTTCTTCGTTCTATTATGAAGATTCGGCGTTTTATTATCATGACGGATCTCGGATTGATCGTTGTTAACACTAAAATTAAAGTTGGGTACACCCACCAACATGCTTCCGCTATGCTCGGAACCGACACTAGGTTCCAGTGAGTGCCTGACCAGCTCTCACCATGAATCAACTCAAGTTACCTTAGGATATTGGGGATTCATGTCTCATGTTTTGAGTTATTAATCTTAATATCAGTTTTTTCTTATGGATTTCTGGTTTGAACTGAGATTATCCAATTGTTTGATCATTTCTTTTGTTTTGGTGTGCAATGGTATTCCTTTGAGAAGTGTTCTATGGGTTCCTTTGGAGGTTCAAACAAATAATCATCATGGGAATCCTCCTATAGATCAAAATATTGTCCAAGATATTATGTGGGACGTTCGTGCTATTGACCAGAATGTACCACAGGTCCAGAATACATTTGTTGTGAAACTAGGAGGAGATGGAGAAGAAATGGGTTGATCATGGAAGTTATTGCGTGAGAAGCCACCATCATTTAAGGGTATGAATGAATCTCATGAGGTAGAGGTCTGACTTGATAAAATCTATTAGATCTTCAAATTCTTGGATACACATGAGAGTATCAAGTTTAAGTGTGCATCGTTTAGACAAGAGGGTCCAAATAAGTGATAGTGGGATTCCATGGTATAGACGGATCAACATGCGGGCTTGGACTAGAATTGTTTCAAGACTCTATTCTTCCAATAATTTTATCTAGAGTCACTGAGGATGTAAAATAATTTGGAGTTCCACTCTTTGTAGCAGGGAGAGAGTTTGGTGTCACTGTACACTAATTGATTTGGTGAGATGGTTAGTTTTTCTCTAGAGGAGGTAAATAATGACCAAATAAAGATTATATGTACCTTCAGTGTTTTCGACCAGATATCAGATCATAGGTATTTATACTAAATCTTTCGACCTATTTAGAGACAATGGACAAGGATATGATGGTATAGATGAATATGGTAGAAAATGTTAGTTATTATTCCCCTTATCTTCCACCTAGTCATGACTTTAGTGGTGTGTAAGGTAAAAATAGAAAGTTTCAAGATCATTACAAGAGTGGTGGAGGTGGTTATCAGTAGAAATCATCCTCTAAACCCTAAGTTATAACTATCAGTGTACCTTTGACTTACTATCATTGTAGTAAGGTCAGAAATACCAGGTGTTCTTGTACTGTATGAATAAATATTGTAATAGTTGTGGATGTTATGGTTATCTATAATTCATTTTTTAGGCTATGTCTATACCTTGACATGGTTAGAGATCATCATCTCCAAAGGATACTATGGCATAGTCAGTTGCTTCAAATACTATAGTGATCCAACCATAGGCCTCATGAGTGAATCACCTTCATGCAGTAGATTAGTTTCCAATAGAGGTATATGCAGGTCCAGTGATAGTGAGAGGCACCATCTTTATTGCATCTTCATTAAAAATTTCTTTATTTGATACTAGTTCTTCCCACTCATTCATATTTTTATGTTTTAGTAATATGATTATACTTTCCATGGAACTCATGTCCTTTTTCATGGAGTTAGAAACACATATCAAGAAGAAGAAAGAGCAGGGGTTTTAGTGTCATTGTGTGCTATCGATTGATGATGTGAAGTTAGTATGAGATGTTATCATTCTCATTATAGATCTATTTAATGTTATCATTGGGATGGATTAGCTTGTTTCTCATCAAGATATGTTTTCTTGTCATCATCAACATGTATCATTTCTTACAGCTGATGATAGATCATAGGTGTTTCAAGGATAATGGGATCCGATGTCTGGTTATGAAGGACCTTGTTGCTGAGATCTCAGAAGTTTTTTTGTCTCTTATGGCAGTTGAGCCCAATAAAATTTCTTCTATTTTTGACCTTCCCGCTGTTGTTCAGAATTTTCCTGATGTTTTCCCATACAATTTCTCTGGTATTACTCTATATAGAGAGGTAGAATTTACTATTGAATTGGTGTTAGGTACACATCTAATTTTGATACATTCCTATCATATGGAATCAAAAAAGCTGAAAGAGATCAATATTCAGTTGAATGATTTGATGGTGAAGCATTTTTTTTCCCTAGTATTTCACCTTAGGCATCCCTAATTCTCTTTGCTAGGATGTTAGATGGTTCACATAAATTGTGTGCAAAATATCATAATTTGAATTGGGTAACAGTTAAGAATAAGTATCCTTTACCTCATGTAGATGATTTGTTTTTTCAGTTAAATGGGGGAAGTGGTTTTCCAAGATAGATCTTCAGTCGAGTTATCATCATCTCAAGGTTTGGGAGTCTGATGTACCAAATATGGGTTTCAAGAGCAGGTATGAACATTATGAATATCATGTGATGTTTTACTAGTACAAAACAAACCTTTAACAGCACTGACATTTATCAGTGCTAGAAAAATACACCGAGACCTGACCTGAAAGTTAGATTTTTATTTGATTTTCCAAAAGATGCTTTCATGGATTAGCGGTAACCTACAGACAGACCAAGTGAGAACCCAAAAAAACAACTGCTTCCAAGTTCAAAATTCAAAATTCAAAAAGCACACCACCACCAAGAATCATGCTTAAAGATCGACCGTATCACCCTACCACCATCCATCATCATTCACAATCGACATCCATCACGATGTAAACATTGTCTTCTAAACACCATAAAAACTTTTCGCTGAAGATCTTCGGAAACCAGATCCGCCGTGAAATAGCTCACCGCACCAAATCATCATTGTTCCCCAGTGAATCAGAAAAAACCATATGAGGAATACAGAGATGAAGAGTATGAAAATCACCATGGTACTATCAAGAGGAACCGGACGACCAGTACCATTACCAAACTTAATTAATGTATTTTTATATAAAAATTCACACATAAATATATTTATAAAATATATAGAAATAGATAAACCAAATAATTTTTTAATTTATTCAAATGTCGCGTGTTACATTGATTTTTCTATGTTTCAATATTTTCAATATGTATTCATCTTACTTAAATATATATATATATATATCCACATTTTTTTAATAATTTATATTTAATTAATAAAACTTATCCATTTTTCAATATTTTTATTGTGTACTCATTTTTAATTATTTAATTTCACTCTTTTTTAAAATACATGTATTTAAGAGTACATATCCACTAATAATGTTAAAAATATATTTGTAAATAAATATATTTATAAATATATATTTACTATATTTATAAATTTATATATTTATAATTATTATAAATAAATAATAATAACTTTTCAAATAAGTATTTATATAATTATAAATAAATAATTTTATATATTTAATAATTATAAAATTATAATAAATTTATTTAAATAAATCCTTTATCAGCGCTAAAAAAGCGCTGTTGAAAATAATCTTTATTAGTTCTCAAATATCAGCACTGATAAGTATCCCTTTTATTAGCACTTATCAATTTAATGTTGATAAAAGGTATATATATCATTGATTTTCTGAGAGCACTGTTAAAAGTTTTCCTGATCCATTTAAAAGAGCCTTAACCGATACTCAGTCATTCGTGATTCTCAAGGTCTTGTGGAACTCCTATACTATCAACGCGACTCCTATATATTCCCGTAGATGAATCAAGGCTATAATCCAATGTATGTCATTTACTAATTTTCCTCTATCATTGTTTTATCTTTTGGGTTTTGGGTTTTTCATTTTGTGCTATTCTTAACCATGATAAAACCTACATCTCATCTCCTCACCACTACCGGCGTGACTCCTCTAGGTTCATGTAAGGATCATAAAGATGTACCATGATATTAGTTACCAGTTTTTTTGTCATGTAATGATGAAATGAATCATATTATTCCTTGATAAATTGTTTACCTATAATCTAATGAAGGAAAAATACAAAAAACCAACAAGTACTCTATCTAAACATTCTTTTCCTATTAGAAAATGGGTTGAAATCATGATAGATTTCTTGACCAATTTTTTAAGATCAACTAAATATAAATATGTAGCATGGGTTATAATGGATCACCTAAGTAAGATAAAAAACTTATTACATATTGAAGAGTATTCCTCAGTTGATGAACTAGATTAATTATATTTCAAAGAGATAATAATTCTTCCAAGTGTCCCATCTAGTGTTGTATCTTATAGGGATATGATGTTTTTATCTCAGTTATAGCATGGAAATTAATTTTCAATGAGGTTATGGGTGAAATTTTATACTTTCATTATTACACAGACTAACGGTCATTCTAATCAGACTGTCTTGATATTGGAGGATATTATTTGAGCCTTAATTATTGACTTCAATGGCTCCCCGAAGGATTAACTTTCCTTGGTGGAATTCTCTCATAAAATAGTTATCAATCACTTATCTAGATGGACCCATATGAAGAATTGTATTAAATACATTTTCAATCTCATTTATGTTGGATAAAGATAGAATAATCATATATGAATATCCCTAGTATTTTACAATAAATAATAAACTGAGTGATGTTAATTCAAAACCATTTTTGAAACTAATAAAAGTCTGCCAATGTCCTATAATAACCATTAGAGGTGACCCTTGTAATTTAATGTTAATGATCATGTGTTTATTTATGTTTCCTTGTGATTGGTTCACTAATGGATTAGAAAGAAGATTAAATTAACCTCAAAATACATCAAACCTATTAAAATTCTTGGAAAATTCTAGGAAATTTCTTAACAGCTATCCATACACATGAAAACCCAATGGTTGAATCTATTCCCTCAAGAATATGGTTGAATCTTATTGAGTGTGAAATGATTGAGGCTGAGGTGGTTTTAAATTCCCCATCTGATCTAACCATGTAATCCCATTTATTGTTAGTATCTTAGTCTCATTTTGGTTGTATTTTGTGTTAAATGGGAGTTAAAAGAGGGGTTAGAGGATTTGAGACGTTTTAGAATCAGCCACACCTCAATCCGATGCATGGTGTGATCGGTATGACTCCGCGTGTGTATTTTTATTTAAAATTGACATCAATTTTAGTAAAATTAACACTTTATGTTAATTTATTTCTATATATTATTACTAATATAATAATTTTTTTCTTATATAGGTGTGTTCTTTTGCTCGAGCAGGGGTGGTTTGTTTGACAATAACACGAGTCAGGTAAGGATTAAAAGATAAAGGAATATTTATGTTTTTGAATGTATGTAATAATTTGTATTTATGTAATTGTATAAAAAAATGTTTGAAATGTCTATAATATAGTTCTTTTCTTTTATTTGTGTTGTAAATTTAATTTCATTTAAATCCTATATTGGGACTTTTTTTGTTGATATCTGGTGTGTTTCTGGTGCTATAGAGTGTTGTTAAAGCACACTACAGAATAACCCTTTATCGACACTTTTAAAAGCACTAATAAAAACCAAATTTATCAACACTTTTAAAATCGCTAATAAATGGTGCCTTTAGAAGCACTAAATTAAATCACTAATAAATGGAACATTTATCACTGCTTTTTCAGTGCTAATAAAAGTCTCATACTTTTAACCACACTCATATAGTCAGTGCTTTTCTAGTGCTAATAAAGGTGATTTGTAGCAATGTTAAAGGACCAATTTATAGTAGTGTTGTTTGGTTTGAATAATTCTCCTACATTTTTTATGGACTTGATGAATTATATATTTCATTTGTATCTCAAAACTTTTGTGGTAGTGTTCATGGAAGAAATTTTGGTTTATTTGAGATTTGAACACAAGTATAAGCACCATTTGAGTTTGGTTATGGAAATATATAGGATTTATTGTTTGTTTTAAACAATTTCTAAATGAAATTTCTAGATCCATGAATTGAAGTTCTTGGGGAAAATTATTCCTAAGCATGGATTATTAGTTGATCATGGGAAAGTGAAGGATATATTCTTATGGGAAGATCCATAGAATGTCTTCATAGATTCCTTGTTCTTTCTAGATACTATCAATGGGTTTTCAAGGATTTCTCAAAGTTGGCATCACCTTTGACTGCTCTTATTAGAAAGAACTAGTGAAAATAGGATATATACCAACAATTTTATACCAACGGTTTCAAAAAACTGTTGGTATAGGGAGACTAAACCAATGGTTTGTACAAACCGTTGGAATAGTATGTTTGGATTTAAACTATACCAACAGTTAGATTAAATCATTGGGATAGTTTCCCATCTACAAATACATCCCAATGGTTTTTTAAAACCATTGGGAATGTTTTCCCCCAAATCCATATCGGGCAGCCAATTCCCCCTTCGCGCGATTATTTCCCTAAACCGAAGCTCCCTCTTCCCCAACCTATAAAAATTCTTCCACCGATCGATCCATATTCAATCAAGCACTTTTTTTGTTCTATACTTCAAATCTATAAGTTATACCTCCATTTTAATGTTATTCATTTTTTTTGTTTTGTGTTTTTATTTGGCCTAAATGAGAGCTCTATGTGGTCATTTTTCAGCCTTTTGGGTGGTCATTTGGGATGTAAGATAGTATGATTTCATTTTAATTGATATATCCAATAGTATTATTGATTTATGTGAAATTTGATTATCTATCAATAATTATGTTGTTTAATAAGTTGTTATTAATGGTTATAATAATGACGACATGGTATACCCATTGTATGATTTAGTATCTCACTGCTAGTAGATAATATTTAAGGTATGTAGAGGTGCACCTGAGCTGTTGTTGTGCACCAGATTGGATTATATTGTTTTTATTTTATTCTGGGCATTAGAAATCAATATTAGAGTGTTTTTTATTTTTCTTACTATTTGTGGATAATTATATGGTGATAGGAATGTGTTGTACTTATATGATAGTCCTAAAACAGGTGAGAAATGAACCCATATCTAGTGGTAATTATAGGTTAATAGGGTTATGAAATTTCTCTTCTTGATTATCAATGTTACAGTTGAGATATTTAATCAAGTATTATGTGCTGATTTGATATTGTAATTTGTGGTTTTTGCACTTGGACCATACAGAAAAGAGAATTTTGTAAATTCATCATATGTGGAATGTAAGATCCACATGACATTTATATTCTTATGTGTGCATGAATTTTCTAAAGACATAGGGTTTAGTTTTATAAAGTTTCCATAATGAGTTTTATATGGGTTTCCTAAAATACTTGTTAGTGGAATTATACCCACCCAAACCACAATGCCTTTTGAGGAAAGAACATGTGGATCTTATTTTGGGATATTCTCTGATGATGTAAATAAATTCCATTGGTGTAATAGATGTATTTTAACTCTTGGGGTTCATTTATTAATTTTATGGATTTGTAATTGTTTAAAATATTAAAGGTAATCATAAAAATATGGTTCATGATGGGAATGATTCACCTTGATTATTTCGATACACTTGTGATGGTAAAAGTAAATAAATGTAGAATTATTTCTATATTTTTTATTTAAATTACTTGAAGTAAATTAGAAATCATGATTCTATGAAGAGGGAATGATTTATTAAATACCTAGACCTATTGGTTTTGGGTGTGGTTTTTGATGAGACAATTGATTATGATATGATATGGTTGGATCTAGGATGGATCTAGTATACATATGTTCTTTGTGGTTTTGTAGTAACGCCTGAGTGACTAGTGATCATTTAGTAATCCATGACATGAGTGTGATTCCTTAGTATTGTCAGGAAGGAATCACCAATGGTGGTTTTTTCTAGATAAAATTGACATGGATGAGAATCATAGTCACTTTTTAGTTGAATGAGACTAGGTTTAATGACATTCAACTCTTTAGAGAATGATCCTGGAGGTATGATTGGGTGATATGGGAGTGTACACTCATTGGGTTTGTAACACCTTGAGTTTTAATAAATTATTTTCATTTTTGAATAAATTCCAATTCATTAGTGGCTTGAATTGCATGATAAACCAAAAGATTATCAATATGATTATTGAATATCTTACCATTTAATACTTTCAAAAAATATTATCAATATGATTAATTAATTATGATTGTTCCTCAGTGGATAATTTTTTAGTAGTTGAGTATAAATTCGATAAAGCCTCAAATGAAACGGGTGTATGGAACATATGAGGGTACTATGTTACTTACTTCTCCACATAACACTTTGTTTTATAAGATTTATTACCACACATAAGAGAAAGATTCATTGGATCATTTAATATTATATGAGGTATATATTTAAAGATAATTCATCAACCAATGTTGATCTAATATTGAGTTGCATCAAAATATCAATACACTATTCACCCTATATGTTTCATTTTACATTTTATTTGTGCCTACGTTTAATATATATTTACTTATTACTCATCTTATTCTTTTAAAGGGTTTACTTGGATACTCCTTGTTCCTTATTTTTACATATTTTCACATGAATAACTATAGTAGAGTCCGGTTGTATCTTGGACTTCCTAGTTAGTAATTATTGCATGTAAAACCTGATCCATGTTATGGTTCATTTTATTATTATTTTAAATAAATGTTCTTAGTAGTGGGTTACTATCATGTGGAGAGGACTATGTTCTATATTGGAACAAAAACTCCTTTTTTTTAATTCCACAATGTGTCATTTTGTTTTATCTTACACAGTATAAAATCAATGTTAATACAATACTATAATTTTGAATTCTATGTTTCAACATGTATCTAAATATTATGTCAGTTATGGTTTTATATAAAGTGAAAACTTCTCATTTACTTAAAAATATTTTTGATTGAATTTCAATATTATTGAATTGATTTCACGAAATGACTAATTAAATTTTTTACAGAATGGGTAGAAGTTTGATGTATGAAAATGATCAGATCTCACGCAATTTTCAAAACAATTTGCAAAGATTTTTAGATTTCACATTTGACAATGCTTCAGATAGTGGTCACATACACTACCCATGTTATAATTGTGTTGTAAGACCTTGGTTGAGCTGTGAAGAAGTCAACTACCATATAACCAAATATGGGTTTCAAACAAACTATTATGTGTGGTATCACAATGGGGAGAAAATGGAATCTCAAAATACTGATGATCCAAATGAGGGGACTGGATTAGATAATTTGTTATATAACAAGTTTCTGTTTATTCATAATCATGAGAAGGAAAGGATGTCGACCCAAGAAGACTTCGATACAGGCACACATGATGCTTCCAATGAAAATGATGATGTTGAAAAAGTGAAAAAATCGATTGATGTTGTGATGACTCTAGTATATCAGCAATGTGGTAAAATAAAAAGTCTAGAATTTTTAATTTGATTATTTCATGGGAAAACCATGTATGAGATTTCTAGTACTACCATCAATTAAATTCTTAACTTCTTGAAGGAATTACTTCCAGATGATGTAAATATTTCATCAAACCACTATATGGCATGGAAGTTAGTTTAAGAACTTATATTTTCAAAATAAAAAATTCATGTTCTCCCAAAAGATTATAGCTTATTTTGGGAGGAAACTGCTGAAAGAAATTATTGTATCATATGTGAAACATCTCGAAGGAATCTAGAAGCTGACAAAACACGATCCCGTGTGCCACAAAAAGTAATGTGGAACTTTCCATTGATCCCGAGACTACATAATCTTTTCATATCTGATGAAATATCAATAAAAATGTGATTTCATGATACCTAGATAAAGAAGAATAATCAAGAGTTTGTTCACCCTAAAGATGGATTTGTATGGAAGAGATTTGATGCTCGATATACTAATTTTGCAGTTGACATGCGTAATGTGAGTTTTGGTCTTTCATGTGATGGTTTTAATCTATTTGGGAAGATTCTTACTTCACACAACTCATAACTGGTTTTCATACACATTTATTAAACTTCCCCCATGGTTGTGTATGAATAAACCTTTCACTTTCATGAGTATACTTATATCTGGACCTTCTAATCCTAGAAATGATATAAGAATTTACATGAAACCTTTAATAAATGAGTTTAAACTTCTTTGGGATGTGGGTGTGTGCACATAAAATGCATGTTCGAAAGACATATTTCAGATGCATGCTGCGCTTATGTGGATGATCAATGATTTTCCTACTTATGAAATGATGTCTGGATGAAGCATGAAGGGAAAACTTTCATGTCCTATTTTTATGAAGAATACTTGATCCAGAATACTGACATATTTCCATAGTTTTAGTTTTATGGGACATAGATGATTCTTTCCAATTGACCATCCATATAGAAACAATCACCAAAGTTTTGATAATACCATGAAGACTGACGATCCACCTCAGTGTATGTCTGGAACTGAGGTGCTTAATGAATTGAAAGATTTCAATTTCTCATTCAAGAAGGGTCAAATGAAATCTAGAAAAAGAAGGAATGTTTCCAATGATACATGTTATATTTTTAAGAAAAGGATTATCTTCTTGGAGTTTTCACATTGGTTAACCAATTTTTCACGTCATTTCTTAGATGTAATGCACATTGAAAAGAATTTATGTGAAATGTTGATTTCAATTATTCTAAATGTTAAAGGAAATAAAAAAGATGATTTATGATCTCAACGTGACTTTTTGGATTGGGGAATTAGACCAGAACTTCATCATATGTGTATCAATAAAAATAAATGGCAAGTTCCATGTGCTTCTTATGTGATGACACTTGCAGAAAAAAATCAGTTTTTGGAAGTACTAGAGACTATTAAAGTTCCTGATGGATATTCAATAAATATATCAAAACAGGTCAACAGAAGAGAGTTGAAGCTGAAATATTTGAATACTCATGATTATATTGTACTTCTACATGATTTGGTTATAATATAAATCCATCATATTTTGTCTAATAATGTATGGGTGTGATTTATTTAGTTGTGCCATTTGTTTAGAGATTTTTGTGTTAATAAATTTTCCAAGTATTTATTGAAAAAAATGATGGCATAGACACCATTAATTTTTTGTGAGTTAGAGAAAATATTTCCTCCATCATTTTCACATGCATGTTGCATATGACTGTGCATCTTCTGACCGAAATACTTCTCAGAGGACCTATTTATTTTTATTGGATGTATCCAACTAAAAGAAATATGTACACATTGAAATCTTATGTCTAGAACAAGAATCTTCACAAAGGTTCTATCATGAATGGTTACTTGGCTCAAGAATGTATGGATTTATGCTCAATGTATTTGTCTGATCTTACTACGATAATGAATAGACCAATGAAAAATGAAGAAGAATAATATGAGAAAAGAAACAAATTTATTGTTATTAGTAATATTATTTTTATTATTATTTAAAATGAAATGAAACAAATTTGTTATTGTGATTTTTATTATTGAGTTGTTATATTATTATTATTATAATTAATATTATTTATATTATTATTATTAGTAATATTATTTTTATTATTATTTAATATGAAATGAAACAAATTTATTATTGTGATTTTTATTATTGAGTTGTAATATTATTATTATTATAATTAATATTATTAATATTATTAATATTATCAATATTATTATTATTATTATCATTATTTATTTATTTTTTATTGTTATTATTATTTTTAAGAGGGTTTTAACCCACTTTCTTTTTTTTCTCTTTAGCCATCACGCCCCCCTTTTATTCCCTCACACATCACTCCTCTTCCCCAATACCCATCACACTACCCCCACTTTTTTTATTTCCTCACACATCTATCCTCTCCACCAATTCCCCTAATTCTAATCATGCACATATCTCCCTTTCCCCCCTCTTTTACAACATCACACCACCCCCCTCGTAACCTCACTTTGGTGCAAAAGGTCTCCAAGGCCAGGCCTCCCCTATAGTGCCCTCCATGGTCAGAACTTATCATGGTAGAAACCTCCTCTTGACTACGACCTTTAGTAGATGCTCATGATCCCTCGACCGAGTCGCGGTGGTGCGCAACCCCCTTCCTCGAATCTCCCTTGTTCTTTGAGATTTCTTCCGATTTCTTCATGTTGCTCTAATGATTCGTTGAGGTATGGTCCTTAGACCATTCTCCTTCATCGCTTTGGAAATTTGTTTCTCTTTTGGTACCTGATTTGGATTCATCTAAAACCCTAATGTTGGGCTAATATTCGGTTTTGGGGTTCTTCCTTCTATAAGATATGCAATTGATGTATCAGGATCCGTTGGTCCATGTTCTGGCATCTGCCGCCAAGGGAAAGGTGGATAAAGTCGTTTTTCTATGCCGCTAATGTTTTAGGTAAGGTTCTAAACCAACTATTTGGCATCACACATTTATTTTAGGGTATTAAAGTGTTTATGGTTTCTTAATAATTTAGTTAGGTGTGTGTCGATCCTTGCCGCTGAGTTTTTATGGTCTTGGTAATTGTTTTAGTGAGTTTTGGATAACTTTGAAGGTGTGCGCACATATATAATAAGGTATGAATATATATAATATATATTTTTCTTCCATGTACATATTCCCTCATGGAGTGGGGAATACATGTATCGGGTTAAGGGATATATATTTTTTTATATGAAGGTATGTGCATGTGTGTGGAGCAGTTCTGAGCGGTTGCTGATAAATCAGTCAACTGCTAAATGTTAAATTGGTTCTTATTTTGAAGTAGGTGTTTCCATCCTTTCAATTTTCTATAGATTTCCATATGAACTTGAAATATTTCATTTAATTTATAAATTTTATTTTCACCTTTATAAGCATGATAGTTTATTCATTTCATTGTTTTTATGATGGTTTGAATTGTTAAAAAACAACTTTGAAATAGTTCTTTGGTTATGTGTAGGTGTTTCCATACCCTTTCTCCCATTTTTAATATATTTAATGTTTTTTATTAATTAAATCTTGGATTATGTCTTGCACCTCTATTAGATTTATAGTTAACTCATGGTAGTGTTTTCTTGTTGAATGATTTGATTAAAAATAGATTTTAAGTTAATCCTCTATTTATGGACATTTTTATGCATTGCCAACTTGGTTGGAACTAAATTCCTTTATCTTAAAATGGCATTGTTGGATGTCTTGATTGGTGTTTTATTTTGGAAAAATTTCAGGGAACTGGTTTTTCCTATGTTGGTTGGTTTTATGGTACTTAGTGTTTTTGTGGAAATGATTTCGCATCTCTTTGGAGGTTCGATGCACCATTAGATGTTGGCACACCCATGGGTGAACTAGGTGGACAGATGGACATTCCCTCAAATGAAGATGGTGCTTTTAATTGGTATTTTTCTCAAAACATTGGTTTTTTAAGCGGTTCTTGTTTTCTGAATGTTATTGGTGTCTTTGTGTGTCTCCTTATATTAGTTTGAAAAGAAATCCATGAGTTTATTCGCATTTGGATTTTGGTGTATGTTTTGTTGAGTGTGTGGTGTAAGGGGACATTTGGTTTGTTTTTTATAGGAAATTTTACATAGTATTACTAAATAATTTTATGGTAATTCTTTGAAACTTTGAACCTAGAGTCCCATTTATCTTTTTAAATACAAAATTTGGGTTTAGAGTTTTTTTAAAAGAGCTTGTGCAATATTTTTGTAAAGGTGTTTGATTATGTAAAACTAAAGGCCCGATTGACAACTCCAAGTGTTTTATTAATTTTTTTGATAACCAAATGATGTGCTGTCCTGATTGAAACTTTGTATGTTTGACATGTATGCATATATATATAAGTATATGTGGTGCTCCTATCTAGGGTAACCCTTTATGGGTGAATGAATAGGCAGCATCCGTGTTTGGGGTAGGAAAGTGTCGTGACGACATGGTAAGGTGAGTCACACGTGTGAGAGCCTCCTACTTATATAGTATGATTATTATAACCACCATGGGTTCTTGGGAATCTTTTAATTGTTTGAGTGATGGTTTCTTATTATCCCTGATTAGACAGTTCCGTATCCACTAGTAGGTATAGAGGGTAGATGGGGAGTGCCACTGATTTCTTTTACTGCAAGGGAGATCAGTTGGTTATAGACTATGGGGCTTCACCATATGCTGTTAGGTGGTTCTAAACCGTGTACATCCATGGGTCTTCTAGGGATGTTTAGGATCACCCATGACTACTTAATTATTTACATTGCTTGTCTACTTTCAGCTATACCTGTTAGTTTATTCCCATCCTGCACTGTTTACCTGTTTTATTTTAGCACAACCTTGGTCTTTCTGTCTTGTTTTTGTTTATAAAATGAAAAATGGTTTTGGTAATGGTTTGTAACATGTTTTGGGTCTACTTTAAATAGAAACACATGTTAATTATTTTAAAATGTGAAAAACCTACTTTCATACTTGTATTTCAAACTTGTATTTATGGACTACCTCGGATAATAGAACTTTTGGATTTAGTGATTTATTCATGGAATCCCTACCGAGCATCTTAGTGATCATGCCCATTATATCTTTCTAGTTTCACGTTCAATTTCTTGTTCAGGTTCCTGGTTCAGCTACTCAATATTGGAGAAAACCTGGTTCTGAGTTGGGTGGTGACCTAAAAGGTCACAAGGATGTATGTACTGTTCATTTTATTTCCACTATTATCTTTATTTTTTTATCTTCAATATTTATTTATGTGGTTATCTTTTGTTCATGGGACAAATCCTTTTCAACGGTTATATTTTTATGCATGACACTATTTTCTAGCCCGTGGAGATTGGGAACGCCCCTTGGGACATGTCGCAGGCCAACTTGGGTGACCAGCTCAGGGTTGACCTGGGTTGGTTCATGAAAAAATGGTATCAGAGGAGGCCATTTTTATTTGGGGTGTTTGGTAGAATGAGATTAAGACTGTCAAAACTCATGTGGTAGGTGCAGGGGGAGTGTCGTGAACTCTTGATCGCACTTATCCTCGAGTTGCTAGGGGTAGTCCGAGATTTGCGTCTTTTTTCCTAGGTTGTTTTGGATTGAGGGATGATAATGGAGGAAAATAAGGTTATGCTGTGGCCTCATGTGGGGTGGTGACCCATGTGGAGTCCAAATTCTTGGTTCAATGTCCTCTTAGTGTTATGCCTTACTTGGGGCATATCTCACCACCATTTCGTTGGGTTAGGCATAGACACTAGTTCCCCATTCCGATGGTTTATTGTTGGTTGTGTTTTGTTTTGATTTCAGTTAATGTGAGTGTGTGTTGAAATTGAAAGTCTATTTTTAAAGTGAAAATGGATTTGGAATGGGAGTTCTTTCCTCAAATGGTTTTTAAATGGGTAAGGTAGGTTTTTAAAAGGGAAATTGTTTTGATTTTGAAGGTTTGGTATGTGTTTAGATTTGATAAGGAAAAGAGATGCTTGGACCTTGATGTTATTTATGGATGGTCACATGTGCATGGGTATGTATGGAGAGTGTGTGGGGGCACTTGTCTATGGATGATGTAAACGGGATTGGATGAATGCACATGTGACAATTAATAAGGGACCAAAGGTGAGTTTTTTAAATAAAAAGGGAAATGAAATTTTGGGAATTGAATTTGGTTTAAAAAGAGGGTTTCAGTATTTTTAAAGTCATTTTTAAATGTGTCCATTTTGAAAAAAAATTATGAAATGGGATTTTTGAAAAGATGTTTTTGGTTGTGCTTGAGTTTGTTTGGCTTCTGAGCGAATTGTTTTGAGCTCAAGGTGTTTCTTTTGATTGAGTTTTGGCTTGATTCCAGTTTCAATTGTGTTTATTTTTCATGTTGTTCTGAATATTATGCTTATAAAGTTTCACAAATATGATAATGACTCATTCCCCATTTCCAGTTCTTTTTGAGTTTTGCTTTTTTATCAAAGTAAGAAATGTTTGTTAAAAGTAGTTGTGTGGTTTGTGGAGATAGTGTGTATTTCGGTTGTTGAGAACTCCTGAGGGTGTTAAGGTTCGTGCTATCATAGGTCTATTTAAGGGTCTGATTTGGGGACAATGGAGATTGGTTGTCTTATAGTCATTAGAGTTTGGGGTGCATTTGGTGGTGGTTGGATTTCGTAAGGGTTTCCTACTTGGCGAGGGGTTCCTACTAGAGGAACCTGTTTCTGAAAAACCTTTTTCAACGGTGTCAGCCACTAGTTTGTCGAATCATTCTCTTATGTTCCACAAGGGTGGCCAGTTCGGGCATTCTAATCTGTTATCTTTCATCCCTTTGAAAATGTTCCACCATTTTCGTCATTTGAATCATCAGGAGGAAGGAGTTGGGGATTTCCAGATGCGAATGTGTGGCTGTGAGGCAGGAGATACTTCAAGCATCAAGGCCCCAACCACATGTCTTAGGGTAAAGCTCGTGCATAGTTAAGAGTTACTGAGGGTGTGTAGAACTTCGATCTAGATCATGTTTCCAGCTTTGATGATAGAAATATCCAAAGTTTCCTTGTTCTATTCTTGTCATGAATGATGAGCCCGTATGGGGTGTAGTGGGGTTTAGGTTTCCCCTATCGCCGCTTTCCCCTACCTCATCTCCAGCGGGCCATGTTTCCTTTCTCGGTGCTCTCCCAGCATGCTCGCAGTACGGTGGTTGTGTGGATGTGCGCTTTTGATGTTCTGTCTCAGATCTGGTGTCGCAGGTTTCTTCTGCGGCGTTGCGGCTTCCCTCTCTGTGGTGTTCGTGTGGGCTCAGATCTAGTAGCGTGGGGATTGTCCTGCAGCCGTGGGGTGTAATATTCCTCGAAGAGGTCTCTGGCGGCAGTGTGGTCCTTCCGCGGCTCATCTTTGGAATCACGGCCGGGTTTGTTCTTCCTTGGTGAGTTTCTGGGCAGCGGCGTGCTTCGGTTGTGGTGTGGGTTTGGCGTCGTGGCGGTTTCTTCCGTGCTAAAGCTTCCCTACAGCGGCGAGGCTTTTTCATGGTTCGGGGATGGGGTCTTGGAGGGGCACGTTTCTTTCATGGCATTATATCAGGGTGTCGGCAGTTTTTCTATGCCTTGGATTTGGTGTGGCGGGGGGGTTGTGCTTCACCGGTGAAGGAAGCGAGCTTCCGCGGTGTTGGGTGGTTCGTTCTGCCATGGTGAAGGGGATGCCTTCTTCATCTGCTGGGGAGAGGGTGGTCGGTCATTTCTTCTGCGATGGGATGCTCTTCCAGGAGTGGTTTGGATGGCTGGTGTGGCCTATCTGGGTGGTCATCAGTAATTTGGGTGGCGGTGATGGGATTTGAGGTTATTTGCGCATCGTCGTCACTGGGGTGGCCTTGTTTTCAGCCCCCATGGGTTCTTCTCCTTGTCTGCATGCTTTCTAATTTTGGCCTCTAGTTTGGGTGCCTCCTCATCTTAAATCATATTGGATTCATGCCCAGAGAGGGACTTCTGATCCTGATCGGCATGGACCCCCTCTTTGGTGATGCTCCTATGATGTTGTTGTTGGGCCATCTAGCCCTAGGTGGCGTTGGCCTGGCTTTTTCTTCTTGGAGTGTCTGGCCTCTTCGAGCTGCTCGTCTGCGGATGTAGTTTCAAATAGAGTCTTGTGGGTTCATGGTAGTGAGGCGGGCTTCCGGTGGTGTCTCTGATGTCTGTGATGTATTTTTTTTACATTGATGGTTTTTTGTTTTCTTTTCTTTGTGTCTTGGTGAATGTCTTTCATGGTGGTTTTGCGATCGATGATGTTGTGACCTGTGGCCTATGCCCTAGGTTCTTTTCAACCGGACCTTATTCAAGGAGAGGATTCAGATGAGTTTCATAGTAGGAAGTTTTTACTTGATCATTTCTTTCAGACATGGATGTTTGAGAGGGTATGGCTTTTTTCATCAGTACCAGGACCACATAATTGCCTGGGATAGCTTTCCAACAACGATGAGAAGGTGGAAGCTAGACTTAAATATTTTTATGCTGGGGAGGAGCTTTTATTTTTAGCCTTGTTCTAGTTGATGTTGGCTTTTGGAATGATGGGGCACAATTTATGTCCTTATGTCTTTGAATTCCTTTTGGTTCCCCTCTTACCCATTAAAAGGGGGTTTATGATATAATAAAAAAAGTAATTTTCAGCAGTAGTATTCTTGCCATTTTCATAAGATCATATTTGTTGTGGTGGTGTAATGAGCTCATAGTACCGCAATCCAAGTAGACTCATCTGCTCTAAAGGTGGATTTTAAATTATTTTTATTCCTTCAGGGGTGTTGGGCCTGTGAATAAGCAGAACCATTCTGATTCTGAGTTTGGTCTGAGTTGAGTTTTTTCAAGAAAATGTTTGGTTTCCTGAGTTAATGGGTGGTGTTTCTATTCCCCCTTCTTAGTTTGGGAACCTCTACACGTGTTTTCCTTTATTATGTTTCAGTTTTGTAGGGGATCCCTCCATCCTAGTGTCCCAGTGTGTTCATTTTCCCCATATTGGTTTTAATCCTAGTGGTGGAGTTGTTCCGTTAGCATTGAGAAGGTGGGATGAATTCAGTTTGGGAAGTTCCCACATTGCCTCCCAGGGGTGGTGTGTTTGGGTTTCAAGGTTTCCTTGTTAGTAAATTTTTGTGGTGGGGAGAACCCTCTTGTCTTCTCCCCTCAACCTCAGGCAATGATTGTTCATGAGTTGGTCGGGTGTGACGTGTGTTGGTAATGGTCACCCTGAGCCTTTCAGTTTCCTATAGTTTGATCTGGGCATGGAATCTTGTTGTGTTAAATGTTGGCTTGGTGACTATCTAGGGGTAGAAAGTGTCTATGGTGGGGAGAATTTTCACACCCCGACCTCATACACCCTTTATTTTACTCTCTTCTCAGTCCCAGTTTGATTTTTTTTGAAGTTTAAAATTTTTGATGGGTTTTGGACTGGTGCGCAGACACCACATCATTAGCAGTGACCGTGCATTCCAGACGGGTGACCATGCAGCTTCTTGATGCTTGAAATAATAATATTTTGTGAAAATAATAACATTATACTTATTACTAAATTGTTATTATTATTATTATTATTATTATTTAAAATGAAATGAATTAAATTAATTATTGTTATCTTTATTATTGAGTTTTTATATTATTATTATTATTATTATAATTTATTTATTATTATTATTATTTAAGAGGGTTTTAACCCACTTTATTTGTTTCACCTTACCCATCAGCCCCCCTCTTTTTTTATTCCCTCATGCATCACTCCTCTTCCCCAATACCCATCACGTTTCCCCTCTCTTTTTTTATTCCCTCACACATCTCTCCTTTCCCCCAATTCCCTTAATTCCAATCATACACATCTCTTCCCTTTCCGCCCTCTTTTGTAGCGTCGCACCACCCCCTTGTAACCTCCCTTTGGCGTGATAGGTCTCTATGGCTAGGCCTCCCCTACAGTTCCCTCCATGGTCAGAGCTTCTCAAGGCCGCAACCTCCTCTTGATTGAGATCTACAGCAGGCGCGTATGAGCCCTCGACCAAGTCTTGGTGGTGCATGACCCCCTTCCCTGTATCTCTATAGAATCCCGGACTTTTCTTACATTACTATTACATCATTTCAAAGATAAAAAACATAATATTATTACACATAGAGGATCCAAAGGCTTAGTGTCTTGGGAAATCTAGGACCATACATAAAAAATACATAATCAACCATAAACAATCATTTAATTTCTTCTTCTATAGTTTCTTATTGGCACTTGTCCTTTCCTTAGTATATGTAGACACATGAGTATATACATTAAAAGGGGTGAGCTAAAATATTAGTAAGAGGATAGATAAGTGTAGAGACCCTATGCTTAACGTACAATTACATTACATTACTTTTGCGGAATACTTAGTACATAACAAAAACACACACACAAGGACCGTAATAGTTTAGTGTCTTTGGAAACTCGGAATATAATCTTCTAATCATGGTGAAAGATCTTCAACATCTCCCATAAATATCTTCCTTTTTTATACCTATAACCTTTATTTATATCCTAGGGAAAAGAAAACATAAAAGGGTGAGCTCAAATTCTCAGTAAGGGTAAACAAAGGAAATATCAATCACATCATATTCATAAGAACATAACATTTTGGAAATCATAACCTGCAAAAGAGATCATAATATCATAACATGGGATAAATCATAGTAGTGAAATGTAATCCTAATAATCATAACTTAAAACATGAAACTTTGTGGCATACACACATAATCATAGAGAATTATTTCTTGTTATTCAAGACTCATTTCCAAGACTATCTTAGTGGACAAAGTCCATTTCTGAATAGAGTTCACTCCTCGTTTCAGTCCTGTTTCACTGAACCAGTTTAACCTGCCGTTCCAGCCATGTCTATCTCATGAGATATAAAATCTTTACCCAATGCATTGGATGGAGATATAGGTCCCACCCATCTCATAATGATACAATTTTTATGTGTACCACAAAATCATAAACCATACATCATAGCATAACCCATGTAATAAAAATGGGAATCTTTAACATCGTGACATCATAAAAAAATTCATATAATATAAAGGAATTCATAAGAATAATTCCATCACAACATAATCAAATCAATTTAATAATAGGGATAAAAACAAAACCTTTATTATCTTAGATAGAAAATAATTTTGATAAAACACTTGAACTCCATTCTTGAGGAAAATATCCTTTCTACTTCAAAAACACTTTTCCTTTCTTAATATGTCATACAATTATAAACTAAAAGAAGTTGATTAAAAATAAACTTGAAAACTTTTAAAGTAAGATTCTTTGAAATATTGTTTTAAAAATCCATTCATGCCGTATAAGTTAAAAAAACATTCTTCTCGTACTTTTGTCAGAAAAGTCAAAAAGTACCTCGTACGAAAAACGACAAAAGATTCCTTTCATATCTTTTACTAAAAACTCACCGAAGGGTAAAATTGGATTTAAACAATTGTATGTGGATGGAAATAATATTAAATATTGAGGAAACATGGATTTGGATGATAAAATACACCCTAGTAAATTTCAAAGTATAAACAATCTTGGATAAAAAATTAGATTGTGATATTTTCTCTTACCTTAGGTCTGATTTGCTTTGTAAGTGTCCTAACCTCCTGTATAATGATTTAAATAATGTCATTGACTTATTCCAGAATCATACTCATTGTTATGATATCATATATGGTTCACTTATGACTTTATTTTACCCGTTCTTTTTTAACTTCCATGTTAAAGAGTGTTTTGGGTAAAATCGTTTCATTTCTTGTCCGTGTTTTGACTTGTAATTATTCATATGATTACTTAGATCATGATTACTTCATTCCAGAATATAAAACATGATTTATATATAATATATATTTATAATATACATATATATAATAGATCAGCAAATGGAAAGAAATACACCGTTCATGGAGACGGTTGGCCGTACGTACGCATGAACACTGTTTTCGTTTCCTTATTGAGTTGAACGGAATTAAGTAGATGACATACATATATATACAAATAAATCCAGTATCATTATTATTCCATATATTTCATGATTACTTATTATATATACTTTATAATCATTCATGAATGGTTAACGTGGAGAATGAATCTCATCGCGTCGTGGAGACGGTAGTCCGTACGTACGCACGAGCGATGATATCGTTCTCATGATCGTGGAATTGTATTGGAGTGTATGTATACTATTTCAGAATCCATATCACTTTATAATAATCATATATAGTTATTATTTACACCATTATACCCATCCAAGTAAGGTGGTGGTGGAAAATAGATTACACCACGGCGTGGAGATGGTATTCCGTACGTACGCACGCGCGGTGATTTCGTTTTCCTTAGGATGGATAGATGGTTAAATAGGGTTGTTTCATACTTATAATAACATATCAGTATATGAGTGATACTGATGTTATTACTTCATAATGAAACAACCTAAGAAGAATAAGTGGAAGAAGAAATAAATTTGAAAGAATCGGTAACGGACATTACCTCTTCTTTGAAGCGCCTCCTTGAGTCCTCTTCTTAGGGCACTAAAATTGGTCTTTGAAGAAAACCAGGACCTCTAGGATGTTTCTAGGGAAGTGGAGAAGAGAATTTTGCAGGGAGTTGCCGAGCTTTAAGGCTCAAAGTGGTGTGAGGAAGAGATGGAGGAGGTTCCCTTTTATAAGGGAGGAGAGGGGCTCCTTTGAAAAAACTAAAAATATTATTTTATTATAAAGCCAAATTCGGTTTTAAATAGCTCCAAATTGATTTATTTCAAAACTAAGGTGGGTATGGGTAGAAAGCCTCTCATCCAATAGAATTTAGACAAGTTTAGGTTCCTATTTTAACCTTATCATTTAGATTTAACATTAAGTTAAATAATTTTACTTTTACCGTGTCTTTTGTGTTCTTATACTATAAGGTTAATAAACTTAATATAAGCAGCCAAACGAACCCCACGTTTTTTTATTATTAATATATATAACCTTATATAAGTCATTTGGATGATCCTTAGATTTTTAGGAAAAAAATAACAATTACTAATATAATATTTGTTTTAAAAACTATTTTATGTCAATGTTGACACTATTTTGTAATTGATTTGTGTGAAACTAATAACAGAATGATTAGTTCTAAAAAAGTTAATTAAATAAATAATAACATGTCATATTAACCTAGAAAAGTAGTGTAATTAATAAAAAGTCTCAAATTATATTTATTTGGGTATTTATAATATCAATTATTCTAATTTTTCACTATTATGGTAATTACTGCATCATCATTGTGTCATAAATAAATAAATTTATTTAATGTCTAAAAATTATAAATAAAATATAATTATGTAGGAAATATTATTATATTTCTAATAAATATTTACAATTGAATTTATCTTATGTATAACCCTATATTAAAAATGTTGTAGTAAATAAACTTTGATTTTAACTCTTTTAACTCTTCTTTGAATTAAATAATAATAAATGTCCTAATCTATTCCAAGTGGGCCTAAATGGTCATATTTTATTCCTAAGGTTGTTTTTTGTCGAATTACACTTATCCAACAGAATTAGGACATGCGTTAGAGTAATAATAATATCATTTTTACCCTTAATTACCCTATTTACTTTTAACCGTGGTAAAAAAAGTAAAAAGTTACTATTCACCAAAAATTATTTTCATCACATTGAACCACATTTTACTTAAAGATATAAACCGTGTCTCTCTAATGTTTGAAATTCTACTAACAGAAGCGGTAAAATTAAGTTTGATGAAAAATTCATTTTTTAACTACCACTTAATGGTTTCACTATTCATCAAAAAAATGAAAGTTTCCAGAAAAATACCAAAAATTAGGCCTAAGATATATTTGATATTATGAACTCAAAAATAATTTCTATTTTACCAAATTCAAAACATATCAGTTGCATTAATTAATTTAAAAATTAATTCCCTTCATCAAAACAAATAGCGTGTTCTTAAGAGATAATAACTATCAAAAGATTGACATTTGTTTATGTCTGGTTTAAATGTGAAATTACATCCAATGACCAACATTGTATTAAATTGTAAAAATATATTCTAAATATACTTTTAAACCCCTCAAATTAATAATTTATCACTATTAATTTTTTCGATTAAAAAGGTTATTTTTAATTAAAATTTAGTAATTTTCACTATTCATCATAAAATGAAAGTTATCCCAAAAGTACCAAAATTTCACCCTAAGCTAATTTCAATATTAATAATTTAAAAATGAAGTCCATTTTAAAAAATAAAATTTAAAAAATTTCAAAAAGTGGTTATTACTATTCATAACGGCTAGTTTTAATAATATTTTAATAGCATATCATTATTTAGCGAAACTCGATATTGCGTACAACACACGATATCGCGGAAGGTCGTGCTTGCATGTAATGTAAGGAAAGTCATGGATTCATGTTGTGCAAGCTTATTTTGGTGTAGCGTACAACACAAGACATTAATGAAATTAAAAAGAATATTTTTCATAAAATCTCAGGGTGTTACATTCTACCCCCCTTAAAATGAATTTCGCCCTCAAAATTCGTCAGGGTTATAAATGGTTTACTACTCGAAAGTTTGATTAATAGAAACCCACATCGTAAAAAGGAATACCCAAACTTGGCTTTAAAAACTAAAGTATGAAATGTAACGGTTACCAAAATTAACTCATCACTGGGTTTCCACGTAGGAGAACATAGGTGAAAATATGGATATGGAAGAAAAATCTAACCATCAAGTTCTGATGGAGAGCGGTAGAGAACATGGATATGAAATAGCCAACAGTCACAAATCCATAGATTTGTGATGATCTAAGGTACCATCTGATTCATCAGATATAAGGGTACTAGGAAAACATTTTTGGTTTTCAAGACCATTTCTCTAAAGTTGGTGAATTAAAAGAAATACTTACATGATTTTGGTACAATTTCACTGTTGTTCGTGCTTTGAACAATTTCCACTTCATCTCTTAATGAAATGAATTTGAATTTTTTATTCATGAAGTGTTAATAGATCATGTGATAGAATGATGGGTCATTCCATCTATTTCAAAAAAAAAAAGGTTAGCAAAAGTTATCAAATATACATAAGTCCATCTATGGTGAGGTTAATCGTATACGATTCCAAAAATGAACTTATACTTCATATATCATACTGTGTAATAAAATAAAACTAGTTTCTACTAACCAGGGACTTCCTGTAGGCCAGTGGTTGGCGATAAAGGCCAGTCGCACTTCGGTTGTGGGTTCGATTCCCACATCCTTGTCCGACGCGATGGGTTGTCGCTCGTCCTGAAGGTTGTCCTTTTTCTAAAGATATATTACTATAACATCCCATCAATAATATTGAAAAAAGTTCTATCCTAACTTATGTCCAACATAATCCATTCCAATCTTTTGGCTTATCTAAAATACTTCAGTCCAAGCTCATAGTATAAAGAAAATGATTACTTGAAATGTCACATAACAATCACGTGAATGCCATCATTTATCCCCCATATATCATAAGATATATCTTTTTGGTCAAATTAAAAACATGTGAATACCTTAATCATGTATTCTCTTGAAGAATGAATACCGATTAATTGAACCGCAGTGAAAACATGAATGCAGTCAAAAGTTAACTCTTTCCACATACCAAAATCCAAAAATTCTATATACTCAAACCATGATATAACCTTCTCCTTATATCAGTCATGATCTCATGAATACGATCAAGAATTTCATTTTCTCATTTTCCTTTCGTTATGCGCATATCATCTTTTTTTCCAAAAATATCTCAATCACATTCTATGGTTACCGGTACCATTGAAAACCACAAAAGACTAATACATAAATATTCCAATATTCCACGATACTATATAAAACATTATTTTGGAATCCCATTACATAAACACATAATCATTCCACCACATCGTTGTCATATTCAATATCGCCAATAGTGATCGCATGTGACTTCCCTTTTTCCTTTGCCTTAAGTGGTTGCTCATGTCGATCATCACTAACCCTTGGATTAAGGCATTTATTCGCATAATGTCCCATTTCCTTGCACTTGAAGCATTGAAGTGTTGGTGGTGCGTTCTCTGTAGTCTTTTCTTTATTCATATCATTAGAAACCCTTTTTCCATTACTTCAACACTCAGCTGCTCGATGAACTTATTTTCCACACTTAAAAAATTTTCTAGTCCCTTTAAGACAATCTCCACCATGCTTCTTTCCACACTTTGAGCATAAGGAAACATTCATCTTCTTTTCACCATTATTCTGAGATTTATCCTTGAACTCCATCTTTCGTTTCTCGTCAAAACTATGAGATGGATAAGTAACACCAACTTCAATTTCTACCTTGATAGCACAACACAAAATTTCTTTATAGATACTGAAGTCTCTTATAGCTAATTCCCTTAGAAGATTTGGTTTTAAGACACTGAAGAATCGATCAACTTTACTTTCAGGTTGGATGATAAATCCAGATGTATTCCTTGAAAGACTTGTAAAATTCGCTTCGTATATACCAACATATTCATCATCCTTTTGCTTTATTTCACGAAACTCCTTCTCCATCTTTGTTCGAAGAATACGGGGGAAGTACTTATTGAAAAATTAGTTCTTGAACTCGTCCCATTCCATGGACTCAATTTCATCTCTTGGCATCGTATTATTGATAAGATTCCACCATTGATCAGCATCACCTTCCAAACAATACAATGCTAAGATGACTTTACCATGTTCAGAACATTGAAGAACTGAAAATATCTTTTCAGTAGTACTGATCCATTGTTCAGCAACAAGTGGATCAGAAGACCCACTGAAATAAGGTGGAAGTTGCCTCATGAAGGACTCAATAGAATATTGTTCCCTTCTCTACTCATTTGGAAGTCTAGAATGATTCATAGCTTGTGTAAGTATAGCAATAAGATTTTGCACTCCATCTACAATAACATTTGTTTATTCAGGAGGAAAATCATTGCATTGTCCATTACATTGATCAACACGGTTCATTCGGGTTCGAGCCGTCGTCTAAAACCCAAAAAGAATAGTGTGAGAGGTAAAAATCATAATAAAGGGGGAGTAACTTCAATATCTAACATCTTTGGTTTAATCTAATATCGTTACCATAGTTCTAGGACTATATCCCATACATATACTTATCCCTAGGGACATCCCTAGACATACCTTAGAAATATCTCTAGGGATCTCACTAAAGTTCTCGCATCCTAGTTTCCAAAGGTTGACTAAACCTTTCCTCTGATACCAACTGTAGAGACCCTAATCTTAACGTACATTGACATTACATTACTTTTGTGGAATACTTAGTACATAACAAAAACACACACACAAGGACCATAATAGTTTAGTGTCTTTGGAAACTTGGAATATAATATTCTAATCACGGTGAAAGATCTTCAACATCTCCCATGAAGATCTTCCTTTTTTTATACCTAAAACCTTTCTTTATATCCTGGGGAAAAGAAAACATAAAAGGGTGAGCTCAAATGCCCAGTAAGGGTAAACAAAAGAAATATCAATCACATCATATTCATAAGAACATAACATTTTGGAAATCATAACCTGCAAAATAGATCATAATATCATAACATGGGATAAATCATAGTAGTGAAATGTAATCCCAATAATCATAACTTAAAACATGAAACTTTGTGGCATACACACATAATCATAGAGAATCATTTCTTGTTAGTCAAGACTCGTTTCCAAGACTATCTTAGTGGAAAAAGTCCATTTCTGAACTGAGTTCACTCCTCGTTTCAGTCCTGTTTCACTGAACCGGTTTAACCTGCCATTCCAGCCATGTCTATCTCATGAGATATAAAATCTATACCCATTGTATTGGAGGGAGATATAGGTCCCTGATGCACGCCTGTCATAGGGAGTGGCAAAACAATTATTTCCTAAGTTAAAATGTAGTAATGTGGTTGACCTAGGATGTCTCCTGAAGAGGAGTGCACACAAAACGGGTTGTCACTTTAAAATGGGGGAAAAAATGTTGGGAAAGGAAATTTGAAATTCAAATGATTGAATAAATATGAAATTAAAAAGGTGATTAGGTCAGGGTCGGTTTCATAATTATAATGCTATCCTTGTTCAATTTAATTTAAACCTCTTCTTCTTAGTTGATTTAAGTGAGTTTCCACAATCGTTTCCTCTCACTTCCTTGGTGAAATTATTATTGTGAGAGAAAACCTTACCATGATCTTGGTTTGGTCAACTCTCCTTCCATGTGTAAAATATTTGTATTGAATATCCTTAATTTAAATGGGAAATACCAGATCGGGTTTTTTTTATCCCAAACAATCAAGAACATTCACTACACCTTTTACACGTACTGACGATCGTCGAGTACTTCACCACTAATTCCTGGTTTATTCCATCGTATATAAACCAGAAATTAGTGGAGGGAGATATTGATTATTTTACCAAGGCAAAAATAAATAACAGAATTAATATTCAAGAACGATGAACTTGATAATAAAATCCACTATAAGAAATTTGAATCAACTTTGAAGAAGAAAGAAATTTATTCAATTGCGTCCAAGAACTCAAGCATTACAATGTAGAAAACCAACCCTTCCCCAATCACTCTAAAAGTTTACCCCACCATGGTATGGGTAATCGAGTTGAATGGGGAAGAATAAGACATTAAAAAACTATTAAAAAGAAAATAAATAAAAGAGAAATCTGAAAAGTTCTCTTTCTTGGTGTCCAGGAAGGAATGGGATGAAGAATGGATGATTTGAGATGGTGGAGCTCTCCTCCTTTTATAGGCAGATTGTTTTCCCCGAACGTTAATGAGTTTTAGCCCCATTAAATGACATCTTCACGCGTTGATCCCTTCTTTAATGTTGTTTATAATTCCCTTGGACGTGTCCCCTCAAAAGATCAGCAGATTTGGACATGTATTCCGATAGTTATGGCCGTTATACTATGAGAATTTATTCTGTCCAGTCAGACTCTCCAAAACGACATCCTCCCGATTAAGGTGATTTAAGGACCCCCTAAACGACCAATTCACTCGGTGATGACTTCATAAAAGATGCTCCAAAACTCCTTTCTCATCCACCCACCGATGTGCACAAGCTTTGGGCCCACATTGGATGAGTTATGGATCCCACATCAAAACTAGGTAGAACTGAAAACAGTTTTCTTGAGCCAACTTGTGAGCTTCTTTGGAGCTTCCATATGGCCGATTCAAATTTTAGTCCAAAAATAGTAAATGAATCCCTGGATGTGTAGAGTCTGGAAAAGAAAGAATTTTTCAATTTGGATCAGTGTATATAATGTTATGGCCAAACTACAGAAATAATTTAAAACTGTTAAAAATCCAAAATGGCCAATTTTTACTATTCAGCTCAAAATAACACCATTATCATAAAAATGAAACAATTCATCTTAGAGGAACAATTTTGTGGGTTTAAAACAATGATATTAAATATAAATTAATTGAAAATATTTGCTCTATCAATTTCCCCACACTTAGTACTTGGACTCTTGGATAAGTAAAAATCAAATCAAATTACATCCAAAACACATATCAATGAGATCAATCAAATCAATTTCAAGAAACAAAAAGATATCATGCCTCATCAAAAACTGTTATTTCAAGTTCTCCATTTAATATTTTAATATATTTCCACTTAATTTCTTATCCCATGCACACAAAACACCTACCTCACCTGAATTTTCTCTCATCTCACAAATGTAAAGGCTGAACAAGGCTTTTCTCATCCAAACTCACACAAGAGTCACCATAGGTTTGATACATTCCTACTTCTCCACCCGATGTGAGTCAAGGACATGTGTTTCTCATGAGGACTTTCCAGGGTTGTTCTTTGGCTTCTGGTTGGATTGATTTAGAAGTTAAAAGTTCTGAGGCCGAAAAAGGAAGGCTTGTATCTTATTGGAGCAAAATTGCAAGATTCTAATTTTCACTCAAATATGGTCTCCTTCACTTCCCCTTTGTTGAAAATAGGCTCCATCATCATTCAATCAGCTCAGCAGCAAACATTTCAATCTTTTCAAACATTATTTTTTTAAAGCTCCAGATAGACACAACTTTCTTTTTACATTGGAAGCTCCAGAAAGGCACAACTTCTCTTGTCATAAAATCTCCAGAAAAGGCACAAATTTCAACAGAATAATTTTTCAGCATCACAGACATCTCTTCCACAATTTAGTTTCCACCCAAAGTATAACCAAATGAGGTATTACACCACAATACATCTTCCCCCACACTTAAGTTCTACTAGATCAGGGAATTTTACTTCAAGAGCAGGTATGATAGGGAAAATTGGCTTGTAATGTGGATAACCTAACAGGAAATTCATGGATACTAGGGGATAAAATGAAGGATAAATGTAAAGGTGGG
Organism: Viscum album; assembly: GCA_963277665.1. Taxonomy (NCBI): domain Eukaryota; kingdom Viridiplantae; phylum Streptophyta; class Magnoliopsida; order Santalales; family Viscaceae; genus Viscum; species Viscum album. The sequence goes on along the minus strand of OY728150.1, from coordinate 404,788,870 downwards.
CCATAATGAAAAGGATTATTTTGAAAAGGGGGCTTCAAACCAAATAAATGCCTCAATCATTTAAAACACATGTACCCCAACCCTGAAGTTTTGAAAGGAATAAATCAAATTCTGGTAAAAGCAAGCATGGTCAGGTTCTCTCAAGAAATGAGGTGAATGAAATGAATATGAAAAAAATGGTTCAGAAGCCTCACAGGAAAGTGATTTCAAAGATATAGACAGTGAAATATGGTATGGGATTCAAAAATTAGTGTACTTTTCATGAAATTACAAAAAAAAAATTGAACTTGAAACAAATTCATTTCAGCATTCATTTAAGCTCAGTTTCATGAAATAAATTGGTTCACTCATTGACATGGTTTTCAAAAATGGTATTGACAATCTTTTCAGCTCAAAAGTTTCAGAAACACACCAAAAATTGAAAAATAAACACACAAAAATTTGAAAACACACAATTATATATATATTTTTTATTTTTGAAAACAAACATCAAATAAAAATCCTATACTACAAAGGTTCCCTCCCCCACACTTAAATGATGTAGTGTCCTCGATGCATTCAAGTGTATTTAACATGTAAGACAATTTTAAAATTAATCACAACATCAAGAAAGTGTGAAAGAGAGGTACAACCTGACTTATTGGCAATGCAACACTGAGTTTGACTCCTAAGTGTTTCTCTTTGAAAACCTAAAAAAAGTAAAAACATAACATAAGAAATTTATTAAAAGAAATGAAAACAGAAATTGAATAAGAAAAAAAAAAAAAATCTTGGTATAATCCCCAATTGGGCCCTGGGTTTTGACTGCCTCCAGAGGGGCAGTTCTAATCGGTTATCCCCAATCTGATGGTGGATGAGGTTTCTTTTATTTCAACCACCACATGTGGCTCTTCCCAGATTTCATTTCATTGTTCTTGTTGAGGAGGACTCCATAGATGGAGTACACCAGATCCACCCCCTTCACAATGTTTTACACCGTGCATGGTGGGGGTAGGATAAAGTACAGAGCCTTCTCCTTCTTGGGTTCTGCATGAACAACATCTTCTTTATTTTCTAGTGGTTGTTGAAGGTATGATACATCTGGGGAAAAAATCAAAGGGAATGTCAGAGTTTAATTATATTTGAAAAAAATTAAAACATGAAGAATCAATATCAAATTATTCCCTTTCAAAGTAAGTAGCTTGTGTCTCATTTTCCTCCAAAAAATTCACTTTGACCTTCTCATGCAGTCCTTCCATTAAATTTTCAATAGGTTTGGGGAGCTCCAGATGTTCCTCTTCAGATGAATATTCTCCCTCCAAGGAAATACAAGTGTTGGATGAATCTGAAAAATTAAAACAAGGGGAGGTAATACTCAATTCAATTTCAACAAAATCAAAAGATAATGAGTTTATGAAAAGATTAACTCCCTGATCTTGTTTGGATTCAATTTCTTCTTCAAAGGGAGGTGGCTCTTGGAGTTGAATTTCCGTAGATAGAGGTAGGTAGTCAGACTCCTCTATCTTCTCTTCAAATTCCACTGCTTGGTTGGTTTCTTCCTTCAATGTTGCTGAATCATCTACATTATCAGGAATAGTTGGATCAAGAAGTTCCTCACACTCATTCCAGAAGTTATCCAAATATTTTTGACCCCCCATATGCATTTTAATAGCTATATTATATTCATCAATCTTCTCCAACATTGATTGATATGGGCTCAATGGATCTTCTTTTAATTTCATCAAGGCCTCCATGGGTTCTTCAACTTGAAGGATTTGTGAGGATACTTCTTCCATCAATTTTTCTGGTTCTGGTTCTTGTTCTGCTATCCATTGTATTGAGGTCTCTAGGTTTTGAACTGGTTGACTAATTCTTTCAAATTGGGCTTCAATATCCTTATGATCTTCTTCTTCTTGGTGTTTTACATTGATCATTTCTTGATAAAATTCTGAAAAATACTCCTGATTTTCGATTAATTCTCTTGCCAAACCCTCCAACACTGGGTATTCGAGGTTCTCTTTAAGGTTTTCAATGAGATCCATGAATTCATCCTCTGTTATGATTTGGATTCGAGCTCCCCGAATTTGTTTTGCCAAGAAAGGAACTTTATACTCTATAGACCAAGGTGATTCAATAACTTTTTGTGGCACTTGTGGGTAATTTTTCCATGAAATAAAAAAAATAATTATTTGAAAACAACATGGTAAAAGATTTGTTTAAAAAAAATTAAATTTCAAAAAGTGAAATCTTTACAAATAAATTGTGGCACTAACTCCCCGGCAACAGCGCCAATTTTGATGCACGCCTGTCGTAGGGCGTGGAAAAACAATTATTTCCTAAGTTAAAATGTAGTAATGTGGTTGACCTAGGATGTCTCCTGAAGAGGAGTGCACACAAAACAGGTTGTCACTTTAAAATGGGGGAAAAATGTTGGGAAAGGAAATTTGAAATTCAAATGATAGAAAAAATATGAAATTAAAATGGTGATTAGGTCGGGGTCGGTTTCCTAATTATAATGCTATCCTTGTTCAATTTAATTCAAACCTCTTCTTCTTAGTAGATGAAAGTGAGTTTCGACAGTCGTTTCCTCTCACTTCCTTGGTGAAATTATTATTGTGAGAGAAAAACTTACCAAGATCTTGGTTTGGTCAACTCTCCTTCCATGTGTAAAATAGTTGTATTGAATATCCTTAATTTAAATGGGCAATACCTGATCGGGTTTTGTTTATCCCAAACAATAAAGAACATTCACTACACCTTTTACACATACTGACGATCATCGAGTACTTCACCACTAATTCCTGGTTTATTCCATCGTATATAAACCAGAAATTAGTGGAGGGAGATATTGATTATTTTACCAAGGAAAAAATAAATAACGTAATTAATATTCAAGAAAGATCGAACTTGATAATAATGTCCGCTATAAGAAATTAAAATCAACTTTGAATAAGAAAGAAATTTATTCAATTGCGTCCAAGAACTCAAGCATTACAATGTAGAAAACCAACCCTTCCCCAATCACTCTAAAAGTTTACCCCACCATGGTAAGGGTAATCGAGTTGAATGGGGAAGAAGAAGGCATTAAAAAACTATTAAAAAGAAAATAAATAAAAGAGAAATCTGAAAAGTTCTCTTTCTTAGTGTCCCGGAAGGAATGAGATGGAGAATGGATGATTTGAGAGGGTGGAGCTCTCCTCCTTTTATAGCCAGAATGTTTCCCCCGAAAGCTGACGCATTGTAGCCCCATTAAATGACATCTTCATGCGTTGAGCCCTTCTTTAATGTTGTTCATAATTCCCTTGGCCGTGTCCCCGCAAAACTCAGCATATATTGACATGTATTACGAGAGTTATGGCCATTTTACTATGAGCATTTATTCTGTCCAGTCAGACTCTCCAAAACTACATCCTCCTGATTAGGGTGATTTAATGACCCCCTAAATGGCCAATTCACTTAGTTCTGACTTCATAAAAGATGCTCCAAAACTCCTTGCACGTCCACCCATCGAATTTCACAAGCTTTGGGACCACATTGGATGAGTTATGGATCCCACATCAAAACTAGGAAGAACTGAAAACAGTTTTCTTGAGCCAAATTGTGAGCTTCTTTGGAGCTTCCATATATCCGATTAATATTTTAGTCAAAAAATAGTAAATGAATACTTGGACGTGTAGAATCTGGAAAAGAAAGAATTTTTCAATTTGGATCAGTGTATATAATGTTATGGCCAAACTACCAAAATAATTTAAAACTGTTAAAAATCCAAAATGGCCAATTTTTACTATTCAGCTCAAAATAACACCATTATCATAAAAATGAAACAATTCATCTTAGAGAACAATTTTGTGGGTTTAAAACAATTATTTTAAATATAAATTAATTGAAAATATTTTCTCTATCAGTTCCCCCCATCTCATAATGATACCATTCTTATGTGTGCCACAAAATCATAAACCATACATCATAGCATAACCCATGAAATAAAAATGGGAATCTTAAACATCGTGACATCATAAAACAATTCATATAATATAAAGAAATTTACAAAAATAATTCCATCACAACATAATCAAATCAATTTAATAATAGAGATTAAAACAGAACCCTTTATTATCTTAGATGGAAAATAATTTTGATAAAACACTTGAACTCCATTCTTGTGGAAAATATCCTTTCTACTTCAAAACACTTTTCCTTTATTAATATTTCATACAATTCTAAACTAAAAGAAGTTGATTAAAAATAAACTTGAAAACTTGTAAAGTAAGATTCTTTGAAATATTGTTTAAAAAATCCATTCATGCCGTATAAGTTAAAAAAACATTCTTCTCGTACTTTTGTCGGAAAAGTCAAAAAGTACCTCGTAAGAAAAAAGACAAAAGATTCCTTTCATATCGTTTACTAAAAACTCACCGAAGGGAAAAATTTGATTTAAACAATTGTAGGTGGATGGAAATAATATTTCATATTGAGGAATCATGGATGTGGATGATAAAATACACCCCAGTAAATTTCAAAGTATAAACAATCTCAGATAAAAAAATGAGATTGTGATATTTTCCCTTACCTTAGGTCCGATTTTCTTCGTAAGTGTCCGTACCTCCTACATAATGATTTAAATAATTTCATTGACTTATTACAGAATCATAATCATTGTTACGATATCATATATGGTTCACTTATGACTTTATTTTACCCGTTCTTTTGTAAATTCCATGTTAAAGAGCGTTTTGGGTAAAATCGTTTCATTTGTCGTCCGTGTTTTGACTTGTAATTATTCATATGATTACTTAGATCATGGTTACTTAATTCCAGAATATAAAACATAATTGATATATAATATATATTCAGAATATATATATATATAATAGATCAGTAAATGGAAAGAAATACACCGTTCATGGAGACGGTAGGCCGTACGTACGTATGAACGCTGTTTTCGTTTCCTTATTGAGTTGAATGGAATTAAGTAGATGACATAGATATATATACACATAAATCCAGTATCATTATTATTTCATATATTTCATGATTACTTATTATATATACTTTATAATCATTTATGAATGGTTAACGTGGAGAATTAATCTCATCGCATCGTGGAGACGGTAGTCCGTCAGTACGCACGAGCGATGATATCGTTCTCATGATCATGAAATTCTATTGGAGTGTATGTATAATATTTCAGAATCAATATCACTTTACAATAATCATATATAGTTATTATGTACACCATTATACCCATCCAAGTAAGGCGGTGGTGGAAAATAGATTACACCACGGCGTGAAGACGGTATTCCGTACGTACGCACGCGCGGTGATTTTGTTTTCCGTAGGATGGATAGATGGTGAAATAGGGTTTTTTCATACTTATAATAACATATCAGTATATGAGTGATAATGATGTTATTACTTCATATTGAAACAACCTAAGAAGAATAAGTGGAAGAAGAAATAAAGTAGAAAGAATCGGTAACAGACATTACCTCTTCTTTGAAGCGCCTCCTTGAGTCCTCTTCTTAGGGTGCTAAAATTGGTCTTTGAAGAATACCAGGACCTCTAGGATGTTTCTAGGGAAGTGGAGAATAGAATTTGTCAGGGATTGGCCGAGCTTTAAGGATCAAAGTGGTGTGAGGAAGAGAGGGAGGAGGTGCCCTTTTATAAGGGAGGAGAGGGGCTCCTTTGGAAAAACTAAATATATTATTTTATTATAAAGACAAATTCGGTTTTAAATAGCTCAAAATTGATTTATTTAGAAGATAAGGTGGGGATGGGTCGAAATCTTCTCATCCAATAGAATTTAGACAAGTTTAGGTTCCTATTTTAGCCTTATCATTTAGATTTAACATTAAGTTAAATAATTTTACTTTTACCATGTCTTCTTGTGTTCTTATACTATAAGGTTAATAAACTTACTATAAGCAGCCAAACGAACCAAAAGTTTTTTATTATTAATATATATAACTTTATCTAATTCATTTGGATGAACCTTAGATTTTTAGGAATAAAATAACAATTACTAATATAATATTTGTTTTAAAAACTATTTTATGTCAATTTTGACACTATTTAGTAATTGTTTTTTGTGAAAATAATAATAAAATGATTAATTATAACAAAGTTAATTAAATCAATAATAACATATCATATTAACCTATAAAATTAGTGTAATTCATAAAAAATCTCAAATTATATTTATTTGGTTATTTATAATATCAATTATTCTAATTTTTTACTATTATGGTAATTACTGAATCATCATTGTGTCATAAATAAATTAATTTATTTAATTTCTAAAAATTATAAATAAACTATAATTATGTAGGAAATATTATTATCTTTCTAATGAATATTTAAAATCTAATTTAGCATATGTATAACCCTATATTAAAAATGTTGTAGTAAATAAACTTTGATTTTAGCTCTTCTAACTCTTCTTTGAATTAAATAATAATAAATGTCCTAATCTAATCCAAGTGGGCCTAAATGGTCATATTTTATTCCTAAGGTTGTTTTTGGTTGAATTAAACTTATCCAATAGAATCAATACATGTGTTAGGGTAATAATAATGTCATTTTTACCCTTAATTACCCTATTTACTTTTAACCGTGGTAAAAAAAAGTAAAAAGTTACTATTCACCAAAAATTATTTTCATCTCATTGAACCACATTTTACTTACTGACATCAACCGTGTCTCTCGGATTTTTGAAATTTCACTCACAGAAGCGGTAAAATTAAGTTTTATGAAAAATTCATTTTTTTAACTACCACTTAATGGTTTCACTATTCATCAAAAAATGAAAGTTTTCAGAAAAATACCAAAAATTAGGCCTAAGATATATTTGATATTATGAATTCAAAAATGATGTCTATTTTACCAAATTCAAAACATATTAGTTGCATTAATTAATTTAAAAATTAATTCCCGTCGTCAAAACAAATAGCGTGTTCTTAAGAGATAATAACTATCAAAAGATTGACATTTGTTTATGTCTGATTTAAATGTGAAATTACATCCAATGACCAACATTGTATTAAATTGTAAAAATATATTCTAAATATACTTTAAAACCACTCAAATTAACAATTTATCACTATTAATTATTTCGATTAAAAAGGTTGTTTTTAATTAAAATTTAGTAATTTTCACTATTCATCAAAAAATGAAAGTTATCCGAAAAGTACCAAAATTTCACCCTAAGATAATTTCGATATTCCGAATCCAAAAATGAAGTCCATTTTAAAAAATAAAATTTACAAAATTTCAAAAAGTGGTTATTACTATTCATAACGGCTAGTTTTAATAATATTTTAATAGCATATCATTGTTTAGCGAAACTCGGTATTGCGTACAATAGACGCTATCGCGGAAGGTCGCGCTTGCGTGTAATGCAAGGAAAGTCAAGGATGCATGTTGTGCGAGCTTCTTTTGGTGTAGCGTACAACACAAGACATTATTGAAATTAAAAAGAATATTTTTCATAAAATCTCGGGGTGTTACATTCTACCCCCCTTAAAATGAATTTCGCCCTCGAAATTAGTCTGGGTTATAAATGGTTTACTACTTGAAAGTTTGTTTAATAGAAACCCACATCGTAAAAAGGAATACCCAAAATTGGATTTAAAAACTAAAGTATGAAATGTAACGGTTACCCAATTTAACTCATCACTGGGTTTCCACGTAGGAGAACATAGGTGAAAATATGGATATGGAAGAAAAATCTAACCATCTTGTTCTGATGGAGAGCGGTAGAGAAAATGGATATGAAATAGCCAACAATCACAAAGCCATAGATTTGCGATGATCTAAGGTACCATCTGATTCATCAGATATAAGGGCACTAGGACAACATTTTTGGTTTTTAAGATCATTTCCTAAAGTTGGTGAATTAAAATAAATACTTACATGATTTTGGTACAATTTCACTGTTGTTCGTGCTTTGAACAATTTCCACTTCATCTCTTAAAGAAATGAATTTGAATTTGTTATTCATGAAGTGTTAATAGATCATGTGATAGAATGATGGGTCATTCCATCTGTTTCAAAAAAAAGGTTAGCAAAAGATATCAAATATACATAAGTCCATATATGGTGAGGTTAATCGTATACGATTCCAAAAATGAACTTATACTTCATATATCATACTGTATAATAAAATAAAACTAGTTTCTACTAACCAGGGACTTCCTATAGGCCAGTGGTAGGCGATAAAGGCTAGTCGCACTTCGGTTGTGGGTTCGATTCTCATATCCTTGTCCGACGCAATGGGCTGTCGCCCGTCCTGCAGGTTGTCCTTTTTCTAAAGCTATATTACTATAACATCCCATCGATAATATCGAAAAAAGTTTCTACCCTAACTTATGTCCAACATAATCCATTCCAATCTTTTGGCTTATCTAAAATACTTCAGTCCAAGCTCATAGTATAAAGAAAATGATTACTTGAAATGTCACATAACAATCACGTGAATGCCATCATTTATCCCCCATATATCATAAGATATATCTTTTTGGTCAAATTAAAAAGATGTGAATACCTTAATCATGTATTCCATTGAAGAATGAATACACATTAATTGAACCGTAGTGAAAACATGAATGCAGTCAAAAGTTAACTCTTTCAATATACCAGAATCCAAAAATTCTATATACTCAAACCATGATATAACCTTCTCCTTATATCAGTCATGAGCTCATGAATACGGTCAAACATTTCATTTTCTCGTTTTCCTTTCATTATGCGCATATCATCTTTTTTTCCAAAAATATCTCAATCACATTCTTTGGTTACCGGTACCATTGAAAACCACAATAGACCAATACATAAATATTCCAATATTCCATGATACTATATACAACATTATTTTGGAATCCCATTACATAAACACTTAATCATTCCACCACATCGTTGTCATATTCAACATCACCAATAGTGATCGCATGTGAATTCCCTTTGTCCTTTGCCTTAAGTGGTTGCTCATGTCGATCATCACTAACCCTTGGATTAGGGAATTTATTCGCATAATTCCCCATTTCCTTGCACTTGAAGCATTGAAGTGTTGGTGGTGCGTTCTCTACATTCTTTTCTTTATTCACATCATTAGAAACCCTTTTTCCATTACTTCAACACTCAGCTGTTCGATGACCTTATTTTCCACACTTAAAACATTTTCTAGTCCCTTTAAGACAATCTCCACCATGCTTCTTTCCACACTTTGAGCATAAGGAAACATTCATCTTCTTTTCCCCATTATTCTAAGATTTCTCCTTGAACTCCATCATTAATTTCTTGTCAAAACTATGAGATGGATAAGTAAAACCAACTTCCATTTCTACCTTGATAGCACAACGCACAATTTCTTCATAGATACTGAAGTATCTTATAGCTAATGCCCTTCGAAGATTTGGTTTTAAGCCACTGAAGAATCGATCAACTTTACTTTCAGGTTGGATGATAAATCCCGATGTATACCTTGCAAGCCTTGTAAAATTAACTTTATATATACCAACAGATTCATCATCCTTTTTCTTTAGTTCAAGAAACTCCTTCTCCATATTTGTTCGAAGAATACGAGGGAAGTACTTATTGAAAAATTAGTTCTTGAACTCATCCCATTACATGGACTCAATTTCATCTCATGGCCTCGTATTCTTGATAATATTCCACCATTGATCAGCATCACCTTCCAAATGATACACTGCTAAGATGACTTTATCATGTTCAGAACATTGAAGAACTGAAAATATCTTTTCAGTAGTACTGATCCATTGTTCAGCAACAAGTGGATCAGAAGACCCACTGAAAGAAGGTGGATGTTACCTCATGAAGGACTCAATAGAATATTGTTCCCTTCTCTGCTCATTTGGAAGTCTAGAATGATTCATAACTTGTGTAAGTATAGAAATAATATTTTTCACTCCATCTACCATAACATTTGTTTGTTCAGGAGGAAAATCATTGCATTGTCCATTACATTGATCAACACGGTTCCTTCGGGTTCCATCCATCATCTAAAACCCAAAAAGAATAGTGTGAGAGGTAAAAATCATAATAAATGGGGAGTAACTTCAATATCTAACATCTTTGGTTTAATATAATATCATTACCATAGTTCTAGGACTATATCCTATACGTATACTTATCCTTAGGGACATCCCTAGACATACCTTAGAAATATCTCTAGGGATCTCACTAAAGTTCTCACATCCTAGTTTCCAAAGGTTGACTAAACCTTTCCTCTGATACCAACTATAGAGACCCTAAGCTTAACGTACATTGACATTACATTACTTTTGCGGAATACTTAGTACATAACAAAAACACACACACAAGGACCGTAATAGTTTAGTGTCTTTGGAAACTCAGAATATAATGTTCTAATCATGGTGAAAGATCTTCAACATCTCACATAAAGATCTTCCTTTTTTTTATACCTAAAACCTTTCTTTATATCCCGGGGAAAAGAAAACCTAAAAGGGTGAGCTCAAATGCCCAGTAAGGGTAAAAAAAATAAATATCAATCACATCATATTCATAATAACATAACATTTTGGAAAACTTAACCTGCAAAAGAGATCATAATATCATAACATGGGATAAATCATAGTAGTGAAATGTAATCCCAATAATCATAACATAAAACATGAAAATTTGTGGCATACACACATAATCATAGAGAATCATTTCTTGTTATTCAAGACTCATTGCCAAGACTATCTTAGTGGACAAAGTCTATTTCTGAACTGAGTTCACTCCTCGTTTCAGTCCTGTTTCACTGAACTGGTTTAACCTGCCATTCCAGCCATGTCTATCTTATGAGATATAAAATCTTTAGCCAATGCATTGGAGGGAGATATAGGTCCCCCCATCTCATAATGATACCATTCTTATGTGTGCCACAAAATCATAAACCATACATCATAGCATAACCCATGTAATAAAAATGGGAATCTTAAACATCGTGACATCATAAAACAATTCATATAATATAAAGGAATTCATAAAAATAATTCCATCACAACATAATCAAATCAATTTAATAATAGGGATAAAAATAGAACCCTTTATTATCTTTGATAGAAAATAATTTTGATAAAACACTTGAACTCCATTCTTGAGGAAAATATCCTTTCTACTTCAAAAACACTTTTCCTTTCTTAATATGTCATAAAATTCTAAACTAAAAGAAGTTGATTAAAAATAAACATGAAAACTTTTAAAGGAAGATTCTTTGAAATATTGTTTTAAAAATCCATTCATGCCGTATAAGTTAAAAAAAACATTTTTCTCGTACTTTTGTCGGAAAAGTCAAAAAGTACCTCATACGAAAAACGAAAAAAGATTCCTTTCATATCTTTTACTAAAAACTCACCGAAGGGTAAAATTGGATTTATACAATTTCAGGTGGATGGAAATAATATTACATATTGAGGAAACATGGATGTGGATGATAAAACACACCCCATTAAATTTTAATGTATAAACAATCTCGGATAAAAAAATGAGATTTTGATATTTTCCCTTACCTTAGGTCCGATCTGCTTCGTATGTATCCGAAACTTCTTTATAATGATTTAAATAATGTAATTGAATTATTCCAGAATCATATTCATTGTTACGATATCATATATGGTTCACTTATGACTTTATTTTACCCGTTCTTTTGTAAATTCCATGTTAAAGAGCGTTTTGGCTAAAATCGTTTCATTTGTCGTCTGTGTTTTGACTTGTAATTATTCATATGATTACCTAGATCATGATTAATTAATTCTAGAATATAAAAAATTATTTATATATAATATATATTCAGAATATACATATATATAATAGATCAGTAAATGGAAATAAATACACCGTTCATGGAGACGGTAGGCCGTACGTACCCATGAACGCTATTTTCGTTTCCTTATTGAGTTGAATGGAATTAAGTAGATAACATACATATATATACACATAAATCCAGTATCATTATTATGTCATATATTTCATGATTAATTATTATATATACTTTATAATCATTCATTAATGGTTAACGTGGAGAATGAATCTCATCGCGTCGTGGAGACGGTAGTCCGTAAGTACGCACGAGCGATGATATCGTTCTCATGATCGTGGAATTGTATTGGACTGTATGTATACTATTTCAGAATCAATATCACTTTACAATAATCATATATAGTTATTATGTACACCATTATACCCATCCAAGTAAGGTGGTGGTGGAAAATAGATTACACCACGGCGTTGAGATGGTATTCCGTACGTACGCACGCGCGATGATTTCGTTTTCCGTAGGATGGATAGATGGTGAAATAGGGTTGTTTCATACTTATAATAACATATCAGTATATTAGTGATACTGATGTTATTACTTCATAATGAAACAACCTAAGAAGAATAAGTGGAAGAAGAAATAAAGTTGAAAGAATCGGTAACAGACATTACATTTTCTTTGAAGCTCCTCCTTGAGTCCTCTTCTTAGGGCAATAAAATTGGTCTTTGAAGAAGAACAGGACCTCTAGGATGTTGCTAGGGAAGTGGATAAGAGAATTGTGTAGGGATTGGCCGAGCATGAAGGCTCAAAGTGGTGTGAGGAAGAGAGGGAGGTGGTGCCCTTTTATAAGGGAGGAGAGGGGCTCCTTTGGAAAAACTAAAAATATTATTTTATTATAAATCCAAATTCGGTTTTAAATAGATCCAAATTGATTTATTTAGAATCTAAGGTGGGTATGGGTCGAAATACGCTCATCCAATTGAATTTAGATAAGTTTAGGTTCCTATTTTAACCTTATCATTTAGATTTAATATTAAGTTAAATAATTTTACTTTCACCGTGTCTTCTTGTGTTCTTATACTATAAGGTTAATAAACTTACTATAAGCAGCCAAACGAACCCCAAGTTGTTTATTATTAATACATATAACCTTATCTAAATCATTTGGACGAACCTTAGATTTTTAGGAATAAAATAACAATTACTAATATAATATTTGTTTTAAAAACAATTTTATGTCAATTTTGAAAATATTTAGTAATTGATTTTTGTGAAAATCATAACAGAATGATTAGTTCGAAAAAAGTTAATTAAATCAATACTAACATGTCTTATTAACCTATAAAATTAGTGTAATTCATAAAAAGTCACAAATTTTATTTATTTGGGTATTTATAATATCAATTATTCTAATTTTTCACTGTTCTGGTAATTACTGCATCATCATTGTGTCATAAATAAATTAATTTATTTAATGTCTAAGAATTATAAATAAAATATAATTATGTAGGAAATCTTATTAGATTTCTAATTAATATTTACAATCGAATTTATCTTATGTATAACCCTATATTAAAAATTTTGTAGTAAATAAACTTTGATTTTAACTCTTTTAACTCTTCTTTGAATTAAATAATAATAAATGTCCTAATCTAATCCAAGTGGGCCTAAATGGTAATATTTTATTACTAAGGTTGTTTTTGGTCGAATTAAACTTATCCAATAGAATTAGAACATGTGTTATGATAATAATAATATCATTTTTACCCTTAATTACCCTATTTACTTTTAATCGTGGTAAAAAAAGTAAAAAGTTACTATTCACCAAAAATTATTTTCATCTCATTGAACCACATTTTACTTACTGACATCAACCGTGTCTCTCAGATTTTTGAAATTCCACTCACAGAAGCGGTAAAATTATGTTTTAGGAAAAATTAATTTTTTTAACTACCACTTAATGGTTTCACTATTCATCAAAAAATGAAAGTTGCCAGAAAAATACCAAAAATTAGGCCTAAGATATATTTGATATTATGAATTCAAAAATGATGTCTATTTTACAAAATTCAAAACATATCAGTTGCATTAATTAATTTAAAAATTAATTCCCATCGTCAAAACAAATAGTGTGTTTCTAAAAGATAATAACTATCAATAGATTGACATTTGTTTATGTCTGGTTTAAATGTGAAATTACATCCAATGACCAACATTGTATTAAATTGTAAAAATATATTCTAAATATACTTTAAAACCACTCAAATTAATAATTTATCACTATTAATTATTTCGATTAAAAAGGTTGTTTTTAATTAAAATTTAGTAATTTTCACTATTCATCAGAAAATGAAAGTTATCCGAAAAGTACCAAAATTTTACCCTAAGCTAATTTCGATATTACGAATCCAAAAATAAAGTCCATTTTAAAAAATAAAATTTACAAAATTTCAAAAAGTGGTTATTACTATTCATAACGGCTAGTTTTAATAATATTTTAATAACATATCATTGTTTAGCGAAACTCGGTATTGCGTACAACACACGCTATCGCGGAAGGTCGCGCTTGCATGTAATGCAAGGGAAGTCAAGGATGCGTGTTGTGCAAGATTATTTTGGTGTAGCATACACCACAAGACATTAATGAAATTAAAAATGATATTTTTCATAAAATCTCGGGGTGTTAAAATGAGAACAATATATCATGGGGTGAGCATAATCATAACATAGGCAAAAGATCATGAATATGAGAGGAGAATAATTAATAGACTTGGAGTGTGGAAATGCATTAAAATGAAACATCATGTCTTAGTGGTTAACTACCACACATACTGGTGAACCAAGTTATCATCTTGTTAACACATCATTTCAAATTTACTCTTGAGATTCATCACTTTACCCAATTCATTGGAGTACTATATAATTCTGGGTGCACCCGTCACATTTAAACATTCATATTGCGCTATATAATTCCGGGCGCGCCCGTCACATCATAACATTATCATTTATCATGAATGAAACAATGAACATATAACATAAATGAACATAACTAACCCATGAAAAGGAATGGGTTTCATCTCATAAGAACACATTCATAAACTTTGGGTTCCTAAAAGATAGAGGGAACAACATAATTGATACAATAACCATCAACCTTGAATGAGAGGTAAAAGTTGAGTTCTTAAGAGAAGAGTTCTTTCGGAAAACATTTGGATTGACATAAACTTCATTATAAAACATGTATATAATAGAAAAGGAAAGACAATGATGAACAAATGATCTTTATGCAGTGACCATATCAAAAATGGAGTGAAAGAGGTAGAACCCGAAGGATGAAAGTTGGGTTCGAGAATTTCCCCTTACCTTGTACCCGAATGCTTCCTTCTCCTTAATGTCCTGTATAAAGAAATTATATTCATTAATTATAAATCCATAACCATGTGTACATTAATAGTGTTCATTCTGGTTTCACTATTTCATATTATGTTCCTTTGGATGACTTATAGAGTTTAAAAACATTGTTCGGGGATGTTCGTTTTTATGGTTTTTCTTGGGTTGTTCACTTGTATTCTTAAATTGAAGTTTGAGTAGAACATGAGTAAACATCCACAAATGAAATTAAATTTCATTAATGATATTACAAGATATTGAATGATTTTTTAATGAATTACATTATATACATGTGGAAAAATCATTAGATAAGAATTAAATGATGGTTATTTGGGTCAATTTGGGTGGTTTTTGGATCACAACGAACTTGTTTTAACTTATCACTTAGTAATATATCCATAGGTTATTTCCAGAACATTAAATAAGACATAATACACATAACATATCTTGGTTCAACCACAAAAATTGTTTCATGACCAGATCTGAAGGTAGAAATGGAAGAAGAAGGCATGTTGTTCTTGAAGGTGATAAATTAACACCTCACGAACAATGTTCTCTTTAATAAAATAAAAGGAAGATGAAAAGGGGGATGGATGATATAATATCCAATTAGAATAATAAAATTAAATTATATGTATAGTAATAGAGTTACAAAACAATTTGGATGAATATAGGAGGGTAGAGATCATGAAATGAACTTGAACTTGAAAGGAAATTAAAGGAGAAGAGGGAGAGAAATTACCTCTTAAATCTTACTCTTGAGATCATCCTTAAGGAAGCTAGTCTTGGAATTTTGATGAGACCAGCAGATTTTGGACGTGGGGAAGGTTCTTGGGAAGATTTTTGGACAGAGTTTAGAGAAGTCTTGGAGCTTGAGATGTGTGATGAAATGAGGTAGTGAAGGGTGGCTTTTATAGTGGAGGGGAGAGGGGTTTCCTTAATATAAAATTCATTAGTTTATTAATTTCCCCTAAGGCAAGGAATAGTGATTCTTGGATGACCAATAATAGTAATTTTATAATTTAATCCAAAACCAAGTGGGATTACATCAGCAGAACATCATCGATGACTCAATTAATACATTATTTAGCATTTATTGTGAATTATCAGATTCTACTATTCATCAAAAATTCAAGTATCTCAGAAAAATCCCAAACAATTACCCCAACCATTTTTTGACGTTTAAAATCCAAAAATGAATTCCATTTTTCAAAAATAATTTTCTAAATATTATTAATTTAATATTTAATTAAAACCATAATTTACTTAAAAAACAGTTTTTAAGATTAAAATTGATTTTATAATGCTTTCAAAAATTACGTAGGGTCTTATAAAATTATCTAAAAACTATTAGGAATTGATTAAATAATTTATGAATGCATTTCAGGGAAATAAATATTGTTTTAAATTAAGTAATTAATTATAATTAATTATTTATGACTTATAAAATACCAAAAATGTTTACTAAGGTCAAATTGTCACTTTCTAAGATGTCTAAATTTTATATAGGTAATATTACTCTTATGTTGGATGATTTACTATTCATAAGGGTCATATTACTATTCATAAGGGTATGTTACTATTCATAAGGGTAGGTCACTATTCACCATAATTTTTTTTTGTTTCATTAGACTCCAAAAATCATCTTGAACACAACCGTGTATGTCAGATTTTTGAAATTAAAAACACAGAAATGACAAAATTATGTTTAATGGTCACTTATCACTTAGTAGTTCATTATGTTGTGACTTCATGTTATTTTATGACATAAATATAAGAAGGGAATTTTTCATTTAAAAACTTTGGGTCGTTACAATCTCCCTCGTTCCTTGATCTTTCTTTCTATTTCTTCATGTTGCTCTAATTATTTGTCGAGGCATGGTCCTTAGACTCCTTATCCTTCATTGCTTTGGCGATTTGTTTCACTTTCGTTACCCAGTTTGGATTCATATGAAACCCTAAGGTTGGGATAATATCCAGTTGTGGTGTTCTTATTTGTATAGGGTATGCAATTTATTTATTGAGACCTATTGGTCCATATTCTGGCATCTGTCGCCAAGGGTGAGGTGGATGGACTCATTCCAATATACTGCTAATGCTTCAGGTAAGGTTCTAAACCCACTATTTGTAATCTCACCTTTATTTAAGGGTATTAAAGTATTTATGGTTTCTTAGTAATTTAGTTTGGTGTGTGTTGATCCTTTCTATTGAGTTTTTATGGTCTTTGTAATTGTTTTAGTTAGTTTTGGCCAACTATAAAGGTGTACACACACATATAATAAGGTATGAATATATATAATACAAATGTATATTCCATGTATGTATTACCTCATGGTAGGGGTAATACCTGCATTGTGTTAACGAATATATATATATATTTATATGAAGTTATGTGCATGTATGTGGAGCAGTTCTGAGCAGTCATTGATAAATCAGTCAACTGCCAAATTTTAAATTGGTCCTTCTTTTGAGGTAGGCGTTTCTATCATTTCCCTCATCTGGAGCTTTCCATATGCACTTGCATTATTTCATTTAATTTATAAATGTTATTCTCACTGTTAAACGGATGATAATTTATTCATTTCATTATTTTTATTATAGTTACAATTGTTAAAAATAGTTTTGAAATAGTTCCTTGGTTATGTGTAGGTGTTTCCATGCCCTTGTTCCCATTTTTAATCCATTTAATGTTTTTTTCTTAATTAAATATCCGATTTTGTTTCTCACCTCTATTAGGTTATAGTTAACTCATGTCAGTGTTTTATTATTGAATTTTTTGATTAAAAATGGATTTTAGGATGCTCCTATATTTATGCACATGTTTATGCATTTCCAACATAGTGGGAACTAAATGCCATTATCTTCAAATGGCATTGTTGGATGTCTTGAGTGGTGTTTTCTTGTAGAAAAATTTTAGTGAACTGGTTTTTCCTAGTTTGGTTGGTTTTATGAAACATAGTGTTTTTGTGGAAATGATTTTGTGTCTCTTTGGAGGTTCAATGCACCATTAGATATTGGCACACCCATGGGTGCACTAGGCACACACATGGACATGACCTCAAATGAAGATGGTTCTTTGAATTGGTATTGTTTTCAAAACCTCAGTTTTCTAAGTGGTTCTTGTTTTCTAAATTTTTTTGGTCTCATCGTGAGGCTCTTTAAATTAGTTTGAAAAGAAATCCATGAGTTTATGCCCGTTTGGCTTTTAGTGTATGTTTTGTTGAGTGTGTGGTGTAATGGGTCATTTGGTTTGTTCTTTTTACAAAATTTTAAATAGTATTACTAAATAATTTTACGGTAATGCTTTGAAACTTGGAAACTAGAGGCCCGTTTGGCTTTTTAAATACAAAAGTGGCATTTAGAGTTGTTTTAAAAGAGCTTGTGCAAT
Organism: Viscum album; assembly: GCA_963277665.1. Classification (NCBI taxonomy): domain Eukaryota; kingdom Viridiplantae; phylum Streptophyta; class Magnoliopsida; order Santalales; family Viscaceae; genus Viscum; species Viscum album. The sequence continues at coordinate 404,770,334 of OY728150.1, read as the reverse complement.
ATTTTTGTAACGGTATTTGATTATGTAAAACTAAAGGCCCGATTGAAAACTACAAGTGTTTTATAAATTGGTTTTGATAACCAATTGATGTGAAGGCCCGATTGTAACTTTGTATGTTTGGAATGTATTCATATATATATGTATATGGGGTGCTCCTATCTAGGGTAACCCTTTATGGGCGAATGCATAGGAAGAGTTTGTGTTTGGGGTAGGAAAGTGCGGTGATGACATTGTAAGGTGAGTCACACGTACAAGGACCTCATACTTATACAGTATGGTTATTATAACCACCATGGGTTCCAAGGCATATTTTAGTTGATCGAGTGATGATTTCTTATTATCCCTGATTAGACGGGTTGGTACCCACTGGTAGGTATAGAGGCCAGATGGGGAGTGCTGCTGATTTCTTTTGTGGTGAGGTCAATCAATTGGTTATAGACTATGGGGCTTCACCATATGTCGATAGTTGGTTCTGAACTGAGTACATCCAGGGGTCTTCTGAGGATGTTTAGTATCACCAATGGTTACATAATTATTTACATTTCTTGTCTACTTTCAGCTATACCTATTAGTTTATTCCCATCTTGCACTGTTTACATGTTTTATTTTTGCATAACCTTGGTATTTCTATCTTGGTTTTGTTTATAAAATGAAAAATGGTTTTGGGAATGGTATGTATATTGTTTAAGGTTTACTTTAATCGGAAAAAATATGTTACTTATTTTAAAATGTGAAAAACCTACTTTCATAATTTTATTTCAAACCTGTGTTTATGGAATGCTTCATAAAAGAGAAATTTTGGATTTAGTGGTTTATTCCTAGAATCCCTATTGAGTATCTTGATTATCACACCTATTATATCTTTCCAGTTGCTGGTTCAGTTTCTTGTTCAGGTTCCTGGTTTAGCTGATCAATGTTGGAGCAGACTTGGTTCTAAGTTGGGTGGTGACCTGAAAGGTCACAAGGAGGTATGTACAATTTATTTTCTTTCCTCTACTAGTTTTATTTTTTTTATCATCAATATTTATTTATTTGTTTATCTTTTTTTCATAGGCCAAATGATTCCTAATGGTTAGATTTTGATTCCCGACACTAGTTGCGAGCCCTTGGGGATTGGGAACGCCCCTTGAGACATGTCGTGGGCCAGCTCGGGTGACCAGTTTAAGGTCGACCCAGGTTGGTTAGTGACAAAAATATTGCTGTAATAAATAAATAAAATCTATATTTAATTAAATTTAATATTTTTTTATATTTCAAGTATCTATTTTTCTTGTAGAATTTGTTTATGAGGAAGTAAGAGCTTCGACTTTTGGTCCTAATACCATGGTTCGTGAATTTAATTCAATTGTGATCAATGGGTACGGATGGATTTATTATAACTTAATGATAAAATAACATGAGAACACAACATGATGGTGTTATGCTAACTTCCACAATAGACTATTATTCCAGTGCATCAGATATTAGATATCGTTTTGAAAATGAAGCTTATTATGGAGTCGTTAAGATAATAATAATATTGGATTATTACTCTCATGGTTGAGTCATGATGATGAAATGCTAGTTGTTTGATTCAATAACAAGGTATGAAACCATTATTGATGATTGTGGATTTTGAGTTATTGACATGACTCACACTCTTTCTACTGATGAACCATATGTATTGACATCAATGGCGAAACAAGTTTTTTATGTCAAAGATCATCTTCATCCTAAATTTGGTGTCGTTATTGAAGTAATTCCAAGACATGTTTTTGATTATAGTGATGATGGAATTGACACCATCCCTACTTCCATTAGAACCAATCCATTTATTACTTATGATGACTCCAATATCCCAATTGTTGGAGTTGATTGTGAACCCTAATTTATTGTGGGAAATATATAGAATCATCCATCCTTATTCTTAATTATTTTGGTTTCGCTTGACTTAGGTTGTTAAGGTTGATACTATTCAAATTTATTTAATATTTATTACAAATATATTATATATGATTTGACCTTAATGTGAATGTTTAATGTTTATTGGTTGTAGTTTTATTTGATTTTTATTTTCTAATTTAGAATTGAACTGTATTCAAACCTACAAAATCAACATTTCTAACTCGGTGAACATTTCAATGCTTTATTGACCATTAATAAAATTAGTATAAATCTAAGACCCCCTTTAACATTTCAATGCTTTATTGACCATGGATTCTTGATCCCAGAAGCCCTGAATCCCTTTATCCCCTCTCATATATTTTGTTTTTTGGGTTACACATTAATTATCCTTTTCTAATTACTTCCATATTTGTTTAAATGCATGAAATGAAACCTATTAAAGAGATGTGATGAAAAAGGATGATGTACAACAATCGTCACATGGATGAGATGGGTGTTCCTCCACTAGTACCGGTTGTGAGTATTTTATTTCAAATATATATTTAAATAACATATAATTTCATGTGATTAATTTTCTTTTAAATTTTTTTTGCAGGATCCACCAATTAGTCGACAGTTATTTGATGAGAATCCTAGTAGTGGTCCCAGTACCCAGGCCAGTGGTATGAGGGAGGGTGGTATGACAGCTAAGCGATCTTTTCGGTGTACCCGATTAGACCCTGCCCCTCCCACTAACGTACCATTTATCCCACATTCTGATCCTGGTGTTTCATTAGGGACACAAAGGATATTTAAGCCTCCCATGTTTTCACTACCCTTTACATCTGAGCCTCCTCACCCATCTTTACAATATCTAATGATGATTCCCACTCCTCATCCATATCATGTATATGGCCATCCATCCATGCCATCTTATTTTACTTCTACTTACTTATCTAAAAGCTTCTATATTCCATATTCTTTGACTCCTGCTACACCACATTCTATGCCTGTGGAGAATAAACTAGGACCCACTCCACCCATACAGGATGTTCCTTCAGTTTCTGCGGATCCAATGACGCCCATTGATCAGACTTCTGCAAGTATATTTATAGAACCCTAAAAAAATTTGATACCATTATTTATTTTCATTACAAAATGTATTGATATAACTTTTTTTTCTTTCATAATAGATACATATACTGATAGGAGGTAGGGGCAGGGGCGTACATGCATGCGTGTGGTTTGGAACTGCCGCATGCAGTTGATGGTAGACTATAACGAAGACAATCAAATGATTGAAAAAAACAGGGTAGCAATGTCAGAGTTTTTTGGCGACGCTTTCCAACTACTCTGACATCATTCCCGTCAGCCCAGTCTAATGGAGACAGTTTCCAAATAAAGTAAAGGATAATTCTTGGGCACATATATGGGTAAAAAAAATCTGTTGTATATAATATAATATATTATTTTTATATTTATAAAAATAATATTTTTGCGTCAAATTCAGTTTAATTTCCCTGATGGTGAGGGTGCACAACCAGCATGTCTAAAGGAGTTAGGTGAGATTTGGAGAGCCTATAAGCATGAGTTATATATTGGCTGTCCTACTAGAGTCAACAGAGAGTTAGAGGTGGTACCTTTCATGGATGATTTTCTGATATAACAATATCATAAAATGATTACTCATTGGAAGACTATCATGTTTAAGGTATTAATCACATTTGAGGCATTTAAATGAAAATTCTCATGTTTTTCATTAATACTATCTTTTGTATTATTGAATTTTATTTAGAAGTTTGAGAAATGAGGGAGAGTCCGAGGGAAATTCTAAGGTTCCATCTGAGGCTAATTATGAGGGTGATGAACAACTCTCTGATAAAAACAGTTTTTGAGGGGTGGGTAAAGGCTTGCATAGCCAAAGACGGAAGAATGGGAATAAAGATAACAGAGACCCGAGGAGCTTTATTGTTTCAAGGAAGCTGAATCCGAAGGGGTGTAAATACTAATCCTACATTATTAGACCGATATAGACATTGTTGGCCAAAAAAGAGGGGAAACTCAAGAAGCTCAAGATCTAGCTAGTGGAGGGAGTGGAAGGCCAGAAAATCATAATCTTCGAGTCTCGTGGGCAAGGGAATGAACCCTCAAAGGAAAGAGATTAGAATGAGGATATGCACTTGCATTCAGAGGAGGTGATACTAGTGGTGGAGGACACTACTTTCCCTGGTCCATGGTGTGAGGTAGGATCTAGGCCAGTCCTACGAGTTGGTCCAATAGGGAAACCAGGGGAGCTATCGATGGGTACCAGTGTCGACCTGGTTTCTGTTATGGTCGGTGCAGAGGGAGTGGAGGTGCATGAGAGGGAACCAGTTTCACCTACTAAGGAGGGAGCAGAGGGGATGCATGGGGATCTTGAATGAGAGGTTGTGTTTTGGGAATATCCATGGGAGATGCTATTACATTATGAGGAAGAGATGTAAGAGAAGGTGTTATCCATCCGTGTTTCTGCTGAGGTTGCGGAAAGGATGCAAGAAATATTGATTCAAGTAGACATGAACAAAGAGAAAAGCAAGTTGATTGAAAAAACAACACCTAATCCTAGTCAGAGGTTTCAACAATAAGAAAATATCTATAGAGGGTTTCTTGTGAGCATGGGGTAAGCTGGATTCTCATTTCAACGACATTATCAGGGACAACCCTGACAAAAAGATAACAACTCTTTCCTAGAAATTTTTGAGGAAATTAAGTATACTGGGTTCAAACTGGTTTTTAATAATTTTATATGTGATTTAGTGTTTGATGTCTTAGTTGTACTTGTTATTTTCACACTTCCTCCATAAAAGTGTCATTTAATAAAAATATATATGAATGAAATTTCATTATAGAGGAAAGTATTGAATATTGAAGGATGTGTACCTCGAGCAAAACCATTTTTCTTGAGTATAAGGAAAAAAGATGGAAGTGTGGTTAACAAACCAACACAACAAAAAATTGTAAGATTTACTTTGTTGATTTTAAATTTTAATATCTATTTTTAACTTAACAATCTATTTATATTTTTAATAGGATCCTTTAGAGGCCCTTGATGCCTAGAAACCTGATAATTTTTTACCAAATGATCACTCACATCAGGTGTTGGGAGATGAGCACCCTAGCAGAGTATGCTGCCGACCTGGGAAGAGTATAGTCTTAATGAGGTATTGGCCCTCTTCAGGTACCAGTTATAGTGCCAATGAGTTTGAACAGGTTAAGGCATTGGCAGAACAGGCTGAAAAAATAGCCACACTGGTGGAAGAACAATCTGCTAGGGAAAACATTGAATTTATGAAACTGATGAAAGTTTTATATCCAACACTTCCACCATAGGCCATCATAACTTATGATGAATATATATTGTCAATGAATTCAATATATAGTGAAATAGGTGATAATTATTGTGGTGGTCAATATGATGTCATTCCTAGTGATGATGATGATCAGGAAGAGGCCGAGGATAAGGATGATGCCAAGGACAAGGGTGAGGAGGAGGCCGAGGACGAGGGGGGGGGGGGGGGAGGGAGAGGAGGAATCCAAGGATGAGGATAGGGATGAATATGGAGTTGAATATGGGGATGAGGGTAGGGATGATGATGGGGATAGGGATGAGGATGAGGATGAGGTTGTTGATGATGATGATGATAGTAATGGTGATGAGGGACAAATTGATTTGTTACATTTTTTACTGATATTAATAAAATTTGATGTTTGATGATTTATTGTGGCTGAATATATGTCTGATTAGGTAGGTCACATTATCTTAATTTATTTATCCATAAATAATAATACTTGACTTGATATGGAGGTATGGATTCCATGAATTCTCTTTTTTACATTTTATCAAAGATATTTCACAATTCTCTTTTTACATACATTCAAACTCTTGGATGAAGAACCTGAGCTTATTCATTTTCATTATACCACTTCTTAGTTATCTTTCTCTAATTCATTGTCTTTTTATGATTTACATTATGGGACACCATTTTTGATCTAGTCTCATACACATATCATGTTTTACTTGATACTTTATGTTGTTGTATTTGTTACCAAAAATATTTTGATTTTCTGATAAATTATGAATCTTCTTGATCTCATTTGTATGGATACATCATGGAATAATGTTTCATGATTCTATAAGGTGTTTTGAAGTCAGTTTGAAGTCATCTAGAGAGTCTATAAGTGAATTTGAGTGAAATTTGTAATTTTCAAGATTCATATAAGAACTTCCAGTACATAGGAATTTCATGTATCCAAATATACCATATAACTAGATCTAGTCATTGATACCATAATAGTTTCTATTTAAATCTTAACCCCATTGCTCAACACACCACTTTGGGAATCTCTTCAAAACCCCACTACTGATTTATCAATCATAAAAGTTAAACCTATTAACTATCACATTTCCCTCAAGGAAAACCAGCCCGCACGAATCTATATTGTCCTCCTAGGGCCTTATTCATCAATTATATTTTTTATATGTCACATTCATATAGTTGACATCACCAAAATACCTCACCCATGATTATATCAATATATTGAAATATATATCATTTCACCTCACAATAATCTTAACCCCTTTAGGTTATATTTTGTATCCCATAGGTTTTCTTAAATTAATGTTTTACAATGGAATCAAAGAATCCCACCCACTAATATAATACCATATCTTACTTCATGGTAAAATATTCCCAAGGTCTAGAAGGTCACACCAAGATCCTTACTCACCACTATTCCCTTAGTCCATAGTCCATTAACTTGAAAATAGATCCATATGTTTTTAAATTTCCTTATAAAGTCTTTTGAATATACCCATAGAGTAATGATATCATCACTATCAACCCAATATATATCACTTGAGGTATTTAATCTCTAAAGAATTAATAAACCTTCAGTATTCATCATCATCATGCTTCCACCATCAATCTCTAAAAAAATCTCCATCCTCTTTTATCGATTGCACTATGTTGTGGTGGAATGTTCACATAGTTCCTAAATCCACAACCACTGAATTAAAGGGATGTTGGGAGAGATTGAAATTGGGGGAGGTGAGGAGGAATCAAACCTAAAAATTATGTATAAACACCACTAAAATCACCATAATCATGGTGGATTTAATGGAGAAAGATGGATATGATGAGATATCCAAATAGACTTCCATGTCATCCCATAACTTCATAAAATTAAAGGTGGGATAAATATGAAATTCTTTCAATGCTCCTCTTTATAAAAAAGTTATTAAACCACATTGGACACCATGTATACTACCCACGAGTACCTAATATAAATCCATGAAAGGTCACCAAATCGTCTAAAATATCAATTACCTGCTACCCCACCATTATATTACAGATATAAGATGAATGAAATTTAGGACCACCTAGACCTCATTAGGTATCGGGTTTATTAACTCCAGGTACTCGGTGGTGTCTATTACACTTGGAAGAAACACAAACCTACTCCAAACCCTGGTCAAATTTACAAAACTCATATTGAACCCATGATCATGAAAAAATAATCCTAGTTTTCATGTAAAATAATTATCGATTACAGTAGAATCTAAAATTCAAACACACTATGGTTACGACTCTAAAAAATATAATGTTTATTTAGTTATACTAACCTATAATAATGTGAGTGGTAAAAACTATTAAACATGCAACATCTAATCCTTGAGAAGCTTGTATAATAGTATCTCAATCTCTATCCCATCTACTAAAATCCAATATCATCATTTTTTTCATGATTGTAAATGGTGGTTAATTGGTCTATCCACAAAATCAATCCCATTAAACTAATTTTTCAATGAAATATCTAGATCTAATCCCCATTATGAATCCACCATTTTTGAAATTGAAAATTTTAAAATCATTTATCCATTTCCATATCTAATTACATGTGAAAAGTATTAGTCAATCTTCAATCACATTGAATTCATCTAAAATCACCCCAGCCTATGAGGAACAATTCCATATTCAAAACCTGAAACATGATTTCCTTATATAGGGGTCATTATGATTTATTTTAACATCTATATAGTACCTCTATTAATGACCCTATTTTTATATATTTTTTAGAACATGTATATCTAAATCTTGATCCGTACTTGATCCATTTATTAAAATCTATACCTCACTCGTCATCCTAGAACATAGATTGTATCCAATTACCATATATGAATCATAAAATTTAGTATTTTCAATAAATTAGATATGACCCATCCTTTCCAGATCCACCCCCAACATCAAAAATACAATCACCCACTAGCTAGGTTAGCTATACAGGTCAATCTACACATTCATCACCACTTATCTAACATAAGGGTCATACTCAAATATTTGATAAGCCATGAAGATCAGCATTCCATATACATGCATGAAGTATCATTTTATAACTATCCCAAGAACATTACTCTAAGGTATAAATACAAAATTGTTCACTTACTAACATAGATCAATCTATGATCATCCTTATTGCATTCCCCATTGGTATGGTTCACAATACCTATCAAATTTATAGTATTTGTATCTAGTATGATTCTAAATTTATTAACCTGGCATGAATCACCTATGATGACTCAAGAAATAACATAAAACCACAATAATTATTTGGTTTTATCTATACACCATTCCTAAATCAATTTTCAACACTTCTATTATAAACCATGGGTCATACACTTTATCAGTTTATGGTGTGATCCCCACAATTTGACTATACTCACCAAATATCCTTATGTATGAAATTGTATAGATGTCTATCATCACCCAAGCATTTTCACCCATTGAATATTCTAATTTCATGCTCACATATTCATTCCAAACTCTATAATTGGGTCTAAACTTCATGATATCCCAAGTTTCTTCTACCCCATACTATCAAAATTTCACCACCCAGGCCCACACCACTTCCCACCATAGAACCAAATTATCCCATAGGATGTCTTGTAATTACGTTGATTTACTATTCCTCACATTAGGGTTAGAACTTCCCTAATTCACATTTTTACATGGCTCCACCTATCCCATTTAGATTGAAAAAGGTCTATAAGATCATCCTAATGGATTTCAATGAGAAAAATATAGGTTATTGGGAAACTAAGAATCATGAATCCTAGTCCAATACTAATGTATTCTACTAGTTCTCAATTCCATAAATTTTTCTTAGAAAAGATGATTACACTGATCAAATCCACCCACCTATCATAGTGGTAATGAGTAACACTAACATGAACCACTGAATTATGTTTAGTGTATTGCAATTGCATAGGTAATTTCATGCAATTACCTTATGAATTCTGAATTCAGTATGCATTATACTTATAGGTAATTGCATAGGGGGTGGTAGACCACTACCTGCTACTGGAATTATAGGAAGTCTATGCCAACGATTTAAAAATCGTTGTTATATATGTAAAAACTGACTCTATACCAATGGTTTCATGTAAACCGTTGGCAAAAGTCTATTCCAACAGTTTACAAACTGTTGGTATAAACCTGTGAACTAAATATTTACCAATGGTTTACATCAAACCATTGGTAAAAGTCTATTCCAACAGTTTTAAAACCATTGGGGTAGACCTCATTATTCTACTATTTCAACGGTCACAAACCATTGGTAAAACTTTATACCAATAGTTACTATAAACCATTGGTATAATGTGATTTCCACTACCATATACCAAAAGTTATTAAATAACCATTGGTATATGTCTATCCCCACAACTCAACAACCAATGGTTTGGACAACCATTGGTATAGGTTATACCAATGATTTCCCAACCTTTACGAATGGTTTAAAATCATTGGTATAGAATAAGTTTCCAGCAGTGAAGGGGGTGAAATTCAAATGGGATGAAAAGTGTCACTGTTGTTTTTATGAGATGAAAATACTTATGACATCGGATCCTATTATCTTCTTAAGTGAGCCTAGTAAGGGGTATATAGTTTTCTGTGATGCTTCTGGTTCTGATTTAGGTTGCATGCTTATGTAGGATGATCATGTGGTGGCTTACGGTTCATGAAAAATGTGATTTCCTGATAATAATTACCCCACTCATTATTTAGACCTTACCATGGTTATACATGAGATTAATTATTAGGGAAACTATATTTTTGTGGAGAGGTTCATGGTCTTTTATGACCATAAGATTTTGAGTTATATCTTTTCTCAAGAAGTCTTGAATATCAAATAGAGGCATTTGATGGAATACCTTAAGATATTTTAATTCAATATAACTTACACCTTAAGGAGGGTGAATGTATTTACAGACAATATTATTCGGAAAGTACCATTGCATGCAATTTTATAATTGAAGGAAGAATAGAACCTTATGGGAATCTTCGCTCAGTTGCACCTAGATTCTCAAGAGTATATTTTAGGTATGGTTTTTAATGGTGTTCAATTATCATCATATTTCCCTAAGTTTATTATATAGAGTCAACAGTAGAATTATAATTTCATAGGAATTTGGAAAACCCTTTATGGTGGGGATACTATTGCTGGTTAGTCTATTTCTTCAGACGATATTCCCTATTTTGGGAATCAGTTTGCTATCCCAACATCAGTGAGGATCTAGGTTTTGTTTCACCTTCATAGTTCTTATTTGGACATTAATCCAGTCACTAAAAAGATTTATTATGACCTGAGATGGAGATTTATATGGCTGGGTATGAAGAAAGACATAGCTGATTATGTTTCTCGTTTATAAACCTGCCAACAGATAAATGTAGAGCATCTGAAACCTTCTGGTTTTCTTTATCCAATTATAGTGCTAGTTTGGAAATGGGATTAGGTGTCTGTGGATTTTTTTTTCTATTATGATGGACTCCCTGAGGTAGAAATGATATTTGGGATGTGATTGATTAGTTGAAAAAGTCATCTCATTTTATTCTGATCAGGGATACCACAAAAGTTTAAGATCTGGGTAAGATATATGTGTAAGAGATCATGAGGTTACACAGGGTTCCTTTTATATTATTTCAGAAAGGGATCCTAGATTTACATTGAGGTTCTAGAGGAGTCTCTAAGAGGCGATAGGGACTTAGTTCATGATGAGTACAACTTACCATCCATAGATAGATAGTCAGACGAAGCATGCTATTCCGATCCTAGAGGATATTCTCCATGCTTGTGTATTGGATTTCTGTGAATATTCGGATAGAAAACTAGAACTATTTGAGTTTTCATATAATAACAGTTATCAGTCTTCTATTATAATGGATCCTTTTAAGGCTTTGTATTGTGGCCCATGAAGGCCACCTCTTATTGGGTAGAGGTGGGTAAAGCTTCTTTGGTGGGGCTAAGTTTAGTTTGGGATAAGTTAGAGAAGATTCAATAAATAATTAGCATCTGGTAACAACAAATATTCGACATAAATCTAATGTAGATCAACAGAATCTTACTTTGAATTTTTTTGTCAGTGATTGGGTTTTATTTAAATTTTCTCTTCGATTATGCCACCATCATCTTGAAAAGTAGGGAAAGTTGTGTCTAAGATATTTTGAACCATTTGAGGTCACTGAGTGTCTTGGGTGGGTTACTCATTGGGTGGAATTTGTGGTTTAGTTGATGTAAATTCATGATATTTTCCACATATTATAGTTTTGGAAATATCATCCTGATCCCTCTCACATTCTGAGATGTGAAGAGATTGAGTTAGATCCAGATGTTTCTATTATGGAGAAACTAGTGGAGATTGTTGAAACTCAAGTGAAAGTCTTACAGGGGAAGTTTATTTTTTTTGTTAGAGTGTTAGGGTGACACAAATCATATTCTCATGAGAATTAGTGGTGCGAGTTGTTGATTAGGGAGCAATGGCCTCACCTCTACCAGAATTCATTATTCCACATAACTTACTGAGGATGAAAATTCTTATGTGGGGAGTTTGTAACACCCCATTACCATATTTCAAGTATTTACCTTCTCTTTATTTGCTTTCCTTTTCATTTGGGTGCATTTTGGGACTCTTGAGGATGAAGAGAATTTGCTGGGGAAAAATGACCTAAATTCCAGGGATGTATGTTTGTTTGAATTAGCAGAGTCTGGGTATAAACGTGTAATGTATTTGTAGGTTCTCCCCAAGTTTTTAGAACACCGAAGTTGGTTTTGGAGTTTTTTTACTAAAAAATGGACTTTTTGTAGTCTGTAGGAGAAATATAATCCTTGTAGTGGCATTACACATCTTGTAATGTCTTCTAGAAAAAATCTGAAAGTCTTATAAAAAACATGAATGGATTACACACTATGTATTTGGTTCATATCATGTATTGGTAGAATTTGTGTTTTTAATAAAAATTTGATGGGTTTTTTGGTGTAATTGAGCTTCATGGATTATATGACAAGTAATGAGATTATGTTCCATGTAAGTCTTGTGGGGTTTTCTTTTAGGGAATTTCATGGCTGATTTATTATTTCATTCGTCTGAAGGATTTTGGATCTTGACCTAGAGGCTCTCAGGGTAAATTGTAGAGACCCATGATCCTTATGAATCATTTTGTTCAATGATTTATTGTTCTTTCAATTAGGGTGAATTTCTCTGGGTAATAAATCTTTTTTACTTATTCATTGCCTTTAATATTGGTAACGATGTTATGTTTCATTATTAGATCATTTGTTCTATGATGATAATTATATTGATTCCTTTCTAAATCTATCACGTGACATTGTTCTGGGGGCTGATCCATTTTTGATTACGGTGCGGTAGGTGCGTGTTCTTTGAGGTAAGTCGTGATTTTCTTATTCACTAACTATTTTGTTGTTGAATTGATTCTGATATGTGTGGATTGATTCTAGGACCTCTATTGTTGTCTTTGTGTTCTTCCTTGTTGATGGATTCTATTACGGGCATGTGTGACCCCGAGTTTGAGGTAGGTGGTTCCGTCTCCATCCTATGTTGGATGAACTACATTTCAATATTTTTGATAAAAAATTGTAAATTAAATGAAATGATTGACTGATTTAATTTGTGTGTTTGGAAATAGGTTTTTGATAAAAGATGGTTTTCCCTTGGTTTTGGTAAATTAAATGGGTTTTCAAATCATGGTATAATGAAATGGTTTTGATGAATTGGTTTGGAAAATAGAGCTCATGGTAAGACTTGGGTTCTTCAGTGGAAGTTTTAGTAATAATACTCTTCTATTGATATTATCAGGGGGTTCAATCATGGGGTAATCTACTATTCCCTAGGCCTATTATTCTAGGGACTTGATAGACTTGTTGGGAGGGTTTACTTTCGGGGGTGTTCCTATGCTTCCTATATTCAATTCATATATCTAGGATCATGATGCGTGTGTGATTTTCTATGGTGGGGCTATGAGTGTCCTAGCTATATCGACCTAACGTGATCCTTGGCATGATGTGACCTATGCTTCTAGATTATACTATTTTTACTTGTACTACCATGGATTTGATATTATATTTAATACATTATTTGGTTTGATTCGATATATCTTCTTTGATATAGGAAATGATTTCAAACTAATTTAGCAGCTTTATTTTGGAAATATGGAATAAGTGGAAATTAAATATTATGCCCTGATTCTGATATAAAAAACTACAAATCATGCCTTGTTTTTTTAAAGTTGATAATTTTAGGAATATTATACATAGACTTGTTAGTGAACACCTGAGTGGGATCCTACTGATCCTCTTAGCTCACACGCTGCATACCCCTTCAGCAGTGCATATATCATTTTATGTATTTCAATGATGGGAAAGGCAAGGCATCATAGTGAGGTGGTAAGGTATCCATCAACCATGTTTGGGTAGATAGTGGTGATATGGTGGGATTTTTCACACATTATCACATGGATATTATTGGAGTATCTATTTTAGTTTCCTTTTTTTCCTTTGTAGTTAGACATGTCTCTTGGATATTGTTTAGCTACCTTTTCAGTTGTATCATTTTTGTTGTTTTCTATCTATTATGACATATATATTATTTTTAATTATTCCACTATTTCTTTCCATAATATATATATATATATATCACATTTTTTCTTTAGTTTGGGTGAAATCATTCTCTTTAGTTTTTATTTGATGCCCAGGTGCCAGTCTCCAGCCCATGAGGATAAGGAACACCTTTTGGGTATGTGGCAATTCAAGTCGGGTACCAGATTGAGAGGATATTTGGGTATGATTAATCCTATCATTACCTTGTGTATTTTATTTTTAGTGACCATTAGAGTATCATATTTCAATATTGTTTTCATTTCATGAAACCAAAATATAATTAAATGTGGTTTCATTACAGACTCAATTTCCTTTGGATATTAGTGGAATGTTTATTTCAAGATTAATTAATAAAGGGGTCTTATTATTTATTTTTAGTGATTTTATCATTTTTTAATATCATTATCGATATTATTTGAATTAATTTTATATTAATAAGTTATATATTATTCTGTTTTGTGGAATTATATATTTTGAATTCACATTTATTTAATTTTAACTAAAATAGAATATGCATGTTTTGTATATAAAATATAATTCTTTTTAACATATAATTCATGTACACAATATTATTATTATTTTGATCTATTGTGTATCCTTAGGGATGGTTTGAGTGTAAACCATAAAAATTTATAATTTAAAACACATTTATCTCAGACACATATAGGATTTGAAGATAGTGTAATAATTTTATAAAGTTTATTATAATATCCCCTAACCATACATGTGGTATGGATTTTATTAATAATGAGTATACTCTTTTGAATATACCTGTAAAGGTTTTGACTGTTAGATGTGGGAGATAACTTATAGTGATATGTGTTGTTGTTAGAGGTGGAATTAGAATGTTTTGGATCTCAGTGATATAAAAGCCATGATAACTTATTTTTTTAGAATGTTTATTAATGGAAATTATTTGTAGTTTTTAAGGAAATTGAATAGAGGTTTTGGATATTATTAGATATGTGAAATATACCTAATCTTGATAACTCTACTATTATTGAAATTAGGGTTCATAAGTGGGTTATAGTACAAATAGATTTGTTGTTATTCCTATAATACATGATCAAGAATAATCTATAGAAAAATAGAGTGACAAGGAATCCAAATTCACTTCTATCATCAATAATAGTTTCATCCATTCGTTTCATGAAGTTCCAAGATTCTTAATCCTATGTCAAAATATGGGGATTAAATGACCTTGTATGTTTTGAGGAAATATATTTTTATACAAATTTAGAAAGTCAGGTCACAATTAAATGATAAACAAGAACAAGAATTTTCACGGGAAGTATACCATCAAATAATAAATAAATTTTGTTTACCAATATATTTATTACCACATTTTTGTCCCACACAGTGTAAAATTGAAAACCTAGACCAACAACCACATGTTTACCTTGGGTTGTTTCTTTTCATGTCACCCTTGCATAAAATGATAACTTTTTAGGTATCATAACCGATAAAATTAAAATGTTGGGTTCCCCTTATTAGAATGATCTATAACTTTCACCATTTATAATGAATATTTTATGTGTATTTATTTATTTTTTTCACAAAATTAATATTTTATGAACCTAATAGGATGGATATAAATCCAAAATTGATACATGGTAATTTTCTGAAAAAATAGTATGAATATGAAGTTAAGGAGTTCATTAAGTTTGCAATAGATCATGCATGCGACCCTTCTCAAATCCTTTTTCTGTGTTTATGTTGTTGTTATTCAAGAAAAATTAGTTTGGAAGAGAGGGAAGAAAATTTTATTTTTCAAAGAATAAGTCAGATCTATAAATATTGGACTAAACATGGGAAAAAACTAAATGTGCACACTGATTCAGATGATACTACAGTTTATGGATCATTTGATATGAATACTTGTGTAAATGACTATGGATATTGCATGGAAGAAATGATAATGAAAATTGAAAATGACCTTTGTGATTGTCCAAAGTTTTTTGAGAAGTTAAATAGTTGTGCTAAGAGACCATTGTATACTGGTTGTACTAAATACACAACATTTTTAGTTGTATTGTAGTTATATAACTTGAAAGCTGGCAGCAGATGGAGCGACACCAAATTTACAGAAATTCTTGGTCTTATGAATGATATGCCACCAGAAGAAAACGAACTTCCATATCAAACATATTATGCTAAATGAATTCTACTTTCAATGGGATTGATCTCTAAAAAAATACATTCTTGTCCTAATGATTTCATATTGTTTCACAAGGACCATGAATCACTCATAAAACTCTTCAAGTATGGAACAAATTGATATAAGAAAAATGAATCAATTCCTTATAAATTTGTATTGTACTTTACTATCATTCAATAATTTAAAAGACTATATGGATTCCAGGATATTAAGAAACAATTGACATGGCATGAATATACAAGAATTAAATATGGTAACCCATATCATCCATCATATTCTCCTCAATGGAATAAAATTGATTGTCAGTATCCTGAATTTTTAAATGAGATGATAAAATTTTATCTTACACTATCTATAGGTGGAATCAATCCTTTTTGTGTATAGAGTAGTACTCATAGAATATGGACCATCATATTGGTGAATTATAACTTTCTTCTGTGGTTATGCATGAAGAGAAAATATATTATGTTGTCTCTACTTATATCTGGACCAAATAAACCCGATAATGATATTAATGTCTATTTGGATCCATTGATTGAAGATCTTAAATTGATGTGGGATACATGTGTTAAAATGTATAATGCTCATATAAGTGAAGAATTCACATTGAGGTACATCTTGTGCTAGATGATAAATAACTAACCTATTTATAGAAAATTTTCAGGCTATAGCATTAAAGGAATGTTGGGGTGTCCCATTTATGAAGAATGCACACACTCAATTCGATTGAAACATTCCTTGAATACTATGTTTTTATGGAATTGTATGTTTTTACCTCGACAACATAAATACTGATCCTAGATGAGAACATTTGATAGAAATATTGAACAAGGTACAACACCGTCTCCACTACCAGGTGATCAACTATTCAATAAAGTAAAATATATTAATACAATTTTCGTTAAACCATTGTAAAAAAACCATACAAAATAAGTTTGTAAGAAGAGATCAATTTTATTTGAATTATCATATTAGAATTGTATGTACGTCATAAATTTTATTTATGTCATGTATATAGAAAAAATATATTTGATAGTGTTATTGGAACATTACTAAATGATCATAAAAAATGAAATATGGAATCAAGGCTTGTTTGGACATGATTGAAATGGGGATAAGGGAAGAGTCGGCACTGGTGAAGGGTAAAGGTAGAAATTTTCATTCTCTAATAGCTTACACTCTATCCAGACAGAAAAAATTACAATTTTTCCTTTTCCGTAATAGTGTAAAAGTTCCAGAGGAGTATTGATTAAATATCAAGAATGTCTTGTCAATGAAAAATTCAAAGTTACAGGGAATAAAATCACACGAACGTCATGTTTTTATGAAATATTTGATGCTTGTTTCTTTCCATTACATTCTGTCTAAAAATCCACAACATACATTAACCAGAATTTGCTTCTTTTTCAAAGCCATATACAGTAAATTTATAGACCTGATGAAGTTTTCAATCATGAATAAGGAGGTTGCAGTCATATTATGTGAATTATAGATGTTCTTCCCACCATAATTATTTGATATAATGGTCCACATGATGATTCACTTGGTTATAGAGGTTCAATTATGTGGTCCTGTCTATTACAGATGGATGGACTCTATTGAACAGTATATGATAATTTCAAAAGGGTATGTCAAGAATTGAAGCCTGCTATAAGGTTGTATTATCAAATAATATATTGTTGAAGAATCTGTTGAATTCTATACCGATTACCTATCAGATGTTCATAGCATCGATCTCCCAAAGTCTCATAACAACAAATGCCTTATGGGAAATGGTATTTTCAAAAGATATGTTGTTTCAATTGCCTTTATAGAGTGGGAACGAACACACCTTTACATTTTACATAATAGTGAATATGTTGATCTATACATTGAATCCCACAAATAAATTGTTAGATATTTGAATTCATTAAGGGATGAAGGCTGGATATCAAATTCATATAATCAATAATTTATAGGATGGTTCTGAGATCAAATTTTTAAGGAGTTATATGAAATATGAATTCAATTTCCAAATGAATTTGATGGATATCTAGGGGAACAGATGAAAATGTTGTATCTTATACTGTTTTTGTTATCAATGGTTATACATTCCATATAAAATAATATGATGACTCTTGTATGATGAAAAATAGCGGAGTTACGCTTATGGTGGAAGTGATGCACGTATCTGGTTCGAAGGATATAAATCAAATTTATGAAGATATGTCATATTTTTTAATTATTGGAAATATATGCGATTTGGATTATAAAACCTTTCAAGTGATGATTTTCCAGTGAAAATGGGTTGAAAATAAGATTGCTGTGAAAATTGATGAAATGGGCTTCGTGAAGGTGAATATAAATGTGGAAGGGGGGAAAGATTAGCTATTTATAATAACATCACAAGCAGTGTAATTATTTTATGTCTCAGATCCAACAAAAAATAATTGTTCAATTGTATTACTGGATACTAAAACAATTATTGGGTTAGAAGAAAATTCAATCAAGGATGGCCCTTTATTCAGTAGATTCCAATCAGTTCATGCCTGTCCCAATGTGTACAATGTATTATATGTTATAGGGGACCCCAAATAGGGGATTTGGATTCTCGATAGAGGATCCAAGTCCCTAAACCTTTAAAAAAGAAATAGATTTCAATGAGAATGTAAAAGTGTTTTTTAATATACTATGTTTTCCTCATAATATTATATATTCTTTACTGCATTAACATAATCTAAATTAAATGTTTGACTACTCATGAAGGAAATGTATTTTTCACATGATGATGTTACCAATCCCATGGAAGAACAAACTATAACAAAGGATACCCTTTGGGAATATATAAAGGTAATTTTTTGATATACTTTCTATATTTTATTGAAAAATTATATATGGAAATTTTGATTTAATTTTCATTATTTATTATAGAGTTTGTTTATTTTAGAATATTTATATCTATCTTCCATTCCTTTCTGCACAAAAACTTTCACAAAACTCAAAACCTTTTCACCCCTATAGTGTTAGAACTTATCACTTTCCTTCAAGTTATCTCCACTACCTTTGCAGGAATAGAAACGACGCTACCTATGCTCAATCATAGAGGTAATATTGATTTTTTCATAGTAAAATCATTATCCATAGAATTACTATATTCTTTAATATTTATGTTTTATTTAATTCTTCTTATTATCACTCATATAATATTTTTTTCTTATATAAGTGGATTATTTTGTTTGAGTTGGGGTAGCTTATTCGAATATGCTCATGCTCATGAGAGATTGGAATTCGTGGCTAAAACTGAGATAATGACAATAATGAAATGGTTCAAGAATGTATAAAACCATAATGAAAATGTGAATTTCTACTACTTATTTAATTATTTTTTTATCATTTTATCCACTATTTGTAAGTTATTTTCCTTTTTATTTTTATCCAATACTTATTTTTTTCATAGATATTTTGGAAAGTTATATTTTTCTTTGAAATATATTAAACAATTCATAAAAGAGATAACATGTTCCTTTCTTCCAATGTTACCATTCTTTCTATTGACTTTCTTTTTCGAACTACCAACACTACATATTGAGTCGACGTTCTTAGATGAATCGACTAAGAACATCGACTCAATATGAAGTGTTAGGAGTTAAAAAAATAAAGACAATGAAAATCATGGTAACATTGATATTTAAGATTATTTTGATACTTTGGTATGTATAAGAATCATCTACACTTGAATTAGACACACGGTGTGACTGGTATGATTCAAAGTGCATTTTATTAAAAATTGACATTAATTTTAGTAAAAAAGACAACTAACATAATCAAAACTAATAAAATACATTCATACATTATTAATACTTTAGGAAAATGATCTTTATGTCATTTGTGACATGTAGGAATTAGCTGCACCTCAATTTGATACCTGATGTGACCGGTATGACTCAAAGTGTCTATTATCAGTTTAAAACTGACATTTTAGTTCAAAAAGTGGCACTCACTGAAAACCAAGAAAACACTCTAATTGTCTTTATAATTTATGAAAAAATTATAAGTAATTTTTGATGTATAGGAATCATTCTCACATAAAACTGACACACGATGTGACTAGTATGACTCAAAGTGTGTGTTTCCAGTTTAAAATAGCATTTTAGTAAAAAAGACAAGTGATGTACTCAAAACTGAGTAAACACTTTCATATTGTTTTTAATATTTGGGAAATGATACATAATTCATTTTTTACATGTAGTAATCAACCACACCTCAATTCGACACACGGTGTGACCAGTATGACACCAAGTGGGTCTCTTTATTTAAAATAAACATTAATTTTAGTAAAAAAGACAACTGGAATACTCAAAACTGAGAAAAAACATTTGGATTATTTTTATACTTTTGGAAAATGATCCAAAAGTTATTTGTGACGTGAAGGAATTAATTACACCTCAATCTGATACACGATGTACCAGGTATGACTTGAAGTGTTTGTTATCAGTTTAAAATTGACTTTTTTTGTTCAAAAAGTGTCACGCACTAAAAATAAAAAAATGTGCTCAAATTGTCTTGATAATTTAATAAAAATGTTTCATAAGTAATTTTTGACATGTACGAATTAGTCTTAGGTCAAACCGATACACGATGTGACCGATATGTCTCAAAGTGCGTTTTTCTAGTTTAAAATGATATTTTAGTAAAAAAGACAAGTGACGTACTCAAAATTGATAAAACACATTCGTATTGTTTTTATAATTTATAAAAATGATCTATAATTCATTTGGGACATGTAGGAATCAGCTTCACCTCAGTATGATGCGCGGTGTGATCAATACGACTCTAAGTGTGGGTTTCTTATTTAAAAATGATATTAATTTTAGTAAAAAAGACAAGTAACATACTCAAAACCATGAAAATGCATTCAGATTATTTTGATACTTTAGGAAAATAATCCATAATTCATTTTGGACAGGTAGGAATCATCCACACCTAAATCTAATACACGATGTGCCCATGATCACTCAAAGTGTCTGTTATTAGTTTAAAATTGACATTTTAGATCAAAAAGTGACACTCACTGAAAACTGAGAAAATGCGCTCAGATTGTTTGGATAATTTAGAAAAATGATTAATAAGTTATTTTTGACCTGTAGGAATAAATCTCACTTCAAAATGACACATTATTTGACTGGTATGACTCAATGTGCGTTTTTTTTGTTTAAAATGAAATTTTAGTAAAAAAGAAAAGTGACGTACTCAAAACCAAAAAAAATCATTCATATAATTTTGAAACTTTAGGAAAATGATCCATAAGTCATTTGGGATGTGTAGGAATCATCCTCACTTCAATCCGATGCATGGTGTGACCGATATAACTCTAAGTGCATTTTTATTTAAAAATGACATTCATTTTAGTAAAAAGGACAACTAACATACTCAAAACTAAGAAAACACTTTCAGATTGTTTTGATAATTTTGGAAAATGATCTATAAGTCATTTTGATGTGTAGGAATAAACCTTATCTCAATCTGATACATGAAGTTCTAGATATTACGCAAAGTGCCCGTTATTAGTTTAAAATTGACATTTTTTATTCAAAAAGTGTCACTCACTGAAAATCAAGAAAACATGATCAGATTATATTTATAATTTAGGAAAATTATTTTTAAGTCATTTGTGACGTGTAAAAATTTGTCTTATATCAAACTGATACATGATGTGACTGGTATACCTTAAAGTGCTTGTTTCCTATTTAAAATGATATTTTAGTAACACAGACAAGTGACATACTCAAAACTGAGAAAACACATTCAAATTATTTTTATGCTTTATAAAAATGATCCATAAGTCATTTGAGATGTGTATGAATCAACCTCACCTCAATCCAACACACGGTGTGACCGGTATGACTCTTAGTGTGTCTTTTTATTTAATATGTGTCATTTTAGTTTAAAAAGCGCATCACATCGCCAAAACCATGCAATCGAGTCTAGATTTTTTTATCATCATTCTATATGATATTACTTAATTAATTTCCTTATAATTTTTATCTTATACTTATTTAGCTAATGTTCATAGAGATAATGCTAGAAGACAAACAATAAATGATGTGAAGTATAAGAATTAACCACAACTCAATCTGATACACAATGTTCTTGGTATGACTCAAAGTTTAGTTTACAATCAACACTTTATATTTAATTTATTTCTTTATATTATTACTAACATAAGATTTTTTTCTTATACAGGTGAATTCTTTTTCTTGAATTTGGATGGTTTGTTCAGTAATAGCAAGAGTCGGGGTTAGGGAAAAAAGACAAAGGAACATTGATGCTTTTGAATTTATATTATAATTTGTACTTATGTAATTGTATAAAACAATGTTTGAAATGTCTATAATATAGTGTTTATTTCTAGTATTTTTATTGTAAATTTTATTTTATTTAAATTTTGTATACCTGATTTTGATGCTTTTTGATGTTGTTTATGGTGCTACAGTGTGATGTTACAACACACTGCAGTATGCCCCTTTATCTGTGCTACTAAATGAGCTGATAAAGGGATCCTTTATTAGCGCTTTTCTATCAATGATAAAATCCTAGGGATTTTAATCGTGCTCCAAAATTTAGTGCTGATAAATTCCATTTTTAGCACTGTTAAGGGTCTGTTTTTTAGTAGTGTTCTTCATTGTTTTGATCGTGGCAATGAAGATGCGTTGCATTATCAGATTCATTCATCCATAGTGATGTTTCCTTTTTTTTATCTTTAGATATGTTGTGTGATCTTGGTTCTAGGGCCTCCGTTTTTGTGGTTGTGTTCTTTCTGGTTGTTGGATCCTGTTGCTGGTGTTTGCGACCCGAGTTTTGAGGTTGGTGGTTCTGTCTCTAGTTTGTGTTGGATGAACTGCATTGCTCCTATTTTTATACATTAATTTATAAATAAAGTTGTCATAATTGTTTTGTGTGGGTAAATGGATTTGTGATAAAAGGCGGGTTTTCCTTGAGTTTTGATAAATGGAAAAAATGAGTATTTTTAAAGCATTGAAAGGATTTATGATATGTAGCTCATGAGAAGCCTTGGGTATATAGGTGGAAGGTTTAGTTTAAGGGAATCATCCATATTACCAATGGGAGGTTACCTCATGGGGTTTTTCTCTACTGCCTATGCCTATTTGTTCTAGGGAAATGTTCTTGACATTGTTGGGGGGGTCACTCATGGGGTGTTTCTCTGCTCCTTAGACCAGGGTTCTAAGGACTTGTTGTGCACTAGTCATTTGTTGTGGTATGAGTAGTCTGTTAGCCTAACTTTTTGTGTTCCTTAGCATGATTTACCTGTGCTTGTCTTTATACTATTTTGGATTTGATATGCATGCTTTGGTTTTTGATAAATGATAATGAAAATTATGGTTGAAATTGATATACTTGCATTTTTTTTGGAATTTTTGGAAAATGGAAATATTTGCCATGTTTTTTATAAAATTGTTTTGCTTATCATGCCATGTTTTATTTAAAATGAGCATACCTAAGTTATTTGTACAAGGACTTATTATGGAACACCTGATTGAGACCCTACTAAACATGTTATCTCACACCCTATGTACCTCTTCGGAGATGCGTAAACCTTTGTATTTATTTCGATGTAGGGAAATACAAGGCACCACCGTGAGGCAATAAGGTTTCTGGTCTGCTGAGTCTGGGAGGCTGGTGGTGAGATGGTGGCGTTTTTCCCACACTATCACATGGAGTAGTAGTTCTGGTGTTGTTTTCCATTGATGTTTGGACTTGTACTTGAGATTGTAGTTGTTTTGAGTTGTTGGTTTCTGTTGTTTGTTTTAGTTATGACATATATATTTCTTCCATTGTTATATCTTTTATCTATATATATGTCATGTTGTTGCTTCTTGTTGGGTGAAATTGTTCCCTCTGGTTGTTGTGTGATGCCCGAGTCCTAGTCGTCAACCCGTGGGGATCGAGAACGTCATTCGGGTATGTGATGGGTTGGGTCGGGTACCAGTATGAGAGAGTATTTGGGTCAATTTGTTACAATCATTATTCAAATTATTTCCTAATCTTCCTCTAATAAAATGATACCTCATTGATTACTCTTATATGGTTGTTTCAGTTTGTGTAAGTATAATAATCATTGCATCCCCTATCATTTCCTAGCCAGGTGATTGGATATCTCCGATCACCTTCAGATTATTCCACTGCTTACTATCGCATGCAGTGAATTATGTCTATGTGGATTGCATATGAAATTTAGAGAACAAGAGTAGAAGAAATTAAAAGTGAAAGTCTGTAGAAATCTACAGCTGATTAAACCATTAAAATCCACCATAATAAGTAGCATGAGAATTAACCATCAACTAATAGAATTCATCAATAGGGTAATGGGGGAATTTTCCTTAGCGCGACCACAAATGGACTATTTTGGCATAATAAGAGTATTATAGAAGATTAAAAGAAGTTAAGCAAGAAATAAGGAAGAAACAACATCTCGTGAGCTCAATCGAACCAATCTCCCTCCTCTCTCCTTCCTCAATTGAACAATCCGTAATTTCCCGAGGAGTCTTCAAATTTGTATGGAATGCT
The DNA here is from genome assembly GCA_963277665.1 of Viscum album. Lineage (NCBI taxonomy): Eukaryota > Viridiplantae > Streptophyta > Magnoliopsida > Santalales > Viscaceae > Viscum > Viscum album. Next base: position 404,745,760 of record OY728150.1, on the reverse strand, counting down.
TCAAAATTCAGCATGGGAGCATCATAGGTTTCTTTAACTCCTTCGAGTGAATATAGAATTTTCCCTCATTTTTAGTATCGAGTGGTGTCTTTTTCTTCATTGGATGATTGAAATGTGTCATGTAATCATGGAATGAATGGTTCCAGTTGAGGGTATCTTCATGAATTATCCCAATTCCAAAATTCCACCCATGACCGAGCACCATAACATTGAGAATAATCCCCGAGGATGTGATTTGGTGCATCAAGATAATTATAAAAATCAGTCTCTTCGTCACATGCTTACGCGAAGAGGGTGATGCACATTCTGGTTTGCTACTAATAGTGGACCTGAAAATTTAGTGGGCCTTCTGGTGTTTTGAGCCAGACATGTCACTGTAATTTGGATTCAAAACCGGGCCTTTTCATCATTCCATTTGAACCTACACAAGTATTTGGTCCTGGACATGTGTGGGGTTGGACATGGATGACAGAGCTAGTCTATACCACTACAATACTGCACCTCAATTGTCCATCCAGAAGAGCTCCAGCTTGCATAGACAATAACCTTGATCATCCCTAGATTCAACACTGGCTTCTAGATCATTGTCTCAGCCTGGGCATCTTGAAGTCGAATCAGAATTGGTAAGATCAGTCTTGGATGATGGCGGTTCGGGCATGAGAACTTCGAAGGTTTCATTGTACTGGGAAAATTCAAGGAGGGGAAATCATGGTGGAATGAAAAACTTGGGTTGAGATTGAGCTTGAGCTCTTGAACATGATGCATTCATTGGGGACTTTCGTCGAGCACTAAATGTGCACCCTCCTCCAATGCTATGGCCGGTGCGTGGGGAAAGATACTTGGTCTCCTCTGATTTTGGGCATGCACATGGATCATATTCCAACAGCAAACAATTTCAATCTCAGATCAAAAACCATGGCCTGATTTCATCCCAATTAGACTCGGCCCCGGCCTCACGCCTCTTCAGTTTAGCATCAACCTCCTTCATCCATCACTGATTCAGCTTGCTCCGCATCGCCAAGCTCAGCATCTTCAGTGATCTCAGGTTTGTCTTCGGTTGATTCATCTGAGCCCCTCTAATTTGGTGTTTCGATCAGCTCGGTGTGTGGTTGAAGTGCTACCGAGGAAGGGATTGGTCCGGATGGGAATGTTCGTCCTGCTCTCGGGTTGCTCCAGCCCCGATTTAATTCCACATTACCTCCAAAAATTATCAATTTCCAATTTATCATTCTAGAACACATTTTAAAATTCCAAAATGACATTTCACAATTTAAAATTCACAATTATTTTTTTAAAAATAAATTTATTTAATAAAATATCACTTGTCCCGATGGAATTCAAAATATGAATAAAACAATATAGATTAAATTCTGTAAAACAATTAATTTCAACTTCCAAAAAAAATGTATGGCTATTAACAAATATGACAACCCATATATTTATTAAACTTTATTTAATGATTTAATACATAAAATCACACTTAGCACAATCCAGAAGATTGTGAGGTCTAATTTATTTGGGAAATTAGGTACATAGAATGTTAACTCCCAACAGAAATACGACGACTTATATTGAAAACTTCCTTAACACGTTCCTAAAATTTTACCATCCTTCTAAAACTACACGAGATAACCTGAGAATATACATAAGAAAGAGATGATATATAAAGAAAAATAAGAAAAGTATAAAAGCATAGTATGAGGCAAAACAATACACATGATCCAAGAGACATATCATTGTAATATAAGAGGGATGAGAATCATAATCTTGAACAATGATGTATAATATAACACGACAACATAAAGAAAAAATAGAAACACGACAACAACATAAAATATGACAACATAAATATAAGTCATGACTAACCACCAAGAAAACATAACATAGTGTGCTTAAAAAACCTCTCGCACACCATACATGACATCTAATAATATAAAAATAGTGCCTAATGCATTGGAGAGCTATATAATTCCAAACCCACCTGTCACTTTTATTAAATGTACATGCATAAGTGTGCCACATAGATCATACAACATAAGGATGTATTTACTGAATTTTAACCCCACAATTAATGATTGGGAGTTACATAAATGTAAATCCTCAATCATTGAAGGATAAGTACAACTAGTTTAATACCCTTCAGTGGGAATAGAGACGAGTATTCACTTCACAAATGTTTTTCAAGGAAAATCGCACGATAATTTCGATAGCATAACGAGTGTGACGTAGAGTTGTATAGAGGGAGTGAATGAGAGTGAAATGAGTCTCTCTTTACTCATAAATCATAAGGATAGTAAGAGGGAAGTATAAAAACATATCTTGAACAATTGGAAATCAAAAGGGCATGACATAAAGAAGGTTCTTGAATATAGAGGAGAATGAGATGATCTCTTACCTTGAGATGACACTTTTAAAAGCTAGGGAGGAGCTTCTTAAGAGCTTGGGGGCACCTTGGGAGGGCTCTAGAGAGGGAAGGGAAGAGTAATGTCATAATACAAGTGTTTTGAGTGAAGATGAATTAGATTTTGGGTGGGTTTATATAGAATAAAAAGGAAAAGTCTTTATTAATTTTAAAACATATGTTTTGGACACTATAAGATAATGTAATCAAAACTGCAAACCTTCCCATGGGTTTTCTGCATGGTTTCATCTAAAGTGGAGTGATTTTAATTAATTTATAAGTCTTTGAACCGAACTAATTAAAATAATACGCTTCATGATGCAAAAGCGAGTCATGTTTATAAATAATTGATTTTAAAACCTTACAATATAATATAGATTTTAGAGGATTCATTAAGGGTTTATAAAATTAATAAAATAACTTAAAAACAAATTATTTTAAATTTAAAATATAATTGTTATCATGGATTATCTTTATATCATTTATTGCATTACTTTTCGGCTTTTATGATGTCATGTTACACAGAATATATTTATATCGTATTAAATTGTAACCTAAAAATTTGACTGCCTCCAAAAATTATGAAAAAATCATCGTTGGAAAATTTTGATATGTTGATTTCAAAAATAATATTCATTTTATCCAAATAAGTATCTAAGTAAGAGAATTTATACATTTAAGTCAAAAATCCATATTTAATGAAAAATACTGGTTTTTTATAATAACCATTTTTAGACCCTTATAAAATTATGTTTGACTTTGTAAAATTATATTATCATTTATATAAATATTATTTAATACTATTATTTTATTAAAATATCATTTACTTAAAAAATTATTGAATTCATTTAAATAGAGTTTATTGATTGAAACTATACATTTCTCAAAAATACAATTTTTGTTTCATCGTATCAAAATCTAATTTATATCAAACTCAATATCTAATCATTTTAAAATGTAATATTAAAAATTGATAAATATAATATTTTTTATTAAAAAATAAATATAAAAATTCATATTCTTAGGGTGTAGATTCATAACCCATTATTACACCAACGGATGATCTAAGGGTGAGGTGTGCGATGGTAAGATTTTTATGTGGTGGTGTGGAAAACGTGATTTGTGTCATGATCTCGATGAGCTTTAAATTATCCCGTACATGGTTTTCGTATGAGTTTTTTATAACTACATTACTTGGTAATGAATTTATTCCCTAAAAAATTAATTTCATTTATAAAATTCAGAGTCGTTACAACTAATCATGTTAAAATAATGTTTTAATCTTTTTAACAATTTAATTTAAAATTTTCAACATTATAAAAAAATGTTAATTTTTTGAGATTTTAATGGAAATTAAGGGCCATTTTCAATGAATAAGAGCCAATTTTTTTTGGAATTTTCAGATCCCATCAATGAGGATGTGTAATTATCCTTAAACCTTTAGATTAATATAAATACATATTATGACTCACACACTTTGATGTATTACTGTAAACCATGACAAGAGAGTTCATGGTGATGTTGGGTACGTTGAGTGTGTCATGGATGATATGTTTTTATTAAATAATCCAAAGAAGGATTTTTATCTTCTATATTTATGGAAGTTGATATATCGACCCTTTTATTTAAATGGATCCATTACATTTGATTCCTTGAACATTTCAAGTAGTCAAAGAAAGATTTATCAAACATATAGGTTGATGACACGAGTGTGTATCTTGCTTGATGAGATATCATGACAAAGGGATTATGTTACATAGTGAGTGTTCATAAAATGGGTTTGTCATTGCAACATATATTATTTATCTATGGGTTCTTAGACTCATTACTAGACATCAATCTTGGACTTTAGGAAAACCCGCCTAATTCCATTGTGGAAGAGGACTTGAGGGCCACCCACTAAGTATTTCCTTTAAACTCTGTTAAATGCAATTTATATTTAACAATTAAAATAAATATTATTCTCTAGACTGAGAGTTAATATTCATTCAATATTTATTGAATCATCACAAATATTAAATAAATATTTATTCACAAAGAAATTGTTTAATTATGTGAATATATAATATTTATTTATCTCTTATTATAAATGCCATAATAAATACTTATTTATTAAATGAAGATTTTTTTTGTGAATATTAAGTAAATATTTATTCACCGTTCCTTGAATAAAATATTTATTTACTTTTTGAATGAATAAATATTTAATAAAAAAATTTATTCACGCATGAAATAAATTCCAAGGAAGGAGAGCAGACCAAGATTAAGTTCATCGATAAATGTAATTTTTCAAGACTTTAGGATAATATTTATCATTCTTCCAGTTAGAATATGCTATGAAATAAAATAATAATATTTTTTACATGACAAGGGGTTTCTCGAGGTTTAATATTTCATTAAAGGGACCATGTTCAATTAATTAAATATTAAACCCAGCTCTATAATTAGACCACTATGACATTCTAGAGAAGGTTAATCATTGTTCAAAATAGTTTCCTACTGAGATATTATTGATCCTCTCATCCTCTGAAGAATGGTAAGAAAAAGATAAATTTGTTCAAGACTGAAAGAACGTGCAATGAACTGACCTGGGATACCCTCATAAACCGGCACCTGACCTGATCCACCACATACTTGAAGGGAATCTCCATTCCCCACACTCTAACTACTAACACCCAGGCATCAAAAAAAAAAAAATTAGGGAACAATTTTTTCCATACTAAAGAAAATGACATGGAAAATACACACACTCACACACAAAGAAAAAAGAAACAGAAGAAGAATAACTAGAAAGGTATATACCATAACTGAAAGAAAACAACAAAAGTGATACAACTCAAAACAGTTATAACAAACCCGAAATAAAAGTCCAATAGAAAAGGATAACTAAAACAAAGACAACTACACCATGTTATAATGTGGTAAATGACCCACAATCCCACCACCAGATACCATACCCAATTGATAGGAAACCCAACCACCTCACTGTGGCGCCTTTCCTTTTCCTACATCAAAAGACATAACCAAGTCTATACACCAGTGAAGGGGTGTGCATGGTCTGATCTAAATAGGCTCAGTAGGATACCACCAAGGTGTTCCATATCAAGCAGCTATACGAACAATCCAAATATTCTCTTTTTAAAGAAAACAAGGCATGATAAACGGTAAAAATTTATATCAAAGGATAGACAAATATTTCCTTTTTTATTTTCAATGTTTACAAAAAATCTAGGAAAAACAATTTAAAATCATAATTTCCTTAAATATTTACCAAATTCAAAGTAGGTATATCAAATCCAAAACAATAAAAAGACAAATCATAGGTAAAACATTCCCAGATATCATAATAGGTTAAACTAGCAGACTACTCATTCCACAATCAATGACTAGTGTATAATCAATTCCTTAAAACACATTCCTAAGGAGCATAGGAAGTCCCTATGATTGAACCCGTAATAATGGAAATATCCTGTCCCTAGAACAATGAGCCTAGGGAGAAGCGGAACACCCCATGAGTGAACCCCCTAACAATACATGGATGATGTACCTAAGATACACCTTCAACCAAAGTACCCAAGTCTCCCCATGTGCTATATTATCCAAATCATTTCAAAAGGGATTTTCACAATCAATTTCAAACAAACCTTTTCTTTTATCAAACCTACTTTCAAAACCCATATCACAGTGCTTTGAAAGCACCCATTTTTTCATTTACCAAAACCAAGGAAAAACCATCTTATTTGAAAATCTATTTAAACATACAAAATAATCATGCCAATTCATTTATAAAATAATTTATAAAAATAGGTTCAATCATGGTTCATTCAAAAAAGGGTAGAGATGAAAACAACCACCTCAAACTCTGTTCTCATACACCCATAATGGGATCTAATGACATAGGAAGGAACAAAAATACATCAATTATGTCCCTATAATCCATTCCCATATTTTATAATCACATTACACAAATAATATATATGATGTAGAGGGTAGATCACAACATACATCAAAGAACACATACCTTCCATAGTGAAACCATAAAAAGACTGACCCCCAAAAGAAGATCACATAATAAATCTAGAAAGGATCAAACAAAAAATCATTATAGGGTAAAAAAATATAAAATTAAGAACCATTCCACTTATGAAACCATTGGAAATTAAGTTGTAGAAAAGCCTCTTACTTGGGATAAGTGACACAACCAACATGAAGAACTAACGCCAAAAAAAATGATCCAGAAGGAGAGGAAAGACCTAAAATCACCTATAAGGATACATAGGGTTCAAGGGAGGAACTTGTGTTTTGAATTAATGAGAAAAATCAAATGTGAAATGCGAATGAAGACACCTGATCTAAAGGATTTACCGCTCAAGCACCTCATTTACAACATAAATATCCCATAACTCATATATGCTAAAAAACATGCCTCCATGAGTTAAATTTACCCCGATCAATGATTTTATAGTGTAAAAGTAGGTCTTATGGTGAAAGGAATTTTCCTCATAAAATGTATTTTACGGCTTCCAGTATTCTTGTGTTGTAAACAATCTTACAGTTGATGCCCAAAAAAGGATGTATGCCATAAGCTAGAACGGATGACATAAAAGTGTCCAACAAGTAGTATACAGACCATGCTCTATAGAAAATACCAAAAATTGATCCTAAGCCCTAAAAAACTCAAAATAAATCTTAAACATGAAAAGATAATACCTTAAAATCTAAGATGTTACAATATCCCTGCTATAATAATTGTAGTCTCTGGGAATTTATGTGGGAGAAGGGTGCTCCAGATAGAGGTGAGACCAATGCACCCTCACTGACGATTCGTTCACCCAAGTCTTATGGGAATTTGATCCATGTCACTATAATAATTGGACCAATGGGATAGAATTACCATGCATGAATTTGACATGAAAATCAACGATCTCCATTGGTAGCTCTACAAATAAAACATCTGGCTCTAAATCGATCACTTCCCAACTCAAAACATGAGAGGGATCAAGATGGTACTTCTTTTGCTAAAATATGTGGAAAACATCCTAGATTACTATCAACTGAGCTAGTAATTATATCCTATATCCTTCCTACCTAATCCGATCAGTGACCTCAAACTGTCCAACATATTTCGGAGCCAACTTTACCTATTTCCCAAGATGACAGAAACCCAACTGAGTAGAAAATTTTAAGAAAAACTGGACACCAAAAAAAAAATCCAAAGGAGGTGTCAATGATCAGAATACGATTTCTACCAAATCTGTACTATAAATAGATGATGACATATATCCTAAATCCTCAATGATTTATCCTAAATGAGAATCAGTCCCATATGAGAGGTCTCACCCCCTTTTCCCAATAAATAGGTGATCAACATGGGAAACCTTATAAATATTTGAAGGGATCCATTATGGTTAATGACTAATAACTCTTGTAATATGCAAGCTAGACTAGTCATAGATGGATATCCCATGATCCAGTGAAATCCAAAATGCCGACATGGATCTTATAATCTAAGATTTAAATATCACACTCTATCAGAGAATCATTCCATGGATTGTAAATTATAATCAACGGAACCTGATTCCCCATCATCTCTACGAGACTCTTCCAAAACTAGGAGGTAAACCTGGGATCCTTTCCCAAGACAATGGTAGAGGGAACCCCATGTAACCTCACAACCTTCTACACATACAGATTTCCCAAATCTTTAACCTTAGTGGAGTCCTTGATCAGAATAATATGAGTAGATTTCATGAAATGATCAATCATCACCCAGATAGAATTATTCCCTTGGGGAGTTTGTTGTAACAGAAAAAAAATTCCATGTACACCTATGTTTTATCGTAAGAGTTTACGATGTCTACAAGAGGGTGGGTGAGTTGTAGTTCAAAAAATTAAACCAACATAATAACCAAAACCTCTTTAGTTAAAAATATAGGACTCAACAATTATCTTATGATTAGTGTATGTGTATCAAACTACTAAGTTTTTCAACAAATAAAAAATGTTAGTCAAGTTAACAAACTGTATGGTAAAATAGATATCAGAAAGATTAGTAAAATAAAATTTTTAATGTAAATTACACAGTGAAATGTACAACTTATAGAAATAAGTAATATGAAAGCTTATAAAAATGTAATAATGACTTACATGATTTATAAAAGTAATTAGACTATTTAAACTTAATATTTAAGGAAGTCAGAAACACTAACATAAGATATCCACATTTTTTAACTTAATTAGAAAGGTTTGTATTTCTTTACTAGGAAACCCCTCAATAATAATATCAGAATAAATATATCTTTTAAAACCTTGGAATCCATCGACATGATGATCAGTGTCAACATTGTATTCCTATCCCCAAAATCCCTCAATCTGATGGATTAGAATCACATATCTTCCTATCCCCATAATCCCTCAATATAAACCTCGATCAAAAAAAGTGAATACAAATTCAAAATGTCCTACAGAATTTACATCCCTCACATTGATTCCGTAGAACAATAACTATCTAAAAAATTACAAAGCTTAAGAATGAGATGTTTAGGTAGATACAAATCTCAGACATGTTGAGTTTCAAATGCATCGGCTCCCAAATCCACAAATTCACTCTTATTTATAGGCATCCCCAATGACTATATTTACATGAATATTAGAGTTCATTTTAATGAACTCAAATGTTCTTCACTTGAAAACTCAACAAATTTTCCTCATTCAATGTCATATTGATAACACCATTAAAATTCTATAATAAATTCCTTCCAATATAAATATTTCTAATTACTCTGATTATAAACCTTTCATAGTCCGATGGACTATAATATTGTATGTTAATCCATTGAACCAAATTATGGTTAGTTTGATGGATCAAAACTATTATCAGTCTGATGGTTATGAATTTAGTTATTCTGATGGACACAATGTTGGATTCATAGTGATGGAAATTAACAATTGAGGGGGGGGGGGGGTGAAGAGTTTATAAAATAAAAATCTATAGTGAGTGTAGTGTTCTTGAAATAAAATTCATTAGAAATAAAATGAAATAACACAAGTATTTATAGTGGTTTTGATCACAAAGATCCTAGTAAACTTTTCATCCTCCCCTACTCCCCGAGGAGATTGGAACCTCCTAAGAACCACACTTTTAAAGGTGTGAGATCTTTGTATATACCCTACCTTTTATAAGAACCCATAGGCACAACCTAGTCTATTACAGGAGAGAAACCTAGTCAATTTACCAAATTTTTTATTAGGTGTCACAACCCATGATTCCTTCTGTGATCACATATAGAGTACAAAATTCGAAAAAGTTCTTGAACAATCAAGATCAAGAAGAATGTGTTGAAGACGTATCATCAGTTATAATGGAAAATGATCTGAACTGGTATTGTTTTATTCCTTAAAGATATGCTCTGAATCATTATAGAAAAGATCCTCTAGGTTTGTGTCTATGTTCAATATATGAAAATACTTGTTAGAGTGTAAGAATAAAATAATATGGCTATTACCTTTGTTTGTTAAATATGCACTGAAAAAACATAGTTCAATAAAGATTTAGATTTATTCATGAAATATTAAAATTAAACATTTAATATTTTATGTATAAAAATTGTGAAAAAATTATATTTATTATACAGTTGAAATGAAATTATAATCTTCTTGACTATTAAGACATAAAACTATAGAAAAATAGAACATAACAAGAATTTCAATCAGCCTGTATATGTGTACATAAAAATAATGCTACATTTATTTTGTACACACTCTTTAAGTAATATTTTCCTATAAAATAAAAAAACATTTAGCAAAGTAATTATTTTAACAACATTAATTAAAATAAGAATCAAAAATTTTAGAAACAAAATTTTAACTAACCGTGGATTAAAAAGGTGAAGGTAGATTGACCTACCATTGGTGTCTAATGGTGACAAAATAAAGAGAGGTGGTAGATTCTATTACTACTGAAAACATAGAACAACGGCATGATTCTGTAACCAATAAAAAACAGAGAGTGGTGGCATGATTCTACTACTACTAAAAATAAAGAGTTATGACATGATTCTGCAACCTTTGGAAAATAGATAGTGGTGGCATGATTTTACTACCACTAGAAAACATGATCTATCATTAAAAAATTGAGAAGATCAATAATTTTACTTATAAGTATAAACTAATAAGAGCTAACCAAAATAAAACTATTTCCATGCCACTTAGCAACAAAAGTCTTCAAGAGAAGAAAAAAAAGACATTATTAGAAGTCCAATGGTGGATGATGATCTATTTTTGGTTGAAGTGCAATGGTGGAAGACCAAAAAACACTCAAAGAAGATTCTTCCATAGCTTGAGCAACCAAGAACAACAAACTAATGAAATTGAAGAGGCTTCTGCCAAGCCTTCAAAAAAGAAAAAGAAAAAAAGAACTATCATTTGGTTCCAACGGTGTCACATGATATACCATTGAATTATAATGGTATAAAAAGAACTAATGTTGGGTTACAATGGTGGATAAAGAAACAAGATCACCTGGTGAAACTGTTTCCATGCTCAAGTAGTGAATAATCTTGAAGGTTCTACCATTATTAAAAAAATGACATCGTTGGATTCCAATGGTAGAAAAGTAGAGAATGGTGATACCATTGGATCTAATGGTCGACCATTGTAAACTATCCCTTGGTGGATAAAAGTTATCCAACATTGAAGTCTAACAGTGACACCATCACTAAAACCATCAGACGAGGCTTTTAAGTCATCAAGTAGTGGATCTTTTTGATGATGTAGGAAAAAATCAGTAGACAAGAAAGAAGGCTGAAGAAGAAGAAGAAGTCGAGCTACCGTTGATACTCAAATAAAGAAGTGAGAAGAAGATACTGAGTCTAAATGAGAGAAACTAGTGATCTTGGAATGATTCAAACACTTGGTTAGAATAAATTATGTTTTTGTGATAAATTCCAGCATACTGGAAGTCAACCGAAAATCGACGAAGAAGATAAGAATAATTTGAAATCAATAAGCGTGGTAGAAAAAATAAAACACGGGAGAAATGAAAGAAAAATGAACAGAGGAGATCTGATTGACCTACTGGTGTGGGAGCTATCAGAGTTTTTAAAGTATGAATAGTGAAATCATATTCAACACCCCACATCAGAAATACATTGAGGTGTCCCATTGGTATAACAATCAAAGAGTTTCATTCCCACCTCAAGCTATTAGTGGGGTTCAGGACCCACACCCCTCTACACACACACACATGCCTTACAAACGGTCCCAATAGGCTAACCAACCCAACCTATGTGCCATCCTCGGTCCTTATACATGGGACCAGTTGAACAATGAGTGCACTATGCATGACTCAACCTCAAAGTGGGAAACCAAAGCAGGGTTTCCCATAGGTTTGACCCATTGGGTCCCCTTAGTGTGGTTGAGGGATAACCTTGGTGGCTCACTTAGGATGAACCCATTTTTATATAAGGAAACAATATTAATAAATATTAATATAAATAGAAACATAATAATTGATAAAAAAATTAAAACATAATAATTAATTAAAAATTATCATTTTTAAAACTTGTAAACAAAAAAAATATTAATTTATTAAAATACTTGTGAATTTAAAAAAATGTTAATAATGAGTTATTTATCAAAATAAATAACACTGTTAAAATATTAGAACCACATTAAAATACTAAAAAATTATAAAACATTTGAAAATTTCAGCTAACTATTTCACAGTAGGGAAAAATTCTAAGAATATATCACCTTTATTTACATGATCCCTAAGACAATTAAATCTTACATCTATGTGTTTAGTTTTAGGGTGTTGAAGAGGGTTTTTAGAAATTGAAATATCATTTGAGTTATCATAGTAGATGTGAATTTTATTAAAACTAATATTAAAATCATACAATGTTTTTTTATCTAAATACTCTGTGAAAAAAAACTAGTTGTAGCAATATATTTAGCCTAAAATTTTGACAGTGCTACTAAAAGTAGTTTCTTAGAGCTCCTTGAAATTAAACTTTTTTTCTAAAAATTGACTCATACTTGTAGTGGTTTTTTAGTCAAATCTTCAACCTCCAAATTCAGAATCAAAGTAAGATAGTAAATCAAAACAATTATTATTAGAATAGAACATTATTGTACAAAAAATACCCTTGATATATATAACTACACTTTTAATTGTTTTAAGATGAATTTATTTGGGGTTTGACTGAAACCTAGAACACACTAAAATTGAGAATTTGATGTCAGGTCTTGATGTAGTGAGATATAATAGACTACCAATCATGCCTCTATACAATTTAATATCAACTAACTTACCAATTTCATCTAAGTCCAATTTGGATTTAGTACTCATTGGTGTTTTAATAGTTTTACTAGAATCAATTCCAAACCTTTTTATAAGTTCATTAACATGTTTATATTGATTTATGAAAATGGCATATTTTCTTGATTAATTTGAAGGAAAAGGAATTTTTTTAGTTCTATCATTATGTTCGTGTCAAATTCACATCTCATTAACTTTAAAAAACCATTAAAAATAGAATCATTTGATGAACCAAATATTTTTTCATTAATATATATCTGTATAATCAGTATGTCACTAAACCTTTTTTTATAAAAATGGTTTTATCAACCATACCTTTAACAAAATAAAATTATAATAAAAATGTGTTAGTAATTTATAAAAATCTATTGGATCTTTCTCAAGACCATATAAGAATTTATTAAGTTTCAAAACATGATTTGGAAATTTATCATTTTAAATCCAGGGGGTTTCCTAACATAGAATTACTCTAAAATAATTTCATTTTAAAAGGAACTTTTTATATCCATTTGAAATAATTTGATATTTTGAAAACTAGAAAAGGGTAATAAAATTCTAATTACTTCTATCCAAGCAACATAAGAAAAAAAATCTTCAAATTAAATTCCATCTTCATAGGAATAACCCTGAGATAATAGTCTTTATTTATTTTTAACTAGGTTTCAAACATCACGTTCTCCCTCTCCCCAACATTCACATTAATTTTAAATCATTCACCATAATTTCTCATTCTTATTTTAGGTATCTCCTAGTTTTCACTAAAAAAACACTTCCTACTTATTGTGTATGGTGGTGAATGCAAATGATAAGTAGACAATTTTTTATGGTGCACAATTAGTAATCAACTACATGTTCCAAGTATCCCTCTTGTTCCCATGATCCACCCAATCAGTATTTCCTTGAAGCATTGTGGGTTCACCCTTTCACTCACCTTCATGTTCAATTTTAATTATTCATCATTATTTATCACTCAAATTACATGAATTTACTAGTTTTTTACCGCAAAAATGCTTCCCACTTATCATGTAAGGTGCTGACTACAAATGTTAAGTAGGTAGTGTTTTTATGATGTATAGTTGGTAATTAGATTCAAGTATCCCTCTTTCTCCCATGGATTAAAATCAAACAATTATGCCCATTTTATTCAAATTAGCCCTCATAATCCCATGGATTAAGACCAAAATGTATTTTTAAAACATGTCATTTCTAACATTATATTACCATATTTTAGGTATTTCCATTCACTTTATTCTCGTTCCTTTTCATTTGGGTGTTTTTTGGGACTCATAAGGATGGAGAGAATTTTCTGAGAAAAAATGACCAAAAGTTTAGGATATTTTTTTTTTGAATTAATGGACTCAGGGTATAAACATGTAATGTATTTATAGGTTCTCCTTGGGTTTGGAGAATGATGAATGTGATTTTAGAGTTTTCTGCTAAAGACAGGACTTTCCAAAGTCTATAGGAGAAATACACACCGTGTAATGGTATTAAAAACCATTCAATTTCTATTGAGAAAAAGTTATGAGTCTGGTACACATCTTTAAAGGATTACATTCCATGTATTTAGCTCATGTTGTGTATTAGTAAAGGTTATATTTTTAATAAAAAGGTGACAAGTTTTTCAGTATACCTGAGCTTTGTGAATTATATGATGTGTTTTGTGATCACACGCCATGTAATTCTTATGGGTTGTGATTTTAGGGAGTTTCATGGCTAATTTCATATTTTATTAAGCTACAGGATTCTAGATCTCAACTTAGAGGCTCTTATGGGAGATTTTATAGAGCTGTGACACTTATCAATTGTTTCGTTCGATGATTGATCATTGTTGCGGTTGTAGTGCATTTCTTTGTGCAAGTAATTCTTTTCTTCTTGTTCGTTAAATTTGATCAAAGTAGTGTCATTTCATTGAGTTATTAGATTCATTGATCTATATTGATAATTCTCTTGAATACTTTCATGATTTTTCATGCGATCTTATTCTGTGGGTCGATCCTTTATTGGTTATGGTGTGGCATGTGTGAGTTCTTCAAGGTAAGTTGTGGTTTATCATCTCTACTAGTTTTTTTGAATCGATTATGAGATATATGGATTGATTATAGGGCCTCAATTGTCATTTTTGTTTTATTCCTTGTTGGTAGATCCCATTTTGGGCAAGTGTGTCCCCAATTTAGAGGTAGGTGGCTCCATCTATAGCCTATGTTAGATGAACTACTTTTCTCTATTTTCGATAAATTATATTATAAATGAAATAGAAGGATTGAACAATTTGACTTTTATGTGTGGAAATGGGTTTTTGATAAAAGATGGTTTTAACTTGGTTTTGGAAAATGAAAAGGTTTTTTCATAGAATGGTATAATGAAATGGTTTTGATAATTTTTTTTAGAAAATAGAGCACATGGGAAGCCATTGGTACTTATGTGGAACATTTATTAATAGGCCTTGTTCGTTAATAATATTAAGGGTTCACTAATGGGGTGGTATGCTTCTCCCTGGGCCTGTTGTTCTAGGGACTTGATAGACTTGTTGGGAGGGTTCACTTTTTTGGGGCATTCCTTTGATTCCTAAATTCGATGCATATATCTAGAAGATTGATCTGTGCATGATTATCTATGGCATGGGTATGATTGTCAAAACTATCCCGACCTAGTGTGATCCTTGGTGTGATGTGACCTATGCTTCTAGATTGTACTATTTTAGAATTGTTTAATCATTGATATAATATGATATGTGATACCTGATTTGGTTTGATTTGATATTTCTTCTTTCATATATGGAATTCTTTGAAACCGATTTACCTGCTTTATTTTGGAAACGTGCAAAAGGAGGAAATTAAATGTTTTTCCATGTTTTTGATATAAAAAACTACCAATCATGCCTTGTTTTATTTAAAGTTAATAATTTTTAGTTATTATACAATGAATTTTTAGGGATCACTTGGGTGGGATCCCACTGAGCCTATAAGTTCACACACTACTCACCCATTTAGCAGTGCATAGACCTTTGTATTTCTTTCGATGCAGGGTAAATAAAGGAGCCACAATGAGGCAATGATGTATCTCTCCGCTGAGTCTAGGTAGCTAGTGGTTAGATGGTGGGATTTTTCCCACACTATCACATGGATATTCATGGAGAAGCAGGTTTAGTTACATTTATCCTCCGCTATTCAAATTTTCTCTTGGATATTTTTTTCAACCTTTTTAGTTGTGTCACTTTCATTATTTTATATCCATTATAACATATATATTCTTCTAGATTGTTTTGATATTTATTTCCATCATGTATATATATATGTCACGTTTTTTCTTCAGGTTGGGATAAATCTTCTCTCTGGTTCTTGTTTGATGCCTGAGTTCTATTCACCGGCCCATGGGGATCAGAAATTCCGTTCAAGTTTATAAAAACTCGGATCTAGTACCAGATTGTGAGGGTATCCCAGTTGTATTCATAAAAGTTTGGTATTAATGGTGGTCTTTACTCAAGAGTACATATCATGGGACATTTGGTAGACTGGATATAGGATTGTCAAGACTTGTAGGTAGGTTGTGGTGAGTGCCTGGCCAGTTCTTTCCATGACAGGACTTAGGTTACCATGGGATGTTGGGGATGCATGTCTCTTGTTTTGAGTTCTTGATCTTAATATTAGTTTTTTATTATGGATTTATGGTTTGAACTGATATTATCCTATTGTATAATCATTTCTTCTATTTCAATGTACAACAGTATGCCTCTAAGAAGTGTTCCATGGGTTCCTCAGGAGGGTGAAATAGATTCCCATCAAGGGAATCCTTCTATAGATTAGAATCTTATCAAGGATATCATTCAGGCAAATTGTGATATTGAACAGAATGTACAATGGGTTTAGAATATAGTTTTTGAGATACCAAAAGGAGATGGAGAAGAAAATGATCAATCATGGGAGTTCTTGCATGAGAACCCACCATCATTTAAGGGTATGAATGAATCTCAAGAAAAAGAGAATTGTATTGAAAATATCTATTAGATATTTGAATTCTGGGATACACCTAAGAGTATAAAGATGAAGTGTGCAGTGTTTAGACTTAAGGATCCCAACAAGAAATAGTGAGATTCCATGGTACAGGTGGATTGACATGTGGGATTAGACTAGAAAGGTTTGAAGACTCTCTTATTATAGTAGTTTTATCCAGAGTTGCTGATGATGGAAAATACTTTGGATTTCCTATCTTTGTAGTATGGAGATATTTAATGTTAGTGTACACCAATAAATATGGTGAGCTAGTTTATTTTTCTCTAGAGGTAGTAAATAATGACCAACTAAATTCTCAAAAGTACCTTCAAGGTTTTCAACTGGATATCAAATCGTAGGTATTTATACTGAATATTTGAACCTATCTAGTGATAATGGCTTTGTCTTTGATGGAAGAGGTGAATATGGTAGGAAAGGTTGATTATTCTCCCCCTTCTCTTCCACCCAGTGGATGGTTTAGTGGCATGCAAGGGAAAAATATAAAGTCCTAAGATCATTGCAGGAGTGGTAGAGGTGGTTCCCAGTGACATGATTCCTCCACACCTAAAATTTAGCAATCAGTGTACCTATGACTTTATATCATTTTAGAAATGTTGTACACACTAGGTTTTCTTATCCCGCACCTACAAAGATTGTCACAGTTGTGGACATTATGATCATCTGTAATGCTTTTTTTAGGCTATGTCTTCACCTCAATATGGTCAGGGACAATCGACTCTAAAGGCTACTATAGCACTATCAGATGCTTCAAAGACTATTGGTATCCAACCATAGGCCTTAAAAGTTAATCACCTTCACATAATAGATGAGTTTCCAATAGAGGTAGATGCAGGTCCAACAATAGTGAAAGGTACCATATTTATTTAATCTTTAGTAGTGATTACTTTAATTGATTCCAGTGATTCACACATTTTTATATTTGTATGTTTTTGTTAATATGATTAAATTTTTATTAGAAATCATGTCATTTTTCACAGAGTTAAAAACAACTCTTGGGAAGAGAAAATATCAGGGGTTTCAACGTCCTTTCTGTGCGCTATCGATAGTTGATGTGGATTTAGTATGGGATTTTCTCATTCTCATTGTATATCTATTTGATGTCATCATTGGGATGGATTATCTTGTTTATCATCATGATAAGGTTGATTTTTCTCATCGAAATGCACCATTTCTTACAACTGATGGGACCTCGTGTGTGTTTCAAGGAATTTGGGATCAGAGGTCTGGTCATACAGGAACATTCTGGCCAGAACTTAGAAGTTTTTTGTCTAATGTGGCAGTTGATCTAGATGAAATTTCTTATATTGTTGACATTCCCGATATTTTTTATGATTTTCCTGATGTTTTACCATATGATTTCTCTGGTCTTCCTCTAGAGAGGGAGGTAGAGTTTACGATTGAACTAGTGTCAGGTAAACATCTAATTTCAATACATTCCTTGCATAAGGAACGGATGGTGCTTAAAGATCTTAAGACTTATTCAGAAAATATGATAGTGAAGTGTTTTTTTCACCCTGGTGTTTCTAATTAAAAATCCACAATGCTCTTTTCCAAGATGGAATATGGTTCAATGCGATTTTATTTGGACTATCAGAAGTTTAATCAGGTAATAGGTAAGAATAAGTATCCTTTGCCTCCTGTGGATTATTTTGTTTATTAGTTAAAGGGGGAAAATTGGTTTAAAAATATCGATCTTCAGTCGAGTTATCATCAGCTCAGGGTTTGGGAGTTTGATGTACCAAATATGGGTTTCAGGATCAAGTATGGACATTATGAATATCATGATATTCCGTTTGATTTGACTGAAGTTCCTATAGTTTTTATGGACTTTATGAATCAAATATTTGATCAGTATCTCAACACTTTTGTGGTAGTGTTCATGGAAGATATTTTGGTTTATTCAATATCTCAGCATGAGCACAAAAACAATTCTAGTTTGGTTCTGAAAGTCCCGAGGTGTCACTATTTGTATGGAAAGATTTACAAATGTAGTTTCTAGATTAAATAAGTGATGTTATTGGGAGACATGATTTATAATCATCAGTTGATCCTGAAAAATTGAATGTTTTCTTATTATGGGAATATCCATAGAATGTATTTGAGATTAAGATATTTCTTATTATTTCTAGATACTATCAATGATTCATCATAGATTTATCAAAGTTTTCATCACCTTTTAATCCTATTATCATGAAGGCAGGGAAATTCACATGGGATGGAAAGTGTTAGTCTTGTTTTGATGAGCTAAAAATAATTCTGACATCGGATCTTATTATGTTCTCACATGAGATCGGTAAGGGGTATTTGGTTTTTTTTGATTCTTCTGGTGCTGGTTTGGGTTGCATGCTTATACAGGATGATCATGTGGTGGCTTATGAATCTCATCAACTTCAACCACATGAGAATAATTACCCCATGCATGATTTATATCTTACTATGGTTATGCATGAGGTTAAGTGTTTGTGAAACTATCTTTGTGGGCAGATGTTCTTGGTATTTTCTAACCCTAATAGTATGAGATATATATTTTCTCAGAAATTATTGAATCTCAGACAGTGGCCTTGGGTGGAATACCTTCATATGTTTGATTTTTATATCACCTACACCCTGAGGAGGTGGAATGTATTTTCAGATGCTCTTAGTAATAAAGTACCATCATAGTCTATTTTAGAATTGAAGAAAGAATGGAACCTTATGAGAATCTTCACTCTATTGCACTTAGAATCTCAGAAGGATCTTTCAGATATGGTTTGGACCAATGTTAAATTACCATAATCTCTTATTGAGTCTATTATATAGATAAAATATAAGGATGACAAGTTGAAATTAATTTGGGAAACCATTTATGGTGGGGAGACCATTGCTGGTTGGTCTCTCTCTTCGGATGGTATTATCTATTTTGGGAATCAATTTTCTGTCCCAATATCAGTTAGGAGATCAATTTTTTTCACTATAATCTTTCTTATATGGTCATTCATTTGGGCACTAAAAAGATATATTATGACCTAAGACAATGATTCAGGTGGATGGGTATAAAGCATGACATTGCTGATTATGTGTCCCATTATTAAACATACCAACAAATAAAGTTAGAGTATCTAAACCCTTCTAGTTTTCATTAGCCACATCCTATTTATATTTAAAAATGGGATGAGGTATCTATGGATTTTGTTGTTAGATTACCATGGACCCCTTAAGGGATAAATTCTATCTGAGTGGTGGTTAATTGGTTGAAAAATTCAGATCATTTCATTCCAATCAAGGATACCACAAAAGTTGAAGATCTGGGTAAGCTGTATGTGTAAAAGATTGTGAGGTTACATGTGATTACTTTTTTTGTTGTTTCATATGGGGATCCTAGGTTTAATTAAATGTCTTGGAGGAGTCTCTAAGAGGAAATGGGGGAATTAAGTTAGGATGAGTACAACTTACCATCCAAAGACATACAGTCAGACAAAGCATGATATTCAGATCCCAGAGGACATGCTTTGTGATTATGTCTTGGATTTCTATGGATATTAGGATAACCATTTGGGACTGATTGAGTTTTCTTGTAATAAAATTTACCATTCATCAATCAGAATGGATCCTTTCAAGGCTCTGTATAGTCTCCCATGTAGGTCACCTATTTGTTGGGTAGATGTGGGAGAAGCTTTTATGGTGGGAATTAGTCTAGTTTAGGAGATGATATTGAGTATTTAGGATGTTTTTTAGTATATTGTTACAATATAGAGTCCAAATAAATCTTATTCATATAAATGGCATGCTCATTTAGATTTTTTTTGTAGTAGACATGGTTTTCTTGAAATTTTCTCCTCATTTGAGTCACTATTGGCTTATAAAGTATGGAAAGTATGCTTTGAGATACATTAGACCATTTTAGGTCATTGAGAAGCTTGGGAAGGTTACTTATTAGTTGGAATTTTTGGTTTAGTTGATGAGAATTCATGATGTTTTCCACATATCATTGCTATGGAAATATCATCTTGATCTCTCTCACATTTTGATATGGGAAGTGATGAAGTAAGAGGAAAATGTTTTTGTTATGGAGAAACCGGTGTAGATTATTGAAAATCAAGTGAAAGTATTACATGGGAAATCAAATTTGTTGGTGAGAGAGTCATGTAGGCACAAATAAGATTGTCATGCGACTTGTGATTATGAGTCGTTGATGATGGAACACTGGCCTCACCTGTTTATCACACTTCATTCATCCACATGACTTCTTTTGGATGAAAATTATTATGGTGGGGAGTTTATAACATCATGTTACCATATTTTAGGTATTTCCCCTCTCTTTATTCTCTTTCCTTTTCATTTGGGTTCATTTTGGGACTCTCAAGGATGGAGAGAATTTGATGGGGAAGAATGAACAAATGTACAAGGATGTATGATTTTTTAAATTAATAGAGTCTTAGAATAAACTTGTATTGTATTTACATGTTCTCCCTAAGTTCATTGCACACTGAAGTTGGCTTTGGAGTTTTTTTTACTAAAAAATGGACTTTCTGTAGTCTGTAAGAGAAATACACATCATGTGATGTCTGTTGGGAAAAAGTCTTGAGTCTGATACACAATGTGAAAGGATTACACACCATGTATTTGTTTGACATCATGTATTGGTAAAATTTGGGGTTTTAATAAAGAGTTGATGGTTTTTTGGGGTACTTGATATATATGTATTACACAAAAAGTAATGGGATTATATGATGTATAAGCCTAGGGGTTTGTGCTTTTAAGGAACTACATGGATGATTTATTATTTCATTTGGTCATAGGATTTTGGATCTCAACATAAAGGCTCTCAGGGGAGATTTTGGAGACCTTCAACTCTTCTGGATCATTTTGTTTAGTGATTGATTTTTATTGCATTTGCGATGTGTTTCTATGAGTAATAAATCATTTACACTTCTTGATTACCTTTATTCATGGTAGTGTTGTTATGTTGTGTAATTGTATCCCTTTATCTATGATGATAATTATATTGATTCCTTTGTATATCTATCATGTGATCTTTTTTGGGGGCTGATCCATTGTTGGATGCGATGCAATGGGTGTGCATTCTTCAAGGTATGTTTTGTTTTTTATTATTCGTTTATTATTTTGTTGTTGAATTGATTATGATATGTGTGGATTGATTCTCGTTACTCCATTGTCCTCATTGTTTTCTTCCTTATTGGTGGATCCCATTGCGGGCATGTGCGACCTCAAGATTGAGGTTGGTGGTTCCATCGGTAGCTTGTGTTGGATGAAATACATTGTTTTATTTTTTTATAATTTTTTTATAAATGAAATGGAATGATTGAATAATTTGATTTTTGTGTGTGGAAATGAGTTTTTTTATAAAAGATGGTTTCCCCTTAATTTTGTTAAATGAAAGGTTTTTTCAAATCCCGGTAGAATGAAATGGTTTTGATAAATTGATTTAGAAAATAGAGATCATGGGAGGCCTTGAGTACATAGGCTGAAGGTTTAGTAATAGGCATCGTATGTTGATATCACCGGGGGGGGGGGGGGGGAGGGTAGGGGTCACTCATTGGGTGTTCTCCTAATCCATAGGCCTGCTGTTCTAGGGACTTGATAGAACTATTGATAGGGTTCACTTTATGAGGTGTTATTATTCTTCCAAGATTCGATGCATATATCTAGGAGCTTCATGCATGAGTGATAGTCTATGTTGGGAGTATGAGTGTCCTAGCTATCCTGACCAAATATGGTCCTTAGCATGATGTGACCCGTGCTTCTAGATTTTACTATTTTGACTTGTACTACCATAGATTTGATATGATATGTGATACATGATTTGGTTTATTCAATATATCTTATTTGATATATGAAATGATTTGAAATTGATTCACCTGATTTATTTTGAAAATGTCGAAGAAGGGGAAATTTAATGTTTTTTCATGCTTTTGATATAAATAATTTTCCATTCATTCCTTGTTTTCTTTAAATTTAAGCATGTTCAGATTATTGTATAGAGACTTGTTAGGGAACACCTTGGTGAGATCCTACTAATCCTCTTATATCACACCCTGTAATGCCCCGATCCCATAATCCCAGAGTCGGAGCATTATTTTAATACATTGACTTGATTACAAGGAATCTAGTCCCGAAAGACCGATCATTTTACTGGTCTTGGAAAATAGATTACATACATGAATGATACATTACACATTAAAAAATAAAACAAAACATAAATGATCCTTTGATAATTCCATTATTCCCCTAGATTAACTCTACTTATCAATCATAAAAAAATTTATGGAATCCTAGGAAAATAAAACATAAGAAAGGGGTGAGCTCAGATGTTTAGTAAGGATAACAATATAGCAGAAATATTCATAAATAAGAACAAACATTTAAGGAAATGTATAAAACTAAAACAAAAGCCTTTTAAACTTAAAATTCAGAATAATATGGAAAAGATAAATCAAATAACACCATTTACTTATTCACATGGATATTATACTAGTCGAATAATCACATGTAATATCAATAGCCAATTTCATAATTATGGAATGCATAATGCCAGATTTCATAACCACATAGTCAAGGACTTTTGCCAAGAATACAAATAAGATTTTTTCAAGGCCTTGTGCCAAGAAACTAGTTTGTCTCATGAGACCTATCGATGCATCGAGGATCTATAATGATCTCCACCCATCACTTACTAAGTCCAATGCATTCCTCATATGAAAAGGTTTAAACATTACATAAACATTCATATTAAAACTAGCATACGAAATGCCAATAATTTATCCATAAAACATAATGGTATAAAAATAACACATCCACAGTCAAACATATCACAAAACCTTCAATAAAATATGGAATATTTGTATCATAATAAATCAACCTCAATCAAGAATAATATCTTGTAAATGATGTTATCATAGTTGAAAATGATCAGTAAAAATATTTGAGAGAAATATCCCTTTTTCATGAAAGCATTTAAAAGTCACATAATTTATAAAGGAATTCATTTAAAATATAGTTTTGAATAAAAGTGTCCCATACCACTATGAAACTTTTGAAAGTAATTAACATTTTAAAACATTCTTGTCCATATAAATAAATCCTTAAAATCATTTTGAAACATGAACATTAATGATAAAGGTTTAGAAGAATAAATATTCAAAAAATTTAAAATGATGTTTTAGTAGAAAATTACCTTAGAAGAATTACTTTGAAATAAATTTTATGAAACATAGACATGGATAATAAATATTTCCCAGTATATACTTACGTAAAAACAACCTTAGATAATAAAGATATTATGAAATTAACCCTTTCCTTGCACTTTTCTTTGGTCGAGGGTACGTTTATCCTCCTGTATAATGACCATAGTATGTTATTAAATTATACCAGAACTATATTCATAATTATTATATCATAAATGATTCATTTATGACTTTATACTACCGATTTAATAATTATTTCCTTGTTAAATTAACATTTCGAGTAATAATTGCTTTCTTTATGGTACATGTTTTAAGTTGTTATTCTTGATCGTATCATTTAGCTCATGATTTACATAATTATATAATATAATAAAATATTTATATATAATATATATTTATAATATAAATATGTATAATAGATAGATATATGAAATTGAAAACACTGTTTATGGAGACGGTAGGCCGTACGTACGCATAAACGCTGTTTCCGTTTTCATATCGTATTGAATGGAAGCAAGTGAATAAGATATATGTAAGTACAGACACACACACACACATATTTCTATTAAGTATCACTATTATGTCATATATTACATTCTTATTAATAATATATATTTTTATAATCATCATTGAATGGTGAATGTATAAATGAATCTCATCGCGTTGTGGAGATGGTAATCCGTACGTACGCATGAGCGACAATATCATTATATTGATGGTGAAATCGTATGTAATTTGATGGTATATCATATATATAGAATCATTAACATGTTATATTTATTATTTACATTAGTTATAATCATTATTATACCCATCCAAATAATGAAGTGTTTGAATAACAAACTACACCCTGACGTGGCGAGGGTAAGCTGTACGTACGCATGTATGGCGACTTTGTCATTTATAGGATGTATAGTATAATGAATATGGTTGTACCATATTTATAATAACATCACAGTATGTTGGAGGTAACATAGTTATTATTTTGGTATGTAAAAAAATGTAAGTGGAAGAAGAAATGAACTTGAAAGAGGGTGGTGAAATTATTACCTCTTCTTTGGGCGTTTCCTTTTGAGTTGATCAAAAGGGCTCTTTAGGTTGGCTTTATGATCAAAGTAAGGACTCTAGTTAATTTAAGGGAATATGGGATAATATTTGGGCAGGGGTTGTCCGATCCAAATGGATTTGGATGTGTGATTTTGAGAGAAGGGGAAGTACACTTTTATACGAGAGGTGAGGGTCACTTTAGGAAAATCTTGAAATATTATTTTATAATAAAATCATTTTCGATTTCTAGTGGCTCAAAAATGATTTATTTATAGGATAAGGTAGATATGGGTATATAACCACTCCACCAATATATTTTAGACTGGTTTAGGTTACCATATTAACCTTATCTTTTAGATTTTACTCTTAGTTAAATAGTTTAACTTTTACCGCGTCTTCTTGTATTCTTACACTATATGGTTAATAAACTTACTCTAAACTTACAAGATAACCTCAAGTGGTTGATTAATGACATATAAAATATTATTTAAGCCCTTTGTATGAACCTTATATTTTTAGTAATATTATATCAAACAATAATATAGTATTTGTTTTAAAAATTAATTTATGTCAATTTTGACACTATCTGGTATTTTGTTTTTGTGAAAGATATAACAACCTTATCACTTAAATTTTTTTTATTTAATGAACTCAAAGATGTCATTTTAACACATAAAATTATTTAAATTCATTATAATTCTCAATTTACATTTATTTGGATATTTATAATATCAATTATTTTAATATTTCATTAATAAGTTAATTACTACATCATCATTGTGTCATAAATAAATTAAATTATATAATGTCTAAAAATTATAAATAAAATACCATTATATAGGAAATATTTTTTGATTTATAATTAATATTTATATTATAATTTATATTGTGTGTAGCCCTATATAAAAAAATGGTTAATTATTAAATTTTGTTTTTAACACTTTTAACTCTTCTTTAAATAAAATAATAATAAATGTACTCATCTAATACAAGTGGACAAAAGTGGATAATATTTTATTCATAAGGTTGTTTCTAGTATAATTAAACTTATAAAATAGAATTAGGACATGTGTTAGGGTAATTATAATATCATTTTTACCGTTAATTACCCTATTTACTTTTAACCGCTGTAAAAAAAGTCAAAAGATACTATTCACCAAAAATTATTTTCATCTTATTGAACCACATTTTACTTACTGATGTCAACCATGTCTCTAAGATTTTTAAAATTCAACTGGCAGAAGTGGTAAAATTTTGTTTTATGCAAATTGGCAAATGCTCCTAGAAGGTTGGTAAAAGACGTTGAAAAGTTCAATAAAATTTTATATATCCAATTTTATTATAAAATGACTCAAATTAATTAAATTGAAATTATATATGTATTATATATATATAAATTTTGACTTACAATAAATTTAAATAAAATAAATATTTATTTAAATAAAAAATCGGTTTTAAATAATAACGCTGTGTTTTTTACTATTCACCAAAAATTGAAAGTTTTCAGAAAAATACGAAAAAATTACCCTAAGATAATTTTGATATTTAGAATTCAAAAATTAAGTCCATTTTACTAAATTCAAAATAGATAAGTTTTATTTAATAAATTAAAATTAATTGTCGTTGTCAAAACCAAAAAGCGGGTTTTAAAAAAAGTAAAAACTATCAAAAGATTGACATGTGTTTATGTCAAATTTAAATGTTAAATTACTTATAATGAACTAAATTGTATTAAATGATAAAAATATAATATAATTATACTTCAAAACCATTCAAATGCATAATTTAACACTATAAATTATTTCGATTAAAAATGTTTTTTTCAATTAAATCATAATATTTTTTCACTATTCATCAAAGTACGAAAGTTATCAGAAAAGTACCAGAAAATTTGTCCAAACTGAATTTTTAAGTCCTGATTCTAAATAAGAAGTTTAATTTGTCAAATTTAATATAAAATTATTAGATATTACTTTTAAAAAAATTCACCATTAGTAGGCGGTAAAATTGCATTTTTGAAAAATACTTCCTTTATCTGAAAAATTTAATTTGTTCATATATTATGTCTATAAAACACATAATATGGGTGTTAAAATTATATAGAGTACATAAGATTCAAAATGTAGTTAATACAATTCATAACCTCTTTTTGAACGGCTAGTTGGGTAAGTTTTGGTGCGTGTAGCACAAGCTATTGATTTATTTTAATGAGATAACGTACTATAAAATCATGGGGTGTTACATCATAACATCCTTCAATAAATTGAGTCCTTTAAATTTGAAGTTGTTCTTTGAAAGTAATTGGTTAAAAATAGAAAAATACCTTTGTGGAAAACCCACATCGTACGTTGGGTTAATAAAATTTATATTTAATTAGAGGGAACGAAAAATGAAATATTTAGCACCAAATAATGATCTTGATTAGGTGAAAATTGGTGGAAATTAGAGACACATAATTGGAGGAAAAATGTAAATATTTATAGGGAGTGATTGATGTAATCAATCACAAAGAAGTGTAAAATTGAGGAACTCAAAGCCATCAATCTAAGATGATGCAAAATATCATCAGTTCGAAAAAACATATGGTTTTAGGGTAACACATTTTTTGTTTTAAGATGCCTCCCCTAAAGTTTAAGAATTAATTTATTCATAGAATAAGAGGAAATATATATATACTTGACAAGTAGAGGTTCATCCTTCAACTAATTTATACCACAAACTCATCTTTCTCTTAAAAAGATAATAAAATTAAAAAATATTCTATTTATCCTAATTGCATAGGGTTTAATAATAATTAATTTATAATTCATTTGTTAGAATATTTAAAAAAACTACATTATACAAACCAGGAAATCAAGTAGGCCCGTGGTCGGTGATGCACCATTGTTGCCCTTCGGTTAAGGGTTCAAATCTCACAGCCTTTCCGGATGTGATGGGTTGTCGCCCGACCTCTGGGTTGTCCTTTTTATAAAAATACAAAAATAATCATAAGAAATTCTTTAACCTTAACGATAGTATCCAATGTCAAACATAATCGATTCCACCCTTTAGACTTATCCAAAATAATTCTGTCCAAGCTCACAGTTCAAAATTTATAAGGAAGGTAAACACAATGTAGATCTGTTTTTCTGTGTAATAATATGTGAATATCTTCATCATGTATTCTTTGAAAACACAATAACTCCCTGAATTACCAGAAAACCCTATTGACTATATTCATTCTCCCTTATTCCTTATTGAATACTAGATATACTCCTTCTATCCAAAACTATTGTAAACTCCAACAATGATGGAATATAAAAATCATTAATCCATTTCAAGGTAGTCAAGAATATCCAATATAATTTATCCAAATTAATCATATATTATTCCAAAATCACTACCTTAGTATTAGAAACATATTACATTTTATCTTTCTCTCAACCATATTTTTTCCAAAAAATTAAACCTGTTATTGAGTCACTTTTCTTGGTTCCACACAATCTCAAGTCATAAATCAAATATTACTGTAGTACAATCCTTTTATACTCTATAATTCTTATTACATGTACATCATTAATACAATACTCAAATGACACAACACTTTAATGACAACATAAGAAATCTAATCAGTGCTCTTCATATTCGGTAGTATTATAACTTGATTATTATCCAATAATAGCATTTGGGGTATACCTTGATGATTGGGACACTGCTTCATGTAGTGTCCCAACTCTTTGTAGATGAAGCATTGTACATTTGAAACCTTTTTCTTACCCTTTCAATCACATACATGGTGTTATTTTTCTCCACAATTATAACAAATTCCCATTCCAATAAATCATTTACCAAGTTTATTCTTTCTACAATTATCACATATGGGAAAATATTTCTTTCCCATCTTCCCTTTATCCATCTTTCTCTGTTAAATCTTTTTATACTCTTGTTTCCCTTCAAAGCCGTAGGACTCAGAGAATTCTTTACTTATCTTATTAAGACATGATATTATTTCTCCATATGATGAGAATACGTGGGAGACTATATCACTTTTAAATTTTTTCTTAATACCATGAAATATATGATCCATCTTAATCTTTAGATCATGAGTATTGCTTGAATTCTCATTCCTTCTACTAGGCAGCATTTCTAAATAATGGCACACACTAGGTTAGTTTATGAATCGCAATGCATAATTCCAAACATGTATAATACATAAAGTAAATTGAAAAGATTATGAATATAATCTATAATCATAAAATGTTTTCTTTTAGGATGTATTTACTCCTAAATCATTGATAATGTCTTGTAATTAATTCGAATTATCCTAAGTATATCCCCTGGCAGTGTCATAACCAAGAGTTCAGTGAGGTCCGTTGTTGTGTACCAGGATACCATGGGTTAAGCCCGAACCTCCTTATCAGAGTTTTCACTCCTAGGTACATCTGTACCAGATCCACCTCTTTCAAATCATATCCAGATAGGGATGCATTTATTGGAAAATATACAAAATCTCAACATTACCCAAATTCTAGTAATTTCTTCTATACTAATCCTCAAATTCAATCTTAGGGTAATTTTTTATAATCAGAGATTTTCTAATTCTAGTTTCCAAGGTTGTTGCTAAACTTTATCTGATACCAAATGTAATGCCCTGACCCCAGAAGACCAGATTCAGTGCATTATTTTAATACATTGAAATGATTATAAGGAATAAATTCCTGAAAGACTGATCAGTTTAACAGTCTTGGAAAA
This sequence comes from Viscum album, assembly GCA_963277665.1. Classification (NCBI taxonomy): domain Eukaryota; kingdom Viridiplantae; phylum Streptophyta; class Magnoliopsida; order Santalales; family Viscaceae; genus Viscum; species Viscum album. The sequence continues at coordinate 404,716,063 of OY728150.1, read as the reverse complement.
TAGATTACATACATGAATGTTACATTACACATTCGAAAATAAAACACAAAATAAATGATAATTTTAGAACACCATTAATCCCCTAGCTTAACCCTACTTATCAATCATAAAACTCTTCTTGGAATCCTAGGAAAATAAAACATAAGAAATCGGTGAGCTCAGATACTCAGTAAGGATAACAATATAGAGGAAACTTTCATAAATAAGCAGAAACATTTAAGGCAATGTATAAAACTAAAACAAAAATCCTTTTAAAACTAAACTTAAGCCTAATAAGGCAAAGATATATCAAATAATACCATTTACTTATTCACATGGATATTCTACTAGTAGAATACTCACACGTAATATTAATATCCAATTTCATAATAATGGAATGCATTATGTCAGACTTTATAACCACATAGTCAAGGCTTTGTGCCAAGACTAAAAATAATATTTTGTCAAGGTCGTGTGCCATCACACTAGTTTGTCTCACGAGACCAACCAATTCATCAAGGAGCTATAGCAGGCTCCACTCATCACTTACTAAGTTCAATTCATTCCTCATATGAAATGGTTTAAACATAACATAACCATTCGTATTAAAAAAAGCATATGAAATGTCAATACTTTATCAATAAACCATGAATGGTATAAAAATAACACATCCACAGTCAAACATATCACAAAACCTTTAGTATAATATGGAAGATTTGTATCATAATAAATAAACCTCGATCAAGAATAATATCCCGTAAAGGATGTTGATATAGTTGAAAATGACCAGTAAAACTATTTGAGAGAAATATTCCCTTTTCATTAAATAATTTAAAATTCATATAATTTGTAAAGGAAGTCATTTAAAAGATATTTTTGAATCAAAGATTCCAATACCACTTTGAAACTTTTTAATGGAATTAACATTTTAAAACATTGTTGTCCATATAAATAAATCCTTAAAACCATTTTGAAAACATGTACATTAATGAGAAATGTTTAGAAGAATAAATCTTTAAAACATTTAACATGATGTTTTTATAAAAAAGATCCTTAAAATAATCCCATTGGAAACTCTTTTATGAAACATTGACATGGATAATAAATATTTCCCAGTAGATACTTATGTAAAAACAACCTCGGATAATAAAGAGTTTGTGAAATTTACCCTTACCTTATACTTTCCTTTGGTCGATGGTACGTTTATCCTCCAGTATAATGACTATAGTATGTTATTAAATTATACCATAACCATATTTATATTTATTATATCATACATGATTTATTTATGAATTTATACTACCCATTTAATAATTATTTCTATGTTAAATTAACATTTTAGGTAATAATCGCTTTCTTTATCGTACGTGTTTTAACTTTTTATCCTTGATCGCATCATTTAGATCATGATTTACATATTTCAAGAACATAACACATGATTTATATATCATATTTATTTAGAATATAAATATGTATAATAGATATATATATGAAATAGAAAACACCGTTTATGGAGACGGTAGGCCATACATACGCATAAACGCTGTTTTTGATTTCATATCGTATTGAAGGGAAGTAAGTGAATAAGATATATGTAAGTACATACATACATAAAAACATATATATATATATATCTATTAAGTATCATTATTATGTCATATATTACATACATATTAATAATATATATTTTTGTAATCATTGTTGAATGATGAATGTAGAAATGAATCACATCACGTTGTGGAGATGGTAATCCGTACGTACATACAAGTGACAATATAATTATATTTATGGTGAAATAATATAAAATTTGATGGTATATCAGATATATAGAATAATTAACATGTTATATTTATTATTTACATCAGTTATAATCTTTATTATGCTCATCCAAATAATGAAGTCTTTGAATAACAAACTACACCACGACGTGGAGATGGTAAGCCGTACGTATGCATGTATGGTGACATTGTCATTTATAGGATGGATAGAATAACCAATATGGTTGTACCATATTTATAATAACATCACAGAATCTAGGAGGTACCAGAGTAATTATTTTGGTTTGGAAACAACAAATAAAGAGGAAGTTGAATAAGAAAAGAACTTTAAAGGGGCGGTGAAATTATTAACTCCTCTTCGGGTGTTTCCTTTTGAGTTGATCAAAAGGGCTCCATAGGATGGATTTCAGATCCAATTAAGGACTCTAGGTTGATGTGAGGGAAGTTGTAAGGATATTTGGGTAGGTTTTGGATGAGCCAATTTTCTTTGGAGGTGTGATTTTGAGAGAAGGGAAGTACCCTTTTATAAGAGAGGTGAGGTTAACTTTAAGAAAAGATTGAAATATTATTTTATAATAAAATCATTTTTTGTTTCTAAGGGATAAATATTTCTAGGATAAGGTGGGGATGAAACGAAGAACACTCAAATAATAGATTTTAAACTGGTTTAGGTCACCATATTAACCTTATCTTTTAGATTTAACTCTTAGTTAAATAGTTTAACTTTTACCGTGTCTTCTTGTATTCTTACACTATATGGTTAATAAAAATAATCTAAACTTCCAAGATAACATCAAATGGTTCATTAATGACATTTATAATAGTATTTAAGCCATTTGGATGAACCTTATATTTTTTTGAATATTATATCAACCAATAATATAGTATTTGTTTTAAAAATTAATTTATGTCAATTTTGATACTATTTGGTATTTTGTTTTTGTGAAATTAATAACAACCTTATCACTTTAAAAAAAATATTTAATCAACCCTATTATGTCATATTAACCTAGAAAATTAGTTTAATTCATCATAAGTCTCAATTTACATTTATTTGGTTATTTATAATATCAATTATTTTAATATTTCTTTAATAAAGTAATTACTATATCATCATTGTATCAAAAATAAATTAAATTATTTAATGTCTTAAAATTATAAATAAAATACAATTTTGTAGGAAATATTTTTGTCTTTCTGATGAATATTTATAGTCTAATTTATATTGTGTTTAGCCGTATATAAAAAATAATTTAGTTATTAAACTTTGAATTTAACACTTTTTATTCTTCTTTAAATAAAATAATAATAAATTTTCTAATCTAATCCAAGTGGAAAAAATAATATCATATTTTAATCCTAAGGTTTTTTTAGTCAAATTAAACTTATGCAATAGAATTAGGACATATGTTAGGGTAATTATAATATAATTTTACCCTTGATTATCCTATTTACTTTTAAACTCGGTAAAAAAAGTCAAAAGTTACTATTCATAAAAAATTATTTCCATATTATTGAACCATATTTTACATACTAATTTAAACCGTGTCTCTAGAATTTTTGAAATTTAACTCACAGAAGCGGTAAAATTATATTTTATGCAAATTTATAAATGCTCCTAGAAGGTGGGTAAAAAACTTTAAAAAGTTCAATAAAATTTCATACATCCAATTTTATTATAAAATGACTCCAATGAATTACATTGAACTTATATAGGTATTATATATCTATTTTTACATAATATAAATTTACATAAAAAAATAATAATTTAAATAAAAGTCGGTTTTAAATAACAACACAGTGTTTTTCACTATTCATCAAAAATTGAAAGTTTTTAGATTTATACCAAAACTTTATACTAAGATAATTTTGATATTCAGAATTCAAAAATGAATTAAATTTTACCAAATTCAAAACATATAAGTTGCATTTATTAATTTAAAATTAATTATCATTGTCAAAACCAAAAAGCGGGGTTTAAAAAAAAGTAAAAATTATTAAAAGATTAACACGTGTTTATTTCAAATATAAATGTTAATTTACTTATAATGACCTAAATTGTATTAAATGATAAAAATATAATCTAATTATATTTCAAAACCATTAAAATTCATAATTTATCACTATAAATTATTTTGATTAAAAAAGTTGTTTTCAATTAAAACATAGTATTTTTCACTATTCATCAAAATATGAAAGTTATCAAAAAAGTACCAAAAATTTGTCAAAACTAAATTTTTATATCCTGCATCTAAATAGAAAGTTTATTTTGCCAAATTTAATATAAAAGTGTTAGATATTTAATTTAAAAAAAAATTCACCATTAGTAGGCGGTAAAATTGCATTTTCAAAAAATACTTCCTTTTTCTGAAAAATTGGATTTGTTCCTATATTATGTCTAAGAAACATAATATGGGTGTTAAAATTATATAGAGTATATAAAATTCAAAATGCAGTTAATACTATTCATAACTGTTTTTTGAACGGCTAGTTTGGTAAATTGTGGTGTGTTCGATCACAGTGTTGCGTGTAATGCAAGCTATTGAATTACTTTATTGAGATAACGTACTATAAAATCCTGGAGTTTTACACACCCCTTCGGAGGTGTATATAACTTTGTATGTATTTCGATGATGGGAAAGTAAAGGCACCATAATGAGGTGTGAAGGTATCTTTCAGCTGAGTTTGGGTAGTTGGTGGTGAGTTGGTGAGAGTTTTCCCACGCTATCACATAAATATTGTTGGAGTAACTATTTTAGTTCCATTTTTTTCATTTTCTATTGGACTTGTCTCTTGAAGATTATTTAGCTACATTTTCAGTTTAATGACATTCATTGTTTTCTATCTGTTACGACATATATATTATTGTCAATCCTTGCACTATTTCTTTGCTTCATGTATATATATTTATATATCACATTTTTGATTCATTTTGGAAAAAATCATTCCCTATAGCTATCATTTGATGCCCAAGTTTTAGTTTCTTGCCCATGGGGATTTGGAACACCCTTCAGGCATCTGACAATTCGAGTCAGGTACGATATTAAGAGGAAATCCAGGTCAGATTCATCACATCGTTACCTTGTGTATTTTATTTTCAATGACCATTAAATTATAAACTTTTAATTTGGTTTTCTTTTCAGGAAACCAAAATATAATGAAATGTGGTTTCATTAGGGACTAAATTTCATTTGGATATCAATGTAAGGTTTATTTCAAGATTCATTAATAAAGGAGTCTTATTTTTTATCTTTTAGTGACATTATTAATTTTGTATTATCATTATCGATATTCTATGTATTAATTTTATATTAATATGTTATAAATTGTTATGTTTTGTGGAATTATATATTTTGAACTCAAATTATTTTAATTTTAATTGAAATAGAATTTGAATGTTTTTTATATAAAATATAATTATTTTTAACATAGAGTCCATGTACACAATATTATTATCATTTTGATCTATTGTGTATCATTAGGAATGGTTTGAGTGTCACCCATAAAAAGTTCTAATTTAAAACACTTTTATCTCTGAAACATTTAGGATTAAAAGAGAGTGTAAGAATTTTATAAAGATTATTATAATCTCTTCTAACCATACTCATGGTATGAATTTTATTAATAATGATTATACTCTTTTGAATATACCAGTAACGGTTTAATCTACTAGATGTGGGAGATAAATTATAGTTATATGCTTCATTGTTATATTTGGAATTAGAATGTTTTGGTTCTCAATGATGTGAAATCCATGATAACTGATTTTTTTGAATGTTATTTAATGTAAATTATTTATGGCATTTTGAAGGAAATAGAATATAGTTTTTGGATATTGTAGGACATGTGAAATATACCTAATCTTAATAACTGTACTATTTTTGAAATTTGGGTTCATCAGTGGGTTATAGTATAGATATATATTTTGGTATTTTTATAATACATGGTCTAGAATAATCTACAGAAAAAGAGAGTAACAAGGAATTCAACTTCACTTCTATCATTAATAATAGTTTTATCCATTCATTTCATGAAATTCCATGCTCCTTGACCCTATGTCAAAATCTATGGATTACATGACCTTGTATGTTCCATGTAAAGATATTTTTTCACAAATTTATAAATTCCGGTTATAATTAAATGATACACAAGAATAATAATTTACAATGGAATTATACCATCCAATAATAAATATTTTTTGACCAACATATTTATTACCACCTTTTTCTCCCACACAACATCATATCAAGAACCTGGATAGATAATCACATGTTTACAAGATGTTTACCCCAAGTTGTTTCTTTTCATGTCACCCTTGTGTAAAATGATAAATTTTTAGGAATAATAACCGATAACATTCAAATATTCGGTTCCCCTTAATATAATTATCTATACAATTCACCTTTTATAATGAATATCTTATGTGTATTTTTTTTTGTACAAAATGAATATTTTATGAACTTAATAAGCTAGATATGAATAAAAAATGGATGCACACTAATTGTTTGAAAAAAGTGTATTAATATGGAGTTATAGAGTTTCTCAATTTTTCATTAATGAAAGCATAAAACCCTTCTCAAATTTTTTTCCCATGTTTACATTATTTTTATTCAACAAAAATTAGTCTGGAAGAGTTGAAAGAACATTTGATCTATCACAAAATAGATGAGAGGTATAAATGTTTGACTAAACATGGGAAAAAACTGAATGTGCACACCAATTTTGATGATACTACAATTTATGGATCATTTGATATGAATGCCAACGTAAATGATGATGGAGATCCCATCGAATAAATGACAATGAAAATTGAATATGACCTTCATGATTGTCCAAAGTTGTTTGATAACTTAAATAGTTGTGCTGAGTGACCACTGTATACCGATTGTACTAAATACACAAAATTCTCAGTTTTATTGAATTTATATAATTTGAAATTTTGAAGCAGATGGAGCAACACCATATTTATAAAACTACTTGGTTTCCTGAAGGATATGCTACAAGAAGAAAATAAACTTATATATCAAAAATATGATGCTAAATTAACGCTATGTTCAATGGGCATGATCTCTAAAAAATACATTCTTGTCCAAATGATTTCATATTGTTTCATAAGGACCTTGAATCACTCATGAAATGCCCTATGTGTGGCTTAGATCGATACAAGAAAAATGAATCAAGTCCTTTGAAAGTTGTATCATAATTTACTATCATTCCATGGTTTAAAAGACTATATATATGCCAGTAAGTCAAGGGAAGATTGACATGACATGTAAATAGAAGAATTAAATACAAGAACCTATATCATCCAGTAGATTCCTCTCAATGGAATAAAATTGATTGCGAGTATACTGAATTTAGAAATGAGTTGAGAAACCTTCGTCTTACATTATCTATAGATGGAATCAAATATTTTGGTGTACAAAGTAGTACTCATAGTACATGGAATATCATGTTGGTATATTATAACTTCCTGCTATGGTTATGCATGAAGCACAAATACATTATGTTGTCCCTACTTATATATTGACAAATGAACCCTTATAATAATATTTATGTCAATTTGGATCCATTTATTGAAGATATAAAATTGATGTGGGATACAAGTGTTACAATGTACAATTCTCATAAAAGTTAATTATTCACATTGAGTGACACGTTGTCTGGGATGATAAAAGGATTTACTGCTTATGAAAATATATCATGCTATAACATTAAAGGAATGTTGGGGTGTCCCATTTTTGAAGAATTCAAAACATAAGTTCAGTTGACACATTTCTTGAAGACTATGTTTTTTGGCCATTAGAAATTTTTTATCTTGGCAACATAAATTACAATCCTAGATGACAACATTTGATGGGAATATTGAAAAAGCTACAACACCATCTCCATTAACAGGTGATCAAATGTTCGATAAAGTGAAATATATTAACACTATTTTTGGTAAACCATTTTTTAAAAACCATATGAAATAAGGTTGGAAGAAAAGATAAATTTTCTTTGAATTACTATATTGTAATTGTTTGTACGTTAGAAATTTTCTTGATGTTATTCATGTAGAAAAAAAATGTATCTGATAGTGTTATTGGCACGTTACTAAATTTTCATGAAAAAAAAGACAACATCAAGGATATGATGGACATGATTGACAAGGGTAAAAGGGAAGATTTTGAACTAATGAAGGGTAAATGGTATAATTTTAATCCTCTTGTAGCTTATACTCTATTCAGATAAGAAAAGTTTCTATTTTTTCTTTTCCTTAATAGTATAAAATTTCTAGAGGGATATTTATCAAATATAAAAATGCCATGACAATGACTAATTTGAAGTTATAGGGACTAAAATCAATTGAATGTAATTTTTTGATGCAATATTTGATGCGTGTTGATTTCCATTTCATTATGCCTTAAACTGTATGACATACATAAACCAGACTATACTTTTTTTTCAAAGCCATATGAAGTAAAGTTATATACCCAATGATGTTTCCAATCATGAATAAGGAGGTTTCAGTAATATTATTTGAATTATAGATGTTCTTCCCAAAATAATTCTTTAATATAATGGTCCACCTGATGGTCCATTTTTTTAGAGCGGTTCAACTATGTGTTCATGTCCATTAAAAATAGATTTACCCCAATGAATGGTATATGAAGGTTTTTAAAGGGTATTTTATGAATAAAATTTATCCAGAAGGTTTTATTGTAGAATGATATATTTTTGATGAAGCTATTGAATTATCTACTGATTACCTATCATATGTTGACAACATTGGTCTCCCAAAATCTCATCATAATAGATGCCTTATGGGTGAATGGTTTTTTGGAAGAGATGTTGTTAAAATTACGTTTACAAAGTGGGAACAAGTGCACCTTTACATTTTACATAATAGTGAAGATGTTGATCCATATGTTGAATACCAAAAAGAAATTCTTAGATATTTGAATCCATATAAGGCTTAGGGATGGATATCAAATACACATAATCAATAGTTAATCGGATGGTTTTGAGATCAAATTTATAAGGATTTATATGAAAATATGAATTCTATTAGTGAAAGATTTTGATGGAAAGCTAGGGTACTGAATGAAAATGTTATATCTTACACTGGTTTTGTAATCAATGGTTATACATTCTGTAAAAAAGAACACAATGAATGTAGTACAATGAAAAATAGTGGAGTTATGCTTATGGCTGAAGCGATGCACATGTCTAGTTTTTAGGTTAGAAATCAAATTTATGAAAATATTTCATATTTTTTTCATAATCGAACAAATATATGAGGTGAATTATACAAAATTTCAAGTGCTAGTTTTCCATTGAATATGGGATGACAATAGGAGTGTAGTGAATGTTGATGAAATGGGCTTTATGAAGGTGAATTTCAAAATGGAAGGGAAAAAATATGAGCTGTTCATAATGTCATTACAAGCAATGAAATTATTTAATGTATTAGATACTAGAAACAATAATTGGTCGATTTTTCTGGTGGAGACTAAAACAACAGTCGTGTCGAATGAAAATTCAATTAAGGATGACACTTTCATTGGGAGATCACAATTAGTTCAGGTCAGTCCCAATATAAAAAATTTATTGTACATTATAGGGGACCCAAAAGAGGAGATTTTGATTCTAAATAGAGTATCCAAATCCGTAAAACCATTAAAAAAATAAAGAGAGTTAAATGATAAGGTAAAAGTGTTTTTTAATATACTATGTTTTTCATCATAATATTATATATTCTCTACTACATTAGCATAATCTAAATTAAATATTTGACTACTCATGATAATAATGTCTTCTACACATGAAGATGTTAGAAATACCATGGAAGAACATACTATAACAAAGTATAACCTTTGGGAAGATGTAAAGTAAATGTTATGATATACATTCTTTGTTTTATCGAAAAATTATATAATGAAACTTTGATTTAATTTTCATTATTTCTTGAATATTTTGTTAATTTTAGATGATTTATGTCCATATTTCATGTATTATAAACCAAAAATTCAACAAAATTATTCAACCTAAAAAACTTTTCACCCTTGAAATGTTGGCATTTATCACTTTCTTTCATGTTTCCTCCATTACCTTTGTAGGAATAGCAACGATGCTGCCTCTGCTTAATCACAAAGGTAATATTGATCTTGGAAAAATAAATTAATTGTCTATAGAATTAATATATTGTTTCATATTTATGTCTAATTTATTTATTTTTAGTATTAATCACATAATAATTGTTTTCTTATACAGGTATATTATTTTGTTTGAGTTGGGGTGGTTTATTCGAATTTGATTATGCTCGTGAGAGATTGATTGACTGCTAGTTGACTTTTTATTCATATGGTATGCAAGCATGCGGGAAAACAAGGGTACATAAAACTCAAGGTGGTCGAAAATAATGTAGACCGAGAGAATAATTCCTAACAATAATATTACAGTCATTAGAAAGGGACCCCAAACTAGTGAAAATAATCAAACTTTCTCATGGCCCCCTTTACTTTCAAGAACATCCACCACAAAATTCCTTTCTCTCTAAGTATACCCAATTCGAATATTAAGATTTATTTAGGGTTTTCATTTTCTGACTGTGTAAATAAGATCCCATGGTATTTCATTCCATCTCTGAAGGAACCTGACAAGCACAACAGAGTCATATTCAACTTCCGCATGTTGGATGTTAAAATGCCAACATATAAATAGAGCAGTGTCCAAAGCTATTCCCTTCACAGTAATGGAGTAGTCTACACCATAAAATGAACTAAAACCCATGATCATTGAGCCCTTAAAGTCCCTCACCAAGATTTCTCCTCTCAAATCTCCATTAAGATAGGACCCATCCACATTCAACATTAACCCTGTTGTGCTAGGTTACCATTTTATCCATCTGCCTTGTAAGGCACTATTGACAACTGAGCTCAGGAAGGATCCTAGAATGATGTTCATTAGCATCACTGACTTGGATGCATCCTTGTTCAAATTCCCCAATTCCACTACCAACAATTTTACTCACACCTGAAAATAAGTTGTTGTATGGTGAGTACTTTCCGTCACTTTGTTCCGAGATTCCAAAAAAATCTAGAAGGCCCCCACAAAAATAACCCCACGTACCCTAGTCTCTGTTCATTATTGCTCGGAACCTTGGAACCAAACTTCGAGCATCGCCTGGATAGAGTCTTGATTGATTTTCAAATTTGTCACCTGATGTAGGTTAATCCTAGACCAACGTCACCCATTCTCTCTACAAGAAAGTGTGTTGTGTTTTCTCTTGTTGTGGCCTTGAGAAACATTGACATCGTGAATCCAAAACCACACCTTAATGCTAAATATTTTCATTAGTTGTAATTTCCTAATTTTTTTCTCCAAACTAAAAAAATTATTTTACCAGGACTTTAATTGCACCAGAGTTTGGAATCCCCGGGGTCAGGACCTCTATGACTATGAATCCATTCCCAAAAATCACGACTGGAGAACCTGCCTGATTTTGATCATACTAAAATGCATCTAATGACTTCATAGACCATCCTAATATTCTGATGAAATACCATGTAACACACCAAGATTTTATAGTATGTTATCTCATTAAAGTAATTTAATAGCTTGTGCTACACGTAACATTGAGTTCGAACGCACCACAACATTCCAAACTAGCCATTCAAAAAGCAATAATGAATAGTATTAACTGAATTTTGAATCTTATATACTCTATATAATTTTTACACCCATATTATGTGTTTATTAGACATAATATAAGAACAAATTCAATATTTTAGAAAAAGGAACTATTTTTCAAAAATGCAATTTTGCCGCCTACTAATGGTGAATTTTTTGTAAAAGAAATATGTTACACATTTATATTAAATTTGACAAAATAAACTTCTTATTTATAATTGGCACATAAAAATTTAGTTTGGACAAATTTTTGTTACTTTTCTGATAACTTTCATATTTTAAAGAATAGTGAAAAATACTATGTTTTAATTGAAAACAACTTTTTTAATCGAAATAATTTATAGTGTTAAATTATGAATTTGAATGGTTTTGAATTATAATTAGATTATTTTTTATTCATTTAATACAATTTAGGTCATTATAAGTAATTTCACATTTAAATTTGACATAAACACATGTCAATCTTATGATAGTTTTTAATTTTTTAAAACCCCGCTTTTTGGTTTTGACAATTGGAATTAATTTTAAATTAATAAATGCAACTTCAATGTTTTTAATTTAGTAAAATGGAATTAATTTTTGAATTTGGAATATAAAAATTATCTTAAGGTAAAATTTTGGTATTTTTCTGAAAACTTTTAATTTTTGATGAATAATGAAAAATATTGCTTTATTATTTAAAACATACATTTTATTTAAATAATTATTTATTTAATATAAATTTATTTTAAGTAAAAATTGATATATAATACCTATATATGTTCAATGTAATTCATTTGATTTATTTTATAATAAAATTGGATGTATAAAATTTTATTGAACTTTTTAACGTTTTTTACCCACCTTCTAGGAGAATTTGCAAATTTGCATACAACATAATTTTACTGCTTCTTTGAGTTTAATTTCAAAAATATAAGAGACATGGTTGACATCATTATATAAAATTTGGATCAATAAGATGAAAATAATTTTTGGTGAATAGTAAATTTTGACTTTTTTTACCGCGTTTAAAATTAATAGGGTAATTAAGAGTAAAAATGTTATTATAATTACCCTAACACTTGTCCTAATTCTATTGAATAAATTTAATTTGACTAAAAAAACTTTACGAAAATATACGATCCTATTTTTTCCACTTGGATTAGATTAGGATATTTATTATTATTTTATTTAAAGAAGAGTTAAAAGTGTCAAATTCAATGGTTAATAACTAAACCATTTTTTATATAGGTTTACAAACAATATAAATTCTACTATAAAAATTCATTAGAAAGATAAAATTATTTCCTACATAAGGGGTTTTTATTTATAATTTTTCGACATTAAATAATTTAATTTATTTATTACACAATGATGATGCAATAATTACCTTATTCATAAAATATTAAAATAATTGATATCATAAATATCCAAATATATGTAAATTGATACTTTTGATGAATTACAATACTTTTATAGGTTAATATGACATGTTAGGGTTGACTAAATAAATTTTGTTTGAAGTGATAAGGTTGTTATGACATTCTCAAAAACAAAATACCAAATAGTGTAAATATTGACATAAATTACTTTTTAAAAGAAATACTATATTATTGGTTGATATAATATTCCTAAAAGTTTAAAGTTCGTCCAAAGGGCTTAAATAATATTATATATGTCATTAATTAACCACTTGAATTTATCTTGGATGTTTATTGTAATTTTATTAACTATATAGTGTAAGAATACAAGAAGACACAGTAAAAGTTACACTATTTAACTAAGAGTTAAATCTAAAATATAAGGTTAATATGGTGAGCTAAACCTGTCTGAAACCTATTGGTTGAGAAGTTTTTGACCCATCCCCACCTTTTCCTTGAAATAAATCATTTTTTATCCATTATAACCTAAGAATTATTTTATTATAAAATAATATTTCAAACAATTTCTAATGTGATCCTCACCTATCTTATAAAAGGGTACTTCTGCTTCTCTCAAAATCACACCTCCAAATCCATTTGGTTTAGCCAAACTCTTCCCAAATATCTTCCCAACATTCCACACATAAACCTAGAGTCCTTCATTTGATCATAAATCCATAATAAGGAGCCATTTTAATCAACTCAAAAGGAAACACCCGAAGAAGAGGTAATAATTTTCCCACCCTCTTTCAAGTTCTTTTCTTTTTCCACTTCCTCTTTCATTGTTGTTTCCATAAAAAAATTACAACTCCAGTACCTCCTACATATTGTGATGTTATTATAAATATGGTACATCCATATTTGTTAATCTATCCATCCTATAAATGACAAAGTCTCCATACGTGCGTACGTATGACTTACCATCTCCACGTTGTGGTGAAGTTTGTTATTGAAACACTTAATTATTTGGGTGTGTCTAATAATGAGTATAAATTATGTAAATAATAAATATAACATATTAATGATTCTATATATATGATATACCATCTAATTAGATATTATTTGACCATAAATATAATGATATTGTTGCTTGTGCGTACGTACAGATTACCGTCTCCATGACGCGATGAGATTCATTTCCACATTCACTATTCAACGATGATTATAAAAATATAAATTATTAATAAGTATGTAATATATGAAATAATAATTATACTTAATATATTTATATATATTTTTGTATGTATGTATGTATATACTTACATATATCTTATTCATTTACTTCCATTCAATATGATATGAAAACAGAAATAGCGTTTATGCGTACGTGTAGCCTACCGTCTCCATAAACGGTGTTTTCCATTTCATATGTCAATATGTTATACATATTCATATTTTAAATATATATGATATATAAATCATGTGTTATATTCTGGAAGTATGTAAATCATGATCTAAATGATACGATCATGTAAAAAAAGTTAAAAAACGTACGATAAAGAAAGCGATTATAACCCCAAATGTTAATTTAACATGGAAATAATTATTAAATGGTTAGTATAAAGTAATAAATGAATAATGTATGATATTATAAATATAAATAAGGTTTTGTTATAATTTAATAACATACTATGGTAATTATATAGGAGGCTAAACTTACCCTCGACCAAAGGAAAGTGCAAGGTAAGGGTTAATTTCACAATCTCTTTATCATCTGAGGTTGTTTTTATGTAAGTATAAACTGGTAAATATTTATTATCCATGTTAATTTTTCATAAAAGAGTTTTCAAAGGAATTATTTTAAGGTAATTTTTTACAAAAACATCATTTTAAATGTTTTAATGATTTATTCTTCTAAACCTTTCTCATCAATGTCCATGTTTTCAAAATGTTTTTAAGGAAATATTTATATGGACAATAATGTTTTAAAATGTTAATTCCTTTTAAAAATTTCAAAGTGTAATGAGAAACTTTGATTAAAAACTATATTTTAAATGACTTCCTTTATAAATTTTGTGACTTTTAAATGATTTCATGAAAAAAGGATATTTTTCTCAAAGACTTTTACTGACCATTTTCAACTATGTGAACATCATTTACGGGATATTATTCTTGATCGAAGTTGATTTATTATGATAAAAATATTCTATATTATATTTAATGTTTTAGGATATGTTTCTCTTTGTATATGTTATTTTTAAACCATTCATGGTTTATGGATAAAGTATTAACATTTTTTATGCTAGTTTTAATATGAATGTTTATATTATGTTTAAACCTTTTCATATGATAAAATAATTGGACTTAGTAAGTGACGGGTGGAGCCCGCTATAGCTTCTCGATGCATCAGAAGGTCTCATGAGACAAACTAGTTTCTTGGCACAGTCCTTGACAAAATCTTATTTGTAGTCATGGAACATGGCATTGACTATTTAGTTATGAAGTCTGGCAATATGCATTCCATCATTAGGAAATTGTCTATTGATATTACATGTGATTATTTGACTATTAGAATATCCATGTGAAGAAGTAAATGGCATTATTTGATTTATTTTTTCCATATTATGCTAAAGTTTAAGTTTAAAAGGCCTTTTTTGTTTTATACAATGCCTTAAATGATTATGCTTATTTATGAATGTTTCCGCTATATTGTTATCCTTACTGAGCATCTGAGCTCACCCCTTTCTTATATATATTTTCCAAAGATTCTAAGAAGTGTTTTATGACTGATAAGAGGGGTTAAGCTAGGGGATTAATGACAGTATCAAAGGATAAGTTATGTTGTGTTTTATTTTTTAATGTGTAATGTCACATTAATGTATGTAATCAATTTTACAAGATTGCTAAACTGATCGGTCTTTCGGGACTTGATTCCATGTAATCACGCCAATGTATTAAAATAATGCACAAACTTTGGGCTTCTTGGGTCAGGGCGTTACAGTTGGTATTAGAGGTAGTTTAGTAATAAACATGGAAACTAGATTTAGAAAAACTATGATTAGATAACATTACCCTAAGATAGAATTTGAGGATTAGTATAGAAGAACTTCCTATAATTTTTGGTAATTTAGAGATTTTGTGTATTTTCCAAGCAATACATCCCTGTCTTGATACGAGCAGGTAGAGGCAGCTTTCACATAGATATACCTAGTATTTAAAACCCCAACAAGGAGTTTTGGGTTTGACCTGGGGTATCTTGGTACACAACAACGAGCTTGGATGCACTCTTGATTATGAAACTCCCAGGGGATATGCTTAGGATAATTCACATTTTCATTACAAGCCATTATGAAAGATTTAGGAGTAAATACTTCCTCAAAGAAATTTTTTTATGATTATAGATTATATGCATAATCTTTTCAATTTACACTAGGTATTTTACAGGCTTGGAATTATGGATTTTGATTCATAAACTAACCTAGTGTGTGCCATTGTTTAGATATGGTGCCTATTAGAAGGAATGAGAATTCCAGCAATACGCATGATTGAAAGATTAAAAAAGATCATATCTTTCATGGTATTAAGCCAAAATGTAAAAGGGAAATAGTCTCCCACGTATTCTTATCATATAAAGAAATAGTATTGTGTATTAATAAGATAAGTAAATAATTCTCCGAGTCCTATGTATTTGAAGGGAAGCAAGAGAAGAAAATGATGGAAGAGAGAAAGATTGATAAAGGGAAGAGGGGAAAGAAGGATTTTTCCATATGTGATAACCGTGGAAAGAATCAACTTGGTAAATGATTGAAGGGAATGGGGATTTTTTATAAGTGTGGATTTAAAGGTCACCAATTTTGTGATCTAAAGGGTAAGAAAAAGGTTTCAAATGTACAATGCTTCATCTGCAAGGAGTTGGGACATTACACGAAGCAATGTACAAATCATCAGAGTATACCCCAAATGCTGTTATTAGATAATAATCCAGTTATGATACTACCGAAGGAAAAGAGGACTGATTAGATTTCTTATGTTTTTATTAAAGTGCTCTGTCATTTGAGTATTATATTATTGATGTACATGTTATTAGAATTATAGAGTATAAAAGGATTGTACTTCAGTAATATTTGATTAAGGACTTGAGATTGTGTGGAACCAAGAAAAGTGACTCAATAGCAGGTTAATTGTTTTGGAAAATATATTTTTGAGGGAAAGATAAACCATAATATGCTTCTGATACTGAGGTAGTGATTTTGGAATAATATATGATTGATTTGGATAAATTATATTGGATATTATTGACTACCTTGAAACATATTAATGATTTGTATATTCCATCATTGTTGGAGTTCACAATATTTTTGGATATAGGGAGTATATCTTGTATTCTATAAGGAATAAGGGAGCCTGAATGTAATCAATAAGGTTTTAAGGTAATTTAGGGTGTTATTGTGTTTTAAAATAATTCATGATGAAGATATACATATGTTATTACATGGTAAAAAGGATCTTCACTGTGTTTACCTTCCTTATAAATTTTGGATTGTGAGTTTGGAAAGAAGTATTTTGGATAAGTCTAAAGGGTGGAATAGATTATGTTTGACATTGGATAGTATTGTTATGTTTAAATAATTTCTTATGATTATTTTTGGATTTTTATTAAAAGGACAACCTGGAGGTCGGGGGACAACCCGTCACGTCCGGAAAGGCTGCGAGACTTGAACCCGTAACTGAAGGGTAACAATGGTGCATCACTTACCAATGACCTACTTGATGTACTGATTTGTATAATGTAGTTTTTTTAAATAGTCTGACAAATGAAATATAAATTAATTATTTATTTTACCCTATGCAATTAGGATAAATAAAATATTTTTGAATTCTATTATCTTTTTAAGAGAGAGATTAGTTTGTGGTAGGAATTAGTTGAAGGATGAACCTCTACTTGTCAAGTATATATATATATATATATTTTCCCTATTATTGTATGAATAAATTATTTCTTAAACATTAGGTAAGGGATCTTAAAACAAAAAATGTGTTACCCTAATACCATATGTTTTGTTGAAGCGATGATATTTTACACGATCTTAGATTTTTGGATTTGAGGCCCTCAATTTTACTGTCGTTTGAGATTGATTACCTCAATCTCTCCCTATAAATATTTAATTTTTTTCATCCAATTATGTGTCTCAAATTTCCACCAATGTTCTCCCAATCAAGATCATTATTTGGTGGTTACTTTTTAATTTTTCGTTCCCTCTAATTATGACAAAATTTTATTAACCCAATGTCTGATGTAGGTTTTCCACAAAGGTATTTTTCTATTTTTAATCATTTATTTTCAAAGAACAATTTCAAATTGAAATGATACAATTTATTGAAGGAGGGTAGAATTTAACACCCGAAGATTTTATAGTATGTTATCTCATTAATGTAATTTAATAGCTTGCACTACACGCAACACCGAGTTGAACGCACCACAACTTAAAAAACTAGCCATTTGAAAAAAGGTTATGAATAGTATAAAGTGCATTTTGAATCTTATAGACTCTATATAATTTTAACAACCATATTATGTGTTTCTTATACATAATATAAGAACAAATTAAAATTTTCAGATAAAGGAAGTATTTTTCAAAAATGAAATTTTACCGCTACTAATGGTGATTTTTTTTAAATGAAATATTTCACACTTTTATATTAAATCTGACAAAATAAAATTCTTATATAGAAGCGGAAAATAAAAATTTCTTTTGGACAAATTTTTTGTACTTTTCGGATAACTTGCATATTTTGATGAATAATGAAAAATACTATGTTTTAATTGAAAACAACTTTTTTATTAGAAATAATTTATAGTGTTAAATTATTAATTTGAATGGTTTTTAAGTACAATTACATTATATTTTTATCATTTAATACAACATAGGTCATTATAAGTAATTTCACATTTATATTTGACATAAACACATGTCAATATTTTGATAGTCTTTACTTTTTTAAAAACCCGCTTTTTGATATTGACAACAGGAAATAATTTTAAATTAATAAATGAAACTTCTATATTTTTAATATGGTAAAATGGCCTTCATTTTTGAATTTCCGAATATCAAAATTATCTTTGGGTAAATTTTTGGTATTTTTCTGAAAACATTCATTTTTTGATGAATAGTGAAAAACACTATGTTATTATTTAAAACCGGATTTTTAGTTAAATAATTATTTTATTTATTTAAATTTATTTTAAGTCTAAGAAGATATATAATACCTATATATGTTCAATGTAATTCATTTGTGTCATTTTATAATAAAATTGTAAGTATAAAATTTATTGAACTTTTTAACGTTTTTTACCCACCTTCTAGGAGCATTTGCAAATTTGCATAAAACTTAATTTTACCATTATTGTGAGTTGAATATATGAACTCTGAGAGACACGATTGACATTATTAAGTAAAATGTGGTTCAATAATATGAAAATAATTTTTGCTGAATAGTAATTTTGAATTTTTTTACCGCGTTTAAAAGCAACTAGGGTAATTAAGGAAAAAATGATATTATAATTACCCTAAAACATGTACTAATTCTATTGTATAAGTTTAATTAGAATAAAAAAAACATTATGAATAATATATGTTCATATTTGGTCTATTTGGATTAGATTAGGACATTTATTATTATTTTATTTAAAGAAGAGTTTAAAGTGTTAAATTCAAAGTTTAATAACTAAACCATTTTTTATATAGGTCTACACAGAATATAAATTCCACTATAAATATTCTTTATAAATATATTAATATTTCCTAAATAATGGTATTTTATTTATAATTTTTAGACACTAAATAATTTAGTTTATTTATGACATAATGATGATGCAATAATTTCCTTATTATTGAAATATTAAAATTATAAATATCCAAATATATGTAAATTGAGACTTCGGATTAAATAAAATAATTTTATAGGTTAATATTACATGTTAGGGTTTATTAAATAATTTTTATTCTAGGTGATAAGGTTTTATGACTTTCACAAAAACAAAATACAAAATAGTGTCAAAATTGATATAAATTAATTTTTAAAACAAATACTATATTATTGGTTGATATAATATTCCTAAAAATATATTGTTCTGAAAAATAGATTAAATAATATTATATATGTCATTAATGAACCACTTGAGGTTATCTTGGAAGTTTATAGTAAGTTTATTAACCATAAAATGTAAGAATACAAGAGGACATGGGAAAAGTTAACTATTTAACTAAGAGTTAAATCTAAAAGATAAGGTTAATATGGTGACTTAAACCTATCTAAAACCTATTGGATGAGTGGTTTTTGACACATCCCTACCTTATACTAGAAATAAATTATTTTTGATCCATTAGAAACTGAAAATTATTTTATTATAAAATAATATTTCAAGCTTTTCCTAAAGTGACCACCACTTCTCTTAAAAAGGGTACTTCACCTTATCTCACAATCAAACCTCTAAAGCAATTTGTCTCTACCAAAACATGCCCAAATATCCTCCCAAATTCCCTCACATAAACCTAGAGTCCTTATTTTTATTATAAATCCAACCTAATGATCCCTTTTGATCAACTAAAATCGAAACACCCGAAGAAGAGGTAATAATTTCACCACCCTCTATCAAGTCCTTCTCTTCTTCCACTTCCTCTTTATTTGTTGTTTCTATACCAAAATAATAACTCCAGTAACTCCTATATACTGTGATGTTATTATAAATATGGTATATCCATATTCGTTATTATATCCTTCCTATAAATGAAAAAGTCACCATACATGCATACGTACGACTTACCGTCTCCACGTCGTGGTGTAGTTTGGTATTCAAACACTTCATTATTTAGATGGGTATAATAATGAGTATAATTGATGTAAATAATAAATAAAATTTTTAATTATTCTGTATATATTATATACCATCCAACTACATACAATTTCACCATCAATATAATGATATTGTCGCTCGTGCTTACGTACAGATTACCATCTCCACGGCGCGATGAGATTCATTTATAAATTCACCATTCAACGATGATTATAAAAATATATATTATTAATAAGTATGTAATATATTACATAATAGTGCTACTTAATATATATATATATATATGTGTGTATGTACTTATATATATCTTATTCACTTACTTCCATTCAATACGATATGAAAACGAAAACATCGTTTATGCGTACGTACGGCCTACCGTCTCAATAAACGGTGTTCTCCATTTCATATATCTATCTATTATAAAATTTTATATTATAAATATATATATGATATATAAATCATGAGTTATATTCTATAATTATTTAAACCATGATCTAAATGATACGATCAAGAATAACAAGTTAAAACACATACGATAAGGAAAGCGATTATTATCCGAAATGTTAATTTAACATGGAAATAATTTTTATATGGGTAGTATAAAGTCATAAATGAATCATGTATGATATAATAAATATTAATATGGTTATTTTATAATTTAATAACATACTATGGTCATTATACAAGAGGTTAAACGTACCCTCAAACAAAGGAATGTGCAAGGTAAAGGTTAATTTCACAATCTCTTTATTATCTGAGGTTGTTTTTATGTAAGTATCTATTGGGATATATTTATTATACATATATATGTTTCCTAAAAGCGTTATCAAAGGGATTATTTTATGGTCATTTTTTACTAAAACATCATTTTAAATGTTTTAAATATTTATTCTTCTAAACCTTTCTCATTAATGTGCATGTTTTCAAAATGTTTTTAAGTATTTATTTATTTGGACAAGAATGTTTTAAAATGTTAATTACTTTCAAAAGTTTCAAAGTGGTATGGTAAACTTTGATTCAAAGCTATATTTTAAATGACATCCTTTATAAAATATGTTACTTTTAAATGATTTCAGAAAAAAGGGATATTTCTCTCAAAGATTTTTGCTGATCATTTTCAACTATGTCAACATACTTTATGGGATATTATTCTTGATAGAGGTTGATTTATAATGATACAAATATTCAATATTGTATTGAAGGATTTGGGATATGTTTGACTGCGTATGTGTTATTTTTATACCATTCATGATTTATGGATAATGTATTGTAATTTCGTATGCTAGTTTTAATATTAATGTTTCTATTATGTTTAAAACTATTCATATGAGGAATGCATTGGACATAGTAAGTGACGGGCAAATCCGGCTATAGATCCTTGATGCATCAGTAGGTCTCATGAGATATACTAGTGTCTTGGCACAAGGCCTTGAAAAAATCTTATATGTAGTCTTGGCACAAGGCCTTGACTATGTGGTTATGAAGTCTGGCATTATGCATTCCATCATTATGAAATTGGATATTGATATTACATGTGATTATTCGACTTGTATAATATCCATGTGAATAAGTAAATGAAATTATTTGATTTATATTTTCCATATTATTTTGAAGTTTATGTTTAAAATGTTTTTTTAGTTTTATACATTGCCTTAAATGTTTGTGCTTATTTATGAATGTTTCCGCTATATTGTTTCCCTTACTAAGCATCTGAGATCACCCTTCATTATGGTTTATTTTCCCAAGATTCCAAGAAGTGTTATATAATAGATAAGAAGGGGTAAGCTAGGGGATTAATGGAATTATCAAAGGATCATTTATACTATGTTTTATTTTCTAATGTGTAATACAACATTCATATATGTAATCTATTTTGCAAGACTGCTAAACTGATCGGTCTTTCGAGACATGATTCCTTGTAATCATGACAATATATTAAAATAATGCACCGAATCTAGGATTCTGGGGTTGGGGCATTACAAACCATATGATTTGGGTTTAGAGTAGATTCAATGAAAGCTGGGTATAAGTAAGCTTCCTTGATAGAAATGGTTGGAGCTAGACACCCCAGAAAATGAAGAATTTAACCGGTCCAGTTGGTCTTCCAAAAATTGATGTCACCACGACCAATGATCCATCAAACATCTCCCTACAACTCCTCTAGCTTGTCAATCATGCACTAAGATAGGCTTGACAGCCTTCTATGATGAATGGACCAATTAGTCTTATTATCCCCATACCTATCAACCATGAACCTTTCCCAAAGAGATTTACCTTCAAAGATTTCCCAGGCCAAAGAGGCTTGCATGGATTGCATTATTTCCTCCACATTACATAAACCAATACCCACTTCATCCAATGGATTTTACATTCAATTCCATGAATTCCAATGACACTGGACAACTTGATTAGAATCTCAAATAAATGCTGACATAACATTTTACACCTTTGTGATGGTCCCCTTTAGAGGCTTGATGATGGATAAAAAATTCATTAGAATCAATAGAAGGATTCTATTTACCAAAGTGATTCTTCCTCCAAATAAAAGAAACCTCTTCTTCAAGCTAATAATTCTTCCTATAATTAGATTAATAATATCTTTAATGTTTACCCTTTTTACTCTTTATTTCGATAATGGAGCACCAAGATAAACCATTGGTAATTGTCACCGTTGGAAGCCCATACAAGAATTAATTGCAGTGTTTCACCTTTCAGAACATTTCTTAGAGGAGTACATAATGCTATTTCTTTGATTAAATTTTTGGCCACTCAAATTGCCATAAGTTGAAATAATTTTATTAAACATGGAGATTGATATCTGCCTTCCATTGGTAAAAAATAGAATGTCTTCAGTAAACATGAGATAAGGATCAATGTTGTATCCAAACCTGTTTTTATAGGGTTTGATATTTCCATCCACAAAGACTTGATGAATATTTTGTGAAAGCTCTTCCTAAGCGATGAAAAAAATATAGGGTGATAATGGATCACATTTTCTGACCCTCAAGTTGTTTTAAAGAAACCTAAATCCTTCCCCATGAGAGAGATGGTGATCCAAGAAGAAGCAAAACACACAAAGCATAAGTCACAAAAACACTTCTGGAAGCCAAATTTCCTCATCACCTTTAAAATGAATCTCCATTCCAGCTTATCATAGGCTTTTTCCATATCAACATTTATCATGAAGTTGGATCCCAATGCCTTATTTAAGGTCCTATATCATTTATTTAGCAATTCCAATGGATCCTTAAATACTTCTCCCATACACAAACCTATGTTTCTCTTTTGATATGATTTTTAGAGTGACACTACAAAGATGCCTGTTAATGAGAGTTGCAAGAATTATGTATGTAAAATTACATACAAAAATTGGTATGAACTAATTTAAATATTCAGTTATTTCTCTTTAGGAATGATAAAAACTTTAGATATTTAATTATATATATTAAGAGCACCAAATCTAAAAAAATCATGAACCACCTCTCTAAATTAAACCTTACTAATGTCCCTTGGTTCAAAATAAAAGGCTCCAGAAAATCCATTCTTCCCAAGAGAACATTCATGATTTATACTAGTCACAAACTCCTTTATATATTCAATAGTAGGAATTTCCATTAACACACCAATATCCCTGTCATCGATCAATATAGGAATGTAGTTCATGAAAGTCTCCTCACTCTCTAGGATATTTTTTCATCCATTATTAAAGCTGTTCAGGGCTCCCGAAAGTCCTTCAAAAATATCCAGAGCTAACTTCCTAATAACCTCCACATCTAAGCTGAAGGACCCATTCTCTAACATGATATTAATCCTTCTTGAAACTCTTTTTTCCTTCACACATGCCTTAAAATAATCAATGTTCCAATCCCCTTCCTTTAACCATAAATCCCTACATTTTTTCCTTTATAGTCTTTTAACATCTAGAAGTTTTTCAGTTAGAATATTATTCTTCTCAGTTAGAAAGAAAAATCTAGACTCATCACATCCCTCAGTAAGGGATTCCTCTATGTTTTTAATGCCATTTTAAGCCCCTCTAAGCTATTTTCTCCACTATTTTCCACCAGTGTCCACTTCTGAATATCTTTTCATAGGAATTGAAGCTACTTTGAGAGACCGATCTAGCCCATTGCCCTCTCAAGCCTATCCTGAGAATATTTCACCATTTTAAAATAATTTCCTAGTTTATTCAAGCTAGATGAATCAAAAAATTTCTTGCTCCTAAGAGCGCCCTTCTTGAGCATCACCAGAAGAGGAGTGTGATCAGGCAAGGTCTTGATCATGTGAGTGACTGAATCCATGGTGAATGTATCCATGCCTAAAAGGTTGGAAAGGCACCAGCCAATTATACTGCATATCCTCTTTTTTCCTTAGTGATTGTTACACCATGTAAATTTATTCCTAGAAAATCTCATGTCTAATAAACCCATAGAATCCAAGAAATCTTTAAAATTAGTCATTACATTGATAGAAACTCCTGTACATCATATTTTTTCATAAACATCCATCACCATGTTGATGTATCCTCCCATGAAATAAGGAAAAAGACTAGGATG
Organism: Viscum album; assembly: GCA_963277665.1. Lineage (NCBI taxonomy): Eukaryota > Viridiplantae > Streptophyta > Magnoliopsida > Santalales > Viscaceae > Viscum > Viscum album. The sequence continues at coordinate 404,690,883 of OY728150.1, read as the reverse complement.
AAAGGAGTAAAGATTATTCTAAAGGAAGATTCTTTCCAAGACATTGCAACTTGTATAGACAAATGAGAAAAATAATTCAAATCCTCTTTCTAGAATTCTAGTTGGGATGAAATGTGAAGAAGCCTAAATGCTCTCCACTGTTATTCCTACATTCCAAAAAATATAAATATTTCTTTTTCATGCTATATCATCCATGTATTTAGAGAAGACTATATTTTTATTTAAAATTGACATTAATTTTAGTAAAAAAGAAAACTGACATACTCAAAAATTGAGAAAATCAATTCATGTTTTTTGAAACTTTATGAAAATGATCCATATGTCATTTGTGACATGTAGGAATCAGCTGTACCTCAATCGGATATACGATGTAACTAGTATGAATCAATGTGTCTGTTATTTGTTTAAAATTTAAATTTTAGTTTAAAAACTGATACTCAATGAAAACAGATCAAACACGCTCAAATTTTCTTGATAATTTAAGAAATCAATTTATTAGTCATTTTTGACATATAGGAATCTGTCTTATGTCAAACCAACAAATGATGTGACTGGTATGACTCAAAGTGTGTGTTTCCAGTTTAAAATGTCATTTTAGTAAAAAAGTATTAGTAAAATAGGAAAGTGACATACTCAAAACCAAGAAAATTAATTTGGATTATTTTGATAATTTTTGAAATCTATCTATATGTCATTTGGGATTTTTATAAATCAGTCTTACCTCAATCTGATGCACTGTGTGACTGGTATAACTCAGAGTGTTTCTTTTTATATAAAATTGACATTAATTTTCATAAAAAGGAAACTAACATTCTCAAAACTAATAAAACACAATCATATTGTTTTTATAATTTATAAAAATGATCCATAAGTCATTTTTGACATTTAGTAATTAGTTTTACCTTAATCTGATACATGATGTGCCCAGTATGACTCAAAGTGTCTGTTATGAGTTTAAAATTGACATTTTTGTTCAAAAAGTGTCACTCACTGAAAACAAAGAAAATGAATTAGAATTGTATTTATAATTTAGAAGAATGAATAATATGTAATTTTATACATGTAAGAATCTGCCTCATTTCAAACTGACACACGATGTGATCAGTATGACTCAATGTGCATGTTTCCAGTTTAAAATGACATTTTAGTAAAAAAGACATGTCACATACTCAAAATTGGTAATAAAAAATTATATTGTTTTTATACATTATGAAAAATATCCATAATTCATTTGGAATGTGTAGGAATTATCCTCACCTCAATTTGATTCACGGTGTGATCGATATGACTCAATGTGCATCTTTTTATTTAACATTGACATTAATTTTAGTAAAAAAGGAAACTGGCATACTCAAAACTAAGAAAACACATTTATATTGTTTTTATAATTTAGCAAAACAATACATATGTTATTTTTATCATGTAGGAATCGTCCTCACCTTAATCCGATACATGATATTCCTGGGATGACTCAAAGTGTCCGTTTTCAGTTAAAAATTGAAATTTTCGGTCAAAAAGTGACACTTATTGAAAACTATGAAAATGTACTCATATTTTCTTGAAAATTTAGGAAAAATATTCATAAGTCATTTATGGAATGTAGGAATTATAATCACATCAAACCGACACATGACGTGACATATATGACTCAAATTGCGTGTTTCTAGTTTAAAATGACATTTTAGTAAAAAACATAATTGACATACTCAAAACAAAGAAAAAACATTTTTATCATTTTGATACCTTAGGAAAATGATCCATAAGTAATTTGGGATGTATAATAATTATCCTTACCTTAATCCGAAAAGCGGTGTGACCGGTATGACCATGACTCCAAGTGTGTTTTTTATTTAAAATTGACATTAATTTTAGTAAAAAAGAAAATTGACATACTCAAAACAGATCCAACACATTTGAATTTTTTTGATACTTTAGGAAAATTATCCATATGCAATGTTTTTTGGGTAAGAATTTTCCGATCCTCAATATGATGCATGATGTTCCTATTATGACTCAATGTATCCGTTATTAGTTTAAAATTGACATTTTGGTTCAAAAAGTGTCACTCACTAAAAATCGAGCAAACATGCTCAGATTATGATGATAATTTTGACAAGTGATTAATAAGTCATATGTGATGTGTAGGAATCAGTCTCACATCAAAATAATACACGATGTGATTAGTATTACTCAAAGTGCTTGTATCCATTTTAAATTGATATTTTAGTAAAAAAGACAAGTGACGTACTCAAAACTGAGTAAACACATTCTTATTGTTTTGATACATTATGAAAATGATCCATAAGTCATTTGGGATGTGTACAAATCAGCCTCAACTCAATATGGCACATGGTGTGATCTTCATAACTCCAATATTGTCTTTTTATTTAATAAGTGTCATTTTAGTTTAAAACGCGCATCACATATCCAAAACTAAGAAAATGAGCCTAGATTGTTTTCTCATCATTCTATTTGATATTAATTAATTAATTTACTCATAATTTTTTATCTTATATTTATGTAGTTAATTTTCAAAGAGATAATGCTTTAAGATGAACAAGAAATGGCATGATGTGCAATAATTAACCGCAAATCAATCTAATACACATTGTTATCAGTATGACTCAATTTAGTTTAAAATCAACAATTTATATTTAATTTTTTTCTCTATATTATTACTGACATAAGAATTATTTTCTTACATAGGTGATTTATTTTTCTTTAACATGGGTTGTTTGTTTGTCAATAGCATGAGTCGAGGTCAAGGGTAAAAGATAAAACAACATTGATGTTTTTGAATGTATGTAATAATTTGTACTTAATTATGCAATTGTATAAACCAACATTTGAAATTTATATAATATAGTATTATTTATCTTGTTTTTTAATTATAAATTTTATTTCATTTATTTTCTATATACTTGATTTTGATGCTTTTTGATACTGTTTATAGTGTTGTAGTGCATTGTTTCAAGATACTGCAATATACCCCTTTATTAGCGCTACTAAATTAATTGATAAAGGGTTCATTTATCAGTACTAAATAAAAGTGATGATAAATGACCCCTTTATCAGTGTTTTTTAGAGTTTATAAGGGACCTACTTATCAATGTTTTTCTAGAACTGATAAAATCCTAGGTCTTTTAATCGTGCTCTGGTAGTCAACACTTTTCTAGTGTTGATAAATTCCAATTTTAGTATTGTTAAAGTCCAGTTTTGTAGTAGCGTTCTTCATTGTTTTGATTAGGATAGTTGTCTTGCATTTTTTCATCTTAATCTTTGATTCATAGTGATGTTTCCTTTTTTTTCTCTCCAGATTTGGTGTGAGATCTTGGTTCTAGGGAATTTGTTGTCATGGTTGTGTTCTTTCTAGTTGGTGGATCCCGTTGTGGGCATGTGCGGCCTGAGTTTAGAGGTAGGAATTTATATATCTAGTCTATGTTGTATGAACTGTATTTCTCATTTTTTTTATAAATTGATTTATAAATAAATTTGGCATGATTATTTTGTGAGTGTAAATAGATTTATGATAAAAGGTGGATTTCCCTTGATTTTTATTAAATATGAAAAAGGGTATTTTTAAATCATTGAAATGATTTATGAAATAAAGCACATGGTAAGCCTTGGGTAGATAGGAGGAAGGTATATTTTAAGTGAATCATCTATATTTCTATCGGGATGTTAGATAATGGTGTTTTTCTATGCTCCATAGGCCTGTTGTTCCATGGAAATGTTATTAACATTATTGGGGGTGACTCATGGGGTGTTCCTATACTTCTTAGGCAAGTGTTATGAGGACTTGTTGTAAAATAGTCATTTTTCTGTGGTACAAGTAGTCTACTAACTAGACCTATTGGGTTCCTTAGCATGATTTTCCTGTGCTTGTCTTTACACTATTTTGGATTTGACATGAATGCTTTGGTTTTTTGAGAAATGATAATAGAAATTATGATTGAAATTGATATACCTGCCTTTTTTTATAACTATTGGAAGAAGGTAAATATTTATATTGATTTTGATAAAACTTCTTTGTTGATTATCATGCCATGTTTTATTTAAAATGAGAATACTTAAGTTATTTTTATAGAAATTTGTTATGAAACACCTGGGTGAGACTCTACTGAGCCTATCAGCTCAGACCATACATACTTATTTGGGGGTGTGTAGACCTTTATATGTATTTTGATGTAGGGAAAGGAAAGTCACCGTAGCGTGGTAGTGATGTTTCTGGTCTACTGAGTTTGGGTAGCTAGTGGTGAGATTGTGGGGGGACTTCCCATGCTATCACATGGAGTAACAGTTTTGGTTTTATTGTCCTTTGATTTTTGGACTTATACTTGGAGATTGTAGTTGTTTTGAGTTGTTGGTTTCCACTGTTTGTTTTAGTTATGGAATATAAATTTCTTCCTCTATTGTCTCTGTTATCTATATATGTTCCATGTTGCTGCTTTTGGTTGGGTGAAATAATTCCCTTTAGTTTTTGTGTGATGCCCAGGTGTCAGTTTCTAGCCCATGGGGGTCAAGAATCCCTTTGAGTATGTGACTAGTTGGGCCAAGTACCAGTTTAAGAGGGTATTTTGGTAGGTTCATTACAATAATTTTTAAAATTATGTTCTACTCTTCCTCTAATCAAATGATACCTCATTGATTATTCTTACCTAGTAATTTTAGTCTGGGTAAGTAAAATAATCACTCCATCCCCTATCCTTTCCTAGTATGGTGATTGGATATCTCTGATCACCTTCAAAGTAACCCACTACATACTATCGCATGTGTTGAATTAAATTTGAGTGGAATTCATGTGAAATTTTGAGAATGAGAGTATTGGAAATTAAAATTGAATGTTAGAAGAAATCTATAGCCGATTAAACCAATAAAATCCCCCAAAGTAAGTAGAAGGAGAAATAACCATTAACTAATAGAATTAATCAATAGGGGAATGGAAGATTTTTTTTATCATGACACAAAAATGGACTAGTATGGTATAATCTGAGTATTATAGTAGAATTAAAATAATTTAAGCAATAAATAAGGAATAAACAATAGCTCGCGAGCTCAATCGAACCAATCTCCCTCCTCTCTCATTCCTCAAGTGAACAATTTATAATTTCTAGAGGAGTCCTCAAATTTGTTTGGAATGCTTATAAAATTCACCATGTGAGCATCATAGGTTTATTCAAATCCTTCTAAAGAATATTGTATTTTCCCTCATTTTTAGTTTCGATCAATGTATTTTTCTTCATTGGATGATTGAAATGTGTCATGTAATCAGGGAATACATGGATTCACATAAGGGTATCTTTATGAACTATCCAATTTCAAAAAAACCACCCTTGATCGAGCACCAAAACATTAAGAATAATCCCAAAGGATGTGATTTGGTGCATTGAGATAATGGTGGAAATCATTCTCTTCCTGATATGCTTATGTGAAGAGGGTGATACACATTCCAGTTTTCCACTAATAGTGGACCTAAGAAATTTTGTGGGCCTACTAGTGTTTGGAGCCTGACTTGTCACTGTACTTTGGCTTCAAAACTGGGCATTTTCATAATTTCATTTGAACTTGCACTGGTTTGTGGTCCTAGAGGTGTGTAGGTTTGGACTTGGATGACAGTGCTAGTCCACTACCACTGCAATACTGCACCTCAATTTTCCATCCAGAAGACCAAATACTTGCATATACAATAACCTCAATCATCCCTTGGATCAACACTGGCTTCCAGATTATTGTCTCATCCTTGGCATCTGGCAGTCGAACCGGGATTGGTAAGATTATTCATGGATGATGGCTGTTTCGGATGTGGACTTTATAGGTTTCATTTTACTAGGAAAATGCAAAGAGTTTAAATCCTATTGATATTGAGAGGTTCATTGGATCAATATCTTGAACATGCTACATTCATTTCGGACTTTGTTTGAGCACTAAATGTGCATCCTCTTCCATTGATATGGCCGATACATGGGGAAAGAACCTTGGTATCCTCTGATTTTGAGTATCCATATGGATCATATTCCAATAGAAAAAAATTTCAATCTCAAATAAAAAACCACATTTTAATTTCTTCCCAATTAGACTCGGCCCTGGCCTCACACATCATCAATTTAGCATCGACCCAATGGGAATGAAGCCCATTTCTTGGCCCGTAGGCCTATTGGGCCTGAAAGCCCATTACATGGCCCATAGGCCCAAATTAAGGGAATAATCAAAGAATAGTATGAGGAAAAAGGATACATGTGATCCAAAAGACATCAACATAACAAAAAAAGGGTTAGATTCATAATCTTGAACAATGAGGTATGATATAACAGGACAATATAAAGACAAAATATGAATGTGACAACAAAAAAAATGACATCATAAACATAAGTCAAGGATAACCAAAAATAAAAAATAACTTAGTGTTCTTAGGATGACATCTCATGCACCATACATTACATCTCATGATATAAAAATATTACCCAATGCATTAGAGAGCTATATAATTCCGGGCCCACATGTCACTTTCTTATTATGCACATGCATAATTGTGACACATAAATCATACAAAATAAGGATGTATTTCATAAATTTTAAACCAAATATTAAGGAGTGTGGGATACATAAATTTAAATCTTAAATCAATGAATTATAGGTATAACTAGTTGAATACCCTTGAGTGGGAGTGAATACGGGTATTCACTTCACAAATGTTTGGCTTAGAAAATCACAAGATAATTTTGGCTGCATAATGAGTGTACATTGAGGTTTATAGAGGGGGTTAATGAGAGTGAAGTGGGACTCTCATAACTTGGGAATCATAAGTAATGTAATAGGGATTTATAAAAACATATCTTTAACAATAGTAAATCAAAAGGGCATGACATAAAGAAGGTTCTTGAATAAAGAGGAGAATGAGATGATCTCTTACCTTGAGAGGACACTTATAAAATTTTTAGAGGAGCTTCTTTAGAGATTTGGGGAACCTTGGGAGGGATATAGATAGGTATGGGGAGATTAATGTCATAATAAAATGGGTTTTAGTGAATATTAATTATAATTTGGGTGATTTTATGTAGAAAAAGGGAGGATAATTATTTAATAATTTCCAAAACATTGGTTTTGGACTCTAAATGATAAAGTAATCAAAACTAAAACACATACCATGATTTTATCATGGATTATCCCAAAGAGGAGTGTTTTTAATTATTTTATAAGTATGGGAAATTAAATCATTAAAATAACACCCATGGTGATGTGGAATCAAGTCATGTATATAAAGAATTGATTTTAAAACATTAAAATATAATATGGGTTTTAGTGGATTCATTAGGGATTTATAAAATCAATAAAATAACCTCAAAACACATTATTTTATAGTTAAAACATAATTTTGATCATTTATACTCTTTATATCATTTATTTCATTACTTTTTCGCTTTTAGGATGTCATGTTACACATTGTATATTTATACCATATATAATTTTGACCTAAAAATTCAACCTTCTCATAAAATTATGAAAAAATCACTATTGGATAATTTCAATTTTTTGATTTCATAAATAATATTTATTTTATCCAAATAAGTCTCTATGTATGAGAATTTACACTTTTAAATCAAAAATCCTTATTTAATGAAAAATAAATTTTTTACAATAAATTTTTTTAAACCCTTATAAAATTATTTTTGACTTTGTAAAATTATATTATAATTTATATAATTATTATTTAATAAAAATATTTTATTATAATATAATTTACGTAAAAAATTATTTAATTCATTAAAATAGAGTGTCTTGATTGAGACTATACATTTCTCAAAAATACAGTTTGTGTTTCATTATATCAAAATCTTATTTTTATCAAACTCATTATCTAATCATTTTTAAAAGTAATATTAAAAATAAAAAAATATAATAATTGTTTTATTAAAAAGTAAATGAACAAATTCATATTGTTAGGGTGTAGATATAGATACCTATATTAATCCAGTTAATTCCCTATGGGTGAGGTGTGTGATGGTAAGAATTTCATGTGGCGATTTCTTGAACATGGTTTGGGCCTTGATCTTTATGAGCTTGAAATTATCCCATAATTTTTTTAACATGATTTAGTTATTGAGTCTTACCTTGCGATTCATCAAGGGAAAATCCCAATGATGTTGTATCTCTCAGAATCTTTAATAAATGGGTTTTATAGGGTAAGATCTTACAGGTCAAGGCCATTGCTTCCTTTGTCCATTTCAAATGGACTTTATCATAACCCTTAATATAATAATCTTAATGATCACTATACAACAACTATATTATTAATTTTTATGATTTTTAATAATCTTCTAAATTTTATAGACCATATAATAGTCCAAAATAACCAAAGTAGTGCATGATTTTCTATAACTACATTACTTAGTAGTACATTTATTCATTCAAAAAAGAAATTTAATTTATAAAAGTTTGGTCTGTTACAGTTAATAATGTTAAAAAATGTTTTAATCCATTTAACAATTTAATTTAAAATTTAAAAAATTATAAAAAATGTTAATTACATGAGATTTTAATGGAAACTGAGGTCCATTTTCAATGAATACTAGCCATTTTTTTAGAATTTTCAGCTCTCATCTGCAAGTGTGTGTAATGATCCTTAGACTTTAAGATTAATATAAATGAATATCATGACTCACACACTTCGATGTATTACCATAAACCATGACAAGAAAGTTCATGGTGAAGTTGGGTATGTTGAGTATGTCATGAATGATATGTTTTTATTGAATAAGCCATTGATGGATTTGTCTCTCCAATAATTACCGTAATAAATACTTATTTATTTATTAAATAAATAATTTATTTTGTTATGTGAATATTAAATAAATATTTATTCATCATTATATGAATAGAATATTTATTTATTTATTGAATGGATAAAAATTTAATAACAATATTTATTCAGGTATTCAATAAATTCCGAGGGGGAAGACCTGAGCAAGATTAGGTTCAACAACAAATGTAAAATTTGAAGTCCATAGAATAATATTTACCATTTCTATAATTAACATACACTAAGAAATAAATTAATATTAATTTATTAAATGACATGGGGTTTCTTAGGCTTTAATATTTTATTAAAGGGACCTTATGCAATTAATTAAATACTAAACCTAGGTCTATAAATAGGCCACTATCACATTCTAGATAAGGTTAATCATTGTTAAAAATAGTTTCCTCTTGAGATCTACCTCTTCATCTCATCATCTCATGACCAAGAAGAAAAATAGAAATTACCTCAAGTTTGAAATAATGGTTAATAAACTAACCTAGGATACCCCCACAAACTCATACTTGACCCAATTGACCATATACTTGACGGGTGTTCTCGATCCCCATGTGCTGATGACTAGCACCTAGGAATCAATGACAACCTTAGGTAATGATTTATAAAAACTTGAATAAAATAAAATTGAATCTATATATACATATTAGAAATAAATAGAAGAAGAATAACTAGAATGTTATATTCCATAACTGAAAGGAAACAACAAAAGTGAGACAACTCAAAAAAGTTAGAACAAAACCAAAGTAAAATTATAACAAAAAATGATAAATAAAAGGAAGAAAACTAATCCATGTGATAGTGTTGGAAACACCCCACAATTTCCCCACCACCCACCATACCTAATTGGTAGAAAAACTCACCACCTCATTATGGTGCTTTTCCTTTTCCTATATCAAAAGACATAACCAGTTGTACACACCACTGAAGGGGTATGTATGGTGTGTTCTAAATAGGATTTGTAGGATCCCACCCAGGCATTCCATATTAATTTTCTATAAAAAAATACAAATATGATCCTTTTAAAGAAAACATGGAATGATAAATGATAAAATTTTATATCAAAAGCAAGCTAAATATTTTCCTTTTTCTTAATGTTTTCAAAAAAAATCTAGGAAAAACAGTTTCAAATCATAATTTCCATAAATATTTACCGATTTCAATGTTGGTATATCAAATCTAGAATAATAAAAATCCAAATTATAGGAAAACAAATTCCAATAGATCATAATAGGTCATTCTTGTAGACTACTCATACCATAATCAATGACTAGTGTGCAACCAATTACTTAGAACGGAGGCTTAAGGAGAATAGTAACATCCCATGATTAAACCCCTGATAATGGAGATATCATGTCCCTAGGAAAATGAGCCTATGGAGTAGAGGAATACCCAATGAGTGAACCCCTTAACAATGCATGTATGATGTCCCTAAGATACACCTTACAACTAAGTACCCAATGCTTCCCATGTGCTATAATTTCCAAATAATTTCACAATGGATTTTCATAGTCAATTTTAGAAAACCCTTTTCTTTTATCAAAATTTCTTTGAAAAGCCATCACACAATGTTTGAAGACATACATTTTCTCCTTTACCAAAACCAAGGGAAAAGCATATTATTTGAAAATCCATTTACCGACATTAAAAAATCATTCCATTTTATTTATAATTTTTTTATAAAAATAAGTGGAATCATAGTTCATTCACAAAATTCTAGAGATGGAACCACCCACCTTAAACATTGGTCTTATACACTGACAATGATATTTTACAAAAAAGGAAGGAATAAAAATAAAACAATGATGGACCTGTAATCAATTCCCATTTTTTAGAATAACTTTCCGTAAAAAAAATAGATGGTTGATAGGGTAGATCACAACACACATCAAAGAAAATTCACCCACTACACCGAATCCAACAAAGGATTGGATCCTAGAAGAAGATAACATAATAGATCAATAAAGGATCGAAAAAAACATCACTACAGGATATAAAAATCTAAAATTCAACACCGCACCACTTCTTCAACCATTGGAAATTAAATTGAAGAAATTACACTTACCAGGGAGAAGCAACAAAACCACTAAGAAGAATAAATACTGAACAAAAATGATTCGGAAGGAGTGGAGATACCCAAAATCACTTAGATGGATATTTAGGGTTTAAGGGAGTAAACTATGTGTTGAATGAATGAGAAAAATAAGACATGAAATATGAATAAAGCCTCATAGTCCAAAGGATTTATGATTTCAACACCTCATTTACAATGTAAATATCTCAAAACACATATATGATGAAACAAATGTTTCCTTGAGTTACATTTACCCTGATCAATGATTTGATAGCATAAAAGTGGGTCTTATGGTGTAAAAAGAATTTAAAACATAATTTTTTTTATGGATTCCAATATTTTTTCCTTAAACCATATTTTGACTGGTTCCCAATAAAGGACTTACAACATAAACTAGAATCTATGATGAGAACATATCCATCAAGTATTATGCACCCCAGGATCTGTGGAAACTCAAAAAAATAGATCCTATGCCCTACAAACCTAAAAAAATCTCTTAAACATAAAAAGAAAATACCTTAAAATATAAGATGTTACAATATCCCCATTATATGAATTTTGGTCCCGCATAAAGAGGTGAGGTGACTTCCCCCTCACTAATGATTCACACTATCTAGTCTTGTGAGAATATGATATGTGTCGTCATAACACTTTAACCAGTGAGATATAATTCCCACACAATAATTTCACATGAGAATCAATGATATCCACCAGTAGCTCTATAACTAAAACATATGGCTTTAAATTTATATCTACCGAACTCAAAACATGAGAGGGATTGGGATAATACTTCATGAGTTCAAATATGTGAAAAAATCATGGATACTTATTAATTGACCCAATAATTATATCCAATATGCAACCTAACTAAGACACTCAACGACTTAAAATATTCCAACATATCTCAGATCCAAATTTACCATTTTCACATGAGAATAGTGACCCAAATGAGTAGAAATTTTTAAGAAAACCTGGTCACTGACACAAAACACCAAAGTATGAATTCAATGATCAATATACAATTTTTGATGAATATACATTGTAAATAGACACAGACGTATATCCTAAATCCTCATTGATATCTCCTAAATGAGATTTGGTTCCATACAAGAGGTATCACCCCCCCTCTGTACAAAAAATAGGTGATCTTCTTGGGAAACCATACAAATCATTGAAGGGATCTATTCTGATTGATGAATGATAACTATTGTTATACACAAACTTGACCAGTCCCTAATGGATATCCCATGATCCATTGAAATTCAAAATTTAGGCATGAATAATATACTCCAAGATTTGAATATCACACTCCATCTGACCATACTTCCGTGGATGTTAAGCTATACTCAACTGAACTCGAGTCCCCATTGCCTCTTGAAGAGTCTTCCCAAACTGTGAGGTAAACTTGGAATCTGAACCTGAAACAATGGAAGAAGTAACCCAATGTAATCTCAAAAAATTTTGTATGTATAAATTTTCTAGATCTTTAATATTAGTAGTGTCCTTGATTGGAATAATATGAGAATATTTCATCAATCAATCAATAAACACCTAGATTGAATTCTTCCCTCGAGGAGTCTGTTCTATCCTAATAAAAAATTCCTTTGACACTTCTGCTGGAGAGTAAGATTTTATGATGGAGAAAAGAGAGTGGATGAATTATAGTCCAAAAAATAAACTAACACAATACCCGAAACATCTTTAGTTAAAAATTCTAGAGTCAATAATCATATGATAATCAAAGTATGTGTATGAGACTCATACATTGTCTAAAAAATCAAAATTTTTAATCGATTTCAAAAAAGGTCAAATAAAAAATATATTAGTAAGAAAATTTATAATGAAAATTTCACATAAAATGTAAAACTTGTAGAAAAATTAATATGAAATCATATAACAAAGTAATAATGACTTAAAATATTTTTAAAAGTAATTATACTTTTTATCCTTAAGAGTTAATGATGTTATAAACCCTAACTTAAGATATCAACAGTTTTCAACCTAACTGTAAAGGTTATTCTTTCCTTACTAGGAAATCCCTAAATAAGAATATAAAAATAAATCTATCTTCCAAAACCTTAGAATATCTTGACATGATGATCAATGTAAACTCTATCTTCCTATCCCTATAAGCCCTCGATCCACTGGATCAGAATCACATATATTCCCATCCCCATAATGCCTTGATATTAACCTCGATCAAAACAAGAGAATAAGAAATAAAAATGTCCTAAGAAATTTAAATCCATCAAATAGATTTTTTAGAACTATAACTCTCTAAAAAATTACAAATCATGAGAATGATATGTTTATGAAGATAAAATATCATATGTGTTGAGTTGTAAATGCATCAGCTGCCAACTCATTGAATGCACTACTATTTATAGGAATCCCTCCAATGACTATATTTTCATGAATCATGAAGTTGGTTTTAATGGCCTCAAATTTTCATTACATTATGGATCAACAAAACTTCCTCATCCAATGTTGTATTGATAACATCATTACAATGTTGTAATGCATTTGATCTGATAGAAATAATTCCAGTTAATTCGACTATAAAATTTTCATAGTCTGATAAACTATAATGTTGTTTGTTAATATAATGAACAAAACTATAGCTAGTTTCATGGATCTAAACTATTATTAGTCTAATGGTTTTGACTTTAGTTAGTCCGATGGAAGTAATTTTGGATCGATAGTGACAAAAATTAAGGCAGGGGTGGTTAATAGTCATTTTAAAAATTTAAAGACAAAATAATCAAAGCTTATAAAATAAAAATCTATAGAGACTTTAGTGTTATTGAAACAAAATGAAATGAAAATAAAATGAAAGAACACAAGGACTTATAATTTTTCGGATCACAATGATCTTAGTCTACTCCTGAACCTCCTTTACTCATCATGGAGACTGGAACCCACTAGGAACCTCACTTTTAAAGGTGTTAGAACCTTTTAGAGAACCTAACATTTAAATAACTCAAAGAAATAACCTAGTCTATTATAGGAGAAAAACCTAGTCTATTTTCTTGAATTTTAATTAGGATTCAAAAACTAAGATTCCTTTTATGTGGTGGAATAAGAAGATAAAGAAATACTTACTTTTTATTGGGAAAATCATAAACCAGACTCAAATAAATACAAATAGAAGTAAAATTGTTACATGAAAAAAAGAATATAGGGAAATTAACAAGTGATCATTTTTTTGAATATGTTCAATCTCAATGATCATTGATCACTTGATTAGAATAATATTGAAGTTTATGTTCTTTTATGATCATATCTAGAGTATATAAGTCACAAAAGTTCATGAACAATTGAGAGTAACTAGAATGTGTCAAATATGCATCACATGTTATCATGGTGAATGATGTGGCCCATTATTATTTTGTTCCTTGAAGATATATCATATATCATTAAATCACAGATACTCTAGGAGCATGTTTGTGCCCACTATCTACACAAAACTTGTCAGAGTATAATAATAATATAATATGTATGTTACCTTCTTTTATTAAAGCCACACTAAAAAAATTGAGTATAATCATACTTTATATTTCTTCATGAAATATTAAAATTAAACATTTAATATTTTATGTATTATAATTGTAAAAAAATATATTTACAAAATATTAAAAATGAAATTATAATCTTCTTGATTATTAATATATATAAAATTATAGAAAAATAGAGAATCATATGAAATTAAATCTACAAATATATATATGTATGTATATAAAAATAATGTTACATTTATTTTTTTACACACTATTTAAATTATATTTCAATAAAAAATAAGAAAACATTTAAAAAAGTAATTATTTTAACAACATTAATTAAAATAATAAATAACAATTTTAGAATTTTTTTAACTAATGTTGGATTAACAATATGGAAGTCGATTGACCTAACATTGGAGTCTAATGTAGAGAAACAAAGAGAGGTGGTAGATCCTTCTACTACTAAAATTAGAGAGTAGGGGCTTGATTCTATAACCACTGGAAAATGGATAATGGTGGCATGATTATACTACCATTGGAAAACAGGATATATCATTGGAAAACAAGGAAGATCCACTGTTTCACTTATAGGCATAAAATAGTAAGACCCAACCAAAATAAAACTATTTCCATGACACTCAACAACAAAAGGCTTCAGGATAAGAATAAAAAACTATAATTAGAATTCCAATGGTAGAAGATAATCTATTATTGGATGAAGTAAAATGGTGGAAGATCAAAAAACACTCGAATAAGCTACTACCATGGCTTGAGAAACCAAGAAAAACAAACTAATGAAATTGAAGAGGCTTCTGACAAGCCTTACAACATCAAGAAAGGAACGAACTACCATAAGGTTCCAATTGTGGAAAATGATCTACTATTGGATTCCAACGGTAGAAAAAGATATATTATTGGGTTACAATGGTGGAATAAGTAATAAAATCACCTGGTGAAGCTACTTCCATGCCCATGAAATGTATAATCATTATGGTTCTACTATTATTAAAAAAATATATACTATTTTTGGATTTTAATGGTATAAAAATAGATAACGGTGCTACCATTGCCTCCAATTGTGGACCAATTTAAAAGATCCACTAGTTGATAAAAATGATCCATAGTTGAAGTATAATGGTGCCACTATCGCTGATACCACAAGATGCGACTTTCAATTTGTTTAGAAATGGATTCTGTTGATGTTGTAAGAAAAACTCAGTAGATAAGATTGATGGAAACATAAGAATAGGATGTCGAGCTACTGATGATACTTGAATAGAGATGTGAGAAGAATATTTTCGATACCAAATGAAAAAAACTCACAATATTGAAACGATTAAAAAGATTGGTTAGAAGAAATGTAGTTTTTGTGATAGATGACGGCATACTAGAAGTCAAAAGATGGATGAGGAATAAAATAAGAATAATTCAAAATCAAGAATAATGGGAGAATAAATGAAACACATGAGAAAAAAAAGAAAAAAGAATAGAAGATATCATATTGATTTGGCAGTTCGAGAGCTATCCAACTTTTTAAAGGATTAACAATGAAATCATATTCAGTGTCCCACATCAGAAAGGCATTGAGGTGTCCCAATGATATAATAATAAAGTGTGCTGCTCCAACATCAAGATGTCTATGGGGTTCAACACCCGCACCCCTCTACACACACACACACACCATACACCGTGGCCCAACAGGCTAACCAACCCAACCTATTCGTGATCCTCAGGCTTTATACATGGGCCCAATTAAAAATTGAGCGAACTATGCATGAGCCATCCATAAAGTGGGATTCCAATTAAGGTTCTACCATAGAGTTGACCCACTCTCCATCATTTGACAATGAGGATTATCTCTTTCACTGTTTCCTGGCTTGTCCGGCATGACCAATCTTCAGCAGTTTTCAGTGCGGCTCGCCCTAGATCTATGCGACTTAGATGGGGGAGGCATTTCAACTCAGATTTTTTGAGTTTTTCTTAAGGTTTTATTTTGGAATGTTGTGGTTTGTGAAATTGGATGGATCTAGTTTGGTTTGGTTCAACGCTGATGGTTCTTCTCTGACTTTCTTGCTGGTTTCTCATGGTTTGATCTTACATCATTGGGATTTTATTCTGGGATTTTGAGGCTATGGTGGCAGGGTGTCTAGTGGAGAGCGGCAGGGTTTGTCCAGGTTGGTCGTAGATCTTAGGACATGTGGATTTGAAATGGTGGAAGGTTTTGGAGATGTTCAAGGTAATGGAGGAGGTTGCTACTTTGGTCTTCTTTTGAATTGGTGATGGTTTATTTTGTTTATGTTTTTTTGCATTGATGCAGATTAGTGGTTTGAATTTTGTGTCTTCACTTGTGGCACTACGACCTTGGTCCCTGAGATATTGAATCTAGTTTATTTTCAAGGGAATGTTTCAAAATATGTTCAGAGTAGGGAGCATTATTTTTATCATTTCTATTCAGAATTGGATGTTTTGAGAGGGTATAACATTTTCCATCGGTTCCAGGCTTGTGCATCCTTGCACGAGATAGCTATCTGAGAAGCGATGGGATGGTGGAAACTATTTATATTGTTTTTGTTACTAGGGTGGGGCTTTTACTTTCTTTTGAATTGGATTGTTTTTGGTCTTAATGATCTTGGAAGTAGAGGTAGGGTTGTGTTTATGTCTTTCATTTCATTATGGTTTCCTACTTTCTCCTCAAAAATGATTTTGAAATAAAAATTTAATTTTAATTAATTAATTAACACACATGAGAATTTAATAAAATGTTAATAGAGATAAATTTATCAAAACAAATAATACTGTTAATGTATTATAACCACTTTAAAATACTAACAAAAAATAAAATAATTGAAAATGTCAGCTAATTATTTATAAATAGGAAACAATTATAAGAATATATCATCTTTATTTACATGATCCAAAAGAACATGAAATATTACATCTATGTGTTTATTTCTAGATTGTTAAAGAGTATTTTAGGAAATTAAAGGAGGACATGAGTTATCACAATAGATATAAATTTTATCAAAAATGATATTTAAATCATACAAAGTTTGTTTTGTCCAAATACTCTGTGAATAACTACTAACAACAATAACATATTCTTCCTCAACTGTTGATAGTACTATTGAAAGTTGTTTATTGGAGCTCCATGAAATTAAATTTTTTCCTAAAAAGTGACACATACTTTTAGTGATTTTCCGATCAAGTATATAACTTTCAAAGTCAGAATAAAATTAAAATAGAAAATCAAAACAATTATCATTAAAATTAAAAATTCCATTACAAAAAGAAACATTGATATATCTATTTACACTTTTAACTACTTTAAGAATAATTTCTTTGGGGTTTGACAAAAACCTAACACACATGAAAATTGAGAATGTGATTTCTAGTCTAGATGTAGTGAGATACATTGGACTTCCTATCATGCTTCTATACAATTTAATATCAACTAACTTACCTGATTCATCTAAGTCCATTTTATAAATATTGTTCACTAGTGTTTTATACTTTTAATAGAATCAAGTGTAAAAATTTTTAAATTTTTTTTAGCATACTTATCATGATTTAATAAAATATCATATTTTCTTTGAATAATTTTAAAGAAAGGGAAAACGTTTAGTTCTCCCATTAAGATCATGTGAGATTCACCAGTCATTATCTTTAAAAAATCATTACAAAGAGAATCATTTCTTGAACCAAATATTATATCTTCAATATATATCTATATAATCAATATATCACTTAGAAACTATTTTTATAAACAAGTTTGGATCAACCTTACCTTTAACAAAATAATTTTGTAATAAAAACTATGTCAGTATTTTATACCAAGCTCTTAAAGCATGCTCAAGACCACATAATGATTTATTATGTATAAAACCATTATTTGAAAATTTATCATTTTCAAATCCAAGGGGTTTTCTAATATTGACTTCTTATAAAATAGTTCCACTTAAAAGGCACTTTTTACATCCATTTTAAATAATTTGATATTTTTAAAACTATATAAGGATAATGGAATTCTAATTTCTTCTATCCTATAAATAAGAGAAAAAAATCTTCAAATTAAATTCCCTCTTCCTAGGAATAACCTTGAGCTACTAATCCAACATTATTCTTAACTATGTTTTTAGCTTTATCATGTTTTTTACAAAAAATACATTTAGTTCTTATAATAGGTTTATCTTTTGGAAAAGAAATTATATCCCAAACCTTATTGATTTAAAATTAATTTAATTCACTATATAGAAAATTAATCCAATTTGAATCAACTAAATAATGTTCAACATTGACAAGAAAAATGTCAATAATAAAAGAATATTTGGCACTACAAAGTAAAAAGGATTTTTTGGATTGAAATATAGATTTTATACTACCAATTAAATTTTCAATATAGTTATATTTAAGTGCTTTCCATTCCTTTGGATCAATTTTAGGTGATATATTCTCCCCCTTAACTGTTGCATTATCATTATTTTGGTCATTATCTTCAAAAAAATGACACTCTCTAAACTCATATTTTTCTTTGAAAGATTCACAATCCTTTTTATTATATATTTTTACTTTAAACATAACATGAAAAAATTATTTAAAAAATGTTTTCTTATTGAAAAATATATAATATTTTCTTGCATTGGAATATCCTAAAAATATATCTTCATATGATTTAAAGTAAAATTTGTCTAAATTATATTTTGGAACCAAGATATATAATTTACAACCAAAGAAACTTAAACATACAACTTTAGGCTTAAACCATTTGAAAAGATCAAAAGGAGTCTTATTTATAGAATTCTTAATTGGGACTCTATTTAAAACATGGCATGCTAAATTTACATTTTCTACACAAAAGTATTTCAGTACACTAAATTTCATTAGTATAGACCTATACATTTCTTGACTAGATCTATTATTGGTTTCTACCATACCATTCTATCGTGGTGTCCTAGGGGCCAAGAAAAAATTGTTTATATCCATTTGATTCATAATATTTATCAAAATATAAATTATAATATTCACCACCTATATCACTTCTGATAGATATGATTGAATCATTTTTGATATTTTTAATAAGCTAATATAAAGAAAACATTTTGGATAATGTTTGATTTTTTTTGGGATAATAAATAAATCTATAAGAATCTACTATAATAATATACAATTAGAAAACAAACTTTATATTACAAAAAATGGCATTTTGTATAGGTCCAAACAAGTCAAGATGTTATAATTCTAATAATACGGTAGTATTAATATTATTTATTAATTTAAATCTTTCTTTGTGTTTATTACCTTTTAAATAAGAATCACACATGAAGTACTTACTTCTATGTAACTTGGGTAGTTTCAAAACCTATTCATGCTTTCAAAGTTTGTACATAAGTCCAAAATTTTCATTCCCAATCCTACCATGACATAGAATTTCATATTCTTGTAAAATATTAAAATAATTAAAATTTGGTTAGGTTAGATCAAAAAATCAATATTATATACATTTTTTTTCTTTTTACATAAAATAAAACTAATATATTTTTCCAAAAAATACATTTAATA
This sequence comes from Viscum album, assembly GCA_963277665.1. NCBI lineage: Eukaryota > Viridiplantae > Streptophyta > Magnoliopsida > Santalales > Viscaceae > Viscum > Viscum album. Next base: position 404,670,944 of record OY728150.1, on the reverse strand, counting down.
TTTTCAAATATAAAATTTAATACATCATCACATAATAGTTATATACATATAATATTATATTTTAAACCATGTTAATATAATAATTTTGAAATAATATCTATTTTAGAAAAACCAACTTCTCCTATACCTTTAATTTGACATATAGAGTTACCTCTAAATGTGATAAGGCCACCATCACATGAATTAAATGATAGGAATTTTGAAATATCACCTATTATGTGCCTGGAGAAACCACTGTCTAAGTACCATAAGTTTTTGAGAACTATAAGGTATATTTCCTAAAATTAAACAATCAAATAGACTGTTTTTGTACCCATGCCATCATGGGTACAATTGGATTAGTAGTAGAAAATTTAGGCACACAAATTGATTTTAAGAATTTATTAGTTAGATTATTAAAAATTAAATCATTAGAAATGAAATTTATAGTATGAACAAAATATTTTGTAAATATAATTGAAAATTCATTGGCATAATAGACTTTATTATTTATTTCAAATAGTTTACACTTGAAATGATTCCTTTTGATTTTTTAATAAAGTTAATATTATTTAAACTTGGAGTTATACCGCTATATCCAAAAACATTATTATTGGTGTTTAGTTTCTTTAAAGTCCTCATATTATCATGTTATTATTTTCCTTTACTAAAATTACATAAATAACTTCTAATATTAACAAATTCATTTTTAAAATTCATATTCCCCTTTTGAGTAGTTTCTAAATATGTAAATAATTTTTCATTGGATCTAGAATTTATGTTTCTTAATTTTTTATTTTATCGCTTTAATTTCACACATTTTTTTCTACTTTAGTTAGATCATCTACAACTAAATTAAATATTCCATCTTGATCTTTATCATTTATCACCAGAATGTTTTGATCCTTTTATTTTCCTATTTTAGTTTTACTAGATTATAATTATAACTCCCTTCTGATGTATCATTCTAGGAAATGAAGATTTTTAGATTATCACATTCAATTTTAATTTCTCATTTTATTTAATAAAATTATTATTATTAACATTTAAGTTAGTATAATTTTAAATTATTTTGATTCTATAATTTATTAATTATTCATTTTCTTTAAGTAGTTTCTTAACTTTGTAATTTACAGAATCAGAATCAGAACATGAATTATATATACTTTCAGTTTAATTTCTAGATAAAGAATTATTATCAACATTTATAGGAGTTATTAACATAGTAAAGAGTGAATAATTTACCACAAATTTAATACACATCATGAAAATATCCCCTTTCTCCTATTCACTTCCAGAATCAGCACTTGATTCAGAAATATCTGAGTGGTCCCAACCTTCAAACAATGCTTTTTTTTTATTTTTTAAATATTTTTCTTTATTAGAATGTTTGAGTTTAGGTAATTTTTTCATTATGTGACCTTTCTTACTGTACTCATTATAGGTTAATTCGGAAACATCATTATCGTTAGTTGTATTACCTTTCTTAGTGTTCTTTCTGGACTTCCTCTTGAACTGCCTCTTTACACCTTTGTTTTTCATGAACTTGAAAAACTTATTACTGACATGAGCAATCTTCTTGTCACTTTCATAGAACCCAGATTCAGAGGCATTAGATGTATCAATTAAATTATATTTAAATGCAATATTTTTTCTTTTTGTATACTTCTTATTAGAAATATTTTTCATCTCTAACTCATACTATAGTAGAGATCCAATAAATTCATGCAAAGTGTACTCCTTAAAATAATTACTCTCATTAATGGTCACCTTATTTTCATGAAATATTTTTTGAAGAGTACTATATAATATTTACACTTGAGATGTGTTGTCCAATAATTATATGAGATAAATAATATGTTTATTTATACTGGTAAACTGATGGAACATTTGGTTTATAGATTCTTCATCTCCCATCTTGATGTCCTGAAATTCTACTCAGAGCATTCATAGATTTTTTCTCTTGAAATTTTCAGTCCCATAATGAGTCACATGAAGTATCCTCTATATGTATTGGGTTGTCTTATAAGATAAAACATGGATATAGACATTCTACTTATAACATAGTATAAAATATTTTTTACTTCATAATTAAAAACATATTTTTCGATGTCATTACCAACCAGTGTCTTAGGACTAAATTTAGGTAGCTCATAAGGATTATCCATGATAGTTTTTTAATACATACTCACTTATTTCAAGTAGGATACCATTTTATCTTACCAGTATCCATAGTCAGTTTCATTAAATAATGAGTGGTTCTATGGAATCCAACCATAATTGGCATTTACATCTGCCATCTTAAAAGAAATATTTTCTTTTATTCCATAGATTTTTAAGTCCAGGATACCAAGTTAACACATAGTTAAAAATAAGTATTATAAATACTAACATATCATATAAAATGATATGATACCAATCTTTGGATCGTTAATGAGGAAGATTATGAATATAGGAGTGAGGGTGAATTGTCATTTTAAAATTTAACGAAAAACAACCAATGTTTATAAAATATAAATATATAGTGAGTGCATTACTCTTGAAATATAGTGCAATGGAAATAAAGTGAAGTAACATCATGATTTATAGTGCTTCATATAAAAAAAATCCTAGTTCACTCTTAATCCCCTCTAATAACTAGGGAGAATGGTACCCACAAAGATTATCACTTTTAAAGGAATGGGAACCTTGTTAAAGACTATAACTTTTAAACAACCTAGAGGCACAACCCAACCATTTACAGTAGAAGACCAACCTAGTATGCTTACCTAACTTTTTGATCAGTAGTTAGAACCCTGACTTCATTTTAGGTTGTGGAATAACTAGATGATGTAAGACTTTCTTTTGATTTTTAAAATCATAAACTAGACTCAAAGAAATACAAATATAAGGATAAAGACTGCACAAATAAAAAAATATAGGGAAATTAACATATGATAATTTTTTTAACGATTTTGAAGCTCGGTAATCATTGATCACTTGAATAGAACAATGTCAAGGTTGAAGTTCTTCTATGATTGCATCTAAAGTACAAAAGTTGCAGAAGTTCATGAACAATTAGGAGTAGAAAAAATGTCAAAATTGTATAACCAATAATCTGTTGAATGATCGACACTGGTTTTGTTTTATTCCTTGAATATATCTCTAGAATAATTTAAATTAAGATCATCTAGGATCATTTCCTTGTACAATATATTCATGACATTTTTTAGAGTATAAAAATAAAATAATATAATAATTACTTTCATTTGATAATGCTATGCTAAAAAATAGAGTAGAATTGGGATTTATATTTCTTCATTGAATAATAAAACATTTAATATTTTAAGTATAAAAATTAAAATAAAAAATATAAAAAATATATAAAAATTATATTTATAAAGTATTTTAAATTAAATTATAATCTTCTCGATTATTAAGACAAAAAACTGTATAAAAATTGTGCATTACATGAAATTCAATCCGTATGTATATGTGTAAAAAAAATAATGTGACAATTAGTTTTTACACACTATTTAAATGATATTTCAATAGAAAATAATAAAACAATTATCAAAGTAATTATTTTAAAAACATTAATTAAAATAATAAATTGAAAATTTTGAAGTAAAATTTTAACAAATGGTGGATTAAAAACTGGCGGTAGATTGACCTACTATTGGTGTCTAGTGGTGGAAAAAAAGGCTGGTGGATGATTCTTCTACCACTGAAAATAGAGGGAAGTAGAATGATTCTTCTACCATTTGAAAAATGATCTACCATTTCAAAGCAGAGAACATATAATTTTTTAGTTATAAGAATAAGAAAATAATATCCAACCAAAATAAAATGATTTTCGTGCCACTTTCCCACCAAAAGATTTAGAAGAGGTAAGAAAAAATATGCTACTATTGGATGTACAATAGTAGAAGATGACATACTATTGTCTTTTTCTAATGGTTGAAAAAGACCTACCATTGGATGAAGTTCAATGGTGGAAGTATAAAAAAATAAGAACACACAGCGATACTACTGTTTTTATAAAGAATAAAAAGAAAAAAATAAACGCAAACAAAACTGATGAATACAGAAACAAAAAAGCCACTACCAATATCTTGTTGAAGGTTCTACCAATAGAGATGTCCAACATTGGAAGAACAAGAACACCTATGATGAATAGTAATGAAAGGTTGATAATAAAATAATAAAAAGACTAACTTATGAAAATAACCCACTACAACAATGAGAAAAGCAAAGCTACTTCAAATCCACTATTGAAAAAAATATTATAGGTGCTACCATTAGAATTACAATGATAGAAAAGTAGATAAGGGTGAAACCATTGGGATCCAATGACACCAAAATATAGAATATACCCTTGGGTTCTAATGGTATAAAAATACAGAATGATGATACCACTGGGGTCTGATGGTAGAAAAATAGAGAAGCTATCATTGGATGATTTCCAATTGTTATTCCATTGAGATAAACTACTGGTGCCCCAATGGTGCTTCTGTTGAGGTGAACTACTAGTTCCCTAATAGTGATTTAGTTGTGGGTTGTCAGATCCATTGGAGAAGGATGTACAAAACACCCAACATGCAAGTAGAATCTTCATTAAAGGAAGGAGGCTATGTTAGCGAGATCTATAATATGATAAGGTTCAACCTGAAGGAGATATATGGAGGAAAGAACTTCCAATGGAGCGAAGAAGATTTATCAATGAGTAAAAATATATACTGATAGTAGAAGAAAACTAACAATCAAGCATAGAAGAAGGAAACAAACCATAATTGGAGCATAGGTGAGAAAATCGGAGGAAGAAGACATTATAATTCAAATATCAGAAGCATGGGAGAAGAAATAGAAACAAAAAGGATATTAAATAGTTGAGAAAGAAAAGATATAAATGCCAAGATCATGTTAGAGTTCTTTTCGCTCAGATGAATAGTGAATCTAAAACCATGTCCCACATTAATTTGAAAAACCAGAGAACTAGTGGTATATCATACAAGTGGTGCTGACCATCGTTCGAGCTAGATACTGGGAATTATCACTAGTTACACTATTCACACATATGGGCCTTTAGCCCAGTGGGATACCTAGACCAACCTATTAGCTCAACGGGCGTGCTTTGCAGGTCTTAAACATGGGCCCACTTGAAATGATCATACACTACACACCCCAACCACTCCAAATCCTCCTTGTGGCCTACCTATGGCAGTAGTTCCCAGGGGGTTGACACAATGGGTCCCATAAGTGGTTAAGGTCTGTCCTAAGTGCCTCACTTAGGATGACCCAATTTTTTTAGATAAGGATACAAAAATTCAAAAAACATTAAGTAAATTTAAATATAACAATCATAGAAATATTAAAAGCATTTTAAAACATTTACATAAATATTATTAAAACGTGTAAACTAAGATTATTAATTTATTAAAACAATTTTGAATTTAATACAATTTTAAGAGATTAATTTATCAAAACAAATAAAACTATTAAAGGATTAGAACAACTTTTAAATTCTAAGAAACTACTCATTTTTTTAAATTAAAAAACATAACATTTATTAAATTTTCAAAAAAACTCCCCCTTATTGATATTTATCAAAAAGTAATTTAAATTAATATATAAAACATACCCAATTTTAATCAAAATTAATTATTTTAAAAGTAATAGATTAATATATTAAAAATTCATTTTAAATAGAAATTTCTAGTTATCATTTTAGCAGAGTAGAAAATAATATTCAATTACAGAATACATGTAAAATGATGATTGAAGAATAATATATTTATATTCATTTACTTAGAAACTATTTCCTTATTTGATAAAATAGGTTTTTTTCTAGAAAAACATTCTGAAATAATTTATATATATATATAGTAAAATAATTTTTTAAATAAAATTTTTGGTAATTTCAAAATTAAGGAATGGACAATTAGAAAGTATAAAATTTAAAATCAATAATCTTTCCATTTTTGGAAACAAGAAACACAAAACGTAAAATAAAAATAATTAAATTTGAAAAAATTACAACCCTTTGTTTATTTATGGACATCGAAGGAATTATTCATAAAAAATATCATCCCTTTTATTATTTAAACTCCCCCTATGTTGATGAATTTTTTTTTCATCAATATTAATCAGATTGGAAACTTATTACTTCAGACTCTCCCCCTTAATAAATTTCCTCCCTTCAGATAGTTTCTCTCCTTTATAACATTTCTTCAAATTTATAAATTTCTTCACATTATATTATTTTCCCCCCTTTATGATTTTCCAAAATGATTATGGAAAGTAACATATTCTCCTGATTTTTTTTGAAATACAATATGAAAACATCATATTTGAATAACTATTTATCCAAGATAAAAAATATAGAACATTTATCCAAGTAAAATTGGAAACTATTCAATAAAAATATATATAAAGAATAAGTCACACAAACTATATTTAATTCAAAGAATTTTTAAAATACATCAAGAGTTCATTTTTTTCATTCTTTCTTATAAAAATTATTGAAAATTTATTTTATCTTCTTTATATCCTCTTGATTTTTTTTCAGATTTATCTTCATATGATTCAATATTTTCTATCCTCTCTTCTATGATTGAGATGCTCCAATTATATTACTTCAAACTTACAACCTCCTATTTGATAACACTAATCTTCTTTTTTTATTCCTTCAACCTGAGATACTATTCTTCAAAATGTCAGATCCTAATATTATCATCTTTAAAATTATAAATTTATTCTTTAAAAATAGAGATTTATTCAACTCAAGAGTTATCAATATCTTTTAAAAGATCAACAAACTTCAACATGTCTGAAACATCAGATGATAAATTCTCCAAAGAATCATCAGTATCAACAGATACTTTATTGACTTCCATAATGTAGTCATAATGTTCATTTAAGTCTCCTTCCACTTGTATCGAACACTTTAATATCTTGTTGAATCTTATATTATGTTCCTTATACATCTCTTTGAATCACATTATTTTTGGTTTCATTTGGAACAACTAATTTAGTCAAAAACATCAATTTCTCTGGCCTCTCATTTAAACTGTTCTAAATATATTTTCACCCTACTTTGATGTTTTGTAGATATGGCACTGAATTTGTTATCTATTTTATAGATTTATAGATATAATATATACCCTTTTATGTTTTATTTTAAAATGAATTTGATGAGTCCGATGAATCCTCTGAAATATATGGTCGATATGGAATGACATTGGCATTTTCTTTTCTTTCTACATTTTCTTCCTCCAAAAATTTCTCTAAATCAACCTCTTTATCTATTTCCGACTTTTCTGATATTTTTGTATGAGAATTTTGATATTCCTCTTATTCTTTTGATTATGATTTTACTTCTATAGAAACATCTAACACTGGGTTTTTATCATAATGAGTTGAAAATAAAGTAGATGATGAAGATCATTTTGATAAAACTTCTTCTTCCTTATCCTCCTCCTCCTCCTCCCCCTCTTCTTATTATAATTATTTATATAACTTCCTCACAAATCTTAATACTCCCTTTCTAACTTTGTAAACTGATTTTTGTACTTTCTTCTTCTTTTCTAACTTCTTTATTAATTTTTGAGCCTTTTATGAGAGGATTTTTCAATTTTAGATTCTCATACATCCTATTTACCTTTTAAATTTTCCAAAAATAAGAAACCATAGATGTTTCATCAAGCTATAAAACTTCTGGTGATTATGGATCTATAAATGTTTAATCAATATCAGAAAGAGTTTTGGACCTTGGAACTAGTTTGACTACTAATAAAGGAGATACTGATATAGTATTATTAGTTGTTGCTCTATCAAATCCTTTAATTTAATCATCCATCATCATCGACTCATCTATCATTTCTTCTTCTTCTCCTATTCTTATTTCATAACATCTATTGTCTTTATCTTTAAATATAATGCCTCTACATTTCTAGTATGAATAATGGATCCCCTGGCTTCTCTTGAGCCTTATCATCAATTAATTTCTTAAATTATTCATCAAACATTTTTTTTCTTTTCTACTTTTGATTACTTGTTCATTGAGCACAAACTTATCCAATTTATCCACAAAATTTTACAATTTTGGATTGAAAACCAACTTAATCCTATCCATTTTATCTTCACCAATAAGAGAAACCTTTTATCTTAGTGTATACGACTCATTTTAAATTTGAAAAACATCCATATAGTTAAAAAAATATTTTTTATATAACATAGGAACATAAGAATCCTTGATTTCATGTATGTATTTTTAATAGATTTGATTTAAATGAAAACAAACTTTTCCAAGTTAATCTATCTCATGTTGATAAGGAAGTCTAGAATGAAGTTTTTAAGCACTTTTAGAGTATCCCAATCTCCATTTATCAGTATCAATTAACCTTGAGTCTATAAGGTTAACACTCTCACATCCATAGTTAGGTGAAACACCTTTATGACCTTTTCATTAGATGTAATTAAGAAACTTAAATTTTTATTTTTCCAAACTTCCAAGCTTGTCCAAAAGATTATGGGATGGGATATATGCATCACCTTCTAAAGGTAATTAAACCAAACCAGCAACTTGTTGAATCATAAGTTTTCAAATTTCACTAAACAAGTTAAAAATAATAACTTCAACATAATCGTCCATTTTTAATTTTTTCATTTAATAGAATTATCTTACTATTTACAGATAATCGACGTCTAAATCATATTTCTGCACATATATTTTCTCCCAACCTTGGAATTTAATAACTCTTTTTAGTAAAGAATCATAATTTTCATACCATGTATTTTTAATCACCCATTACTTTACAACATTACTCTTTGTGAAATATTATTCCAAATCTATCTTACTGAAACTGATATCAAAAATCAGACTAAATAAGTGAAAAAAGGAATACCAAAATTTTATATCAAGTAATAAATTGGGTGCTGATGGTCGAGACCAAATTCTTAAAAAAACAATATGGGGTAATGGATTACCTACCCCATTTATATAGGATTGTGGGAGACCATTCATCTTCCAAAGATCTAACAACTCAGAGTGAAAATAGATTCTGATATGATAGTTGAGATTAAATTCTCAATTTATTTAATAAATACTCTAAACTCTTAATATTTTTTAGATTGCTATTCATTAGAGTGAAGGAATTCCTGATTTGGAATAATTTTATATTTTAAAAAAATTGAATGATTTGTAAAAATTAAAGAATAAGTAAAACAACATAGAAAAACAACATTATTGGATAATTAGAAAAACTAAAATATTAAAAGAATACATCTCAGATTTAAAATCTACTTTTGGTATGAAAGTTTTATCGAGTGACCTATTATTATTGTTTTTTTACAAATGAACTTTAATTTGATAAACTTAATAACAAAATTCCATTTGAAAAAATTTTTGTAAAGATTTTGAGTCTAAAATTTTTTTATAAAAAAATGATTTTTTTGTAAATATGTTGATTCTATTTTTTTTTCATAATAATAAAACTAAAAATTTAGGAAAACAATTTTTTTTAGAATTTTTTTTAGAAAATAAAAGTTTTTATAAAACACCATTATATGTACTCCACCTTTAAAAATTAGTTCATTAATGTAATGGTATTAGTAAACATGAAATAGATATGAATAATCATTTTATATTGATCATTCCTAACTTCTTTTTAGTATATTCAAATATATAAAAAGTAAGGGTTTTAGTAAAAATGCCTTCAAGTTTTTCTTTCATTCCTATGAATTGTAAAATGATATCTCCTTTTTTGTGGGTTATATCGAAGGAAATGATGTCTTATATTTATTTTCTTTTCTTATGGGTGATGTGATGGGTTATTACTTAAATCATTGGAACTTGTGTTATCAAACAATATTTTATTTTTATGAAAACTCAAGCCATAATCAGTAAGTGTGTGTTTCATCCACAACACTTGAGCACAAAAAATTACATCTACCACATATTTGGATTTAGTAGTGTAAATTTTTACTGAGTGCTATTTCTTACAAGAATAAGAATCTAAAGTTTCTCCTATGAAATGAAAATATAGGAATTACTTTTCTTATCCATTCCACATCCAAAAAAATAAACATATGAATTTTTAATTCAAAATCATTTCCAAACGATTAAAATAAAACTAAATCAATTGTTCTCTTAAGATAATGAATTTTTTTATAGATCAATGATGGGGAAATTTTATAATTATTTTATATCTAACACATAAGGATAAAAAAATCATTAAATATGGATGACTAGCTGTTATGTTAATTATACTTTCAATCATACCTCTAAAGATCTTTTGATAATTTGGTTTGCTAGCTTCATTGATATTTAAATTATTTGAGGTTCAGATAAGAGTAATAATAATTTTTGTATTTTCATATTCAAATTTATTAAGAATAACTTTTATGTACATATGTTGAGATAAAAAAATTCATTTTTTGTAAAAATTAAAATATTAGAAAATAAGTAAGTTCTCCCATCTAGCTCATTTCGAACTCAAAATTAATAAGATGCACAAAGGAACCTGCTAAATATTTTTGAGTTCAACCAAATATAATTTCATATATATGAACTTGATCCATGATGCTATTTTTAGAAACTTATTTTATAAAAGGATACGGATCCACAACTCCCTTGACATTTTTTTAACAAAAATTTAGTTAATCAATCATACAAGGATCTAGGGGATTTTTTTGAGTTCATAAAGTGCCTTATTAAGTTTAAAACATGTTTTGGATGTTTTTTATTTTCAAAATCAAGGGTTTGTTCTACATAAACATCCTCTTATACATATCCATTAAGGAATTCACACTTCACATCCATTTAAAATAGTTTGAAATTTAAGAATGCTGTATATTCTACATGTATATTAATATCTTCAATTATAGATACCGATGTATAAGTTTATTCATAATCTATTCCATCTTGTTGATTATATCCCTTAGTAATAATTCTTGAATTACTTCTAAATATTATTCCATTTTCATCGCATTATTTTCAAATAACCCATTCCAAACTTTATTTCTTTTGAATACATTGAGTTCATCTTGCATTGATTTTATCCAATCTTCTTCACCTAAACCCTCATCAGGATACTTAGGTTAAAATTGAGATAAATATGAAAAGTTATCAATTTAATTTCTTATATAACTTCTAGTTATAACTAGTTGATCTAAATCACCAATTATATTATCATTAGGATGTTTCATAAGAAGAAACAAATTTATTGGATTTGAAAAACTCTATTCTTAAAAAACATGCTGAAAATATTCTTAAGGTAGAAATTCAAAAATATATTCTTCAGTTGTTCTCTCATGAGTAGAATTTTCTAACATAGGCTGAAAATATATTTTTGAATAAACATATATGGACATATGGTGAGGTTTTTTGAAAACAAATGGACCGGTTTCATCAAATTTAACATGTTATATTTCCTTAACAACATTTTTTTAATAAAAACCATATATTCCTTGATAGTTTTAGAATAAAATTAAAATATTCATTTATCATATTTTTGAGTAAATTTATATATTTTATCTTTATTATTCATAATGAATACTTTTCATCCAAAATAGTTAAATTAAAAACATCTTGGTTTCCTTCCCATCCAAAAAACTCATTGAGATTATTATGAATTAAAGGTCCTATTAAAACTCAATTTATAGTATAACATGGAGTAATCACTACTTCGGACCAAATGTTTTTAAAAAATGAGTATTAACTCAACATGGTTCTAGTAATCTCATAAAGAATTATATTTCTTCTTTTGACTACACCATTTTGTTGTGGAGTTATAGGTGCAAAAAGTTATGTATAATACCATTTCAAAATAAAAATCTATAAATTATCCACCATGATCACTACAAATAGTTATCAAGGATAGATTTGTCTCATTTTCAAATTTGTATATAAATTATTTAAAACAAAAAAAGGCTTTGCCCTTATTTACTAAGAAATAGACCCATTTATATATAGTGTAATCAACAACTAAGACATATACATAGTATTTGTCACCGATACTTCTAGTTTGTGTAGGAGAAAAAAATTCCATATGCACTAACAATAAAGAATCAGAAGTTGAGTCTTCAATAATAGAATGGAAACATGACTTCTATTTATTTGCAAATTGATAAAGATCACACACTTTAGAATTACCAAACCTAAATTTTATAACATCCTTAACTAGTACTTTATTATAAAACTATTCTATTGTTCTAATATTACAGTGTCATAATATTCTATTCTATAACCAATATTGGTATTTTATTACACTAAGTGAAGGTAGATCTTGGATTCTAAAGTCTTATAAGTTTAGTGTGTAAACATTCTCATACTGATTGGTGTAATGGATAAATTCATCATTAAAACTATGAAAAATACATATGTTAATCCTGAAGTTCACAAGATAACCCTCGTCACATAATTTAATTACGCTAATAATTTTTTTATTATGTACTACCAAAAATAATACATTGGAAATTAAATATTTTCCTAGAAAAATAATTTCCCCTCTACCAATAATTTCTATTTGAGTATTATCTCAAAAAGTTACTTTACCACCTTTGAACATTATAATATTTTAAAATAAGTCATTTTTATTAGTCATGTGTCTTGAGTAACCACTATCCATGTACCAAATATTATTATTGTTATAATATTCCTTATTTTATTTATCCGTGAATCATTTATTATCTTTATTAGTTTATACAAAGAATCAAATATAATTTTTTCTCTAACTTTCATTGTTAAATGAATTCTAAAAATAACTATCTCCTCCACTTGAAATTCATGTTTCTGAAGATTTTATACTTTTAATGTTCTTGTGATTATATTAATTGATTTGTAATTTATATTAGAATATATTTCATTATTATCCTTTCTCTTCATATTGGGGAAATCCTATATGATATTCCCTATTTTATTACATTCATAAGATATAACTTCTTTAGAATCATTCTTATCGCTTTTATCCCTGTGAATTTTCTTGTATCTATACTAAAAGTCGTTTCCCCCAAAAATCTTATTCATTATTTTAGAAATATTATCTATTTTATTTCTAAACTATTCAGATGAACTACTACCTTATGAAACAACAACTTTATTCTTTTTTTGATGACTTTATAATTTTCATAGTAGATTATACCTTACTTGTTGCATTTTATGTAGTTAAAAAAGAAAGTCCTCCAATTTTTTTCATTTTCTCAGCATATCTTTTTAGTATTCATTCATATTTCATAAGGGTTACAATAAGATCCTGAAGATTAAGATTAGTAATCCTTCTTGTGTCATCCAAATCAGTTCTCTTTGATTCCCATTAACCAGACATTAACTCAATAATATTTTCTGCTAGGATTCCATCCATAAGATCTTTCATACTAAGAGACTGTAAACTATTAACAGTAATCATAAAACATTGGAACATTTTTGTAACAGTTTCTCTGAGTAGGAAATAAAAATATTGATAATAAATTCTAATAATATCTCATAATATCTCAATTACATTAGAAGTAACATAATGAGTTACATCCGAATTATTTAAAATAATATTTGATTCATCACATAAAGATATTTGACTACAGATATTTCTAGTCATAGAACATAATAAAGTGTCTCTAACTCTATCGTTCAACTAATATTCCAACTTTTCATGATTAATAAATGCAATAACTTATTTATATGAAATTTGATAATTTCTAGTCAACATGAAAAAATGTCAACTCTAGTGTTTATAAAAAAGTTTTCATTCTATCTCTCTAGTATTTATAATCATTACCATAAAAGATAGGAGGTCTTCTTGGATTCAAATTATCGATGGTATAAACATTCAATCCTATCATATTATAAAAAATATAAACTCTTTATAGAATACATGTTAGTGTAATAAAAATTTATAAACAAACAGTTTATAAAAGAACATCATAACTTCTAGTAGTTAAAAAAAGTAAAAACACAACAAAAAAATAGTATATTATTCTCTGAAACTAATTTTTTGATTGTAAGAGTTTATGATGGATACAAGATGGGGTGAATGGTAGTTAAAAAAATTAATCTAACACAAAACCCGAAACCTATTTAGGTAAAAAGGCTGGATTAAGAAGTCATATCATGATCAGTGTATGTGTATCAGACTCAGAATTCATCTAAAAAATCAGAGTTGTAAATCAGGTTAAAAAATAGTTTGATAAAAAGATATTAAAAATATTAGTAAAACAAAAATTTTATTGTAAATTTCAAAATGGTATTTAAAATTTATAGAAAAAAGTAGTACAGAAGATTATTAAAAAGTAATAATGACTTATAAGAATTATAAAATTAATCATACTCTTTAAAATTAAGAGTTAAAGAATTCAGAAACCCAGACTTAAGATATCAATAATTTTCAACCTAACTATAATGATCAGTCTTTCCTTACCAAGAAATACCTCGATAAGAATATCGGAATAACTATTTCTTCTAAAACCCTAGAAGCCCTCATTATGATGATCGATGTCAGCTCTGTCTTCCTATCTTCAGAAGCCCTCAATATTCTATATCAGAATCACCTGTCTTCCTATCCTCAAAAGACCTCAATCTAAACCTTGACCAGAATAAAAGAATACAAAATAAAAATATATTAAGGAATTTATAACCCTCACATGGATTCCATAGAACTAAAAATCTATGAAAATTTATAAATAATAAGAACGAGATATTGAGGAAGAGAAAAATATCAGACATATTGAGTTGTAAATTCATCAACACCTAGCTCCTCTAATTCAATCCTATTTATCAGTATCCCTCTACTGGATATATATGTGAATATTGAAGTTGGTTTTAATTTCCTCAAATGTTCTTCACTTGACAGCTCAACAAAATGTCCTTATCTGATGTCATTTTTATAACACCATTATAATGTTGTAATTAATTATTTCTGATATAATGAATTCTAATTACTTACATGATTAAATTTTGATAGTCTGATATACTATAATATTTTTTTTTCAATCTGATGAACTGACTTATGTTTAGTATGATGGATCTGAACTGTTATCAATATGATGGTTATGAATCCAGTGAGTCTGATAGGAAGAACACTAAGTCAAACCAATATACATAACACTACTTTATCTGATGGACTAGGCTCTAAATAAGTCCGATGAATCTGATTAAAGTATAAAAATTTTATATTCATTTACATAGAAACGATTTCTTTGTTTGGTGAAAAATATGTTTTCTACAAAATCATTCTAAAACACTTTGGATATAAAAATTTAGTAAAATAAGGTTTTTAAGAAAGTGTTTGTGACTTTAAAAACTAAGGAAAGGAAAATTAGAAAGGGTAAAATTTCAACTCAAAAACCTCATCGCATTTCCAAAGAAGAATCAGAAGAGGTTGGAGAAAAATAGAAGGGTTCAAATGCTCTTCCCTTATCTATTAGAAGTTGTAACAATGGGACACATCATCTATAATGTTGCTCTTCATACCGAGCCACCAAAAACATCATCCCATGTTATAATACATATTCGCAGAACCCATGTAATGACCTAGAACACTATCAATAAAATTACCATTATTATATTTAACTCATATAGTATAGATCACATAAAATCACTTATAGAAGATAATCAAAACATTATAAATGAATAATGAATGAAATAAAATGTATTTCCAAAAGTTAACGACCCTATATTGATGAAATAATAACTTGAAATTAGGAATAGTAATATGGCCCTTATGAATTGTAAACTAGCCTAATGAATAGTAACATGGCCCATGAATGTATAAATAAAATTTAGGCATCTTATAAATGAATGTATGATATAATTATATCATAGTATAAGTAAGTGAATATTTTAGAAACTATTTTTTAAGTATTGGCATTTTTGTAAGTCATAAATATTTAATTACCATTTTATAATTAATAAAATGATTTAAAAGAATATGAATTTTCATAATTTTTTTTCATAAATAAATATTTTATTTTCTTATCATATTAGTATAATTTAATTAGACCTTAGTTAAATTTTCATAGTGTTATAAAATCGGTTATAATTTTAAAAACTGTATTTTTAGAGTAAATGATCAATCTAATTAAAAATTTAATTTTTCATATTTAGAAAATTATTTTTATAAAATGATGTTAATTTTTTAATTGTACACATTGAAAAATGGTTAGGTTTATTTTTTTTATATTTTTCTAAAATAATTGAATTTTTGGTGAATAATAAAATATGATAATTTATGATAAATGATAAATACATGATTTATTGAGTCGTATGTGATGTATGGGTGATGTAAGCAGATAATCTTGAAATATCATTTATTATTTTGATAAATTTGAATATAATTCTCAAACTATTCATATTATTGATCCAAATTAATAAACAAATGAATAAAATATTTAAAAATCACCCCTCTCCTCCACTATAAATACCACCCATCACCACCTCTTCTCCTCACACATCCCAAGCTTCAAGCCTTGTAAAATTTATTCCAATTACTCTTACCAAGTCCCTCCCCCGCGTCTAGGAGGAAGTTTTCTTAACAATATACCAAAACCATGCCATTAAAGAGGTTCTTAAGGAGGAGTATTCAATAGGTAAATCTTGTCCCTTTTCCTTTTAATTTCATTTCAAGTTCTTTTTTTTAATTATTATTTCTTCACCTAACCTCATTAAAATAGCATGATGAATCCAGTTAATTACATATACTAGAATGTTATTATTCTAATCGAATAATCCAACACCAATCCCCTTATCCTCCCCCTTTTATTCCAAAAATGGAAATATTGTTTGCGAGGTGTTGTTTCATCACCTTCAAGGATGACAAGTTTTAATTTTCTTTATCCATCATAAAGGATGGTCATGAAACCATTTTAATGGTTGAAAAAGATTTTAAAATTTATATTCTAACCCTTTTATGTTCTGTATGTAACATATTTACATAATAGTAAATGACAAAACAAAATGAGTTTGTTGTGGTCTAAAACTGCTTTAATTAATGTAAACGAATATCATTAACATGTTATCTAGTGATTCATACTCATACTGTATAAAAACATTATATATATAACCATTTACCATTATTTATTTTCATTAAAAACATATAATTCCAATTTGTAGAATTATACCCATTCTACATGAACTTTATTACTCATAAACAAGTTAACCGATCAAGGAAACCAAGAAAATGAATTCCCCTAAACGATGAAATTAAACTCTATAACTCATAAATAATTCCATAAATGAAATTAATAAAACAATAATGAATAAAATACATGTAAATAAGGTTCTTAATTTATCAATTAATGGATTTAATTTGATTATCTATGATATTAAGGTCAAGTTCATAACACATTCAGACATAGGGTAAGGGTTTTCTTCCCGATCCTTCATTTTCATCCGGGTTATGATCTATTCCTATTTAAAAAAATGTGATTCTTCATTATTTTTATATACATATTCTAAATTATGTGTATATATTTCAACCTCATCATCTAGTCTTTATTTTAGGATAATTATATGTTTTACAAAGGTTCCCTCTCAATCCTTCCCGATATAGAAGCCCGATTAAAGGGAACGTCTCAATTTCTTACCCATTTTCAAGTACCATCTATAATAAATTTTAGAAAACTATTATTTTAATAAAATAAATAGTTTTTTTCATTAAAAATTATATTTTTTAATTTATGTTTTTGTACAAATATTTTTCCAAAATAACTCTTCTTTTCAAAGTAAAAAGAGTTATCTCCATAATTCCTTGATGATTTTATAAGATTATTTACATCTATTTCAAAAACCTTGTGGATCTTATGTTTAATTGGGATTAATATTTTATGATACCATATAAAATATTTCATTGAATGGTTTATAATTATTTTGACTATGAATGAGCTATATTGATACCATTCACCATATTACTGCGAATGATTAGTGATTATGTTTACTTATTGGGGAATGTTATTTAAATTTCATATGTTAGTTTCGATAGGAATATATATTGATTATGTTTCACCCCATTAATATGAGTAATTAATTGGACATATAAAATAGAGGGGGGGGGGGGCTACTATATCCCCTCAGTGCATTGGTAGGTCTCATCAGAGAAATTAGTTTGGGTACCGGCTAACATATTTCCTGATTATGTATGGTGTCTAGGCCAAAGACTTAACGGTATATTTATGATGTCCTGAATTATATATTAACTCATTATGAGATTATTATTTGATATTACATGTGATTATTAGACTCATAGAATATTTATGGGTAGGTATCAATTTAATATTATTTTTTATATGGTATTATTTATTTAGTTTTTATTCCTGCTATATAATGCTCAATTTTTTTTAATAGAAGCTATTTTTAGTTATTCAACTTGAATTATTGCTTATTTTTTTAGCTTATTCTGAATTATTACCCTTACTGAGAATCATAGATCACCCATTTCTTATGTTTATTTTACCAAGATTCCAAGAAGAATTTTATGAATGAAATGAAAAGATAATATAGAAGAATAAGAGTGTTTCCAAAGGAGTCTTTATGATGTATTTCATTTAAAGTTGTAATGTTGAACTTATATATATATATCTTTTTTCCAAATCTACTAAACTATTCTCTCATTTGGGATGTGTCTTCCTAGTTTATATGCAAATTTAATAAACTAAGACATCAACTCCAAGTTACTGGGGTTGGGTTCCTTACGGTTGGTATTAGAAGAGGTTTCATAGAAACCTTGGAAACTAGATTTAAAAAACATAGACTAGGTAACATAACCCTAAGATATAATTTTAGGATAATAATGTAAGAATATCCTAGAATTTTGGTGAGGTAGATATTATTTGGGTCTTCTAAGAAATACATCCCATTCTGGATACTACAAGTGGATGTGGTTCTTGAATAAATGTACCTTGGGGTAACAACTCCGAATAGTTATATCGGGCCTAAATCGGGGTAACCTTGTACGAAAAAAATATAGAGACCCTAGAATTTTACACATAACATTACATGACTTAAAGTATAATAAAACATCATATTACAAGACAATGATCATAAAGTCTAGTGTCTTGGAAGACTAGGTATATAAAAATTAAAACATGGGACTAAATATAATATTTCATTATTTGGTATTTATAAGTAGATCCTAACTTCCATTGTTCTCATACATATTCATAGGATAACTTGGCGTTTACATTAACAAAGGTATGAGCTAAAAATGCCAACGAGGGAATAAATATAAGAAATAAATCTTTAGCACATGGGTTAGAAGACATAACATAATGATATAAAAAGACATAGAACATATGGAATCATAATATATAAACATGGGATAATATAAAAATGAATTCATAGTAATGTTTAAGAAACAAAAAATATAAATTTAACATGAGTCAAGGATCATTTAATATAGAGGATCAAAAGTCAAAGTTAACTACCAAGACCATTGTATATAGTAGCATGAGTCAAGGCTAACTGCCAAGAATGTTGAACATAAGATCTCATGAGACTCAAAATTACCCAATAAATTGGAGTGAAATCTAGGTGCACCAATAATTACATGTTCATCAATATTCTTTGCACATATAGAATCATACATAATAAATCATTCATAAACATAAGGGTACACCTGGAAAGAAATGGGTATAATAATCATGTCATAAAGCATAATGAATGGGCATATCATACAAGTGACCATGATAATAAAGGGATTAAAACATAAATTGAAATTTATAGGCACATATCATGGTAGGTGATGTCAAATAGAAGTGAAAACATGTCAGAAGAGTCATTTAATAAATATTAGCACTAAAATTTTCAGTGAGGTTTTTAGGAAAATATTAAAGAGAATTTAATATTGAAAAAGGAATAATATTTTACATAAAAGAAAAAGTAAATGAAGAAGGTTTTAATAATCAAAATACTTATTTTTAAAAAATAACGATTGCTTAAAACAGATGATAGTGTACTTGAAATTGTGTAAGAATTCTATAAGTTTCCTTGAAATGAGCTTGCTTATAAAGAAGAATTTAAGAGGGAATCATTTTAAAACATGTGTATCCGTGAAATTGATTGATGAATAAATCTTGATAAATGACTTTTAATAATATACACAACATTTAGAATATGTTTATAAAAATAATAGATTATTTGATTTGGGTAAAAATAAAGATAGAGAAACCCGATGAAATAATTGAGGTTTAGGTAGAATCCCTTACCTTAAGTGTGAAGGTGTCCTTCACATGACATTAATGTTCTGGATAACCTAATAAAATTAATTAATTATTATTTACAGAAACTTTTATTCATATAATTTATTTAATATAACCTTATTAAGTTTATTCATGACCTTTTAGATGGGTTACGATGTTAAATTGTATTGTTTGAGAGCGTTTGTTTACATGGTTTTGATGATTGGTTTACTTATATACATGTACAGATAAAAATGAAATATGAAAATGGTTGTACAGTATTGGAGTTGAATGTTATTTGTGAAAATAAAATATATTAATTTGATATAAAATTCATTTGTTTATTTGGTGTGAAGATGAATCATTTAAAAAACTTTAATGATAACTATTTTGTTTAATTGGCGGTTTTTTGATCAAATCAAACACATTTTGATTTATAAATTAATATTACGTGTTAAAAATATTCCAGAATATTAAATAATAAATAATAAATATAATATATTCTGTTTCAACCATAAAAATTATTTCATGACCAGAATTGAAGATGTTAATAGAAATCGAAAACCTGTCGTCCTTGAATGTGATAAATTAACACATCTCAGATGGTGTTTCCATTTCTAGTATAAAAGGAGGATAAAAGAGAGACGATGATGAATTATTCCATTATCATAAAAAAATTTCAATAAATTTAAGGTAATAGAGTTTTCACAACATTTGTATGGAAGGAGGTGAGGAAATAAAAGGAAAAGAATGGAGTTTAAAAGAAAATAAAATAAAGGAAAAGAGGAATTTACCTCTTGAATATGTTTTTCTTGAGAACCTCTTTAGGGAAGAGGATTTATTCTTTTGAAGATACCAAGGGATTATGGATGCGAGAGAGGGGCCTAGGGAGACATTTAGGCATAATTTAGAAAAGGAACAAGGCTTGAGAGGAGTAAAGAAAAGAGGTAAAAAGGGTGATATTTATAGTGGATGAGAGGAGGGGTTTCCCATTAATTTAATCATTAGTTTAATATTTTTTCTCAAGACTATGAGTAATATTTATTATTCTAAACAAAAATAGTAAATAGTGCATGTGATTTTGATATAATGGCCTTACATCATCCATACATCAGCTGATGACATCATAATTCATGTATTTAGCATTTATTGTAAATTATCGTATTTTACTATTCACCAAAAATTCATTTATTTTAAAAAAATCCCAAAACGTCAGCCCAACCATTTTTCAGTGTGTATAATTCAGAAATAAATTCAATTTTATGGAAATAATTTTCTAAATATGATAAATTTAATTTTTAATTTAAATCATAATTTACTTGAAAAATACAAATTTTAAAATTAAAACTACTTTTCTAAAAATTTAAAAATTCAATCAAGGTATCTTAAAATTATTTTATGATCATAATACATAAAAATAATTAATTATGAATTCATTTTATTAAAAAAAAATCCTTTTTAATTTATTAAATTAATAATAAAATTGTAATTAAATATACATGACTTACAAAAATACCAACACCTAATTAATAATTTTTAAAATATTTACTTACTTATACTATGATATAATTATATCATATTGTCACTTATAAGATGGATAAATTTTATTTATACATTAATTAGTGATATTACTATTCAATTGGATGGTTTACTATTTGTAAGGGTCACATTACTATTCCAAAGGTCAAGTTAATATTTTAATGGTATATGTTCCTTAACTCCAAGAGATACCTTTTATTTCGATCATTCATTATTTATATGGTTTTATTGTGTTCTATTTGTATTATTATATGATTGTACAATAAGACACTATTATAAGAAGGTAATTCAATTGATAAAACATTGGGTCGTTACAACAACGGGCCTTACTGCCCACATGGTTTGACACTCCCGGGGGATATGCTTTGGATAATTCACATTTTCTTTACAAACCATTATGAATGATTTAAAAGTAAATATGTCCCCAAAGAAGCCATGTTTATTATTTTGACTATAACTATTTATATAATTTCGATTTATGTTACACATTTTGATATTATTAAGATTATACATTATGATTCATAACCTAATATAGTGTATGCTGTTATTTAGAAATAGAACCAAATGGATAGAATGGAAACTATATCAATTCACTATCCCATGTAGGGATTTACCTCATATTCAAGATAATGATGAAGGTATTGGAGCTGTGACTGGTTCTAAGAAAATTTTAACTATACTGGGAGATATGACACATGTTATGAACAATAACCTTACCCATATGGATTATCCTAATACAAAACACGGAGGAGCAATATTATATCACATTATGTGACAATAGACTCAATAAATTATTTTTAATACAAACCCATTTATATCAGAGTAGTGGATAAGTTCCCTAGAGAATATATTTTTTTCTTTGGGATGTAACGAAATGGAGAAGGTTGTTATGGTAATTTATCATCTTTTGGGAGTCACAGATCAATGGTGGACATTGATTCAAAACAAAAAAGAGGAGGATGAAATAAAAAACATGAAATAGAGAGAATTTAAAGAAATATTCTTAGAAAAATACATTCCTTGTGAACAACGAGTGGATTTGGAAAGGTAGTTTTTTTGAGTCTGAGGGAAAAGAGGATGAGAATGTTGCAATGTTTAAATCTAGATTCATAAGGTTATCAAGGAATAATATGGAATAAACATATAAGTGAAGGTGTAATATTGATTGATTATTTATGGTTTAAACCGTTCCTCTGATGGTAACTGGTCTTCCAAAATTTATCATCATATTAATATATAGTCTCATTTTCTATCAAGATAGAAGAGGAATTCTCTAAGTCTAATGAATTTAAAGCAAAGAATTAAAAGAAGAGTGATGCTGAGTACTATGTAAAAGGAAATAAGGAAATGGGGGAAGAAGGGAATAGTTAACATTCCACATTGTAGAAATTGTTGAAATAAACACCCCAATACTTTCCAAAAGGGAATGAGAGTCTGTTACATGTGGGGAGAAAAATTCCACCTAGATCATGATTTCAAGGGAAAGAAATAATATTCCAATGTTCAATGCTATAATTTTAAAGATATGAGAAATTATGAACATGAATGTATTAGAAGTCAAGGAAAATTTCCCAAGTGAAGGATATGGGAGCAAGTCTAATATTATTCGATCATAGATACAGAAGTTGAAGTTCCTAATGATGCAGTGGTAGGTAATTTAATAATTTCGTCAAACTTATCCAATGATTTATTTGATTATAGATCACATCGTTAGTTTATATATTACCTGTTTTCTAAGAAAATTATAAATTTACAATTTTATTTAATGAAGGAGTTGTCTATCAAAACTCCCAATTCAATTATCATTGCAAAAAGATGTGTCAATTAGTACCCTTTATGAAACATAAACATGCTCTATTTTATGACTTTATCATCATACCTATGACTGAATTTGATATAATTAGTTATATGGATTAGATTTCAAATTATAATGTGAAAATATATTCCAATAAAAAGGATGTTACTATTTTTGAGAAATATATAAAATCCCTTATCTTTAGAGCATAAACCTCTTCATTTGATTATTATCTAGATCCACCCCTAGTATCTCTACTGAATATAATTCTTGGGGAGGAACAGAAAAAAATATATATGGGTGAGGAAATAAATAATAATATTTAGTATGTACCTATTATGCAAGAATAGGTTGATGTATTTCCATCGAATTTACCTGGACATCCTCCAGAGTAGGAAATTGAGTTTTCAATTGATTTAATTCTAAGTGCAAGGCATATATCAAATAATCCTTATAGAATGGCCACATCATAATTAGTGGAGCTAAAGAAACAACTAGGAGAGTTGAGTATTAAGGGCTATATTTTCATTAGTGTTTCTTTATGGTGAGCTCTTGTTCTTTACATTAAGAAGAAATATGGATCTATGAGGCTGTGCATTGACTATAGGGAGATCAATGCTATTATGATAAAGAAAAAGTATCCTCTACCTCGCATTAATGCTTTATTTGATCAACTGCATGGAGCCTAATATTTTTCATAGATTTATCTTCGATAAGGATATAATAAATTTCATGTCAAGATGGAATATATTATAAAGACATCATTTTGAATTAGGTATGGGCATTACAAGTTTACTTTAATTCCTTTTGGACTAGCTAATGCGCCCTCTGTTTTCATAGATCTAATGAATAGAGTTCTCAAGGAATATCTTGAAGATTTTTGTGGTATTTATTAATGATATCTTGGTATAATACAAAATCTATGAAGATCATTAGAATCAATTTCATATTGTTCTAAAGACTCTTAGAATAAATGAGTTATATTAGAAGTTTAGAAAGTGTGAATTCTGGATTCAAACCATTTATTTACTTGGCCATATTGTCTCTAATGATGGAATCTTAGTTGATCATATGAAGACAATGCCAGTTCTGGAATGACCTACACCAATGAACATAATTGAGGTATGTGGTTTCATTGGTTTAGTAGGTTACTATGGGCGTTTCGTTCATAATTTTTTCCTGGTAAGCTAACCTGTTAACCAATATTACATGTAAATGGGTTAAGTTAGTATGAACATAATAGTGTGAAGAATTTTTTATATAATTGAATAGGAGAGTAGTGAATGCTCTGATCTTGAATCTACTATCGGGAAATGGTGGATTTGGGATATATATAGATGCATCAAAGAAAGGACTTGGTTGTGTCCTTATGCATAACAATAGAGTTATTTCTCATCCATCAAGGAAGTTATAAACTCATGAACACAACTATAAAACTCAGGATCTTGAGTTAGAAGTAGAAATATTTGCTCTTAAGATATGGATAGACTATCTCTATGGTAAAATATGTGAGATATGTATAGATCAAAATAGTTTGTAATATTTATTCTTACAAAATCAACTCAAAATTTGTCAATGACTATGACTCAAGTTACTAAAGGATTATGATTATTCCATACACTACCACCCAGGTAAAGAAAGTGAGAAAAAATATGCATTGATCAGGAATGATCACGGTGTTCTATACAATGTGATGATCGAAGGGGATCCTTTGTACATGGAAATAGTTAATATGGATTTGGGAATTATCAAAGAAGGTTAAACATCACAAATTTTTAATTTTTTTCCCAACCGTAATTATTGTAAATAATTAAAAGACCTCATATTAATGATGATAATATTCAAAAGAAAATTAAAGCCAAGAATGATGGGAAGTTTTCAAACTTCATGTGTGAGGATGGAATTCTAAAATTTGGGAGGAGGATATGTGTTCCATCTATACCAGAGCTAAAAAAGGAGTTATTGGATGATTTTCATAGTTAGAATTTCTCTATACACCTTGGTATCACTACGATGTATAGATATTTGAAGGAATATTTTTTGTGGGATAATATGAAGTGAGAAATTTTTGATTATGTATCAAGATGTTTAGTCTGTTAATAGGTGAAGGATGAAAGACAACATCTTAGAGGATTAATGCATCCCCTATCTATTCATACTTGAAAATGGGATAACATCACCGTGTATTTTGTCACTAGATTACCAAAATATCCAAGGAATAATGACTAAATATGGGTAATTATTGATTGACTTACAAAATATACACATTTCTTTGCTATAAGGTTGGATTTTCCACTAGGGAGTCTTGAAAAGATCTGTATTAATGAAGTTTTAAGAGTTCATAGAGAACCTATATCAACTGTGTATGATCGTGATCAATGATTTACATCAAAACTCTAGAAAAGACTTAAGAAATATTTGGATACTGAGCTTTATTTGAGTACTTCTTATCACTCTCAAACTGACGGGTAGTTAAAAAGAACAATACAAATTTTAGAAGACATGTTGAGATAATGCTCACTTGATTTTCAAGGTATGTGTGATCAGTATTTACCTTTCGTATTTTTTTCCTACAATAATAGTTTCTAATCTAGTATTCAAATGGCACCATATGATGTAGTGTATGGAAAGAGTTTTTGTACACATACATGTTGGGATGAAGTTAGTGAAAGGAATATTATAGGCTCAGAGCTTATGAAGAAAAAAACAGCTAAGGAAAAGACTATTCAAACCCATATCAAATAATCTCAAAGAAGGAAAAATAGATATGCCAATAATCAAAATAAGGATTTGGAATTTCATGTGGGAGATCATCTTTTATTGAAAGTATCTCCATGGAAGGGTGTTATAAGATTTGGGAAGAAAGGAAATTTAATCCCTAGATATAGTGGACCTTTTGACATTCTAGAGATAACTGGAGTTGTGGATTACAGTTTGGTAAATCTACATAGCCTTTATAAGGTACATAATTCATTCCACATCTCCTTGTTAAGAAAGTACATGCCATACCCAACACATGTACTCACTTATGAAGGAATAGAATTGGAACCTGAATTATCTTTCTATGAATAGCCTATCCGGATTCTTAACACTAAAGTATAGGTTTTGTGGAATAGGATGACTGATCTTTTAATGGTACTTTGGAAAAATCATAAAATTATAGAGGTGACGTGGTAGCCTAATGAGCTTATGATTAAGAAATACCCAAATCTTTTTGTGGGGTGACAATCTGGAAATTTTGAGTATGAAATTTTTGTAGGAGGGGAGAATGTAACAACCTAGAAATCTATCTATAAAATTTATTTTCTTATGTTTATTTCTTATAATATAAATAACATTAAATCACTTAGATTACATAATAAAACTATCATAAATGTATAATTAATGAAATAAGAGGTATTTCTAGAAGTTAAGAAACATATACCGATGAAATAGTAACTTAACCTTATGAATAACAACATAACTCTTATGAATAGTAAATCAAACTAATGAACAATAAACTTACCCATGAATGTATAAATAAAATATATCCATATTATAAATGAAGGTATGATATAATTATATCATAGTATAAGCATGTGAATATTTTAAAAATTAAAATTTAAGTCTTGGTATTTTTGTAAGTCATAAATATTTAATTACATTTTATAATTAATAAAATGATTTAAAAGAAAATAAATTTTCATAAAATGTATTCATAAATAAAAATTTTTTTTTCTTATTATCTTTGTATAATTTAATAAGACCTTAGTTAATTCTACAGAGTGTTATAAAATTAGTTATAATTTTGAAAACTATATTTTTCGAGTAAATGATGAATTTAATTAAAAATTAAATTTCTCCTATTTAGAAAATTATTTTCATAAAATGGATTTTATTTTTTAATTCTACATGTTAAAAAATGGTTAGGGTTAATTTTTGATATTTTTCTAAAATACTTGATTTATTGGTGAATAGTAAACTATGATAATCTACGATAAATGCTAAATAAATGATTTATTGAGTCATAGTTGATGCATGGGTGATGTAATAACATGATCTCAAACTATCCTTTATTATTTTAATAAATGTTATGATAATTATCAATCTATTCATAGTATTGATCCAAGATAATAAACTAATGAATAAAATATTAAAAAATCACCCCCCTCTTCTACTATAAATATAATCCCTCACCACCTCTTCTCCTCACACCTTACAAGATTTGAACCTTGTAAAATTTCTTCCCAATACCCTTCCCAAGTACCTACCCAATTTCTAATATCTCCGATTATTGAAAAAATACCAAAACACATCCACTTAAGGAGGTTCTCAAGGAAGAGTATTCAAGAAGTAAAATTCTCTTCATTTTCCATTAAATTTCATTTCATGTTTTTTTATTTTATTATTATTTCCTTATCTACCCTCATAAAAATATAATTATGACTCAATTATCTTACATATAATGTAATTTTATTATGCTAATTGAATAACCCAACATCAATCCTCTTCTCCTCCCCCTTTTATTCTAAAAATGGGTACGTTGTCTGTAAGGTGTTATTTCATCACCTTCAAGGATGACAAGTTTTCATTTTCTTTCACTGTATTCAATGATATTAGTGAAATAATTTTAATGATTGAAATAGATTTTAAAATTTATATTATAACCTTTTTTATGTTATTGATGTAGCATATTTATATAATACTAAATGATAAAACAAAATGAGTTCGTTGTGATCTAAAACCACTTTAATTAATCTAAATGAATATCATTAACATGATATCTAATGATTGATCCTCATGCTATATAAAAAAAATGTTATATATAACCATTTAAACTTATGTATTTTCATTAATAACATATAAGTCCAATTCTGGATAATTATACCCATCCTACATGAACATCATTACTCATAAACAAGTGAACCGATCAAGGTAACCAAAAAATGAATACTCCTGAACAATGAAATTAAACTCTACAACTCATCAATACATGCATAAATGAACTTAATAAAACAACAATGAATCAAATAAATGTATATAAGGTTCTGAATTAATTAATTATTAGATTTAATTTTATTATCCAGGACATTAAGTTTAAGTGACGAATACATTCAGACATAAGGTAAGGGTTTTCTTCCCAAACCATCATTTTCATTCAGGTTAGGATTTCTTACTCTATACACAAACGAGATTCTTCATTATTTTTTTACCAATTTCCAGTACCACATATAATCTACTTTAAGAAAATTTGTTTTTATAAAATGAACAAATGTTTCATGAAAAGCTATATTAGTTCATTTCTGGTTTTATAGAAATATTTTTCCAAAATAAATCTTGTTTACAAAGTAAAAAAGAGTACTTTTCTCAAGAATTCTTTAATGATTTTATAATAGTATCAACATCTATTTCAAAACCCTTTTGATTATTATGTTTAATTGGGATAAATATTTTATGATATTATCTTCCGTATTTTATTGAATGGTTTATGATTAGTTTGACTGTGGATGTTCTATCTTGATACCATTCACCATATTACTCCAGATAGTTAGTGAATATTTTTACTAATTGGGGAAAGTTATTTAAATTTCATATATTAAATTCAATATGAATATATATGTTGATAATGTTTTACCTATTTCATATGAGAAGTGAATTGGAAATACTATGTGTTGGGTGGGTCCCACTATAGCCCCTCGGTGCATCAGTATGTCTCATGAGACAAACTATTTTGGGTATATTCTAAAATCTTACCTGATTTTGTATGGTGTCTTGGATGAATACTTGATGGTTTGTTTATGATGTCTCAAATTATGAGTTACCTCATTATGAAATTATTATTTGATATTCCATGTGATTATTCGACTAGTATAATATCCATGGGTAAGAATCATTTTCATATGATTAATTATATAGTATTATTTATTTAATTTTTATTCCAGCCATATTATTATCAAATATTTGTTTTAATAGTAGTTGTTTTTAGTTATTAACCTTGATTTATTGTTTATTTTTTATATATTTCTCTTAATTATTACCCTTATTTAGTATCAAAACATACCCCATTATTTTTTTTCCCCAGGATTCTAACATGAATTTTATGAATAACATGAAAATATAATCATGAAGAATAAGAGTGTTTCCATATGAGCCTCTATGATGTATTTCATTTCATGTTATAATGATTAAATTATGTATGTATCTTTTTTCCAATTCTACTAAACTCTTCGGTCATTTTAGATGAATTTTACTTATTTATATTCCAATGTAATAAATCAAGGCATTGGATCTGGGAAACTAGGGCTGGGTCCTTACAACCTGAATGAATGACCCTTGAAGAAATATGATAGCCAACCAAAACTAAACTTCTTAGAGATGTTGGGGTGATAAAACAATCCCAAAAATAGATAATACTATCATATGAGAGTGACTAACCATAAAATGTCACCCCACTATATAGGGTTTCTCAAATTCCTTGGAATTCATCATCCTACTACTAATCCAATAGAATAGACTTAAGGAGATATGATGATAACTATAAATTGGTCAAAACCATTCTTAAAACAGCTTCCTAAGCATCCAGATGCAACCAAGTGAAGATTCCCATCAGGTTCCACTCATCCTTTGATTCAAAGATAGTATGTGATGGTAATTTCTTAATAAGAGCATTTGGGATGACATTCCCCTTACCCAGGGTGTAGTCGATTTTGAAATTGAATGCCTAAATGTATTCAACTCACTACCTCTAACTGAGATTCATGTTCTTCTAAGAAAATATATAGGTCAGACTATTATAGTTAGAAAATAATATGAATTTATCCCCAAAATATATCTCTTCTAAAATTTAAGCACATTCATAACTATTGAAAGTCCCAAATCACGAGTGGGGTAGTTTTTCTCATGTGACTGAAGAAGATAAGAAATATAATCCATATAAAGAACATCTCACATAATCACACAAATCAAACCGTTACTATAATCATAACATTATACCATGTACCCCTTATCTAGCTTATATAAGATTAAAATAAGTGATGAGGTCAGTGTCCATTTCAACTCATCAAAAGGGGACTGTCACTTTTCATCCCAGGTGAACCCCACCCCCTTCCTAGTAAGAGAAATCAAAAGTGATGAAAATTTTGATAAATCCTTGAGAAACTACTGATAGTATCCAGAAAGGCCAAGGAAGCTACAATTTTCAGAGGTGTTATGTTGTTTATCCCATGAAAAGATAGACTTTACCTTCTTAGGATCAATTGATAATTCATGATCAAAGGTCACATGACCCATGAACTTCAATTCTTTGATGTAAAAACTGTATTTTGAAATATTTACATAAATATGGTGATTCCTAATGATTTACAAAACCAGATTCACATAGTGCTCGTTCTCACCCTCATACCACAGATAAATGAAAATATCCTCCTTGAATGCAACCTTATAAGTTTTGAGATACTGATGGAGTATCTGGTTCATTAAATCCCTAAAAACTGTTTGATTGTTATTTAGTCCAAAAGGCATAACAATAATTTGTAATGGCCACACCTACTCCTGAATGCCATATTTTGTATATCAAACTATCGAACCTAGAGTTGATGATAATATGTCAAAATAAAGACCTTAGAAAACCACTTTACCTACATTAAATAGTCAAATGAATCATCCAATCAGGAAAAGGATACATATTATTAACAGTTACCCAGTTCAAATTCTATTAGTCTATGAATAGTTAAAGTGAAGCATCAACCTTCTTAGAAAAGAGCTTTAGGGTTTCCTATAGTGAAACACTATGGTAAAAAAACCCTTCACCATAAGATCTTCCAACTTAATCTTCAACTATTTAAGACTTAATGGTTCAATATGATATGAGGGTATTGATATTTCCTATATACCTAGAACCAAATCGATCATGAAATCTACCTCCCTCTCTGTAGGAAGATGTGGGAAGGTGTTTGGGAAAAGATTAGAAAATTCCCAAAAAACTAAATGAATATCACCACAAGAGGAAATAACATTATTCTCAAATGTAATAGAATACAAAAAACTCCAGTTCTCTAGGTGGGAAGGTCCTTAAAGACCAGATCACAAATCCCATTGTCTTTGAAACACCAAATTTCTCCCATAGAAAACATTTAATGAGACACAACAATGATAAAGATCAACCTAAACATGATGAGAGATAAGTTAATCCATACCGATGATGATGTAAAATAGGCCCATATTAGGAACAAGGAAATCCAAGACTAACTCCATGTGAGGTATAAAAAGAGAAGAAGATAGACACAAAAACCATTACTCTATTCTCTCTCTAAGAGGTGTTTCTAAATCCATGATAAATGAGATATGATCTGTTGGAATCTTTGACCCATCAAAAAAATGGGAAGATATAAATGAGTGTTAGGAAATTGTATCAAATAAAAAAGTCATTATAGAAGATTCAATAAAGATGGTACCTATCAATGTTTCCAGAATCTTGTCAAACTATGCTATAAAACTATCCACTTCTGGAATATTCTTCATTACTGAGGTCTATGACTGGAGACTTGTAGACCTTGAGGCTTCCAACTACACTATAATGGCCTTTAGAGGTGATGATTCCTGAAAATAGAAAGGTGAAAACATGGCCACATAAAATTAATATAGAGGGCTATAGTGACCACAACCATTGCACATCTTCATAGGTTCATAAGAAGAACTCTATGTGAGCCCAAACATTCCAATTTGATAGAAAGTAATGGGTACACTACTATCCATAACCGAAGGTTTGGAAGAGGCCTACTACTAAGAAACACTTCCACCACTCCTGTGATTCTCATGCAACTTCCTCTTTATTCTATATGCACCACTGAAGTTTCCACTAGGTGGAAGAGAAGGGGGAAAATAAAATAATTCTGGCTATTTCTATATCTAATATAATTTCATTGTCTACCCTCTCCATAAAGGTATACAGATTTAGAATAAATTCCTAGGATATGATATATGGTCAAAAACTCTATCGATACTTCTAAGATTTTAACTGATCATTATTTACCACTTCTAGAGTAGAATGAACCAACTCTACAAACTGATTGGTGTGTTCCCTCACCGAGCACCCTACCTGCTATAATGAGAGAAACTCTGGATATTCTTCCACCACTAGAAAATCTGGGTAGAACTACTACAATAATAGTCTCTTGAAACCCTTCTAGTACAATCCCACATTCAAATCTATATATACCATGGAATCCCACTATCGCTTATTGGGACCCTCGAGTCGGAATTCCACACACTTCACCTTGATTTTCTTAGGTGTATACGGGAAGTTACAGATATGATCGATATTTTCAATATAATCCTCCATCTCTTGGGGATCATTCATACCCTTAACGAATAGTGATTTCTCACATTGGAACTCCCAATATATATACCTTCCTCCTCCATCTCCTAGAGCTATCTCAAAAACTACATTCTAGGCTTATGGTACATTTTGGTCTACAACACAAACTGCTAACATGATAGCCTCAATAAGATTATGATCTACCAGCAGATTCCCTTGAGGAGTATCTGCTGCACCCTCCTATAGAACTCATGGAAGATGTCTTAGAGGCATATCAGTGCAGACCAAAATAATAATACATGATCTGATGAAAAGATAATCT
Source organism: Viscum album (assembly GCA_963277665.1). Lineage (NCBI taxonomy): Eukaryota > Viridiplantae > Streptophyta > Magnoliopsida > Santalales > Viscaceae > Viscum > Viscum album. Next base: position 404,637,872 of record OY728150.1, on the reverse strand, counting down.
CAGTTCAGACTAGAAAAAGATAGGAAAAAACTGATATTATGATCTAAAACTCCACATAGGAGTCACACATCCAAACATCCCACAGTAACTTGAGTCTTGTCATGACAAGAGATGGACAAATAATCCCCACAACCTATCTATCAATTCCCAAAAATCATATCGCATATATTCCAACTGTAACATCCCAGGTAAATAAAGAATAATTTTTTTTCATATTTATTAATATTTATGAATTAAATATGAATTTTACTTTAAAGGGGTTACTAAGTTCGATAGCGTACCCGATACGCAACAAAGAGTTTCTTTGAAATCTTACATTGCACACTAGTAATAAAATAATATTATTTTAAATTGTAGTTAACACGTAGCCATTGTATTGGGGGGGGGGGATGAATTGAAATAACTAAAATATTATTATATATGTTTGTTAAATGCTTTTATTTTTTATCCAATAATGGATAAAGGATTAAAATACGAAAAAAATTCAATTTTAGGCATATATACTCTAATTTTCTGTAACGCCCCGACCCAAGTTACCTAGAGTCGGTGCATTATTACATAACATTGGCTTGATCAAAAGAAAGATCAAATGTCGAAAGACTGATTTGTTTTGTAGCCTTGGAAACACGAGATATATTCATAAAGTTTTACATTACATCAAAAAAATGAAAACTACAACAACATAGTCTCCATAGTCTACACTCTTATCCCCTCATACTATCCCTGTAGGTCATTCATAATTTACATCTTCACATCCTGGGAAAAATAAAACATAGAAAAGGGGTGAGCTCAAATTCCCAGTAAGGATAAAAATATAGCAGAAACTTTCATAATTAAGAATAAACATTTAAGGCAATGTATAACTAAAACAAAAGCCTTTTAAACTTGAACATCAACATAGTATGGAAAAAATAAAATGAAATAATTCCATTTACTTATTCACATGGATATTCTACTAATTGAATAATCACATGCAATATCAATAACCACTTTCATAATGATGGAATGCATAATGCCAGACTATCATAACCACATAGCCAAGGCCTCGTGCCAAGACTACAAATAAGATTTTTCCAAGGCCTTGTGCCAAGACACTAGTTTGTCTCGTGAGACCTACTGATGCATCGAGGAGCTATAGCGGGATCCACCCGTCACATATTAATTCCAATGCATTCCCATATGAAAAGGTTCAAACATAACATAAACATTCGTATTAAAACTAGAATACGAAATGTAAATACTTCATTCATAAACCACAAATGGTATAAGAATAACACATCCACAGTCAAACACATCACAAAAACATCAAAACAACATGGAAGTTTTGTATAATAATTAATCTACTTCAAATAAACATAAAATCCATCAAATGATGTTGACATAGATGAAATCAAAACTATTTGAGAGAAATATCTCTTTTTTTGACATCATTTAAAAGTCACACATTTATTAAGGAATTAATTTAAAAGAGATTTTTGAATCAAAGTGTCCCATACCACTTCTATGCTTTTGAAAAGAAATATAATTTCAAAACATTCATTTCCAGATAAATAAATCCTTAAATTTATTTTGAAAACAAGGACATTAATTAAAAATATTTAGAAAGATAAATATTTAAAACATTTGAAATTCTAATTTTGATAAAGAGTACCTTTCATAAATTCTTAAAATATTCATTTTGAAATCATTTAAAAGTCACATAATTATAAAATAAAACATTTACCTTCAAAATATCATTATAATATTGTATGTTAAGCTTTGAATATTTTATAACGGCAGAAAATAGCCGCACCCTCCGTATAAATTAAAAAAACATTCTTACCTTAATTATGTCGAAAAGGTTAAAAAGGACCTTGTTTGGAAAACGACGGAAATATTCCTTTATAAACCACTTATAAAATTCAACAAGGGTATAAATGAATTTATACCATAGTCTTTAAAATAGTAAGAATGATTTTAAATTCATTTTTAAGAAATATGGATGTGGATGATAAAGAGGTCCCAGTAGAGAATCACGTATAAACAACCTCGGATAAAGAAGAGATTGTCAAATAACCCTTACCTTGTACTTTTCCTTGGTTGGGGTAGGTTAACCTCCTGTATAATGGTGAAATAATTTTTATTAAACTATACAAGAATCATATACATTAATATGATATCATATATGATCTTTTAACATTGATTTGTTAATAATATCTTAGTATTATCGTTGTTTCGGGTGTTAACTTACTCATTTTCTTTTATATGTTTTGTTACATAAGATGTGTTTGTCATGGATAGTTTGTATCTTAATCATATCCACAATGATATCATTTTTGTTAGATACTATTATTAATCATCAAATGAGAATTATACTTGAATGGATACGATGGAGAATGAATCTTATCGCATTCGTGGAGACGGTAGTCCCTACGTACGCACGAGCAACAATATCATTCTTTTGATATTAAAATAATATATAATTGGATGATATATCATATTTACAGAATCATTATCATGTTATATTTATTATTTACATGAGTTACACATCATTATTATACCCATCCAAATAATAATTTATTGAATAACAATTACACCACGACGTAGAGATGCTAAGCCGTACATACGCACGTATGGTGACATGTTATTCAAAGGATGGATAGAATACTGAATATGGTTGTACCATATTTATAATAAAATCACAGTATATATATGATACTAGAGTTATTATTTTAGAATGGTAATAACAAAGAAGGAAGAAGTGGAAGAAGAAAGGAACTCGAAAAAGGGTGGTGAAATCATTACCTCTTCTTTGGGTTTTTCCTTTTGATTTGATCAAAAGGGCTCTTAGGTTTGCTTACTGGCTAAAGTAAGGCCTCTAGGATAAAGTTAGGGATGTTTAGAGATTATTTGGGCAGAGTTTGGACGAACCAAAAGTCTTTGAAGGTGTGATGTAATGAGAAGGAAGAGTGCCCTTTTATAAGAGGGGTGAGAGGCACCTTTGGAAAAGCTAGAAATATTATTTTATAATAAATTCATATTCGGTTTCTAATGGCTCTAAAGTGGACTATTTAAAAGTCAAGGTTGGGATGGGTCAAAAACCACTCAACCAATAGAATTTAGACAGGTTTGGGTCATTATACTAACCTTATCTTTAAGTATTAACTCTTAGTTAATTAGTTTCACTTTTACAATGTCTCTTTGTATTTTTATATTATATGGTTAATAAACATACTATATACATACAAGAAACCCTAAAGTGGTCCATTAATGATACACCTATCATGATATAAGTCTCTTGACCGAACCTTAGATTTCTAGGAATTTAATATCAATAAATAATATAATATTTGTTTAAAAAACTCTTTTATGTCAATTTTGACACTATTCAATAGTTGATTTTTGTAAAAATCATAATAGAATGATTACTTCGAAAAAAGTCAATTAATTCAATCCTAATATGTCATATTATCCTAGAAAATTAGTTTAATTCATAAAAGTCTCAAATTATATTTATTTGGGTATCTACAATATCAATCATTTTAATTTTTCACTATTATGGTAATTACTGCATCACCATTGTGTCATGAATAAATTAAATTATTTAATATCTAAAAATTATAAATAAAATACCATTATGTAGGAAATATTGTTATCTTTCTAATGAATATTTATAGTTGAAAATCCAACATATATAACCTTATGTAAAAAATTGTTTTTCTAAAAGATATATGTTTGTGTCATTTTTGTATTCATTTTAACTTAATTAAAATAAAGTATCCCTATCACTTACATGTGGCACCATGTGGTCCCAAAATCGACCCAAAGATTTCCATGGTCGAAATGTATCAGCCAATAAGGTTAGGACATGTTTTAGGGTAATTTTTTATTATTATAATATTATTTTTAACCCTTATTTACCGGATTTACCCTTTAACCATGGTAAATAAAATATTACCGAAGTAATTATTCAAAATGTCTAAAAATAAAAGTTAACTATTTACACAATTTAGAAATCCTAATTCAAAATATGGAATCCATTTTTCCAAATTCAAAACACAGAAGTGGCAGAAATTAATTTAATATTAATTCCTACTATAAAAAAAAGTGTGTTTTTAAGATATAACAACTATCAAATGATTGATACTTGATTATGTCCAGTTTAATTGTGAAATTATGTCCAATTACCAACATTTTATTAAATGGTAAAATTATATTCTAAATATACTTTAAAAACACTCAAATTCATAATTTATTTCTATTAATTATTTTGATTAAAAAAGTTGTTTTTAATTAAAATTTAGTAATGTTCACTATTCATCAAAATATTAAAGTTATTTGAAAAGTACCAAAATTTTACCTTAGGCTAAATTAGATACTCCAAATCCAAAAATGAAGTCCATTTTGAGAGATAAAATTTATAAAATTTTAAAAAGTAGGTATTACTATTCATAACGGCAAGTTTGATCTGTTGTGGTGTGTGTTAGAACTCGATGTTGCGTACAATACACGCTATTTCATTATTCAAAGAGAAACATACCGTGGAATCATGGGATGTTTCATTGTAAATTTTTGATGTCTCCATTCTAAAAAGTAAATTTATTTAGTCAAATTGAATATAGAAAAGTTTAAAATATTGGATTTAAAAAGGGTTCACTATTAAAAGTTTGTAAAAGTGCAATACTGAAAATGAATTTTTTCTTACATTATGTCTAAGAAACTCATAATATGGATTCTAAAATTATAAGGATTATATAAGGTTTAAAATTTAGTTAATACTATTCATAACCTCTTTTGAATGTCTTTTTTGGTAAGTCATGGTGCGCTTGAACTCGGTGTTGCGTGTAGTGCAAGTTATTGAATTATTTTTAAGAAATAACACACTATGAAATCGTGGGGTGTTATATTCTGCCCTCCGTCAATAAATTGTGTCCTCGCAATTTTAAATTGTTCTTCGAAAATAAAAGGTTGAATATAGAAAACATCTTTGTGGGAAATCCCACTTCGGAAATTGGGTTGATAAAATATAGTCTTAATAAGAGGAAAAGAGAAATTAAAGGGTCACCACCAAATTATGATCTCTATTCGGAGAAAATTGGTGGCAATTAGAGACATATAATTAGAGGAAAAATGTAAATATTTATAGGTAGTGATTGAGGTCATCAATAAAAAACTAGTGTAAAGTTGAGGGCCTTAAGTTCATCAATCTATGATGGTTTAAAATACCATCGGTTCGGCAAAACATATGGTATTAGGATAACACATTTTTTGTTTTAAGATCCCTTCAATAAAGTATAAGAAATAATTTCTTCATTGAATAAGAGAGAAGAAAAATATATACTTGATTAGTAGAGTCTCATCCTTTAACTAAGTTCGACTATAAACTCATCTTTCACTCTAAAAGATATATAACTTAAAAATAATATTCTATTTATCCTATTCTTATAGGGTTAAAAAATGAATTTATATTTCATCTTGCAGAACCATTAAAAAAATGACATTATTCAATCCAGGACATCACGTGGGTCAGTAGTAGGTGATACACCATTGTCTCCCTTCGGTTGTGGGTTCAAGTCTCGCGGCCTTCCCGGACGCGACGAGTTGCCGCCCGACCTCCGGGTTGTCCTTTTATGGAAATACAAAATAGTCCAAACTAGAACTATCCAAAATACTTCTGTCCAAAATTTATAAGGAAGGTAAACACAATGAAGATCCTTTTTTCCGCGTAATAACATGTGAACACCTTCATAATGTATTCTTTTAAAACACTGCAACATCCTGAATTACCATAAAACCTTATTTATTAAATTCATGATCCCTTATTCCTTAAAGAATAATAGATATACTCCTTCAATCCAAAAATGTTGTAAACCCAACAATGGTAGAATATACAAATCATTAATCAGTTTCAAGGTAGTCAATAATATCCAATATAATTTATCCAAATCAATCTTTTATTATTCTAAAATCACTACCTCGGTTTCAGAACCATATTATGGTTTATCGTTCTCTCAACCATATATTTTCCAAAAATTTAACCAACTATTGAGTCACTTTTCTTTGTTCCACACAATCTCATGTCCTTAATGAAATATTACTGCAGTACAATCCTTATATACTCCATAATTATTATAATAAGTACATTGTTGATACAACACTCAAATGTCATAATCAACATAAGAACTATAATCATTCCTCTTTATCTGTGGTAGTATCATAACTTGATTATTATCCAATAGCATCATTTTCGGCATAGTCTGATGACTAGGACATAGGTTCGCGTAGTGTCCAAACTCCTTGCAAATGAAGCATTGTACATTTGAAACCATTTTCTTACCCTTGCAGTCACGTACTTTATACCCTTTTCCTCCACACTTATAACAAACTCCCATTCCTTTTAGGCAAGTTCCAGGGTGTTTCTTCCAACAGTTATCACATATGAGAAAATTCTTCTTTTCCCTCTTCCCTTTAACCGTCTTACTCTCTTCCATCCTTTTCTTCTCTTTCTTCCCTTCAAATCCACAGGACTTAGTAAACTCTTTACTTATCTTATCAACACATGATATTATTTCTTCATATGATGATAACACATGGGAGACTATTTCCCTTATAAATTCTAGCTTAATACCATGAAAGATATGATCCTTCCTTCTCTTTGGATCATGTGCATTGTTGGAGTTCTCATTCCTTCTACTGGGCGCCATTTCTAAACAATGGCATATAGTAGATTTGTTTATGAATAACAATAACCAATCCAAAACTGGTAAAACACATAAAATAAATTAAATAGTTTATGGATATAATCCAAAATCATAAAAATGTCTCTTTTGAGAAGTATATACTCATAAACCCTTCATAATGTTTTGTAATGCAAATGAAAATTATCCTAAGCATATCCCTCGGGAGTGTCGTAACCAAGAGTGCAGTGAGGCCCGTTTTCGTGCACCAGTTCCCGTTCGAGTCTAGCTCAAAGCGGTGTTTTCAGGTTTTACCCCTAGGTACATCTGTGCCAGAGCCGCCTCTACCTGCTCGTATCTGGACAGGGATGTATTGCTCAGAAAACTCACAAAATCTATACAATACCAAAATTCTAGGAAGCTCTTCTATACTAATCCTCAAAGTCCATCTTAGGTCTATGTTCTCTAATCAGAGTTTATCTAAATCTACCTTCCAAGGTTTGTACTAAACTTTCTCTGATAACAACTGTAACGCCCCGACCCCAGTTACCCAGAGTCGGTGCATTATTACATAACATTGGCATGATCACAAGAAAGATCAAATCTCGAAAGACCGATTTGTTTAGTAGCCTTGGAAACACTAGATATATTCATAAAGTTTTACATTACATCATAAAAATGAAAAATACAACAACATAGTCTCCATAGTCTACACTCTTATCCCCTCATACTATCCCTGCAGGTCATTCATAATTTACTTCTTCATATCCGGGGAAAAATAAAACATAGAAAAGGGGTGAGATCAAATGCCCAGTAAGGATACCAATATAGCGGAAACATTCATAATTAAGAATAAACATTTAAGGCAATGTATAACTAAAACAAAAGCCTATTAAACTTGAACTTCAACATAGTATAGCAAAAATAAAATGAAATAATTCCATTTACTTATTCACATGGATATTCTACTAATCGAATAATCACATGAAATATCAATAAACACATTCATAATGATGGAATGCATAATTCCAGACTATCATAACCACATAGCCAAGGCCTCGTGCCTAGACTACAAATACGATTTTGCCAAGGCCTTGTGCCAAGACACTAGTTTGTCTCATGAGACCTACCGATGCATCGAGGAGCTACAGCGGGCTCCACCCATCACATATTAAGTCCAATGCATTCCCATATGAAAAGGTTCAAACATAACATAAACATTCGTATTAAAACTAGCATACAAAATGTAAATACTTCATTCATAAACCATGAATGGTATAAGAATAACACATCCATAGTCAAACACATTACAAAAACATAAAAACAATATGGAATTTTTGTATAATAATAAATCAACTTCAAATAAACTTAAAATCCATCAAAGGATGTTTATATAGATGAAATCAAAACTATTTGAGAGAAATGCCTCTTTTTTTGACATCATTTAAAATTCACACATTTATTAAGGAAGTAATTTAAAAGAGATTTTAATATCAAAGTGTCCCATACCACATAGAAGCTTTTGAAAAGAAATATAATTTCAAAACATTCATGTCCATATAAATAAATCCTTAAAATTATTTTGAAAAAATGGACATTAATTAAAATGATTTAGAAAGATAAATCCTTAAAACATTTAAAATTCTAATTTTGATAAAGTGTAACTTTCAGAAATTCTTAAAATATTCATTTTGAAATCATTTAAAAGTCAAATAATTATAAAATAAAACATTTACCTTGAAAATATCCTTATAATATTTTAAGGGAAGCTTTTAAAATTTTATAATGGCAGAAAATAGCCACACCCGCCTTATAAGTTAAAAAAAACATTCTTACGTTAATTCTGTCGAAAAGGTTAAAAAGGACCTTGTTTGGAAAACGATGGAAAGATTACTTTATAAACCACTTATAAAAGTCAAAAAGGGTATAAATGAATTTATAACAGAGTTTTTAAAATATAAATAATGATTTTAGATACATTTTTAAGAAACATGGATGTGGATGATTAAGAGGTCCCAGTAGATAATCACCTATAAACAACCTCGGATAAAGAAGAGATTGTGAAATAACCCTTACCATGTACTTTTACTTGGTTGGGGTAGGTTAACCTCCTGTATAATGGTGAAATAATTTTTATTAAATTATTCAATAATCATATACATTAATATGATATCATATATGATCTTTTAACATTAATTTGTTAATAATATCTTAGTATTATCGTTGTTTCGTGTGTTAACTTACTCATTTTATTTTATATGTTTTGTTATGTAAGATGTGATTGTCATGGATAGGTTCTATCATAATCATATACAGAATGATATCAATTCCATAGATACTATTATTAATCATCAAATGAGAATTATACTTGAATGGATACGATGGAGAATGAATCTTATCACGTTCGTGGAGACGGTAGTCCGTACGTACGCACGAGCGACAATATCATTCTTTTGATATTAAAATAATATATAATTGGATGGTATATCATATATACATAATCATTATCATGTTATATTTATTATTTACATGAGTTACACATCATTATTATACCCATCCAAATAATAATTTATTGAATAACAATTACACCACGACGTGGAGACGGTAAGCCATACGTACGCACGTATGGTGACATGTTATTCAAAGGATGGATAGAATAATGAATATGGGTTTAACATATTTATAAAAACATCAAATTATATATAAGATACTGGAATTACTATTTTATAATGGTAATAACAAAGAAGGAAGAAGTGGAAGAAGAACGGAACTCGGAAAAGGGTGGGGAAATCATTACCTCTTCTTCGGGTTCTTCCTTTTGATTTGATAAAAAGGGCTCTTATGTTTGCTTTATGACTAAAGGAAGGCCTCTAGGATGAATTGAGGGATGTTTAGAGAGTATTTGGGTAGAGTTTGGCCAATCCAAAATTCTTTGAAGGTGTGAAGTAATGAGAAGGAGGAGTGCCCTTTTATAAGAGGGGTGAGGGGCACCTTTGGAAAAGCTAGAAATATTATTTTCTAATAAAGTAATATTCGGTTTCTAATGGATCAAAAGTGTATTATTTAATGGTTAAGGTGGGTATGGGTCTAAAATCACTCAACAAGTAGTATTTAGATAGGTTTGGGTCATTATATTAACCTTATCTTTAAGTATTAACTCTTAGTTAATTAGTTTCACTTTTACAATGTCTCTTTGAATTTTTATATTATATGGTTAATAAACATACTATATACATACAAGAGACCCACAAGTGGTCCATTAATGATACACCTATCATGATATAAGTCTATTTGACGAACCTTAGATTTTTAGGAATTTAATATCAATTAATAATATAATATTTGTTTTAAAAACTCTTTTATGTCAATTTTGACACTATTCAATAGTTGATTTTTGTAAAAATCATAACAGAATGATTACTTTGAACAATTTCAATTAATTCAATCCTAATATTTCATATTATCCTATAAAATTAGTTCAATTCACAAAATGCCTCAAATTATATTTATTTGGGTATCTACAATATCAATCATTTTAATTTTTCACTATTATGGTAATTACTGAATCACCATTGTGTCATATATAAATTAAATTATTTAATGTCTAAAATTTTTAAATAAAATACCATTATGTAGGAAATAGTTTTATATTTCTAATGAATATTTATAGTCGAAAATAAAACATATATAACCCTATATAAAAATTGGTTTTCTAAAATATACATGCTTGTGTCATTTTTGTATTCATTTTAACTTACTTAAAATAAAGTGTCCCTATCACTTATAAGTGGAACCATGGGGTCCCAAAATAGACCCAAAGATGCCCATGGTCGGACATGTATCCACCAATAAGGTTAGGACATGTTTTAGGGTAATTGTTTATTATTATAATATTATTTATTAACCCTTATTTACCAGATTTACCCTTTAACCATGGTAAATAAAATATTTACCGAAATAATTATTCAAAATGTCTAAAAATAAAAGTTACCTATTTACACAATTTGGACATCCTGATTCCAAATATGGAATCCGTTTTTCCAAATTCAAAACATAGAAGTGGCAGAAATTAATTTAAAATTAATTCCCGTTGTCAAAACAAAAAGCGTGTTTTAAAGATATAATAACTATCAAAAGATTGATACTTGTTTATGTCCGGTTTAATTGCGAAATTATGTCTAATTACCAACATTGTATTAAATGGTAAAATTTGATTCTAAATATATTTTAAAAAAACTCAAATTCATAATTTATCACTATTAATTATTTTGACTAAAAAAGTTGTTTTTAATTAAAATTTAGTAATTTTCACTATTCATCAAAATATTAAAGTTATATGAAAAGTACCAAAATTTCACCTTAGGCTAAATTCGATACTCTGAATCCAAAAATGAAGTCAATTTTGAGAGATAAAATTTCTAAAATTTTAAAATGTAGGTATTACTATTCATAACAGCTAGTTTGATCGGTTGTGGTGTGTGTTAGAACTCGATGTTTCGTACAACACACGCTATTGCATTTTTCAAAGGGAAACATACCATGGAAGCATGGTATGTTTCATTGTAAATGTTTGATTTCCCCATTCTGAAAAGTAAATTTATTTAGTCAAATTGAATATATAAAAGTTTAAAATATTGGATTTAAAAAGGGTTCACTATTAAATATTTGTAAAAGTGCAATACTGAAAATGAATTTGTTCTTAAATTATGTCTAAGAAACTCATAATATAGATTCTAAAATTATAAGGATTATATAAAGTTTAAAATTTAGTTAATACTATTCATAACTTCTTTTGAATGGCTTTTTTGGTAAGTCATGGTGCGCTGGAACTCAGTGTTGCGTGTAGTGCAAGTTATTAAATAATTTTGAAGAAATAACACACTATGAAATCTTAGGGTGTTACATTTTCACTAAAGGTCCACTTGTCGCCTTTGATGGAAATCCATCATTAAATATAGTTTTGGTCACTCTTATACATTCTATTGGACCAAATAAAATTTTTCTTTAGAATCGGGACATCAAAATTTACTTTGTGTAATTTTTTGGTATTTTTCCGATAAAGTTCATTTTTAAATGAATAGTGAAAAATGTTGTATTTTAATTCAAAAACTCTTTTTAATATAATTTATTTATATGATTATATTATCTATTGAATTGGTTTTAAAGTGAAATTAGAATATATTTTTACTATTTAATCCAATAGTGGTCATTGGACTTAATTTCACTTTGAAATTGGACTTAATCTAGTGTCAATATTTTGATATATATTGTTTAAAAAAACACGCTATTTGTTCTGACAGTTGGAATTAATTATTAAATTAATTAATGTAACTTATATGTTTTGAATTTTGTAAAATAGACCTCATTTTTGAATTCGGAATATCAAATTTATCTTGGGGTGAAGTTTTGGTATTTTTCTGAAAAACTTCAATTTTTGATGAATAGTGAAACCACTAAGTGCTACTTAAAAAAACTGATTCTTTGTTTAAATGAAATTTTACCACCTCTGTGTTTTGAATTTCAAAAATCTGATATACATGGTTGTCATTAAGAAGTAAAACGTGGTTGAATGTCGGGTGGTTACGTGATAAACCATATGACGGGTGGTGACGTGAATACCAGGATGGGTGGTTACGTTATAACTTCAAATGCATTGGGTATGAAAGTCAGTCGTATGACTATTCCATTAAGTGATTTGTGTGGAAGTCGACCGTATGGTTATTCCATTTAATTATGTTTATGTCCCAAGTTTCCTTTATATGTTATGTGTTCTTTATATGGGTTTGATGGTAATATTTTGGTTACAAAAGGGTAAGTAATGATATTTTATTCATTAAGGAGTATTTACTACTCCATAAAGGTGAAAAGTATTACTTTGATGAAGTACTCATGGTTTACTTGTTGTTTTGAAAAACTAACAGTGTTCCTTCTTTGTGTATCCCTTACTGAGTTTTTTATGCTCACCCCAAGTTTTTTTGAAATGTTTTTCACAGGAAATAATGTGGAATAGGGTCAAGGATGATATCAAGGAAAAGTCATGATTTGTTAAACATGGAACTAGAAATGACTTTTTTTAGAGTTCATATTTTGAAAAAAAGGAAAAATTGTAGAAGTGTCCACTGTGTAATCTTTAGAGATTTAATAGTTATGATCTAATTCTCTAAAACTCTAAACCTGAAAATATCCTCAATGGGAATTATTCATTTAATTCGATATTAAGTAATGTTTAAGGCCGGGTCCTTATAGTTGGTATGAAAGGTCGGTTTAGACAACTTTAGGAGTTAGAAAATTTTTAAATTATAAATTAATTTATGGTATGATTGAAATGATATAGCATTTAAAGATTACCATGTTGCTTTACCTAAGATATTTCTGTGTTCAGAATGGTTTTCCGCAGAGGAAACAAGGCAGCTATGTTGGGACGATATCATGAGGAAGACAACCTTCCAAATCAGCAACTTGAGATGGTTGGAATTGGAACTAAATAGTTTGTTGCAGTGATGGAACAGTTGACTTAGGCTATAAATGGTGGTGGTATCCATGCACCAGATCAGACAAATCAACCATAGAGGAACATGTCAGTGGTGGAACATTTCATGAGGCAACATCCTCCATCATTCAGAGGATCATCTTACCCTGTGCTAGCTGAAGGGTGGATTAAAGCATTGGAGAAGATTTTTGATGTCATGGGGTGTTCAGAACATCAAAAGGTTAGTCTTGCTGTTTACCATTTTAAAGGTGAAGTAGAAAAGTCGTGGTCGATGAAGAAAAATATCATGTATAGTGATGAGATTGATGATATTCACTGGGACAAATTCAAAGGTATGTTTCTTAAGAAATATTTTCCTAAGGTGGTTCGCCTTAGGATGGAAAAACAATTCCTAGAATTGAGGTAGGAGGATGACTCAGTGGCTGCTTATAAAGCAAAGTTCACTCGACTGGCACGGTATGCTCCAAACTTCATACGAGATCTTGATAGTAAAATTAACCATTTTTACTCAGGTTTAAAGCCAAAGTATCGAAGGGATTTAGCCTCTAGTGAGTTCAAAAGTTATGAAAAACTTGTTTGATATGCGGAGAAGGTGGAAGGGGAGTTTGCCGATGATTAGGTGTTCTTTGACAAACAATAGAATAAGAGGTCCAGTTGGAAGGAAAATATGAAGAATTCATCAAATAAACAAGGAGGTAAGAAAACCAAATATCCATCCTATGAGAAGTGTGGTAAAATGCATCTTGGAGAATGTTTATCCAAGTCTGGAAAGTGCTTTCTGTGTGGTAAGTTGGGTCATATTGCTTGCAATTGTAAGGAATATGATCAAGCAGACAATGAAAAGATAGTAGTAAGATGTTTTAAGTGTAATGAAATGGGTCATTATGCAAATGAGTGTCTAATGAAGAACTAAACTGGGGGAAAGTTGCTAGACTAAAAGCAGAAAGGGGTGGTGAAATCCTTTGCAACTACTTCAGCAGATTTTGGGCCATCGAATTAAGTAGTATCAGGTATACTATTTCTTTGTTCAGATTATGCCAATGTGTTGTTTGATTCAGGTTCTACACATTCTTTCATTTCTGAGAAGTTTTCTAGTGAATTGGGAATTCTATATCAAGATATGAATCCTGAACATATGGTAAAAATACACGGAGGAAACGTTGAGACAAAAAGAAATTATAAGAACCTTCCTATCCTTGTGTGCGGAATGAATATACCTGCAAACCTTATTGTTTTGCCTCTAGTGGAGTTTGATGTTATTTTGGGCATGGGTTGGATTTCTGTTTATCATTATAATATTTACTGTAGATCTAAAATGCTTTCTTTTCAGAAGGATTTTCAAGAATGAACCCTTGCTTTTGATAACATATCAGAAAGTTGAGAAACTAGTAAAAGATGGAAATTAATGTTATCGTGCACATATTGTAGAAAATAAAGGAACTGTTTAGATTAATGATGTGCCACTGGTAAATGAGTATCTTGATGTTTTTCTTGATGAGTTTCATGGTATTATTCATGATCGGGAAGTTGAATTTAATGTTGACTTATTTCCTGATTCTAAGCCAATTTCAAAACCCCCTTACCAAATGGCTCAAGTTGAACTTTTAGAGTTAAAGACGAAATTCCAGGAGTTATTAGATAAAGGTTTCATTCGACCTAGCACATCACCATGGGGTACTCCTATCTTGTTTGTTAAAAAGAAAGATGGTTCAATGAGACTTTGAATTGATTATAGAGCCTTAAATAATATCAATGTTAAGAAAAAGTATCCTTTGCCTCATATCGATGATTTGTTTGATCAGCTCGACGGAGCTCAGTATTTTTTAAAGATTGAATTGAGGTCGGGTTACCATCAGTTGAAAGTAAAAGAAGCAAATGTTCCGAATACTGAGTTTCGTACTGGATAGGGCAATTTTGAATTTGTAGTTATGCCTTTGGGGTTAACCAATGCACCAGCTGTATTCATGGACCTAATGAATAGAATTTTCCATGAGTTCTTGGATAAGTTTGTGGTTGTTTTCATTGATGATATTTTGGTGTTTTCTAAAAGTAAAGAGTAGCTTGAAATTCATTTAAGGGTTATCTTGAGAACCTTAAAAGAAAAGAAACTGTATGGAAAATTCAGCAAGTGTGAGTTTTGGTTACAAATTTTTTTTTCCTTGGTCACATTGTTTCAAAAATTGGCATAAATGTTGATCATGCTAAAACAAAAGTTGTTGAAGAATGTCCAAGACCCAATAATGTTACCAAGATCCGTAGTTTTCTTGGTTTGGAAGGATACTACCAAAGGTTTTTTGAAAGTTTTTCATGGTTATCTAGTCCAATGACCAAGCTAACTCAGAAGGGTGTTAAGTTTATCTAGAAAAAAGAATATGATGATTGTTTTTTGGAGTTGAAAAGAAGATTGGTGAATGCTCCAGTTTTGGTACGTCCTTCCAAGAATGGTGAGTTTGTTATATATAGTGATGCTTCGTTGAAGGGAATTGGTTGTGTCCTTATGAAGAATGATCAGGTAATTGCATATGCTTCACGTCAGTTGAAAACTCATGAGGTAAATTAACCTACACATGACTTGGAATTAGCTGCTATTGTTTTTCCTCTAAAAATTTTGAGGCATCATTCGTATGGAGTATAATGTGAAATATATACTGATCAAAAAAGTTTAAAGTATATATTCACTCATAAATAATTGAACGTGAGACAGAGGAGATGGCTAGAATTAATCAAGGATTATGATTGTACAATTCCTTACCATCTGAGAAAAGAAAATAAAGTGGCTGATGCTTTGAGTCTAAAAAGTAATGCTTCATTAACTATGATACATTTGGAACGAGATCCTTTGGTTTTTGATTTGATGAACTTTGGCATAGAAGTTGTTGTTGTAGGAAGTTCTTCTGTTTTGTTTCATGTATCAGTGAGATCATCTCTATCAGACTGAATTAAGCAGGCGCAGAAGAAAAGAGTGGGATGCAGAAAAAGGTAGAGCTGGTTCAGGAGGGTAAGTTTCCTGAATTTAATATTGATAATGATTGTGTTTTGAGGTTTGGGAAGAGATAATGTGTGCCTTGTGATTCACAGTTGAAGAATGAGTTGTTATGTGAGGCTCATAGTTCCCCGTTTTCAGTTCATCCTGGCAGTACTAAGATGTATAGAGATCTGTAGGAGAGATCTGTAGGAGTATTACTGGTGGGATGGAATGAAAAGTGATATTGCTGATTTTACTGTGAAGTGTTTGACTTGTCAGCAGGTTAAAGCAGAGCAACAGTTACCGAAATGGATGCTTTATCTTTTACCAGTGCCAGAGTGGAAATGGGAAAATATATCCATGGACATTTTTGTGGGATTACTGAAGACATCTCGAGGTAATAATGCAATCTGAGTTATAGTTGATCGCTTGAATAAATCTACTCATTTACTTCCTATTTGAGATACTTTCTCTCTAGATCAACTTTCTCGATTATATCATAAAGATATAGTTAGGTTCCATGGATTTCCCCTATCCATTGTATCTGATCGTGATCCCAGGTTTACTTCTAACTTTTGGAAATGCCTTCAGAAGTCATTGGGTACTGAATTAAAATTTAGTACATCTTTTCATCCAAAATCATCTGGGAAGTCAGAATGAAGAATTAAGACTTTGGAGGATATGCTACGTTCTTGTTTGATGGATTATTAGGGAATTTGGGACCAACAACTTTTTTGGTTGAATTTTCATATAATAATAGTTTTCAATCCAGTATACAGATGGCTCCGTTTTTAGCATTATATGGTAAACGGTGTCGAACTCTAGCTTTTTGGGATGAAGTGGGTGAAAGGAAGGCGATGAGACCATAATTTGTAGAAGAGATGGAATAAAAAGTTCAGTTGATTCAGAAACAAATGAGAATAGCTCAGAGCAGGCAGAAGAGTTATGCGGATAACCAGAGGAAGGATCTATCTTTCAAGGGAGGTGATCATGTTTTTGTCAAAGTTTAACCATGGAAAAGTGTGATACGATTCAGTAAGAAAGGAAAGATGAGTCCAAGGTTCATTGGACCATATGAAATTATGGAGAGAGTTGGATCAGTTTCTTACAGAGTGGCTTCACCTCCGAGTTTATCTCAGGTACACAATGTTTTTCATTTTTCGATATTGAGAAAGTATATTCCAGATCCATCTCATGTTTTGAGCCCAGAGGTAGTTCAGTTGGAAGAGAATCTCTCTTATGAAGAATAAATAGTCTAGATTCTTGAATTAAGAGATAAATCATTGCAAAATAAGGTAATTCACCAGGTAATGGTTTTATAGAAAAACCATATGGTTGAAGAGGCAACGTGGGAATCTAAAAATGCTATGAGGGATAAATACCCCCACTTATTTTGATAAGTGAATAAAATTGTGAGGACGCAATTCCCAAAAGGGGGTAAGGATGTAACATCCCAGGTAAATAAAGAATAAAACATTTTCATATTTATTAATATTTTCGAATTAAATATTATTTTTACTTTAAAGGGGTTTCTATGTTCGATAGCGTACCTGATACGCAACAAACAGTTTCTTTGAAATCTTACGTTGCACACTAGTAATAAAATAATATTATTTTAAATGGTAGTTAACACGTAGCCATTGTATTTGCGGGAATGAATATAAATAACTATGATATGATTATAAATGTTTGTTAAATGTTTTTACATTTATCCAATAAAGGATAAAGGCTTAAAATATGAAAATAATTCAATTTTAGGCATATATAATCTAATTTCACTATAGGTCCACTTATCACCTTTTGATGGAGAATCGTCATTAAATATAGTTTTGGACACTCTTATACATTATATTGGACCAAATAAAATTCTTCTTTAGAATCGGGACATAAAAATTTACTTTGTGTAAATTTTTGGTATTTTTCCGATAAAGTTCACTTTTTAATGAACAATGAAAAATGTTGTATTTTAATTCAAAACCACATTTTAATACAATTTATTTATATGATTAGATTATCTTTTGAATTGGTTTTAAAGTGAAATTAGAATATATTTTTACCATTTAATCCAATAGTGTTCATTGGAATTAATTTCACTTTGAAATTGGACTTAAACTAGTGTCAATCTTTTGATATATATTGTTTCATAAAAACACGCTATTTTTTCTGACATGGGGAATTAATTTTTAAATTAATTAATTTAACTTATATGTTTTGAATTTTTTGAAATAGACATCATTTTGGAATTCAGAATATCAAATATATCTTGGGGTAAAGTTTTGGTATTTTTCTGAAAAACATCATTTTTTGATGAATAGTGGAACCACTAAGTGCTACTTAAAAAAACCGATTCTTCGTTTAAATGAAATTTTACCACCTCTGTGTTTTGAATTTAAAAAATCTGATATACATGGTTGTCATTAAGAAGTAAAACGTGGTTCAATGGGATTAAAATAAGTTTTCATGAATAGTAACTTTTAAGTTTTTAATCGCGATTAGAGGTAATTAGTGTAATTTAAGGTAAAAATAATGTTTTAATAATATGAAATGACCATGACACATATCTTATCCTTATTGGATGTGTCATGGCCGACCAAGAAAATCCATGGGTCAACTTGGGGACCCCATGGAGCCACTTTGGTAGGAAAATGACATTAATAACTTTTTATTTAAAGTTAAAATAAAAATGTCACAAACATGTGTTGTTTTACTAAAACAATTTTTAAATGGGGTTATACAAGTCATATTTTTTACTATAAATATTCATTAGAAATATAAACAAATTTCCTACATCATGATTTTTTTTAATAATTTTTAGACATTAAATAAATTAAATTATTTATGACACCATGATGATGCAGCGATTACCTCATTATTTAACGATTTAAATAAAATGAAAAGATAATGTAAACTCTAAGACCTACAATTGTAAAAAACCTATTGGATGGGTGTATTTCGAACTCTTATCACCTTATCCTCGAAATATATAATTTTGGGACCTTTAAAAGCTGAAACTCATTTTACAATAAAGTAACCTTTTATAACTTTCCAAGAGTGCCCCTCCTCTCTTCTTATAAATGGCCCCCACCTCTACCACCTTACCCACACCTCTCAAGCCTTTGTCTCGGCCAAACCCTGCCCATTTTGTCTCTCCACATCCCTATATTACTACTAGAAGCCTCATTTTGGGCAGAAGTCTTTCCAAGGAAGCCTTTGAGCTCTAATCAATAAGAGTTACCAGATTTAAAGGTAGTGTCTTCTCTTGTGTTCTTATGTTTTATTTTGCTTCTCCAACCCCCTAAACTCTTTTTATTATTTTTTTTGTAACAACAGTAGTATCTTAAATATAGTAGGATGTTTTTATGAGAAGGATTAGAGCTACACCTACACACACCTTCATCTAATGGTTAAAGAACATACTGTTTCTGTGGTTGGCAATTTTATGCCTCACGAAACGATGATTGTTCAATCTTCTTTTAACACCTTTCATGGTGGTCATTAAGATGTCACTATATTTATATATGATATATATTATGTTGATATTTTCCTTATGCTTCTGTATTTTTTATTTGTGGAATTATTTTATGGTTTCCATTGTGGGTAAACACGATAATTTCATTTTAGAAAGTGCGAACCACCACCCCCTCAAAGTGATTTGATTCGTTAATGCCATATATGGGACGTATAAAGGATGGAGTTAACATTATTATATATGATGTTATACTGGAATTATAATATACCTTTATATAATTATGATTTCACTCCATTAAATTCAAAATAGAAATGAACGTAGCGTTCATGCGTACGTACGGCTTACCGTCTCCATGAACGATGCATTTCATTTCATACCTCTAAATGTTATGTCCTATTATAAATACATGTATATGATGGATATATATGATATATATGATATACAAAACATGAATATCATTCTGGATATAATGAACCTTTTACCACATAAACAACATGTAATTGTAAGAAGTCCATTTTTGACTTAAGTACCAAATATCGACAAAACGAACTTTATGAAATTATATGATTACATAACGTTTATAACATTGCAATAAGTTATATAAAAGAAATAATAAACTTTAAAAATGTTCTTAAGAAATTAGAAATTAACTTTACATTATTATTCAGGATATTAAAGAGAAATCAAATCACGTCGGACACGAGGTAAGGGACTTCATCTCAATCTCCTTTCATTGAGGCATATTTTGTTCTAATACAAGGATTTCTTTTATACAGTTTATAAACCCCTTTGAATTTTAATTTTATACAAAAGGAATCTTTTTCTACGAAGCGTTTTACAAAATGACAAAAAGGAATGTTTCTTTTAACGTACGTGGTGACAACGATCTTTTCCACCACCGCGAGTATTATTTGGTCTTTGGCTTCCTCAACAAGCCGTGATGTTTTTTAAAACAAAATAAATACCATATACTGTTTTATGTATTTTTGGTATTGAAAGTGGGTTTTATAATGGCTTTGTTATGTCAATATATTTAAGTGATATATTGTGTTTCAAATGTGGAAATCTTTTCTTTCCATTATTTTTGTTTTATGTCTCATGATTTTATAATGGTATTTGGACATTTGACAGGTGGTTACGTGATAAACCATATGACAGGTGGTTCCATGAATACTAGGACGGGTGGTTATGTTATAACCTTCAATGAATTGAGTATGGAAGTTGGCCGTATGGCTATTCCATTAAGTGATATGTGTGGAAGTCAACCGTATCGTTATTCCATTTAAGTATGTTTATGTCCCAAGTTACCTTTATATGTTATGTGTTCTTTATATGGGTTTTATGGTGATCTTTCGGTTACAAAAGGGCAAGTAATGATATTTTATTCAGTGAGGAGTATTTACTACTCCATAAAGGTGAAAAGTATTACTTTGATAAAGTATTCATGGTTTAATTGTTGTTTTGAAAAACTAACAGTTTTCTTTCTTTGTATATCCCTTACTGAGATTTTTATGCTCACCCCAAGTTTTTTTGAAATGTTTTTCGCAGGACATAATGTGGAATAGGGTCAAGGATGAGATCAAGGAAAAGTCATGCTTTCTTAAACAAGGAACTAGAAATGACTTTTTTAGAGTTCATGTTTAAAAAAAGGAAACATTGTAGAAGTGCCTACTGTGTAATATTTTGAGATGTAATAGTTATGATCTAATTCTATAATACTCTAAACCAGAAAAGATCCTCAATGAGAATTATTCATTTAATTCAATATTAAGTAATGTTTATGGACGTCGCCTTATACCAACGTTCCAAGACTGAGCATAAACATTATATGATTCCAAATTGCAATGAACCGACCCAGGATACCCTCAAAAATTGTAACCTGACCCAATCCACCAGATACCCAAATGGAATTCTCAATCCCCACGAGCTGGTGACTAACACTTGATCATAAAAACAACCATAATGAACAATTTCTACCAAACTTAAGTAAATAAAATGAAACATATATATACATAGACTAAAGAAATAATGGAATAATAACCAAAAAAGAATATTCCATAATTGAATTAAAACAGTATAAAAAATAAAACTTAGTACAATCAGAAAAAACCCAAATAAAAATTTCAATAATAAAGGAAAACCAAAACAAAGATAACTAATCCATTTGATAATGTGGTAAAGACCCCACAATCAAACCACTAGCTACCATACATAGCTAAAAGAAAACCTAACTACCTAACTACAACACCTTGATTTTTTTCCTACATCAAAAGACAAAACAAGACTTAGGCATCACCAAAGGGGTGTATAGGGTGTGTGCTAAACATGATTATTAGGATCCCACCCTGGTGTTCCATATAAAGTCTCAATAAAAACAATAAAAATATGATATTTTAAAGTAAATTTGTCATGATAAATGATAAATCAATTTATATTAAAATCATGGTAAATATTTCCCTTTTTTCATAGTTCACAAAATAAATCAGGAAAAACTATTTCAAAGAATAATTTAAATAAACATTTACTAAAATCAAAGAATGTTTATAAAATAAAGTTTAATAAAAATCATAATAATAGGTAAACCACACCAAGGGATCACAATAGGTATGTCTATGAGACTACTCATAACATAATCAATTACTAAGGAACACTCAAGTCCTTAATGCATAGGCCTAAGAAGTAGAATAACACCCCATGAAGGAACCCCCACAAAAATTTCAATCTCATGTCCCTTGAACAACATGCCAAGGGAGTAGAGGAACACCACATGAGTGAAACCCACAAAAATGCATGGATGATGTCTCTAAGACACACCTTACAAATGACTACCTATGGTTTCCCATGTACCATCTTCCCCAAATCATTTCAAAATGTATTTTAATAATCAATTACAAACAAATGTTTTCTTTTATCAAACCTTCCTTGAAAACCAACTTAACAATTATTTGAAAACACCCATTTCCCTTTACCAAAACCAATAGAAAAACTATATTATTTCATAATCCATTTACAGACACAAAATAATCATTCCAATTTATTTAAAATATTTTTTTTATAAAAATAGAAGAAACTATGATTCATTCAAAAAAGGGTAGAGACAGAACCACCCACCTAAAATTCAGGTCACACACACCTATAATGGGATCAAACAAAACTGAAAGGAATGAAAAGATAATAATGGAGGCCCTAGAATCCATTCTCGCATCTCAGAATCACATTTCCAAAACAAAATAGATGATAGAGAAGGTAGATCACAACATACCGAAAAAACATGCACCCACCACACAACAACCAACAAAGGATCATACCCTAGTAGAGGGTCACACAATAGATCTAAAAAGGATCAAACAAAACATCACCATAGGGTTAACAACTCAAAAAATAAACCCCACGCCACCACCAAAACTAGTGGAAGTAAATAAGAATAAATAACTCTTAGGATGGAGAAGTGACAAAACCACCATAGAGATAAAATGATAAAAAAAATGATCTGTAAAGAGAGGAGACACTCAAAATTTCTTGGAACGATACATAGGGTTTGAGAGAGGTACCTTTATGTAAAATGAATAAGAAACATTAGATGTGAAACATGATTAAATCTTTTTATGCCACAATATTTATGGTGTAAAGACCTCCTTTATGACATAAATATCCCATTAATCATATACACTAAAAAAATGTTTCCTTGAGTTAAATTTACCCCTATTGACGATTTTATAGCATAAAATTAGGTATTATCATGTAAAATGAATTTACAGTTTAAAAAGGATTTTAAGTATTGTAAGATTCTTTTGTTCTAAACTATCTTATGGATATTTTCTAGTGAGGGAATTACACTATAATCTAGAACATATAAAATAAAAGTATCCATAAAACATTCTAAACCCTTGGATCTATAAAAAATAACCAAAATATCTCCCAATCCCTCAAAAACTAAAAAACACTCTTAAACATAGAAAGATAATAACTTAAAATATAATATGTTATAGAATGAGAAGTGATAAAAGGAAAGTAACAAAATTTGGTCAACCATCCCTGATAGTGCCCAATGATTCATCAATATTGTTTAATGATTGAAGGATAATGTGTGGATCAACACTGGAGAGACTCTACTTTGGGTTCTCACAGTGCAACGATACTACACCAATTGGGTTATAACTATCAACATCCACAATGAATAAATATTTCAATATCAAGAAAAAATTTCTTGTTATGAATAAATTAATTAAACAAATTGATATGAAAAATATAATATCATAGTTAAAATGTTTTATTTATCAATAATATTTGGAAAAATATCATTGGTAATGACGTTTATGTCTTAAACATTTCAAATAATCTGTAAAATCAGAAAAAATATGAGTTGGAAATTAGCCTAGTAGGTGATTATAAAATGTAGAGACCCATAAATTATTATTAGATATCCCACTTTAAAATTTATAATTATTAATGTTCTTTTTGATCACTATTCATTGAAAAGTTAAATTTCATTTTATGTTTTAATAATTATTTATCTAATCATCAAGATCTCTTCTTCCTCTATTGTAGGTTCAGGGTGCAGTAGAAGCATCCTTTTATGGTATGACCAACATAGCTTTTAGTCTTAAATCACGTGTAATTATTTCTTTACATGATCAAAAAATCATATCCAATGAAAAAGTAGATTACTTAACTAGATTATAATAATGAAATAAAAATCAAAAGATCATCACATGTAATTTATATTTAATTTATGAGATGATATGGAATTACCTCAACTCATAATTATAATTTCATTGACTATCCAGTGGAATATAACTCATCTCACTACAATTTCACTATCTGATACAAGTATAGAACCCATCTTGATCTGATCCACACATGCACAAAAATCTATAAATGTCATTGTAGAATCATTTAGTACTATCATAGCCAATCCTAAATGCTTTCATTTTTCATGGTTGATCACAACATAATTCTTCTCTAGAGAGGAATAAATCTTAAGGATATCTCATTATCTTGAGATAAGTGGGGAGTATAGCACACTAAATCTATTTATATCTCTCTAGGGATTGACAGAGTCTCAATATTTTCATTGTTTACACTAATTATAATTTAGGAAAGATAAATAATTAGATATTTATTATGGTAGGTTTAGGGTTGGAAAATTGCACACCAAACCCTGACCAATGTTAATATTCTTATTTGAACCCATGTACATTAATAATAAAAATATCATTATTAATCGCTAAATATATAAAATTAATTTAAGAATATAAATAAATATCATTTATACCATTTCTAAATGGACCATTTATCTCGGTCCTCTTTCCCTCATTGAAATTTACAGATCCTCAAATAATGACTATTTAATAATTAAATTTCACTGTATTATTCTATAATAAATCTAATAAATATTATATTATCCAAGCATAAAAAATAAAAATTTATTATAATAATAATTATTTAATCACTTAATCTTTAAAATAACTTATGATTAAATTATGTAGATCAACAAAACCTGAATAATAATTATTTATTCTACCTTGGTAAATTCAAACTCTAAGTTAACCTAGTTTGTGGGTAAACATAGTTTGTGACCATATAGGCCAATTTCTCAATGAAATTTAGAATAACCACCTAAGTTATGTGGTTAGAATATAATAAAATTTTAAATAATCCGTTGTTCAAGAAGTTAACATCGCAATGAAATCCAACCTTCTATGAGTGTTTATCATATAATATAATCCATTTATTTCAATATCTCAAATCATACAGGTTGCATGCTATTTCCATCGACATATATGCTAAATGTATATTTCTTTGAATTTTCAGAAATGAAATTTACCATCTAACACCATGACCATGGATTTATTATATTGGTTCCATTCCCATAAATGTTCCTAAGATATTAGCTTTTTAAGGGACAAAAGTGATAAATCCTTTCTCACATTATCTATTAATGCAATATCACTCGTGATGCACCAAACATATCATACATCACTGTGGACATATGTCATCACTGTTTTATCCAATATATCAAAGTATATGATTCATGATATCTATTAAGGATAAAATTAATGTCTAATGATCAATGCACACATCTTCAGATAGTAATATATAATGAAACATAGAAATATATATATTTCCCATTAACAGTCTTGTTCTCATATCATTCTAACCTAGAGAATACCAAGGGTGAACACCATGAGAAGGTATCTCAATTTATTATGAGAACCCTACCCCTGAAATCCTATATTTTATATTTCCCATCAGACAATATCATCTATCCATTGAACAATATTGAAGAATAATTTCATGTCACCACCTGGTTCTCATCGCAGTGGGAAACTTCTATGAAATTTTAGTGCGAAATATATGATGTGTAAATAATCACATTAAAATATCATGTAGAATAATAATAATGATGTGAATAGAAAAATTAATTAATAAGAAAATATGAAATCAATTACTAAATAATTTGGTTCTAGGTCACCAACACCAATAGACTCCTACTTACACTATTTCAACTGAGAAAAACTTTAAATTCACTATCCCCCACATGATACTCATGCATTTGATGATATGAATACTTGGTTAAGGGGTATTATGTGTTTTTCTAAATAGATACTCTTCTAATCATAACTTCACATCATTTCGAAAAAACCCCTTAAGAAATTAAACTTTAAATGTATATTCTTTTCCATTCTCTATGACCTTGGCTCTTTAGAGAGAGCCACCACTACAGTGTTATCATAGTAAACTATGATAGGATCTTTACTTATAGGTACCAAATCCAGATATTGAACAAAATTTTGAATCCATAAAACTTCCTTGGATGCATCATAAGATAAATTATACTAGAAATCTATTATTGAATTGGTGAAAACTAGCTTATTTGAACTCTTCCAGCTCACATATCCTCTATTGAGACAAAAGTCAAATCTAGACCGCGATGTTAGATTTTTTGGATCTATTTGATAGCTAAAATCTATATAACCCTTGATGAATAGATTTTTATATCCTCCATACACTAGGAACATTTCATTACTTCTCCTTATATACTTGACGATAATCTTAAGATTACTCCAATGTGGTTCACCCAGATTTTCTTGATATTTTACTACCAGTCTCAAAGCATCAGGAAAGTCAAGCCTGATATATATTATGAAATACATGAATGATCTTATCATAGATGAATATGAGATATTACTCATTATATCTATTTAATCTTATGTCTGAGGACACATTTTCTTGGAAAGGTGTATACCAAGTGACACTAGAACCAATACAATCTTGTATTGTTCCATAATAAACATATTCAGTATCTCGTTAATGTATGTTCTTTGACATAGACTAGGTGTCCTCTTGGATCTATCATAAATTATCTTTATCCCAAGAATATTTGCCTCTTTACCCAAGTAATTCACAATGAAGCATTTTCTCAACCATGCCTTAAACTATTGTGAGGATATTTTATTGTTTCCAATTAGTAATATGTCATCAACATAAACTACTATGAAAACAAATGTACTTCCAATAAACTACTTGAAAACACATGGATCACATTCATTCTTAATGAAAAAAAAAATTCTTTTTTCACTTCATCAAATTGAATGCTCCTAGATCTGGATGCTTTCTTTAATCCATAAATAGATCTCTACAACTTTCATACCTTTATGGAATTTCTTGGAGTAAAAAAACCTTTTAGATGTGTCATATACACATCCCATTGAAGTTTTCTATTATGTAAATTAGTTTTGAAATCCATTTTAAATATCTCATAGTCATAGTAATATGATATGGTATGTAAGATTATAATGGATTTAAATAATGAAATTAGAGAAAAGGGTTCATCATATTTAATTCCTTGAATTTTCCAAACTCTTTAGCCATTACTCATGATTTGAAGGTATTTACTTTACCACAAGGGTTTGGTTTTTTCTTAAATACCCATTTACACCCAATAGATTCTATATCAATTAGAGGATGGATCAAAACCAAAAATTGGTTTTGATACATGGGATCTATCATATAATTCATGGATTCTTTCTATATTACAGCTTATGAGATCTCTATTGCCTCTTTATAAGAGAGATGTTCATAATTGTCAACAAATAATGAGTCACCATCATCTGTGACTAGAAAATCATACCCCTTTGGTTCTCTTACCTCTCTAGTGCCCCTATGTACTACTTTTGTTTTAGAAACCACACCTTACATGGGGACTTATGGAATTGGTTCCTGTACCAACTCTTGTATATCTTGAGTATCAATTTTATCTAATTCAATATTTTTCCCACTATAATTGTTGATGATGTGATCCTTCTCCTGAAATAAAACCTATCTTATGAAATTCCATTTTTTAAGGGTTAGATAGATAATATCATATTTTATTCTTTTGGATATCCTATAAAGATTCACTTTATGCCTCTAGGTGATAGTCTTTTTTCTTGATCTTTCCTTAAAAAATGCGTCACAACCCCACACATGAACATTTGATAAAACAATTTTCTTTCCACTTGATAACTTTAAGGTAATACCATTTACCACATTTATTGGTATGCCATTTAGTAAGAATAATGCATTTTGTAATGAATATACCCAAAAGGATAGTGGAAGACATGCATGAATCATCATTGACCTTACCAATTCCAATAAGGTATGATTCCTCCTTTCACTAACACCATTAAACTATGGTGTATAAAGTGGAGTGAGTGGAGATAAAATCCCATACTCGCTTAGAATGTCAATATAGTATTGGTTAATATATTCACCAACCCAATCCGATCGAAGTTTCTTTATCTTCTTACCAATATTATTCTCAACCTCATTCTTGAACTCTTTGAACAACAAAAAGGATTCAAACTTTTACCTCATTATGTACATATAACCATGAATTATCAAGTCCTCAATAGAAGTAATAATGTTTGGGAATACACCTCTATATTTTACTTGAAAAGGTCCCACAAATTTATGTGTACCAATTCAAGAGCATCTATGGAACTTTTACCTTGACCACTGAATGGTGGTTTGCCCATATTTCCTTGTAAATAAGCATGACATATTTCAAGCTGATTTATCTATAAAGAGTTAAAACAACCATCTTGATAGAGATTTTTCAAAGGCTTCTCATTTATAGGACTAATATTGTGATACCACAGTTGGGTATCATTTGATCTTCACATATTAGTTCCATTATCAATTGCCAATATTTAATTATCATAATTCAATACATAAATTCCATTATTCAATTGTTCCATTCTAAAATCATATGCTATCATTATTAAAGTAGCAACCATTATTTCCAAAGTTAAAAATGAATCTATCCATATATAATAAAGAAAATAAAATAATGTCTTTGGAAACACTAGAAAGATATTAATAGTTATTTAAAACCAAAATTCAATTATATCGATAATGTGATATGGTAGTCTCTAATAGCTAGAGAAGCCAACATCACTCAATTGACATCCCATAGATCCACCTCATCTCTTGTAATATTTTTAAGTATACATGGTTCCTATATTAGGATACAAATTTGAGCACTAAAATTAGTATCTAATAACTAAATTGTTGATATGGAAATATTTCACTCAATAATGAACACACACAAAGCTTCCCCTTTCGTCATTTTCTAAGTGCAATTATTCTTCCTGTGGCCCTACATAGGATATGAAAAACATATTGTATCATGTTATTTCCCTTTCCTATGGATCTTATTATGATTGGAAGGATTTTTCTCTAGAACCTTAGACTTGGAATGAGTATTTGACTCATTTTTTATTCTTAATATTATTATTTTCCATAAAAAAATGATTTTATCACAAACCATGTCTCTATCAGCTAGGTGAATATGTGTAAGAAGTTATTAAAGAATATTCTCATTATTTCCAATGATGATGTAATCATGTGGTAGAAGTTATTACTTGGTATCAAAGATACCCAGGATCAAATCTGAGTGGGGGTGAATTTATGTGTCACTATTATAGTAAATATAACAGAAACTATTTGTTATTGTAGTACCCCACAATATTCATCCAATTTGGACATTAAGGCCACTAGTTTGGGCGTATGGGTCTCAGTGCCTTTGGGACACAAAAGTCATTTGGGATATAGGGACTTCAGGCTGTAAGGGCCTTCATGTCACCAATGGCCTTAGAAACATAGGGATTTTAAGCCATAGAAAAGAACAAGATACAACTTGGGCAGACTACAGGAGCATGCCCAGATGAGGATTTTGAGAAAAAATAGAAAGTAAAAGAGAAGAACTAACCAGATTGAAATAATGAGAGGTTATATCAACTACCACCAGGACAAGGCACCATGAAGCTCTACATGGGGAAATTCTAGCCTATATTTCATGTGATGTGGGGAGATATGAGCTTTCAAGATGCAGAAGCTAGGTAATAGTTTATTCAAGTTTGTTAGGTCCTAGGCCTTTAAGGTCATGTATTGGGTCATGTATGAGTCTTGTTCTTTGGGCATATAGGTCATGTAAAGGTTCCCCTTCAACCCTTAAAATATGGATTATCCAAAAATATATAAAAAGAATGTCTTCGTGCCTTTAGGTGTCATATTCTCATTATTGATAATTTTATAATTCATAATAAAATTAGAGAAGTCCTGGGGTAGTGAGGACAAAATGATATCAGTGTGTATTCTATTGGGGATCTTAAAACCCAAGATGTCTAGACACTCAATTTTTTGAATAATCTTGACTAAATGTGGCCCATCTAGCACTGAATCTCCATGATTGCACATGAATAGTGCATAGGAGATCTCATATCTGTATGATCTCACCTTCTCTCGATAAATATCCTTATGGTGATAAATTTTGATATGCAAATCCATATCCCCATATTGATTTAGAAGCTCATTGGACATAGAGGATAATATGAAACATTGGACATCCATAACATCATCCACATGATTGAAAGAGTGAGATACTTTTTCCTCATTATCTAATTTTTAAATAAACTTAGGAAGTGGGGTTTCTAGTATGGATAATTTCTAACCATTGCATAGTATAATGCGCAAGCGCCTATAATTTTTTTAGAAATTTGTGCTAGTGATAAGGTTATCCTTATCAAGTATTGATTGTAGTGATATTAGAGATGTCATTTGATTTTCTATTTATAAAACTTAATAGTAGATAATAAGTACATGTATTTATTACAAAAATAGATTAATAAATTTAAAATTAGTTATATCCTTATTAATATTCGACTATTTTTTAAAAAACCCAATATCCCTCTCTATTAGTTTCTAAATATGCTTTTTTGTAGATATTCTAGTGAAAAGGATCCATATACCATTCTCATAACCTAATCATGGTCCTGATAATCTATTTTAAGGGTTTAGGTAGGAATAACTTTCCAACTACATTAACTCATAGTTCCTTGATCCGTTGAGTGGAATCCCCAATCCTGATATCCTATTTTAAAAATTTTCCTCAACATTTTTCTCACATTTACACCAAGTCCTAATTGGTTAGTCAACCCTTGATGTGAAATAAGTTAATTCAACGCATGAATTCAAGTTAAAAGTTCCATGATTATTGATATCACCCAAACTTGGGTCGATCAATCACTTTGAACTATGAGGTCATTTCTAACTTGAGTAGTGGAAGGCTATACCAAATTATTATTTTAGATAAAAGATTTTCATTTCTTATGCATAAAATCCAATATAATCTTATTATATGAATTGTTAATATTACGTGTATTTTACATAACTGATTAACCATGTATAATAAAATTGTTTATGCATAATCAGATTTTATATTTTATTCCATGTTGAATGCGTGTTAATGCATTTATTTGGTGATCACTCAGCATCCAAAAAAATAAATAATCAAACATGATACTGAAAAAATAAAATATAATTTCCATGATCTTGATATTTTCTATTAGGTAGTTTATCATCTAGAAGATATACTAACCCTTGACCCTAGGGGAAAACACCTTGAAATGTAGATTAGTTCATGTTTCGGCATTCCACCTTGGTTACTATATATCACCTTGACTGGTTTTACATCAGATCCTAGACTGAGACTACCTCCACTCACTTTGGAGATCTATCCTTAAATAATATTTTACTCACAGACATGTGTGGGGATCCAATGTATTGGATAATGTGGGTTTACATAAAATAAACCATAGAAATGCATGCCCTTACATAATAAGGAAGAGGCGATGAAACACAGGCCCTCAATAAAATTTTAATAATAATAAATTAAAATAAAAAACAATATACAAGGGATGGTGTAATATCATGATTACCCACACATAAAGCAATGATAATGAATTTTAAATCTATTCTATCAATTACATTAATTTATTCGTTAATTAAGATAATTCACTAAAAATTAATCTAATAAATTTACATTTTATATTAATTACATCCAACCATTCTAAACTCACCATAATCTAAAATTTCAAAAAAACAAATTACGTTCTTTTAAAATTAATGTAGTAAACAAGTGTACTTTAGAGGAAAC
Organism: Viscum album; assembly: GCA_963277665.1. Classification (NCBI taxonomy): domain Eukaryota; kingdom Viridiplantae; phylum Streptophyta; class Magnoliopsida; order Santalales; family Viscaceae; genus Viscum; species Viscum album. The sequence continues at coordinate 404,605,811 of OY728150.1, read as the reverse complement.
CTCATGTTTTCATTATAATTTCAACATAGAAATTATTTTAATATATAATTCTTAATCCAATGACATGGAATGAACTTTTGAATAAATGAAACAAGAAGCACATAATAAAAAGGTTTAGTTTCACATTTAATTGTTATATTAATTAAAATTTTAGAGCACTTATAGCAGTAGACTATACACCATGAAAAAAGTAAATGACATTTACTTTCCTTCTACGTATGTCTACAGCACACGCCTTACTATGGGTGTGTTCCCTTCCATGGATGTGTTATAGGTACATGATGTGTATTGGGAATACATGATGTGTATCATGAGATTGCATGAAATGTCATTCCCCCTATTGTGTTTCTAATACATGGTACACTTGGGACACCCCATGTACTCTGCTACAAGATAACGAGGACTACACATTGTGTTCAATAGTTACATGACATGTTTTTCTTCATGTTGTGTGTTAATCTATCCAGATATACATGTCAATCCAATATATTCGAATTTTAGATCATATTTTGTAGGATTTATCCTAATAGAAAGTGATATATTTGAGAAAACATAATACATGGCTTGTATATGGGATGTACACACCGTGTACTCTTGTTTTTTCTAGATTGAGCCTTTGGAACCTCAATATGGTGTGAATTGAATACTTCTTCATTTTTTATCATTTACTGATTACTGGTTATATTATTAATAATGAATAAAGAAATGATTCGAAGATGTTAGATATTAAAACAAATCTTTTTAATTAAAAAAATATAAACACATGCACAAAATCAACGAATAATGAATAATTATAAATTAAACATGTGACCACTTTGACACCACTTTTATGATCTGAGCACAGTAGAAGCGTCTTTTAATGGTCTGAATAACTCATATTTTAGTCTTAAATCATGTGTAATAATTGCTTTACATGATAAAAACATCATATCCAATAAATAAAGTAGATTACCAGACCATATTAAAATGTCAGAACGAAAAGAAAAGGATCATCGGATGTAATTTATAAATAATTTATGAACTAATATGGAATTAACTCAAATTGTAATAACACTTTCATTGATGATCCATTGGAATATAAATCACCACACCATCATTACATTGTAGGATCCAAGTGTATAATCCATATATCAGTGATCCAAATATGCACCATAATCTTTGGACATCGACATAGAATTATCGGTTACAAGCACGACTGATCCTATTTGCTTCCATTGTTCATGTTCGATTGCATAAGAATTGTTTTTGAGAGAGGAATAATTCTTGAAGATCACTCATTTTCTTGAGAGAGGAGGGGCGGTGAATACTCTAGATCTCTAGAACTCTCTCTAGTTATTGAGAGAGTCACAATCTATCTGTTGTGCACACCAATTGTCATTTCGGAAAGTGATAAAATTAGATATTTATTATGGTAGGTTTAATGTTGGAAAATTCCACACAACAACTTTACCAATTTTAATATTCTTATTTGAACCCATGACCATTAATAATAATAACATTATTAATTACTTGACATGTATAATGAATTTCCCAATATAAATAAATATCATTTATACCATTTCTAATTAGGTAATAATATTATTAAATACTTGAAAAGTACATTGAATTTCCCAATATAAATAAATATTATTTATACCATTTCTAATTAGGCCATTTAGCTCTGTCCGCTTTCCATCATCGAGATTTATGAATCCTTAAATAATGAATATATAATAAATAATATTATTTTTCTATGATAAATATAATGAATACTATATTCGACAAACGTTATAATGAATATTTATTTTTATTATTTAACACACTTATTATTTCAAACAATCTGTGATTAAATTATAGAGATCAACCAAACTAGAATAAATATTGTTTATTCTACCTTGTTAAATTTAACACTGTAATTTAACAGATATTATGGATACAATTAGTAGGGGACGCTCTTGGACTCTTTCTCAGTGGCATTATGCATAACTAGCTAATGTTCATGGTTAACATCTAGTAGCATGCCAAGGCATCCATAGAGAATGAATTTAACCTCATAATGATGTACAACCTCTTACTAACATTTAACATGTAATATAATCATTTTATTTCAATATCTCCAATCAACTATCTTGCATGTCAATTCCATAAATATGCATTCTCAATGTATCTTTGTTTGAGTTTCCAAAAATAAACTCACTCACAGAAAATCATGGACATGGATTTAATTTTGTGGTTTCATTCCCATCAAAGTTCACTGGATATTAACTTTCATTAAGAGACAAAAGAGATAAATCCTTTCTCACTTTATCCAAAAATAAAATATCACTCATGATACACCCAACATATCCTACTCCATCGTGAACATATGTCATTATGGGGTTTTCAATACATGAAATAACATGATTCATGATATCCATTAATGATAATATTAATGTTTAAGGATCAATACAAAGGACAATAAATAGGAACATCAATGGACACATGGAAATTTGGATTTCCTATTAATTATACTATTCTTATTACATCCTATCTTAGAGATTACCATGGGAGAAAACCATGATAAGGTGTCTCAATATCTTATGAGCCTCTTACCCCCATCAAACAATACCATCCAACTATAGAAGAAGAATCAATAATAATGTCACATAATCTTCTGTTTCTTATCATAGTAGGTAAATTCTATGACCTTTCTATGGGACATATATACTAAGGGGAAAATCACTTACAAATATCATGTAGAATAATAATCATAATGTGATAAATACATGTTATATACATTAAATTCACCAAGTATTGGCCATCCAATGTGGAATACAATTCTTCTGAGCTAAACACCTTGTATATTTCCAACTCATCTTGTAGTGCATGTGTTTTCACATCTGAAAAAATGGGGTTAAGGATGTCATGTAATTAATACACTGTGTGTATTTAATACACAATGTGTACATGATATCAATCATGAATCTTGAAGTACACACCAAATTTCCTTGATACACGACATGTACCTCATAAATTTCCATGATAAGTACACACAATGTCCCTAGGAATGTACTATAGATATGAAGTGAAGAAAAATCACACACCGTGAAGCCATCCTGAACATGTCTTGTACCTTACCTGTTTAAACGAAAATGTTAAATTTAATTTATTACTATATCAAACCTCATAAAATATATTTCTATGAGTCATAAAATTGATAGTACATGGAAATTTTTAGGTTTTATATTATATTAAATTCTCAATTAATTTTGCGTAATATTCAAAACTATAATCCATTTATGGTCACTGTATACTAGGAATCAACATTCATTAAATCATATAGAAAACTTATTTCTCATGCATTTATTGAGTCTTAAATTTGAAAATACCCACCATGAAATTTCTACACATTCTATGTACTCAATATGTCACGTGAGTGCATTGTATATAATAAGTATCACACTGAGTAATAAAGAGAGGTACTCCCCATGTTGCTTCCAAGTACAAAGATGTGTACTATTTTATTAAATTTTAAATAAAATAAAATAATTTGTTTTATTTAAAATCACAGTGGATGAGAATCTATAGGATAATTTAATGGAATAATAAAAAATGAATTAATTGATTAATATGATAATTAATCAGATTAATTCATGGACATTTTATCTTATTGAAGAACAAATTGAAATTAATGATACCTAGATGTTTTAAATACATAATCACTTCATGTGTATGAATGATCATGATCTTCTACCAGACATATGTATGTGTTGGTTTTATTTAATTTAATTTTATATCATGAGATTGAAATTATTTATTATTAAATAATATATAATGGCTTGTGTGTCATCCCTATACCCTTTATTATATAGGACCTACATGTCTAAGTGTTTTTATGAATTTACACTTAACCATTCATGTGGTTCCCCTAACCTATTTGTGAGTTATAAAACATATGTAATAAAATAAGTATCTGAAGGCACATGGAGTTGGTTTGAGGTAGAGCTGAGGCAAATGTAGTTTATGATAAAACAAAGATGAAACCAAAATAGGTGATATATATATGGATAGATGTATTGATACAACTCATACTAAGACTGACACAAGATGTTTTTACCCAAGACCACAAGTTGATTTATGGTCCACTCAATAAATTAACCATTAGATAATCCCATAATCATTTTATTTATTTATTTATTTTATTTCTATCTTATTCATGATTATTTTTATATATAAAGGATTTTAATCACATAAATAAATGGTTTAATATTTAAATATGGAATTATAACAAAAGAATTATGCATAGATGTTTTATCAGTACATTTTTAATAACTTATGTCAAATAAGGTTAATATTAAAAAGACATGAAAAAGAAAAAAAAAGAAAATTTAGGAATAATTAAAGAAATAACTCAATCTAATATTAATCCATTATGACTTGCATTATTTGAATTAAGATAAACCATAGATAAAGTGTTAGTTTAGGACATAACTGGGGAAATTTTAATTATTGAGGCATATTAACTAAGATGATGGATCAAATTAACTAGAAATGTATTGAATTTAATTTCCATAGTATAGTCAATAAAAATTTAGAGGCTAGTGTTATGGAAATTTGATTTAGGATTTCAGGGTTGAGGGTTCAACTCAATAGAATAAGGAGCCATAGGGCCACCGTTGGAAAGGACACCCACCTAAACACATTATTATGATTTTCATGGATATTTTCTAGATCATAATGAGATAATTATGGTTCATTTCAACTGGAATGTATAATGATATAGGATATCTTGAGTTCAATGACAAGGGTATTTGAGACATTATAAAATAGTTAGAGACTTAATGAAATTAAAATTATTATTATTATGTCGCACCTAAATTCTAATTAAGAGAAGTAACAATATTATACTATATTATTGTAGAATAATGACAAGTTCATCAACCACCTTATCCCTACGATCAATTCTTGAGAAATAAAATCTCCTTACTAACTATAACTTCCAAGAATGGTTCAAATACCTACAGGTAGAATTATTCTATAAACATAAATATTATGTGCTAGAATCCCTATTACACGATATGACTGTTAAAGAGGTGAGTGATGATGCGTTCACTATATATAAAAAAACCTTAATGATGTGCTTTATGTTTAATGTTTAATGTTGTCGTCCATATCTAGAAAACTCAGGAAGCCACATGGTAATATGGATTCCTATAGCATGCTCCAACATCTCAGTTATCTTTATCAAGGGAGAGAAATATATAGATGTTTTGAGATCTCAAAGGTTTTATTTATGAGAAATCTTGATAAAGTTGTTCCATCTAGGATTCACATAGTCAAACATATTAGATATATTGACCACCTAGAGGTTATAGGGTTTCTGTTATCTAAATAACTATGCACCAATCTCATTCTTTAATCACTCACACAAATATTATCCAGTTTGTTTTTGTAAATATCAATATGAAAAACATAGAGAAGTCTCACCCACTTCTTCTCACTCCACTTTTCCAAGTTGACAAGGATATGAAGTGTAAATATTATTACCCCCTTATGGTGAGTAAAAGTAAAGGAAAAGTGAAGAGATAAAAGATAAAATATTAGTATAAATATTCTTCCCAATTGTGTTCCAAAATAATAGGATCATGGGGAAAGAATGAGAATAAGGCACCATCTATTTTTCATATGGTAAGAAGGGCCACTAGAAGAAAAAATGCACCCAGAATAAGAAGTAAGGGGAAGATTTAAGTGATTTTTTAACAAGTGCAATCTATTTATTTATAAAAATTGGGTATTTGGTATAACATGTGGTTCTAAAATATATATTCAAATATATAAAAAGTTGATTATATAATATTTCTTGAGGTGAGTTATATATATGAGAAGATAACAGACCCAGACTTACTACTATGGATATTGGGGACTTCCACCTCACGTATCTAACTAAAATGATATAAGTTATAAAATATTTTTATTTCAATCCTTTAGTAACCAAAAAAATTATTTATATATTTATATTTGATACAATTTTATTTATTTACCAATTTGGAAATAAGTGTTGCTTGTTTTATTAATAAAAAATTTTCTATGGTAAGGAATATTTAAATAACAATATTTATGTGTCATATTACACAAACTAAGTAATGAAAATTGATAACGAAGAAAATTCACATGAATAATACCACACATGACTATGGAATCACGACCTAGGTTCTTTAAATAAAATTAATTTGACTAGATTAAACCAAGACATAAATTTCAATTTATTTAAACAAAAACCACTTGGTGTATTTCATGCATGTTTTTAAGGAAAAATGACCAAATCCCCATTCAGTGGAAATGGTGAAAGGGCCACTGAGCTTCCTCAGTTGGTTTATACAAATGTGTGTGGACGAAATCCCCATTTAGTACTGTAGCAGTACTATGCAGGTACAATAGCAGGCACTTTTTGTCACTATAGAAGCTGGGAATATTCCCCCGTTTGGGCCTTCGGGCCACCAATTTACTCCCCGAGTCTTTTAAGGCCTTCGGGCCACCCCGACCTTCATGTTAGTAAGGATTTTGGGACATGTAATACTTATGCCTATGGGACTTGTAAGGGTTCCACCTCACCCCTTAAAAGGTGGATTATCAAAAATCAATAAAAATGAAGGCCTTCGGTCCATTGGAGTAAGTTATATTATTTTGACAAATTCAAATAATATAAGAATGAAGTTGAGAACCATCTTGATTTGAATATTAAGAAACATTACTCATTATATAGTGAAGAATATATTAATCACGAATTTAATTATTATTTGCATTATGTTAGGATATTATCTCAAATCACACCCCCTTACACACCTCAATGGGATGGTATAAGAAAAAGGATGAACTACACCCTACTAGACATGGTGAGATCAATGTTCTCTCATGTGAGTCCTTCATTATCCTTTTGGGGATACACATTACATACAGTGGAATAAAAACTAAACCAAGTGACAACTAAATTAGAAATACATATTCCATATTAACATTGGTATAAAAATAAACCTATGTTGTACCATATACATGTGTAGGGCTGCAAATTGGTTGTTAATGATATCTATAGAAATAAAATTACACCCCGAGGCACTAAGTATATATATATATATAGGGTATCCTATGGAAACTAAAGGATATTACCTGTATGATCATATAGATAATAAATTTGTCTTTAAAATACATCCCACCTTTCTTTAAGTGATCATATCTCCAAAGGAGATAGTAGGAGGATGATGTATTTCAATGAAATCCAAACATAAGATACATAAGAGTTGGAATAAGAAAATATTACAAAAAATATCGGTAGAAAAGGATATTATAGAGATACATGTATTATATAGAAATAAAGGATAAGTTATAGAACTAAAACAATATGTTTTTATAGTCATTGAGGATGATGAATCATTATTAGTTGATAATAATGATCCTGTAACCCAAAAATAATCAATAAGTGGCATATAAGATTCCAAATAGCAAGAATCTATGAATATTTAAATGGATTCCATATACTATAACTAAGTATTCATTTTGGTAGATCTTCCAATGGATGAAAATCCCATAGGTTGTAAATGAGTATTCAATAAGAAACTATACATGGATGTATAATTCAATACCCATGAGGGATGATTGGTTGCAAAGGTGTTCAAATAAGGTCAAGGAATAAACTATGATGAAACCTTTTCAACAATTGTGATGCTAAAATCAATCATAATTATAATTTCCATTATGGTGTACCCAGACTATGATGTTTGGAAGATGGATTCCAAAAATATATTTACCTAACATGATCCTTCAGGAAGATGTCCATATTGCATGACCAAAAGTGTTTGTGACTTTAATGGATGGAAACAAAGTATTCAAGTTTTAGAGATCCATTTATGGATTAACTAATGCATCAAAGTCATGAAAAATTTAATTTTATGTATCAATAAAAAAACTTGTTTTCATAAATAATGAATGTGAGCCTTGTGTTTATAATAAATTTAGTGGGATTTCAGGCATTTTTCTAAAAGTTTATGTTGATGAAATGCTACCCATTAAAAATGAAATAGTAGTATTACAGCCCTTTAATGGCTAATCAAATACATGATTCTTAATAAAGGAATTAGGGTAAGTGGGATATATTCTTGGTATCATGATCAATCGAGATAGATACAAGAGCCTTCTTGGACTAAGTCCAAGTAAATACATTGAAAAGCTATAGAAGTGATTCAGTATGGGACAATCTAATTGAGGATCATTTCTAGTTTCAAATGACATTCATATTTCCAAGAAAACATTCCCTCAGACACATGAGGAAATATATAGGATGAAAAATACTCCATACACATAAGTTATTGGGTCAGTCATGTATGCTATGTTATGTACAAGGTTAAATGTAACCTACACCTTATATATGATAGAAAGATATCAAGATGACCCATGTGACATTCATTGGATGGAACTGAAGACAAACCTTATGTTTTAGTTATATTAAAGATATGTTCCTGTACTATAGAGGAGATATGGAAGTAGTCATAAGAAGATATGTAGATTATAGTTTCCAAACAAATCAAGACTATCTAAATTCAAAGTCGAGATACATCTTCATTGTCAATTAAGGTGTTGTGAGATGGAAGATATCAAAGAATGATATGGTTATTAATTATATAGTACAATACAAGTATATTTCAGTTTATAAGCTTGTTAAATAAGAAATTTTTATTTAAAAATCCATCCAATATGTAACGTGATACCTAGTAGTAAAGACCCTATCATACTCTACTTTGATAATACTATAGTGGTGGATATTTCAATAGAGCTATGGTGACATCCACAGATGAAGAAATTAATATTGAAATATCATTTATTGAGGGATTTTTTTCCATATAGGTGATGTTTTAGTGAGAAAATATTCCATGGAAGACAATATGGTGGACCACTTGACTAAATCCAAAACTCAGTAGAAACATGATCATTATACGAGGGCTAGCAGGTTGAAAGTCATTAGTAATTGGATCTAGTCCTAGTGAGAGCTTGTTGCCATTGGTGTCCTAGAATGAAATATATATACTTTATATTTTATGTATCTAAAAATAAGTTGATATTAATAAAAAAATCTTATAACATTTTTTTTCATATTTCTGCATGATTTTTATGTAATAATGTCTAAGAGAATATTTCAAATTGATAAGGGAATAGTTGTTCCCAAATATGATGAGAAACTTAAAATTACTTGATGATATTGTTAAACCATGTTCTATAGTCAGATAAGAAACAATTATGGGGAATATAGTATTATTGTTATCATGTGTGAGTACTCATTAGAAGATGAAACTTTATATCAAAAAGATTACACTTGGTAATCTCTACGATGGGTAATTATGAGAATAGAACCGCCTCTAAGAAATCCACTTATTTATGTGTCATTGGATTTTTATTTCTATGAGAATGTGTAATGATTAATATACTTTAAGATTATTATTATTTCATATCATGGCTTTAAAAGTTTAATGTATTATCATACAACATTAAGAGATAGTTCATGGTGAAGTTTGGTACAATGGGTACATCACAAATGCTATGCTATTAATGAATAAACCAAGGAAAGAATTGTCCCTTCCATATTTATGGAAGTATATATCTCATACATTTTATTGAAATATAACTATTGAATTATATTCCATGGGAATGGTGTAACCATGTTTTGATTTCAAGTAGTCAATGAAAAAAGTATAAAGTATATACGTTTATGACATAAGAATTCAATCGGTATAATAAGGAATCATGATAAAGAGATTATATTACACAGTGAGCATTCATATGTAGTTTCGTTATTCCAACATATTTTATTTCTATATGGGTTCCTAGACCCATTCATAGATAGAAATATTAGACTTTAGGAAAGACTATATAATGTCATTGAGGAAGAGTCCTAGAGGATCACACACATAGTGTTTCCTTTGATCTTAGTTAAAAATTATTTATATTTAATAAATGGAATAAATATTATTCTCTAAAATGAGTTTTAATATTTATTCAATATTTATTGAATGATCGCAAATATTTAATAAATATGTTTTTTTATGGTAATTGTTTAATTTCAATAATATATAATATTTATTTATCTCCTGTTATTCAAACCATAAAATATAATTATTTATTTAATAAATAAATTGTTTATTTAGGTATTCAAGTATTACATAAATATTTATTTTTGAGATTGTGAATAGAATATTTATTTATTTATTGAATAAATATATATTTAATAACAATTTTTATATTGGTCTTCGATAAATTTCTAGGAGGATGAGTGGAATGAAACTCTGTATGATGATTATTATTAATTTGTAAGATCACGAAGTAATATTTATCTTTACGTCCGTTAGCACATTCCAAGAAATAAGATAATATTATTTTATTATATGGAATGTGGCTTCTTGGGATAATATTTTATTAAGGGTCCCACGTAAAATTAATTCATTATTGAACCCTAATCCTAGGTCTATAAATATACAATTACCACATTATATAAAAGGTTAATCATTATGAACAATAGATTCCTCTCATGATATTGATCCCCCTCTTGTCCTTTCAATAATGATAATAAATAAAGAAATTACTTCAAGCTCAAAGGAACATATAATGATTAAAGGTGAATAATAGAAGATAATAAATCAAGTGTGCTAGCACCCAACGATTCATTGGAATTGTTCAGAGATCAAAGGATCACGGGTAGATCACCACTCGATGGACTCCATATAGGGTCCCCACAATGCAACGATGCTACACCGATTGAGAGAGAATTATCAATAACCTCAATGAAGAAATATCTCAAGATCAAGGTAACCGTTCTTATTGTGCTTAAATTAATTATAAAATTGATGTGAAAATATCTTCCCTTGGATCCAAGGACATATCTATCAATATTCTTTGGAAATATTTTCATTGATCATGAAATTTACTTCTTCTACATTGTGAATGATCCATAAAATCTTGAAAAAGATGAGTTGGAAATTGGCCCAACAGGTTGTTCAATTGTGTGTGGAGCCATCACATATGGCAGATTTAATTATCATATAAAATTTAAATACAATAGAATAATTTGATAAATTTTTAGTAATTAGTGTTAAATTTTAGGAGACTACTCATAAAATTTTGATTATCTAATTTTATTGTGCTTTTTTTCTATCACTAATATTATGTTTTAAAATGATTATTATTGACTAGATGATGATTTAAAATTATAATGATATTAACTTAATGACATATATAAAATATTTACACAACATCAAAATTTTTAAAATGATGCTAAAAAAACCTAGTAACTAATTATAAAGTGTAGTACAATTTATTTTATCCTTTAAATAAATGTGTCTATATAGCCTAATGATCAATAATTATACATAAAAAATTAATTAACCAATGATTCAAAACTAATAAAAAAATAAAATTCATTCATTTTTTATTCTCTACTCTATACACACTCATCAAACACTGACTTTAACTAAATAACTCTGAAAAAATCTATTATCCAAATATTACATTAATGGTTGACTAGCCCCCACAACAACTTGATCAGTTCATTTCGAAGTTAATCCTACATATTCTAATTTTTATTAAATTATACTCACCACAACCTATAACTATAGAAGTTTAAAATACAGAGATCAATATAACTATTAATCACCCCATACTATCCAATTACTCTAATTAGGTCATCAAGTGAATGTCCCGGTCATAAGTCAACTATTAGATAATAGTTTAAAAATTCCGTTATAATCCATTTTTTAATTTTTAAATAGAACCACTTCTAGGTTTAATAGGAACCAAAAAAACTAAGACTAAATAGAAATAAAAAACTACATACAAAACATCCATGAATAATAAATAGGTTCAAAAATAAATTTCTAAATAAACCCGCTTATAAAATAGATCTCAATCCTTGCTTCAAAAATTTCACTATTCTAAACACATCATCTGAGATCACGTTTATTAAAATAGAAATTATCATGAATTGACCATCACCCAAAACATTCCAATAATGCTGTCGTTATCCCCAATACCACTAGAACCCCCATCAATTACCATGATAATCATCATAAGGAACAAGAACCTCCAAATAACTGAAACCACGCTCATAATTGAACAAAAAACCAAATAAATACTAAGGAATTATTTATAAAAAACCAAATGGATAAGAAAACTATAATGATCCATGATTGAGTGAGAATGATGGGAGAGATAAAGCCTATGCAAGATGTTCCTCTTGGAACACTGGAAATTACTTGAGCAGAAAATCCAACGACCTATTTGGAATCATTTGCACTATATTGACTAGGAGTAGAGTGAAGGAAATTGAAAAAAAGAGTAGATTTTGGAGTGGAATATGACTCTACATTACGGCATGACCTTCACATGGAAAATTGACTCCTTTCTTTGGAACCTTACCATGAGAACTGCACCCACCAATGACAGACAATCATAATAAACAGGGATGATGAACCACTTACTTAAACAACAACCATGAGAAGATATCGAAAAAAAACCAATAAAAATCAACACTAATATCACTACCATAACAAATTGCACATCTAAAACACATAATCATTACACAAGTAGAACTTTGGTCAATGAATCAATAAAATGAACCTACTTCCAACCCCACCACTATTTGGGTAGCTCATGCAAGACACCTTGGAAACCTAAAACCCACCAATGGAGATTCCCAAATGAGGAACCAAATACCTCAAGGACATTAAGAACAAGTCAACACCACCGAAGTCATGGATGACCTAATAAGGAGACTAGATATTATCATCGAAGAAGGGACCCGAGTTAGTGATCGAAACTCCACTCCAAGATGGGATCTGATGAAAGAAAATCCCCCAAGCACACCAAAAATAACAAATAAAGAATTGACCTATAATAACACTTAAAATAGAATTTTTTAGTGTAAAAAAGTATTGGGAATTAGAGAACCATTAAAAATTATATTCTTTTATCAATTCTATAAAATATGTTGATAAAGGGGGCCTTTATCAGTGCTAAAACTAAAGCACTAAAAAATGGGGGATTTATTAGAATTATCATTTTAGTGCTGATAAATGTTAACTTTATCTGTGTTTTTTAGCATTGATAAATTCCATCAAACTACTTAAAATCTATAGTATCCTTAAAACAACCCAATAAAAACATAATAAATCAAGAAATATATTTGAATACAAATATATAGGAAACCATATTGAAATACAAATACAACATTTCACTATCATTTTATTACAAAATTCACTTAAAAAATATTTACATTGACGTGGTATTTAAAATTTATCAGAAAACTTACAACTAATATACAAAATTATAACTCTTATAGCATGATTTCTATATAGATAAACTTCCATACAAAATATTTAATCTATAATAAAACCAATGATTATTTTACAAACCGTATTTTTTTTTATTTTAATGTTATATAATCTACATATGATAAATTATATTGTTAATTATAATATTAATGATATTATTTATCATTATATTGTAAATTTTATATTTATTATTAATGTAAATTATATTTTTAATTAATAATTATATTTTGAATTATTAATTACATTTTAAATTAATAATTCATATACATTATATTGTTAATTAATGAATATATTAATGATGTTATTAGTTATTAATTATCTTAATTACTTAAATAATTGTTAATATTGACACCATTAAACTATAATGGCATTTTTATATTTAAAATAAAAATATTGGGTCATACGGGACACATCAAGTGCTGGATTAATATGCGACCAATTCTTATACACCAAAAATTAATTATATACCATCTTCAAAATGTATCAATAAAATTTGATCTTGTATGCTTGGTTTTGGCAACATGGAATGTTTTTTAAACTAAAATGAATCTTTTATATTGAAAGCAAGCACTTTGAGTCATAATGAACACATCATGTGTTAGATTAACATGCGGTCAATTCCTATATGACACAAAACAATTATGGATTACTATCCAAAATTATGAAAACATTATGAGCTCTTTTACTCATTTTTGTCAATGTGACACACATATTAAACTAAAGTGGCACCTCTATATTATAAATACGCACTTTGAGTCATATCGGTCACATTATATGTGGTATTTATGTGAGTTCAATTCCTATAGGTCACAAATGAATTATAAACCATTTTACTAAAGTTTGAAAATAATCCTTGCTCGTTTTCTCAGTTTTGGATATCTGATTCTCATTTTAATGTAAAATGGAGCTTCTATATTGAAAACATGCAGTTTGAGTCATACCTACTACGTGGTGTGAAAGATGTTTGGGTGGTTGATTACTTAACATTACAAATGAATCATGGATAATTTTCCTAATTTTTTAAAACAACATGATCTTGTTTTCTTAATTTTGGAATTGTGACATGAATTTTAAACTTAAATCAAAATTCTATATTTAAAACAGGCACATCTAGTCATATCAACAAAATCATGTGTCAAATTCATGTGAGGTTGATTCCTACATGTCACAAATTAATTATGAATTCTTTCATAATATTTGAAAATAATATGATCTCATTTTCTCGGGTTTGGCTAGTGGAACACGTTTTAAACAAAAATGGAACATTTATATTGATAAAATGCACATTGAGTCATACCATCCACATAATGTGACTGATTAAAGTGAGATAAATTTCTTAAATGAAAAATATGAATTATGGATCATTTTCCTAAATTTTAAAAAGAATATGAGCTCGTTTTCTTCATCTTGAGTATGTGATGAATGTTTTAAACAAAAATGTAACTTCTATATTGTAAAGAATCACTATGAGTTATACCAAACACATCGTGTTTTGGTTTAATATACAATAAATTCCAAAATTTCATAAATTATTTATGTATTGGTGTCCTAATGTTTGAATGAAATCTGGGCTTGTTTTCTTGGTTTTGTCTATATGATGCATGCTTTACACTAAAATGACATTTTTATATTGAAAAGATGAACTTGAATCATAATGACCACATCATGTGATTGATTTATGTACGATCAATTCATAGATGGTAAAAATGAATTATGGATGATTTTACTAAAGTTTGAAAACAATATGAGCTTATTTACTTGGTTTTAACAATGTGATTTACGTTTTAAAAAAATATTGAAATTTTATATTGGAATCACACACTTCAAGTCATACTGCCACATCATGTGTCATATTGATGTGAGGTTGATTACCACATGTCAAAAATGAACTATGGATCATTATATTAAAGTTAGAACGCAATACAATATTTTTTTATGGTTTTGGATAGGTGAAACATGTTTTAAACTGAAATGGAAATTCTATATTAAAAAAATGTACTTAAAGGCATACATAATACATTTTTTGTTGGATTGACTAGAAGTTAATTTATTTACATCAATAATTAATTATGAATTTTTTTTATCTTTTTTGAAAACAAATTGAGCTTGTCTACTCAATTTTGGCTATGTTACGCATGTTTTAAACTTAAATAACACTTCTATATTGAAAACATACCCTTACATTCATACTGACCACATCATGTGTTTGATTGATAGATGGTAAATTCCTACACATCAAAAATAAATTATAGATCATTTTCATAATTATTGAAAAAAAATTGAGCATTTTTTCTTAGTTTTGGTATTGTGATTTGTGTTTTAAACTAAAATTTCACTATTATATTGAAAACACACACTTTGAATTATACCAGATACATCATGTGTCAAATTGAAATATGGTTAATTTATACATGTAATAAATGAATTATGTATCATTTTCTTGATTTTTGAAAACAATATATTCTCATTTTATTGGTTATGGATATGCGATGTTCATTTTACACTAAAACGGAACTTATAGTTTTAAAAAACAAAATTTGAGTAATATATTCTACAACATGTGATATCTTGATGTTTGGTTGATTTCTACACTTCAAAAATTATTTATGGATCATTTCCATAATCTTAGAAAACAATCCAAGATCATTTTACCAGGTTTTTCCATTTGACATTCCTTTTAAACTTAAAAGACACCTCTATATTGAAAACATGCAGTTTCGGTCATATCGATCACATCATTTGTGAAATTGATGTGAGGTCAATTACTACATAGTAAAAATGAAATATGGACCATTTCCTAATGTTCGAAAGAAATATGATATGATCTGTTTTGGCTGGTGAAGAATTTTTTAAACTAAATAGTCACTTTTATATAGAAAACATTCACTTTGAATCATACCATCCTCATCATGTGTCAGATAGACATGCATTCAATTAGCACACATAAAAACTGAATTATAGACTATGTTCCTAAATTTTGAATACAATATGATCTCATCTTCTCAATTTTTGTTATGTGATGTTGATTTTAAACTAAAATCTCACTTTTATATCGAAAACACACAATTATAGTCATACCGGACACATCATGTGTCAAATAGAAATATAGTCAATTACTACATGTCAAATTGAATTATGGATTACTCTCCTAAATTTTTCAAAATAATCCAAGCTTGTTTTATTTGTTTTGGCTATGTGATGTGAGTTTTAAACAAAAATTAATCTTCTATATTGAAAACATGGCCTTCAATTCATACCAATCACATCGTGTGTCATACTGATTTGCTATCAATTCCTACATTAAAAAAATGAATTTTGGATCAATGTACTATTTTTTTATGAAATGATCTCATTTGCTCAGTTTTGACATTATGACAAGTTTTTTAAACTAAAATAGAACTTATATATTGAAAATAATCACTTAGAGTCATATTTCTATATCATTTGTCAAGTGTAGGTTCCAGGGGCAACCCAAACCTTGGATGGATGGTGACTAGCTTTAATTTTCTCCATATCTAATGAATAATCTGGGATCAATATGATGATAAACGCCAATATCGATGGAATTGAATCAAGGATTTAGAAAAAAATAGAAACCCAGAATCAAGAGAGGGGATCAACATATTTAGTTTATAATTAATTTAACATAAATAAATAATTACCTCTAAGGTGATTATTTCATCATTGATGTGTTCGAACACATATTTGTAGTGAGCCTTCTTTACATTATAGAGATTAGGGGTAGATCTCCTTTAACGGTGATCCACACGTGTTCCACGTATCTCCGGATGTCGTCGAAGGAGTCTCAGGGTGCTATCATGGAATACCCTTACACTTGCAATGTTCGCCTTCGATCACCTTGAGAACCACTTCCAAAGAATTCTCCTTGATCAGGTGGATGAGGATCTCTCTCATTCATGATAGAGTTCTTAGATATATATGAACCCTATAGGATTAAGATATTTTCTTCAATTTGTTGTGCATAACCATAATCATCGCTTAACTAGAGCTTGGATAATAAGAGAATAATATAACCGAACATTTAATTCACTGGGGTAATAATAAATAATTTTCACAAGTGCCTTTATTATTTTATAAATCCTAGAGAAACCCCTATGTCCAATAATAAAAACAACATTATTATTTACTGACATGTGCTTACCTTGTGAGTTATAATTAATCAATAATTAATAAAATAATATTCAATATTATTTTTTCTCACTCGACCCTTAACTCAATCCGAAAATCCTCCACCATATCTATTGAACCTTGAATAATGAGTATTTATTTATTAAATAAATATCACTACATTATTAAACAATAAATATATAAATATTATGTTCACTAAATAGAAAAATATATATTTATTAATTATTCCACCCACATTATGTTCTCTCAAATAACTAGTGTGAAAATAAATACAATCAGGCATCCATGAATAATTATTAAACCACAACTGATAATAATATTTATTCAAATTGTTAAATAATTAATAATTAATTATTTAACTGAGATTCTGGATACACTTTGTGTGTGATTATCAAGGCCTCTTTCTCAGTGACATTTGGTGGAGCATTCTAAAGTCCAAGGTTATAGTTTAGCAACACAACAAGGCACCCATAGAGAAATAATTTAATACCAAAATGAAATTTCACCTCATATGAATGATTACCATTTAATATAAGCCCTTTGTATCTATATTTCCAATCAGGTGGGTTTCATGCAAGTCCCATCAACCCATGAGCTTGATTTCTCATTCTTTGAATTCTAAGAAATTGAACTTTATTATTGAACGCCATAGCCATGGATTTATTTAGTCTATATCATTTCCATAAAAGTAACTAAGATATAAACTTCCATTGTGGAATATAAGGGACATATCCATTCTCACATTATTCATTAATGCAATATTACTCGCGACACACCCAATATATCCTACCTCACGACAAACATAAGTTATCATGAGTTTCACCAATAAATCTAAGTGAATGAGTCATAATACCCATTAATAATAATCTTAATGTCTAAGGAATAATACACACTTTTGTATATAATAAGATCCAATGAAACTTATAAATGTGGATTTCCTATTGGTGGGACTCATTCTTATAATATCCTCCCAGACATTACTAAGGGTGTACACCATGAGAAGGTGCCTCAGAGTCCTATGAGTCTCCACCCCTGATAGCCCGTATCATTTGTGTCCCTTAAATGATATCATCCAGCTATAGAACATATATTTAAGATTAATTTCATGGCACTTATGGGTTCTCATCATAGTGGGGAACTACAATGAACTTTTAGTGAGACAACTACTCTTGGGACATTATCACATGAAATATTACATAGAAGAACAATCAGGATGTGATAAGGAGTTTATTGATATCCATATAATGAATATATGTTTTTCATAAAGTAAAATTAAACTGGTTCTAGGGAACCAACTCTGACATCATGTTGATGTATAATCTTTTCTTACAAGTCACAAATGAATTATAGATCATTTTTAAAATGTTTGAAAACAATATGAGCACCTTTTCTTGGTTTTTGCTATTTGAATCATGCTTTAAAATAAAAAGAAAAATTTATATTTAAAAACTCACATTGAGTCATACCATACGCATCATGTATAGGATTTACATGTAATCAATTTCTACATGTCCAAAATGAATTATGGATAATTTTCCTAAAGCTTAAAAATAATCCAAGATCATGTTCTTAGTTTTGGATATGTGATGCGTGTTTTAAACTAAAATGAAACTTTGATATTTAAAACATGCACTTCGAGTTATACCAAACACATCATGTGTCATATTAATGTACAATTTATTCCAACACATTATAAATGAATTATGGATCATTGTACTAATGTTTGAAAACAATCCTAGATTATTTTCTCAATTTTGTCCATTTAAAACAAGTTTTAAGCTAAAATGACACTTCTATATTGAAGACACAAAATAAAAATGACGAGACTATGATCATGGAATTAATTTCCTCAGAATTTGGTAAAACCTATTTATTTACATTTATAAAGTCCAATCTCTCACGTGCATGAGTAGTTTCAGACATGTTACTAGCTATTCTAGAATCCGTAGATCATAACCCTACATTATATATATCCTTGAGAAATAGGTAAGAAATAATATATAATAATTATGATACTAATGATTCACATCCCAAATGTATCTATAATATCACAGATTGTACAATATCAGAAAAAAGGTAATCTCCTCAACTTGATGTTGTCAAACATTCTGAAACCATGTACTCTTCCCACTCATATCTAAATAAACCTACTTATTGTTTTTAGTATGTAGATTATTTTTAATCTTGGTAGTACTAAAAAAATATATAAAATCAAATAATTATAAAATATTTTAAATGAAATTTTAATTACCTTAATATATTTTCTAGTTTAGGGATACTAGTTTTTTGAATGTATATGATATCTTTCCTAAATTTAAAAATATAATATCCATAATCGTTGTGGTTATTTTACTTCAGACACAACAAAAACATTGACCTTTTATAAAAATATGTTTTGGTTATTAAATCTTACTATATACACCTTAATATGTTTCCATTTTAAGAAATACATAGTCTTATTTTGTTTAGTTACCAACTTCATACCATGATTTACCATATATTTATAAATCACCTGATCATAACTAAATTATCATTAAAAAAACGAAACATATAATTCAAGGTTTGTCTATTAAATAATGATTTTTTTGCATAAAAATTCACAATGTTATGCATGAAGCTGATTATATGTTCACAATGTTATGTCTGAACCTAATTACAAGGTAAAAATGTAATGTGTGAACCTCATTGCATGTTCACAATTTTGTCTATGGACATGGTTGCATGTCCGTAAGTTTATGTGAGGGTTTGATTTCATTTCCTAAACCTAATGAGTGAACCTGTTTCTATTTACACATGTTCAGTATGTTATAATTTGATGCGTATAACATAAGTCTATTTATTATGACAATATTATTCACTCATTACTCATGTTATTTGATTTATTTATGATCCATGTCTTCTGAACTAACAATCCTTATACCATGACTCTTGATTATGATCTTTTATATGCAAGGTATGATCTTATAATGTTGTCATAAAGTATCCATACCCTTATGATCATGTAAGGATTAGATATCTCCCTTTTTTACCCTTATTGAGCATATAAGATCACCCTTTCTTATGTTTCCATTTACCAAGTTTTGAATAATGGTTTTAAGTAAGAGTACTAAAGGGGAATATAATGGACATGTTGAAGATATTTCACCAATAGATAACATTATTTTTCCAAATTTCTATATAAAATAAACTATTATAGTCCATAGGAAAGTATCTTTTTAATGTGATGAATATTTATCTCTAATTATGTAATATCCATATATGTTAAGCTCAGGTTTCTATAATTGGTATCAATGGAAATGTGTATTAAACTGTTGGAAACATGGATGAGAAACCTTTATTGAGATACCTTGGGATATTTATATGGATATTACTTGGGATGTATCTAAGGATATGTCTAAGATTCAAAAATTTAAATGTAGGTGTCATGATTTATGTATATTATAAGTATTTTTTCATTATTATGGGGATTTATTCTAAATACCTCTCACACTATGCTTTATGATTTTATTCAATATGTTTTTTAATTCAAGATTTTGTTATTAAAATCATGAAATTCATAATTATTTTTAGTATAATTTTTTTCATTAAAGATTGAAAATGATATGATGAATGGTACTAAAGACTTGGAAAATTTATTTATTGGAAATGTGGTATTTCGATTAAGGGAAGGAAACCCTTAATGTGTTCCTAATTTTGATAAAATCATGTTTATCATGGATAAAGAGATGATGATGGATAAAGTAATTTGGATAATATTGATTACTTTGGAATTGATTAGTGATTTGTTGAAAAAGTGGATTATGATATCATGGTTGGAGTTTACAACATTTTTGGATTTAAGGAATATATCTAATAATTTTTGTTTTATGAAAAGAATGAAGAATCGTGTATGCATTCAATAAAAATTTATGGTGATTGAGGTTATTACCATGATTTAAGAGAATACATGGTCAAGCTATTCACTTATTTGGTATGTGACAACTAATAGATACTTTATGATATGTGGGGGATCAATTAATATTTTTTAAATAAATTTAGTGAATTTATTTCTGAAGTTTTGGATTTTCCGATTTTGGAAGGGTTAAAAGGTGGACTACATATGGAATGGTTTATGTTAATGTTTAGATGAGGTTTTAGAGATTCATGTATTATCTCACCACATGAGGATTCATGCATATTGGATAACTTGTGATAACCTTTTTTCTATGATGCTAACTAAATACAAATGGAATGACTTATCAATATACCTCAAGATCTATAAGTACTTCAATAATAAAAAATTCAACCTTATTTCAAGGAGTAAGAGATGAAGTGGAAATTGATCAAGGTACAAAAAGGGTGAGGTTTTATTGAAACCATGTAAGTATATATTTTAATGAAAATTGTTTATATTGAGGAAAAAGTTGTCTTGAAATAATATTTTTCCCTATTATCATCATCTTTGATGATATTAATTAACCTTTTCAAGACACTTTGGGTTATGGATTTGTGATGTTTAACTTTCTCCTAACAATGATATTTATCACTCTCCATCAGAACTTGATAGTTATATTTCATGTCCATGTCCATATTTTCACTTTCAACCTATGTTTTCGTACATGTAAACCTAGTTATGATTTACTTTGGGTAACTGTTACATTTCCAAATTTCCCCATTAAAAGAAAGTTTTAGTATTCACTTTTACGATTTGGGTTTCTAATAAAGAAACTTTCTTGTATTAAATAATTGATAACACAAAATCATTTTGAGGGCCAAATTAATTTTAAGTGGGGTAGAAT
Organism: Viscum album; assembly: GCA_963277665.1. NCBI lineage: Eukaryota > Viridiplantae > Streptophyta > Magnoliopsida > Santalales > Viscaceae > Viscum > Viscum album. Next base: position 404,583,559 of record OY728150.1, on the reverse strand, counting down.
GTAACTACCAAAAACATTATGATTTTTTTTGAATTAATTTAATATTTTTTATATTTTTTATTTTTCAAAACATTGAATTTGCATTTTATTATATAAAATAACTATGTTTGGATTGCATTATACACAACACTGTGTTATTCTTACATAAAATGAAACACTTAGATTAACTTTAAGTACCTGAAACACTATGTTTTTCTTGTGTAAAACACAATATCGAGTTCCCTCAATATCTTACATTACATGCAAGGTGGATTTTTATCGAACTACAATATACAATTAATATTGTTATTAAAGTATTATTATAGTTACCACATAGCTGTTGGAATTAGATTTGAAAAAAATATTAACTAAATTATTAAAATATGATTTAAAAATTATATAAAATGAATCCTTTTTTATCAATTAGTTATAAATTTATGTAAGAACTATTTCAAAATAAAGGAATTATTTTTCTAAGAAAAGGATTTTTCTACGTATGGACACAATTTTATCTCAATAAATTAAACAAACCAAATTTTATGAATTATTTCAATAAAATTTATATATTATGTATTTAATCAACATTTTTTATACCCATCCTATATATTTTTAGGCATAAGATAAGAATAAATCCAATTATATTAATAAAAAGATATATTTTTCTAAAAAGTAATTTTACCGACTTGTAATGGAGAACTTATTTTAAATATAATTTTTGAAACCATTATATTTTCTATTTGAAAAAATAAACTTCATTTATTAAATATCAATATAAAAATTTAATTTGGGTTATTTTTTTATTTTTTAGATAAGTATCATATTTTGATGAATAGTGAAAAAACATTGAATTTTATTTATTTATTTATTTTTTTCTAATTTATTTATAAAGTTAAATTATATTTTAAGTTGATTTTAAAGTATAATTAGAAAAATTATACATAAATTAATCAAATTTATTTCATTGGAACCTATTTAACATTGAAATTGGATATAAAACCATTTCAATCTTTTGAACCTTTTTACTTTAAAACTCCGTTTTCCAGTCACATCTATGGGATTAATTTTAAATTAATTTCTAAGAATTATATAATTGGAATTTAGAAAAATGGATTAAATATTTTTAATTATAATTATTTATAATTTCTAATAAAATCTACATAGTTTTTTACCAGAAATATTAGTCAGAGTAATTAAAATTAATTACAACGATTAAGCTAAAAACAAGTTTACTTAGTTGTTAAAATTTATCATAAGTTACCGAAACTGTGAAACATGTAAAAAATCAATTTTATGGATATATTTTTACCATATCCTCTATTTTATAAAAATGGATCATTATTTGCGACACATAATATAAGGGAGACCTCTCAATAGTGTTTACATTTTTATATTTACAAGAATACCACTCCTTCTACACTATAAAAGGGAACTGAACCCCCAAACTTCTTCAAACCTATCAATACCCTTGAATCATAAAATAAATTAAAAAATGAGATAAAAAATTTCATCCCTTCATCCTGTAATCCTCTATTTAGATATAAACTCAACCAAAGAATCCCTTTACGGTATACCAAAAGCAGTTATTCAATGAAGAGGTAATATTCCTCAACAAGCACTCTATTTTAATTTCTTTCTCCACCACATAAATTATTCATAATACATGATTATATATTAACCTAATAATCCTAAATATATTTATTTTTTCGGTTAATGGATCTACCTAAACTCACACACACTTCCATCAAATGAGATACACAATCATCATCCATGTGTAGGACAGACTACCACCTCACGATCAGATGTCATTCATTCGTCCATTACCACCACTCAAGGTTTAAAATAAAGGTGGAATTTATTTTTTATATGATATATAATATTAATATTTTATTTATTCTTCTTAATTTATTAAATAAAACATACTTTCATGCTTTTCATTTTTTGTAAATATGATAACTTTGTTTGTGCATGTGTAGACTACCGCCTCAAAAAAATTGTGATTCGTTCACGCTTTGCATAAAATGTATTAAGTATGGGTTTAGTAATTTTATAGGAAACATATTAATTTATAACTAAAATATAATGATAATATATATATACACACATATATGTTATTTTCTCTCTTTTTTTCAATAAGATAATAAAACAGAAACAACATTCACGAGTACGTATGACCTACTATCTCCATGAATGGTGTATTGCATTTGATATTTATATATTTTATGGATTATTATAAGTATTTATATAATGAATATATATGATATTTACATTATTTAAATAAGTAAAGAGTTATCCATGTAATAGTATCAATAATAACAAGTCAAAACATATACGAAAAACAATGTGGATATTACCGGAAACATAACACTAACATGAAATTGATAATAAAAGGGAAATATAAAGTCATAATAAAATAATATAAGTTATTATATATAATAATATAATTATTTGGTATATTTATAATAAAAGTATACTTATTATACATTATTTATTAACGTCTACGAAGAATGTCAAGACCTAAGGTAAGAAATTTCATCTCACTTTTTTTATTTCTGTGAGATACATGCCTTATTCACCAATCACATATTTTGTGTGGTGTATATAATTCACTATTAAGTTTCAGATAATTAATATAACTTATTTATTTATATTAAAATGTTTAATTTATGTTATTATTTTATTGGGATCATGATTTGAAAATTACTCATGTAGTAAGGCTTTTCTCGTCTCAATTTTATTTCTGTGAGACTACTAACTTATTCACCACTTATTTCTTTTGTGTGTAGTATATAATGCCCATGAATGAAATATATGATTATTATAATTGAATTTATGGGTATTTAAATTTATATTTTATTATCTTTCTTACAAGGGGTTTATGGTTCAGAAGTTACCAAATCGATAATGTAATTTTCTCTCAATTTACCATCTTTGAGATACATGCCATGTTATGCACTTATATTTTTCTATGAGGTGTATATATTTCACTTTGAAAATTTATATCATGAATATTTTTATTTTAATGATATTTTAAGCTTCATTTAATTTTGTTATTTCCATAGTATTATGATTCAATGTTACCAAGGTTTTAATGGTTTATTGCTATAATCTCATAATATTTTGAGATTGTTTATGATTATTCATACATTAATTAAATATTATGATCCCCATATCAAGAAATATAATTAATTATATTCTAATAATGTTATCACTGACATATCCATGTATTGTTACCATTTTTAAATTCTTTTATACCTAAAATAATAAAAATTGTATTTTTAAGGAAATCTGACTTTATTTCCCTCTTCAGTAGAAAATATGTTTTATTCAAAAAACCATGTTTCCAAAAAATGTTTTAAAAAATGTTTTTATATGATGTGTCAAATAAATTTTTAATAATTTTTGAAATTTTTAATGAAATAGGTTTTTCAATGTATTATCCTTGCTGTTTTCCGATCATGTCACATTGCTAAATTTTTTATGGTGCAAAATGAATTTTCAGCATATACAGATTTACCCACAATCCTGAATATTTTTTCCTTGAAGATTCATTTGAATGTTTAGAAGATTATTTTTAAAGAATTTTTTTCCTAATATTATTTAAATTCTTTTTTTATTTGATTTTCAAAGGAAAATGTTTTTAAAATGTTTTATGATTAAAAAATAATTTTACAAAGTTGAAAGAATATTTTTCTCAAGAAAATTTTAAAGTGTTTTTAAAATATTTATTTATAAGTTTTTCAAAGATGATTTTAAATAAAAGTATTTTTATAATGTTTTATGTTTTAAAAATTTATTTTCAAGGAAATTTCTTTTTCCTTAATAAATTCTTAATTTTCATGTGTTATACAATGATAAAATGATTATGAAACCATTATCTTGTTATGATATGATAAATTGATTATAATATGAATTTCATTTAACAGGTTATGATATTTTGTTCGTGAAACCCATCTCCTTTTATGGTTCATCATATGATGAATGTTTTGTTATCTTGTAGCACATGCATGAATGATTTTATTATGTGATGTGTGGGACCTATGTCTCCCTCCAAATCAATTGGGATTCAATGGATCACTCATGAGTATATATGTTATCCTTGAACCTAATTACATGTTCACAACATTATTCATGGACCTGGTTTCATGTCTATAAGTTTATGAGTAAACATAATTACTTGTTCATAATATTAGGCATGGACCTGATTACGTTTTCACAATGTTACGCATGGACCTGGTTTCATGTCTATAAGTTTATGTGTGATATTTATTACAGGTTGAAAATACAATTCATGAACCTAATTTCTTGTTAACAATGTTATGCATGGACCTCGTTTCATGTCCATATGTTTATGTGTGAACTGGATTACATGTTCACCTTGTTATACATGAACCTAATTACATGTTCCCAATGTTATGCATGAACTTGATTACATGTTCACAATGTTATGTATAAAATTTATTACATGTTCAAAATGTTATGAGTGGACCTGTTTTCATGTCCATAAGTTTATGTGAGGTCCAAATTTCATATCCTAAACCTAATGAGGGAACCTATTTCTATTTACACATGTTCACAATTTTATAAGTTGATGTGTATGACAAAGGTCGATATCTTATGAAAATATTATGATCTCATGACTTATGTTATTTGATTTCCTTGTGATTCATGTGTTCTATACTCCTAGTCTTTATTCCATGACTCTTGATTATGATCTTTGATATGCAGGGTAAAATATTTTAATGTTATGGTCATGTTATTATACCCTTATTCTCATGTTATGCTTACATATCTTCCTTGTTTACCATTACTGAGCATCAAGATCACCCTTTATTAATCATCTTCTCCGTATGTTATGAAGAAAAGTTTTAAGTAGGATTACTAAAGGGGAATATCTTTAAGGGAGATGTTGAAGATATTTTACCTAGTTAGAATATTGTGTTTCCATGTTTTGAAAGACACTGTACTGTTATGGTCCTTGGAAATGTATTTTTTAATGTGTTTTATATTCATATTAAAATATGTAATATCTATGTATATTAAGCTTGGATTACTATAATAACTCTTCTAGAAATCCCTTTGGCCATAAGGTGCCCACTACGTTGAGATTTTGGGAGACCGATGCTATTAAGATCTGATAGGTAACTGGTACCAAATTTAATAACTTATTTAACAATATATCACATTGAAATACACTATTTTTGTTGAATCTGATTCTAGATGTACCCTTTAAAAATCATCAGATAACTTTCAATGTGGTTCATCTATATGTAATGGACATGACTACATGGTTGAATCTATCTAAAAATGTGAACCTTTAGGTGGACCATTATATCAAAGAATGATGGTGGGAAGAACATAAATAATTCAAATAATATTATTGTAATATTTTTATTCTTGATTGTAAACTTTATATGGTCTATAAATTTATAGCATATGGATTCAAAAAAGAATAAAAGTCTCGTTAATGTATGTCACAAATTTTTAGGCAAAATGAAACGTAAATCAACATGCATCATACCATGCATCAAAACATGAAAATCATGTGATTTTAGATCTGATAACTTCTAATTAGTCATTCAAATGACTTTATTTATATTTTATTAATATCCATATATAACTTTTATATCATTAAGGAAATTAAAAAATTGAAAAGTTTCTTGTCTATATAGAGCGTAATCTACTAGAGAAAGAAACTTTTTCCTTTAAACCTTCAATGAAGTCAAATCTTCACTAAACCCCATGTCAATTATTTATATCCTAGCCTCAATTCCATATTTTATTTTTAGTAACATTTAGTAATGTGCCAAAAAAAATATAAAATATATTTTTTTCTACATGCATGCAATGAAGATAATTTTAGACGTACAAATAATTCTAGTAGGATAATTCAAAGAAAACTGATTTATTTTTCAAATCTAATTTCACAAGTTTTTTTGAAAAAGGATTATTGAAAATAGTGTCAATATATTTTTTTTCTTGAATAGTAGATCACCCATTTGTGGAGATGATGTTGTACGTTTTTATGTATTCCCACTTAATGATGTCACCGATGATCAATATTTTTTTGTTGGGTTCAAAATTTATGATGTCCTAAAAAAATTATTTTAAGAATGTTTCAACCAAAATAATATGTTCATTCTTCAAAAATAGGACACCCCGACATTCCTTTAATGTTATATCCTGACAAATTTCCATAAAAAATAATGTTTTTTATCATCCCATAAAACATGGATCTCAATGTGAATTCTTTACATCTATGAGCATCATCCAATATAAAACCTATATCCCACAATAAGTTTAGAGAATTATTAAATGGGAACAAATATACATCAATATTATTACTAGGTTGTTTTGGTCCAGATATAAGTAGAGACAAAATAATGTATTTACACTTTATGCATAACCATGATGACAAGTTATAATTTACCAAAATAACTGTCCAAGTAATATGAGTAATAATCTATACACCAAAATGATTTATTCCATATTTATATAACATAATACATAAGTTTTTAGCTCATTTCCAAATTCAAGATACTCACAATCAATTTTCATTCACTAAGGAGAGTATTCTAGGAAATTTAGTTTCCCATATTTAATTCATGTATCTTCATTACATGTAAATTGTCTCAGGGTTTCCTAAAATAAATATAGTTTTATAAACCATGAAATGATAGTAAAATACCATAAACATTCTAATAACTTTATTCATCATTCATGTATCGATTCATTCCACACATAGGGTATTTCTAAGTGACTCATGGTATTTGTGAAATAATATTAAATAATTTGAAGAGACATGTATTTTTTCAAGGATCATTTCCATTGAACACCACATTCATTTAGAATCATATATTTGATAAGGAATATCATTTTTTACTGGTAGCATATCAATCATGAGAACAATTAGTTCTGTAAAGCTAGTTTTTCTCCATTCACTAATATATTTTAAATTATATAAATTATAGTACAATTAATAATGTGGTTTATTTATTAAAACTGGTAAAAAATGGTCTCTTATAAAAACAATTAATCTTCTCATACATCATTGTACAATCACAAAAGTTATCTTCAATTTCCATTTTCATTTCTTCCATATGATATCTATCATCATTTACAATGGTATCATATCAAATGATCCATAAATCATAGTATCATACCATTTTGTACGTTCTTTTATTTTCTCTTTATTTTTAGTTAAACATTTACATCTCCTATCCATTCCATAAAAAATAAAATGTTCTTTTAACTGTTCCCAATGAATTTTACATGAATAATAACAATGTATATATAGAAAATGGATTTTAGAAGGGTCGTATTCTTGCTATATTGAAATCCCGATGAACTATTTAACCCCATCCTCATACTCTTTTGTCATATGATTATCATCTATCCATTTTTGAATCAAATTAATCTTATAAGTTCTAATATTATTCATTATATACAAAAAATAAATTAATACACTTAAGGTATGCATATATTATATATATACATTGATATGTAAACAAAGTATCTTCATTTGATTGTATGCATACTCTATTATAGAAATGTTTACATATCTTGAACATGTTTTTGATCAAGAGATATGTGTGTTTTAAATAAATTTTAAACTAGTTAGAAAATCATATTTCAATTTGATTACTTTAAAAGTTAACAGTGTTAAGAAACACTAAATTAAGTTGAGTTTGTAGGGATAATTATAGTAGAGTATATTATACACCTATAAATAATTTCAAATATTCGTTGAAGATATAGAGTCTTCTCTAGAATAAATTTTAAAAGTTTCAATTGTAAATTCCTATTTTAATAGTTCTCAAATGTTTGTTTTGGGGGGAAATCAATTATATTTATGATATTATTAAAAAATAACCCTAAAAGGTAATACATAATTTATTATATTACATAAATGATATAAAAACTCTAAAACTAGTCATCCAATTAATAAAGTCATTCATTATAAATATAATTTTAATCTATCATAAAACTATTAACACCTTATATTATAGGACATGAGTTTCATGAAATCTGATGTCTTGGATATGATCATAGCTTTCCTATTTTATAGAGAATCCATGTTGTCACATTATCAAAAAAATATTATAAACATGTCATAGTATTAATTTTAACAATAATTATGTGTGTGTGTTAGAAATTTAATTTAATAAAATGATCAATGAAATAGAAAATGCATAATATTTATTTTAATGAAGAAAAACATAATTTTTTTTGAATTATGAGAAAAAACTATGTAATAAAATTGTTATAGGGAAAAAATTAATAATTTAAAAATATAATTTTTAACATATGATTTAAAATAAAGGCATTAAAATTAAGATATTTAACCATCCAAATAATATACAACAATAATATAAATTTTTGTTGAAAATGTCTTAAGAAAATAATAGAAAAATCATTCATCCAACCAATATAAGACATTTCCTAGAATATTGGTCTTATAAAGATATTTAAATATATATATATACATAATCAATATATAAATCATATATTAGAAAAAATAAAAAATTAGAAAGAAAAAATGAAATATTTTCAAATTTAAGAAAATAGAAAACATTGACATATGAAACATTGACTAATAAATAATAGATTATAAAAAATATTATAATTTTAAATATATCCATCATAATTGGAAATAAAATTATAATATAAAATAAAAGTGTCCATATATGTGGAGGAAAAATAAAAAAATAACAGAGGAAAACTAAGTAGTATTTATAAATAAGTATAACGTGTTCAAGACAATAGAATTTTACTTTGAGAATAATAAAAATGAAATCAATGCCTTAATAAATGATATAACTTCACTGCAATAAATTAATAAAACAAATATTTATAATTGGATGAAATTAATTAAAACTAAATTGGATATGATGTATCCAAAAAGGATTTCTAGGATTTAAAGTTTGTCTTTCCCCTCATGATGAGTGTGTGTTTGTGTCATGTGTAATAGGATAAACTAATTCCAAGTTATTATTATTTTAATTTTCAGGGTATTGAGTATCTTTCCTAGTAACAAAAAAATTAAAGATAATGATAAATTATTTTTATCTAGAAGTACTAAAGTCTTAATGCAATTTAAATAAATATGTAACATAATTCAAACTTCATTTTCTCCGGGAAAGCCTTGAATGCTTAGATCCACACCTGATGTCTATTGAGTAATTTAAAGAATTAAAATTTAGAGTTTACATTTTAGAACATGATATTCATAAAAAAGATAAATTATGGCCAATTAGGCCCTGGTTTATGGATAGTTTTTCTATATATTACTTATAAAACTGGTCATTCTAGAAGAAAGAAAACTAAAATGATTCCCTAGGAAGAACATTGTATAGGAGATGGTATGATTGGAATAATGGTGGGGAGCATGGTATTCTGTAGATCCATGGGTCTTGAGCCTCTTCAAGTTTCATGGATCGCACGATAAAAAAAATAATGGGAAACCATATACGTCACCCATGTCATTGATGCGTATCAAAAAAAGAAGAATGTGACATACTATACCATTATAATCAAAATTTTATCATCATCCGTCATTGTTACACCTCGATCACATCCTTGATCATAACACACACCCTTGCTATTTATCCTTTCGTTGAATAAAGATCTCATAATAATTTAATACTAGGTATTCATTGAAATAATGGACAATGAAATTGACTACAATGAATGTTCAGATAAAGGGGGTGGGGGTAAATATAAGGGAAAAATAGAATAACAAACCTTATCCATTTTTCAGGTTGTATTCGATCTATTACCATTAGAATGATGACCAAAATAACCCAAAATAATCAAATAAACCATAAAATAAATCAAATGTCGATGCACAAATCAATTATTGTTAGTGTAATTTATCCGCATTCAGAATGAGATATAAAAATTAGATGAATCCACATAAATGAAAAATCCTACCCTAAGATCAGATTTTTACCTAATGTGGAATGATCTTGTATCATAGTTATTGGTGAAATCCACAAACTCTATTGGTGTAGATGATCCATGTGGTATCAATCCAATCCTCCATTTTGATGTTGTTAGCTAATGATATCCTCCAACACTCTCTCTCAATTCTTAGGTTTATATAACTATTCTTGTGAACTGGACATAAAAATGTTTTTATAGAAAATATTTTGGTTTTTGGATTTAATTAAACAATTAAGTAGATTATTAAATTTATTTCATTTTTCACTAATAATGGAGCTCAAGCCCAACACTTAACTCCAATAAATATTATATAAAACCTATTGTAAAACAAAAATTATAGACTCAATGATGGTCATAGATTCACTATCCAAGACCTTGTTTGGGAGTTATTATACCATTTTATGAAAACTATGTAGACATGATATTAATATGTTTAATATTTTTATAATATTAATACCAGACTCATGGGGCCTCAGAATCTCATGATGTCTCAGCTCCTGGATCTGAAAATACTAGATATATTTCAACGATTTACATGAAAAAATATAGATTCTACATTTTCCCCACATTAGGGATTTTCATCCCAAAATCAAAAAGACCACTCAAAGGTTGTGGGTACTGAGCTCACGTATGGGTCTTCTACTTCCAGGTTCTCTTCAAAAGACTCCCATGCTTCCACTATAAATACAAAAAGAGAATTTCTGATCCCAGAGTGATCTTCTCCTATTGACTCTCGATCTCCACCAAGTGATCTAAAAATTTATATCCATCCATGATGTGAATCTCACCCTAGTTGTTAACATGTGATCAGTCAAGCACACACCACCTTAGTTGTAACACATAGAAGACATAATGTTCTCAATTTAACTACAGTGGTAGTTCCAAGAAGTATGTCCCCTCACTGGTCCTATGAAGTTTCTAGAACAGGCCAATGATCATCGAATATAATTTCCCCACTCAACCACATATCTATAATATACATTGAGGTGAGAACTCTAGGAGCATATGGTATCACTCCTAGAACTCCAAATACTTCCATCGTTTTTTATCACAGGTCTTATATTGACTATATGAAGTCCTCATCCCATCTTGGATGATTAAAACCTTCTTTTTCGTAGCTTGCACCAACTTTGGGTCCATGACTGCTAACTCACATAGTGCATTCCAACATCGTGATGTCTGGTAGGGTCACTTGTAAAAATATTTGTATGGTTCTGTACCGATGGTTGAATGGTATCTGTTGTTGTATGAAGACTACTCCATTCATAGGTGATCCTCCCAAATATGGCCCAAGTCTAACATATAGGCTAACAACATGTCCTCCAAAACCTGAATGGTCTTCTTAGTCTGGCCATTAGTTTAGGTTTGGGACACTATGATCAAATTTAACTAAACCCAAATTTACTCTTGTAATCATCTCTATAATCATGACATGAATTGAGAATCATGGTCTATAATTATTATTGAGGGAACTCCATGGAGCTGAACTATCTCATTCACATAAAGGCATCCCAACCTCTCTACTTAACTCTGTTATAGGATAGCTAAGAAGTGGGAAAAATTATTGAGTTGGTCTATGATTACCCAGTTGAAATCATGTCCTTTATATGGTTGTGATAGAACCATCATGAATTCCCTAGATATCCCATTCCACTTCCACTCTGTCACCTCAAGGGGTTTATCTAAGACCAAAGGAACCTGGTGCTTAGCCCTTACCTACTGACAGGTGAGGCATCATGAGAAAAACTCTGCTACACTATTCTTAATTATCGACCACTAAAACTGATGTTGTAGGTATTGATACATATTTTCTATAACTTTATCTACCACCAAATGGGATCTATGAAACAACCACATGTAGGAATCCAATTCTTCCTTTGAGGTACATTTCTTTCCTTTACAGTTTGTGCTAAAGGAAATGGAGGAAAATTGGTCAAGGCCTGGCTGTAGGCCTATTAAACGATGTAACAAGACATTACACAAAATATACATACCTGAAAACACCATTTAATATGGGCACATTCCATTTAATTCCCAGTACACACCATGTAATGGTCTGAATAGGATCTATAAAAACACGACATGTAGTTTCTCGTACACACCGTGTACTTTTCATTTAATTTTTTTTCGTTATATTGGACAGTCAGATTGTTTTTGTAAAAATGTACATAACTCACCCCTATTCAACAAACAGTGAACCCATGTGATCTGATAATAGGGTAGAATCCTATTTTTTAATCCAATCTACTATTCGAACACCACAAGATGCATTGGATTCCCCTCGGTAAGCTTTCAATTTCTCTTGTGTCGTTATTCATGATTTCTCTCTCGATCTAGTTATTAATACTTGAGAGTTTATACTCATTTTGTAGATCTAATCTATTTTGTCTTGAATTATAGGCTATCACTGGATGAGTAGAGTCAGAAGTTTACGAGGTAGGTGGTCTCGTTCCTTTCACTATTTTTCATGTTGAATATATGTGCCAGAGTGCTCCACACCCATTTTTAAGGTGTCACCTTGGATAAATGTTTTCTATTACCATTACCTATTATTATTTAGGTAATTTAATAATGGGTTTAAATCATGTTTAGGTCTATTTAACATGATTAAGGGCCACCCATGGGTTTTTTCCTGTGAATGATCTTTTATGGCTATTTGGCCTTGGATGCCTTTGAGGCATGATGTAAATTCAATTCTTGGGTTGTTTAACATGATGTTGAATAATTTATAAGCCACGTAATAGATTAATTTACATGTGTTACTTGTGATATGTATTTCCCACATGAGTTATTAATGTTAAATCCATGTAATAGTTTAATTTACATGTGTTTTTTCATATCAAAAATGATAAAGGGGTAAATAGAAATGGGGGATCCATAGCCTCAAGTTAAAATTAAATGTCAAGCTCATATAACTATTGCACCTTATACCTTGGGTGAACCATGGAATCAGTTAAAATACCATCGATGGACTCAAAGAGGGTATTATCGTGACAAGTCGTGAGCAAGCCACAAATAGAATGGTCGGGCTAATGAGGAATATTATTTAAATGTCAAGAAAATGATGATTCTAATGAGGGATTACAATGATGGGATCTATTTGAAGTTTTTTATATGTCATGAGTTGACTTTTACTACTAATTTTAATATTGAAATGGAATTAATTATGATGCATCTTCCAAGATAAAGCACAATCTTTGATTTAGTCTTCACTTACACTTGTTTAGATTGTCTTTTAATACATATGTTGTGCTTACTTTTATAAGGGAAAGTTTCCTTCTACATGTACTTGATTGCTGTTTAGGAGGAGGAGAGCATGGGACCATTCCAAGTCTTGTGATGATTCTCTATTTATTTTGTCCCTTCTTGTACTATTGGAAATTATATCTTGTATTACTTTAGTGTAACATGTTTTGGATATTTTCTTAGTACTCGTAACATGTATCACCATTCTTTGTATGCTATGACATTTATTTATTTTTATTATCAGCATATGATGTTTACTTATTGTATGGTATTAATAATTATGCTATTTATTTATTATTTACACCGTGTTATACTATATAAATAAGGGGATTGTCTCCCCATGATCATCACCTAGTCCCTAACTTCTAGTCGGCATCCTCAGACACTTGGGGTGATGTGCTTGAGGCCATGTGGCTAACCGGGTTCAGAGTGCTATTAGATGGAATCCGGACCCAGGATGTTACAAAGTGGTATCAAAGGAGACCTTTTCTAGTTTTTATTACTATTTTTTGACATTATATAGGGATAGGAATGAATTGGAGTTTGGTAATAAACTTTACCAAGGAGTAGCTACCCTGCGTATAGGGAAAAACTAAATTACCTCAAATTGAACTGTGATTTATGGGTTTTGAGCAATTACTGTTGATTCGATTTTACCATTTTTTGACACACTTGTTTTGTGTTTTTATTATTGATATCATTATGGTTCTATTTTTGTTTTAACCCGATGAGATGAGGTAATTACATCTCATCGATCATATAATAACTTGTTAGAAATCACATTCCATGTATTCCTGCCATGCTATTTAAAGAGCATTTCTTGATTGCATGATATTATGATAGATGTCGTGCTAGATATGCGTGATGTTGTTTTAGGTACCATGATATATATATCTACTATTTTGATAGGTTTATTGATATGTTTTATGGTACGGATTGGATAGATGCCAAGCTTTGATCCCTGATGTGTATGGGCCCTCTTGCATCAGAATTTAGTGGATCATTTTTCTACCGTAAATTGTTTATGATGTGCTATATACAGATGAAAAAATTTTGTTCTCTAGGAGTATGCGACATCACAAATCAGAATTTTCTATACCATTGGACTACGTTGCAAAAACAAGAGTTACACTGAAGCTTCAGAGGTTTTCTACCTAGAAACCCAGAAAACACAGCCTGTGATGCTACGAAGAAACGCCATGTATTATTTTGTTTGGAAAGAAAATTTTTATAAAGTACACACAGTGTATTATGGGTACATGTTGTGTGGAAAAATATTGTGTGCCCCACCATGTGAGGATAAACATGGAATAAAACTAGTTTTGGATTGTGCATGCCGTGTACTTTAGGTACACAACATGTAGTGTTACACATGGAGACCCCATGTGGTTCTAGCCTTGTAAAAGTAAATGTCTAGGAGGGGAGACTTGAGTACACATCGTTTGCCAACCTAAAATGCCGTGTACCTTGGGTGGTTATACGCCCAAGCTAGTGGAAGTACATGACCATTTAGGAGCTTGAGGGAACACACTGTGTATTGTTTCTACACGCTGTGTACTCCACTTTGAGAACCATTGAGTGTTTTTTTCTACTTTTTACTTCTTGTGCTCTTGAATTGAGGTCTGTGTTTGACCTTGTAGATTCATTCCTCCACAAAAACCTCTAGTTTTATTCTAGGAAAGTGGAAATGATCATATCATGTAGGTGGTAAGCCATTGGCCACCAGTGGATCCTCCAGTCATTCCAGTTTTGGAACCATATGTTATAAAATATGTATGTTTTGATTCATAGTTCCATGAAGGATGTATAAGGTTGATGAAAACCATTCAAATAGAACCACACCCTGACATATCTATTGAAGAGCGGATGCGAGTGTTCCATTAGCAGCATCCACCCACGTTTTCATGGGATGGTGGACCACAGTCTGCAGAGTCCTGGCTAGAGGCCATGTTATTGATCATTGAGCATCTGGAGATGCCTCTTGAGTAGAGGGTCAAGATCAATACATATATTTACCACGATTCCCCCAAATGATGGTGGGATGTTATCACTTATACGGAACATTGTTAGGATATGGATTCATAATAGTTATAGACATTATTCTATGATGAATTCTATCCTAAGATGCTTAGGGCCAATAAATCTTGAGAGTTATGTATCTAGAGTAGGAAGCATTATCAATTATGGATTACTTGGACCACTTTACCATGATCTAGCACTTCACACCTATTTTGATGGGTGATGATTTGTCAAAGGCTAGGCGTTTTGAGGATGGTATCAGGTACGAAATCTGATGACAGGTAAATATATTTTGACTGACTACTGTATCTAGTTTAGTGAATCAAGAGATGATTACTGAGCATAATCTAAGGGAATATGGAGGTTCTATCCAAGTCGGTTCAGAACCAAGATATAGTACTATTTCCAACTGTAGTAGGAAGCATCATTTGGAGCTTTCTTATGGAGATTCTAGTAGTCAGGACATATCTTCAGGTAGTGAAGTGAGGTGCTACCGGTGTGGCCGAATTGGGTATACAAATTTTTTCCCTATAGACCCATTTGAGTGCCAATATTATAGCAATATGGGCCAAAGATAGTGCTTATACAAGACAATTCCACTAGTAACTAGTGAGCGAGGAACTGTACTGACTCCACTTTCAGGATCAGGGTCAGTGGCTTTTCACTATTCCAGAAACTGGAATGTATCAGGCTATTTAGGAAAAATTGGTGGTCAGGGCCATGGTAGATAGACCCCAGGTTCTTTGAGATAGTAGGGTGGATCATCTTAGGTTAACCATGTAGTGTCAGAGGGCTGAAGTACATGTTAGACTTTTGCAGTGAAACAGACTCAGTAGGAGCAGGATCATATACCTTCTATTGTCAGAGGTACTATTTTAGTCGCATATGTTTTGGCTTCTATAATTTTTGATACTAGGTATTCACATAGTTTCATATCTATTCATATTGTTGAGATCCTTGGGGTCTATTTTTTTACTTCTAATGATGTTACGAATCTAGACACTTTCTTAGGTATTATAATGGAAAGTGGGCATCGGTTCAAGGAGTTCCCCCTTGATGTTGGTGGGTGTCACTTCTTATGAGGAGTATACATATTAGTGATTAAAGGGTTTGATGTCTTTCATAGAATGGACTGGTTCATCTCCTTTCAATCATTTATCAATTTCTATCTTTGTAGGGTGAGTTTTACGTCACCATAGGGTGGATTGTTTCTACGTAAGGGTGAATGTGATGTCCAAGTGAGCCGATATGGACTGGAGCATTGTGTGTTGGGCGAGATGAAAACAGAGATTGTGAGTTTATATCTGGATGACCAGGAAACAGGTCAGATGGATTTCTATCTAGTATTTTTTCATTTTAGGGACATCTTCCATAATGAATTTTCAGGCCTTCCTCCAATGAGATAGGTAGACTTCTCTATCGATCTAGTTCCATGAGATGGACCAGTATCCATTCCTCCTTATAAGATGGCTCTGACAGAGTTATAAGAGCTCAAGAGGGAGATAAAGAATTTGGAGGCTAAGGGTTTCATCCGTCCTGGTACTTCTCATTGGGGTTCGTTGGTCATATTTGTGAAAAAGGTGAATGGTACCCTCAAGATATACAAGGACTACTTTAATTTGAACTAGTTGACTATTAAGAACCAGTATCCTCTACCTCAAATAGTTGATATCTTTGATCATCTCCAAGGAGACCGGATATTCTCTAAAATTTATTTGAGTTATAGATACCATCAATTGCATTTTAAATCATATGATATACCTCACATAGGCTTTCAGAATTGGAATATTCTGTATGAGTATTTAGTCATGTCGTTTGGTCTCATGAATGCTCCTACAGTCATTATGGCACTGATGAACCGAGTGTTTCATCCTTATCTTGACTCATTCGTTGTGATTTTCATGGATGATATCTTAGTGGATTATCATAATTTACATGACCATGACAAACATCTTGATATTGTTTTGAGTACTCTAAGAGAGCATCCGTTTTATGCTAATCCCACAATGTCACTTTTTGATAGATTAGATTCATTTCCTAGGTCATATCATCTTGGAGACACGAGTATTAGTGGACCTAGAGAAAGTAAAAGCAGTAGTTTTCCTGAAGCATACCAAGAATGTCTTTGATGTATGATGTTTCTTGGGTTGAATGGTCACTATAGGCATTTCATACATTACTTCTCATTCTTTTTATCACTATTGAAAAGATTGACTAAAAAGCGTGCGAAGTATGTTTGGACAGATTCCTATGAGACAACCTTTCATGAACTGAAATGGAGATTGACTTCAACATTGATAATTATTTTTACAAATCTAGACAAGAGTTACACTATGTACTGCAAGGAATCATGTAGCTAGCTTGGATTAGTTCTTATATAGGGGGATCAAGTCATTGTATATGTATCTTGGAAGTTAGATCATCAAGGGAGGAATTACCAGATACATGATCTTGATTTATCTACAATTGTTCATGCTTTACACTGTTGGAGATATTACTTATTGGGAGACCGTTTTGTGGTGTCCCTAAATCACAAAAGCTTCAAGTACATATTTAGCAGTGTGATCTAAATATGAGGTATTGAATGTGGTTGGAATACCTTTATTCCTTCAACTTCAATCTTGTCACATGCCTAGTAAGGGAAATGCAGTGGCTGATGCTTTGAGTAAGAGGACC
This sequence comes from Viscum album, assembly GCA_963277665.1. Taxonomy (NCBI): domain Eukaryota; kingdom Viridiplantae; phylum Streptophyta; class Magnoliopsida; order Santalales; family Viscaceae; genus Viscum; species Viscum album. Next base: position 404,565,697 of record OY728150.1, on the reverse strand, counting down.
CAGATACTGGCTGTGCAACAGGCCAGTACCGAGTGGAAAATTATGGCGTTGTTCTCTAGGATGCACTTGGAGGTGCATGAAAGTCAAGGGAAAACATTATTTCATCTTTAGCTATTACCTATACCCTAATAGACAGAGTGAGGGTGAGGAATCTATTAGATTTCAAAGGCCTAGTTCTACTAGAGGGTGTGGTAGGTGAGGACCCTTATTCTGGTTGGACCATAGGTGGGGATGATGTTATGTGGTATCATGGTCATGTATGGGTTTCGGTAGACATGCGTGAGGAGATTATATGTGAATTTCATTCCATTTCATAGGTAGTGTATCCTTGTGTCACCATGATGTAACAGGATTTACATCATCAATATTGGTTTCCAGGTATGAAAAGGGATGTTGCAATTTTTGTTCATGAGATATTCCACCTGTCAGCAGGTGAATGCGGAACACTGGTGACCATCCAGACTTTTACCACAATTACCTATTATAGAGTGGAAATGTGATGATGTCGTGATGGATTTCGTGACTAGTTTATTGAGGCCTCCAAGATGTAATGATGCTTTGTGTGTTCTTGTTGATAGGCTTACGAAGGTCTCTCATTTCTTTCAAATCAAGGAAAATTTCAGTTTGGATGATCTTGGGAGGCTTTATATCCGAGAGGTGGTACGACTACACATGGTCCTATGCTTTATTGTTTTAGATAGGGAAGCCTATTTTACATCTTTTTTGGTAGAGTTTTTAGAGGGATTTGGGTACACAGGTTCTTATAAGCACGACATACCACCATTAGAATGATGTTCAGTGAGGGCATACAATACTGGTGCTAGAGGACATGCTATGAGAATGCATCTTGGATTTTGTGGGATCTTGTGAGAAGAACATTCCACTGGTTGAATTCAACTAAAATAATAGTTATCAGGAGACTATAGATATGGAACATTATGAGGCTTTATATAGTAGTCCATGTCGTTCTCCCCTATGTTGGTTGGAGGTAAGTGAGATAGATTTACTAGGACCACGTATAATGTAGGAGACTTTTGAGCAGGTCCAGTTGATTTAAAAGTGAATGGACACTACATAGTCTCAACATAAATCATATACCGATCACCATAGATAACATCTAGAGTTTGAGTTAGGGGATTGGGTTTTCATGAATGTTTCACCGAGGTTGGTACCCAGGCAGATCAAGATACATGGTAAGCTTTCACTGAGATATGTCGGGTTGTTCGAGATTATGGAGAGAGTCAATTAAGTTGCCTATTGGTTTCACTTACCGTAGAGGTACCGAGCCATGAACGATGTCTTTCATGTATCTCAGATACACCACTATCACTCAGAACCATATTATGTTTTTTAGATTGAGGATGTTGATATTGTAGTTGATACATCCTTTGAGTTGCATACGATATGTATATTTGAAAAGGGAAAAGTGGTTCTTAGAGGCTGATCAGTTCCTCCAGTATGGGTCCTATGGAAGCATGACAATTTATAGGATGATACCTAAAAGCAGTAGGCTGACGTATGTTCTTAGTGGCCAGAGTTGTTCTTAGATTAATCTTTTCCACCCTTGAAAGGGAAATTTGGGGACAAATTGCATAAATGGGGGGAGTTTGTAAGAAATTGGTTCATCCTTTGAGGTACAAATATTTCCTTTTCAATTTGTTCTAAAGGAAATGGGGGAATATAGGTCAAGAACTAGCTTCAGAAATTTACACAATGTAACTGGTCATTACACTCCATGTCCTCTATAGAACACACTGTGTAATAAGGGAACATACCATGTAATTCCTAGTATATTCCATGTAATGGTATGAATAGGATCTATATGGACACTATGTGTTGTTTCAAGTACATGACGTGTACTTATATATTTTTTTGTTTAATTGGATAGTAGCATAATTTTTGTAAAAACATACAGAATGTACTCTTCTTTGATTAATAGCGTGCCCAGGCGATCTGAGAATAGGGAGGCCTCATATTTCATCATCTAATATTTTATTTATACACCGTTGAATGTGTTGGATTCCAATTTGTATGCTTTTGATTCCTCTTGATCCATTCTTCCATATTTCATCTCTCGACATAGTTATCGAGGATTGAGAATTTATGATTGTTTTTTAGATCTAATCCATTCTAAATCAAATTATATGATGACACTGGATGAGGAGAGTCAAACGAGTATAAGGTAGGTAGTCTCATGCTTTTCTCTTTTTTCAAGTTGAATATATATTCCGCAGTTCCATGCACACATTTTTAGGGTGTCTCCTTGGATTAATTTTTAATATTATTATTACCTATTGTTATTTAGGTAATTGGCTAAGGTTTTTAAATCATATTTAGGTCTATTTACCTTTATTAAGGGCCACCCCATGGGTGTGTTTCTCATAAATGCCTATTTATGGCTATTTGGCCCAGGATTCTTAGGAGGAATGCCTTAAATTCACTTCTTGGGTTGTTTAAAATGAAGTTGATTAAATGAAAAGCCAGGTAAGAGTTTAATTTACACGTGTTTCTTATGAGATGAATTTCCCACATGAGTTATTGACATTAAAGCCATGTAATAGTTTAATTTACATGTGTTTCTTCTTATCTAAAATGGTAAATGGGTAAATAAATTTGGGTGATCCATAGACTTGGTTAAAAGGAAAGGTTGGGTTCATATGGATATTGCACCTTATAACTTGGGTGAACCATGTAATTGGTTAAAATACCATGGATGGACTCAAAGAGGGTATTATCAAGAAAAGTCGTGAGTGAGCCACATATGGAATGGTCAAGCAGATGAATACTTTTATTTAAATTTTGATCAAACATTGAATCTAATGAGGGATTCCAGGGATGGGATTTATTGGAAGCTTTTTATATTTCATGAGTTATCATTTAATTATAATTTTATTATTGAAATGGAATGACTTATGATGCGTCTGTCAAGCCAAAGCACATGCTTGGATTCATTCCTCACTTACACTTGTTTAGATGGTCTTTTGAGACATCTGCTATGATTACTCTTATATGTGTATCTTTGAGATGAGGAAAGATCTTGAGACTTATATAATTCAATGTAATTTAATGGTAAATTAACCTGAAATGAATATAAATGAGGACCAGTACTTGTAGGACTGTTTAACTTTGAGAATTTCATAGTTTACTTCTTTACCTATTGCACACTGCCTATTATATATATACACTAATATATTGGCCCAAACCTTGGGTGGTTGTTTTATAGGATTTTTTCTCACAACCAATTTGGGTCATGATTTTGGGCTTAAGAATATTTTATTATTGCAGGTGTTGATAAAAGAAATTTTCCTTCTATAGGTACCAGATTTTAGTTTAGGTGGAGGATATCATGGGACCAAGCTGAGGGTTGTGACGATTCTGAGTTTATTTTGTTCCTTTTTGTACTATTGGTACTTATATTTTGTATTACTACAGTGTAACCTATTTTTGATGTTTTCCTAGTACATGTAACATGAAACATCAACCTTTGTATGCTATGACATATGATTATTTTTATTATCAGTCTTCCACTATTTATTTCTGTTATGGTATTACTTCTTCCTCTATATTTTTATTATTTCAACTATTCTATACTCATCCAAGGAGGGAATAGTCCTCCCATGATCATCCTCTAGGCCCTCACTACTAGTCAAAAGCCTCTGGAATTTGGGGAGATGAGCTTGAGGCAACGTGGCCAATTGGGATCGGAGAACTGTTAAGTATCATCCAGACCCAGGATCTTACACCACATCACCTCCTCCCACAATGTCATTGGTACCATAGTCTGTTCTATGAAAAGGATGACATGATCCCCACCTTTAGAAAATACATCAAGATCATGTCCAGTGGATACCTGAGAAGGTAGGGTCTCATTTTCAATGTCTCCCTATTGATCCTTCTTGACACATTGAAGAGGTTGTGGAGAGACAAACATCGACTATATATATAATGAACCATACTTTTCCATTAAGTAAAACTACAATAAGGATAACTAATCTGAAGCATTGACCAGTAACTGTGAGAAATATCTCCTGCCGAGAGGATATACTATCATGTTACCCTTCTCATAAGTATATAATTTCTCTAATTAATAATACTATATGAAATAAATCCATCATATACACATAAAGTTAAATTCTTTCTATTATACTTGAGACTCTTGTGGTTATAGTATATGATAAACCGCTCCCCCATAAGGTAGTGTCACCACATCTTCAAGATGAAGACTAATGCTTTCTATTAAAGATCACAGGTCACATATTTTTCCTCATGTGGTCTCAACTACCAAGAATAATATTCCATCACTTCCAACCTCTTCATCAAAATACAACTAAGTCTGCTCCCTGAGGCATCACATAACACTATATACTCAAAAACCAACTTTGAAAATATCAATATGGGGAACTCACCAACAAATTCTATAACTCTTAAAAGGCTTGTTGATACCTTTCTATCCACACAAAAGGCTTCCCCTTTTAGTTAAAAATAATTTAAGGGAGTTAATATCCTATAAAAATCAGGTTTAGATCTCCTATAATATCCTGCCAACCTAAGGTTTCTCAGCACCTCTATAATTCTCTGGGGTGGATCCCAAGATAACACTACATCAACATTCATTGGGTCCACTAATACAACCTCTGCTAAAATTAAATTTCCCATAAAGTGGACCCTTGAATCCTTAATTAATACTTCTAGAGAATCTCGTAATGTGGGTCCTCTTGAAGTATGTCCAGAACCATCCTCATGTGTCTCATGTGCTCCTCCTCAAACACCGAGTACACTAATATTTCATCAATTAAGACCAATAAAAAAAGGTCTAATAAAGGTTAAAGGTACAATTAATGAGTATCATAAACACTATTGGGGAATTACTCATGCCAAAAGGCATCACTATGTACTCATAGTGACTATTGCAACATCGTAATTCCCTCATCAGTATATCCTCATATTGTGCTTGAAGTTGTGATATAATGATCTAAGGCTCGTATTCAAGAACCATCAATCCCCTCTAAAATGATAAATTATGATTTTAGTAATTGGTAGTAGATAATTATTCTTCATGGTCACTTTATTTAGATGGCGATAATCTACACACAACCTCAAGATCCTGACTACCTTCTAGGTGAACAACACTGGCGCTAGCTAGGGGGAAACACGGGGTCTCAGAAATATGTTCCTATGGAATTCCTCAAACTAAACCCCCAAATCTCCAAGTTTTTTGGTATCCATATGATATGCTGGAATAGATATCAAGTCCATCCTGGGGTGCAAGTCAATGTAGAATTATATTTCATGGAAGTGATGAAATCTTGAAAATACCTTGGGAAATATATCCACATAATCCACCACCATATCAGGAAAATAAAATCACATAAAATCCATAAATATAATAAAAATACAATCCAACTGGTGATTAATTGTCAATATCCTCCTATGAATGATCACATCCTACTCTTCTTGGATTTCCTTCTCACCCATTAAGGAAAAACTCAATACTTCATCATGGATACACCACATTCTCCCCCTAAAATAGTCAATTTGAGCATGAACTATGGATTTAAATTATTTACCTATGATGGAATTATAATGACTCATTACTGATATAAATAGATCCCATCTGAATATATCACCTCCAAGCATTAGGTCACACTGTCAGAAAAGTATTTGATCACTGAGTCACCACTGGCGGGAGTGTCCAAGTGTAAGGATTGAGCTAATAGATCAAACATAATATCTAAGTATTGAACTAGAGAAGTAGTAATAAAGGAGTGGATCACATATGTGTTTATAAATACCAAATATAAAATAGATAATACACATATCATACCTCTAATAATTTTGGGAACCATGGCTCCATAGGCCTCTAATGCCTGTAGTTGTCTTCATCCCTAGCCCCCAGCTCTCTGAGCCTGGATTGGACCACATGGGGGTGGTGGTGGTAATAAGTCATATTATTTTACACATCTAGATGCCCCAAATACTTATCCACCATGTCCTTAACCCTGGGGGACTCCTTTATCATGATTTTGACTCTTTATAGTTGGTTGATCGACCATTTCTCTATCATCTATATGACAGGTCAGAAAATCCCAATATTGATGTCGTCAACTATTGCATGATTGGAACTACCAATCCCTTTGCGGACTCAAGCCATCCCAAGGTCCCTAAACTGCTAATCATCTTTCCTTGGATCATCTCATGAATCATATAAAATTCCTAGATCCCTATGAATGCTGCTAGCTACCTTTTTCCAAGGCCTTTTCTCATTTGTGACCACTACCAGTGCCCACTATTAGTGCTTTCTCTACTAAGAATATCTCTACTAATATTGCTCGCTCATGAAATCCAATATAGGTAAGAATGTAGTAAGATATCACTCCATACTTGATATCTTAGTGTATCCCTTCTTGAATATCTGTGCTCTAAAGAACGGATCACTAACTATATCATGGGATTACCATGAGAGGTCAGCGAACGGTACATAATACTCTACCAAGGATATACTACCCTACTGAAACTGGAAAAGATTCTTAACGTGCACTGATCACAATGTGGCTGGATATAACTCCTTTATGAAGATATGCTCAATGTATGACTAGGATAAAAATATCTCATCATGTGAATGAGTCTCTAAACTCCACCATCACTTAGTATATCCTTGAAGAATATTTGCTTTAAGGACTACCATATGCTCTGTAGGTGTACTCATAAAAAAAACTCAAGTGACTGCCTCTAGCCAGTCCTCATCTACCTGGGGGTATATCTCTCCTTGAATACTGGGAGGTCACTACCTCTAAAACTCACAGAGTGCAGTATTACTGTATGAATCCTTGACCAGTATTGTTGAAACTAACTATTTCTCAATGGGTGGTGGAATAAGTGGAAAACCACATGATGGTACCACCTCATTTGCTGTACCATAAACTAAATACTCATCATTCAGAGTATTATCCTCATGATAATACAATGGAATACTAGCTGACTATCTTCATGGTGTAATCATGAAATAAACAAGGCGCACCTTGGTCAATGAGTATATAATGGGAGTTGGCACAAAAAGGAAATAAAAACCACAACCCATTACTATATGATTCATGTACCAATGTTTTTCCATAAAACTAGTATGTATATGTATCAAGACAATAAGAAGGTTATCAGAGTCCTAGTGAATGGATACATCAGCCACCATGCCAACACTAGAGTGCCTAGACAAAAAAAAATTGAAAACATTTTAACACTATTTCAATAAAACCCAAACCAACCTCACAACTAGACAGAAATCTATGATATAGTCCTTAGGTAGAACCGAGATATCATACCACTCTATCATGATCCAAACCACCAGTATGCTCTTGGACAATTATAATCTTAGTGTGACTACCGCAATCCTATCTCTAATATGCCAGGGGCTGGTGACCAGCACTGAATAGGCATATCTCACACATAAGAGTCCTTAGTCTAAGTACCTACACACCCACACACACCTCCAATCCCATACAATGTAGATAATTTAAAAACAAATGTTTCCATAAATGCATGAACAACATCTACCCCAAACCATAGTACAACAATAATTATTGAAAAATGATAAAATGGGGATAAAAACAAGCGAAACCAAAATATAAAAAGGATTCCAATCTGGTCAAATATAGGGGACTACTATATAATGCAACACCTAGTAAACACCTTGAATATTCTAGCCCAATCTAAGCATCGCCTACTCCCTATCCTCCTTGGATGCCATCAAATGGCATGTCATCTTAATAAACATGATATGTGTAGGAAAATCCCATGCAGGGGTGAGTATAATAATACCCAGTTAGAAACCCCAAAATCACTAAGCAGAATGCGTAAAGAGTAGTCATATCAACACAATATATGTCAATTAGATTAGAGATAAAGAAATAATTAAACTAGATATACTCATAATAGATAACATGCCTCAAAGGGTATCAACCAACATTTCCATCTAAATGATTATGCTAAAATATTTTAGGTAACACCCCTCCTGGGTGAACTCACTCCACGAGACATTCAATCATTGATGACACTCATCCGAGTGGTAATGCTCATTTATATTGGACAAGAATTTTCTCACTGAATATATAAAGATCTCATCATCAAAGTAGGGGATCAAAAACAAGTCCACTATGGGGAATAGAAAACCCTATTATATATTCCTTATAGATATAGGATTTACACCATGTTCATGGTGGTCATACAAATACCATGAAACTGATTTAGGAATGAGAGAGGATTCCAATATGGTCTCACAGAGGGATACATCGAACTATATTTGATACTAAACCCATAGCGGGAATGAAAATCCTATTCCAAGTATGTAATTATGCACTAAATTCTCAGGGTAAAGGACCAAGATATCACACTCAACTGAACCTAGTTTACATTGAAGGAAAAGGGCCCCAAACACCCTTAGAGGTAGTATACAACATGAACCTAAGGGTACATGATGTGTCTTTACAACCACTAATCTACCCATGTATCACCATATCAAATGGAATTTATACCATTATATACACAATGCTTCCTTGAGTGTACACATCATGTAAAGGTCGATCTGATACTCAGTGGGCTGCCTGCCCTTGCATGTGCACAGTTTTCCATGCCCATGTACTTCAGGCCATGCCTATACACTATGGGCATGCCCATGTACTTGGATGTTTCCATGTACCGGGCCTTTCCTGTGTTCCATACACATGCTTTTGTGGCTATTCATGTGTGTACCCATGTACTCCTAGAGGAAACACTGATCCATAATCCCAGAGACACATAGAATTTTATCTTTAACTTTCTATAGGAACCTCAGCACCACAACATGGGTGTCCCACATATTATGTATCTTTAGATTTCACTTTGTGTAATGTAGGATTTCCAAAAACCCATAGTTCCTTCACGTGTACACCAGTACCACCATCACCTCCATATACAAAGATAATATTGCTAGGGGATTATAGATATCATCTAGTTGAGTCTTTATTTCACCAGATATCCAATTACAGTCGTCCAAACTGATTAGAAACCCATTACTATCTCCTATGCTATTTTGGGCATTAAACCAAGAATAATGGGAAATAATAGACCATTCAGACCCACCTTGGGTCATCCTTCTTCATCATCACACCTTGATCACATCCTCAATCATGAATTGTGCCCACGATATTGATTTGTTGCACCAAATAATGGTCAAAGAATGATCGAATACTGGGTATTCCTCAAACTATGGGCAATAGAAATTATACGGGATGAAAGTGTGAAGAAATGGGTGAGAAATAAAAGAAACATAAGAGAAGAATGAAACTAGGTATTTTTTCAGGTTTTCCTTGATATGTTTCTATTAGAAAAAAAATGAATTAACCGATAAATAATCAAATCAATCGTAAAATAAATCAACTGTCTATGCATGAATCAATTCTTATTACTAAAATTGATCCTCATTCGAAACAAGAAATCAAAATGTGATGAATACTTATAAATAAGACATCCTACCTCATTTTTATATTGACCACTAAGGAAGAACAATCTTATATTATAGTCATTGGTGAAATCCACAAACTCAATTGGTGTAGAATATCCTTGCAATATCGATATGATCTTTGAATCTGTTGTCATTTTCCAAAAATCTACTCCAATGATCTATCTCAATCCTTCAAAACATGAAGCTCACCCTTTTAATTTTACATAACAACAAAGTTATCAAATAGATTTAGGTTTTTGTATTTAATTAAACAATTAAATAAATTAAATAAATTGTTTAATTATTTCACCCACGATGGTGATAAAGCCCCACACCTGACACCAAAAAAGATTATGTCTCACCTAAGGTACAACCTATATTATAGAGTCAAATGCTGTCTTGGATTCCTTATTTGAAATTCATTTTTAGAGTTATTCCATTAATTTAGCAAAATTTAATGCATGTTATATTTATATATTTAATATATTTATAATATAAATTTTGTGCTCACTATGCCTCGAAATCTCATTTTATCATAATGCCTTGCTCAAAAAACACTATTAGATATATATCAAATATTTACATGAAAAAACATTAATTTTATACAAACATCCAACTACCTATATATAATTGTATTCTTTCACCTAATAACATTAACTGATTTACTATCTGTTCTATTTTTGGTTTCACACAAGTAAAAATAAGTGTATCGAATAGTTTACAAATTTCCATCTAAAATATTTTTAAAATCATGTTTTTATATTTTTTATGAGAGATAGATATTTCTTTTTTTCATTTTGAGTTACATATAATACAATGAAAAATATATTTTCAATTATTAATTACAACTAATTCTTCTTTTATGTTAATCATGAAGCCTATTCAAAATTTCCATATCTTGAACCACAAATATAATTTCATAAAAAAATATATGAACCATAATTTAATTCCAAAAATTGTTCATTACATTGATACTATGATATAACCCACCTATTTCAATTTTTAGTTTCCTTAAAAAGTTGTATTATTTCTAAAATACTAGAATTTTGGGCCTCTAAAATTAAAAAAGTTAATGAATTCCATTTGGTGATAACTAACACTCAGTTAAATCCATCATAATTTTTCCCCCATCCTTCCCCAAAAACCTATAATTCCATCCTTACCAACCCTCATCTCCTACTATTTCCTGCCCACCAACCCTGATACACCGTTACTGCCCCTCAGTTCCTAAAACTCCCTACAACCCCAAAGTCAACCACTCCAAACCACCCCACCATCACCCCAATATATATCTTGAATCCCTAACACCCCTCAGATCCATTGTCCATCATTGTGGTTCTAACATGAAAGGATACTAAAAGGTCAGACATAACCCATTTACAGCGAAAACTCAAAGTCATAATTGTATGTTCAAAGTCACAATTTTATTTACAATTTTTAGATATTTAAACACAAAAAATAATGTCATAGACATATATAAGAAACATTATTAAATTCACATAAAATTTATTTATATTAAGACTGTGATTTACACCACCACCTGTCAATTTTTGTTTCTTCAAAAATTTATCCAATATTGAGTACCAATACTTGGGTGAATGATTTAAACTATAAAATACCTTCTTTAGTATTCATAGTTTTTTATCATGTTTATTTATTCATGGATTATCACAGGGTATTGGTCTATAGAATTTTATAAACCTGTAATGTAGCTAAGGAGATGAAAATTATATTCTTACATCAAGATATTAACTAGTTATTCACAACAATTAATTATGTTTTTACTTTGAAATATTTTGGAAAATAAAAGGAAACATATTAGGAGGTTTTTGTGTTTTTGATAATACATGAAATAAAATTAAATAATGAAAGGAAAATATAAAAATATTAATGAGAAAATTGAATGGGCTCAATGGAAATCAAAATTAAATCACCCCATCATTGTTTTACTTATTATTTATTTTATTTTTACCCAATGTGTGGAATAGATAATATGAATCCATCACACACCATTATCATTGAATTATATAACTTCAATACTCATCAAATGGGGTAATTATAATACTATATTTCTTTTGTGATAGTTAGTCGAGTGCATCTCTTAACCTGGTGGAGTCTCTTGGATAATACTTAAACCAACCTCCTAGAAATCATCCAAACTATGTATGATTTGCAGTTGGAAGAATCATGGTCTACCTATATGACAACTCTACAATTTCTATTTTCTACTTTGGAATATTTCAAGGAATTTTTTTAGAGTATGGTTCGGAGTCAGCATAAAATTTCGGGGCCTAGTGATCCTTGATGCTGATTTATTAAAAAATATTATATATATATATATATTATCTTATACATGCATGTTTTTGAAAATAATGAATTATATCCAAAAATAATTTTTCAGATGGGAAATCTAAGAAATCCATTAAATTTGAGATGCTGGTTTTAAACTTGGTGCGATATAATCTTTATCTATGTCAAGTGTTTTTTTAAAGAGAAGTCGCAGGTGGATGGTGAATAAATAAAGAAAATAAATAATTTTTGTTTTTAATTAATTTATATAACCTAACTCTCTATCTATTTAAAACTAGTTATTGGAAAATCCTATGGTTATCAACATAAAGCTAAGGTTTTTAAGAGAAAGTGGAGGTGATATTTGGAGGATGTTTACCTAATTATGGATCGATGATCGATACTGAGGAGACCATCATGACCAATGGAGTTTTGGAATCTCATAAAAGACAACAATGTTGAACCATTATTCATCTATGATCAATACATACTTGAGGTAGGGAGTTTATTTATCTATTTTTAATTGTTGTTTGTTTATCCCATGTCAAACATGAATCAATATCTCTAACAAATTGATTTATTGGTAGATCATTGATTTATATGTCTTTATTTAACTTCCTAGAAATTGAAATTGATATTGTTTGAAAAGCCAGTATTATCTGGATTTATTCAATGATGGAAAAACGAACACAACCTTTGTTTAATGCTCATTTTTTTGTGCCTTTATCCCTCTATTCTAGACGTTCTTCATCAATATTTCAGTTAGAAGGTGATTCAATGATATCTGGGAGGACTGATCAATGTTTATTCATCCTTTGGCACACATAATCATGGTCATAGGTTCAATTTTAGGTTTTGGAGATGTGATAGTGTCACTTATGAGATAATGGGAATCCAAATATGTTTTGTTAGATGGTGGATTGGTGAGTTTCAATGATATAATCTATCTTGCGGTGTGATAATGTGTGTTTTCAATCTAGGGGTGGTTAGAATCTAGCTACCGACAATGATGGTAGAACAATGTTAGAGAAAAAAATTGGTTTCCCATGGATTGATCCATGTGGTGAATCTAGATGGAAATGATGAGGGTTTTTATGGAAAATAACTATAACACCCTAAGATTTTACGTCATGTCTTTTTTTAGATAAATTTTATTTCTTCGATAACGTAATTTTCACAAGACATCGAGCTTAAGCGAACTCCAAAATATTAATATTTTAACACAAATGTTACCACCTATCCATTGGAATGGTGGGAATAAATGAGATTAAATAAATTATTAAAGTAAAATTTACAATTTTTTATAAAATGAATTCATTGGTTACCAATTAGTTGGAAATGAAAAAAAACAATTGAACATTAAGGAAGTGTTTTTTATTAAAAAACAATTTTTATCCTCATAATGAAATTTTTTATTGGCAAATTAAATTAATAATGATTAGTTAAATATATTATTAAATTTATATATTATATATTCCATATTTTTTTAAATTCATTCAATAAATTTTATATGCTTAAGATAAGAATAAATCTAATTTAATAATAAAGAGCTATATTTTTCTAAAAGGCAATTTTGGCGGCTTTTAATCGCACACCTATATTAAAAATATCTTTTTACACTTTTATAGATTTTATTTGAAAAAATAAACTGCATTTTAAAAATTGGGATATCAAAATTATCTTATGGTGAATTATTGGTATCTTTTAAATAAGTTTCTTTTTTTAAAAGTGAAAAAATACAACATTTGAATTAAAAATTGGCTTTTCATCTAAGTAACTTATAATATCATATTATATTTGAAATTAGTTTTAAAGATCAATTAGTTCAATTATATATTAATAAATCTTATGTATTTCATTGGAATCAATTTAACATTGAAATTGGATATAAACACATTTCAAACATTGATTTTTTTTAATTTAAAAACCAGTTCTTCTGTTGCATCCACAAGATTTATTTTAAATCTAATTTTGATAATTATGTGAATTTAATTTTTTAAAATTGATTCTATATTTTGAATAAAAAAGTCCCAATTAGGTTTTATGGTTATTTTCATTTTTAGGCATGAAAAATTTACCATGGTAAAATGTATGATTTAACATATTATAGGTAAAATAATGTTACAAGTTAAAGTCAAAACGTAAAACCTAAAAATAAAAAAAATTACAACATTAAATGGTTTCTTGAAATTTTGATTGACCCTAACCAGACCTTAAAACATTATTTATCTTCCAAATTTATTGAAATTAATCCCACCTCAATTTGGTTCTCTCTAAATATAAAATAATCATTATTTATTCACTTAAATCCACCCCTACTAAAGTATAAATACCACTCAAAATCACCCCTTTCCCCTCACAAGCCTTGAATCTCATCAAATATCTACCAAACCCTCTCCTCTCTACTCACACCACTTCTAGGTGATACTGGTCTCACATCCTTCACAAATCAAGGCATAATAAAAAATGTATATACTATAGTTTTTTGTTTCTAATGTAATATCTTATATCTGTTTCATTTCTTATCTCTTCTAATAAAAATAAATGAAACTATTTTCCAAATTATGTCATTTATTCATCTATAAAGATAATGATCTTTAATTTTCCATTATCGCCTTCATGGTTGGTGATAAAAGTATCATTCTAGTTATATAATATTTTAATTGGTATATGATAACCTATTACATGTTCTAGAACTAATATATTCTCATAATATTAAATAAAATGAAACTAATTCGTGGTGTTCCGAAAACTGCCAAAATAAATTTAACATTTATCATTTACATTTTTTTTAATGAATGATCCTCACAAAAGAAATAAAAATGATATATGGGACCATTTAAACTTTTTTAACTGTATTAATACCATTTCATTTCTCCTATATAGATTTATTTCCATTTGATAAGTAAATCCATTATTATACCCAAGTGAACCGACCATGAAAACATGAAATAGACACATTGGAGAAATGAAAATAATGGAATGTAATGAATGAAAAAATGGTAATACATTATAAAAGGTTCATATAAGATATTAAAAATATGTATATAGTTTTGAAAAAAATTAACAACATTCATTAATCCATTATACAAAATGTGGAAGTACACAAAACTAATTGGAAGCGTGAGGTAAGAGGCTTCTTAACTAAATTTCGATTCATTGGATTATATGTCTTCTTCATTGTTTATATTCTGACAAGATTGTGTTTGGAATAATTTTCATTAATTTATGTTTTAAGAACAATTGCCTTTGTTTTGATATAATTTTCTATAAATAATCACCCCATTTATTAATTCTCACCTCAATGATACAAACTTTTTAATGGTTTCTTGTCTCATTTTTACTTCGGTGAGACATATGACTTATTCACCAATTATTTCTTGTTTATAGTATATATAAATAAATTCGATACATCATATTATGAAAATCATTATCTTAATAGTATTTTATTATTTACATGATAATTATTACATTTATGGGGAATATTATTTGATGGATAATAAAGTAGTATGAGATTTCTTAACCCAATTTCCATAATTTGGGATAAAATTATACTTCTTGATTATGTCGTGCTAAGATTATGCATGAAAAGTGTTTTTAATATCTTATGTTGTATTTAAAATTTTTTATTTGGATTTATAATGGATACACATATTATATTTATTTTATTAATTCCCACTTCAATGATATGATATGTATAAGGGAATTTTTAAAAAAATATCTTTTTAAAATTTTTCTTAAAAATCACTTTTCATTATATGTTTATATTTTCTAAAATTTCTTTTGATTTTTTTACTATTCTATAATTATTTTTAAAGTCATTTTTACTCACGTTTTAATTTTTACAAAATAGTTTGAAAGGATTATTTTTGTCATTTTCTAAATAAGGTTCTTTGTAACATTTGTATCAAAAATACGGAATAAATATTTTTTTAACATATATGGAAAGGGTGGAATTTTAAACTTTCATGATGCCTTAATGCCTTAATGATTCATTCACAATATTAAAAATTTATTCTCAAAGTAAATTTTTTCTTTTATAATTACATTTAATTTTAATCGAAAAATTTAAAAAAAAATAAAGGATATTTTTTCCTCAAGAATTATTTCAAGAGATCTCACAAAATTATTTTCCATATTAGATAACATCAATTTATCATACTCACGATTTAATGGGGATATTATTCATGGAAATTAGCCTTCTTATTTTATGTTTCCTTTATGTTTATATTTATGAATCCCATTTCTTTTTGGTGAGTTATGCTTTGATGAAATGTTTATAAAGCCTATATATTTTTATAGGTTCTAATATAATGAAAGATTTTTTTTTATTTTTGAACACATATGTATGGTTGGGACATATATCACCCTATAATGAATTAGGTAATGATATTATATATCAAGCGAAAAAGGACTAGAATGAGGATCAAACTCGGTTAAAAAAGGACTAAAAAAAGAAGTGAAACCAATTCAGCAATAGAGTTTTTCCACATTGTTATTCTTTATAGTGATCCATGAATACTATGATGGTTTTGGAATTTAACCTAATCCACATTTATAGTCTTGTAAAAGATCCTTGACTACTAAGTAATTTATTTTCTTTGCTTGTTTATTTTCCAAAAATCCATGTTTTATGATAAGTTATTCTTTTATGATTCATGTCGTATGAATTTATATGATTTATTGTATTACTCATGACTATGATATTGGATATTAAGGGTATAATTTCCAAATGTTATGTTAATATTATTATAACCTTATTTTTATGTTCTGATTTATATACCCATTTTTTACCCTTACTAAGCATCTGAGATCACCCTTTTCTTTAGTTTCTTTCCCACCAAGGATATAAAGGAAGTTATTATGTATGACTTGTCAAAAAATGTTATAGTTTTGCGAAAATGAGTTGGAGATGATTTAGATTTTCTATGAACCAATTTTTTATGTTTCCATGTTTCTAAAGACACTAAACCCATACATTTTTAGCATGGGTTTTTAATGTTATGTAATGAATATTCATCTATTTAGATGTAATATATATATATCTATATATGAAAGGATGGGTCATTATAGTTGGTATCATAGAAAAGTTTTAGTCAAATTCGGGAAACTAGGATTAGAAAATATTAGTAAGAACCCTGTGTGTAAGTCTAGGTTACAATCCTAGTGTTTTTTCAATGACCATTAATAGGCCAGGATTAAAACTAAGGTCTTATAGATTGAAATTTTAAAATTACCCTTCAATATGTGGTTTTCACACTATTATTAGTGCTTCTCACTCTATTTTTATTTCTTTTAATCAATGGATGGAACCCAAATGAATCATGTTAAAGAAGAATGCATTGGAAAATGCAATAATGGACCTCCCGAGAAACAGAATGTTATGGACTATGGAATAAAAAACCTTGTTGATATGACCAAAAAAACATATCAATCCATGAATCATGCTGAGAATACAAATTACCAAAGGATAAAATAATATTTTCTGAAATCCTTCATAAGACAACATCCACCTTATTTTTGTGAAATGACCAATCTACTAGTTATTGAGAAATGGATTTGTAATGACCCAAGAATTTTTAAAATAATAATTTTTATTATCTACTAAAATTTATGAATAAGTTATTAATTTTATGTTAAATTGGATTCTTTTTACAATAGTATACTCAACACACCACGATAGGTTTCTCTGAAATCTTACGTTTCACATGACATAGGGTTATACAAAAAAATAATACAATAATAATATTATTATTTTAAATGGATGTTAACACTTAGATGTTGGAATGGAGAGGATGAATATTATCAACTGAATTATGGAAATATGGCTTAAAAATGTTTAAAAAATGATGTTTTTGTTACGCAATTTATTATAAATGGAAATAAAAACCAATTTAATATAAAGGATGTGTTTTTATGAAAACCTATCTAAAAAGAGAATAATTGTGTTTATAAAATCATATCATTATTTATGGATTTTTACTTAATGAAAAATATATTTTATATATTCAATTTAATCTTTTAAATTCATCATATATACTTTCTAGATATGATATCAGAAACAATTAAATTTTTTTGGATAAATGAAATGGTTTTCTAAAAATGCAATTTTACCACATTTTGATGGAGAACCCTTTTTAAATCTAGTTTTTGTCACTTTTATATTTTCTATTTTAAAAAATAAACTTATTATTTAGATTCATAATATCAAAATTTACTTTGGTTGAAATTTTGGTATTTTTCTAATGAAATTCATATTTTAATGAATTGTGAAAAATAATGCATTTTAATTCAAAACTACCTTTTCATATAATTTATTTATAGAGTGATGTTATCATTCTAATTGGTTTTAAATTGTAATTGGATTATATTTTTCTCATTTAATGAATTTTTTGTTATTGAATGTAATTTCACATTGAAATTGGACATAAACACATGTAAATCATTTTTGTAGTTTTTTTACTTCTTAAAAACCCATTTTCTGGTTTTGACAATGGGAATTAATTTTAAATTAATTAATAAAATTTTTGTGTTTTTAATTTGGAAATATGAATTCCATATTTGTAATCATATGGTCTAAATTCTGAAAATAGGTACCTTTTATTTTTTAACATTATGAATAGTAACTTCAGTAATTATTTTTATTTACCATGGTTAAAGGGTAAATATGGTAAATAAGGGTAAAAAATAATATTATAATAATATTAAACTAACCTAAAACATTTCCTAATCCCATGTGATGAGTTATTTAAGACCATGAGCATCCTTATTCCGAACCTTGGACTTTTGGGAGTCACTTGTGTGTGAAAATGACAATTTATAATGTTTAATTTAAGGAAAAGGGAAATAAAACATTAACATGTATATTTTAAAAACCCAATTTTATGTGGGGTTATATATATGATCTATTAGAATATAAATAGGAATTATAAAAAGAAATGTTTTTCTACATTATGGTTTTTTATTTATAATTTTAAGACATTAAATAAATGAATTTATTTATGACACAATGACGATGCAGTGATTAACTTATTAATGAAAGATTGAAATAAATGATATTATAAATATAAAAACAAATAATTTGATTATTTTTATTCCATAAACGAATTTTATAGATGATATTTACATGTTATCTTTGATTTAATTCCATTGGTTCGAAGGAACCAAGTTATTAGGACTTTAACAAAAATCAATTTCTAAATAGTGTCAAAATAGACATAAATGAGTTTTAAAACAAATACTATTTTATTAAATGATATATTAGTCCTAAAAATATATCATTCAGCTAACTGACATATGTAATGTTAAAAATTTCATTAATGACCCACTATTTGTTCTATAGGCATTTTATAGTAACTATAGTAACTATATATTAGGAAAATACAAGAAGACATGGTAAGAGTTAATGTTTTTAACTAAGGGTTAAAGCTAGAAGATAAGGTTAATTTTGTGACTTAAACTTATATAAAACCTATTTTTGGGAGTATTTGGACCCATTATCATCTTATCTTTGAAATATATCACTTTGGAAAAATTATAATTCGAAAATTATTTTTATAATAAAATAATATTTCAAGACCTTCCTAAAGTGCCCCTCCCCCCTCTTATAAAAGGCCACCACCTCTACCCACTTAGTCACACCTCAAAATCACTTTTTCTCATACTAATTATTCTTAAACAATCTTCCAACATCCCTAAATTTCCCCAAGAATCCTTACCTTGGGCCTAAGTAAATTCAAGAAATCCATTTGGCTCAAATCAAAAGAAGTTACCCGATTTAGAGGTAACGTCTTCTCTCAAGATCCTTTCCTTTATTTTCCTTCTCCACTACCTATTATATTATTATAATTTGATTAAATAACAACACTATTATCCTAAATATACTAAGATGTTGTTATGAAAATTATTCTAACTACACTTAAACACACCTCCATATAATTGATACGAACATATTGTTCTTGTGTACGGTGAACAACTACCTCATGAAACGATGATTGTTCAATTTTCTACTACCACCTCTCATGGTGGCCATTGTGATGGAAATTCATTTATATATGATATATATTATTTTTATATTTTCTCTATACTTATGTAATATTTATTTACCACATAACATTATGCTTTCCATGATGTGTAAATACAAAAATTTCATTTGCGAAAGTGTGGACTACCACCCCCTCAAAGTGATATGACTCATTCATGCCATACATGGAACATATAAAGGATAGAGTTAATGAAAATATGTAACATATATAACATATATATTATACTGGAATTATAACATACCTCTTTATCATTTATTTTTCATTCATTTAATATGAAAAATAAATGAAAGTAGCGTTCATGCGTACGTATGACCTACCGTATCCATGAACAGTGTATTTCATTTCCTATCTCCAAATATTATAGACTATTAAAAATACATATACAATGGATATATATGATATTTAAATAATTAATATCATTTAGAGATTATTTAATTTTTACTACATGGACAATTTACATAAAAAAGTGTTCATTTTCGACTCATATACCGAACATCGACAAAAGGACCCATATGAACTTAAATTATTATATAATTTTTATAACATGATAATATGTAATATAAAATTAATAGTAAATTATAAAAATTATTCAAATAAAGTATAAATTAACCTAAGTATACTATTCAGGAATATAAATAACGAACGAGACAAGTCGGACTTAGGGTAAGGGACTTTGTCTTAATCTCCTTACATTGAAGCATATTTTAATAATATACACCTACTTATTTTATAAATTGTATAATAAACCTCTTTTTATTTTAATTTCATTTAAAGGGAATATTTTTTCATTGAATCATTTTACTAAAATACAAAAGTAATGTTTTAAAAAATGCGGCGACAATGACTTCCCCACCACCGTAATCGTTATTTGATATTTGGCCTCCTCTATAAACCTTAATTTTTTTTAAAAAGGAAAAGAAATCACTTATTTCCTTATTATGTGTTTTGGTATTGAAAATGGTTTTTGAAATAGATTTATTATTTCAATATATTGTAATGATTTCTTGTGATTTAAAGTGAAAAGTTATTAATGAAATGTTGATATTTATAATATTTTATGTGCTATGATTATATAATGTTACTTAGACATTTTATAGGTGGTTACGTGATAAAACAAGATAGGTGGTTACATGATAAACCAAATTATGGGTAGTTCTATGATAAACCAAGATGGGTGATTATGTTACAACCTCCAATGCATTGGGTATGGATGTCGGTCTTATGGATATTCCATTTAGTGATATGTATAGAAGTCGTTGCATGGACATTTCATTTAGTGACATGTATGGAAGTCAGCTATATGACTACTCCATTTAGTGATATGTGTGGAATACAACCATATAGTTATTCCATTTATGTATTTTTACTTCCCAAGTTACCGTTATATTTTATATGTTATTTTCTATGGGCGTTATGGTAATCTTTTGGTTATAAAAAGGGTAAGCAATGAGATTATATTCAGTAAATTGTTTTTTCTACTTCTTAAAGGTGAAAAGTATTACTTTGTGATAATGTTTTCATGGTGTACACGTTTTCAGAAGACTAATAATTTTCATTTATTATGTATCCCATACTGATATTTTTATTCTCATCGTAAGTTTTGAATTCTTTTTCACATGAAATTAAGAAGAATAGAGTCAAGGATAAGATCATGGAAAAGTTATTATTTTAAAACAAGAAACCCTATCATGTTTCTTTTTAATGAGTTTTTGTTTTATAAAAAATTTATATAGTGAGTAGAAGTGTCTACTTGTAATATTCAAGTTGTTATGTATCAGTTATGACCTAATTCTATAAATCTCTAAACATGAAAAGATCCTCATTGTGAATTAATGTCAAATTATTCACTTCAATAAATATTATGTAATGTTTAATGATAAGGGCTTATAGTTGGTATCTGAGGTTAGTTTAGATAACTTTAGAGGTTAGGGTGTTATTTAAGCATAAGTGACTTGTTTTATTTAACCATAATTGTTATCATATTAAGATCAATAGTTATTTTAGATAAATTTATTGAGTTTAAGATAACATGAATAAGTAAATCATAGTTTTTACCCTCCTAATTAGATAATATATAATGATATTACTAAAATACTCACACTGAAATTATTGTTTTTAGTAAATGGATGGATCTAGCAGGAACCAAAGTAACAATGGATGTGAAGGAAATTGGGGTTGTTTTCTGACTAAGCCATCAAACGAAATGGGAGCTATAGTGAGAACTATTATGGTTATTCTTAACTAACTATCAAGAGTTATGATTGACCACTCGAACATTGGTGATTTTTCTAAGGCATCATATATGAGGGAAAATAGTCCTTATGTAAGTTTAGGAAATAAATATAAAGGTAAGTATATTAAAAAACCTATGTGTCAAGGACATGGAAAGAAACATGTAGGAAAATGTTTCAAAGGGACGAGGAGATGTTATAGATGTGGTAAGGAAGGTTATACAACAATAAACTTCCATGAAAAAAATGAAGCCTTCAGTTAGCTCCAAGAAAGGGAAAGAATTTATTTTTGAGGGATCAACTGAATGTTTTAAATGTGGTTTTCATGGTCATTAAGCAATTAGATGTCATAAGAAGAAGGTTTGGGAATATGATTAGATAAACTATACAAATATATGTTAACCAATACCTAGTGCAATTCCAATTTAATATGAGGAAACTAAAAATGACCTATGAAAGGTATGGATTATTTATTAGCTCATGTTTTGACATTATTTAAATATTAGGACATTATACATGATTTCGTTAATATGAAAGAAGTATAAAATAATAAGATAAAAAACATGGATAAAGGATCATGCTGGATGTTTGATGATTAATATGTACACATTTTAAGAATTGAAAAGTTAGGTTGGATCTATAGATGATGATATGTTTAAATATATTAACGATGGGATTAATTTGGAATACTTCTAGTATTTTTAATGCTTATATTTTTTATATAGAAATGTTATCTTTGGAAGAATTATATTTTATTTTTTGTATATAGTTATAAAGAACCATTAGGGTTTATATGATCCTTGAATTTGAGTAAATTAAGGGTTATTACTTTTTGGGATAAAAAATGCGTGGTATGAGATAACATTTGAGGTTAAAATATGTTGTGGTTATTTTTAATGATTGTATCCCATTTTAGTAATGTTTTAAGATTTATATAGTTTTTGGGAAAGGAAAACCCATATGAACGGTGACAACATATTGAGTCCGGCAAGGCTATAAGAATCGAACCCACAATTAAAGGGTGACAAGGGTGCATCACCTACCACTGGACTATATTAACCCCCAGGTTAGTACGACTTATTCTATTTAGTTAACTGATTTTATGGATCAAGAATAAGTTGATTTTGGGAGATTATATTTTATCAAATGGATATACTTAATATAGGGTAATTATTTTTGTGAGTATGTGAAAAATATTACATTGTAAGACGTTTTCAATTTTGGGACTACTATATACCTAAGGAAAATAGAATACTATGGGATTCCATTTGATGAGTAATGGTGGAATTTTATTTTGGAAGAATATATGTTTTTATTGTGGAAATATGCTGATTTTGGTTATTTATGGAAATGATTAACCTATCATGAAGAATATGTGATTAGGTTAATTACTTAAAGTATGAGACATTAAGAGTAGTTGATGTTACTTAGAGATAAATGTTAAGATTTTTTGTGGAAGACGATGTGATCAAATACTTATGAATTTTGTGTTTCAATATTTGTTTAGATTATTTTGAATAATTTTAAAGTCAATTGTTTATTGAATGGTCTTTTTTGATCTTTGGGTATTGTTTGTTGAATTTTGGATATTAAAAGAAGTCCTTCTCCTTATAAAGGGTTATTCTTCTTGTGGGATTATCTGATCTTGTACTAACCATTTTGGTTTTGTTAATGATCCAAGACAGGATGAATAAATAGATAATATTTTTACGATTATGTGATTCTTTATATGTTTATTACAGCACTTCATGTGTGACAAATTCATCTTGAATACTCATCATTTGGAGAAAAGATGATTTTATGGTTGATTTTTATTAAATAATAAAAACCTACATAAGAAGTAAGTATGTTTACTTATGTTGTTATTCTAAGTAGTCAAAAATTCCTTTACTTTATGAAAATAAACTTAAAACAAAAAAGTTTTCCTTTTAATTTTCCTATAGGGAAATCCAATACCATTTAACCCATTATAAGTTTATGATATTCTGGTTGTTAACTTTCTCCTAATCATGTTTTCTATCACTCTCCATAAGAACTTGATGGTTAGATTTTCTTCCATATCTGTGTTTTCCTACATGGAATCCCAGTTTATGTTATCTTGGGTGACCTTTTTTACATCACTTTATTTATTTTAAATTTATAGGCTTGTTGACTCCTTTTTCTAATGTGGGATTTTCAATGAAGTTTCAGAGCCCAATTTTAAAATCATGGAGACACAATTTTCAAAAATGGGGAATGATGTAACGACCTAGGAATTTATAAAAAAATAATTTTCATTTTTATTAATATTTATGAATTAGATATTCATTTTACGTTAAAGGGGGAACTTTTTTTTCGATAGCATACTCGACACGAAACAATGAGTTTCTCTGAAATCTTACCTCGCACACAACATGGAGTTATACTAAAAAATAATAAAATAATAATAATATTTTTTTAAATGGTCGTTAATGCCTTGCTGTTGGAATAGAGGGAAAGAATATTATAATATGAATTATGGAAATATGGTTTACGCATGTATAACTAATGATTCATTGGTTACCCAATTTATTATAAATGGAAATAAAAACCAATTGAATATAAAAGATGTGTTTTTATGAAAAACTATCTAAAAAGAGAATAATTGTGTTTATAAAATCATATCACTCTTTAAATATTTTTATTTAATGAAAAATATATGTTATATATTCAACTAAATTTCTTTAATTAATATTATATGTTTTCAAGATGTGATAAAATAAAAAATTCATTTTTTTGGATAAAAGAAGTATTTTTCTAAAAATGCAGTTTTACCGCCTTTTGAGGGAGAATCATTTTTAAATATAGTTTTTATAACTTTTATATTTTAAATTTGAAAAATTAAACTTATATTTCAGAATTATAAAATCAAAATTTACTTTGGTTGAAATTTTTTTATTTTTATGATGAAATTCATATTTTAATGAATAGTGAAAAATACTGCATTTTAATTCAAAACCGCCTTTTCGTCTAATTTATTTATATATTTATATTATTATTTTAATTGTTTTAAAAGTTTAATTGGATTATATTTTTATCATTTAATCCAATTTTGTTCATTGTAAGTAATTTAACATTGAAATTGTACATGAACACATGTCAATCTTTTGGTAGTTTTTATTTCTTAAAAACATGTTCTCTGGTTTTGACAATTGGAATTAATTTTAAATTAATTAATAAAAAATTTTTGTTTTTAATTTAAACAAAAATTTATATTTGGAATTAAAAGGTCCTAATTTTTTAAATTGGAACATTTTTTTGGACATTATGAATAGTAACATCAGTAATTATTTTTATTTATCATGGTTAATGGGTAAATCTGGTTAATAAGGGTAAAAACTAATGTTATAATAATATTAAACTATCCTAAAACGTGTCATAATCCTATTTTATGAGTATATTTCAGACCATAAACATTTTTAGGTAGAACTTTTGGTGTTTGGGAGCCACTTGGGTGTGAAAATGACATTTTATAATTTTTAATTTAAGGAATAGGAAAATATAACATAAGCATGTGTCTTCTAAAAATAATTTTTTTATATAGGGTTATATAAGTGATTTATTAACCTATAAATAATAATTAAAAATATAAATAGATTTCCTATATCATGGTATTTTATTTATAATTTTTAAAATTAAATAAATAAATTTATTTATGACATAATGATGATGTAGTGATTACCTTGTTAATGAAAGATTGAAATAAATGATATTATAAATATTAAAATAAAATTAATTTAAATATATTTTTATGACATAAAATAATTTTATATATTAAATTGACATATTATATTGTATTTAATTCCTTTAGTTCTAAGTAATCATGTTTTTAGGACTTTAAAAAAAATCAATTTCTAAAATGTGTCAAAATTGAAATAAATGAGTTTTTAGAACAAATACTATTTTATTAAATGATATAATTTTCATTAAAATATAAGATTACAATAATTGACATATATAATATTAAAAATTTAATTAATTATCCATTTAAGGTTCTATTATCATTTTATAGTAATTATATTAACTATATATTTCAAAAATACAAGAAGACATGATATGAGTTAATGCTTTTAACTAATGGTTAAAGATAAAATATAACTTTACTTTTGTGAAATAAACTTGTATAAAACCTATATTTTGAGATTATTTCGACCCATTATCATCTTATACTCGAAATATAACAATTTTTTATTATTATAATTTGAAAACCATTTTATAATGAAATAATATTTCAAAACCTTCCTAAAGTGCTCCTCCTCCCTCTTATAAAAGCCCACAAACTCTAACAACTTAATAAAACCTATAAAGACATTTGGATCATCAAAATTATGATAAAATATGATACCGAAATCAATACCTTTCTCTTAGAATCCCTACATTGGGCAGAAGTAAATTCAAGAAATCCATTTGGCTAAAATCTATTGAAGTTACCCGATTTAGAGGTAACGTCTTCTCTCAAGTTCCTTCCCTTTATTTTCATTCTCTACTCTGAATTATATTATTAATATTTGATTACATAACAAAACAAGATTATTTAATATACTAAGATGTTTTTATGAGAATTATTTTAAATACACTTACACACGCCTTCATCTAATGGATAAGAACATACTGTTTCTGTGTACGGTGAACTAATGCCTCACAAAACGATGATTGTTCAATTTTATCCTACCACCTCTCTTGGTGGCCATTATTATGGAACTATAATTATATATTATATTTATTATATTTATATTCTATCTATAATTATGTAATATTTAATTACAATATATATTTATGCTTTTCATGATGTGTAAAAATGATAATTTCATTTGAGGATGTGTGGACTACCACCCCCTCAAAGTGATATGACTCATTCAGGAAATACATGGAAAATATAAAGGATGATATTAATGAACATATTTAACATATATATTATACTGTAATTATAACATACCAATTTATCTTTTAGTTTTCATTCCTTTAATATGACAAAGAAATGAAAGTAACGCTCATGCATACGTTCGACCTACCGTCTTCATGAACTGTGCATTTTATTTCATATCTACAAATGTTATGAAATATTATAAATATATATATACTATATATATGATATTTAAATAATGAATATCATTCTAGAGATAATTAATTTTTGACTACATGGACAATTTACATCAAAACGAGTTCATTTTTGACTCATGTACCGAACATCGACAAAAGGACCCATATGAAATTAAATTATTATATAATTTTAATAACATGATAATAAGTAATATAAAATGAATAATAAACTAGAAAAATGTTCTTAAGAAAGTATAAATTAAACTAATTTTATTATTTAGGAATATAAAGAATGAACTTGACAATTCAGACTCATGGTATGAGACTTCTTCTCAATCTCCTTTGATTGAGGAATATTATGATAAAATAAACCTCCTTATTTTATACGTTGTATAATAAAACCCTTTGAATTTTAATTTCATCAAAATGGAATCTTTTTTCTATGAATCATTTTACTAATAAAAAAAATTAATTTTTATAACGTATGCGGCGACAACGTCTTCTCTACCGCTGTAATCGTTATTTGATATTTGGATTCCAATATAAGAATTAATGATTTTTTAAAAAGGAAGAGAAATAACTTATTCAATTTTTGGGTGTTTTGTTATTAAAAATGGTTTTTGAAATGGATTGAGTATTTCATTATCTTGAAATTATTTATTTTAATTGCAAATGAAATGTTATTAGTGAACTGTTTATATTTGCAATATTTTACGTGTTATGATTATATTATAGAACTTTGACATTTGAAGGGTGGTTATGTGATAAACCAAGATGAGTGGTTTCATGATAAACCAAATGACGGGTGGTTCCATGATAAACTAAGGATGAGTGATTACGTTATAACCTTCAATGCATTGGGTATGGATGTTGGCCGTATGGATATTAAATTTAGTGATATGTATGGAAGTTTGTCGTATGACTATTCCATTTAGTTATATGTATGGAAGTTGGCCGTATGGATATTCCATTTAGTGATATGTGTGGAAGTCAATTGTATGGTTATTCCATTTAAGTATGTTTATTTCCCATGTTACCTTTATATGTTATATGTTTCTTTCTTTGGGATTTATAGTAATCTTTTGGTTACAAAAAGGGTAAGCAGTGAGCTTATATTCAGTAATGTGTTTTTACTTATTCTTAAAGTTGAAAAGTACTATGTTATGATAAAGTTTTCATGGTTTACATGTTTTCACAAGACTAATAGTTTTCATTCTTTATGTATCCCTTATTGAGATTTTTTATTCTCATCCCTTGTTTTGAAATGGTTTTCACAGGACATAAAGAAGAATATAGGATTGGATTGGATCAAGGAAAAGTTATGCTCTTAAAACATGAAATGATTTCATGTTTCTTTCTAATGAGTTTTTGTTTTATGAAAAAATAGATAGTGACCAGAAGTGTCTAATTGTAATATTGAAGTTTTTATGTACCGGTTATGACCTAATTCAATAAATCTCTAAACCTAAAAATATCCTCAATGGGAATTAAAGTCATATTATAAACATAACTCAACATTATGTAACATTTATGGTAGGGGCCTTATAGGATCTATACCCATGAAAATATATTTTTCATTCTATGTTATTTTGAATGTGAAAAAGTTATGTTGGGAACTTATCACTTGAAAGGAGAAGCGAATCAATGGTTTAACTTTATAAAAAATATGAGGAAACAAAATAAAATTAACTCCATGGATTGGGATGATTTTATGAACATAATTTTCAGTAATTAAATTCTGTATATTCTTATTAAAAAAAGGGAGATTGAAGTTTCCTATCAATCTCATGGTTATGATATGAAAAGAAGGATTGAATTCAAAATAAACTCTAAAATCTATGGAGTGATGATTATTATATTTATTTATGATCAATGTCTGGAAGGGAATATGGAGGAAATTGTCATAGGGGAACTAAAAAATGTTATAAGTGTGCAAATAAAGGTCCTCGAGTAGATGGATACCGAAGTATTGGGAATAATTATAAATCAAGAAAGTGTACTCCTTTGGTAATTTAGTGTTTTAAATGCAAGGATTTTGGAAATTATGCTAAAAAGTGCCGAAATCCAAGGACTAAGGTGGATGATAAGCTAGAAAAACCTCTAAGGATAAAGGGAAAAATAGAAATTGTATACTATCATAATGGATGTAGTGAAACATTATAATTAGGGATTATTTTTCATCCTCCCATTTTTGGGTAATTTCCAGATTTATTTTGAATGAATAATCCCTATGAAAATCTTTAGGTTCATCCATTAGTGAAATTTCATGTGATTATCTACTTGGATTCTGGAAAAATGAAATCATATATTTTATCAGTATAATGAGGAACCCAATCTTCAAATAAAAATTTATTCATATAAGAAATGTACTTATATAAGTAATGAAGAATCACGTGTGTATTCAATATGGTTTTTAGGTTATTACTATTTTTCAAGAGAATACATGATAATGATCTTCACATGTTTGGTGTGTAACAATTAAAAGCTATATTAAGCTGTTTGGGGATTAATAATAAGTTGATTTTGGAAATATAGAGTCCCTCCTTCCAATTTATTGGATTTTAATATTTTGGAAAATTTATATGGGAAATAATTTATGAATTTGTTTACATTGAACGTTGGATGAGGTTTTAGAGATTAATATATTACTTAACCATATGAATATTTATGAATATTGGACAACATGTTCTAAACATTTTTATTAAAATGATATCTTGAGGCAGAAGGTATAACTTTTCATCCAATTATGGATCTTAGGATCCACTGGTTCTGTAGGAACTAAAAATTTATCATCCTTTATTGGAGTATAAATGAATCAGAAATTGATCAAGGAATAACCATAGAGTGAGATTTTACTTATGAGATGAAATCAAGTAAGTATTGTTAGTTTGGGATGATAACGAAAAATTCAAAGAAACAAGACGGGGGGGAGGGGGGGTGAATTTTGGTTTTCAAAACATTGACAGATTTGGAACACCTCTTTTATTATGTAAGGAACGTTTCCTTTTATCCTCAATTTCAGTGAAAAACAATAATAAATAAAGGAAATGAACACAACTATGTATAGTAGTTCAGGTCGTAATGATATCTTAGTCAACTCAACCAATGATAAAATCCACAAACATGGTGATTTTAACTAGGTCCTCTTATCCTAATACCATCACTCATTAAATGATTATAGGAAGATGAAACCTTTACAATATGGATTTAAATATCCTTCTGTTTCTTTTACAGAACTATATATCCATATCTTAGTGTAAGAAGCCGACACTTAAACACAACTGATTCTGAGAAGTTAAAACTTCACCAAATCAATAAATACTTATTTTGTTAAAGATATTGGTATAATTTTATAGTTATAGTAAAAATTAAGCGATATAATTATATCTTAAATAATGAACAATAAAGAATAGATCTTCAAAGTCACATAGGATATCTTTAAACAAATATAGAGAAAATACAAGATAAATGTTTAAACATGTTTGTCTACGATGTGTTTCTCAAAAAAATAATTCTTTATTATTTCAAAAGAAGATATAATGGTAATTTGTAGAAGAAACAACACAAATATAAGTGAGTTGAAAGATAAAAAACATGTATATCTATAGAGTCTATCTCTGAAGGAAAAGACACATGAATTTTTATAAATATCACTTTCTTGTATATTTATATATTTTCTGACGAACAACGTCTTTATATTTATATTTTAGGTTGAACAACTCTGAGTCAAACCATCTCTAGAAATATCACAGAATGAATTGTAAATATTTGAATTCAAAATCATTCAAGAGAGGTCTTAACTTCCCTAAGAAATAAGATTGATTTGATCCTTTGAATGAGATCCTTTAAAAAAATTCTAATGAACCTTTGAATCAGTCATGAAACATCTATGAAAAGATCATTACTTTTTCTAAGTCCGTTTCAAAAATCACGAATAATATATTATATTTAAAACTCCATCATTGAATAGTAAAACATAGGGTTTATTCATGTAACAAAAAAACTCTAAACGTTGGGTTGAGAATGTATGGTTGATCATAAAAGTAAGGTCAATGTACCATAAAATTTCTTACTCAAATGTAGGGTTGATTCTGAATGTTGGGTTTTTGAACAATACTTCCCTGACAGTATAGGGTATATAATACATATGTGCAGTTTCAAATGTAGGGTTTCCATTCCTTACATTATGATTTTAAATATAGGGTATGAAAAATATTTCCATAATTTAGTGTAAACATGTTTTGAATACTTCAATGAATATTCCTATCTAACCATTGAGTTGAATATAAGTAAAAAATAAATATTCTAATGAATAAAATTTTCCTGAAGTTCACTTAAAAAAATTTATTAGTAACATAAATGTCAGTGTTTGTGAGCATCAAAAACAAAATAAAAATTAATTAAATTCTTGGATCAAAAAATGATCTATAATATCCCCCATTTTTATGGTCACAAAACCCATGTTGAAGTATAATTTAAAAACAATAAAATTTCCCTTATTTTTGATATAATATTTCTTTTATTTATAAATTAAAATTTCTCCCCCATTATCCATTTATAAAAACTTCTCCCATATTGCAAGTATCAAAACATAATGACGTAAACTAAATATATAAACATATTACTATAAAAATTTCCCCCCACAACATTAGAATCTATAGACTAATCACTTATATGTAAACTTCTCTCTATTTTTGTGACATCAAAAATATAATACAAGAGAGTATTTTAAATAAACTTCACCTAAATTCATAGTAAAAACATAGATAAACATGGAGCATAAAAAAATAGATGAACTAATTATTTGATTAAAAATAATCTGGAATCATTGAATATAGGATATTAAATTAATTAATATATATAAAATTTTGACTAAAGTTTCACAAGTAATATTTTAATTTCTTTTACATAAGTAAAAAACTATTATTTTCAATAATAAACCTTTTATGAGATAATTAAATTTTATATACATGCTCATGTAAGATGATTAAAAAAATAAATTACTAACATATTAATAGCAAATAATTTATTATTTATTTTACTAAACAATATATTTTGAAAACAATATATAAAATATTGATTTTAAATGAACATTTAATAAAGTCCAATAGTTTTAAATGAGTGATTTGTTTATCTGAACTCTCCAAACATTGAACTTTATCACTTAAATCATCTAAAACTATTGAAATTTCTTCTATTATATTTTTAACATATACTGTTCTTTGATACTAAGAAGATTAATGCTGAAGAAGAAAAAACAAATTCAACTTATCAAGATCTAGCATAGTGGCATCTTCTCATTTGAGAAAATCTATTTGATTTAGCATTTATACTTTAAAATATTCCAAGTATTATTTTTTTATTGAACTGTATTTCATATTATGATACTCTTTTTTCAATGAATCAAAAACATTTCTAATATAGATTATTTCTATATATTTTCATTTCATTTTTTGATTCATGCAAAATAGGTTGCAGCTTCACCTTTTCTTCATTCAAAGTGTTTAATTTTGATTGAATCTTTTCATAATAATTTTGAGAAGAAGAGACTTATATTCCTTCATGGATTTGAACTTCAATATTTCTTTCAAATTATTTTTCATGATAATATTCAACATATGAAATATACAAACTAGAAGTATTACCTTTGATACTTTTTTAAGAAAAAATTTCATCTAAACTTGAAGTACGTGATTTCTTCATCTTACTGTGTTTTTTTTCAAGAATCTATTGAAAAAAATAATTCGAAGAGGTTGAATTTATAATTTAAATGTTAAAGTAGAATATAAAATGTGAGGTTCTAACATAATGCAGACATTTTTTTATTTTATTTGGCTAAAAATGTTGAATAATTATTACGTATTACATAAGAAGAGTCTTCTGATTTTGTTTAACAAATGAAACTTTGAGTGAAATATTGTAAATTGATTTTCAAACATGAAAAACATAAACATTTTATGAATTAATATAAGTGCTAAATTATTTATAAATAAAAAACAATGTTTCAATATATATCAATATCTTTTTGTAATTCAAGTATAAAAATATATAGTAAGACTAAATTTAAAGATAATACAATTGTATTTGTTTTCTCTCCCGATATAAAATAGTTTGTACAACAGAAGAAGATAAATATGAAATTAAAATACTTCTTGGATTAGTGATTTTAGTATTGAGTATTTTTTATAATGAACTACATTAGCATTATTCAAATCATTTTTATATACTAATCGACCATCCACTAAAGGATTTAATGATTCATCTTAGTGGTGTATTATTGAGAAACATCATATTCAAGTTATTTTTGGCACCCTTATGATTTTGGTTCCAGCAGTTTTAGCAATTACATTTTTAGTTAACTAAACATGTTTATTTTGAGTAGAAATTATTCTATACAAGTGTAAATTTTTTTTTGAGAAATAAATATTTTTACCAGCTTAAATTTTAGATTCTATAAAGTAGAAATCATTTTTATAATTTCCATTAATAACACTATAAAAAATTTAATAGTAGACACGTTTTTTCTATTTAGACTAGGGAAGAAAGAATTTTTATATTGTTTTTGTCGTTCAACATTGTTCCCTATTCCAAATTTTTCTTTTGGTATTTATTTTTTCTAAGAATTCAATTTAAATATTTTTCTCATTTTATTAGCATACTAGAAGATTGTTTTAAATCATGAACTTAAAATATAGTTTTTTAATCTTAGTATCTCACCAAGTAAAATATTTTTTGAAGAATTAGATTTTAAATCTATAGTCATTTTTGAAAATTTTTCATTGTCTAATAGATATATATCCTAAAATTTGTTAATTTTTCTATGTTATTTATTTAATGATTCATATTTATCTTGTATCAAAAATAAATACTTATTTAATTCTGCATAAGATTGTTTCTCACAACTAGATTTTTATGAGTATGAAGATAGTACCTCATGATACGTATGGGCCATAAGAAATACCATTTTCTTTTTATGCTCAGACTCTGAATATGAATATTATTTATTGTGTGAGATATAAATATTACTCAAAGTATTCCTCAAAAATATCTCTCCCTTTCTCTTGTAATTGGATTCATTTTTTTCATTTGGTAAAGGATAGTTATCCTTTATATGACCAGTTTCCTTGTATTCAAAACATCTACTTTGACCAGTCCCTTTATTTTTTATTTCTATAAATATTTTCAAATTTCATAGAAAGATATGATAAATATTTATCTAATTATTGATTATTTTAATCTGATGATTCATCCATAGTATTTTTGATATTTTCTACTTCATGTTTTTATGATTTTCATATTCAGTTTACATCTTAGCTTTACACATCATTAAATTTCCATTCAACTCCTTCATAGTCAATTTTTTATAGGTGTAGATTGATGTATAGATATAGATATTCCATTCCACTTAAAGGGTAGTAATCTCAGTACTGTTAATGATTATTCTGATTGTGAAATTAGATCTCCTAAAACTAATTCATTGTTTAAAATCTATATCAATATTCCATAAATTTGAGTGATAATCTCACTTTCATTCATTCTAAATGTATAAAAGTTTAGTTTCACATTTGTTTACCTTAGTTGTGTAATATTTTTAATTCCTTTATAGGCAACGACTATAGTATGCCACATATCATATGCAGAAGGACATTGAGATACTTGATTAAATTCATGAGTTCCTAAACCACACATACTATAATTCATAACTTTTTAATTAAGATCATCCTTTTATTTTTAATCATTTTAATCTTTCAAACCTTCCTTCAGAATCTCATAAGGTTTGAATGCCTTCAAATAAACCCTTATTCCATGATTTTTTAAATTAATAATCATAGGAAATTTATAACATCCTTAATTTTCCCTATTAAAATATGAAGGATGGATCCTAAAAATAACTTCTTTATAATCATACATTTCATGATGTATTCGTACGAATATTTATCTTAGGATTATTAATAATAGTAAATTTTTATTAGTGAAATATGATGCAACTTATTGATGTCTAATAGACAAAGCAGTGAATTCCAGAATACTTCTAGCCTTTGATATTAATTTATAGTGTTGAATAGAGCCAAAAATATTAAAGTATTTTAAAAACAAAAATATAGAAATAGAGAACTTCCTTTGATGTTAATAGTTGATATTAGATAGAAAATTTTCGCGAAGAAAATATACCAGTATATTCCTACCTTTGGTACCAATTGTTTGGTCTGGATGATAATGATGAAGAAAAATACACAAGAATGGGGGTAGGGGTGAATTGGGGTTTTCAAAACATTGAAAGATTCTGAACAAATCTCTTATTATGAAACGAACCTATACTTCTCTATTATAGTTTATTGAGCAATGGAAATAAATAATTGAAATGTACATAGTGATGTATAGTGGTTCAGGGCACAAAGATAACTTAGTCCACTCCAACAATAATCAAATCCATGATCTAGGTGATTTTCACTTGGTCCTCTTATCATAAGACCTTTAATCAATAATTGAGTGAATGTATCCGAAACCTTTTGAATAAATATTTAAGGATCCTTTTGGTTCATTTACATGAAACTGTAAATCCACCATTTAGTAAAAGAAGCAGACAATTCACCATGAATGAGTCCGGGTAGTCGAAAATCCACAAAATAAATAGAGATATTTTTTTTTGAGGATACATGTTAAAATTCATTTTTGAAGTAACAACAAATAAACTTAATTAGATCTTCAATAAAGAACACCATAAAATAGATCTTCAACATCTTGTAGGCTTTCTTCGAACAACAATAGAGAAAACACCAGAAAAATATTTAAACATGTATGTCGCCACATTTTATCATTCAAAAATACTTCTTCATTCTTTATAAATAATACATAATGATAATATGATGTAGAAATGACAACAACATTAGTGAGTTGAAGGATCAAAAAATTTATGTCTCTAAAGTGTAGCTATGGAGGAAACAACAAACGACTTTTTATGTAAACCACTTTTCCTGTATATTCACATATTTTAAAATTAATAATGTCTTGAATTTATACTATAGGTTGAAAAAATTCAGTTCTAACCAACTCCTAAAATATCATATAATAAATCATGAATATCTGAATTCGAAATCATTCTAGTGAGGTCGAAACTATGATTAAAAATAGGAATGATTTACTCCTTTGAATATGATACCTTAAAAAATTATAGTGATCCTTTGAATCAGTCATAAAAAAACATTTAAAAGATATTTAATTACACCTAGACTATTACATAAATAAAAGATAATATCATAAATTTAAAACTCTATAGTTATTTGTCAAACATAGGGTTCCTTCTATAACGACGCAATGTTTTTCAATGGAAATTACCTTCTTATATTTATGTCATAAAATAAATTTAAATCACAACCTAATGAACTACTAAGCGATAAGTGACCTTTAAACAAAAGTTTTTCACTTCTGTATTTGGAATTTTGAAAATCTGATATACACGATTGTGTTAAAGATGATTTTTGGAATCTAATAAAACAAATTTTTTTTTTGTGAA
The DNA here is from genome assembly GCA_963277665.1 of Viscum album. Lineage (NCBI taxonomy): Eukaryota > Viridiplantae > Streptophyta > Magnoliopsida > Santalales > Viscaceae > Viscum > Viscum album. Next base: position 404,529,088 of record OY728150.1, on the reverse strand, counting down.
TAGTGGCCTAGCCTTATGAATAGTAACATACCCTTAGGAATAGTAATATAACCCTTATGAATAGTAAATCATCCAAATTAAGAGTAACATTACCTATGAATACTTAAATAAAATTTAGACATATTAGAAGGTGACAATTTGACCTTAGTAAACGCTTTGGTATTTTGTAAGTCATAAATAATTAATTATAATTAATTAATTAATTTAAAAAAATATTTATTTCCCTAAAATGTATTCATAAATTATTGAATCAATTTCTTATAGTTTTTAGATAATTTTATAGGACCCTACGTAATTTTTGAAAGCACTATAAAATCAGTTTTAATCTTAAAAACTGTTTTTTATGTAAATTATGATTTTAATTAAATATTAAATTAATAATAATTAAAAAATTATTTTTGAAAAATGTAATTCATTTTTTTATTCTACGCGTCAAAAAATGGTTGGTGTAAATTTTTGGGATTTTACTACGATACTTGATTTTTTGCTGAATAATAGAACTTGATAATTTACAAAAAATACTAAATAATGGATTAATTGAGTCATTGATGATGCTCTACTGATGTAAGACCACTTGTTTTGGGATCACATGATAAAATTACTATTCTTGGTCATTAAATACTCACTATTCCTTGTCTTAGGGGAAATTAATAAACTAATGAATTTTATATTAAGGACACCCCTCTCCCTCCACTATAAAAGCCACCCTTCACACCCTCGTTTCCCCACACCTCTCAAGCTCCAATACTTCTCTAAACTCTAACCAAAAACCTTCTCTAGCCCCTCTCCCACGTCCAAGAGCTACTGGTCTCATAAAAAGACCAATCTTAGGCCCTTAAGGAGGTTCTCAAGAGAAGGATTCAAGAGGTAATTTCCCCCCCTCTTCTCCATTAATTTCCTTTCAAGTTCAAGTTCATTTCTTGATCTCTCCCCACCAATCATCATCCAAATTGTATTTTAAATCTATTATTATACATATATTGTAATTGTATTATTATAATGAGATATTATATCATCCAACCCCCTTTTCCACTTCCTTTTATTTTATTAAAGAGAACGTTGTTCGTGAGGTGTTAATTTATCACCTTCAAGAACGACATGATTTCTTCTTCCATTCCTACCTTCATATCTGGTCATGAAACAATTTTTATGGTTGAAACAGAATATTTTATATTTATTATGTTCTATTTTATGTTCTGTAAATAACCTATGTCCATATTACTAAGTGATAAGTTAAAACAAGTTTGTTGTGATAAAAAACCACCCAAATTGACCCAAATAACCATCATTTAATTATTATCTAATGATTCATCCACAGGGATCTAATATAATTCATTATAAGATAATTAAAACTCCTGTAATATCATTAATTACATGTAATATCATTTCTGTATGTTTACTCTTGTTCTACCCAAACTTCAATTTAAGAATACAAGTGAACCACCTAATAGAAAAACATAAAAATGAACATCCCAGAACAATGTTTTTATACTCTAGAAGTCATAAAATAGAACATAATATGAAATAATGAAACCAGAATTAACGGTATTAACATACACATGGTTATGGATTTCTAATTAATTAATATAATGTCATTATACAGGACATTAAAGAGAAGGAAGAATTCGGGTACAAGGTTATGGGAAATTCTCGAACCCAACTTTCATCCTTCGGGTTCTCCCTCTTTCACTCCATTTTTGATATGGTTACTCCTTAAAGATCAATTTTTCATAATTATCATACATTTTCTAGGATATACATTATTTTTACTATTGTTTATGTCAATCAAAATGTTTTTCAAAAGAACTCTTCTTTTAAGAACTCACCTTTTACGTCTCATTAAAGGTTGATGGTTCTTGTATCAAGTATGTTGTTCCCTCTTTCTTTTGGGAACCCAAAGTTTATGAATTCATTCTTATGAGATGAAACCAATTAATTTTAATGTGTTAGTAGTGTTCATTAATGTTATATGTTCATTGTTTCATGCATGATAATTGATAATGTTATGATGTGACAGGTGCACCCAGAATTATATAGCGCAATATGAATGTTTAAATGTGACGGGTGCGCCCGGAATTATATAGCACTCCATTGAATTGGGTAAAGTGATGAATCCCATGAGTAAATTTGGAATGATTTGTGAACAATATTCTAGCTTGGTTCACAAGTACGTGTGGAAGTTAACCACTAAGACATGATATTTCATTTTTATGCATTGCCACATTTCAAGTATTTTATTTATGCTCATCTCATGTTCATAATGTTTTGCCTATGTTATGAATATGCTCACGCCATGCTATATTGTTCTTATATATCCTCTTATTGGGATTATAGGTCACCCATTTTTATGTATAACCTTAGGTGGCTACATGTACTAAGGAGAGGACAAGTTCCAATAAGAAGCTAGAGAAGAAGAAATTAAATAAATGTTTATGCTTGATGTTGTATTTGTTATGTATGGTCCTAGTTTTACCAAGACAATAAACCTTTGTATCATCTATTTGTAATACTATTATGTTGTTTATCTTTGAAATTATATAATAGTAATATAAGAAAAGTCCGGGTCGCTATATTTGGTATCAAAGGCAAGGTTTAGTTAATTTGGGAATTAGGATTAGTGAACCCTAGGGAAAACCTACCACATGAGACTAAGTAAAAATATGCACATAAGAATATTTACCTAGGGAGCCCATATGTTATCTTTTTGGTATCAATTGTTTAAATTAATAAGATATTCATGACTTGTGTACTTATGTTTTCTTCCAACCATTTATAATTTAGAAAATGGTGGGAACCAGGAGAAATCAGGCCAAAAACGCATGTGAGGGCCAATGAAGTGATTGCCCGAATGACATCCCCAATGATTTTGGAGGTGCAGTTCAAAACATCATGGAGATGCTTACCCAATTATCTCAGGTTATGAATAATAACCCTAATAATGGGGAACATCATCCTTCACCAAAGAGGGAGTAACTGGCCATCGAATGTTTTATGCGGCAACGACCAACGATGTTTTGTGGATATTCTGATCCACTTGTTGTGGAACAGTGTGTCAAATCCATGGGGAAGATCTTTTCAGTGCTTCACTGTTCTAAGACAGAGAAGGAGACTCTATCCATTTATCGTATAGATGGAGAAGCTGATCAATGGTGGGCTTTGATTAAGAACACCATACCAAGGGAAGAAATTGAAGAGAAGGAATGGGAAGACTTTAAGATAATATTTCTTAATAAGTATTTCCCACAAACTCTTCGCACAAAGATGGAGAGAGAATTCATAGAGCTCAAGAAAAAGAAGGAGAATTTGTCAAAACCTATGAAGTGAATTTCACAAGGCTCGCAAGGTATGATTTCGGTTTTGTTATCAATAATGATAAGGAAATTGATAGATTCTTTAGTGGATTAAAACCACACCTTTGAAAGGATCTTGCAATTCGGGACTTTGGGAGTTATTAAGATGTTTTTCAGTGTGCTCTCAAAGTGGAGATGGAGTTTGGAGAATGGTCCCATGGTTATGGAGATAAGAAAAGAAAGATGAAGTTTCAAGCTGGTGGATCTAATGATAAAGGTGGGAAGAAAAATCAATGACCCACATGCCAAAAATTTGGGAAGTTGCACAATGGGAACTACCTCAAAGGGACGGGGAAGTGCTTCATGTCTGGGAAAGAAGGAAACCATTCTAAAGAGTGTCTAAAAGACATGAAAATGAAGGAGAATGTAGCCGATGAAAGGAGAGAACCACTCATGGTTCAATGCTACAACTGTAGGGAGAGAGGGAACTATGCAAACTAGTGCACTAAACCTCAAGTTCATGAGGGTAAGCAGCGTCAGTAGCCACCAATGCCAAAGGAACAAGGGAAGGCTTATGCCATCATTACTACAGAGGTGGAGCATGACAATGACGTTGTAAAAGGTACACTTCCTATTCACTCAATAATGGAAAAAGTCTTATTTGATTCTAGTTCTATGCATTCATTTATATATTTTAAGTTTGCTCGAACTATAAAATCGAAGCCCCGAAACCTTGAAGTACAGATATCTGTAAAAACACCAAGTGTTGAAATCATTGCAACCCAAGTGTTTGACTCTTCTCCTATTGGAGTATGTGGGAAGATTCTTCCGAAAAATCTTGTAACAATCCGCTTGGTGGAATTCGACGCTATAATGGGAATGGACTGGCTCTCGTTATATAGAGCACATATCAACTATTAGGAAAAGGAAATATCTTTTCATATTCCAAACCATCCCATGCTCCTCTACCAATGAAAGGAATATCATGAATCTCCTTTTAAAAATCCTTCAATGGTGTGGGTGTTGATTCCCTATGAAGAAGCATATCTCGGCCAAATGGTTGAGTCAAAGAAAATTTCCAACCTTGAGGAAATGGACATCGTGAGGGAATACAATGATGTATTTCCCAAAGAGTTACTTGGAATTCCTCCGGATCGTGAGGTAGAGTTCTCAATTGAACTCATACCCGGAGGTAATCCTATCACGGAGTGCCCCTATAGGATGGATCCTATCAAATTGGAGGAGTTAAAGAAGTAGATGCAAGAGCATCTGGACAATGGGTTTATACTCCCTAGTGCATCACCTTGGGGTACACCAGTGCTCTTTGTGAAGAATAAGGATGGAACAATGCAGCTGTGTATCGATTATCAGGAACTCAACAAGATCACCATAAAGAACAAGTATTCTCTCCTGAGGATTGATGACTTGTTCGACCAATTAAGATGAGGTCAATACTTCTCAAAGGTGTATCTTCATTCTGGATATCATCAGGTAAAGGTGAAGAAGGAATATTTTCAGAAGACTTCCTTCCGAACAAGTTATGGGCACTATGAGTTTTTGGTGATGCCCTTTGGACTTACTAATGCCCCATGAAATCTTTATGGATTTGATGAATAGAGTCTTTAGAAATTACCTCGAAATATTTTTGGTAGTGTTTATTGATGATATTATCATCTACTCTAAGAGTAAGGAGGAACATGAATAACATGTAAGACTTGTGTTGGTGACATTAATAAAGGAGAAGTTGTACGCCAAGTTCAGAAAGTGTGACTTTTGGATGAATCAAGTCACCCTCTTGGGACATGTGATCAAAAGTGAGGGAATTTCTGTGGATCCTTCAAAGAGAAAGGTGATTGAGGAATGTCCTAGTCCCTCTAGTGTCATAGAAATCCGTAGTTTTCATGGATTAGCTGGGTACTACCGACGTTTTGTGAGAAACTTCTCACGATTGTCAAGCCCGCTAACTAAGTTAACAAGGAAAGGAGTAATGTATGTCTGGACGGAAGAATGTGAGGGAAGCTTCAAGGAGCTAAAGAGAAGCCTGATCACTGCACCTGTACTCACACTACCGAAAAGTGGAGAAAGTTTTTTGATATACAGTGATGCTTCAAAGAAAGGCTTGGGTTGTGTACTCATGTAAAATGATAATGTGATGGCCTATGCCTCACGACAGTTGATGATCCATGAGCAGAACTATCCGACGCATGATCTAGAGCTGGCAGCTATGATTTTTTCCATGAAAATCTGGCGGCACTACCTTTATTGTGAGAAGTGTGACATTTAGACCGACCACAAGAGCCTATAATATATATTCACACAGAAGGAGCTCAACACGTGTCAAATGAGATGGTTAGAGCTAATCAAGGATTACGATTGCTCTATTCACTATCATCCTGGAAAGGTGAACAAGTTAGCTGCTGCTCTATGTAGAAAATAACCCGCTACTCTATCCATGATACAGATTGAGAAAACCCTATATTCATGTATATGCAAAGAATGGATTTGGAAATCATAAGGGCAGGGGATACAACCTACCTTGCCCAAATGATTGCACAACCATCCATCCAGGAGAAGATTAAGGAAACACAGAGGGATGATGTGGAGATATAAAAGAGGGTGAATGTAGTAAAGGAAGGGAAGCTGCAAGAGGTCCATATCAATGATGACAGTGTGATTCGGTTTAGAATGCACCTTTGTGTGCCTTCATTACCCAGGATAAAGAAGGAGCTATTGGACAATGCACATAACTCAACTTTCTCTATCCATCCTGGGAGTACCAAGAAGTACCGTGATCTCCCAGAACACTTCTGGTGGGATAACTTGATGAAGGAGATTGTAGAATATATATCAAGGTGATTGGTATGTTAGCGAGTTAAATTTGAGCGACAAAAGTCAAAGGGTATGATGCAGCCATTGCCTATACCCATGTGGAAATGGGAAAATGTTACTATGGACTTTGTCATGGGTCTCCTGAAGACATCAAAGGGAAATAATGCGATATGGATTATGGTTGACCAAATCACCAAGACATCCCATTTCATCACTATTCGAGAAAACCTATCACTTGAACAACTTGCAAAGATATATGTGAAGGAAATGGCGAGATTGCACGATGTTCCACTCTCCATTGTCTCTGACCATGATCCAAGGTTCACATCTATGTTCTGGAGGAGCCTTCAACATGCTTTGAGTACTGAATTAATTTTCAGCATGACTTATCACCCCCAAACTAATGGCCAGTCTGAAAGGAGTATTCAGACACTTGAAGATATACTAAGATCCTGTTCTCTTGAATTCAAAGGTGGTTGGGATCAGCATCTCCTATTGGTTGAGTTCTCATACAACAATAGATTCCACTCGTGTATTCAGATGGCTTCGTTTGAAGCTCTTTATGTGAAGTGATGTAGAATTCCAACCGGTTGGGATGAAGTTGGAGAAAGATAGTTACATGGCCCCGATCTTGTTCAAGAAATGACAGAGAAGTTTCAAGAAATCTAGAAACACATCAAAGCTGTTCAAAGTTGGCCAAAGAGCTATACTGACAACCATCGATGGGACTTTGAGTTCGATGTGGGAGATAAAGTCTTCCTTCGAATATCTCCATGGAAGAAAGTCATGTGATTCAGGAAGAAAGGGAATCTAAGCCCAAGGTATATTGGCCCCTTTGAGATCCTTGACCGCATAGGAGCCGTGGCCTATCGTCTTACACTTCCACCGAATATGGATCATCTTCATGATGTGTTTAATGTATCACTACTAATCAAGTATATACAAGACCCCTCACATGTACAAAACTCAGAGGTGGTACAACTGGTAAATGATCTCTCCTATGAGGAGCATCCAGTACAGATTATTGATTAGAGAGATAAGGTTCTACGCAACAAGAAAACCCATCTTGTCAAAGTGTTGTGGAGGAACCATATGTTTGAGGAAGAAACTTGGGAACCAGAAGAGACAATGAAGGAGAAACACCCTCCCCTGTTTGTGTAGAGTGAAATTTCGGGGGTGAAATTTTTTAAGGGGCGAAGAATGTAACGACCCAAAGTTTTTCAATGGAAATTACCTTATTATATTTATGTAATATAATAACATGAAATCAGAACACAATTAACTACTAAGTGATAAGTGACCTTTAGACATAAGTTTGTCACTTCTGTGTTTGGAATTTTGAAAATCTGACATACACGGTTGTCTTCAAGATGATTTTTGGAGTCTAATAAAACAATTTTTTTCGGTGAATAGTGACCTACCCTTATGAATAGTAACATACCCTTATGAATATTAATATGACTCTTATGAATAGTAAATCATCCAATGTAATAGTAACATTACCTGTGAATAATTAAATAAAATTTAGACATCTTAGAAGGTGACAATTTGACCTTAGTAAACGTTTTGGTATTTTGTATGTCATAAATAAATAATTATAATTAATTAATTAATTTAGAAGAATATTTATTTCCCTAAAATGTATTAATAAATTATTTAATCAATGTCTTATAGTTTTTAGATAATTTTATAAGACCCAACGTAATTTTTGAAAGCACTATAAAATCAGTTTTAATCTTAAAAACTGTTTTTTAAGTTAATTGTGATTTTAAATAAATATTAAATTAATGATATTTAGAAAATTATTTTTGAAAAATGGAATTCAATTTTGTATTCTACATGTTGAAAAATGGTTGGGTCAAATTTTTGGGATTTTTCTGAGATACTTGAATTTTTGATGAATAGTAGAACCCGATAATTTACAATAAATGCTAAATAATGGATTAATTGAGTCATCGATGATGCTCTTCTAATGTAATCCCACTTGGTTCGGGATCACATGATAAAATTACTATTATTTGACATTCAAAACTAAATATGCCCAGTCTTAGGGGAAATTAATAAACTAATGAATTTAATATTAAGGAAACCCCTCTCCCCTCCACTATAAAAGCCACCCTTCACACCCTCATTTCCTCACACCTCTCAAGCTCCAAGACTTCTCTAAAATCTACGCAAACACCTTCACTATCCCCTCCCCCACGTCCAAGAGCTTCTGGTCGCATCAAAAGACCAATATTAGGACCTTAAGGAGGTTCTCAATAGAAGGATTCAAGAGGTAATTTCCCCCCCTATTCTCCTTTAATTTCCATTCAAGTTCATGTTCTTTTCTTGATCTCTCCCCACCTAGAATCATCCAAATTATATTGTAAATCCATTATTATACATATAATGTAATTTTATGATTCTAATATGATGTTATATCATCCATCCCCCTTTCCCTCTTCCTTTTATTTCGTTAAAGAAAACGTTGTTCGTGAGGTATTAATTTATCACTTTCAAGAACGACATGCTTTCTTCTTCAATTACTACCTTCAGATCTGGTCATGAAACCATTTTATGGTTGAACCAGAATATTTTAAATTAATTATGTTCTATTTAATGTTCTGGAAATAACCTATGTGCATATTACGAAGTGATAAGTTAAAACAAGTTCGTTGTGATCCAAAAACCACCCAAATTGACCCAAATAACCATCATTTAATTCTTATCAAATGATTCATCCACTTGGATCTAAAATAATTCATTATAAGATCATTAAAAGTTATGTAATATCATTAACGATATGTAATATCATTTCTGGATGTTTTACTCATGTTCTACCCAAACTTCAATTTAAGAATACAAGTGAACCACCAAAGAAAAAACCATAAAAACGAACATCCCTGAACAATATTTTTAAACTCTATAAGTCATCCAAAGGAACATAATATGAAATAATGAAAACAGAATGAACCAAATTAATGTAAACATGGATATGTATTTCTAATTAATGAATATAATGTCATTATACAAGACATTAAAGAGAAGGAAGAATTCAGGTACAAGGTTAGGGGAAATTCTCGAACAAAACTTTCATCCTTCGGGATCTCCCTCTTTCACTCCATTTTTGATATGGTTACTCCTTAAAGATAATTTGATCATAATTATCTTAACTTTTATGGGATATAAATGTTTTCTACAAAAGTTTATGTTAATCCAAATGTTTTCGAAAAGAACTCTTCTTTTAAGAACTCACCTTTTACCTCTCATTCAAGGTTGATGGTTCTTGTATCAAGTATGTTGTTCCCTATTTATTTTTGGAACCCAATGTTTATTAATGTGTTATTATGAGATGAAACCCATTACTTTTCTTGGGTTAGTTGTGTTCATTTATGTTATATGTTCATTTTTTCATGCATGATAAATGATAATGTGATGATGTGACGGGTGCACCCAGAATTATATAGCGTAATATGAATGTGTAAATGTGACAGGTGCACCCAGAATTATATATCGCTCCAATGCATTGGGTAAAGTGATGAATCTCATGAGTAAATGTGGAATGATGTGTGAACATGATTCTATCTTGGTTCATAATTATGTGTGTAAGTTAACCACTAAGGCATGATGTTTCATTTTTATGCATTTCCACATTTCAAGTGTTTTATTTATGCTCCTCTTATGTTCATGATATTTTGCCTATGTTATGACTATGCTCACCCCATGCAATATTGTTCTTATATATCCTCTTATTGGGATTCTATCTCACCCCTATTTATGTATATCCTCAGGTGGCTATATGTACTTAGGAGAGGAAAAGTTCCAATGAGAAGCTAGAGAAGAAGAAATTAAATAAATGTTTATGCTTGATGTTGTATTTGTTATGTATGGTCCTAGTTTTCCAAATAAACTAAACCTTTGTATCCTCTATGTGTAATAATATTATGTTGTTTATCTTTGAAATGATGTAATAGTAATATAAGAAAATGCCGGGTCTCTATACATTCACATGATGAGAAAAATCCAAACATAGGATTGACAATGTGTGCTTTATAAAAAAAGTAGGGCTAATGCACCATATGTTTGGTTCCTCAAATGTATGGTTGATTTTGAATGTAGGCTTCCTAATATATAAATTCATGATGGACTATGGTATATAATCTATAAGTGTTATTTCAAACATTTTATTTCCATTCCATGAGTTTGGATTACAAATATAGGGTATGAAAAATATTTTCAGAATACATTCTAAACATGTTCTGAATTCTTCATAAAATATTCCCAACTAACCATTCACATGAATTTAATTCAAGAACAAATATTATGACGAATATTAATTTAAAAGAATTTAATTAAAATCATATTCATTAGTAACATAAATGTGGGTGTTTGTGAGAATCAAAACCAAAAATAAATTAATGAAATTGTTGAATGAACACATGCTAAAGAATCTCTTGATTTTTGATGGCCACAAAACCAATGTTGAAATAGTATTTAAAAACAATAATATTTCTATTTTTTGATATAATATTTATTTTTTTTATAAATGAAAACTCTTCCACCATTATCCCTTTATAAAAACTTCTCCCCTATTATAAGTATAAAATCATAATGACATAAACAAAATCTATTAAAATTTTTCCTCTTAAACTTTACCCCCATTGCATTAGAAACAATAGACTAAACACTTCTATATAAACTTCCCCTTTTTTTGTGACGTAAAAAATATAAGGGAAGAGAGTATTTGAAATAAAATTCTTCTAAATTCATGATAAAAAATAACAAAATAAAGGATTACAAAAGAATTGATAAAATTATTATTTTCTTAAAACACCCCCAAAATCATACCATATATGATATTCAATGAATTAAAATATAAAAAATTTCGAATAATTTTTCTCCAGTAAAATTTAAAATAATATTTTTTCATAATTAAAATAAAACTATAATATTTTATAATAAACTTTTTATAAGATAATTAAATATTAGATACTTTCTCATCTATGATAACTAAAAAAAATTATGAACTAATTGAAAGGAAATAATGAATTATTTATTTTACTAAACAAAATAATTTTTAAAAAATATATATAATATATTGACTTTAAATAAACAATAAATATCAAGAGTTATAAATGAGTGATCGGTTCATCCAAACTTTCCAAACATAGAAATTATTGCTTAAATTAGCTAAAAATCTTGGTAGTTCTTCAAATATATTTTGAACATCTGCTGTTCTTTTATAGGAAGATGATGATCACTATTTAATAAAGAAAAACTATTGCTTATCAATATCTATCTTAGTAGAATCTTCTAGTGTGAGAAACTCCATTTGACTTAATATTTATACTTTGAAAGATTCAAATTCTACTTTTGATATTGTACTATACTTCATATTATGATAGTCCTTTTGTAATGAATCAAAAACCATTTTTGATATGGATGCTTTTTGTATATTTTTATATGATGTTTTAGTGGAATCCAAATAAACTTTCCAATTCACCTTTTCGTCATTCAAAAGTGTTGAATTTAAACAGAATATTTTCACAATATATTTTAGAAGAAGAGACTTACAGTTATTCATGACATTGAACTTCCTTATTTTTTTAAGAATATGTTTCAATATAATATTATACGTATGAAATAGAAAAACTAGAAGGATTTCATTTCATCCTTTTGTAAGAATAATTTTATACTGAACATGAAGTACTAGATCACTACATGTTACTATGTTTAGTTATCAGGAAAATTTTGTACAAGATAATTAGAAGAGAACAAATTTATAATTTAAATGTTTAAGAAGAAGATAAAAGATTAGGTTCTGACATAATCGGTGCAATGTTTCATTTTATTTAGCTAAAAAATACAAAATAATCATTACGTATTTCATAAGAAGAGTAATTTGATTTTCGTAATTTTTTTTGAGTGTAATATTTCAAATATATTTTAATAGATGAAAAATATAGAATTTATCTGAATTATAATAAGTACTACATTATTTAGAAATTAAAAATAATGTTTAGAGATATATCAATATATTTTAGTAATTCATGTATACAAACATTGACTAAGACTAGATTTAATAAGAAATGAAGACTATTTATTTTTATACCACTTTATAATATATAGTACACCATAAGAATATAAATATAAAAATTAAATACTTCCTAGATCAGTGATTTTATTACAAAGGTATTATGATAAGGAACTACGTCATAGTTGTTCACTTCATTTGTATATACCAATCAATAAACCGCAAAAGGATTTAATGATGAAACTTGATGGTTTTTTCCTTAAAAATAACATATTCAATTTCTTTTTGGTACCCATATGATTTTGGGTCTATTAGTGGAAACAATTAAATTTTTAGGCAACCATACTTTTAAATTTTGACTAAGAATTTTAATATTCAATTTAATAAATTATTTCTAGAAATAAATATTTTTAACACCATAAATTTGAGTTTTTTTTAAATTGAAATCATTTTCATAATTTCCATTTATACCAGAATAAAAAATATAATAGTGGGCATGTTTTTTCTTTATAGAATAGGAATAAAACAATTTTTATATACTTTTGGTCTTTCAACATTGCATCATTTTTCCAATTTTTCTTCTAGTATTTTATTCATTTCAAGTATTTGAATTAAATATCTTTATCCTCTAATTATCATACTAAAATCTTGTTTTAAATCATCAACTTCATCCAATAATTATTTAATCTTATAATCTTTCAAATCATAAGAGTATTTAGAAGAATTAGATTTTAAATCTATAATCTGTTTTGATAATTTTTCCTTATCAAATAGATTAGTATCATAATATTTATGAAATTTTATATGGTCATTCTTTAACAACTCATAATTTTATTTTATCATAAATAAATGCTTACAAAATCCATCATATAACAGTTTCTCACAGCTAGACATTTTAGAGTAAGAAGATTGTACCTCATGATCAGTATGGGATATAAAACATACCACTTGATTTTTATGTTCATACTCAAAATCTATATAAGATTTATCATATGAGATATCATTATTACTCTAGGAAGACTTAAAAAATTTATTACCAATTTTTTAATTGGATTTACTTTTTTATTTGAGTAAGGGATAGTTATCCTTTATTTGGCCTTCTTTCAAGAATTCAGAATATCTAATTTTATCAGTCCCTTTTTATATATATATATTTTCAAATTTATTAGTAAGATCATATGAATATTTATCCAAATATGGATGATTTGAATCATACGGTTCATCCATAGTTGTTTTGAGAGACACTTCTTCATGTTTTATATTACATTCATCTTTATCCTACATATTAGCTTCATAATTCACTAAAGTTACTATAAAATCATTCATAGTAATTTTTTTTACAAATTTAGATTGACACACACATATATATATATTCTATTCCTCTTATAGGGTAATACTATGAGTACTTTTAACGCTTATTCTGATTGTGAAATTAGATCTCATAAAGCAACATCATTTTCAAAAATATCTATCAATATTCCATTCATTTGAGTGATAGTCTCACTTTTATTCATTCTAAATGTATCAAAATTTAGTTTCATAGTTATGTAACATAGTTGTTGGATATTTTCAGTACATTCATAGAAAACAACAATAGTATATCACATATAGTATTCCATAGGAAATTGAGATATTCAATTGAATTTATCAGTTCCTAAACCACGAAATATTAGATTAATAGATTTTGAGTTGAGATCATATTCCCTTTATAGTTCATCATTACAATATTACAAACCTTCATTATGAATCTCATAAGGTTTAACTGCCTACAAATAAACCCTTATTCCTAGATTTTTTAAATAAATAATCCAATGGGATGTCAAAAATCCATAATCATCACCATTAAAATATGATGGACATATCATCGACATACCTTCTCTAGAATCAACCATTTCAAAATGTATTCTTTTAAATATTTAACTTAGGATTGTTATAGCTAGTATATATATATATTAGTGCCTTTTGAAACATCCTGTTGATATCCAATAGATCAAAAATAATATTCTATAATAATTCTAGCCTTTTATATTAATGTTCAGTATTCAATAGAGCCAAAAACATTCAAGGATTTCCAAAAAGATAAATATAGAAATAAATAACTTCCATTGATGTTCATAGTTGATATCATAAAGAAAACTTTACATAATAAAATATACAAGCAGAGCCCTAACTTTGATACTAATTGTCAGTTCAGGATGATAATGATGATGATAATGATATAAGGGGGGGGGGGGGTGAATGTGGTTTCCAAATTCAGAACACCTCTCTTGTTGTGTACTGAACCTTTTATTTTTTTCTAAAAGTCTTTTGAGCAGTGGAAATAAATATAAGAAATGAATATAATGATGTATAGTGGTTCATGGGGAAAAACTCCCTATTACACCCCCAATTCTCAACTCCATGACTGTGGTGATTTTTACTAGGTCCTATTATCTGAAGAACTTTAATCAACAACTAAGTATAGGCAGTTGACACCTTTACAATAAGGCTTTAAAGATCATTCAAATTATTTCACTTAAATCTGAAAATACACAGATTATTGAAAGAATATGGCACTTAAACACTATCGAGTCCGACCATTTGAAACTCCACCAAATCAATAAATATCAATTTTTTTGAGGAAACAGGTTAAACTGTATAGTTTCAGTAATAACTAACAAATTTAATTAGATATTCAATAATGCACATCAAAAAATATATCATTAATGATGAGTAATATTTCTTCAAAAAACGATAGATAAAAGACTGGAAAAAATGATTAGACATGTATGTATGCAAATTGTATCTCTGAATAATACTTCATCATTCTTATGAAAGAAGATAAAATGATAATGTATAGTAGAAACAACATAAATAGTAGTGATTCGATAGATAAAAATATGACTGTCTATAAATTTTATCTATAAAGACAATGAGACAAGAATTTTTATATATATAAATTTTCATTTATATCCATATATTTTTTGATGAAGAACATCTTGATATTTATACTGTTATTTGAAAAACTCCAGGTCAAACTAGATTCATAAATATCATAAAATAATTCACGAATATTCAATTCAAAATTGTTCCAGAGAGGTTATAACATGACTTATAAATAGGAATGATTTACCCCTCAAAATACAAGCCTTTAAAAAATCATAATGAGGCTTTGAATCTGTCATAAAAGAACTTTGAAAAGATATTTATTTCCTCCATGACTATTAAATTAATCATGGAGAATATCATAGATTTAATGCTCCTTCATTGAATAGTCAAACGTACAATTACTTCACATGAAAAAGAAACACAAAATGTAGGGTTGAAAACATATGGTTTATCACTATATTAGGGTAAATGTACCATACATTTTCTTCCTCAAACATAGGGTTGATTGTGAATGTAGAATTCCTAAACCATACTTTCCCCTAAATATATGGTATATAATCCATATGTTCTGTTTAAACTATAGGAGTTTCATTCCTTACATTACTCTTACAAATGTAGGGTAGGAATAGTATTTTTAGAATACGTTCTAAACACATTCTAAATAATTCAACAAATATTCCCAAATAACCAATGAATTTAATAGAATTCCATAACAAATATTCCGATTAATAATAACTTCCTAAATTTCGCATAGAAAAATTAAATAAATTAAAGAAATTTTTGAATCAACACATGATCAACAAGTAGATCTTATCAAATGATTTTGAAATAAAATGTTATCCTATTATCATTATTTATGATGGTATCAAAGAACTTTTTCTGGCCTATTTGTTCTATAGTTTTGTGGTTAATAAACATGTAATAACCAATTTCTCTATCATTATCCATCAGAACTTGATAGTTATAATTCTATTCAATTTCCATGTTTTCACTTTCCACTAAAGTTTTCCAAATTGGAATCATAGTTATGTGGTGATCTCCACCTTTTACTATCCCTCTTTTTAAGAGTAATTTTTATTTACCCAATTTTTAATGTGGGTTCCCCATAAATTAAAGTTTCAATAATCCATATTTGATTTTCATGTGCAATTTCAAATTTGATAAGACATTATTTTTTTATAGTCTTGGTCATATCGTTATTGTAGTTTATCGATGGGTTCATCCACCGAATCTCTCTCTAGTTCATGATGTGTTCTATGCATCTCTCTTAAGGAAGTACATACTCAATCCTTTACTTGTAATAAACTCCATGGTCATACTCTTGTAGTAAAAGACTTCATATAAGTAATAACCCATATATATTCTATACTATTGATATAGATTTCTATAAAATAAGACCATTCAACTGGTTAATGTTTTGAGGTAAAACCACCAATTTAAGGCAGTTATGTGCGAACTTGAGGATGGGATGAGGTAGAGGTATCATAATCAGTTTATATTAGAGTAATGAATTTTGAGGGAGAAATTCATTTGAAGTGTTTTAGAATTTAACACATCAATATTTTATGTTATATTTTTAAATTAATTTAATATATTCGATATCTTTCTTTTCACAATACACTGAGCTTAAAGGAACTCCAAAATATTATTATTTAAACACCACTATTACCACATTGTCATTTGAATGGTTGGAATGAATGAGATTAACTAAATTATGAAAATATTGTTCAAAATTATTTATAAAATGAATTCATTGGTTACTAATTAGTCATAATGAAAAAACCAATTAAACATAAAGTATGTGTTTTTTATAAAAAACTATTTTAAGCCCACAATGAAATTTTCTATTAATAAATTAAATTAGTCACTATAAGTAAAATATATTAATGAATTTTATATTTTATATATTAAATCAATTTTTTTAGATTATTCCAATTAGTTTTATAGACTTAAGATAAAAACAAATCTAATTCTAATCATAAAAGCTATATTTTTCTAAAAGTTAATTTTTCTATCTTTTAATGGAATAACTATATTAAAAATATATTTTGAATCCTTTTTAGATTTTATTTGAAAATATAAACTTTATTTTTGAAAATGGGATATTGAAATTAGATTAGGGTGAATTTTTGGTATTTTTCTAATAAGATTAATTTTTTATGAATAGTGAAAAATACAAAATTTTAATTGAAAACCAACATTTCATCTAAATAATTCATAATGATAAATTATACTTTAAATATAATTCAAAGTAAAATTATTTCAATTATACATAATTAAATCAAATTTTGGCCATTTGAATCAATTTAACATTGAAATTGGATAAAAACATATTTCAAACATTTGAACGTCTTTACTTTAAAAACCCACTTTCCCATTGCATCTGTGAGATTAATTTTTAATCTAATTTTCCAATTTTGTGAATTTAATATTTTAAAATGGATTCTATATTTGGAATTATAAGGTCCAAATTATATAGTATGGTCATTTTTAATTTTAGGCCTAAAAATTTACCGTTGAAAAAGGAAAGATTTAACGTGGTATAAGTAAAATAATGTAACAGGTTAAAGTTAAAAGGTCAAAGCATAAAATACCAAAAAAATACGACAATAAATGGTTGGTTGAAGTGACCTCGTCCATAATTTTTTTTTGAAAATTTTATTATCATCCAAATTCGTGGGAATTAATTCCACTTCAATGTGGTTGGATTTAAATATAAAATAATTATTATTTAATTACTTAAAATCATCCCTCATTAAGTATAAACATCACTCCCCACCACCCCCTTATCTCATAAAAAGCATTTAAGATCCTAAAATCTATACAAAACCCTATCCTCCCCACTCTATCCATTTCCAATTTCTACTAGTCACACCAAAATACTAATTCCAAGAAATTTAATGGGTCCTTTAAGGAGGTGATATTCCAGAGGTAATTTTCTCAAAGAATCTCTCTTATTTTATTTTCTTCTTCTAATTTCTCTTCACTTAGTTAATCCATAAAGGAATGATAACTATAGAATAATTTAAATACTATATTTTTATGTTTATAATGTAATATATGATATCCATTTCATTTTTCATATCCTCTTATTCAATTAAATGATACTATAGTCCAAATAATGTCGGTTAATCATCTTGGTGAATAATGTTTTTTCATTTACCCTTACAACCCTCATGGATAGTTATAAAATTATAATTCTGGTTAAATAATATATTAATAGGTATATTAAAAAAAATTAAATGTTCTGTATCTAATATATATTCATAATATTAAATAAAACTAAATTAGTTCTCTGTGTTCATAAAAATTACCCAAAATGAACTAAACATTTATCATTAACATTTTATCAATTGAATCATCATCATGAATGAAATAAAAATAATACATGGTACCATTTAATCTTATTAAATTTCATACATAAAATTTTATTTCACTTTTCATGTTTTACCTCCACTTGATAAGGAAATTCCTAATTATAAATAAATAAACCAATAGTGAAAACAGGAAATGAACACACTCAAAACAATGAAATAATGGAATGTAATTAATTAATGAATGATAATATGTTATAAAAGGGTAATATAAGCTATTATAAATATTACTATAGTTATGAAACAAATTAATTTTAACAACTGGTCCCTGCTGACAGAACAGACACCCCACCATAACATGGATGTCCGGTCCTGGCCCACCATATAATGCCCCAACCATAAACATTTAATAATCTTCAATTATGTTAATAATTCAAATTTATTATCTTTTCAACTTTATAGTTTTATAGAATTAGTCCATAACTATTACATTATATCTTAATTGTTACAAAGTAGACACCTCAAATCAGTATCCATTTTTCTCATAAAATAAAAATTCTTGAAAAAAAGAGTCATGTCTAGTTCCATGTTTTAGACAACCTGAAATTTCTATGATCACATCATTGACCCTATTCATCTTTATGTCATGTGAAAAACATCTCAAAAATATGGGATGAGCGTAAAAAGCTCAGTAAGGGTTATAAAACAAGGAACCAAAATATTAGTCTTCCAAATCATACAAGTCAATTAAATCATAATTTTTAATTGATAACATACCACAAAAGATCATAAGATTAATGAATAAAAAATGGAAGACTTAATTCATAAAGGTAACTTATGGCATCCATAACATACTTACGTTGTAGCTTTCACAACTATGTAGGGGGTTACATTTAGAATACCCATCACAGTATATTCCCTAAATATCTTAGAAAAAACATTAACCTTTACCTATATCATTTAACCCAATGCATTTGAGAGCTATCTCCGGTTGACCTTCCCTAGGTTTATCACGAATCCACCCGTATACGTAAATAGTTCCCAAGATCCATAACATATTCACAAGACATAAAAAAACATAAACGAAAGATAACATTTCCAAATTTAAATCACAATATATCATTTAAATATATTGATATAACCAATCCATTATGAAGACCATTTTAAATACCGAAATACATAAAAGAGTTTATGGTATTTATTTTCCTTTTAAAAACATTACCGTTTGTTAAGGAATCCAAATATCAAATAATGCCCACGGCGGCGAAAAAGGTTGTTGTCACCATGTATGTTAAAAGGAAGAATGCATTTTTTAATTTAGTAAAACGATTCATATAAAAAAATCCCTTTTAATGAAATGAAAAGTCAATGGTGTTTATACACCGTATAAAAATATACCTCAATGAAAGGGGATTGAGACATAGTCCCTTACCTCATGTCCGACTTGACTCATTATATCTTTAATCTCTTTAATAATAAAATTATGTTAATTTATATTTTCATAATAATTTTTTTTAATTTTATTATTCCTTGTATGTTACTTATTTCCATGTTATAAAAATTACATAATAATTTAAGTTAATAACCGTTGTTTTGTCGATATTTTGAAGTTGAGTGAAAAATGAACTTATTATAATTAAAAGTTGTACATGTGGTCAAAAAAACATTATATAAAAAATTATATTCATGAATTAGATATCAAATATATATTATATATCCAATATATATATATATATTTGTATTTATAATAGTACATAACATTTGGAGATAAGAAATGAAATACACCATTTATGGAGGTGGTAAGCTGTACGTATGCATGAACGCTACTTTCAATTCTATTTCGTATTTAATGGAATGGAAACTTAGTGATACATAGGTATATTATAATTATATTATAATATCATATATAATTTTAGTAACACTATCCTTTATACGTTCCACGTATGACTTGAACGAGTCATATCACTTTGAGGGGGCGGAAGTCCACACTTCCTTAAATGAAATTATTGTATTTACACATTATGGAAACCGTAATGGTATGATATAAATGAAAAATAGAGAAGTGTAGAAACAATATAAATATAATATATAGCACATATAAATACAGTTCTATCATAATGACCACCATAAGGGCCGATAAAAGATAATTGAACAATCATCGTTTCGTGAGGTAGTAGTTCGCCGTCCACAGAAATAGTATATTTGTATTTATTAGATGAAGGTGTGTGGATGTGTAGTTAGAATAATCATCATAAATACAACCCAGTATGTTGAATATATTGGTGTTTGTATAAAATAATTCAATAAAGGGAGTTTTGGGAGTTGGAGAAAGGAAATAAAAGAAAAAGAACTTGAGAGAATACGTTACCTTTAAATCAGGTAACTCCATTTTTTTTGAACCAAAAGGCTTTACTAAAGTTCCTTATACCTATGTTATGGAATATAGGATAAATATAAGGATTTTGGGAGCTTATTGGAGCAGAGTTTCGATGATCCAATGGGCTTGAGATGTGTGAGTAATCAGTTATAGGTGATGGATTTTTATAAGAGGGAGGAGGGTCTCTTTAAGAAAGTTTGAATGAATTATTTTATTACAAACTTATTTTCAGTTTCAAAAGGTCCAAAACTTATTTAATTCAATTTTATGATACATATAAGTAGAAATATAATCATACAATAATAATAGGATAGGTTTTGGATATTTTTGAATCCTTATCTTTTTTATTTAACCCATTGTTAACTTATTGAACTTTTACAATGTCCTCTTATATATTCATACTATATGATTAATATATTTATATAAAAAGTCTAGAGAAGAAAAATTGATCATTAATGACATTTTTAACATCATATATGTCATTTGGATGAATATTATATTTTTAGGACTATTTTATCATTTAATTAAATATTGATTGATTTAAAAACTCTTTTATATCAATTTTAATACTATTCATATCATGAATTTTTAAAAAATACAAAAAACATGATTCATTAGAAAAACCATGATTAATTTAAAGATATAAAGTAATCATAATCTATAAAATTCTTGTATGGCATAAAAAGGTTCAAAATAAATTTATTTTAATATTTATAATATCATTTATTTGAATCCTTTGTTAATAATGCAATTAATGCATAACCATTGTGTCATAATTATATTTTTTTATTTAGTGTCTAAAAATTATAAATAAATTAAAATTATTTAGGAAATAGTTTTAGCATCAAAAATAAAATTTATAATCTATGTGATAACTTATATAACCCCTTATAAATTTTTTTACTAAACGATATATGTTTATGTTACTTTTGTCTTTACTTTCAATTAATTAATATAAACTGTCATTATCACTCCCAAGTGGCTCCATGGGTTCCCAAAATCGACCAAAGGATGACCATGTTTGGAAAAATATCATAAAATAGGATTATGACATATATTAGGATAATTTATTATTATTATAATATTATTGTTTTTCCCCATTTACCAGATTTACCTTTTAACCATGGTAAATAAAATATTTTCTGAAGTAAAATTTCATAATTTCTAAAAATTAACTTTACCTATTTACACAATTTTTACCTGATAATTCCAAATACGTAATCCATTTTTACAAATTAAAATCACATAATTGGTAGAAATTAATTTAAAATTAATTCTTGTTGTCAAAACA
The DNA here is from genome assembly GCA_963277665.1 of Viscum album. NCBI lineage: Eukaryota > Viridiplantae > Streptophyta > Magnoliopsida > Santalales > Viscaceae > Viscum > Viscum album. The sequence goes on along the minus strand of OY728150.1, from coordinate 404,507,103 downwards.
AAAAGTGTGTTTTTAAAAAATAATAACTATCAAAAGATTTACCTTCGTTTATGTCCTATTTAAGAGTGAATTTACTTAAAATGGACTAAATTGGATTAAATGATATAAATATAATCAAATTACACTTTAAAACCATTTAAAAAGATAATCTAACCATATAAATAAATTATACTAAAAGATAGTTTTAAATTAAAATGCTGTATTTTTCATTATTAATTAAAAAATGAACATTATCAGAAAAATACCAAAAATTTTCCCAAAGTCAATTTTGATATCCCTATTCTAAGGAAGAATTTTATTTGGTCCAATAGAACATATAAAAGGAATAAAAGCTAGATTTAAAAAGGGTTCTCCATCAAAAGGCTGTAAAACGACCTTTTAAAAATATTAGAGTATTTATGCTTAAAATTGGATTCATTCTCATTTTATGACTCTAAATTTTATTAGATAAAAATAAAAACATTAAAAAAACATGTGTAATAATATATTAGTTAGTTCTATTCATTTCTACCAATACAACATCTTGGCGTTAACTACCATTTAAAATAATATTATATTATTATTTTTCAGTATGACTCAGCCTTGTGTGCAACATGATATTTCTGAGAAATCCATTATTACGTCTTGGAAACACCATCGAACATATCATCCCCTTTAAAGTAAAATTAATATTTAATTCACAAATATTAATAAATATTATAATTTCTTACTCTTTCGTTACTTGGGATGTTACATCCTTCCCCTCTTTTGGAAATTGTGTCCTCACAATTTTAATCACTTATCAAATAAGTGGGGTATTTATTACATATAGCATTCTTAGATTCCCACATTTCTTATTCAGCCATATGGGTTTTCCCTAAAAATTTTACCTGATGGATTACCTTATTCCGCAACACTTTCTCTAAGTGGTTAAGAATCTGGACTGGTTGTTTCTCATAAGAAAGATTCTCTTCCATCTAAACTACCTCTAGAATAAAAACATGAGATAGGTCCGGCATACACTTTCTCAACATTGAATCATGACAAAAATTTTGTAACTGGGATAAACATGAAGGTAAATCCACTCTGTAGGCAACTGATCCAACTTTCTCTAGTATTTCATAGGGTCCAATGAACCTTAGACTCAACTTTCTTTTCTTGCCAAAACGCATCACACTTTTCCATGGAGAAAATTTGAGAAAGACATGACCACCTACCTTGAATGAAAGATCCTTTCTTCGGTTATCCATATATCTTTTCTGCCTACTCCGAGGTATTATCATGTGCTTCTAACTTAATTGAACTTTTTCCGCCATCTCTTATACCAATTCTGGTCCCATCAACTTCCTTTCACATACTTCATCCCAAAAAAGATGGAGTTAGAAATTGATTTCCATATAATGCCTCAAATGGTTCCACTTGTATACTGGAATGAAAAATATTATTATAAAACAAATTTACCATGTAGGATGTTGGTCCCAAATTCCATGGTAATCCATTGAGCAAGATCATATCATATATTCCAATATCTGAATTGTTCATTCTTACTGCCCATCTGATTGTGGATGAAAAGCTGTACTAAAATTTAATTCAGTACCCAACAACTTATGAAGGACTTTCTAAATGTTAGAAGTGAACCTGAGGTCACGATCAGATACAATAGAGAGGGGAATGCCATGAAACATGAATATCTCTTTAACTTACCACCGAGAAAGTTGATCTAGATAAAAAGTATATTAAAAAAGAAGGAACTGAGAAGATTTAGTCAATTGATCAATAATAACCCAGATTGCACTGTTACCTCAAGATGTTTTCAATAATCCCACAACGAAGTCCACAGATATATTTTCCCATTTCCTCTCTGGCATCGGAAAAGAATAAAGCATCCTTTTCATAAAATGTGGTTCTGCTTTAACCTATTGACAAGTCAAACACTTAACAATAAAGTTAGGAATATCTATTCTCATTCCATCCTACTAGTAATACCCACAAATATCTCTATACATCTTAGTATTGCTAGGATGAACTGAAAACAGAGAACTATTTGCTTCACATAATAACTCTTTATTCAACTGTGAATCACAAGTCACACATAATCTCTTCCCAAACCTCAAAACACAATCATTATAAATGTTAAAATTAGGAAACTTACCCTTCTGAATGAACTCTACCTATATTTTAAACACACTATCTTCCCTCATCACATTCTTAATTCTGACTGATAGAGATGATTTCACTGACTGTTGAAAGAAATAGAGGAATTTACTACACCAACAACTTCTGTGCCAAAGTTCAATAAATTTTTAATCAAAGGATCTTGTTCTAAATGCAACATTGTTAATGTATCATTACTTTTTTTGACACAAAGCATCATCCAGTTTATTTGCCTTTCTTAGATGGTAGTGGATCATGAAATCATAATCCTTGATTAATTCGATCCATCTCCTCTGTCTGATGTTCTATTCATTCTGAGTAAATATATATTTCAAACTTTTCTGGTTAGTATATATTTCACATTTTACTCCATATAGATGATGCCTCCAAATTTCTAATGCAAAAACAATAGCAGCTAATTCCAAATCATGTGTAGAGTAATCTAACTCATGAGGTTTCAACTGATGTGAAACATAAGAAATTACCTGCTTATTCTGCATTAGTATATAACCAAGTCCTTTCAATGAAGCATCACTGTAGATAACAAATTCACCATCTCTAAAAGGTAGTGCTAAAACTAGAGCATTCACCAATATTATTTTCTATTCTTAAAAACAATCATCACATTCTTTTGTCCAGATTAACTAAACACCTTTTCAAGTTAACTTAGTCATTAGAATAGACAATAGGGAAAAATTTTCAACAAACCTTCGGTAATAACATGCTAAACCAAGAAAAATACAGATCTCGGTAATATTTGTGGTTCTTGGTCATTCTTCAACTAATTTTGTTTTAGCAGGATCAACTGTTATGCCATTTTTTTTGAAACAATGTGACCAAGGAATGAAATTTGTTTGTAACCAAAACTCACACTGTCTGAATTTCCCATTGAGTATATTTTCATTTAAGGTTTTAAGACAACCCATAAATGACTTTCATGTTCCTATTTACTTTTAAAAATACCAAAATATTATCAATACACATGACCAAAAACTTATCCATGAACTCACAATAAATTCTATTCATAAGATCCATGAATACAGTAGGTGCATTGGTTAATCCAAAAGGAATTAATAAAAATTCATAATGGCCATATCTCGTACGAAACACGGTCTTAAAAATGTATTCTTCCTTAACTTTAAACTGATGATACCACGAACTCAATTCAATATTCGAAAATTATTGATCTCCATAGAGTTAATCAATCAAATTATCAATATGAGGCAAATTAAACTTGTTCTTAACAGTGATGTTATTCAATGCTCTATAATCAATGAAAAGTCTCATTGAACAATATATATTTTTTAAATAAAAGGACAGGAGCACCCCATGGTGATGTGCTAGGTTGAATGAAAACTTTATTTAATAACTCTTTCAGTTGATTCTTTGACTCTAAAAGTTCAATTTGAGCCCTTCGATAAGGGGGTTTTGAAATTTTCTTACTATCAGGAACTATGTCAAGAGTAAATTAAACATTATGATAAGGTATTATACCAGGAAACTAATTAGAAAAAACATCAAGATACTCATTTACCACTGAAACATCATTAATATGAATTGTTTCTTTATTTTCTACAATATGTACAAGGTAACATTCATTTCCATCTTTTAATAATTTCTCATCTTCTTGATATGTTTACAAAATTAATGATTTATTATTGTACACAAATAGAAATTCTTTCTGCAGAAAACCTATTTAGCTCTACAGTCAATCTTAGCATGATAAATGGAAAGCCAATCCATACTCAAAATAACATCAAAATCTAGTAGAGGAAAAGAAATAATGATTCCAGATAGATTGTTTTTGCACACTAGGACAATAAGGTTCTTATAATATCTTTTTGTCTCAAAAGTTCCTCCTAGTGTTTTTACAATAAGTTCAGGATTCATTTCTTGAGATGGAATTCCCAATTTACTAGAAAACATCTCAGAAATGAAAGAGTGTGTAGACCCTGAATCAAACAACAAGTTGGAATAATCTGAATACTCTAATAGTGTACCTAATACTAGTTCATTCAATGTCCCATCATCTGATGAAGTAGTTTCAAATGATTTCACCACCCATTTCTTCTTGTAGTTAGAATGCATTCCTTCAATTGAGTTCTTCATTGGACACTCATTTGCATAATGATCCATTTAATTCCACTTAAAAACTTTTACTGACAGTAAATCTAATTTTTTCTTACCATTTCCCTGATCTTTTACAGTGCAATTATGAGCCATATGACCCATTTTACCACATTGATAGCACTTACCAGAATTAAAAAGACAATCCCCATCATGTTTTTTACTACATTTTTTACAAATAGTAAACTTAAGTTTCTTACCATCAGATTTATTCGAAGAGTTCTTCCCTTTCGTCTACCAGCTCGACCTCTTATTCTGTTGTTTTTCAAAGAACACCTAATCATTGACAAACTCCATTTCCACCTTCTCCGCGCATCAAACACGTTTTTCATAACTTTTGAACTAATGAGAAGATAAATACCTTCGATACTTTGGTTTATTACTGAGTAAAAATTATTTATTTTATTATCAAGATCTCATATGAAATTTGAAGCATATATTGCCAGTCAAGTGAATTTTTCTTCTTAAGCAGCCACTGAGTCATCCTCCTGCCGCAATTCTAGGAATTGTTTTTCCATCCTAAGATGAACCAACTTAGGAAAATATATCTCAAGAAACATAAATTTGAATTTATGTCAATCAAGAGCATCAATCTCCTCACAATCCTTGATATTTTTCACCATTGACCACCATTGGTCGGCTTAACCTTCAAAATGGTAAATAGAAAGACTAACCTATGGTTGTTTTGAACACCCCATGACAACAAAAATCATTTCCAATGCTTTAATATAACCTTCAGCTAGAACAGAGTCATATGATCCTTTGAATGACATGGGATATTGCCTCATTAAATACTCCACTACTAACCTCTTCCTCTGTGGTGGATCTGGATGATCTCGTTCATGGATACCAACACCATTTATAGCCTGATCCAACAATTCTATCACTGCAAATAAATGTTCAGTTCTGATTTTGATTATCTCAGGTTGCTGATTTGGAAGGTTGTCTTCCTCCTGATGTCATCCCATCATTTCTGCCTTGTTTCCTCTGTAGAAAATAATTCTGACCACAGAAATATATTAGGAAAAGCAACAAGGTAATCTGTAAATGCCATATCATTTTAGTATGAACATAAATGCATTTATGGATATTAATTTAACAATTCCTTAACTCCTGAAGTTGTCTATACCGACATTTGATACCAACTATAAGGCCCTGACCTTAAACATTACGTAATCTTGTAATAAGTTAATAATTGAAATTTAAAATATTTTCAGTTTTAGAGTTTTAGATAATTAAGCCATAAATATTAAATTACATCTCTATTGTTACAAAGTAGACACTTCTTCTTAGTATCTATTTTTTTACACAATAAAAACACATGAAAAAAAGAGAGTCATGCCTAGTTCTATGTTTTATATAGCATGAATTTTCCATGACTCTGTCCTTGACCCTATTTATCTTTATGTCCAGTGAAAAATATTTAAAAAACATGGGATGGTCATAAAAATCTCAGTAAGTGTTATATAAAAGGGAAGAGAACATTATTCCACCAATACATAAAAATTAATGAATTCATACTTTTCAATCCTTACCATACAACCCAAGATCATAAGATTTTTGAATAACAAATTCAAGTCATAAATCATAAAGGTAACTTGTGGCATCCATAACATACTTACGTTGTAGCTTTCATAGCTACATAGGGAGATACATTTGTAATACCCATCACTTTATATTCCCTAAATCCCTTAGGTAAAACATTAATGTTTACCTCCATCACGTTACCCTTTGCATTGGAGATCTATCTTAGGCTCACCAGCTCTAATTGTATCATGGAACCACTCATATATGTAAAACATGCCTAAGATCCATAACATATTCATAACACAAAAAACAAATATAAAGGAAAAATAACATTTTCACATTTCAATAACAATATATCATTTAAATATATTGACATAACCAATCCATTATCAAAACCGTTTTCAATACCAAAATACATAAAAGAGTATATGGTATTTATTTTTCTTTTAAAAACAACACATCTTGTTAAGGAAGCAAAATATCAAATAACACTTGTGGCGGTGGAAAAGTTCGTTTTCACCATGTACATTAAATCGAAACATTCATTTTTTTTCATTTAGTAAAAATATTCATAGAAAAATATTACCTTTTAAATAAATGAAAAGTCAATGTTATTTATACACCGTATAAAAATATGCCTTAATGAAAGGGGATTGAGATGAAGTCCCTTACCTCGTGTCTGACTAGACTCGTTCGTTCTTTAATTTCATTAGTAATATACTAAAGTTAATTTCTACTTGATTAAGAACCTTTTTAATGTTTATTATTCCTGTTATATTACTTATTATCATGTTATAAACTTTACATAATCATTAATGTTAATAACTGTTGTTTTGTCGATATTTGGCACTTGAGTCGAAACCAAACTTCTTGTTATTAAAAGTTGTCTATGTGATCAAAATTACATTATCTCCAGAATTATATTCATGAATTAGATATCATATATTTCATATATATCTAGTATATATATGTATTTATAATAGTACATAACATTTTTAGATAAGAAATGAAATGCACCGTTCATAGAGACGGTAAGTCGTACATACGCATGAACACTACTTTCATTTATATTTCGCACTTAATGGAATGGAACCATAATGATACATAGGTATATTATAATTATAGTATAATATCATATATAATTTTTGTAACACTATCCTTTATACGTTTCACGTATGGAATGAACGAGTCATATTACTTTGAGGGGGCAGTAGTCCGCACTTCCTTAAATGAAATTATCGTATTTACCCATTATAAAAACCATAAAGGTATACTATAAAATAAAAATAAATAAGAATAGAAACAATATAAATATAATATATATCACATATAAATATAGTACCATCATAATGGACACCATAAGGGGTGATAGAAGATAATTGAACAATCATCATTTTGTGTGGCATCAGTTTGTCGTTCAAAAAACAGCATGTTCGTTTCCATTATATGGAGGTGTGTGGATGTGTAGTTATAATGATAATAATAAAAAAACCTAGTATATTGATGATACTGGTTTTGTTATAAAATAATGGAATAAAGAGAGCTTAGGGGTTGGATAAAGAAAATAAAAGAAAATAACTTGAGAGAATATGTTACCATTAATTCGAGTAACTCTCTTTGGTTTGAACCAAAAGGTTTTCTTGAAGTTCCTTATGAATACGGTAATGATTATAAGAGTAATAGGGGGATGTTTGTAGCTTCTTGAAGTAGATTTATGATGAGCCAAGGGGCTTGAGAGGTGTGATTAATGGGTAAGAGGTGGTGTCTTTTTATAAGACGAAAATGGGCTCTTTAGGAAAGTTTAAAAGTATTATTTTATTATAAAATTATTTTTGGTTTCAAAAGGTTAAAAACTTATTTAATTATAATATAAGGTACATATAAGTCTAAATAAAATCATCCAATAATAATTGGACATGTTTGGATATTTTTTATTCCTTATCTTTTTTATTTAACCGTTTGTTAACTTATTTAACTTTTACCATGTCCTCTTATATATTCATACTATATGGTTAATATATTTTCTATAAAATGCCATGTGACCCAAAATGGATCCTTAATGACATTTTTAATGTAATATATTTCATTTGTATTAATCATATATTTTTAGGACAATTTTATAATTTAATAAAATATTGATTGATTTAAAAACACTTTTATATCAATTTTAATACTTTTCATATCACGACTTTTTAAAAAATATAAAGAAACTTGATTCTTTAAAAACACAATATTAATTAAAATATAACAAGTTATAATAATTAATAAAATTCTTGGATAACATATAAAGTTTCAAAATAAATTTATTTTAATATTTATAATATCATTTATTTGAATCCATTATTAATGAAGCAAATACTGTATCATCATTGTGTCATAGTTAAGTTTATTTATTTAATGTCTAAAAATTATAAATAAAATCCATGATATAAGAAATATTATTATATTTACAAAGAATATTTATAGTCAAGGATATCACTTATATAAACCCATATAAAAATTGTTTTACTAAAGGTTATATGTTTATGTTACTTTTGTCTTTACTTTAAATTAATTAATATAAAGTGTCATTATCACTCCCAAGTGGCTTTATGGGGTCCCAAAATCGACCTAATGATTCCCATGGATGGAAATATATCATATAATAAGACTAGGACATATTTTAGGATAATTTAACATTATTATAATATTATTGTTTACCTTTATTTAATAGATTTACCCTTTAACCATAGAAAATAAAATATTTACTGAAGTAAATATTCATAATTTCTAAAAATAAAAGTTACCTATTTACACAATTCGGACCTCCTTATTACAAATATTGAATCATTTTTTATTAATTCAAAACACGTAAGTGGTAGAAATTAATTCAAATCTAATTCTTGTTGTCAAAACAAAAAGCGTGTTTTTAAGAAATAATAACTATCAAATGATTTTCCATCGTTTTTGTCCAATTTAAGAGTGAATTTTCATCCAATGAACTAAATTGGATTAAATGGTAAAAATATAATCCAATTAATCTTTAAAACCATATAAAAAGATAATCTAACCATATAAAAAAGTTAGACTAAAAGGCAGTTTTGAATTAAATTGGAGTATTTTTCACTATTCATTAAAAAATGAACTTGATCAGAAAAACACCAACCATTATCCCATAGTAAAATTATATGTCCCAATTCTAGGTATGTTTTTATATTTTGTCCAATAAAACATATAAAAGTTAAAAAAAACTATATTAAAAAAGGGTACGCCATCAAAAGGTGGTAAACGACCTTTTTAAAATATTAGTGTATTTATGCTTATAATTGGATTGATTCTCATTTTAAGCCTCTAAATTTTATTGGATAATAGTAAAACAATTTAACAAACATGTGTAATCATATTGTATTTACTTCTGTTCATTCCCACCAATAAAATGACTATGCATTGACTACCATTTCAAATATTACTATATTATTATTATTTAGTATGACTCAGCCTGGTGTGCAACATGAGATTTCAGAAAAAAACCCATTTTTGAGTTTTGGGTACTCCATCGAACATAAAATCCCCTATAAAGTAAAATTAATATTTAATTAACAAATATTAGTAAATATGAAATTGTTTTACTCTTTATTTACCTAGGATTTTACACGCCAGGTACCCCAATTGCCCCACAGACATATGGTCCCCACCCTAGGGCTCACCCAGGTGCCCAAACATGTCATATGACTAATGAAAATCCCCATAGGCTAACACATGTCCTTACCAATGTCCTTTTATACACACTCACAAACACCCTTGGAAACCTCCCAAAAGGTCACCCATCATGATCACTACTCCATTCCAAGCACGCTTAACTATAGAGTTCTAATCTGGTAGGCTGTAGAAAAGGAAGGTGCAACTCCTGGACATGAGTCATATAATTTAGTTATTTAAACCTTCATAATTCTAGGGTGTTATATTAACCCCTTTTAGAGCACAACATCCTTGTTTTGGACCGTACATCTCAACCCAGGAAGTGCACTGCACATAAGGCTAGGTACCACCCTGATACCAAATGTAACTAATTGGTCCTAGTGATAGCACAGACACCCCACCTTAACATGACCGTCGGGTGCTAGCCCACCAGGTACCACCAATTTTCCCACAGACGCGTGGTTACCCATCATGATCACTACTCCATACCAAGAACACTTAACTATGGAGTTCTAATCTGGTATGCTGTAGAAAAGGAAGGTGCACCTTTTGGACATGAGTCATATCATTTATTCATGTAACCTTTCATAATTCTAGGGTGTTATATTAACCCCTTTTAGATCACAATGTCCTCATTGTGGACCCTACATCTCAATGCAGGTAGTGCACTTCACATAAGGCTGGGTACCACCCTGATACCATTTATTTAATTAACAAATATTATTAAATATGAAAATGTTTTACTCTTTATTTACCTAGGATGTTACACGCCAGGTACCCCAATTGCCCCACAGACACATGGTCCCCACCCTAGGGCTCACCCAAGTGCCCAAACATGTCATATGACTAAGGAAAATCCCCATAGGCAAACACATGTCCTTACCAATGTCCTTTTATACACACTCACACACACCCTTGGAAACCTCCCAAAAGGTCACCCATCATGATCACTACTCCATGCCAAGCATGCTTAACTATAGAGTTCGAATTTGGTAGGCTGTTGAAAAGGAATGTGCAACTTGTGGACATGAGTCATATAATTTAGTCATTTAAACCTTCATAATTCTAGGGTGTTATATTAACCCCTTTTAGAGCACAACATCCTTGTTTTGGACCGTACATCTCAGCCCAGGCAGTGCACTGCACATAAGGCTAGGTACCACCCTGATACCAAATGTAACTACTCGGTCCTAGTGATAGCACAGACACCCCACCTTAAAATGGCCGTCGGGTCCTAGCCCACCAGGTACCACCAATTGTCCCACAGACGCGTGTTTACCCATCATGATCACTACTCCATGCCAAGAACACTTAACTATGGAGTTCTAATCTGGTATGCTGTAGAAAAGGAAGGTGCACCTTTTGGACATGAGTCATATCATTTATTCATGTAACCTTTCATAATTCTAGGGTGTTATATTAACCCCTTTTAGATCACAATTTCCTCATTGTGGACCCTACATCTCAACGCAGGTAGTGCACTGCATATAAGTCTGGGTACCACCCTGATACCAAATGTAACAACTCGGTCTTGGTGATAGCAAAGACACCCAATCGGGTCCTAGCCCACCATGTACCACCAGTTGTCCCACAGATGCGTGGTCCCCACCTTGGGGCCCACCCACGTGGTCAAATGGGTCACATGACTAATGAATATATCCACAGGTCAACACATGTCATTTCCAGTGTGATTTATCCTTACTCACACACACCATGGGAAACCTCCCAGAAGGTCACCCATCCTAATCACTACTCCAGGCCAAGCACACTTAACTATGAAGTTCTAATCTGGTAGGCTCCAGAAAAGAACGGTGCACCTTGTTGACATGATTCATATCATTTAGTCATTTAACCCTATATAAATATAGGGTGTTACATTAATAGAAAAATTTAAACCATTATACATGAGGTTTATTCATGCAAAACTAATAAGAAGTGAGAGGTTAGGGGTTTCTTATCTCAATTTCAATTCATTGGTTTATACATCTTCTTCATTGATTATATTATGAAAATATTATGTGTGGAATAAATTTTTATTGAATTATTTTTTTCATCAAATTATATTTTTGCGGATATACCTTTGTTACATATAATCACCCCATTTATTAATTCCCACCTTAACGATATGAACATTGTAAGGGTTTCTAGTCTCACTTTTAATTCGATGAGATATATGCATTATTCAATACTTATTTATTGTTTGTGGTGTTTATAATTAACTTTGATATATATTATAATGAATCTAATTATATTTATGATATTAAATGCTTCACTTGATAATTATTATTTTATGGGGCAAACGATTTGACTGGTTACATAGTTGTAAAGAATTTCTTAACCCAACTTCCATTCTTTGGGTTTAACTTATAATTCATGATTATGTTATGCTAAGATTATGTATTCAATGAATTTTGAATATCTTATGTTTTATTTCCAATTTTTATGTGGATTTATATTATATACACATATTCAATTTATTTTATTAATTCCCACTTCAACTATATAATATTTATAAGGGTTTGTCCTTAAAAAAAAATCTTTTTAAAATTTCCCTTAGAACTCTATTTTTATTCCATGTCAATGTTTTCTAAAATTTATTATGAAAATGTTATTAGTATTATATTATTATTTTTTAAATTAATTTTTTTTCATGTTTTAATTTTTAAAAAATGTGTTTAAATAATTATTATTTTTTGGTTTCTAAATGAGTTTCTTTGTGACTTTTACGTCAAAAATATGGAAATAATATTTTTTAACTGATACGACATGAGAATATTTTCCCGCTTCTAGGAAATCATAATGCCTTTAATATTTATTTACAATCATAAAAGTTTATTTTGAATGTAATTATTTTCTGTTATATTTTAGTGGCATTTTAATAAAAACATGTTTTCAAAATAGAATGTTTATTTTCGACATGAATTATTTCAAGTTATCTCTCAAATTTATTTTCATATAATACAACATTATTTGATGTTAATTATTCTTTACTGGGGATATTATTTATGAATATTTTCCTGATTATTTTATTATTGGTTCATGTTTATATTTATGAAACCCATTTCTTTTCCATGGGTTATACAATGATGAATTGTTTATGAAACATATTTATTTTTATAGGTTCTGATTTGATGAATTATTTATGATACTATGGAATAAATATGCATAGTTTTAATTATGTTATCGGTGGGACGTATATCTACATAAAATTCATTGGGTAATGATATTATATTTCACTATATACACATGACTGGAGCATGGATTTTACTTGGTTAATATAGGATTGGAACAAGAAGTGAGACCAGTTCCTTAAAGGAATTTTCCCACCACAATTGTCTTAGTAGTGGAACTTGACTACTATGATTGGAAAAAGAAGTGAGACCAGTTCTCTTATGATTTTTTTGATTTATTCTCTGACTCAGGATTATGATATTTGATATGCAGGGTATAATTTACAAATGTTATATTTATATTATAATACACTTTGTTTATATTATGATGCATATATCCTTTGTTTACCCTTACTAAGAATCTAAGATGAATCTTTTATTAGGCATATTTTGCCCTAGGATATGAAGGAAGGTATTATGTATGAAATGTCAAAAAGAGTTATATTTGGGAAAAATATTTGAGAGGTAATGAATATTTTCTATGAACCTATTATTTTTGTTTCCATGTTTCTAAATACACTAAGCCCATATGATTTTAGCATGGGGTTTTCTTGTTATGTAATAGATATTTATATATTTAGATTTAATATATATATATATATATGTTTGAAAAGATTATTTCATTAGAATAACAGCAAGAATATGAATTCCAACCAGCCATGGAGGGTGGTGAACAAAGATCTGGGTGTTTTGGATAGTTCTTAGTGGTCTTGAAGGAAGATGTGGAATACGGGTGAAGAGTCATGAACAATATATAATTTCTAAAAAATTACGATGTACAAAGTGTGTATTCCATATTAACACAGTCCATGTAGTCCCATATGTGTAGTGATTGGGGTTTCACATTGACTGAAATATCACATGTTATATTGGACTTCCATACACCATGCGACACATAATTGGAATGTTCGTCATGTACATAGAGTTAATTACTAGGAATCCATGTGGCCTCACATCCCATGTATAGTGGGTAATAACCCATATACATTGGAAGGTAGATGGGCCTTGGAAGATGTCACATGCCAAGTGCTTTCCCGGGACCCTACATGGTATGATATAGAGTACACCCAGTGTACTTTGAAAAGTACTTGGACACAACCATGTACACAAGAATGACTAGTGTACATGGGTATGTCAAAGGTACATGGGTTTAAAAAAACACACACTGAATACCGTCTAACCAATACTTTCCATGTTTCATAAATAACATGTTGTGTATATAGATAAAGACATACCATGTGAGACAATGAGACAAGGCAAATTCCATACACATAGAGACACATCGTGTACCCCTAGGATAAGAAATATACTTATTTTAGGGTGATTTGAAGCCCTTGATTTTTCTCAGACTATCTATGGTGTAAGAACCTAGGTAATTTTAATATAAATCAAGTTTATTAATTTATATTTATTATAAAAAATGTTTGTTAATTTTTTAGTCAAAAGGAAAAAAGATTTATTTTTAACCAAATTAGTTTTTCAAGCATTATATGGTTTTATTTAAAAGATTGATTTCAATATTATATAATTTCAATTTGGTAAATTGAATTTATTTTTTATTCATAATTTCAAAATTATTTTAGGGTGAATCTTTGATATTTTTTTTTTCAAAGATTGATTTTTAATGAATAATGAACAATACTCATTTTTATTGAGAACTATATTATATTTTAAAGTATTTAGAAATTAAAAATATATTTTATATTAGTTTTAAAATATAATTACCATATTTTTATTTATAAAAAAATAATTATGGTTACTGGAATTAATTTTATATTTAAATTTAATAAAAATAGATTTTATACTTAAAAATCAATTTTTTCTAAAAAACTATTTTCCATCCATTTTTCCTATTTAATTTTAAATTTAAATTTTTTATTTGATGAATTGAATCTTGGAAAATGGATTAAATATTTAGAATCATTGGTTCAGAATTTAATATATTGGACCCTTTTATTTTTGGTCAATATGGATAGTGTCCTTAACATATTTTGTTACCCTGATAATAGAAAAATCTTGTAATTAATGTTAAAAATAGAAGTATATGGACTATAAAATGACCCTAACACTTTCCTTAATTTTATTAGATGATTATATATCATAATTACTCATAAAAAAGTCAAATATATTTCCTTATCCATTTTTCATGATTTTGGCCTTCATAATGTTTAAGTGACTACAATCCCATAAATGCCACAATCTTTCTTTTAATAACTATAATTTTTTAATAGAGGGATACACCAAGGATATGGTCAGTTATGGATAATAATTTCAAATATAAATGATTTTTTATCATGGAATATTATTTTTAATATTTAGTGAAGAAATAACTACATTAAATGCTTCTGCAATGCTGATATAATAATTATTTAATTAATAGAAAAATGATATAAATTATTACAAAAACATTTAATGTAATATAAATAGAAATAACTACTATGATACTTGAATTTTTTGGATAAATATAAATTTTAAGTAAGTGTTAATGAATTATATTATATTTTATTTGTGTTATTATAGTTTTAAATTTCAAATTGAAGGAATGTTTCCAAAATTGATATTATTGATATTTTATAATAAATAATATTTTATGAAATGATTTAAAATTAAAAAGAAGAATATATTAAGAAAAGTGATTGAGATAGGGTTTAAAATATCAACCATGGTCCATTTATGGTCCATTTTTACTTTTAATATAACTATACTAATCTATTAAGAGTAAAAAAACACTAATATCACCATAATTGACAAAAGGGTTAACAAAGGGTTACAATAAAAATATAAGGGTAAAAATATGATCCAAAAATGTCAAAATTTTATTTTATGGGATTATTTAGACTCATAATAATCCTTTATTCTAATACTATCAATTTGGACAATTTTTAAATCAAAATTTACTTATATTAATTAATTATTTTATGAAATTCCAAGAATGCCCCTCCCTTCTCTTATTAAATGGATCATCTTCTTCTCATTTCCAAACACATCAAAATACTATTGGTTTATAAAAAACTAATGAAAATACATTTATTATATCTATCAAATTTAACTAAAGTCTTTATATAGAGAATAATACATGACTTAAAGGTATTAAGGTGTAAATCAAAGGAGGTTGTCCAAAGAAGAGGTACGGTTCTTTATCAAGTGTTTTTGTTTTATTTATTTTTCCACCTCTTTAAAATATTAATTAACCACTATTATGTAATTTAATAATCATCTGACATATATTTAGTTTTTATTATGTCAATGGAATAACCGATATCCATCTCCATCCTCTATCTAATGAGAAATGAATCCATCATTCGTGTTCACGGTGGACTACCGCCCTGCAAACTGATGTCATTCATTTTATATCACCATATCTCATGGATGGTTATAATTATGGATTTACTGAATATATATGATATGATAGACATAATTATTTTTCTATAAATATAATATAACACATATTTTCTTAACTTTTTGTTCACTAAAAATGATAAAGTCATTCCTGCGTACATGTTGACTACCACCTCCATTAAGCGATGAGATTCATTTTTCATCACTACATCACATGGATGATACATATAATTATATTGAAGAAGTAATATGGTATTTATGATATAATAATATTTTTTGAAATATCCAATAATACTTACCTTAATTACATAATGATATTTGAAATAAGGAAATGTTACTCAAGCATACGTACGACCTACCATACCCATGATTGTAGCATAGTTCATTTTTCATAAAACTATTTCATGATTGGTTTTAAATTTATTAGTGATGTATAAAAATGACAATTATATAATGATTATTATTCTGTACCTGATTTATTAATTACCTCTTTTACCATATTAAACAAACCAAAGTCATTTTGGACATAGGAGTTAAATATCACCAGAACACACGATGTGAACATAACTGATTATGTAATTGAATATAACATGGTAGTAAGTGAAATAAAATGAATAATAATATTAATTTTTTATCAATAATTTATAAAATTGAAATAATTTTATTATCCAGGAAGATATGGAATACACGTGACAAGTTGGGCACAAATTAAGGGAATTTCTTTTAAAAATCCTATTTTGAAGTGTTCCTTAAAACTTTTTTTCCTTCCATGTCCATATTTTTTAATTTTATTTTATAGATTTAAATATTTGGACCTAAAATAAATATAAATGAAATTTTATGTATATTTTTAATTTCTTTCAAATATTTTACAAAGGAATATTTTTATGTGTTTTATATGGAACATTTTGACAAAAAGACAAAATTATTATTCTATTTTAATGTATATGACGTCAAAGAATTTTACCACCACAAAAACCATTATTTTACGTTAGTATTAATTTAAATTAATTTATGTTTTATTTAAAAATATCCCATTTTTATTATTTTTTTGGAGTTTTGGTTTTGAAAATGGGTTTTTAAAAGGAAAGGGTATTTCGATATTTAAAAGTTTTTTTTTTGGTGAGTGGGTATAAAAGTTTTTTAAATTGTTTTATTCCTAATATGGTCCTTGGAAATTGTTTATAACAGGTGATCCTGATATAGCTTATGTAATGGGTGTTCTTAGATATTGTCCAATGAATCCGGTAATGATTATTTTGTTTGGAGAATTATATTATAAGTTATATGTATGGTTATTATAAATATAAGGGTTCTTATAAGGATTATGTAAGTTTGTTTTGAAGATGATGTCCCAAGGCACCTGAATGATTTTTCTATGCCTTCTTATGAGTTTTAATGAAAATAATTTTATTTAAAAAGGAAATCGATTGATTTTTTAAGAATATATTTTTCCCTTTTAGGGTAAAATTATATGTTTTTAAGAGAATATTTTTTATCTATTTTCATGTATTTTATTGTAAAAATATATTTCTTAATTTTTTAATATCCCTTTCTATGTTTTTGTGATCATTCAACATTTAAAAATGACTTTAACTGGGTTTAAGGATGGTTAATAAAAAATAAGATCTCATGTTTATATTCATGAATTTTTTTTTCATGAAAAGATATTATGTTTCATTTTAAAATTTCTATATTATGTGAAAATGGATACAGATTAGAATTTTCCAATTTATGAAATATGGATTTGTTATAAATGAGTTATGACATAATTCTCTAAAGATCTAATCTTGAAAAGATCCTCAAATGTAGTTAAATGAATCATGGACTTAAAAATAATGATTATGTGATTTTTAATGTTGGGTATTTATAGTTGGTATCATAGGAAGATTTGGATAACTTTGGGGGATTGGATAATGATAATATAATACCCTTAAAAGATTTTACATGAATGGTTTAGTTCAAATGATATAGAATTTGAATATTAACCTATATCTTCATATAAACTATGTTTGTTCAGAATGGTTTACCATAGAGTAAATAAGGAAGTTTTAGTAGGAAGGCACCAAGAGGATAATATCCTTCCAAATCAGTGACATGGAATGGTTGGAATTGAAAATCAGAAATTTATTGTAGTGATGGCTTAGTTGATGCAGGATATAAATGGTGGTGGTATATATTAAAGAGAACAAACATGTTCACAACAAAGGAATATGTTTATAGTTGTAAATTTCATGAAATATTATCCTATAACTTTTTGTGCAACTTTAGATACATTGGAAGATGAAGGATGGATCATTACTATAGAAAAGAAATTTAAATTAATGGGGTGTTCAGAATGCAAAAAGGAAACTCTTTCCATTTACTATTTTGAAGCTGATCCTAACTAATAATTGTATTTGTTTAATCATACCAAATATAGATATGAGTTTTATGTCATATAATGAGAAACATTTAAGAATGTTTTTTTAGAAAAATATTTTGCTAAAATCATTTGACTCATAATAGAGAAATAATTCTTAGAATTGAGGAAAAAAGATGAAGATTCAGTAATTGCAAATGAATCTGACATTAAAATATTGTCCAGGTATGTAATATATTTTATTTTGGATATTGATAGTTAAATTTATAAATTTTACATAGTATTTAAACCATATTTTTGAAGATATTTGGTCTCAAAATACATTAAAATCTATGAGAAAATTGTTTGTTTTGTTGAGAATGTTGAGATGGATTATGTTGACACTTATATTCCTTGAGATAACTAGAGTAAGAAAAGGTTTGGATGGTGGAAAATTGGGAATAATCTGTCAAAAAATATTGCTCTATTTAAATAATGTTCAAATATTTTCATAAGTGTGGTAAAAATAATCCTAGTGAATGTCATAGGAAACATTGAAAGTGTTACCAATGTGGTAATTTTGTTCATAAAGCTTACAAATATAAGAAAAGTTATCTCAAATAATCCATTAATAGGGAAATAGATATCCATCCAATAAAGATAGGTCTTAGTTTCAATGAGATGGTTCGTAATGAAAAATTGATTCCAAAGGTATTATTCAGGATGGAAATCATCATGAAGGAAAGCTGAAAAATTTGGAAAAATAAATTTCTACTACTACGGTTGATGATAGATCATATAATGAAGTGGTGAAATTTTTTTAAATGTTTATTATAATTATGATAATTCCATATTTTACTATGTTTATTCACATTCATTCATTTTCAAGAAATTGTCATGCAAAATGGGAATACGGAATCATTAAAAGAATATATAAATTTTGATGAAAATTACAGGTGGAAATGTTAAAGCAACCAAGATTTAAACAAATATTACCATTATTATTAGTTGGGCTATCTTTCTTTCAAATATTATTGAACTATCTTTGGAAAATCTCTATATTATTTTGGGAATAGATTTAATTTGAAGTTATCATGTTTGATATATTTTAGATCCAAGGAGGTTTTATTCAATGATTTCATATCCTTAATATCATACCATAAATCTAGGAAATTGATTAGGGGTGGAAGTCAAAGTTATCTTGCTCATATATTTTATTAGAAATAAACTATTCAAATTAGTGATTTTCTATTTGTGAATAAATCTATGGATATTTATATTTTTGATTATTTTCTTAGTCATATTACTAACTAGGATTTTTATTTTACTTTTGACTTATTACATATTACTAAGCCTATTTGAAAATCCCTTTATTGAATTGATAAAGTAGAACTTTTGTAATTTAAAAATTATTTTCCAGATTTTATAGATAAGGGTTTCATTCATCATAGTACTTCACTTTGGGGTGATCTTTTATTTATTAAAAATAAAGGTCGTTCAGTGATACTTTTCATTTACTATAGATACTTGAATAACATCACTATTAAAAAGAAGTATCTGCTACCTCATATCAATGATTTATTTGATCTGCTCTAGGGAGAACAATATTTTTTGAAGATTGATCTTAGATTTAGGTGCCAAAGGTTGAAGGTAAAGTAGTAAGATATCTCAATGACTACATTTTAGACTATATAAAAAAATTATGAGTTTGTAATTATTCCCTTTGGTTTTTCTAAAAAATTATCTATATTTATAGAACTTATTAATAGATTATTCCTTGATTATTTTTATAGATTTGGTTGTGTTTATTTATGAAATATTAGTATATTCAAAGTCATTAGGATATTTAAGGACACTTATTAATTGTTTTAAGAACCTTAAAATAAAAGAGACTATATAGAAAATTTAGTATTGGTGAATTTTGGTTGAAATTGTTTTCTTTCATTGGACTTATTATTTCCAAAGATGATAAAAATATTGAGCCTGATAAAACAAAATTTGTTAATTAATTTCTAATAAATAAAAAATTCATATATATTAATAGTTTTCATGGATTAGTGGGTTACAATAGATAGTTTTTGAAAAAGTTTCTTAGTTATCTATCCCACTAAAGATGTTAACTCAAAAGGGTTTTAAATTCATCTGTATAAAGTAATGTGATGATTGTTTTTGGGAAATAAAAAGAAGTTTAGTGAAAGCTCCAGTTTTACCCTACCCTATATAAATTGTAACTTTGTTATATAAAATGATTATTAATTTATGGGGTTTTGTTTTTTCCTGATGCAGAATGATCAGAAAATGCTTATATTTTATAT
Source organism: Viscum album (assembly GCA_963277665.1). Classification (NCBI taxonomy): domain Eukaryota; kingdom Viridiplantae; phylum Streptophyta; class Magnoliopsida; order Santalales; family Viscaceae; genus Viscum; species Viscum album. Next base: position 404,486,473 of record OY728150.1, on the reverse strand, counting down.
CAACAAAAACCCCATGAGTAAAATTTTCCTACCCATGAGTTGGAATTATCTATTGTGATTTTTTCTTTAAAAAATTACATTCATCCTTTATATGGATCCATGTGTTATATATAAACTAATCATAAACTTTTAAAGTATTTATTCAATTAGAAATATTTGAACAAGAGAGAGAGATATGGTTGGAACTGATCAAGGATTATGATTTCATGATTTATTATAATTTCAGAAAAACAAATAATGTATATAATTATTTGAGTCATAAAAATAATTCTACATTAAATTTTTTTATATTTTGAACTTTACCCTTTGGTTAATTATTTGATGAAATTTTTTTGAGAAGTTGAGGATTTAGGAAATTCCTTTATTTTGTTATAGGTTTTAGTGCAGTTACTATTGTGTGGTATAATTATGAAGGAACATAAGGGAAAAAATGTTTTATAGAAAATGGTAAAATATATTAATAAGGGTAAGTTACTATAGTTTAATATTGATTAATAAGGTGTTATCATATTTGGAAAATGATAATGTGTGCCTTGTTATTCTCAATTGAAGAGACACTTGTTGATTCAACCTCCTAGTTCCACATTTTTCATTTATCTGTCAAAATTTTTTATTTTAAATATTTTATAGTAGAAAAAAAATTTCCTAAGGGTTTGATTTTAACATTTTCTAGTGTTAGAGTGAAAATAGAATAATATTTCCATTGATTCAGTGGTGGTATTTCCAATGACATATTGAGGTAATAATATGATTTTTATTATTATTGATGAATTAAATAAATCTATGAATTTCCTTCCCATTTAAGATATAATGTGTTTAAAAAAAATTATCAACTTTACCTCAAGGATATAGTAAGTTTATATAGATATCCTTTCTCCATTTTATCTGATTGTGATCCCTAGTTCACTTTTAATTTTTGGAATGAACTTCAGAAGTCATTGGGTACAAAATTTAATTTTATTACAGATTTTTATCTTAAATATGATGGAATGTCTGAGTAAAATATTCTGATCATGGAAGATATGCTTCATTATTGTTAAATGGATTACCAGGGAAGTTTTCATTAACATATTCCATTAGTAATATTTTCTTATAATAATACATTCCATTCTAGTATACAAAAGGAACTTTTTTAGGCCTTATATGGAAAGTGGTGTTGAACTAAATTGGTTTTGGGTGAAGTAAGAGAATGGAATTTGATGGGACCAATTTTGGTAGAGTAAATTCTTAAAAAGGTATGGACGATTCATCAACATATGTGTATGGCTCAGAGCAGGAAGAAAAGTAATGTGGATAACCAAAGAAAAGATATTTCATTCGAGATATGCGATCTAGTTTTTCTTAAATTATCTACAAAAAAATTGTTATGTAATTTGGTAAAAAGATTATTTTAATTCAATGGTTCATTGGACCATATTAAATCTTGGATAATGTTGGATCAATTGTCTACCATGTGGAATTGCATCTGAGTTTATTCAAGGCAGACGACATTCTTCATGTTTCAATGTTAAGAAATTATATTTTGGTTTCATCTCATTATTTGAGCCATAAAGTAGTTCAGTTGGAAGAGAAAATAATATTAAGAAATTACAATTTAGATTATTGACTAAAGTGAGAAATTATTATTGAATAATTTGGTTCACCAGGATAAGGTTTTATGAAAAAACCATATGGCTGAAGAAGCAAAATGGGAGTCAAAAAATTTTATGATGGAATGATACCCTCACTTGTTTAATAAGTGAATAATTTTTTTGGATAAAATTTAAAAAATTATAAAATAATAAAAACCCATTTAATGTTATGATAAATCATATTATTAAGTTATATTCATTATAAAAAATATTAGGTAAATTTTTAGTGAAAATGAAAAAAAACATTATTTTCAACCAAATTGGTTTTTTAAGAATTATATGATTTTAATTAAGATATCTATCTCCAAATTATATAATATTAATTTTGAAAATTAATTTTTTTTGTATCATAATTTCAAAATTATATTAGGATGAATTTTTATAAGGCCCCAGCCTTAAACCTTACTTAATCTTGAGTTATTACAAGATTACACGTTGAGGATCTTTTTGGGTTTAGAGTTTTAGATAATTAGATCATAAAACCTGAATTACATTACACATATAAACAAAGTGGTTGCATAAAGATAGTATTTTTCGTTCCCATCAATGGAAACATATTTAAAATAAAACATGGATTCTTTCTTGACACTTCCTTGACACTATCATCATATCATGTACATCTCCCTTGACCTGTGAAAAACATTTCAAAAAAGACTTGGGATGATCATAAAAAGCTCAGTATGGGTTATATAAAAAAAATATGGAAAGGAAACATGAGTTCATATATACATAAGAATGAAATCATACTTTACCCATAAAACATAAGCACTTTAACACATCTCATCAAATCATGAATAAATCATAGAAATCATAAGACATAAAGGTAACTTGAGGCATTCATAACATTCTTAGGTAGGGAGTAACCCTCTTGGTTACGTTTGGAATACCCATCACAGTATATTCCCTAAATCTCTTCGGAGAAACCTTAATATTTCACTCCTTCATGTTACCCAATGCATTGGAGAGCTATATCGGGCTCACCCGCCCTTAGTTTATCACGGAACCACCCGTCTTCATAATAATTCCCAAGAACCTCAACATAATCGTATCACATAAAACATGCATAAAGGAAACATAGCATTCCCACCATTCAATCACAAGATATAAATACAACACATTGATATAAACACATTATGAAAACCATTTTCAATACCAAAATACATGAAAATTAAAACATGGTATTTATTTTTCTTTTAAAAATAAGGTATAGCATGTAGAGGAAGCCAAAACTCAAATAATGGTCACGGCGGCGGAGAAGTCGTTGTCGCCGCATACGTACGACAAAACATTCCCTTTTGTCAATTAGCAAAACGCTTCGTATAAAAAATATTCCTTTTGGATAAAGGTAAAAGTCAAAGGGGTTTATACACCGTATAAAATAAGGTTGAATATAAAACAAAATATGCCTCAATGAAAGGAGATTGAGACGAAGTCCCATACCTCGGGTCCGACTTGACTCGATCGTTCTTTAATCTCCCGAATAATAAACTTGAGTTAATTTATACTTATTTAAGAACCTTTTTTAAGTTCATTATTTCTTTTATATCACTTATTTACATGTCATGAACACTATGTAATTATTTATGTTAATAATTGTCGTTTTAACGATCAGTGGTACTTGAGTCAAAAATAAACCCTTTATAATTACAAGTTGTTCATGTATCCATTATATCCAGAATTATAATCATGATTTATATATCATATATATCCTGTATATACATGCATTTATAATATTACATAATCATTTAGAGGTAAGAAATGAAATGCACCGTTCATGGAGACGGTAAGCCGTACGTACGCATGAACGCTTCTTTCATTTCTATTTCGTATTTTATAGAATGGAATCATAATGATATAAGGGTATATTATAATTCCTGTATAATATCATATATCATATCATAGTTCCATCCTTTATACGTCCCACATATGGTATTTAACGAATCAAATCACTTTGAGGGGGCGGTAGTCCGCACTTCCATAAATGAAGATATCGCGTTTACCCATAATGGAAACCATAATGGTATGCCCAAAATGAAAAATAAAGAAGCTTAAGGAAAACATAATAATATTATATATCATATATAAATATAGTGACATCTTAATGGCCACCATTGAAGGTGCTAAAAGAATGTTTAACAATCATCGTTTCGAGAGGCATAAATTCACCATCCACAGAAACAGTATGTATTTTAACCATTAGATGCTGGTGTGTGTAAGTGTTGATTGAATACTTCTTATCAAAACATCCTAGTATATTGAAGATACTGAAGTTTTTACAAAAGAAATGAATAAAAAGAGTTTAGGGGGTTGGAGAAGGAAAATAAAACAAAAGGACTCAAGTGAAGACATTACCTTAAAATCGGGTAACTCCCTTTGGTTTGAGCTCAAAGGCTTCTTTGGGAAGAGTTCTGCCCAAAGTGTGGCTTCAAGGAGTAAAAGAGGGAAGTGTAGAGACAAAATTGGCAGGGTCTGGCTGAGCCAATGGCTTTGGAAGTGTGGGTAAGGAGGTAGAGGTGGGGGCCTTTTATAATAGGAGAGGAGGGGCACTCTTGGAAAGTAAAGAAATGTTACTTTATTTTCAAATGGGTTTCGAATTTTAAAGGTCCCACCTTGATATAATTCGAGGCTAAGGTGATAAGGGTTCTAAATGTACCCACACAATAGGTTTTGGACATGTGTAGGTCTTAGATTTTACATTATCTTTCCATTTTATTTAAATCGTCAAATAATGAGGTCATCACTGCATAATTATGATGTCATAAATAATTTAATTTATTTAATGTCTAATAATTATAAAAAAAATAATATGATGTAGAAAATCATTTTATATTTCCAATGACTATTTATAGTCCAAAAGATCATTTATTTAGTCAAAATTAAAATTTTTTATTTAGGTGATACATTCTTTGTTACATTTAACATTCTTTAAAAAAATAAAAAGATAAAAAGTCACTTTCTCACAAAAGTGATTTCATGGGACACCCAAGTTTGGCACAAGGCATCCCATGGTAGGCCATGAGACAACTAGTAGCCTTAGGACACATTTTGGTGTCATTTTGTATTATTATGATATTATTTTTTTATCCTTAACTACCGGATTACTCATTAATCAAGATAATTAAAGATAATTACCGTCGTTACTATTCATAATGTCCAAAAACAAGAGTCTTAATTACATAATTTGGAACTTTTGATTCCAAATATGTAATCAATTTTACCAAATTCCAAACACATAAATTGCAATAATTGATTTAAAAATAATTCCCGTTGTCAAAACAAATAGCGGGTTTTTTTGAAACAATATCTATGAAAAGTTTGGCATTAGTTTATGACAAATTTCAAAGTGAAATTAATCCTAATGACCACCATCAGATTAAATGGTGGAAATATATTCATATTACACTTTAATACCAATTAAAAATATAATCTAACCATATAATTAAATTAAATGAAAAAACAGTTTTGATGTAAAATGCAGTATTGTTCACTATTCATTAAAAAATGAACATTGTCAGAAAAATACCAAAAATTTATCAAATGTAAATTTCAATATCCCAATCATAATGAATATGTTTATTTTGACAAATATATATTATAAAATTGTCAAAAGTTTTATTTAAAAAGGTTTTTCCATCAAAAGGCAGTAAAACAATCTTTTAAGAATATTAGTGTATTTCATGCATAAGATTGTATTTATTTTCATTTTAAGCCTCTAAAACACTATCTAATTCATTAATATACATAGATAAAAATATCTATTATTCATTACTTTCTTGGGATGTTACATCCTTCCCCCTTTAGAAAATTGCGTCCCCGCAATTTATTTACTTATCAAATAAATGGGGGTACTAATCCCTCATTGCATTTTTAGATTCCATTGTTGCCTCTTCAATCATGTGGTTTTTCCACAAAACCTTTACTTGATTAATCACCTTAATCCATAAAACTTTCTCCCTATGGTCAAGAATCTGGACCAGTAGTTCATCATATGATAGGTTCTCTTTCAGCTGAACTACCTCTGGACTCAAAACATGATATGGATCTGGCATATACTTTCTCAACATTGAAACGTGAAAAACATTGTGTACCTGTGATAAACTCGGAGGTAAAGCCACATGGTAAGAAACTGATCCAACTCTCTCCAAAAATTCTATACGGTCCAATGAACCTTGGACTCAGCTTTGCTTTCTTACCAAATCACATCATACTTTTCCATGGTGATACTTTGAGAAAAACATGATCACCTACCTCAAAAGAGTGATCCTTCCTCTTGTTGTCCGCATAACTCTTCTGCCTACTCTGAGCTGTTCTCATGTGTTTCGGTATCAGCTGAAATTTTTCTGTCATCTCTTCTACCAATTCCGGTCCCATCAACTTCCTTTCACCCACTTCATCCCAAAAAACTGGAATTCGACACTGCTTCCCATATAACTCCTCAAATGGTGACATTTGTATACTGGAATGAAAACTGTTATTATATGAAAATTCAACCAAAGAAAGATGTTGGTCCCAACTTACCTGATAATCCATCGAACAAGCTCGTAGGATATCCTTCAAGCTCTAAATTGTTCGTTCTGACTGCCCATCTGATTGAGGATGAAATGTTGTAGTAAAATTTAATTCAGTACCCAATGACTTCTGAAGGCCTTTCCAAAAGTTAGAAGTGAACCTGGGATCATGATCATATACACTGGAGAGAGGAAATCCATGTTACCTGAATATCTCTCTAAGATACAAACGGGAAAGTTAATCTAGGGAAAAAGTATCTCGTATAGCAAGGAAATGAGTAGATTTAGTCAAGCGATCAACAATAACCCAGATTGCATTATTACCTCGAGATGTCTTCGGTAATCCCACAACAAAGTCCATGGATATATTCTACCATTTCCACTCTGGCACTGGTAAAGGCTAAAGCATCCCTTTCGGTAACTGCCGCTCTGCTTTAACTTGTTGACATGTCAAACACTTCACAGCAAAATCAGCAATATCTTTTTTCATTCCATCCCACCAGTAATACTCCCGCAGATCTCTGTACATCTTAGTACTACTAGGATGAACTGAAAACGGAGAACTATGAGCTTCACATAACAACTCTCTCTTCAAATGTGAATCAAAAGGCATACACAATCTCTTCCCAAATCTCAAAACACAATCACTATCAATGATGAATTCATGCAACTTACCTTTCTTAACCAGCTCTACCTTTTTCTGCAACTCACTATCTTGCTTCTGTGCTTGCTTGATTCTGTCTGATAGAGATGATCTCAGTAATACCTGAAACAAAATAGCAGAACTTCCTGCACCAACAACTTCTATGCCAAAGTTCATCAAATCCTTAACCAAAGGATCACGTTCCAAACGCAACATTGCTAATGAAGCATTACTTTTTCGACTCAAAGCATCAGCCATTTTATTTTCTTTTCCCGGATGGTAATGAATTGTACAATCATAATCCTTGATTAATTCTAGCCATCTCCTTTGTCTCATGTTCAATTATTTCTGAGTGAATATATACTTTAAACTTTTGTGATTGGTATATATTTCACACATTACTCCATACAAATGATGACTCCAAATTTTTAAAGCAAAAAAAAAACAGCAGCTAATTCCAAATCATGTGTAGGGTAATTTACCTAATTAGTTTTCAACTGACAAGAAGCATAAGCAATTACCTGATCATTCTGCATTAGGACACAACCAAGTCCTTTCAATGAAGCATCACTGTATATAACAAACTCACTATTCCTGGATGGTAGTGCCAAAACTGGAGCATTTACTAATCTTCTTTTCAATTACTGAAAACAATCATCACATTCTTTTGTCCAGATAAACATAACACCCTTTCGAGTTAGCTTAGTCATTGGACTAGATAACCGTGAAAAATTTCTAACAAACTTTTGTTAATAGCCTGCCAAATCAAGGAAACTACGAATCTCTAAAACATTTGTGGGTCCGGGACATTCTTCAACAACCTTCGTTTTTGCAGGATCAATGGTTATCTCATCTTTAGAAACAATGTGACCAAGGAATGAAATTTGTTGCAACCAAAACTCGCACTTTCTGAATTTTCCATATAGTTTATTTTCTTTTAAGGTTTTCATGATAACCCTTAAATGTATTTCATGCTCCTATTTACTTTTAGAAAACACCAAAATATCATCAATGAAAACCACCACAAACTTATCCAAGAACTCATGGAAAATTCTATTCATTAAGTCCATGAATACAGCATGTGCATTGGATAGCCCAAAAGGCATTACTGCAAATTCATAATGGACATATCTTGTACAAAACGCAGTCTTCGGAACATCTACTTCCTTTACCTTCAGGTGATGGTACCCCGATCTCAGGTCAATCTTTGAAAAATACTGAGCTCCCAAGAGCTGATCAAACAAATCATCGTTATGAGGAAAAGGATATTTGTTCTTAACAGTGATGTTATTCAAGTCTCTATAATCAATGGAAAGTCTCATTGAACCATCTTTATTTTTAACAAATAAAACAGGAGCACCCCATGGTGATGTGCTAGGTCGAATGAAACCTTTCTCTAATAAATCTTGCAAGTGCTCCTTCAACTCTAAAAGTTCAATTTGAGCCATTCGATAAGGGGGTTTTGAAATTGGCTTAGCATCAGGAACTAAGTCAAAAGTAAACACAACATTCTGATCTGGTATTATTCCAAGAAACTCATCAAGAAAAACATCAGGATACTCATTTACCATTGGAACATCATTAATCTGAATAGTTCCTTTATTTTAATTGATGTGTGCAAGGTAACATTCATTTCCATCTTTTACAAGTTTCTCGGCCTCTTGATAAGTTATCAGTAGTAAGGGTTCATTCTTGTACAAAAACTGAAAGTCTTTCTAAAAAGAAACTTCTTTAGCTCTACAGTCAATCTTAGCATGGTAAATAGAGAGCCAATCCATACCTAGGATAACATCAAACTCTACTAGAGGTAGAACAATAAGGTTTGCAAGTAGGTTCTTTCCACAGATAAGGATAGGAAGATTCTTATAAATTATTTTTTCCTCAACACTTCCCCCAGGTGTTTTTCCAACAAGTTCATGAGTCATTTCTTGAGATGGTATTCCCATTTTACTAGAAAAGGTTTCAGAGATGAAAGAATGTGTAGAACCTGAATCAAACAATACACTGGCATAATCTGAAAAAACAAACAAAGTACCTGATACAACTTCATTTGATGGACCTCCATCTGCTGAAGTAGTTGCAAAGGATTTCACCACCCCTTTTCTGCTTGTAGTCTAACTGCTTCCCATCACTCAAGCTCTTTGTCGGACACTCGTTTTCATAGTGACCCATCTCATTGTACTAAAAACATTTCACTAACTGTAAATAAAATTTGGTCTTACCTTCACCTTGATCTTTTTTAGTGCAATCACGAGCCTTATGTCCCATCTTACCACATGGGTAGCACTTTCCAGAATTCAGAAGACATTCCCCATCATGCCTTTTTCCACATTTATCACAAACTTGAAACTTAGATTTCTTACCATCAGACTTTTTTGAAGAATTCTTCCCTTTCTCCTACCACCTCGGTCTCTTCTTCTGCTGGTTGTTATAGAACACTTGATCATCGGCAAACTCCATTTCCACATTCTCAGCACATCAAACAAGATTTTCATAACTTTTAAACTCACGAGAAGCTAATTCCCTTTGATATTTTGGCTTTAATCCTGAGTAAAAAATATTTATTTTTCTATCAAGGTCTCGGATTAAATTTGGAGCATACCTTTCCAATCGAGTGAATCTTTCTTCATAGGTAGCCACTGAGTCTTCCTCTTACCTCAATTCCAAGAATTGTTTTTCCATACTAAGTCAAACAGCCTTAAGAAAATACTTTTCAAGAAATATACCTTTGAATTCATCCCAGTCGAGAGCATCAATCTCATCAGCGTCCCTGATATTTTTAACCATCGACCACCACTGATCTGCTTCACCCTCCAAATGGTAAATATCAAGACTAACCTTTTGATTGTCGGAACACCCCATGACATCGAAAATCTTCTCCAGTGCTTTAATCAACCCTTCATCTAACACAGGGTCAGATGATCCTCTGAATGATGGGGGATGTTGCCTCATGAAATGTTCGACCACTGACATGTTCCTCTGCGGTTGATCTGGCTGATCTTGTGCATGGATAGCACCACCATTTATCGCTTGAGTCAACTATGCCATTACTGCAACAAACTATTCTGTTCCAATTCCAACTATCTCGGGATGCTGATTCGGAAGGTTATTTCCTTCTGCATGCCTTCTTAGCACTGCTTCCCTATTTCCTCTGTGGAAAACCATTCTGAACAAACATGTCTTAGATGAAGAAACATGGTAATATTTAAATGCTATATCACTTCAATTTGACCATAAAAAAAATATTTTTGGATAATCATTTAATATAATTATAACTCCTAAAGTTATCTAAACTGACCTTTGATATCAACTATAAGGCCCCAACCTTAAAACTTACTTAATCTTGAGTTATTACAAGATTACACATTGAGGATCTTTTCGGGTTTATAGTTTTATAGAATTACATCATAAAACTTGCATTACATTCCACATATAAACAAAGTGGTTACATAAAGATAGTATTCTTCTTTCCCATCAATGGAAACATATTTAAAATAAAACATGGATTCTTTCTTGACACTTCTTTGAAACTATCATCATATCATGTACCTTTCCCTTGACCTGTGAAAAACATTTCAAAAAAGACTTGGGATGAGCATAAAAAGCTCAGTATGGGTTTTATAAAAAAAATATGGAAAGGAAACATGAGATCATATATACATAAGAATGAAATCATACTTTACCCATAAAACATAAGCACTTTAACATGCCTCATCAAATCATGAATAAATCATAGAAATCATATGACATAAAGGTAACTTGAGGCATTCATAACATTCTTACATAGGAAGTAACCCTCTTGGTTACGTTTGGAATACCCATCATAGTATATTCCCTAAATCTCTTCAGAGAAACCTTAACGTTTCACTCCTTCTGGTTACCCAATACATTGGAGAGATATATCGGGCTAACCCGCCCTTAGTTTATCATGGAACCACCCGTCTTCATAATAATGCCAATGAACCTCAACATAATCGTATCGCATAAAAAAAGCATAAAGGAAACATAACATTCCCACATTTCAATCACAAGATATCAATACAACGCATTAATACAAAAACATTATGAAAACCATTTTCAATATCAAAATAAAAGAAAAGTAAAACAAGGTATTTATTTTTCTTTTAAAAAGAAGGTATGGCTTGTAGAGGAAGCCGAAACTCAAATAATGGTCACGACGGCGGAGAAGTCGTTGTCACCGCATACGTACGACAAAACATTCCCTTTTGTCATTTAGTAAAACGCTTCATATAAAAAAGATTCCTTTTGGATAAACGTAAAATTCAAAGGGGTTTATACCCTGTATAAAAGAAGGTTGAGTATAAAAAAATATGCCTCAATGAAAGGAGATTGAGACGAAGTCCCATACCTCGGGTCCGACTTGACTCGGTCGTTCTTTAATCTCCTGAATAATAAACTTGAGTAAATTTATACTTGTTTACGAACCTTTTTTAAGTTCATTATTCCTTTTATATCACTTATTTCCATGTCATGAACACTGTGTAATTATTTAAGTTAATAATGGTCGTTTTAACGATCATTGGTACTTGAGTAAAAAATAAACCCTTTATAATTACAAGTTGTTCATGTATCCATTATATCCAGAATTATAATCATGATGTTTATATCATATACATCCAGTATATACATGCATTTATAATATTACATAATCATTTAGAGGTAAGAAATGAAATGCACCATTCATGGAGACGGTAAGCCGTACGTACGCATGAACGCTACTTTAATTTCTATTTTGTATTTTATAGAATGGAATCATAATTATATAAAGGTATATGATAATTCCAGTATAATATAATATATAATATCATATTTCCATCCTTTATACGTCTTGCATATGTTATTTAACGAATCAAATCACTTTGAGGGGGCGGTAGTCCACAACACCTTAAATGAAGATATCGCGTTTACCCATAGTGGAAACCATAAAGGTATGCCAAAAATGAAAAATAAATAAGCTTAAGGAAAACATAAACATATTATATATCATATATAAATATAGTTACATCTTAATGGCCACCATTGAAGGTGTTAAAAGAATGTTGAACAATCATCAATTCGGGGGGCATAAATTCACCATCCATGGAAACAGTATGTCCTTTGACTATTAGATGTAGGTGTGTGGAAGTGTTGCTCGAATAATTATTATAAAAACATCCTAGTATATTGAAGATACTGTAGTTGTTACAAAAGAAATGAATAAAAAGAGTTTAGGGGGTTGGAGAAGCAAAATAAAACAAAAGGACTCAAGTGAATACATTACCTTAAAATCGGGTAACTCCATTTGGTTTGAGCTCAAAGGCTTCCTTGGGAAGACTTATGCCCAAAGTGAGGCTTCAAAGAGTAAGATAGGGAAGTGGAGAGACAAACTGGGTAGGGGTTGGCCGAGCCAAAGTCTTTGGAAGTGTGGGTAAGGAGGTAGAGGTGGGGGCCTTTTATAAGAGGAAAGGAGGGGCACTCTTGGAAAGTAAAGAAATGTTACTTTATTTTCAAATGGGTTTCAGATTTTAAAGGTCCCACTTTGATATAATTCGAGGATAAGGTGATAAGGGATCGAAATATACCCACCAAATAGTTTTTCCACATGTGTAGGTCTTAGATTTTACATTATATTTCCATTTTATTTAAATCGTCAAATAATGAGGTCATCGCTCCATCATTATGATGTCATAAATAATTTAATTTATTTAATGTCTAAAAATTATATAAAAAATAATATGATGTAGAAACTCTTTTTAGATTTCCAATTAATATTTATAGTCCAAAATATCATTTATTTAGACAAAAGTAAAAATATTTTACTTATGTGATACATTCTTTGTTACATTTAACATTCTTTAAAAAAATAAAATGATAAAGAGTCACTTTCTCACAAAAGTGATTTCATGGGACCCCCAAGTTTGGCACAAGGAATACCATGGTCAGACATGGGACAAACATTAGACTTAGGACACATTTTGGTGTCATTTGTTAATATTATGAAAATTTTTTATTATCCTTAACTACCCGATTACTCATTAATCAAGATAATTGAAGATAATTACCGCCGTTACTATTCATAATGTCCAAAAACAAAAGATTCTTAATTACATAATTTGGACCTTATGATTCCAAATATGTAATCCATTTTACCAAATTCCAAACACATAAATTTAAATAATTTATTTAAAAATAATTCCCGTTGTCAAAACAAATAGCGGGTTTTTTTGAACCAATATCTATGAAAAGTTTGGCATTAGTTGATGACCAATTTCAAAGTGAAATTAATCCTAATGACCACCATTGGATTAAATGGTAAAAATATATTCAGATTACACATTAAGAACAATTAAAAATACAATCTAACCATATAATTAAATTAAATTAAAAAGCAGTTTTGATGTAAAATGCAGTATTTTTCACTATTCATTAAAAAATGAACATTGTCAGAAAAATACCAAAAATTTATCCAATGTAAATTTCAATGTCCCAATCATAATGAATATGTTTATTTTGAAAAATATAGATTATAAAATTGTAAAAATTTTGATTTAAAAAGGGTTTTCCATCAAAAGGCAGTAAAACAATCTTTTAAGAATATTAGTGTATTCCATGCATAAGATTGTATTTATTTTCATTTTAAGCCGAAAAAACACTGTCTAATTCATTAATAGACATAGATAAATATATATATTATTCATTACTTACTTGGGATGTTATAAAATGTTTATTGTTTTTGAAAATATTAACTTTTCGACTTATAGTGAAAAATATTGTTTTTTATTGAAAAAAGAATTTTATTTTAATATAACTACAAATTAAATGGCTAATTTGTTTTTTTAAAATATAATTAGTTATTTTTTATTCAAAATAATAAAACTGTGGTTTTTGAAAGTAATTTTATAATTTAATTTAGTATAAAAAAGTTTTTACTTAAATGACAGATTTCTGAATAACTATTTCTCATCACATTTTAAAACATTAATTTTAAATTAAATTCTTTTTCTTCTTCTATGATTTGAATCATTAAAAATGGATTCCATATTTTTAATTAGTGGTTCAAAATTTAGTAAATAAACCCCATTTATTTTTTTTTCAATATGAATAGTAACCTTAGTAATTTTTGCTACTACGGTAAAGGTTAGACCAGAAAATTAAAGTTAAAACTAAAATGATAAGGACTATAAAAAGATCCTAACAGTTTACTTAATTTTATTGGATGAGGATATATTATCTATAATCATATAAAATTCTAATATATGTCATTTCTTCCATCTGTACATGATTTTAACCTTTATAATATTTAAGCGACTGTAAAACAAAAAATATCACACTCTTGCTTCTAATAAGTATAATTTTTTTTAATATAGGAATAAAAAGTGGACATTTTAAATTATAAATAGTCATATTTAAGTTAATTTTTTAATTATATTATGTTATTTCAAAATTTTTGGGAAGAAATTATTTCCGTAAAAGCTCACACAATTCTGATTTAAATAAATTTAAAAATGAAATAACTAATCTCAAAAATATTAAATATAATATAAATTGATAGAATTAACGTGATCCAATATTTTTTTGATAAATAATATATTCCAGGGAATATTTAATATAATATCTTTGATTTCATTTGTTGTCTTGTAGATTTAAAAGTCAAATTAAAGGAATAGTTCTAAAATTTACATTAATGATATTTTATAATAAATATTATTTTATTAAATGATCTAAAATTACATAAAATTATATATTTGGAAAATTTATTTTTTAAGGTTTAAAATATAATCCTTGGTCCATTTACAGTCCATTTTCCCTTTTATAGTAATTATAATAACCCCTTAAGAGTAAAAAAGCATTGATATCACCGTAGGTGACAAAAGAGTTAATGATGGGGTAAACCAAAACTATAAGGGTAAAAATTTAATCAAAACTTGTAAAATTATTATTGGATGAGAATATTTAGGTTATTTTTTATTGTTATAACCTGTATTCATGTCTAACCTTCATCTAATGGGAAACTAATCCAATTTTCATGTGTACAGAGGACAACCACCTTACGAACCAATGTAATTTGTTTTCCATCATTATATCTCAAAAATGTTTATAATGATGAATTTAATATATATATATATATTAATCAAATATTTATCATTTTTTAAATACAATGTAACACCTTGTTTCTTACCCTTTAATTCACTAAAAAATGACAAAAGCATTTTAAGAGGTGGACTTCCACCTCCATGAAGTGATGTGATTCATTTTTCGTCACCGCATCACTTGGATGATACATATATGTATATTTTAAGTAATAATATTTCATTTATTATATAATTATCATTATTTTAATTTAAAATAATTCTTACCTTCTATCCTTAATGATCATTTAGAGATGAAAATGTTACTCACACATACATATGACCTATCATCTTTATGTTGGTAATATAGTTCAATTTTGAAAACCATATTTCATGATTTGTTTCAAAAGTATAATTGATATATAAATAATAATAATAATTTAATTATTATTATTCTAGATATCATGTAATAATAACCTCTTGTCCATATGCAATTCATCAAAGTCAATTTGGACATATGAGTTGGATATTGCCAAAACTCCTCATGCGAATATAATTGATTATGTAATTTTATACAAAATGGTAGATTGTAAAATAAAAGGAATAATTAACATGATATAGGTCATTAAATAAGTAAATAATTAATAAAATCTTATTATTTAGAAATATAATGAACACACATGACATGTTGGAAAAAAGTTAATGGATTTTTTAAACACTCTTTTAAAAGTTTTCCTTAAAACTATTTTTTTATTAAATGTACATATTTTTTAAATATATATTATGGATTTATTTATATGAAAATAAAATAATTATAAATTACATTATATTTACCCTTTTAATTTATTTCAATGTTTTTAAAAAGGAATCATTTACGTGTTTCGTATGATACATTTGTAAAAAATCACAAAAGGAATATTCTATTTCAACATATACGAGTCAAAAGAATTTCCCACCACTAAAACCATACTTTGAAGTTTTTATTATTTTAAAATATTTCTTGTTTTATTCAAAGAAATACCATATTTCCATTTTATGGGTATTTTGGTATTGAAAATGGGGCTTTAAAAGAAAAGTGTATTTTGAAATCCAAAAGTGTTTTTGTTTAGGGGTTTAAAAGGGTTTTCAAGGGTCTTATTCAAGATATTGTCCTTGAACATTGTTTATAATATGTGAACCTACTATATATTATATGTAGGGTATTCTTATATAGTCATCCAAATAATTGAGTAATTATTATGTTCTCCATAGAAATATATTTAAATTAAACAATATGATTATTACAATTATAACAGTTCTTGTAAGGGTTCTATAAGGGTTTTATAGAGATGTTGTCCCAAGGAACCTACATGAATTTTCTATGCTCGCTTATGGGTTTTCATGGAGATCATTTTATTTCAAAAGTTATTTTAGTTTTTTATTTAGGAATATATTATCCCCTTTTAGGGTAAAAAGGTATGTTTTTAGGAAAATATCTTTTTTAGATTTTCATTTTTTTCATATGAATAAAATATTTATTATTTTTTTATGTTCATTACCAAGCCTTTTATTCTCATCACACATTTTAAAATTATTTTCAAATGGTTTAAAAATGTTTAAGGGAAAAGAATAATTCAATTTGAAATTCATGAAGATTTATCATGGAAAGAAAAGTTGTTTCATTTTAATAATTTTATATTAATGGAAAATCAATTATGATTAAAAGTTTCTACTTTATAAAATATAGAATAATTATGTATGAGTTATTTACTAATTCTATAAAACTATAAACCTGAAAGTATCCCCAAACATAGATGATTAAATTCTTTACTTAAAACTCCAAATTATGTAATGTTTATGTATGTGTACTTATATTTGGTATGACCTTGGGTGTGTTCCCTTGAATAGAATCAGTGTGGGCGTGTTCCCTCATTTTGTTAATTTCAGGAACATTTTCTTAGTTCTCTTCCATGAGGGTTTTGTGTGGCAATTGTTAATGACCATTATAGAATATCCCCTATGCTGACTAGAGAAATAATCCCTTAGTGAGGTCCAAGGGTTTTTTCAAAATTTCAATCTTCTTAATATCACGACAGGGTCAAGAATCTAATGACCAACATTCATGGGAATTCGATCCCCAAGCAAGTGGGTTATTTCTGATAGGGTTATGTATAGCCTTGAGGCTTTGGGAACAATCCCATATATTTTTATTAAGAACTTATAAGTTCCTTCATGTAATTATTCATGGAAATGACTACGACGAACAACCTCTCAAAAGAGAGACATCGGTGTTAAGAGACTCGTGGAGTGATATCTCCTAGTTGATTATTATCTTTGATCCACTAGTAGAATCCAAATATGATAGTGTGAATGTAACCTCACCTTGAGACTTGGTTTCTACCTTTGAGCATATATGAGATATTAATATGGTTATATATTTTTCTTATATTCTGATTATCATACCTTTTTAATGATGAGATGACTAATCTCTTCTTGATTTATGTTTAGTGATGTTGGGCTGTACTTCTGGGTATGTTTATACTGACCCTGACATGGGATATTACTACACATGTCATGTCTTATGAATATGGAAGTACTTTCATTGGAGTCATAAGAGGACAAGGTGTAGGGGGATATTAATTGTTCTTGGAAGACCTCATATGGTTCCATGATTTTCTTTTGGGTAGATGTCCCACATGTTGTCAGAAAGTTGGGTTCTTTTGTTTTTTTAGTTTTCTTGTATTTGGCCCATTATACTTTTACTATACTGCTTGTTGTACTATGACATGGGATATATTTTATGCACGAATTTATATTATGATTTGTTTACCTTTCCAAATTATACTAGTGTGTTTAGATGCATGAGTGTGTACAAGTACTTTAGGATAAGGTCTCCCATGTGTGTGATATGCCTACTAGGTTCTGGTTCCTAGCCCTTGACCTATTGGAGGTAGTATTGGGGTGTCATTCTCAGCTTACCTCTAGCGAAGAAGGCCTTTACAAGTATGTTCGTGATAGAGTGGTATCAGATTGAGATTATCTAGCAGTTTTGTTTGGATTAATAATTTGGAAAATAATGATAAAGTTTATTGAGTTTGAATATCTGACCATGGAACCCAATAATGGTTTGGTAGCCAATGTATCCATTCACAAGGATTATGATAACCTGCTTATTGAATTGACAAATGTAGGCACTATTTTTAGGGAATAATTTAGCACATACATCACATATGAATGTGTTGTGGTTTCCATGTCATTCTTGAGTCAGCTCCCCAAATATTTCGTTTTGAATATGGTTCATATAGGTTTTCATTGGATTCCTCCACAATAACAACCAGATATGATTTCATACAAGGATTGTGATTATTATCTATTTTGTGACAGGGCTTTAATTTATGGTCTTGTGCAGGAGGCAATTCCTCTGAGTGGATAGTCATGACTTCACAAATTTAAAACCATTCCTAGAAAACATCAGTGGTTTAGGTGGATTCTCCCAATCAGGTTGAGTATTAGTTGATTTTGTTATTACTAAATGATTATGCACATGTGTTTATTGTTAATCACAAGTTTTAGAGTTATAGATCACTTTGGTTTTATGGTTATGTGGAGCCACTTCTTGGGAAGTAGAGTACTAGATTGAGCCTGTGGTGTGAGTGTACCACTGGTTTAGGACCCATCTTGATGGAGTTCCTAGAAGTGAGACATATCTAAAAAAACTTAGGGTATCATTTTTTCCCTGTTTTGGTGGTGTTTTATGTGGATTAAGGTGTGAAAGGAATATGAAAACATCCTCCACCAAGATTTATTTTTATAAAGTGATTTAAAACATTGTGGGTGTGTCAGTGATGCCCAAATTGGATAGTTTCAAGGTGTGGTGGGTGAGTTTCTTTAAATTGTATGTTTGAGGTAGTTTTTATGTGCTAAAGTGTTGGATATAGAACAAGTTATGGAGAACAAGAGGGAAATTGAATGAAGGTTTCAAACACTAGGGTTTTATGAAATGGAGATTTAGAGTGGGTTTTAGGAGGTGACCTATGTATTATCTGCTTTAGTATTATTTTTAGTACATATTCACAAGCCACATTTCTCATAAAATATCCCCTATTTGAGACCTAGTGATACCAATGGATCCTTTTAGCTTAAAACATATGTTCAGAAGCTCCTATAAAGAAGGTCTGGAGAGAGATCATAATGTGGAAATATATCTTTAGTGGTAGTGAAACCCAACATTGTTTTCACATAAAATATCCCCTCTACCGATAGTGTGACATATCTATGGGAGGAGAGAGAGCATTGTGTAGAAATCTTTCTGTAGTGGTTGTGAAACCCTACACAATTTTCCTTAGTATGGACAGGTTACCAACTATCCATGCCAAGATGAATTTTACCAGTGGGGATTGTAGTGTACCCTTGTTAATGGGATGTAATTTTCCTTCTTTGGTGAGAAGGAATCCCAGAAGAGTAGGATGAGCTTGTGTATAGGAGGATACAACCGATTTATTATCAATTGGCTAGTGTGATCCTTGGACCAATGGATTATATATGATTTCAATTTTATATGGTGTTATAGAAGTATGAGGAACTCCAACATTGAGGATGTTATAGGATTACCACCTCTTCAAATTTTAGTCTTATTTACATAATTGTACCCATGGATAGGCAATAATATTTGTCAACATATCATATGACCTCATATAGCTATGATAGTTGAAGGTGTGATTGAATAATCTACAAATAATGGGTTTTTAGACCTACTTTTTTCCCTACGTAGCCTAGTGTTGTAATACTAGAAGGAAGATGAATGCTTGATGCTAGTAATGGGCTAACATTTCCTAAACTAGGTGACTATCAGGAAGGAGTATCCTCCCACAAGAAGTGATGAATTCATCGACCAATGTTTAGGTATGAAGTGATTCTTGAAGTTTAACCAGAGGAGATTTTATCACAACTTCCGGGTTTGAGAGGAGAATAATTCAAGGGTCTCTTCCTAGAACCTCTATTGTTTCTTTGAGATCATGGAGATACCTTTCAGTATATTGGACACCCTAACAGTGTTTGGAGACTTATGAATCGGGTCCTTCAAACCTTCTTAGAGAAATTCATGGTAGTCTAATTTAATGAAATACTTGTCTACTTGGTGTTAGAGTTGGATCAAACTTGAAACATGAGTATATTTATAGGCATAATCTGAGAGTACTAGATTTACAAGAATATCTCAAAGTATTAGTTCTATATTTGTGAGGTCCACATCCTAGTATATGTGTTCCTAGACTTGGAGGACATATTAGACCCAATAAACGTTAATGCACAGCAATGTCGGGATCTTACCAATGGAATTCCCATAATATCATTTAGTCATAGTAAGGTTTTCATTCACTATTATTGTGCACGGTGATAGAGAAAATGACCTATTTTTTATTTGACACTTAATGTTGAGGATGGTTTAACATAACTATAGTTGATGGTTGTCACCCCTATAATTCTTAAATGTGTTAGGGAGACACTACATGAAGATATCATCTAGGATATTTTTCTTAACTAGTTATCTACTAGAAATGTTCTAAATAGATTTTATGAATCTACGGAGCATGTCATCCTTGTTCGAGTATGGATGATGACATTAGTCACACAATGAGAGGAGATAGTGAGGATGATTCATTCTTTCCACTTGTAGTAAATCCAAGCAAGGTGAGGATGTACTATGATCATTTAGATTTGGTTTTGGTTGCAAAGGATGTTTTAGTCTATTTCTAAGTTTATCTATTGATGACACACTAATTAGTAGGTGAAGGAAGATGTGTTAGATTTAACTGGAAATGTGATGGTATCTATGGGGATTTTTTTAATAGGGATTCTACAATCAACCAGAGTTCGTGGTTCCATAAGAGTGATCGTAGACCAAATAACCAAGTTAACCAACATCCTCGCCACTGGAGATTATATCTTAGTGGATAGTTGGGATGCCTATTCATGCATGAGGTACTGCATATTCATGGTGTTCCCACAATGATTGTTTCAGAATGTGAAGATCACTTCACGTTATGTTTACTGAGAGGATGCAAGAGTTTATTGGGACTTTATTGTGGTTGAGCATGATGTTTATACACTAGATAGATGAGAAAATAAACTATAACACACAAGTTCTAGAGAAACTTCTTCGGGTTTGAATGTTAATTTTGGCTGTGTCTTGGAGAATAATATACCCTCAGTAGATTTTTTGTATAAAAATAGTTACCACTACACCACTTGTGTATCACCATTCACTGTTATGTGTGGAAGTCTTTGTAGTTCACAGTTGCGATGTTCAGATCTAGGGGAACATCATTTATGGGACCAAAGTTAGTGTAAGTTATGGTTTTAAAAGGTGAAGTTCATCTAGGGGTTAATGATAGCTGACAAGAGATGTCAAGAGTCCTATATTGAACCATTAAAAATTATTTTTAGGTTTGACGTGGGAGACCATGTGTTCCTATGAGTGCATCCTCATTATATATTATAAAAATATGCACTCTTTCGAAAGCTATCTTCAAGGTTTGTTGACCCATTTTCAATTACTAAATTGGGTTAAAGGGGTATCATACCAACTAGAACTACCACCACAGTTAGATCAGGTTCATGGTGTTTTCCACATTTCGTAGCTGAGGAGATATGTGCATGATTCATTACACATTCGACCAGGTTGAGATGGAAATTGATGGTGGAGTTAAAAATTTTATAGTGACCAGTGGTTCTTGAGAACATGTAAGAGAACACATTTTATGTGCAAGTGTTTTCCATGGGTGAGTGATTATTAGTATCATGAGAACCTCAAGGAGAGATAATGGGAATGAGAACCCAGATGAGAGATTAGTACCCTTATATTTGAATAGGTTTTTCTTTTTAATATATATATCCTTGAAGGTGGGGAGAATGTAAAAAATTTGAAATTTCAATTTGACACTTTGGAAAATTTCAAGGAATATTCTTAGAGTAAGGCATGGATTCAGTGTGAAATTTTAGGGCCCTACGACCCTCGATACATACATATTAATGAAATATTAGATTTATTATATCACACACATGTAGTTTTTATGAAATAATAGAATATATCTGAAATGGTGTTTCATATTTGAAATCTAAGAGTGCCAATAAATCTGGGATGCGATGTTTACCCCAGCATTGACATAATATTTTTAGTGGTGGTTGTTTTATTAAAGATCAATAATTGGAAGATGGTGAATAAATTAATTAATTAAACATTTTATTTGTGTAATTAATTATTGGGACCAAACTCCATATATATTTAAATACAGTTATGGGAAAATACTAGGGTTATCTATATAACTATAGGGATTTTGTGTGAGTGTGGAGGCGATGTTTTTCAACCATTAATTGGATCATGGATCAATGATCAATACTAAAGAGTTTTTATTCACCAATGGAGTTCATGGGTCTCACCAATGACAACAAATTTGAACTATTATTCATTAGTGATCAATCCAAACTCAAGGTATGTAGTTTAATAATATTTTTAATACTTATTTATTTACCCTATGTCAAACATGAATCAATCTCTCTAAAAAAAGTGATTATGGGGTCTATTATTGATTTATGGGTGTCTATTTATCTTCCTAGAATTATTAATTTATGTTGTTTTATAATCAATTGTTCTTTGTATTTCATCAATGATAGACAATTGAACATGACCTTTGTTTAGTGATCAATTTGTGTCTTGTTCCTATATCCATATACTATTGAAATTAGTTATCTGTTTTCAGTTTGATGATACTAGGGGGGATTTATATTTGTGAATTCTTCCTTTGGAACAATGCATCATGGTCATATGAGTGGTTTTGGGTTTTGGAGTTGTGCTAGAGGCATGGTAGTGGAAACAAGAATCTGACGATGGTTTGGGTGATGGTAGATCTATGAGCCATATTGAGAATATCTCTCCCATAGTGTGATGACAAGTGTTTCTCTTCAATGGGTGGCTGTAATTTGGCCACTAATGATGATGAAAACCTGGTGTTCATGCGAAAAAATTGATTTACCATGGTTTGGTCTGTTCGGAACATCATGATAGTGATAGTGAGTGTGTTTTTCGGATGAAGAATGGCTAGAATTCTACTTCTAGAAGGACATGGAGGATGGTCAACCAAGATCATGGTGTTGTGGTATGGTTCCTGATAGTCTCTAAGGTAGTGGCGATGCATGGGAAAAGACATGTCAATAATCTGTAATTTATAATTAATTTTTTTTACACAACATGTAGTCTATAAGAACAAAATTTTTTATTCCCCTCTATGTGGAAGCTGGGGGTTCATATTAAGTCAAATATCACATGCCATGTGGGACTCCCACACACCATTTTACACCTAGCAGGATTTCTTGGTGAGGTAATTCAAAAGGTATATGGGATTTAGTCTACAACACATACCTTGTGTTGCCTCATCCCCCTACACATCATGTGATATAGAGTACACCTACGTACATTGGAATGAATTCAGAGATGACTAGGTATGCTGGCACAACCAGTGTACATAAGAACATATAGAGTACACAAGATTGAAAAGACGACACATACTTAGTTCCATACAACCTATAGAAACCCTGTATTATAAAGGACATAAAATTTATATAAAACCCAAATATTTTATGACATATTTATTTTCAAACAAATTTATTTTATTCGATATCTTGCGATACATGCAACGTAGAGTCTAAATGAATCGTAATTTTGTATACCATATTTACCTAGCAGTTAAATTATAGGGTACAATTAATAATAAATAATTTATTAAAAATGTATGGTTTACACATGTGTAAAATAAGATCAATAGTTATCAATTTATTAAAAATAAAAATAAAATATTTTATAATAAAAGAGATTCCTTTTTGGAATTTTTTTTATGTATGCAAGTTATTTCTATCTTAATAAATTAAATTAATCACTATTGGTGAATTATTTCAATGAAATTTATATATCATATAACCAATAAATTTTTTAAGCATTCATATAATTCCGTTTCTAGGAAAGAAATAAGAATAAATCCAAATTTATGCCAAGAAGTGTATTTTTATAAAAAATAGTTTTCATCATGATTTTCACACTTGTTGTAAAATAAATTTCTGCCAATTATAGAAATTAAATTATGAAAAATGGATTCCATATTTTAAATAAAGAGATATAAATTTGATGAATAGTCCACTGTTATTTTAAGGCATTATAAATAGAAACCCTTGTAAAATTTATCACCTTAGTATATAGTAAATTGGGTTAACCTAGGTTAAAAATAAACGGTAAGGTCACCATTTTTTATCTAAATTATAAATGCTTAAAATAAAATTTATCCTTATCACCTTAGTCATAAAAATTATTTTATTAAGAGGCACTTTTCCAATAAAATGACCTATATAATATTTAAAGTAAAGAAAAATAAAAAATGTCACTCAATTACATTTAAATATTTATTATGTGTTCCCAAAGGGCCAAAATAAATTTTTGAAAAAGTTTTAATGGTTATTTTGAGAATAATGAAATTATTTCCATTATATAAATTTATTTATAATTTTATGTTATTTTATATTTACCTTAAACTCTTATGTAACACTGCCAAAATATTTATTCAATTAATATAAAAATATAGTAAATGATTTTAAAAAAAGTAAAAGTAATAAAATTTAATTGCATTATTGCATTAAATGAATTTATATATATATGACATATTATAGTTGTGTGAAAATATTATATTCAAATTTAAATTTTTTCTTTATGTCATTACAGTCAAATTAATTGAATTGTTACAAAATTGACATTGATGATATTTTATAATAAATGGAATTTTATTAATTGATTTAAAATATCTAAAATATTATATTCTAATAAGTGAAAGGAATATAGTTGAAAACATCAACTATTATCCATTTATGAATAGTTTTTCTATTTATGGCAACATTATTAACCCTTTAATATTAAAATAGGTGTTTCCATCATAATGATAGAAAATTATGAAAAATGGGTTAATAAAAAAGAAAAGGTTTAAAATGACCCAAAACATATCTAAATTTAATTCGATGTTGTTATTTTAACTATATCATTTTTTTCATGAACCAACCTGGGTCGACCCTAAATCGGTCACCCGAGCCGACCAGCGACATGGCCCGAGGGGTGTTTCCGATCCCCACGGGCTGGAAACTAGTGTCATGCATCAAAAATAAACAGGTGGGAATGATTTGGCCCATAAAAGAAAGAAAAATAAATTAATAGAATAAACAAAGAGAAAGAAAACTAGCAGAGAAAAGAAAACAAGACTGCACATACCACCTTGTGACCTCTTGGTCACCTCCAACAACTAACAGTCTGCCCTGCACGAGCAGACGAAACAAGAACCTAAACCAAATAGATGAACCTGCATTGGAAAAGGTAAGATAGGCGTGAACATTTGAAATTCACAGCAAGAATGCCAAAAGTGAACCACAGAATCCATGCATTTTACAGTTCCAAAACAGCCCAAAAATACTAGTTTGAACTATATTTATAAAAATAAGGTTTTCATATTTGCATTTCATTTCGAAAACTAACAATGACAATTACATTGCCCTTATAATTCAAAAACAAGGAAATTAAAACAAAATAGGGGCTCACAATTTTTTTTCCAAAATAGCTACTTTGAAGTTCATTTTAAAAACAACATTACACACAAAACTTTTCCCCGAAAATGCCAAAACAAAGTTCAAGGCTATGATTCCACACACAGTAAGTGCAATGGTACTATTAGTGCTTGCATCACAGGATCATGGAAAACCGAGGAACTCGGAAGGAGACCAGAACATACTATACATGTGACTCATCCTAAAGTCATGCCTACTCTCGATGATGTCATAAAGATATAACGCCCGATGTCGCCCTACATAGCCTAATCGAGGGGCCCAATCCCCGAGAAGAGTGTCATCTGTACTAGGGGACACTAGCCGGTGCATAATCTAAACTAGTGCAGCAATCATTCTCAGTAAGCCCCCGTGCTATGATATGTTTCCATGATATGTTCACAAAGAGGTGTTCCACACATTCAAATAAAAAGCGATGTATATATATAATCAGGCATGCGACACGATCCAAAACCACCCAAACCACCACAAGGTTAGTCCCATGGCATAAAATAAATATTCTCAAAAGGAGTCCCATACCGAGGACCCTCCTGTCAAATGATTGAAAGATGAGGCCAGGTTCCTAACCGAAGAGGGGTTTTCCAAACACATAGTTTCAAAGATGCAAAATGGGCCGTTAACTTCACAACTCTCATCCTTTTATCAAAACATATATTAACCCATTCAAAGAAACAACAAATACTATCTTTATACCAACGTGGCCAAATGGCCCTTAAATAAAACATGTACCAAAACCCTTCCCAATTTCACTTTAAGTCAAGTTAAAACAAAAACAACTAATAAAGTTCCAAATGGGCTTTGACTTCCAATTTCACCCAAACACACCCCAAAATTTACAAACACCCCTTTAATTTTCTGACTACTCACCCTAGAATGTTTCCAGGGCCAACCGGGCCAGACCAAGAGGAACACATCAAAACCAACCAAAAAATATGAAAACAAATTTTATAAATACACTCTTTTATTTCAACCCAAAAACACCCATATCACTCACTGATTAAATACCACACAAGTTCACAAACCAAAAGACTATTTTTAGTCAAAAACCAAACCACAACTAGGGAAAACCCCACATTTTATACATGAAATCCAAAACATATTTCCGACCAATTTAACAAAACATTTTTATGGGAAAAACCCCACCCAAACACCCAATTTCACCCAAAAAGAACAAGTTGAAATTCACAAACACCAGAGGCATCATATACAAGGCTTAAACCAAGATTCATTTAAACCCTATATTTGACAACAGCAAATAATTTTTGAACACCACAAGAAGATTTAAATAGGTACCACGAAGATTCATAGTAAGATAATAATATAATGAAAACCTCAAGCATCAAGGACATGCAATGTAAAGTAAATGCATGGATTTTCCTACCTTAAAGAAGTCCAGTCAAAAAATTATAACTAAAGAAACACCTCTCTTGCACAGGCGCGCACACTTATATATATATATATATATATACACACACACATCTTTAAACTAATGCACGTGTTACCCGCGTCATGAGGGATCACACACTCGAAAGGCGTATATATATATATATTCATACCTGGGAAAATGCGTGTGCACACTTAGAATTGATCTCAACTCCCTACAACAAGTCCCGGCACCTAACATTAGTCTGGTGAAGACCATCAGACATCCAACAAGACACAAAGGACTCACATAAACCAATTGAACATGTCATAAAACACAACCAAACACTACCCAAAAAGATTTATATCTGAAACAGACTCTATATAACCAACAATATCATTTAAAAAGAAGATGAAAATTATTCAAGACCAAAAGGTGAGGCATTTACATCCGCATAATAGAACGACATAAAATAAAATAATTAAGATCAATTCAACCAATATGAAATCCATACTATAAATTAACTAAAATGTAATAAAATTGAGAAACATATGTTAAATACTAATTAATAAAAATTAAAGCATCAAGCAGATTGGAATTGAAATGAAAGGCATGAAACACTTACCTCAACCCGTGTGAACACAACGACTCTTTAACGGAAGGAATAATATCACTTTGTAGACCAAATTCAATCCCTAGACACCAAAAAAACACGAAAATCACAAACCTGTGTTCGACAAAAAAAAACACCCACAAAAAGGCACCCCAAAAGAAGGGAAAGCTCACAAAAAATGGAGTCCCGCACCGAAGAGGGCATTGACAAGGATGCACATGCCGGAGAGGGCACTGGAAAGGTTACGACATTGGAGCAGGCCACTGTCGGTGAAGGAGGGAGGATGGGAATGGAGATCGTTGGGTGTGCGTGTTTCCAAAATTAGAGTGGCAGCTGGACGACAACCAGAAATGTACCAGACATGCCAGCGAGGAGGATGGAAAGACAAAGAGCATTGCGCGAGGACAGGGGGGTTGTCGGAACAGGGAGGGTTACACCGGACCGAGGGAGCTGCACTGGACCGAGGAGGAGCTTGGAGGCGAGGGCCTGGGCTCGCGGTGGTGTGCGGTTTTGCAGGATCAGGGAAGAGAAGGGGTCTGACTTGTGCGCGACCTGTAGAAGGTGGGAGGATAGGGAAGAGGAGAGGCGATGTCTGGGAGGATAGGGGAGTGGCGCGACGAAGGGAGAGAGCGACTGGGAAGGGGGGGGGGGGTGCAGCCCGCGTCCAGCAAGGGGGGAAAGAGGGGGGGGGGGTGGCGCCGGGTAGTCTAGGGATTAGGTTTTTTTGTCATTATTTTTATTATAATCACAATAGTTATAATAATAAAACAAATAATAATAATAATAATAATAATAATAATAATAATAATACAATAATGATAGAAATAATAATAGTAACAATAATAATAATAATAATAATAGTAAATATTAAATGATAATATTAATAATATTAATAAAAAAATAGTACTATTGTAAACTAAATAGAATTTAAAATGAATGCTTTGTTTCATTTAATTTTGAATAATAATAATAATCGATCAACTGTGTAGTCTCCAAGACCGAATGCACGGTCACCGCTAGTGGTCCGGTGACCGCGCACCGGCCCAAGACTAGCCAAAAATATCAGACTTTGGAAAAGTTCAAACAGGGACCCAACTAAACCTCATCCAAAAGATGCAGGACCGAGTAAAAAAAATAAAATAAAATAAATAGAAGTCTGAGGTCGGGGTGTGATAATTCTCCCTACCACAGACCCTTTCTACCCCCAGAAAGTCACCAAGCCAACAATTGACAAAACTGGAGTCCATGAACTAACCAAACAAGAAGAAACCGAGAGTCTCGAGCTGACCATTAAAAACACACATCACACTCGACAAATTCATGAACAATCACTGCACGAAGTTTAGGGGAGAACACATGAGGGTTCTACCCACCCCAAGAATTCCCTAACATGGAAGCCCTCGAAACTCAAACACACTACCCCCTATGCGGTCAATGTGGGAACTCCCAAAACCAACTCATTCATTTTTCCAACATGGACAAAATAACACACCTGAGCCTTTGTCGGAAAACTTGCTTCAAATCAACCCAACAACTTTAGAATGAAGAATTAACTCAACACTTCCAATCAATTTTACGAAACGAACATCCCCCTAACAAAAACAACTGAGCCCAACTCAAAATTAGGACAGGTCCATCCATTCGCAGCCCACACCATTCAAAGAGACCAAACAACTTAAAAACTATACTGGGAGCAGATAAGACCACTTTGATTGTGGGAGAATGCTCTCATCACACCACTATGACAAGGATGAGATTATGATAGTGAAGAAATAGAACAAGGAAATTTCGGATATTTCCATTCCAAAGCTGAAAAAATTATCTGGACTGAGGTTCTACACACCCTCGGCAACTCTTGACTGTGTGCGATCTTCACCCTAAGTCCTGTGGCTATGGCCTTGATGGCTGAAGCATCTCCAGCCTCATAGTCAAGCATTTGCGTCCTCCAGTCCCTGACTCCTTCCTCATGAATGATGCTTCCTTTAGAAATCTTTTGTGACTCAAATAGTCACATGATAACAAGGCATCACAGGGATGCATCAAGGTGATTTAGAATGCCTAAAATGGACACACTAGTGGCATGTGAGAGAACGGTCCAAAAAACTGGGAGTCAGTACATAAGATGATCCGTGTCATATGAGGAACCTTCACCAGAGCTGACCCCCACTAACTACACCCCAGAATCTATCGATGATGAGAAGTCCCACTCTTACCAGTCCAGAACTAAACCCTCAAATAACTCTGGGACGGTAAGAACCCTAACTACCCTGGGAGTTCCCAACAACCCAAAGACACACTATCTTCCCAAACTATAAACTGCCTCTAACAGACTTCAATTACCTCGATAAGTGGGAAACACACAAAAAGAACTGGGAACTAGGCATAACTCATTAACAACTTCTGGAGGCGTTCTGGGTGGCTAGTCATAACAACACGGAAAACAACATTGAAACCAGCATCAAGCCAAAACTCAATCAAGGAAACAACACAAGCCCAGAGAAATAGGCCCATAAGCCAAACATATACAAACACAAGCATAAATCACTTTTCAAAACCATTATTTATTTAAAAATTTAAAACCCACCTATGGAACCTTATGAACCATCACATGTGTGTTCATTCAATATCTCTCTTATCATCTGCAAACAAGTACCGACCCGAACTCTCCATAAATTCCCATGCACGTGTGACCCTCTATAAGGAGTTCCAAGGTTCAAACAGCTCTTTTCCTTAACAAATCCAAACATATACCAAAATTTTCCAAATCGATACACTTTATCTTTAGAAACCAACTTTACTAATTTCAAAAACAATTTGGAAGAAACCCATTTTTTTCATTTTGAAATCACTTTCATTTTCGACACACACTCACATCAACCGAGTTCAGAACGAAACAAAACCAACTATAAACTATCCGAAAGAGGAACTAGTGTCTATGCCTAACCCGACGACATGGTGATGAGAAATTCCCTAAGTAAGGAATAACACTAAGAGGACCTTAAACCGACACTTGTACTCCGCATGGGTCACCACCCCATGTGAGGCCTCAATGTGAACTAATTCAACACCATTGTCATCTCTCAATCCAAAACAACCAATGTCAAAAGAATCAATTCCCAGACTACCCCTGATAAGTTAAGTCTCGTTGCGAGCGGTGGGGTTCAAGAACCGACCCGTAACCTACCTCATGGGCCCTAATAGTCCTAATATCCTTCTACCAGACACCCTAAAAAATAAGGGTCTCATCTTATACCATTTTGTCATGAACCAACCAGGGTCGAACCTGAATCGGTCACCCGAGCCGGCCCGCAACATGGCCCAAGGGGCATTCCCGATCCCTACGGGCTGACAACTAGTACCATGCAACAAAACTAAATAGGTGGGAACAATTTGGCCCATAAAAGGAAGAAAAATAAATTAATAGTCTAAAAAAAGATAAAAAAACTAGTAGTGGTAAGAAAACAAGACTGAACATACCTCCACGTGACCTCTTAGTCACCTCTAACAACTAACAGTCTACCCCGCACGGGCAGAAGAAACAAGAACCTGAACAAAACAACTAAACCTACATTTGAAAAGGTAAGATAGGTGTGAGTATAAAAATTCTCAGTAGGAATGCTAAAAGTGAAGCCCATAATCCAAGCATTTTCCAGTTCCAAAACAGCCCAAAAATAATAGTTTGAACTACAGTTATAAAAATAAGGTTTTCATATTTACACTGCATTTCAAAAACTAACAATCACAATTACATTGACCTTATAATTCAAAAAAAGGAAATAAAACAAAAGAGGGGCTCACACAAACTTTTCCAAAACAACTACATTAAAGTTTATTTTAAAACCAACATTACACACAAAATGTTTCCGAGAAAACGCGAAAACCAAGTTCAAGGGTTTGATTCCACACACAATGATGGCAATGGTAATAATAGTGCTCACATAAATGGATCAAAGAAAAACTAGGAACTTGGAGGGAGACCAGAACGTACTACACATGTGACTCATCATGAAGGCATGCCTACTCTCAATGACTTCATAACACCCTAATGCCCGGTGTTGCCCTACATGGCCTAACCGAGGGGCCCAATCCCCTAGCAGAGTGTCATCCATACTAGGGGCCACTAGCCAGTGCGTAATATAAACTAGTGCAATAATCATTCTCAGCAAACCCCCTTGCTATGATAATTTTCTATGCTATGTTCAAAAAGAGGTGTGCCACACCTTCAAATAACAAGACATGTAAATATATAATCAAACTCGTGACACAATCCGGCACCATATCGACCACCTCAAGGTTAGACCCATGCCTTAAAATAAATATTCTCAAAAGGAGGCCTATACCAAGGAACATGCTGTCGCATGATCGAAAGACGAGGCAAGGGGCCTAACCGAAGAGGGGTCTTCCAAACACACTGTTTCAAAGATTCCAAACAGGCCTTTAGCTTCACAACGCTCATCCTTTTATCAAAACATTAATTAACCCATTCAAAAAACAACCACAATACTATATTTATACCAATGTGGCCAAATGGCCCCTTAAATAAAACACTTACCAAAACCCTTCTCAATTTAAATTTAAGTCAAGTTAAAGCAACAACACCTAAGAAAGTGCCAAACAGGATTTGACCTCCACTTTTACCCAAACACACCCCAAAATTTACAAACACTCCTTTCATTTTCCAACAACTCACCCTAGAATGTTTCCAGGGCCAACCAGGCCAAACCAAGAGGAACACTTGAAAACCAACCAAAAATTTTGAAACCAAATATTATAAATACACCCTTTCCTTTAAACCCCAAAACACCCATATCACTCACATATAAAATACCACAAATGTTCATAAAACAAATGCCTGTTTTTAGACAAACACCAAATCAAAACCTGGGAAAAACCACATTTCATACACGAAATCCAAAACACATTTCAAACCAATTTGACAAAACATTTTAATGGGAAAAACCCCACCTAAACATCTAATTTCACCCAAAAAGAACAAGTGGAAATTCACAAACACCATAGGAATCATATACAAGGCCTAAACCAAGATTCATGTAAACGCTATCTTTAACAACACCAAATAATTTTTTAACACCACAAGAAGATTTAAAGAGGTACCATGAAGATGCATAAAAAGATAAAAATATAACGAAAACCTCAAGCATCAAGGAAAAGTAATGGAAAGTAAATGCATGGATTTTCCTACCTCAAGGGAGTCCAGTCAAAAATTTATAACTCATGTAAACCTCGCTTGCATGCCCTTCACACAGTTATATATATATATATATAAATAAATATCTATATACACATATTTAAACTGATGCACCTGTTCTCTATGCCATGAGGGAACACACACTCAGAAGGAGTATATATATATATTCATACCTTGGAAAATGCGTGTGCGCACTTAGAATTGATCTCAACTCCCTACTACAAGTCCCGACACCTTACATTAGTGTGTCGAAGACCATCACACATCCAACAAGACACGAAGGACTCACATAAACCAATTACAAAGGTCATAAAACATAAGCAAAAACTACCAAAAAGGATTTATATCCGAAACACACCCTGATATAACCAACAATATCATTTTAAAATAAGATGACAATTATTCAAGACCAAAAGGTGGGGCATTTACATGCGCATAAAACATCAACATAAAAAAAATTGTGATCAATTCAACCAAAATGAAATACATACAAAAAATTAACTATGTATATAATAAAAGTGCGAAACATATGTTAAATACTAATTAATAAAAATTCAAGCATCAAATGGATTAGAATTGAAATGAAAGGCATGAAACACTTACCTCAACCCATGCAAATGAAAAGGCACCTTAACGGAAGGAAGAATATCACTACGAAGACCAAACAAAATCCCTAGACACTAAAAAAACACAAAAATCAAAAACCTGAGTTCGAACAAAGCAAACACCCACAAAAAGGAACACTAAAAGAAGGGAAAGCTCACAAAAAATGGAGTCGCGCATTGAAGATGAAATCAACAAGGGCACGCACACCAGAGAGGGCACCATCTGGGTCGCAACACTGGAGCAGGCCACTGTCGGTGAAGGAGGGAGGCCGAGAATGGAGACCGCTGGGTGTTTGTGTTTTTGAGAGTAGGGTGGCAGCTGTATGACTGCCAGAAACATGCCAGACCTGATGGCGAGGCGGAGGGAAAGACGGAGAGCATTGCGCGAGGACAGGGGGTTGTTGAAACCGAGAGGGGTGCGCCGGACTGAGGGAGCTGCATTGGACCGAGGAGGAGCCAGGAGGTGAGGGCCTAGGCTCACGGCGGTGCACGGCTTTGCTGAACCTGGGAAGAGGAGGGGGCCGACTTGTGCGTGACCTGTAGGTGGTTTGAGGAGAAGGAGGTGAAGAGGCAGAGTCCAAGAGGAGAGGGTAGTGGTGCGGCGAAGGGAGAGAGTGACAGGGAGGGGGGGGGGGGTGCGGCTTGCGATGAACAAGGGGAAAGGGGGGGGGGGGCAGGTAGTCTATGGTTTAGGTTTTTATTTTTATTTTTTTATTATAATCACAATAGTTATAATAATAAAACAAATAATAAATATAAAAATAATAATAAAAATAATAATAATAATACAACAATGATAGAAATAATAATAATAATAATAATACTAGTAAAAATAAAATGATAATATTAATAATATTAATAACCAAAAATAGTACTAATGTAACCTAAATGGTATTTTAAATAAAATCTTTGTTTCATTTAATTTTTAATAATAATAATAATAGGTCAACCATGCAGTCTCTAGGACCTAACGCACGGTCGCTGCTAGTGGTCCGGTGACCGCGCACCAGCTCAAGACCTGCAAAAAATATCAAACTTCAGAAATTTCAAATAGGGACCCAAATAAACCTCGTCCAAAAGATGCGGGAAATAGTAAAAAATATAAATAAAATAAAATAAATAGAATTCTGAGGTCGGGGTGTGACAATTTTTTATTTTAATTCATGTCCATTTGGAATCATTTTCCTTGATAATGAATTTATTTTATTTTAATATCCTATGAAATTCCACGTGTGTCCTCTCCCCCCATTATAAAATGACACCTATCCTTTATCTTATTCGTAACACATTGAGCCTTATAGATTGACTAAAACATGGAGAATTGTCCTATACAATTTCATATCCTTGTCCTATTGGTAATGGTATCCCATAAATACCTACCCTAGGGATATTAAGAGCAGATCCAAATGAGTTCTTTCAATGAAGAGGTAATTTCATTATACGGTCCCTTCCTTTTTAACTTTTTATTTTTCCTCACCTAAATATATTTTATTTAACCTAAATTAATTAATTAGGTATCCTAAATTTACTAAAAAATAATTATGATTATGAAACCACTATTACCAACCTTTTTTTCCTATCAAATGGGATATGAAAGTTTCCCTCATGAATATGTTCAACTTACCATCTCCACATAGCAATACAATTCATTTTTAATAACAATATCTTATTATTGATCTAATATTTATATATGAATTTTATGAGATGATTATACTTATATAATTATAATATCGCATCTACCTTCTTACATTCCAATTTATTGTAAAACGAAAACATCATCGTGCGTACATGTGGACTACCACCTCTATGAAGTGATGTGATGGATTTTTAATTTTTTCATTATATGGATGTTAATAAGGATGAAATTTATGAATATTTATGATTTATATGATATAATTATTATTTTGGATATGTGAATTATTATTTTTCTTTCTTTCATTACATCCATCAAAAAGTGACAACAACATTCATGTGTATGCACAACCTACTATCTCTTTAAATGGAGTAATTCATTTTTCATATCTAACTTTTATAGTTGAATATAAATATGTATATACTTAATATATATGATATTTAAATCATGAATAATATTTATATATATGATTGAAGCATGATTAATATCCAAGGACTAGAACCACCAAATGAAAAATCTCTTGAAAAACGAAACAGTTGACACACAAAAAAGATGATTTTAATAAGTAATCATTAATAAATGGGTTTTGAAACGTTATAAGGGTATCATATATTATATTATAAGAATTTTAATTAGTCGAGGATATGATTATAAAAAATTAAAAATTATTATGTAGGAGGTTATAGTGATTTCTAATCAAGTGGATCTCGAAGTAATGGTTTTATTTTACAATCATACTATTCACCAGGATCGTTTATGAATGTGTTTTTTATGATGATATATTATTATATAACTCTCATGAAAAAAATAAATTTTATTATCCTATTATTATTCATAGATATTAAATATTTTCATTTCATTTTCCTCTCTTTTAGTATCCATGACACTCGAAGAATATTTGTAACGAAAATCCACTTTATTTATAACTTTAGTCAAATTAATTTTTCATCTATATCTATGTTTTATAAAATTGTTTTGAAGAATATTATCATATAGACAAATGATTGTTTAAATTCAATTTTCCCATGATTTAATTTTAAAAATTGGTTTGAAAATGAATTTTCTTGTCATTTTCTAAATGATGTATTTTTTTTACATTTTTACAATATAATAAGAATAATGTTTTCTTTTAACTTATATGAGATGAATGAAATTTTATACAAGAATAACCAATAAATTATTGGAATATTCTTTTAAATGTTTCCAATTTTATTTTAAAATATTTTTTTCACTGAAATTGGTGAAATTTTTATATTTTAAATAATGCTTTTCAAAGTAAAAATGTTATTTTCCTCATGAAATGATTCAAGTGATATTTTAATGAAATTTATAATATATGATAATATAATTGGATTTCACTTTAGTTATACTAGGGATATGATACAATTAAAATATCCTTATTATTTATCTAGATGGTTTATTTTTAGGATGACAAGATGTTTATAATTTTTTTCTTTTCCATGGGCTATGCATTGATAAAATGTTTCTAAAACTTTTTTCTTTTTAAACAAGTTATACTATGATGAAATGTTTATGAAGCCCATTTATTTTTCTATGTTATGATATGATGAATTTATTATTAACTTCTGGGACACATATGTATTAATTTCATTATTTAATGGGTGGGTCTATAATTATATTTCCCTCTAATGAATTAGGAAATATTGATGTCACCAGAGATAAACATGATCGGAATAAGGAGTGAAACCATTTTGGTAAGGGTCTCTGTTGATTATTATTTTCATGGTAGAGAGCCTTGAATACTATGATGGATTGGAGAGAGAACCCAATCCACTTTTATAGTCAGGTAAATGATCCTTGACTTGTAAGGAACTGA
Organism: Viscum album; assembly: GCA_963277665.1. Classification (NCBI taxonomy): domain Eukaryota; kingdom Viridiplantae; phylum Streptophyta; class Magnoliopsida; order Santalales; family Viscaceae; genus Viscum; species Viscum album. The sequence goes on along the minus strand of OY728150.1, from coordinate 404,449,736 downwards.
TTTTCAATGATTTTTTGTATGAAAAAAAATCATTGTCTTATAGAAAAGTTATTATCTAATGGAATATGTTTTTTGATTCCTTTATGATTAATCTCTTATAAAATAACAATAATTAGTCCATTACTCAATATTATGATCTATGATATGCAGGGTAAAGTTTTCAAATTTCATTCACATCTTCTCATACCCTTATGACAATGTTTTGTTTAAGTGATCATGGATATCTCTTTTGTTTACCATTACTGAGCATATGAGATCACCCTTTCTTATATTTCATTTCCCCAGGATATGAAGAAAGGTATTAAGTGTGATATGTCTAAGAAGGGTTATAGTTATGAATAACTTATTGGGATATGATATGGTTCACTTACGAATTAGTTTTTTTATGTATCCATGTTTCTAAAGATACTAGACCTATATGATTATGGAATGGATAGCTATGTTAGGTAATGAATATTCATATATTAATATGTAATATACATATATAAAAATAAGAGGTTACTAAATTTAGTATCATATAAGGACCAGTTATCCTTTTAAAACATGGATGAGTAAACTTTAATGAGAAACCATAGGATAATCCAAATTATTGGAGAAAATCCTATGTTGTTGAAAATAAAAGAGTGCAGTTTTCTTCTCAAAACATCCTTGTTTGGATAAAAAAAGTTGATGTGGTTTTTGAAAAGATGAATCTAAGTGTAATAAACCCTAAAGGAGTTTTTCTAGTATATATCATCCATTATTTTAGTGCAAGTGGAGGGGGTCCTTACTATAGACCCAGTTTGACACTTCTAGAGGATTTGTTTGGGTTAATTCTAATTTTATTTATTAACCATAATGAAGGATTTGAAAATATGATGACCATGAATGACCTAGTATAGGACTTAGGTGTCATAGATTAAAAATGGTATCTTGATTTTGATATATAATAAATGATATTTGACGATGATTTGGATTCTCACTATGATTATTATTCTTCACACTATGAATTTTTATTATAGTCAATCATTGAAACCAAAATTAATCTTGTTAATTGTGAATGTGATAGATAATGTAATTATTTTCCTCCAAATAAATTTTTATGGGGTTTGGAATGAAAAAAATTAAAACTATGAATATGAAACCTTTTCAACCTATCTATCATTCAAAACATTAAATTGAACAAAAAAGAGAACAATGTTCTATTGATTCTTTTATGAGAAAATTACCACCTTATTTTAGTTGGTTTGTTTATCCACTAGTTCTTTTGAAATGGATTCAAAAAAATGGAAAATATATTTTCCATTCTTCAGTGTTTGGAGCCTGAAAAATTAATTCTAGTTATCTACCATTTAGATGGTGCGAAGATCAATGGTGGAATCTTTTTAAGAATATATGGAAATGAAAATAAATTAACTCAATAGAGTGGGATGTGATTAAGATATTATTTTTTCATAAGTGATTTCCTCATACTATTCATATGAAAATGGGGAAGTAACTCCTTAATATAAATGAGAATAATGATGTATCCATTAGAACCAATGAAAAAAATTTATAGGACTTGTGAGGCATACTTTTAGTATTATTATCCAACCTAAAATTAAGGATGATAATTTCTTCATGGATTGAAACCAATTTTCTCAATGGAATTATCTATATGGTACTTCAGTAGCCATGAAGAATTTTTTTATGAGCTATCGAAATAAAATTGGATATTTCAGCAACCCATCAATCTTATGGTTTTCACATTAAAAGTAATATGGAATTAAAGGGAACTTCAAAATACATGGATAGAATAGAATGATCCTTACTATATTCACGAAGTGTGGAAGAAAACATAGAGTAAATTGTATTAGGGGAAATGACAAAATGTTTTAAGTATAAAAATTAAGGTCATATAGAACTCAAATTTTTAAGTGATGTGTGAAGACTAGTTAATGAAAGGAATAATGAAAAATCTCAAAAAGATTCCTGGAGTACACTCCAGTGTATTAAATTCCATGAGTATGTGCATTATGATAACCAGTGCTCAAATATGAAGGTTAATAATAATTATTATTGCCAATAACCTCTTAACCCTTATGAAAAATGGAAATCTGATGCCATCACTATTGTTGATGTGGATAATGAAGTGGTAAAAGGTACACATACCATTCACTCCCAAACTTCTAATGTCTCATTTGATTATAGATCCAACCTTTCTTTTATATCTGAAGAATGTTATAAGGGTTTTACATTACCAGATCAATTATTAGATATTGAATTATCATTGAAAACCTACAATGGTGTGATGATCACATCTCAAGTATATGATTCTTCTTCAATTGAAGTTTGTGGGAATGTGTTTCCTACAAATCTCATTATTCTTAATATGGTTTAATTTGATTTTATCTTAGGCATGGATTGAATTTATTTACATAAATCTGACATTACTATCCAAGGAAGAGAAGTCATGTTTGATTTTCTAAACCAACATATTATTTTCAATCAAATTGATGATAAATTTAAAATCATAATGAAAATTAAATCAATTGTTTGTGAATGGATTCATATTCAAATTGAGTATTTTTCCTATATGATTAGATAAGAACCCAAAATTGATGATATTCTAATTGTGATGATTTTTTTTGATGTATTGATGGAATATTTTCATAGTCTACCATTGAATCACAAAGTTTTGTTCTCAATATAACTAATACATTTTGTTAAATATATTCCAATGACAACATACAAAATAGACTTAATAGAGTTGTAGGAATTAAAGATTAAAATACAAGGTAATATTGAAAAGGTATTTATTTTGCCAAGTGTGCTACCATATAGTGAACATGTTATTTTTTTTCAATAATAAAGATGGATCAATGTAATTATATATTGATTATTGGGAGAATAAAATGATTAAAATCAAGAATAAGAATCGTCTTACATGTATCAATGACTTGTTTGATCAATTACATGGAGCTCAATATTTTTCAGGATTTATCTTCATTATATATATCATTAATTAAGGGTCAATAAGGTGAATTTAACAAGATAACATTCTATACAAGGTATGGGCACTATGAATATATAGTGATTCCATTTGGTCTTACTAATTCCCCTTCCATCGTTATGGATTTAATAAATAGAGTATTTAGTGATTACCCAAATTAGTTTGTGGTATCCATTATAGAAGACATCATTATATATTCAATGGGAAACAAAGATTATAGTGATCACATAAGGATTGTACTGAAGATGCATAGAAGGAGAAGCAGTATGAAAAATTTACCAAGTGTTATTTTTTCTAAAAAATGTTTCATTTTGGGGTTATATAAATTCAAGAGAGTGTATATTTGTGGATCCATTAAAAACAAAAGTTATTGAACATTATCCCGGACCAACCACTATTAGATATATGATGTATTAATGGTTTGGATAAATATTATGGGCTCTTTGTGGATAATATATCTCAACTATATAATCCACTCACCGTGTTAACTCAAAGGGGGTCCAAGATACTTTTAATAGATGAATGTAAGGAATATTTCATGGAACTAAAGATAAGGATGGAGTACCTATTCTTACATTACCTTGTAGAGGAAAAGGGTTTCTAATCTATAATGATTCATTGAATCAGGTATTGGGATGTGTTTTAATGGAGAATGATACAGTGATGTATTATGCCTCATCACAATTGAAGGATAATGAGAAAAAGAAATGAACTCATTATTTGGAGGTGGTTGAAATATTTTTTAATTAAATATATAAAAGCATTATCATTATAGTGCGAAATATGACATATATAATGATCATAAATTTTTAAAGTATATATTCACTAAAAATAGATAAATATGCACCAGAGAAGATAATTATAGTTAATTAATTATTATTACTGCTCAATACATTACCAAAATGATAAATAAAACAAGGTGGTAGATTATTTGAGTTGAAAGGATCATAATAAATTATATATGAATAGGATATTAAAAGATACAATATTTATGGGTTTTCGAAGGTTGGAACCAGAAATCATGTAGGAAGGGGAGAAATATTATCATGCTCAAATGACTGTTCAACCATATGTCCATGTTAGAATTGAATATGTGAAGACACAAGATATGGAACTACATAAGAAGATTTGAAATTTTCTCAAATTCAACATAGATTATAATATAATGAAAAGCTTCAGGAACTGTGTATCTCTTCCATCCGTACCATATTTGAAGAAGGAGGTATTGGATGAGGCACATAATTCATCAGTATCTATTAATCCTATTAGTATAAATATTTATAGAGATATTAAAGAGTATTTATAGTTGGATAACATAACGAGAGATATTGCAGAGTATGTAACCTGGTTCTTGGTATGTCATCAAGTTATGTTTAAGAGATATAAGTATAAAGTGATTTAACATACATTATATATTCTAGAATAGAAATGAGAAAACATAACTATGGATTTTTTCATCGAACTCCCTAAAAAATATAATGTATATATTTCTATTTGGGTTGTAGTTGATCACATTATAAAGTTAACACACTTTATTTCTATCAGAAAACATTTATCCCTTGATAATATTTATAGAATATACATTAAAGGAGTTTTAAAGTTGCATGTATTACCACATTATATTTTATATGATCATGATTTGTGGTTTACCTTAAATTTTTTTGAAGTATTCAATTTGTTCTTGATATAAGATAAGTTTCAGTGTTGTTTATCTCCTAAAAATGAACATATTGAGAGATCCATTCAAAACCTAGGGGATATGATGATATCTTAATCTATGGATTTTAATAGTGTTTGGGATTAACATATTCCCCTAGTCGAGTTTTCTTACAACATTAGTTTTCACTCAATGATTCATATGGATCCTTATGAAGACCTCTATTGACATAAGTGTAAAAATCTGACTTGCTAGGATAGAGTTTGAGAAATATTTCTATTCCGACCTAGTATAGCTGAGGAAATGGTATATAAATTTAGAAACCTTCCACAAAACATCAATCCAAATCAGAGTCGATGGAAAAGTTATGTTAATAATTGTTGGTGAGATCTAGAGTTTACACATAACAAGAAGGTGTTTCTATAAATTTCATCATGGAAGAAGGTTATGAGATTTAGGAATAATGGAAATATGACCCCATGTTATATTGTACCCTTTTAAATTCTTGATCAAGTATGGAAAATATCTTATCCCTTGGAACTTACCCTGAACCTCTCTCAAGTTCACGATCTGTTCCATGTATATCTACTGAGGATGTACATAGATGATCCTTCACATGTACTGAAACTAGTGGTAATACCACTAGAGAATTATGTTTCCAATGAAGAATAACCAGAATAAATCTTATATTGTAGACATAACATGTTATAAAATACCACTAAATATTTAGAAAATTTTCTCTAGAGGAATAAAAAATTCAATGAATCTACTTGTCAACCAGATGATAGAAAGAAATAGAGATATACTAATTTATTTTTATTTATGTAATGGAATTTTTAGGGATAATTTTAATTTATTGGGGGTATCATGTAACACCCTAATATTCTATGGTATATTTATTTTAAAATAAAATTAAACTCTTTAATATCTTATGATACAAGCAACCCTGAGTCTAAATGAACCATAATATAAAATACCATTATATCATAGCTATTAAAATTTTGGGTATGAATATTAATAACTAAGTTATGAAAAATATACTGTTTACACATGTATAAAATAAACTCATAGGTTATCAATTGATTAGAAATAAAAATGAAATCATTTCATAATAAAGAAGATGTTATTATGCATTTAAAATGTTTTTAACTTAAAAAATTAAATTAACCACTTTTGGTGAATGATATTAAGGAAATTTATATATTATATAATCAATATTTTTTTAATATTCATCTAATGTTTTTTATATTCATGGGATAAGAATAAATATAGTTTTAAGCTTAAAAATATATTTGTCTAAAAACAGTTTTCATTATGTTTTCTACACTAACTTTAAAATGAATTTCTACCACATATAAAAATTGAATTTTGAAAAATGGATTAAATGTTTGTAATTAGGATGTCTAAATTTTGTAAACATGACCCTTTTAATTTTAGGTATCATGAATAGTAACCATTGTAAAAGTTATCACTTTAAAAAAGGGTAAATCTGGTAAACCAATGTTAAAACTAATTTTTATGGTCATTATTTTCATATTAATTATTATAGGATGATTTAACTTCAAAAAATATAACCTTAGTCTTGAAATTTAATTTTTTATGGACACTTGTCCACAAAATGATCAATATAATATTTAATGGAAGGAAATATACAAAATGTCACCCTCTTACTTTAAAATATCTATTATGTGTTCACATAGGGAAAAATAAAGTTTTAAATTAATATTAATGTTTATTTTGAGAATAATGAAATTATTATATTTATGGTAATTTTTATTATTTTTATTAATATTATAATTACCTTATATTCTTATGCAATGCTGACACCATATTAATTCAATTAAAAGAAAAATTTAAAAAATAATAACAAAAATATTAAAATTATAAAAATTTAATTGAATTATTATGTTATATGATATATATATATATGATATATTAGGATTGTTTGAAAATATTATATTTGAATTCGGTATTTTTTCCTTGGGTTTTTAAAGTGAAATTATAGAATTGGTTCCAAAAATTACATTAATGACATTTGATTACAAATAAAATTTTATTAAATGTTTTAATTTTTTATAAATATTTTATTCGGAAAAGTTAGTGTAATATGATTGATCATATCAAAAATGGTCTATTTATGAGTCATTATTACATTTATGGTAACTTTATTAACCCTTTAAGTTTGAAATGGTTGTTTCCGTGGTTAAGGTAAAAAAGGATTAACAAAGGGGTTAATAGAGAAGACAAGGTTTAAAATGGAAAAAAACCAGTATAAATTTCATTAGATAATTTTATTTTAACCCTAGAATCTTTTTAATCAAATTAATTTCTATTTTGAATATTTTTTATTGAGAGTAAATTTATTATATTTTAATCTTTTAAGAAATTCTAAGTGTGTCATCTCCCACCCGTATAAAAGGACACACCTCCTTTTTCTTCATTACACCAAATTGAACCTTTTAAATTGACTAATAACTATAAAATTATATTCTAAATTTCATATAAATGTTCAATAGTTTCTTTTCATCCCAAAGGATAACCCTAGGGTCCTTTGGAAGAGATCTAAATGGGTTCTTTTAAAGAAGATGTAAATCGCCCTTACCAATCAGTTTTTCTATGTATTATTTTACCTCCTATAAATATGTGGTATTTGTAATAAAATAAAATATTATGTATCCTAAATATACTTAAATTTTATTATTACTATTAAATCACCATTATCTAGCCTTTTTCTAATCAAATCGGAAATGAAAGTATCACTCATGCATACATACAACTTACCGTCTCAACATTACGATACAATTAATTTATCATCACCATATTTTATGGATGGGTATAATTTTTATTTATGATATTTATGAAATAATTGTACTTATTAAATCATAATATCACATATACCATCTTATATTTCAATCCATTGTAAAATGATAACGTTACTCGTGCATACGTGTGGACTACCACATCCACAAAGTGATGCGATTGATTCATTATTTTTGCATTACATAGACGGTAATAAGGATGTATTTTATGAATAAATATTATGTATATGATATAATAAATATTTTTAAAGAGTTATTTATTATTTAAATTTCGTGTTTTTTCATCCTTTAAAAAGTTAAAATAATGATCATGCTTATGTACGATCAACCATCTAAATGAATGATGTATTTTATTTTTCTATATCTAACTTTTATGGATGAATATAAATATATATATAATGGATATATATGATATTTAAATCATGAATAACACTTTGGAGATAATGTGATGATGATCAATGTACAAGGACCATAACTTCTAAACTGAATTTTTCATGAAAAAAGAAATAGTGAACACCCTAAACAATAATTTTAATAAATAATTAATAATAAATAGAGATTGAAATATTATAAGGGGATCATATATGATATTATAATTATATACACAATTATATTAAATAAATATAATAAATTTTTATTTTTAATATATGTGGTTATTTTGGTTTTAAAAAAAGATAAACTCAAGGTAAGGTCTTTATGTTACAATATCATTGTTTATCAGGATTGATTATGATTATGTTTATGATGATAAAATATTATAATATACCTCTCAAGAAACTCATGAATTTTATTCTACTATGTTTATTAATAGATATTACATTTTTCTATTATTTTCCTCTTTTTAAGCACTCAATATACTGAAAGAATGTTTGTTAGGAAAACTGACTTTATTTTTCTCTTTAGTTGAATGTCCATTTTATTATATATCCATATTTTCTAAAAATGTTTTCAAGAATATTAATGACATATATATATTAAATTTCACACCATCATGAACACTAAATTCCTTTAAACTTCCTTTAAAATTTTTGAAGGTTATTTTCAAATAAATGTTTTTTCTTAATAGTTAGAATTTTTTTATATTTGAAATAATTGATTTAAAAGTAAAATTTTATTTTCCCCAAGAAATGGTCCAAGTGATATTTTAATGGAATTTATAATCTACGATGACATCCTTTGATGTTACATAAGTTTTAACATGGATATGATCCAATGATACCTTCTTTATTATTTCTCTAGATGATTTATGTTTAGGATGAAAAGATGTTTATGAAACCCATTTATTTTTCATAGGTTATAGTATGATGAGATGTATTAACTTTTATGTACCACATTTTCATTTCATGGCTAATTATATGAAAATTGTATTATGAACTTATGGAAAACATATTTATGATTCTCATTATGTGATGGGTGGTTCAGGAATTATATATCCCATGAATGTAGTGGTTAAATATGGATATCTCATGCGATAAATCGGAATTGAATGGAGAGTGAACCCTGTTCAGTAAAGGACTCTATCCATTATAAATGTCTTGGGAGTAAACCTAGAATACCATTGATGGTTTAGGTATTGAACCCAATCCATAATGGTATTCTTGGAAATGACCTTTACTACCATGGAAATGATTTTATATTCTTATTTTTATACTACAATTATATATCGTATGAAAATGTTATGCTCTCATGAATTATACTATTTGATTTCTTTATGATACATATCTTATAAACTGCCAATTATTTTTCTATGACTCAATATTATGGTCTATGATATGTGGAGTTTGGTTTTCAAATGTTATTCCCATGTTACTATACCATTATGCTCATGCTATATTTAAGTGATCATTGATATATCACTTGTTAAACATTATCAAAATATAATCTCACCCTTTCTTATGTTTAATTTTCACAGGCCTTAAAGAAAGGTATTAAGTATGATATGTCTAATAATGGTGACAGTTATGAATAACTCAGTGGGATATGATGTAGTTAACTAATAAACTAGTTGTTTATATATCCATGTTTCTAAGGATACTAGACCTGTATGATTCTAGAATCGATCACTATGTTATGTAATGAGTATTAGTTTAATTGGATGTTATATATATGTATGACATTAATGGGTTTTTATTGTTAGTATCAAGGAATTTTTTAGTGAACCTTTTTAATCTTCGATGAGAAAACATTTCTGAGAACCCATTGGATAATCCAAAGTATAGGATAATATCCTAGGTTATGTAAAATAAATGTGAGTGGTTTTTAAAGATAAAAATTCCTTTATGGATACTAAAAGTGGACATGGTTTTGGAACTAATTCATATTAGTGTAATATCCTTAAAAATAGTAGTCCAAGTACATCCCATCCATTATTATAGTGCACAATGAATTTTCATTTACTACACACATATTTTGACACACCCAGTGGATATGCGTGGGGCAATTTAAATTTTCTTTATTAACCCTCATTAAGGATTTGAATAGATGAATACCATGAATTACCTTGGTTATACCAAAGCTTTATTATATGGAAAATAAGGTGCCATGATTTAGAAATCCAATAAATTATTTTTGATGATCATGTTGTTTCCCAGTCTGATTATTATCTCTCACACTAATTTTTGGTTTTAGTCAATGGATAGAACCCTAAAGAATCATGTTAATATTGAATGTGAAAGATACTGAAATGATTTTCTTCCTCAGAAACAAAATTTTTTTGGATATGACATGAAAAATATCATTTATGTGATTATATAACTTTCTCAAGATTTGAGTCATATTGAACATAAAATTGGGAGAAGTAGGGAAACACATTATGTTGGGTCCTTCATAAATAAACCTTCATCTTCTTTTAGTGGGTCCATTGATCCGCTATTTTCTAAGAGATGGATCAGTACCATTAAAAATATATTTTATATTCCTCAATTTTTGGAGGATTAGAAATTCATTTTTTTGTCTATCATTTGATATTGATCATATCGATGGCATACTCTTATCAAGAATATGAGGAAATATGAAGAAATTTACTCCATGGAGTGGGATGAGTTTAAGATCTTATTTTTTAATAAGTACACTCCATGTATTCTTCATACAGAAATAGAGAAGGAATTAATTGATCTGAAGAAGAAAGATGTTGAATCTACTGGATCCTATGAGGAAAATTTTAGAGGACTTTTGAGGCACACTTATGGTATTTTCATTGAACATAAAAGTTATGTTGATCAATTCTTCTGTGGCTTAAAACCAATTTTTTGAAGGGAGTTAGCCAAAATAAAATTTAGTATCAATGAATAAATAGTTTTAAGTGATATAAAAGTTTAAATATATTTTCATTTTACATATATATCTCATTGTTTTGATAAGAAAATAATTATAGAATTCAAGGGAAACTCTACAAACCCTGTAGAGAAAAATATGAGGGTTCCATTATGATATATATGTGGAAGGAAACATAGAACTAATTGTATTAAGGGGATTAGTACATGTTTAAGTCTGTTAATAATTTTTATCAGGCAATCAAATGTTTAAGTGATTTGAAGTAACTAGTCAATGAAAAGAAAATGAATAATCTGAAAAGATTACACCACCCTCAGTCTTGTGTTTCAAATATAAGGAGTATGTGAATTATGCTAGCTAGTTCTCCAATACGAAGGTTAATGATGATGGTAAATGCTATCAACCATTTAATCCCGTAGAAAAATAAAAATATTATGTGATCACTATTATTGATATAGAAAACAAAGTGGTGATTAGGTTACCTACCACCTACTCTAGAACCTATAATGTCTTATATGATATAAGATCTACCCACCCTCTCATATCTAATGAATTTTCTTTGGGTATCAGAGTACCACATCAATGAATACATGTTGAATTATTATTGAGAACCCATAATGGTATGATAATCACATCTCAAGAATATAATTATTCTTCAGTTGAATTTTATGGTAATGTACTTAAAATTTTTGTTATTTTTTTCCTTTGGTTTAATTTGATGTTATATTAGAAATAGATAGGATTTAATTACATAAATACAACATCAATTGATGAGTATGGGAAGTCAATTTTGATATTATAACGTAAACTATGATTGTCTATCAGTATAATGATAAATATAAGCTTCCAATGAAAATTGAATCCATTTCACGAACGGTGATACCTATTAAGAAGGGTGCTCATATCATATGGTTGGATAATAACACAAAATTTATGATAATCCTATTTTTAGGTGATTTTTAATGTATTTCATTAATAGTTACCAAGTCTTCCACTGAATCAAGAAATTATGTTCTCAATAAAACTTATACCTTAATCTACACATATTTTTAATACTTCATATATAATGGACCTGATAGAGTTGTAGGAATTGACGAAAAACCTCTATGGAATCTTTTAAAATGATTTATTTGGATAAATGCATCACTTTATAGTGAAAATATTTTTTTTAAGAATAAATATGAATTAATGAGACTCTTTGTTGATTATCGGGAACATAACATGACCAAAATTAAGAATAAGTATCATCTTACTTATATTGATTACTCATTTGATCAATTATGTGGAAATAAATAATTTTACATGATATATATATTCTATATATCATCAATTAAGGGTCAATAATGAAGTTATACACCAGAAAACATTCCTTATAATGTATAGGCACTATGAATATATAGTGATTCCATTTGTTCTTACTAATTCCTCTACTATCTTCCTGTTTTTAATGAATATAGTCTTTCTATATTACCTCAATCAGTTTGTGTTAGTATTTATAGAAGATATTGTTATTTAATAAAAGAGAAAGTAAGATCATGTATATCACTAGATTATTTTTCAAAGACCATTATTAAGGATAATATTTATGAAAAAATTACCCTGAAGGATTTTTTACTATATAAAGATTCATTTCTAGGTCATGTAATCTCAATCAAGTGTATATTTGTGGATGCATCTGAGATGGATGTTATTGAAGGTTTTCTGGATACTATCAGCACATTGTGAATAATTTTTCTTGACTATCTAATCCACTCACTAAGTTAACTCAAAAGGGATCCAAGTTCCTTTGGATATATTAATATGAAGAAAATTTCTAGGACCTAAAGAGAAGGTTAGTCAGTGCACATGTGTTTACATTACCATATAGTTGAGACGGGTTTGAAATCTATGGTGATAAATTGATTATTTGACTTAGATTCATTCTCATTCAGAATCATATGGGGATATATTATACCTCAGGAAAATTGATGGTTCATGGGAAAATTATGCAACTAATGATTTGGAGCTAACTATGATAATATTTGTATTAAATATATATAGAAATTATCATTATGGAGAAAGGCATGATATATTTAATAATCCTAAAATTGTATATTTTATATTCACTCAAAAAGAGATGAATATGTGTAAAGAAGATGGTTAATGTTGAATAAAGATTAATAATTCTCATTATATTACCACCTTAGGAAAGTGAATAAGGTGGAAGAAGCTTTGAGTCAAAATCATAATGCTATATTATCTATGATGAAGATTATAAAATGGCCAAATATTTCTATCTTTTAAAAGGATGGATCTATAAATATGAATGGAAGGGGAGAAATCTTATCTTTCTCAAATAACTACTCAACCATATATCCATGTGAGAATTGATGAGGTGTAAAAGTAATATGTGGATCTATAGAATAAGGGTGAACATTTTCCGGAATTTAACCTTGATTATGATGGAATGATAAGGTTTAAGAACCATGTATGTGTTCAATCTATAACATATTTGAAGAAGGATCTGTTGTATGTGGCTTATAGTTCATCCTTCCCTATTCATCCTGTAAGTATAACGATATTAAGAGATATGAAATCATACTTTTGGTGGGATCACATAAAGAGATATATTATAGAGTATGTATCTTTGTTCTTGGTGTGTTATAAAGTTAGGGTTGAGAGACAAATGCAAGAGGTGATGTTAGAACCATTACCTATACCTTAATGTAAATGAGAAAACATAACCAATGATTTTGTCATTAGAATCCCCAAAATATATAAATGATATAATTCTATTTGGGTTGTATTCAATTTCATTTCAAATTAAACACACTTAATTTCTAATTGATAATGTTTATCTCTTGACCAGATTTTTATAATATACATTTAGGAAGTGTTAAGGTTGCAAGGAGTACCACATTCAATTGTATCTGATTAAGATTTAAGGTTTACCATGATATTCTGGAAAAGTTTTTCGAAGGATCTGTATAAACAGTTGAGTTTCGGTACTACTTATCATCCTAAGAAAGATGGGATATTAGAGATAACCATTCAAACCATTGAATATATACTAAGACCTTGTTCTTTTCATTTCAATAGTGTCTGGGATCAACGATTTTTTCTAGTTTTTTTTCATAAAAATAAATTTCTCTCGAGCATTCATACGGTTACCTATTACATCCTCCTGGTAAGTAAGTGTTGAACTACAATGTGATGGGATGAAGTTGGAGAAAGAAATCCATTGGTGCTTGTGCTAACTGAAGAAATGGTAGAGAAAGTTAGTTCTATTCAACAATACATCAAGGAAGCTTAGATTCAATAGAAAATTCATGTAGATAATCATCAACAGGATCTTGAGTTCTTAGTTGATGAGAATGAGTTTCTATGAATTTCATTATTGAATAATGTTTTGAGAATAAAGAATAAAAAAATATGAGCCTTAGGTATTTTAGACCCTTTTATATTCTTGATAGAGTAGTATTGGTAGCTTATCCCTCAGGACTTCCTCCGAACCTCTCTTAAGTTCATTATGTGCTCTATGTCCCACTCCTGAGGATGTACATGCTCGATCCTTCACTTTTACTGAACTTAGAGATCATAAAACTATAGAATTATATTTCTAATTAAGAATAACTAATATTAGTCTTGGATTCTAGAGATGAAGTGTTACGGAAAAAAACTACACACTTGGTTAATGTTATATGTAGGAATCAAAAATCAAAATAAGATACTTGGGAACCCATGGATGTAATTAAACAATTATATCTTTATTTTTTATATCCAACTGGTTGAATTTATAGGGATAAATTCATTTTAGGGGTTATAATGTAACACCCTTATATTTTATGATATATTTATTTTAAAATAAATTGGATTTATCTGATAGCTTGTGATACACCCAACCCCAAGTCTAAATAAATCATAATTTTGTATACCGTTATTACCTAGATATTAAATTGGTGAGAATGAATAGTATAACGACCCACACTTTTCATACATATATATTAAATATTAATATATAAATATTCATTACATAACATAATGAACCATTCCATAATTGTATAGGTCTAGTACCTTTGGAAACATGGATACCTAAATAACTGTTTCATAAGTGAAATATGCCATATCAAAGTAAGTTCTTCATAACAAGAGAAATTTTTACACATATCATACATACTAATAATTTTCATAACCTTATTAAAGGAAACATAAGAAAGGGTGAGATTAGATGACATGTAAAGGTAAATATGGGATACTTCAACATAACATGAGTATAAGAGTATGATAACATGAGGAAAATATTTAAAAACCATACCCTTCAAATCATAGATCATAAACATGTGACAGGGAAAAAATCTTGGTAGTTCACAAGACATAAGCCATAATGGAAATAACATGAGACATTGGGACATAAAATTTGAATAAGATATAGATTTGTGGCATAAACATAAGCATAGAAAATATGTTACTTATTGTTAGATTTTGTGTCCTAGAACCAACTCTTTGTACTTTGATTATATGAACATTTGATGTATTAAAAATTAAATTAATCATCTTATTACATATTTTTCATTGTTATTAATGACCATAATTTAATAACATCCTAGAGTATTTGTTGCATTGATAAGGTTATATTAGTTCCCCTCTATTATGAGAACCTTGATGTACTATAAAAATATTCTTAATATAGTTTTGTGGTAGGATAACATACTATGATGGGATATATAGTATATAGACCATTAGGTGAGAGAACTAATAAGAATATAAGTCTTATTCTCATGAAGTTCAGACTTGGTAATCTCTATAATGAGAAATTATGAGAACATACCCTCTTTTTGGAAATCTGCATGTTTTGGTTTCAGGAGACATTACAATCTCTGAGTGTGTGTAATGGTCCTTATACATTAAGATTATCATTAGTGATTGTCATGACTCGCAAAATTATATTTTATGACAACAACCATCACACTATATGTTGGTGGGAAGTAGGTTAAGTTGGGTGCAACACAAATGACATGTTATTAATGCATAAGTCAATATTGAATTTGTCCCCTCAATATTTAAGGAAGTTGATATCTCATCCTATGAATTTAAATAGAACCATTATTGTAAGTTTAATGTCCTTGATGTAATGATGAGTTTATTTAAGATATTCAAAAAATGATGTATCAATAATATAGGTTGATAATACGATCATGTAACCTGCTTGGTGAGATTTTGTGACAAATGGATTATATTATGTAGTGATCATTCATATGTGGTTGTCGTCGTTGAGAATTTATGTTATTTCTCTTAGGTGACTTAACCCATTTCCATATATTAATCTTAGAATTTATGTAAGCCTACCTAATTACAATGAGAAATAATCCTAGAGGGTCACAAACTGTGTATTTCCAGTGGTCTTGATTAAATTCTATTTGAATTTAATTAATGGAATAAATATTATTCTCAATAATGAGGAATAATTTTATTTAAGTTATATTGATCCAATAAGATAAATAAATATTTATTGACCCAATTAGGAATAATATATATTTATTTATATTATTGAATATTTAATAAATTTTCATTTACTTGTTCGTGAATTAAATATTTATTTAAGAGAATAAAATATTTATTCAGGGGTTCAATAAATACAAGAGGAGTTCGAATGGGACAAGACTGTGTCCGATGATAAAATAATTATTTACGAGTTAAAAAATATTACTTATCCATTTTTCACAAGTTGGAACACCAAAAAAAAATAATACTGTTATTATTATTATTATGTGTCATGGGATTTAATTAATGTTTATAATTATTTTTAATCGTTGTTATGTAATTAAATTTTGTATCCAAAATCCCAACTCTATAAATTGGTGACTATATTTATTATGTAATTCATTTGAATCCAATTCTATGTTTGGGAATAGATAATTGTTTTAACTAAAGAATTATTTCTCAAATACTCCTACTCTCTCCCTCTAAAGAATGAGAAACCGTAGAAGTAATTTCTTTAAGATCAAAGAATGAGCGATCAAGAACTTATAATGCAATACATTTGATACTCCGCACTAAAACCCAAATAATTAGTCACATTGCACGAAGACCATTGAAGCATGTGTGGATCACTACTAGAGAGATTCTACCCTTGGATCCTTACAAGAGCAATGAAGGCAATCTGAAAGGTCCTTTTCAGATGATCAATGATCATAAATGAAGAATGTTCTTAATCCGATGTATTTATTTTATCCCCCCCGAATGGCCTAAAGGCCTTCTTTCTTTTATTTTATTATGGACAATCCCCCTTTTAAGGGTTGAAGGGAAACCTATAAATTACCCATAAGCCGAAGGCACACATCGCGACTGACTCTCAATACTTGACCCGAAGGCCCAGAGGCAAACCATGCCCGTTAAATTATTTATAAATTTGATGTGTTAGATCCTCGATCTTTGTTTCGGGCAACAATTTTTGAATGAAACTATAATATATCATCCACCAATGCACGCTTCCACTACACCCAGAACCAAAAAGTGATATCTGAGGGTATACTTTTAAATTTATAATTATTTATATAATTATTGATCTATACGCAATTGTGGATAGATTTCATTTCATGTTATTTTTTCTTTAATCTGATTTCAATTGAAATGTTATCAATATATTGATCATGTTTGTTGAGTTTTTCATTTTCTTAATGGTTTAATAATAAATGAAGAATGTCCGGAGATGCTATCGAGAAGTTCCAAATCATTGGCCAGTAAAATTGGTAACATTGCGTGCAGTTGAAGCACATGCTGTATATCCATGCAAAATTTATCTAGCTACACTAAGTAATTAATTACACATGGTTATTTTATTTTAAATTGTGGGATAACTATGCCAACATGGAAGATGAATATTCAAATACAGGGTGTGTAATTGGCATATACAAACCATGTAGTCTGGCCGAGTCAACACACCAATGACCTAGGCATGTGACATTGATATACGACAACTTAGGAACATGATGTGTAACTGAATTTAAAAGACATATAGTCTCATATTAATTTAATAAATTAAAATTACATTAAATTTGAAATTGTATAATTAAAACCTTATTTTCTTGATTAACACACCATTTTGATTCTAAAAATTTAATACTGGATTTTAAGAATTTCAAAATAATCAATTAATTTATTGTAATTGATATGACATTATTGTTTTTTTCATTTATTTTACATGAATTCCATTAATGATGGGTATCTATAAATATTATTGTATTATCTTTAAGATGAATGAGAATGAATGAATTAATTAATTCAAGAACATTTATCTTAAAAAATAAATGAACACATAAAAGAATTCTATCAGTTTACATTTGCGTATTCATTGCTTGTGTGACTGTTCATGAGCTTGACCAAGGCGTGTGTATGAATTAAAATTTGTTTAATTAAATTTTTTTCATGGTTTTGCAATTATTTAATATTAAATGAAAATATGGAATGTGAGTCATTCCTCCAACAATTATTATGTAGGACCTACACATCCAAAGATAATTATTTAATTCCCTTCAACAAATACTTTGGTTTCCCTCACCTACATGTGAGTAGTAAATATTTTTAAATAATGGAGAATCCCAAGGCATGAGGGTACAGTTCAAGATGGAACCATAATGAATCCAACTCAGTGATACATAGGTGGATACAAAGAATACTATAGCTCATGCCAAGTGCGATATACGGAGTTATTTCCCATAGGTAATAGGTTTATTTAATGTCTACTCATTAAATCAACCATTAGATAAGCTCATGATATGGTGATTTAATTAATTAATTAATTAATTTTTGTCTAATTCATTAAAGTTATATTTATTGATGTATGACCACGATCACATAAATGAATGAATTAATATGAAAAGATGGAATTTAAATAAAATTGATTATGAATAAATGTTTTATCCAAAAACAGATAATTAATTAATTAAATACACACTTAAATATTAACAAGACATGTAAAAGATAAAAAAAGATAAAAATTTATGCATAATAAAAAAATCACTCAATCTAATTTTAAGTCACACTAAGCCTTCTGTTACTTGATTAGGAACAAAAAATCAATAGAACTATGTGCTTGACCAACCCTTTTTGGGACACTTACTTTTATAAGGGGAGTTATTATGAAAGTTTCAGGTTGACTCAACCATTTTAGATCAAGAGGATTATCCATATCCATACTTGGTGAAATATGGAGGCAAGTGTTGAGAAAATTCAAGTTATGATTTTTGGATTGCGGAGTCCACTCAACGGATCATGGATTTGAAAGCTCACGGTTGGAAAAGACTTGCCTACCTAAATACCTTCAAAATAGCTTGACCAACCCTTTTCTGGGTTATCTAAAGGTGAATATAGATCCTTTACACTAGAATTTACTAGAAACTAGACATTCTATGTTCAATGGTAAAGGCATATTTTGACTTGATAAAATAATGGGTGATCTAATAAAATTTATAAATTATTTATCAAAAACTTTTAATTAAGAAACGTAATAATAATATACACTTTTAATTGTAGAATAAAATGAAAAGATCTCAATATGTCTGATAAATATTGGAAAAAGATAATATCCTCACTGTAAGTAACTTCCAAGAGTGTTTTAGACACCTTCGAGTTGTTCTATGCCTCGAAAATAAATATTACATTCTAGAATCCTCACTGCCTAATCTGGCTACTCAAGAGGCAAGTGGTGAAGAGTTTATAGTCTGCAAAAAACATATGAACGAAATGATTGAAATAAAATTTTTGATTCTTTTATCTATGTTTAGTTAACTCATGAATTCTCATGAAAACATGGATGTCTATAGCATGCTTGATAACCTCTGTGGTCTTTTTGAGGAGTGACAAATACATGAACGGTTTGAGATTTCTAAGGTACTCTTTCAAAGTAAGCTTGGAGAGGGTTCCCCTTCTAGGCATCACGTAGTCAAGATCATTGGCTACATTGAGCGCCTTGAGGTTTTTGGGTTTAAAATCAACAAATAACTGGGAACCAATCTCATTCCAGCATCACTTCCTCAGATCTTCTCTAGTTTTGTTTTGAATTATAATATGAACAATATTTTAAAGTCTCTTCAAAATATTATTATCCTCCTTTTCTAAGTAGATAAATATATGTAGCCTGAAAATCCTTATGTCCTTATGGTGAAAAAATAGAAGTGTAAAGAAAATATCATTAAGCCCAAATCTTCTTCACTCCCTCCCAAGAAAGAAGAATGTCAAAGGGGAAGTAATGGAGAAGATTCTATCTATTTCACATGTCGCAAGAAGGGCCACTGGAAGAAAAACCAAACCCACCTAAAGAATCAAGGGGAAGCTTCAGGTGCCTTTGTTGTCAAGTGAAATTTATCTATTTATAAAAATTAGGTATTAGATATATATTGTGTTACTCATATATGTTTTCAAATACAAGAACCAAGTATATTAAAAAAATTAAACAAGGGATGGTAGATTTATGAGAAACCAATAGAGCTAAACTTGCTTCTGTAACTATCGGGGACTACCGCCTCACATTACCGACCAGAATGATCTTTGTTTTAAAGGGTTTTTATTATGTTCTTGAGTTACAAAAAACATTATATTTCTATTCATACAAGATACAAATGGATTCATTTTTGAAATTTGGAAATTAATATTGTTTCTTTTATAAAGATAACACTAGTTACGGTAAGAAACTTTTACATAACGGTCCTTACGTGTTGGATTACATGAACGAACTAATGGAAATCGATAACAAAGTTACTTCACATGATTTATGACGCACCAAATATTATTATAACTAGATAGGTCATGTAAATGAAAAAAACATGAAAAAATACATCATGATGGATATTTAGATTGTTTAAAATAGATACCACTTTGTGTATGACACGCATGTTTACAAGAAAAATTGACAAATCCCCATTTCGTGGGAAAGGTGAAAGGGCTAAATATCTTATTGAATTAGTTCATACTAATGTGTGTGGACCATTTACTATTGAAGAAAGGGGTGGGTACTCAAACCTCATAAATTTTAATGACGATTCTAGTTGATATGGATATATTTACATAATGAGGTATAAGTTGGATTCTTTTGATAAATTCAAGAAATAAAATAAAGAAGTTGAGAATTAGATTGGTAGGAAGATTAAGAAACTATACTTAGAATGGTACATTGGATATCTAAATAAATAATTCTCTTTTTTACTTATAGGATTTTGGGATATTATCCCAACTCAATCACCTTTACACACATTAGTGGAATGATGTAATAGAAAGGATGAACCATGCCTTTTTGGACATAGTGAGATCAATGATGATTCATACATGTCTTACTTTATCCTTTTGGTGATAATCATTACAAACAACGAAACACATTCTAAATAAACTACCAACTAAATCAATAAATTCTATTCTATATGAATATTAGAGTTGAAGGAAAATGATGTTATAAAATTTATATGTGTGGGGAAGCAGAGAATTTGTTAAGGCCTCTTTAGGAAGCAAACATGCATCCCGAGTCACAAAGTACACCGTTATCAGATAACCCAAGGAAACAATGGGATATTACCTATATAACCCCTCAAATGAAAGGGTAATAGTGATAATAAACACCATCTTCCTTGTGTGGAATCACATCTCTCAAATATATAGTGGGAGTGAGATAAAATTCTATGATGTCATGGACCAAGGCACGAAAAAGTTGTCACTTGATCAGATTCCACAAAGCCCCATGAAAAAAAGAAACTGTTCTAGAGACACAAGAACTATGTTGGAGTACAAGATAGGTTAAATAACTAGAACAATATGGGTTTATAGTTACTGAGGATGGTGAATCATTATTAGTTGATAATAATGATCCTCTAACCTACAAGGAAGCATTAAGTGTCATAGTTGATTCCAGGTGGAAAGAAGCCATGAATTTTGGAATGGATTCCATGTATTAAAACCAAGTCTATATTTTTGTAGATATCCTAGTGTATTTCAATAATGTTGGTTGAAAATGGGTATTGAAAAATAAACTCGACATGGAAAGATAGTTAGTACCTCTATGGCACAACTGGCTACAAAAGTGTTTAAACAGCCTCATGGTATTGACTATGATGAACCTTTTCACCAGTTGCAATGATGAAATCCGTCATAATAATACTTTCTATAATTGAATACCATGAATATTAGATTAGGAAAATGGATTTCAAAATAATATTCCTTAATGGGAACCTTTAGTAAGATTTATACATGACCTAACCTAAAGTGTTTTTAACTCCAAAGGATTCTAATAAAATATGAATGTTGGAAAAGTCTATTTATAGATTAAATAATGCATCCTGATCACGGAACATTCATTTTGATGAATCCAAAATGGAATTTGGTTTTATAAAGAATGAATGTGATCCTTTTTCCTACAAATGGTTCAGTGGGAGTGTAGTTGTTTTCTTAATAGTATATATGTTGATGACATATTAGTTATTTGAAATTAAATACCTATCTTATATGCTATTAAGGCAAGGTTGAATAAATTACATTCCATGAGATACTTGGGAGAGGCCGCATATATTATTGGGATCAAGATCCATCGTGATATAACCATGAGGATTCTTGATCTAGTTCAAAATACATACATTAACAAGATACTGAAGAGATTCGGTATGTAACAATCCATGATGGGATTATTACAAGTATCATATGAAATTTATCTTTCTAAGAAAATGTGTCCTCAGACCCATGAGGAAAGAAATATAATGAAAAGAATTCTATACGCATCAACAATTTGGTTAGTGATGTTTGTTTTTCTATGTAATAGGTTTGATGTCACCAACACATTAAGTACTATAGGAAGATATCCAGATGATCTAGGTGACCGCCATTGGATGGTATTCAATACTATCCTCAATTATCTGAGGAGTTCTAAGGATATGTTATTGGTTTATGAATGATATGAGGAATTGGTCATCAGAGGATATGCATATGCTAGTTTCTAGACTGATCAAGAGGATATGAAGTCACGAATGAGATATATCTTCACATTGAATAGAGGTGTTGTGAGCTGGAAGAGCTCAAAAGAGGCCATGGTGACAGATTCTACAATAGAGTTCAAGTATATTGTAACTTCTTAGGTAGCAAAATAAGTAGTCTGGATGTAAAATTTCTTTTAATGTCTTGATGTTGTACCTTGAAATAAATATCAAATCACAGTCTATTGTGATAACACTACAACAGTGTATCTCTCAAAAGATCCAAGGTAACATTAGCAGACAAAGAACATAATTTAGAATTATCATCTATTGAGGGATATTTCCCAGAGTGGTTATGTTTCAATGAGTAGTATTTACCAGGAAGACAACATAGAGAACCCCTTAACTAAATCCTTAACTTAGCAGAAACATGATTATCATGTGATTTCTAGTAGATTGAATGTCATATATAGTTATCCCTAGACTAATTGGGAGTTTTTTAGAGTTGGTTTCCAAAAACCAACTATTTATAATTTGATTACATGAATATTAGATATATTAAATATTAAATTAAACATATTATTACATATTTTTCATTTTTATTTATGACAATTATGTAATAATATCCTTGAGTATTTGTCTCATTGATATGGTTATAGTAGTTCTATGATATGATGAGAACCATGAATTTATATAAAGATATGTTTAATATAGTTATATGGTTGGATAACATATTATGATGGGACACATAGTATATAGACTATCAGGTGAAAGTACTTGTAAGAAGATGAGACTTCTTCCCATTAATTTGTCAGCTGGTAATCTCCATGAAGGGAGATTATGAGAACATACCCTCCATATAAATTCTGTATTTTTTGGTGTCATTGAATATTCCAATCTGCGATCATCTGTAAAGGTCCTAAAACTATAATATTATCATTAATTCATGTCACGACTTTCACATTTATATTTTTTGATGAAAATCATCACACCATATGTTGGTGGGAAGTAGGGTGTGTTTGCTAAATCATGCATGGCATATTATTAATGGAAAATTCTATAAAGTATTTGTACCTTCCATATTTATTGAAGTTGATATCTCATCCCATTCATTGAAAGAGAATTTTTCCCATAAATTATATGGACATGGTGTAATGAATATTTTATTTCAGATAGTCAAAGAATGATTTATCAATCATATAGGTTGACTCTACTGTTATGCAACTAGCTCCATGATATTATGTGACATAGGGAATATATTACCTAGTGATCATTCATATGTGGTTGTCATCATTGTGACTATATGTTATATATCTTAGGTGCCTTGACCCATTTCTAGATAATAATCTCAGACTTTAGGAAATCCCACTTAATACCAATGAAAAATAATCCTAGCTGGTCACAAAGATGAAAACCACATATGAACTATCAACACTCATCAACGAAGAATGTTCCTAAGCTTAGGTATTTATTTCCATAGATATTAAAGAAATTAATTTTTAATTTTACATGCATGATCCTAGCTCTTGGTTTTGGGAAATAATTATTAAAATAAATTTTAATATATCACCCACCAAAAAATGCTTCTGCTATGCCCAGAACCAACACTTATTAGTCAAGTAAAACATTAAAGGCCATTATAGAAGAATGTGTTGACTCCCTAAACCACCATAGTAATCAAGGTTCACTATCAATACTACCATATTGGATATAATCCCTTATTGATTTTGGGTTTACTCCAAATTATAGTCCTATTTATCTAATGAGATATCAATATTTACACAATGCATTAGAGAATAATATAATTATGTTCCTACCCATCACATAATGAGAATAATATAGATGTGTGATACAAGATCTTAAAACATTAATCATAGAATAAATCATTAAATGGAAATGGGTTTCATAAACATTTCATCAGAGCATAACCTATGAAAAATAAATGGGATTTATAATCATTTCATCAATTCATCATATCACAACCATTGGAAAAGTAATGATTTTCATAAATATATTTTCATTGTAATAATAAACCATTAAATTAAATAATAAATATGTTATCCTTGTAGAATATCCCTATAAATATTATTTAACTTCAAAGGTTTTCATCTTATATGGAAAGTGATTATAAAAGATCACTTTAAACATTTCTCTAGTAAAATATCCTTTGCACTGTGAAATAAGTAATTTAAAATCTAAAAAGTACCCATAAATTAAAGAAAACATTTTATTTTCAAATAGACATGGAAACATGTAAAGTACGGTTCAAATTATTGAGCGGTTATATTAATAAAAAATACCATTCATTCCATATATGTTAAAATAATGAATCATTTCACATTTTCGATAAAAAGTCAAAAGTACCTCTTTCTGAAAATGACATGAAGATTTTTTTTAAATTTTTTTATTAAAAATTAATCATTTGTAAAAATAAGATTTAAAAATCATTATATAATAATAAAAACCTTATTTAAATAAATTTTAGAAATCATGGACATATAATATAAATTATTGTTTACCAAAGGGAAAAATAAAGATAATTTTCATTAAAAAAATTATTTTTGCGAATTGAGTACACAAATAGTGGAAAATGAAAGGAAATAATATATTATTAATAAATAAATATTATAGAATAAAATTACTAAAGTTATTTAGAGATAAATTATAATATTCCATCATCCTAAACTTAATTATAAACAATCCTCCTAAACAATGGGATTGTAACATAAAACCTTTACCACTATGGTAACCTTTAAATCATATTATCCATGAAATAAATAACATTATATGGAAGTTTTAATCCCATAATTTCCTTTATATTAATCATAAAATACATTCATGGGTAGTATATAAACCACCCAAAATAAACAATATTATTTAATGTGTCCCAAAAAAATAAAAGTGAGAAAGAAATACCATATATAAAGTCTTGAATTTCATTGTACACATTCAAACCTATTGTTTAATAAATATAGGATTATTATAAATATATTAAATAACCATAATGATATGTATAATAACATATATGATTAAATTATAACCTTTTACCACTCATTTATTAACAATTCTATATTAAAATATGCTTCAGCTGACAACTACTTAGTTTTTCATTTATGTTTTGGTTTGGTAGTTTCAGTCCTCAAGAAATTATTATGGTTCAATCATATTATTATTTTTTATTATTATATAAATATCATATATATATATATATTAATATTAATATATTTAATTTATAAATAGAAAAATGAATTATAGAGTTCATGGAGACAGTTGGTCGTATGTACACATTAATATTTTTTCATTTTAAAATTGTTGGAATGATGGAAAGTTAAATATTAATTCTTCTTTAAAAAATATTTTTTATATAATATATATCTTATAAATTCATTATATCTTTCCTTATTACCATCCATTTCAAAATAAAATGAAAAAAATATCATATCACTTTGTGGAGGTGGATGTTTACATGTAAAAATGAGAGACGTTATCATTTTCCAATGGATTAGAAGGTAATGTGGTAGTTGTGATATTATAATAATTATAGTATAATTATGTCATAAATACCATACATATGTTAAATCCATCATTTTATCCCATTGTGAGAGGCTATGATGGAAACTGAATTACATTGGTTTGTGAGGCGGTAGTGTGTCGTACACACGATCAAAGGTTTCATTTCCTATTTGATGGAAGATGAGATGAATATAGGATATGAAACTAACCTAATAATATTGTAGTATATTTTATATTTTAATTTTATTATATCATAACTGTATAATTATTTTTTAAGGAGGTGCAAGAAGAAATGAAATAAAAGCACAATGTTATTAATGATAACACCTCTTTAGAAATCATCTTTATGCTAGCACCAAAATTATTCGTAAGACAGTTTCCAAATCAAACTAAGGCCCTTATGAAATGGGGAAGTATGTAAGGAAGGAAATTGGGTAGGTATTACCTGAACAAAAATAATTTGTAAGTGTATAGTGGAAAGGAGTGGGGGTTCCATTTTATAAGTGGGGGAGAGGGCACCATTGGAATTTTTGAAAAAAAGTTATACCCAAATTTTACATATGCCACATGTAATATCCCAAGACACACACTCCTAGATACAGAGATAAAAACATATAATTTTCATTTCTCAATTTGATTCTAATGAAGGTGATCTAATCTTCTCTATCCAAAACATACAATGTCAAAATGAAATATTGTATCACTTACATACCCACAAAAATTTAAGGGTATGAGTTTTAGATAATTATTAAATACTCTTACATAAACAATACCCATATATTACTTTTCCCACAATACTCATATTTTCATATTCCATATTAAGTCTTCAACATATCCTAGAAACCCCATCACATTTGATACTTTCTAGACACAAATCATTAAATCATCATTCTTCATAACCTGTAGAAATGGAAACATAAGAAAAGTGAGCCCAATTTCTCAACAATGTGCATGTGAATAAAAAAGTGCAATAGAATAACATAAGAATATTAATACCCAAGAGTACCTGGATAATCAATCATGATACCTGGAATACATATTTATCAATGGAAAAGTCACAAGAATTAATAATCCTGATACATGTGATTTCAAACATGATCAAAGGACTCCTTGAAACCCAGAGAAAGAATAAATAAAACTTATTGGTATTTTGTAACATCATTTTCATAACCCATTTAAATCCATGTCTAAAATAACTGAAGACCAATTAAATCCATGAGATAACCCCATTGGTAACTCCCTAAATCTTAACTCTAATTAAAAGGAACATTACCCAATACATTGGAGTACTATCTGGGTGCACTTATCATATAAGCTCCACCAGGCTTAACCAAAACTATCTGGATGCACCCATTATATAATCTATACATGGATCACATATGAGATATAAAGGGAATCAAACATTTGTATAAGTTGTATCAACATTACCCACTCATCAATAGTAATTTCCAAGATCTTTTTATAAATAAAACATTTACTTTATTTCTCTTTTCAATCATAAAAATAATTAATTTTCCTTCAAAGATCGATTAATTCATTGAAAAGAAACGAGTTCCATGAAAATATCATAATCTATACAAAGAAAGAAAAATGATGGCATCAATACAACATATCCCCAGTGGAGTGTAAGTATAATAAATCGTTGTTGGTGTCTATGAATGGAAATTCCACTAAAATATCCTTAAAATTGTTTTTAATGACAATAACTTTTCACATTGTGTAACATCAACGGATGTCATATTTTATGGAAATTAATTCTGAATGATCAGATTGAACATTTATTGAGGAAAATATACTTTCAATTTTGAAAACCATAATTTTAAATTGAAAACATTCTTGATGACATCCTTATTGTGAGGATGGTAAAAGATACAGTTATGAACACTAGATATAGAATAGTTTCTAAACTCAGAGGCTCTCTCAATGAAGTAGTGTTGGTTACCCTAGTGTTTTTTTTGGAAATATTTTTCTATTTTTCTATATTTATAGAGAAAGTAATTAAAATAGTAAAAATAGTGATAAAAAACACTGTGAGAGTGATTACAAAATGAATAAATGAGAAACAGAGAAAATAGAAAAACAAAAAGGTCAAGAAAAAAAGACAAAATACAACGAAGAATGTCTTCAAGAACATGTCCATATCAAATTTTATCCACCCTCAACTAGCTTTAATAGATATTTTAATGAATACCATCAACACTCATCCCAACTCTATGTAAGACCAAAGACCTTGTTCAGACTTCTCTCCCACCTAAAAAATGAAGATTTTACACAAAAGTTATTCAATACGTGAGAATTATTCTAGATTTAAAAAATAATAACTCAACAGACTCATTATTTCTAGGAAATATCATAATATAGAATTATTCTGATGAGATCATGAGATTACACAACCCGACTTAGATGACCAATCTAGAAGATTATAGAGGATGAGAAAAAGGAATGCTGAAAAAGATTAGAAAATAATTCTTAAATAATATTTCCCCTTGCACACCCCAAGTCACATTCACAATCTTCTAGGGAGAAGAAGATGTGAAAATCATCATGAAGCAAAGCTCTTTGGGTAGTTTTTGTGTTTCTATAACATAATCAAGAATCATGAATTAGTTCCCCATTTCTAGATATTTGAGACAAAAAATAAAAATTGGGGAAAACAAATAGAAAAACATCAAAAAATATTTACAAAAAATTAATAATAAAACAATAATGTCAGAAATAGGTGAAAATGAAAACAATGAAAATGGGAAGAAGAAGAAGAGTAGGGTATCCATCTCTAGGTATCCAAGATGGTTATCCTTCCATAGGGTTACAGAAAAGGTAGGAGGATAATCTCCTATTATTTAGAGAAGTATATGGAAAAAATGATATCCTAATAGGAAGAATATCCTACATGGAACACTTTTATGTGCTCATCACATGCACCTCAATTAACTCCAAGTGAGTGCAGTTAGAATCTTGAAACATTTCTACTTCCCGTCACATTTTCATCTGATCATCATCAACTTACACAATTTCCCTGGCCACCCCTCAATCAATCATTCCCATCTTTACGAGAAAATAGAAAGAGAAAAGGTGTTAGACAGTTCCTAAAATGTTACTCTTATTGAAGATATAAATTATTATTAATATTAATAATATACTAAATACATATATAATTTCAAAAGAATAAATATATAAATATATTTATTTTCATTGTTAGTATTTTATTTAATTATATTATATATATAGTTATTTTCAATATAATCACATATATTTTCACTTTTATTATTATTATAATAACTTTTATTTTTATATATTATTATATATTATAAAAATATATGATGGGGGATGGGTTCTCAGATCGACATGAGATCTCTCTCTCTCACACGCAATAGCTTTCTTCAACGACTCAGTTTTAGGGTGACTTCAACATGACGAAGGAATCTGAGCAGAGGTTGAGTGGAAGGTGGTCTTTGATTTGATGAACATCATCTCTTTTAGGTGGCATGGTAAGGGGTTGTGGTTGTGCTCATGGTGGTGCTCATCTCAGGGGGAAGATGCATCAATAGCCAAGAGAGCCCGAGTGGGGCTTCTGCTTTTGGGTTGTCTTCTAGATCCCATTTCAGCATTTCTTATGACACATTTGGTTCTGATGCATTAGTGGTGTGTTAGTTATTTCAATATCTCGGCGTGTCTTAGCATCAAGTTCATCAATGGTAGTATGATTTCTGTTTTTAGATATTATAAAATCTATAAATTTGGGTTCTTCTACACTAAGTTATGGTTTAAGTTTGGGATATTATCTTTCGGGTGAAAGTAGTGATTTTTTCTATTTTGGTGAGGTGGAGAGTATTAGCTTGTTTGCAGGAGGCTTAGAGAGATGTCAGACTGATGGTGGTAGGGTTGATGAGCTGATGGTGGATGAGACTAAGGTTTTAGCGGTGGCATGCTGGAGTGGAATGGGTGTGATGGTAGAAAGTTGTTACTAGTGGAGGTTGATGATATAATTGAAGAAGGGAATGACTAGTGGAATAAATGACCGATGGTAGTAGAGGCATTGTTGGTAGAAGGGGCTGCCACTTGTGATTGATTAACCTGATTGACCACTAAACTGTTAGCCAGATTGGCAGCCGCATGGCCTCAACCACACCTCCCCATATAGCCAAGGAATCCAACTAGTAGTGATGGTGTAAATGTGGTATGGTGGGGAGACTATACCCTCAATGTTATAGTGACACAATGTTATAATAATAATGAAGTCAACATACACTAGCAGAAAGAGTAATAAATTGAAAGATAAATAGTGAGAGATAAATTTAATAATCAGATAAGGGTTTCCAATGAAAAATACACAAAATCATGCTTGTAGAGATGATGATACATGTACAAGTATAAATAAATATAATAATATTTTTAATAAAATAAAAGAATATAGTCCCTACGACCGGATCTAATAGAATATTGAGTACAAGCTCAGTACTATGCTCTTAACTCCCATGTACAATGCACAAAAAAAAAAGAAATAAACCAAGGGAATACAGACAAGAGATTTGGTCGGGTACCCCTTTGTAATGGTGGCCTGAGAAGGGTGTGAGATATACTCAATTGGCCACCACCAATAGTGCGTAATGCATATTCCATATTGTGCATATAAAATAAGGAGTATTCATGTATATCAAAAGTAAGCAGTAGTGTGAAATAGACAAATATAAATGTTGGGATTATGTTAATGGAGGAAACCTATCCCAAAAATTCATACTATGGCCTAATATGAAAGTGTACCTAAACTACGGTTAACCTATAGAAAAGTGATGTGAAGTAAAAATGGTGAAATAATGCAATGAGAAATAATAAAGGATCATGCCCAGACATTTTATTTGCCTTGGAAGACTTGTCCTTGGGTAACTTCTATGTAAAATCAACCTTAAGATTTAATTAATTATATTATTTTAATATGGGAATATATTTATTTTTATTAAATACAATCCTGGTACTATCTAAGGAAAAAATTATTAAGGAACTTAAGTATCGCACTAAGAGCGTAACAATTATCTAAACCTGAAGGAGTCCATCCATGGAATTCATAAAAAGAATTATAAGTATCACACTTAGTGTAATGTACAACATACCCCCTCTGAGACCATGCCTGGTATATCAAAAAGGGGTCAGAGTCTCACTTATGGCACAGTGAAACCATCTTTCCACTGATCTCATCCATGGGCGCTCCCCTGGGAACTAATATTGCTTATATATATGTAATCAACATTCTCGGTTAGCCCATCCAAGGTTCAAATTGTATCACTCATGCTGTATAAATCCTCAACAACCCATGATCCCATCCTTGGAATTCCATTAGGAGGAATCCGAGTATCACTTGAGGTGTAAGCAAACTCTTAAAAATTTAGACATTGAACTTTTAATTAGTAGGATGGCTAAACCCATTAATTATTCTAATTACACCATGAGGGGGGTTCTGAACTTAATAAAGACAAAACCCCTTCAGGGGAACTAAGAGGGACCTTCCCATTAACATTTCATTTAGCTCAAAAGGTGGTCCATTCTATTATTAAGTAATACCAAACACTTTATTAACGAATTAGGGAGATGTGGCCTACCTATGGAATGTACCATCATACATGTAAGAGGTATTCACTTTCTATCATGTTAAAACTCGAACCGCTCAGGGGAAGGAGTTACATTTGATAAACACTTAAGTGATGATTTAGAAAATAATATATAATATTAATGGGCATTATACCCAACCACTTCCCAATTTTTTTCAGTCATTATGTTTTAGAAGACAGTGCATAAACAAGAGGGTTTTATATAAAACCATTAATTAATTTAATGTCACCCAAGAGAAACACCCTTATGGGTGGTTAAAATGTAAGAATTAGGACCAATTACATGGAAAATAATTATACAAGGGATACTAAATTTAGGGTGTTATGTACTAAAAATAATAAATCAAAATTTATAGGCTTTGCACAGAAAGATTGGTGTGTAAAACAATGACATAAATTAAAAGTCACTAAGTCTTTAGGGGAAAGTATTTAGAACACGTACCATATATGTCGGTTGACTCACATGTCGAATATCAAGGCTTGAATTGGTCTGGTTCTAGAGAAATTTAATAAATATATGTACATTTTGAAAATTGGTTGAATTATCTCACACAAATATAGCGCAGATGAGTAGAAGAGAAACTAAGGAAGAGGATAGAGGTATGTTGAACTTACCAAGAGGAATCCATAGGAACCAACAACACTCGATTCGAACAATAGATGGAGGATTTTGAGAAAATCGTAGATTAGGCTTGGGAGGGACCCATAAGAGAAGAAGGAGGTGGTGGTTCACTAGAAAATAGATAAATAAAGAAGGGAAAGATATTTTAGGCATTAAATGAAAAAAATGTAATTTACCCTTCAAAATTGGGGTTGTGTGGTTTGGCCTCTCATTTTTTTTCAAAACATTTTCAAAATGCCTGGATCCCACAACTGAAGAGCCCCACCACTCATGGTCTTCTCACATGTTTTGAACAACTGTGCGCTAACCATGCACCAAACATTGCACATGAACTACCTAAATGGAACTAATAATATGGTCTTACCAACACAGTTTAACAAACCGTTCTCACCCTATGATAAAAACTATAGAAAACCTACATGACCATGCACCTAATTATGCATGGTTATTTAAACCGTATGATACATTATTCTCTAATGGAAAAGGACACATATTTTTCTATAAGGGTATCATGGTTTCTAACAAACTATGCGCCCTTCCCACTTCTTCTATAATGTAGTCTTTTAGGACTCGGTGCTCTTGAAACTGGATGAAACACCTTAGGGACCCCTTAGGATTCTAAGCAAAACTAAAAGCAACCCATCACATTTCTATGACATTATAATTTTCATTCTAAGGCTCGATTTAAATAACAGACTATCCATTGAATAATTAAATTAAAATTCCCTTGGAATTTCATCCAGTGTAAAAACACAAGATGCCACAACCTCCCTACCTTAGAACTTCTAATCCTTAAGAAGCCCATGAAAAAAAATTCAACACCCAACCTACTCGGGTCGTGAAGCTTCTTCAAAATGATGGTGTTGAGTTTCCAATTCCCAACGCACCTTCCAAGAATTAATTTAAGTGTACTATACATGTGCAAACATGAGTTGATCCAAAGATAGTTTCCCAAACTAGAACGTCATGAAAAAACATAACTTAACCTTTAAGACCAAAGAAATGATAACATCATCATATTTTCAATCATATGGTTTATTTTTCTCTCCACCATATTTTCTTCCATTTTAAAGGCCAACCGTCAATCATGGTAAATCCACCGTCAAAAGATTGATTTAAGAACTCTCGTAGCATTCTAATGATGTTTTTTTGGAACTATTCTTAAATTTAATAAGAGTACAACTTGAATCAAACTCAATGTTTGGTCAATCCAATTTTCATGAAAAATCTTGGATAATTCCCAAAACACTTTTCATGACCCAAAAACATGCAATTAATTGGTTCCTCACCGACCACATACGACAAGAGAGCGGGATATCAAGTTGAGGAACCCCTGGTTAAAATAGTCAAAACTCCCAGCTTAGACATCCAGTGCATTTAATTATCTAGACTTGATCTTTGTTCTGAGCATGCATAACAAATCCCATAACCAGCTTTTGGTGATAGCTCTAGAAAAAAAAATTCTATTTAATTGTCATGCCCAATATGAACATGGGTGCATTCCAGGTCCATCACAAATGGGTCAAGACCCATTAAACATATAATCCAAGCCTGAATGTGGATTGTGGTCATCTCATAATCAATAACTAGAGTCTAATGAGAATGTTAAAGGAAAACCAAATTTGGAATTTACAATAGAGATATGGATACAGACCAAACATCCACACACATAGAACACGGACCAAACCCAAAGAAAAATTTACCCAATGATCAGTCAAAGGGGTAAAACTAGTGTCTATGAGTCCATAAAAAGAATTCCTATATAGGAACCTAGGTATTAATTAAGAAAAACTATCATATATGAACAACCAAGATTCCGTAGTGTTCTCTATTGGAGTTCACTCACCAAGCCCAATCTTTTTTAAAATTTAGTGTGGTGTATAACCATTGCTCTCTTAATATACCTAGACAATGCCTTGGTAAGAAACATGGACTTCATTCAGAGAAGGTGCATTAAGAGGATAATAAGATTACCCAAAATATGAGAGGCACCCCCACCATATCCATGATGGGGTGCTCTGTATGGTTTCGAACCAACCATACAAAAAAAATTAAAAGGTCAATCAAACATCTCAGACTGTATTACTTTGGAGGAACTCAAATTCACCTACCGATGCATTTCCATTAATTGATCTCCCTGCCCATATTACATAAATAATTAAATTTTTAACTCAAGATCATCAACTGATGTCCACCCCTGACTAACTAAATTTTCAAAGGTTACATACACAAATAACCATGAATCGTTCTTCTATAACATAAGCACAAACATAAGATAAGATATTCCATCCACAAAGGAATTTTAAATTTGAATGAACATTTAAAAATGGCCTTTTTTGTCCCTTCCACCTATAAGGACGCATTTAAAAAATTCGACATGATGCTTCCCACAATAGGTCAATCTTGGTCGTCGTTCACTAAAAGAAGTAACTCAAGGCATGCTTTAGTGAGCATTAAACCAAAAAGGGAGACAGAATATCCACTTACATGAATTATTGTATATATTGAATCTAGGAACACATGTGTCACTCCTCATTAGTTATTTCCAAATTCACCAAAAGTTTGGGCATTAGTCATAAAATCCCAACCGAACTAATTAGTGTGTTAGTAGCTGATCCTCCCTAGGATGCCATCCTGAGCATTGGGAAAACTGAACAACTCATATCTAATTCACTCTAACCCAAATATGAACCTTTAATGAAGCAAAACAACTCCATGATTAAAAAGGTACCAAAAAACTCCTATAAGTTTTTTACTATTCTAGCACTTGATGGGTACCACATGTATTAACGAATAGTATCCTGTGGTTATATTATGTAGAATGAAACAAACTTGGAACTATCCATTAGTATAATGACCATATGAATTTGAGAATCTGATGTCCTATAAAATATTTAACCCAAATCCATATTACCCTAGATGACTATTAACCCAGTTGATGACATATCAAGTAATCTATCACTAAAGAGGAAGATGAATGGAGGGTCACATGACTTAATTAAGCTTCTGAATATTACCTAGGAAATCCTAACCTATTGAACTGGGGAATTTCATGGTTCTCACACCTATAACAAGGGTCAACTTATCAAATGACCACCTGGATAGTACCATACGAGAGAAACTTCTCCAAATAAACGAGAAAGGGTTTAAATATTTGAGGGAGATAACTTTAATGGGATAGAGCCATAAAAAGAAGGAAACCACGACCCTATAACCGGATGAAACTAGAATAAAAGTCACTAGGCTTATGGGTTTATCATTTTGATTCAAATATATGATATAAGGCCTATGAAAAATGATCACATCCATTTCAGGTTACAACTAAATGATAACATTTAACTACCCTCACACAAGAGGGTTAAAATGCAGGATATTGCTTAAGTTTAAATTTTAGGTAATTTCATTAATTTACATTTTATTCTTTAATCATTTCCAGGCTCTAATTAATGCTAACTAGTAGTTAGGAAGAACATTTATACAAGGAACTTTATTTAGAATGACCCACAAGTCACCTGAAAAGTTATATTAAATGTCCCTTCCAGAATTACTTATTTTACTGAAATCCTGTCATTTTTAGGTAGTCTATCTCATACCACCATTTTAAAACATCATTTATTTATTTATAGACATTCACATTTGGATTAGTTAAAGAAAATGTCAAATCTAATATATAGAGGAAAACACCCTTTTGGTTGAAATTGGAATTTTAAATAACTAATGCTTAATAATTAATAAGCTCAAAAATAAACAACAACCATTTTATTAATTAAAAGGTATTGGTTAAGTGATACTCCACCATAGAATTATATATATGATCATAGAAATGGAGTTGGACACTATAAATAACCATTCTTATATCTTATATGCATACCCTAATGGGGTTAAGTATTTATTAATTTGAAGGAAAAGGTGACCCACTAGAATCCCATTAAGAAATTTTAGGTTCAATGAAATGTAACCCAAAATTTTTATACATTAATATTTAGAAAAACCTTTTTGGTTCATTTCATAAGAAAAATGCTCCAACTGGCATACTTGGGTCCAATTGTGTATTTTTGAATTTAGTCATATTGGTCATTATACCCAAGTAATAGAGGTACAATCATTATTAAGGAAACCATTTAATTTAAGGTCAAATTATATAACATTCATATTTAATCAATATTATTTAATTATATAAATCTAATAAATAATGGTTAAGTAACATGGGTTATCACCACTCAATTTTATAATGCATGCTCGCACTTTATTGGTTGCAGGAATAATCATATTTAACCAAAACCAATTCATTCAAGATAATAAGAAAAAATTAACAACTTTAAAATTTATATAACAGTTATTAAATATAGAAGGTGCATCAACACTTTTTGTGTTATATGGGTCATTGCTTTCAAATTTATAGTGCCTATACCCCTGAAAAATTGAAAATTTAATCCCATTTAATCACAACCATCATGTTCATCCCCTAAAAAATAAGCATAGATCATGGAATATGAAGACAAAGCACGTTAATTATTCACCTAACATGGTAAAAAATTAGAAACTATAAAATAATCACTAGGTTAGATAAATAATCACGAGCATGTAAAAGAAGTATGGAAAGATATATGTAGGCAAGAAAAACTCAAATATGGCTTATAAGAAATGCAGGATAATTAAATCATAGAATCATGTTGTTCTGGAAATCATGATAAATTAAACATAGATTATTTATATAAACAATAATTCTAATAAAATACCTATGTATATGAAAACCTAAACATTTTATTAAAATTTATATCAAATCATATAAAAATGTTGATAATAGACACACAAGGCACATTGTAAAATTCAAACAACCTAGCAATGCAATCTACATGGCATGGAATATACAATGGAGGTAAATTTATAAATATCTAGGATGACACATGTAATGATTCTTTCTTGACACACAAGACCAAGGGTAAAATACCATGAATCACATAAATCAGTAGCATTGGATAGTACATCATTCACTCAAGGTGAAATCATAATCAACTATAATAACAAACAACATAAACAATAATACCTCCCCTGGGAACTCTGAATTTTCCCCATATGAATGTCTAGATAATGATACTAGTACAATAAGAAAGAAATATATTAAGAAATATAATGAAATAAAAGAATAAAAATACCAAAATCTTGCTACACGAGCATCCCGAGTAGTGGCTATGTCCTATGATCCTAACTCCCATGTACAATTCAAAACACAAGAATTAAACCAAGGACCTAAATACATGAGATCTGGTTAGCTACCCCAATGCAATGAAGGCCCCAGTAGTGTGTGAGATATACTCAATAGGCCACCGCCAACAGTGTCTAAATCATATTCCAATTTATGCACATAAAATAACCAATGTGCATGTATATCAATGGTAAAAAAGTGGCATGAAATAAAAAATAACCATGTCTGTCTCAGGTTCTTCAAGGAAACCTTTCCCAAATATACATTCTTCGGCCCGAGATACAAATTTATTTGAACTAGGATAAACCTATATAAAAGTAATGTGATGTTAAAATGGTGAAATAAAATAGTGAGAAAAAATAAAGAACTGATATCAAGAATTTTATTTGGTATAGAGGACTCATCCTTGGGTAACTGCAATGTAAAATTAATCTTAAGATTTAATTAATCATATACCATTAATATGAGAATAACTTTAATTTAATTAAATATAATCCTAGACCCTTCCGAGTAAAATCATATAAATTAACCTATGTAACATACCAGAAGCATAAAAAAATTTAAAAAACTGAAGGAGTCCATCCATGGAATGGTTAAAATGAATTCCAAGTATCACTATTAGAGTAATATATAACATCTCTGCTCTAAAGAAATGCATGGTATCTCACAAAGGGGGCTGATTCTCACTCTTGGAATGGTGTAACCATCTTTCTACTGAGACCATCCACAAGTGTTCCCTTGGGAACCGGTATCTCTCATATAGAGGTACGTAACACACTCGATGATCCCTTCCAAGGTATAACATGTATCACCCCCAATGTATAAATCTTCAACAACCCATGACCCTATCCCTGGAATTACA
The DNA here is from genome assembly GCA_963277665.1 of Viscum album. NCBI lineage: Eukaryota > Viridiplantae > Streptophyta > Magnoliopsida > Santalales > Viscaceae > Viscum > Viscum album. The sequence goes on along the minus strand of OY728150.1, from coordinate 404,411,283 downwards.
TAAGAAGGAATCCTAGTATCACTTGAGGAATAAAAAACTCTTAAATATTTAATCATTTAACCTCTAATAATGATGAGGTAGAAACCCATGGATCATTCCAATTACACCAAGTGGGAGTCCGTGAGCTTAATAAAGACACAAATCCATCATAGAAACTAATATGGAAATTCCCATAAGCATTTAATTTTTCTAAAAAGGTGGTCCATACAATTAAAAATTAATAACAAACATTTAATTAATGTATTAGGGACATGTGGTATTCCCATGGTAGATACCACCATACGTGTAATAAGTATTAAAATTATATCATATAAACACTCAAACAATTATGGGGTATAAGTTTCGATCGATCAAAATTGGTCATAACCACTTAGGTGATGATTTATACACTAAGATATAACATGGAGGGAAATTACATCCTCCCACATTCTAAATTAATCCACATGTCATGTTATAGAAGGAAACACAACTTAATGAGGGGATTTATTAGAAAACCATTAATTAATTTAAAGGTTCCCAAGAGTCACACCCTTATGGGTGGTTCACATATGATGTCCATGGCTAATTACATGGAAAATAATTATACAAGGGTTACTAAATTCAAGGTGTTATGTTCTAAAAATAAGAAATCATAATTTATAGGCATCACATGGAAATACTAGTGCATGACAGATTTTCTTAAATTTTGAAACACAATGACTTTAAGGGAAATAATTTAGACCAACTACCATATACCATGGAATAATCACATATCCAATATCAAGGCTTGAATATATTTGGTTTTAGAGTAATAAAATAAATATATGAATGACCTGAAAATTGAATGAATTAGCTTATACGAAGATAGAGAAGATAAGGAGAAGAGAATCTTAGAAAGGAGAAAGAGGAATGTAGAGATTATCAAGAGGACCCCATAGGAAAATATGGTGATAGATTTAGAAAAATGATAGATGATATTGAGAAAATAATAGATTATTCATGGGAGTAACCCATTGGAGAAGGAGGGGGTAGTCTTTTAAAAAATAGAGAAAGAAATAAGGGAGAAATATATTTGAGTCATTAAGGGGAAAAATGAAATTTCTGCTTCAAAAGTGGGTTTGAATGATTTGGCAAAACCATGCACCAACCATACAGCTCACACTACTTAATAACCACACCACAAAGGTTTTTATTAAAAGGATCAACCAACCATGCACTAACTATAAACCAAATAGTGCACATGTACTCCCTAAATGAAACTATGCATGTGAGATTAGATGCATAGTTTAATAAACCGAGCACAAACTTTGTGCATGCTCTGCTAAAAACATGATACACCCCTAATAGACGCATGCCTCATTTATCATGGTTAGATAAAACTATGTGGCCCCTACTTCTGCACCTGACTAGACAACACTGTTTCCACTAAGGTCTATACAGTTTCAGAAAAATAGTGCTCTCTACCTACTTATTCCATAAAATGGTCTTTCAGGCACCGATGGTCCCAAAATAAGATAAAACACTCGGGGGACCCCCAACCCTTTAACCCAAATTAATAACAACACATTAAATTGTTAAAACACTAATATTTTCATTTCAAGTCTCTCTTTAATGAATGTACCATCTGTCAATCAATAAAATTCAAATTCTCTTGGAATTTCATCCTATCCAAAAAGACAGTATGCTACAAAACCATTTGGTTCTACCACCATTGCGTGATACCTCATTGTGAATGGTTTAAGTAGTTATAGAATGCTACAAGTGTTAGTGGCTACTGGTGGCATGACGCTGGTGGTGTCACGGTGAAATTATAGAAGAATTATACTATTATTGGGGTGAATAACCTGATGCTACAAATAACAATAAAAAATAAATTTAACCTACCAAAAATTCCTTTCTATTTTACAAAAAATATTTTCATTAAAACTATGGATGACATCCCTTAGAAGTCACTCAATTCTAACAACTTTAGAACCAATTAAATCCCTTAAAACAGGAAAGCATTATTTCCTTGGAAAGACAAATTGAGTTCTTATTTCCTTAAACAAGAGATAAACATAAAGTTTAATTATTGATGAAAAGTAAATTTTATTTATATACACCTAAATTGATGATTTACATGAAGTATATTTGAAAAAAATTTAAGGGATTTGTAGTGTTTTCAATGTGAAAAATATTTTCCTATTAAAATTCCCTTCCACATTCTTAAAAATCAATAATTCCCAAATTGTTGAATCTCAATGTTGGAGACATGATTAACATAGTTTTATTTTAACTGATTTAGAAACTCACCATATAAAATTTGTTTTTTTATGGGGTGATTGGGAAGTTCAAATAAAATTTTTTTCCATTCAAAAACCAGTAAAATGAAAAACATACACAACTGATCCATACTAGAAACGTCTATAATATCAAGTGGAGAAAGATGTTTTTCTTCTTCTCAAATTTCATGCTCTTAATTGTCATAAATATAAAAAGGTTTTCTCAAATCAACTCATGTATAATATTTATAAATAATGAGGCACTAGAAAACCTCATTTTGAATTCAAATAAATGATGGCTGTGATATCCAGATTTAATATGATGTTTAACTTAATCTATCTAATCTCTAGATTATAGAATGTTATGAACCAAATTTTAGTAGATATGGTCAAATATTAAAATCAAGGGGTATTCCACTAAACTTATCTATATTTTTCATTAAAAATGAAAATGAAAAAATTAATAGAGATTACTCCCCTCATGTAGAAGCTTTTAATTTGAAATTTAAACCTAATTAAGACTCCCTATTATCATTGAAAATATTTTTGGGTTCTCAGTTCCAATCACTAAAAATGTAAACAAATTAATATTATAATACATGATTTAAATTTAAAATTTTAATGAGACTAGTTTTGAGTTAAGGAGTTTTGATCTTATAAAACTAAATATGTTATACAGTTTATACTTGAATGAATCCCACATCTAATTACTTCCTGATTATTATACTACTAAAAAATCAAAAAATATATAAAAAAGCATAAATAAACTAAAATAATAAACTAAATAGGATAATCTTGGGATTCCCCCTAAGGGGTGTAGTATTCTGACTGTCCACAACTAGACAGTCAGTGAGTCATTACGATTTTGATGGTGGTTGTAGACTCTTGAATAATAACAACTAGATGTTATTGATCACAACTGTAGTGAATTATAATTTTTGTGATACGCCTTGGTTAGCTTCATTCCGATCCATCTCCTTAGTAGTGGGCTAATTTTAGGGTACTGGAGGGGAAAATAAGATGTAAGGGTACACCCCTCCTTCTTTTTCATGAGTTTGGGAATTATCATGCAAAAATTATATAATTATAGGATGATATTTTCCTTATTATTTATTTTGAACAAGGAATATTTTATTAAAAACTAAAATCATATCATTATCCTCTTCTGAACCTGTGCACATATCTAGAAAATCCTCTTCATTAGTAGCTCCCAAATAAATATTTTTATCCAAAATTGGGAGTTCTAGTAATTCCAAATTAGGTCCAACTTCAAGAACCTCTTGAATATTAAATGAAATAAAATTAAAAAAGAAAGAAATATTCTTCCATGAAATGTTCAAGTCCTTGTAATAGTGTAGTTTTTTCCTCTTATCGATTAAATAGTGATCCTAAGAGAATATAGGTGGTATTAGTCTGGTATTCAACCTTTTATATCCTCTATTCAAAAAATAACCACATTTTATTTGAAATTCATGTAAAAGGGGAGGTTATCTTGTTCTAGTTAAACCGATCGAGGCAATGTGAAATCATTATAAAGGTCACTAAAAAATCAAAAAAATTAAATATTAGTTATAAAATGATCATCCAAATGTTTTCTAGCTTCCAATTGTTTTTCATATACTCTATCTTACCAAATCGTGAAAACATCCTCAACATGTGGATATTTTATCTCCAGCCTTGAAACAAGGGGAAATTCAATTTTTGAAGTGGGAAAATCTAGTTCTTATACATAAAAAATAGGGAAAAGGTGAGAAAACTCATTTCGTTTCATAAGAAAGGCTTCCAAATTTTATGGCCTCATATCCTCCTTAAATTATTTTACATGTTCGTCATAATATTATTGATGAAAAATATTGAACAATTATCTAAATATATAATATATAAATCCACCATATTACTCTGAGGTTTGAGGTGGTCCTTTTATTTTTCTAGTTTTTGGGTCTTTTTTGTGTTTATTTCTAGTTTTTCTAAATAAGAATTTAAGAAACCACTAAAGAGAACATTGATTCCCCAAAAATGGTGCCCAAATTTTATGACTTTCTTGTCACAAGGATGATTAAATATACATTTATAAACCCCATACATTGCATAGTGGCTAACTTTATGGTCTCTCTCAAGGAAGGACTGTCGAGTGACCACGTGATTTTTATGAAAATATTTTTGTGTTTTCGTTTATTTAGAAATAAAGAAATTAAAATATAAAAAATAGTGATGAAAAATACTGTGAGACTGATGAAACAGTGAATAAAAAAAATAAAAAATAGAACAATATATAGAGAAAAATACAAAAATAGAGAGAAAAAAGTCATCAAGAACAAGGCTAGATCCAAGTCAATCCACCATAAACTACTGCTCATATATCTTATAAAGAATACCATTAACACTCATCCCACTCAATACATGACTGATGAATTAGATCACACAAATATCTCATATAAACAATAAACCCTCAAATATAGATGTTCATTTATTCCTGAGCAATTATTTATATTGCAAAATGAATTTCTCATCATACTTAATGAAGCTAGGAAGTCTCACAAGGAATAATGAACATGATGAGATCATTAGATCAAACAACCCAACTCGGATGATTATTTAATATAATTTAATAAGAAGGGTAAAATGAATGAGGCATAAGCATAGAGAATCATTATAATGAAAGTGTGTGCTCTCGTACACTCCAAATCATATCTACTATCTCCTAGGGTGAAGATGATGTAATGATCTCCATAAATAATGGATATACGGGAAGCATTGATTTTCTCTAACTGAATCAACTCCCATGAATTAGTCCCCTATTTATAGAGATTAGAGATCACAACACAAAACTTGGGGAAACAAAAATAAAAACATCACAAAGAATTTATAAAACAGAAACATCATAATGATAATTAATGATATAGAAGAAAAATAAAAACTAAAAATCGGAATATAGAGCGGAGTGAGTTACGTATCTCCAGATATTCGAAACTATTCATGTATCAAAGGGTTTATAAAAAAAGATGGATAATCTCCTCATAGTCATAAATATCAACTGAAAATAAAAAACTACATATTAATAGGTAGTATATCCCATATGGAAAACTTTTATGTGCTTATCACAAGATCATCAATGAAAACTATGTGAGTGCATTCAACCCCTTGAAATAATTTGATTTCCTGTTGTATTTTCCCACAATCATCATCAATGACAACAATATTTCTGGACACCCCTTGATTGATCATTCCTGACTCTGCCAGAAAAAATAAGGAGATGAGTCATCAAAAATATCCTAAAATGTAACTATTATTAAAGATATATAATAATAACAATATTATTATTATTAATATAATAAATACATATATAATTATAATAACACAAATCTATAAATATATATTTTTTATTATTGTTAGTATTGTATATAAGTATATTAAATAAATATATATTTATTACTATAATTATATATATTGTTATTATTGTTATATTTATTATTATTTTGGTATATTATTATATATTATAAAAATATACCAAGGGGTGGTTCTTAGATCAACAGGATATCTCTATCCATCTCTATTGCACATAATGAACTTATTTAGAATCTCGGGATTGGGGAGACTTCAATGTGGGGAGGGAACTTGATCACTGGTCAAGAAATAGAAAACCTTATATTTTTTTGGTGTCGTATATTCTAGGTAGAAGGGCACAGGGTTGCAGCGGTGCTCATGGTGGTACTCAAACCTAGAAGTGGTGACATCAACACCCAATAGATCTCAGTTGGGGCTTCTCCTTCTAGTTAAGCTTCTAGATTTGGAAGGAATAGTTCTAGTGATGGATTTAGTTCTGATGCATTAGTGGTTGGCCATATTTCTCAATATCTAGGTGTGAATTTACATCTAGTTCATTTTTGGCAGTATGGTTTATAGTTTTTAGATCTGATGAAATCAATAAATTCTGGTTTTTTTTCTTCAAGATGTATTTCTTGTTTTTGGTATTGAGTTTTTGGTGAAAATGGTGTTTTGTTCTGGTTATGTGAGGCGTATGGGATTTGTTAGTGTGAAATAGGTGTGGATGTATGTTGGACAAATGGTAGCAGGGTTGGAGAGATGACGATAGATTATGCCGAGGTGCTGGCGGTGTCCTGCTAGAGATGGAAGGGGTGTGACAGTAGCGTGGTTCTTGAGGTGAAGGATGTTTTTACCATTGGAGAGGGGGATGATGGTGGTAGAAATGGATAATGGCAGTAGAGGTGTGGGTGGTAAGAGGGGGCTGCCGATGTTCGGTTCTTACAATATTGGGTTCTACCTGGTTATGGTGGGGCGCAACAGTCACAGGATGGTACTAGTAGGAGTGGATGATTGTGGCATTAAGTTGTGATGGCATGGTGCAATTGTAGAATAATTCTTCTACTATTGGGGTGAATGACATGCTTCTTCAAATAAAAATAATAAAAATCAATGTAAAAAAATTTATCACAAATTGAATTAATAAATTAAAAATGTTAAAATAATCAAAAACATAGTTTAATCATTTTAAATAAAATAGTTTCATAAAAATTAATTTTAAAAGCAAAAATGAAAGAAAAAATGAAAATAAAATCAACCTTCTTAATTTTGTTAATCACTTAATTAATTAATTAGTAGATTAAATTAGTGATTTTTTTTCAAATAATTAGAAAATAATTTATATAATGCAAAATATATAAAATAAAAAAATAATATAATAAATAAACAACAATTAAACAATTGATAATCCAAAAAGTCTTTATTAAATAATATAAATAATGAAAAATTTATAAATTAAATGAAAAAAAATTATGTTTATAAAACCCACTAAAGTACTAATTCTGGCATAATTTAATCATTAATAAATAAATAATCATTAATTAACTACTTTAGATATTAAATATATATTTAATACCCAAAAAGGATATGAAAAAACTAATGAAATAAATGATACATCAATTATCAAGCATTAAAGAAAAAATTTTCATTGAAAAACAACTATTTAAATCTAAATAAGAAGATTTAAAACATGAAGTTACCATAATGATAGAAAATTATGTTCATTATGAGTATGTTAAAAAACATTCTTTTCACATTTTTGGTAAAAGTAAAAAAGTGACTCATTTAAAAAATTATAATGTATTCTTACTATTTTTTAAAAAACTAATAATTATGGGTAAAATTTTCTTTAAAAAATCATTGAATTCATTTTTATAAAACATGGATTTGGGAGAAAACGTATTTTTAACCAAAGAGAGAAATGAAGTTAGATTTTCGTAAAATTACTTTCTCAACCACTTCAAGTACCAAAGTGAGGGAAATAGTAATATTACATGAATGTTTAAAGACTAATCAAAGGAGAAGAAAGGATATGTGGTTCCAGAAAATAATACCATATTTTTTCCTCTAAAATACCCTTTAACATAAACAATCCTTAAAATAAAGGAGATTGTATCATAAAGGATTTTCCACTTTGGTAACTCTTTAATCTTAATCCTTATGAAAAAATATCATCAGATGATCTTAATATATCATGAACATAGGTATATTCATGATATAACATAGAAATGGGGTATTATATACACCTCATAAATGTATATATGTGTATAACATAACATGTGTCACAACAAAGACAATTCGAGACGGTCAACCCTTACATTGTGTATAACTTTGAAGTGACAATTAATAAATGAATTGATTATGTGTATCAAAAATAAATATAGATAAAAAAGTGTATATTCACAATATTATAATCAAAAGTCATTAAAACATAATATTATCACATAAATGAATATAACTATGTAATATAACCCAATGAAAATAAATTGAGTTAAAAAATTTCTTACTACTTAGTAACATTTAAGTCAAACACCCTAGGATGAAAAAATTCAAATTAAAACATAGCACCAAATTATGTGGGAATTATATATGATATTAAAAGTAAATTGGCTATTATATACACCTAATAAAAGAAATTAGGTTCATAACATTATAATATTCATTAATGAATGCAAATTGAGACAAAGTGCCTTACCTTGATCACAAATCATCGCGTATGTTATTTATATTCCTTCATAATTAACTTATGTAAATTATTAAAATTCATCATAAAATTTATAATGTTTTTGATGCCTTTTATTTCACTTTTTAGAATGATATATATGATTACCTAATCCATTAATTTTACGTCATATGTTTTGATGATATTTGATTTATGTGTCAAAAATGACTTTCATAGGTTGACTTTGGTCTTATAGGTCATTAAACTATGATATGAAAAACAATAACCATGTCATAATTATCATTTTTATACATCAATTATATCTTTAAAACCAATTAGGAAATATATTTTTGAAAAATTAACTACGTTACAATCAAGGAGATGACAGGTCGTACGTACAGATATGTGTCATTTCCATTTTTTAATTATCATTCCAGAAAGAAGGTAAGTATTATTTTACCTTTCAATAATGATCATAATATCATAAAATTTAAATTATTTCATTAATTATACTTATATATATTATCCATGTCATGTGGTGAAAAAAATAATCACATCGCTTAGTGGAAATTGTTAGTGAAAAGGAATCACATCACTTCACTAGGTTGTAGTCCGCCGTATACACAAGTGACGTTATACTATCCCCCATGAAATTGAAGTTAATGAGTTATATGTGGTGTAAAAATTATAGAAGTGTAATTATGTTTAAAATATAATATATTTATTTAGTTCTATCATTATATAAATTCATCACAGGTGATGATGTAAAATGAATCACACCGGTTCGTGAGGTGGTAGTCTATCTTACACCTGAATGATGGTTTCATTTTTAATTTAACAAAACAAGACAAATATTTAGGTTATTAAATTAACATAATAACATCAAATGTTTTGGTATATAATTGTGTTATTATATCAGAATAATTTAATAATACTTTAAGGATGTGTAAGAATAAATAATATAATTTGTTTTGGTATAACATGATAAATCTTCTTTAGAAAACCTCCTTTGTTAGTCACCAAAATCCTTATTAAGAAGAATTTATGACCTAGTAAAGGGATATATGTGATGATTATTTATTTAGTGAAGTTATTCTTTTATTTATTTCCCAAAATAGGGCTTTTAAGCTTTGATGAGGATATGAGAGGGTGTGACCATTTATAAGTGAGGTGAGTACCAAACTTGCGATTTTTGAAAAGAAAAAGGTGTACCCATGTTTTTCCCATTTCAAAAGTATCAAAAATGAACAAAAAACAATATTTACACATTATAAGGTTTAAATATGTATATATAATATCTTTTAGATTAGTTTTTGGGAAATATTAATCCTTATATTTTTAGTTTTCCCCCCATAAAAGCTATTTTTTACGTTAACCAATGAAAATGATTTTTACTATTTTCACTATTCATTATGACTAAACATTATGTTGAAATTTTTAGATAATATAAATCATTCTATTTAAAAATATGGTTTCAATTTTACCAAATTAGATTCACACAATTTTATGAATTTAATTTAAAATTAAACATGCTGATTTGAAGATTTTACACCATCCGTTGCAGGATGTACTACAGGAGATGACCTTTGCATCCTTAGTAGTTGAGTCTACCATTATGAATTTGATTAGGGAGAGGAAGTATGAGGATCTATAGTTTTTGGATTTATGGTAAATTCTTGAAGGTGGGGAGGAACCTTTCGGTTGGACTGTTGGTGGCGATGAGATCATTTATGGTCGTGGTCTTGTTGTCATGCCTATATGTATGCGGGAAGAGTTGATGTAGAATCATCATAAATAAAAGTGGGTGGTACACCCATGTTTAACTGAGATTTATAGTGATCTCAATATGTAGTATTGTTTCTAGGTATGAAGAAGGATGTTGCAGGTTGTGTGGCCCAATTCTACACCTTCCCATAGGTGAAGGTCATGCATTAGTGATCAGGCGATTTGTTAAATCCATTGACCATTCCATAATAGAAATGGGAAGAAGTGATGATGAATCTTGTTTTGGTTCATCCAAGGATAGCTTGGAATAATGATGCAATATGGGTATTTGTGGAATGTTTGACCAAGTTGGAACATTTCATACCGATTTAATATACCTTTTCTATTAATCAGTTGGGAGAGTTGTATACTTAAGAGATAGTAATATTGCATGGGGTTTCATGATTAATAGTCTTAGATCACAATCTACATTTTAATTCATGATTGTGGTAGGGTTTAAAAATATTTATTGGTACCTATATATTTTTGATAATGTATTTCCACCTATAGTCGGAGGATCAGTTGGGGTGTACTATACAGGTCATAGAGGACATGTTGTGGGCATGTGTGTTAGAATTTGGCAGATTAAGGGAGAAGCACATGGTTCATATTTATTTCACCTATATAAATAGTTACTAGGTGAAAATTCATATCCCACCATATTAGAATCTCTATGGTAGTCTGTTTAGATGACCATTGTGTTGGATAAGGGCTAGAGAGTCAGAGTTGTTGGGAGCAGGTCTTGTGGAGGAGACATCCGAACATGCTTAGATGATCCAGAAACAAATGGTTGTGGATGAGAGTAGGAAATGATCGTATGATGATTGAAATCATAGAACTTTTGAGTTTATGGTGGTTGATAATGTGTCTTCATGATTTTCACTATGGATGATTCACCATTGGATTTAGAATCAGGGAAAGTTTGTCCCATGTACGTGAGACTATTTGAGATAATTGAGAGGATCAGATGGTGGCATACCGATTGAATCTTCAATAGTGGTATTATAGTGAAGCTGCCTTTTCTTACATTAATATTACATCATTATAAAGATAAATAGAATAATAGTATTACATCATGAGGATCTAGAGGTTTAGTGTCTTGGTAAAACTAGGACCAAACATAACATTTTCAACATCAAGCATAAAAATTTATTTAATTCATTATTATCGAGATTCTTATTATCCCTTGAAAACTCCGTAGTATACACAGTCACCCACGGATATATATTAAGAGGGGGTTATAAAAAATTCCATTAGGAGGATAGATAAGAACAATATAGAACTAGGTGAGAATATTCATAACATCACCGTCAAAATCATGAGAGGAATCATTAGATAAAGGCATGGAATGTGGCAATGCATAAAAAATGAAACATCATGTCTTAGTGGTTTACTACCACACATAGTTGTGAAAAATATAGAATTATGATCACACATAATTTCACGTTAAATCATGTGATTCATCACTTTTCCCAATGCACTGTATCACTGTATAATTCGGGGTGCACCCGTCACATTCAAACATTCATATTGCACTATATAATTCCGGGTCCACCCATCACATCATAACATTTTCATTATAAAACATGCCACAAAAACATATATAAATAATGAAAATAAACAACCCATTTAAATTAATGGGTTTAATCTCATAATAACACATTCATAATCTTTTGTTTCCCTAAAGAAAGAGGGAATGACATACTTGATACAAGAACCATCAACCATGAGTAAGAAGTTAAAGATGTTTTTTTTGAAAAAAGTCTTCTTTTGGAAAACATTTTGTTTGAAATAAACTCTAGTGTAAAACATATATATCCTTGAAAAGGTATGATAATGATGAAAAAAATAATTTTTAAGGATTAACCATACAAAAAATGTTGTCAAAAAGGGGGAACTTGATGAAAGAATGCTGGGTTAAAGAATATCCCCATACGTTGTATCTGAACACTTTCTTCCCTTCAATGTCCTATATAATGACATTAGATTCATTAATTAGCAATTAAAGAACCATTTATACATTAAAAATAATCATTGTAGTTTTATTAAGTTCATTTATGATTTTTGGAGGAGTTATTGGGTTTAAATTCATTGTTTATGAACATTCATTTTTATAGTTTTCTTGAACAAACAGAATTGTAATTACAAGTTATTTATGATGTTACAGAACCTGAAATGATATTATTAAAAAGTATTTTTAATACCATGATAATGAATCATTAGATAGTAATTTAATGATGAACATTTTGGAAAATTCGGACGGTTTTTAGACCACAACGAACTTGTTTTGTTTAATAAATTAGGAATATGTATATAAGTTAGTTACAAAACATTAAATAGGATATAATAAATAAAACATAACCTGTTTCAACCATAAAAATGGTTTCATGACCAGATCTGAAGGAGGTAATGGAAAATGGAAACATGTCGGTCTTGAAGGTGATAAATTAACATCTCACAAAAAAACATTTTCCATTCTAAAATAAAAAATAGAGGGGAAGGGGGTTGGATGATATAATATACCAATATTATACTAAAATTACTTTATATTTAAGATACCAGAGTTATAATACCATGTATATGGGGATATGTGGGGATATATTAAGAAAAGAAATTGAAATTGAAAGCAAATTAATGGAAAAGAGAGGGTAATTACCTCTTGAATCCTCCTAAAAGCACGTTGGATTGGTATTTTGATGAGACCATAAGCTCTTGGATTTGGAGTAGGGTATAGAAAAGATATTTGTTTAGTGCTTCAAAAAGGATTGTATCTTGAGAGGTGTGAGGAAATGAGGGTGTGAAGGGTGGTATTTATAGTGGTCGGGAGAGGGGTTTTCACAATATTATATTCATTAATTTATTATTTCTCCACTAGACAAGAAATAGTGATGATTCCATGACTAAGAATAGTAATAAGTAAATGTGAGTTCTAAAAAATTTCCATTTATTGCATCATGACTCAAGAATGATGCAAAAATTCATTTATTTATCATATTTTGTAAATTATTGAATTTCACTATTCACAAAACTTCAAGTGTTTTAGCAAAATCCCAAAAATTCAGCCTAGCCATTTATCAATGTGTAGAATCCAAAAATAAACTCCATTTTTCAAAAATAATTTTATAAATATGTTAAATTAATTTTTTTAAATAAAATAATAGTTTATTAAAAAAATAACAATTTAAAATCATTTATTTACATACTCCAACATATAGGTATATTATACTTTCACATAAATCATATATATATACTATCATATGTAATGTTACTATTAATAACGGTAAGTTACTACTTGACAAGGGTAGGTCACTATTTATAAGGGTTTCGTACTATTCACCAAAAAATTATGTTTGTTCCATCAGACCCCAAAAATAATCCTAGACAAAACCGCGTATGTCAGATTTTTAAAATTCAAAACACCGAGGTGAAAAATCTATATTTGAAGGTCACATAGCAGTTTGTTTAACAATGACGTGGAATCATGTTTCCTAATGTGATTGATTATGACATTAATACAATAAGGGAGAAATTGCATTGATTAATGTTTGGGTCATTACATTCTTCCCCCTTTTGAAATTTCACCTTTGAAATTTCCTTTTACATAAAAAGGTGTGGGTACTTCTCCTTCATAGCCTCCTTTGGTTCCCAAGTATCTTCTTCAAACTTATGGTTCCTCCAAAAACACCTTGACAAGGTGGGTTTTCTTGTGGTGTAAAACCTTACCTCTCTAGTCCATAATCTTTATAGGCTCCTACTCATAGGAGAGATCATCTTCCAGTTGTACCACCTCTGAGATCAATACTTGTGAGGGATCTAGTATGTACATCCTCAGGAGTTATATGTGAAACACATCATGAACTTGAGCCATATTCATTGTAAGTGAGAGATTATAGGCTACAACACCTACTTAGTCAAGTATCTCAATGGGGCCAGTGTACCTTGGGCTTAACATCCCTTTGTTTGAAATCGCAGGACTAATGTAACACCCCACCCCTACCTCATTGGCTTGAGGAGGAGGTGTGGGTTACATGGCCTTAAGAGACGTTACCAAGGTGCCAAAGGCTGGAAATAAATGCCAAGGGCTTCAAGATCAAATTGGAGAATGATTTTCCCTTAAGACAAAACCAACCAAACCATCCATTAACCACCACTATATGATGCATGTTAATAAAACATTACAACATGAATTCCGAAATGATATCTAAGTTGTTTCACCATACAAACCCAATCCAAAACAACAACACAATATCAGAGTACTATGCAGATGAACAAACAAAAAAGAACCATGTTCTATGATACCACCACAGCTCTACACCAAGATCCATGCTCCAAGATCAACAAAGACATCAGAATGCGCCCCTAGAGGAGGATAATGCCTTACCATTGCCCACATCATGGTGCAAAACATCTGCAAAAATACCAAAGTGCCATAGCAGGGGGTGAGTACTAAAAATCAGTAGGTTTTCCCAAAATTAAATCCCTACACATGCCACTAGGATAAAACTGTTAACACATTTATATAAAACAGTTTATATAAAATAATCACAAGTGAAACCATTACCATAATCTAAACACACACTTACCAAACCATCTCACCCAAACAAACCAAGGGAAATCCAAATAATCATTCCACAAGCCATTTTATCATTTACATACTAGCACAACAATTTCCAATTGGAAAATAAATGCACAACAAACAACCAAACGGTGGAACTACCGCCCAACCTGTTCACACATTCACACCAAAACAACCAAAACGGCGGGACTTCCACCCAACTCGTTCACCCATTCACAACTAGCGGTACATCCCGACCAGTACCCACATGGTGGTTCTTCTGACCACTATCCATCACCTTTTATAGTGAGACTTCCCACCCACTTCCACACAACATTTCAACCATTCACAACCAAGCATATAACCCATCAAGGTCATAACATCATGAAAATAACCATTACCACAACATTCCAAACCACTTCAATAAATCACCCATTATAGAAACCACCCTTAAATAATATTCCATGCCAAACCCCATTTTAATAAAACAATATCATTATTGAAAACCTTTTTCATCAACCATTTTCAAAAATCAATCACACAACCCATTTTAAAATATCCATTTTAAAATCCACAATATGAACAATTTACCACAAAACCCCTTTTTTCCACAAATCCCCAAAACATCACCAATGGGATTTCTAAAAAATTCTCACATAAAAACACAATTAATATTAAACACAACAAATTAATTGTTACCAAGAACCACTAGTTATAACTAAGTTGAGTTTAGAGAGAATCCACCTACATTTAGGGTTCCTAAGAAATCGACCCACAAGCAATCACACCCCAAATCCGGTGAACGCACCCCCAAAACCTCTCTAGACCTTCTTCCCTATGAAGAATCACCTTAAAATCACTACAATATGACTTTGATTTTCTTCCAAAACGTGTGGGAAAGCCCCTCCAACCTTTGAGAGGAGAAAATCCCAAGTGAGGCTCAGGTGGGAGAGAATTCGGAGAGAAATGAGGCAACCTCGAGGGAGCTCGGATTTAAAACCCTACTTTTAATTGGACACACGCTTAGCCCACACAGTTTGGAAAACCGAACACTAACTGTGCACATGCTACTGCCTTGAGAGCAAGAGTCCGCACAGTTGCCTCACATGTGTTGGAAAACCGTGCGCAGGCCGTGCAAAGCCTATTGTGTCCCCTTGCACAATTTCCTAGAGAACTCGCACGGTTTTCCCTAACTATGCTCAAACAGTGCACCCTAAGAAAAGCCCCCAAACTCCTTCAAACCCATTCCAAACTCTCCCAACCTCTTCCCAACTCATCTCATGCACTTTAAACACATAAAAGGGCATAAAAAAGGTCTACATATCTCAAACCAGGGGTACTACATTATCCCCACCATTGGAATTTCTGTCCTTAGAAATTAGTGAACCTTCCCTTTTTCAAAAGAGCTCGGGCCACTACTCGACCATTTCTTTCTCCTGTCCCAAGTCTTCCCATGAATCTGACCATGATGCCACAAAACATGAACTAAACCAATGATTTTACCACGCAAGACGTTCTTTTTCCTATCCACCACCCACACTGGCACATGCACCAACGAAGCATCCGGCTCTAGCTCAACATGATCTCATCAAATCACATGGTCATGATCAGGCTGATACTTTTTCAACCGTGACACATGAAACACACTGTGCACCACACTGAACCTAGGTGGAAAAGCCAAATGATAACCCACCTTTCCAACCCACTCAAAAATCTCAAAAGGTCTAATATAACTCGAAGATAACTGTCCCTGCTTCCCAAACCGACAATGTCCCAACCTAGGAGTGATCCTCAAGAAAACATGTTCACTCATCTTAAATGATAAGGACCATCGATGATGACCCACATACGATTTCGGATGACTCTGAGCCATCTCCATTCTCCTCCTGATTAACTTGATCTTATCCATAGTGTCCTGGACAAGGCTCAGTCCAACCATCGTGGACTCTCCCATTTCCACCCAACATAGTGGAGAATGAAACGACCACCCATACAACACTTCAAATGGATCCATATGTATGGATGCCTGATAATTGTTATTGTATGAGAACTCAACCAACGAAAAGTGATCCTCCCATGAGTCACCAAAATTGTTGACACAAAACCACAACATATCCTCTAATGTTTCTATCATCCTCTCTAATTGACCATCCATCATAGGGTGATACACCATGCTCATAGTCAACTGTGTCCCAAGGGCTTGCTACAAGGATTTCCAAAAATGAGATTTAAACATCGGATCTCTATCGGATACATTCGAAATTGGAACAACATGTCTCTTTACAACCTCTCGGATATAGATTCTAGAGAGATTCTCTATCATATTAGATTCACGAATTATGATGAAATGGGCCGACTTCGTTAGCCGATCCACTCTCACCCAAATAGCATCGTGATTTCAGACTGTTCTTGGGAGACCTGTGACAAAATCCATCACTATCTGCTCCTAATTCCAAATAGGGATTGGTAAAGACTGCAACATTCCCGCTAGACTCTGATGTTATACCTTAACCTGGTGACTAGTCATGCATCTTGAAACAAACTCAGCAACTCCTCTTTTCATACCCGCCCACCAGAACTGCTCTTTCAATTCTTTATACATTTTCTGAATTCTAGGATGAACAGCCCACCTTGAATGATGATACACACTAAGAAGATCCCCCCAAAAAGCGACTAGTAAAACCATCTGATTATGAAAACACAAAACTGAATCTCCATTCAATTGAAAACCCTCCATGGTCTCCCCACCATCGAGTCTTGACCTCATGGTCACACACCCAGAATAAGATATCTATGACTCTTTAACCAGGACAACGAATTCAGGAATCAACAAGACCAGAAAGAAGACCTCCCTATCACCCTGGTCCTCACAGTCCAACCACATGTCAGCTATTACGGACATCAACTTCTATTGATCTGATGCCTGCTTTACCAGCTGAGCATTTTATTTTATACTTAATGAATCTGCCACTGAAATTCCCTTACCTGGTGTGTAAATCAAGTCAAAATCAAACATCTGGTTATATTACATCCATATTATTTTCCTCAAGTTCAAATCCCCTTGTGAGAAAATGTGCATCAACCTCTTATGATCTTTATATACCGTGAATTTCTCACCAAAGAGATAATGACACCACACTTTCAAAGAATGGACCACTACTGCCAATTCCAAATAATGAGTTGGGTAGTTCTTCTCATGCACCCTCAACTGCCATGAGCCATAGGAAACCACATGATTACCTTGCATGAAAACATACTCCAACCCTGATCTCATTTCATCACTATACACCACATACCCTTTTTCCTATTTATGACATATCCAAGATTGGTGTTGATGTAAAGAGACCCTTTAGATATTCAAAACACTGCTGAAACTGTTCATTCCACTAGAATAGAACATTATTTCTTGTCAAAGATGTCATCAGTGAAGCCACACGTGAAACATTACGAACAAAATGCCGATAATACCCAGCTAGATCGAGAAATCTCCATACCTCAAAAAAATTATCTGGCGGTTTCCATGAGATAACAACCTCTATATTTTCCGGATCCAATGAAATGCCTCTTTCAGAAATTACATGGCCAAAAAAATGAACATCCACTATCCAAAAGTCACACTTTGACAATTTGGCATACAACCGCTGGTCCCTCAAGATATCCAGCACTGTCACCAAGTGTTGCTCATACTACACCCATGTCTTTGAATACAACATAATATCGTATACAAACAACACCAAAAATGAATCCAGATATCTCTAAAATATCTGAATCATTAGTTCCATGAATACCATTGGCGCATTCATTTAACCAAAGAGCATAACCACATATTCATAATGGCCGTATCGACTTCTGAAATCTCTTTTAGGAATATCATCATTCCTCACCCACAATTGAAGACATCCCGAGCTCAGGTCGATCTTGGAGAACCACTGGGCTACCCTCAACTAGTCAAAAAAAATCATCAATTCGTGGATGTGGATATCTGTTCTTTATCGTAACTTGGTTAAGTTGAATATAATCAACATAGAGCCTCAATGTTCCATCTGCCTTTTTCACAAACAACACCAGCGCTGTCCATAGAGACGTGCTAGGCCAGATAAACGCTTTATTTTCTAACTCTTCTAATTAGACATTCAATTCCCTCAATTCAGTAGGTTCCATATGGTAAGACAGAAGTGAGATAGGACTGGTCCCTGAAAGGAGATAAATCATAAAATACACTTCTCTTATGGGAGGTAATCTAGAGAAATCTTCAAAAACAACATCCATGAAATGATCCACCACTACTGGAAGAACACATTGTTCAACAGCCTCTACCGATTCCAATGACACCACCACCAAATGATATGATAACGTGCCCACTGCTGGTGCCAACAAACCCATTGCACCCTGCCTTTCATGCCTCTCTCCTCTAAAGTTATTTCTAACACCATCATGTGTCATAAAATCCACTGCCCACACATTACAGTCGATGTGGGCCTTAAATTCCACTAGCCAATCGATTCCCAGGATTACAACATACCCATCCATCTCAAGCACTGAGAAATTCCATGTTATCTCAACCTCACCCAAAACAATACTAGATGCTATACACAAGAAGGCTCGACAATCTCTTCGACCCAGAGGAGTTGTAAGTTTCAAAACCCAAGGCATCATTTCTTCCCTTAACCAAACAACTCAACCATACGTGCAACAATAAAAGAGTGTGAAGCACCCGTATCAAACAACACTTGAATCAAGGAAGAATTTGAAAGAATAGTACCTCGCACCATGGATGGTCCCAACTGATCTTCCACCAAAAACTGCTCAC
Source organism: Viscum album (assembly GCA_963277665.1). NCBI lineage: Eukaryota > Viridiplantae > Streptophyta > Magnoliopsida > Santalales > Viscaceae > Viscum > Viscum album. The sequence goes on along the minus strand of OY728150.1, from coordinate 404,391,931 downwards.
CTCCAAACAAATCCTTTGTTGCCACACTCTGCTCTTTATTGCTTTTCTTAGGCGTCGTGGTATTCCGAGAATCACCATGACCCACTTTACTCTGCGGACGAGGGGTGTGCTACTGTCCTCATCCCATCGATGCATACAACATATGTGATCCTTGAGGAGTGTCACGCACACCCAAACTTGGACCATTATGACAATAATGCTACATATTCCCCATATTCATACAATTATGACATGATCGAAGTTGTGTCATACAATCCCGCTTGATGTGGCTCATAGAACCACACTGAATACATACTTGTTTGCTCTGGGGCTTTGGAGGAGGCTTTACCAATCCTAATGTTGGATTATGTGTCATGCCCCCATCCTGGGAATAAGTTTCCCTCCTTTTCATGAACACAACGTTAGAGTTACCACTATTCCCCATGGGTACCACTATGCTTCCTCCGCCCGGAGCTCCCACCAATCTCGCTCAGCCACTGAGGATCTATTCACCATCTTTGTATAATCATCTATACACAACACTTCTATCTTTGAACTGGTTTCGTTCCTTAACACCTCTTTAATGATCCTTTCCTTCAATTATGTCGTACTGGCTACCTCGGGTGAAAACCGCACTAAGTTCATAAAATTAGCTACATACTTCATCACAGATATATGCTCTTGCTTCATACTAAAGAAATATGGCATGCTCTGAATTCTAAACGTATGTGGGTAGAATTGTTTATTAAAAAATTCTTCAAAGCCTTCCCACATCATACCCTGGCCCGTTCCAGCTTGAACCATCAACTCCCACCACTATAGGGCATGATTTTACAACATATACATGGCCAAATTCACTTTCAACTCTACTAGTGTTCCTAAGAACTCAATGATCTTGTTCACTCTATTCAACCATGCCTCTGCCCTCTCTGGCTCTGAATCACCACTGAATATGGGTGGATTTTTCTTTTGAAACTGAACTGCATGATCCACATGCCTTGGATTATCCACTTTGTATCCACTTTCCACAGCTTGGAAATCTTTCACTATACTCTGCATGAACTGATGGTTCACCTGAGGCTCAGGTGCAACCACATCCTCATCGGCCACTTCTACTTGTTCCTTATAAAGCCTACCCAGTGCCATTTCTGTAAAAATATAACAAACAACCATGAGTCTCAGTTCCATAGACATCACGAAATCCCATTTCAAATTACATTACACAATACTATCACAAAAAGTCTTTCCACATTTACACATTTTCCATGTTTCACCATTTTGAAAACCAAACAATTAAAAAAAAAATTTATTCACATTTCCATTTCAAACATTTTCAAAACCATTTCTAAATTCATCCCATAAATCATTATGAACCAGTGAAATATGAATCCTAGGTGGAAGTTATTTCTACCATGCATGCCATTCCCATCTCATTGGCTACACCCACGATAATGAGATATACATTGCCTATAAGTGTCTCCAAAACACTTATGTACCCAACTCCCTGGTAACTTGAAGTTCAACATAAGGGGGTAGCTACATCCTTTTATGCTATACATTCCATGTTCTAAAATTCCTACCCCTTGATACCATCCCAACTCATGGAATATACCACAATGAATGTCAACTCTAAATCTGAGAATCAACTCCAAAGGATCGAACAAGATGATACCACTTGTAACACCCCGCCTCTACCTCATTGGCTTGATGAGGCAGCGAGGGTTACTTGGCCTTAAGTGACGTTCCCAAGGCGCCAAAGGCTAGAACTAAATGCCGAGGACTTCAAGATCAAATTGTAGAAGGATTTTCTCTGAAGACAAAACCAAGCAAACCATCCATTAACAACCACTATATAATGCATGTTAATAAAACAGTCAAACATGAATTCCCAAAAGACAACCATCTTGTTCCTCTATACAACCCCAATCCAAAATAACAACACAATATCATGTTCTATGCGGAAGACTAAAGAACAAAGCACCACATGCCATGACACCACCACAACTCTACACCAAGCTCCAAGCTCCAAGCTCCACCAAGACATCACAATGTGCCCCTAATAGAAGATGATGCCTTCCCTTTGCCCATGTCACGGTACACAACATCTGCAAAGACAGCAAAGTGCCAAAGAAGGGGGTGAGTACTAAAACTCTCTAGGTTTTCCCCAAATGGCTTCCCTACACACACCACTAGGATAAAACCATTAGCACATTTATATAAAACAATTTATTTAAAATAATCACAAGTGAAACTATTACCATATTCCAAACACACCCTTACCAAGCCATCTCACCCGAACCAACCAATGGAAATCCAAATAAACATCCCACAAGCCACTTCATCATTTATATACCAGCACAAAAATTTTCAACTTTCCAAGAAATGCACAAAAAACAACCAAACGATGGGACTCCTGCCCATCCCGTTCACCGATTCACACCAAAAAAACCAAAATAGTTGGACTTCCACCCAACCCATTCACCCATTTACAACTAGCATTACTTCTCGACCACTACCCACATGGTGGGTTTTCCGACCACTATCCATCACCTTTTATAGTGAGACTTCCTGGCCACTTCCATACAACATTCCAACTGTAAAACCCTGATATTTTATGGGAAGTATATTTTTTTATGTATTATGTTATAAGCAAAGGTATATTTCACTGCACACAACACTAGCTTGGCTTGCATTACACACAATCACGACCTTCCTCGATAGCGTGTGTAGTACGCAATACCGAGTTTCCCTAAACAATGCTATATTATTATAATATTATAAACTAGCCATTATGAATAGTATTAACTGAATTTTGAATTTTATAACATTATAATTCATCATACACATTTTCTATAATGAGGTATGAAAACAAAATCAGTTTTCTGGATAAAAGAATTATTTTAAAAAAAATGCAGTTTTACCGCCTTTTGATGGAACACCCATTTTAAATCATGTTTTTTACATCTTTATAAGTTCAATTTGACAAAATAAAATTCTTCTTTGGAATCAGGATATAAAAATTTACTTTGGATAATTTTTTCACATTATTCTAGTAACCTTCTTATTTTGATGAATAGTAAAAGCACAATATATTTTAATTAAAAACAACTTTTTTCATCGCAATAATTTATATGGTTAAATTATAATATTGAATGTCCTTAAAGTATAAATAGAATATATTTTTACCATTTAATATAATTTATTTCATTAGCATTAATTTTACATTGAATTCATAGGTAAAAACATTTCAATCATTGGCAATGTTTTAACTTTTAAAACCCATTTTTTTAACAACAAGATTAATTTTAAATTAATTACTGCAACTTCTGTGTTTTGAATTTTGAAAAATGGATTTCATGTTTGGAATAAGTGGGTCCAAATTATGTTAATAGGTTACTTTTTTTAATATTATGAATAGTAACTACGGTAATTTTTATTTACTACGGTTAAAGGTAAATAGGGTAATTCAAGGTTAAAAGAATATTATAATAATTTTCAATTACCTTGAAACTTATCCTAACCTTATTTGATGAGTATTGGACGACCATGGGCATCCTTAGGTCGATTTTGGGACCCCATTGAGCCACTTTGTAGTGATAAGGACAAATTGGATTAATTAATTTAATGTAAAGACAAAATTGACATTAACAAAAAGCTTTTAGTAATTAATTTTTTTAAGGGGTTATATAAATTATAGTTTCGACTATAAATATTCATTGTAAAGATAAAAAGTGTTCCTACATAATGATATTTTTTTTATAATTTTTAGACACCATATAAATTAAATTATTTATGACACAATAATGATACAGTATTTACCTCATTAATAAATGATTTAAATAAATAAGATTATAATGATTAAAATAATTTCAAAAACATGTCCAATTCTGATTGGATGATTTTATTTAGACCATGAGTCATCGTAGCTTCATCTTTAAGGATTTTTGGATCTTTTGAAACCGAAGATAAGTTTATAATAAAATAATATTTCCACACATTCCAAAGGTACCCCTCTCCTCCCTTATAAAAGGGAACCTCCTCCCTCTCCTACTCACACCAATTTGAGCCTTTAAGCTCGGCCAAACCCTACCCATTTCACTTCCACAATACCTTAGAAACAAACTATAGGTACTGGTCTTCTCAATATACCAACTCTAGTACCCTAAAAGAAAGTTTAAAGGAGGCACTTTGAGAAAGAGGTAATACCTTCTTCCATTTTCTTCAAGTTCCATTCTTCTTCTACTCCATCTTCATTAGTTGATTCATTATTAGGAAATGAAATCAGTATACCCCATATACTGATATGTTATTATAAATATTAAACAAACCTATTTCACCTCTTATCCATCCTACGGTAAACAAAATCACCGCACGCGCGTACGTACAGAATACCGTCTCCATGTCGTGGTGTAATATGTTTTTCTCCACCACTTTACATGGATGGGTATGATGGTATAAATAAATAACTATATATGATTATTGTAAAGTGGTATTGATTCATAAATATTATACATACACTTCAATACAATTCCACGATCATGGGAATGATATCATTGCTCGTGCGTATGTACGACCTACCGTCTCCACGATGTGATGCGACTCGTTCTATAAGATCTTCATTAAATAGTGATTATACAAATGAATTGAATGAATGAATATGATATATATTACACTAATAAAATTTTGTAAATGATGTATCTATAACTTATAAATAGGAATAAGAATTTATTCGAAAGAACACGCATAAAAACATAAAGCAATAAACACCCGAATAACAAGTAGCAATGAAATATTACTAATAAGAAGCCAAGAATATGACCATATATGATATCATAACAATGTATTTGATTCTGTAATAAGTCAATGACATTATTTAAATCATTATACAGGAGGTTCAGACATGTACAAATCATATCAGACCTAAGGAAAGGGAAAATCTCACAATCTCATTTTTATCCGAGATTGTTTATACTTTGGTATTTACTGGGGTGTATTTTATCATCCACATACATGTTTACTCAATATGTAATATTATTTCTATCCTCCTACAATTTTTTAAATCCAATTTTACCCTTTAGTTAGTTGTTAGTAAAAGATATGAAAGCAATCTTTTTTCGTTTTTCATACGAGGTACTTTTTGACTTTTCTGGCCAAAGTACGAGAAGAATGTTTTTTTAACTTATACGGCATGAATGGATTATTAGAAAATTATTTCCAATAAGATTAATTTACAAGTTTTCATGTTTATTTTTAATCAACTTCTTTTAGTTTAAAATTTATTGACATGTTAAGAAAGGGAAAATGTTTTTGAAGTAGAAAGGATATTTTCCTCAAGAATGGAGTTCAAGTGTTTTATCAAAATTATTTTCCATCTATGATAATATAGGGTTCTGTTTCTATCCATATTTTTACATTGATTTGATTTTGTTATGATGTAATTTTTTTTATGATGTCCTTTTATCTTATATGGATTATGTTATGATGGCATGATGTTTAAGATTCCCATTTTTATTACATCGGTTATGCTATGATGTATGATTTATGATCTTGTGGCACACATAAGAATAGTATCATTATGAGATGGGTGGGACCTATATCTCCCTTCATTTCATTGGGTAAAAATTCATATCTCATTAGATTGACATGGCTGGAACGACAGGTTAATTCGGTTCAGTGAAACAGGACTGAAACGAGGAGTGAACTTGGTTCAGAAATGGACTTTGTCCACTAAGATAGTCTTGGAAATGAGTCTTGACTACTAAGAAATGATTCTCTGTGATTATATGTGTATGCCACAATGTTTCATGTTATAAGTTACGATTATTAGGATTACATTTCACTACTATGATTTATCCCATGTTATAAAATTATGATCTCTTTTGCAGGTTAAGATTTCCAAAATGTTATATTCTTATGAATATGATGTGATTGATATTTCTTTTGTTTACCCTTACTTAGTATTTGAGCTCACCATTTTGTATGTTTTCTTTCCCCAGGCTAAGAAGAAGGTTATTAAGTAGGATATGCTAAAAGGGACTCTAGATATGATGAAATGAATGGGAGACAATGTAGATGATTTATGAACCAGTTGTTTATGTTTCCCAGTTTCTAAAGACACTATACCTATACGGTCCTTTCATGGTATTGTTTTATGTTTTATAAGTGTGTGTCAATTTGGAAGCAATAAGAATGTATGTAAAGTATGGTTCGTTATAGTTGGTATCAGAGGAAAGGTATAGTCAACCTTTGGAAACTAGGATGTTAAAGCCTTAGTAAGAACCCTAAGGATATGTCTAAGAATAGAACACAATATTAGTGTTTTAGAAATGGACATGAGTAACCAATGATAAGACCTTATGTTTGAAATTTTATTCTTGATTATGTGCTTTTCCTATTATGATTAGTGTTGCTCACACTATGCTTCTTGGTTTTAGTCAATGGCTGGAACCCGAAGGAACCATGTTAATGCTGATTGCGACGGGCAATACAATGATTGTCCCCCTGAGAAACCAAATGTTATGGGAGATGGAATGAAAAATCTTGTAGCCATGCTCACACAACATTCTCAAGCTATGAACCAAGTAATAAATCCAAATGAGCAATGGAAGGAGCAACATTCTGTTTAATCCTTCAAGAGGCAGCGTCCACCTTCATTCAGCAGGTCTTCTGATCCATTAGTAGTTGAACAATGGATTAGTACAACTAAAAAGATATTTTCAGTTCTACAATTTTTTGAACATGACAATGTCATCTTAGCAGTGTATTGTTTAGAAGGTGATGCTGATGAATGGTGGAATCTTATCAAGAACATGAGGAAAATATGTGAAATTGAGTCCATGGAATGGGACGAGTTCAAGAAGTTATTTTTCAATAAGTACTTCCCTCGTATTCTTCGAAAAAAGATGGAGAAAGAGTTTCTGGAACTGAAGAAAAAGGATGATGAATTTTTTAGTACCAACAAAGAAAATTTTACAAGACTTGCAGGGTACGCTTCTAGAATTATTATCCAACCAGAGAGTAAAATTGATCGATTCTTTAGTGGCTTAAAACCAAGTCTTCGAAGGGCATTATCTATAAGGGACTTCAATAGCTATGAGGAAATTGTTCGATGTGCTCTCAAGGTTGAGATGGAGATTGGAGTAACCCATCAGTCATATGGGTTTGATAAGAAGAGGAAAATGGAATTCAAAGGAAAATCTAAAGAGCACACTGAAAATAAGATGAGCTTTACTTTATGCTCAAATTGTGGAAAGAAACATGGAGGGAATTTTCTTAAGGGGACAAGAAAATGTTATAAGTGTGGAAAAGAAGGTCATCGTGCAATTGAATGTCAAAAAAAGGGAAGAATTTGTCTAATGATGTGAACAAAGGAAGGGATACACTAATTGCACCTCCTACACTTCAATGTTTCAAGTGCAAGGAGATGAGGCATTATTCCAATCAATGCCCAAATCCAATGGTTGATGATGATGATCGATGTCAACAAAATCTTAAGGGCAATGTCAAAGGAAAGTCACATGCAATTACTATCAGCGATGTGGGGTACGACAACGAAGTTGTGAGAAGTACAATTACTATCCACTATAAAGTAGAAATTTTTTTATTTGATTCTAGATCCACCCACTCTTTTATTTCTGAAGAATTTTCTAAGGGTATCACCATATTACCTCAACAATTAGCTGTTGAGGTAGCTGCGACAACTCCTAATGCCATAACGTTCATATCAAAAGTTTATAAATCTTCTCCGATTGAAGTTTGTGGGAAAATGCTTCCTGAAAATCCTGTGATCCTTCCTACAGTGGAATTTTGATGTGATTCTTGGCATGGACTGGCTTTCTTTATACGGAGATCATATCAATTTCTAAAGAAGGGAAATCACATTTAATATTTTAGATCAATCTATGATCGTCTATCGATGCAAGGATGAATATTACCTTCCATAGGAAATTTCTTCCATATTATGGGTCTTTATTCCACTAAATGAATGTTATTTATCTCAAATGGTTGGGGAGAAACTCACTATTAAGAATACACCCATTGTACAAGAGTTTGATGATGTCTTTCCAGAGGAATTTCCCGGTCTTCCACCAAATCATGAAGTTGAATTTTCAATAGAACTCGTTCTGGGTGCTTTACCTATTTCAAAGAAACCTTATAGAATGTCCTCAATTGAGTTGCAGGAAATGAAGAAGCAAATCCAATAGAATATTGATAAGGGATTCATACACCCTAGTGCGTCAACTTGGGGAGCACCTATTCTGTTTGTTAAGAAGAAAGTTGGATCAATGGTACTTTGCATTGATTATCAAGAACTTAACAAGATCACTATCAAGAACAAATATCCTCTCCCACGAATTGATGACTTATTTGACCAACTATCCGGAGCTCAATACTTTTCCAAGATTGATCTTCGTTCAGGGTATCATCAATTAAGGGTCAAAAGGGAGGATATACCAAAGACTACATTCCGTACAAGGTATGTACACTATGAATTTATAGTGATTCCATTTGGTCTTACTAATGCCCCTGCTATCTTTATGGATCTAATGAATAGAGTCTTTAGAGACTATCTTGATCAGTTTGTGTTAGTCTTTATAGACAATATTGTTTTCTATTAAAAGATCAAGGAAGAACATGAAGATCACTTGAGAGTTGTATTGAAGGCCCTGAGAAAGGAGAAGCTTTATTCCAAATTTACCAAGTGTGAATTTTGGCTTCAAAAAGGTGCATTTTTGGGTCACATAATCTCAAAAGAGGGGATATCTGTGGATCCAGCAAAAAACAGAGGTTATCGAAAGATGGTTGAGACCAACAACAGTAACTGAGATCCGAAGTTTTCTTGGTTTGGTTGGATATTATCGACATTTTGTGAAATATTTTTCATGATTATCTAACCCACTGACCAAGTTGACTTGGAAAGGAGTTATGTTTTTTTGGACAGAGGAATGTGAAGAGAATTTCAAGGAGTTAAAAAGAAGGTTATCCGGTGCACCTGTGCTCACACTGCCTTGTAGTGGAGAGAGGTTTGTGATCTACAGTGATGAATCCAAGAAGGTATTGGGGTGTGTTTTCATGAAAAACGATATGGTGATAGCTTATGAGTCACGAAAATTGAAAATCCATGTGTAAAATTACCCAACTCATGATTTGGAGTTAGCTGCGGTAATCATTGAATTAAAGATTCAGAGGCATTATCTTTATGGAGAAAGGTGTGATATTTATACTGATCATAAAAGATTAAAGTATATTTACACACAAAAGGAGATGAATATGCGCCAAAGAAGATGGTTGGAGCTAATTAAGGATTACGACTGTTCAATTAATTACCACCATGGGAAAGCAAACAAGGTGGAAGACGCATTAAGTTGACAAGACCATGCTAGCTTATCCATGATGAGGATCACAAAAGATCCAATATTTATTGATTTACAAAGGATGGATCTTGGAATTATAATAGAAGGGGAAAACTCGTATCTTTCTCAAATGAAATTTAAACCATTTATACATGTGAAAATTAAAGAGGCACATAAAGAAGATGTAGAGTTACAAAGGAAGGTGAGAAATACTTCTGAATTCAACCTTGAATGTGATGGGATAATAAGGTTCAGGAATCAGGTTTGTGTTCCTCCCATCCCAGAATTAAAGAAGGAGCTGCTGGATGAGGCTCATAGTTCTTCATTCTCTATTCATCCTAGAAGCACGAAGATGTATAGGGACCTGAAAGAGTACTTCTGGTGGGATTTCATGAAAAGAAATGTTGCTGAATATGTCTCTCGATGCTTGGTTTGTCATCTAGTTAAACCTGAGATACATAAGTCTTAGGGGATGTTACAACCATTTCCCATAACTGAATAGAAATGTGAAAAAATCACTATGGACTTTGTCACTGGAATTCCTAAAACATCCAAAGGTAATTGTGTTATCTGGGTCATAGTTGATCATATTAAGAATTCGGCACACTTAATTGCTATTAGGGAAGATTTCACTCTAGATCAGCTTGCCAGGATATATGTAAAGGAAGTGGTAAGATTTCATGGAGTACCACTTTCCATTATATCTGATCAGGATCCAAGGTTCACCTCGAAGTTCTGGTGAAGTCTTCAGCCTACTCTAGATACAAAGTTGAGTTTCAACACTACTTTCCATCTTCAGATAGAGGGTCAGTCTGAGAGGACAATTCAAACTCTAGAAGACATGATGAGAGATGCCTCTATAGATTTAAAAGGTGGTTGGGATCAACACCTACATTTGGTAGAATATTCTTATAATAATAGCTTTCACTCCAGTATTTAAATGGCTTCTTATGATGCTCTATATGGAAAGAAATGAAGAACTCCAACTTGATGGGATGAAGTTGGGGAAATAAAGCTATTAGGACCTGATCTTATTGATGAGATGGGAGAAAAAGTCAGATCTATTCAACAACACATAAGATCAGCTCAGAGTCGACAAAAAAGTTATTCCTACAACTGAAGAAAGGACCTAGAGTTTGAAGTGGGTGATAAAGTGTTCTTACGAATATCTCCTTGGAAAAGAGTAATGAGATTTGGGAAGAAGGGAAAGTTGAGCCCTATATATATTATTCCTTTTGAAATTTTGGATTGTGTTGGGAAGGTAGCTTACCATTGGAACTTCCACCGAATCTCTCTCAAGTTCATGATGTGTTCCATGTATCTCTCCTGAGGAAGTACATACCTGATCTTTCACATGTACTAAGCTCAGAAGTTGTACCGCTGAAGCAAGATATTTCTTATGAAAAACATCAGATAGAGATTATGGATCGTAGCGAAAAAGTTCTGCGAAACAAGACCACGCACTTGGTAAAAGTTTTATGGAGGAACCACCAATTTGAATAAGTTACATGGGAACTTGAGAATATGATTAGAGAGAGGTATCCTAATCTGTTTGTTACGAAGTGACGAATTTCGAGGGAGAAATTCATTTTATGGGGGGTAGAATGTAACAACCTGATATTTTATGAGAAGTATATATATTTATGAACTATTTTATACGCAAAGGAATCTTTCACTACACACAAAACTTGCTTGGCTTGTGTTACACACAATCGCGACCTTCCTCGATAGCGTTTGTATTACGCAATACCGAGTTTCAATAAACAATGATATATTATTATAATATTATAAAGTAGCCATTATGAATAGTATTAACTGAATTTTGAATTTTATAACATTATAATTCATCTTAATAATTTTCTAGAATGAGGTATGAAAACAAAATCAATTTTTCGGATAAAAGAAGTATTTTAAAAAAAATGCAGCTTTACCACCTTTTGATGGTGCACCCATTTTAAATATAGTTTTTGACATGTTTATAAGTTCAATTTGACAAAATAAAATTCTTATTTTGAATCAGGATATAAAAATTTACTTTGGATAATTTTTTCATATTATTCTGTAACTTTCATATTTTGATGAATAGTAAAACACGCTATATTTTAATTAAAAGAAACTTTTTTCATCGAAATAATTTTTATGGTTAAATTATAATATTGAATGATTTTAAAGTATAAAGAGAATATATTTTTACCATTTAATATAATTTATGTCATTATCAATTATTTTACATTGAATTCATAGGTAAAAACATTTCAATCTTTGGCAATGTTTTAACTTTTAAAACCCGTTTGCTTATCAACGAGATTAATTTGAAATTAATTACTGCAACTTCTGTGCTTTTAATTTTAAAAAATGGATTCCATATTTGGAATCAGTGGGTCCAAATTATGTTATTAGTTTTTTTTGATATTATGAATAGTAACTATGGTAATTTTTTTTACTGCAGTTAAAGGTAAATAGGGTAATTCAAGGATAAAAGAATATTATAATAATTAAAAATTACCTTGAAACTTGTACTAACCTTATTGGATGAGTGTTGATAGACCATGAGCATCCTTGGGTCGATTTTGGGACCCCATTGAGCTACTTTGTAGTGATAATGACAATTTGGATTAATTAATTTAATGTAAAGACAAAATTGACATTAACACAAATCTTTTAGTAATTAATTTTTATAAGGTGTTATATAAATTATATTTTCGACTATAAATATTAATTGGAAAGATAAATTTATTTCTTACATTATAATATTTTTCTATAATTTTTAGACACAAAATAAATTAAATTATTTGTGAAACAATAATAATGAAGTATTTACCTCATTAATAAATGATTTAAATAAATAACATTATAAGGATTAAAATATTTTCAAAAACGTGTCCAATTCTGATTGGATGATTTTATTTCGACCATGAGTCATCTTATATTTATCTTTAATGATTTTTGGACCTTTTGAAACCAAAGATAAGTTTATAATAAAATAATATTTCCACACTTTCCAAAGGCGCCCCTCTCCTCCCTTATAAAAGGGCACCTCCTCCCTCTCCTCCTCACACCAATTTGAGCCTTCAAGCTCAAAAAAACCCTACCCATTTCACTTCCCCACTTCCTCAGAAACCTACTAGAGGTAATGGTCTTCTCAAAAGACCAACTCTAGTGCCCTAAGAGAATGTTTAAAGGAGGCACTTCGAGAAAGAGGTAATACCTTCTACCGTTTTCATCAAGTTCCATTCTTCTTCTACTCACTATTCTTTAGTTGTTTCATTATGAGTTAATAACATCAGTATCCCTAATAGACTGATATGTTATTATAAATATGAAACAACCATATTTTACCTCTTATCCATCCTACGGTAAACAAAATCACCATGCGTGCGTACGTACGGAATACCGTCTCCACACCATGGTGTAATATGTTTTCCACCACCACCATACTTGGATGGGTATGATGGAGTAAATAAATAACTAAATACTATTATTGTAAACTGGTATTGATTCTGAAATATTATACATACACTTCAATACAATTCCACGATCATGGGAACGATATCATCTCTCGTGCGTACGTACGGCCTACCGTCTCCATGATGTGATGCGACTCATTCTATATTATCTTTATTGAATAATGATTATATAAATGAATTGAATGAATGAATACGATATATATTACACTAATACCATTCTGTAAAAGATGTATCTATATCCTATAAATAGGAATAAGAATTTATTCGACAAAACACGCATAAGAACATAAAGCAATAAACACCCAAATAAAAAGTAGCAATGAAATATTATTACTAAGAAGCAAATAATATGCCCATATATGATATCATAAAAATTAATATGATTCTATAATAAGTCAATGAAATTATTTAAATCATTATATCGGAGGTTCAGACATGTACAAAGCATATCGGACCTAAGGTAAGGGAAAATCTCACAATCTCATTTTTATCCGTGATTGTTTATACTTTGGTATTTACTGGGGTGTATATTGTCATCCACATCCATGTTTCCTCAATATTTAATATTATTTCTATCCTCCTACAATTTTTTAAAGACAATTTTACCCTTCGGTGTGTTTTTATTAAAATATATGAAAGGAATCTTTTGTCGTTTTTCGTACAAGGTACTTTTTGAATTTTACGGCCAAAGTACGAGAAGAATGATTTTTTAACTTATACGGCATGAATGGATTTTTAAAAAATTATTTTCAAGAAGCTTACTTTACCAGTTTTCAAGTTTATTTTTAATCAACTTCTTTTAGCTTAAAATTGTATGACATGTTAAGAAAGGAAAAATGTTTTTGAAGTAGAAAGGATATTTTCCTCAAGAATGGAGTTCAAGTGTTTTATCAAAATTATTTTCCATTTATGATAATATAGGGTTATTTTTCTATCCCTATTTTGACATTGATTTGACTTTTTTATGATGGAATTATTTTTATGATGTCCTTTTATCTTATATGGATTATGTTATGATGGAATGATATTTAAGATTCCCATTTTTATTACATGGGTTACGCTATAATGTATAATTTATGATCTTGTTGGACACATGAGAATGGTTTCATTATGATATGGGTGGGACTTATATCTCCCTCAAATGAATTGTGTAAATATTTATATCTCATGAGATAGACATGGCTGGAAAGACAGGTTAATCCGGTTCAGTGAAACTGGACTGAAACGAGGAGTGAACTCGGTTCAGAAATGGAATTTGTCTGCTAAGATAGTCTTGCCAATGAGTCTGGACTACTAAGAAATGATTCTCTATGATTATGTGTGTATGCCACAAAATTTCATATATTTTTTTGTGATTATTGGGATTACATTTCACTACTATGATTTATCCCATGTTATGAAATTATGATCTCTTTTGCAAGTTAAGATTTCCAAAATGTTATGTTCTTATGAATATGATGTGATTGATATTTCTTTTGTTTACCCTTACTGAGCATTTGAGCTCACCCTTTTGTATGTTTTCTTTCCCCAGGCTAGGAAGAAGGTTATTAAGTATGATATGCCAAAAGGGACTCTAGATATGATGAAATAAATGGGATAAAATGTAGAGGATTTATGAACCAGTTGTTTTTGTTTCCCAGTTTCTAAAGCCACTATACCTATACGGTCCTTTCATGGTTTTGTTATATGTTGTAATAAGTGTACTTAAATTTTGAAGCAATAAAAATGTATGTAAAGTATGGGTCATTATACCAGCCATTCACTACCAAGCATATAACTCATGAAGGTCACAACAGCAGGCATGTAACCATTTCCACAACATGCCAAACCACTTCAAAAAATCACCCACTATTGAAACCACCCTTAAATCATTTTCCATGCCAAAACCCATTTCAATAAAACAATATCTTTATTGAAAACCATTTTCATCAACCATTTTCACAAATTAATCATAGCAACCCATTTAAAATCTCCATTTTAAAATCCACAATAAGAACATTTCACCACAAAACCCCTTTTCCCCACAAATCCCCAAAACATAACCAAAGGGATTTCCAACCAAATTCTCACATCAAAACACAATTAATTTTAAACACAACAAATTAATCATAACCAAGAACCACTAGTTCTAACCATGTGGTGTTGAGAGAGAAGACACCTACATTTAGGGTTCCCGAGAAATAGACCCACAAGCAATCACACCTCAAATCTGGTGAACACCCCCCCGAAACCTCCCTAGATCTCCTTCCCTGAGAAGAACTGGCTTCAAATCACCATGAAACCCATTTGATTTGCTTCCAAACGTGTGGGAGAGCCCCTTTAACCTTCGAGAGGGGAAAATACCAAGTGAGGCTTTGGTGGGAGGGAATTTGGAGAGAAATAAGGCAACCCTGAGGGAGCCCAGATTTAAAACCCTAATTTTAGGAGGCCGCACGGTTAGTCGACACGGTTTGGAAAACCGTGCGCTAACCATGCGCATGATACTGCCTCATAATCAAGGGTCAACATGGGTTCCTTGTAGGGTTTGGAAAATTGTGCGTAGGCCATGAAATGCCTACTGTCTCCCCCTACACGATTTCCTGGAGACCCCACACGGTTTCCCCTAACCATGCTCAAACTGTGCACCCCATGAAAATCACCCAAACTCTATCAAACCCATTCCAAACTCTCCAAACTCTTCCTAACTCATATCATGCACTTTAAACATATAAAAAGTCATTAAAAAGGGATAAATACCTCAAAATAGTGTTACTACAACTCACATCCATGGGGATATTTGAAAGAAGTCTTTATCTCAAATGTCAGGCTCCAAGTCCCTTCGATGGTTTTTAGTATATCACTTTTGAAGACTTGGAGCATCATTGATTTGTTTTTGGAAGACTTGAATCTTCTCTGTCATCTCTTTCACTAGATCAGGTCCAAGTAACTTTCTTTCTCCAACATCAACTGAAAAGATTGGAGTTTTACTTCACTTTCCACGCAGAGCTTCATATGGATCCATCTGAATACACGCGTGGAACCTATTGTTGTATGAGAAGACAACCAATGTGAGACGATGATACTATCAAATTTCTAATTCCAATGATCAAGCTCTGAGAATGTCTTCAAGAGTATGAATAGTTCTTTTAGATTGGACATTTGTTGGGGGTGATGGGTCAAGCTGAAATTTAATTTAGTACTCAAATCATGTTGAAGACTTCTCTAGAATTTAGATGTAAACCTTGGATCAAAATTAGAATCAATCCATAGTGGGACACCATTAAGTCTCAATAAATCCTTCACATATCTCTTTAAAATCTATTCATGTGAGATATCTTCCCAAATATCCATAAAATGGATAGTCTGGGAGAGTCGGTCAACCACAACCCATATTGCATTATTTACCTTCGACGTCTTCAGGAGACCCATTACAAAGTATATAGTGACATTCTCCCCTTTTTACATGGGTATAAGAAATGGTTTCATCATACCTTTTTACTTTTTTCACTCTATATTAATATGCAGACATATCAAGCACCTTGAGATATATTTCACATTCTCCTTCTTCATGTTATCACTCCAGAAGTGGTCTTAGAGATCTCGGTACATCTTGGTAGTTCTAGAATGGATAGAGAGTGTTGATCTATTTGCATTTTCCAATATATCATTATTTATCCTGGGTGATTAAGGCACACAATGATGCGTTCGAAACCAAGTCACATCATCATCATCGATATGGAACTCTTGCATCTTCCCTTCCATTATTGTGTTCACTTTCTTTTGTAACTCTAGATCATCGGTTTGTGCATCCTTAATCTTCTCTTGGATAGATGGTTTCAAAATCACTTGGGAAGGGTTTGATGCATCCCCTATCCTTATGATTTCCAAATCTATCCTTTTCATCTACACGAAGATAAGGTCTTTCTCAATATGAAACATTAATAGAGTAACAAATTCTTTTCTACTAAGAGCATCAAGTACCTCATTTGCCTTGTCAGGATGATAATGAATAGAGAAATCATAGTCCTTGATTATATCTAACAATATTTTCTGATGCATGTTGAGCTCCTTTTCTATGAATATATACTTTTTGATCTTTTGGTCGGTTTATATATCCCACTTCTCACCATAACTGTAGTGCTGCCAGATTTTTAATGCAAAAACCATAGATACAATCTCTAGATCATTTTTCGGGTTGTTCTAATCATGGATATTTGACTACCATGAGGTTTATCCAATCACATTATCATTTTTCACGAGTAAACAACTCAGGACTTTCTTTAAAGGATCAATATATATCACAAAACATTCTCCACCTTTTTTTAATGTGGGTATTGGTGAATTTATCATCATTTTCTTTAGCTCCAGGAATATTACCTTGAATTATTCCATCCAGACATACTTTACCCCTTTCCATGTTAAATTTGTTAGCCGGATAGAAAATCATGTGAAATTACCTAGAAAACATCGTTATTACACTGTTAATTCAAGAAAACTAAGAATTTTTGTTACATGAGAGGGTCTAGGCCATTCCTCAATTTCCTTTATGTTTGAAGGGTCCATATAAATTCCCTCTCTTGTTATAATGTGTCCCAGGAATATGACTTTCTAATTCTAGAAGTCACACTTGTTGAACATGTCATATTACTTCTCCTTTCTCAATGTCACCAACACAAGTCTTATATATAATTCGTGTTACTCATTTTTCATGGAGTAGATGTGAATATTATCAATTAACACTACCAAAAATATGTCTAGGTAATGTATAGATACTCTTTTCATCAAATCCATAATGATTTAATGGGAATTAGTAAGTCTGCAGGGAATCACCAGAAACTCATAGATACCATAACTTGTATGGAACACAGTCTTCTGAATATCTTCATTCTTCACCTTTAGCTAATGATATCCAGAATTAAGATCCACCTTTGAGAAGTGTTGAAATCCTTTTAACTGATCGAACAAGTAATCTATACATGGTAGAGGATACTTGTTATTTATGGTGATCTTGTTGAGTTCTATATAATCGATATATATCCACATTGATCCATCATTCTTCTTCACAAAGAGCACTGGTGCACCCCAGGTTGATGCACTAGAGTGTATGAACCCTTTTTCAAAATGTTCTTGCAGCTGCTTCTTTAACACATCCATTTTGATAGGAGACATCCTATAAGGATACTTTGAGATAGGAGTAGATTCAGGTATGTCTTCTATGGGGAACTCTACCCCATGGTCTAGGGGATGTCTGGGTAACGCTTTAGTAAATACATCATTTTATTCCCTAATGATTTTAATTCCCTCTAGGTTTAAACATTCCTTTAACTCAACCATTTGGGAGAGGTATTCCTCATCACAGGTAATCAACATCCACACCGTTGAAAAAATTTTCAAACGAGATTCATGATATTCTTTAAATTTGTAGAGGATCATGTGATGGTTCAGAATATGTAAATATATTTCCTTTTCCTGATAGTATATATGTTCTCTATATAATGAGAGGTAATCCATTCCCATTATAGTGTCGAATTCCACCAAGGGAAGTTTTACGTGATTCTATGGAAGAATCATCCCACATACCCCAATAGGAGAAGATTCAAACATTTAGGTTGAAATGATTGAACCAATTGGGGTTTTTACAAATATCTCCACTTTAAGGTTTCAGGGATTTGTTTCTATAGTTCTAGAAAACATGCAAGATATAATGGAATGCATAGAACCAAAATCAAATAAGAAATTTTCCATTCTTGTGTGAATAGTAAGTGTACCTTGTATGACTTCATTATCTTTATCTACATCTGTAATAGTGATGGCATAAGCCTTAATTGTTCCATTGGATTTGGTGGCTGCTCTCACTAATTACCCTCTAGGAATTGAGGTTTAGTGCACTAGCATTCATATTTCCCTTGCACCCTAAAGTTGTAGCATCAGACCACAGGCGGTGCTCTCCTTTATTCCACCACATTCTCATTTCTTCACATATATTTTAGACATTCATGAGCTTTTTGGCCATCTTTCCCACACGTAATGAATTTCCCCATACCTTTTGAGGTAGTTCCCACAATGCATCTTCCCAAATTTTTGGCATGTGTGTGGTTGAGTTTTATTCCTAACTTTATCATTAGATCCCACGACGTGAAACTCCATCATTAATTTCTTATAATGATATTATTGGGACCATTCATAAAACTCCATCTCCACTTTGAGAAAACATCAAAAAACTTCTTCATAACTCCCAATGTCCCGAATTGAAAGGGCCTCTCGATGGTGTGGCTTTAATCTACTAAAGAATCTATCAATTTTTTTTATCATTGTTGATAACAAAACCCAAAGTGTTCCTTAAAAGCCTTGTGAAACTCTCTTCATAAGTTGTGACAGATTATCCATCCATTTTCTTGAGCTTTATAAATTCTCTCCCCACCATTTTATGAAGAGTTCGTGGGAAATACTTGTTAAGAAACATGATCTTAAAGTCTTCCCATATCATCTCGTCAATTTTTTCAACTGTCTTGGTGTTCTTTACCAATGCCCACCATTGGTCGGAATCTCCATCTAGATAATAAATGGCCTGAGTCACCTTCTCCATCTCAAAACAGTGAAGCATAGAAAAGATTTTTCCAAGGAGTTGACCCACTGGTCCATAACTAGTGGATCAAAATACCCACTAAACATTAGTGGTCATTGCTGCTTAAAACACTCGATAACCAGTTTCTCCCTCTTAGGAGAAGGTGGATGCACACCATTTTTATGGTTATTGTTCATAAACTCATATTGTTATATAAGAATCACCATGATGTTTTGAACTCTAACTCCCAAAGCATTGGGGATGTCATTCGGAAATCAATGCATTGGCCCTCACACAGTTTGTTGGTATGGTTTCTCCTGGTTCCCACCACTTTTGAAAACAGAAACGGTTAGAAAAAAACATAAGTAAAAAAGTAATAAATAAATAACTTATTCTTTGTAAAATTTATACTAAAACCATAACTTATGGGATACCTATGTAAAGGTTCTTGTGTGCATATTTGTACTTAGTCTCATACTGGAGGTTTTCTCAAGGGTTCACTAATCAAAATTCCAAAATTAACAAAACCTTTCCTCTTATACCAACTACAGAGACCCTTATTTTTCTTAAATTAATATTAAATCATTAAAAAGATAAACAACATAATAGTATTACACCATTATGATCTAATGGTTTAGTGTCTTGGTAAAACTATGACCAAACATATCATTTACAACATCTAGCATAAACATTTATTTAATTCATTCTTCTCCTGATTATTATCATCCATTCAAAACTACTTAGTTCACATAATCACATGAGGATATAAATCAAAATGGAGTGAGCTAAAATAATAGTACTATTATAGATAATTACAACATTTCATTGGGTAAGCATAATCTGGACATCATCATCAAAATCATGAGAGGAATCTTTAGATTAATTTATGGAATGTGGCAATGCCTAAAAAATCAAACGTCATGTCTTATTGTCAAAATAAATTACATAGTTGTAAAAAAATATACCATTATGTTCACACATCATTCTACTTTAACACATGAGATTCATTACTTTTCCCAATTCATTAGAGCACTGTATAATTCTGGGTGCACCCGTCACATTCAAAAATTCATATTGCACTACATAATCCCGGGCACACCCATCACATCATAATATTGTCATTATCAAACATGACACATAGAACATATATCAATAATGAACCAAAATAACCCATTTAAAGTAATTGTTTTCATCTAATAAGAAGACATTCATAAAATTTGGGTTCCCAAATTAAAGTGGGAATGACATACTTGATATAAGAACAATCAACCTTGAGTTGGAAGTAAAAGGTGTGTTTTTGAAAGAATAGTTCTTTTAGAAAACACAATATTTGACATAAACTTCAATAGAAAACATTTATATCCTATAACATTTACGATAATTATGAAAAAATTATTTTTAAGGAGTAGCCATACAGAAAAAGGATTGAAAGAGGGAGAAGCCAAAGAAAGAAAGTTGGGTTTCAGAATTCCCCCTACCCTTGTATTATAGTGATTTCATCACATTAATGTCCTATATAACCATGATAGATTCATTAATTAACAATTAAAGAACCTTTTATATATTAATAATATTCATTAAGGTTTTATTAAGTTCATTTATGGGATTTTTGATGAGTTATTGAGTTTAAATTCATTGTTCTGGAACGTTCATTTTTATAGTTTTCTGAAAACAGTTCACTTGTATTCATGAATGGAAGTTCATTTAAAACATGGATAAATATACAAAATTGTAATTATATGTTATTTATGATATTATATTACCTGAATTTATTTTATAAATTTTTTTATATACCATGAGAATGAATCATTAGATAATAATTTAATGACGATCGTTTGGGTTAATTTCAGCGGTTTTCCAACCATAAGGAAGTTGTTTTATTTAACCATTTAGTAATATGTACATAAGTTAGTTCCAGAACATTAACTAGGATATAATAAATATAACATAATCTAGTTCTACCATAAAAATGGTTTCATGACCAGATCCAAAGGTGGTAAGGGAAAATAAAAACATGTCAGTCTTGATGGTGATAAATTAACACCTCACGAATAACATTTCCCTTTCTAAAATTAAAATAAGAGGAGATGGGGGTTGGATGATATATTTTACCATTATTAACATAAAATCCTAGTATATTTAAGATAATATAGTTTCTATAACATGTGTATGAGTATAGTTAGAGGGATATTAAGAAAAGAACTAGAAATTGAAAGAAAATTAAAGGAAAAGAGAGGAGGAAATTGCGTCTTTAATCATCCATAAGACACCTTTTATTGGTCTTTTAATGAGACCAAAATTTCATGGACGTGGAGGGGAGATGTGTTTTTACAATATTATATTCATTAATTAATTATTTTTCTACAAGCCAGTAAATAGCGATGATTCCATGACCAAGAATAGTAATAAGTGCATGCGAGTTCAAACCAATGTCCATTTACATTATCCATGACTCAAGTATGATGCATAAATTCATTTATTTATCATATTTTTGTAAATTATTATATTTAACTAATCACAAAAAATTCATTTATTTTATAAATTTTTTGACAATTGACCCTAACCATTTTTCTATGTGCAGAATCCAATAATGAACTCCATTTTTCAAAAATAATTTTCTAAATATGTTAAATTTAATTCTTAAATAAAATAATAGTTTATTCAAAAAATAACAATTTAAAATTATTTATTTACTTACTTTAAGATATAGGTATATCATAATTTCAATTAAATCATATATATATATATACTATCATATGTATGGTTAATATTCACAAGGGTTGGTTAATATTTTATAAGTGTAGGTCACTATTCATAAAGGCAGGTTACTATTCACCAAAATTATTTTTCTTCCATCACACCCCAAATATCATCCTAGATGCAACCGTGTATGTTAGATTTTTGAAATTCAAAACACCGAGGTGAAAAATTTATATTTAAAGTTCACTTAGTAGTTAACTTAAGACTGATGTGGCATTGGGTTTCCTAATGTGATTGATTATGACATTAATAAAAGAAGGGAGAAATTTCATTGATAAATGTTTGGGTCATTACAGGTATTGTGGTACGAATGATGTTTTTCATGTGTAATCAACTTGATCTTTATTAAGTTACTAATGTTGAATATATTGAACTTGAGGATGATTCATCATTCAATGAGTATTTGGTTTGTATTATAGATCGTAGTGAGAAAGTCATGTAGGGAAAGACTATTCCTTTAGTTTTCAATTTGTAGAAGAATACTAATGTTTAAGAAGAAACCTGGGAATGATAGATAGATATGCAGGCTCAGGGGCCCAAACTATTTTCCTTGAAAGCATAGTGATGCTTAGAAGTGTGTCTCAAGGACGAGCCCTTATAAGGTTGGGGGGTTTAAGATCCCAAAATTTCTGGAGGGACATCCTTATTTAAGTTTGGGTTTATATCTCTTTATTTTGGTCAATGATATGTCTTATGAGTGTATAATGAGAATCAAGTGTGTTATGGGAGTTTATGACATGAAATATAGGGGAAAATGGCCATCTAGTGCATGTTTCACGGTTGGAAAATGTTTAGTAGTAACCATACACCCAAACCATGCATGCATGGAGGGGTGCATAGTTTGAACAAACAATGCAAGGGGGAAGGACAAACCATTTATTATTGGATAGAGACATCCTAGATGGTCTGTTCATAGTTTATCCAATGATGCGGGATCCCCAGGTAATCATTCGACAAAGACCCCCTCTTGGAAAAATGGTGGCACATGGTTGGCACACAGTTTGGAAAACTATGTAGCCAAACCATTCAACCCTTCAAAAATGGGAATCTACCACTTTCCCCTCTTGGATATTAAATGATAAAACTCAATATTTCCCTCGTTTCTTCCCCTCCAACCCTAGTGACAAACCAAAATTACATACTTCTCAAGGATCGATCTCCTTCGTTTCCAGGTCATTTGGAGTGTTGTTGGATGCATATGAATGATCTGGGTGAGTCTAACAATCCCCTTAGTTTTGATTTTTATATCAAGTATTATGTTGTTTCTATTATTCTTATTAAGTCTTAAACCATCTTTTACATAGAGTCTTAGGTTGGGGTTTTGAAGGGAGTTCACATCCAAGTTAAAGGCAATGGTCAAGTGAGTTTCTAGTTTTAGAATTGAGGTAGGTGGTCTAAAAGTTATATCCTATAGTCTTGATGTACAAGTTTTGTTTATGTGGTTGTGCTACAATTCCATATTATGGTTTATTTGAATCCTTTATTAATATTCAGTAAATTATTTGGTTAAATGATGAATTAAACCCCTCTTGATCTGTGTGGGATGCATTGAGGAAGGTTAGACTGGTTATAGAGCCACCCATGGGACATGCCATCATTTCAAACACGGTAAATTGTGATGATAATAATAAAATTGAATTGTTTTGACATAGGTACCTTGATAAAAGTTTTGTAACACTAAATTGAATTATCAAAAGGCATTAGTGGTAGTTGTGTCTAGTTTTTGAGATAACATAGGGAGTTTATGGGATTATTGGTAATATGATAAATGAATTAATAGAATGTGATAAATGGATTATTGGTTGAAATGGAAATATGAAAATGATTTAAGGCATGTAAATGGTAATTTTGTTGATTGGTTAATGAATAAATATAAATTATTTATTGAATGATATATGAATTGTAAATGGTACTCGTGTTAAAGGAATTTGATTTGGGATATGGTATTTGTGGTAAATGGTTAAAGTAGCATGTGCACATGGTTGGGTGGTTTGTTGGGTATTGAATTGAGGTTCTACACCCATGGGTTGGGTTGGACTGAGGCTCTAAACCCCACCCCTAGAATTCATGGGTTGGAGAGTTATATTGAGGCTTTATTCCACTAACAGTTTTATAATATGAGACTACCTAGACTGAGGTTCCAATGTAAGTGTGATGTAAATGATTGTGAATTGGTTTCCTAGTAAGATAAGGAACATAACTTAATCTATTATACACAAGTATTTGAATGACTTAGGCCTTTGTTATTTGAATTAATTTCCAAACCAATGGATTATATGATGTAATTGGTTTAAGTAAATAATGTTATCTAAGGGATATTTCAAAAAATGAAAGTGTCATTTTTCAATTCTCATTGATTTCAATAGTATATATGTATTTTTTATAGAAAATTATCCATTAAAAAACCGAATTTAGATATTTATGTGTAAAGGGTCAAATTATATTAATATAATAAAAATTTGGATGTCATTAGTATCATTTCACAATCTTTATCAATTTAATTTAAAGTTTAATTCCCCAATTTACCCTTTAATATGGTCACAAAATTTTCAAAGTTTATTATTCATATTAGAAAAAGGGAACTATTCACTAAATTTAGAATTTTTGAATCTAATTTTCTTATCCATTTTTCAAAATTCGAAACAAAAAAGTTGTAGAATTTAATTCAAAATAAAACTGATAAAATACCATGAAAATAGTTTTTCAGAAACCGCCCTTTTAAAAACATAGAATGTTTTTATAATAAATTAATTTATACTATCATTTTCAAAAACAAAAAATATATTATTTTAAATAAAAATAAAATAATTAAAATGGAAAACTAATCCAAAACATAATTGGACCTAGTAATGACTTTAAAAGAAAACATTGTTTTCTATAATATTGTATTTTCATTATTCCTTAAAAAATGTTTTCAAATATATATATAAAATAGTATTAAGATAATTTGAAAATTCTGAATTAAAAAATAAAATTAATTTTTTCAAATACATTTTCTATAACTTATTATAAATAATATTCACTCTTAAGAAGAAAATAAACTCATTTATGATGAAAACATATTTTTGAAGGATAAAGTGAGTTTACTAAAAAGTGTGCGATTATTTTATAAGAACATATGAATACATTCATATTGAGTTTTAACATTACATTTATTTCATAAATTAGTTATTTATATTTATTCCCACCAATTTATAGGCTAGGTTATAAAAGTAATTTTATACTAATAGTGTCTTGTAGTTCATTTAAACTCACAGTTACATGAAATGAAAACTATTGAAGAATTAAAATTATTTGTTGAGAGATATTAAATAAAATATCAAGGTGTTACGTTATACCCCCCTTAAAATAAATGTTTCCCTTGAAATTCATTACTTTTATTAAAACGGATGAGGTCACATCTTCCTCATCTCATCACAAGGTTCTAACATAGCATCCCAAAATTTGTGGTTCCACCATAAAACTTTAACCAAGTGAGTTGTCTTATTTCATTGAACTATTTCTATATGATATAGAATCTCTATTGGTTGTTCTTCATAATAAATAACTTACCATAATGGTATGAATTATGAGTTTATTAAATGTGTAGGATCAGAAATTTACTTTCTTGAAGAGATATATGGAACAAATCATGAAATTGAGAGAGATTCAGTAGAAGTGTGAATCTATAAGCCACCTTCCCAACATGATCAATAATCTAAAAATGAAATATATACATAGGGATTATATTTAAATTATTTCCAAATATAATTTTATCTTCCTGGGAAATATTCATGGAAATACGTTGTCACCCACTTCAAACTCAAGGTCGTTTCATCAATTGCCTGCTTAACTTCTTTGTGAAATCTGAGATGCTATTATGTGATGTTGAATAGATATAATATTCTATGACATTTCCAAATCTATATCAGGTCCCAATGTATTTATGTCCCTAATTTCCTTCCATCATGTTGGAGTCCTTCCTTCTTAGTATATAGGTATTTATAAGTAACCACATGAAATGTAGAGTGAATGATATTTTTCTAATAAAATTATACAAAATGTAGGTTTTGAATCCAACCACCATAAAAATCCATAGATCAAGATATCAACAAGTATTATAGAGTTTTAATTGTCCTATTAGACTAACCAACTGTCCAAGGATGATAATAAGTACTGAAACATAACTCTCTATCTAGATCGTACTGAAGAATTCTCCAGAACTTTTAGGTAAACTTATAATCTTGATCAGATATAATGAAATATGTAACTCCTTTCATCTCACCACTTATTTAATATATATTTTTGAATATTATCAAGAGAAAAATATTCTATTATAGTAATGAAGTCTACCAACTTCGTAAGGTGATCAATTATGACAAAAATAGAATTATAGTTTTAAATGTTTTTGGAATTACAATGATAAAATCCATGGTGACGTTTTCCGATTTTTAATATGGTATAGGTAATGTTTGTGACATACCTTAGTACTTTTTCTCTCAGACTTAAATTATTAACAAACCAAGCACCAAGAAAAATATTCTAAAATATATTTCTTTATGAAATCCCACCACAAATACTCTTTCAGGTCCCTATACATATTTTTGCTTCCTTGATGAATAGAAAATTATGAACTCTGAGAATCATATAAAATATACTTTAATTATATTATGTAATGGTTACAAATATTTTTGATGAACCTTATTATTCATTCAAGATCAATTTTGATCTCAGTTACATTTATCAACTTATTTGGTAGCTCAACATCTTCCTTTTGTGAGTCCTTAATATTCACATGTATAAATGGTTAAACGTTCATTTGATAAAGGTAAGATTTATCCTATTAAATTTTTATTTCCATATTAATCCTTAAAAAGTACATAATTATTGGATCTTTTGGGATCCTAATCCTAGATATGCTTGCATGGTCCTTTTACTCAAGTCATATTCCACCTTCTTCTACTTTCTAGGGTGGTAATGTTTTGATCATTCATAATATTTAATTAACACCTACCATCCTCTTTCATGTATATTCAGATCCTTTTGGGTGAAAATATACTTTAAACAATTATGACCTGTATATATGTCACATCTTTCTCCCTAAATAAAATTACTTCGTATCTTTAATAAAAAAATTACCATAGCTAACTCCAAACTGGGAGTTCGGTAATATTGCTCTTGGATTTTCAATTATCATGAGGCATAATATATCTTCATGTCATTTTTCATTAGAAAATATTCCATCCCCATAATTTATGAATTACTATAGATAAAAAAACATTCTCCCCTATAGGTTAGTTTTAGAATAGGTGCACTAAATAACCTTATTTTTAGCTACATAAAATAACCTTCACATTCCTCAATTTATATGAACTTAACTCCTTTCCATGTCAACTTGGTGTGTAGATTAGATAATCCTGAGAAATATTACACAATAAATTGATAATATCCATCAGAACCAAGAAAAACTTGGATCTTAGTTACCATTGTTTCTCTATGATAATATTCAATAACTTCCATCTTTGATGCGTCCAAAAATATCCCCTCTCTTGAGAATATTTGACATGAAAATGAAACTTTTTGAAGCCAGAATTCACACTTGGCTAATTATTAATAAATATTCTCCTTTATCAAGGAATTTAATTAAATCCTCATGTGATCTTCAAGTTTTTACTTTCCCTTTGAATATAAAAAATCATCATCTATAAATGTTACCAATAACTGATTAAGATAGTCTGTAAATACTCTGTTCATTAAATACATGAAGATAAAGAGTTCATTCGTAAGACCAAAAGGAATGACTATAAATTAAGTGTCCATACCATGTATAGAATTCTATCTTGAGTATATCCTCATCCTTATATCAAAATTGATGATATCATGAATGAAGATCAATATTATAAAAGTTTGAGCTCCATGTAGATGATCAAATAAGTCAAAAATTTGGGGGAGAGCATATTTTTTCATGATTTTTACCTTTGTTAAGTTTTTTATAATCAATGAAGAGTCTCATTTATCCTCTTTCTTTTTATAAAATAGAATAAGTTCTCCTCAAGGTGATAAACTAGGTCACATAAATCCCTTTTCAGGATTCTCTTGGCATTTCTTCTTAAATTCCTCCAACTCAATTGGGGAAATTCTATATGGAGCCATTGAAATAGGTAGAGCACCGAGTGTGAGTTATATAGAAAAATCAACTTCACAATTTGGTGGATGACTGAGAAATTCTTCCAGAAATACATCAACACACTCCTTTATTATAGGTTTACACTTAATGGGGAGTTTCTACCAAACCACCTGAGATAGATAACCATAATTTATAAGATTTAAGACCCACCAAATGGAATTAATTTCCATTGGATGTTTATATTCATCCTCTTATCCATATATGATAATTTATTCATTCATAATATGAAATTTGATTTCCCTTCCCCAACAATTGATATGAGATCCATATAGAGAAATCCAATACATTTCAAGAATCACAATGTATTAATCTAAAGAAAGGATCATAATATTTTTAAACTCAATTTCGCAAAAACATCAACCATAGAATAATTATAAACCTTTGATGCGACCATTTTACCATTAGGATTTTACAATCTAACTCAACATCTAATTGTTGAGGTTATATAGTGATACCATTAGAAAATTATTTATAAATAAAAGAGTGGGTGGATCCAGAATCATATAGAAAATTATCTTCTTAAGGATGGATTGGTAAATTTACCTTTCACCACATCATTGTCATTATCTACATTTCCAATAGTTTTTTTATAAAATTTGACCTTTTCTTCAAAATTAAGAGGTTGCTGATATCAATCATCATCGATAACCCTCAAATTTTGGGATTGGTTATCATTATTCCCATTTTCATTACAATTTAATCTTTTAAATTATAACACCCCCTAATGATAAAGAGTTA
This sequence comes from Viscum album, assembly GCA_963277665.1. NCBI lineage: Eukaryota > Viridiplantae > Streptophyta > Magnoliopsida > Santalales > Viscaceae > Viscum > Viscum album. Next base: position 404,362,924 of record OY728150.1, on the reverse strand, counting down.
AATGACTAAATGATATGACTCATGTCAATAATGTTCACCTTTTTTTCAGGAGCTTACCTGATTATAACTCCACAGTTAAGCATGCTTGGCCTAGAATAGTGATTATAATGGGTGACCATATGGAAAGCTTCCCAGGCTGTGTGTGAGTGAGGAAAAAGAACATTGGAAAGGACATGTGTCTGCTTGTGAGGAATATCAAAAGTGATATGACACATTCAGGCATGTGGGTTGGCCCTAGATTGGGGTCCATTTGTCTGCAGGGCAACCGGTGGTACCCAGTGGGCCAGGACCTGACATCCAGGTTAAAGCGGGATATCTGTGATGTAACGCCCCGACCCCAGTTACCTAGATTCGTTGCATTATTACATATCTTTGGCATGATCACAAGAAAGATCAAGTCTCAATAGATCGATTAGTTTAGTATCCTTGGAATAACTAGATACATTCATAAAGTTTACATTACATCATAAAGTGAAAACTACTACAAAAACAGCATGTCTTCATATCCCCTCATATTATCCCTGTAGGTCATTCATAAATTAATTCTTCACATCCTGGAAAAAATAAAACATTGAAAGGGGTGAGCTCAGATACTCAATAAGGATTACAATTTAGTGGAAACATTCATAAATAAACAGAAACATTTAAGGCAATGTATAGCTAAAAAAAATCCTTTTAGACTTGAACTTAGGCATAATAAGGAATAAATAAAATTAAATAATGGCATCTACTTATTCACATGGATATTCTCCTAGTCGAATAATCACATGCAATATCAATAACCACTTTCATAATGATAGAATGCATGATTCCAGACTATCATAACCACATAGACAAGGCCTCGTGCCAAGACTAAAAATAAGATTTTGTCAAGGCATTGTGCCAAGACACTAGTTTGTCTCATGAGACCTACCGATGCATCGAGGAGCTATAGCATGCTCCACCCATCACTTATTAAGTCCAATGCATTCCTCATATGAACAAGTTTAAACATAACAAAAACATTCGTATTAAAACAAGCATATGAATTGTCAATACTTTCTCCATAAACCATGAATGGTATAAAAATAACACATCCATAGTCAAACATATCACAAAAACTTCAATACAATATGGAAGTTTTGTTTCATAATAAATCAACTTCAAATAAGATTAAAATCCATCAAAGTATTTTGACCTAGATGAAATCAAAACCATTTGAGAGAAATATCTCTTTTTTTAAATCATTTAAAAGTAACATAGTTATAAAAGAATACATTTACTTTGAAAATATTCTAATAATCTTTTAAGGGATGCTTCAACGATTTTATAAATGTAGAAAATAGCCGCACCCGCCGTATAAGTTAAAAAAGACATTCTTACCTTAATTCTGTCGAAAAGGTTAAAAATGACCTTGTTTGGAAAATGACAGAAAGATTCCTTTATTAAACTCTTATAAAAAGTCAACAAGGCTAGAAATGACTTAATCCCATAGTCTTTAAAATAGTAAGAATGATATGAAACTCATTTTTAGGAAACATGGATGTGGATGATAAAGAGGTCCCAGTAGATAATCACGTATAAACAACCTCAAATAATGACGAGATTGTGAAATAAACCCTTACCTTGTACTTTTCCTTTGTCGATGGTATGTTAAAAACCTGTATAATAGTTAAAAATTGTTATTAAATTATAAAATAACCATATACATAATTATGATATCATATATTATTTTTTAACATTGATTTATTAATAATATCTTAGTATTATCATTGTTTTGGGTGTTAACTTACTCATTTTCTTTTATATGTTTTGTTACATAAGTTGTGTTTGTTATGGGTAGGTTGTACCTTATTCATATCCAAAATTATATAAAGTTCTTAAACATTACATTTAATCATAAAATGAGAATTAGTCCTAAATGTATACGATGGGGAATGAATCTCATCGCGTTCGTGGAGACGGTAGATTGTACGTACTCACGAGCGACAATATCATTCTTTTGATATTAAAATAATATATAATTGGATGGTATATCATATATAAAGAATCATTATAATGTTATATTTATTATTTACATGAATTACACATCATTATTATACCCATCCAAATAATAATATATTGAATAACAATTACACCACGACGTGGAGATAGTAAGCAGTACGTACGCAAGTATGGTGACATGTCCTTAAAAAGATAGATATAATACTGAATATGGTTGTACCATATTTATAATAATATCACAGTACATATGAGATACTGTATTTATTATTTTAGAATGGTAATAACAATGAAAGAAGAAGTTTAAGAAGAAATGAATTTGAAAAAGGGTGGTGAAAACATAGCCTCTTCTTCGGGTTCTTCCTTTTGATTTGATCAAAATGGCTCCTTAGGCTGGATTTATATTTAAACTAAGGCTTCTAGGTTGTATTTAGGGAAGTTGAGAGAGTATTTGGTAAGTTTTTATCCGAGCCAAGAGGCTTTGAATGTGTGAGTTTGTGAGAAGGGGGAGTGCCCTTTTATAAGAGGGGTGAAGGGAACCTTTGGAAAAGATAGAAAAATTATTTTTTAACAAATTCATATTCGGTTTCTAATACCTCCAAAGTAAATTATTTAAAGGTTAAGGTTAGAAGGGGTCAAAAACCACTCAGAAAAATAGAATTTAGACAGGTTTGGTTCATTATATTTACCTTATGTTTTAGATTTAACTCTTAGTTAATTAGTTTGACACTTACCATGTCACTTTGTAGTTTTATATTCTATAGTTAATAAACTTACTATATACCTCCAAGAGACCCCCAAGTGGTCCATTAATGATTCAACTATCATGATATAAGTCTCTTGGACGAACTTAGGTTTTTAGGAATTTAATATCAATTAATAATATAATATTGTTTTTTAAAACTCTTTTATGTCAATTTTGACACTATTCGGTATTTTGTTTTTGATAATTTTATAATAGCATTATTACTTCGAAAACAATTTATATAACCAATCCTAATATGTAATATTAACCTGAAAAATTAGTGGAATTCATAAAATGTCTCAAATTACATTTACTTTGATATATATAATATCAATTATTTTAATATTTGATTAATTAGTTAATTACTTCATCACCATTGTGTCATAAATAAATTAAATTATTTAATGTATAAAAATTATAAATAAAATACCATTATGTAGTAAATCTTTTTAGATTTCTAAAGAATATTTACAATAGAATTTATCTTATGTATTACCCTATATTAAAAATGTTTCAGTAAATAAACTTTGATTTTAACTCTTTTAACTCTTCTTTGAATTAAATAATAATAAATGTCCTAATCTAATCCAAGTGGACGTAAATGATAATATTTTATTCCTTTGGTTTTTTTGGTCTAGATACACTTTTACAATAGAATTAGGATGTGTTAGGTTAATATTAATTTCATTTTTACCCTTAATTACCCTATTTACTTTTAACCGTGGTAAATAAAAGTAAAAAGTTACTATTCACCAAAAATTATTTTCGTCTCATTGAACCAAATTTTAATCATTGATATTAATGGTGTCTCTCGGATTTTTGAAATTCCACACACAGAGGCGGTAAAATTAAGATTTATGTGAATTTCTAAATTCTCCTAGGAGGTGGGTAAAAGACGGTGAAAAGTTCAATAAAATTTTTATATATCTAAAATTATTCTAAACTAAAACCAATGAATTAAATTGAACTTCTATAGGTATTATTTATCTATTTTAAATTAATTAAATTTAAATAAAATAAATAATTATTTAAATAAAAAGTCATTTTAACCAATAACTTAGTCTTTTTCACTATTCATCAAAAATGGAATGTTTTTAGAAAAATACAAAAAAATTCATCATAGGTGAATTTCTATATTTTGAATCCAAAAATGAAGTCCATTTTGAGAGATAAAATTTATAAAATTTCAAAAAGTGGTTATTACTATTCATAATGGCTAGTTTGATTGGTTGTGGTGTGTGTGTTAGAACTCGAAGTTGCGTACAACACAGGCTACTGTATTATTGAAAGGGAAGCGTACCGTGAAAGCCTGGGGTGTTACATTTGTTGTCACCAAAAACACATTGGAAAAGACATGTATTGGCCTATGGGGACTATCAATAGTCAGATGACCCATTCGGGCACGTGGGTGGGCCCCAGGGTGGGAACCCCGTGTCTGTTGGGCAACTGGCGGTACCCGATGACCCAAGACCTAACAACCAGTTTAAGGCAGGGTGTCTGTGCTATCACCCAAGGCTAGTTGTTACATTTGGTATCAGAGGTGGTACACAGCCTAAAGTGTTGTGCAATTCCTGGTTTGAGATGTAGGGCCCACAACGAGGATGTTTTTCTATAAAGGGGGTGAATGTAACACCCATAATGATAAAGTGTTAAATGACTACATGGCATGACTCATGTCAACAAGGTGCACCTTCCTTTTCAGAAACCTATTTGATTAAAACTCTATATTTAAGCATTCTTGGCTTGATGTAGTGATCCAGATGGGTGACCTTTTGGGATGTTTCCTAGGGTGTGTGTGGGTGAAGAGAAAATACACTGTAATGGACACGTGTTATCTTGTTAGGACTATCAATAGTCAGATGACCCACTCAGGCACATAGGTGGGCCCTATGGTGGGGAAAACATGTCTATGGGGAAACTGGTTGTACCTGAAGGGCCAGAACCAGACGAACTTGTTAAGGAAGGGATTCTGTGCGGTCACTAGGACCTAGTTGTAACAGAAATGTGGGAGGTGTGTGTGAGTGAGGACGAAACACACTAGCAAGGAAATGTGTTGGCAAGTGGGGTTGATCAATATTTAGATGACTTGTTCGGGCATGTGGGTGGGCCCTAGGGTGGAGACCATGTGTTTTCGAGGTAATCGGTGGTACTTGGAGGGCTAGGACATGACGATCATGTAATGGAGGGGTGTCTATGCAATCACCAGGACCCATTTGTTACAAATATGTGGGAGGTGCATTATGTGAAATCTTTTCTCTATTCACATCATTAACTATCTTTTTCCCATCACTTTTTTCATCAGTTGTCTGATTAACCACTTTCGCATACATAAAAAACTTACTCATTCCATTAAGATAGTTTCCTCTTTTATTTCCACACATTGTTCATAAAGGAAAGATCATATTCATTTCACTATGGTTTTTAATTTTTTCCCTGAATTCCATTTTTCTCATTTTGTCATACCCAAAACATTTATGGGTGACACCAATATCCATGCCATACTTAATATCACATTGGATGATTTCATCATATATAATAAATTCCATTATGACTATCACCCTTTGTAGAATTGGTTTAAATCCATTTAAGAATCAATAAAACTTACTTTCAGGTTGAAAGATAAATCAAGAAGCGTACCTTGAAATTTTTATAATATTTTCTTCATAGATACTAACAGATTCGTCAACTTTTTTCTTAGTCTTAATTACTAATTATCTATTCTCATATAAAGAACTATACACTGTGCAGGTACTATAGAAAAACTGTACACTATATAGGGAATGTATCAGAACTGTACACTATACAGGTACTGTAGCAGAACTGTACACTGTGTGAGTATTGTAGCAGGAACTGTAGCGGTTACTGTAGCAGGTAATGTTCAGTACTATAGAAGATGGAACTATTCAACTTGGGCCACCAGTTTGGGATTGGAGTACTTAAGGCTTTCAGGCCACCCATGCCTTCAAGTCAGTATGGCTTTCGGACTACCTTTAAGGCCTTCGGGCCACCTCAAGGCCTTCGAGCCACATGCAGCTTCCCCTAACACAGTACAAAAAAAGGAGGAGCCCCAGAAGAGGATTCAAAGCAGGTGGACTCACTAGAGTAGAGCAAAATGGATTTGTTATAATGAGAGGATATGGATATTCCATTGGGACAAGCTTGTGATTGCACGTAAATCCTAGACAGAAAACTATGTGAAGGTGAAGAGCAACTATCATGATGCAGATGATAGGGAGGGGAAGTACCTTGTATATAGTCTGGTTGAATTCCCTAAGACCTTCAGGTCATGTAATCTACTAAGCCTGTGGGCCATGTAATCTCTGAACCTACGGTCCTTTTAAGGGCTCCTCCTCATACCTTGAAAGGGGGGTTATCAAAAATCAATAAAAATGAAGGCCTTCTGGCCATTCAAGAATATGAATAATATAAGGAAAATACATATTGGAGAATAAGTTATTGAACTCATCCCATTCCCTAGAGTTAATTTTATCTCTTTACCTCATATTTTTGATAAGATTACTCCATTGATCCGATTCACCTTCCAAATGATAGACTGCCAAAATAAATTTCTCATGTTCTGAACATTGGTGAATCAAAAATATCTTTTTTTTGTTCTGATCCACTTCTTACTCCCTAATTGATTAGAAGACCAAATGAATGGTGTATGATGCCTCATGAAAGACTCAATAGAATATTGTTCCCTCATGTGCTCATTTGGTATTCCTTCATTATTCATTACTTTAGAATGTTGTGTCAGCATATCAACAAGAGTTTTCATTCCATATCATATAACATTTGGTTGATCAGGAAGAAAATAATTTCATTTCCCATCGCATTCAATATAAACGAGGTTTCTTTGGGTTCCATCCATTGACAAAAACCAAAAATCATAGTTTGAGCAACACTAATAATAATGCTCAATCCACAAAATCAGGAGACATTACTTATAAAATTTTAATTCAAAAAAACCATAGGTTTTATCCTAGGTTATTTATGATCATAACGAATAATCTAGGATTGTATCTTATACATTGACTTATCCTTATGATTCATAATTATGTTTTCACATCCTAGTTTCTGATGGATAACTAAACCCTGTTCTGATTCCACATACAATGACCCATACTTTTCATACATAGATATTATATTTGAATACAAGAATATTAATTACATATAATAAATAACCAAGCTAGACCCATATAGGTTTAGTGTATTTGGAAACCCGTAATCATAAATAATTGATTTATAAAACATCTAAATCATCTTCAGTTTATTACTTCATAAATAGGACCCTTGGAACATTTTACATAACACCTTTGTTCATATCTGGGAAATAAAACAACATAATGGTGAGCTCATATGCTCAGTAAGGGTAATAATGGGATATAACATATGCATAATGTCCTACAAACATGAAAATAAATTTTAAAAATTATATCCTACATATCAAGGATCATGATATTAAGTTATGTAATAAATCATAGAAGTTCGTAAGACATGAATAAAAAAACAATCAAAGAACATAATTTGTTTAATCATACTATAATAACGGAATTTATGGTATACGCATAATTATATAATATTATATTATTATTAATCAAGGACAATTTACAAGACCATCATAGAGGAAAAAGTACCTTACTGAACCTAGTTTAGTCCTTGATCTAGCCCTATATTACTGAATAGAGTTTACCCTCATTCCATGCCTATATTACTTTAATAGGTTCAATTCCTATTCTAGTCCTTTATATCTCATGAGATATGAATCATTACCCAATGAATTGCAGTGATGTATTTGTCCCAACTTCCACATAATGAAAACCATACATATGTGTTCTCTAAGAACATAAATCATTCATCTTAGAGAACCCATTGAATAAAATGGTTTTCAAAAATATCATTCTAATATAACATAATCCATGGACAAGAAATGGGTTTCATAAATATCATTCTATAATAAAGATAAACCAAACATAAAAAAAATATGGAATGCTTCATTGAAAAATATCACCAATAAAGAATAAGAAACCTCAAATAATGTTATCTTAGATGGAAAATTATTCTAAGAGATCACTTGAAAATAATTCTTAAGGAAAATATCCATTTTGTCTTGAAAATATTTTTTTCTTAAAATTCCTTGAAATTTTAAAAGAAAACATTTTATTTGAAAAAAACCCTATACGATTTTAAGGGAATCATCAAGGAATTAAAGTATGATGAAAGAGTATTTTTTTCTAACTATATAAGTTAAATGAACATTTCTTTCAAACCATTTATAGAAAATTTACAATGAACCTCATTTGAAAAACAATAAAAATATTCATTTCAAACCATTTTTTAAAAATTCAAAGATTTGTAAAAACGACTTTAGAGAATTATAGAATAATGATAAAACTATTTTTGGAAATATTTTTTAGATACATAGACATGGAATATAAATATTCCTCAGTAGATACTTTCATATAAACAATCCCAATATAATAATGAAATTGTTAAATTAACACTTACCTTAGGTATGATTTCCTTAAAACATATATAAAACTCATGTATAATGTTTTAATGAACTTTATTAATTTATTAAATAACCATATTCGTATTTATGAAATAAGATATGATACCATTATATACTATTATCACTCATTTGTTAATAATATTCCACGGTTACCCTTCTTTCGTGTGTTTAATCATTCATTTTCCTATGCATGTTTTGTTACATAAGTCCCATTTTTTGTTCATAATATATAGCTACATTATCCAAAGAATTATATTAAGGTAATATATATCATATTTATTTATTATATATATTTATAAAATAATTATTTAATGGTGAACATAGAAAATAAATATCATTATGTCGTGGAAAGTGTAGTCCACACTTATGCACAAGCTACAATATCATTTCCTTAATGGTGAAATGGTAACGAAGTGAATGGTATATTAATTTATTTCCCAGAATCAAGATAATTATATAGTTTTCACACACACACACACATATATATATATTATTTCCATCATTATACCCATCCAAATATAGTGGTGATGAAAAACAGATTACACCATGATGTGGAACGATAAGTCGCACATATGCACACACAATTATTTTGTTCTTAGTAGGATGGATTGAAGTTAGAATATGTTAGTCACAAAATCAAAATAAAACATATTAATAGAGGTTATATTGGATTTATTACATTATAATGGAATCAACATAGAAAGATGAAGTAGAAAAAGAAATAATGTTAAAAGAGTTGGTAAAGACTATTACCTCTTCTTTGGAGAATTTCCTTTAGTTATCCTATTAGTGACACTAGGGTTGATTTTTTGAGAATATAATAACCTATAGAATGTGTATATGTATTTTTATAAGCGAAATTTATAAGTTATTTTCAATATTTAATGATCAATGTTATATGAAGATATGAGGGAGGAGGTGCCCTTTTATCATTGATGTGATGTAAATATTTAGAATTTTGAATAATATTAATTTGTAATAAATTAAATATCAATAAAAATACCTCTAAAAATGAATGTATTAGTAAATTATATGACATAAGGTTGTAATATTTTCAACCAATATATTTTATATAAGATTTTATATTATTTTTATCATTATCATTTTGATTTACCCTTAGTTAGTCTATTTTAATTTTAACTATGGTAACAATTTTTTCAATATTAAATGGTAATAATCTTTACTTATGTAATTTCAATTCGTCCATAAGTGAAATATTTATATCATTTTAGAACATATTATAATTATTTTTAATTTTTAATGATATTTTATAATCTTTAAAAAATTTAATAAAATATTATTTTAATAATTATCTTTATTGTCAATTTTGACAATATTAATTACGGATATTTAAAAATATCAATATAACAAGACACGTTCAAAATTTTTTTTTATTACATCTCTAATAGATATATAAATCATATAAAATAATATTATAACATTAATTTTCGAAAATTAAACTTATTTGAATAATAATAATAATTATTATTTTGGTATTTATAATAATAAAATATTTATCATATCATTATTGTTTAATTATTTAATATAATTATTTCTTCAATAAAAATTAAAAAAAAAATACCATAAGGATTATAAATATTATATATTTCATAATAATATTTGTAGTTGAATATATCCTTTGGGTAACTCTATATAAAAATAAGATAGTATTCATAAAATGAATGTGAAATCATTAACTTTTTATTGAACAAAATACCATAAATATCACATTGTCATGTGAGTGGCCCCAAAAGTAAAAAATATATTTATATAAATTTTTTTAATTTAAAAAGTTTCATTTAGATTTATTCATAACATATATTTTCCCCCTATAGACATGTAAGTGATATTTAAGAAAAATAAAGTGACATTTTTTTGACTTTCTTTGATTTAAATATTATATAAGTCATGTTCATGGAAATGTTTTCAGAAAACAGATTAATTAAATTTCTAAGGTGTTAAGGTTCAAATTATCTTTATCCAAAAAACTTTAGGAACATGTTAAGTGTTTTTATATTATTTATCATTTAATTTTTATCTCAAATTATGCAATTTACCATTTTTTGTGGTAAAAAAATTTACTATGGTTAATATTCATATTGGCCCAAAAAATAAAAGGGACCTATTCACTAAATTTTTAATTTCTAAATCTAAAAATTTTATCCATTTTTGAAAATAAAAAATACATATGTTTTAGAATCTAATTTAAAATAAAACAGATATAATCCCATGAGAAATATTTTTTTTCAGAAAATTATCTTTTAAAAGCAAGAAATACGTTTATAATAAATTAATATAAATATCATTTCCAAAAACCATAATTTGATTATTTACAGTTAAAATAACAAAATTTAAATTTTAAACTAATTAAAAACATAATTTTACATTTTATTAGTTTACAATAAAATATATTTTCCAATGAAATCGACATTTTCATTATTCCTTAAAAAATTAACGTTTTCAGAAAATTAAAAAAACAATTTTAAGATAATTTTGAAATGATGATTTCAAAAATGAAATTATTTTTTTAAAATAAATTATCTATTACTTATAAAAATTTATATTCACTCATAAATATAACGTAATTTTTTTTAATGATAATTTCTTTTTGATAGATACAATGAATTTACTTAAAATTGTGTGATCATTTTTTAAGAACTTACAAATATATTCATATCAAGTTATAAAATTATATTTATTTCGTAAATTAGTTATTAATATTTATTCATGGAAACATAATGGATAGGATATAAGGACTATTTATACTAATAAGGTCTTGTGATTTGTTTAAACTCACAGCTCTGTGCAACACAAGCTATTGAAAAACTAATATTATTTCAAAAGTAATATCTATTAAAATATCTTGGTGTTACATGAGATGTTATCATTCTACAAAGTATTAGAGGATAATAAAGTAAATGTTGTTGACCTCACCTGTTTTGATAATCCCAATCTTGTATTCATATGTTTTAACAATCCCAAAAATGTTTTCATATATTATGATATTCACAATTACTGTTGATCTACACTTTAATACTTTCAAATCGATGATTAAGTTAATAACAATGTTAAAATAATTTCTGATTTATGTAAATCTTGCTTATCCATGTTTATATAAGTTTTGAAATGATTCTAAGTGAATTAGATGTGTTTTGCATAAGACAGTCAAGTGTAAGTATCACTAACCTGAAGAGAGCTCTCGATATGCATAATAGTCAGAGCTACCGACGCAGAGAGCTACCGATGCACAGAGCTACTGATGCACAGAGCTACTGATGCACAGAGCTACCGATGCACAGAGCTACCGATGCAAAGTGCTACCGATGCACAGAGCTACCGATGCACAGAGCTACAGATGCACAGAGCTACCGATGCACAGAGCTACCGATGCACAGAGCTACCGATGCACAGAGCTACTGATTCACAGAGCTACCGATGGACATCGAACTACCGATAAGACCTACCGATAAGAGCCACCGATAAGAATTTGAAGAGCTGTCGATGGAAGATCCTACACTGAGTCAACCGTACACGTCTACAAACAAACGGCTACCTATAATGAACTGCGGAGTCAAATCCTATATCCTCGACACTATTTGTTTATTACACTAATGGTTACATTTGTTACTTTTGATGCATTTAATGTTATTAAATGATTTATGTTTCCATTTTAGGAAAACGTACCAAGTACGATCGAAAAGCATAATCATTCCTTCTTCTCAGAAAAACAAAAAAGGCATAACTAGGAAATCGTGTATGTATCAAAGATCGAGAGAGAGAGACAAGAGACTTGAAGTGATCGAGCACACATAACACACTTGCGATCAAGCTCAAAACGTGCCAAGAACAACTGGAGAACTTGCACTCACAAGACTACTACTACCAGACTCTAGAACACAGAGCACACATCAAGCAATCTATGCTAAAGAAGAACTACATAGAACACTTCATTTTCTGAGCCGATAACCAAGCTGAACCTCAAAGCACTGAAAGAAGAAACGATACTCTTTTTTTCAGTCGAATACCAGAGAAGGACTCAGAACCATTTCTAATCAAATCCAATGGAGTCCAGAGCTGCACTACAATCACCAGAGCCATCTTAAACACTATATCTTGCTCTAAGTGATTAAGAATTGGCATTACGAACAGTGTGTGTAGCCTGTTAATTACTACACACACACTGTCTCCTAAACCTTAACTGGAGGATTTGTAAATCCTCACTCACAATATTTACATCCTTTATTTTCCATTGTGGATAGTGGTAGAGGTCGAGTGTAACCTGGAAAACTTTGAGCTGTTGTTTGTTATCCCACGTATAACTGTGTTAGAGGTCTCTTGAGCTGAACAGTGTGATTACTATTGTTAACCCAGATCCATGGTGTGGATCACTTTATATAAATTTTGAGAGGACTAAGTCTCGGCTTGAGACTGAACCTCTTGGTTAACTCTTGTGTTTTTAGTTACAACCTATATCCATACTATATACATTTATTTCATATTCTACAGCTATTACTTTGAAATATAATTTATTTTCAAAGCTACATTGATAGTTAAACTTGCAAGTGTTTATATTTATTATAAACCAGTAAGTTAGTTTCAAAAGTTAATCTAATCATCAGATTAAGTTAACTGAGAATTAATCAATCTTTGAGAAACTAATTGAACCTTTATAATCTTTATAAATTCACTACAGTTTAATTTGATTTTGAAATTGGGGGCTTTTAATAGAAATTGATTTTCACAGAAATTTTAATTGGAACTCAATTCACCCCCCCTCTTGAGTGTCTACTCCGACCAACATTTGGTATCAGAGGTTGTTTGTTTTGCAAAACTTTTTATTTACTCTCTTCTTTTCAAATGTGATTTTAGTTGTATTTTAAAGTTCGTAAAATTTATGTTATTTCTAAATTTTTATGTCTTTAAATTTTGTTTATAATGGATAATAGACTTGAGGGTGATGCTACTAACCGGCCACCTTTCATTAATGGAAATAAATATGCTCAGTGGAAACTTAAAATGAAAATTCATATAGAAAGCATGAGTTTTGATATTTGGACTGCTATTGAATCTGAATACAAAATTCCCACTACTGATAGATCTACTTGGGATGAACCTACAAAGACTGCTTACAATAATAATTGTAAAGATATGAATGCTCTGTAATGTGCTCTAGGAGATGAAGAATTCAACAGAATTTCTGCATGCAAAACTATTTTTGAAATTTGGGATACCTTGGCTGTTTCTCATGAAGGAACAAATAATGTTAAAGAAATGAGATTGAACACTTATACTATTATGTATGATAATTTTAAAATGAAGTCTGATGAACCTATTTATGAGATGTATCTTAGGTTTAATGACATAGTCAATATGATGAATTCACTCAGAAAAGATGTTCCACCAAAGGAACAAATTATGAGAATATTGAGATGTTTACCAGACCGATGGAGAGGCACATCTGTCTTAATCAGAGAATCATGTGACATTGCTGCTCTACTTGTCAAATAGCTTATTGGCAAATTGATGATGTATGAAGAAGAGCTCAATGTAAACAAAGAGGAAGATGATGAACCGAAAAGAAAATATGTAGCTATCAAGTCTACTGCTTTGAAGAGTAAGGAGAAGGAAAAAAAATACAAATGGAGGATGAGAGTTCAACAAGTGAAAACTCATAGTATGACAGTGACAGAAAAATGGCTCAGATAGCCAGGAGATTCAAGAAGTTTTATAGGAAAAAGAAATTCTTTAGGAAATCAAATTACAAAGGAAAGTATGATCAACAAGGCAAATGGAAAAAGGATTGGAAGAAAGCTGACAGGACTGATGAAGTTGTCTGCTATGAATGTAAGCGAAAAGGACATATCAAAGCAGACTGTCCAAAGTTAAAATTCAAAAAGAAATATGATTACAAAGAAAAGAAGTACAAGAAATCCATGAAGGCTTCCTCGAGTGCTTCAGAAGACAGCACTAGTGAAGCCGAATCTTCGGACTCTGAAAGGAATCGAGCCAACATGTGTTTCATGACAAATACTTCTGAGGTAACATCTGACACTCCTGTTTTAAATTCATATTATTCTGGTGATCATTCTGATTCGGAAAACATGTAAAAATATGAACTATTTGAGTACTGTGATATGTTAGAAGAAACCTATAATGAGCTTAAAGACAAATACAAAGGTTTAAAGAAACATTATGCTTTAAGTGTTAAGCATAAACCTGATCTTGATATAGAAAAGGAAAAGAATGATCAACTATTAAAGGAAAATACAGAACTGAAACTATCAAATGAGAAACTCAGAAAGGACTTAGAAAAATTCACAAATGGAAAGGATGCTCTAACTCAAATGCTAGGAAAGCAAGTTGCACCTAGATATGCCACTGGTTTAGGATACCAACCAGGACAGAGACAGTTCACCAGAACCCGATTTATTCCTAAGTCTAAAAAAATATTGCTTGTTCCAGTTTTGGGAATTCATATGCTTCAACAGGATATTCATATGGTTATAAACCAAATAAATTTTATCTTTCAAAATATGTTACTTATGTTAATTGTATAAAACTAATAAAACAAATCTGGGTACCTAAAGCCCTGATTTCTAACCTATCTGGACCCAAGAAAATCTGGGTACCAAAGACATTTCCTGTTTAAATCTGTTTTATACGAGACCTGCTTAAAGAGCTATCACAAGAAGATATGGTATTTAGATAGTGGGTGCTCAAGACACATGACTGGAGATTATTCTTGCTTCAAGAGCTTAATAAAGGTTTATGGAGGTCATGTCACCTTTCGTGACAACTCTAAAGGAAAAATCATCGGTCTAGGCCAGATTGGTAACACTGACTCAGTATAAATTTCTAAAGTTTTATTCCTTGATGGAGTTAAATATAACTTGCTTAGTATATCTCAATTATGTGACGATGGTTTCAATGTCAAGTTTGAAAATGATTCCTGAGATGTTTTTGACTCCAAAAATGCTTTAGTATTTTCTGCTCTAAGGAATGAAAATGTTTATGCTGTTGATTTAAATTCTTTAGCCAAACAAAATATTCCTTGTTTGAATGCTTTTCATAAAGAATCTTGGATAGGGAACAGAAGATTACGACACTGTAACATTCACTCACTTAGAAAACTGGCAAGGAAAAACTTAGTTAGAGACTTACCTAAATTATAATTCCCAAATGACAAAGTGTGTAATCCCTATCAAAAGGGAAAACAACACAAAGTTTCTTTTAAATCAAAGAAAGAAGTCTCAACTTCTCAACCACTTGAGTTGGTTCACATGGATTTGTTTGGACCATCAAGAGTTTCTAGTTTAAATGGGAAACACTATGTCTATGTTCTAGTAGATGACTTCTCTAGATATACATGGGTATATTTCATAGCTCACAAAAGTGAAGCTTATTCTTCCTTTGTTAAATACTCCAAGTCTGTAGAAAATCTTAGTGGACTCAAAATTAAGACCTTGAGAAGTGGTCATGGCTGTGAGTTTGAAAATCAAGACTTTGAATCTTATTGCTTACACAATGGCTACACTCATAACTTTTCAGCTCCTAGGACACCTCAGCAGAATGGTGTAGTAGAAAGAAGAAACCGAACCCTTTAAGAAATAGTTAGAACCATGCTCAATGAATATGAACTACCTATTTACTTTGGGGCTGAAGCTGTAAATACAGCTTGTTATGTTATCAACAGAGTCTTGATCAGACATGTTCTTAAGAAAACCCCATATGAGTTATGGAACAATAGGAACCCTAAGGTTAATTACTTAAGAGTTTCTGGTTTCAAAGTCTTTATTCTTAACAAAAAGGATAATCTGGACAAGTTTGCCTCTAAAAGTGATGAAGGAATTTTTCTGGGTTACTCTACTTCAAGTAAAGCTTATAGTGTGTTTAATATGAAATCCAAATGTGTGGAAGAATCTGTTCACATCAAATTCGATGAAACTGATCCACATGAGCCTAAAATCACTCTTGAGAATCTTGAAGAAGATTTCTCTATTCTGGACCTTAATGATAAATACAAAGAACCTGTTATAAAAACTTCCAGTTCTGGACTTTTTCCAGAATCTCTTTAGGTTGAACCCGAACCTACTGATTCACCTGAAGTGTCTAGTCTTACCTTTACTAGATCAACAAGAATTCTAAAGAATCATCCTTTGGATGCTGTTGTTGGTAATCTTCATAGATGAACACATACTAGAGATTCTCTAAGAAATCATGTTGAACATCAAGCTTTTATCTCCCAACTAGAACCCAAAAACATTAATGATGCTATCATTGATGAATTCTGGGTAATGGCTATGCAAGAAGAGTTAAACCAATTTGAAAGAAACAAAGTCTGAAAATTAGTTGACAGACCTAAGGACACACTAACAATAGGCACTAAATGGGTTTTTAGAAATAAAGTTGATGAATCAGGAAACATAGTTAGAAATAAATCTAGGATAGTTGCACAGGGATATAGTCAAGAAGAAGGCATAGACTATGAGGAGACCTTTGCACCTGTAGCTAGACTAGAAGCCATTAGGATTTTACTTGCATATGCTGCACATCTAAATTTCAAGTTATATCAAATGGATGTCAAAAGTGCATTTCTAAATGGTTTTATAATTGAAGATGTTTTTGTAGAACAAACTCCTGGATTTACAAACCCCCATTTTCCAAATCATGTTTTTAAACTTTCTAAAGCTTTATATGGCTTAAAACAAGCTTCAAGAGCTTGGTATGCTAGACTCAGCAATTTTCTTATTTCAAAAGGTTTTACTAAAGGGATTGTTGATCCAACTCTTTTTATTAAAAGAATTTCTAAAGATGTTTTAGTTGTAAAAATCTATGATGATGATATTATTTTTGGATCTTCTAAACATTCTTTATGTTATGATTTTTCAAAAAGTATGCAAAATGAATTTGAAATGAGTTTAATGGGAGAACTCAAATACTTTCTTGGATTTCAAGTATTTCAAAATGAAAATGGTATCATTTTGAATCAAAGTAAATATAAAAAGGATCTTTTAAAACGATTTGGTTTGGATAGCATTAAGGAGAGTGAAACTCCTATGAGTACAATCTGTAAATTGGATACAGATGAAACTGGGAAACCAGTTAATCAAACCAATTATAGGGGTATGATTGGAAGTTTACTTTATCTTACTACTAGTCGACCAGATATTATGTTCAGTGTATGTATGTGTGCAAGATTTCAAGCTAACTCGAAAGAATATCATTTGCTTGCTGTTAAAAGAATTTTCAAGTATCTCAAACATACTGTTAACCTTGGTTTATTTTATCCAAAAGGACAATCCTTTGAGTTAATGAGTTATTCAGATGCTGACTTTGCTGGTTGCAAATTAGATAGAAAAAGCACTTTAGGAACATGCCATTTATTAGGAAAATCCTTAGTATCTTGGTGTAGTAAAAAGCAGAATTCTGTTGCTCTATCCACTTCCGAAGTAGAGTATATAGCTGCTGGTAGTTGCTGTGCACAAATTCTGTAGATGAAACACACTCTCTTGGACTATGGATAAGTTTTTAAGCATGTTTCAATTAAATGTGACAACACTAGTGCAATAAACCTCTTGAATAACCCTGTATCTCACTCAAGAACCAAACACATTGATGTAAGGCATCATTTTCTAAGAGATCATTATCAAAAAGGTGATATTTCTCTTCAATTTATCGGCACTGAACATCAATTGGCTGAAATTTTCACAAAACCCTTAAGAGTGGATAGGTTATGTTACATTAGGCATGAGCTGGGGATGTTTAATCCTCCCCGATAGAAATCCTCACCGATAGAAATCCTCACCGATAGAAATCCTCACTGATAGAAATCCTCACCGATAGAAATCCTCACCGATAGAAATCATCACCGATAGAAATCCTCACTGATAGAAATACTCACCGATAGAAATCCTCACTGATAGAAGTCCTCACCGATAGAAATCCTCACCGATAGAAATCCTCACCGATAGAAATCCTCACCGATAAAGTGCTGTATTAAATCTTATGTCTGCCATCAAGAATGTGAACCGTTTTCTTTTATTTTATTTTTATTTATTTAACTTATGATTCCTAAATGATAAAACAAAGTCTAAGCCGCTTCTCACTCCACCGAACCCAAAACCTTTTACCTTCGAACCTTAGAACCCGAACCCTCTGCAAACCTGATATCCTTCGAACCAGCGATGGCAAAAACCAAAATTCCTGTCATCTGAGAAGACTGTGTTGAGCCTAAAGAAAAAAGGCAGAAGTCTGATCCAGAAGTGAGTAGTGCTGTCAGAACTAGGTCAGGAAGGAGACCAGTAAATCCTCATCTGCAAAATAGAGCTATTGTGGTCGTAAAAGAGGTGTGTGTAGACTGGTTACTGCCCAGCAGGTACTTGGTACTCGAAGTTCTGGAAGCTCAGAGATGGGTAGACTGCTTTTCAAATAACAATGGTCCCTACTACCCAAAGTTGGTAAAATAGTTTTACGAGTTCGTACGCTTCGAGAAGTTAGAGAATGAGAACTGAGTATCTTCATTTGTAAATGGTAAAGAGCTATCTTTTTCATCAGTAGAATGGGACGATTTCTTAAAAGTTCCTCATGAAGGTGTGTCTAGATATGTATCAAGAGCAATGCCACCTACCAGTGACATTTTTGATCATGAGACCACGTTGAAAGAACTGACTGGTGATGGAACTCCAAGGCAAGTGGTTGCTGCAGAAATGGATGGAGAGAATAGATTACTGTTCAAGTTTGTTCAACATGTATTGATACCAAGGAGAGGAGACTTTTCTAATTTGAGATATCAGGATATCTATCTCCTACATCTTTTGAGACATAATGTCAAAGTCAATTTATGCAGATTGGTGATGAGTCAAATGGAAGATATGACAAGGCCGAAATCAAAGACTAACACACTATTCTTTGCTAAGCTGATTTCTGTAATGATCAAAGTGAAAGGGATAACTGAGTCTCAAGATGAGACAGTTGTAGTGAAGGGCATCTTTTGTATTACTACTACAATTTTCAAATATATGATGATTAATTGGAATCTGTGGAGAGGAGAATGGGTCAATGATGACCAAAAGGTATATGATAAGTTCAATCCTGTGGATTATCCTTCAAAGCCAAAGGATAAAAGAGATCCAAGTCTAGGACCTGATGAAGAGGAACCTGAGTACAGTGATGAGTCAGAAGAGGAAGAAGAAGAGGAAGAAACTCCTATGGATGTGGAAGGAGATCCTGACATGCCTCCAAGCCCTGTTGATAAAGTTATGTCTTTAGAAAAGGAAGTGCTAGCAGAAGTAGAGACACCTGCTAATGAGGAAGACCAGTCGGTCTCTAAGCATGTAGAGGAAGAAAAGAATGTCTCTGAATTATCTGATTCTGCTGAATTGAGTCTGAGTCCAGTTATTGGAAGCTCAGTTGTACCTTCTATGGATGAAGAATGAGAAAGAGGAGAAGCTGTACCTATTCCAGAAAATCATCCTACTGCTGCAGAGATGAAAGTTGTTATGGAAGATTCTGATGAAGAAAGACTAGCAGAGAATGTAGTTTCTATATATGAGAATGTACCCATTGAGGGGGAGTATCACACCAGGTTTGGAAATGTTACAGTGACTATCGAGTCTGAAGAATGGTTAGAAGAACTAGGTTTTATAGTCTTTGGCTTGGATTATCCTGATTCGGATAATGAAGTATCTTTGAATAGACCAAAGATCAGCTATGACATCAATTCTGAGTTATTACCTGCTGATGTGGTCTGAGTACATGATTTAGATATGCTAAAAGAAAATCTCAAAGTAAGTTTTGTAGAAGAAGTAAAGACAATGGAATCTTTTTTAGTATCCTCGTTTCAATCTGTCATGGCTGATTCTGTAGTCAGTTTAGATTCTGAAAGAGTATCTACTAAAGTTCCTCCTACTGATTTTGTTACTAAGTCTGACCTCGAATCACTAAAGCATGAGCTTAAGGAATCCTTTAGTGCCTCTATTGCTGAGATAAAGCACTGGTTTGGTGAAGAAATGAAGATGTTAGAATGGCCTTTTGAGCTTTCTCTTGGTTGAAATCTGTTAACTTTTGTGGGTGAGCTAAAGGAAGGAGTCAAGGAGTGCCAGACTCAAACTTCTAGGCTAGAAGCAGATCTTAAAGCTCTACGGATATCTATTGTTGCCTTAGACTCTTTCATGAGTTCAAAATCTCAAGCTGATAAGGATTTAGCCTATGTGAAAAGTTTTTTAAGTCATCTGGTCTCGGTGTTTGAAGCTTTCAAAACATCTGTGGAGGATCATGTCAAAGATCAGGACTCTTAAATGCACAATCTGATTAGTGGGCTAACGACAAGCTTCAAAGAAACTGTATCTTCCTCTCTTGGTCCTCTAGTTCCAAAACCTGCAATTGATCTGAATCGATTTCATGCTCTGATGAAGGAGGAGCTTGGTTCTATGTCAACCAGTGGCTCTGTGGACTCATCAGATTTAAGTCGAGTTGTTCCGTCTACTAGGGATTCAGCCAGAGAAATAATGAAAATCGTCCAGGACTACATGAGAGAGGCCTCTGCTTCTCAAGTAGCAATCAAGAATAAGGTGGATACTTATTTTGAAAAGGTTTATACCAAGCAACAACTGACCAACCATTTCAAACTTCTACTAGAGAATCAAAAGTTACCTCCAGTGACTCAGGCCTTCAGAGAGAAGGTTAGTAAGCTCAGAGAGCTTACTCCTGCTTTGGATAAATTCATTGAAAATAGAGATGATTTTGTGTCTGCAATGGAGAGAGGAGGAAGCATTATATTGGATTTCAGAAACCTGTTGCTGCCCTTCCTGCATGTGGATTCCAGATCGGTCATTGTACCTCCTGCTTTTCCTGCCTCGGCCTCTACTGCGTCTCCAGTTTAGATGACTCCTGCTCAAGCCATAAGAAGTCTAACACCTATGATCCCTCAAAGGACTTCCCATTACAGGCCCGACACTATATCAGTTGCTCAGCCCCCTCTGATCATTTCTGGAATTCCAAAGTCCTCCCCATTATCCTCAACACCTGAATTCTCTTTTGATCCCAAGGGAAAAGCACACATTGAGGATGTGGATTGATAAAGTGGCAAGGATGTTTGATAGGAATCTTTTTGCTTTTTTTCTATTCTGTTTATGTACTCTTTTGTCTGATCTAATACAAATTTTTTTTCTCCACTGTTTCAGTTTATCAGTTTTCTATGTTTGGTTTCCCACTTTTTGATTATCACAAAGGGGGAGACAAGAAATATAACAGGGGAATTGAATATTAGTGTTATACTATCTAATACTATATTCTTTGGTACTAATTCATTCATACCTTATGACTGATACTATTGTATTTAATTCTACCTATGATAATTTTTGATATATATCTTTCTATTACTATTTCCTCTTTCCTCTGATACTGTCTTCTTTGAGAAAATTGAATATTAATGTTATACTATCTAATACTATATTCTCACTATCTTAAAATGGCCATATCATAAGTTGTGATTATCAAAAATGGTGAGATTGTTGACCTCACCTATTTTAATTATCCCAATCGTGTATTCATATGTTTTAAAAATCCCAATTATGTTTTCATATATTATGATATTCACAATTATTATTGATCTACACTTTAATACTTTCAAATCGATGATTAAGTTAATAATAATGTTAAAATAATTTCTGATTTATGTCAATCTTGCTTATCCATGTTTATATAAGTTTTGAAATGATTCTAAGTGAATTAGATGTGTTTTTCATAAGACAGTCAAGTGTAAGTATCACTGACCTGAAGAGAGCTACCGATATGCATAATAGTCAGATCTACTGATGCACAGAGCTACCGATGCACAGAGCTTCCGATGCACAGAGCTACCGATGCACAGAGCTACTGATGTACAGAGCTACCGATGGACATCGAGCTACCGATAAGAGCTACCGATAAGAGCCACTGATAAGAGTTTGAAGAGATACCGATGGAATATCCTACACCGAGTCAACTGTACACGTCTACAAACAAACGGCTACCTATAATGAATTGCGGAGTCAAATCCTATATCCTCGACACTATTTGTTTATTACACTAACAGTTACATTTGGTACTTTTGAAGCATTTAATGTTATTTAATGATTTATGTTGCCATTTCAGGAAACCGTACCAAGTACGATCAAAAAGCATAATCATTCCTTCTTCTCAGAAAAACAAAAAAGGCATAAAAAGGACATCGTGTATGTATCAAAGAATGAGTGAGAGACAAGAGACTTGAAGAGATCGAGCACACAGAACACACTTGCGATCAAGCTCAAAACGTGGCAAGAACAACTGGAGAACTCGCACTCACAAGACTACAACTACCAGACTCCAGAACACAGATCATACATCGAGCAATCTATGCTAAAGAAGAACTATACAGAACACTTCATTTTCTAAGCCGATAACCAAGATGAACCTAGAAGCACTGAAAGAAGAAACGATACTCTATTTTTCAGTCGAATACCAGAGAAGGACTCAGAACCATTTCTGATCAAATCCAAAGGAGTCCAGAGCAGCACTGCAATCACCAGAGCCATCCTAAACTCTATATCTTGATCTAAGTGATTTAGTATTTTCATTACGAGCAGTGTGTGTATCCTGTTAATTATTACACACACACTGTCTCCTGAACCTTAACTGGAGGATTTGTAAATCCTCACTCACAATCTTTACATCATTTATTTCCCACTGTGGATAGTGGTAGAGGTCGAGTGTGACCTGGACAGCTTTGAGCTATTGTTTGTTATCCCACGTATAACTGTGGTAGTGGTCTCTTGACCTGAATAGTGTGATCACTGTTGTTATCCCAGATCCAGGGTGTGGATCACTTTATATAAATTTTGAGAGGACTAAGTCTTGGCTTGAGACTGAACCTCTTGGTTAACTCTTGTGTTTTTAGTTACAACCGATATCCATACTATATACATTTATTTCATATTCTGCTGCTATTACTTTGAAATATAATTTATTTTCAAAGCTACATTGATAGTTAAACTCGCAAGTGTTTATATTTATTATAAACCAGTAAGTTAGTTTCAAAAGTTAATCTAATCATCAGATTAAGTTAACTGAGAATTAATCAATCTTCGAGAAACTAATTGAACCTTTATAATCTATATAAATTCACTACAGTTTAATTTGTTTTTGAAATTGGGGGCTTTTAATAGAAATTGTTTTTAGCAGAAAGTTTAATTGGAACTCAATTCACCCCCCTCTTGAGTGTCCACTCTGACCAACAAATTTGATATTATAATTCTATATGTATAATTATTTCATAAATAAATATAAAAATGTTAAATCTATCAATATCTAGTTGTGAGAGGTTGTGATATAAAATGAATTACATAGGTTCAGGAGGTTATAGTCTGCAGTACACACGATCAACGATTTTGTTTCCTAGTTGATGGAAGAGTGGATGGATTTAGGTTATTCCTATAACATAGTAGTATCTCATTATATGGAATATACTGATTTTATTATATCAGTATAGTTGAATAATATTTGAATGAGATGGAATAAGGAATAAGAATGATACATTATTTTCAAACATCCTCCTTAATTTAGCTCCAAAATCATTTTTGGTGTATTTTCCTATCAAAATAATGCATATAAGATGAGTTTAGGGAATTAAGTAAGGTAATTGGGTAATTATTATATAAAATAAAAGAACTTGTATGTATAAATATTAGAGGATATTGGGCGCCCTTTATTAGTGTGGGAGAGGACACACATGACATTTTTTAAAAGACAAAGTTATACCCCTGGTTTACACATTCTAGAAGTCTCTAAAATGGATCATTATGACACCTTAGATGAGATAAGGTTATCATATCTCTATAAAATAGGAATTGATCAGGTTTTTAGGTCACTTAAATCTTTATCATGTTAGTTTAACAACCCGGTAAACCCAGTATAACCTTAAATATGATAAATAATTTTTTCAATTTTTCTATTCATTATGAACAAAAATTTTGTTTACCTAATTATATAATTTCAATTATTATGATTAAAAATATGGATTTAATTCTTCCAATTTTAATTAACATCAATGGAGGAATGTAATTACAATTAAATCCACTAATATGATGAAAATTTGGGCTTCCAAAGAAAAAGTTTAAATTAGTATAAAAGTATTTTATATAAAAGTTTAATACAAAATTTATTACAGTGACCAAAACTGTAATAATCATAATATACTTGAACTAATTTTACTTTTAAATCCATTTAAAAAAAATAAAATCTAAATTAATTAAACATAAATGTGTTTTTAATAAATATCAATATTTTTCAATATTTATTGAAAATTTAATATTTTCAAAAAATTATCAAAAATTAACATTAAGAAAAATTTGACAGTTTGATTTGAAAAATTAAGTTTATTTTTGAAAATAAATTTCCCAAAAGTGTAATAAACTACATTTATTATATTTTCACAAAACAAATACAAAAACAAATTTTGAGAATCAAATATTTTCAATTAATATAAAAACATCACTAAAAATTATTTTTTATCGATATGATTTATTTATATAAAAAAATTACATATAGTTTTCCAATTTTTATTATTCTTATTCATACCACCATATTTAATGTTTAGGTTATAAAAATCATGTTTAAATAATAATATTAATAGTATATTGTTGTTAGTTATAACTCTCTGTCACATGTAACGTAATGTATCAAAGAAATTAAATCTATTTAAAAAAATAAAAAAACTCAATGTGTTACAAACATTAAAAAATAATTTTTAAAACATTTATGGTTTAAAAATGTTTAAAATAAACTTATTAGTTATCAATTGATTAGAAATAAAGATCAAATAAATTGATAATAAAGGAAATGTTTTTCTGAAAAAAATATTTTTATACACACAATGTGTTTTGTTAA
This sequence comes from Viscum album, assembly GCA_963277665.1. Classification (NCBI taxonomy): domain Eukaryota; kingdom Viridiplantae; phylum Streptophyta; class Magnoliopsida; order Santalales; family Viscaceae; genus Viscum; species Viscum album. Next base: position 404,337,782 of record OY728150.1, on the reverse strand, counting down.
CAAATTAAATTAATCACTATTAATGAATTATTTTAATTAAATTTATATTTTATGTAATCAATCAATTTTTTTTTCACATTTATCTAATTCATTTTCTAGGCATGAGATATGAATAAGTCCAGTTGAATGCTTAAAAAAGTATTTTTCGAAAAATGGATTTCATCACATTTTACACACTTATTTTAAAATTAATTTTAGTTACTTATATAAGTTATATTATTAATAATTTATTATATATTTATAATTATGAGTTCCAAATTTGGTAAATATTCCCATTTTTATTTTGCGGCATTATGAATAGTAACCATGTTAAAATCTATCACCTTGGTAAAGGGTAAATCTTATAACCTAGGTTAAAAATAAATATAAGGGTCATAAATTTTCAACTGAATTCTGATTGGATGAAGGAAAATATAACCATATCCCCTTAAGAAAAAATTTAATTTTTAAGGGACACATTTCTATAAAAATGACCTATATAATATTTAAAGAAATGAAAAATACAAAAGGTCACTGTCTAACTTTTAAATATATTTATATGTTCACTTAGGAAAAAAGAATGTATCGAATGAATATTAATGATTATTATTTTTGAATATAATTATTTTAATGATGGTAATTTATTTATACTTTTTTTATTATATAATTACCTTAAACCCTTATATTATGTCGACATAATATTTTTTCAATTTGTGTAAAAATTAAATATAGGATTTTAAAAATAATATTAGTAATATAATTTAAGTGAATTATTGTGTTACATTAATTTTTCAGATAAATATTACATATTAGTGTTTTTTAAAATGATTACATTCAAATTATATGTTTTCAATAGTGTCTTTAAATTCAAATTAAATTAATTGTACCAAATTTGAAATTAATGATAGGTTGTAATAAATAATATTTTTTAAATGATTAATTTTTTTAAAAAATATTGTATTCAAGAATTTTAATGGAATATGGTTTAAAATATCAAACATGATCCTTTTATGAGTCATTTTTTCATTTATATTTACTTTCTTATCCCTTAAAGATTAAAATAGTCTTTACCATGGTTAAGGTAAAAAATGATTAACAAAGTGGTTTGTAAAACATATATTGTTTAAAATGACACCAAAAACAATATAAATTTCATTGTATGATTCTATTTCATCCCTATTATATATTATTTTAAATAATTTTAATTTGGAATCATTTAATTGATAATTAATTTATTATATTTTAATATTTTAAGAAATTCCAAGTGTGTCATCTCCCTCTCTTATAAAAGGACACCCATCCTTTCTCATGTTTTACACTAAAGTGACACTCCTACCTCGAGAAATACCTATAAAAATATCCTGTTTTCTATCCTAGACATGTTATATAGGTTTTGGCTCCCCAAAATATCAACACTAGGGTCCTTAAGAGGAGATCCCAAAGAGTTCTTCCAAAGAGGAGGTGATCACCTACACTGATCAGTTTTCTTTTTATTCTTCTCTTATCTCCTATAAATCTATTGTATTTATCATTAAATAATAAATTAAGTGTCATAAATATAATGAATGTTTATTATTATTATGAAACCACTATTATCCAACCTCATTTTCGTCAAATGATATGTGAAAGTATCACTCGTGCGTATATATGACTTACCGTCTCTACGTAATGATATAATTCATTTTTCATAACCTTATTTTTTGGATAGCTATTATGATGGGTATAATATATAAATGTGATATATATGATAAAATTATAATTATTTAATTATTGTATCACATCTTTCTTTTTATCTTAAAATCTGTTATAATATTATAAAATTACTGGTGCGTACATGTGGACTATCACTTCTGGAAAATGATGTGATTTTTTCTATTTATTATTTAGTTGGATAGTTATAATGATATATTTAATGAATAAATATTAATAATATAATATTATAATGACTTTACTAAAGGTGAATAATTATTTAACATTCTTTTTTTCCATCTATCAAAAAGTGAAAACAATATTTATGCTTATGTATGACCTATAGTCACCATGAACGGTGTAATTCATTTTTTTATTTCTAAAATTTATTGTTAAATATAAATATGTATATAATTATTATTTTTGATATATTAATAATTAATAAAATTCTTATTATATTTAAACCATGTTCAATTTACAATGATTTTAACCACCGAATCAGAAATCTCATGAAAAATGAAATAGTTAATACCCAAAACTGATGATTTTAATAAGAAATTATCAATATATGGTTGTTGAAATGTTATAAGGGGATAATATATAAGATAATAAGTATTTAAATTATTTTATTATATAATTATAAAAAATATAAATTTTTTATATAGGAGGTTAGAATGCTTTTTAAGAATGTGGAACTCAGGGTAAGGGATTTATGTTACAATATCATTGTTTATCGATATTCTTTAAGATTAAGTTTCTAATGATAACATATTATGAAATATACCTCAATAAACTCACGAATTTTATTATCCTCTTTTTATTTAGATAGAATTCATGTTTTTTTTTCATTTCCTTGTCTTTAATTACTCAATTGATTGAAATAATATTTTTAAGGAATCTCAAATTTATTTCTCTCTTCAGTAAAACATAAATTTTCTTCCATCTCCATTTTTAATAAAAGCATTTTCAAAAATTTAATTAATATATATATATATATTTTTAAATTAATTTATACCCATTACTTATTTTAATTTAAAATAATGAATCATCTTGTTAATTTCTTAATGTCGTACTTTTTTACTTTTTTATAGAAGTGTGAATGAAATGTTTTCTTTTAAGTTATATGAAATGAATAGAATTTACAACTATCATGACCACTCAATTTTATGAATCCTTAATTTAAATTTTCCATGTTTGTTTTTGAATAAAATATTTTCCTCAATATTTGGTAATTTATTGGATTTTAAAAAATTTATTTTAAAGTAAAAATTGTACTTTTCTTAAGAAATGTTTTATGTGATAATTTATTGTAGTTTTAATATATGATAAAATCCTTGGATATTAATTATGTTTTAATATGGATATGATCAATTGATTCAATTATTATTATTTCTCTATATGATTTATTTTCATATTGATAATATGTTTAAAAAACCAATTTCTTTTCTGTGGGTTATGCTATGATGAAATGTTTATGTAACCCATTTTCTTTTTCAAGGGTTATACTACGGTGAAATATTTATGGGAACCATTTCATTTTCATGTATTATGATATGATTAATTTCTTAAGAACTTTTATAACACATATGTATGATTTTTTTTATGTGATAGGTGGTCCCAAAATTATTGATCCCTTAAACACATTAGGTGAATATTAATATCTCGTGAGATAAGTAAAATTTGAATGGGGAGAAAACCATGTTTAGTCAGGTCATCTATCCATTATGATAGTCTTAGGGGTGAACATTGAACACTATAATGGTCTAGGGAGTGAAAACAATCAACTATGATAGTGTTATAAATGAGCCTTAACTAGTAAGGAAGTTATACTTTCTACTTTTTTATATTCTAAAAATCTATCTGTTATGAAAATTTCATGATCTCACAGATTATGTTCTTTGGTTCCATTATGATTCATCTTGTATGAAATACAATGATTTATGAAAATCGTGATTATGAGTTATGATATACTAGGTATGGTTTTTCAAATGCTATGCCCATTTCTCATACCATTATGATTATGTTATGTTTATGTGATCATTAATATAATCTCTGTTAACCCTTACTAAGCATATAATATCACCATTTATTTATCTTATTTTCCCAAGGTTATCAATAAAGGTATTAGATATGATATTTCTATATAGGTTTATGGCCATGAATAACTTATTTTGAGATGATGTAGTACAATTATTTACTAGTTTTTATCCATGTTTCAAAAGATACTAGACCGATATGATTCTATCATGTATTTCTAGGTTATGTAATGAATTCTCATTTAATAATATGTATATCTATGTTTGAAAAGTATGGTTCACTATAGTGTATATAGAGAAAGAAATTTCGTGTGAGATGATGAGACATGTGCAATGACAGAGTTGGAGTGACATAGCTTGTACCCCAAGGGACACAATATGTACTTATTTTATGGATATTTAGAGCCTTTAATATTCTTAGACCAAACATGGTATGATATTGTTTGTGTACTATTTAATTGTATCACTATGGGTATATTCCCTTCTCTTAATTATATGAGAGTTTTCTCTGTTCTCTTCTATAAGGGTTTAGCATGATATCATGTTCTGAGTATTGGATAAGATCCCCTTATATAACCAGATAAGGAATACCTCTATGAAGCCTAGGTCTTTCATATTCATTACCATCATATTCTACCCTAATTATGGTTTGGATCCACTTAACCTACATACATGGTAATTTGGTACCCAACATACCAGGTTATTATAGACCGGGTCAGGTATACCCTTGAGTCCCCGAGTAAGACCCCTATATTTGTATCACAATATTTTAAGTCTAAACATGTAATTATTCTTGGATATATATAATTATAATGACCTATCAGATGAGAACCATTAGTGTTTTTAGAATCATGGAGTGAGTTTTCCAAGATGAGTGCTACTTTTGAACCCCAAGTTAAATCATAGGCTGATACGGAGAAGCTGACCTCGCCTTGAGAATTGGTGTCAACCTTTGAGCATATTTTGGTAATTACCATTATTATTTCTTTTTATCATATTCTAATTGATATACTTATGTGATGATGAGATTACTACTATCTTGATGCTTTATGTTTGGTGATTTTGGGGTGTCCTACTGAGTATGTTTATACTCACCCTAATATGGGATCTGCCCACAAATGTCATGTATTATGAATATGATATTCTTTTAATTGGTGTTATAGGTGACTAGGTTTAGGTGAAGTTTAGTTCTACATGACAGACCTTAGATGGATCCAGTTGTTTCTTCTGGGTAGCTTACCCCATTATGTCAGTGTGCTGGGTTCTTTTACAATTTGAGTGGGCTTGTATTTATACATTTTCACTTTTGATGTACTAATTATTATACTCTGATGTGAGTTATTTGTTATTAATGAATTTATTGTATCATTTATTCACCTTTCCACATTATACTGGGGTATATAGATGTATACATGTGTATAAGTACTTTAGAATAAGTCCTCCCATGTTTTTGATATGCCTACATGGCACTGGTCACCAGCCTATGTCCTATTGATGGTAGACTTGGGGTTTCATTATCAACTTACCTCTGACCAGGTGAGCCCTGTTGTATCATGTCATGATAAACTGGCCCTCAAAATAGTGAAACTGTAACATTATTTTAATAAACCCCACCAAAATCCATCATTTTTTGGATAGGTTCTTGAGGGGAGTCATATTAAGATTAGAAAAAAGGGTAGAATAGAATAAATGGCATGTATTAGAAGTTACTATCATTTAACACTCTAAAAAACCACAACCACAATGCTCTATTTTTATGTGAAACTAAAATGAAAGAACTAAATTCTCTAACATATATTTAAATAAGAAGATTCCCTCATAAGATCAACCAAAAAATGAGTTATCCTATCATTAACATGAGAGTGAGGTACACATGGGATGAATAATGAAAAATAGATAAAATAAAAGAAGAAGAAACTAAACTATATTAAAATTATATTAATAAAATTATATAAAAAATTGACACCACTCTAATATTTCTTGATTGACAAAGGGTTCCACCAGCTTTATGATAGAGAAGATGAATATTTAAATTGGTAATGGAGTGATCTTTAATATTCATGGATGGATTCCACAGATAATCCTAGTTGAGTGGATGATTCCATAGGTGAATCTACATGATTATTCTCTCAGATGGTTAATTATTCCCCCCATAATCTCTTTTTTGTTCTATTTCATAGAAGAAAAAAATGTGGTATATTCTTGTGACTATCACTCGAATTGGATATAAAAATTTATTTAAAAAAAATTCATTTTTACTGGAATTTCAAATATGTGGACACATATTAGTTTATGGTATCATTGTATATAGTGAATTTTGGAATGATCAGGGTAGTGTAATGAGGAGGATGAGATGAAACATGGATAACATTGGAAATGAATTCTCCTTCAAGTTATTTATACATTACTTTTTTCCAATAGTTAATCCTACAAAGTTTTATGTTATTCTTTAATAATGTATAATTGTATCTTCTATAAGCAGTGTACTAATAGAGTTATTTTATGCAGCTTCATGAAACATGAGGGTTAATACTATGTAGCTTCTGTCATGGATGATTTAATATCATGTAGCACCACTATACACCAAATTATTCTTCCATTATGAATATTATCACATATATACGTGACCTCAGTTAAAGGGGGTGTAGGGAGAATCAATATAGGATGAACTATTAAAAATATTATCCCATTTGTTACCACCTCGTTTTTTCACTGATTCAATTAATCCTTCTCTCTTTTTAACGTATCTTTTGATAGTGTAAATTTATATGTGAAATCAAAAAACAACATAAGATTACACCAATATTTTCAATGTGGTTTTCCTCTTTACGGATGACTACATCCCCAATGTACATTGGTTTTTATCCCACACACACAAAACATCCATTTTATTTTCAATTATATTAATAGAAAGGGTATGACCATGTAATTATATTTTGGCAATGATAAGGTACAAAGAAATAATGTCATTTCTATAAATTTTTACAATAGATTTGTCTTGTATCACCGTAAAGAGAGATCACATGTGTTGAATTGATTCCTTCATGGAATAAAGTAATTTATCTTCTTCTTCTTATCATGCAATAATTAGATGTGCTACCTCGATGTAATTTAGACTTATACAATATAAGAAAATTTTTTAGGATGAATACCCAAAATGTTTTATTTTTCTTGATCAATTACAATATGGTACTCTCTATATCATATTCTCATGTTCTTATTCAGTGAAAAAGAATTTTTTTGTGAAAAACTTTTCATTCACTTTCTCTCACTTTTATAGATTAAAAATTTACAATAGATTCTGTATCAAATATATCTATTGACATAAGAATTTTTTTTCTTTTAAATCATAGTCCAAAACATATCAACGTCATTATAATTCTTCTTTAATTTATATTCAATATATGTGAATATTATTCGCAATACTTAATTACATTTAAATATCCATATTTATAAAGTCTCTGTAGACGCCGGAAAAGTCCGTTGCTCCCAAACGAAGCTCCGGATGCGGAAAGCGAGGTCATATTTGGAGTCGGAAGGATGTTTCGGAGGGCCCGGAGGCCGTGCGCGGAATTTCAGAGGCCCGCGCGCAAAGGGATGTCCCGCGCGGAAAACCCCCGGGATGCGCGCAATGCGCCGGCTCGGCGTGCAATTCTGCGCGCCGCGGGTCCGCGCGACTCCCTTACGCGCCGCGCCCGATTCCGCGCCCACGGGGGGGAATTTCGCGCTCGCATCCTGGATTCCGCGCCCGGGGTTGCCTATAAATACAAGGCGACCCCCAACGTTTCAAAGGTTGCTGGAAGTCGAAACGTCTCCCGTGCGCGCAATTCAACCCCTTCCGCGCGCAATGACGAACTTCAGGTAACCTCCTTTCTTTCGCGCAAGAAAGCCTCGGGGTCCGCCTTCGCGCGCAATCCCCGCTGGCTCCTTTCATTTGAATAAAAACTCACCCTAAGGCCTTTGCGCGCAAAAGAACCCGCTTGCGCGCAATTGCCCCCGGGGTGCGCGCAATCCGGCCTGATTGCGCGCACCCCCCCTTCTTTCAAGTGGCCATTCGTTAAAGAATGAGCCGTTGCCCCCGCGCGCTATCCGAAGCCCGGTGTGAGCAATCTCAAGCATCCGCGCGCAAGGCGCTGGCCCAATTGCGCGCCAGCCGCCCCGATTGCGCGCCGGCCCGCAGTATTGTGCGCAAAACTTCCTTTTTGCGCGCAATCTGCCAGGGTCGTCCCCGTTGACCTCCTAAGGTTACCCGCCTGTGTGGCACCCGATGATTCTCATCCCGGGTGCCCGCACCGTGCGTTGTCTTCCCGTGCGGCCCTCCAGGCTTGCGCGAAGTGACACGCACCTATGTCCAGCATGACGTTAAACTGCATATATGTCCAGCATGACGTTAAACTGCATACTCGTCCAGCATGACGTTAAACTGCATATACGTCCTGCACGACGTTAAACTGTACATCGTCCGCGCTGCAAGACGTTAAACTGCCAAGTGCTTCGTCCGGCAACCTATGCCCAGCATGACGTTAAACTGCACACCCGTCCAAGCTGCACGACATTAAACTGCCTAGCCCCCATCGTCCGTGCTGCAAGACGTTAAACTGCCAAGTGCCTCGTCCTCAACACATGACGTTAAACTGTACTTCGTCTGGCAAGACGCTAAACCGTCCGCAACCTGATCCCGTGCTCCGCACGCAGGGTCTCCCCCGGTTTGGACGTGGCCCCCACCCGCTCGTCTCTGCAGGGATGTCGGGATTGTCCCCCTTTTGGGACGATTTAATGGGAGTGGCTTTTCCCTACGGGGGCAGGGTATTACAAACCCCTAGTTTCTCGTGGGAGGCTGCACATGTGTATCTCCATTGCACCTCCCCACTGCCGAAGCCAGTAGAGGGTCTGACTGGGATCGAGGTGTCTTTTGCTTTCGGTCCAAGTCCCTTCCAACTGAGTTTTGCAGTATCCGGGCTGCCCCAAGTGCGTAAGTCCTGACAGAATGAACTACGTGGACTTTGATCCCTGTCTTCTATACAGGGTACGTAGGAAGCCTCCCTGAGGTCCAAGCCCACCACCTGGTCGTCCCGGTCGTATTTACGTCGGTTCGTCCATCAGTGGACCCCTCCAGGGTTCACGCTTGCGTTGATTCACCTATGAATCCGCCCCTGTGGGAGACCGCCCGTGTGTATCTCCACGGTGCCTCCCCACAGCCCCCCTTTTCCATTTCCCCTTTTATCGTCCAGCATGACGTGAAACTGTGATCCACCCGGCCGTTCCATCCCCCTCCGTGCGAGGTGGTTCGGTTCAATCCTCCGCCCGGCGGCCTCGACCTCTTCGTGAGTCGGCTTGCCGACGTCCAGCATGACGTTAAACTGTATGCCCGAACTACGTTGACTTTGATCCGTGTTAACGCGCGGTACGTAGGAAGCCCCTCTGGGGTCCAAGCTCTTTACTCCATCATCCACCCTGATCCTTACCCGGGCCGCCACATCCCGGTGGGGTCATGCCACTTCACTTCACTCCACGTTACTTGGGAAGCCGCCCATGTGCTGGCCCCAGCGTCGGAGGTTCCCCGCAAGGGGTTCTGTCATCTGATCCACTTTTCGTGTTGATCGGTCCGATGCCGTCCCCGCTGGACGTTAAACTCGCGGCATACCCCGTGTTAAACACGGGAAGCTGAGGAAAACCTCAGGTGACACAGTTCCCCGCACCTAGTACGGGATGCCTCAGGCCATCGTGCCTTCGAGAAGCCCTATTAGGGACGGAAGACAGACGTGCAGAGCCGCAGTGTTACAACACGCCCCCAGCACCCAGAGCCACCCGGCCTTCTCACCGCAGGTTGCTGCCCCGCCCAGACTCCTTGGAACGTCCGGGCGGAAGCAGCGTAATTAACCGGTGTCCATGAAGATATGGCGCCGGGAACGAGATTCACGAACATTCTTAAGTCTATGAGGGAGACCCGGATTAGGCGACAAGTTCCGAGGAGACGTCCAAGGAAGGAGAAGCCGACATCCCATCATCCCGGTTTCGATCAAGGAGCAGACGCCCCTGAATAAGGGACGGATGCCGCCCGCCCTTGGAAAGCGGGACTGCGGGACCACAAGCCGCGCGCCCATCCCCTCGGGTTGACGGGTGCACGCGCGAACGCGTCCTGGCGGAACAGCGTAACCCGACGCACATCCGCACCGAAACAGAAAAATGGTGAACCCGACGTGAATCTCTTCTCCTCGATACGAAGACCGATGGCTTTCAGAGGTGTTGGAAGACCGGCATGTTGCCCGGCCAAGCATTTAGTCTTACCCGCCAGGGGCTGGGGAAGTGAAATCGGGCACTCCGTCTCGCAACGTCGAGGGCCTGGGTTCCCCCCACGGAAGGCGTCGTGGCGCTAATGGTTGGTTGTCGATTCCTTTTTCCTGTCAGTATTAATGGGTCATTCTCCCTGCTTTCAGAAATCAGGTCGCCCGATCTAGTGCCCGAACGCCACCCGCCCACTGGCGCAGGGACAGGGGAAACACCGACGCGGCTACTCCGCGCGGTCCCGCCCGTTCCACAGCCGTCCCAGCAGCTGCAATTGCGGGACGACCACGCCCTCTCTCCCCCTCGGAGGTCATCCAGAGAAGGGTGATCAACACCCTGGTGCGGAGATACGAGGAAGAGGGAGTCATCCCCACTAGGGACATGGCTCGCCTAGACCTTGAGGAGGCTGCGCCTCGCCACCACCGCCGCCCCCGAGGGCCGCGCAGGGAGGCACCACTGCCTACCTCAACGTCCAATCGCTTCGGGAGTTTATCCCCGGAGCGCTCTGACAGTTCCCTTCCCTATGCGGATGAAGTGGAAGATGCCCAGGATCACCCTATCCGAGGTCCGCTCCAGGGATCCACGATAAGGGCTCCCGCCAGGCCACGGCGACATCGCCGCCAGGCCCCTCAAGTCGAGGAACAGGCTCTCCACCTGCCCGCGCCGCTCATCCCGGCTCGTCTGTCTCGACGCCAACGTCGGGCACGAGCGGAAGAGGATGCCCACCTTGGGGCTCTAGCAACAGCGGCCGCATTGGCCCAAGCCACTGCTGGCTCCAGTCGCCAGGCCTCTGTGCATCCTGAGCGGGGGAACTCCTATGCCCGACCCGGATCGAGGCCCCGACCGCCCCAAAGGCAGGTTGGGTTGACTCTCCCGGTTGCTGGCACTGGCAGTAGCCACCGCGGACCACCTCGCGGTAGCGCTATTCACCGGCAGGATCTACTCTGTGTGGCCGATCCAGGAGGCATGGGTCATCCCACCTCCCGATCCCGGCCCGGAGTCCTGCCCGGGATCATCTCTCCCCGCGTCCCCTTTGATATCTGTCCCGGTGCCCCTCGCACCTTGGTTCCCAGTCCTCTCGGCCCCAGCACCAGTGCGGCCGGAGGACGCCAGGACAGAGATCAGCCCTGCCCCGAAGAACCACCCAGGGGCAGGAAGGCAAGGCGTCGACGCCGAGGGAAGAATGTTGCGGAGTTCCGGACAGAGATCCGACCGGTTTGCTTCTCTGACTCAGAGGCAGAGTACGATTCGGCGACAGAGCCCCTTCCCCAATCCCGCCAGTCAAGGGCAGGGGTAGGAATGCGGCACGTCAGCCTCGTGCTCCCCGAGAGCGAGATCGATGTGATCCCCGCGTCTCTCCGAAGGTATATCCGGAGTAACGAGGGCCTGGTAGACCCCCAAGGATCAAACTTGCGGTTGGTACCGGCCCCTCCGGAAGTGCCTTCCGTCTCGATCAGAGAAGCCGGAGACTTTTTCTGGGGACCGACGGTCGAACCACGATCTGGTGCGCCCTCGGCGAGCACCGATGCTACGGCAGGATGTTCGCTCGCCGGCCCGTCCTATCGTGATGTGGTAGCTGGGGCACCGCCACCCTCAGGGGGAGGCCCGGGATATGGAGGCCAATCGGCCTGCTCGCCGTATTCACCGCCGGCCAGCCCGTCGGCCCGACGGCCCGCCTCGGCACCACTACCAGTTCCCCGTCCGTTCCCAGCCATGGAAGAGGACCGAGGAGATCTGGGTCCCGAGTTTGAGTCGTGGAGCTTCTGGACCGTCCTTGCAGAGGGCCACTTCCCTGAGAAGTTTTGGCCAGTCGCAGGACCGGGCTTTGATGCACCCGAATCGCTCACCCCGGATGAGTTCGAGTGCTTCCGCCGAACTCTCCGGGAGACTCACTCCCGTCTTCACTGCCTACAAATGCCATACCCCGGGAGTCAACTACACCTGGAGGATATTGGTGAGCAGTGCCGTCAAATTGACCTGGCCATGCTCCCCGCGGTTCGGCACCCCGGGTCATTTGGGCACCACGAGGCCCTCCAACAACGATGCGTTGAGTGCTTTCAAGTACTCCGCAAAGTTATCGAGGAAGCCACTCCCCACGTGTATATCCGTGGATGGGGGCAGTACGCTGCCCTACGCTTCAGTGTGATTCGCCGACAGCCCGATTCGTTGGGTGGCCCTGAGGGTATATCCCCAGGGACAGGAACAGTCAATATGGCTGACCTGTCGGGAGAGGGGAACGACTTGGAACTTCTCGACGGGGGCTTCCCCCCCGAAGACAAGCCGTCGTCAGACCCATCAGTGAGAGTTACTCGTCATCAGAGGAACCTCCTGGGGCTCCCCGCACCCACTGAAGCACTGACGTTGAGCCGAAACGTCAGCAAAGGAAAAGAGCACAGCGAGGCTATAAGGCCCGCCGACCCATCTGCCTCCATGCGGAAGGCAGAGGAGGATCCCGAGAAGGCTACGCTACGTCAGCAGCTCGCCGAACAGAAGAGGCTGGTTGACCAGCTCCTCGCCGAGCGCGCTGCAGAACGGCGGCCTGACTACGGTGATCCCAGGCCAGGGCAGCAGGGACCGGAACAACCACCCCTCGATGAGACTCTCCCGGGCAACCGTGATTACGCCGTGTTCGCCGACAGGAGAGAGGCCATTGCCTACGGCAAGAGGGCGTGGTATGTTTCGCCACACCCTCCCGAGCAGCGCGACTACCCGAGAGATCCCGCTCGGATTCCTCCCGCTGCCCCAAGGGCCGCTCCGCCAGCCATCCCACGAGCTGCCGAGTTCGACGATCCGGTCGACGACCCGATTGAAGGGCCATGCAATGCGCTCGTGGTTAGAGATCCTCGCCAGGACTGGAACCCATGTCCGGACGATCCGATGGCGGCACTCATTGCCCGCTTGGAAGCCTTGGAGACTCGGCAGGTGGCGATCCCACCGGACGGCAAGCCATACCCAGCATGGGTGGATGACATGCCGGCGCCTCCGGGATTCGGGAATCCCACTTTCGCCCCCTTCAACGGGACCGGAGATCCGCCACAACATTTGGCCCATTTCAACTCGAGGTGCGGGCCTATGTTGGGGACTCCGGCGCAGCAAGAGGCCGCTAAGCTTCGCTGCTTTGTCCAGACACTGGAAGGGCCAGCATTTGTCTGGTACAGCCAGCTCCCCGTCGGGTCGGTAACCAGCTGGGAGGACCTCCGTAGACAGTTCCTCTACCAGTTCAGTTCCACGACCCGGAAGACGAGTATCGCAGACCTCTTCAAGTGCAAGCAGAGGCCTGATGAGCGAGTCGCGGACTTCGTCGCCCGATGGAAGGGTCTCACGTATTCCCTTGACATGCCATTGACTCAGGAGCAGTTGCTGACAATGTGCGTCGGGAACGTCAAGACCGAGCTGGTCCCTTCCCTGATTACTCAGAATTACCCCGGAGGGTTCAGGGACTTCTCAGACAAAGCTCAACGTCTTGAGGAAGCCCTGCAACAGGCCAGCCAGGCACACCCGCTGCCTCCTATGATTCCTGCAAGGAGAGCCAGCAGGGCTGAGCCCGCTGCTGTGGCCCAGATAGAGGCTCCCAGGCCGTTGGAGCTGCTGCCGGTGAGGCCAGCTCCGCAGCCTCACAGGAATCCGCCTCCACGGGCTCAGTTCCCGGCCCAGCAACGGCAGCCTCAGAACCGGCCGGCCCCTCCGCGTAATGTACCGCCGCAACCCCGGTGAGATAATCAGGGTCCACCTCCTCGGCAGGCCCCTCCAGCCCCTCGTCAAGACCGCGCTCCCAGGGGCCCGCGACACCTGACGTACTCATTCCATGAGGATCAGGTCCCCGGTTATTTCCGGAGCGCCCTGGAGCAGAGGATTGTGCGACTGCCTGAGTGTTGAAGCCAGAGGAGGCACATCTCACGGATAACCCCCGCTACTGCCCCTACCATCGGGCCCTGGGGCACACCATCCAGCGGTGCTATGTGTTTAAGGACTGGCTCCAAGACCAGATTAACAACAATGTAATCAGGTTGGGCCCAGCTCCAGCACATGTAGCGGGCGTGTTCGTGGGATCAGATGACGATAGTGGCAACGAGGACGAATGGCAACTGGTCTCCGACCGCGGGTCCCAGAAGTATAATAACTGGATGGCCCGCAAGACGACCATTCGCGCCCAGGGAATCATCCGTGCGCGCTTGAATCAGCCTGAGCCCCCAGAACCTGCGGGTGCTGCTTCGGCATCGTCGTCCCAGTCTGCCTCCTCCAAGAGGAGCAAACGGCGGCAGCGCAAGAAGGAAGAGCGCGCCCCGCCAGTTCCGCCACTATCCCGTACTCTCGGCGATTTCATGCCCCCGGGGATGGGGGTCCCTCCTCGGATCCGCCCGGTGATGGATGATTCGTCCGACGACGGTATTGGGTACGCTTCGGTTAACACCGTCGAGCTGGTAAATCCCTTTTCGGTTCCCGACGTTGAAGAACACCAGGTGGACCTCCCTAGCGTCCCCGGTCGTCGCCACCGTCGGAAGAACCGCAGCAGCAGGAGTCGCCAGGGCACAGCCGTCGGTACCTCCGGCCAGGCCGTGCACGCCACTGAGACTAGGCGGCAGGCTCAAGATCGAGCTCAACGTGCGCAGGCTCCCCATCCGGGGATGACGGATTCGCCTCCGCCACTGTTTGTGGTATGGGACCGGGCAGAACCGCCTCAGCCGCGTCGCGACCAGCTCCGCCCTGCCACAAGTCCATCCCGGCCTCCTGACTCCAGTACGGTGACCATTTCCCGGACTGCGACCAGTGAACAGCGAGATGCGCCAAGTACCAGTCGGCCGCCGATCCAACCGGTAAGGCCCGTCATGCCACCAACCGCAGAGCAATCTCCTGCAACCAGGAGCTCGCGCTTGGCCAAAAAGTATGATGTCCTGAAGCACTTGGCCGACATCCCAGCAAGGCTCTCCATCCTTGAGGCTCTGCGCATGTCATCTGAGATGCGCGAGGCACTCGCTGAAGCCCTGAAGAGCCCCCTCCAGTTCGAGACAGAGGTTGCGGCTGCAGAGGCCTTCCACGCCGAAACGATCGAGGACGCCGAATGTCAGGCAGTTATCTCGTTCTCTGGTAAGGATGAAGACCCTCCTATACAGGGACACATTCGTCCGCTGTATGTCACCGGCCAGTTCAACGGCCTTGAAGTCCGGCGCTGTCTTGTCGACACGGGGTCCGGGATTAATCTGATTCCAACTCGGACGCTCCGGAGATTGGGGTTGTCTGAGGATGACTTGATTCCCTCCGACCTCAGGATCCAGGGGTACGACCGCACCGAGCAAACCCCGGTCGGCAAGATACGTTTGAAGACCCAGTTCGGTGACTTGGTTGCCAACACCGAATTCATGGTAGTCTCTCAGGACACTGCGTATAACGCATTGATGGGCAGGCCATGGCTTCACCTTCATGCGGCGGTTCCCTCGTCATACCACCAATGCCTCAAATACTCCCTTAATGGTCGAGTAGGCGTGCTTCAAGGAGATGCCTCTCCTTTTGCCTCATGTGAAGCCCGCTATCTGGACGCGGACTATTACAAGAGCAAGGATAAGCAGATCCTGGCAGGTGAGGTTGAGTCTGTCGCTGTTGCAAGCGATCCCTGGGCAAGTCTGGATGACGCTTACGTCCTCCCGATTCACCGGTTGGACGTCGCCATGGTCTTGACGGTCCGCGAGTCTCCTGATGAGACGGCCGCGACCGCCCGCGCCAGCACCAGTGGCCCAGCAGGATCTGGTAGCCCCAATGCAGTTTCCAACGCAGTCTCTCCCGTGGATGATCCCTCTCCGAGTGGAGAGGGTATGGAAGACGCACCCCCAGCCTTTGAGGAGGGCGTCCCCGCCACGGTCGATGAGTTAATACAGGTGAACCTTGGAACCGAGGCCGATCCAAGACCCACGTTGGTTAGTGCCGCCATGCCCTCTGAGGAGCGGCAGCAGTACGTGGACTTTCTCAGGCAGCACCGTGATGTGTTCGCTTGGGGCTATGACGAGATGTCGGGGCTAGATCCTCAGGTAGCCGTCCACCGCCTAGGTCTCCCGGCGAACCATCACGGGTTCAAGCAGCCTCCCAGGAAGATGCACCCATCCCACGGTGCCATGGTTGAGGCCGAAGTTGACAAGCTTATCAAAGCCAACTTCGTGAGGGAAGTTCAGTACCCCAAATGGCTGGCCAACATTGTGCCGGTCAGGAAGAAGAACGGGCAGATTAGAGTCTGCATCGACTTCCGCGATCTCAACCGCCACTGTCCGAAGGATGATTTTCCCCTTCCAGTGACAGAGCTGTTGATTGATGCCACAGCAGGGTTCCAAGCCCTCTCCTTCATGGATGGATACTCCGGATACAACCAAATTCGGATGGCCCCTGAGGATGAGGAGTTCACTGCCTTCAGGGCCCCCCAAGGTACCTTTTGCTACCGGGTCATGCCCTTCGGCCTGAAGAATGCAGGTGCCACCTATCAACGGGCGATGCACCGCATATTCAAGCCAATCCTCGGCACACTGGTGGAATGCTACGTCGACGACTTGGTTGTCAAATCGCGCCAGCGTCAGGACCATCTCAAAGATCTTGAGAAAGTGTTCAGCTTCCTCCGGTCTCGCTGCCTGAAGATGAACCCGTTGAAGTGTGCCTTTGGGGTCACCTCCGGAAAGTTCCTTGGATTTGTGGTAAGATACCGGGGTATTGAGATCGACCCAGAGAAAATCAGGGCGATTAGCCAGATGCCTCCCCCGGGTACCGTCCGGGAACTGCAAGGGTTCCAAGGCCACTTAGCCTATATACGCCGATTCATCGCGAATCTGGCCGGCAAGTGTAAGCCCTTTTCTCGGCTTATGAAGAAGGGTGTCACCTATGTATGGGATAAAGAGTGTCAGACCGCTTTCGAGGAAATCAAGCAGTACCTGCTTCGACCTCCGGTCCTGATGCCGCCCGTATCCGGAAAGCCGCTGGTCCTTTATGTGACCGCCCTGGAACGGTCCCTGGGTGCCCTTCTCGCCCAGAAGAACAACGAGGGAACAGAGAATGGCCTCTATTACCTCAGTCGCATGCTCCTCGATGCGGAGGTTAGGTATTCCCCCATCGAGAAGAGCTGCCTGGCGCTCGTATTTGCCGTACAGAAATTACGGCACTACTTGCAGCACCATGAGGTACAGTTGGTTTCTCGGGTAGACCCGTTGAAATATATCCTGAGCCGACCTATGTTGACTGGCCGTCTAGCGCGGTGGGCTGTGATTCTCCAGCAGTTCGACATCAGGTATGTGTCTCAGAAGGCCATCAAAGGGCAAGCGTTGGCAGACTTTCTGGCCGCTCACCCGACCTCCGCGGATCAGCCGCTGGATCTAGGCTTTCCTGATGAGACCATTCTCTCGGTTGATCGAGCCGATCCATGCTGGCAGATGCACTTTGACGGTGCCTCCCGGAGCCCCACCGGTAGAAGACTCGATAATCCTAAGCTCAATAGAGTGGGCTTGGGCATCGTCTTCATTACCCCGGAGCGAGCCGTGCTGCCATACTCTTTCCTGTTGTCAGAGGGCTGTACCAACAATGAGGCGGAATACCATGCCCTCATCACCGGCCTCGAGTTAGCTCTCGAGATCGACGTGCCCCATCTGTGTGTGAAAGGGGACTCCGAGCTGGTCATTAAGCAGATCAATGGCGACTATGTTGTCAGGAAGCCGGAACTTGTGCCATTGTTGGAGTGCACCCTCCTTCTGATGGCCCGGTTCCCTTCTCGGCCAGAAATTGTCCATATTCCCCGGTCGCAGAACGGTCGAGCAGATGCTTTGGCCAGCCTGGCTGCGTCACTTGCGGAACCTGAACAGGACAACCTGATCGTCCGCGTGACGCGCCGCAGGCTCATCGCTCCCGTTATCCCGGAAGAAGATCGCGGCCCGTTGGTAAGTAATCTCACCACGGTTGCCCCTATGCCCGGAGCCCCGAGTACCCCAGATATAGCAGTCGGATCAGCCCCTGATTGGAGGACGCCTTTGGTTGAGTACCTCCAACATGGCATTCTTCCGTCAGATCGGGCCGAGCGCGAGCGAGTTCGACGCCGCGCATCGCAGTTCGTCCTCCAGAGCAGTCCCGGCCTGGAGCAGATCCTCTACAAACGCGGATTTGATGGTGTTCTCCTCCGTTGCCTTCAGGGAGTTGAGATCCCACGAGTCATGCAAGAGGTTCATGCTGGTTCATGCGGCGCCCACCAAACTGGGCCGAAGCTGTCCCACCAGATTCGGAGGTTGGGATACTTCTGGCCCTCTATGATCCATGACTGCATCGAGTACGCCAGGAGGTGCCATGCGTGCCAGGTTCACGCGAACTTTGTGCATCGGCCGCCGGAGCCTCTCCATACCACAAGGTATTCCTGGCCCTTTGCAGTCTGGGGACTGGACGTTGTGGGACCTTACCCGCCGGCGACAGCTCGCCAGTGCCGGTTCATTCTGACCGCCACGGACTTCTTCTCCAAGTGGGCAGAAGCGATTCCGCTCAGAGAGGTCAAATCCTGTTCGATCGCTGACTTCGTGACCTCCAACATCATCTATCGATTTGGAGTGCCTCACGCTATCCTCACGGATAACGGAACCAATTTCCGAGCAGCCGAGTTGAAGAAGTTGTACGCCAAGTATAACATCCGCTCGAACCATACATCTCGCTATCATGCGCAGGCGAATGGACAGATCGAGGCGTTTAACAAAACCCTCTCTAACATTCTGCAAAAGATGGTTGGTCAGAACAAGAAGAGTTGGCCGGACAAGCTCCCCAACGCCCTCTGGGCTTATCGGACGACGACTCGCAATTCCACCCAGATGACCCCTTATTCCCTGGTGTATGGAGCTGAGGCCGTCCTGCCCATCGAGATCCAGTTACCGTCCTTGCGCACTGCGGTCTACGACCAGCAAGCGCCGGACAGAGTTGCTGAAGCCCGTCTAGTCGAGTTGGAAGCACTGGATGAGAATAGACTTCGCGCTTTGCACAACTTGGAGAGGCATCAAAGCAGGATGGCTCGAGCTTTCAATAAGAAGGTTCGCCTCCGCTCCTTCCTACAGGGTGATCTAGTGCTAGCCCTAAGAGCACCGATGATCCCCGGCAGGAAGCCGCCCAAGTTGGAGCCCAAGTGGGAGGGACCTTTTGTTGTCCACAAGGTCTATCCCAATGGCGCGTACTCCCTAGCGACTATGGATGGTGAGCGTGTCACTCCTCCCACCAACGCTAGGTTCCTCAAGCAATACTTTGCCTGAGTGTCACCACGTCCTGCACGACGTTAAACTGCATTCGTCCAGGCTACAAGACGTTAAACTGTTTAGCATTCGTCCGCGCTGCAAGACGTTAAACTGCCAAGTGCTTCGTCCCGCATGACGCTAAACTGCACTACGTCCGAGCTACAAGACGTTAAACTGTTCAGCATTCGTCCTGCATGACGTTAAACTGCCTCTCCAGAACTACGTATGGCTTGATTCCCATCCTTATGGGATACGTAGGACCGCCTGAACCCTCGTGTTTCAGGCCCAGCCCCATCCTTCGGGAATTTCCATCCCATCTCGGGCCCTTGGCCCAGTTGCCCCGGGGTGTGCGGCGTATGGTGTGAGTGTGGGGTTATGCCCTCATTCACGTCGGTTTGCTCGTCACGCTGTACGCCCCCCTCCACGTTTGGGGATGCCTTCTGCTCCCCCCTTTTTTTTTCTTTCCTCATCGTCCTGCATGACGTTAAACTGCACTTCAAGAACTACGTATGGCTTGATTCCCATCCTTATGGGATACGTAGGACCGCCTGGACATCATGTTTCAGGCCCAGCCCCATTTCCCGGGAATCCCTATCCCGCGTTGGGCCTCTGGCCCCAGTTCCCCTCCTTTTTGTGCGAGGCGTATCGCGTGAGCGGGGGATTATGTCCTCATTCGCGTCGGTCTACTGGCCGCGCCGTACGCCTCCCCCGTGTGTGGGACTACCTCACACCCCTCATCGTCCTGCATGACGTTAAACTGCCTTTCAAGAACTACGTATGGCTTGATTCCCATCCTTATGGGATACGTAGGACCGCCTGGACGCTTGTGTCTCAGGTCCAGCCCCGTCTCTTGGTTGATCACGGGGACCTGCCCCCCTTCGGTTGCTCTCAGGGTGAGTCCTCCGACCCTTTCCGGAGATCTGTTAACATGTTTTGGGGTGCTTCGGTCTATGACTCGTAGTGTCAGATTCAATCCCGACAAGTCCTGTGTTGCTTGTCAGGCCTCGCGCTTCCTCTTGTTCGAGCCTTCACTCAAAGGGATCCTCGTTAGCGGTTTGGGTACGATGCCTCAGTGCTCTCCCACCGCTCCGGGTCGATTTACCGGCGGGTCTTGGGCCGCAAATCGATATGAATCCTGCGATTGAGCGGTTGATGCTCGTTTGCTTGCCCCGTCTTAGGCTGACGCGATCGGATGTTGTGTTGCGAATGCGTCAGCAACGTCCTTGATCGCCATGTCAGCTCTCTCGGGCTCTGAACATTGGTTGCGCAGTCCTCATCACACTCCGCCTTTGTGCGTTGTAGTGGGATCTTGACACTCTCTTCATACCGACCTCCGGTACACCTCTACACGTTAGGCAGACCAACCAGGGTAATGATGTCGTTCGAGGCTCCCATGATCTGAGCACCAAGGATATATGCAGATATCCTCCCTAAGGGCCATGCGTAGCTGGACCCTCGTCCCCATAAGGAGGAGGGAGTCGCCCGAACAATTGCGTTCTGGGCCCAGTATATCTGGAGGCTAGCATCTCTGCCCCTCGGGTGATGGACACACGCAGACCCCCATCCCAAGACTCTTCTCCTGGAATCGTGCGTGACCGCAGGGCTGGGTATGCTCCCACCTCCGCCGTGTCCGCCGTACCGCGGTAAGCGGATTCCTCCATGGTCCGAACCACACGACCTTAAACTGTGTTGTCTGGTCCTACCACACGACCGTAAACTGTGATCGTCTTGGCCGCCCGACGAGAAACGGCACTGCATCGTGATGTCCTCCTCAGGGGACACTCATGTTGGGCGCTGGTTAATGACCACGCCATTCATCAATGCCTTCCATGGCTTGATTATTGTGGCGACGCCAGAGATTTCTCAATCACGGGCATGTCGCCGCACAAAGAAAAACCATTCATCTTTAAGGACAAACAAGAAATATCAAATGCCGCTCCTTTTGTGTGCGAGGGTCAGACCCGCACTCTTCCCCGCGCTGGTGCCCGATTGTGTTGCACCGCGCTTCAAGAACTACGTGCGGCTTGATTCCCATCCTTATGGGATACGTAGGAACGCCCGGATGTTTGAAACTTCGGGTCCAGCCCCCCACCTCTTAGAGATTCCCCCTTCTCTGGGGAATCCGCCGCCTTCAGGTCACCCTCAAGGCGTGTTCCCCGACCCCTTGCCGTGGTCCACCGGTGTCAAGAGTACTCTGGTTTATTGCCAGGAGGGTCAGGATCCGCTTGGTCAGGTTTCCTCCACTTTTCAGGCTTCGTGCTCCCTTTCATTCGGACCCATCGTCTACGCCCTGGGTGGAGCCCCCGTGAACGGTTCGGACACAATGCCTCAGTGCTCTCCCACCGACTCGGGCCGGTACCCCCAATGGCCTCGGGCAGCAAATTGATATAAATCCTGCGATTGAGCGGTCGATGCTCGTTTGCTGCCTCATTCCACCAACGGTTGGTGCGATGTTGATGCTGCTTTTCCGCCACGGTCGGCAGTATTCTCATATCGTCACGCCGGTGCTCCCGGTCCTCGAGTGAATGGCCGCATGATTCACATTTTCCACCTCCCATTCTGACCAGGCGAAACCTCGACACTCTTGACACTATCCCTCAGTGCATCTTCGCATATCCAGGGGATATGACCACGATGTGGCGTGCTTTGAGCCCTTCTGGTCCGAGCTCTAAGACCTTAAACTAAGATCTCCCCTTATGGTCCGAGCTCTAAGACCTTAAACTAAGATCCCCCCTTTATGGTCCGAGCTCTAAGACCTTAAACTAAGATCTCCCTTTATGGTCCGAGCTCTAAGACCTTAAACTAAGATCTCCCCTTATGGTCTGAGCTCTAAGACCTTAAACTAAGATCCCCCCTTTATGGTCAGAGCTCTAAGACCTTAAACTAAGATCTCCCCTTATGGTCCGAGCTCTAAGACCTTAAACTAAGATCCCCCCTTTATGGTCCGAGCTCTAAGACCTTAAACTAAGATCTCCCCTTCTGGTCCGAGCTCTAAGACCTTAAACTAAGATCTAGCCCTTATGGTCCGAGCTCTAAGACCTTAAACTAAGATCCTCTAGCCCTTATGGTCCGAGCTCTAAGACCTTAAACTAAGATCCTCCACCTTTATGGTCCGAGCTCTAAGACCTTAAACTAAGATCCAGCCCTTATGGTCCGAGCTCTAAGACCCTAAACTAAGATCTACCCCAAATGGGGTCCTACGTCCTGCATGACGTTAAACTGCACTCACAGAACTACGTGTGGCTTGATCTCCAGCCTGATGGAGTACGTAGGAACGCCCAGACATTTCGACTCGGGTCCAGCCTCAGGGATCGATAAGTCCCGCCCCTCCTCGTCGCCGGCCGTCTGGCCTGACTTCGGGTAGAGTGGTGCAGTTGTGATATTCTCCCCGATTCAGCTCGGGATGCCCCATCGCAATGATGGGAAGCGACAGTTTCCTCGTCAGAGAGGTGCTGTCTGAGAATTGAGGTGACTCACGGCCAGATTAGTGCATCCGCCCAATACGCTTTCCCCACGGTGGCGCAATTTTGAGAGCGTTGGATTCTGTCCGAACAAATTGTCACTTCGCCCCACGCTTCGCATGCCCTGTTGATCTGGATTTTCCACCCTTGTGTCTGAAGGAACCCCAAAGCGGTATTCATGATGACATGTGGTCCGCCTCCTGCAATATGAATGATGGCCTTTTTCGGTCCGTCTATTGCAGTTGTTATGGTCGATCCACTGTCCGCCTACCGTCTTGGGCATTTCCTGGAAGGCCGATCGTTGTGGATGTCTGGATTCGGGACACGCGATTCACCCTTTCTCATTTCCCTATGTTCGGATAAAATCTCAACGCCCCTAGCGTTGTCCCGCTCGTGTGTTGGAACAAGTTGGGGGACGATACATTGGTTAGGTCTGAGGTCTCCTTTCCCAGGAATGACCTCCCTCTTTTCTCCAGAAACCCAGGCCCAATTATGGATGCCTGATGCTTGGTTAACGCTCCCACGAGACAATTTGTGGTTGAGCATGTTAAACCAAAAGACGCAGATAAATATGGCGATTCGTACAAGTGGATCAAATATTAAGTAGCGGAAGCAAATGTTCTGGGAATGGCAAAAAACAGCCCTTAGGGATTAGCGTGCTGAATGAGTCTTTCTAATGCCGCTACCCTTTGGCTGGCGGCCTCCAGGGCTGCTTCTCGTTCTCTGCGTGCCCTCTCCTCATCGGCGGTCGCAGCACGCAGTTCGTCAATCCTGGTCTGTGCACGCTCCCGCTCGACTTGGAGTGTGACCATCTGTTGGCCCGCCTCCGTCAGCTGTACCTGAGCGTCGATCAGTTGTGCCGATAGTTGCTCCACAAGCTCGGTACATGCTGCGACGAAGGCCTCCTTCTCTGCCGCCTGCCCTTCGAGGCGCCGGACTTCCTGCTCTGCCGCGATGAGCGCCTGCGTGCTCTCCGACATGTCCCGACTTTGTGCGACGTCGGCACGCCGACGGCTCTCGCGCATCTTCTCGGCCATGAAATCACGGACCGTCAGATGGAGGCGTTGAGCATCAGCTCCCCCGGCACACAGGAAGCGCAGCCAGGTCTGAAGTGATCCCATGCGCCCCAGCCATTCCGATGGGTCTCGCTTGAGGAAGCGCTGGATGCACTTCCACCCCCTGCGTCGCGTTACCCGGCTATCCTCGACCGCCTCCGCGTCCGAGTCATCCATCTCCTCTGGGTCGGCAGGCCGGTAGGCAGGGAAGGCAGCCAGCAGGTCTGCTGCAGGGTCCGCCCCTGGGAGGTCCTCACGAGGGAAAGGTTCCCCAACATCCGGGCAACCTTCTTCTCTCTCCCCAGCGGCGCTGACACCCTCGTCAGCCCCCAGCCTCTCTCCGGTGGCAGCACCGCCGACGTCCGCAGCCCCTTGATCAGCAGTTGGTGGGGCCGGCTCGGTTTGGGAAGCCTGTTCCGGAGCAGGCGGCATGTCCACCACTGGTCCACTCGTAGATGGCCCGGGTTCGGCAACCCGACGAGCCTCCGATGTTGAGATCACTGCGCAGGGCATGCCATGGTTAGTCACGGATCGTCAATGGCAAGCACCAGCAGTAAAGTAGGGAGACTTACGGGAGTTCGAAGCATCATCTTCCGCTACCCCGGTCGCCGCAGGAACAGTTGCAGCAGGGGACCCCTTAGCGCTTGTCAATTCGATAATGGGTGCCTGGCCCCCGCCTTGTCCTGCTGGCGCCTCTCCTACTCCTGTTGAGGACGCCTGACCGACGTCCGTGTGCTCCTGAGAAGGATGGAGAAACGGGTTAGAAGCTGCATAAGAGAATGGATGAAGCAAGTTGAGTAGGGATAGAAGCGGACCTCGAGGAGCTCAGTGACATCAATGTTGTCAGAGCCGGCCACCTCGCCGCTCTCCCGTGGGCTCCCCCGATGGGTCCTTCCCTCGGAGCCTTCATCCCCCCCCGTCTCCTCCTCCTCCTCGGAGTCGTTACTGTCATCTTCTTCCGGCGGCATCTGTTCCGGAGCGGGCTCGAGACCGAGCATCACCTTCACCAGAAGGGATGGCTCCGCACGCTGACCACGTTGGCGCGCGTACTCGTCCATGGCCGTCAGATATGCATATTGCCGGTTGAAGTCCACCCTGTCGGTGATCTGGAGGCGCCCGACCTCTGGCAGATAGATTCCTTCTCTGAGTATCTTTCGCCAGATGACGTCGGTCCCCAGTGACTGCCGCAGGGTCATCCAGGCCGACCACAGCGCCGGGAAGACTGCATCGTGGGAGGGTTCGAGCAGACGTCTCACCTGCTTCCCGGGCCGCTCCTCGACCGCCGCATGTGCCCCCTCTCTGGGCGCCGAGGTCGTGGCGGCAGCCTGCGATGCGCCCGCCGCCGAAGTCCCTGCCCGCGCCGGCTCCGCTGCTTGGCGCGCCTCCGTTCTCCCCCGTGTGGCGGCGCCTCGCCTCCTTCCTTGACGCCCGGTCTCCGCACGGGTAGCCTCGAGCCGCCGAACTAGCTTCCGCAAGAGCCCCTCAGGGTACGCGATGGCCCAGTGTTCGGCGTACTCGGTTGCCAAGCCTGCGTTAACTCCGGTAGGAGGGAGGGTGATGACGTCGCCAGAGCCGAAGGCGACGAACATCAGCCACATCTGGCGAAGGACGCCGGGGTTCGTCTCCTCCCGGACAGCAGTGAATACCCTCTTCGGCATCCGCTGAAGGCACCCGAACTGCCTGGCGAACCGGGTCGGCACGTAAGGCTCGCAGATCACCTTCCCGTCGATCCGAGCCACGAGCACCCCGCCCCGCATGTTCAGGAAGTATTCATGCTGCTCCAGCGGGCCCTGTCCGTTGTCGATCATCTGGCCGACGGGAGTGGGGAACAGGCTGAAGTTGAAATTGTCATGATTGCCAATCCGAACCCTCACGCCCTCCTCACTGAGTGTCATCGGAGCGACCCCCGCAATGTTCAGCAGGGAGGGTCGCAGGCCGTTGCCCGGAGGACTGATGGCATTTGGGAACGTATACCCACCAAGGTGAGCAGCCACCCAGCCGTGGAAGAACTGAAAGGGCCCACAGATCCTTCGTGGCGACCCCCCTCGTGAGATGCGTCCCAGAATGGCATACAGCCTCGCCAGTACTGGGACCCCGAGGTTGTACCTCTTATTGGCAGCCATGGCGCCCGCCATCGCCAGCGTCGCCGGACAGACGCCCATCCTCGCATCCCGCACTGGCAGGAGCCACCCGCTCAAAAAGGCGGCCAGGAACGCCGCGTACCGGACGTTCGGGTCCCGGGCCTCGATGACGCGGTACCCCCATGAGCGGTAATCGCCCGTCTCCAGGACCCGCCAGTACGACCCGTTCCGGCTCCTCTGAGCTGCGGTCGGGCACCGCTTCCCCCTGCCTGGCATCTTGACCGCCGGGTCATGCTCCAGGAACTGGCCGAACCAATCCTTGTAGGCTATGTCCTTCTGGAAGTCTTGGATCCCGAGCCGCTGCGTAGCCAGGTCAAGAAGATGCCAGGTCAGAATGGGAGTCCGTGACCTGTCCTCCCAGATGTTCTTCGGTGGCAGGAACTCATCGTACTGGTAGCCCTCCAGCGGGATACCTCCGATGCAGTGGATGTCCCAGAGACCGATGCCGACCTCCCCATGGTGAAGATGGAAGGTGTTGGTATCCGGGGACCAGCGAGTGAACAGCTCCGGCCCGAGCTCAGACTGCTGGTAGAAGTGGAACTGCGACGTCCACACCGCCTCGAACAGGCCGATGTACCGCAGCTCCTCTGCGAAGTGATCGCAAGTGTGGCGTACCCAGAACGCCCAGGCCCATTCACTGGTAAAGTTGCCCCCGGATCGCAAGTCCCAGTCCTTCAGCCAGCCCTTGGTGTCGTCAGTGACACTCTGACGGTATGTGCTCGAGTAGAGGGCTGGAGAATTCTCCACAGTAGGCTCACCCCCATCAATGGTTCGCGTCCTCGGGTTCAGGACATAGACATCCAAGTGTCTGGTCTCCCTGGCAGGATGCCCATTGTTGGTGATGTTATAGCGGAGAAGCTCGTCCTCCCGGGTCACCCAGGTCCGCGGCGCATCAATCTCGAACCCTGGCACCGGAACCTCATCGAGGATGCCGAAGTTCCAGAGCGGCAGGTTGTCCGACAGTGGATATGTCTTCTGGGCCGGCGTTAGTAAGTCGAACAAGGATTGATTGTTGGAAACAATCTCCTTGGCTCCGTAAACCTCCTCGTTCGTCGCCATCTCAGCTCTGCGAGTGGCGGCATCCCCCTCATTTCCTCTGTGCGCGGCCATCTCAGAAGTTTCGGGAGTCGTGCGGGTTAAGGGATGAAGAGTGCGGGATCGGACGAGGCTGGTGGAAAAGTTTGAAGGTTGGCGCGCAATCCAAGTGGACGGCGCGCAATTGGGAAGACTGTCGCGCAAAGTTCCGGGTTTTCGCGCAAAAGCAGGCGAAATCCGGACGGTTTTGCGCGCCGATCGGGCGAATTTCGCGACCGGAAGAGGCAATTTCGCGCACGAGAGCTTGGGAGCTTATCGCGCGGAAGGCCAGAGTACGGAACGCGGGACCCAGCGCCCCTATTTATAGGCGAGGCCGGGCCCGCGCTGCGCGGAAAGCGCTTTGCGCGACCGCAGCGGCGAATTTCGCGACCGGTGCCCCTTTTTGCGCGCCTAAGTCCCGCGCCGCCCAGGACTTCGGCATTCCGGCGTCTCCCTCGGAACCCGATCGTTGCGACCTCTCGCCGATCAGATTCCGAGGGGGGGCTTTTGTAGACGCCGGAAAAGTCCGTTGCTCCCAAACGAAGCTCCGGATGCGGAAAGCGAGGTCATATTTGGAGTCGGAAGGATGTTTCGGAGGGCCCGGAGGCCGTGCGCGGAATTTCAGAGGCCCGCGCGCAAAGGGATGTCCCGCGCGGAAAACCCCCGGGATGCGCGCAATGCGCCGGCTCGGCGCGCAATTCTGCGCGCCGCGGGTCCGCGCGACTCCCTTACGCGCCGCGCCCGATTCCGCGCCCGCGGGGGGGAATTTCGCGCTCGCATCCTGGATTCCGCGCCCGGGGTTGCCTATAAATACAAGGCGACCCCCAACGTTTCAAAGGTTGCTGGAAGTCGAAACGTCTCCCGTGCGTGCAATTCAACCCCTTCCGCGCGCAATGACGAACTTCAGGTAACCTCCTTTCTTTCGCGCAAGAAAGCCTCGGGGTCCGCCTTCGCGCGCAATCCCCGCTGGCTCCTTTCATTTGAATAAAAACTCACCCTAAGGCCTTTGCGCGCAAAAGAACCCGCTTGCGCGCAATTGCCCCCGGGGTGCGCGCAATCCGGCCTGATTGCGCGCACCCCCCCTTCTTTCAAGTGGCCATTCGTTAAAGAATGAGCCGTTGCCCCCGCGCGCTATCCGAAGCCCGGTGTGAGCAATCTCAAGCATCCGCGCGCAAGGCGCTGGCCCAATTGCGCGCCAGCCGCCCCGATTGCGCGCCGGCCCGCAGTATTGCGCGCAAAACTTCCTTTTTGCGCGCAATCTGCCAGGGTCGTCCCCGTTGACCTCCTAAGGTTACCCGCCTGTGTGGCACCCGATGATTCTCATCCCGGGTGCCCGCACCGTGCGTTGTCTTCCCGTGCGGCCCTCCAGGCTTGCGCGAAGTGACACGCACCTATGTCCAGCATGACGTTAAACTGCATATATGTCCAGCATGACGTTAAACTGCATACTCGTCCAGCATGACGTTAAACTGCATATACGTCCTGCACGACGTTAAACTGTACATCGTCCGCGCTGCAAGACGTTAAACTGCCAAGTGCTTCGTCCGGCAACCTATGCCCAGCATGACGTTAAACTGCACACCCGTCCAAGCTGCACGACATTAAACTGCCTAGCCCCCATCGTCCGTGCTGCAAGACGTTAAACTGCCAAGTGCCTCGTCCTCAACACATGACGTTAAACTGTACTTCGTCTGGCAAGACGCTAAACCGTCCGCAACCTGATCCCGTGCTCCGCACGCAGGGTCTCCCCCGGTTTGGACGTGGCCCCCACCCGCTCGTCTCTGCAGGGATGTCGGGATTGTCCCCCTTTTGGGACGATTTAATGGGAGTGGCTTTTCCCTACGGGGGCAGGGTATTACAAACCCCTAGTTTCTCGTGGGAGGCTGCACATGTGTATCTCCATTGCACCTCCCCACTGCCGAAGCCAGTAGAGGGTCTGACTGGGATCGAGGTGTCTTTTGCTTTCGGTCCAAGTCCCTTCCAACTGAGTTTTGCAGTATCCGGGCTGCCCCAAGTGCGTAAGTCCTGACAGAATGAACTACGTGGACTTTGATCCCTGTCTTCTATACAGGGTACGTAGGAAGCCTCCCTGAGGTCCAAGCCCACCACCTGGTCGTCCCGGTCGTATTTACGTCGGTTCGTCCATCAGTGGACCCCTCCAGGGTTCACGCTTGCGTTGATTCACCTATGAATCCGCCCCTGTGGGAGACCGCCCGTGTGTATCTCCACGGTGCCTCCCCACAGCCCCCCTTTTCCATTTCCCCTTTTATCGTCCAGCATGACGTGAAACTGTGATCCACCCGGCCGTTCCATCCCCCTCCGTGCGAGGTGGTTCGGTTCAATCCTCCGCCCGGCGGCCTCGACCTCTTCGTGAGTCGGCTTGCCGACGTCCAGCATGACGTTAAACTGTATGCCCGAACTACGTTGACTTTGATCCGTGTTAACGCGCGGTACGTAGGAAGCCCCTCTGGGGTCCAAGCTCTTTACTCCATCATCCACCCTGATCCTTACCCGGGCCGCCACATCCCGGTGGGGTCATGCCACTTCACTTCACTCCACGTTACTTGGGAAGCCGCCCATGTGCTGGCCCCAGCGTCGGAGGTTCCCCGCAAGGGGTTCTGTCATCTGATCCACTTTTCGTGTTGATCGGTCCGATGCCGTCCCCGCTGGACGTTAAACTCGCGGCATACCCCGTGTTAAACACGGGAAGCTGAGGAAAACCTCAGGTGACACAGTTCCCCGCACCTAGTACGGGATGCCTCAGGCCATCGTGCCTTCGAGAAGCCCTATTAGGGACGGAAGACAGACGTGCAGAGCCGCAGTGTTACAACACGCCCCCAGCACCCAGAGCCACCCGGCCTTCTCACCGCAGGTTGCTGCCCCGCCCAGACTCCTTGGAACGTCCGGGCGGAAGCAGCGTAATTAACCGGTGTCCATGAAGATATGGCGCCGGGAACGAGATTCACGAACATTCTTAAGTCTATGAGGGAGACCCGGATTAGGCGACAAGTTCCGAGGAGACGTCCAAGGAAGGAGAAGCCGACATCCCATCATCCCGGTTTCGATCAAGGAGCAGACGCCCCTGAATAAGGGACGGATGCCGCCCGCCCTTGGAAAGCGGGACTGCGGGACCACAAGCCGCGCGCCCATCCCCTCGGGTTGACGGGTGCACGCGCGAACGCGTCCTGGCGGAACAGCGTAACCCGACGCACATCCGCACCGAAACAGTCTCCTATTTTCATTTACTCATAAATAATATCATAGTTATTTTTTATGAAGTCATAGTATTGATCGTTCCCCAATAATCCTCCAGTACTTATCTTTAATTATCATTTATATCATGGAAATTATTCACTGAAAATGCACCTATAAACTCCACATTTATTATATTTTGATAATTAAATACTATAATAACCTTATATAATTTATTACATTCAAAAAACCACATGTATTTATGTATTCATAACTAGATTCCATAATTCCCCCATAATATCTAGTAAATCCCCATTTTGATCACTACTATTATTCATTAAATCCTTTAGAGTTCTTTACCTTTTGTAAAGTTCGTTAATTCTTCATGAGAATTCATAACTATTATGGCCCATTTTATGTAGCATGAATCTTTATGGGATAACTCCTCATATTCATGAAAAAATATCACATTCACCATATGATTAGGATGAAATCAATATGTTTATTTAACGGTGAATAAAAAGCTGAAGATGAACATGAACATAAAACTTCTTTATAAATAAATTGTTTAAACCCATAGATGTAATGAACCTAAAATTCATAGGAAATTATAGGAAGATATCTTTATTGATCTTGGAATATATTTCCTTGATTTTTGCTTCTACAAATTGGATTCTATGTTTTTTAATTATTTTTTATACATGCATGCAATTAAATATTTTAGGTATATACCATTTAGATCCCACTTTCCATATTCTAAAAGATATACATTTTCCATTAATCATGCTATGTAATTACCATGATTAAAATCATTCATTAAACACTATATAATGTATATTCTCACAAATATGAAAAACATGGGCCTACTAAATTTTATATAAGCCTATTCTTCAGTCATAGTAGATAAAAACTCCATAGAATCATTTTTGGTTAATATTGAATCCATACCTATCATGTGGTCAATCAATCCTAGGTACATGATAGCTTGAGTGATTATTCATAGATTGGTATGATCATAAATCTATCATTTTTCCTAGAATAACTAATTCTGAGTATCTTAATTATCTACCCTTATATAGGCTCCCCGGTCCTTAATCTAGTAGTGTAGATGTCACATTGCCATTACAAAACTCTATTTTTCCATTTACAAAACTCACTGATACATGAAGTAACCCTTACATAGGTCATTGATATTACCCTAATATAGCCTTCATTTCATATTACCTTTATGAAACTCAATTCGTCCCTTTATAGATCTCTTTAGACATTCCATGACCTTTTTGAAGGTTAGTGAGATTGCCCTTCTGTATCCTTCAAAGCCTTTTTGAGACCTATACACAGGTATTGTACATTGAAGATCTACCATTACATAACACCTGTTACCCTTTAATAGGTTTCCTAGATACCCATACACAACCTTGATCCAAACCTATTTATATTTACACCTTTCCTAATCACCCTTATGTAAAGCCTACCCTTATGCAAGGCTATAATATTACCCTTATACAACCTCAGATACGCTTACACGATCAGCCACCCTTATGTGATTGAATAAACTAACACAATCCTCAGGTTTACCCTTATGTAGGTCAGACTTTCCTTTTCGTATCCCATACAAATCATTGAATACCTTTACACAATTGATTATTTCTTCTTGATTTCACTCTATTCGAATAAAAACCTTCTCAAAATAAATCAATTACTTCTCGATTTGTCAAAAAAAAACACTTATAACATTTATGAGACAATGTTTTTTTACTATAATAAACATTTCTTTTTCTTGAATAAAAAATATCTTTTTTATTATCAAAACCCTTTTGAGGAAAAATTGAGAAACTAGAAGATCCAACATTACAACCAAATAAAATAATTAAAGAGGAGACCCCAAATTAAGAATACAGGATCTGCCTCTCCCCAGCAACATTAATGTGATGAAAAGTCTTCACTATTGCATGACCACTCAGCTAGTTGTCCCATGTAGGGTAGCACATGCCTGGTACCATTGCTAGAGCCATACCCTCTCGAACTTCCAAATCCAAATGGCAAGCCCAGGTGAAAGATTCATCCTCTAAACCTCATCTAAATAATATCCAAGTAGTGTTATGGTTTCAAACACACAAAAATTTCACAGTGAGATTGTACAAAAGATTCTTCCAAAAACAAATCACGAAAAGCAAAGGCACAACCAAAGAAATATACACCGAATCAATCAAAACCAACAATCCATTCCTCCAAAACCAATATCAGATTATCCAAAACGAGATATGAAATCACCAGCTCCATAATACTTAACCTTATCCTCCATTAAATAGAGACCATCAAATCATAAACACACTCTATAAGAACTAAAACAGACAAATCACTAATCATCACCCATGAATCGAACCTTGAATGAAAATGATTTTGCATGCACCTAAAGAGAAAAAACCGCAAGACCAGATCAGAACCCACGCCGCTGGATGAAACTAGAAGAGATGGACCCGAAAAAGAATCCAAGTCTCAATTCCATGTGAAAACCAAACAAGACCATATCAGACCCCACACCATCATACAAGATGCCCAAAAATGGAATTTAAGCCAACCATTAGAGCATGACTCTCGAAAAGTTGCACACGTAGAAGAACATGGAGAAGGAGAAAGAGTCACAGGTGAAGAGAAACCTCAGTTGAAAGTCCATATCTAACCCTATGAAGACAATAAATTACCCTATGCCATTGTACAAGCAGCTTTGAATGATACTGATTTAAGGAGTATATCACACGAAGCTGAATCGTCTGATCACAAGCCATCACGGTTGATAACGATCGACATCTAAAGCTTGAAGCCCTAGAATGCATATACAGAAGTAGGAGAGATGCACAAAGCTAAATAGACCACTCCCAATCTGTCATTGTAGAAGATGGATACCGCCCGAAGCCCTAAAACCTCTCCATAGATGATATGAGAGTCGTTGCTACAACCATCATCCGAAGCTCAAAGCCTAAAGCCCTTGCACGCCTCTACAGAAGAGAGGAGAGTCACAGAAAACGTCGTAGCTCCCACTCATGATTTTGATATGTGATATATGTACATGTTTTCTTGGCTTTGGTAGGAACCATTTATTTTTCATGAATATTTATGAAAAAATCATCAAATTTATTTAGTCATTCTTTATCAATCGTGAAATACACTACCAACTTTTTCTATCTCTATCCAATAATATTTATAAATTATATTTGTGGTTTCCAGATAGAGAACAACTCTACCACATAAAGAACATATTTTCATGGAATGAATCAATGTCCATTAATATCGATTTGTAAAAACTAACATCCTTCCCATATCTCATTTTTTGGAATGAATTAAGACAAGTACATTGAACATTTAAGTTACAAGGCTCCAATTAAATTTATAAGAATAATGAAATGGCTTAGGAAAATTTTCTTATTGATTATTGGGTGCTCCAAAACAAACTACTATGAACTTATATTGTATAGTTACTCTTATTTAGAAGATAGACAAAAAATAATCCTTATACATTGACATTAAATAAGACTAAAAAATGTTATAAAAATAACCAAAATTGTATTTGTTTTCAATACTAATAAATAATTCATTATTAATATATTCATCTAATTTGGACATGTAATTTATTTTTCTCTCCCATTTCTCCTTAATATTAAATTTTTCTTCTACAACTTTTTGGATAAAAACTATATATAATTATATAATATAGTATGGTGCCATTTTATTTTTAGAAATGTTCCACCATTCATTAAAATCAGAATTTACGTGATCCATAGTCATTGTAGAGAACACAAGGGTTTGAGACAGAAAAAAACAATATAGAATTATAAAAATGATAATGATACCAAATTATGCTTGTAAAAATATTCTAATTATTTAATTATATTTTTTTCACATGTATTCTAGTAAATATTTGTTGATTTAAATTAATTTAGACATTTCTATAGATTTTCAATTTGAATGTCTTACACCACCAAGCATGGAAATTAAAATCATATAAGTACTAATAGTGGGTTTTATTTCATAAAACCCTTGATCATTAGACAATATCTTAATTTTCTTTTCATTTATTAAAATAATTTTATCCCCTAAATGTTAGGATAAATGATTAACTGTGAGGTTTGAGATAATCTCAAGACACCACTTTTAATGAAAAAATAATAAGCACCTTCAATAATACTACTATGTATGAATTATCAAGTCCTGCAGCTTCTCAAGAAACTCCTATAAGAATCATCCCTTTCTCTAAATCATCACTGAAAAAATTAATTTATGAATTCTTTGATATAATAATTGATTTATAACTCTTAACAATATATAACAACTTCATAAATGGAATATTTATTCCATCTTATTTTTCTTTAGTTCTCCGTTTGAGAAGAAACATCACCATTAATTCCTTATATGGTTTGTATCTAAATACAATATAATTCATTTAGGGAATAAGGTGGAACCTATCTTTCTCTTTAATGTGAGAAATATGGATAATAATTTCTTCTCAACCATGAGGCTGTTTTATTTTAGTTCTATATTTAATAATCCTCTTCATGCATTTATTTCTAGATGTCAGAGTTTAATTGGGCATTATGGATAGTTTTATTATCTCTTTGTGTGAAATATTACTCACAATATATACCATCAGAGAAAAAATATCACTTAGTGAATTTTCATATTCTTAAAGATTACCTCTTGATCTGGTGTGATTGTTATACTGTCTTTTGAATTATGATAAGCTTGTTTTCACCTCCCATAATGAACTTTAAGAATTTTTCTGATCATTATTTATTGATAGGCTCTCATAAAATTCTATTTATTCAGGTGGTATATTTTTCCTGCCTTTGGATTTTTATTTCTATTTTACTTCATAATTTTTTATTTCTCTTTCCAAGTCAGTAGAAAAAATAACCAAGTAATATTTTTGAATGTATACCTATGGTTTAGTTGTTCTCCATGATATATTATGAATTTCCTCTACCAATAAAATCCTCTAATTGTTTTCTTATATTGATACATTCCTTTATTTTTGATGATTACTTCTATTGATTCTATAATCCACTGATTGTATAGAAAAATCTATGTTTTGGCAACTAATTCCTCAAATTAATCAACATATTTAATTTGGAGTGAAACCCTTTATGGACTTATTTTTTTTATTTGATAACAATTTTAATTCATATTACTATCAAAGGAGAACTTATCTTATTTATTCATGAACCTTCATAGGATATTATTTCTAGAACATTCTTCACAATTTCTTCCCAATACATTATTATCTTTATCCCTCAAATTTTATTGTTCTTTTCTTCCCACTTATTTCAGTTTCATGACTTAATTATTTATAATGACATTTTTTTTTCACTATGACAAGTGTTGTCGAAAATACCATAGAGATCCCCAGGTTTAACAATTTTTTTTGTGGCTAATAATCCATTTATTTCAATTGTGGTATTTTATTCGCCTAAAGTTTAATCCTCCTTGATGTAGGATTTCCTTTAAGTTTAAGTGATGACATATTATTCCCACAATCAGAAGTCTTATGTAAAAACATATAACAGTACATAAAATACCTATAAATATTGACATTTTTTGTTGTGAAAAAATCTATCTAGAATATCACGTGTGATTATTTGTTTATCATTTATTGAATGGTACATTTGAGGGGAACATCTTTTTATAGGATTACTATGAACCACCCAAGTTGTAATGTCGAGTTTCTCAATATTTTAATTCTTCCGCATTTGAACAGATTATGATTTCAAATATGCATATTGCATATGAATAGATTTAGAGAAAACATTATTTAAAAAGGTGGATGGTAAGATCCCATCCTTAACTATAATATAACTATAATTAATTGATTTAGAAATTTTCTTTCTATGATAATGAGTTATTTAGCATCTCTTTCCTCCATTATAGTTT
The DNA here is from genome assembly GCA_963277665.1 of Viscum album. Lineage (NCBI taxonomy): Eukaryota > Viridiplantae > Streptophyta > Magnoliopsida > Santalales > Viscaceae > Viscum > Viscum album. The sequence goes on along the minus strand of OY728150.1, from coordinate 404,301,721 downwards.
GTGTGGCTATATCTTTTCCTTTAAACTTGTGGAAAAGACACATATTTGGATATTTTTAGACTATTAAATTTTATTATATATCAAATGAAACACCGTGATATTTTAAAAGAATAAAATTTGGATTAATATCATATTTTTCACCCAACACCTGTACAAAATTACCCATGATTTTTTTAATTTAATATCTTTGATAGCTTGTGGAACATGCAAACCCGAGCATAAATGAACCATAATATAGTATACCGTTATAATGTAGATGTTAAATTGGTTGGTATGAATAATATTAAATAAATTTAACAAAATATTTTTATCTTTTGACTATAAATATTATAATAATCCCCTAAAATAAGAAAATGTTTTCTGAAAACCTGTATTTTTATAAAAAATGGTTTAGCAGCGCTTTGAGTGCATAATTTAAAATTAATTTCTACCAATTTTGGAAAAATTATTTCAAAAAATGAAATTAATTTTTGAAATAAAAATATCATATTTATCTTATAGTAATTTTTGGGGTTTCTTCTGAAATGTTTAACTTTTCAATGAATAATGAAAAATATATTTTTTTTATTGAAAAAGTATTTTTCATTTAAATAATTTACAAGGTTAAATTATATTTTAAATTGGGTTTAAAGTTAAAATAGCTAAAATATATTTACATTTTACTAATTTAGGTCATTTTAATCAATTTAATTTTTAATTTTTATATTTAAGATTTCTATACTTATAAGAATTTTCTCTTTGGAAACGGGGTTTTTCATCTCTTCTTCTTGTTTAATTTTAAATTATATCATGATAATTCTATGAGTTGAATTTAGAAAAATGGATTCCATATTTCTAATAACAATAATTTATATTATATAATAAGGTAATTTTTTTTTCCATTATGAATAGTAAAATAATTAAAAATTAATTACCGTGGTTAAAGTAAAAACTGATTTACCAAGATGCAAAAATAAAACAATAAGGGTTAAAAATGAATTTAAACTTGTGAAAAAACCATTTTATGGATGTAGTGATACATTATCACATAAAAGATTCTAAAAATACCCATTTTAGATTATTTGATCATGATAAAAACATGGGTGTAATTGATTATTTTAAAAAATTCATTGTGTGTTCTCTCACAAACTTATAAAATGATACCTACACTACTCCTATCTTCACACTTTTAAATCCATTTTTTTCATAATAAATAACAAAATAAGTTCCTTAATCTCCTCAAAAAATACATGATCAATTTATTGATACAAATCTATGATAGTAATTTTCTGTGTGCAATCCTAGTGAAGTTTTATGAAGAAGTTGCAAAGTTCTTAAATGAGTATTTTTATTTTGTTTCTTATTAAACCTAATTCAAATCTTATTAAACCTTGAAAATTTAATAACCACATTATATTCCATATACTAATACTTTATTATGTTATGTTCATGACCTATATCCATCACCTCCTCCATTAAATGAGAAATTAAACTGTCAATCTTGTGTATGATGAACTACCACCTATTGAACCAATGGAATTTGTTTTCAATCACCACTTTTAATGAATGGATATAATGATTTTTTTTACAATTTTATATGATATTTATGATATTATTATACTTATTTTATTATAAAGTTACATATAAATTATTACTTTTCATTCCATTTAAAATTTGATAATGTCACTGGTTTGTTTGATGGACTACAGCCTTGTGATGTCATGTGAATAGTTTTTCACATACGATTTAATTGGAAGGTAATAATGATAAATCAAATGAATATATGTGATATATATGAATTTTTATTGATTCTATAATATTAATATATCACATAATTACTTATCCTTTCACTCGTTAATGTAATGATATAGTGACTCATGCATACGTATGACATACCGCCTCCATGTATAGATACGATTCATTTTCAATATATAAAATTCAATAATGATTCTAAAAATTTATATAATTATTCAATATTATATGTCTAACATTAATATAATTATATATTTTATGAATCTATATACAACAAATAAGAAATGGATCATTCACAATAAAACATGTTTGAGGAAACTAGACCGCTAACAACTGAAACAATAAAAATAATGAAACATTATTAACAAATGAATGGTAAAATGTTATAAGAGGATAATAAATGACATTATTAATATAATTTTTTTTATAAATTAATAAAAATTGAAAGACCATTATATAAGATATTAATGCATATTTAACCAAAATTATGAGTGGGGTAAGGGACTACGTCTCAATTTCCCTTAATTGAGGCAAATTGTAATGTTATACACATAATTTTATTTACATGGGGTATATACTACACCTTTTAAATGTGATATCATGTTTCATTAATAATAAATTATATTTTATGTTTCTATTTGAATTTTTACTTCCAAAGAGATTTTACTTGAAAACTTCAAAGTGGTAAAGAATTTCATAACTCAATTATTTTTCATTAGGTTATATTACTTCTTCATTGTCTATTATTTTCTAATATTATATGTGTATTGAATTTTGAATATATTATGTTTTATATTAAATAATTTTATGTTTATTTAAATTTTATAGAAATAAAACATTCATTTTTAAATTTTCACTTCAACCTTAGGATAATTGTAGATGTTTATTTCGCCATCACATTTTAATCAGGATTGTTTTTCTTAAATTTACATTGAAGAAAATTATTTTATAATTGCATAATAAAACAATTTTATTTCTTTACCCTATTGATATTAATGAATTTTTAAAGTAATATTACCATTTTTTAATCATTAGTTCTTAAAATGATTGAGAACACATTTTTAATAAATGCAGACACTTTTTCTCTCATCAGTCGAAAGTCCTTTTTCTTGCAAAAAAATATTTTTTTTTCAATTTTTTTAACATTATAAAAATTAATAATTAAAGAAATTTTTATCCATGTTTTACTCTTAATAATTTGTTGAGATGAATCGTCAAGTTGTTCTAAAACTGAGAACCATCTTCATTTAACCAATAATGTGAAAGGAATAAAAATTTTAACTTGTATGAAATATATGGAATTTCCTACCTTCAAGACTACTAAATGTTTTAATGCTTCATTATATGTTTAAAAAGTTGTTTTAAACAAAATAATTTTCAATAAAAATTATTTCCAAAATATTTTGTGAGATTTAAGTTAAAAAATATATTTTCAATGTGAAAAGATTATTTATCCAAAGAAGGTTTTTAAATATATTTTTATTGTATTTCTATTAATCAATGAAACAAAACCTTTATTTTACTTATTCTCCACTATGGATATGTCGTATTTTTAGCATCCTTATTATTTATAAGATTTTTTATTATCATCTTGAAAAAGTAAAGTATTGACATTGACATTTATGTTTTAATTATGTAGTCGTTATGTTTACCTTGAGATATTCAATTTCATATGATCATCAGACATTTAATTTCCCCTAAATATCTATTTTTTTTTGAATTTATATGTTTATTTCCTAAACAATATATCATTTATACATATGTTGTTCTACATTAAATGTTTTTTATTTATTAGGGGAAATGTTGATAAATTAATATTCTTTACTCAATATTAATATTTATTGATAAGTCACATTTTTCATGGAATAAATTGGTTATTAAATATATAAGTAATGCTTTGGTCTGCTAAGATGTTTAGGGACAAGAATTTCACAGCCCTTCAATTCATTAGTATCCTCATTAGAGAAGTCAATATGCCAGTATTAAATAGGTTTCTAAATGTAGTTTGAAACTATTTCTGAAATGTCCTCAAGGTAGAGGTATCATGATATCTACAATAATGGTGTACAATAATAAATAATTTATTCATTAAGAATTTATTTATTATTATCCTTGATATTTTTCGTAATGATATTATCTATGGATTCATTTAATTCCCTATTATTGATTACATGACATGTGTTGTCAGTTATTTACATTTAAATGTTGATAATTCTTTATCTATTAATGATAGTAAATATATTTAATTGGAATGTTCATACTGTTATTTACCTTTCCATACCGATTAGTATTTATCTATTCATTATAGGTAATTTGTTTAAATGGAATGTGTCTTATGTGGTTTACCATTCCAAATTGATTATTACTTATCAATTCATGGTAGTAAAATTATTTAAATTGATTTTTTTAGTTATTTACCTTATCATACAGATTATTCTTATTTGATCATGAGGCTCAAGTTATTGATTAAATGATACATGGATTCAAATATTTACATTTACATATTAATTACTCCATATCTATTATTCTTCATTTACTCATGATAATATCAAATTTATGTGACTCTAATTAGGTATCTGAGTTGACTCTTTTTTATTTGCTTCCCCAGGAATCTAAGAAGAATACCATAAATGATAAATAAAGATATTCTAGAGGTAATAATGATATTCTAAAAAAAGTTATGTTGTAATTTTTATATTCAAATTTAATAAAAGACCCATGTATGTACCTTGATTACCAAGACTACTAAACTATCCAATCCTTTAGGATGTGATTCTTTATATCTTATGCCAGTGTAATAAAGAAGACACCAAATCAAGCCCATTGGGGTTGAGTTCATTACATAAAATAATTTCATGTTGAGAATGAATTTTTAATTATCTACTATCTTTAGTTTGACTTCATTAGATTTTTTATTTTATTAACCCCATCATCATGAATGTTTTTCTTATATTTATTTGAGCTTTCTAATTCCATAATCTAACTATAATTATCTTCAATATGAAATTATTTCACATCAATGATTGACTTTTTTGAATCCTATAGTGCATGGAACTTTTTTCCAAGGATATCAATGGCCTGCTATTTCTTTAAGAGTGCCTCAATCCAATCCTTACCAAATCTATAGAATGCACTTTCAAGATGCTTGATTCTTTAATTTTTAGAATTAAATAATTTGGTGAGATCTACACAAATAATCACAATATGTGACATTGTTTTTTAATTTTTTTTCAACTTCATCTTTAAGATTGTCAATTTTCTTCTGAAAATAATATTATAGATTTGTACTATAAGATTTCCCACATGTGATTTATTATTATATTTGATTGTCTTGATAAAACATATCAGATACCACTTCCTTTGTTTATGAGATAAAAAGGTTTTCCATTTCGTTGGTTTTAGTTCGAACTACGAGTCCATATTCTTCTAAGATGGGAATATATTTTATTTAATCAAAGCATTGGAAAGCATGTTAATCTTTCTCTTTATATATGTTTAATTTTTCTTTATATTTTTCAACTCATTATTCCTTCTATTTTCCAAGGTCATGTAAGGGATGAAATTTTGATCAATAGTTTATATAATTACTCCAAAATTAAATTTCATATTTCGTAATAAGAATTAAATAGAATCCAAAAGAAGTGGAATATGCACTCCAATTTGAATTGAAAAGGATCACACAAGGATGTGACCACACTATTTTTGGTGGGGGAAGGGATTAATTAATGTGGCGTGAACTATTAACACTTTTTACACATATTTTATCTTTTAACTTGTTCAGTGGTTGGATTTATATTTCTGTCAATTTATATTATATATGGTTAGTGTAAATTCATATGTGGAATTAAAATGTAGAAAAAGAAGAACAACATGATTTCTTATCAGATTCAACTCCCTAAATTTGACTTAAACCCCAATGTGTGTAGTTTTTTATCCCATAGAGACATATCTTCCTTTTTATTTTCAAAGAAAGTTTGTGAAAGGGTACCTAAATAGACATTTTATCATTTCATCAACAAATTACAGAGCAAGTGTGGTCTTTCTTTCCCTTTGTATAATATATTGGGATTGTACGATGTTAATGTGATATCACCTGTATTGACTTGAGGAACCCTTGGAATATAAGAATTTATATTATTATTCTTATGTTGAAATTAGATGAGATTCCTCAATGTTTTTTAGTATTCTACATTATAGAAATATATTTTAGGTTGGATACTCCTAATGGTTTATTATACATGATCACGTATAGTATGCCAATTTCTATATCTTATTCTCTTCTTATTATTCAGTGCATAATAAATTTATTTGATGTGAAGAACTAGTTATAAACTCTCTCACATTGGTATATAATTTCTTTTCAAAAGATACTGTGTTTAATCTATCTATTGACACAAGAATTTGTCTCTTTTAAATCATAGTGCCAAACATCTCTATGTCATTCTCATTATTTTCTAATTTATATTTAATACATATAGAATATCATACACAATATTAATATTTATATATATATATATATTGGAGAAGTATTTAATTCTCATTTAATCATGAATTATATCACAATTAATTCTCTTAAATTCCAAATATCAATCTTTTCTCAATACTCCTATAGTGTTGGTATGAAATTTTTATTTAAAGCAATTCAATTATTCCCTATAAATGCACCGGTAAACTAGAAATTTATTTTCTTATGATAATTAAATATTATAATTATATCATCTATTTTTTATTTCAAATATATCTCAAATATTCATGTATATATAATTGGGATAAATTATTCCTCCAAAATATTGAGTAACACCTCCATAGATCTCTATTATTATTCTCAAAAGCCTTAGGTGTTCTTTACCACTTATACACCACATTTATTCTTCATTAATCATTATAAATATTATGCCCCATTTTATAAAACATTAATCCTTGTGGAATAACTCCTCATATTTATGTACAAATACGATATGCACTATATTAATGGTATGAAACTAGTATGTTGGATCAATAACGAATAAAAACACCAGGATGAACGAAGACATGGAACTTCTTTATAAATAAATTTGTTAAACTATTACTTGGAATGATCCAAATATTCATGGGTAGATCCTAGAAGATCTATGAATTGATCTAGGCATATGTTTCCATTTTTTCTTCATCTATGAATGATTATATCTGTTTTTTAATTACTCTCCATACATGCATGCAATTTCGATGCTTCATGCATATACCTTTTCGATCCCACATCCAATCTTCTAAAATTTCCACAATATAATTTTTTATTGTTATATCATTTACATGATTGAAGTCAATCATTGAACACTATATAATTCAAATTCTTCACAAATATGAAAAAAAATTATTAATATATTCATTTTAAACTTCTTATGTAAATCCCACCCTCACACAAGCCTATCAGATTACATTTACACAATGAAAAATTCTTTATGCATGTGGATACCCTTACATGAGTCTCTTGATTAACCATTTATTGGTTATTATAAAATTAATGTATCCTATAAAAATCATTTAATACCTTTACAAAACTTCTTATTTATTTCAAATTTCACTCTACTCAAATCTGGACCTTCTCAAACTCACTCCAAGTATCCTAAATTAAGTCAAATACAATTCTAACTTGTAGTAGATAATGAATCTTCAACCATAAAATTTTTATTTTTCTTGAAGATTAGTCTATAAATCATCACATTTATTTATTCATTATTTATCAATAATAAAACCCAATGGAAACTTATAAAATATTAATCCAATAATATTTATAAATAAGCATTGTGCCTCACTAGGATGGAATACCTAGAATATTTAAAATACCTCATTAACAGGAATGAATCAATTTATATGAACATCCATTGTAAGTAACTAACATCTTTCACATCATTTAATTTTAAATATGAATTAGGAAATTTACTTATAACATCCATGATTCAAGGCTTCACATCAATTTCCAAGAATATTTCCTTTTCTTGTGAACTTGTTCTTCATATTTATCATGTTATACCAATCCAAAATCCAAGAACATATAATATATTTTGATTATTCTACAATATATTGACATTAAATACTTCTTATACATTGAAAATAATGTAACACACACAAAATGGGATCAAATTTCAACACTCACCCAGACCAAGTTAAATTGATGTAGTGACTCAGCCATGGAGTTAATCACATGCAACTAACCCTTATTGAATTTAATCATAGACAAGAATTTATAATTTAATTTTAAATTTTACATGTTTAAATTACAAATATTATATATTTTTCACTATATAATAATTAAAATTCATTTTTAATATTCATCATTCATCATTAAATCAGATAATGATTATTTATGTAATAAAATCCTCAATTTAAGATGGTTTTACTTAATGTTTATTATTTATTTTATAAAATAAATGAAATTTATATAAAATATTTTATTATAATTTTTATGTAAATTATAAATAAATATATAATAAAAATTTAGAAAAATTTGGATAAATCAGTCCCCACACTTGAATAATCCCTTTCCTCCATGGGGCGCCTCTCAATAATAATATTCATTAAGAATTTTTTTCATGATCTAACCATGCTAAATTAATGTTATTTTATTAATATTAAATTAAATATCAATATGACTATGTAATGTAATTGCACATCATAATTCTGCATATGACCAGGGTTTAAATTCTAACATCCTTCTTAGGGGGCGAGGATTTTTTGCACTTTCATGATTGATGATATATGTGATGACATAGTCTAGGGTGTAGACCAAGGTACATAGTGGAACAACGCATGACATAGGTAGGGGGACTTTGGTCTCGAATTAAGGGGCCCAATCCATTAAATAGTGGGCCTTCATGCCGTTAAAAATGTAACGGGATAGATATGGAGTTATTCAACCCTTGGAGGGGGGATGATTTGTCCTTGGTAGAGAAGAGGTGTGTTTATTGTTTCATTTATTGTAACATCAATGACCATAAATTATTACTAATATATCATCACCTTTTTAATTTCCTCTTATTAAAGCTTTACATCTCACCTCCCAATTTCACAAACACTGATTCATTACTATGAAATTAAATTAGAAAAATTCATTTTCCCAATGTTCATTAAACTTAATTATTCACATTCCCTTACATATCTATCAATAACAAAAAATATAATAACATTATTATTTAATTCATTCTTGTGAATATAATTTATTTATTTTATTTGGGATTTTCATTCTTTATACAAACACTGTGATCTTGGAAATATTGAGAGAATTCTATTTGAATCCTCTACGCTAGAACTACTCCAATGCAAATGAATTTTTTAAAGTAGGTTTTTGGAAATGATTCTTGCAATTTTACTCTTTCTTATCATGTTATTCAATAAAAAATAAGTTTCTTGTTATAAATTATTCTTATTAAATTATAATAGACATAATTGTTTTTCCAATTAATAATCATTATCAAATTTTCATATAATGAAATCTATATTTTCTTAAATGAAGTATGTATAATAGAGAAATCCAGAATAGGTTGTATCTAAGAATTATAAAATTATTCAAAACTATTAATTGAAGTAAAAATTACAAAGAAATAGAACAAACAACAAACATAAAACATGATGAAAACCCCTAAACATTAAATTCAATACCATTTTTAAGGTACAAAAACATATAATGTGGAATAGAGGTATAAAGAGATACAACCATATTATTCACTCCAATGGATTGGGTTAGGCTTCTAAACACCAATTTATTTATTCTATATAATAAAATTATAAAAACATAAAAATTTTATTTAATGAAAATTGAAATGAGAAAGTGGATGTTAAAATAGTCTTGAGTTATTATCCTTAGTGGGTACTTTGTTTTTAATTTCTGTAACATGAATGTTTATTGATCAATAATATTATAATTTCAGCAATAGTTTATATGATTAAAACCACCATATATTATTAGTCCTAGTATCTTTGAGTAGACAAAAATTGTAGAAAACCCTTCATAATTAAAAATAAACCTACACCCTTGATGAGATAAGGATATTATGATTGTAAGTGGGAACGAAATAAAAAGTATATGGTCACCCTTCATAACACACCATGATTCTAATAAATTATTACATTTAAATGAGTCAATGTTTTTGATAACATGATCCATAGACAACACCAAACATAAATGAAACCTGATATATTTTGACTGAATATAAATATTTATGTATAAAATTTAATAACATGCCAATGAATTGATAAGAAAAAATGGGAGAAATTTTTTTATGAAATATTTATAAAAAATAATTAAAGGAAAATTTTAATGTGAGTGAAATTGTACTGGTATAACTAAAATGATTAATAATATCATTTTAATATAAGAATAGTATTTAAAAAAACATGATTTTATGAAAAATGATTTTATTTCATTAGAAACCTGTGCTTAATTTATGGTAATATATATTCAAATGAATAACTATATGAAACTAGATAAAAATTATATATAATTATAAGTATAATAGATTCTGTTCTAAAGAGTCATTTTCACGATAAATTTTTTTTCAATATAATTTAAAATTATATATATAAACATTAGAATTAAGGTTTGATAAAATGAACATTGTTTTTATATTTACCATAGTTATATTATCTTAATATTAATTTTAATGTTTTTTTAAAATATTGATTTATGGTGAATAGTGAAATATATAACTTTTATAAAACATATTTTATATTTACCTAATTCTATGAAACACCACCTTCAATGAAGGATAATGAGAATGGTTTTAAGGAATTAATGTGATTTTTATGACATAATTAATGTTCTGGTATAAATAATTTAATAACCTATTAATTATATGTGATAAAAATTATCCTTGTTAATTCAATCATTTAAAACGAATATTCTAAGATTAATTTCAATTTATTAATCATCTGTAAATTTTTCATATCCATAACATCATTTCAAACTTAATTAAGTTTCTATTATATCACACTAATAAAGAGTAAATAATATAATTATGCTTATGGTGTAATGATAATACAACTAAGCCTCCCCATAATTATCCATTAATCATGTTATATTAATGTTTGGTTATGTTTAACCACATATATAAAAAATGATAGGAATTTATAACATGGATGACCGTGTGAACATAATTATTAGTATTATATGATATAAATATTGAAAATATTTTTTTTTAATTGTGACATTATTATTAATCTCATTAATTAAGAAAGCACTATTCATTTAGTAAGAATTAACCTTACATGATTATATTCGATTTTAGTTTTGTGAATTGTAACCAAAACTACAATGGAATGAAATTATTACTTTATAAATATCATGGGAAATCTTTTTTTATTCCGTTAATGATCTTTGTATGATTAAATGTTTAACAAAAATGAAGACTAACATCATTTTTTTAAAACATGTTCAAAATGATCAAGATTACTTACAATTAAAAATGGGTAACAACTAACTAGAATTCAAATAGAGAATGATTTTCTTTGATTATAGTAGTTATATAATATAAGTTTAAGGTTATGGAATTTTTTATTAATATAACTATGTTTTTTATACTAGTGGTTATAGTGAATTCATAGAATCCATGATAAACATTATGGGTTTTTTAGTCTTAATGCTGATTATTTGAGACATAACACATAAACCATTATATAGTGTATTTATTTACCATAGTCTTAATTTTATCAAATTTTTTTATTTCGTTTTATAAACTAATATAAATAATATTCCTTACTTCTAATAGATATTGTTCTGATTTTTACCATAAGAGTGAGAATTTTTGGTAACTCAATTTTTGTTCGTTGAGTTAAAATCATTATCTTGAACTTATTTCATATAAATTTGGATAATTGTACCCTTTATTTTATTATTTGGTATTATATCAAAATTTTATATAGATCTTCATTCCTAATATATAAATTATTGTTTAGTATTAATTATCTTATAGATTATATTTATAATAAGGTAAATTGATATCTCAAATTATTATATGGTATTTTATAAACCTATTAAAAAATTATGTTTTAATTGAAATAAATACTTGATACACTTTTTCCAATGAGTGTTTTTCTATAAATTCAATTTAAATGAATTACAAATTCCCCTTTCATAATGAAATATTTTATCTTTGGGTACACATTTTCTACAGAAAATTCAATCCATTTTCAAGATTCCATTATTTTATATTCTTTTTGAAATATATTTTTCGAAATATTTTACTTCACCTTTTGAAAATTTTATTTTGAAATAGACATTTATGACTATATATTAATTCATTGTTAACTGTTTTTCTAAAAGTTATTTTAAGTTTTCACATCCATTTTACTTTTAATATTCAAAATAATTTACATGAATTGGATTTATGTTACATGATTTATCCTCCAAAAAATATTTACATTTATAATTTGGGTTATTTAACTCGCGGTATAATATAATTCGATTCTTTGTCCCTTATTATGTGATATAATTCGAAAAAATATTTTTCAATGATGTATTAAATCTATGCCAAAATCCTTATAAGTTTCTTTTATTACATAAATAATATATTATTTTTAAACCATCCACCTTAATTTTTTGGATGGACTCTAAAATATTCATTTATTTCAGAAGAATGATCTATCCTCTCCTTTTTCTTTCCTAACCATTCACCATGAATAAGAATAAAATTTATCTTAATGCCTTTACACTATGAAAAGCCTATTTTCCATTTATTTATTTTTAATTTTGTTAACATATAATCCATACATATATTTATTGGTGGAATTTTTGAATTAAACATTTACCATTTGTCTATATAGTTTTAGTTTGAGTGATGCTTTTATAGGAATCAATTAAATTTATTTATTATGGAACTATTAAAAATCTGAATATTTTTTTAATCTGATACATATGTTTATTGACTAATCTTTAATGTTTACTATATATTATTTAACAGTCCACCATATTTATCTAGATGATTTATGATATTGTTATGACTTTATTTTGCATAGGGAAAAGTATTGATGTTGCATATGTTGTTTTTGCAATGATTATGATTATTTTCCAAGAAGTTTTTTTTATTTACTGATTATCTCATATGTTGTATGCATTTGACATAAAACAATTTTAGGTGGGGACCATTTTTATATAACCCCTTTATTCATAGGTATGTCTCATGATAAAAACATGTTTGGGTATTTGGTGGATGCCTTCAAATTTCTACAAGATGTATTGAAAATATTTTTGATTATAAGAATGATGTCTTTGATGAGGCCTTGATGGCAAGATCAAGATGATTAACATTATGCATTTAATCAATATAAATCTAGATGTTATTATCAATGTGATCTATTTATTTTCATTTATCTCCATTTATATATTATAGTCTTAGTATAATAAGAGTATGACATTATTTTTTAGATTATATATTCCTTCCATAATATTAATGCTCATCTTACGATCACATATGAAATTTTATTATCATCGCTTATGTTTACCCATACTGTGTATTTGAGATCTTAAAATCTTATGTTTCTATTCCCCCAAGTTAAGAATAAATGTATTATACGTGATATATCTAATATAAAATGATTTTTTAGAGAATTTGTGGGAGATCTTGAAGACCTATTATAGATTAATTAGTTTCATAAATAGTTTAAAAAATGACCATTAGTTGAGAAAGATATTGGATTTTTTAGTTTTTGTTTTTCCATAATTATTTAAAGATTTGAAACTTAAAGTTATTGAGAATGTTTGAAATGAAATAGTTTCTTTAGGTCATGTAATTTTTCTATAGTTATAGTTTATGTGACTATAGTAGGAAATGAATATTGTATATAATGTATGAATTTATGGAACTAGGATCTAGAGTATGGGCCCAGGGTTCTATAGTTGTTATCAATACATAGATTACATGACTATTGAGTTTAGGATGTTTGTTGAGGATAATTTATTGTTTGATATGTTAAGGTTTATCATAATATCAATGGTATAAGTAAATCTTTAGGATAATATATAATTTAATTTTAATGTAATGATTCATAATTTAATTAGGGTTTATGATAATATAACTTTATTGAAAACCCTAAGGATAAGGATAAGGGACAGGTGTAATAATAGGATAATTTTCTTAAGTGTTATTAAGGTAGATATTGTATGGTTCTCATTTTAAATACATCCCTATCTAGATACTATCAAGTGTCTATGTCTATGGAACATGTAACATTATGATAATATTTTAATATATTTGTAAACCCATCTTTTTGGACTATATTTGGTTTGTTTTTCTATGGGGTTAATCAGGTAAAACATTGAATTTTTTGGATGTTTTTGGGCTAGTGCATAGGTAGTGCATGGTTTTCCAAACTGCGATCCTTGCTACATCAATTTAGGAAAAATGGATAGTGGGGTTCGCACAGCTTATGCATGGTTTGAAAAAACGTTTTCCTCTTTTGAGGAAACTGTGAAGCCTATATAAAAGAGGTGCATGACTTGGACATAGTTTGATTAAAACCATTCACCTCTGCCCCAGAAACCATGCGAACATGTTTTTTTCTTAATATGAATTTTTATTAAAAATTTTAGAACCCTCCATTTAGGTCCTTGAAGAACCTCCTTCTATATAAACTAGTTTATCCAATACTTGGGGCTCCCAAGATTGATTATTGGCCCCTAATACCCCTACTAGAATCAATTTAGAGATTTAGGAAGGCCCTTTGATCTTTTTCTAGTTAGTTTCATCATCATAATCTCATTCTCACGTGGTCTCTCCGATCCTCTATAGGGTTCCATGAACCCCTATGATGGATTATGGATCGGATACCCCCATTTTGGGATATAATCATAGGTTTGTTTCATAGATCCTTATTATCATCATTCCCACTTGGATCTTTTTGGTTACATCTTTGTGATTCGTGATCCATTGATGCTAAGGTAGGTGGTTTCATTACAATTCCTATTTTATATTACCCTAATTTTTTTAATTTAAATTGTTTCAATAAAATGTAATTTTTTGGGTCTGTATTAAATGAATCAATTTCTTTTAGAAAAACCCATTTCTATTGAATTGGGATTTTTGATAAAAATATATATTTGACATGAAATAAAAAAACCCAAATTATATTTAATAATGGTATGTTTATGGAAATTTGAATTATATAAATTTTTTAATTTAAAATTTTGATTTTATGGAATTTTATTTAATGAAAATTTTGAATCTTGTTATGGAAATGGTTTTTATGGAAATTTGTGAAAATCCCAAATTCCATTAAATTCATGGTTTATTATGAAACTGATAGAATTTTTTTTTGTAAATTAAATTGTTGAATTAAATTTGTGAAAGTGGATTGTGAAATTTCTTGAATTAGTTACAAATCACTATTTGTGAAAAATGGATTAAAAATAATTTGATAGAAACCTAAGGGATTCATCTTGGTGAAAAAGGCCTATTTTTTATTAAAACCCCATTTTGATTTTTAAATAGAAAATTGGAATATCTCAAATAGGGAGTGGGATTTCATATTTATTTAAGTAGTCTTAAAATAAATTTCCTATTGTTTCTTTACTAGATCATATGCAAGACTTAGGTAGTTAGTGAGTTATTTTAGGTGGTGCTTTATGACTTAAAATGTTCTAAAAAATCATATCCGCACATCACATCTCTTAGGAGATGATGACGAGTCCTCTTTGGCTATAGGCCCAATGGGGTGTATGTACATATTTGTCGTTTCAGAGTGTCGAGTCCCTATAGCATGGAATCATCATTACAATAAGGCATATGACCATGTTTCTTGATTTTTTAATTTAAAATGTATATATTCCTTTTTGTAAACTTTTTAAATGCCTTGTAAATTTATATAATCTATTTTATATAATAGTGTTTATTTAAGCCACTTGTGATATAATCCATTTCTGTAAAGAAACCATTTTTAGATGTTAATTCCATTGTTTTATACGTATTTCCATCATTTTAAATGTGAAAAATCAATTTCTAAAGTATTGACATATTTTTAATTATAAATAATTATTTGATAAAATTTTATTTTGAAATTCTAAACCTGTTTATTTGAAAATTGAAAGAATATTGTGGACTAATTTGATATTGGAATCTTATTATGGAACCGTTGGGTGAAATCCAACTAGTATTTGGATCACACTATAATAGTAAATTCTTGTGTTTGTATATTCTCTTCTTCAAGGATAAAGAAAGGGAAAAGAACCAGTTGGAGGTGGTTCTATCTGTTGATCCATGGTCTTGGTCAGTTACGTCCTTACAGACATGGAGAAATTTTCGTGTTTTATGTTTCTTGGTTATAGTACTTGGGTTTTTATATCTATTTTACTTCTGGCACATTACCCCAAGTTATGTTACTTTTGATATGAATATTTTATTGTTTTTTTACTTCCCTAATGGTTGTGGAAAAAATTTCCCCACTTTCATTTTTTATGGTGCTATTAGCTAGTCACTAACCTATGGGGATCGGGAATGACCTTTGAGCTGCGTTAGTAATGGAATTGTTATTAGGATACCAGGGTAATAAAGATGGCTTGTGATAATGTGGTATCAATGACTTCTAGTTAAACTTCTTATCTTGATGTTAGTATGCATTATGGATTCTTGTAGAGACATAGGAGGTAGTTGTGATTTCGTTCTTAGCCATCTCTTACTACAATGAACATTAAGTCTCCATGGGTGGTAAGGGAAATATATCTTATTGATTACTTTTGGACTTTTCCCTATTTTGATTTGGATATATTGAAATCCAAATCTTATTTGTTCTATATTTTGGGATTAATTTCCCTTATTACTATGTTTCTGTGTAATATTATGTTTTCCTTGTTGTCTTCTAATGTTGAGTAGCATCATGCCCCCTAGAAGATGTGAAAATCAGATCTAGGATAAAGATACTATTTAAGCTCAGTGAGTGAATCTTATACAAGATCATAATCTATTTTAGGTGATTGTGCACATAGTCCATGCTCAGAGATAAGAACCATCTCTAGTTCTCATTCAGGATTCAGATATGGAACCTCAGAGGGATGTTCTCAAGATTTGTTCTTAAGAGTTCCTTTTATATAATCAAAATCCAGTTAAAGGATCAACTGTTCTTCAAGAGGATGAGGAATGGTTAATCATAATGGATTTCTTGTTTGGGTTCTTGGACACACCCAATGAAATCATGGTGAAGTGTGTCACCTTCATGTTAGATGTACTGGGTATAAGATGGTGGGAAATTATAGTGATAGAGAAGAAACATAAGAGATTGGAGTTGAAAGAGATAAAAGTTCTTTCTAATGACTTGTTCTATCAAGATTCAATACTGTTTTCCAAGTACATTTATTTTTTCAAACTCGAGCAAGATGATAGTACCGTGATATTATATGAAAACCATTTTTTTGAGCTCATACATTTCACACATGAGATTGTATCAAATGAGAATATGAAGGCTCAAAGGTTTGAGTCTAGTCTTCTTTAGGATATTAATTCTTGGTTTTTCTTACTGAAACTATATTATTATAATGATGTGATGGATATAGTTCTTGTTGTAGAAATGTAATTGGATAGAAAGACATGGTTGTTGAGGGTTTCATTTAATGCCAGTGGAAATTCACATTCCTTTAAGGAAACGAGGTTTCAGGTTGATTCTCTTTGTGATTATTGATGTTAGGGTTTGTATAAACCTCCTATAGTTCCTATAAGTGTTCCTTTAGTTTTTTACCAATGTAAAAATCTAGTGCATTCAAATAGGGTTTGAAAGGAGGAACCTAAGAACTATGGTTCCTATAGACACTCGGGTCACTTGAAGAGAGTATTCCATGTCTATTCCACTCTATATAGTGGCACTAGGTAATCTGTACCTTGTAAAATGGTTTCACAATCAACTGCTTCACCTACTAAAGTATTTCTACCACATGCCACTTGAACGAAGCTTCTTGACATACTACAATAGCCTATAAAAGAATTGTATATGGGTCTAGCGATTGTTAGATGTACCATCACTATAGATTCATCATTAGTGACTACTTTATTTGATACTGGTGCATCACATTCATTTAATTCAACCACTATTGTAAATATTCTTAATATTTATGTGAAGATTTTACCTTGTGAAATGGATATTACTACACCCCTTAGTATGAAGAGTGTTTAGGGTCTTCGTAGTCCCTATTGTGTTTTCTCTCGATTTGATGTTGAGATTGCTTGGATTATTATGATTCTTGATATGAAATATCTTGATATATTTTTCAGGATGGATTGGTTCATTACCAATGAATCCCATATTGATTTGTATCTTCTATGGATTTCCTTTAATACACCGAGTGGTGTGTTCTGTCTCTTCCATAGAGAATGGGACCCTTGGTCGAGTATATATAAAACTGTTTATCTAGACTTAGTGAAATTTATATCTATGTTTACCTTTGATATAGAGCTCGTATATTTGAACGGTGATCTCCCTCCTGTGTTCGTTGATTTTTCCTGATGTGTTTCCTTTAGAATTATTTGGTTTTACCTTAGTAAGGGAGGTTCTATGTTTACCTTTCATATAGAGCTATAATATTTGAATGGTGATCTCCCTCCAGTGTTCATTGATTTTTTATGATGTATTTCCTCTAGACTTATTTGGTTTTCTGTTAGTAAGAGAGGATGAGTCTTATATTGAATTAATTCTTAGTACTCAACCACTATCAATCCCATATTATTGTATGGGACCATCTAAAATTTAAAGAGCTAATGTCTAAGTTGAATGATCCTCTAGAGAGAGGATTTATTCACCTGAGTGTGTCATCTTGTGTGGGGCCTGATCCTTTCATTATGAAGGCTTATGATATACTTTGCCTATGACTGATTATCGAGATCTCAATAAAGTTATGATAATGAAACAATATCCATTACCATGGATTGATGATATTTTTGATTAGTTTAAGGGTCCAAGGGGTTCTTTAAGATGGAACATTTATATGGTTACTATCAATCAAGGATAAACGAATCTGACTTTATGAAAACCAACATTTGGAGCAAGTATAGTCATCATGAGTACCTTGTTATACCATTTGGTAAAACCAATGGTCATGCAGTTTTCATGGCTTTAATGAACATGATTTTCCAAGAGAATCTAGATACTTTCAAGGTTTTTGTGTGCGGAAGATATCCATGTTTTCTCTATGTATGAGGAGGATCATGTACATCATCTGAGGATATTTCTATGTTTTCTGAGAAATCAGTGACTTTATACCAATCATTTGAAATGTGTTTTTTTTGGATTTGGGATGTGAATGTATAGTGAAATTTGGTATCTAAATTAGGAATATCAGTCGACACTGAGAAGGGGAAGGATATTATGACTTGGGAGAAACCCGGAAATGTATTTGAGATTCGTAGATCCTTGGTCTTGGAAAAATATTATCGCTGGTGTGTTATAGACTTTGTGAAGGTTAATTATCTGATGAATACTCTAACTCAAAAGGGAATACTGTATTATTGATAAGGAAAATGATAGGAATTAATTTTTTGAGTTGAAACTTATTTTGACTAATGCACTGGTGTTTAATCTTCTAGAGGCTGGGTAGGGATATGTTGTCTTTTGTGATGCATCAAGTTCAGGATTGGGATGTATTCTTATGTGGGGTGATCGTGTTGTTTCTTATGGATCTCGTAAGATTCAGCCACATGAAAATATTTATCCAACCCATGACCTAGAACTCACATTTGTGATGCATGTATTTAACATTCATAAACATTATCGTTATGGAGAAATGTTTACCGTGTTTTCAAATCACATGATCTTGAGTTATATATTCTCTAAAAAATGATTGAATCTCCACCTGTGGCATTGGATGGAATACCTAAAATATTTTGATTTCAACATCACTTATACCCAATGGAATGGGAAATTTGTCATAGATGCTTTTAATATGAAAATTCCCACATAGAAAGTGAATGAATCTTTTGAATAGTGGAATTTGGTGCCTCTTTCCTCACAGTTGCATATTGGGGTTTATGAGAAAGGGGCTGAGGTTTCCCTTTCCTGTGTTCAGTTGGAAAATGCTATGTTCAAATGTAATCATCAATAATTGTAGATTGGTGATGAATTCATTAGTATTAGAGACTCTCTTAATGGGGGAGACTGTGTTTGATTGGTCATTCTCCAAATATTGCATTCTTGGATTTGGGCACCTATTTGTGATACTATATTCAGTAAGGAAATCCATAATGGGGGATTTATATAGTTCATTGTGGGAAGTGAACCTAGGATCCAAAAATATGTTCTATGACATGAATCCATAGTTCTGGTGGCTAGGTATATGATATCACATTGCTGAGTTTGTCTCTCATTGATATATATTCTAGAAGGTGAAGTCTAAGCACGAGAATCCTTTGGGTTTTCTCCAGCTACATTTAGTTTCTACATGGAAGTGGGATGAGAAATATATATATTTTTTGGTTTTGTTTCCATGTACCCAAAGGGAGAATAATTTGATATGGGTTGTGATAAATTGCTGAATAAAATCAGCTCACTTTTTACACATTTATGACCAAAGGTGAAGAGTTATTAAATCTCTTTGTGAAAGGGATTTTTTAGTTGCACCGAGTTCCCTATGAAATAGTTTTTGATAGTGATCCTCAGTTCACTTCTCCATTTTGGAGAGTCCATTAGGTAGCAATGGGATATCATGCCCGTTTGATTATGGGATATCATCCACACTCGGATGGCTAGATAGAAAGAGATATGCTAAGTCTTGAGGATACATTTTTTGATTGTGTTCATGACAATGGTGAAGCTTGGAATGATCATTTGGGGATGGATGAGTTTTATTATTATAATAATTACCAGTCCAGGATCAGTATGGCTCCTTTTGACGCCTTTTAGGACCGACCTTATAAATATCAATTTTTTTCTTGAAGGAGATTGGTGAAAGTTTCTTGGTTGGTCTGAGATTGGTCCAAGAAATGATAGAAAATATCTAGTTTATTATTCAGATAATGATGATGGAATAGAGTTGATATAAGCCTTATGATGATCATATCCATATACCTTTGTAATTATCATTTGGTGACTAGATGTTCTTGAATTTTTCACCTTGGTTTGGTCATCGACGGTCTGGTAGGAAAGGGAATATTTCTCATTGTTTTGTGGGAACTTTTGAGGTTGTTAAGAAGGTGGGGAAATATCCATATCGTTTAGTACTACCACCATATGTGACATGAGAACATAAATTGTTAGTTGAATCTCATATTTTAATGTTTATATATGACCCATCACGTGTTTTGAGTTGGATTGATCTTGAAATTGAACCTGATTTATCTGTCACCGAACGGTCAATTAGGATAGTTGTTTCTAAAACCAAGGTACATCAGTTGAGGATGATACCATTGGTTCATGTTCTATTATCAAATGGTTATAATTAATATGGGATGTGGGAGAAGGAGAAATCGATGAAATAGTAGTGGCCTCATGTTTTTACATGGAATACTCATTGCATTCTTTTTGGGGATAGAAATTTACCATGGGGGGAGGTTGTAACATCCTAATACTATTTTTAGGTATTCTAAAATCCATTATTTTGAACATTATAGGGTTGGGTTTATTTCACAGTTAAATCATGTAAAATTATGATGTTTTTGGAAGTTTATGGGCTAGTACACTATTGGAATATACTGGGCACATGGGTTTTGCCAACTATGTTCCCTACTACAGTAATATGAAAAAATTGGACAATGGCCTTTATATAGCTTTCACGTAGTTTTACAAACCCTACACCCATTTTTAAGAAATCATATGGCCCATATCAAATAGAAACACATATTTCTCATAGTTTCACTAAATCATGATGCACTACCTAGTAAACCGTGAAGATGGGTTTTTCCTTAATCCTAATTTTTATTAAAAATTATCGAACCTTCCATTAAGGTCCCTAACAAACATCCTTCGACCCAAAATAGTTTGTCCCATCCGTGGATCCCCTGATAAGGATTCTTGGCCCTTAAAAACTGTCACTGAAGTGATCCAAATATTGAGGAATGACCTTAGATATTCTTCTAGTTTGTTTCCTCATCTCTATCTCTTTCTTCTACGGTCTCTCTTCTCCTCCCTAAGATTCCATAAATCCCTATGTTAAATTATGGACCTAACACCCACTGTTTTAGATCTATAACTAGGTTTTTTCATAGATCCTTTTTGTATTTGTTCTCCATTGGACCTTTTCAATTATGAATTTTCTATTTGAGATCCATTGATACCGAGGTGGGTGGTCTCGTTAAGATGGACAATTTACATTTAACATAAATTTATTTGTTTAATTTCAGTTGTCTGATTAAATGATTTTTTTTGTATTTAAATAAGTGACTTTAAATTATTTTATTGAAATTGTTGGAATTTATTTCAAATTTAAATAATTGAATATAATTTTTGAAATTAGATTGGGAAATTGCGTGAATTGGGTTCAAATACTTAATTGTAAAAAATGGATTTAAAATGGTTTGATGGAATGTTTAGGGTTTCACCATTGTTAAAAAGGCATGTTTTTTATTAAAAACCATTTATGTAATTTAAATGTAAAATTGGGATATTTGAAATGTATAATGGTGTTTAATTGTATTTTAAGCAGACTTGATATAAACTGCCCATCCATTTTTAAAACTAGAGCACATCCAAGTCTTATGTAGTTGGTGAGTTATTTGGGCAGTAATTTATGACTAAAAATTTTCTAAAACATCATATCAACACATAAAATCATTTAGGAAATGGTGATGAGTCCTCTTGAGCCTTAGGCCCAAAAACTTCACATGTACATATTTTACATTTCACAGTGTGAGGTCCCTATAGCCACGAACTATCACAAAAATGAGAAAGATGACCTTATTTCTTGCTGGTTTTTATCTCAAATAAATATATTCAATTTTTGTAAACTATATCAAATGCCTTTTAAATTTATATAAAGTATTTTATATAAAAGTGTTTATTTTTGATATTTGTGAAATGTGCCATTTGTGTAAAGAACCCATATATTTAAAGGTAATTCCATTGTTTGAAAATTATTTCCATAATTTGAAATGTAAACCATGAATTACTAATGTATTTCCATCTTTTTAATTATAAATCATGATTTGATTGTATATGATTATGAAATTTAAAACCTATTTATTTAAAAATTTAAAACATATTGTTGGTTAATTTGATATTAGAATGTTGTTATTGAACCTTTGGGTAAAATCATACTAGGATTTAGATCACACCCTACTTGTGCCTTTAGGTGTTTGTTGATTATCTTCTTCTAGGATCAAGAAAGGGAAAAGTATCACTTTGAGGAGGTTGTATCTATTCATATATAGTCTTGGTGAGTTGTGTCCTTAGGGAATTGGAATATTTTCATATTTTTAGTACTTGGTTGTATTACAAGGGTTTTTATACATGTTTTAATATTGGTATATTAATCATAGTGGAGTTTCTTTTGATATACATAACATCTTGTTTCTTTTACTTCCACATTGTTTTTGGAAAAAATGTTCGAACATTTATTTTTTATGATTCCATGTGATAGTAAAAGACCCATGGGGATTAGGAACGACCATTGGGATATGTCAGGACTGGATCGTTTATCATGTCACTAGAGTACCTGATTTGGTTTATGACAACACATACTCACCTTGGGGTAATCACCCTGAAATGTGATGATTGACCATTGACTCGATATCCAATCTTCTCCACAATAAACATATGTAAGACTAAATAGATAATTGAAACTCATTGTTAATATAATTTTCTTAATATAATACTCCTCATAAACCATTATAAAGGATCTATTTCCTAATTCTTATGGTTTTAGGTTAAAAAGTACAAAAGAACCTAACTTAAATAAATGTAGATTAAAACATAAGTATCAAAGGATAAATTAATGTGTCATTTGATAAGAAATATTAAGATTGTTTTTTCATATTCATATTATAATTTACTTTGATTTTATTGATAACCATTTTGTTTTTTAGTGTTTTGTTAAAACAAGAACACTAATTTGATGTTGAGAGAAGTGTGCATCTAGAAATCACAACATCTTATAACTGAATACGGGAGAATTATTAAATGGTTGATAATCTTATTGTTTACCTATTAGAATGGAAAAAGTGAGATTCAAAGTCTTACATAATGTAGTTTGGTTGATATCATAATAGAAATTAATTCTTACTACTAATAGCTATTTTCATTAGAGATTGGTTTTTATTGATGACATTCGGGTATATTCTAAAAGTTATAAGGGTTATATAAAACATGTAATGAGTTTTCATCAGTAGTTCTACTTTAAATGTTTGTAAACTTGTATTAAATGGAATCAATAAACATGAAAATTGATTTTATTACATGGTTATATTTTTAGGGATAATTATTTAAGATTATATGATTAACATATAAACAACCCATAGGATTCATATATGCATAATTTCAAGGTAATAAAGGGTTTATTAGTTTTGAGAAAAGTGAGTTAGATTGCATTGGAATTCATTATTAATTTAATGAAAATGTAATAAATGATGTTTTTGGATTTATATATCTAATTTTTGGGATTATATTATATATTTTCTAGGTTTTTACATTATAAACCATAAATTAATACATTTTAGGGTTAATGAGAGAGTTAATTTTTGGAATAATATATAATCTCATTGTTGTTTAAGGTCTTGGAGATTCAAAAGGTTTTTGTAAGGTATGTTATTGAGAATATATTATTATGGTATATACATACATGGTTACATGATTGTAGTAATGATTAATATTGGCTGAGGATGGATAAGTAACTTGATATATTCTAATTGACTAATGAAAATGTCTTATTCAATGTTATATCTCTAATGATAAAAAAATTAAGAATAACCTCACCTACTCTAACCACTGAGTAATAATTAAATTTATGAAGAATTAATTTATTTATATGGGGTAAAATGTTCGACCCATATATTTTGATATATTATTACCTTTAAATAAGTCAATGTGTTCGATTTGTTTCTCCACACGTAATATAAAACTTAAAAGAAAACATTATATATTTAGATAATATAATGATTTTAAATGTTTTATATTAAATCCTAGAAATTGAATTAAGAATAATATATAGGTGTAATAAAATTAATAAATATGTTTATAAATTAAATAAAATAAACATTTAATATAAATAAAATTCAATTTCTATATCTAAAATCACTTAAAAGATCATTTTATGTTTAAAATTCAATTTTTTTAAAATATTTTTATGCATTATGTTTTTTTTATCCAAAGAAACATATGATTAATTTATGGTAATATATATTTGAATAAATAATTGGTTAACACTATTTAGTAAAATAAAAAATAATAATAATAAAATAGATTGTGCTTTAAAGATTTGATTCTCCTATAAAACAAGTTTTTCATTATTTAATAATTTAATTTATATATTTTAGAATTATAATTTTAAAAATTAAAATTATTATTGTATTCATAATAATAATTCATAATTATGATTTTATTGGTTTTTTTCTAAAAAAATTATTTTAAGTTGAATAGTGTAATATGTCGTTTAAATAATACAAGATTTAATGACATTATTAATATATAAGTATTTCAAAGAAATTTTAGAAAACTTGTAATAAAATAACATGTATTTAAAAATTAAATTTATAAATCTAAAAATAATGATTCTATGTTACAAAACCTATATATATATATATGATATTTTATAAATTAAGTAATATTGTTATTAAGGAAATTTTTTTTAATATATTTTCAATTTATTATTGTAAAACTATTTTTTTTAAAAAAATTATATATTTAATCAAATAATATTTTGTTTAAAATTAGAATTATTTCTTCCAAATTAGGTAATATGGGCCTTTTTATTTTTTTAAATAAAAGATAAATTACATAGGTAAAAAATATTACCACAGTAAGATTAAATTTGGGTTCAAAGTGTTTAAACAATTGAAAAAGGAAAAAAAAATTTATAAACATGTGTTCTAAAGTCTAGTTTAGGAATTAATAAAAATTATGTCTTATTAAATCCATTATTTATCAATTTTTTATCTGGATTCTATGAGAGTGACTTTCCATTATTAAAAATTATATGTATTTATAAAAATTCCATCCATTCATAGTTTAAAAAGGGGCCTCTCACCAGCTCTTCAATACCATTCTTCTATTTCAATTTCCTATTAAAACCCTAATTTTTTCCTTCTTATATAATCATATTCCTTCTACATGATCTTTTTTCCAAAATATATTATCCCAATCCTATATTTTTTAATGAATTTTACATGGAAAACTCAAAGTTCTGAACACGAGTAATCATTTTTTCCTTAAATTCTTTCTTTTTTTATCTCACCATTTAAATTATAATTTTAAAATATCTATGTAATTACATAGGTATTGGTTTTATAATTAATATTTTATGATACTTGAATAATCATTAACAACCAATACTATTTCCCTTTAATTTAATAAAAAACAACATCTATACACATGTGCGAATTACTGCCCCCACGTAGTGTATTGCTTCATTTTCATTAACCACATTGCATTGAATGGTCATAATGATGTTTTTAATAAATAATTATTATATTTATAAAGTATTTTATATTATAATGTTATAAAGATAATATAAACTTCTTCCATTATATGCATAAATAAATCATCAACCATGTTTACGTTTGGACTACCGCTTCCATGGAACGACTAATTTTTATTTTTCCTTACTTCACTAGCTTAGATTTATAACCATGAGATTGATTTTAATGGATAAATATTATTTTTATATTATAAAAAAAGTTTTTTATTATAAATTTTATAAACTATTAATAATATGATCAATAAATGATCATTATTAATTCAATCGTTTAAAACAAGCATACTAAGAGGAACATGTTTTATTCATTTATGAAATATTTTCATATCCATAACTTCATATAATTCATTAAAATTATGATATATCACACTATTAAACACCAAATAATATCATTACTCTTCTATTATAATTATATTACCAATATAACAACACTTAATCATCCATTAATCATGGTATGTTCTCGATTGAGTTAGTTTAACAACTTATATGAACAATAATAGGAATTTCAAACATAGATGAATATCGGGATTTAATTACTGGTATAATATGATATAAACTTATAAATAATTTTTTGAATGATAAAATTATTACTAAATACATTAATTAAGAAAAATCATTTTTTGTTTTGAATCACTGAACAAGGTCATTTTTGATTTTATCTTCATGGATTGTAGCAAAAAGTAGCATGGAATGATAATATAAATCAATACATATCATCAAGACACCATACCTAAAAATATTCCCCTCTTGGGATATAAATATAGGAAGATAGGTAATGAACCCCCCCCCCAGGAATCCCGCCTCTAATAGGCCCTCGGTTGGCGACTAATACCAATGGTATACAAATAACACAAAATAGGAGGTGTTTCCCTTTATAGGTTACAAGATCAAGAGATAAGATGGTTTATACCCCAAAAAAGTACAATATAAATATACATAAGAAATATAAAAACAATCCCAAATGCATGTATAGAGGAGAACTGTCCCAAATAAGAAGAAAAATCCAAAGTAAATGAAATACCTAAAAGTAAAGGTAAGCAGTGACACAAAAACTATTATGATTCAAGTTATTAGGGTCCAAAAAAGTCTGTGAAATCCCACTAGAAACTAGAAAATAGTTTTATATACATCGAGTGAGCATACAAGTATAGTCTGTACGAAAACCAAAGTGTCTCATGCACATGTGAAAGAAGTATACTAATTCCCCTGTGAGAAGAAACCGAACCAGACAACACCTAATAGGTATAATAACCATCCAAATATCACCAAGGAATGCTCACCAAATAAGGAAATTCATGTAATGTAATATAATGAAAATCAATGATAGGGTACCCTACACCATATTCCCACTTGTATGACGCACTTTCCCAACATAATAAGTCATGGAACTCCCATCCATTCTTTATAAGACATCACAACCCACCCACACTCACCTGGGCTTCATAACACATCCCTATCACAGACACTATGGCCACAAACCACATCACAATATGTAATGAAACACCCGAGCATCACCATATATCCCTCCCACACACACCGGGGCCGCAAACCACATCACATATCATCCAAAATTCACTTGTAAAATCAATTCACCTCTCATCCCAAAGACACCTGGGAGGGAAAAATCCACCTCGCCTGAAAACGCATGGGCTATCACATCCTGCCCGAAGAAACCTAGGACATCAAAACCCCATCTCATTCACTAAAAGACCTCTGACCATCATATACTATGCCATACCTACCTCACTTGGAAGAGAGAGTGGAAAAGAGTTGGAACCCAACTATTCATACCCCTCACCAGATGTTGGAAAAGACACTATCCCCCATGATGATAGGGGTTTTTAGCACATAGTTCTCAACTAGGGTGGGGGTGCGTATAGAAATCACTTGGGAAAATAAAAGTATATACATATATGAAACTAAAATCTCAAAATAAACCTATGTGTTCTCAAACAAACAACCTAGTCAAATGACAACCACCATTGATGATACCTCTAATTGCACAATATCACACAACAATACAAAAATCCCAATTCACATTCCCAACCAATTTATTTAACCAAAATTTTCCTTTATTAAACAATTTATTTATCCATTCAATCACTTACCATGAATCTTTTAAGCACAATAGACAATAGGAAACATAATTTTCAGAAGGTGAAGTGCTCTAATAGATTAAGGTGGCTTCAACTTTCCTCCCCGTTTGACACCCATTCATGACATAACATATATTAATCTCTTGATGCGAGGTGAATCATTATACATGTTATCAATTGTGAAGAAACCATACCAATCACCACCACCCTTATTAAAATTCATCCCACTCAGGCCACATACCAATAGAACCAACCTCAGATCACAACCCATCTGATAACACATTACCACATAACCATTTTGCATCCCTATGACACAACACTTATCATCCACCCCATAATTAGTCAATATCTCAACCAGATATTCCATAAAACAACATGATCCATCACACAACACACAAATGTGCTAAAAAACATCCTACATCACAACCTAGAGAAATAACACACACATCAAATCACCACATGTACCTAAGAAAATAGAATTCCTGATTTAATAGGGAATACCTTATTTAATTCAACATGTTAATTCTGGAGTTATCACAGAAACCTTATGATCCAGGGGCATCTATTCATTAACAGAATATATGTAATTAACCAATTTTCATATATAAGTTTCAATCCAAAGAACAAAATGAATTACATAGTTTATTTTTTTCATAAACAAGGGACCCCAGTGACCATGAGTTTTAGTTGGTAGTTAGACCATACAAATAATAGCATCACAAGTAACAATAAGGTTGTAAAAAAATGAAATCCAACCTCTATACCCTTTCAATTTCATGTATCCAATTATTATATTTATTTAATTTGGAAGAATAAAAATCTACAGGTAGAACAAAGAAAACCCATCCTACATGATACACATTTGAAGAGAGAGGAATGAAATACTACCTCTAAAGAGTGTTAATGTTTTACACACGAGATAGACCACATAAAGGATCCCTGATCACCTCTCACATAATATTTACACCAACCAGAGGATGTTGCGACACCACCGCATAAAAAATAAATGAACTGAAACCAATTAAACCAAGGGATATCATCTACCATCATATGGTAAGAAGAAAAACTGGAAAATATTAGATCAACTGAGAAAAGACATCTAGAATAGGGGAAGGACACACCTTAGATTGAAGAATGATCACAACAGATCAATGGAGTGAATCTAGGAATCGATCCTTGGTTATGGAATAATAAAATCTCCAAAGAGGTGTCTCCGAGTCTCCTAGGGTCAAGGAAGAGTCACTGAAGCTATAGGGTTTGACAAACTATGTGACTGGTAAAACATGTAATTCCCTTTAATGTTGTGTAATGCCAAGAGGTTGGTTTCCGCATAAAAACCTACCACCATTAAATTTATTATGTTTTTCAAACCCCGAAACATTACACACTGTGGAATACCCAGAACAAGTCCTGAAACCAAGCTTCACACCATGGAATCTACTTACATGATGTCTAACCCCTGTAATAAACTTACATCACCCTAAACTCCTATAAAATCTCTTGGGAACTCCTCGAAAAATCTTCAACAACCTAAATTCAGAAATGTAACAAAATAGATGGACACATAACATTACATTAGATTCCACTCAAGTGATTATAATTCATGGGAATCCAAAACGAATCCTAAATTGAAAAAATGGGTCCAAACAACAACCATGTGAGATACCTCTAAAGAGTCTCACCACCCCTCAATCACTAATAGTAGCCAAATACACCAACCTAAACATCCACAAACGTACTGCATAGCCTCAACACCAAAACCACAAGCAATATCGTCTCACACAACCACAATTCCACACAACCACTGCATAAAAGTCTCAACCTCTATATAGCCCAAACCAAAAACCACTACGACCAATGAACTGTACACTCCCGAACACATGAATCATTGAATTAGGTCTCCAATTTCAAGAAACTATCCACTCTTGGAGGCACTATGTTTCACATAAGAGTTTAATCAAATTGAAATTAATGCATCTTAGTTAGGAATCAGGTCCTCTTATTTCCACACATCAGGACTTTATGACACAACACACCACATAAAATCATAAACCAAGAGAAAAAAAAACTCATCTCATAAAACAATAGGGTTCTAACATAAAATTTAAAAGTAAATTAGGGAAAAAAATTTAAAAAAACTCCAGGTACTGGGAACACATCTTCATTTCCCACTCCCAAGTACTCTCCTGACCACCATGACTCCACAACACACTTACCAAAGGAATGGTCCATCAATGAAGAAACCTCTATTGATGATCTTGGATCAATAATTTCTACTCAACAAATTTCATGTCATCCTTGATATCCAAATATCTATAGTCAAGGATATGGGAGTCATCATGAAGATACAAAAAGAGTAGAGAGACATGGAAGACATCATGGATTCTCTCCTACTGCGGTCAAAATTACAACTGGTATACAACGTTTCCAACTCACCCCAACACCCCAAAGGATCCGAGAAACCAAGGATAAATCTTACTACATCTTCCAAATATATACTTACCACATCAAGGAAAAAACATAAATAACACATGGCTACCAATATCGATCACCAAGGCCCTCCTCTTATGATTGTCATAAGACTTCTGCAGGTCATGTGTTAGTTTCATCTTATCATAAACAAGCTGAAACTTCTTTTTCATGCTCTGTATTACCTCAGGAGTAAGAAATTATGTCTCCCCAAACAATGTCAAGTGCAACGGAGAATGACACAATCTTTTATATAAAGCATCAAATGGAACCATGCTAATAGAAGTGTGATAGATATTATTATATGAAAAACCTATCAAGGGAAGGTGTAACACCCATGATATTCTAATATCTAAGATGCATGATCACAATATTTTCTCCAATATCTGGATAGTCCATTCTGTCTACCCATCCATTTGAGGGTGGAAGGTAGTTTTGAGTCCTAATTGGGTGTCAAAATCATGTTGTAATACAATCTAAACTCATGAGGTAAAACATGTGTCCCAATCGAAGACAATGGACCTCATAACTCCATGAAATCGCACCACCTCATCCATGTACCTCTAATCCAATAAATCCACTATTATTGAATCATTGATCACTAAGAAGTGAGATGACTTCCTCTGCTGATCCACTATTACCCATATAACATTGTATCTTCCCTAATATTTGGGTAAACCTGTGAAAAACTCCATTAAGATATCATCCCACTTCCACTTGGGAAAATCTAAGGGATCTAAAAAACCACCACGAATATGGAACTCTGGATTTACATAATAGAAAATAAAGAATGTTTCAGCAAACTCCGCTACTATCCACTTTATCCTGGGATAGAAAAACTGTGTCCACAAGCCATAGTATATCTTATAAATTCCGAGGTGCACTGCTAAAGGTTAGTTATGAAACTAACAAAGGATACCCTCATGCATTTCTACTAGAATGAACAACCTCTCATAGAATGACATCTGATTCTAACTATCCTCTGTCCTTTCCTCCCGAGCATCCCCATAGATAACATGATCACACACCACCTGAACCTTTGAGTACCCCTAATGAGAATCTTCAACCTTATTGATTAGAGAAGAATGAATGGTCATCTGAAACAAATATTTGATACCACCATCCACTCCTGCATCAATGTACAAGGCTTCCAACACCTCCATTTCTCTCCAATGATTCAAAAACTCCCAAAAATCCCTCAATCACATTCTACTCAAAGTATTGGCCACAAAATTCTTCTTTAATGTGGTTTTGGAGATATAAAAATCATAGTCCTAAAGAAAATCCATCCACCTTTGCTATCAGAAGATTTTATCTCATTGGGAAAAGATATACCTCAAACTCTTGTGATTTGGGAAGACCATAAAGTGATACCCAATGAGGTAATTCTACCACAACATCATCACAAACACGACCACTACGAGATCCAGATCATGGGTGAAAAAGCTACATTTATGGGGACATAATTTCCTCGAACCATAAGATATCAGGGCTTACTATTGCATCAGGATGCATCCCAAGCCTAGGTAGGAAGTATCACAGAACACCTCAAACATCACCCCTTCCATAAGAAACCAGAGCACTGGAGCGGTAACCAAATTCCCCTTCAGATAACCAAATTATACTTTTAACTGATCAATCAACAAAAACTCTTGATCTTTTATAGTCAATGTTTTCAATGGGGCTACAAATCGAGAGTAATCTAGTAAAAATATCATACAATATCCTATGAGTCCAAGGAAACTGCAAACCTATTCCAAAATCTTGGTTTCTTCTCAAGAAAAAACATTTTCAAACTTTTATATATCAACTAATATACCCTTATAAGACACCACACACCCAAGGAAACCAACCTCCCACATCCAAAAATTACACTTTTAAAACATTCTATAGAGAAAGTGGTGTTGAAGAGAATGCAAGACAGTTCTAGGGTGCTTGATATGATCCTACTATGACTTCAAGTAGATCAAGATATCATTGAGGAATATGATGATGAACCAACCTATGAACTCATTAAACACATATTTAATAAGTCCCATAAACACAGATGGTGTTCGTAACACTGAATGGCATGACTATAAACTCGATGTTCCCATACTTGGAATTGAAGGCATTCTTCGGGATATCACCATCCCACACCTTCTAATGGTGATATCCAGGCTGTATATCACTCATGGAAAACCAAATTTCCCCTATTATCTATTTGAAAGGACCATATATACTTGGAAGAGGGTAATTGATCTTGACCATCACATGATTCAATCTTCGGTAGTCTATGAATAACCTTAAACCACCATCCACTTTCTTTGTGAACAACTATAGAGAACCCCATAGAAACACATTGGGACAAATAAAAAACTTATAAATTATATCATATACTTGAATCCTATACCCCCATAATGCATAAGGTTCCATATGATAAGGATCTTTAGAAATCAGAGAATAAATAGGTTGAAACTCTATCCCAAACTCAACATTATGTTAGGGAGGAAGCATCACAAACTCCTTGGGGAAAACATCCATGAACACCCCAATGAACTGGGTAACCCCTACAATTTCAGTTTCAACTGATTTGACTAATATCTCAAAAAATAAAAAAAATTACTGTCTCCACCCACAAAATACCCACTTGAAAACCCTACTCACAAATGAAAACCATACATTGACTATCCACTTCTAAGAAAATAACTCTCCTATGGAAGATATCTATAACAACACAAATGGAATAAAACCATTATTTTCAAAGGATGACATCGTATAAATGTATCTGTAGTTAGAAGATATTACCATGGGACTAATGTAGTCGCATCCTCAATATACACCCTCGACACACATCAAACAAGCTGGTCTGGCCTTAGACTGGCATACTCAAAACCAGGGAAAGAGAAACCTATCTATGTTTAGTATCAGGGCATGGGATAGAGAGGATTTAAAAAGGAGTGAGAATATCCTAAAACAAACAAGGAACATACAAGAGTGATAAACAAACCAAATGTTGCTATGAATATATCTAGACCCTCTGAAACTACTACTTCCACTAAATGCAACTGACCACACCTAGGTCAAGGACCCTGAACATGAGGAACATCCTGAGGTCTACATATACCTACTCTATATCCCCTTGGTGGATCATGAGGCTCTTTCCCTTACTTCTAATATGGCATGACTGGGAGCTACTAAAGAGGCTAGCACAAAAACCATCCTCATCCACTATACTGAGCTCGATCAGCTACTAGTTGATGGTTATGGAGATGTTCACAAAATCCATAGAAGAAAAACCTCCTCCCTAAGCCAACAAGAAAATCACTGAAACAACTACCACCAGATTGTTGGGTGGGAATTTTTTATGGTCAACTTCATGTTGGTCAAAACCTTGAAGGTCCTAGCACCTAAGACCTTCTACTAGTAACCCTTCCACTAAAAAAACACTACTCACTCCCCTATCATAGTAGAGATCCTAATGATATAATCTACTCGGTTACATCTATATCTTACACTCCCCAAGATACAATTTCCACCACTGACATACAAATCCTCTCATATGACCGAATTTTAAAGGAGCCCAATACTTTACTGAGGATCAGATGAAACTAAAGGGGATCTCATACTCATTGAGCTAGCTTTCCATATCTAGGTTCGATGCACTGCCCTTGTACTTATTCAAATCCTACTACTGAAATGCACCCAACTTCCTATCCCAATAGTTATCATTCTCTACTAGATAAACCCTCCATCAATCAAATAGATTAGCCTGCTAAGACTCAACTGTCTGAGCCATACACAGACGACAAGCATGAGCCATATTTGAAAGGTAAATAAAGATTTCCAAAGGCAAACTATTATTGAATATTTGTTTAAGATCCAATTTAACTCATTTTACTAATTTTTTTATTCATTTCAACATTCCCATAATATCCCAATTCAAATAAGAAGATAATTCATTTTGATGTGTGTTCCTTTTCCTAGGGTATATACCTTGTGAATGTAATTTCCTAACATGGCCATTCATTAGGCTTATAGTCCTTGCATCTGATGAGGGGGACCCTAAAATCTCATGTCCTAGATGGTATTCCCTAGCATATGTCACACAACAAGATCATCTGACATTGTTTCTCTACCAATCCTTTCAATCCCATTGTGCCAAACCCCAAAATCCATCCTATCTCTCAACCTGCCACAAATTCTATTTTATCATAACACCCTACCTCCTATGATGCACATCATAGGCTGAAAATAAAGGAAGGGAGATAATTACCCAATATTCCCACTTCCTGTAGGCCCTAAGATAGAGACTAGCACGAAGGGTATTAAAATTTCCAAAATGGGGAGGCATTATCCTTTGTAGGAAACATGATCTGGTGATAAGATGCTTCATCCCCAATAGAAATCCAATATATATATATATATATATATATATATATAAATCCAAAAAACATCCCATGTGAAATCATAGAGTGTAACTATCACAAATACAATTAAAAATACAAAGTAAAATAAATACTCAGAAGCAAATCTAAGCAGCGACACCACAACTATCAGGATCTGAGCTAGTAGTGTCTGTCATTGTCCAATAAATCCAACTGCAAACCTGAAAATAGTTTTTTATAGGTAGAGTGAGAGTACACATATACACGGTAGGAAAAAAATTCTCTCATTCACATTTGATAGAAGAATACTAATGCCCTTGTGAGAAAACAACAGAACCAAACAACACCTAAAAAGTATACTAGCCATCTCAATATCACGGAGAAATGCTCACAAAATAATGAAATTTATGTAATGTAATATAATGAACATCTATTATAGGGTACCCTACACCAATTTCCCAATGGTGTGCTACTCTTAACCAACATCGTACATCCTGGCACTCCCATCCCTTCCATATACCACATCAAAACCCTCCCACATTGACTTGGGCCTCACAACACATCCTGCCCGCACACAACTTCACTAAAAACCACATCCCAACCTGATCATACACAACTGGTCCTCACACCATATCTCACCCTCACACACATGGGCCACAAACCACATCACATCTCATCTTGATCACACATTGGAAAGAAAGTCACCTCTTATACCAAAGAAAACTGGATAGCACAAAACACCTTGCCCAAATACACTTGGGACATTACATCCTTCCCAGAGACACTTGGGCCCTCATAATCACAATATTGGACACTAAAAGTCCCTCATCAATCACATCCTAGGCCATACCTACCTCTCTTATAAGAGATATCACAAAATAGAGAGAACCGAACTATCCATTCCCCTCAAGAGATGTTGACAAAAAACCCCTCCCCCTGATGATAGGGGTGTTCGGAACATGGTGCTCAACTTGGGGGAGGGGGAAGAAATCACAAGGAAAAATACATATAGATACATATTTGATACCAAAATCTCAACCAAACATATTGGTTCTTTAAAAAACCACTATGTCAAAACACTGAAAGCTTTGATACTACCTCTAAAAGCACAACACCACACAACAAGCCAAAAAACAAAATTCACATTCCCAACCAATTTATTTAACCATATTAATTATTTACTAAACAATTAATTTATCCATTCCATCACCATATGAGAAACTACTAAGAACAATACATCACATGCATCATTTTTTTCAGAAGGTGAAGCGCCTTTATAGATTAAAGTGGATTCAAATTTCGTCCCTGTTTAACACCCATTGATGACATATCATATATCAATCTCTAGATTTGGGGTGAATATTTCTACATATTATCAGTTGATAAGAACCCATACCAATCACCACCATCGTTCCTCAAATTCATCCTTCTTAGTATACATACCAACAAAAAACAACCCCTACTCAAAACCCCATCTGGTAACAAATTATCACATAACTAGTTTGCAGGCCTATTATACAACACTTGTCATCCGTCCCACAATTAATAAATTTCTCAACCTGAGATTCCATTACACCAACCAAGGAATCACACAACACACAACCATTCTAAAAACCACAGTACAATGAAACCTAGAGAAATCACACACACATAAAATCTCCACACATACCAAGGAGAAGAAAATTCCAGATTTAATAAGAAATACCTTATTTAATTCTGCTTGTTAATTTATGGGTTATTATAGAAAATATATGAACGTGGAGAATCCATTCATTATCCTAACATATGTGATTAAAAAATTTTAATATGTAAGTGTACAACCGAAGAACAACATGCATTCAATAATTTATTTAGAGTGCAAACTAGGGCCCCAAATGACCAATATTTTTAGTGGGTAGTATTCCCATAAAAATCATAATATCACTAGTAACAACAAGTCTATAATGGATTTCTAATTAAACCCCAATACCCTTTTTAATTTCATGTAGCTAATTTGTATATTTGGTTAATTTTTCACAATCGCAATATACTGGTAGAAAAAAGAAAATCCCCCAATCATGATGAACATTTTAAGAGAATAGAATGAAATATTACATCAAAAGGGTGTCAATGTTCTTCTTATGTGATAGATTAGTTAATTGATCTAAAATCATTTCTCCAACAAGATCTATACCCACCCAAGGATGCAAAAACAAAATCGCATTAAAATAACTGAAGAGAAAACCATTATAACTAAGGGAGATCATCCACTAACACCTGAAAAGAAAAACATGAGGGAAAATGATATCAACTTGGAAGAAACCAAAAGAATAGTGGAAGAACACACCTCAGATCGCTAAATGATTACTATAAATAAAAGGAGAGAAGATAGGAATAGATCTTTGATGAAGGAATCCTCAAAACACAGAAGAGAGTTTATCAGGTCAGCTTGGGTTGAGGGAGAGTCACTCTAACCATAGGTTTTGAGAACCTGAGAGGTGAGGAAAACTTGGAACACTAGAACTATGGGGTATTTCATGACATGTAATCCAACTT
The DNA here is from genome assembly GCA_963277665.1 of Viscum album. Lineage (NCBI taxonomy): Eukaryota > Viridiplantae > Streptophyta > Magnoliopsida > Santalales > Viscaceae > Viscum > Viscum album. The sequence continues at coordinate 404,263,961 of OY728150.1, read as the reverse complement.
TACATCATGTAATGACTTGTGGTTGTTTTCCACAAAAAAAGACTTCACCTTTATATTTATTTTTTTATTCAATCATGAAAACATTTCACATCATGGAACAACCAGAATAATCCATGAAACAAAGCTTAACACTGTGTAATCTACTTACACAACATGTAACCCCTAAAATATCTTTACTGCATCCCTAACTCACATGAAAAATCCTGGGACCTCATCCGAACATCTCCAACAAGAAAAAACTAGAAATGTAATGGACCAAGAGGGAACATACCATTAAAAATATTATAAAACATCTATTATAGTACCTTTAATGATCTTGGTAAGATGAATGTTTTTTCAATAATGAACACCAACACTATTTTTATGAAACTAATTCAAGATGATCAATATTACATACACCTAATCTTGAAAATGGGTAATAATTAATTAGAAGACAAATAGCGCATGAGTATAAATGAATAGTATAAATTGAAAATATATGATTAAGGTTATGAAATATGTTATTAAGATATAAATGTTTTTTTAAAATAGGTTAAAGTACATTCCTTGAAGCCAAAATAAAGGGTAAGGGTTTTATTTGTCCCCATTTTGATTCACTGAGGCACAATATGTTTTGGGAACCACGTTTTCATTGTATAGTGTATTTATTTCCCACGTATGTGATTTTATCATACCTTTTTGAATTTAATAGGATATACTATCCAATTCATATCCACTTTTTTAAATGGATTTTGATCTAATTTTTACTCATATAGTAGTGATTTTGGGTAACTTAGCTTTAATTTGTTGAGTTATAATCATTATTATAAACTTAATTTATATAATCTAGGTTCATTATACTCTTTATTATTCTCTGTTATATTATATCACTGATTTATAAGGATTTATATTTACACAAAATAATTCCTTGTTGAATATTTCTTAACATATGGGGTATGTTTCTCATAATGGATATTGATTGCTCAAATATTCTTTTATTGAGTTTTAAAATTATATATTGAAATTTTGATGGGTTATAACACCATAATATTTTATTATTTTATATTTTATAATCCCAATTGGTGAAAATATTTTTTAATACAAATAAGGTTTTGTTACTCTTTTAACAATGTGGGGTTTTCAATAACTGTAATTTCAAAGTATTAAAAAAAGACCATTTTATATTCAAATGTTTTATCTTTGGCTACACTATTCCTGTAAGAAAAATTTATGTCATTTTCAATTCTCCATTATTCGATATTATTTTGAAAATAATTGTTTTTCAAAATATTTCCTTTTCACTTATGAAAAGTTACTTTTGAAAGTTACATGTATGTTTGTATTCTACATCAATGATAAAAATGCTCTCTAAAAGATCATTAAAGTCTTGAACTGTATTTTCCATTTAATATTCAAAAGGATTTACAATCATGAGGTTTTTGTTACATGATTTATCCTATAGTAAATATATATAACTAAAATTTGTGGGATTGAACATGTGGTTTTAAAAATTTCGATTCTTGATCCCTTATTGTATGACACTGTTCAATGTATTCTTCCACAATGACACTTTTAATATATGTCAGAATCCTATTGAGTTTCATTTTTTATAATGGGGATATGTTCATTTTCAACCATACACCATATTTATATAGATAACAAATGAAATATTCATTTTTATCAGATGAATTCTCTATCACTAAATTTCTCTTTCCAAACTATCCACCATGAATAGGAATAACATTTATTATGATTCCTTTACATTAATAATACCTTATTTTACACTTCTTTAACAAAAAGGTGTTCCCCAAGATACAACACATTGATTTATTTGAGAAATTACTAACTCAAGATTATACCCCTTACTAAATATGGTGTTAGTTTATGGTACTCTAATATATAATGATATTCTGTTTATTGATTGGGGAACTATTGAAAATAATTATATTAGTTATTTTGACATGGATGTTTATGGATTACATAGGAAAGTTGGATATGTATTGTTTAACCCTATGCATTATTTCTATAGATGTTTTCTGATCATTTTATACCTTTTATCGACATAGGGAAATGTATTAGTGTTTTGGATGTTGTTATTCCATTACTGATGATTATTGGTCAAACTGATTACTCATTATCTATTATGATGAATGCATTGGACTTAATCAAGTGATAAGTGGGTCCCAAAAATTATATATCACCTTGATGAATAGGTAGGTCTCATGAGACAATCATGTTGGGGTAATTGGTTGTCATGAGCCCCTCTTTCCTAAGATACCCCTCTTGGGATGGAAATGAAGAAAGGGATATAATGACCATAGATCCCCATCTTCTGTAGGCCCCAGGGTGTCAAATAACATCTTGGCTATAAAATATCAATAAATTGGGAGGCATTTCCCTTATTAGGAAAATAGATTGGGAGACATGATGGTTCATTCCAAAACAACTCCAATAAACACAAATATATATATATATATGTAAACTAAAACCTCTATCTATCCCACATTCATGTTTAAAAATAAAAATACAAAAAGTGAAATAAAACTCCAATGTAATTACCAAAACCAATATAAAGCAACGACTCATCAACTGGCCTAAAGCCTGAGCTAGTAATGCCCAACACGGTCCATGTAATCCTCTATGAAACCTGAAACAGGTTTTATATACATATGCTGAGTATACAGATATACTCAGTAAAAAAAACCTAAGTCACTTGTTCATAAGTGAAATATTGAATACTAATTCCCCTTTGAGAAAATAGTAGAACCAAACAACACCTAAAAGGTATACTAACTTTCCTTGTCCTCACCATGGCATGCTCACCAAATAATGAATTTGAAGTAGAGTAATATAGGAATCACATTGATTATTTGGGTACCTTACTCCACTTTCCATTGGTTTAGCCCCTATTTCCTAACAGAAAACATCCTCATGCTTCCACCTCTTCGAAATAAACCATGTCCCAACCCACCCGCACACACATATGACTCACAAACTCACCTTATCCTCTCACCTAAGCCACGAGCCTCATCACACCCCGTCTGTAAAATCCTATACCCCAAACCACAACACATCCAGCCCGTATACACCTAGGGCCCAAAACCACACCTCATCTCATCACCTGGGCCACAAGACACATCACACCCCATCCCAAAAAAAACCCTACAGAAGCAAAACTCATCTCATTCAATAGAAACCTAGGAATACACAACCCATATTATCCCAAAGACACCTAGGAATTCAAAACTCACCTGCACACACCTAGTAATCCCTAACCACAACCTATCCAAAGGATATCACTAACAGGATGTGGGCATATGAAAGAGTGGGTGTCCATCCATCCATATTGACACTGGGATGTTTGAGAAAGACACCCTACCCTATGATGATATAGGTGTTCCACAGGTAGTCCTCAACTAGGGTGGGGATGCATTTAGAAATTTCAATGGAAAAATAAAAGTATATACATATATGATACCAAACCCTCAAGACCAACCTATAGGTTCTCAACAAACAACTAACTCACCACACTTACAACTTTTCTTCTACCCCTAAATGCTAATTATCAATAACCACAACAATAATTTTAGAAGGTGAAGAGACTAGTAAACTAATGTGGATTCACATTTCCCCCATGTTTAACACCCATTCATTAATTAAAACTCATTTATTAATTCCATTAACCAAACCAACCCAAGATAGGTCCGAAATTTATTAACCAATTATTTATTCAATTATTACATTAATATCTTGGAAACTAATAAGAAAGGGACACCGAAATCAACTCAATAACTGATCACCACATATCTTGATCGTAGCCCCACTGCACAACACTTCTCATTCATTACACAATCAATCAAAATCACAACTTTAGAATCCATTCCATGGTTAGGTAGATGTATTGTCTAAAATTTCATCAACTAAAACACCCAAACCATCCAAAAACACACCTGTGCTTCACAAACGTACCACATCGCAAACTAGGGCATATCCACAAATCAAAACATAGCCACTTCACATCCCATATGTCCCATACACACAACCACACTATCCCACAAAACAAAATCATCCCATATACAAAATCATTACATTTTTTTCATATTTAATGAGGCATCCCTTATTTAATCCCACTAGTTAATTTAGGTGGTTTCACAAATGCTCGGAAATCCTGAGGGATCCTTTTATTATCCAAGTTTACATGATTCACTAATTTCCACATAAAAATGTTCAATAAGAACCAACAACCATGAAACTTGTCCATAATGAAACAAAGTACCACCATAGAACCTGATTTTCAGAGGGGTATTTATCCCATATAGTTTACAACATCACAATAACATCAAAGAATGAAAAACATGTGCAATGGATTTCTCTACCCCTTTCAATTCATTTTAACATGTCATAATCTCGGATTAGTGTGGAAAAACTACAATCCATAGGAAAAAATTAGATCCCTCACACATGATGAAAAATTCAAGAGAAACAAAGGAAAACCCTCCCTCAAAGGTATTAATATTATTTTCATGGAAACATATAACTTAGAGGTCCCCCAATTACCCCTCTCTAAGTATTTTCATCCACCCGAGGATGCAGAAGAACCTCCAAACCAATGGAAAATGAAGAAAAATAGATTATATGTGCGGAATAACATCCACTATTAAATAGAAAGAAGAAAAGGAGGAAAAGAGAGTCCAAAATGGTAGACATCATAATAACAAAGTAAGAACACACCTTAGATTGATGCCAAATCACTACAGATCAAAGGAGATAAGGTAGAACATAATCCTTAGAAAACGTTACTTCAAAACATGGGAGTGGGATCCCCATGTTTCCAAGGGTCAAGTGGAAATTTCATCAGATGTAGTGTTTTATAACCCGAGTGGTTGGAAAACTTTTAAAATGATGCATCAATGGGGTATTAAACGACGTGTAATACCCTTTCACGCAGTGTAATCCCTTGAGGTTTACTTCCACTGAAGAACCCATCACCTTTCAATTTTATTTTATTTTTCAAATGCTAAAATATTACATGTGGTGATAGTCTTGTTCACACAATGTAAAATATTTTAATTTCATAAAAACTCCAAGACAACTCATAAAATAGAAATTCACATCATGTAACGTGATTACACAATGTGTAGTTACCATAATTCTTGTCTTTAGCAACTGAAGCTCTCCAAAATCCATAAAATCCTACACTGAACACTTACAAGTACCAAAACCCACAAAGTAATGTACTGGAAGGAGATATACGATTACATTAGATACCTATCAAATGATTATCACCCTGCGGAATCCAAAACCCGGCATATAAGAAAGAGGAGTCCGAACCACCACACTGTGATATACTTCTCAAGGATCTCACTGATCCTCAAGAATTACCACCATCTGAAAAATCCAACACAACAAACACAACCACACTTCCACACAACTGCCACACAACTTTCTTAATCTACTCACAACCCAAGCCAATAACCATTGTTGTCAATGAACTACAGTATCCCGAACCCAATATTCAGGGAATTCATCCCTCCATGTGCTGATAATATCCATTGTGGGAAACAACAACTCACCCATATGGATCTAATCACATCATAATTAATTTTTATTGATTAGGAGTTAGGTCCTCCCCTTCTCACATGTTAGGACTTTGTCACACAATGCACGACACATATCACTACCAAGGGAAAATATCTCGTCACATAAAACAAGGTTCAAAAAATACATTTAAAAAGAAAACAGATCAATCCAAAAATCAAAACAACTCTCATTTTTGGGAATGAATCTACGTTCATCGCTACCTTGTACTACCCTCTAGGACACCATGCCTCCACAACACATGAACCAAAGGAATGGTCCATCCATGCAACAACTTCTCTTGATGATCCTGGATCTTTAATAACCTCTCAATGTACATCGTGTGGTCCTCGATATCTAAATCTCCCCAGTCAATGACATGGGTGTCATCATGAAGATACCGATGAATTTGATAGATGTAGAACAAGTCATTGATATTCTCCAATTACGGTGGCTATGCCAGCTTTAATGCCACCTCACAAACTTTCCCCAATAGTTCAAAGGGTCCTATAAAACATGGACAATGTTTACTATCTCTGCTAAGCCTCTACTTCCCACATCGAGGGGAAACCATTAAGAACATGTGGTCCTTAACCTAGAACCCCAAGGTCCTCCTTTTTTCATCAGAATAAGAATTATTCCTGTCATACACATCTTTCATCCTCTCAAGAATGATTGAAATGTTATCTCCCATGATCTTCACTACCTAAGGACCGGGAACAACTGACTCCCCAATCACTTTACAGCATATGGTTGAATGAAACGGTCTTTCATACAAATCTTCAAATAGAGCCATGCCAATGAAAGGGTGACAAAAATTTTTATAATAAAAATCTACCAATGGTATGTTTCACACACAAGATCCAAAAAAGTCAAAGTTTCATGCTAAAAAAATATCCTTATGTGTCTAGATTGTCAATTCTATCTTCCCATTAGTTTGAGGGTGGAAGGTAGTGCAGAGGCATAACTAGGTGCCAAAAGCATGTAGAAATCCTCTCCTGAATCGGGATGTAAATGTGTGTATCAATATGAAAAAAAGTCATTGGAACACCATGAAACTGAATCACCTTATTAACATCCCTCTTATCCAAAGAATCCACTGTTCGAAACTCCTTAATAACTAAGAAGTGGGATGATTTCAATAGATGACCCGCTGCTACCCAGATAGCATCATAGACTCCCTGAGCTCTGGGTAACCCTATGAAGGAATCTATTGAGATTTTTTCCCACTTCCACTCGTGAACTTCCAAGGTCTACAAAAAACTACCATGAACATGGTGCTCAATATCCACATGCTGGAAAACTAAAAACCTTGCTACAACCTCCGCCACTCATTGTTTCATCCTAGGACACCAAAATTGTGTCCTCAAGCGACAATATATCCTATAAATTTTGGGATATAATGAAAAGGGTGAGATATGAAACTCACAGTGGACTCCCTCACAGATAACCATCAGAAAAAATAAATTCACTTAAAAGAACACCCTCTTCCGACCATCCGGCGACCAACTTTCTAGAGCATCACCATGACCAACATATTATTGCATATTTTCTATCTCTGAGCCTCCCCATTGAGACTCCTCCACCTAATACATCTGATAAGACTGTACTATCATCTGAAACATTCAACCTCTATCACCTTCCACTATGAAATCTAAGATAAAGGCTTCCAACTCCTCCATCTCCTTCGAAGAATCTGTATACTCCCAAAAAACATCCTTCTGCATCTTCCTTCTCAATGCATTGGCCAAAAAATTTCCCATACCTAAGGTGTAAAATATTTTAAAATCATATTCCTAAAAAAACCATCCATGAAGATTGATTCATTGGATAGTTTATGTGAATGAAATTACACAACACATGAAGATTGGTTATCTTATACTTATGATTTTATGATTTCAATAAAAAATGTTGTGAAGTTATTGGTGATATTCTCTAATGAATACTTCATAATTGAAAGTATTCCTTGCAGTGTGTTATTGTTATTAAAAGGTAACAAGTTATAAACTATTTATTAGTTTCTGCATGAGTCCACTAGATTGTGACTGAAGAGATTTAATGGATGGATGGGTACTTTTGGTTAAGCTGGTTTGTCATTGCCTTCATTTTTACTCATTCCTAGAGTTGTGTATTACATCTTTTTTCTTGGTAATTTTGCACTCCTACAATAAAAAATAATTTAGTTAGCTTTTAGATTTTCCTGTTTATGTTTGAAATGAGGCTAATTGAAATTATGGTGAGATTCAAATGGCAGAATGGTTTGGTTTGTTTAATTTCCAGGATCATTTTCCCTATATATATTTTCATGGTCATGTGATTTTTCAAGCATAGTAGAGACATAAAGTGGTGATATTGTGTATGCATGATATCTAAAAATGTTTTCCGCATTTGTAACCTGTTTCTATAAACATGTACCGGTACCAGATTAATACCAACCTGCAACCACCAATACTTTTCTACTGAAGCGCCATAGGAACCCAATTTTGGAAGTTTTTTACTACCATAATTTATTGAATTTAGTTTCATTTCAAAGGAGACACCATATACTATTAAAGTATTATGTTACTGTAATATTTTTCACCCAACTCTTTGGTAAAGAAACAATGTATCCAAACAATTCATTTTTGTTTCCATGTGTTCTATTTAAAATCAACTCTGAAACAATTGTTGTTTCGGTTTGAATGTTTCACTATTTATATTACTTCTTCATAATTGATATAAACTATTATGTTTTATAAATAGTAATCTATAGTTAATAATAATAATTATTTTATAGTGTTGTGCATCGCACGGGCGGAGTACTAGTTATAATTGAATGTGGATGGATCATGTATTGCAGGGGAGATAAGGGGAGGCGGGTTGGTTTAGAACAATAGGGGCTTAGCATTAAAATTGAATGTGGATGAATCATGTATTTCGGGGGAGATGAGGGGAGGAAGGTTGGTTCAGAACAATATAGGCTTTGTGATTATGTGTTTCAATTCCTTTTACTAAATGGGTACCTCCATTTCGGAGTGCGATGAATGCATGCCTTATGTTGTGCAATATTTTCAATGATGAGATTGACGAAGTAGAATCCGACTCAATTGTGTTGGTTCGGCTATTTCCGAAGTAGGTGGTGGTTCCATGGGATTTGTATTACCTTGTATGGGGTGTGTAGGTGCAGGGTGGGGGTGGTCTAGGGGGAGGGGGGTGTGTAGTGAGGAGGGGGTAGGGGTGGGGTGCAAGGTGTAGGGGGTGGGGCATGGGAGGTGTGCATGAGCAGTGGGTGGGGGGTGCTGGTGCAGTCCTCCCAACAGCTAGCACGGTTCACCGTGCTGATTGTTTTTATGCAGTGGAGAGCCCTATAGCCATGGTAACCGTGGCCTTTATTGGCATCTATACGGCTGACCCTATAGCCACGGTTTGAAAACTGTGGCTATAGGGTCAACCCTATAGCCACGCCAATACCAGCCACGGTTCATGAAACCGTGGCTATAACCTATATCCACAGTTTTTGGGCCTATAGCCAGGGTTTAGAACTGTGGCTATAGCCTAAATTTCTAGTAGTGAATGAAAAATATAAAATAAACCAAAAAATAGAACACCAAAAATCTAGACCTATATCCATCCTCAGGCCTCAACACACCCTATCTAAAAATATGCATCAAGAATTACAAGATCTGTCCACTACATGTTATGTGCTTATCTGAAGTCTAAATATAAGGTATTCATGTACAAAACAACTGAAACATCACCCCTTCCTCAAGAAATTGGAGTACTGGATAACTAACCAACACACCCTTTAGATATACAAACACTTCCAAGCACTAATCACTCCAAAAAAAGATTGATCCATCCAAGTCATAGCTTTCAAATGAGATCCATATCAAGATAAATCAGGTAAAAATATTCTATAATAGCCTATGAGACCAAGAACACTGTGAACTACCACCAAATTCTTGGTTGATACCCAAGAAAAAACTAATTTAACCTTTTTTGTTTCTATTGTAACACCCTAATATAACACCACATGCTTGATAAAATTCACCCCCCTTGTCCGTAACTTACACATGGAAATCATTCAATAGAGCTAGTGGCATCTAATAACCTACATTATAGTCATGAGATGATCGACATGTTCCACCTCTAACTATGAGTAGATCATGATTTAATTGATGAACATAATGAAGAACCGACTCAAGAACTCATGGAAGAGGAGTTCATAAGCCCCATGAAGATATCTGATGTGTTCGTAACACTGAACATCATGAATGAAAACTCGAAGTACCCATACCTGTTCCAAAAATGTAGTCTTCAGGATATCACCCTTCATCACCCTTATTTGGTGGAATCCTGATCATAGATCGATCTTAGTAAACAAACATTCCCCTCTCATCTAGTCGAAACAATCATCTATCCTTAAATGTGGGTTACAATTTTTGACCATCACCTAATTCAACATTCAGAATTCTATTCACAATATCAGACAACAATATTGTTTCTTTGGAAAAAGAACCGGATCACCCCATAGTGACACAGTGGGCTGAATAAACCCCTACTTCATCAGATCATCTATCTAAATACATAAATTCTGAAACTCAGAAGGATCAATCTGATAAGAATCCATTGAAATCAGAGGGGAATTGAGCTATAGGTCTACCCTGAACTCAACATCATGTCAAGGGGGTAGCATTACATCCTCCTTGGAAAAAAACCCAAGAACTCCGCAACAATTTTGTGAACCTCCACCATCCTGACATCTTCTAATTCCACTGATAGCTCATCCAACATAGAATGAAGCGGCTCCACCATCCAACTACCAACATGAAAACCTCATTCACCAATGAAAACTACACTCTTTCCATCCACATCTGAAAACAAAACTCTCCCTTGAAAGTAGTTTATAACAACATCCATGAAATAAAATGAGTCGATGTAGAGAATTACCTCATATGGCTTCATCTGTAGCATGAAAAGATCCCCACACGACTGATGTGGTTCCATCATCAGTCAATATCCCTAGAACACATCAAACAAGCTGGTCTCAAATTTAACTAGCGTACTAAACACTAGAGGAACAAACCACCACTCTATGTCCATCCCCATATAATGAGATATATATAGGGTTAATAAATGGAGTGCAAAGATCCTAAATCATATGATGCAAAAGAAATATTACTAAACAAACTGATCATACCTCTAACGATCTCTCTCCCTTCTAGAACCAATACATCTAATTCATGAAACCAACCATTCCATACTCCTCTACCCCACTATTGAGGACTACCTCCATGACCACACCTGGGTTGGGGTCCTGGAGGGACATCTTGGGGTCAGCCCCTACCTGCTCCATCTTCACTTGGTAGAGCATGATCCTGCTCTCCCGGATTCTAAAACAACCGAACTGGAAACTACTGCTGAAGCTAGTACTGAAACCATCCCACCTACACTATACAAAGCCCAAATTACCATTGGGAAGTAATTTAGAAGATTACTGCGGTCTCCATATAAGAAACTCCTTATACCCAAGCCCATAGAAAAATAATGTGGACTAGTTGGTCAAAAAAGAGGTTTTTGGGGTCAACTCCATGACGATAAAAAACTCAAAGGTATTGGAACCTGATACCTTCCACTAGTAACTATGCCTCTAAAATAACCCTACTGGATAATCTCTCATAGTAAACCTCCTTTTGAGTGCATCAAATTGATCACCTTCACCTTTTCATGGATCACCAAATAAATCAGAAACATAAAGGGAGTAACTGCATATTGGATCGATGGATGGAGTTCCTCCTCTAGAAGTTTCACATGAGACATGTTATCCAAGAATTCTTCTGGGAAAAACAAAGGAGATCCTTAAACTTGATCCCCAACACTCATACCGACATACTTCACTTTTATAGGGAGAGTAAATCCTATATATTTCCATCCTTCATGGTCTATGAAAGGAATTATACTCGTAACTATTTCTTGAAATAGTCCCAGTGAACAAAAAACTCCTTTCTTTCCCCTAGGTAGGACTTCAACCACTAACAAACTTCTCCTTAAATGTGAAAAACCACCAAAGGAACCCAGTACTCCGTCAGGGATTAGATCAAGATGAAGGTGATATCAAGATCCTTGAGCCAACTCTCTATCTCTATAGCTGAAACATTTCCCTCATACTTTCCCAAATCCTTCTATTGGAAATAACATAACAATCTCTACCACTGTTCATCCACCTCCACTGGATTAGCCATATAATAATCAACCAGATCATCCTACTAAGCCTCAACCACCTGAGCCACATATAGATGATGACCGAGTTCCATAGTTGAAAGGTAAACAAGGAATTCCTAATCTCAAATTATATGGATAATTTTTTTTATGATTTGTTTTATCTCATTTTAACGCATTTTAAATCATTTATTTTCATTCATTCCCTATTTTAAAAAACACTAAATTCAGATAATAATAGAATTCATTATGATTCATGTACTTTTCTTATGGTCTATATGATGCAACCATTGTAGCCTAATTTGGTCATTTGGTAGGATCAGATTCTTTTCATTGGATCACGGGACCCCCTAAAATCCCATGTTCTAGTTAGTCTTCCCTGGCCCATGTCACTCACCAAGATCACCTAACTCTACTAGAATTCCAACCCATGAAATTCTCACAGTAAATAACCCCAAACTCCATCCTATATCTCAATTATAACCTCTAATACTATCCTTTAATAACCCCTCTCTTAAAAGATACCCTTTCTGAGATGGTATGGAAGAATGAGAGATAATGACCCCAAATTCCTTTCTTGAGTGGGCCCTAGTGCGTTGACTAGCACGAAGGGTATAAAATCTATTAAAAAATGGTACATGATTAGGATACAAGATGTTTCATCTCAAAAAAAACTCCAATACACACACACACACACACACACACATATATATATAAGAAAACCAAAATTCACCCCACTTTATTTTTAAAAATAAAACTATTAAAAAGTGAAATTAAACTCCAATTTATTATCAAAAGCAAGATAAATTAGTGTCTCAACAACTTCCCAAAAGCTCTAGCTAGTAACACCAAACATGACCCATGTAATCCTCCTAGAAACTAGAAAATAGTTTTTTATATTTAGGGTGAGTATATAGATATACTCTATATAAAAACCTATGAATCTCATGCACTAGTGAAAGGGAAAATAATAATTCCCCTCAGAGAAAATCGTAAAACCAAATATCTCCTAATAGGTATACTAACAATCCTAGTCCTCCCCATGGAAAGCTCACCAAATAACACATGTCAGGTAAAGTAATATAGTAACCACATTGATGATTTGGTACCCCTCACCACTTCCCACTACTTTACCCACTCTTGCCTAATTGAAAACATCCTCATTCTACCACCTATTTCAAAAGAACCACATGAAAACCTGCCCAAAAAAACTTGGGCCCCACAACCACACCTCATCCCTTCACCTGGGTCATGATCCCCATCGCATCCTAACCACCAACACTGGGGACCCAAACCACATTACATCCCGCCAACACACACCTTGGAACCAAAATCACACCTCATCCCATCACCTGGGCCACTAGCCACATTACACCCTATCCTGAAGACACTTGTGAAATCAAAACTCATTAAAACCCCTAGGAAAATGGAAAAACACAACCCAACTCATCCTGAAGACACATGGAAAAGCACAACTCTCCCGCACACACTTGGTCCACACAAACCACAACCTGTCCTAAGAATACATGGATATCACAACCTCGAAGAGGGAGTAGTGAAGAGAACGTGGCCAACAAGCAATCCTCTCACCAGGTGTTTTGGGAAATATTACCTCCCCCATGATGATGGGGGTGTTCAGCACACAGTGCTCAACTAGGGTGTGGTTTTTATAGAAAAACCTATGGGTTCTCAACAATCAACCAACTCACAACATAACCAACTTTGCTGCTACTCCTAAATGCTAATTATCGGTAACCACAAAAATCACTTCTGAAGGCAAAGAGCTTAGTGATATAATGTGGCTTCAAATTTTCCACATTTTTAACAGCCATTTATTATTCAATAAATACTTTATTCATTATATTAACTAAATAAACCCAAGATAGTTTGGAACTTTATGAACCAATTATTTATTTTTTTATTCCACTATTATCTGGGAAACTACCAAGCATATAACACAATAGGAAACCCAAAAATGCATCACTACACAGCTTGGTCATTTCCCTACTGAAATTTGTTTTTCAACCATTCCATTATCAATCAAACTCTCATCCCAAGATTTCATTACATGGCCATGTTGATGTATTATCTACATGTTCATATACCACAATGCTTATGTAAACCCCCAACACACTGTTGTGTTTCAAAAATTCACCACAATACAACCTAGAGCATCTCTACACATCATCATATATACACTTCACATCCCATATGTCCTGCACACACAACCAAACTATCCCACAATACACAACACCCCACAAACCAAAGTATAAAAAAATTTAGATTTAATGAGGAATCCATTATATAATTCCTCTTGTTAATATAGGGTTTTTAAAAAAACAGGGAAATACTAGGTAATACATTTATTATCATTGGGTTTATGATTTACCTATTTTCATATAAAAATGATCAGAAGGAACCAACCAATATGCAACTTGTTTGGTAAGAAACCAAGTACCACCAATATCTATGCTTTTCAATAAGGCATTTGGCCTATATAGTTTACAACATCACAATAACATCGAAGCCAAAAAAAATTCACATCAGATCCCTCTACCCATTTCAATTAATTTGAAATGTTCCTTATCTTTTATTAGTTTGAAACAACTACAAAATCTGGGAAAAAGTAGATCCCTCCCACATGATTTATAATAAATAAGAAATGAATGAAAAACCTACCTTGAAGATGTCAATGTTCTTTGCATAGAAACAAATCACATAATGGTCCTTGGATTACCCCTCCAACAAGATCATCATCCACCTCATGATTTATTGGTACCATCAGAGCAATGAAAACAAAATAATAACACTTTATAAGTGAGAAATAACATCATCCATTACATGGAAATAATAATTGGAGGAAAAGGGATGCCAATCCGGTAGACACCACAAGAATGAAGGTAGAACTACCATAGATTGATGTCAGATCACTACAAATCGAAGTAGAGAATCTAGGATTTAATCCTTGGTGAAGGAAGCTTCAAAATGATAGAGAGTGTTTATTGGGTCACCTAGGGTCGATGGGAAATTGCAGCAGCTATAGGGTTTTGATAACCTTAGTGGCTTGAAAAAAATTTAAAATGTTAAAAGAGTGGGGTATTACACAATTTTTAATACCCTTTCATGTTGTGTAATCCCATGAGGTCAACTTCTGATGAAAAATACATCACCCTTCGATTTAATTTAATTTTTCAAATTCTAAATTATTATACGTTGTGAAACCCTTCTCCACACTGTGTACAATATATTCATGTTGTGAAAACACCAATATAATAAGTAAAATAGATATTCACATTGTGTAACTTGATTACGTGAAACTTAATCGCCCTACATAAATCCTTTAGAAACCAAAACTCTCCAAACACTTTCTAAGCCTCCTCCAAATACTTACAACTTCCAAAACCCACAAAGTAACAGGCCAGGAGGACATAGACCGTTACAATTGTGTATTCCTACTAATTCGGTAACATGTATTAGTTATGGTCCTGATAATGAGAATCATGTATTAGATGATTTTATGATCCACATAAATATTGGTTGGAAATTCTAGATGGAATTATATTTTTTAATTGGTGAATGAAATTTTAATAAATAGTGTTCAATTTGAATATTTGGTTATTTGAGTATCCTAAAATAATATTTTTGGACCATGTGGAGGTTTGAGGGGTGGCTAGGATGTTTGGGAGAGAGTTGGAGGAAACTAGGAGGTGGAAAAATGGCAATTGAAATTATCCAATAGTCAGCTTCTGGAAAATGGGAACATATTTCTAATTAATGGGAATTAACAGAGCCTAGGACTTCTTCTTAGGCATACTAGCCATCCTATGATCCATTTTCGTTTGGTTAGTGGTCCACTAGCCTGTTGATGTGTGTAACTGACTAGCTGGTTTCTTCATGATTTCCTTTTTTTTAATAGGGGAACCACCATTTTTTACAATGGAGGTGTCTTGAGGTTTCAACGGTAATGGGTACTCAGGGGAGGCGCTTATTGGATAAATTTCCATCTATTTACCTCTCTTTCACCTCTCATAAAGGTGGATTTTCTTGGTGTTTTTGGGAAATTAATAAACTTAAGATCTTCGATATTAGTTTTCCCTGATTCCCCTTCACCACCCTCTAAATTTTTATAATTATACATAGTTTTTTATTCCACTAGATCATGTTGGAATTGACCAATATTGAAGTAGTTTATGATATTATTGTGAAGTGGATGTCTCGAGATGTTTTTTCAACACCACCAGAAGTTATCCTAGTCAACATATGTTTCACAATGAATTGAATTAAAAAATGTAACCTAATTAATTTAAATTGATGATGGAATCAAGTTTGGGAGATAGGTATTTTTCCTAGAATGTCACTATGGGTGAGTTATGGGCCTTCTATTAGTGTTTGGTCACAATTTCAGTGTGACGATGATTCCCGATGAGGTTTTAGGTGATTATGTCTATTTCGAAATCAATTAAAAAATTTATCATAATTTTTTATGATTAATGATTTTTGATGTTTTTCATGAGGCTGATGAAAAAGAGAATGGATGGCGCTCAATTGGATTTTAATAGACTAGTAGAGGCATGCACGCTCATGGTGTGAGCTTCTAAGAGGCACGGTGGATCTCAATGAGGGGTTAACTCCATGTTAGAGGTAGGTGGCCCCTAGAATAAAAAAACATATTCTTGTTTATTATTGAGAGTGAATGCTTACATATGTTTCATGGGTTTGAAAATGGTGTATGAGGACACAGAGAGTCCTTCAAAGAGACATTTTAGTGGAATTGAGTCCCTAGTCTAGGATTAAGTCATCATGAGAAATTTATGTGATTTGGGATCACCTAGTGACTTTTTTAACAATGGTTTGAGTTCATCATGAAATTCGATGTGAGACATTAGGGTGGTCTGAGGGCATGAGATGATCTATAGGAATTTCCCTAGTAGTTTCCTTAGGGAAATTTGGATAGAAATGAGGAATCTCAATTAGAAGATGATAGATGAGACCCAAAACAATATCTCAGGAGTTATTCATAATTTTCATCAACATTCCAAGGGTTGAATTTTCTAGATTTTGGACCACTCTTGTAATTCCATGGTTTTTTAAGACATAATAACTTGGGAAAGACCCTAGGTTACTAGATCAGAAGCATAAATGGACTTCATTAAGGTTGGAATAGACCATGAGTTCTGGGTCATGTATATCCCTTGGGCAACGATGTCACTAGTGGGAGTTAGTCTTGAGGCGGTATTAGGGAGAAACTATGGTGGCAGGTCTGAAGGACTAAGTGGAACCCAGATGAGTGGGTTGAGATATATTATGAAAATGGGTTAGGTCCCAAGTGATTAAAGACTTTGGATTAGATGGTATGATGAGTAATAGTATTTGGCTCTGTTATCTTATGCTTGGTAGAACTTTTTTTGAGGAGGCTTGAGTTGTAAAGCTTTAGATGACCACCCTATGGTTTTTGGGGACATATTAGTGTACTGATGGACCATCTTAAAGTTGGAATAGATGTAATGGTGTGTTAGTGACCTTACTAAGGTTGTTTAGGTCAGTCTGATGGGCTCTCTAGAGTTTCTGGGGATGAGAAATCATGATGGACCTCCTTAGTGTCTGAAGGTATGGGTATGTGTACGACCATTCCCCAATGATTAGGTATTATTTTGGTGACCTTTCAAGATGTTTCTTAGGTTGGTGTGTGAAAATTGGAACTCTCTATGTAAAGTATTGGGCTAAGGACCACCCCAAGGTTTGGATTTTTGTACGAAAGATAACTGATGGACCTTCAAAGAGTGATTAGGGATAACTTTATTCTTATAGACATATGAACGTTTCTTATGTATAAATATATTGGTTTGGGATTATGGAAATAACCCCACCCTGAGTCTTTGAGTATGAGTTATGAATCCTCATAGTGGAATGAGGCAATGAAAAGATTCTGACATGGCAATGAGGTAGTTTTGGTCAAGGTTGGAATGGCCTAGTTAGCACTCGATGACCTAATAAGTGTCTGTATCTCATTTATTTTCATGGAAACCTAGTTATTTCACAAATAATCAATGATATTACTTATATTATTTCTTTTTCTCAGGCATACACATGCATATTACTGTATATATTAGGTGTTCTTGGTGAATCCCAAACAAGTTTTGTTCTCACACCCTACAAAATCATCTCGGTACGCATGAAGACATTATGTATACATTTTTAGACATAGATCATGTTGTATCAAGTTTTTAGATATTGTCGTTTGATGTATTAGGAGATTGGGATGAGGCATAGGGTTGCATGTTGGGCCAGAGGTGAATGTGTTGTATTTTTTTTTATTTTTGATTAGCCTGATGGGTGATCAGTTGTACGGTTTATAGGACACCACTATGTATAATAGTGGATATGTTTCTGGTTTATTATTCATAGTATGATGATTATGGATGTGTATGATTCTCGTTTATTATAATTTTTTTTATAATCTAACTCGACAACATAGTCTCCCCAATATACAGATTTGACCCTCTCTACTAGTAATTAGCCTATGGCATATGGGGAGGATAACATTAATCCATGTGGTGCTTTAACATCGATGGTATTAGGATTGAAGGGTTATAAAATATCATTAAATCTTGTTTTGTTTTGTTAATTGGGGAGATGGTAGAAAAAATGTATATGGATGTGTTAATGTCAATGATGGATGCTAGTCTTGTGTATTGAGATCCATTGTCCATGTAAGAATATTATGTTACTAGGATGAATGGATTTATATTCTTGGTTTTTTATGGTACAATTGTTTGATTTTACCTTTGATGGTGCACATGGATTTTGAGGTAAATGAATTTGGGTGGTTTGAATCTTGGTCATTTGAAATTTTTCCATGTATGTGTATCCTACTACCGACATATGATTCACATGATAAAACATGTTATTTCCTCTATTTATTTACTAATGAGAGAACCAAGATATTTAAAGTGTCCAAAAAATATTATATGTTATTTACCAATAAAAAATATTGGTTTCATTATACTCATATGGACAACATATATTTGACTTCAATGGTATGTTATGTCAATCTTACAGTTGGAAGTTTCCCAGTTACATAAATGAATTCCCTTAATTGAGTGATCTATAGAGATCCTTTATGGATCTATTCGATAATTTGATTCGTTAATGATGGCACAATGATATCAGAAATACCATAGAGGTTGTTCAAGGAAGGGAATGGATATACCGGAGAGATTGGAAACACTGAGTGGGTTCTGGAAAGTATTATGGTTAGCCTTATGGTTGGTATCAAGGCTATTTTCTTATGTACGAACCAACTAGGTGACCCCATAGTGATTTTGGATCTGCTTTCAGCTAAAAAGGATAGACAACGGGTATAAACTCATGGTTTTGCAATGATACCTATGTGGAAGGAAGTCCGGTTCGATGATAGGGCATGGGTAGATACCTCTATTTTAATGAGGAGTACCATGAGTATTTCAGGTTGAATATGGATTACATGACTATGGAGAATGGTCAGTAGGTTAGGAACAAGTCCCTAGGATAGATGGTTCTTGTCTCATGTGAGCATGAGTTGGGGTTTGGGATCGGGCTATGCTGGTTCATATTGGTTTTTGGGTTGTTTGCGGTTGGGTTAGATAGTGGGTGAGGACCTATGAGTGGGTTCTTAGTAAATCACCCTTACTTGTGAGGTAGTGCAGGCATTTGCGAGGCTTTTGGGATGCTTTTATCATGTGAGAGAAGCTGTGTGTGGGTGTTTTATGGTTCAAGTTGGTTTGTTGGTTGGTGGAACAAGACATGTACAAGTCTATTGGGAATGTTTCAGGTTGTTGATTAACTTGGGTGGTGTGACATCTTTGGAACTATGGTGGTTTTTGTTTTAGAGCTACTCTTATGGTGGGGTGACTGATGTGTTTAGTGTGATGTGTGTAAGAATGGTGGCCTGAAGATTCTATCAAGAAATAGATGTCGTACTTTTTCATGAGAGGTGAATTTGGAGACTATTCTAGGTACTATGAAATAGTCAATTGGTTCTTGATACTTGACTAGAGTTTTCAAGAAGGAAAGAGTGTGGCTCAGGAAGAGCGACACACATGTTCATTGGTATCCATTTAGGAATAATACTCATTGAGAGGTATAAGGTAATTCATATGGATGGGAGGAAAAAAATGACCGATTGGAGGGATAGACACTTTTTTTGGATGAATTATTATGGGATTCAAGAATGATTTTTTTAGTGAATTGGGAAAGGGTAACAATTATCATTTTGGGTTGGTATTTAGTTAGTAGTGTGGTGGAAATGTCTAGTCATTGCATGTGGGAAAAAATAGAACATGGGTAATGGAATCAATGATTGTTTTAGAGATGATGATATTGATACACATATGGTGGGGACCTTTGTATTGGTGGAATGTATGTGGACCTCATGTTAGTAGAGTTGTAGAGGAGGGACCATTCATGAATGGTCCTGAAGACACCAGGATACTAGTGCATGGATGAAAATTAGAAATTTTTGTAACATGGTAAATACAAGCATTATAATTTAATCATGGTGTTAGATATATTTAGTGCATTGGCATGGGGATTGGGGTTGTTTGGAAGTGATTCGTTCATGTGTTAGATCATAGTACATCAGTAATTTGGATTAGAGAATGATTGTTGGAGTAGGTGGGTTTTGACTAAATCATGGAGTTAAACTGATATTAATGTTTATACATTTGTGTGGCCACAGGATCTTACTAGATCTTTCAGAGGGAAGTCGGTGTATCTAAGATTGTTTTTTTTGGAGCTACACAATGGAAGCCCTTTGGAAGCTTAGGGATAGAACGTGGTAATTACATGGAGTTATGATAATTGGGGTAGGATAGAAGTTGTGGTTTAGAGGTTTTCATAGATTTTCAAAGGTGAGAAGCATTATAGTGGGGAGTTTTTTAATGAACCATATCATTATAGGTTGGAAATTCCTTATGGAATTTCCATTTTCCATTTCGTGGATAATTATTTTATTGAATTTGTGTTTTGAATAGAAATCCAGACATCTGATCATCTTAAATTAATATTTTTGGATGGGGTTTGAGGTTCGAGGGGTGATCGAGATCATTAGGTGATAATTTGAGAAAAATGGGACATGGATTGAAGGATGCTATAATTTTTTAGTAGCAACATGCTTGCTTGTAAGCCCCACTAGATAGCAAGTGAAATTTGATAGAGCCCAAAATTTTTTCTTGGGCACACCAACCAAAAAATGGATAGTACTAGCTATTTAGTGGACCAAATACTAGTCTATGTGGAGAATCAACCATCCAGTGGAATATCATGTTCTATGTCTTAATTAAGGACACCTTCATTTTTTATAGTTGGGGTAGCACATGTTTTTTATGAGGAAGGGGGTTTAGGGGAGGCCATTATTGGATGAATCTCCCTCCATTTACCTATCCTGCATCCCATTTTTTGGTGTATTGTTTTGGGAATTGTTTAATGATGAATCGAGGAAAGATCATCCATTTTAGGTTTTTTTGAGTCCCCTTACATTCACTCTAATTCATTACAATTTTAACTAGGTTTATTGTGTGGATTAAACTAGATAATGCTAAAATCTACTGATATTGATGAGTAATGAACTTTTTTTGTGAATAGGATATAATGAGTCGGTGTAAATTTGTTTTCATAAAAAATCTTGGTTGAGGAAAGTTGTTTGATGAATTTAATTTGAAAATTCATTTTAATTAATAAAAATTGATGATGGAATATGTGTTGGCTGATAAGGATTTCTTACAAAATTGTACCATGGGTGTGTAATAGGCTTTATGTGGGTGTATGGTTGGATTTTTGGTGTGATGGAGATGTATTGTAAATTATTATATGATTACCCCTATTTTAAATTAACTAAAAACTTTACTAAAATTGTTTAGAATTAATGTTTTGTGATGTTTGACATGAGGAAGAGGAAAATGATCAAAGATGGTTCTCAGTTGGAATGGATGAGCTTGGGAGAGGCATGTATATGTTTTTGTGAGATATTGTATGTGGCTTAGTGGAGCTTGAAGATGGGTCCATGTTCATGGTAGGTTTACCATATAATTAAAACCATATCTTTTTAGGATTTATATTTAATGGATATATATGATTCGTGGCTTCTAAAATGTGTTATAAGTACCCAGTGACTCCTTGAAATAGGTATGAGTGTGTCATTGTGCCCCTAGATTTGGATCAATTTCTCTTAAGCACTATTAAAGATTTAGGGCTTCATGGAGACTTGTTCAACAAGGGGATAAGGAACCAATTATGTTGGTGAGATACCTTAAAGATATCTTAGGGTATGAGATGTGTTACAGTAATGGAATTATTGGATTCCTTAGGGTCATTTGGGTAGACATGATGGACCTCCATTAGGATATGTGCGATGAGATCTAGAAAAGGTCCTTTGGAGTTATTTGAACTTGGAATTAGCATGATACATTAATTTTTTCGGGGTTTTTGAACCCAAATATGAGTCCGTAGTCAAGTATGACATGATGATTGGGGATGGTCCATAGGTAATGGGACTAAGAGTGCTGATGGAGTTCATCAAGGTCGGACTAAACTTCACGGTATGGCTTGGGGAGAGCCTTTATGTAGTGATGTCACTAGAAGGTGATGTTCTTAAAGTGGAATCGATGAAAAGAGACTGTGGTGCGACTAGGGGACTAATTAGACACCTTGATGGGAGATTGGACACATGTTCTAATGATGGTATATGTCTTTAGTGAATATTAGTCTTGGATTAGTTGTGAAGTTGAGTAATGGGCAATGACCTTTGATCATATGATTGAGAACCTTTCCTTGATAATGCAAGGGTTAGAATGCTTGAGGTGAGCTCACATCAGTTTGCATGGATTTATAATGCTGATCTTGGGCCACCCTATAATATGAGGGGATGTGTTGATGTAGTTGGTGACCTTATTGATGAGCCTTGAGATAGTATTATGGCCTCCCCAGTGTCTACAAGGATTTGTTGGAGTGATAGACCTCCCCAGTGTCTGCATATATGTTTTGGTGGATGAAAATGTCCTAATACTCATGTAATGGGTTGGGGACAATTATTGATGTGTCTTAGGGCTGTGTTCAGGGACTGGACCTTTCCATGTAGATTATTTGGTTGACGACCACCCTGGGGGTTGGTTTGTAGTATAATAGATGATCTATGGACTACCCTAGAGAGTTTAAGGATGGGTCATGGTGAATGGACATATGACTATGTCTTCTATAAATAGGTATTGCGTAAACTTGTTGAATTACAACATTCCCTGAGTCTTTAGGTATGGTTTGAGAATTTGTGTTTTTTCATGAAGCAACAGGTATACATCTCTATGGAACCGAAGTAGTTTTTATAATAGTTTTGGTGGATGGTTTATACCTGATGCACTGATGGGTGTGTAAACCTCATCATGTTTTGTGGAGGTTTGATTAATACACAATGACTCAATGAGTGTGCCCAATATTGTTAATTTACATATTCATATTAATGAATATGGAATCATATATTATGTTTTATTTGTGATATCCTAATTTATTTTATGCTGATGCCTTTTAAAGGTATCTTGTTGCATGTGTAGACCTTATGTTTCCATTTTAGGTCAGAACATAGGTTGTGCATCATTTCAGGATTTGGAAGCTTGAGGGTATCAAGATATTAGGATGATTCCTAGGACTGTTAGTAGGGATAAGGTGTGAGGATTTTATTTTTGTTTTATTTTGTATTTGGGATCGACCGAATGGGTGATTAGTTATATGTTTTTCATTACAACATCATGTATATTGTTGGATATATTTATTATTTATTATGTGTACACTAATAAATTTTGATGTGTATGATTCTTGGAAATTTTTGATGTTGTTCATTTTCTTAATCACGGAAATAGTTTTCACATTGCATGGATTAGGCCCTCCCTGTACGTCGACAACTTATGAAATACATGGATTACTGATTTAGGCCATGTGGTGGTTTGGATTACATGAGTTCTTAGACTTGGGAATTACAGTTATGTCCTTGATGATAATACCAATATGCAAAACAATTTGAATTTCATCACTATTAATTTCATTATTAGTATCCATGTGATTATTTTATTCATTTCATTCCATGGATATATTAGGATCTCAATTTTATTTTTTATGACATTATTTTTTTATTATTAATTCTTAAACTAATATATATTCTTATATTATGCTCATTTATGATATTTTATTTTAAATTCATATGTTTACCCTTACTAAGTGGATCCATTCAATTATCATCTGATTTGTATTTAATAATTACTTTAACCCATCATTATTTGTTTACTAGTAAAATTGTTTATGTGGTTCTAGATTTACTAAGTCTCAATAATTACATTATATATGATCTAATATTTATCAGGTTAAAAATATTGTTTCCATTGGAATGATAAGAATATTATTTTATTATTATTTTTTATGTGGAAAGATAATTTAGTGGTCTTGAGGGTGAAAAAATTCACCGAAGATGCTATATGTTGTTTAGTAATGGTACATTTTCAGCCTAAATTTACTTTGGTATGTTGATTATTTCTCAAGATAATATAATTTTATTTGGGTGAAACTTGTAACATTTTATTAATAAGAGATATTTCCAAATTTCATCAGTTTATGAGGAAGTATAAAATGTTATCTTTAGTAATCTAAAAATTAACTCCAATTGTTTTAATAGTATATTCTTACCAATAAGTCTCCTAGGATGAATCCTGAACCTAATTTTAAGAAGCTCTAAAAAATTAGTAATTTATCTAAAAGATAGACACACATATTTATATCTCTATATCAGTTTCGGGAACCATAATTTTTAAGTTAAAATAATGGTATATCAACTCTATGTTGATATCCATACATTTAGATTAACGAAACATTTGTAAAATTTACCAATGAACTACATTTAAAAGTAAGGTTCATGTAGGATATGTTTGTTGGTTGAATCCTACATTTTAGATGATGATGAAACCTAGGCATTGTTGCTTCCATGTTGAAGCTAGATACTCACGCTGTTACAAACACAATGGAACTAAACCTGCTGTATATTTCAATAATTTCAAAGACCAACCTCCTTACACCACTTATTTTACCAAATTGGAACATATAAAATATTTCCTTATTTTATGATGACACTTATGAGGATGGATGATTTCTTCTATAGGAGCTATTTCCTCACATGATGAATGAAATATTGCCTCATTGGATCATGAAATTGATGTTGTTAACAATTGATATGTGTTGTTAATAATTATTTTTATTTTTTATTACCAGAAATCGAAATGATACATGATGGATATGATCCCAAAAGTGGGAAAATTAGATCAAAGAGGTGTTTCATTCTACTGACCATGGCTTGAAAAGAAACTATACTTGTCTCTATATCTTTTGGGAAATAAAATTTTTGTTTGATTCAAATATCTAGAAATTGAATATGGGTGTATTACATGCATGAATAACATATATGACTTGTTCGAATTCAAGTTAGTAGTCTTTTGGATGAATGCTTAAAGAGCTCAAACTTTACTTATGTGGAATCTCTATGAACAAGATATAAAATAAGGTCACATAATGATATTAGTTTTTATATACAATCATAGTTTTTTGAATAAATTAATATTGATTTATTATAAAGTCTTCGAATGGTGGAAGAACATATTATTTTATATCTTGAGGAGGGTATGATGATCTATTTTAGATGTTTATTGAAATTCTTATCTGACACATATTTATCTAAATTATTTTCAATCATTTATGAGATGTAAAAACTATCATAAATTCATAGGATTATGACCAAAGAGTTTGCGATGTATTTGGTACATTATTTAATGAGAATAATTGTTGGTTTATTTCAATTTAATTTTTATAGTAAATTGATAAGACAATATTTTATTTTAAATCAAACTTATGAATTTACATGAGGATGTTAATTCTATATTTTAGGGATTACATCAGATATTTTAAAAGAATATTTTATTGGGTATTTGAATCTGTTTTAGATGATTACTAAACAATAGAAATACTATAGTGATATTATTGGAGTAATTTTTATAATTATTTTGAATTCATTTATTATATATGTATTATATATATTATAGGAGAAGGAAGTGGTGCTATGTTATTAATGGATAAATTTTTTAGAGCACATTGACATATTTATTTTTGAATATAAAATAGAGAATTAGTTTCTATAACTTCTTTTATATTTATATATATCTATCATGTTAATAAATAAATATGATAGAAAAAATGAATACTGAATCGAAAATAAAAAGTTCTGTAAAGCATTATTATGTTGTTCAGCATTTTATAGATTGAATTGAAATAATTTGTATATCCATTATTCTATCACTCTGTGAAGAATGTAAAGAAGGAGAAGGCAATATATTCTTAACAAGGAGAATGTTTTATTTGATATATTTCAAAATATTATAATATTATGTGAAATTTAATATTACTTTTCTTCTATTGTTGATTCATAATGATATTCCACATCTATAATTTTTTGTTGCAACTATGAGCCGAACTAGTATTCAACTCTTATATCTCGTCTATTTTCTTTGAATTTTTGAATGCTTGATATTTTTTGTGTTGGAGTGTTAGATTATTGTTGAATGTTGGGGATATTTTGGTTCCCCATAAGGGAACTAAAAGTCACTATAAAATCCTTTTTCAAAGGTTTCATTAGCATGAGATCCATTCTAGAGGTCCCCAAAAAATATACTTGTTAGGGAAAATCCACAAGCTTATAGAGAGAGAGATAGTGGAGTAGACTAGTGGATTTTTGGTCCATGAAACACTATACATAATTGTGTAAAATTATTTTCTTTATTTATTTTGTACTGTGTACTCATCTTTGAGAGAGAATAAATGAATCTCATTAATTCAAGAGTGATATTTCGAATTATTCAAATTTATTTAAATGGAAAAATTTATCCCCACTTGTATCTTAAAAATAATAATTACAATATAAATATTCACCCCTATATTTGATATACTTCTTATTACTAAGGCATTTTTGTTTTCACATCATACCCCACATCTTCTACTTCTTCAATTACCACCTCATGGGAGGTTTCTTCTTCAAATTTCCAATTTATACACATCATGATGGGTGGATCTTCTTCTTCTTCATCTTCATCCATGGAATAATACAAGTGTGATGTATCAAAAGAGTCAATGTATGGATAATTTGTTCATATAAATTTCTCAAAAAGAAAAAACAAGTGAATATTAAGGTCTATCATCTTATTTTAAAATTTTCAATCTGACCATCTTGTTCTTTATGGATGTCCTTTAGAAAAATTAGAGACATGGTTGGGAGAGGATGGTTATGAAATGAAGCTACCACCACCATGATGTGTTCTTCAAAATTTTATAGAATGAATTTTTATATTTGTTCCTCCACCAAAAGTTGATCTATCATTTGGAATTAATATTGGAACTCTATGATATCCTAATCCAGTGATTCCAAAATTTATTTCTTAGTTTAATCATTTATCTCTTTGAATAATTCTTCTCCTCAAGTGAATATTCATCCTCATATCACTTATCTAGTAAATGAAGAAACCATTTTTACATGTTTATGGGTTAGTCAAACTCTACATCGATTTTAAGAAAAATTAAACTATGAAAAGAATTATGTGAAATGTGAAAGAAATTCAAAGAAACTAATTGATCTCCCAAAAATGGTGTCATATTAATGCAGGTACTATTATAGGGTCTAAGTAAATAGAATTTTATAATCCTCTAATACATCCAGGTAGTTTAATATGATTATTTCACTTTTGTATTTTTACCCATTACTCATAATTATATTATTATTTTTTTGATTTTTAATATTTTTAATATTTTTTAATATAAAGGAAACAATGGTTGGAGTTTTTTGGGTGTGTGTGAATACATGAAATGAAAAAAGTCATGAATTTTAAAGACAAAAATGTTTGTGAGAAAAATTAATAGAAGTCAAGGAAGATAACACTTAATTACCCCTTAATTAATTTCATTAATATTCAATCTCATTCCAACCAAATGTGTGAAATCAATAACATTCATCCATCACGACCCCTATCATTGAATTTTCAGATCTTGATACTCACCCAACCAAGATAATGTCAAGTCCATATCTACTTTGTGAAAGTTGGCCATGTGAATCCCCGAACCGAGTGCTTTATCTTAAAATAGCCACTATCCAACCTCATAAAATGCCTCTCAACAGAGTATAAACCTATTCGATAGAATCATGGTATACCCAATCATCACATGGGGGTAATCGCAACACCATTTCAAAAATCCCACATATAACCCCACCATTTATTAGATAGGTTCATGAGAGGAGTCGCAATAAGAGTATACATAAATTAGAGAAGATAAAAAATTAGAATTAAGAGATTTTACTATCACTTACCACTCATCCTACCCTTGACCTCAGTTATTTGGTTGGATATGAATCAATTATGAAAGAAATAAAACATTAAACATAGATGTTATTCAAGAAATATCATCAATAGTTCTACCCAATGAATGGGTTTTCTTCTCACACTCAATAGTGTAAGAGGTATAATAAAAGAAGAACAAAAAAACTAAGGAAGAAGAATCTACTAGATATTAACATTATAGTAATAAAGTTATAGTAAAAACATTTCCTATTGTAATCCTTGTAGAGTGGTTAATAATGCTAAAGAATTTAAAATGGAGATGGGGGAATTTTTATATAAGTAATGATTTTATCCACAATTTATTAAAATTATTTCAATATAAAATCCTAGATAACATGTTTATTACATGTGTGGAGATTCCGGAGTCTTCTACCAAGTGGTTTGTTGTTCCCCCATTATCACTTGCATAGTATTTTTTTTGGATGAATGACTTATGATATCTTTTAATGATTGATATCCAATTTGGACATATGAATTATTTTATAAATATGCATTTAGTTTGGAATTTTAATCATTCACCCACATGTAGCTTGAGAGGATCAATGATTGTGGTAAAGTTATGGATGATTGAGTTATAAAAACGTGGAAGATGAGATGTGACATGGACATAAATGACAATGAATTCTCTTTAAAGGTACCCATACATAGATTCCGTTGACTCTAGCTAATAATATATAATATTAAGTTATTTTTAAGGGACCCATTATTGGAAATTCACTCACTGAGTTATTTTTATGCAACTCATGAAACATGGAGTTAATCCTATATAACCCTTATCACACCATAGTTAATTTCATTTGGTGAAACTCTAATACTAGTTATTTCAACATTTCACTGTCCCAAACATGGTTAATCTTAAATATAGACTCAATCATGGAGTTAATCACAAGAAACTACCTTTTTAACATTTAATCTTACACAAGGCATTATAATTCTATATTAATCACATGTGAGGCTCAATTCAGCATAAGATTAACATGTTTTCACCCAAAAAACCTATTCTAATGCTCAAACACTAAAAATTAATAAAATAAATAATTATTTAAGAATTAAATTCCACAATTTATATCTCTTCTAAATTAATCTCATTATTTACTTATTAAAATAAATATTCATTTTAAAAAATTATTCTAATATATTTATATTATTTATAGTAAAATATAAACTACAAATATAAAAAAAACTATTGATTAATCATTCGTCATTTTTAAATTCATTATGATAATAAATTTATACATTTACCTATAATTCCCCATTTAGAAATTTTGATTTAACATCCACCAGAAATTTTAATATTTCTATCATTACACATAAAGTAAATGTGTTTTTCCAAAAAATAATTATCATATATATAATAATGTTTTGTGGATGATTGATGTTTTTATGTTAATTTAAAAATTTTTAACATATTTTTTGTCATTTTATGAATTCATACAATCAAATAATTTTTTTTATAAATATAAAAAAATAGAAAAATTCATTAATTTAGGTATCATGATTTTAATTGAAAATTATTTATTACTTTATATTTTTGAAGGTTCTACTAAAATAAAAAATGTTCTTTTTTCTTAAATATTAAAAAGAAAATAATAATTATAAATGACACATTCTTATAAATGTAAGAAAATATTTATATATATACGTATAATAACCAAATTTTACATATTTATAAATAATATATATATATATATATATATAATAAAAAATTATTTGTATGTATATAATAGTATATATATACACATATATAATTTTAAGTATTTATATATTAAAAAAGGATATATGTAGTGATATTTTTTATCTATTATATATACATATTTATTTAATAAATATACACTAACTTTATATGTGTTATTATATATGTGTGTGTGTTTAATATATAAAGTTTCAAATAATAAACATAAAGGAACTAGTGATATAACTAAAATAAGTAAAAAATAAAAAATAAAAAATAAAACACTAAATCCATGTATCCACATTTATAATAAGGGTAAAATTATCTATTTGACAATAATATTTCTCTTTGGGGGTTTGTTTTTGTATTTTTGGTCCAAAATTTAGATAAAACTCAAATTTTTATCCTAATTGTCATTTTCCTTTTCTTCCCTTATTTATTTCACACATGATTTAATAAATAAACACGAAAACACCACTTTTAATACATGTAATTAAGAAAATTAAAACATACAGCATAAAAAACATTAAAATTCAATACCCAATGATATTAGATCAAAAAATATATTAACCATGTAGAATATTTACCTTGTATCTTCCAACACTAGAATTAAAAAAATGTAGTAAAAAATATGGCACTATGAAATAATTTATTTATTCTTATAAGTGACACTACCATTACATTAGCTTCCAAACAAATATGTTCACAGCTACAACTATTGAAATAAAACCCAAGACTTTAAAGTGATGAATATGTGTAAGGTCCCTTGTATTTTGTGTCACATGGGTGATAATATGGGGAATTCCACAGGGCCTCTGGCATGAATCACTATATTATAGAGGCTACTAACTATTAGTGAGGAATAATTCGAACATTTATGAGACTATATCATTAATATTAAAAATAATTTAATATATATAAATAAATAATAACTATAACATAATCAATTTAAAATATACAATAACAACAGTAAAAAATATTATTAATACCTTGCCACCATAAATAATAAAGTATTACCATTTCACATCATGCACCATAGAATGAAAAGTGATATCCCATCTAGATGATCATCGACATTATATTAGGTTAAAATTAATAAAATAAAGGTGATTATAATATAAAATTCCATGTCTATGCCCTAGAAAAATCTCCAACTCAATGTAAAGCTATGGAATATCAACATTTATTCATCATTTACCTTCCCTTTGCTAAATTTAAAATAATAATGTCTTTAAGTCCACTGAGGTGAATTTATAGGGATTGAGTAAAAAACTATTTTAGAAACCACCATTAGGGATCCTAAAATAATCTAACATATAGATGGGTGAGTGTATATAAACATATGAAAAAAAGTAATTGTCATAACATATCTACCATATTATGTCATCACACACTAAAAAAGATACCACAATGCTCTACCCCACCTACGTCATCGAGTGTTAGAGAACCAAACCCATCATAATATTATCTATTCTAATATAGAACATGGTTGATAGAAAAATAGCTAGTCATAAACCATACCGTGAGGTAATCTACCCATGATTAATTTTATATTCATAGTATCACCCACACTATAGGGGAATACTATCTCATAAAATTCACCGTTTCCCAAGTATCAAACAACACCATGTGATATATTGACATAAAACCTATTCCCTATCTATGTTATCTATCACGTTCAACATCATGTTAATGTTTTCATCTATCCCAAACCTTTAAACATTATGAAAATACAAAAATACTCATTAAAGACCATCAACCATGATATGAACCCATTTCCCAACTCATCACCCATACCATATTGTTTTGATGAGTCACATAACGTCTTACTAGACCCCCAATCTCTCACAATACAATAACCATTACTTGAATAAAATTACGAGGTCCCAAATAAAATTTATCCATGAATAAATCCAAAAATAAATTTATCGTTACCCTAAAATAATATTATCATGTATTGACCATCGACCACAACATTAATTGGACTCACATATTTTCTTATATGTAATAAAACACTTTTATGTACCAATAAAAGTTTCACATAATTCCTCACCTATTCATGTACACATTTAAGAAATCTAAAATGAGGGGAAATTTTGGGAATCTCCTTCCCAAATCTATTTACTGTTTTTTCATTCAAGATCATAGTTTTATTTTTCCTTAATCAATTAAATAAATAAACCTTTAGAAACAAATAATTTATGGATTTTTTAATGATTCACTATCCAAAAATAATGAAAAATAGTGATTGAAGTGCATGAGAAGTTAACCTTACATCTTGAGTATAATGTAAGTTCTAGAAATTGATTTCTATGAAGTATGATATGTTTTGAGATCAATCTATGATATAATCCAATAAAAGGGATTTTTTCTAGAAACTAAAGTTGGATGTTGTAAAATTATTCATACTTTTCAAACCCGAATTAAAAAAAAATACAATAAAAAATGGTTTTTGAGGGTTCTATTGAGATCAAGTCAGAGAATATCTAGAATTATAGTGTTCCTTTTAGTTCGATGTTTCTTCAAATAAGGTTCTGGTGGAAGCAGTGGGATCATAACATCACTCACTAGAATCTTGGCAGGAGCCAACCCGAGTCAAATTTGGATTTTTGAAAATCCCAATCACTTTTATTATACCTCAATTCCATTATTGTTTCACTATAGCCTCTTCTATATCACCTTCTTAGTCAAATAACACATACATAATCAGAGTAATGATAAAATATAATCTAATTTATACAACATCAGTCCCGAGTTATTATAATATGTATTAAAATGGGTCAAAACCAATATACTGATATTTCTTAAATGAATCTAGGAATGGGTCAATAATTTGTTTATGAAATAGATGGTTTGGAAAATTTAAAATTATGAATAAACATATTTTATCAGAAATAATATTGTCTATATAAACACCTCAACACACTTCTAGAAAAATAAATTTTTAAATAACATAAAAACATTTCCTAAAATATTTATCCACCGAATGTTAAACACATATGGAAATTATTGATTGTGTATTACTAATGTTTTTTAATAATCGCAAAATGTCATCAACAAAACCTATTAAAAGTTAATCATTGTTAGTGAATTCTTTAAGTGGTATCCATTTTTATAAAAATTAAAGTATTAATTTAGTGATCCACAAAAGCAGTTGCTCATAAATTTCCATTATATATATTTAGTAAATTATCGCAGGCATAGACTCTCAGATCTGGTTCTATAAATAAATAAATTTACAAACTTACTCTGATACAAACTGAGATGATCCAAAAACACAAACATTATTTTTTTCATATATTCTAAATATTAAAAAACAAATAAAAAACAAATAAAAAATAAAAGGTTTATGATATATATAGATTAAACACATTACCATTTTATCTCACACTACTAATTCATCATATCGTATAATATTTTACAAACATTATTTCTCCCTAAATATAGAATTATATATAAATTCATAGGTAAATTCTGTTACATATGAATATATTTAGATAAAACTATTCGAAATGAAAGAAATATATAAATGAGTTATAGATGATTGGTACATAAACATGTGGGAAAACAAGAAAATGGTATAAATACCCATTTAAGAAATTTGATATTGGGAATTGATTATGAATCATGATAGAATTATCATAGATATAGGAATATAAACGTAGAAATATAATATAAATCAACAAGAGGGAATAAATTTTTTGATGTAATTGGAATAAAAAAATCTTATGAAAATAATCATAAGGCATTAGAACATAAACATAGGAATGTGTCACAAAATCAATAATAGAAAATCATAACATTATTCAAGGTTAACTAATAACACCATCATAACATTTTTTAATGGGAATCATTACCCCTATATCATTCCATAGTTTACCATAAATCCCTACCTATGTCTCCTAACATAATAGATTATTTATCACTACAATAATAACATACTTTTATCCTAAGAAATAAAAATGTACCTAATGAATTTTAGGTCTATATTAGACCCACTCATAATATAATGATAAACCAAAAATTAGTGTTCCACGTGAAACAATAAAATTTCATAGCATGATTAACCTCTAAAAATAAATGAACTAGATATAAGAATTATTGAGGTATAAATAATCTATATAATAATAGAGGAAACCCATTAAAAAAACTTCAATTAAAGTAATTATGTATGGGGTATTCCCACCATATAAAATAAAAGTTATAAAGTCACCAAAATTGATTTACACAGTCAATCCAAAGGTATTATTATATTTTTGAATACCCTTTAATAAAAAGAAATAAGAGTGAGGTAATCAAAATAGAAAGGCATTATGAATTTTTTTATCTTTACAAAATGATAATGATAAGGAATGATAAAGGTAGTTATGGATAAATCCTCTAATAGATATTTCATTTCCTCGTTACTAAGTTCTTCTAGATAATAAATCAAGGTATTATTTTAAAATTGGTTATGCATTAAATAAATGTAAAATGAGTGTAAATATAATATAAGGAAAATAAAAATGATGTTTTATAAAGTATTTTTTACATAGATGAAGATTACATTAATGGAATATGGTAAATTACATAATATTTGAGAAATAAATTCCTTTAATTTTACAAATGTAAACATAATTTAATGAAAGGAAATGACTATATTGAGAAAATGTTTCAAGATATGACCTAAGTAAAATAATAATTACTTTTTAATATAAAAATATATAACTGAAATAACTTAATATAAAGTAAAATTTACATTCAAATGTTTAAAATTAAAAATAAATGTTAAAAATAGATTCCAATTAATTTTATAAATTTATCATAAAAAGTTAAATGTTAAATTCAAAACATTTTTATTTTCCAAAAGACTAAAATTAATTTGAAAATATTATTTTTAACTAAATTTACCAATAATTGATCCTAAAAATAAATAAAGCTTAAGTAATAGAAATATCGAGTGAAGCTTTAAAATTCTTAGAAACCTGAAGGATTACTTTTTAAATCATTTTGAATTTTTAAAATTAACCCACATTGATAAAAATGTTATAAAAATATCTTTTGAAAATAATGGAAAAGAAATAAGGGGGATATAATCAAGAATAAATATTTTTCTAAAAAAATCCAATAAATTATTTTGGGTGATAAATAACATGGATATGGAATAAAAATTGTAAAATTGAATGTGAATGTTTTCCAACACATAAATAAATTTTTATGAAGTATAAATAAATAAAAAATAGTTTTTTTGGTAAAGATATATATTTTAATTATAATAAAAGTGAAAATACTATTGAATATATATGAATGGAATAATATAGAAATATATATGTACATAGTCAGTGAAGAACGATTATGACTCAAGGAATGAATATTGAGTTGAGAAAACCCATCATGACTCTAGTAAAATATGAATCAAAATCCAATGAAAAAGTGATTATGAAATATAATTATAAATAATTTGAATAAACATTCTATTATGATAAAAATATTATACTGGGGTAGAAGACGCATCATCTAAAGAAAAATAGATGCATAATGTGATAAATGTTTCAATGATGGTAAATTGATTTGAAAATCCTAAAAATGTCATATTTTATTATGTAAGAGTAAAAAATGTGTATTTTGAGATAGAAATGAATATATATAGAAAATAAACATTAAATAAACAATAATAAAATTATAAGGTAAAATAAATCAAACATTGTTTGACATAGTCAAATAATTAGGTGCATGACTCAATGAAAATTTATTAACTCTACTTATACCATACAGTGGATTTATGATTACTCAAATGCACTATTTATTAATATATAATAATAAAATAATAATTAAACATATATTTAAATTCACCATTCACATATATTAACTCTTATATTAATTTATTTAAAAGATATTACTTATTTTCTATGTTTATATTGGTCACTCGATGTTAGAAGTTCCATCTATTTCTTATCTATTTTGATACGGTGATGTCAATAGTTATTACTTGATCATTTGTTCAAAATATATATAATATGAATGGTACTGAGATTTTATTCACATGATGAGTTGTGAAGTCATGGGTTCATTTTATTGGAGTTTTCACTACTATTCATAATTAAAATATTGATCCCTTTAAATCCATTTCTATTTTATTTTAAAAATAATTAACTATTGGGATAAGTGGAAACCCTATTCCCATTTAAGAAATCCAAGTCAAACACTATAATTTATATATAAAAACAAAAAAAATAATATTTACTAACTAAATAGAAATCTAAAAAATAAAAAATAACAATTCAATCCAAGAGAATCATACAAGAATATCCAAGCTTGGTTCCGAATGTCGATGTCAAAATAATGACACGTGTTTTAATAGAATATTGCTAATACAGAATTGAAAAACTTCATGAAATAATTTATAGATAAATGATTAGGTCTAAACTCTAGAGAAATTTTATTAAGTCATCTAGTAAACCATTTTCAAATAAAATTATTGATTCCTAAAGGGTCTCTCATAATCTTTACTTTATTAAGGTAATTTGGTGAGAACTTTTGAGAATTTTAATATTCCTCATTTCATTCTCCCATAGAATTCATACCAAATGTAGCATAAGATACTTTCATCCATTCCATGAAGTGGGGGGATGAGAATTCATGCACCATTTGACACTCTACGACATCACCCACCTTAATTGTTTTTTTTATCATAGACTCTTAAATTGAAAACATATCATAAACTAAAGGCACCTTGTATTATACTATGGTATCCTATTTCACTTTCAACTATTAGATATCATCAGTAAAGAAATTATTAAAATCCTCTTATAATGAATAATATTTTCTACCTTAACCTATAATTGGTAGATGGGGTGGAGATAAATAAAATCGGTAAAAAAAATATTATTAACTGAAATTTAGGTGAAACATTCCAAGTCCACTACTGACTTCATTACTTTTGTGGCATTGGACCTGTAGTATTCCCCAAAAAGTACATCTTTCTAATTCTCAGAAGCACTGGATCACATGTTAATTTTCTAAGAATCATTACTATCAAAACACCCTTAATAGAAAAAACCCACTCCATATTCAACTTTTGGGATGGTAGAATGAATAAATTTCATCCACCTTCAGGATCCTATAGATTTCTACCATAAATATGAAGTCCATCACGATTCTGTTTCATAACATTTTTAAAAAATATGAGTATTTTTTATTAATATCGTGTTATACATTATTATCACAATTTAAAAACTCTAAAAATAATTATTCACTTAATAATATAATATACTAATAGTAATTATGTTTTTACAAATATCAATAATAATGATTTTTAGAATCATCCATGTAGGTGGATAAATTGGACCAAATGATAAGAAGCTATAATCAATGGTTGACTTTGATTATGAAGATATTTTACTAAAATATCATCATTATTTAAGTATATAGATATTATTTAGATTTTATTTAATTTATAAATTACAATTTAGAAGATGTATTAGAACAATATAAAAGATTAGAAAGGATAAGAATCCATTACTTACAAAAAAGAATTCATATTTTCTATTGTAATCCTTCATAGTTATGAAGGAATTGGGGAATTATCTTGAGACTAAATGTTACCCATCATGGACTAGGAATATTAAAAAGAGAATTTGGGATAAGAATAATGGTAAAATTTATGTAATGGTTTAGGTTTAAGTGTGTGTGGGATGGGTCGATTTATAGACGAGATTGGGTAGCATTTTCCCAAATACCCATTCCTTAATGAATAGAAAATGTAATTTCTAATGGAATGTAGAATCAAGGTGAAACAATAGGGGAAATAGGAAGTGGTTGGGTCTATTATTCTCTCATCCATACATTTATGGATAATTGTTTTTGATATTTTATGACTTTACTCTTGATTTTAGCCCCTTTACATCATTTTACCCATTTCTATAGTAACTTACTTTTTACCTTAGTAATATGTTGAGCTAAAAATAAATTCAAATTTATCAGTTAAGTTTTCCATTATTATTCCAAACCTAAAATCTATTTTATCCTATTCAATTTCTAAAAGTGATTGAAATTAATTTTAATACAATAAATGTACAACAATTTTTTTAAAAACATAAACTTAAACCCATAAAAGAATTTTTCTTAATTCCTTACAATATTATAATAATTAGATTAATGTCAATTAAATTGATTATATATATATTATAAATTTTATTAATATAATATTTAAATAGTGACCAACTAAATTTATTAATATAAAAATTCCTAGAATAGTGAAAAAAATATTTGAAAAATATATACTTTTAATATAAATGGATTTTCCTCTTATTTATAAGAAAATAATAATAAAAATTTTAATTTTTATTCATTATAAATATATATATTAACCATAAATTTCAACAATTTCATAATCGTGTTATCATAAATTTAAATTTTAAATACATGTATATATATAATTAAAAATTTATTTTTAATAAAAAAAATAATATTTTTCCATGAATTAATAAATTTATATTCATTATAATTCCTCAATTTTTTATTTTATTTTATTTACTTATTTTAATAATAATTATTTTTATTTATTCAATACATTTTAGTTAAGTTATTCTTTAAAAGTAATTTGTTTTGAATAATTCCATACTTTATAAAACAATTTAATTATAATAAAATGTAATTTCATGAATGAATTAATATATATTTATTCTATTTAAAAATAATTTATTTAATTTAAAAATAACTATTTGTAAAGTAAATTAATATATATTTTAATATCTAAATTAAATTTATTAATATCAACTATATATATGTAATTTTGAACAATTAATATGTTTACTGTTATTATACCCCAAGAATATATAACCCTTTATAATGTACAAATAATAATTATATTACACACATTAAATTATTTGAATTCATTCCAATATAACTCAAAATATCATATTTCTATTTCATATAGATTTCTTTTTGGGATAAAATATTTCCTTATTCATGTTATTTTTTTTCTTATTGTAGGTTTAGTTATACTAACAATGATAATGAAAAATGAAAATTATATTGGATAATTCATAGTATTAATGATTTTTGATCCTAGTAGGATCGTGAAAACACATATGGGTGGGGGAGTTGGGTGTAGGGTGAATCAGGTCTCTCATTTTTACGAAGATTTCTTTTCTGTTAGATTGTCCATTATTATACTTGAGAAACTATCTCAGTTAATAGATACAAATCTATTAATTCATATAGAACTATCACTAATGTATGAAACAAAATAAGCAATTATGCAACCCAAGATAAATTTTATAAGGTTATGACACAATGTCTGACCCAATTCCATACCGTGATTCTATCATTAAAAG
This sequence comes from Viscum album, assembly GCA_963277665.1. NCBI lineage: Eukaryota > Viridiplantae > Streptophyta > Magnoliopsida > Santalales > Viscaceae > Viscum > Viscum album. The sequence continues at coordinate 404,224,773 of OY728150.1, read as the reverse complement.
TGACAAATTATATTATCTCTATAAAATTGTTGTGATTGAAAGAGCAGTTATAAGTCACACACTATGGTTGGGTTGGTATCATCTAAATCCCAAATTGTAGGATTCTTTTAACAGAGTGAATAAAATTGTTTATACCGGCACCACCCATTCTTCAGTGGTTTTATTTAGATAGGTACCAAAAATTATTTTGGAATCCTTTTTAAAAAGTGATGATGACTTCGACTACTATATTATGTTCAATTGCAAATCACACTGGTTGGTTTTGTTCTTCACATAGTCTTACAATGATCAGAAATCATAATAGATCTCTTATCATCCTAGAATCTCAATGCACTAGATTAATAGGGGAAAAACTCCTATTTATATATTTCTTCTTATTATTTATCTTATTCAACACATATTATTTCTCATGTATGAAATGATATCTCACCTTATTCCACTATTGTTTTCTTGTTTTGAAACATCAGTGTCAATGGGTTTTCTTTTCTCTTAGTTTCAACTTCCCAATAAATAAAACATAATCCTAAAAGAAAATAAATCTCTTTTTTTTCTTGACATGTATAATGTGTGCCAAATATCAAAAAAATTAGAAAAACATTTTATTCTTCCCCATCTCACAATTATATTCATTATGATGCATCAATATATTTTCTAAAATTAATATCTCTAAAATTTCATGAAATATGAGAATTTAAAATTTTAATATAATTCTTCCAAAGAGCATAATATCATGAGTCTTATTTTTTACTTCCTATAGACAAAACCATTAAAATAAAATATATTAGCCATATATTTTTCCAATATTTAAAATTATTTTAAATCTCAACTGTTATTGAGTTATAGTTCATATTTAATTATGATTCAGATAATGAATTCCTCTTCCAAAATTTGTATCAAACATTCAACTGATCGGTAAAGAAAATATAACACCATTAATTATGGTGTGTCTTTCTATAGTTTTTAAAACCATAGAAAAATAAATTTTCATTTTCTTATATTCATTCAACCTCATTTTAATACTTGTTCATATATTCCCTAAATTCCCCTAATGAGTCATATGAATTCAATATCTCATTTGTAATATAAATATCTGCATACTCATATCAACATTTCAGTTCCCAATGGAATTTCAATTAAATATTCTTTTACGTCTCTACAAAAACCTCTTTGATAAGATCAATTTGAAACACCGACATGCATGGTAGCATACAACATTTTCACATGGAACTCTTTCTTTGGGTGTGGATCTATACTTCAATTTTAGAGTGAATCATGATCACATTATTGATCATAATGTTTATACCATGAAGATCACACCATCAATGTTTTATGATATAATCTTTTCATAAGACATAGAAATTTGTTAAATATATATAATTACACCTAGTACATATATGAAATTCATTTTTGATATATTAATATGAAAAAAAAGATGTATCAGTAAATAGATATGTGATTCTCCATTCACATACATTATTCAATTGGATATGTTGAGTTATGTGGGTAGTAGAAATCACATACATGAATCTATTCAGATCTGTCACAACATCCTATTACATTGTCCATTCCTGAACTAGAATCTTCATACATGGGAAAATATTACCAACTCACCTACATTAGAATTAATTGGCTACATGAATTATTTAGGTTCATGGGAAAATCTGATATGTTGGGAATAATTCATGTACATAGAATAAATCAGCTGTGTGTAATATTTTATTCTGTGGCATCAGCTATATCACATAAATTTCTATGTGCTTTTTAGAACAACACTATAATCATCTACATGGAACAATAATCTTCTTGAATTCATAAAAATAAACCCAAAACCTCTTCAATCAACTTAAAAGCTTTATAAAACACATGAACACTTTTCAAATATATTTTAGATAGGGTTCTTTCTTCCACCCACACTTGTATTTGATTCCCCTAGAAATTATATTATCATTTATCATAATTATTTCTCCAGATTATCTTGAACATTTCCCCTTAATTTGATCAAGCTATATAATTACGATTCCTTTTCCATAAAACATGGTATCACATTGATAATGTATTTTATGGATGTATTTTATGGAATTTTAATAAATTGATTTATTATTTAAATGAATAATATTTTAAATTTATGTAAGATTTTATTTTTTTATATTTTATGGCAGGATACAACCAATCTTGAAAAAAAACAACAGAAGAAGAATATAGGACCTATAGGACACTTCACATTGTGATCATTACGAAGCAACCCAAAATAATAAATTAGAAGATATATTAGAGCTGTGGAACTAGATCAGGACATTTACACATCATGTTTGTAGGATCCAAGCGCAACAGAATAGCGTTGGTGGGTTTTCCCAACTTTAATTTTAGCATTAAACAACGTTCAATCCGAGATCCGTCACGATATAAAACGCCGGATCTTTAGAAAGGAATGAAGAATGAAAAAGAAAAGAGGAGTCCCGGAACCATTAAGATATGATCATCATATGTTGGGTATAAATAATTTAATTAATTCTCAAGAATTACCTCGATGGAATTTTTTCTTCATCGATGTCTTCGGTCATGTTCATGTGATCTGTTGTTGCATTGTAGAATCCAAGTATTGGATTCCTCTAGCAATGATCCACAAGTTCTCCACGTATCTCTGGACGTTGCCGAAGGGATCTCCAGGTGATAGCGTGGAAGAACCTTCGCTTGCGATGTCCACCTTCAGCCGCCTTGATCCCTTGGAGGATCTCACTCTCGTAACTTGAGGGTGTTCTTGCTGGAAAGGTAATTATCTCTTGGATTGAGAGTATTTCCAAATCCATTGTGCACAACAATGGCCCATGAAATGTGTTGGGGTTGTGAGGATATTTATAATCGGGTTTGAGTTTAATAGAGTTATGACAATAAATAAATGAGGTATGTGTTTTATTTATTTCCCTAACTCTTATTGAAACCCCATGTCGATGTATTAATTCCTTGACATACATCCACGCTGATTATAATTAATATCATTTAATAAAACATTATTATATCCTCAAAACCCCGACTAGAAAACTACATGGCATGAAAATATTAATACACGACGTGTACTTGTTTTCCATAAAACTACACGACATGTATATTTAATATAAACGTTGTGTACTTTTATTTTCCATTTTTTTCCACCACATTTATTAGACCTTGAGTAATGGCTATTTATTTCGTAAATAAATGTAACTGCATTACTCGCTAATAAATATATTTTTCCCCCACAATATATTCTCATGAATAACTAGGGTCGAAATAAATGCGATCATGCAACCTTAAATAATTATTAAACCACAGTCAGGAATAATATTTATTCAACTTGTTAAATTAATATTTAACTGAGATACATGGACACACTTAGTGTGTGACCCTCTAGGACTCTTTCTAAGTGGAATTAGGTGGAGCCTACCTAAAGTCCAAGGTTAGCATCTATCAACACACCAAGGCACCCTTAGAGAAAGAAGTTAACGCCGCAATGACGTGTCACCTCCTACGAACGCTTACTGTGTAATATAATCCCTTTGTCTCGATATCTATAATCAAGCGGGTTGCATGCTAGTGCCATCAACCCATGTGCTCGATTATTCTTTCTTTGACTTCCTGGAATTGAACTCGCCCATACCTTACCATGGCCATGGATTTATTTAGGCTATATGAATTCCTTCAAAGGGCCTGAGATATTTACATCCATTATGGAACAGAAGGAAAAAATCCTTTCTCGCATAATCTATTAATGCTGTATTACTCGTTATGCACACAATGTATCCTACCTTACTGCGAACATTGTGTTGTCACAATTTTCGAAAATACATCTAAGTGCACGAGTTGTAATACCCATTAGTAATAATCTTAAAGAGTAAGGACCAGTACAGACATTTACATATAGGAACATCCAATGACACTATGAAATGTGGATTTTTTACTGGTGGGTCTCGTTCTCATAATATCCTCCTGGATATTACCAAGGGCGCACACCATGAAAAGTTACCTCAATGTTTTATGATTCCTCACCCCTAATGACCTGTATTATTTGTGTCCCTTAAATAATATCATCCAGCCATAGAACATATTTTCAAGAATAGTGTTATGGCACTTCTGGGTTCTCATCATAGCAGGGATCCACTATGACCCTTTAATGCAATAGCTGTCCTTAGGACATTATCACATGAATTGTCACATAGAAGAACAATCAATATGTGATAAGGCTTTTATTAATGAATAAAGTAAAAAGTAGTTGGTTCTAGACCACCAAATCACACATACTCCCACTTGGACTAGAGACAACTGCTAACAACCATTAAACCGCTAGCTCTCACATGATATTCATGCTTCTGCTGAGATAAGCCTTTAGTCATGGGGTCTACCACGTTCTCTTCCGTGGATGCTCTGCTCAGAGAAACATCACCCCTATGATAGAAATCCCTCAATAGTTGATACTTCTGGAGTATTTATTTGTCCGTTGATGTGAACTAGGTTATTTTTCAAGAGCCAATGATGCAGTATTATCACAATACAATGTAATGGGATCTTTACTGCTAGGCACCACATCAAGATCCTAGAAAATGTTACAAGTCCAGAAAACTTCCTTAGATGCATCGAAAGCAGCTATATATTCGGACTCCACTATATAATCGGCGAAAACTTCTTGCTTTGAACTCCTATAGATCACAACTCCTCCATTGAGACAGAAAAAATATCCATATTGAAACTTCAAATTGTTCTGATCTGTCTGAAAACTAGCATCATCATACCCTCTGATGACAAGCTCCTCATCTCCTCCATACACCAGGAACATATCCTTAGTTCTTCTCAGATACTTAACGATAGTCTTAGCAGCAATCCAATGTTGTTCTCCTAGATCTGCTTGATATCTTCCTACCATGCACAGTGCACAGGCAACATCAAGCCTGGAACATAACATGGCATACATGATGAATCCTTTAACCTAATCGTATGTGATCTTACTCATTTTATCTTTCTCTTGTTGTGTACGAGGACACATTTTCTTACAAAGATGTAGGCCATTTGACACTGGAACTAGTCCCCTCTTGGATTGTTCCATACTAAATGTCTTTAGTATCTGGTCAATGTATGTACCCTGACTTAGTCCAAGCAGCCTCTTGGATCTATCATGAATGATCTTGATCCCTAGAATGTAGGCTGTTTCTCCTATGTCCTTCATGGAGAAACACTTGTTCGACTAGTCTTTAGCCATCTATAAGACTGGTACATCGTTTCCAATAAGTAATATGTCGGCAACATATACTACTAGGATAATGATTTCATTCCCATTAAACCGCTTATAAACACATGGCTCACATTCATTCTTAATGAAACAAAATTCCATTATGGCTTCATCAAATCGAATGTTCCATGACCTGGATGCTTTCTTCAATCCATAAATGGATTTCTACAACTTGCAAACCTGTTTGGCTTCACATGGTTTCACAAACCCTTCTGGATGTGTTATATAGACATATTTATGAAGGTTCTCGTTAAGGAATGTTGTTTTGACATCCATTTTCCAAATCTCGTATTCATGGTAAGCTGTTATGGAAAGTATTATTCTTATGGATTTAAACATGACAACTGACGAGAAGGCTTCAACATAGTAAAATCGTCGACGCTGTCGGAATATTTTAGCCACTAGCCTTGCTTTATAGGTGCTAACATGACCTTCTATGTCCAGTTTTTTCTTGAATACCCATTTTCATTCAACATGATTTACATCAACTGGCTCATTAAACAGAACCCAGACTTGGTTCTGATACATGGAATCCATCTCAGAATTCATAGATTCTATCCATCTTGAAGTTTCTGAGCTTTCTACTGCTTCCTTGTATGATAGAGGTTCATCGTTGTCCAACAATAATGATTCACCATCCTCGGTGACTAGGAAACCAAATCTCTCTGGTTCCCTTACCTCTCATGAGCTCCTACACAGCACTTGTGTTTTTGGAACCTCTTCCATGGGGACCTATGGAACTTGTTCCTGTACCAACTCATGTGTATCTTTAGCATCAACTTCATCTAAGTTAATCTTGCTCCCACTATCCTTTTTGAGGATGTGCTCCCTCTCAAGAAAGACGGCTTGTCTGGCGACAATCACTTTCTTTTCCTGAGGGTTATATAGGTAATATCCTTTTGTTTCCTTAGGATATCGTATATAGATACACATCATGCCTTGGGGTGCTAGGTTGTTTCCTGAGAGGGATTTAACAAATTTTTCGCATCCCCATACATGTGTATGGGAAAAAATGGGTTTCTTTACATTCCATAACTCGGAGGGAATTCTATTTGCCGCCTTATTTGGTACTTGGTTTAAAGTGTATACTGTAGTTTGTAATGCATATCCCCAAAAGGATAATGGTAGATCTGCATGACTCATCATAGATCTCACCATGTCCAACAAGGTGTGGTTCCTACTTTCACTAACACCGTTCCACTGTGGTGTATAAGGAGGAGTGAGCTGGGATAGAATCCCAGACTACTGTAGATGATCGATAAACTCTTGGTTCAGATATTCTCCACCTTGACTTGATTGAAGATTCTTTATCTTCTTACCAATATTATTCTCTACTTCATTCATGAATTCCATAAATTTCTCTAAGGATTCTGACTTATACCTCATTAAGTAGACAAATCTGTATCTACTCAAATCATCATTAAAAGTAATGAAGTATGAATATCCACCTCTAGCTTCTACTGAAAATGGTCCACATACATCTGTGTGTACCAATCCTAGAAGCTCTATGACCCATTCACCCTGTCCACTGAAAGTCGGCTTGGTCATTTTACCTTGTAAACAAGTATGACATCTATTAAGTGGTTTTAGCTTAGTAGAGTCTAAACAGCCATCTTGGCAAAGCTTTGTCAAGTGCTTCTCGTTTACATGGCAGAGACGGTGATGCCACAACTAGGTGATGTATGAGTCATGTGAGTTTGTTTCATTATCAATGGATAACACTTGTTTTTCATAATTTAATACATACAAACCATTATTTAAATCTGCCATACCATAACATACGTCATTCTTATAAAAGAGAAAACACCTATTTACAAACTTGAAAACAAATCCATCCATATCCAACCAAGATATAGAAATTATGTTCTTCGTAACACTAGGAACAAAATAACAGTTATGTAAAACCAAAATCATGCCAGTCGGTAATGAGAGGTGGTACTCGCCAATAGCCAACGCAACCAACCTTGCGCCATTAGCAGCTCGAAGATCCTCCTCTCCTCTAGAAATCATTCAAAATCTACTTGGTTTCGCATTTGAATATAGATGTGAGCCCCACAAGCTGTTTCTAATACCCAATGTGTAGAAATGGAAAGATTACACTCTATAACGAACACACCATTAGCATCCCCACGCTTCTGGGTGCATTTCATCTTCCAGTGCCCCTGCTTGGCACATGGAAAACACACCACCTCCTTTTCCTTTCTCTGCCTCTGGATCCTCCCCTTCTTGGAGGGATGGTGATCGGGGGCTTTAGACCATTTATAAGTCTATGGCCCCTTTTCCTTGTCCTTCATTTTCTTGTTCACCATAAGAACTGCAGGTTTGTCACACCCCATGTCCTTGTCTACCTGGCGAATCAAGGTTAGAATCTCCGATTATACTCTTCTCATTACCGCTCATGTTATTATTGACAATGATGCTAGATAAGGGCTTGGGAAGTGATGATAGTATGAGATCTGTATGCAACTCATCTGGGAATTTAATCCCTAAGATGACCATGCATTCAATGTAGCCAATTAGCTTGACTACATGAGGCCCATCTGGTGCAGACTCTCCATGATTAGTTGTAAACAAAGCATTGGAGATCTCATACCTCTCCTGTCTCACCTTCTCTTGGTAGAGATACTTAAGGTGAGACATCATGCTATATGCATCCATGTTTTCATGTTTCTTCAAGAGATCATTGGACATTGTCGATAGCATGAAACACTGGATATCTGTGGCATCTTCCATGTGTTTCATATAGAGAGATAATTACTTATCACTGGACTCTTTCCCAGGTGCAACTGTAATAGGATCGTCCAGCACATACAATTTCCTTTTTTGGTGAAGGATGACGGATAAATGCCTCTTCCACTCTTAGAAATTGTTGCTGGTGAGAAGGTTTTCTTTCTCAAATATGGTTTGCAATGATATGATTGAATTCATTTTCTTGTCATTTCTACAAATTAAGATGAGAAAAGGTTTAGTACTTTATTACAAAATTGAGACAAATAAATAAATTAATACTTATTAGTCTCCCACTATTTTTTCGAAATCCAATAGCCCTCACCATTGATTTTAGAATATTCTGTTGCCCGAATATTCTAATGGAAAGGATCCATATTTCCCTTCACATTACCCCAACTAGGGTTGGTCAAGCAACTTGAAGGTATTTAGGTAGGCATTCAAAATGCCAACTGCATTAACTCGGAACTCCTTGATCCACTGAGTGGACTCCCCAATCCTGAAATCCTTTTATTTTGGATTTCCTCAACCTTTCCCTCTTGGTCACACCAAGTCCTACTGTGGCAGTCAACCCTTGATGCGAACCTAGTCAATTCAACCCAAAACCTTGAATTAGAATTCCCCGATAATTGAAAGCACCCCAAATAGGGTTGGTCAAGCACTTTGAACTATGGTTTGATTCTAACCAAGATCATGGAAGGCCATACCGAATTAATATTTCTTTTAAGGGATTTTATCCTTATACGTAAATTTCCATTTTATTATCCTTGATTACATGATTGTTAAAATTAAGTGGGATATACTGAAGTGTTTAACCATGTCTAATATAATATTTATGTAAAAGCCGGTTTTATTTTAGTTCTATCTTGCATTCTCATTTACTTCATTAATTGCATGATCATGACAACACACCGACAATAAATAAACCATGAAACTGATAGAAATAAAATAAATGGTATGATCATGAGATTTTCTATTGGTTAGTTTATCCAGCGGTTGATAAACTAACCCAAGACCTAGGGGAGAAACTACTTGAACCGTTTGGGTTTGTGTTTATAGCTTTCCACCTGTCCACCTTTGTATCTCCTTGAATTGGTTTCACCTTGGATCCTCACTTGAGCTGCCTCCACTAGCTTGGGATCTCCATCCATTACATATGCATTTATCTCACATGCAGGTAAGGGATAAAAGGGGTTTTTACATAAAAGAATCCTTGGGTGCGCAAACCCTACATATTAATGAGGAGATGGCTCACAAGCCAACAAATTTAATTTAAATAAATAAATTCAAATAAACCATTAACATACAAAGGTCTCAGTCTATCTCATGATCATCCATACATGAAACGATATTTATGCATAAATAAAACTAGCATTAAATTCTTTAATCATTATTGTTTAAGATAAATCACTCTCGAATTAATTAATTATCTTTAATAAATTAATAATTTTATCTTAAACCCTTTTCTGAACTTCCCTGAGATTCTCATAAATCATAATTTTAAACAAATAAATTCATTTATAATTATCCTTGTACGTAACTTGTACCTTGGAGGAAGTCCGATGAATACCCATTCATTACACAGATGTTAAATTAAACACATATATATAAAACACCTATCACGTGTTGTGCCTCAGCTTTACGCCTGCACCATGGTACACATCTCAAAGGTTTTTATAATATAATAATAAATTTTAATAAATCTGCGTAATTTGGGTGAGTACACGGTGTGTAGTTCTTACCACATGGCATGTACTTTTCTTCACCATCCATCCGATTTAAACGCCCGGGGAGATGTCGTGTTAATGTACTTCGGAAATTTTCGGAGTACACGACATGTTCTATGGGACACATGCCATGTAGTTTCCGCGTTACACGGTTTCCTGCCAGACAAGCCGTGTACGGGGTACACAGACCAACCCTAACCTGAAGAGACTACACGCCATGTTCATTGGACCACATGACGTGTAACCCGGAAACTGTGTTCCACCTGTTTCTGGTCAACACACGGTGTCTTAAATTCCTAGAAAGAATCCAATACGCGACCTAATTTGGTGGATCAGTCAATGCATTGAACCTAGAATACATGGTGTGTACTTCCAAATAGAAGCCGTGTATTCTGGTGTTGTATAGATAGAAACTTTTGGCTCCTCCAGATGAGTTCCTATATTTTATTTTAATCAAAATTAAAAGAAAAATTCGTTTCTGCGAGGTGAACAAGAAACGAGGGAGGAGGAACAGATCTCAAGATTCATATTTCTAGAACGATTATTCATGAATTGAAATAACTAAATTATTAAATGCGTATATCACCAATGAAAAACTAAATAATTATAATCAACGATATGACCCCTCTGATACAACTTGTAGGATTCGGGCGTAGCAGAAGCGCATTGGTGGGTTTCCCAACATTAATATTAGCATTAGACAACGTTCAATATGAGATCTGTCACGATATAAAATGCTGGATCTTCAGAATGGAACGACGAACAAAAAAGAAAATAGGAGTCCCGAAACCATTGAGATAGGATCATCATACGTTGGTTATAATTAATTTAATTAATTCACAAGAATTACCTCAGTGGAATTCTTTCTTCATCGATGTCTCCGGTCACGATCCTATGATCCATTGTTGCATTGTAGAATCCAAGTATAGGATTCTTCCAGCGGTGATCAACACATGCTCCACGTATCTCTGGATGTCGCCTAAGGGATCTTCGGGTGTTAGCGTGGAAGAAGCTTCGCTTGCGTTGTCCACCTTCGTCCACCTTGACCCGATGGAGGATCTCACTCTCGTAACTTGATGGCGTTATTAGTGGAAAGGGAATTCTCTCCTGGATTGAGACTATTTCCAAATCCATTGTGCACAAAAATGGCTCATGAAAAGTGTTGGGGTTGTGAGTATATTTATGAAAATAAATAAAAGCGTTACGCTTTTTATTTATTTCATTATCTCTTATTGAAACCCCATGTCGAATTATTAAATCCTTGACATGCATCCATGATGATTATAATTAATATCATTTAATAAAACAATATTATATCCTCAAAATCCCGACTGGAAAACTACATGGCGTATAATAATTAATACACGGTGTGTACTTGTTTTACATAAAACGAAATGACATGTATATTTAATATAATGACGTGTGCTTTTATTTTCCATTTTTCTCCACCACATTTATTAGACCTTGAGTAATGGGTATTTATTTTTTAAATAAATGTAACTACATTACTCGCTAATAAATATATTATTTCACCAACAATATATTCTCTTGAATAACTAGTGTCGAAATAAATGCGATCAGGCATCCGTAAATAATTATTAAACCAGAGTTGGGAATAATATTTATTTAACTTGTTAAATTAATATTTAACTGAGATACATGGACACACATAGTGTGTGACCCTCTAGGCCTCTTTATCAATGGCATTAGGCGGAGCCTACCTAATTTCCAAGGTTATCATCTAGTAACATGCCAAGGCACCAATAGAGAAAGAAGTTAACACCGCAATGACGTGTCACCTCCTATGAATGCATACCGTGTCATATAATTCCTTTGTCTCGATATCTCTAATCAAGTGGGTTTCATGCTAGTGCCATCAACCCACGTGCTTGATTATTCTTTCTTTGACTTCCCAGAATTGAACTCTCCCATACCTCACCATGGCCATAGATTTATTTAGGCTATATAAATTCTATAAAAGGGCCTGAGATATCTACTTCCGTTATGGAATAGAAGGGAAAAATCCTTTCTCGCATTATCTATTAATGCAGTATTACTTGTGACACACCCAACGTATCCTACCTCACTGCGAACAGTGTGTCATCACAGATTTCATCAATACATCTAACTGCGTGAGTTGTAATACCCATTAATAAAAATCATAAATTATAAGGACCAATACACACGTCCGAAGATAGGAACATCCAATGAAACTAGGAAATGTGGATTTCCTACTGGCGGATCTCATTCTCATAATATCCTCCTGGATATCACCAATGGCGCACACCATGAGAGGTTGCCTCAAAGTTTTATGAGTCCTCACCCCTAATGACCTGTATTATTTGTGTCCCTAAAATAATATCATCTGTCCATAGAACATATATTCAAGAACAGTGTTATGGCACTTTTTGGTTCTCATCATAGCAGGGATCCGTTATGACCCTTTAATGCAACAGTTGTCCATAGGACATTATCACATACATTGTCACGCAGAAGAACAATCAAGATATGATAAAGCTTTTATTAATGAATAAAGTACAAAGTAGTTGGTTCTAGACCACTAACTCCAACAATGTTTTCATAACACAACATTAGATCATTAGGAGAATACACCACCACTTATTTCATTTCATGAAATAATACATGATCTAAAAACAAATTACACTTGGTGTACACTATACTCTATATAAAAGTTCATTATAAAGTAAGATGTAATGAATTCATCATTGACACAGATTTCACATCGTGTAAATTTACATGTTGGGAACATATAGATAAACTGAAAAATAAAGATACACAAGTGGTTGAGTGTTAAAAAACCCATTATATTCACACCTGCACCATATAACAAAGAGATCATCAAGGGCTTGGTTAGATGCCCGTATCTAGATGATTGGAGTGCACCCTCTATAGAGCCTTGTTTCACTGCTTATCTTCAGGTTTTCATTATTGATTTCCTCACCCTCTCATAGAAAAAATGAGGTTGTTGTCTCTTCATTACATTGCGTGTCAAATGAACATGAATTTATTGTAGGATATATTTTATTTTTGACTGAAATTTATGTTTGGATTTCATGTTTTTTCTTTATTACAATCTATTTATTGATTCTCATAGCATGGTAATTGTGAGTGTGGTTAAGAAAAGAATTTAATTTATTTCTATATTTTATAATGACCATTTCTCGAGTTGATTGAATGCCTTTTTTTAATGTGCAGTCTAGGTTTTAGACATATACTGTGACTGTTGGGTTTGTCTTACCCTATGTTTACTTAAGTGTTCTGTTTACACTTATTTTTCAATCCAAAGTATCCAACCATTTTAAAAGGAGTGTTTTGGATGGAGAGTGTTTTCCTTGACCGTTAGACTCACTAGGACCTGGTTCCAATGACTTTATGATAATTATTAATTATTTCATACCTTGTTATCACATGAACCTAGATTCATTGCTTTCCGACTCCCTTTATCTGTTATCCTCTTCCACATTCTTCACCAAACATATCTTTGGTAACATAGATTCAATCTTTTCATATCATATTTAGTTTAGGGAATTGTTATAAAATTTATATTTTCTTCAACCCAATCTTTATTCGTTCAAACTTAAAATTTTATATTCTATAATACACTATTGTTTTGTGGTTTTTTTTTATTGTGGATTTAAATTCTTAAATTTAGAAACCCTGTAAGAATTAACTACTAACAATGGCCTATAAATTTTTTTAAACTTTTCTAGGGATCTAACTTAGGTCACCTGTGTGATTGGTCAGATTCTTGTGACATAGTGGTTTGTTTAATACATCGATTTCTATAAATAATTGAGAAATCATTCTAATTTGTGAATTGTTTAACTTTTTTATGTTTTATGGTATGATATAAAATATCTTTTTATATTAAATAAAAGGATACCATAGAAAACCTTATTTTTGAAGCTAGAGAAGACTACAAAACTGGAAAAATACCTTTTACAAATCAAGTATTTCATTACACAATGTGATAAAATCAAGATAAGCTGCCACCACCATTACAAGTTATTACAGAGTACATGATGTGACAATCCAATAATTTTTTATATATAATACATGTCATGAGAAGTTTTGGACATGCACATATACGAAGATCTCATGACTGATGTAGATTACAAGACCTTGAAACACAAAAATGATGAAAATATCAGGAAATTGGAAAAACAAATGTTTGAGAGATATTACGTTTGCTGAATATTTTAAAAAAATACTTATAAAAACACACCCTAATCCTCAAAATAGGGATATCTGGAATAGATACTTTATGTACAGATGACTATTAGAGACATGCACCACCAATAATCCATACTTCATTGTCTTTATGTTGGTTTGTTTTATTCTTTTATGGACCCTATAATGGATAGAATGAGGGGGTGATTTATTTGTTTTGTGTAGTGAATCATGAATGAGCATTGAATATATATGGAATTTCATTTCATATTGAATTTCATATTGGAATTTTATATTGGTTATTCAATTCTATCCTGTCCTTGATTGCTTTTTTGCATGACCATTGTGAGTAGGGTTAGGAAGTGGGTTTAATTTCATTCTTCGATTGAGAATGACCATTGAATGATTTTATTGAATTCCATTATTTAATATGAATTATAGTGTTTAGACATATACCTTGTCGATCCAGTTTTCTATTAATTTATGATTAAATAAGGTTATTATTACCCATTGCATTCGATCTATAGTAGTTGATCATGAGAAAAAGAGAGTTTTATAAGGAGAGTGTTTATAATGAACATTGGACTCACTAGGCCCTAATTAGGATGACAACATAGTTTTAATTAATCATTTCATACCTTGTTATCCCATAAACCTAGATTTATTTATATCTGAATCCATTTTTCTATTCTCTTCTTCAAAATTATTCACCAATAAAATTCTCAGTAGGATAGATTCAATATTCATATAACAAAATTAGTGTAGGTCTTGGTTATTTAATTAATATTTTCTACAACCCTATCTTTGTGGGTTTATCATCAGACTTTAATATTCTGTAATACCATATATTTAGCGGTTTTTTGATTTATATTGTAAATTTTTAAGCAAGTGAAACAAATCAAAAATTGGAAAGATTCACCAATTAATTTTTGATTATTTTTATCCTTAGCAATGGAACTACCAATTTTATTTCCCATGGGGGATATTTAATTCAAAAAGAGTTAAATAATTTAGAAATTCATAACATGAATAAATAAGACCACCAAAATATAAGGTATTAAAATATATGACAGACCAAGGTCAAACCCACATATATATGGTTGAAGAAAATATTAATTCGACAATGATGACCCAAAATAATTACCATATGAAGAAATTGATTCGATGTTGCTGAGTATATTATTGGCGCAGAATGTGAGAGGAAAACTTAGAAAAAGGGTGATGGTAAGAAATAAATCTAGGTTCATGTGATAACAAAGAATGAAATAATTAACTAACAATCATAAAATTATCTAAATCAGGTGTTAGAGATTCCAATAGTGATGGTAAATGCCTGTCATCCTATGATCCCCATTTATTATGTTTAGATTTTCGGATTACAAAGAATGGGTAACTAAAAACCCTATTTATTCATATAGATGAAACAAACCAAATGGTCATAGTAGAATTTTAAACCCAAGACCCTAAATTAAACCAAATGTATTTAATCAACTCAATAAATGGGCATTACCAAAGAATGAAATAATTTAATCCCACTTCCCAACCCTACTTATAGTGGTCATGAAAAAAAATCAAGGAATGGATAACAATGAAGAAAAAATATGAAATCTCAACATAGATTTTCATAAAAATGGAATACCTCATATAATCAATCCATTTTCTTCACAAATGACATGAAATAAGGAAATCACCCCCTAATCAACAATATAATATATATTTACATGGATTCTTCAACAATTATTACACCTAATACCCCAAAAAGATCACATAAAAATCCTCCAAGTATTTTCATCACTACAATATATACATATTAGACCTAATTTCTATAAATTCAATACATACATGGAAATATAACTCTCCCCTTTAAATTATTTTAGCAATAAAAATTCTCTATGTTAATATTTTTTATTGGAAGGATTATTTCCTCTTCCCCTTATTGAAAATAAATACAATGTTCACCCTAAGGGTCTTCCCATATCTCAGTCTTCATTTAAAGACACTCATGTTCGCTTTTTATATGTTCAGATAGAAGGATATTAACATATGTTTCACTTAACAACGTTCCTTTAGTTATTTTACTTTATGTGTACATAGGAAATACCAATGTAAAAACAAGATAGATATAACCAAAGATGTCTATATTATCTATTCACTACCATGGATTTGATAATATACTAAAAAACTCATCAAGTGGTTGTTTTAAATAAATTAATCATAAATAAAATTTTGATGTAGGTACATATCAAAAAACATATCAAAATACTTAATGTTCATTTAATAATACACCCCTTATCTAATATTTTTATTAACCGAAACCCCCTAAAAATTAAGTTTGATGTAAACAAAAAAAATGATGAAAGTGTGATTGTAATTATATTTTTTCTAGTATTTATACTGATTTATGGATTTAAGTGTTTCAAAATTCATTTAGATTTTTATTTTTGTGAATCCTCAATTTTAACCCTCCCTGAAGGGAAGAACTCATATTCTTCCAATTCAGGGTATTTAGTGGACTATGTGTGAGAAATTCTATTTATATTGTCAAGTGGTGAAAACACAAACATATCATTGAATTACCTATATGTTATAAAAAATAAAAATTAATAGGTATTAAGGAGGGACTATTTCCTTTTTTAGATGTAACCTTGGGGTTTAGAGATTTATCTCAAGCGTAGCCATGTTTTCCATCCAATTTCATTATTTTTTGTCTAATTATATTTAATAGTTTTTTAATCAAATTATTATATTTTATTTATTATAAATCAGTTCACTTATCCACCTTATATGTTAAAGATACATCACCACCTTCTTTTTACATCATCCTATTCATGCATGTGCATCATTTAATTTTCTTAACTTGAGCTTATTTTGGAAGAATTTAATTCATTAATATTAAAATTTCATTATTTGAGATGTTCTCAAATGATTCACTTGGATTGATACCAATTCTATTTAAGTAATTATATTATTATCTCAATAATATTATGTACTATTTGGTAAAATTTACATCTATTTTCATCTCCCACATTGTTCTTATTTAACACTCGGGATGTTATTTATTGACAACCTATCTTGAGAATAATGATCTTCTGGTGAGATAGTCTATTTTAATTTACCACTAGTTTTTTCTTTTTATTAATATAAATTTTTTAATTATCTCAAATCAACTGGTTAAACAACAAAAATAACTTTTATAAATGATCCAACCTGTTTTTAATCTCTATAAGTATTCGTTTCAACCATGGATTCACACATTTTAGGTAACATGTTCACCTCATCATCAGGAATTTCTTTAACTAATAACCAATCATTTTGTATCTTTCTTGGATATATTGTTTCATATAATATATTTTTATCCATATTAAATTATTCCATGTTTATTTTTAAGGATATATGGTTCTAATTACTCTATCATAGTAGATGAAATTTATTCTTTTCACAAAAATTCAGTATCCTTTATCTTAGACTTTGTTGGAACAGTGTGCTTAGTTTTCTCATTTTTTTAAAGACATTTATTTTCTTGATTCTAACCTAATAATGTCACACCTTCAATCCTTTTATTTTTTACCACATATTGAGGTCTTATTCTTTTAATGTAATTAGAGTTATCTTATATTTATCCATACCCACACTCCTTATAATAATGACCATATATGTTACAAAAATCATCAAATTTATACAAGGATTCACACATATTTTTACAATACTTATTTTTCATTTTTTGTGATGATTTATTTAAAATAACATGTTTTATTCTCTTCTAAGATCATATCCCACTAGAAATGGGTATCCTATAATCTATATAAGTTGATTAATTATGCCAAGTGTTAATTTCTCTATTCCTGAAAATATAATAAATCCAAAAATATCCAATAAGTCATGTTTTAATTATTTTGGATGCGATATTATAAGGTATTACTATATTATTCTCATGTCATTTTTAGGAATAAGCCCATCAATTTTTTGTTTTTCTAACAGAACTATTTTTCTTGGTTGTTATCCCATCTCCCCAATATGAGTTAGTCAGAACCATTAAATTTTTATGCACCTATATTTGTATAGTGTTAGATAAAAGCATAGAAATATCATTTTAAAAAACATTAGTGCATGAAATATTTATATGACAATGGGGTACCTTTTTCAAAAATCTTATTATAGATAGATCAAGATATAGTTATATGGTCCTATTTTAACTTTTATGAGTCTCTTTTGAGACATAAATCTCATATTATTTTTGTATATCAAAATTACTATTTTTAATATATTTAGTTGTTTAAAATTATTTCTCTTTCAGAGTTTTCAATTTGGATTCCAATTTAAGACGTTTCATTATTAGTGAAAACTTACCACTTTCAATTGATTTTAAATAACATTTCCATAACACATTATACTTATAATTTGATCATCCTGCTAACTAATTCATTCATTCAAATAATTATCAATCTCCTTGTTTTTGTATCTTTGACCTCTATTTGTTTTTCCTCTTAACTAAGAGTAGCTTTATATTAATCTTATAGAGCATGGAAATTTTATATTTAATCTTCATATATATTAAAAAACTTTCTAACAATATACAAATCATTTTTACTTTTTTAGTTATATATCGAAGCTAACCATTTATAAATTTTATGGATCCATTGAAAATGGTTTGTAGTGTAATAATTTCTTCACCAAAGAAAATTTCTTCCACTAAATTCTCAGAAACACCCTTTTGAAATTAATCTTCAATGAATGCAAAAATTTTTATTTAAAAGTATGAGAAATTCCATATGTTTCAATTTTACATTATGTTTAAGACTCTTCATGGTTATGGAACTCGTCTTGTCCTCAATAACTCTCAACCATCATTCCAAATTTTCTGTAAGCATTTCAATGAAATATTTTTGACTAATGTTATTTTCCTATAGTGACCTATCATGGTCATTAATATTTTTATATTTTATTTCTAACTTTTTATCATTTACATTGATTCAATGTTTTTTAATTTTTTTAAATGTAGGGATAAATTCATTAAGAACAAAATCTATTATTTATCTCTCCGAAATGTCTACTTTAAATTTTTCTTCAATTAATGAACCCTCTTCATAACAAAGAGTAATAGATTCATATTTAGTTCCAAGAGTTCTCTAATATAATTATATATTTTTTTAACTTACATCTTAGTGATTATTCCTTGGTATTAACATCCTTTTCATGTTTCTCTTTTTTTCTTTAATAATTTCCTTATAAAATCTATGTATATTTGTGATAAATTCAACATGGAAATTTTTCATATACCATTCAAATTGAGAATATATGTCTTCCACTAATTTAATGTGTTAAAACTATTCACAGTGCCTATAAAATGAACACATGTAGTTAAAAAAATCACTATCAATAGATTTTAAAGGTGAGCTTCCTCCATTCAGATTATCATCGTGTAGTGGTTTAACTTTCGTTGAGTTTTTTTATCAATTTATCAATTTATTTTTTCTTTTTATTATTAAATCTTTTAGATAAAACATTAATGTCTTTCCCTTTATCATTAATAGGTATATAGTATATTATTACATCTAACAAACTCAAATAACTTATTCAAATATGATCTACATATTAAAATTTGTAATAATAACTTTAAAAAATTATATCTGGAGGTATATATTCTATTTGATACCACTTGTAGAGCCTAGTAGTACTATATAGACACCTTGGGGGGTTAATTGGGTGTCTAATTTTTTTATTTAAATTATCCCATCTAATACTTAAAATTTTTATATGGATTTGTTAATGAATGTGTGACCCTCACCTATGTATGATAAAAAAAATAATCAATGCAGAAGTGTTTTTAAAAGATTCAAGTTTAATGTGTTTTCTTCTTCCTTACTATGCTCAGATATTATAGAGCCACATATTCAATTATCACTATTAAATTTTAGTTATTACAACTGTAGTTATAAGTGACACGCAATGGTTGGGATGATATCATCCAAATCCCAGAGAAATAAAAAATAATATTCCGGAGTGTATGCCATTGCTTATACTAGAATGACCATTTATTCAATAGTTTTATTTGGACATGTACCACCCATACTTTAAAACTCATTAATGAAAGAAAGATGACTTTTATTGCAATATTCTAATCAAGATAACTTCAAACATGTTATCTTGGTTCTACCCTTGGACTCACTTTGAATAGAAATTATTACTTATATTCTATCATCAGAAAATATCAACGAACAATATAAAAAAGAGAAACAATTCCAATTTATCTATCTATCCATATTCTTTCTCCAATTAATTATAAATGATGTCTTTTAGATCAGTTGGGATCTCACGTCCTTCATTAGGATTTTTCTTCTTCCAAAACTTTGGTATTGAAGGGTTCAATTGCCTTTCACTTTTGACTTCAAAAAAATTCAACATCACCATCAAAGACAAGAACACTCAGTTTGATATTACTTTAATTTTAGAGTGTGCACTAGAGATCGTATACTTCAGAAAACATTCTCTTTTATCCCTTTTCATATTTATATTCATAGTGATGCATGAATATATTTTCTCAAATTCTCCTCAATTAAATTACGTGAAATCTTAGGATTTATTATTTTTATACGGTTAATCTTCAAAATTGAGTTCTTTAGTGTTAATTGTAAACTCATGTATACCCAATAATTAATATCCCATATTTATCATCTATATACATTTCTTATAAATAAATATATATTAAAGATCAAAATATCTTGGGTCAAATTTTTTATTTCCTTAAGAATCAGGTAATGAAGTCCTCTTCCATAAATATGCATAAAAAAGGTAACAGAATAATATATAATACATAGATTTTTTATTTTTGGTGTGGATATCTATAATGCCTCAAATAATTGGAAGTGATATTTTCATCTTCTTATATTCATTAAAACTCATTTGAATTCTAATTCAATTATTTATTAAAATCATTTAAGGACTCACATTAATTCCATGTCTCATGTGATATATATTTATCCCCACCATCACCTCTTTAATTATATTACCAAAGGACTCAAAATATAATTTAATTTTAATTATTCCCAAAAACCACTACATTATGATCTATCTAAAACAACCATGTGTATATTGACATGAAATATTTCAATTTAGAAATACTTATGGTGGCATAGATATGTCCTTCGATCATATATATAATCTTGATTACCTTATCCATCAAAAGATTTATTCCAAAAAGATTACAATATATGCATCATTTGATTTTTTTTCAATATCAAAATCTTGAATACTAATAGATTTCAACCCTGTATGTATGAGAATTTTTATTTAGACATGTGAATATGAAAAAATACATACATGAAAATAAAATTATGAGTGATTTTCAATTCACCTACATTTCACAATTTGATATATTTAGCTACATGTCTTTTAGAAATCATCTACATGGATCACTTCAGATATGTTGTATAATACTCTTACATAAAACCTTCACGTTCCATAATTTGGAAACATAACAATCTATTCCAAAATCACCCATGTTAGTAGAAATCTGTTACACGAATCATTTATCTCCTGGGGTATATTAGATACATTGGCTATAATTCCATTATAGAGAATAAATTGACTATGTGGATCATTTGGTACATTGTGTTTGGTTACATCACAAAAATGGTTATATATTTTTCCTATGTCACTAGAATTACTTATGTGGATCAAGAAACATATAGACATAATGAAATAAACTTATCTCCTCTTCAGCTGAATTCCTATACATCTAAAACACCACCACACTTCTCAAATATTTATAAGACAATTGTACTTCATTCACCAACACGTGTATTTAATTCCATTAAAGATCTACTTGTCATTTATCTCACATAGTTTTTGACATTATCTTGAAATTTGTGACTCTAGTTCTTTATGCTATAGATTCACATGTTCTTTACTATAAAACATATTAGTACCTAAACAACCTCATTTCATGGAAATACATGGATTCTTCAACATGCATGACTACAAATGACTTCACATATTTCTATAATAATCCACCAAGAATCAACATCACTACACTATACAAATATTGAAAAAATTCTCAATGAATCAAATAATTACATGGGAACTTACAAGATATTATTCTATTATTATTGTTGCACTATTTTATTTATTCAATTTTATGGAATATAATAATCTATATAATGTAATAATCCTTATTATTTAATACATTAATTTATGTGATTTTTTTGAAACGTTTAATTATGTGGGAAACAAGACTTGAAAATTTGATTCATATACTAAATGTTTTATTTTCCACCCATGCTTTTATTAATTTAGAGAATTAAGTTACATAACATGGGGGAATAAAATTCATACAAAAATCTAGGATTTTACATTCTTCCCCATTAAATTAATTGTGTCCTGATAATTTTAATTATCTATCTTTGATGGAAAAAGCCATGCCTATCCATATGATAAACTTGACTCATTATATAATTTCATATGAGATACCAAGAAAACTATATTCTGTAAGTCTAAGAAACTCACATTTCCCCCCATAGTTGGCACATTTTTATATTTTCATTTCTCACAATCATTTGTGCCAAATTTGACTCCATAGTTTGTAATAATACATATGACTGTCTCGAGACATACCATTCAAAACTAAATTTTCATGATACAGTTCTAACTAAATACTAAAAATAGGATGGTTATGATAATATCAAATAAAACAAGAGTAAATAAATATATTATTATGAAAAAATAATCCAAATACATCTTATCCAATGACACTTTTAGTTCAACCCCGGATACTTTTAGGTCAACTATAACACAATAATCAAAAAATTCAAAAACTCCATTTCAACTTATGTCTTCATAATTTTTCTCTTTTAGTATAAATAATACAATCCCAACAAAAAATAACCCCATTTTTAAACTAAATAACGCATCCTAAACCCACCCTCTATGATCTAATTCTATAAATTAAAAAAATACATAGTTATGTTGATAATTACTATGATAAATAAAAAACACATACATAATTTTACATATGATATCAACATTAACACACACACCCTTGACCCAATGTTTTAGTTTATTTTGATATTAGGTACATAAAAGCCTTATTAAACATTAGGTTATCAACATCTGCCACAAAATTCTCCACACATGATTCCACATAAAAGTAGTCCTATATATTAACTCTTAAGGAATTACTAGAAGGGAGTTCAATCAAAGGATCAGTAAGGGAAAAATCATATCAATTATTCATAGAGTACTAGATAATGAATATGTGATAAAACATGTACTTGGGATAAATACTTGATTAGGAAATTAATTCATAGGAAGTGAATAAGAAACAATATGGAATTATAATAAATAATGACTTAGAGATTTAAAACTATAATATAAATTATATCGAGGGTATAAATCATAATACGTCATAAGAATATGAAATATTAAAATAATAATCATCAGGCATAGAAACATAGTCACAAGGATGTAGTGGGAAAAAAGCTTTAAAAATGATAACTCTTGTCAGGGAAAACCACTAAGACCATCATAACATAGTGTATCATGCATCAATACATATATTGAATAATATAATAGATCAGTCATCACTATTTACATCCAATAATAAAAGGTACCAAGAATCACTACATGCATCCCCTGAAAATATTATAAGATATAAATCTTTACTCAATTCATTTGTGGGCTATGTCTAACCCCGCTGTCACATAATGATAAACCACATATATCCATGTCACATGAAATAAAAAAATTAACAACATGACTAATATATGATAATAAATAGGATATATATTAACATCATTGAGGTAAAAATCATCCATAAAATTATATAGGATACCCATATAAAAATTCAGTAATTAAAATATTTAATTATAGGGGTTTCACACTATATATAATAAAAGTTACATGGTTATGAAAAATGCATTCCACAATCAATAAAAATATATTATCATCTAGGTGAATACACTTAGATCATAATAATGTGGAGTAGGGTATTATTGAAACAAGAAGGGTAACTTACCCTAAGGGGGGGGGGGGTTAATTATGGAATTCATTTATTCTTCATCTTTATAATATATTTTATTCATTTTATCAAGAAAAACCCAAATTTTTTAATTATATCCCACATGAACTACATTCTAACGAATAAATGAAATGTTGGGAAAAAATATTTTACTTGGTTCACTAATAAGGGGTAATACAAGATGTATATGAAAATAGTGTGTTAGCGTATTAATAATTTATACTCTCCACTACAGGTATCAAAAAATTATGAGGACTAACTATGGATCCAAGGAGACCTTCCTCACATTGACCTATTGCGCGAAAATATAGGTCATCAATTATCTAGTAAGGATTCAAAATGAATATTTCTTACAATATATTTTTAGAATATAGAATGAATCCTAAACTATTGAGGGTATTCTCATTTTCTCCTTAATTATCCTTGAACACAATATCTTCTAGTGTCTTTATTATTCCCTTATTCACAATCTAATCTTTTTTTTAAAACAAAAGTTTTTTAAAGTAGTCATAATGATATTATTCTCCTTATTCTTATAATTTTATTTCCTCAAGAATTATATTAAAAAATATATCCTTTATTAATGTTATTGAAACACTATAAATACTCTAAAATAATCATTTTTATAAAAATTTATGATGATTTATATATTTTTATAATGAGAATTGTTTGAATTTATCATTAATTTTCCATCTTATAATGTTCCAAAATACCTACAATCTTCCTTATCAATCATGATATTAACCTTTTCAAACAATCTATCAGTACACAAATTATTATTTTCCAAAATTTTAATTTTATATTGTAATTAATAATACCCCTTTAATGATGACATGAAGAATAAGGGTACTAATGCATGATATTCCTTTAATTATGAACCTACTATGCATAAATAATGAATTTTAAATATTCATCAATATTACTACACATTCCTCCATTTATTTTGTTTTAATATTCTCGAAAAATGTGTGTTCATGAGTTTCAAAATGTAAAAATTGGTTCAAATAACCTTTGTAATAACTCTTTGATATTTACAAATTGATTTTACACAGAAATAAACAAAGTAATAGCCCTTATGAGTTATAGAAGTGAAGTAAAAATTATTCTCAAGAAATTTTCCTTTTCTATGAAATAAATCTTACAATGTTTTCTTAGTGGAAGTAATGAAATTTACCATTATTAGTAAATGAATCTTAAATAGTTCCACATGATATATAAAAATTCTTGAATGACTCTTATTTAGTATTAAATTATTATAGAATGAATCTTACAATGACCTAAGAATAGACTTTTGAAGACTTAATATGACTCTTCATACATCCTATGTGACTCTTTTGAAGTCTAATATAATTATCTTATTTTTCCAATTATCTCATATAAAATTAAATATGACTTTTGAAGAGTTACCTTTGATTTTAAATGACCCATATGTTGTAAAACAATTAATCTTCCAAATCATGCATTGGAATTTTTCCAAACTCTTGATAAAAAACTATTATAGAGTAATTAAAATGATTATTATATTATTAATACATCACTTATTTCATAAGAACATGTACAGCCAAGTTTCTTACAAAATTATTTTTTGTAATTTCATAACCACTGAATGGGTTCCAATGGACAAAAAACAAAATAAAACATGATTTGTTTATAAAAGTTTCCCATTTATATTTGTCTATAAATTATTCACAAGCTCATGAATCCATTCACGACATCCCTATAAATATACCCTCCACCCATTTCCATAGATTTTTATGCTCCACAACTTCTATATCATCAACTTTCATACTCCTAAATTGACAATAAAATTTAAAGGAATGTGCTATCTCGAAATAAATACTCATCCTTTCTTAAAAACAACTAAATTTTTTTATATAGAACCAAAAAATAACCACCAATCCCTCAATCAGGCTTATAATACTGTATGATACAATGATATATATAAGAAAAAAAATAAATTGTTGTTATTGCCTATAATGGTATAAATACAACTCTAATCAATTCCTCTAATCTTCCTCATTCATTCCGCATTTATGATATATCACCCTTGGTTTAAAAATTCATAGAATATATGAACCCACACTAAAAATAAACAATAACCAAATAGATAATTTAATATTTGAGGGTATAGTGAAATTTTCCAATCGTCCTATAGTTGAAGAAGGTGGTTGAACTCTACAATTTAACCCATGTCTCTAAAATACTATTGTTTCCAACTACTTAGTCATGGTAAAAAAATGAAATATATCTTTCCTCATTTAAACCAATAGATATGATTTCATTCTTCATACCTTAGAATCATACCTACTTAGTTCCAATATAAAATGTGCATTATCTTATGGATTTTTTTATTTAATACATAACAAGATATGCTTGTCACACTCATGACTTATTTTAAAGGTAAATTTCATTTAATTTCATTTCATAATTTGTTTTGGGGGGGTTCCCAATCTTTTATGGAGGAATGAGAGAGTGTTCATTAATTGGGCCAAACCGTGAGCCCAATTCCAGATTTAAAAACCAATTTTGTTTCTTTTATAACTTTTTCATTTTTTAATATTTTTCACCCATTCAACTTCCCAAATGACCTCCCCTGACCTATAAACACCACCATTTCAATTTGGAGCTTTTATAAATCCATAACTAGGGTTTATATTGGTTTTTATCTAAGGGGTTGGGCCAGCCCGAAAGCCCAATTCCTGTTTTACAAATAAATTTTGATTATGTTATAACTTATTCAATTGTTGGGATTTTTTGGTGATTCCAAGTGGAGCCCAACCCCAATGAACCCAGCCGGGCGACCATTTCCTCTTCCACCTCATTGAAGCTCTGGTAAATCGCGATTTGATGCCGAACTTCCGAAGGTTCCTCAAATCGCCCAGATTTGAAGAGGGGTAGTCTTTCTTTCATAACTCTCTCAATTCTCAATATGTTTCCTCCATTCCAGTTTCTAAATGACCTAATACATCTTGTGCGTACGAAAACTAAATTTTGGAGCTTTTAAATTTCAGATACAGGTGTTTTGGAGTGATTACTTCAAGATACTTCAAGTAAATGATCCCTTTCCTTTCCTCTTTCAAATTACGTTGGGTCTAACTCATTGTTCTTTGGGTATATTTGGTTATAATTGAGTTTAATAATGTCCAGAAACTTGGTTTTCGAACCTAGGGTTAAAATTTGGGCTTTCTTGGCCAATTTATGTGGTTTTATGTTTGATCTAGTTGTCTCTTGGTGCGGCGGGGGTGCGATTTGATTTTCGCATGGAGATTCAAGGGTTTCCTTGGTTTTGGTAGGTGATTCCATTGTGTGTGAAATTTTTGTGAATTATCTTGCTGTGTTCACGGTACCTTAATGTTTATTTAACTTGAATGTTTCTGTAAAAATTGGTTTTAGTTGCTTTTATAATGCAAATTAATTTTACGTTCCATTTTTTGTGAGATTGGGGGCTTTTCATTCAAATATTTTATTGGTTCATTTTGGGCTGACCTATAAGTAATTAGTTGATTTTAATGAACTTTAATAGGACTGAAAATACTGTTTTGATGAATTTACCATGTGTTTGATGCTGTGAAAGTTGGTTTTAATGGTGTTTGTGAAACACATGAATTTCTAAGAGCCGTGTTGTGTAAAAATGGAGTTTTTACAATGATGTCACTTCTTGAACCATATGAGGCCTCCCAAAAAATGATTTGTTGTTTTAATTTAAATGTATTGGGATTCCATTTATGTTTTGGTAATTCAAAAATGTTCACATAGTGTGCAATTTGTGTTCTCAAGGTGTTTTTTTGTGCAAGACACTACGTGATTTTGAAGAATTATTTTATTACAAATCAAAGTGTTTTATAGTGTGTTTTAAGTGGTATAAAAATGTGATAGATACTGTATTGATTGTGTGTGACCAGTAGTGGTATTTTATTTTAAAATGGATTTATGTTGCATGCTGAAATTGTTTGAGCACAAAAGGGGAAGCCCGTGTACTTAGGTGGGCGGATTTGTACTAGTACGACTAGTGGACCGGATGGGTGTTGTCCCTGTTTCACTTAGCATTTGGATAATGACAACTCTAACTAAACTATATGGATGATGATTGTAAACCACTATGTTGTGGGTATGATCCCTACTAGTGGCTCGTGCACGAGAGTGGATTTTACTATGCTTGCTTTACACCGAGGTACGAGGTACATAGGGCCCGAGACAACCTAGTGCCTAGGGGTGTTCCTGGTTTGTTGCTCACTGGATTTTTAGTATTTACACATGTATTTGGGTGTTTTTTATTTAGTACTTTACAGTATCTATCATTTACATTTGGATATGTTAACATTCTGGAAATTCTAGTTTGAAAACGTTTCTTTTAAATGAAAGTTGTATTTCTTGGAATTTCATCGTCGTTTTTCTTTACGAATTAAAAATGTCTGCTTCTTCACCTTATATTGAATGCACTTTGGAATCATTGGGTGGTATCCTATTGGGCTTAGGCTCACACCCTAAATACACCCCTTGGGTGTAAGTAGACTTTGTTATGCTTGACTCAGGTAAAGGGAAGGATATGGGCGATGGCAGTTCAGGGTGTTAGTCCTCATTGTTGGGGCGGAGTTGCAGAGAAGGTTTGTGGGTGATGACCCCCTTGTCGTGTGGAGTCCATGGGGATTTCATTATGTTGTCATTATTTGTTTTTAGACCACTTTTAGTGTCTTTAAACATATGTATTCAGTTCTGGTTTTTGTGTAAACATCGTTTGGTTTACATTTTTCAGATTCAGTTTGTTGATTGTTTTTAATGTTTTATGACTTCATATTCGGGTAAATCGTTCCCAAACAAAAATAAATGATACCCGGTCACTTGTGCCAGCCCGTGGGGATAGGGAACGCCCTTTGGGTCATGTCACGGGCTGGGTTTGGTGCCAGTTTTGGTGGTGACGAGATTCGGTTCGTGACAATGCTAGTATCCATGATGGATGAAAATTAATGTTCTTTATTTATATTAAAAAGAAAACTTTATGTAAGAGGGAATTATATGGACCTTATAATTATATTTTATTTAGTGATATTATTCTCATTACTATTAACACTAAAACCGAGATTCCAAGATAATATAATTAGAAATATATTGATGAATTTCTATCAAATACAACAAGAACTCAATAATATACCTATAAAGGTTATAATCCATTGAATTCTCATTTCGATATTTTTTTCTTCTAACTATAATTAGAGTTAGAATCAATCTTGAATAATGCACCTTCTATTTCTTATGAATCACTTTGGTATATTAATCTTATGAGATAAAAGTGTATCTATGTAAGGATTGAGACATAAATATATTATATTATTAATTTTTGATAAAGAATTTAGTTTCTTTAACTTTATGGATCTTTTCAGGTTTATAGTTTTAGAGAATTAGGCTATAAATATTACATTACATCTCAAATAATACAAAGTAGACACTTCTATTGTATCTAATTTTTTTCACAAAAAATAAAAATCCTTAAATAAAACAAGAATTATTTTCTTGATAAGAATATTCATGAATTATTCCTTTATCTTACCCATCCTATACCCTATGAAAAAAATTTAAAAACATGGAATGAGCATAAAAATATCATTAAGGGATATAAAATAATGAAAGATAACATTACTCCATGAATACATAAAAATAAATGATATCATACTTTTCACTCATAAAACATATGATATTAAATATAACTCAGTAAATCATAAGATTTGTGACTAACACACAAAACTAATAAATCATAATGGTAACTTGTGGAATCCATAAAATACTTTCACTTTTTCTTTTACAACTACATAGGGTGTTATGTTTGAAATAACCATCACAATATATTCCCAAAATCTCATAGGTGAAACATTAATATTTTCTTCCTTCATATTACCCAATAAATTGATGATCTATATTGGTCCCAACCAACCTCAGTTTATCACAAAACCACTCCTATATGTAAATAATTATCAAGAACCCTATCATAACCATTACACAGAAAACAAGCATAAAGGAAATGTAACATTTCCACACTACAATCCCAAGATACAAGTTTAATATACTGACATAATAAATCCATTATTAAAACGTATTTCAATTAAAAAATACAAAAAATGGGTATATAGTATTATTTTCCTTTTAAAAATATTTCAACTTGTTAAGGAAGCCAAATATCAAATAATGCTTGTAGTGACAGAATGGTCATTGTCATCAGGTACATTATAAAGAAACATTCCATTTATCATTTAGTAAAAAACTTCATAGAATGAAGTTTAAATTTGAATTAAATTAAATTTCAAATTTTTTTATACACCATATTAAATAAGGATGTGTATAACATCAAAATATGCATCAATGAAATGAGATTGAGATGAAGCCCCTTACCTTGAGCCTGAATTGTCTCATTCATTCTTTATATTACTGAATAATAAAATTTGGTTAATTTCTAAATCATTCAAAAACTTTTTCATGTTTATAATTCATTTTATAATAATTATAATCATGTTACAAAAATTAAATAATTATTTATGCTCTTATCGGTTGTTTGGTCGATATTCGGTACTTGAGTAGAAGAAGAACTTTTTTTGAGGTAAATTGTCCATGTAGTAAAAAGTACATCATCTACAGAATGAAATTACTTATTTAAATATCATACATATTCAGTATATATGTATTTATAATTGTCCATAACATTTGGAGATAATAAATGAAAGGCACCATTCATGGAGATGGGAAGCCGTACGTATGCATGAACACAACATTCATTTCATTTTTTATATTTAAAGGAATGAAAAATAAATGATACATAGGTATATTATAATTCCTATATTATATCATATTTTCTATACATTACATATTTTTATTAAATCCACCCTTTATAAATTCCACCTATGGCAAGAATGATTCATACCACTTTGAGGGGGTTGTAGTCCACGCTTCCTCAAATGAAATTATAGTATTTACACTTTATGGAAAGCATAAAGGAATGATTTGAATGAAGAAAAAGAAACTTATACACAATATAATATAATATATATCATATATAAATACAGTTCCATTATAATGACCACAATGAGTGGTGGTAGGGGAAACTTGAACAATCATCGTTTCGTGAGGTGGTAGTTCACCGTACGAAGAAACTGTATGTTTGTATCCATTAGATAGAGGAGTGTGTATGTGTAGTTAGAATAATTATACTAAATATAGTATAGTATATTGAGGATACTAGTTTTTTTATGTAATCAAATAATAAGAAGAGAATTGGGAGTGGAGATAGAAAATAAATAAAGGAACTCGAGAGAGGACATTACCTCTAAATCGTGTAACTTCCTTTGATTTGACCCAAAAGGATTTCATGAATTGTCTTATTAACATGTTAAGGATTATAATTGGGAGAGAGTAATTTTGGGAGATTATTGGGGACGAATTTTTACTATCCTATAAGCTTGAGAGGTGTGTGTTTTATGGGTAGAGGTGGTGGCCTTTTATAAGAGAGAGGAGGGGCACTTTAGGAAATTTAGAAATATTAATTTATTATAAATTTTATTTCAATTCAAAATGAGTCAAAATTTATTTAGTTTTAATATATGATGAATATAATTATAAATCAGGTCATCCAATATGAATTATACTGGTTTGGGATATTTTTTAATTCTTTTTTTTATTTAACCCTTTTTACTTTTACCGTTTTATCGATAATTTAACACTTTGAGAACCAAAATTGTTACGAAAACTTGAAAAATGTATAATGAACGATTCATTAATACAATTTTAGATTCATAATAACCATTTGTAATAATCTTATATTTTTTTGGAATTTTATAATATTTAATAAAATATTTTATATTTTATAATATGAATTATGTAAATTTTGACAGTATTCATATCATGAGTATTTTAAAAATCACTAGAAACTGGATTCCTTAGAAAAAACTTCATCAATTAAAAGTTAACATGTCATATTAAGCCAGAAAATTTGTGTATGTCATCAAGAAAGTCAAATTACATTAATTTTAATATTTAAAATATCATTTATTTGAATCCTTTATTAATGATGCAATCACTACATCATCATTGTGTCATAATTAAATTTATTTATTTTATATATAAAAATTATAAATAAAGTAACATGATGTATGAAATATTATTATATTTTTTATGAATATTTTTAGTCAAATAGATTAGTTATATAACCCAATATAACAATTGTTTTAGTAAAAGATACATATTTATGTTACATTTCTCTTTACTTTAAAATAAATCTTATAAAATGTCATTTTAACAACCAAGTAGCTCCATGGGTGAACAAAATAAACCTAAGGATGACCATGTTGAGAAATATCTCATCCAATAAAATTATGACATGTCTTAGGGTATTTTGATATTATTATTTTATTATTTTAAGCATTATTTTCCAAATTTACCCTTCAACCATGGTAAATAAAATAATTACTTAAGTTACTATTCATAATGTCTAAAAATAAAGGGAACATATTTAAAAAATAATATGGAATGTCACTATTATAATATGAGGTTGTTATTGAAATTAATAACATATATTTGATCATGTAACACTACCATAAATGTTTTAAGATCAAATGAGAAATATTATGCAACTACCCATGTCCAAGTTAAATTGTAATAATCTAATATTCAAATTCATATTTATACTTTTAGTAAATATAACTTGTTTGATAGTTTTTATCACATGCACTAGAAAAAAGGGTATCATTACACACCTTATTAAAATAATGCATTGATATGTGAGACGTCAATATGAATTTAACCATAAATCATAGATTAAATAAAATAATAATAAATTACTTAATTATAAAAAATACAATACAATTCCTCACATATTATTTATATTTTTAAATAATTATGGATATATTGAATATATTTATTTATTAGAAGATAAATAGTGAATGAAATGAAATTAAATATATTAAACCTTAATAGCATTTTTTTAAAAAGAACTATTTTTAAATTAATGTATTTTTTTTTAAAAAAAATTGATCACATTTTAATGAGAATTATGAATATATTTTAGACTAAGGATATAAATTGAGATAAATTATAAATTTATATGAAATAATATTAAGAAAATGCAATGTCTAAAAGATTATATTTCTATAGATATATTATTTTTTAGTTTTTTAATTTAAATGAATAATTTGTTATGTTTTGAATTCTAATTAGATAAAATAAACCAAATTTTTATATTCATCATGTCAAACAAAATTTTGTGTGATTCTTTAGTTTCTTTTGAGATATTTTTATTATAGGAGAAAAATAAATAATACATTTTATACTAATACCATAGATTTTATGAAAATACCATGAACTAAGTGTTTATTTAAAACATATAAAAAATTTACAAGAAAATAATATTTTTAATGAGTAAAATTATTAATTTTAAAATATATTTTGAACTTATAACCCACATGTTTACAATTTTTTAAACCTAATTAATACTTTTTTTAATAAAAACTATAATTGGATTTTAACTTTTTATTATGTATCCAAAAGGTGGAATTATTTTTTGAATTAAACTTTAATGAATATGAAATGTATTCCTTGACTAATAAATCAATTTGGATCATTTAAATCAATAATTTTTATAATTTTATCATAATAACGGAATTTACGTATAAAAGTACGCTACTTCAAAAAATGGTTTTACACGTTATTTGTTCTAATATTAAAATTGGTATTTTGCACCATTAGAAAATATATTACAAAAATATGGATATAATATTTTTAAAACTTATGTTAAAATAGTTTAATATGTTCCATTGAATTTATAGTCATTGAAATTAAATTTCATAGGTAAAAATAACTTACCATGAGGAAAAAATGTTTAAAGTGACAAATCTAAGAGAAAAAGTGTTAATAACTTGTGTGAAAATTTATAGTTGAGGATTTGTTAACATTAAACCTTCCCCAATTCTATTATTTTATATTATAGGAAGCACTAGATCATTCAATAATGAGTTGTCGTCTTATGATATTACAAAAATGCCACTCCTCTACCTTAGAAAAGGATCCATTACCACCCCACAAATTGTCACACACAAGTCATATTATAATCAAGCAAACTGTTAAATAATAACTCCCTAAAAATTCAAGGCAAATACTTGTGGTTCTTTAGTTCTCAAAATGAAACCTCTTAAATCATTATTCCAATTTAAAGATGAGGTCTTCAAAAGAACATAATAAAATGATCAATTTCTCATTTTCAATTAATTTACTTTATTTATTGTTTTTTACATTTTAAAATATAATCATAAAAATATTAAATAAGTACATTATTATTTTAATTATAATTTAATTTGTAGGATAAAAAACATTACCATCCTACAAACCATTTAGAAAATGAAAACCTTCTTGGTGTTACTTGCAGACTACTACCTCTTTAAGCTATACAATATATTTTTTCACGACCAACTTACATGGATGGATAAAAAAGTTCATTTATGGAATAAATATAATATTTTAATAATTATTAATATTATAAAAGTATTAATAAATTACTACCTTATTTCTATTTTATGAAAAAAATAGAACGTCACCCAATGTGCATATGCAGACTACCGCCTCCATGAAACAAAATGTTACATTTTTTCATCTACAATAATATAATTTATCCAAATTTCTAAAAATTTGTTTATAAAATATAAAATAATATTAATAATATAATATAATTCACTGATAATCATATTTTTCCAAATAAATTAGTTTCTCAACCATACCCAGCCACTGATTATAATATGTTTTGTTATGGATGGTAGACCCAACTATAATAAAAAGGATATAAATTTATATCATTGATGACTATGGGAACATAACAGCTAGTATTACTAAAAATTAATGATAAAATGATAATTTGTTTTATTTTATAGGAATATTATTTTAATAATTAACAATTTACTAATAAAAAACTCTTTATTCCATAAACATTACTTGAAAACATCTCTTCATGGATTCAATTTTCACAAAACATGGAAGTAGTTTCAATAAAATGTAAATGTAGATTATTAAATAATTTAAATAGAATTATTTTAATATCATTAATATTATTTTAATGTTTCACTTGGTATCAAGTAACATTTTTTGATGTTTCTATTATAAAAATTTAAGAAACAATCAAAATTAAAAACATCCAATGATTAAGATAAACTAGGAATAGATAGTAAATGTAAATGAAAGAGTTATAATTTAATAAGAAAATACGTAATATATATGAATTATTATTAAAATAAATAAATGAATAGATTTATATTTTATACAATATGATACGACATGTTTAACTGTGAAAAAAAGGTTAGGGCATTTCTCAACTACATATCCTAGCATTGATTTATAATGATTCTTCTTGAAAATCATTGATATGTGTTTGGTTTATTAACCCCTATAGTTTATTGTGGTTTATTTACTCTATTTTATCATTATTTACATTTATCTTTAATAATATTCCTTTAAAATGATCCTTAACTAATAAATATTATTTTTATAAAGGGTTTTTCTGGAATCAATTTGTTTTAATAAGTTATTAATTTTTCTCTTTGAATAAGGGGTTTCAAGATTGATTTCAACTAATAAATGATGATATTATAATTATTTTACTCCTTAGTTTGTATGAAATTACATTTATGGACTTGTTTCTTTATAAAATTTGTTCATGATTAGAATAATTCCTATCATTTATTACTGACCTATTTTCTTCCATATCGATATTCACACTTCCCACCAATGCTCTCTTATTATATTTTTGAAATCAAATTATGTTTAGTTTTTGGTGGTATTTAAAATTACCTTTTAATATTTGGAATTATTTCACCTTAAATTTTTCATAATTATATTTAGATCTACATTTTTATGGAAAAAAATCTTTCATTTTCTGGGATCAATTATTTCAGTTTCTTTTAATATTTTTTTATATTTATTTCTTGAAAATTATTTATTAATGTGATCCATAAAATTTTCAATATATAAAAACATTATAAAATTTAGTCTAAAAAATAATTTTTTGTATTTTCTTCCATTTTATTCATGATCAATAAAATTATCAATATCCGTCTGATGCTTATTTCAAAAATCAACCTATAAACAACCATGTAAAATAAACTATTTAGTAGATGAAAATTATAGTATGTACTAATGTAATCTTGATATTATGTTATATTATACCATTTAGAAAAGATATAAAACCAAATTTCATTTTATGTGTTCCTTATGATATAATGAATTATTGAGTTTATGTGGAACACATTTGTGTGGATGATCATGGGTGGGGGGTTATATTGACCCCTAATGCATTTTGTTATGTTTTATATCTTATTCTATATTAAATTTTAGACATAATGGGTTTGTAAAAAAATAATGTCATGTGAATCATTGGGTTTATCACAACATAAAGTGTGGAAATAATAATTTTTTTCGAAACATAAAGAATGGACAACATGGATTTTCTCAAAAAATAAATCATGTAAACCATGGGTTTGTTCAAAACTGAGAGCAAGGGAATCCTAGGATTCTGAAAAGATAATGTGTATTAATCATGGGATTGTTCACAATATAAATAATAAGAATCATTTTTTTATCATAAAAAAATTATTTACATCATTTGTTTGTTCACTACGTAATTCATGGTAATGATGGATTTTCTCAGAACATAAATCATTGAAGTCAATGGTTTCCTTGCAATGTTAGAAATCCATACGCTTATCATTTTTCCAAAATACCTTATTATTCAATATTCTAATAAAATTTAGTATTTATATATTATATTCACATTATTATGATCCATTTAACATGTTTATTATATCACATGTTTATGTCACGGTACATGTTTTATCATTTTAGAGTATATATGCCGTTGTCTTGACTTATGAAAAACTCTTACTGTTCAATTTTTTTAATTTTATATTTCCCCCATGATCATGTTTTTAATATCCTTAATATATAACCCTTGATTACATGCTGATGTGTTTTTTATTTTCTGATAATTTTAGCTCAACCCTTTCAAATGTATCTATTCAAATGGATGTAAAGATGAGTATAACCTTTGAGGAGTATAAAAGAGATTATTATGATGTTAGATTATGTATAAATGTTCATAAGTATCAAAAAATAATATTTTTCTATAGGTGGTCCTCAAAATAAAATTTAACTCTTATCCTTGGGACTATTTTAGTATTTTTTGAATTAATTTTTATCTTATGGGAATGATGTAAAATAAATACATGTTTCTCTGGGATCACCTCACATGGTATCAAAGTCAAATTGTGTTGTATGTTTTGTTACTAATAGGACAACGACTGAAGGTTTAATGTCTCAAAGTTGGTATCATATAAAGGTTTTGTTTTCTTAGGATTAGTATAGTTATTATTGAGGATTAATATGAGATAAATTTTGTGAAAACCCTAACAGTAGGTATATGTATAGGATTATATCTCAAAATTTTTCTAGAGAAGAGATTGTGTGGTTTTTCTAGAAATGATATACCTATCTAAATAATACCAGTAGATGAAGGATCTAGAAATGATTTCCTTTATGATATTAATCCTTAAAGGGTATTATTTGTTATTAATTCAATCATCTCTTGACACACAACTAAGAGTCCTAACTATATATCTAGTTTAACACTCACTTGGGATATTATTTTTTGATTCATTGATTCTATATAAATTATTATGATTAATTAAAATATATTTATTTTGGAGATTGTAATATTAAATGACCATATATAACATAGATTGAATCCTTTAAATTAAAAAGTTAGGGTATTCATGTTAGTTAAGAGTTAATTATTCAAAGCCAATAGTTTTCTTTTTCTACATTTATTAATTATCTCATAAGTTAACTTTACTTTATATAAAAAAATAATAGACTATGGACTAAATAATATTACATTGGGTGTGAATGTTAATGTGACAATTGTCCATAGAAACAAACAAATAAGATAGTTGTCAAAGTATACATCCATTTTCCAATTCTCACCCAACTCTCCAAATTTCAGAAAAATAACGTACACTATGTTTTGGTTTGGAACACAACAAGGAAGGATCATATTTATATTAATTCATTCATGTTGGGGTGTAAAAACTTCTTCATTGTCTAATTTAATCCACTTACTTTTGAGAAATGGATCAATGTGGTTGAAGATATTTTTTCCACTATCATGTTCCTTGAACATGATAAATAAGGTTGTTCTAACCATTTATCATTTGGATGGTGAGTCTAACCAATTATGGACTCTTAATTTGAATATAATGAAAATAGTAGTAGACACTATCAAAAGGGATGAATTCATGGAAGTGTTATTCACTAAATATATTACTCATTATCTTCACTTGTATATAGAGATCGAATTCTAGGATATGAAATAGAAATAGGATGAGTCCATTGTAAATTATGAAGAAAACTACAAGATATAAAAAATGTATTCCTATAATTTTATATCTAAACATGAGTGTAAGATTTTGAGTTTTTTATGGTCTAAATTCAAATACCTTGAAAGAAATTATCCATAATAGAAACTTAAATCTATAAATAAATATTTAGATGTGAGATAAATGTTGAGATGGTTGTTAGATGTTGTCTTCCATATAGAAATAGAAAGATAAAAGGGAATCCTCTTGTATTCTATAATGGAAAGTCACATGGTGGAAAGATAGGGTAAATTCCTACCTGTCTAAATAGATGGATAAATAACTTGTGTAATTACATCAAGGCATTAGGGAACTACAAAACCCCCAAATTTCAAATTAATGCAAAGATTTTCATTAACATAATCGGGTGGAAGAAGGCCCTAACATATATTACACCAACACTTCAATGATATTTATGGAATATATTTTGTGATTATTAAATTAAATTTACAAACCCTGATGCTAACAAAGAGACTAATCACTATCAACCTCTTCAACCAATGGAAAAAGGAAGAACATATATGATGAATAACATAGAAGTGATTAGTGATAAAAAAGATATAATTATATCCTACCATGGATCATTCAATGTCTTAATATATTATATTTCTATCCAAAATATTATATATAGGATCTAAAACCCTAGCCTCATTCGCCCTCTGTTTGGGGTTTCCATTGGCGTTCTCTCCTGCATCGCGAAGATGGGGAAGGATTAGGGGCGGGGCTCTGACCAGCTTTCAGCTTTTAGCTTTCAAGCTTTCACACAGACATAAGGTTCTTACGATTCAGGTTTTTGATTCATGCAGACCACTCCATGAGGGATCTATGCTCTTGACTACT
Source organism: Viscum album (assembly GCA_963277665.1). Lineage (NCBI taxonomy): Eukaryota > Viridiplantae > Streptophyta > Magnoliopsida > Santalales > Viscaceae > Viscum > Viscum album. The sequence goes on along the minus strand of OY728150.1, from coordinate 404,185,590 downwards.
CGCGAAGAGGCTATGTTGCGAAGAACCTTCCATGAAGTGGATTGATTCACGAAGAGGCTGTTCCGTGAAGCGCCTTCAGCGTAGAGGTTTTCTCTGCGAAGCTTCGCCTACAAAGGCCTGTGGCGCTGTTATTAACCAATTGATCAAACCACTCCGCGAGGGTTCACCTCTCTTGATAGCTCACGAAGAGGCAGTGTCACGAAGCACCTGCTGTGAAGAGGTTTGATTTGTGAAGAGGCTGTTCCACTAGATGCCTACTGCGAAGAGGCTTGCTCCACGAAGCTCCGGCCGCGAAGGCCTTTGGCATAGTGTAACCACGATTTTCTAGGTCGCGAGGTGTGTTCGCGAAGGGGACGACGTGAAAATCTTCTGTAGCGATGGTCTAAGGAGCTGTATGACCACAACAGTGGTCGTCTCGCAAAGTTTTTACCTCACAAACTTGTGTCATGTGGGTGCTCGCGAAGGACTAAGGCATTGAAGCCGTGAAGGCCTTGCGTGGCGAGTCGCCCCACAAAGAGACCGAACCATTGTGTTCCGCGAAGGCATTGTGGTGTGTTGCCCCGCGAAGACTGGGGGGTTGTGGGAGACACGAGTTCTTGAGGCAGTGTGGACAACAAAGGCTGGGGGGCCTGGCTCTGGTGGGTGGACTACGCTAGGGACCAAGAAGTGGTTTCCGGTCCAGACACCTGTCTGTTAGACTAGGTCTTGTTTTCTGTGAGGGTGGGTTGGGATTTGCAAAGGTGTCGGCCCTTAGGTAGTTTGTGCTTTCAACCATTGATTTGCGATATTGATGCAGACCTTTTTGACCAATGGAAGAGGCTATCCCTAACAGACAAAGAAAAAGCGGCAATCGAGGCACGGATAAATGAAGACACACTCTTGGAAAAACGCATGTCTCTACTCGTGGAGGGAATGTTCATTGAAAACATTTTGGTTAATCAGGGGGCTCTCAAAAACACACTTCAGAACATCTGGACACTTGATGCAGGAGTGGCTATTAGGGAGGTGGGAACTAATCCCATCATCTTCAAGTTCATTAACGAGAGAGGCATGGACAAAATCTTGCGTAGAAGACCATGGTCCTCCGATAATCAGCTCCTCCTCATGGAAGAATTCATAGGGGGAGGCGATATCGAGCAGGTGAATTTAACCCACTCCCCCTTCTGGATACGAATTAGAAAAATCCCCTTCCATACAAGAACGGAACGCGTAATGAGGGAAATTGGGGACTGCCTAGGCCACATTCTTGAATGAGATTTCTCAGACCCAATACAATGGGGCCCTGAGGTTCGGATTAAGGTGGTTATTGAGGTATTAGAGCCCCTAATAAGGGGAATGTTCCTGAAAATAGAAGACGCCAACACCTGTATATCATTCGATGTTGAGAAACTCCCACTCTTATGCTTTTTTGTGGTCGACTTGGTCACCCGGAAAGAACATGCTCCACAAAACCTCAGAGTGGATCAGGTGATATCACCCTCCAATATGGTCCTTGGATCCTTGAAAAAGTGAATAAATCTGCTTTCATCCTTGAGACGGACAAACAAAACGACCGTGACCATCTCACGTCGGCACACACCAGTCAGGTGGAACCCACACATGGACATGTCATTATGCTGGGACCTCCCGATTTTTCTAATGATGACTATCCCACTCAGAGAGAAACAGGCGTTCATACTAACCCCTGGAAGGACAAAAATCAATCATCCACAAGGTTAGAGACGCAACAAAAAGAACCTCCATGCCAAAGCTGAACGCCAAAGCCAATGAACTTCGAACCACCAGATCCGATCCGGGCCCACAACCGTCCGTAACTAGTACTACACCAATTGTGGCCCATGGAACGACGAGAACTCCAATGCTGGGCCCAAGCACCCATCACATGATGAAAAGGGAGCAACGCAGAGCACATAATGATCGCACAAAAGACCCTGACCCCAGGATCAGGAAAAGACAAACCGAAACCTGCCAATCGGGGAGGAATCCCACCAAGAGATAGAAAACGACAACTGGCAAAACAAGTCTAGAGGAACCAAAGTCGGCGGCTGGCGAGACCCAGCCCCGCCTAGAGAAATGATTGTGTTATGCTGAAACTGTAGTGGGCTTGTCAACCCATGCACAATTCACATTCTTTAGCACAATTGAACTCAAAGTCGCCCCGATATGGTTTTCCTGTTCGAAACCATACTAGAATATAAGGACATCAATGTTATTTCTCTGAAGTGTGGCTTTCAAGGCTACTTACTGGTGCCCAGACAAGGCCAATATGGGGGCCTCTGCCTCCTTTGGAAGGAAAATATTGATGCTAAAATTTTGTCTTTCTCCTTGCACCATGTGTCTGCAACTATTCAAACTACCTTACACCCACCATGGACCTTTGTGGGATACTACGGCTGGCCATCCCAAGCTGATAAAGCCCATTCATGGGACCTTCTAGGTAGGTTGTGACATGATTTACCTAGCCCTATTCTTTTTGGAGGAGATTTCAAAGAGATCATGTTCCATAAGGAAAAGTGAGGTGGAAATACACGACAATCAGCCTCGATGTCTAATTTCAAGGACGCGGTCACTAGGGAAATACTAGTCTATCTGGGATACACAGGTAATCCTTTTACATTATTCCACGGCAAAACTGAAGGCACCCGCATCAATGAGCGTCTTGATAGATTCCGAGGTTCTACTGATTGGATTAATATATTCAACATGTTTCATGTTGGCCACTTGGCCCTTAACTGTTCAGATCACTACCCAATTCTCATAGATTGTTTGCAAGGAAAACATAAGTGACAACCCAACATACCCTTCAGATTTGAGAGCTTCTGGTCAAAAGACCATAAATTCGAAGAGGTGGTCCGATCAAGCTGGAAGAGCTCCCATGAAGATGTTGGCTTTAATCTCTAACAGGTTGCATCTGGTCTGAGATCTTGGAGTTACAAGAAATTCCACCAACCTTATAGGCATTGTGATGACCTGGAATAGAAGTTACACAACTTACTCAGGCAACCCCCATACAATGGAAACATCTCCAGGATTGGTGCTACTCAAACAGAGTTTAAAGGGGCCCATCGTGTTAATTAAAGATTTTGGGCTTTGCGGGCACATGACATCCACATTAAATAGGGAGATGCTAATACAAAGTATTTCCATCTGAAAGCTTCAGGTAGGCGTCATAAAAACTCTATCATGAGCTTATCACAACCTAATAGAAGCAATGTATCTGACACCTGTGGAATACATGAAGCATTGGTAGGCTATTTCCAGAACCTCTTCTCCACAGGAACTCCTTTCATGTCTTCTAAAGTGGAAGAATGCATTAGACCCGTGATCACCAATGAGATTAATCAACAACATAAAAATGATGTGATGAATGATGAGATTCTCCTTGCTTTGAAACAAATCCACCCCACTAAGGCCCCGAGACCAGATGATTTTCTTTCCCTATATTTTAAACAATACTGGGACATTTTCGGTCCCGACATCTTCAAAATGATAAAAAAACATCTGGGTGGGGAATACAATCATTTCCGCCATCAACAAAATTGTCCTCTTCCTCATCCAAAAAATCAAGAAACCTCAGGTGATACTGGATTTTAGACCTATCAGCCTCTGTAATGTAATGCTGATTCCTATCCTTTCTGCCCGAATATTCTGGAAACTCCCTGTAACGCCATCACTCAATGCCCATAAGCAAAGGAAATCAGGAACAAATGGGGCCCGACTACGTTTGCTTCTTAGGAATTTGTCTTTGATCTCCCAGATCCTCTGATGCGATGGTGTTCTTCTCTGTCATCGATCGATGCTAGATCCTGCTGTACCCTGGCATGGATCATTTGGGTTTGGCGTAATGACTCGGTTTTCCATTATGTTCATCACCCTCCTGAGTTTTGGATTGAACGAGCATCCTCATGGATTGAGGGTTGGAAGGACAGTAAAGGACACGTTGGGCCAGATGCTCCCCCACCTGCCCCCCTCATTGGACCCCCACCGGAAGGGAGTCTTAAGCTTAACGTGGATGCTTCTCTCTCCATGGATGTGCCTATTGCTCTCGGTATCCTGGAGCACAATCATCTGGGGAAGATTGTGGCGGAAAAATTTGACTCCCATCAGGCCTCCTGGGAACCTGCAGTTGCTGAGGCCGGAGCCATCCTAGCAGGCATGATACTGGCGGTGGAACGTGGATGGGCTAATATTATCATTGAGTCTGACGACATCTCTGTTATCAATTCCATTAACCACAACGACAATGGACTCCAATCCTTTTGCTTCATCATCTGGAGAATCCGCTCGCTACGCCAAGGCTTCTCTTGATGCACCTTCTCATTTACAAAAAGGGAAGGAAAAAATGCATTCCATCATCTGGCGGCCTCAGGCCCCTTCGATGTCAACCACATATGGATGGACAATTTCCCTTCATGGATCTGTGTATGTACGGCTGATGATCTTCATCATTAATATTATCCTTCTTTCTTCAAAAAAAAAACCATCAATCCAATAAATAGATGTTTGGTTATTAGAGAAAAATTATAGTGGTATGATCATTGTATCCCAAAGTTGATTTTATTAGAATGTTCCTTGAGAAAATCTTATTACCCATCAATTAGATGCAGTTAATGTTATTTTTATAAATGTATTTGTTATATATAATTATAAGAATATTATTTTTTGGAATAAGTTAATCACATTCAATATAAACTGAATATAGTATATCAATGCATGGATTTTTATGAAAACCATTTAGTTTTATATTATATAATGTGGGAATTGATACCGAATGATGACAGAGTATTGGATTAAATGGTTGGAGAAAATAATACAATAATGAAGACAATCCTATTATGAGGAAAAGATATATTTCTTAAGTTATAAATTACATCTATATTAATTTATATCTTTTAGATAACCGTAAATAATTAATTTGGTATATTAAAATAAAAATTATAATGAAAAATATTATTTCGCGGCAGAAAATGTAGTGCCTCAATATATAAATATATACCCTTATGTTATATAAATATATCACTAAAAAGACTATGCTAAAACAGATCATGACATACCATATTAAAATGAGTACAATATGATGTGATACCTCAATATGAAAACAACAACAAAACATAGAGAAAATAAAAATATAATAAATTTAAATATTAAAAAAAACATTTGTCTACATTCCAAATATATTATTATTATTATTGGAATAATGGTTTACTTAATAATTTAATTTATGTGTTTGAAGATAAAAAATTAATGAAAAATAAATTATACATGGGTATATTATAATTCATTTATAATATCATATTTTATATACATTACATAATTTTATTAGATCCATCATTTATAAATTCCTTGTATGGCATGAATGATTCATATGACTTTGAGAGAGCAGTAGTCCATGCTTCCTCAAATGAAATTATCGTATTTACACATTATGGAAATCATAAAGGTATGTTGTAAATGATACAAAAGAAGCATTTACACAATATAAATATAATATATATCATATATAAATAAAGTTTCATCATAATGATCATAATGAGAGGTGGTAGGGGAAAATTGAAGAATCATCGTTTTTCTGTGGTGGTAGGTCTTCGTACACAGAAACTGTATGTCTGAATCCATTAGATAGAGGAGTGTGTAAGTTTAGTTAGAATACATATCATAAAAATATCATAATATATTTAGGATACTAGTTTTGTTATGTAATTAAATAATAAGAAGAGAATAGGGAGTAGAGATACAAAATAAAGAAAGGAACTCGAAAGATGATGTTACCTCTAAATCATGTAACTTCTTTTGATTTGAGCCAAAAGTATTTATTGTATTGTCTTATTACAATGTAAAGGATTCTAAATGGAAGGGAGGAATTTTGGTACCAGCTTGTGCTTGCATTGTATGCCAAGACAGATGACCATGCGAAGGTGGATAGCTACTATCATGATGCAGATGCTGGGAAGGGGCAGTTCGTTGAAGATAGTTTGGTGGAATTCCCTAAGACCTTTGGGTCATGTAATCTCTTAAGCCTAAAGGCGATGTAATCTCTGAGCCTACATTTCCTGTAAGGGTTCCCACTCCTCCCTTGAAATGGGGGTTATAAATTTCAATAAAAATTAAGTCCTTTGGGCCATTGTCTAGAGAGGTGTGTGTTTTGTGGGTAGAGGTGGTGGCTTTTTACAAGAGAGAGGACGAGCACTTTAGGAAATTTTGAAATATTAATTTATTATAAAATATATTTCTATTAAAAATGAGTCAAAATTTATATAGTTTGAATATATGATGAATATAATTCTATATAAGGTCATCCAATAAGAATTATAATGGTTTGGGATATTTTTTAATTATTATCTTTTTTATTTAACCCTTTTAATCTTATCGTTTTATCGATAATTTAACACTTTGAGAACCAAAATAGTTACAAAAACATGAAAAATGTATAATTAAAGATTCATTAATACAATTTTATACTTATAATAACCATTTGTCCTAATCATATATATATTTTTTGGAATTTTATAATATTTAATAAATTGTTTTTATTTTATAATATAAATTATGTAAATTTTGACAGTATTCATATCATGAATTTTTTAAAAATCCCTAGAAACATGATTCCTTAGAAAAAAATTCATCAATTAAATGTTAACATGTCACATTAAGCCATAAAATATGTGTATGTCATCAAGAAAATCAAATTACATTTATTTTACTATTTAAAATATCATTTATTTGATTCCATTATTAATGAAGAAATCACTGCATCATCATTGTGTCATAATTAAATTTATTTATTTTATATATGAAAATTATAAATAAAATAACATGATGTATGAAATATTATTATATTTTTTGTGAATATTTTTAGTCAAAGTGATTAGTTACATAACCCAATATAATAATTGTTTTAGTAAAAGATCCATATTTATGTTACATTTCTCTTTACTTTAAAATAATTCTTATGAAATGTCATATTAACAACCAAGTGGCTCTATTGGCTCACAAAATAGACCTAAGGATGACCATGGTGAGAAATATTGCATCCAATAGAATTTAACACTTTGAGAACTGAAATAGTTACCAAAACATGAAAAATTTCCAATGAATGATTCATTAACACAATTTTAGACTTATAATAATCATTTGGCTTCTTCGTATATTTTTTTGGAATTTAATAATATTTGATAAAATATATTATATTTTATAATATCAATTATGTAAATTTTGACACTATTCATAACATGATTTTTTAAAAATCCATAACAATATGATTCCTTAGAAAAAACATTATTAATTAAAAGTTAACATGTCATATTAATCCATATGATTCGTGTATGTCATCATGATAATAAAATAACATTTATTATAATATTTAAAATATATATTTTTTGATTCCTTTATTAATAAAGCAATCACCGCATCATCATTGTGTCATAATTTAATTTATTTATTTAATATATTAAAATTATAAATAAAATTACATGATGTAAGAAATATTTTTAACTTTTTTATGAATATTTTTAGTCAAAGAGTTTAGTTATATTACCAAATATAACAATTGCTTTAGTAAAATATACAAATTTACATAATATTTCTCTTTACTTTAAATTAATTGTTATAAAATGTCATTTTACAAACCAAGTGGCTCCATGGGCTCACAAAATAGACCTAAGGACTCAAATGGTGGGAAATATCTCATCCAATAAGATTATAAAATTTCTTAGGGTAGTCTTATATTATTATAATATTATTTTTTATTATTATTTTCCACATTTACCCTTCAACCGTGGTAAATAAAATAATTAACAATGTTACTATTCATAATGTATAAAAATAAAAGGTACCTATTTAAAAAATAATATGGTATGTCACAATTATAAAATGAGGTTTTTATTTATCTTAATAACTTATATTTGATCACTTAACAGTACCTTAAAAGTTTTAAAATCAAATGAGAAATATTATGCAACTACCGATGTCCAAGTTAAATTGTAATGATCTAATATTCTTATTCATATTTATAATTTTAGTAAATATAATGTTTTTGATAGTTTTTATCACATAAACCAGAAAAAAAATGTATCATTACATACCTTATTAAAATAATGTAATGATATGTGAGACATCAATATGAAAATTGAAATAAATCACAGCTTAAATAAAATTATAATAAATTACATTATTATAAAAAAAACATTACAATTCCTCACGTATTATTTATATTTTTAAATAATTATGGATATATTGAATATATTTATGTGTTAGAAGATAAATAGTGAATGAAATGTAATTATATATATTAAACCTCACTAGGATTTTTTTAAAAGAACTATTTTTAAATAAATGTTTTTTTAAAAAAATAAATAAAATTCATCACATTTAAATGAAAATTATGAATATATTTTAGATTGAAGAAATAAATCTAGTTAAATTAAAAATTTATATGAAATAATATTAAGATCATTTAATGTCTAAAAGTTTATATTTCTATAAATATATATATTTTTAATTTTTTTTATTTAAGTGTTTAATTTGTTATGTTTTGAATTTTAATTGGATAAAATAAAAAACAAAATTTATATTCATCATGTCAAAAAAAATTTAGGGTGATTTGTTTTGAGATAGTTCTATTTTAGGAGAATAATAAAAAATACAGTTTATACTACTACCATAGATTTAATGAAAATACCATGAACTAAGTGTTTATTTAATGCATATAAAACAATTTACAGGAAAATAGTATTTTTAATGAGTAAAATTATTTATTTTAAAACACTATTTTGAACTTAAAACACACAAGTTTACCATTTTTGAAACATAATTAATAAAATGTTTAATAATAACTAATATTGGTTTTTTCCTATTTATTACATATCCAAAAGGTGGAATTATTTTATGAATTAAATTTTAATGAATATGAAATGTATTTCATGACTAATAAACCGATTAGGGTCATTTAAATCAATAATATTTATCATTTTATCACAATAAAAAAAATTTATGTATAAAAGTACTCTACATCAAAAAATGGTTTTACACGTTATTTGTGCTAATATTAAAATTAGTTTTTTTCACCGTTAGAAAATATATTTGAAAAAATGGATATCATATTTTCAAAACATATATTAAAATATTTTAATATGTACCATTTTATTTATAGTAATTTAAAGTAAATTACATAGGTAAAAATAACTTACCATGAGAAAAAATGTTTAAAGTGACAAATCTAAGAGTAAAAGTGTTAATAACTTTTGTGAAAATGTATAGTTGAGGATATATTAACCTTAAACCTTAGCCAAATCCGTTATTTTATATTATAGGATCCACTAGATCATTCAATCATTAGTTGTCCTATTATATTATTGTAAAAATTCCAATCCTCTCCCTTAGAAAAGGATCCACTACCACCCCATAAATTCTCACACACATGTCGTATTATAATAAAAAAACTGTTAAATAATAACTCCCTTAAACTTAAATACAAATAATACTGGTTCTTTACTTCTCCAAATGTAACCTCTTAAATCCTTATTCCAATTTACAAGTGATGTCTTCAAAGAACCAAGGAAAAATTATCAATTACTCATATTTAAATTAATTTACTTTATTAATTAATTTTTACATTTTAAAATATAATCCTAAAAAATATGAAATAAGTACATTATAAATATAATTATAATTTAATTTTTAGGATAAAAATATTTTACCTTCCTATAAACCATTTTGAAAATGAAAACCTTCTTTGTGTTACTTGTAGACTACTACCTCTATAAGCGACACAATACATTTTTTCATGACCAACCTAAATGGATGGATAAAACAGATCATTTAAGGAATCAATATGATATTTTAAAAATTATTAATATTGTTAAAATATTTCTAAATTCATACCTTATTTTTATTTTATGAAAAAATAGAATGGCACCCTATGTGCATATATAGACTACCGCCTCCATGAAACAAAACATTGCATTTTTTCCATCTAGAATAATATAATTTATCCAAATTACTAAAAATTTCATTATCAAATATAAAATAATATTAATAATATAATATAATTGATTTATAATCATAATATTCCAGATAAATTGGTTTCTCAACCATACCCAACCACTGATTATAATATGTTTTGATTTGGATGGTAGAACCACCTATAATAAAAATGCTATAAATTTATATCATCAATGATAGTGGGAATATAACTACTAGTATTACTAAAAATTAATGATAAAATGATAATTTGTTTTATTTTATTTGAACATTATTTTATTATTTAACAATTTACTAATAAAAAAACTCTTTATTCCATAAAAATTACCTGAAAATATCTCGTCATAGATTTAATTTTCAGAAACCATGAAAATAGTTTCAATAAAATGAACATGTAGATTATTAAAAATTTGAAATAGAATGATTTTAATGTCATTAATATTATTTTGATGTTTCAATTGGTATCAATGGACATTGTTTGATGTTTCTATTATAAAAAATTTAAGAAACAATCAAAATTATAAACATCCAATTATTAAGAAAAACTATGAATAGATAGTAGATGTAAATGAAATAATTATAATTTAATAATAAAATAGGTAATATATATGAATTAATATTTTAAAAAATTCATTAATAGATTTAAATTTTATATAATATGTGAAATCGTGATTAACTAAGAAAAAAAGTTTAGGGCATTTATCAACTACATATCCTGGCATTCATTTATAATGACTCTTCTTGAACATCATTGATATGTGTTGAGTTTATACACCCCTATAGTTTATTGTGCGTTATTTACTCTATTTTTTTCATTATTTTCATTTATCTTTAATAATAATTCTTAATAAAGATCCTTAATGATTAAATATTATGCTTATGAAGGGGTTTTCTTAAATCAACTTCTTTTATTGAGTTAAAATTTTCCAATTTGAATACGAGTTTTCAAGATTGACTTAATATTATAAATGATGGTATTATAATTATTTTTCACCTTAGTTTGTATGTAATTACATTTATGTACATGTTTCTTTATAAAATTTTTTCATGATTAAAATAATTTTTATCATTTGCAACTGACCTATTTTTCTTCCATATCGATATCCACACTTCCACCAATGTTCTCCTATTACATTTCTGAAATCAAATTATATTTTATTTTTGGTGGTATTAAATATTATCTTTTAATATTTGGATTTATTTCACCTCAATATTTCTATAATTATATTTAGATTTACATTATTTGTGGAAAACAATATTTCATTTTCAGGGCCCAAATATTTGAGTTTCTTTTAAAATATATATATATTTTCATATTTCCTTCTTGAAAATTATTTATGAATGTGATTCATAAATTATTCAATTTATAAAAATATTATAAATTTTTTTAAAAAAATAATTTTATGTATTTTCTTTGATTTTACTCTTGATCAATAAAATTATCAATATCCCACTGATTTTTCTTTCAAAAATCAACCTCTAAACAACCTTGTAAAATAAACTATTCGGTAGATTAAAATTCTAATATATACTGATATCATTTTGATATTATGTTATATTATACCATTAAGAAAAGATATAAAACCAAATTTCATTTTATGTGTTCCTTATGATATAATGAATTATCTAGTTTATGTGGAACACATATGTGTGGATGATGATGGGTGGGGGGTTATATTGACCCCCAATGCATTTTTTATGTTTTATATCTTATTTTATATTGAATTGTAGACATCATAGGGTTGTTTAAAAATAAAGGCATGTGATCCATTGGTTTTATCACAACACAACCTTTGGAAATAATTGTTTATTCACAACATAAAGTATGGGCATCATTGGTTTTCTCAAAACATAAAGCATGTAAATCATGGGTTTTTTCACAAATGAGAGCATAGGAATCATAGGTTTGCTAAAAAGATAATGTGCATAACTCTAGGGATTGTTCATAATATAAATAATGAGAATCATTTTTTTATCATAAAAAAATAATTTACATCATTTGTTTGTTCACTATGTAATTCAGTGATGGATTTTCACACAACATAAAGCATTTAATTCAATGGTTTCCTGATAATGTTAGAAATCCATATGCTTATAATTTTTTTCAAAAATACCTTATTATTCATTATTCTAATAAAATTTAATATTTATATATTATATTCATATTATTATGATCCATTTATCATGTTTATTATATCACATGTTTATGTCATGGTACATGTTTTGTCATTTGAGAGTACATATACTGTTATCTTGACTTATGAAAAACTCTCATTATAAATTTTTTTTAATTTTATATTTATCCTGTGATCATGTTTTTAATATCCTTAATATCTAACCCTTGATTACATACCGATAGTTTTTTATTTTCTGTGAATTTTAGCTCAACCCTTTCTAATGTATACATTCCAAAGGATGTAAAGATGATTATAACGTATGAGGAGTTTAAAAGGGATAATTATGATGTTAGAATATGTAGAAATGTTCATAACTATCAAAAAATAATATTTTTATATAGGTTTCCCTAAAAATAAAATTTAACTCTTGTCCTTAGGACTATTTTATTATTTTTTGATTTAATTTTTATATTATGGGAAGGATGTAAAATAAATACATGTTTCTCTGGGATCACCTCACATGGTATCAAATGCAAATTGTAATGTATGTGTTGTTAATAATAGGACAACTATTGAAGGGTGAGGGTCTCACAGTTTGTATCATATAAAGGTTTTATTTTTTAGGATTAGTATAATTATTTTTAAGGATTGAGATGAGATAACTTTTGTGAAAACCCTAATGATAGGTATATGTTTAGGATTACATTGTCAAATTTTTCTATAGAAGAGATTGTGTGGTTATCTTAGAAATGATATACCTATATGGATAATACCAGTGGATGAAGGATCTATAAATTATTTTCTTTGTGATAAGTATCCTTGAAAGGTATTATTTCTTATTAATTCAATCATCGCTTGATACACAACTATGAGTCCTAACTATATATCTAGTTTAATAATCACATGGCATATTATTTTGTGATTCATAGATTCTATATAAATTATTATGATTAATTAAAATATATCTAGTATGGAGATCATAATATTAAATGAACATGTATAACCTAGATTGACACCTATATATTAAAAAGGTAAGGTATTCATGTTAGTTAAGATTTATTTCTTCAAAGCCTATAGTTTTCTTTTTCTACTTTTATTAATTCTCTCATAAGTTGACTTTAATTTATATAAAAAAATAATAGAATATGGAATAAATAATGTGACATTGGGTGTGAATGTAAATGTGTCAATTATTCTTAATAACAAAAAAATAATACAGTTTTCATAGTTTACATCCATTTTCCAATTCTCACCCAACTGTCCAAATTTATAAATAATAACAGAAAATATGTTGTGATTTGGAAAACAACAAGGAAGGATCATATTTATATTAATTCATTCATGTTGGGTTGCAAAAACTTCTTCATTGTCTTATTTAATCCACTAATTTATGTGAAATGGATCAATATGATGGAAAATAAATTTTTCAATTAGCATGTTTTTTGAACATGATAAATAAGGTTGTTCTAACCATTTTTTATTTGGATGGTGAGGCTAACCAATTATGGACTCTTAATTTGAATATAATGAAAAGAGTAGTATACACTATCAAAAGGGATGAATTCATGGAAGTATTATTCATTAAATATATTAATAATTATTTTCATTTGTATATAGAGATTGAATTCTTGGATATGAAATAGAAGGAGGATAAGTCCTTTAGAAATTTTGAAGAAAACTACAAGAGACAAAAAAGGTATGACTATAATTTAATATCTGAACCTGAGTGTAATATTTGATGTTTCTTTATTGTATAAATTCAAATTCCTCAAAAGGAATTATCCATAATATACATTTAAATCTATTAATAAATATTTAGATGCGATATAAATGTTGAGATGGATGTTAGATATTGTCCTCCATATATAAAGGGAAAGATGAAATGGGATCATCTTCTATTCTATAATGGAATGTCACATGGTGGAAAGATAGAGTAAATGCCTACGTGTCTAAAATAATGGTGTAATAACTTGAGTAATTACATCAAGACATTAGGGAACAATGAAACCCTCAAATTTCGAAGTAATTATAAGAGCCGTATTAACACAATGGTGTGGAAGAAGGCCCATACATATATAACACCAAGACTTCAATGATTTATATGGAACAAATTTAGTGATTATTAAATTAAATTTCCAAACCCTGAAGATAAAAAAGAGACTAATCCCTATTGACCTCTTCAACCAATTGAAAAAAGGAAGAACATATATGATGACTTACACAAAAGTGAGTAGGGATATATAATATATAATTATACCCTACTATGGATGTTTCAATGTCTTAATAGATTATATTTCTAACCAAAAAATTATATCTAGGATTTTTTATAAATATCAAACCATCACTCCAATAAATAGATGTTGGATTATTAGAGAAATATTATAGTGGACTGATCATTGTATCCCAAAGTTTATTTTTATTAGAATGTTCCTTGAGAAAATCTTATTACCCTTCCATTAGATGAATATAATGTTATTTTTATAAATGTATTGGTTATATATAGTTATAGGAATATTATTTGTTTGAATAAGTTAATCATATTCAATATCATCCGAAGATAGTCTATCAACGCATGGATTATTATGAAAAACTTTTAGTTTTAAATTATATAATGTGGGTATTGATACCGAATGGTGACAGAGTATTGGATCAAATGGTTAGAGAAAAAAACACAATAATAAGTATAATCCTATTATGAGAAAAAGATATATTTATTATTTTAGAAATTATATGTGGATTCATGTATATCTTTCAGATAACCATAACTAATTTATCGGGTATATTAAAATTAAAAGTGTGATGAAAAATATTTTTTGTTGGGGGAAAACGCAGTGCCTCAAGATATAAATATATATAATTATATTATATAAATATATCACTCAAAAGACTATACTAAAGATGATCTTGATATACCATATTAAAATGAATACAATATGATGTGATACCTCAATATGTAAACAACAACAAAACCTAGAGAAAAAAAAATATAATAAATTTAAATAAAAAAAAACATGTCTACATTCCATATATATTATTATTATTTTTGGAATAATGGAATATTTAATGATTTAATTTAAGTGTTTGAAGATAAATAATTAATGAAAACTAAATGATACATGAGTATATTATAATTCCTGTAAAATATCATATTTTATATACATTACATAATTTTATGAAATCCATCCATTATAAATTCCATGTATGGCATGAATGATTCATATCAGTTTGAGGTGGCAGTAGTCCACGCTTCCTCAAATGAAATTAACATATTTACACATTATAGAAATCATAATGTTATGTTGTAAATGAAATAATAGAATCATATAAAAAATATAAATATAATATATATCAAATATAAATATAGTTCCATAATAATGGCCACAATGAGATGTGGTAGGGGGAAATTGAAAAATCATCGCTTCCTGAGGTGGTAGTTCACCATATACAGAAACTAAATGTTTTTATCCTTTAGATGGAGGAGTGTGTAAGTGTAGTTAGAATACATATCATAAAAATATCATAGTATATTGTGGATACTAGTTTTGTTATCTAATTAAATAATAAGAAGAGAATAGGGAGTGGAGATAGAAAATAAAGAAATGAACTCAATAGAGGATGTAACCTCTAAATCGTGTAACTTCCTTTGATTTGAGCCAAAAGGATTTCTTGAATTGTCTTATTACCATGTTAAGGATTCTAAGAGGAAGGGGGAATTTTGAGACCTGCTTATGCTTGCATGGGAAGCCAAGCCCGATGGCCATGCGAAGGGGGAGAGCTACTATCATGATGCAGATGCTGGGAAGGGGAAGTTCATTATAAATAGTTTGGTTAAATTCTCTAATACATTTGGGTCATGTAATCTCATAAGCCTACGAGCCTTGTAATCTCTGAGCCTATGAGCCTTGTAAGGGTTCCCCTTCATCCCTTGAAGGGTGGGTTATCAAAAATCAAAAAAATGAAGGCCTTCAAGCCATTCGGGCCATAAGCTTGGGAGGTGTGTGTTTTGTGGATAGAGGTGGTGGCCTTTTATAAGAGATAAGAGGGGTACTTTAGGAAATTTTGAAATATTAATTTATTATAAATTCTATTTCTATGAAAAATTAGTCAAAATTTATTTAGTTTGAATATATGATGAATATAATTCTAAATAAGGTCATCCAATAAGAATTATACTAGTTTGGGATATTTTTTAATCCTTATCTTTTTGATTTTACCCTTTTTACTCTTACCGTTTTATCAAGAATTTAACACTTTGAGAACCAAAATAGTTACGAAAACATGAAAAATGTCTAATGAACCATTCATTAATACAATTTTAGATTTATAATAACTATTTTTCCTCATCGTATATTTTTTTTTTGGATTTTTATAATATTTAATAAAATATTTTTTATTTTATAATATGAATTATGTAAATTTTGACACTATTCATATCATTAATTTTTTAGAAATCCATAACAACTTGTGTAATTAGAAAAAACTTCATTAATTAAATGTTTACATGTCTTATTAATCCATATAATTATTGTATTTCATCAAGATAATCAAATTACATTTATTTTAATATTTAAAATATCCTTTATTTGATTCTTTATTAATGATGAAATCATCACATAATCATTGTGTCATAATTAAATATATTTATTTAATATATATAAATTATAATTAAAATATCATGATGTATGAAATATTATTATCTTTTTTATGAATATTTTTATTCAATGAGATTATTTATATAACCCAATATAACAATTGTTTTTGTAAAAGATACATATTTATGTTACATTTCTCTCTACTTTAAATTAATTATTATAAAATGTCATTTTACCAACCATATGGCTCCATGGGCTCACAAAATAGACCTAAGGATTCCAATGTTGGGAAATATCTCATCTAATATGATTAAGACATGTCTTAGGGTAGTTTTATATTATTATAATATTATTTGTTACCATTATTTTCCAGATTTACCCTTCAACCATGGTAAATAAAATAATTACTTAAGTTACTATTAATAATGTCTAAAAATAAAAGGTACTTTTTTAAAAAATAATATGGTATGTTACTATTACAATATGAGGTTGTATTTGATCTTAGTAACTTAGATTTGATAAGGTAATTGTACCTTAAATGTTTTAAGATCAAATTTAAAATATTATGAAACTACCCATGTCCAAGTTAAATTGTAATGATCTAATATTCTAATTCATATTTATACTTTCAGTAAATATAATGTGTTTGATAGTTTTTATCACATGCACTAGAAAAAAAGTATCATTACATACCTTATTAAAATAATGTAATGAGAGGTGAGACATCAATATGAAAATTACAATAAATCATAGATTAAATAAGATTATAATAAATTACTGTATTATAAAAAATACATTACAATTCCACACATATTTTTTATATTTTTAAATAATTATGGATATATTGATTATATATATGTGTTAGAAGATAAATAGTGAATGAAATGTAATTAAATATATTAAACTTTAATAATATTTTTTAAAAGAACAATTTTTAAAAAAATGTGTTTTTTACAAAGTAAATAAAATTGATCACATTTAAATGAGAATTCAGAATATATTTTATTCTAAAGAAATAAATATAGTTAAATTATAAATTTATATGAATTAATATTAAGAAAATTTAATGTCTAATAGTTTATATTTCTATAAATGTATTATTATTATTTTTAATTTAAATGATTAATTTGTTAAGTTTTTCAATTTTTATTTGATAAAATAAACCAAATTTTTATATTCATCATGTCAAACAAATTTTAGGGTGATTGGTTTGTTTTTTTAGATCGTTTTATTGTAGGTGAATAATAAAAAATACATTTTATACAAATACCATTTATTTTTTAAAAATTCCATGAACTAAGTGTTTATTTAAAGCATATAAAAAAATTTACAGGAAAATAGTATTTTTAATGAGTAGAATTATTAATTTTAAAACACTATTTTGATCTTATAACACACATGTTTACCATTTTTGAAACCTAATTATTACTTTGTTTAATAAAAACTATTATTGGTTTTTTCCTTTTGATTACGTATCCAAAAGGTGGAATTATTTTCTGAATTAAATCTTAATGAATATGAAATTTATTTCATGACTAATAAACAAATTAGGGTCATTTGAATCAATAATTTTTATAATTTTATCATAATAACATAATTTATGTATATAATACTCTACTTCAAAAAAAGGTTTTACACGTTATTTGTGCTAATATTAAAATTAGTTTTCCCTATTAGAAAATATATATGAAAAAATGGATATCATATTTTGAAAAATTATGTTAAAATAGTTTAAAATGTACCATTTGATTTATAGGCATTGAAAGTAAATTACATCGGTAAAAAAACATACCAAGAGAAAATAATGTTTAATGTGACAAATCTAAGAGTAAAAGTGTTAATAACCAGTGTTAAAATGAATATTTGAGGATTTATTAACCTTAAACCTTCCCCAAATCCATTATTTTATATTATAGGAACCACTGGATCATTCATCCTTGAGTTTTCCTCTTATATTATTACAAAAATGCCACTCCTCTCCCTTAAGAAATGATCCATTACCACCCCACAAATTCCCACACAAAAGTCAGATTATAATCGAACAAACTATCAAATAATAACTCCTTAAAAATTCAAGACAAATACGAGTGGTTCTTTTCTTCTCAACATGGAACCTCTTTAATCCTTATTCCAATTTACCAATGAGATCTTCAAAGTAACAAGGTAAAATTATCAATTACTCATTTTTCAATTAATTTACATTATTTATTATTTTTTACATTTAAAATATAATCATAAAAATATTAAATAAGTACATTATTACTATTATTATAATTTAATTTGTAGGATTAAAATATTTAACCTTCCTACAAACCATTTAGAAAATGAAAACCTTCTTTGTGTTACAGGAAGACTACTACCTCTGTAAGCGACCCAATAAATGTTTTCATGATCAACATAAATAGATGGATAAAAAAGTTCATTTAAGGAATAGATATGATATTTTATTAATTATTAATATTATAAAAATATTATTAATTTCCATCCTTATTTATATTTTATGAAAAAATAGAATGTCACCCCATGTGCATATGCACACTACCGCCTCCATGAAAAAAAATGTTAAATTTTTCTCATTTAGAATAATATAATTTATCAAAATTTCTAAAAAATTGATTATAAAATAAAAAATAATATTAAAAATATAATATAATTCATTGATAATCATATTATTACAAATAAATTAGTTTTTTTAACCATACCTATCCAATGATTATAATATGTTTTGTTTGGAATCG
This sequence comes from Viscum album, assembly GCA_963277665.1. NCBI lineage: Eukaryota > Viridiplantae > Streptophyta > Magnoliopsida > Santalales > Viscaceae > Viscum > Viscum album. Next base: position 404,166,165 of record OY728150.1, on the reverse strand, counting down.
TGGGAAGACCAATAATAAAAATGCTATAAATTTATATCATTTATGATTATGGGAACATAAATACTAGTATTACTAAAAATTAATGAAAAAATAATAATTTACATTATTTTATATGAATATTATTTTAATATTTAACAATTTACTAATACAGAACTCTTTATTTCATAAACATTACCTGAAAACATCTCGTCAAGGATTCAATTTTCACAAACCATAAAAATAGTTTCAATAAAATGAACATGTAGATTATTAAATAATTGAAATATAATGATTTTAATATCATTAATATTGTTTTAATGTTTCACTTGGTATTAATGAACATTGTCTGATGTTTTTATTATAAAAAAATTAAGAGACAATCCAAATTAAAAACATCCAATGATTTTGATAAACTATGAATAGATAGAAAATTTAAATGAAAGAATTATAATTTAATAAGAAAATTTGTAATATATATGAATTATTATTTAAAAAAATACATGAATAGATTGATATATTATATAATATGTTATAACATGTTTAACTAAGAAAAAAATGTTAGGGCATTTCTCAACTACAAATCCTAACATGGATTTATAATGATTCTTCTTGAACATCATTGATATGTGTTGGGTTTTTTCAGCCCTATAGTTTATTGTGAATTATTTACTCTATTTTTTTCATTATTTACATTTATCTTTAATAACATTCCTTTGAAAATATCTTTAATTAATAAATATTATCTTTATAAAGGGTTTTTCTTGAATCAACTTCTTTTATTGAGTTATAAATTTTCCTATTCGAATAAAGGTTTTCAATATTGATTTCATCTAATAAAATGATGATATTATAATTATTTTACTCCTTAGTTTGTATGGAATTACATTTATGGACTTGTTTCTTTATAAAATTTGTTCATGATTAGAATAATTCCTATCATTTGCAACTGACCTATTTTTATTCCATATCGATATTCAAACATCCACCAATGTTCTCATATTATATTTTTGAAATCAGATTATGTTTTATTTTTGGTGGTATTTAAAATTATCTTTTAATATTTTGATTTATTTCACCTTATAGTTTTTATAATTATATTTAGGTCAATATTTTCTATGGAAAACAACCTTTCATTTTAGGGGCTCAATTATTTGAGTTTCTTTTAATATTATTTTTTCATATTTTCTTCTTGAAAATTATTTATGAATGTGATTCATAAATTTTTGAATTTATAAAAATATTACGAAATTTTGTCTAAAACCTAGTTTTATGTATTTTCATCCATTTTACACTTGATGAATAAAATTATCAACATCCCTATGATTTTTATTTGAAAAATCAACCTCAATAAAACCATTTAAAATAAACTACTTGGAAGATCAAAATCCGATTATCTACTGATTTAATTTGGATATTATGTTATATTATATAATTTAGAAAAGTTATAAAACCAAATATCATTTTATGTGTTCCGTATGATATAATGAATTATTGACTTTATGTGGAACACATTTGTGTCGATGAGGATGGGTGGGGGGTTATATTGACCCCCAATACATTTTTGATGTTTCATATCTTATTATATTTTTAATTGTGGACATCATGGGTTTGTTAAAATATAATGGCATGTGAATAATTGGTTTTATGACAACATACTGTGTGGGAATAATGGTTTTTTCACAACAAAATGAATGGATGTCATGGGTTTTATCAAAACACAAAGCACATAAATCATGGTTTTGTTCACAATTGAGAGCATGGGAATAATAGGTTTGCTGAAAAGATAATGAGCAGAAATCCTGGGACTGTTCACATTATAAATAATGAGAATCATTTTTTATCATAAAAAAATAATTTACAATATTTTTTTTGTTCACAACGTAATTCATGGAAATGATGGATTTTCTCACAACATAAAGCATTGAAGTCAATGGTTTCCTCACAATGTTAGAAATATATATGCTTATCATTTTTCCGAAATACCTTATTATTCAATATTATAATAAAATTGAATATTTATATATTATATTCATATTATTATGATCTATTTATCATGTTTATTATATCACACGTTTGTTTCACGGAACATATTTTCTCATTTGAGAGTACATATGATGTTGTCTTGACTTATGAAAAACTATTATTGTTTAATTTTTTTAATTTTATATTTCTCCTATGATCATGCTTTTAATATCCTTCATATGTAACCCTTGATTACATATGGATTTGTTTTTATTTTCTGAGAATTTTAGCTCAAACCTTTCTAATGTATCAATTCCAAAGGTTGTAAAGATGAGTATAACCTATGAGGAGTATAAAAGGGATTATTATAATTTTAGATTTTGTAGAAATGTTCATAAGTATCAAAAAATAAAAATTTTATATAGGTGGTCCTCAAAATAAAATTTAAATTTTTTCCTTGGGACTATTTTTGATTTGCATTAATTTTTATCTTATGGGAAGGATGTAAAATAAATACATGTTTCTCTGGGATCACCTCACATGGTATCAAAGTCAAATCATAATGTATTTATTGTTAATACTAGGATACTGACTGAAGGTTTAGGGTCTCACATCTGGTATCATATAATGGTTTTCTAGGATTAGTATAGTTATATTTAAGGATTATGATGAGATAACTTTTGTGAAAACCCTAAGGGTACGTATATGTATAGGATTACATCTCAAAATTTCACTAAAGAAGAGCTTGTGTGGTTTTCCTAGAAATGATATACCTATCTGAATACTACCAGTGTTTGAAGGATATAGAAATGATTTACATTGTGATAGTAATCCTTAAAAGGTATTATTTGTTATTAATTAAATCATAGCTTGATACACAACTAAGAGTTCTCATTATTTATATAGTTTAACACTCACATGGGATATTATTTTGTGATTCCTAGATTCTATATAAATTATTATGATTAATTAAAATATATTTAGTTTGGAGATCATAAGATTAAATGACCATGTATAACCTATATTGAAACCTAAATATTAAAAAGTTAGGGTATTCATGTTAGTTAAGAGTTAATTCTTCTAAGCCTACAGTTTTATTTTTCTGCATTAATTAATTATCTCATAAGATAACTTTTCTTTATATAAAAATATTAATAAACTATGGACTAAATAATATGACATTGGGTGTGAATGTAAATGTGACAATTTTCCCTAAAAACAACCAAATAAGACAGTTGTCATAGTATACATCTATTTTACAATTCTCACCCAACTGTCCCAATTTTGAATAATAACATAAACAATGTTGTGGTTTGGAACACAACAAGGAAGGATCACATTTATATTAATTCATTCATGTTGGTGTGTAAAACCTTCTTCGTTATCGCATTTTATCCACTTACTTATGAGAAATGGATCAATGTGATGGAAAATAATTTTTCAATTAGCATGTTCTTTTAACATGATAATTACGGTTGTTCTAACCATTTTTCATTTGGATGGTGAGGATAACCAACCATGTAATATTAATTAGAATACAATGAAAATAGTAGTAGACACTATCAAAAGGGTTGAATTCATGGTAGTATTATTCCCTAAATTGATTACTCATTATCATCACTTGTATATAGAGATCGAATTCTTGGATATGAAATAGAAAGAGGATGAGTCCATTGGAAATTATGAAGAAAACTATAAGGGACAAAAAAAATGCCTATAATTTTATATCTGAACCTGAGTGTAAGATTCGGTGTTTCTTTATGGTCTAAATTCAAATTCCTCGAATGTAATTATCCATAATAGACATTTAAATCTGTGAATAAATATTTAGATGCGAGATAAATGTAGAGATGGATGTTAGATATTGTCTTCCATATAGAATGAGAAATATGAAATGGGATCCTCTTTTATTCTATAATGAAAAGTCACATGGTGGAAATATAGATTAAATTTCTATATGTCTAAAAAAATGGATGAATAACCTGAGTAATTACATCAAGGAATTAGGGAACAATGAAACCCTCAACTTTTAAAGTAATGCTAAGAGTCGCATTAACACAATGGGGAGGAAGAAGGCCTAAACATATATAACACCAACACTTCAATGATTTATATGGAACAGATTTGATGATTATTAAATTAAATTTCCAAACCCAGAAGCTAACAAAGAGACTAATCCCTATCGACCTCTTCAACCAATGTAAAAAGGAAGAACATATACGATGACTAACACGGAAGTGAATTGTGATAAATAAGTTTTAATTATATCCTACTATGGATATTTCAATGTAATAATAGATTATATTTCTATTAAAAAATTATATCTAGGACTTTTTATGAACATAAAACTATCACACCAAAATATATATGTTGGATTATTATGGAAAAATTATAGTGGAATGATCATTTTATCTGAAAGTTGATTTTTATTTGAATTTTCCTTGAGAAAATCTTATTACCCATCCATTAGATGAATTTAAAGTTATTTTTATAAATTTATTGGTTATCTATAGTTATAGGAATATTATTTATTGGAATAAGTTAATCACATTCAATATCATCCGATGATAGTCTATCAATTCATTGATTATTATAAAAACCATTTAGTTTTAAATTATATAATGTGGGAATTGATACCGAATGATGATAGAGTATTGCATCAAATGGTTGGAGAAAAAACACAATAATAAGGATAATCATATTATGGGGAATGGATGTATTTCTTAAGTTAAAATTTATATCTGTATTCATTTATATCTTTTAGATAACCATAACTAATATATCTGGTATATTAATATTAATATTATGATGAAAAATATTATTTGTTGTGGGAAATTCTGTGCCTAAAGATAGAAATATATATATCTTCAGATTATAAAAATATATCACTCAAAATACTATACTAAAATAGATCATGACATGCCATATTAAAATGAATACAATATGATGTGATACCTCAACATGTAAACAACAACAAAACCGAGAGTAAAAAATAAAATAAAGTAAATTTAAACAGTAAAATAACAAATGTCTAAATTCCATATATATTATTATTATTTTGGAATAATGGTCTATTAAATAATTTAATTTATGTTTTCAAAGGTACATAATTAATGAAATGTGATTAAAATTAATGTTTTTAAATTAAATGTTTTTTAAATAACTATTTTTAATGTAAAAAGTATTTCACCAAACAAATTTAATTGATAAGTTTTAAAATATAATTACAATAAAAGGCTAAAATAATATATTAATAGAAATTTAATTATAAACTTAAATAATGTATGATTATGAACATTTAATTCTTAACAGGGTTCTTCAAATTAAACAATTTTATTTTTATTTTTTTATTTTCTTTTAAAAGATAAAAGTTGAAATTTTATAATTTGAACATGATTAAATGAAACTCATTTTAAAATCATATTTCAAAAATTATATATGGATAAATTTTTATTACTTTTATGAAATATTTTATTTGTAGGAAAATAGTGGAAAATATAATTTATACCTGCACCATAACTTTGATGAAATTACAATAACATACATGTGGATTTAAAACACATTAAAAATTTTTAATAACCAAGAAAATATTTAAGGAGTAATATTATTAATTTAAAACACTATGTTGAATTTATAAATCCCATGTTTATCATGTTAAATATTAAGTATTATTTTTTTAAATAAAATGATTTTTGTCAATTCATTTTAATTAAGTATCCAGAAGGTATGATTCAATTATGGATTAATTTGAAAGCCAAATAACACTTATTTGGATTATAAGAAACAAATAAATGTAAAATAAATAAAAAAACAATGACAGTTTTACCTTAATCGTAATTTTAAATCCTAAAAATACATTTTTTTTTCTAAAAATGGGTTTGAAAAAATAATTATAATAATATTAAAATAAAATTTTATCTATCTTGTAAAATTTATTAAAAAAGGGTTCTATTATTTTGAGTCAATATATGTAACTTATTTGTTAAGGCCCATTTCATTTTTGGGATTTAAATGTATATTACACAGGTAAAAATTAGGCACCATAATTAAAACAAAAAATTATAAAATAAAATAAAATATAAGATTTATAGACTTTAAAAGATATTATAAACCTATAACAATATGTATAATTTGGGCTAGACCAACCATTCTCCTCCCCCGCTCTATTATTTTCCATTATTGGTTCCAAAAAACAAAAAATAGCATCATTTTATTTTATATTATTAAATAATTATCACTCCTCTCCCTTATGAAAAAATCTATCACCAGCCCACATATGCACACACCCCAAGCCTCATAAATTTTAATAAACACTTTCTAAATAACACTCAAATTCTCATTGAATCTTCATAGTAGTTTATTTATTTTTATTAGAACACATCTAAAATTCTAAATAAAATTTTCAATGGAATTCTTTCAAAGAGTAAGGTAAAATTCTCAATTAATCCATTTTCATTTATCATTCTTTATTTATTCTCCTACCGTGAAACACCACCATTTTAAGGTACAGTTTTAGTGTATACTTCATCCTTTATGTTTTGAGAAAATGGAATACATTTCTATAAGAGTTTTGTGTGTTGATTAGAATATAATATGAAATATAACTAAAAGAACAATTCCGACCATGAATAGTTATTCATGATGTGAATGGATTTTTGGAAGTTTTCATGTGTTACTTTCTAGGTGTGAAAGGTTTTCTAGGAAAATGAATTCAAAACATGATATCTACTCATGAGGTGAAATGGCTTATAAAATGTTATAGTGAGGTGATAAAAATTTTAGTGTTTGTGACCTGTTAAATTTTCACAATGTGAAATCAATTTTAATGTTGTGAATTAGGCGAGGTACATCCTATTTTTTTCCATACCGTTCCTATAGATATAATTTAGTTGTAATTCTATTCCTATTAACCACTATATCCCCATTATGTTATTTTATTTGATCTACAATGGCTAGAATCTAATTCCAATGATTCATCAAGTTTTTTATCATGGAAACCAATGGCTTGGACCGCATCCTTCCATATCACCTTGTACATTCATAGTTTTTCTTGAAAGTTACCATAGATATATGTAGTTATTCTCAGATTGAAGGGATGAGATATGATTTTAGTTTTTTTACTATATTTGGTTGTACAATATATAATTTTTTTCGTATTTGTAGAATTTTTTAGGATCCATTAATCTAAATGAACCCTAGGTTGGAAGTTTTCTCCTATTTCCACATTTATTAGTATGAAAAGGATAATGATTTTATTCAGTAAATCTAATCTGATTTTAATTTATAATTTTCGGTTAATACCCTACTTGATTTATCTATTACTAGTGGATATTGAATTTTGGTAGTGGACGTCAACCACAATAAGATTGATAAATTATTGAAAAAAGTGCTCTTAAAAGGGAAAAAAATTTATATTTTTTTTGAATAATTGGGTTGTGGGTTCTATAAATAAAGGAAAATAGTTGGTGTCAGTTCATTAATTTATTTTATGGTGCATTGATAAAATAGTTATGGCAGTGAATGCTGACTAGGAACATAGAATAATCCCCCAATCAATGTCTTAGAGTTGGATGTATCACCTCTCATGAATATAGGGTTGTATATCATAATGCAAACGTGTGTGTGGGTGTAATCATAGATGATTATTCCAAATTGTAATTTGGGAACTACATATACTTCATTAATGTGAATCTATATTGAGTTTTACTACCTTTGGAAAACTTGTTCTTCAACTATATTTTATATTGTGAAAAAAATTCTATCTGCATTTGATATTCTTCTTTAAATTTTTTTACTCTTTCTAGCTTACATGTTTATTATATTATTGGGGTGCGGGAAAAGTTTATTAGTTTAAGAATAATGGGTATTATTACTCCCCCCATGCATATAAACCTTGGGGTGTGTGTAGAAGTTATTTTCCATGATATATAAAAGGACCCAACTTCTTAATTTTCTTACAATGTGTCTTGGTGTTGCAGTCGTAATCATTGTAGATAGATATTAGAGTCTTCATGAATTTTTTATGAGTTGAGCAACCTAGGTTCTTGAGTCTTTATTTCTTAGTGTTTTATTTTTTGATTAGATATTGATCCTCAATTATTCTAATAGTTGTCTTTGAATCATTTTTATTGATGGGTTAGTTTCTATTACTACTATTGTGTTTTAGTGAATGAATCATTTTTGTAGATATATCTAGTTTTATTTATTATCATCTCATAATATGTGTGTTGAGTGTATATTAACGAGTATACCATTCCCGTATGTTTTATGTTTTTATAAAATTTTCATTTATTTCTATCCTTTAATGTCCAAGTAATGTCACCTATGTTTAGTAACACCTATAATTACTTCCAAGTGAATGGGTGAGGGGATTGAAGTTGTTAATTTTATCACTTTTCTTGTTTATTCAGTTGGGATGGTAGAAATGATATATGAATTTTGGAATTAGAAATATATTTCATAAGAATACATAACTTTCCTTTTCTTATTTAACTTCATGTTACTAGGATGGCCCTTGTACAAAAAGTGTTATAAGAACTAATTGTTGGGTTTTCAAATCATTTACATTTGTCTACCTGATGAGATAACATTATTATGAATTAGTAAAGAGAATTTCCACTAGCACTTCGCTATCACGTTCTTTTTTTTTGAATTTTATAATGGTATATTCTGATTGTTATGTCAATATATAAAATATAACAATGAAAAGATAAATAATAAAAAGTGTTAAAAATTTTATTTCTAAAATGGTTTGTAGAATGAAAATTCAACTACTAGAGAGAATAGGAAATTAGTGAGATGATGAATCCTAGAACATGCTTTCGCAAGAAACATTAGTGAGTCAATATTTGGTTTAGAGTAATTTACATGCCATTCAGGCTAATGAAAAGTGACATAGAATGTAACAACCTCAATTTATATAAACCATCAGTGATGTATAATTTATTACATTGGAAGTAGATATAATAGATTTCTTCCCAAAGGTTATAATAGTGTATTATTCTTGATTAAATAGATACATATATGATACCCACATTACATTGTAAATAAAATATGAAAACAATGTGAACGTAATATTTTACATTGTTAAACTCTTTCAATTATTTCTTCTTCTTATACTAGGGAAATGAAACAAAATAATGGTGAGATCAAATGAAATGTAAGGGTAACATATAATAGAAACTACCAATATTTAAAAATGAATAATCAATATAGGAAGGTAATTTATTTAAAAAACATTCCATTATTTAGTAACATGTCCACCAAATGTATCCAGGGACAATTATAATGAAATAATCTCATATATTATAATTACTAAATATTGAATAAAGGGTATTCATTATGTAGGATGGCATGATATTAGGAATCATGATATGTTTACCTTTATAGTCTTGTGTGAATACAGTTTAATCTATGGTAATGAATACACCAAAAAATAATTTAATAATTTTAGCCAATTGGTTCGTCTCATGAGACCCATCGACGAATTAATTGGCTATCTATAATAGGGACCCACATATCACTACATTTGTAATGAATTCCTATAATATTGACTGATCAATTGAATTTAAAAATAGTATTCCTTATAAAAAATGTATTTATTGAGTAAATAATGAAGAATATAAATATTTCACCAGTCAATAAAATGAAATTTGATGTAAAAAATTCATTAATAGAACTATTATATAGTTTAGGAAATAAGAATTTCCATGAAATAAAGAATATGTATATTTTAGATAAATGTAATGTCAAATGAAATATTATTATAATAAATTGATTTTTTGATGAGAATGCTCATAATTACAATATAAATTTGAGATAAAAGATGGCTATAATTTCATAAAATATTGAATGCTTGGTAATGAAATTATTTATGTTGGAATAATAAGGAAAATGGAAGGAAAATAACAATATAAAATTTTATCAAAGAGTTTCCATTGAAATACCATTTTTCAAAGGTGATTCTTTGGCCCAAATGACCAAAGCACTAAATTTATTAAAATAATGTTTACAAAAGTATAAAGTAAAAGATCATATTAAAATGTTTTTCATGAAAGGGAATAAGAGTAGTAGGGATGTCTTCACACCGGGTTATGTCTTGATTAACTCCCAAGTTGGCCAAGCCATCATGAACCATGATTGCTTCCTGATAAGCATGTGTGATGATGATGTTTAGGTCAGTGATATAATGGTTCCATTCAATCCCATGGGTAGTAATCGGCCAAGATAAATGAGTTTTTCCATTCCAAATTGCTTGAACGATGGTCACAAAGTCACTTTAATTCCAGAGTTTGTTTCTACCATAAAACTGGGACAAATTTAATTGCATGAATCAAGCCCATTATCTCAGATTCAAGGGAGGAGGCAATGCTACAATTACCCATGAAGCAACCTAGAATCAGTCCAAGGTGATTTTTTATGATAGTGCCACACCCTAAAGGACCTGGATTTCACTTATAGGTTCCATATATTTTGATTTTGATCCATCTAGGGAGAGGAGATCTATAGAACACCACCAAAGTGCAGAGTGGTTTAACAAAAGTTATCGTTGATCTGTAGACTTTTCAGGATTCCAAAATCGTGCACGGTGTTTTGGAAATAAACTTTTTGAATCAAAGAAGCTTTATGTATGGAAACGAGGATATGAGATTGACCTGAATTAAGATTTAGAGAGTAGTTGTTATGAATAATTTCATTCCAATCATACCAGATCACATGGTGAAGTTCAACAGCTACAGTAAGGAATTTTTTTTTGATTTTCTGAGAGCCTTCCATCTTAGCGCATTTCATAAGTTGAATTTTGACAGAGTCCAGAATCAGCCATCTGCAATCAAATATGTCCAAAATGTAGTTCCTAAGAGTAGAAGATGTAGCACAAGAAAGGATGAGGTGGTTGGAATCTTCTCTATTTAGATTACAGATTTTACATTTTGAACAAAGTTGAATTCCAAACGATTAAAGGAAAATATCAGTGGGAAATATATTGTGAGCAAGGTGCTAGATGAGACTAAATCTCAAGGTCTTTATCTAAGGTTTTTTGATGTGTTTAATCCATCTATAATCATTATCATTATTAAAAAACATATTAATGTAGTATTTTTTGAGGTAAGCATTCTATTTTGAGCCGACTCGAAAATTAATAAATCATTGTTGTATGTGAAAGGGTAGTTTTAAACGAGATTAAGAATGTTATATGGAAGATGATCTTGTTGATAATCTAATGTATCTTCGATAGAGCTGTTGGTGTTTTCAGGAGTCTGATCACGATAAATCATAGAGATTACAGGTGTGCCAGTCCTGTTATCTATCTAAAATTTCATGGTGGAATCTATGGACACCATCTATCTGGAATTATTCATAATGTAAGGAAAAGAGTGTTTAATGGAAGGCTATATGGGAGAATTAAAAAAGCTACAATTTCTAGTCTTAAGTTTGTTCAGAAATCTATTTTTGAAAAAAGTGATAGATTCATAAGAATTGTGAAAATGATTTGGTGTAAGCAGAGCATGAAGCTCTTTTTTTAATAGTTGTGTTCTTTTTTTTGATAAGACCAATAGGACATTGTTACACTGTCATGGAGGAAACCATCTTATTGACAACCATTGAAATACCATTGATAACTTTTAGAATAAGATAAATGGAATCAAATAATTATGGGGGTGGGAAAATATTTTAAATATGTTTACATTAAAAAGAAACATTCATCTTTACCTCTTTGAAGGAAGTCTAAAGTGGACCTAGAACGATGTTCAATCATTGTAAAATATTGAGATCCATGATGTGAGTCAAATAAGTCATCAATATAGAGATAGAGATAATTTTTCCCAATTATACTAACTTTGTTTTCCTTATTATTAATATAGAGCCTCATAAATCCATTTTTCTTCTAAAAAAAAATTATGGGCTCCCCATGTTGAAAACAAGAGGATATAAATCCCCTATCACATAGCTCTTGTAGTATTTTATTTAACCCCAATTACTAAATATTGTTCATTATATAGTAATTCATTTATATAGGTCATTATTTTGGGATTAAATTAGTGTAAAACTCAACATCATCAACTAGTGGATGTCCATGTTACTTTTGAGAAAATATAATATTGTATTCCAGTACAATTTGAACATCCTAAATTTTAAGATTAACTTATCAATATGTAGCGTTTTATACTCTTTTTCAGAAATAATCATATTTAGAAGAGCTACTAATGGTGGATCTAAACATGAACCACATGATGAAGTCTCCCCTATAATGATAAGTAATTCCACATCTTCATCATGAATCACAATTTCCATTCATTTTCAAAATAGTTTGTCATTATATTTTGAATGGTTATCTAGAAAAATTACTATATCAAATTAAACCATTGGTACAATAATAATGTTTGAATATATGTCATGTTTATGTGTCATAATAGGAATATATTGACATATACTTTTTATAATGATATTTCCATGAGGAATTTTTACTAAAACCTCACTCCTGAAGGTTATAAGGAAATATCCAATTTCACTAGAAAACACAGAAGATATAAAAAATTTTAATGAATAAGAACTAAATAAATAACCCAATAAATTTGAGGCTATGATCAATGTACCAAAATCAATATTTTCAGAAACTATAACCTATGATTTAGTGATCAAATAATCTTTTCCTTCTCCCATTGGCCTCTTCTATAAATATATCATTTGATACTTAGGATATGGGTTTAAATAATTATACATCACTTTATAGTTAAAAAACTGTATAATAGTGATCATTTTTTTCCCTTATATTCATTATCCATATAACTCTTATCCTCATAGTTATATCAAACTCCCTTTCCCATCAAGAATTTTTTAAGAATTTTCTTTCCCAAATTTCCTCATGATGAAAATTAATTTGTTTCTTACTTATTATTTGATTCATTACCTTTTCATTTGTGGAAATACAACCACTAATTTTAATTATTTATGTTAAATTTATAATATATTGTAATTTCTATATCTATTTTTATGGAAAATAAAACTGTTTCATCATTTGATGAAAAAGGTTGAGAAATTAGTTCCTTAGGATTGTCTCGTGACATTCAATGAAATGGTCAATAATGTCTTTATAATTTGATATGTAATATGTAATATAACTGGATAGTCATATAGAGGTAGACTCATACCCCACAAAAATTCTTCTTATTTATTTCATTAAGTTATGTAACTTTCTATTTATTTTATTTTCTTTATAATGTAGAATATATTTATCAAATACTGTTACTTTAAAAGGTCTCAATTTTAGTTTCTTATTTATTCTTCTTCCCTAGTATCATGAATAAATGACTACTATTGATATGTATTTCCTTCAAGACAAGACACAACCAAAATAATGTTTCCCTTTTATTTCATCCCAATGTTAGAAAAAACTTTTTCATGGAACATAGTCCTTTAATAATTTACCACAAGATTAGTAGTTCCACTAATATACAGAGGCTTAAATCACAAGAGAAGATATAATATAGGTGTATGCATCCACGAACCATCATGTTTATTTACATTTCAATGGTTATTATACATATCCTAGGCTAACTACCCTAGTATTACGATGATTTCCTCATTTCTATCATTAGTTGAATTAGATTTCACTATAAGGATATTTCTGCATTTTCCATGAGTATTGATATAACTTATTGTGCTAGAAACCATTTATAAAAATGAAATATAATGAATTAGAGCCTAAATTTTTAAATTTTAAATCATAATATATAATTCTCTAATAGGGGTAACACTTAACAATAATTGAAAATTTAGAAACTGATAATATTAGAATCATAAACATGGTTTCTTTGGGTTTATGTTTAAATCAAAAAATATATATTTTCAAATATTAAATAAATATTTTTTATAGAATATATAAATTAACCCATGAATGAACTCTAGGTGTGTTAAACTAGGTCCATAGTAAAGTCCCATTAAACATTTCCCAAAATTATAGCTATTATATACCCAACCAACTATTTTTAGTTTTATTACCCCTAGATGCATCTATGCCAATATCACATCAACATATGATATCTATATTGGGCTGTATTATTAGGAAAATTGAAAAATCTATATTTTACCAAAGCTGTTATGATATTTTTCTATAATTAGGAAAAATATCAAAGTCTATCAGAGGGTTATGTTCACAAATATATTATTTCCAAAATATAGTTCCTAGGGTTTATACATAACTTACTATAATAAAAATTGTAAGAAACCCAAATCTAGAAACCCAGATATGATATGTACCTTATTATATTTTAATTAGATTAAATAGGTCATAACTCAAATTAAATAATAGTCATATAGTATTGAAGAACTATGGACATTCATTCTTCCCAATTTTAATTGGAAATAATGAATGAAAACATTGTAAAAGAAATATTTTCATCCTTGTGATGATACAAAAATTCCTTATTTATATCATAGGTAAAGTATAAAAATGGGTGTGATATAAAATAATCTATAAAGGATATTTACAGTGGAAAATATCATGAATAAATGAGGAATAAAAAATATGGAAATTTATTTAACTAAAAATACACTGCATTTAATCACAACTTGAGCATAAAATGCATCAAAAGATAATATAAATGAAATAATATCATGAATAATGACAAAAAATCATAAATAATGGAAATAATAATTTCATATTGCATGATCTCAAACATCATGATATATTTACAATGCTGAGATTATTCTAAGACAGTTTAATTGATGGGTATTTATAGACCAAAAATCCATTAACTATGTTTGGCCAACTATATTGTCTCATGAGGCTTGTCATTTCATAAAGGGGATATATATATATAACCAGACACCTTTCATCCCTGTATGTACAATTAATTCCTCATATATTGAATGTCCAATTTAGTTAATAAACAATATGCATTAGAAATAAATATATATATATTATAAAGAAAATCGAATATCTATATTTCTCCAATCAAAAAAATTATAGTCCAACTAAAAAACCATATGTAGAAATGGTAAATGGTTTAAGAAATAATCATACCCATGATTGAAAGAATATTTATATTTAATATATTAATAATTTTTAATGAATGTTGATACTAATAATGTGAATTATTAAAGATAAATTTGATCAATACAAAATTTATAGAAGAGAAACAAAAACCATCAATTGATCAAAAATATACTTCTTCAGTGAAATAAAAAATGGCAGTGATATATTAAAATAATATTTAGTAATGATTTATCTTCTAAAAACCCTTGAAAACGTATAGAAGAATCCAAATAGTATAAAATGGTTAAGGTTGTAGAAAATAATATAATTTCATATATGTTAAAAATGAAACATTCCTTTTTAAAAAATTTAAAGATATTGAAAAATTAACTTTTTTCATGGGAAATTATAAATATTAATTTTATACCATATAAAAATTAAAGGATATCATAAAATGTATTAAGACAAAAATTTAGCAGATAAAAATGACTTTAGTAATTTTTTTTTGAAAAATTGTGATATGGATTAAGTATATCACCTATCAAAATAGAAATGGAAAAAAAAATTTGTTTTACAAATATCATTCCTTGATAAAAATTATAAATAGATTAGGGGTCAAAATTAAAATTTTAAACTACTTAAATATCTAGAGAATAATAACCTACAATGTGTTTATGGAAGATAAACTATAATACTTTCAACAAAAAGTGGTGATCCCCCAAAAAATGAGATAGTATAATTAATACTTACCTATTTGGAAACTTTTAAATTAATACTTATTTAATTATAAAAATTAATTTTATACATAATAATCATTAATAAATTTTTATTTAATTTTAATATATCAAAATGGTTTTATATGCACTATAAAAATGTAAATATTTCCCTAATACTAAATATGTTTCAATGGTGTGAAAATTGAGATGAAATCCTTCACATTAACCATGAACTTTGTCGAGTTTTATTTAACCAATTTAAAAATGCATTTAGATAGGTATATAATTTACACCAAAACCATAATAGTTTTTATAAGATCATATATTTTCTTCTTATAATATTTTAACACGAGTTCATTAACAATAATTCCATATTACTATTACATTGGCTGTTAATTACATTATTTAGTCATGTATGTTTGATCATGGATGTTTCATTTATTGCACATATGTTATTATTTAATCATATATATAATTATATTGATGATATAAATATCATATTTATTCATGAGATACATTTTTATTGTCATTATTGAAATTTTTACATGGAAAATAACTAAAATCGCTTCATGGAGATGGTAGTTTTTGTGCACTCACAAGGAATATTATCATATTTATAATGTGTGTAAGGGTTCATAAGTATATGGTATATTAAATTTACAAAATTATTATTATTCTATAATTATCTTATATATTCATTAGTTCATTTATAATTACTATATTTATGTGGTAGTTATGAAAAATAAATTACTTTGGTTTATGAGTGGGTAGTCCACCGTACCAATGAGTGATGGTTTTGTTTCAAATTTTGTAGAGAAAAATATGGATAATTATTTTGATATCAATTTAATAAAATATATTTATTTGGGATATATTTTTGTTATTATATAGTAATTTTTAGCATACAATTTAATGTGTTATAGAAATAATTAAAAAAGAAATAGCATCTTTAATATGATTACCTTATATTAGGGAAAAATCATTTGGATATCTTATTAATGGCCTTAGGGTTGGTATTATGGGAAGAAGAATGTAATGTACGGGTTCCGGAAGCCACCCATAGGTGCCCCATACCCGGTTTCTCACATGGCCTCAAGCGCATTTCCTTGAACGATAGAGGTTTCCAACTACAAGCGATGGCCTTGGGTGTGATATTAGGGAAACTATGCCCTCATTGGAAGGGTAACATAGAGGAAGGGAAATAGATAACAAAATAGAAACAGTAATAATACATACAAAAGTAAATAGTGGAAGATTGGAAATGATAAACATGCATACAAACACACATATATAAGGATGATGCATAATAAATATGTCTAGGAAAGTGGACAAACACATCAAAATATAAAAATACAAACAATACAAAACCGAACTACAAAATGAAAATAGATTAAATCTCCTCAGCATACCAAGCCTCATCTTGGTCCCATGCACTCCAGCTCCACATTCAATCATGTACCTGAAGTAGAAGGACACTTTCCCTTATATATACCTACAACAATATAATCTGTTTGGTCTCAAAAGCATGGCCCAAATAGGGTGTGAGACTAAATCCCAGTAGGTAACAACCATAAGATCTGTGCCTAACAGTCAGTGAATACATGGCAGGTAAAGTACATATGGTAGTATACAAGGAACTACCTAGTAGTAACAATGCACAATTTAAAATATCAAGAAACAGCTAATCAAAGAAGGTAATCAAAAATAGGTAACCCTATAGGAAGTACTGAAAGACTATCCCCTCGGGTCCAACCTAGAAACAGAAGGAGGGAAGTAACACAACATGTAACCCACTGGGAAGTACTCGCAGACTATCCCCTCTAGTCCCACCTATCAATGCAAACAATCCTCTTGGAAGAACACTCAGTCGAACCCCCCTAGTTCATCTTAAGAATTGTCTCCTTGAGGATGCACTCACCATCAATTCCACCTATAGTCTTGTATCGGTAACTAAAGGAGCTCTGGGGAAGAACTCAATGTAAATTTCCCCTGTGGCCCGCATCGAGGATCTACCTACACTATGAGGAAGAAAACTTGTCAATTACCCCTATAGTCTCACATTGTAGGTTATAAAGACACTCTAGAGAAGCCCTTACGTCCATTCTACCCATGTCGTATACACCAGGTTCTCACAACCCTGTTTATGTCAAGTATTTATAACAGCGTGTATCAGCCAAGGTAAACCTCAAGAACTACCTGGAAAGAAGTCTGCAACATATCATCATATCAGAACAAACACACCATCCTACGACAAGGCATGGGAAAGTAAACAGCAGCCTAACTGGAAAACTAGACCAAATGGTAAAAAAAGCAACATGCTTGGGGAAACACTTCCAAAAAATAACAAATTCACCCTCTTAACATTCAATTATCCTCTACTCAATCATATAAGCATGAAAGACAAACAATAGTGATAAAACGGTATAGGCTCAATACCGCGTTCATAAGTATTGGTGATCTTTCACATAAAACTCAAATGATTTCTATAGAAAGGAACAAACCACCTTCCTTGGCATTATAAGATTCTTATACACTGGCGTCGGCCCTTGGATCGACCTAGAACATGGTTAATCTACAAAAATTACTGAAATGTTCAACCCATGATATCTCACGACAGAGGAGAAATTAGAAGACGGAGGTCTTGGAGAAGAGAGAACTCACTTATTCGATTCCAACATAACCGACGGTGTTTGATTCAGAGGGAGGATGCTCGTTCATGGGCTCGTCGAAGATCCATTGCTGTACGGTGCTCTTGGATGAGATGAACGAAGAAGGGGGTGTTCTGTCGATTAGAGACAACCCCATTACATTTAATGAAAAAAAACAAAATACACGGCATGTACTTTTTAAGTACATGGTGTGTACTCGCCTTTTCCGTACTCCACTTTAGGCAGCCTCTAGGTCACCCCACGTAGACATGTGCATAGATACTACACGAACATCACACAGTTACCTACGGTAACCGAGTACACGGTGTGTACTCAGAAAGTGCATGGCATGTAGTTAGAAAATTTCCAAAATTTCCACTTTTTTTTCAAGAATGACCAGAAAAGGAAAACATACTTGAAATTGAAGACCCAAGTTCTTAAAAAAAATCCCCCTTAAATAAATTCATCCCCTAATTTCTCTAGCAATGCGACAAAAAGGATGAAACCCCGAACAACTCTGGCCTCTACAATCATACCTCTTCCTCCCGCTCCCAAGTCCCATCCTGTACTCACCCAGGCTACCATAGCGCACGTACCAGAGGAACGGACTGTCCATAGAGAACCTTCATACGTCGATCTACAATCCAGATAGGATGTTTTTCAAATGACTCATCCACTTACAACTCAACCTCCTTGGGTTGGAAAACATGAGACTGGTCTGAGAAGTAACGTCAATGCTGAGAAACGTGGAAGACGTCGTGCATAGCCTACTACCTCCGAGGTAACTACAACTGATAGAAAACTAACCCATCTATCTCGAAGACCTAAAATGGTCCGATGTACCTTGACGAAAGATTCCCCTATCTCCTAATCCTCATGTGCCGTAGCCTCGGTGTGACACATATGAAAACTTGATCCCCTACCTCAAACTCCAGAGGTCATCTCTACTGATCAGCATAAGATTTCTGTCGATACTGTGCAATAGCCGTACTCTTTCGAATCAACTCTATCTACTCTATGGTCTCCGGGACAAGACGAGGTCCCAACAGAACCACCTCTCCTATCTCCAGCCTACATATGGGAGATCAGAATGGCCAACCGTATGAAGCCTCATAAGGTTCCATATGAATAGTTTCTTTAAATCTATTATTTTAGGCAAACTCCACAACATGTATATGCTTCTTCCAAGAACCTCCAAAATCCAGGATGCATGCATGAAGCATGTCCCCAAGCACTAGAATCATACGCTCGGACTAGCCATCTGTTTGGGGACGGTAAGATGTACTCAAAAGTACCTGAGTATCAAAAGCATTCTGAACCACCTACTAGACCCGAGAAGTTACACATGCATCTTTTTATAAAATGATGGAGTGTGGAACTCCATATAAGTGAAAAATCTCACGGATTTACAACCATCACAGCTCGTCAACACAAAAGGTCTCCTTATCCACAAGTAGTGATCAACCTTAATGATTCTGTGACTTAAAACCCAAACTACATCCTTCCCTCGAGGTGACCCTGGTAAACCTATCACGGAATCCATCGCAACATCATTCCACTTCCACTCGGGAATGGGTAACTTGTGTAGAATCCTTGTAGGTCTCTGATGCTCTGCCTTCACCTACTAATAAGTGGAACACCTATTGATGATACCGGCAACATATCTCTTAATACCTGGCAACCAATACTGATAGTGTAGATCACGATACATCTTGGTGACACTAGGATGAACTACCCAAACTGAGGAATGAAAGTCCTGCATCAGCTCCTCCTGTATGTTTTCAGGTAACCATACACGCCCCTGGAACCGCAAGATCTCATCCTCACACATGGTCCATACAAGAATAGTGTCCTCTCTCGACACTCTTTCCCATAGGGCAATGACATTATAATCTGATAGCTGCCTCATTCGCACTTGATCAAGAAGAGTAGAGGTAACAACCACAGAAGAAAGATTGGTCTGCCCATATCTGTCGTGCACCTCCAAATGCATCTTAGAGAACAGAGCCATAAGCTTCCACTCAATGATAACATCCTGAATTACCTGTATCTGAGTCCTCCTACTATGCACATCTGCCTCCACTTTGCCTTTCCTAGGTGCATAGGAAAGCTCAATGTCAAAGACTGAAGGTACTCAACCCACCTTTGTTGTCTCAAATTCAGATCACGCTGAGTGAAGAAGTACTTGAGACTCTTTTGGTTGGTGTAAATCACAAAATTATATCCGAAAAGTTAATGTATCCAACAACGCAAGGCATGAAAAACTGTAGCCAACTTGAGATCATGCGTCGGATAAATTCTCTCATATGGCCTCAAATGCCGAGACCCAAACGCGATGACTCCTTCTCCCTGCATAAGCACAACTCCCATCAGAATACCTGAAGTGTCATAGTACACAGTATATCTCTTTCTTGGCTCTTACAAGACTAGTATTGGTGCTAAAGTCAACCTCCCTTTTAGCTCTTGGAGGGCTGAATCACCAGAATCTGACCACAAGAACCTAACACACTTCTTAGTCAAACCCATCAATGGTGCTGATAAGCATGTCTGTAGTATCCATCCAGCCCTACAAAACTCCATACCAAAAAGAAATTCTTTGGAAGCTCCTAGGAAAATACTTCTCTCACATTTTCAGGGTCTACTGATTCCCCTGTCATAGAAATAACATGACCCAAGAAGTGAATCTGATCCATCCAAAAGTGTCATTTTGATAGCTTAGTATATAAATTATTCTCTCTCAGTGTACTAAAAAAGATCTCAAGAAGGGTAACATGGCCATGTCAAGTGTGATAGTACACTAAGATACGTCCACAAGGACTACCATGATGGAATCCATGTATGGATGGAACAATCAGTTCATCCATGCCATGAAAACTACAGGCACGTTTGTGAGGCCGAACGACATAACCACATACTCGTATAGACTATACCTGCTCCAGAAGGCTGTGAGAGGTATTTCAGATTGTATAACATGAAACTGATGATAACCAGATCTCAAGTCAATCTTTGAGAACACCTAGGATCCTTGAAGCTGATCCAAGAAATCATCAATCCTCGGTAGGGGATATTGGTTCTTGACCATCAACTGGTTCAGCTTCCGACAATCCACACAAAGCCTGGGGGTATCGTCCGTCTTCTTCATAAATAAGACAGGTGAACCCCATGGAGAAGTACTGGGTCAGATGAAACCCCTAGCCGGAAGCTCCTCCAACTACATCTTGAGCTCCTATAACTCTGGTGTATCCATTCTATTAGGAGGAATGGACACTGGTTCCACTACTAGCAAGAGTTCAATAGAAATTTTTACCTCTCGATCTGGAGGAATACCTGAAAATTCTTCTGGGAGGACATCCCTTAAACGATCCAATATTGGAGGAAAGTCAAAATGTGAAGTCCCCTGGTCATCCAGATATAGACTTGAAATCTGTACTAAAACTCTTCTTAACCCATGATGCTCCGGTCCCACTCTGCTTTCTTGGATATCCCACTCACCCATATGAAGAAATTATCCTCCCTCTGTTGATGTGAAACTCACCCTACAACATTAGCAATCGATGACTACCTGGAAGGGAACTAACTAGTCCATCTTGAGGATGAAATCATAGCCCATCATCTCTAATACATAGAGGTCCCATAAAAAGTGACTCCCACTAACCTCTAGGTGGAACTCCTTGCACTGATGAACACTCGCCGTTCTAGTCCCCAACGGAGTGTCTAGTGTCAAGATATCAGTAGAAGAAAAGATGCCGAGCCCAAGTCTCTCCACAACCACAACAAATATAAAGCTATCAGAAGCCCCTGTATCGAAAAGAGTAGAAGCTAAAACTAAGGCTACTAAGATTGTACATCAAACTGAAGGACCGAAATCCATCTCCTACTGGGTCTGCTCCACTGCAAATGTTTGGCATGTACAGCGACCCTGTGAACCTGCTTGACCATTCTGAGCCGATCCAAAATTATGTTGCTGAAAACTAGGTGACTAGATACCACATCCACGACCTCTACCTTAGCCTGAATGACTGGAATAAATCCAGTTCCGAGACTGGTGTGAAACTGATGGTGCTACTCCTGAATGAGGAGTCATAGAAGAACCCCTATCACTAGCTACTGGTGAGAAGATCAGAGACAATCACTAAACATGACCCATCTTGCCGCAAGATCATCACTCCACTGGGTCTCTCGGGCAATGTGGCCTTGTATGCCCGCTCTTTCACACTGGTATCACACCACCTCGCTACCAGAAGATGTGTCTCGCCTCCTCATATCACCACGTGATGACTCCCTCCAGTGCTTCCTGCTGTTAGTAGGAGGGATACTAACTCCATATGCCGATCTTCCCCGAACCACAACTCCAGAATCCCTCTGATTGTGCTCTGTGATCAACGCCTAGTTGATGATTGATGTGATAGAGGTCATATATAAGATGTTCGCATGCGATTAGAAGTCATGCCTTAGACCATCCTCGAACTTCCTTGCCAGGAATAACTGATCACTTCCTGAAATAGGTGTGAAGCGTTGTAGCTCGGTGAACGGAGAAGAATACTCCCTAACCGAAAGAGTAACCTTCTCCGTACTCATAAAATCTAGGGCTCGATAGGACCTCATCATATTTGGATAAATGTAGTCTTAAAAGATACACTGAAACTCCTCCTAAGTTAGTGCCTGTTGATGTCTCACTTGTGAGATCACATCCCACCATCTATTGGAGGAATCCAGAAGAATATATGTCGCGAGATTTACCCGCCTCATTGGAGGCATCTCCAGATGTTCAAAGATCATCAGCATTGCTTCTAGCCATGACTCTGCAGCCTGGGGTCCTCCGTCCCTTGATAAAGTGGAATGATGATGATGCTAAAAGACTCAGATCAATTCTTCCATCTACGGGCTAGGAGGCGGTGCTCCCTGAAAGGCCTGCATCATCCTCAGAGATCCCGCCCCCTAAACTATGTATCAGCACCTACGTCTGGTATGATGGATGGTTCCAAGGGTGTCACAACTGGAGGATCTGTAGGTAGTCCCTAATCAGCCACATTTGGCATTTGTTCACTGCCTGGAAACTAGCATACAAACGAAGGACGTCTCTATGGCATGCCTCTACAAGGTCAAACACACACCTTAGATCAAGATCATCAAGGTTAAAAAACTGAAAATCTAAGAAGGTAACAGGACAAAGAAAAAAATCAAGTTGTAAAAAACAAGACTAAATAGAGTGTATAATAAATAAAAGGCATGTTCCCTTAAGTATTTCACATGGGCATGTACTCCTGCCAGAATTGGCCGTGTAACACCCCAAACAGACGACATGTTTTCTTAACAAATAGTGTGTTCTTGAATTCTCCTCCCCTGCCTGAGTCCTTCTATACGTCTAAGACACATGGTTCTGCTTAGAACGATACTACACAACATGTTAGTTCCAACCACGACATGTACCAGATGAACCTCACCAACCCGAGTTCTTTGTGACACGACTAGATACTCAGCTCACACTACACGACATTTTCCAGACGGACACGACATATATGAGAAGGGATAACGCCAACCCATGTTGTTTGTTACATGGCCAGATTTGAATATTAAACTACATGGCATGTTCATAACTGACATGACGTGTATCACCTAAGGATTCTCCGTACGTTTTTTTAGTCACACGGGCAGACACAAGGTCAACCCTACATGGTGTGTAAAACTGGTACATGACGTGTTCCCAGAAGAACATCCCTATCCCTTGTCACTGACCACATGGCCTATAACACAGTTAGAGACTACATGACATGTACCTAAGGTATACAACGTGTACTTAAGAAAAACAGTTTCTTCTCGAACAGAAGAACACATGGCATATAGTCAAAACTATACGGTGTGTATTTTGGGTTTTTATGGATAGTAAGCCTCAGAAACTACTCCGGAGACCATAAAAACACTAAAACGAACACTAAGATGCCATATTCCAATCCTTGAGGGCCCATACTCCCCGTGAATCAATGCTTGTTATCTTATACATGTTGTAAACAAGGTAACAAGTCAATAATCCACCAAATTACTGTTAATGAGGCCCCATAACACCTCAAGAACCAAAGTTTGGAATTCATTCAAACAAAACCTTACACAAACAATACCATATCAAACTAAAAGAGTTTTTATCAAGACATCTATCAGAACAACATGCATATCTAGAACAACACCTATGAAAACAACATGCAATCGCTTATGCACCCTATATGGCATGACACGAATGCATGACATGTGATCCCTAGAAAGTACCTATATGATGCATGAAATGTCGTACCCTCATATCATTGGGTTGAAATAGAAATATAACATCAATATCATCAACAATAATAACATAAAACTTGTGAATCACTGAATGTTATATCAAATCAACTGTAATAATTACAAAACCAGAAAAAAATGCAATTAAACAAGGTTGATGGGATTTTACCTATATAAGAGTTAGCTACTCCTAGGAACAACTTATTACAAATTACGTATTATTTCATATCCCAATCTATAGGATCCAAATAGTAATTCGAAGAAAAGAAATCCATATGATACCACTTTGTATCATCCCGGTTCTAGAAGCCACCTAGAGGAGCCCCATACCCTGTTGGTCACATGGCCCCAAGCACATTTACCCGAATGCCTGAGGCTGCTGGCTAGAAGCGAGGGCCTTGGGTGTGATAGTGTGGAAATTATTCCCTCATTGGTAGGGTAACACCGTGGAAGAGAAACAGATAGAAAAAACGGAAGGAGCAATAATCCATACAAAATTAAACAGCTGAAACTGGAAATGATAAACTGAAGAACACACACACATATATAAGGATTATGTTAGCTACTCTCAGGCACAACTTATTACAAAGTACCTAATATTTCCTATCAAAATCTGTAGGCTCCAAACAGTAATTCGAAGAAAATAAATCCCTATGATACCACTTTGTAACGTCCCAGTTCTAGAAGCCACCCAGAGGAGCCCCATACCTAGTTGGTCACATGGCCTCAAGCACATTTCCCCGAATGCCTAAGGCAGCTGGCTAGCAACGAGGGCCTTGGGTGTGATAGTGGGGAAACTATTCCTTCATTGGTAGGGTAACACAGTGTAAGTGAAACAGATAGAAAAAGGGAAGGAGCAATAATCCGTACAAAATTAAAGATCCAAAACTGGAAATGATTAACTGAAGAACACACACACATATATATATAAGGGTAATACAAGAAAAATATTTCTAGAAAAGCATCCAAACACATCAAAATATAAGAATAAAAATAGTACTAAACCAAAGTACAAAAGAAAAATAGATAATAGCTCCTCAGCATCACTATCCTCAGCTTGGTCCTATGCTCTCCAGCTCCACAATCAATCAAGAACCTGAAGTAGAAGGGTGATTTTCCTTATCTATACCTACAACAATATAATCTTTTTGGGACCAAAATCATGGCCCAAATAGGTTGTGAGACTAAATACCAATATGCAACCACCATAAGATATGTGCCTAACAGTCGGTGAATATGTGGCAGGTAAATTATAGAAGGCAGTAAACAAGGAAGTACACAGGAGTAACAATGCACTGTTTCAAATATCATGCAACATCTAATCAAAGCAGGTAATCACAAATAGGTAACCGTATGGGATGTAGTCACAACCTATCCCTTCTTGTCCTACCTAGAAACAAAATCAAGAAAGTAACATAATAGGTAACCCTCTGGGAAGTACTCACAGCCTATCCCCTTTGGTGTTACCATGTAATAGAAGCAACCCTCTAGGGATCACACTCTGTCTAACCCCCTGGTTCAGTTTAAGCATAGACTCTCTGAGGAAGCACTCCCCATCAATTCCCTCTATAGTCTCATATCGGTAACTAAAGGAGCATTGGGGAAGAACTCAACCTCAATTTCCCCTGTGGCCCACGTCGAAGATCTAGAGACACTCTGAGGAAGCACTTATGTCAATTTCCCCCGTATGGCCTCACATTGTAAGTTTTAAAGACACTCTGGAGAAGCCCTTACGTCCATTTTTTCTATGGTATATACACCAGTTTTTTCACAGCCCCGTATATATTAATCAAATATAGAAGTGTGTATCGGCCAAGGTAAACCTAAAGAACTACTTGTCTAGAAGTCTACAACATATCCACATATCAGAACAAACACACTATCCTATAACTAGGCATGGGAATGTAAACAACAACCAAATAGGAAAACTAGGCCAAATGGTAAAAACAAGAAACATGCATGGGCAAACACTTCCAAAACATAGTAAATTCACCCTCTTCAATTTCAATTATCCTCTACTCATGCATAAAATCCTGATACTCAAACAATAGGGCTAAACAATATATGTGCAATACCCCGTTCATAGGTAATGGCGATCTTGCACATAAAACTCAAAGGCTTTCAACAGAAAGGCACAAACACCTACATCGGCATTATAGGAACATTATACTCTTGCGTCGGCCTATGAATCGACCTAGAGCATGGTAGATCTACAAAAAAGTCTAAAACGTTCAACCAACGATATCTCACAAGAGAGGAGAATCCATGAGATGGAGCTCTAGGATAATATAGAACTCACCGATGTGATTCCAATGCAACCAACAATGTTCGATTTGGAGTATGGATGCTCGAATGGAGGATCATTAAAGATCTGTGGTCGTACGGTGCTCCTGGATGAGACGAAAAAAGAGGGAGGGGGTGGTCTGTTGATTAGATGTGCCCCTAGTGCATTTAATGAAAAAAACAAAATACACGATGTGTACTTTTTAAGTACATAGTGTGCACTTTCCTTTTCTGTACTCTGCTTTACGTGGACTCCAGGTCACCCCCACCTGGCTGTGTGCATAGTTGCTACACAGCCAGCACATGGTTACCTACGGTAACCGAGTACAAGGCTTGTACATAGAAAGTACACGACATGTACTCAAAATATATCCTGAAATTTATCTTTTTCTATAAAATTACAAAAAAAGGAAAACATACCCGAAATTGAAGATTAAGGTTATCTAAGAGAAAACCTATATAATGGGTATAAAGATTCGATATTGAGATATTTTCAGGGTTTGTTCAAGACAAATAGACCAAGAGTTGTGAATATGTGAGGGGAGGAGGTTCCCTTTTATAATTTAGGTGAGTGGCACACTTGTAATTATTCATCATTTTAAAATATTATTATGTAATTTTATTTGAAAATTTACTCCAAAAATTCTCATAATATAATTTTATAAGGGTATGTCAAATATTAATCCAATCAATTAGGGTTAAGCTAGTGTTTTAGAAATTATAATCCTTTAATTGTTTTATTAACCCTTGGTAAACCTATTTTAACATTAACCATAGTAACAAATTTATACTTTTTACTATTAATTATAGAAAAAAATTAAGTTGAGAATATTAATTAATATAAATTAATATAATTAGAAAAATATAATCAATTGTTTCATATTCAATTTATATAATTGTTAGTATTTAATTTAAAAAATAATGCCAGAAAACCTAATGAAACAGTTTTTTATGAAATATATTTTCAATAACTAGATGATTTGACATTAACTGTATGACTAATAGTAATCAATATATGGATTTAAATTCAAATAGTTTGTTATATACAATATAAATTTCTTTTAAATAACTCTTTATTAAATAATGTTTTATTTCATTAATATGGAAATAGATTTTCCATTTAAAATTATTTTCTGAAAAATATCTATTTTTTTCCTCAAAACGATTTTATATTTATCTAAATAAAATTGATTGTAAATAAATTTCTATTTATAAATAATATAAAATATTTTTGCAGATAAAATCATGAATAGTTATATACTACATTTTTAATTATTCATGAAGAATTATTTCAAAAGGAAAATCTTAAAAACTAACTATTATCTTATTTTGACCTAGTTTGTTCAAAATTGATATTAATTAAATAAATATAGAATTGTTTGGCCATAAAATATTAAAATATTAATTTTATTATATTTTTGTTAAAAAAAAATTTTCATGTAATATAATTGTCCTTTTACAATATATGGGATATAGTAACATCATCAAGTGAATCACTCAGTAGACTTTCTAAAGTAGAACCCACCGATGATTCATTATGATTCTGGATATGAACAAGAAGTGGTATGGATGAGTAGTATTACCCAATGTTTGTACTTATTGGGTAATATATATGAAATGAAATCCAAACAAGAAACATATATGGTTTATTACCAGGTGTTAGCATGACGATACATAACTATTTAAGCTAATTTAGTTCAAGACCTGTCCTCGAATGGATTTGAAAAACTGATTAATAATAAATTCATTGCAAAAACGAAAACAAATTGTGAATAAGAAAAAATTATTTCAACTGTAATAAGGAAGTGAGTCATCGATTGAGTATTCTACTAAATTCATTCTCCCTGTTCTCTTTATACCAGAGGTAGTTGTGAGTGGGAAATTGTAATATCAAATCTATATGGCTTTTCTCCAACATAGGTTCCACTCTAAGGTAGTAATTTTATGTATTTATGATTATAAATAGAGGATGAATATGTAAATGATTTGTGAGAGACACAATATTTGTAATTCTAGTGGAGGGGACACCATTTTCCATCTATGTTCTGGTGGGATCTTAAACATTGGAAAAAATGGAAGAGGTAATTCAACTTCTAGATTATAAAGGCAACAAAAAAAACAAATCCCTGAGATCATTATCCTATCCATCACATCACTATAATGAACCTTGGTTTTTCTAGTGAGCCATGAATACACATAGGAAGGAGGATTAAAATGAAATACAAATGAATTTACATCACAATAAAATGATATAAAATACTAGAAACTATTGAAATAAAAAATTCCCATCAATTGGTGGAACTAACATGACCCATCCTCAGGCTTTGTATGCTCAGATAGAAGTGTTCTGTTAGACTTATTTTCACCCACACACCCATGTAATTCATGATACTACCTAGAACACATAATTATGTTTAGTCTTTACCTCTTTAGGGTAGTAATAACTATGCCTTTATAGTTGAGTAACATTTATATGGTGAAGAAAAAGCTATATTGACTGAGAAACTTAGTCCATATATAATGCGTGGTACCATCCTTTTGAACCCGACTCTTAATGATGCCTTATTTGGTAATCATGCATCACATTATTTTATTTCTTCCTGTGTGGTTAGAAAATTGGGTTTACATGTCGAAATGATTTCTCACATCATGAATATCAAGAAATACCTAAAGAAAAGTGATTATAAAGGATTCATATTCGAATGTTGTTTTATTACCATTGATATAAGGAAATCTATCTAAGAGTTTATGGTCCTAGAGATGGATGTTTTTTATTTAATCATTGGAATATTCTGTCCACTATAATTTAAATTCCAAATTAAATAATTATTTATTCAATAAGGATTTCGATATAAAAGTGTGTTGAGAAAAACCATTAGTCTCTGTGGAAGAATGAATCTTATGTAAATTAATAGTAATGTCTCTATGAACTATAGATGAAACTGGTCATGGGACCCTTTGTACCATAGTGGGTCGATACTCCTACTATCATTCATACTGATTTGAATGGGTTACTACCAAATAATAAAATAAAATTTTCTAATGATATACTACCAATACAAATTCATATATTTTTACCATTATAGAAAGAGAATCTAATATATTATGTGATTGTATAAGGTGCAGATAGAAGAATTTGGGTGTAAGTGCTTCCTCAGACCTAGTACATCACCCTAGGTGGAATTGGTTTTATTCATAAAGAATATATATGGTACCCTCTAGTTATAATTTTGTTATCTTAAAATAAATCAGTATATGAAAAAAAAAAATATATAATCTTATTCGAATTGAGGATATTTTTTATTAATAAAATAGATCCAAGTAGTTCTCCAAGATTGAACTACGATTAGGGTATTATCAGTTTAGTGTCAGGAAATATGATATTCCGAGGAAATATTTTATAGTATCTATGAACATTATGAATATTTCATCATGTCCATATTTAATAATTCACCTATATAATTCATGGAATTAATCAACTATTTCTTCTATAGCTTCCATGATTACTTTTTCAAGGAGTTTGTTAATGATATCTTGGTTTACTCTGGAATTAGGAATGACCAAGAAGAGTACATGAGAATTATAATGAGAATCCAATTATACAATATGTTTTTTAAGTTTGAATTATGGATTCAAGAAGTCAGTACCATAGGAGATGTAATTTTTGGAGGAGGAATATTAGTTGATCCTACAAATATTGAAGTAGACATCACTTGGAAGGAACTGATGAATGTTTTTGAGGTATGCAACTTTCTGGTATAAGCATGATATTATTATCTTTTTTGTTAGGATTTCCACATTATTTCTTCTCTTAAAAAATATTTAATATTAATGGGTGTTCCATTTTTATGAAATAATGACTATAAAAAACGTTTTTAGAGATAAAGGATCATCTCTCCTCAACACCCATATTGATATTTCATGAACCATAAAAAAATGTAGTATATTGTGATACATCTAGATCTGGCCTTAATAATTTTTTCATGCATGAATATCATTCTATGTCCTATCGTTCTATGTTTTTGTAATAAAATTATAAAAATTATCCGAACCATGATATATAATTATAAAAACATGTCCATGCCTTAATGACCTTGTGATATTATCTTCTCGAGGAAACATTCAAACTTTTCAGTGACCATAGGAGTGGAATATAATATTTCTCAGAAATAATTTTACATTAGGGATTTAATATGGATTTATTACCTCATGATGTTTGATTTTAAGTTATTTTACCGACCTTGAAAAGTGAATTTATTGGTAGATTCTTTGTTTGGAAGTCATTTAAAGAAGTGTTCATGGAATCTCTTAAGTAATGAAAGTTGATGAGCTTGAATGCTGGCATAAATTTGGATGTTTCCTCATAAGGTAAAAATAAATGTTTCCTCTAAGTTAATATTATTTTAGACATGGTTGATCTTATAAAAATAGTTCAATGTTGAGATTCTGATTGCATCACCATTTGGTTAAACCTAAATGATGGGGTGAATTCTAACAGTTGGAGAGAGGAAGGAAACTCTTTTTCACATTTTAAAAGATGAATTTTGGTACCACATTACATTCCAAATAAATCTTATTGATGTGTATCACTACTCAAAATATTATATTTATATTGGTATTTTGTAAATGTAAATTGTGACTAGAATTAATTTCTGGTGGGTAGGTTTGAAACTCAAGATTACATATTATTTTATGAAATTTCTAACATATAAGTGAGTAAAGATTTAGAATCAATAAACGAATGGTATTATTTAGTCTATGAATAAACCTATATAGATATAGGAACATATTCCTATGCCTTTTTCCCTTATCGATTCTAGTGAACATTGTAAAAATCTCTGAGAACTCAATCTACCATGAGAATGACATATCATCCATATACGGATGGGCTATCCAAACACAAAACTCAGATGTTAGAGGTTATATTTTGAGTGTGTTTCATTGAATTTGTTGTCTCATGCTAAGATCATATAACATTATTGGACATATCATATAATAAAAACCATTAGGTGATGAATGTTATGGCCATGTTGGTGGAATTATATGGTTTTCCTTATCATTATCTACTAATTTGCATTGAAAGATAGGAAATTTCCTTGAGTGGACCTTTTTTATTCCATGATACTATGGATAAGGTTTATATGATCTGAAAGAGGAGGGATATGTGTCAAATACAATATATTTAGAATACTTGACATCATAATCAACCATTATATTTCAATATGAGTGGTCATGTCTTCTTGATAGCATCACCCAATATTAGCTATATATTAATAGGGAAACAATATAAATTGGATCCTTGATATATTGAAACATTCAATATTGTAGAATGAATTGGAACTATTTATTATTCGTTATCTTTACAATTAATATTTTGTACTATCTCGAATGTATTCCTTGTTCTCAATAGAATAAATATGTAACAACCCGAGATATTATGAAAATTATTATTTTTAATTTCATTGATGCCTTATGATGTACGCTACATCAAAATTAGCTTGTGCTATACGCAACACTATATTAGCTTGCAGTATATGCAACACTATTCTTGGCTCGTGTTACACACAATTTCAAGTTCATTTTGTAGAAATTATTCTACGCAACATTAAGTATAGATTTTGTTTAATGTTTAAATGAAATAAATTATGATTATGATATATGCAACAACAAAGGGATCTTGCACTACACACCACCTTGTCTTGGCTTGCATTACCCTCAATCACGACCTTCCTCGATAGCGTGTGTAGTACGCAATACCGGGTTTCACTAAACAATGACATATTGTTATAATATAATTATGAACTAGCCATTACAAATAATATTGACAATAATTTTGAATGTTATAACATTTTTATTCGTCTTACACATTTTCTATAACATCATGTGAGAACAAAATAAATTTTTTGAGTAAAATAAGTATTTTAAAAAAAATTCAGTTTTGCCGCCTTTTAATGGTGCACCAACATTAAATCTAGTTTTTGACATGATTATATGTTCAATTTGACAAAATAAAACCCTTTTTTTGGAATCAGGATATAAAAATTTACTTTGGATAAATTTTTCATATTATTCTGATAACTTTCATATTTTAATGAAGAGTAAAAACATGCTATATTTTAATTAAAACAAATTTCTTCATCGTAATAATTTATATGGTTAAATTATAACATTGAATAATTTTAATGTATAAACAAAATATATTTTCACCATTTAATATAAATTATGTCATTATAATTGATTTTACATTGAATTCATAGGTAAAATCATTTCAATCTTTTCCAATATTTTAACTTTTAAAACTCATTTTCTTCACAACAAGATTAATTTAAAATTAATTTCTGAAACTTCTGTGATTTGAATTTGAAAAAATGAATTCCATAATTGGAATCATTAGGTCAAAATTATGTTAAAAAGATAATTTTTTTATTTTTAGTCATTATGAATAGAAACTATGGTAAATTTTATTTACCATAGTTAATGTTAAATCGATGTAATTAAGGGTAAATATAATATTATGAAATTACTATAAAACTTGTCCCAATAAAATTGGATGATTATATTTTACCCTAAATTATACTTGTGTCGAAATGGAATCTAATGGAACCCACTTTTATTTGATTAAGACCTTTTGTTTTGTTTATTTCAATGAATGTTAAATGTCTCACTCATACTTTAATAATTTGTATATTTTTAATATATAGTTATACAGAATGTAAATTCGATTATAAATACTCATTTTAAATATAATATTTTTTTATTTATCATGGTAATTTATTTGTAATTTTTAAGAAATATTTAATTACATTAATAGCTTATACATTAATGATGTAGAAATTATTTATTTAGTGAAACATTAATAATATAGTTTATTCAAATTATAATACCTATAAAAGTTCAAAACACTTGAACAAAACTTATTTTTAGAGTATATCTATATCATAAGCATACAAGGGTATATTTTTGGGCAATTTGGAGCCTTATACAACCTATTAAAACTTTTACATTATTTTATTTTAAATGATGTCAAAGATGTCACCTTCATAATTTAATAAAAATTATAATTTAAATGTTGTGTTTTGAAGATGATAAATTAGTGTAAAAATATTATTATGAAATGTATTATATTTATCTTTATCATAAAATTTTATTTTTAATTTTTATGAAACTAATAAGTATATTAAATGATTATACAAATATGATGTAGTGATTGTTTTATTAAGAGAAATATCAAATACATGGTTTTATAAATATTAAATTAAACATTATATGAAATAATTAATGTTATCTACAAATTTTCTACAAGAATATGACATTTTAGGAATCTATTTAAAATTTTGGTTCAAATATATACCTTGTTTGGATTTTATAGAAATTCAAATAAATTAATAGTGTCAAAATTGACACTATTGTTATTTAATAAAAATAACATATTATTAAATAGTTTAAAAATAACATAAATATTTAAAATTTATAAATTGAATTTTATATGGTCCAAAAGATCATAAATTACCCAATTATGGATAAGTAACATCACATAAGTAATTATTTATAACAATTTAAATTTTATATTATTATTACCACAAATAAGATTAAATAAATTAAATAAGGATAAATCATGTTAATAAGGTTAAAAATAAATTCCAAACATGTATAAATTTTATTTTATGATGAGATTACAACCCTATCCCATCTCATAATTGGATTTAAGTAATTTTTGGTGGTTTGTATGTGGGGGTTGAATTTATTATAAATTAATATTTCTTATGTTTACAAGGGTGCCCCTCTCCTCCCTTAAAAAAGGGCACCTCCTTCCTCTCCTCTTCACAACACATTGAGCCTTCAAGCTCAAAAAAACCCTAAACATTTCCCTTCTAAACTTCCCCAGAAAAATTCTGGATGTTCGGGTCTTCTCAATAGACCATCTCTAGTGCCTTAGAGGAAGCTTAAAATAGGTGCGTCGAAGAAGAGGTAATCTCTTCTACCGATTCTTTCAAGTTTCTTTCTTCTTCAACTTATTCTTATTTAGTTGTTTCATTATACTGTAATAACATAAGTATAAATAACATATTTATATGTTATTATAAATATGAAACAACCCCATTTCACCTTCTATCCATCCAAAGGAAAATGAAATCACCGCGCATGCGTACGTACGGAATACCGTCTCCACGCCGTGGTGTAATCTGTTTTTCCACCACCACGTTACTTGGATAGATATAATTGTATAAATAATGACTATATATATGGTAATTATAACATGATACTAATTCTGAGATATTATATCATCCAATATAATTTCATTCAATAATTGTGGGAACGATATCATCGATCATTTGTACGTACGGATTACTGTCTCCACGATGCGATGAGATTGATTCTCCAAGTTATCCATTCAAGAATTATTATAAAGTATATATATTAAATAATAATTTAATATATGACATATTAATGTTATTGGAATTATGTATATGTTATTTACTTACTTCTATTCAATTTAATAAGGAAACAAAAACCTCGTTCGTGCGTACGTACGACCTACCATCTCTATGAACGGTGTATTTCGTTCCATTTATCGATATATAATATATATGTATATTCTGAATATATATTATATATAAATCATTATTTACATTCTACAAGTCATTAATCATGATCTATGTAATCATATGAAAAATTACAAGTCAAAACATGGACGATAAATGAAACGATTTTACCCAAAATGCTACTTTAACATGAATTTACAAAAGAACGGGTAATATAAAGTCATACGTGAACCATATATGATATCATAACAATGAATATGATTATGTAATAAGTATATGACATTATTTAAATCATTATATAGGAGGTTCAGATACTTATAAAGCATATCAGACATAAGGTAAGGGATAATTTTTCAATCTCATTTTAATCTGGGATTGTTTATTCGTAAGTATTTACTTGGGATATATTTTTCATCCATGACCATAAAATGTTTTTCATAATGTTTTTTATATTCATCCAAGTATGTTTAATTTCATGTTTACCCATATTTTACTTTTAAATTGTGTTATGGAAGGACTATTTCTTTTGTTTACCATACAAGGAACTTTTTGACTTTTCCAGCAAAAGTACGAGGAAAATTGTTTTTTTAACTTATACGGCATGAACATATTTTTATGGTTTCATAACACATAATTTTCATGAATCCTCCTCTACAATATTTAATGATTATTTTAGACAAAATATTTTTCTATTAACAATGATTGGTTTTTTGTGAAAATAAAATGAATTTGAAGAATAAAGGATATTTTCCTCAAGAATTCATTTCAAGTGTTTTTTCAAAACTATTTTCCATCTAAGATGACATTATTTAGTATGATTATGTTTCAAGTATAATGTCTCTATTATTTACATGGTTTTATTCTTCTTATGATGAAATGATATCCATTTGTTTTATATGGATTACATTATGATGGGATGATGTTTATGAAACCCATTTTATTATTTGGGTTATGATGAATGATTTATGTTTATGTTGTGGCAGACGTAAGAATGATTTCATTAGGAGATGGGTGGGACCTATATCTCCCTATAATTAATTGGGTAATGATTTATATCTCATGATATAGACATGTCTATAACGACAAGTTAATCTGATTCAGTGGTACAGGATTGGAACAAGGAGTGAAATCGATTCAGAAAGGGACTTTGTCCACTAAGATGGTCTTGACAGCAATGCCTTGGCTACTATGGAAATAGTAACAAGTTCTTAATGGTTTCCAAAATGACATGTTTTATTTCCATGCTATTTTGTCATGATTATTGTTTCTTTATGATCTATGACTTACGTACTTCCATGTTTTATGTCATTGCTCAAGATTTTGATGTTTAAACATTATGTTCATGTTTTTTTAAGTTAAAATGTATATGATTTGTTTTATTTTCTCCATGCTTACCCTTACTAAGCATTTGAGCTCACCCTTTATATGTTTTCTTCCCCCCAGGATTAAAATAAAGGTTTTAGGTAAGAAAACAAAAGGGGAAGATCTTTGTGGGAGATGTTGAAGATCTTTCACCACGATTAGAAGATCATATTCTGAGTTTCCAAAGGCACTAAACTATTACGGACCTTGTGTGTCTGTTTTTGTTATATATTAAGTACATTGAAAAAGTAAAGTAATTTCCATGTACTCCATGATATGGGTATCTATAGTTGGTATCATATGAATGGTTTAGTTAAACATTGGAAACTAGGATTCAAAAACTTTAGTGAAATCCCTAGAGATATTTTTAAGGTATGTATAGGGATGCCTCTATGGTTAAGTATACGTATAGGTTATAGTCCTAGAATTAACAGTAAAAATCATAGAATTAAACCTAAGATGTAATATATTGAAGGTACACCCCCTTTATTATTTTGTTTTCCTATCATGATGTTTTCCTCTCACACTATTCTATTTGGGTTTTAGAAAATGGCTAGAAACAGGAAGATTCACGATAATTGAGGATATGATGGACAATGTAATGATATTATTCATGATCAACCAAATGAAACTGGATTTGGAAGTCCAAACATCGTTATTATTCCTAATCAGTAATCTCATAATATGATCAATAAAATCAACTTTCAAAAGTTTCAGGACTCGGTTAATAAGAGAAAGATGAAGTTTCATGATGATCACAGAGGAAGGAAAGTTGAATTTCGATAATGTAAGTCGTTTCGGAAGAGGCATCAGGGAGAATGTTTCAATGGAAATGTATGATGCTTTGGATGTGGAATAGAAGGACACAAAGCCAGTAATTGCAAAGGAAAAGGTTTAGTTAACACCATGGACAAGGATAATTGTATTGTTAATACATCAACAATAGTTAAATGTTTTAAATGTGGAATGTAAGGGCATTATGTTAACCAATTCCCTAAGGAAAATTCTCATGAAGAGAATCAGCATGGTCGTTTGGGTAGTATTTATATTGATGATGATGAAGAGACTACAAATGATATTTTATATGAACGAATTGTTGATGGTCAGTCAATGGTTAAAGAAGGTAGTGGAACGATTTATGTTTATCAAAATTTATGTTGTATAGGTAATGGTACTATGGAATAAAGACACATATAAGGATTATTACACTATTATTGTTCCTAAACTATTTGAATGTGTATGTTTAATGGTACCAGTAACCATGAAAGGTTATTCAAGTATTTTGGGAAAGTAGATGATATGCACATAATGAAGGGATAAGGAGATAATGAGATGTTTTATAGTATTAATGAGCTCATGACTGATATAAGGACAATGCGATATCATGGTTTGAGTATATAGAAATTTTGGGATTTTGGTATGTGGAAAGGATTAAATTTTGAAAGAATTCTTGTTTTCACTAAGGTTATATGGTAATTTATGTTTCAATAGAATACATGATTAAGGTATTCATATGTTTGGAATGCGATCAACAAGATATATCTTATGATATATGGGGGATAAATGATTGTATTCACGTGCTTTTTATGTGACCTTTCCTGTAATCGTTTTATTTATATTATGAGATTGGACAGAAGTATTTTTGATAAGCCTAAAGGATGGAATGGATTAAGTTGGAAATCATATAGAATTTTGTAAGGCTAGAACTTTTTTGGATTCTATTTCAGGAATGTTATAAATGTGTAGTTTTATAAAAAGGGACAACCTATAGGACGGGAGAAAACCTGTCACATCGAACAAGGCTGAGGGAATCGAACACACAACCGAAGTGTGACAGACCTTTATCACCTACCACTAGCCTAAAAGAAGTCCCTGGTTAGTAGAAACTAGTTTTATTATATTAAGCGGTATCATAGATGAAGTATAAGTCCATTTTAGGAACTATATATGATTAATCTCACCATAGATGGACTTATGTATATAAATTTTACTAACCTTATGTTTGAGATAGATGGAATGACCTATCATTCTATCGCATGATCTACTTACACTTCACGTAAGACAAATTCAATTTGATTTCATTAAGAGATGAAGTGGAAATTGTTCAAGGCACAAACAACAGTGAGATTGTACCAAAATCAAGTGAGTATTTCTTCTAATTCATATTTTTCAGCTTTAGGGAAATGATATTGAAAACCAAAAAAAATATTTTCCTAGTGATCTTATATCTGATTAATCAGATGTTACCATAAATCATCACAAATTTATGGCTTTGTGTTTTTTTGGATTTTTCATAGCCATGTCTTGAACAACTCTCCATCAGAACTTGATGGTTAGATTTCTATTCCATATATATTTTCATCTATGTTCTCCTATGTGGAAACCCAGTGACTAGTTAATTTGGGTAACCGTTGCGTTTCATAATTTAGATGTTAAAGATATGTTTTGGTATTCCTTTTTACGATGTGGGTTTCTATGAAAGAAACTTTCAAGTAGTAAACCATTTATAACCCCGACGAATTTCGAGGGAGAAATTAATTTTAAGGGGGGTAGAATGTGACAACCTGAGATTTTATGAGAATTATTCTTCTTTATTTCATTGATGTCTTGTGTTGTACGCTAGAGAAAAATTATGTTGTGCTATATGCAACATCGTATTAGTTTGCAGTATACGCAACACTATTCTTGGCTTGTGTTACAGACAATTTCATGTTCGTTTTGTAGAAATTATTGTACGCAACATTAAGTATAGATTTTGTTTAATGTATAAGTGAAATAAGTTTTGATTATGTTATACGCAACAACAAAGGGATATTGCACTACACACAACCTTGACTTGGATTGCATTACACGCAATCATAACCTACCTTGATAGCATGTGTAGTACGCAATACCAGGTTTCACTAAACAATGACATATTGTTATAATATTTT
Organism: Viscum album; assembly: GCA_963277665.1. NCBI lineage: Eukaryota > Viridiplantae > Streptophyta > Magnoliopsida > Santalales > Viscaceae > Viscum > Viscum album. The sequence continues at coordinate 404,126,493 of OY728150.1, read as the reverse complement.
TATAAACTATCCATTATGAATAGTATTAAATACATTTTGAATTTTATAACATTATTATTAATCTTAATCATTTTATATAACATCGTGTGAGAACAAAATAAATTTTTCGACTAAAATAAGTACATAAAAAAATGTTGTTTTGCCACCTTTTGATGGCGCACCAACTCTAAATCCAGATTTTGACATGTTTATAAGTAAAATTTGAAAAAATAAAATTCTTCTTTGGAATCATGATATTAAAATTTTCTTTGGATAAAATTTTCATATTATTCTAATAACATTCATATTTTAATGAATAGTAGAAACACTCTATATTTTAATTAAAAACAAATTTTTTCATCATAATAATTTATGTGGGTAAATTATAATATTGAATGGTTTTGAAGTATAAATAGAATATATTTTGACCATTTAATATAATGTATGTAATTATAATTTATTTTATATTTAATTCATAGGTAAAATCATTTCTATATTTTGCAATGTTTTTACTTTTAAAACTCGTTTTCTTAACAACTTGATTAATTTTAAATTAATTTCTGCAACTTATGTGATTTCAATTTGGAAAAATGGATTCCATATTTGGAATCAGTAGGTCCAAATTATGTTAATAAGCTACTTTTTATATTTAGTAATTATGAATAGTAACTACAGTAAATTTTAGTTACCATAGTTAATGGTAAATCAAGGTAATTAAGGGTAAATATAATATTATAAAATTACTCTATCACTTGTCCTAATATAATTGGACGATTATACTTTACCCTAAATCATACTTGGGTCTAAATGGAATCTAATGGAACCCACTTGTATTTGATTAAGACCTTTTGTTTAGTTTATTTAATAGAAAGTGAAATGTCTCACTCAAACTTCAATAATGAGAATATTTTTAATATATAGTTATACAGAATAAAAATTCTGTTATAAATACTAATTTGAAAGCTAAAATGTTTTTCTTTATCATGGTAATTTATTTTTTATTTTTATGAAATATTTAATTACCTTAATATCTTATACATTAATGATGTTGAAATTATTTATTTACTGAAAAATTAACAATATAGATTGTATTCAAATTATAATATATATAAAAGACCCAATAACTTGACAAAAAATTATTGGTCGAGTATATCAATATGAAAATTAAAATGTTTTGATTTTAAGATGATAAATTCATATAAAAATATTATTATGAAGGGTAGTATATTTATCTTCATCACATGATTTTATTTTTAATTTTTATGCAACTAATAAGTATATTGAATGATTATACAAATATGATGTAATAATTGTTTTATTAAGAGAAATATCAAATAAATGGTTTTATAAATGTTAAAATAATCATTATATGTACTAATTAATGCTCTCCAAAAATTTTCTAGATGAATATGACATGTTATGAATCTATTAAAAAATTTGGTTCGAATATATCCTCTATGTGGATTTTATTTAAATTCAAATAAATGTATAGTGTCAAAATTAACACTACTGTTATTTTATTAAAATAACATATTATTAAATTGTTTTAAAATAACATAAATATTTAAAAATTATAAATTTAAATTTAAATCATTAAAAAGGCCATAAATTACCCAATTATGGATAATTCAAAACACATAAGTAATTATTTATAAAAATACAAAATTTAGATTATTATTACCAAAGCTAAGATTAAATAAATTAAATACGGATAAATAAAATTGATAAGGTTTAAAATTTATTCCCAACATGTCTAAATTTTATTGGATGAGGATATTACAACCATATATCATCTCATCTTTGTATTTGAGTCATTTTTGGAGGTTTTTTAGTGGGTTTTTGAATTTATTATAAATTTATATTTCTTATGTTTCCAAGGGTTCCCCTCTCTTACCTTATAAAAGGGCACCTCCTCCCTCTCCTCTTCACAAAAAATTGAGCCTTCAAGCTCGGCAAACCCCTGACAATTTATTTTATCCACTTCCCTAGAAACATTCTGGAGGTTCTGGTCTTCCAAAAAGACCAACTCTAGTGCCTTAAGAGGAGTCTTAAAAGAAGATGCGTCGAAGAAGAGGTAATCTCTTCTACCGATTCAATCAAGTTTCTTTCTTATTAAAAATATTCTTATCTAGTTGTTTCATTTTAAAGTAATAACATCAGTATATATAATATATTGATATGTTATTATAAATATGAAACAATCCCATTTTACCTTCTATCTATCCTACGGAAAATGAAATCACCTGGCGTGCATACATACGGAATACCATCTCCACACCGTGGTGTAATCTATTTTCCCCCACCACCTTAAATGGATGGGTATAATGGTGTAAAGAATAACTATATATATGGTAATTATAACATGATACTAATAATGAGATATTATATCATCCATTCTCATTCCATTAAATAATTATGTGAACGATATTATCGCTCGTGCGTACGTACAGATTACCGTCTCTATGACGTGATGAGATTCATTCTCCAAGTTAACCATTAAAGAATGATTATAAAGTATATATATTATATACTCATAAAATATACGAAATATTAATGATACTATACTTTTTTATATTTTATTTACTTACTTCCATTCAATTTAATAAGGAAATGAAAACAACGTTCATGCATACGTACGACCTACCATCTCCATGAACGGTGTATTACTTCCCATTTATCGATCTATTATATATGTGTATATTCTGAAAATATATTATATATAAATAATGTTTTACATTATAGAAGTAAGTAATCATGATCTATGTAATCATATTAATAATTACAAGTCAAAACATGGACGACAAAGGAAACGATTTTACCCAAAATGCTACTTTGACATTAATTTACAAAAGAACAGGTAATATAAAGACATAAGTGAAACATATATGATATCATAACAAAGAATATGATTCTGTAATAAGTCAATGACATTATTTAAATGATTATATAGGTGGTTTAGATACATACGAAGCATATGAGACATAAGGTAAGGGATAATTTTCCAGTCTCATTTTTATCTAAGATTGTTTATTCGTAAGTATTTACTGGGGTTATATTTTTCATCCATTCCCATAAAATGTTTTTCATAAAGTTTTTAATATTATTCCATGTGTTTTTAATGTCATGTTTACCCCTATTTGACTTTTACATTTTGTTATTGATGGAATATTTCTTTTGTTTACCATACGAGGAACTTTTTGACTTTTCCAGCAAAAGAACGAGGAGAAAGTTTTTTAACTTATACGGCATGAACAGATTTTTATGGTTTCATAATGACTAATTTTAATGAAGCTTCCTGTACAAGATTTAATGATTATTTTCAACAAAATATTTTTATATTAAAAATGAATGGCATTTGGTGAAAATAAAATTATTTTGAAGAAGAAAGGATCTTTTCCTCAAGAATTCATTTCAAGTGATTTGTCAAAACTATTTTCAATATAAGATGACATTATTTAGTTGTATTATGTATCAAGTATAATGTCACTATTATTTACATAGTTTGATTATTCTAATGATGAAATGAAATCCATTTGTTTTATATGGATTACATTATGATGGGATGATGTTTATGAAACCCATTTTATTCTTTGGGTTATGATGAATGATTTATGTTTATGTTGTTTCACATGTAAGAATGATTTCATTATGAGAAGGGTGGGACCTATATCTCCCTCCAATGCCTTGGGTAATGTTTTATATTTCATGAGATAGGCATGGATGGAACGACAAGTTAATCCAGTTTAGTGATACATGATTGGAACGAGGAGTGAACTCGATTCAGAAAGGGACTTTGTCCACTATGATAGTCTTGGCAGCAATGCCTCAGCAACTATGGAAATCATAACATGTTCTTAATGGTTTTCAGAATTACATTTTTTATTCCCATGCTATTTTATCATGATTAATTTTTCTTTATGATCTATGCCTTACGTAATTCCATGTTTTTTGTCACTACTCAAGATATTGATTTTAACCATTATGTTCATGTTTTTTAAGTTCAAATGTATATGATTTGTTTTATTTTCTCCATGCTTACCCTTACTGATCATTTGAGCTCACCCTTTATATGTTTTATTTTCTCGAAGATTTAAATAATGGTTTTAAGTAAGTAAACAAAAGGGGAAGATCTTTATGTGAGATGTTGAAGATATTTCACCAAAATTTGATGATTATATTCTGAGTTTCCAATGACACTAAACTATTAAGGTCCTTGTGTGTCTATTTTTGTTATGTATTATGTATTCCGCAAAAGTAATGTAATTTCCATCTATGTCAAGATATGGTTATGTACAAAATATCACATAGATCCTAGTCTTGTGATTAGTTGGGACCATGTTACTCTTGAAGAAAACACAATGTTCATCCATGAATTGGTGCATAATATGGATAGACAAGGGAAAACATTGTTAGAGATAATGTTTTTTTCTGAAATATTCTTATAGATGAACGGTAATATACATGATGAAATGTGGGAATGGGATATTTTTATGGTGGCTCAGTGGACTAAACATTTCAAAGTTGAAAATGACATCTAGCTTTACAATTATGGAAATCCAAATAGCGGGGAGAATTTAGAACCCCTCGATTTGATATATGTTTTGATTTTATACTTATTATATGATGTTTGGAGTCATGGGATAAATTTAGGGATTAGTTTATTTTGTTAATGTATAAGGTAATATGGAATATGTTTAAGGAAAAATTCACACTATGAATGGTTATTCATGATATCGATGGTTTCTAGGTTGGTATAGTGTGTTTTATTATAGAATTGAATTTTTTATTGGTAGAATTGGTCTAAAAAATGAGATCTATTCAAGTTGTAAATTGGTTTTGGTAATATTAAGATGATGTGATGTGAATATTTATATATGAGAACTCATAAAGAATCAAGATGTGAATTCCATTTTCACACTATGAACCAGTCTAGAACCATGTCGTTTTAATCCTTCTAAAACCTACAGATCCTCATTTAGTTTCCATTATCATACTGATGACTTTTGGCATTACCTTAAGAGATTTTAGATGCTGTAAAACATTTAAATTTTGATGCCATGCAATATTTTTTCATTTAATATTTTAATGAAAATGTTAGGACCTAGCTTTTCCTTTCTGTCTAAGATTTCCATATGTTTTTGAATGGATTTATAGATCAATTTTTTTTATACATAGATCTATTGTATCCAATAAGGGTTGATTTTTATCTCTATATTAGATTGAATAATATAATAAATTGGTGAGATATATTGACTCATCTATGATCCATCATGCTAAATAATCTAGTGATAGGTGGATTTTCAGTCATTCCAATTTTATTTGACCATGTAGTATATTTTTTATCTCTTGTAAATTAATTATTATTTTAAATTATTATACATACATCTAATTTTCTAAAATGATATGTTATAGGTCAGCTATTGAATTTTCATTTCAAAAGTTGACCACAACGTGTTCAATTTGTTGATGAACAATATTGTCTTAAAAGAGAATTTTTTTTGTTATATGATCATGGGATAAATAAGTTGTGGATGTGATATATAATGGCACATTGTTAGTATATATTCATCATTTATTTGTGAAAATCATTATTTAAATAGTCATGGTTCATCGTTCTGATTTGAAAGGCACCAAGAATAATTTCCTTCAATTAACACTCTGAGGAGGACACATCACCACTTATGAGAATAGGGATGCCATTTATAATTTTTGTGTGTGTGTTTTTGTGAGATAATGAATGATTATTCAAAATTTGAATATATAAACTAATAAATATTTTTTAAAGTGAAACTATTTTTATATTTTATTCTTTTAAAAAACATATTCATCTACATTATTATATATTTTGATAAATGTTTTATCGTAATTTGATATTATTCCAAGATATTTTTTATATTTTTTATCTAACCTACTGATCATATTAATATAATATTTGAAATTGATCATGGGAGTTTCTTACAAAGTATGAATAATATCTTCTTGAAAATTCTATTTGGTTCATATGCATATTTTATTTCATATTATTTAGGAAAGGGAGAAATTTTTTATTTCTCTTTTAATTATCCCGGATGTCATTATTTTAGTTAACAAAGATAGTTCTTGTAGTGTTCATTTATTGTATAAGAACCATTACAAATTTGTGGATGAGTCTTTTGTACTTGTATTTTTAGTTTTAAAATTCATAAATATCTTTTGTTACAATGATATTGGTCTTTTATTAATTTTTTATTGTTGGGGTTGTTTCTTTTATTAATATTGGGTTATAGTGAATGCATCATTTATGTTGATGTATATGGATTTGTTTATTATTTTCTCATTAAGTCTTTATTAATTTCTTCCATATTAAAGGGTAAACCATTCCCATTGGTGCTGTGTGTCTTCACCCTTTTCATTTAATTACATGCTTTTATGTTTGGGGACTGTCACCTATTGTTAGTAACACATACACCTCATTCCAAGAGTTCTGGTGAGGGGTGAAATGTTACATACCTACTAAAAATAATATCTATCCATTATTAAATAATTACATAAATATCATACATATTCTGAAATTTTATCATTATTATTGGATAACTATTTTTTTACATTACACACAGCCATTCAAAGCATGAATACGCCACTTGTGTTACATTATAACTACCACCTCCATAAGTGACATGATCACTTATTCATAAAAAAATAATTAGCTAGTTTAGTGGTGGTATTTAATGAATACATAAGATATCTATTACATTTTTATGATTATTAAAATATAAACAAATTTTTATATTCTTATTTTATGGAAAATATGAATGTCGCTCACATGTACATGTTGAATATTGCCTCCATAAAGGAACACATTTTTATTAACTTGATGTTTATTATTTACGAAAATAACTGAAAATCATATTCACTATATTATGTAAATATATTTAATATCCTTATACTTATTTAATAATGATATAATTTTAAGAAAATCACTTTCCTTACCATACTCACCCATCGATTATTGTATGTTCTTATTTCCACATGTTTAACCACTTATATAAAGAATGAAATACATATATAACATGTATGACTTTATAAAGTCAAAAAATTGTATTATTAGAGATTAGATATCGAATAATATTTGGTTTAAAATTTTAAAATGGTTTTATTAAAATTTAACTTATTATTAATATATCACCTTATGTTAAATATTATTAGAAATAAGCTCATTTTGGATTTTGATCTCTCAAAAAATTATTATAGTTTCTATAAAATTATCATGGGGATTTTTTAGTAATTTAAGTTTAATTATTTTGATATATTTTATGAAATTTTAATTATGAACATGGCATCATGGAATGGGGAGAGACATCTCTATTATAAAATACTTGTGAAAAAATGGAATTTACTTACATCTGTTGATGAAATTTAAATATAAGTAATTTGTAAATTTATAAAAAATAATTATAAAATAATATTATAATAGATTAAATATTAAAATAATGTTTTTAAATAAATTAATATGAAATTTATTTTTGTTATACAAGAGTTTAGAGCACATTCGACTTAGAGGAAATAAAAGGTGAGGGCATATATTCACTCAATATCCTTTCATTTAGAGATATTGATTCATATTATAAATAATTGAAATAGGTTAGGAAAATTATATCCTATGATTTTTCTTAGATATAAATTAATTTTTATTGGTAATCATATTTCTCACTCTTACAAAATCCATGTAAATTAGTCATACATCAAAAATATTATTGTTTTGTGGGGTTTTTGTTGTCTCAACTTGTTTTCAGGAGTCATAAATTTTTTCGTCGAATAATATTTTATATGATTTATTTATTATGTATTATGATGATATTAAAATTACTATAACCCTTATTTGTAGGAGAATTACATTGGAAAATTTCATTCATTATAAATGATTATATGTTATGAATAGATCACATTCTCTCCAAATGAGATCTTTTTCTTCCAAATCTATATTCACTCTTCAAGACAATTATATCTATTATTATTTATGAAATCCATATATGTTATATTTTTGGTGATATTAAAAATTCCCTTTTACTCTTTTAAAATCGATTACTCATCACATTTTTTACATTATGGATTTTCAGAATAGTTATTTTAAAATATTAAAAAAGATTTCAATTTCCTATTTATATTTTTATCTTCAATTTCACATTTCCTATAGAAAAATATTATTTGGTTTTAAAGGATCCATTATTTTAATTTCTTTTTGAAATAGGGTTTAAAAAGGGTTTTCATGTTTCCTTACAGAAATTTTCTTTATATGTGATTTCTAATTTATTATTTTTAAAAATATTTAGAAGATCTATTTTCTAAAAACTATTTTTTCTTTATGTAAATTTTCATATTGACCTCCAAAATGAAATATATAAGATGGAATTAATATTGATGGATCACCCTCTACAGGAACTTGTGTGATAATAATTTTTGTTGAATGAAATCTTATTTTCTACTAATCTACTTTTGATATCTTATTATGAAATACCATTCAATAATGGTAGGAAACCTTATTTTTTACATCTTTTATTTATGATAAAATGAATGTAAAAGTTCCCATGGAACAATTATGTATTGATGATTATGGGTGGGGTCCTATATCACCCTCTAATTCATTGGTTAATTTTTATATTTCATTAGAGAATGATTTTTCTTAATCATGGATTTGTCCAAAATATTAGTCATGTGTCTCATGGGTTTTCTAAAAAACAATTGATATTATGGGGTTTTTCTCAACATAAAGCACGAGAATAGTAGGTTATGTGAAAAATAAAGCATAGTTATAATGGTTCTATTCAAAATATAAATCTTGGGCATCGTGGATATTCTCACAGCATAATGCATGGACATCATGGGTTCATTACCAACTAAAATAATTGGAATCATTTGCTTCCTCAAAATATAATGTATGGACAACATGGTTTTATTCACAATATTAAGTTTACGAATCAGGAGTTTTCCTCATATATAAAGCATGGTCATGATAAGTTTACTCACAATGTTATAAATCCCAATACTTATATATATATTCTATGATTCTTTATTATTATATTTTAGAAGTCATTATATATTTATATGTCATATGCCTATGATTATTCTCTATGGATAATTCTTATTATCTTACACTGTTATGTCATGGTACATGTTTGTTGATCGAAGAATACAATTACCAATATCATGAGTTGCATAAATCAATTTCAATTTATTTTTCTTTTTAATATGATATTTATCTAATGCACATGCTTTATCTTATTTTTATTTTTGACAAGGTAAAAATATAATTTTTATCAGCTTTGTCGTATTCTTATGATCAAACCATCGATGTCATGATTATATGTTTCCACTTACCAAGCGTTTTAGGTCACTAATTTCTTATGTTTTTATTCCCATGTTATGAATAAGTGTATAAAAAATGAGGTGCATATAAGGGTTAAAATTATGGTTCTATTTTAGTGAAATATTAATAACTGTTATAAAATAAGTTAGTTATATTGTTTAACCTCAAAGACACTAAAACCTTAGTTCTTGGGATTGTGTGACTATAATGATATGTTGTACACAACATAATTAAATGATGTAAAATATAGGTACATTTTTCATGGATCTTTTCGCTTTGTATCAATCTCCATGAAAAGAGTATGTGTTTTAGATATGAACCGTGGAGTGTGGGTTTGGGGCATCACACAAATTCATTAAATGTATTCATGGTTAATTTTAATAGTTAACACATTGTTATATTTATTTAGTTTTAGTTATTGTTTTATCAAAACTAACTTATTAATTTAAATCTACTTTTAGGTGACCGAAGATGAATTTATCATCACTTTTTGACATGGTTTTGAGTTTCAACTATGATTTTTGAGTTTAGGTGAGTTATCAAGGTGGTACCACCTATATTTTAAAACTATCAGTAGAACAAGGTACTTAGTGGAATTTAAAAATTTGCCTATTTTTTTAATAGGCCTCTATGAACTTAGGGTTCTAATGGGTACCTAATTATCTAGGAATTGGTACTTTTAAATCTTTGTCATTTTTTAGTTGGGGTCTTTTGGTTATTTTAACCCACATGTTCTATTTTACCTTTCAATATCTATTCAATTTACATTATTCCATCTTGTTTGAAAGCCTCATAGGATACCCCTTGGTCTTATTCTTCTTACACATACTATACACTTAATCTATGGTGTTTTCACTATTGATTTCCATGATTAAATTAAAGGTAATCTCCCTTCCTCCTATATCCTTCCCAATCCCCTCTTTACATTCAATTTTAATTACATTGTGTGGCGGATTTTTAAGTGAATTCCAATTAATAATGTTTTAATTTCCCCAAGAACATGAGGATTAATATATTTTATTCTCTATAAAAGATGTATAATTTGATTAATCTTCATTAGTTACTATTTTTTTTAAAATTTAATGAGGAATAATTTGAGCAAGGGGTTTCCATATTTTTAGCTAGATTTTTTGAATAATTAACAAAAATTGGTTAAAGCCTTAGGTCATTATATTTTTGCGTTAATTGTTTACGGGTGATTTAATTGATTTTTCTTGTATTTTGTGTTGTTATGTTAATGGTACCTTGATAGATAGTATATTCACTAATTTAATCATAGTTTAATTGTTTCATGTTCTATTGGAGATCATTAAAAATTCATAAGAATACCTTAATGATATGGTAAGTGGTCTCCAAACATTGTGTATATCTCAATCTATAAATGAAAGAAAACTAGCTTAAGTTTTACTAAATTTTAAATATTCATATGCTTATATTTTTTGAGACCTAAATGTATTTTTAATGATTATAATTTTTTAACATAAATAAAATGTTATTTAATGGGATTTTGCAAGAACATTTCAACACAACCCTCTATGTTTTTTATCAAGTTTTTTTTAATAAAGGGGTTATACATTGAACACTCATGGAGACCATTTAACGATGTTGATCAGTTTTACATGATTTGAGGGTTGGTAAGATATTCATAAATTATCTCAAAAACTCAATAATTTAAATGGGATCATAAGATTATTTTAACCTAATGTTAGGATGAATGTGATCCCATGGCTTGATATTTTTATAAATGCATCTCGATGATATCCTTTATGTGAGAATAATTTCTATACTTTATGTCTCACTTGTTTTTTATGTACATAATCCAATGTTTCTACCAATATTCACCCTAATTATTTTAAATGAGAATCACTTGTTAAAATGTAATATTGAATGATTCATAATCTAAGTAAGCTCCCTTACCCTTTGGGTAAGAGAGTTATTTCTTTGTGATGTTGTGGATGCGTTTATAAGGTGAGAAGATTTGATTTTAAATAAAAGACATTATGGTTTTATGAAATACGAAATTAAAATAATTGAATACTAAAATGGGTTTCTAAATAGATTAAAAACATTTCTGATAAATAATAATCATAAAATTGAAATGATTTTTTTGGGAAATATTTTTACAAATTTAATTTAATATAATTATAACATCTTTCATTAATTATTTTCGAAATTAAATTTATAATGATATGAACTTTTCCATTTTTATAACTTATTTTCCTGAATATAATTAAATTATATTATTTTTGTGTTTAAAAAAAATGTTTTTTGAGCATTAAATTAGAAATTTTTCCCTATTAAATTGATGTATTTTGTCTTCCTTAAACATTTTACACTTATTATAGGTCATTTATTTCCTTGTTTATACCAATCCCTGCAACATATACCCTAATATTGGAACCATGTTTTTGTTTCATTAAAAATTGATGAAAATTAATATAAATAAATATTTTATTTCTGAATTGGATCCTCTGTAGAATTCCTCCAATGTTGGCCAGGTCAAGATTTTATGGTTCCCCTAGATTGCCTCAAGCATGTTTCTTTATTAAATGATTATTTATATATTCAATACTACTTTTCTATATCCTTCATGATTATATGTAGTTTATGTTTGAATCAAGTTCTCACACTCAAATAGTTTGGAATATATACCTTGTATATAGTCTCATTAGATTAACATATATTTTCGTATTTTTATTGACACTACTCATGATTGATTGTATTGATTGTTCTCATGAAAAGCCTAATTAACACACTACTAAAAATTCACTATGAAATTGACTTCATTTTACACATCTAGTCATATGTACATATACATATGTGTACATTGGTAAGCTATATCTTTTAATTGAGGTTTCCTCCCATATGAGATTTGAATTGATTAATATAATTGATTTTGAGATGGTCATTACGAAATTAGTATATGTATGGACCCTCTGATGCAATGAGTTATCAGTTGTAGATGGTATTTATCAATACACTTCTTTTTTATTGATATATTAGCTTATTTTTTATACCTTTTTCTCCAAGAAATACATTTATATTTAGGTAAATGAGTAGATGTCTACATGAATAGGCTATTATACCCATCTATGTTGAGACACAATTAGTTTTTCTATATTATGTATTATGTTCCCACAGCATTGATGGACACCATAATATACATACAAAACCACTTATAATATATTTTAGTAACTTATAGGTATAATTAAATGCGGGATAAAAATAGTGGTTTGTTCATGTATGTTGTCAGAGTGGGGTTGGATTTCCTTTAGAGATGGGGTTGGTTCATATTTTAATAGTATTAGATAGTCTCTTATAAAATATCTCTTTTGGTTGTATTTTTATTACACAGTGTTTGGATTGTGTTTTTACCATGATTTATTTTGTTTAAGATGTTTCTTTGTTACCTAGTTTGTATGCAACCTTATAGAGTATTGTATTATATTTTTTAATTAAATTAATTATATACTATCTTTTTTATTGAGTTTTTATTTTAGATATGTGTGAATTATAGATGATTCCTGATAGATATTTTTGTTCAAACAACTATGACTATCTTTTATAGAAATGTGGATAAACTCATTCCCAAAAGTATAATGAGAGCCATTTTTTTAGTCACCTACCCTTGGGGATTAGTGATCACCCATAGGGAAGTGGAACACATTATTATGGTTTCATATAGTGATGTGGGTCATATTATATAAAAATTACATTTCATAGTATTACATTGACACTAAATAATTGGAATTTTCTGATCAAATATATAAATTCAATATATTGATGTTTTTTGAGACATATAAATTATATTTATCATCACTTTCCTTCATAATATTATGTATATACCATATTTATAAAAATTTATTTATATGTGTTAGACCATTACATGTACCATTTCAAAATAAAAAAGATTTATTTGTAATAATAAATAATTTCCCTTTGCTTATAACATTGAGATTGATAGTATATTCTAGTATCACATTTTACATATGAGTTTATAAAATATAAATTCACTGTGTGAAAATGATATATCAGTATTCTAAATCTAAAGAATCCAATATATATATATATATATAGTTTAATAATCAACTCATTGTATAGAAATACTTTAAGATTCAACTTTGTTCTCAAAATATGATATTAATCTATATATCACAATATCTATACAACTTTTTATAGGAAAATTAATTTTGATGAATATACCTAAAGTAAAACCTCTATCATTTTCTTTGTTCAATAGATTAAAATTAATATTAAAAATTTGTTTCATTCCACATGCAATAAAAATATTTACTTATTTATCTTTATCTATTCATATCATTAGCTTCATAAAAGTTAAATGTGATAGTTGCTTTATATTTTAACATACAGATGTTAAATACACCTTATTGTTCTTCATTTCACAATAATGATTTATGAGACATTTTTTTCATTTCAATATCCACATGAAAATCCCTAGAAAATAATATATTCACATTATTTCTTCATTCATTTAATCATATAATACTAGATTAAATCAAATAATATTGGCAGTAAGGATAAGAGTTTTAGATTAGTGGAGAGTACATTGTATAACAAGAATCATAACAGTGATAATCAGTCGAAGTACTCAATCATCATTTATATAGGATGGTCATAATATATTCCTTCATCCAAAATACACTATAATAATATAGTGTATGTCTTATAAAATTTAAAACAATTTATCTTCTTTAAAGCTTCTGGAAGATGAGATAACATGGTATACCCTTCCATATCCATATTTTTCTACCCCAGATTCTTAAAAAAGGTGATAACATTCTAAGATACACATCAAAGATATCATTCATGTATTTGACATAATAATAATTATTAAACTCATTATATTTTGGGTTTGGATGATTAGGAAAATTTTAATCCAACACATTTAACATACTTCCTTATCATAGTGTTATGGGAAAGAACATGTACCATTCATTGATGTTTATACTAGTTAGGAAATTATATTCAACCAATAGTTTTGGAATTGAGTTGTTGGTATAGATTTATTTTATTTTTATAAAAATAATTTTATAGGTTATCAATTTTATACTCATTACCATTTTAGACATTTAAATTACTTTATTTAATGTTTCCTACTTTTACAATAAAACCTAACTAGGCCTCAATCTTTTGATATAGAATGTATGACCACATAGATATTCTAGTGTGAAATAATCCTCAAACCTCTATTCATAGTCTAAGATACATAATCACAATTATTATAATTGACTATGGTAGGACCTTTGATTACTATTTACATTAACTCACAACTCCCAGATCAATTGATTGGACTCCACAACCCGTCAATCATTAACATATAGTATACTAAACTAATTTCCTTTAAATATTGAAAAAGATATATTTTCTTATTTATTTGAAGAAAAAAATTTGTTATGTTGACTCTACCACTCTTATATGAACTCCCAAATAGTTTAAAGAAATCTTAACAATGGAGTATGAAGATATTATACTTATGTTTTTGTTTAAATTCATATTATGTAAGTATTTTGAATTAATATTTAGAGGTATGGTGAGTTTATTATTATTTTTCTCAGTGAAAGAAATTGTTTTCTATTTATTATGATTTTTGTGTGATCACTCTGAAAAATTAAATCATTAATCAATAGAAAATATTTATAATATGTTTGTTGAACATGTTTATTTAGGCATGTAAACCATTAAAGGTGATTATGTATAAATTAAATATTATGTAAAATTATTTTAATTTCAAAAAAAGTGACTTGATAATGAATTATTTATAATGGTTGATCTACCAATTTTTGTGTGGACCAACTAAGACCATAAGATAGATTCTATGATGTATATTTATTATAGTCATAGTGTTCACCCACCCAATGCATCAAAATCCATTTTCATTTTCTCTACATCTCGATGTAATCCTTACCTCTATTATCTAACTCATTATTTAATTGTGAAAAAAAATAAGTGGGATGGTCAATAATATTTGTGATAAATCTAAATAATTTCTTATGTGGAAAGAGTATTGATTATACATGTAATTATACTGGGAGATGATTCTATAAGGGGAAATATTTTCCTAATTTTTTTTAATTTCATAGGATTTTTTGGTTCTTAAGAGTGTTTCTTTCATTTCGAGGGAAAAGTTTTGATTCTAAACAGAGAAATTAGCTTGAAGTTGTATATAGTGACATGGTCAGTTTGGTCATAGTCTAATGTTGGGTCTTATATTAGGGTATAAGCTATGTAATTTATGGGTTTTCTTATTATGTGATGAAATATTAGTCGCATCATAATATTTTGGGTCATGGCCTGATATGTTTCATCCATGAAATTGTAGCTTTAGTTATGAAAACATTTAACCTCACATAACGTTATTAGAAACCCTTAGATATGATCCTTTACAATTCCCTAGAATTAGTCAGTGTAAAAAACATTATATATTACATTGTCTCTCTTAGTTATGGATATAAGGGTCTAATACACCATGAAGACTTCATGGTTGGTTTTTTTGTTTTTCATCTCAATGTGTAATCAAACTACCATTCATAGATATGCCATGGGCCTATATAGGGTTGTTTGTGATGAGGAAGATGGTTTGGTATCCATACAATGTTTTTTGGGGGTTTAATCAATGAAACATGGAAATTTTATCTTCTTATGACCATCCATAATATTATATAATTTAGGAGTGTAATAAACCATATTTATCATCCATAAATGAATTCCTTGTTTGATGGTTTCCGACACATGAAACACCAAAACCAAAATTTTGTAGACTGTCTTAATATAATGATTTTATTATAACATATAAATTTTTCTAATAGAATTATGAAATTATATATATACATATAAATAATGTAAAAATTAAACAATGAATAAACTAGTGCTACTATGAATATAATGAAATCACATTTCTATAATTTAATTATTTTTATGAAAAATATATTTTGATATTAATAATGTCTAACACCAAATTAATTAGTAATTTAAAAAAAAATTATTAATAATATATAACAATAAAAAATATATTTTCTTACAAAAGTGGTTTTAGCTACATTATATTTTATGGAAAAAGAGAAAAATTATAAAATAATGGATGTGATTTTGAAAAAAATCATTTTGAAAAGTAAAAAAAAATAGTAAGATTTGTGATAAAGAGATAAATATTTTTAGAACTTGTTTCAAATTGTGTGCTTCAATTTTCAATCAACCACATCTCTTACAAACTCTATTATTTCTCAATTATGGAGGCACTTTCATTTAGAGTGACTTCATATTATTGAATGTTTTTCTTTATTAAACAAAATTCTACTTCTTTTCACATATAATGGGGAACTTTTATCCTCACCTAACCTTACAAAAAAACCCCTTCTATTCAACCCCAATACCACCGAAAATTATCCCCATCACTCTTAGACACATTAATGATGGTTTAGTATTCTAAATATTATATCCCCTAATAGTTTATTCCCCTATTGAAATGAGAGAATCAAAGAACTGTGGTATATGATTCTTACCTCTCTTTAGCTTTTTTATTCCATTATATGATTTTATACTTCCAAAAATGTCATTTCATCATATAAAAATTATAAAATTAGAATTATTTTTATATCATTATGTTATTATGTTTTGGGTAAAATAAATAACCAACCTCTATTATCTTATTAAGAATAATGATATACCAATCATGCATTGTGAAAACTACCACCTCCATGAATAAAATTGGTACATTTTCCTTCCCTTACATACATGGACAGAATTAGTTTATATTGGATGAGTACATTTGATATTGATATTTAATATATATACAATTAATATTTTTCTTTTTTTTATAAAATTTTTTATGATATTAATAAGGTAATACATTGACATATATACATATCCCAATATTAGTTCATCACCATTTTATTTTTCATGAAACATGACTAAAACTAAAAAGTACTGGAATTTTAAAATTATATATATTTATAAAAAATAATTTTAGAAAATTTAATGGATTTTAAATAATGATATATTATAGAATAAGATATATCGACACAAATGTTATGAACCTCATTCAGAAATGTCAATATTACTGACACTCAATTTAAAAAACTATCTTGATGATATAATACATGAAGAGAATTGTTATTAATAATTTTGAATATGTAAATGTAGATGAAAAAGTTTATAAAATATGTAATTATTTTTTTACCAATTTTATATAGAATGTTAATAAAAATTCTTTTAAATCAATGGTAGAGTTAAGGGATTCAGTAACTCAAAATCCTTTCTTTCAATTATTTTATTTCTTATTGAACACTATTTTTCTGGTAATTTCCATTTTGAAAAATGTTATATCATTATTTATGGGGTAAAATATTTAGATTAAAATTTATTTCCATTATTTTTTATATATTAAATTATTTAATAGAAAATCAAGTGAGGTTTTGAAAATTGACTCATTAGTATAGCTTCTACCATAATGATTGCAAAATGTTTTCAAAACCCCCTTTTCATGAATTTGTTTTCATTATCATCAACTAATTTATCCCCAATGTAGTTGTGATTTTAATTCAACTTTAATGATCTGTTATAATTTTTTTCATTGGGATAACACATTTTTATGTCATTTTATTTTAATTTTGAAGCTAATTTATTAGATAAAATTTTATGAAATCATGTAACCCATTTCAATTTATATGGGATATTTTATGATGTGATTATTTTCTTCTATAGGCACAAAAATATATGGATTATGATATCGGTGGGATAATTATCTTCCTAGAATTAATTTCATAATGGTTTATATCTCATTAGAGAGAAAACTTTATGTGAATGGGTTAGTGAGTACCTAGGTTCATAAAAAGTGAGTGTGATGATAGTTAACTATACTCTTAATTTTATGAGTGAATATGTTGGAGGGTATGTAGGTTCATAGTGATAAGAAATACTATTTTTTATTATTTCATTATGTTTCCCATATTCCATGGATTAGGTTATATGTTTCATTTTTTATTTTCTCTTACCTTGGTAAAAGTTTTCTCATTTGAGAGGATTTGTCTTTAATTCATGATTATGTTTAATAATTAATGCTTTATGTTATTTTAAATTTGATATTTGTCATTATATATTATTTAAATTTTTTTATGATTTGAAAATTATGGAGTTCATGATGTTAACCCTTAAAAATCGTTTGATCTCACCCCTTCTTATATTTTACCTTCCCCATGATTTGAAGGTGATTATATCTCCAGAAATATCTAAGCGTGGATTTATATTACCATGAAAAGATAATAACATGTAAAGTTTGTTCTTTTATGTTTATAGTTTCAATGATACTATAAATTTTGGTCCTTTGGTTACAGGAATATTAACAGTATGTGATATTTAAACGATGTAATCAATGTATAATTTATATACATTCCTTTTGGGTCAAATTAAGTCATATTTGTGTTGTCTTTAGTTACATTAGGATAATAGTTTTGAGACTATCAGGGAAAACCCCAGGGAAAGACAAAGAGATGAGACTAAGTATTTTATGAAATCCTAATGTTTTCTTAATGTAGTGATTATGTGGTTTATTTGAAATCATTTCCTTGTTTTGACACTAAAAGTGGATATAGGCTTTGGCACGATTTTTCCTATGGGTAATCACCTCGAAGATGGATGGTTGGGTATTAACTCAATCATGAACCGATGGAAATAAATAATCCTTAATACACAAATGGTTTCACACTTCCATGATATATTACTAGGTTAATCAGACTATCTTCATAAATAATTATGAAGAATTTTAATATATAACATGTTATAAAGCTAACCGTGGAAAAAATATATTGAATCTTATATATTTAAAAAGGAAGAATATACTTATTATTTTTTATTTATTTATTCTATAACCATAATTTTACAGTTTATAAATTTAATTTTTTAAGTATCCTCGACATGAAATTTCCTCAATCAATGATATGGCCATAACAAGATGGGACAATGCAAATGATGGATGGAATAGAAAATGTGGTAGAAGTTCAAATTATACAGGAACTATAGTTAAAAAGTTCATGTAAATTCTCACTTTAAACTCTCATTTTATGAATAATAACATAAATAATGTGGATCTACCACACACATAGAGAAGTGATTAGATTTTATTGAATCATTGATGAATAAAAACCACCATCCTTGGTCCATAAAACCCGTTGAGTATATAAAAGTGGGTCAATGTGATGGAAAATGATTTTTTAGCTTTTATTGATAAAACCATGAGAAGGTAGTTTTGCATGTATATTAGTTGGATGCTGAGTCTGACCAAAAACAGAAATTGGTTCGGAATACAATAATATAGGATTTTGTTTTTTTGTAGAAAGAGGATTTCAATAGAATATATTCAATAAATATTTCCTACAGACTCAATTCCCTAAAATTAAAAAATAAATAGATGAATTGAAATAAAAGGATGATGATTCTCTTAGATATTATAAGGAAAAATTCATGAGATTCTCATATTATGTCTCAAATTATATCTCTATAATTTTAAAGAAGATTGATATATTTTCTAGTGTATTATTTCCTAATCCTTGGATAAAATTATGTATTATGGAATTTTTTACCAATGAGGAATTTTTTTGGTGTATGTTTAATGTTGAAATGGAATATGGAGTCCCAATTGATTCTTGATAAAACAATTAAAAGATAGACTATCAAATAATATATAATGAACAATAACATTTGGTTAATAATTTATAACTAACAACATGTAAAATATGTATGAGGAATAACTTGGGTAATTACCTTAGAGGTTTCAGAAAGTGTTACACTATGGTAGTGTATGACACCTAGTTCATGATTGATGAAGTAATGGTAAGAGTTTTTATACAACCATTGAGGGTAAAAAGGTCCCAAATAATTCCCCACAAATTCTATATTGTTTAAAATGATAGAAGAATAATTATTATGGAAATAAATTCCCTAACCATATAGTTAACAAAGTGAAGAGGTAGAACCAACCTATTGAACCAAGAGAGAAAGGGAAGGTGTGGGTTAGAGAAGGCAAGGGGGTTGGGGGGTTAATTGAGTCCCTAAACAAATTTATATTTAAAATAAATTTGAGAAAAAGCCACCAAATTATAATAAAAGATATCCCTATTTACCCATGTAGCTGATTTATAAATGTTTTGATAATTTAATCGATATCTCAAATAGTGATCTGTTCTTATTTGAAATAATAATAAATAATATTATAAAATTTTAATTCAATAAACTAAAGAAAACTATAATATAAATACTTTCTAAGAGTAATTATAATTTGAAAAAAATGTTATCTATTTTTAGATGATAAATCTGGGAAAACATTAAAATGCACTTTAGAAATAAGAACAAGAGGTTTAGTATAAAGTTGAGACTTAATCCTATTGACTTGGTTATCACCCAACACAAAACAATTTATATAAAAATAAATTTTATACACACCCTAGAAAGAGGAATACATTATCACATACATTGTTTTCTAGGTCATAAAGACCTTTTCCACAGTTCTTATGGGAGTATAAAGAGTGACGGTGAATGGAAATGTCATGGCCGCCCTTAAATTATTAGTGATTTTTTGGGTACTTAGGTGCAATAGAGTGGCAGACCAAGGTAATCTCTCAATGTAGGAAGTAAATCTGAAATCTTATTAAAGGTATTTTAAAAATAACCTAAAATAGAATAATAACACTTCCAGAAAGGATGTGGGGGGAGGAAGGGTTTACCATTCCTAAAACTATAAGAAGTTTTCTAGAAAAAGATTTTATAATATTTTTTTAAAATTTTGAAATAAAGTTCGATTAAAAAGACACAACAAGAAAATGTTTTTTAAACATTATTTAAAAGAAATAATCAATCTAACTATACCTCATCATATACTAATTAATCATTATCATTTAAATTAATTTTTATTTAATTATGATCCCCTAATTTGTAAACCCCCGAACCCTATGAGAATTAACTTTACCTCAAATATGGAGATAATTAAACCCTAGGCTGTCTTCAGAACATGAAATCACAACACCCTATTTTGATTGATGTTTTAGGATATATTATGGTCAATGGAAAATTAATGAACATGTCTATTCTAGAAAATGATGATGAATTGAGATTATAGATTATATTTGAACTCAACAAATTTATCCCGTGTGGTCTTTTTTTACCAATTATATTTGCACTCACACAATTTACACAATACTCGACCTCGCGTGTTTTTGTGTTAATTCTTCAATTGATTGATAGGTTTATTATAATATAAAAACTCAATTCAAGGATAATATTATTTGAATTATAGTATCTCAATGATTCAAAATAATTAAATGAAGAGGGTAAAAGATAGATTGATCACTAAGAGAAATAATTTTCCATTGGCGATATAGTCATAGTGGAGACATTTTTCCAGAGCAAAGGATTGAAAGGGTAGAACACAATAATGTCCCCACTATTTATTACAACCCAAATAAGACGAGTAAAAAAAAATATAATTGAACCAAATAGAATAAGTGATAAGAAATAAATGAAGATCAAATAAGTTTATTTCACAAATGAAAACATTACAACATGAAGAATATAAGAAGTCTTTAATGAGGGAATCGTTAATTCAAGAGATACCCCTCTTATAATGGTTGAATAATTTGGGTGAAACCAATTCTTGTCTGAATTCAATATCTTAATTGATGCCCCAACCCATAAAAGAGAGAAAAATACATATTTATAAAGTGGACGAGAGGCTAGGTTAAATTTGGATTCAAGTGTGAATGAGAAGATTATTCCAAATATTTTAATCCCACTTGTAACTCCTTCTTGACCACATAAATGTGTGAATTAAATATCCTAATAGACCAATAATATGTTCCCAATTATTTTTTCGATCCCCTATAAAAATTTGGGATCCATTGTAAAGACCCGTAAAATTCAAGGGAAATTTTTTCTTAATTTTTTTTGGAATTTTACAAGAGTGCGGTTTCTGACGGCACCTGATTCCGAGGCCCGGAGTGCCCGGAATCATTTTCCGAAGTTTAGCTTGGGTACGTTTAGTGAACGAACAAGCGGGAATTTATAACTTTTGAACCGGTGCCTGGAATCGAATTCTGAGGGCACCGATGAACTCGCAGCGCTGATATTCTCTTAAGGAGACCTTTTTCGAGGTTGCGTTTATTGCGGGTTGAGAGTTAGTTTTTGGGAATTTACAAGAAGTTAAATAAAATTGTGGAAGACAAATTTTATTTTTAACTTGTTGGTTAACTCCTCCCAAAAAGAGTTAGGGGTGGGACCCACATCCACTTAACCTCCCTTGAGATGATTAAGTGTGGTGGGGCCCACATGAACCCTAACACTTCATCTCCTCTTTTTAAACTCCCTATAACTCCTCTTTAATTAGCTTGACAACTTGGTTAATTAATTGAGTTGAGTTGTTTGAATTTCAAACTTTTGAAATTCAAGTTGTTTATTTGTGTAAATAAAATAAGCCTTAGCTTATTTTATTTTGGTTGATCTCATTAGCCATCTTGAGAGGTTTTGAGAAGCACTCTCCACCTTCTTCAACTTTGACGAAGAACACGAAGAACACTCAAGCTCCGATGAAGAACGCCGCTTCTCTCTTCTTCGTAGCCGGTGTGTTTCCGAAGATCGACGATGCCGCTTCTTCGATCTTCTTCCCATGTCAATGAAAGGAGACGCCGTTTCCTACTCGGAATATCTCCGTCAGCTTACGAAGATTCTCCAGCGACGTACCTCTTCAGATGCACCTCGACGTCAACGGAAACGACGTTCGGTTTTCGCGACGCCCGACCTCCGTGACGCTAGTCATCCGCGGATTGTTGACGTGCTCCGCACTTGAAACTGTGGTAGGGGTTTATTTTATTATTTGTTCATGATTTATACTCGTGATTATTTCTTCGTGAAATTTGTCCAATTGTTAGCAAATAACGCGAGGGGGCCGGACCGCACGAACACGGCCGACCCTCCTCCTATTCATGTTGATTCTATTGTGGATTGAAACGGGTGTGGCGCGGTGCCATCGCACCGCGCAGGATCATACGACAAGAAACGCGTGGCGCTATCACACCACATCGTAAAACAATGCAAGGACGTAACGCCGTCGCGCCGCGTCGAAGAAAGTTGAAGGCGCCGCGGCCGGAGTGGGGCCGCGGCGGAACGAGAAAACCGACGGCCAGCCGGGCCGCCAGTGTCGCAAACCGGAAGGGGGACTGGCCTTACCGGTCCCGTTGAGGAAGAACCGGCCGGCTAGGTCGGGCCGGCCGGAAGGGAGGCAAAACTGGGGGGAATTAATTCCCCCGGCCAGCCATAATGGCCTCCCATTATGAGGGGGGGCGGTTTCACAAAGGGTGGCAGGTGGCCCCCCAATTTCCAGCAGCTCGGCCTTCGGCCGAGCTGGCAGCACGCGGCGCGCTGTGTCGGACCGGCGCCTGGCCGGGCTGGGCCGGGCCGCGCCGGGCCGGGTCGACCCGGTTTTGGCCAACCGGGGGGTCTCGGGCCGGGACGCCCCGAGCCCGAAAACCCCGTTACCGAGTGGTTTGGATTCAAATGCCCATAACTCGGGCTACGAACCTCCAAACGACCCGCCATCAGCGGAGATGCGATCCTTGGATTGATACGGTCGTTTCGGTATATCTCACTCAAGGTTTCGGATTACTTTGAGTTCGGCCGGGTTGGTTCGTACACGAAACCAACCGGGCCTTCGGAGCGAAAACGCTCATATCTTGAGCTACGGACGTCCGAATGACGAGCTGTCAGCTTTGTTGAGTTCCACTTGGTGAGACGGATTTATTGGCATACTCTTCCCGAGGTTTGGACGCAGGTGGAGTATGTTCGGGTTGGTTTTTCCTTAAAAACCAACCGACCCCCTGGGATGAAAAAGCCAATAACTCTCAGACCGGGCGTCCGATTGACGCGTCGTCTGTTGCGTTGAGTTCCTGTTGACGATACAGAACTTTTGGATACATCAACACTGAACTTTGTGACAGTTGATGTATCAGCCTCTCGGCTCGTGGAGCGGACCCTCTCGAACGAGCTTGCTGTGTGCGGGAACCCTAGAGCTGACTCTGATTGCTTCTGTGACTGCGACGACGACTGTGCAGAGATCCTTAGTGGATTCGAAGACGATGACTACTGCACTCAGCGATCCTATGTGGATCAGTGCTACAGGTCATGTGTGGGCCTAATCATGTGTGGGTCCGATCCTGTGTGGGTCTGCGCTCAGCGGACCTGTGTGAACCAGCGCCTACAGATCCTGTGTGGGTTCGATCATGTGTGGGTCTTTGCGGGGGTTAGTACTTATCGATCGTTTGTGGGTCCGACGACATAGATGGATCAGTGATCATCTCTATCGTCCTCGAAGAAGTATAACTGTTTGATCTGAATCCTTTTTTGCTTTCCTGTGTGGATTGTGTTGTGCTATCTTGTGTGGATTACGTTTTTCTTTCCTGTGTGGAATACGAATAATTTCCTATGTGGACTGGGTTGTACATGGGCTCGGAGGTCGGAGCATATTGGGATTGATGACTTAGGTATATGTATAGGCATATACCTAAGCAGTGTCAGTTTTTACTTCGTGATTGTATCTTTCCTTTGTGGTTTATCCTTTGTGGATTTTGGGAGACCTTCGGGGGTCTCGGGGTCCCTACTGAGTAGCTTATACTCACCCCTGCATTGGCTATGCCCGCACTACGTTGTGTTGGTTGCAGACGACAGACATCGTTGATCATGGTTGATGCTTGCAGAGCAGGATGGTACCTAGAGGTGGACCACTGGGTGGGACGTGCACGAAGCGGACAGTGGGACCTGAGGAGCAGTGGAGCTATCTGTACCCACCCTTCAGGTGGGATTTCCAGCGGACAGCTCGGTGTAGCGGCTTTTACTTTACAGTTTCTATTTTCCCTTTTGAGTTGTACTTTACTATCAGTTTGGGTTTGTATACTGGCCCTTTTACTTTTCCTCACATTCAGTTGTACTCTGTTTTTACATAGTGTTTACTTTTCCGCTTGCTTACTCTGTGGTGCTTGTTTACTTTACAAAGGCAATGCCTTCCCTTTTTACCAGGTTTTATGCCTTGGTGCTAGTCGCCAGCTCCTGGCCTATGGAAGGCGGGCTTGGGGTAGTTACGACACGGGCCCCGAGGACGGGTCGTGACAAATTGGTATCAGAGGAGTTCGGTTCTACCGCGAACTATGATCTTTTCTATATGAAGCAATAGTGTTTAGCGTATTGAGTGTGGTTATCAGTCCAGGGAGTCCAGTGTTGGTACGATAGCCGACGTATCCATACACCAGGACCCTGACTTTTGATTTCCGACTTAATGCATGAAAACATTGATTGCGTGTATGTTTCATGTTTTCTCTGTGATTACATTATATCAGCTCACCAGGTATACTGTTCTGACCGTGGCGCACCTGTTTCCTTTTCAGGATGGACCCATGACGACAGCCAGCTAGGGTTCCGAGTGTCGAGCGTGGTGACAGCCCACCGAGTGACGAGGCCTCGGTGCAGGGCCATTGTTCAGCAGTGGCACCGGCGTTAGCACTACCCGCCGAGCCACCGATACTTCCAGCACTAGCCGATTACGATGCACGTCGCCTCAGCGCACTGCATGAGTTTCAGTGCCAGCGACCGCCCAGGTTTTGTGGGGAGATGGACCCCCAGGCAGCCGAGGACTGGCTAGAGGCATTTGTACGTGTTTTCAGGCTAGTGAGGACACCAGCAGACCTCATGGTTATCCTCGTTGCGAGCCTACAGCACGCAGCAGCATGCCGATGGTGGAGCTTGATGCTCCAGGTGCACGATGAGGCATCTCTACTTTGGACGGACTTTGAGAGCCTCTTCCGCTCGGAGTTCATCCCAGCCTCCCTCCGTGCGGTGCGCATTCAGGAGCTTTTTCAGCTATGGCAGGGCAGCATGATGGTCACTCAGTACTCGGCGAGATTTACTGATCTCTCGCGCTACTCGACAGATATGGTACAGGACCCATTCTTCTGGGCCTGGACCATTGAGCAGGGTTTGATACACGAGATCAGGGCATCGTTGATCTCTCTCAGCATACCGACTCAGACAGGAGTACTAGAGCGGGCCCTTTTGATCGAGAGCTTTCTAGCTGAGTCTGCACCAGCGCCGAGACCCACCGCAGGGCGACACGTGGCAGAGTTATCTGCAACAGGAAGTCGACGGATGACTCAGGGGTCCAGACAGACCAGAACTTCAGGCAGACGACCTCAGGACACTGGCTCAGTAGTGCGGGGCACACAGCGCGGAGCCAGTCTTTCGAGAGGCAGACAGTGCTACTCGTGCGGCGGGCAGGGCCACATGGCTCGTGACTGCTCGTACCGTCGTGCCGAGGAGCAATAGTTGGTTGAGGGACCACCAAGGCAGAGGAAGAGGGTCGACCATGGTGGTCCGCAGGGAGGAGGCGGACTGGCAGAGGATCTGGCCGAGCAACAGGTGGTGGGTGACACTTTGAGGCTCTACCACCACCACCACCAGGAGGTCCACCCCGACAACAGGGAGCTGGCGGGCAGAGACAGACACAGCTCCAGGCAGCAGAGGCCTACGACCACAGCGCGCCAGAGATGATTCGAGGTACTATATGTGTCTATTCCACCCTTGCTGCAGTACTTATAGACACAGGAGCGAGTCACACTATCATAGCCGCTGCCCTTGTTCGGAGCTCTGAGATTCCGACAGACCCATTGGCTCGATCCTTACGGCTAGAGACTCCTACGGGAGCAGACTCGACGATTACACACTGGTGCCGGCAGTGTGAGCTGACTCTAGGAGGTGAGAGATTCGGCTTGGATCTTCTTGTAGCAGCGTCGAGGCCTTATGACATCATCTTGAGAATGGATTGGTTATCTACGGTCCATGCACAGATTGACTGTTTTAGGCGCAAGGTGCGATGTGTATGCACTGACGAGAGAAGCTTCACCTTTACCGACGAGAAGGGAGCCTTTGCAGCACAGGATGTACTTCCACGGAGGAGAGGACATCCCAACACTCATCAGTTGGCTAGCATCATCCTTGGAGCAGTTGACGGGCGAAGTCCTGGTTTTCCTACAGTGGTGGATCAGTTTGTGGACGTTTTTCCCAACGATGTTCCAGGGAAACCTCCTCACAGAGAGGTAGAATTTTATATTGACATGTACCCCGGGACAACTCCGATATCAACTCCTGCATATCATATGGCCCCCACCGAGCTTCGAGAGCTACGGGTACAGTTGGAGGACTTGCCGGGAAAGGGGTTCATCTGACCCAGTGTTTCACCCTAGGCTTCCCCGATATTGTTCTCCAAGAAGGCGGACATGAGCTTGCGACTTTGTGTTGACTACCGTCGCCTGAACCAGGTGACAGTGAGGAACAAGTATCCGCTACTGAGGATTGATGAGCTCTTTTATCAGCTCAAGGGAGCACGGTGGTTCTCGAAGATAGTCCTCAGGTCAGGCTATCATCAGCTCAGAGTTAGAGACGAGTACGTGCAGAAAACGTTCTTCAGATGTCGGTATGGCCACTATGAGTTCTTGGATATGCCCTTTGGCATGACCAATGCTCCAGCAGTGTTCATGGACCTCATGAAGAGGATCTTTCAGCCATACCTTGATCGGTTTGTCGTGGTCTTCATCGACGACATTCAAATTTACTCGACGACTGAGGAGGAGCACGCCTATCACTTACGGGTTGTACTCGACACACTCTGAGAGCACCAGCTTTATGGTAAGCTCTCGAAGTGCCAGTTCTGGATACGTGAGGTCCACTTCTTTGGACACGTCATCTCCGAGGCGGGATTTGTAGTGGATCCTGTGAAGATCGAGGTAGTGTTAGCTTGGGAGCCACCCAGGAGCGTGACGGAGGTGCGGAGTTTCTTGGGATTAGGTGGATACTATCAGAGATTCGTGCCAGACTTCTCTTGAGTGGAGACACCACTCTCAGCTTTGACGAAGAAGGGGAAAACCCTTCGTATGGTCAGACAGATGTCAGCAGAGCTTCCAGGAGCTGAGACAGAGATTGACCAGTGCACCTATCTTGAGGTTTCCTGAGGAGGGAGTTGGATACGTAGTTTACTGCGATGCATCAGGGACCTGGCTCAGATGTGTCCTGATGCAGGAGCGGGAAGTGATCGCCTATGGATCACGTCAGTTGAGGCCGCATGAGCAGAACTATGCTACCCATGACCTAGAGATAGCAGCAGTGGTCTTCGCTCTGAAGACTTGGTGACACTACCTGATGGGAGAGCGATTTACAGTCATTTCTGATCATCAGAGTCTCAAGTATATCTTCTCACAGAAGGACCTGAACCTGAGACAGCGGCGATGGCTCGAGTTCCTCCAGGACTATGACTTTGAGATAGTCTATACTCCTGGGAAGGGGAACATAGTAGCCGATGCCCTCAGCAGGAGGGAGGGCATTCAACTACTTGAGGAGGCGACAGAGCAGCTAGCCTCTTTGCAGATATCCTTCGTGGATAGAGATGGAGTAGCCTTTCTTCAGTCTCTCACAGTCACCCCTCCACTACTGCAGCGGGTCAGAGAGGCACAGCGTGAGGATGCTGACTGTGAGACACGGCGTGCACAGATATCCTCGGGACAGGCACCTGATGGTTTCTCCTTTGGAGCGGAGCACGACATCCTTTTCAGAGGACGTACCATGGTACCTGTAGCTTTACGGGAGGAGGTTCTGAGAGAGTTTCACACTTCTCCTTTGGCGGTACATCCTGGAGTGGCGAATATGTACCAGGATCTCAGACAACAGCACTAGTGGCCGGGCATGAAGAAGGTTGTGGTAGAGATCGTTTCTCGATGCCTCACCTTCCAGCAGTTGAAGGCTGAGCATCAGGTACCAGCAGGCTTGGTATAGCCCTTGGAGGTCCCGGAGTGGAAGTGGGACGAGATATCTATTGACTTCGTGACTGGACATCCACACACTTCCAGAGGTCACGACTCCATCTGG
This sequence comes from Viscum album, assembly GCA_963277665.1. Classification (NCBI taxonomy): domain Eukaryota; kingdom Viridiplantae; phylum Streptophyta; class Magnoliopsida; order Santalales; family Viscaceae; genus Viscum; species Viscum album. Next base: position 404,097,209 of record OY728150.1, on the reverse strand, counting down.
GTGATTTTCGACTGACTCACCAAGTCGGCTCACTTCTTACCCATTAGAGAGCAGGGCTTAGTGGAGAGCTTGGGACGTCTTTACATTCAAGAGATTGTACGGCTTCACGGTGTTCCATCATATATCATCTCCGATCGAGATGATCGCTTTACTTTCCGGCTATGGAAGGGAATGCAGGAGGAATTTGGGATGCAGCTACATCTGAGCACAACCTTTCACCCTCAGACGGATGGTCAGACGAAGAGGACCATTCAGACTCTTGAGGACATGCTCCACGCATCTGTCCTCGACTTTGGTCGTAGCTGGGAGGACCACCTACCTTTGGTGGAGTTTGCGTACAACATCAACTACCACTCCACCATCGGGATGGCACTGTACGAGGCGTTGTATGGCCGACCATGTAGATCTCCTTTGTGCTGGACAGACCCTAGGGAGTCAGCACTTGTGGGACCAGATATGGTCCAGGCCACGACAGAGAAGGTCCAGGTCATCCAGGAGCGGATGAGGATAGCTCAGAGCTAGCAGAAGTCATACGCTGACAGGAGGCGGAGGCCACTAGGGTTCGAGGATGGTTACCATGTCTTCTTGCGGGTCTCACCTCAACGTGGTATACGGAGATTTGGCCGAGGTGGCAAGTTAACTCCATGCTTCATCGGACCCTTCCAGTTCCTCAGCAGGATTGGCGAGGTGGCTTATCGCCTGGCTCTACCACCTCAGTTGCACCGGGTGCACGACATCTTCCACATATCTCAGGTGAGGAGATACGTGCACGACCCGACGCACATCATTGATCATGGGGAGCTTGACGTTGACGATGGGGAGACTTTTACGGAGGTCCCGGTGGAGATCGAGGATCGACAGGAGCGGGTCCTACGTGGACAGACGATACCTCTAGTGTGCATCAGATGGTAGCACGAGAATCTCCAAGAGAGCACTTGGGAGCAGGAGGCTCAGATGCGTGCTCAGTACCCTCTTTTGTTTCCCTAGTTTTTGATGTACCTTTATGAGCACGTAAAGCCCTGAGGTGTGAGTAATGTAAAGACCCGTAAAATTCAAGGTAAATTTTTTATTTTTTTTTTCAAATTTTACAAGAGCGCAGTTTCTGAAGGCACCTGATTCCGAGGCCCGGAGTGCCCGGAATCATTTTCTAAAGTTTGGTTCTGGTACGTTCAGTGAACGAACGAGCGGGAATTTCTAACTTTTGAACCGGTGCCCGGAATCGAATTCTGAGGGCACCGATGAACTCACAGCGCTGATATTCGCTTAAAGAGACATTTTCCGAGGATGCGTTTATTGCGGGATGAGAGTTAGTTTTTGGGAATTTAGAAGAAGTTAAATAAAATTGTGGAACACAAATTTTATTTTTAACTTGTTGGTTAACTCCTCCCAAAAAGAGTTAGGGGTGGGACCCACATCCACTTAACCTCCCTTGAGAGGATAAAGTGTGGTGGGGCCCACAAGAACCCTAACACTTCGTCTCCTCTTTTTAAACTCCCTATAACTCCTCTTTAATTTTCTTGACAACTTGGTTAATTAATTGAGTTGAGTTGTTTGAATTTAAAACTTTTGAAATTCAAGTTGTTTATTTGTGTAAATAAAATAAGACTTAGCTTATTTTATTTTGGTTGATCTCATTAGCCATCTTGAGAGGTTTTGAGAATCTCTCTCCACCTTCTTCAACTTTGACGAAGAACATGAAGAACACTCAAGCTCCGATGAAGAATGTCGCTTCTCTCTTCTTCGTAGCCGGTGTGTTTCCGAAGATCGACGACGCCGCTTCTTCGATCTTCTTCCCGTGTCAACGAGAGGAGACGCCGTTACCTCCTCGGACTATCTCCGTCAGCTTACGAAGATTCTCCAGGGATGTACCTCTTTGGACGCACCTCGACATCAACGGAAAAGACGTTCGGTTTCCGCGACGCCCGACCTCCGCGATGCAAGTCTTCCGCGGATTTATGACGTGCTCCACACTTGAAACCGTGGTAGGTGTTTATTTTATTCTTTGTTTATGATTTATAACCGTGATTATTTCTTCGTGAAATTTGTCCAATTTTTATCAAATAACGCGAGGGGGCCGGACCGCACGAAAATGGCCGACCCTCCTCCTATTCATGTTGATTCTATTGTGGATTGAAACGGGTGTGGCGCGGTGCCGTCGCACCGCACAGGATCAAACGACAAGAAACGCGCGGCGCCGTCGCGCCGTGTCGTAAAACAATGCAAGGACGCGACGCCATCGCGCCACGTCGAAGAAAGTTGAAGGCGCTGCGGCCGGAGCGGTGCCGCGGAGGAGGGGCGCGGTGCCGTCGCATCGCGCCGGACAACGAAGGTCGCGGCCGGTTCCGGGCCGCGGCGGAACGAGAAGACTGGCGGCCAGCCGGGCCGCCGGTGTCGGAAGCCGGAAGGGGGACCGTCCTTGCCAGTCCCATTGAGGATGAACCAGCCAGCCAGGTCGGGCCGGCCGGAAGGGAGGCAAAACCGGGTGGAATTAATTCCCCCGTCCAGCCATAATGGCCCCCCATTATGAGGGGGGCCGGTTTCACAAAGGGGGGCAGGCGACCCCCCGATTTCCAGAAGCTCGGCCTTTGGCCGAGCTGGTAGCGCACGGCGCGCTACGCTGGACCGGCGCCGGGCCCGTCCGCCAGGCCGGGACGGGCCGGGTCGACGCTGTCCGGGGTGGGTCGAACCGGTTCGGGCCAACCGTGGGGGTCTCGGGCCGGGACGGCCCGGGCCCGAAAACCCCGTTATCGAGCGGTTTGGATTAAAAGGCCCATAACTCGGGCTACAGACCTCCAAACGATGCGTCGTCAGTGGCGATGAGATCCTTGGATCGAGACGGTCGTTTCGGTATATCGCACTAAATTTTTCGGATTACTTTGTGTTCGGCCGGGTTGGTTCGTACACGAAACCAACCGGGCCTTCGGAGCGGAAACTCTCATATCTTGAGCTACAGACGTCCGAATGAAGATCTGTCAGCTTTGTTGAGTTCCTCTTGGTGAGACGGATCTTTTGGCATACTCCGACCGAGATTTGGATGCAGGTGGAGTACGGTCGGGTTGGTTTTTCCTTAAAAACCAACCGGGCCCCTAGGACGAAAAAGCCAATAACTCTCAGACCTGACATCCGATTGACGCGCCGTCTGTTGCATTGAGGTTCTGTTGACGATACGGAACTTTTGGATACATCAACTCTGAACTTTGTGACTGTTGATGTATCAGCCTCTCGGCTCGTGGAGCGGACCCTCCCGAATGAGCTTGCTGTGTGCGGGAACCTTAGAATTGGCTGCGACTGCTTCTGTGACTGCAACGGCAACTTTGCAGAGATCCTTAGTGGATTCGATGATGACTACTGCACTCAGCGATCCTACGTGGATCAGTGCTACAGGTCCTGTGTGGGTCCGATCCTATGTGGGTCCGATCCTGTGTGGGTCTGCGCTCAGCAGTCCTGTGTGAACCAGCGCCTACAGATCCTGTGTGGCTCCGATCCTGTGTGGGTCTTTGTGGGGGTTAGTACCTATCGATCCTTTGTGGGTCCGACGACTTAGATGGATCAGTGATCATCTCTATCATCCTCGAAGAAGTATACCTTTGTGAGATGAATCATGTTTGCTTTCCTGTGTGGATTGTGTTGTGCTATCTTATGTGGATTACGTTTTGCTTTCCTGTGTGGAATACGAATACTTTCCTGTGTAGATTGGGTTGTACTTGGGCTCGGAGGTTGGAGCGTATAGGGATTCAAAACATAGTTATATGTATGGTCATATACCTAAGCAGTGTCAGTTGTTACTTCGTGATTGTGTCTTTCCTTTCTGGTTTATCATTTGTGGATTTTGGGAGACCTTCGGGGGTCTCGGTGTCCCTACTGATAAGCTTATACTCACCCCTGCACGGGCTATGCATGCACTACGTTGTGTTGGTTGCAGACGACATACATCGTTGATCGTGGTTGAGGCTTGCAGAGCAGGACGGTACCTGGAGGTGGACCACTAGGCGGGACGTGCACGAAGCAGACAGTGGGACCTGAGGAGTAGTGGAGCTATCTGTACCCACCCTTCAGGTGGGATTTCCAGCGGACAACTTGTTGTAGTGGCTTTTACTTTACAGTTGTTGTTTTCCCTTTCGAGTTGTACTTTACTTTTAGTTTGGGTTTGTATACTGGCCATTTTACTTTTCCGCACTTTCAGTTGTACTATGTTTTTACTTATTGTTTACTTTTCCGCTTGCTTACTCTGTGGTGCTTGTTTACTTTACAAAGGCAATGCCTTCCCTTTTTACCGAGATTTACGCCTTGGTACTAGTCGCCAGCCCCTGACCTATGGATGGCGGGATTGGGGTAGTCACGGCACGGGCCCCGAGGACGGGTCGTGACATCCATATAAGCGTGGATGTAGAAGCTATGGCCCAAACACTAAAGTGATGTCCAATCTCGCATGTCCAGACCACCATTGATTTAATTTCCTGTTCACTCCATCCAAATTCACTCTTTATCTTTAGTGTCCTTAATAAAAGTTGTAAACAATTTAGGTGAATAATAGTTTTACAAAATATTAAGTTCAAATAACTCATAATAAAAAACTTAAGTGCGAAATACTACCGTGCATTTTAAAAGGGTAAAACTAGAATTTTCCTCTAATTTTTGAATGAATGATCTAATCCCAAATATTTCATAATTGTTTATATTTAGCACAAAGTAAAGAAATTATGACATTTATTATAAGTAAAATACTCAAAAAATAGTGTTTTATCAAAAGGTCCACACAAGGACCTATTAAACTATCATGCGTGGTAATATATGGTGTAAAAAGATAGGTTACGAAGATATCTGTGTATATTCTAGTGATTCACAAGATTTAGTGTGTATTAGAAAAACAGAGATATTCACACACTACTCGTAATGTAAATAATGTACACAAAAAGAGCTGGTAGAAGAGTATAAGAGATAGTGTTGCTCGGTGTGATTTACATTACAGCTCTGTGACTGTTTTAAAGTATCTTGTCGTGAAGCTTGGGTCAGTTTTCATAAAGTAGTTGTAAAATAGAGTATCATATAAACCATAGTCTTGAGGTGTATGAAAGAACCAATTGTTTACCCGAGACTTATTCTTTATGTTTTTTACAAACATTTTAAGTAGAATCTGGTAAGCATGAAAATGTATCTTTCTTGTTTGACTATCTGGTTTAGTCGTGTTTGTTCATGTTTTTCATAAGGCATGTATCTGTAATCTTTTTTATGGAGCTTTTTCATTATAAACTAAAACCAACATATATTATGTTCTTGATCATTTTCAGGTACCTTATACCTCATACTAAATTCCTACAATGATTTTATTTTTGTCTATAAAAGTCCACTAATTTAACTATTATCATTAAATTTAAAAATTATGATCATTTTAAATATTCAATTTAAAATAAACAAGGAAAGGTAGTGGTGAGTCTTTTGAGTGCTGACCCTCTAGATGTAGGAAGATTCAATGAGGACTCATATTTTCGGTGACTTATTCTTTAGATATTTTGGATGATAGAGTCATTGGAATAGTGGCTCTAACTTAGTTTATTCAATCAATATATCTTATAATGGAGACTCTTCGGAGTGGTGACTCATGCTAATGATGAGTCAGAATTAGTTAATAATCCTTACTGATGAGTCATCCTTGCTGGTGAGTCATGCTAATAGTGACTCTTCCATAGAGTATTCTTATAATCTCTCTGATAATCCAAATGTTAACATAAAAAAATTAACTCATTAGAGACAGAATCATGCATGATTTTAAGTTATTAAAATAATTTAAGGTCAACGTTCTCTCCCTTTGTGAAGATAATAAATCATAGAATAAAGAATAATTATTGTATAAACAATATGGAAGAACATAAAAGATCAAATAGTAATTCAATGTACAGAGAAGAACATTAATTGTATCAAATATTAATCTATATGGGAAATAAAAAAATAAAAAAATATATATATTCCATAATTATTTTCTCCCCCTCACGGGATTATCAAAAATGTAAAAACAGATAAGTGGAATAAGTATTGAAGTAAAAAGGGATATATAAAGAAAAAAATATATTTATAAAATTATTCATTTAAATCCCAATTAAAAAAAGAAAATTTATGTTTAGTGTTTCATAATTGTAGGATTTAGAGGATATTTCTCTATATAAGAAGTTCTGGGAGTAAATGTTGCAGGTCTGGGGACAGCTAGTGGCTCTATAGGAAAAGATGATGTGGTGGAGGAAGGAAATTCTCTATAAAGAACTATCCTCAAGTGCCTGAGTTCCTCTATATGGGTCATAAGAAAAGGCTTTTGTCTATGAGGTAAAGGTGAAAATGGATTGGTTACAAAGGTAGAATGTAATAGTTGATGTGGATAAGTGTATACAGCTCCATTAGAGAGTCCAACAGAAGATGAAGGAATTGGAAAGGTATTTGGAGCTACAACTGCATTAGTATGAACATGAATATATTGCTTCAAGAGGTTGATATAATCTATAATAATATTTCCCCCCTTTTCCAAGGCCTTATTTAATTCATCCTCACTTCCATAAAGGATTGAAGAGAATGAGTGAGTTCCTTAAGTTTCTTAACATTCTCCCTGAAGGATTGTTTGACAGGTGGAGTCCTTAGATTTTCAAAAAAATACCAAAAAATGAATAGTCAATTGACGCTTGGTATAAATCCTTTTAATGTAGAAATAAATTTTTTGGAGGTCTCTCCTTGAGCAGTAGTGGATTTCGTGGAATAATGTGGGACCATGCAATGTACATGATCAATATTATTCCTATTTTTGATTATGTTCTTCTTTTTTGAACTGCCCATTATAGTCATTTATTATTCTATAAGATCTGATATGATATGTTTAATATTCCAAAAATAATAATGGGGAGCAGCAAAGGTCAATTCACCTTTTAAATAATATTTGAATACTGATCTCAACTGTTAAACATGAAATAATGGAGGATAAAGAGGTAAATAATTTTGAGATGACATGGAAGAAGTATCTCTAAGAATTTTCACAATACCATCCAAAGATTCTTTATAATCAGACATCATTCCATTAAAAAAAGATTTTATAGTTTTTTATTCTTCACTTATCTTCTTATTTTCTATTCTTACTTCCTGAATTTCATGAACCATCCATGGTATACTTTTAAAAAAATATTCTCTAGACTTAGTTTTTCATCTTTTCACTACGATTTATTTCATGTGAAGGCTGTGAGCTCAAAATATCTCCATAACTGAATAACAGTTTCCCACCAATGGATTTAATGTCATCATGAATTAAATAATTTTAAAGGTATATATGTAGTGTTATTGAAATATGCCTTAACAGGATATCATTATAACTTCATTCTTTATTAGATGAATTATCCTTTTCACCTCTAGAGGTTGCAGCCCTTAATTCTTCATCTGAGTATTCCTTCACTTCATATATTTCCAATCATGGATCATTAATATCTTTTGGTCTTTTGGGATTATCCACAGGGTTCAAATTTTCATAAATATTTTCAATTTGTTATATCCATTGTTTCTTCTATAGATTCCAAGTTATTTTCATAAACTTTCATATATCATTAGTAATGAAAAAACTATCATAGTCTATATACTTCTCTTCATTTTATCCAATTAATACTTTGTAATTCAACATATAATAAATTAATATTGAATAAAATAGTGAAGTGGATCTAGAAGTGACATTAATCATATCAAACAAACGAAGAATAAGGCATTTACAAAGATTTATTTTATATCATTTTTTCCGAAGATAGAGTAAGTAAACATCTTGATACTTCAAAGTGGAAAAGTCACCTTTTCCTAAGAAAAGAATATATTGGATAAATTAAAATATCATCACATTTTCTCAATATAAATCAGATGTAATAAGTCTTCTAGGAGTTCCATTTCTAGTTAGATTAGTTAGAGCCTCTATAAAACAAAATTTACTTGTAAGAGGAAAACGACACAGATAAGCATCAAAAATACCCTCATGAGGTAATCCAAAACATGGTACCCATATACTGAAGGAGAAGTGAAATATGTGTTTGTTTATTCTGGTTCTTATCAAGAAATCATCTCCTTGGGTATAGGAAAACTCTAAAAATTGAACGAAGTGAGAGAAAAATTTAAAATACATCAGTTGATTATTATTTGAAAACCATTCCAGCTAATCATTCTATTGAAAAACTATTAGGTCAATAGGCTTATTTGAGAGAATCCATTCTATAGGGATCTCTTCTTATGTTACAATAAAATGGTTTACGAGTTCGATATTGAAAAGTTCCCTCATCATTTGGCTGAAAAACATTTCTTCTTCATTAATGGTATACTTTTTCTAGAGTTGAATTTGAGGGTATCCTCATTCAAGCCATTGTAAAAATACGTGGAGAGTTCTTAGGTAAATTAGGGAAGGCACAAATGTAGGGAAGGAGGATTAAAGAAGGTTTTAATTGCTGAGAGGGACTATAAAATTAGACATGATCTCATTTTATATTTTTAGATTCACTAATATAAAACATATGAAATAAATTGAATAATTAAAATAATAAATATAGTAATCGGAAACTCGGTCAAATGATTTGTTAAAGAAAATAAATAAAAGTGATTAAAATAGATGGTGAATGTTGTGTCATCAATAATGAGACATCAACGATGTAACCTCAATTTTAAGACAAAAACGGTGTGTCATGAATGGTGAGATATCAATAGTGAGACATCAATGGTGGGAAATCAATGGTGATACATAAACATTGAGACATAAATGGTGAAACCTGAATAGAGTTTTACAAAAATAAAATTAATCATCCCAAACTTATGTTTGATGTAACTCATTCTCTCAGAATTCTATGTATTATTAAAAATATCAACAAGATTATGTTCTGTTATAATGTATTCAATAGTTATATCATCTTTTTTATTATCGTCTCTCAAAAAGTAGTATACTATATCAATATGTTTCCTTATAAAATGATATACTATATTTTTAGAAATGATAATAACACTTTCATTTTCCCTATTAATAGGGATATGTCAGAATTTATATCCACAATATAGTAATGTACATTTCACCCAAAAAATTGACTAAAAGACTAGTAGAAACTATTATGACCCTAGCCTTTAGCCCATATCTTTACATTATTTTAAGAATAATTAAACATCAAATTACAACCAAGGATCATAATGTCTAGTCTATTGGATGAATTTTTACATAAAACACAAAACATGGGACAATGTAAAACATTTCGTTATTTATTATCCACTATGATATCCATACATCCATTGAGTCCTTATATCTATATATGATATCCTAGGGATAACATGAACAATGGGATGCGCTAAAATTCTTGTAAGGCAATATACATAAGAATAATGGTAAACATATGGGTTAGAAGGCATGGAATAATGATTAAAAAAGAAGAGAACATGACTAATTATGAGAAAACATAACATGGTATAATAATGTGACAATTGTAATTTGGCAGCAACATAGAACATGACATTAGCACGAGCCTAGTGTTTTTGCACATAGAGGATCATGATTCAAGGCTTGTTGCACATAGATGAGCATGAGTCAAGGCTAACCACTTAGACCATTGCACATAATGTCCCATGAGACTAAAAATTTCCCAATGAATTGTAGTTATACCTATTTACACCCATCATAATATGTTTTTGAATATTTTTTCTACCTAAAAAATCATTCATAAGAAATCAAACAAAAACATAAGGGTTACCCATAAAAAGAACTGTGTATCATAATTTTGTAAAAAGAAATGTTCAAAGGAAATATCATAGAGGTTTCCATGAAAGGATGGATTTAAATAATACATGGATATTCATTTGAGAATACAAGAATATATCATAATATGTGATATAAACTAATATGAAAATAGTTTTTAAGAAACTATAGAAAGAAAACATTGTAGTTCGGTTTAAGGGAAACCATTCAAGATTCTTTAAAATAGAGAAGGAATAATTGTTTGTATAAAACCAGAATAGAACCATGAAATTTTTTCATTATAAAATGAGTGATTTTATAAAAAAATTTGTGTTGTGTTAATGAATAATATAGAGTGCACTTGAAATTGGTTATGTATTAAGGAAGTTCCCGTAAATTTGGATTTATTATTTAGAATAATTGAGTAGGAAACCATTTTAAAAAACATATATATCCCTAGAAATATGGATTAATGGATCTTGATATATTATTTTTGAACACATAAAAATACTTATAATATTTACCTACAATTAAAAGACAATTATATATTGTTAAAAGGGGAAAAGGAGTAACCAAAATGAATAGTGGAGGTTTGGGTAGAATCCCTTACTTTTTGTCTGAAACGATTATAAACTTGTTCTTAATGTACTAAATAATAAAATAAAATTAATTAATTAATTAATTAATTAGGAATATTTTAAACATTATATTTATTATAATGTTATTTTGTTTGTTCATTTCACTTTTTATGGGTCTGCGATTCAATTTCATCATTCGAGAGCATAACATTCCTTGGTTTTCATTATAAGTTTACTTATATTTGTTTATGGAAAATCATGTAGAATGATGATAGTTTCCCAGAACTGAACATGTCTTTTTTTAATGAACATATAACATGTTAAAATACCATTTTTAATAATATAGGTTGATTCATTATATAAATCATCAATGATAATCGTTTAGAATAATTTAGTGTTTTTGATCACAAGGAATTCATTTTCTTTTAGAAATTAAAATATTGTGTAAAAAGTGATTATAGAAAAATACATATGTTATAAAACATACATTATAATATCTTTCAACAATAAAAGTAGTTTCATTACTTTCCTTGATGACAAAATTGGAATACGAAAGCATGTCGTCTATGAAGGTGGTAAATCTACACCACACAGACAATGTTTTCATTATTAATGTAAAAGATATAAATGAAGAGATTTAATGAATAATTATTCCATCTACATTATAAAAATATAGTATATTTATAAATCTAGATTTTCAATCCATTTTTATGAGGGGCGAGAGAAATAAATGTAAGGAACATAGAATGAAATTTAAAGAAAATAGATGAGAGATTTACTTATTAATTCATTCTTCTTGAGAACCACATTAGGGAAATGATGTTGGAAATTTTTAAGTGAAAAATATCATTAACTTGGGGTATAGGATTTGTAAGAGTAGTGGGTATAATTTGGACAAGGATTAAGGATTTATATGTATGAGGAGAAAAGATGGTGAGGTGTGTTATTTATAGTGGAGGAGGTAGTATTTTTTGAATATTTTAATTAAGATTTTATTATTTTTATCATGAAATGAAATAGTGTTGATTATTGAGACTATATATATTAAAAAATTCATTTCATTTAGATATAATGGTCTTACATCATCAATTCATCACCTATGACTCCATAATTCAAGTATTTATCATTTATCGTAAATTATTGGATTTTACTATTCACCAACAATTCATGTATATCATAAAAATCCCAAAAATTAACCCTTACCATTTTTAATGCATAAAATTAAAAAATAAACTCTATTTTATGAAAATAATTTTCTAAATATGAGAGATATATTTTTTAAATAAAATCATCATTTACTTGGAAAATATAAATTGGAAAATTGAAACTCCTTTTCTAAAACATTGAAAAATTAATTAAGGTCTCACGACATTATATTATAATCATAATACATGTAAATAATAATTTATGAATAAAATTTATGAAAATAATATTTATTTAAAATGTTTTAATTATTTATTAAATTGTAATTAAATATTTATGACCTATAAAATACCAACACTTAATTCACAATTTTTTAAAGTATTTATTTATTTATACTATGATATAATTATATCATATTTTCACTTATATGATGGATAAAAATTATTTATAATATCAATGGTGAGTTTACAATTAAATTGGCCAATTTACTATTCATAAGTGGCACCTTACTATTCCAATGTTCAATTTACTATTTCCTTTGTAGGGGTTCCTTGAATTATACAACTAGTTCGTATTTCATTTATTAATCATTTATAAATCTAGTATTATGTTCTCAATGTGTTTAACCTATACGAAATAATTTTTAGAAGGTAATTTCCATTGATAAAATTTGGGGTCATTTCATTCTTCCCCCTTTATAAATTTTCTACCTAAGAATTTCATTTTACTAACTATGTTAAAAACACGTGAGTTTACTATTCCTTCATCGTTTTCTATGGTTCCCATGTGGCCTCTTTGTTATTATGGTTCCACAAAAGTAATTTAACATGGTGAGTAGTCTTGTTTCATATAACTTTATCTTTATGATCCATGATCATCACTAGCTGATCCTCGTAAGAAAGATCATTCTCCATCTGTACCACCTGTGAAGTCAGTAGCTGTGAAGGATCTGGTATGTACTTCGCTAAGAGGGATACGTGGAATACATCGGGTAAAATAGACATAGATGGTGGGAGCGATAGATAATAGGCCACCACTCTGACAAGATCAAGGATCTATAATGGGTTGATATACCTTAGATTTATCTTCCCTTTCTTCCCAAATATAATGATACTCATCAATGGAGATATGAGGAGGAATTCCATGCCTCAAACCGTAAACGTGAGGTCCTATCGCTGATTTTCAACATAGTTCATTTGACAACATTGGGTTTCCTTGATGTTCTACTAAATGGTTTTCACCTTATCCACCTTTACATTGACCATTTCAGGTCCTAGTAGCTTATGTTAACCAACTTCATCCCATAATTCCAGTGTTCTTCACCGTTTCCCATAAAGGGATTCATATGGTACCGTTTGGATGCTAGAGTGGAAACTATTATTGTAGGATAATTTGACCGGTGGTAGAAGTTTGTACTATCCTCATTTTAAATAAATATAACACACTTTCAACATGTCTTATCATGTGTAATTGTTCCACCGATAATGGCCCTCAGTTTGAGGATGATAGGACATACTGAAGTTCTTCTCAATTATTAAAGCTTGTTGGTGACTTTTCCAAAACATGGAGGCGAGTCTTGTATCTTGGTGAGATACTATCGATAGTGCTACTAAAGGAATCATTACCAATTCTTTTATTTATATCTCTACAAGTTCATCCAATTAGATTTCATCTTTAATTGCGATAAATTGGGCTGTATTTGTAATATTGTCCACAATAACCATTATAACATTGTTTCCTAAGGATGAATTTGGTATTCCAGTGAAACATTATACGGTGATGTTTTTCCATTTTCATATTGGTTTGGGAAATGATTGCATTGTTACATTATAATTTTACCTTTTCTTCTTAACTTTCTAACGTACTAGGCACATTGATGTATATTAAGTGATGTTCTTTTTCATATCGTACCACCAAAAGTTCTTTTAAAGATCCTGATACATCTTTATGATCCCTATATGAATAGAGAAGGTCTTCCTATGTGCATTTTTTAGAATCTGTTCCTTTCTATCTAGATTGGATGGAACACATAGTCATGACCCAAATCTAATGAATTCATCATCATCGATATTGAACTAGAAGAATTTCCCATTATGGAGAGCTTCTACCCTTTCCAGAATTTCAACATCATTTCTTTTAGCATCCTTTATTTTCACTACAAGGGTCGGTTGAGTAATCATTTTATAAAGGGTGGATCATTTTCCACACTTAATGATTCTAATATCCATCCTTTTTAATTATAATAATATGGGATCTTTCTCAATTATCATCATTGATAAAGATGCTTGATCAATTCTACTTAGATCATATTCCACCTTATTTTCCTTACAACGATTGTCGTGGATTGAACAGTCATAATCTATGATTATATATAACCCTTTAATCATTATAATATTAATATCCTTCTATGTGAATATATATTTGAGACTCTTATGATCATTATATATCTCACACTTCTCCCCATAGAGATAATGTCACATGAATATCAACACAAAGATCAGAAATGACAACTCTAGTCCTTGTGTAGGATAGTTTTCCTCTAGAATGTTCAGCTACTTTGAGGAGTAGTCTATCACATAATCATTTTTCATCAATAAACATCCTAATCATATATTTTACGAATCACTTTATACCACATAGATTTCTCCACTTTTAAGGAGTGTGAGTACTGGTGCTGTGATAGGCCTATTTATGAGCTCCTTAAATCTTTCCAGACATTATTGAGTCTATAAAAACATCACTCACTTAAATATAAAATTTTTTATTGTGTTTGAAAATCATTATATATTCTTCATAACTGATTGGTAATACCCAGATAGACCAATAAGGTTGCAGATCTCTATTTCAGATGTTCGTATAAGCAACTATTTGATTGCCTTTGTCTTAGAAAAGTGCACATATATTCTTTTACTTCTGATAACATTCCATAATAATGACACCTCTTACATAACTCACATTTACTCTACTTTTCAAATTGTTTCACCCTTTGTAATGTATCCAGAATAGTATTGAAATACTCTTAATATTCATCCTTTCTCTTGTAGTATATTAGAATATCATTGATAAAGACTACCATAAATTTTTGGTGGTAATATCTAATGATTATTCATTTAATCCATCAAAATTCATGGATATTTAGTGAGTCCAATGGGAATCACTATGAACAGATAGTATCCATACCAGGTTCAACAGTCAGTATATGGAATATCTTTCTTCCTCTACTTTAATTGGTGATATCCCTACCGAAGGTCCACCATAGAGAAATAATTGTCCCACATAGTTGATAAAAAAGTAATCTATCCATGGTACATGATACTTGTTATTTATCATGATCATAATGAGCTCATTATAATCATTGTAGAGGAAAATTGATCCATCTTTCTTCTTGACGAACAGGATGGACATGCCCTATGATGAAGCACTCAGGCATAGAAAACTCTTGCCTAGATTTTCTAATAACTACTTCCTTATTTCTTCTATCTCAGTGGTGTCCATTCTATTTGGTGTCTTCGATATAGGTAGATATATAGGAATAACATCAATTGGGAACCCAACTACTCAGTTTGGTGGAAGACTAACCAATACTTTAGGGAATACATCAAAATAATCCCTCACAATGGTCATGTATTTGAGCATGATCATATATTTTTTCCTCAATCATTTGATAAATTTGTGTTTTCTCATAATGTAGTAATATCCACACTTGAGATGATGATTTTTAAGGAGATTCATTTTCCTCATTAATATTTTAAAGAATTAGAGGATTCTTCAGGATTCAAAGAGTGATCCCCTTTTCCCGATTGTTGATATTTTCATTGTATAATGATAGCCAATCCATACCCAAAATAGCCTTAAACACTACCAAATAGATTATGAAAATATTTTCTTGGAGGTTTCTTCCACACACATTAATTAGGGATGATTTATTTACTTTGGATGGAATAATTTCCCCATTATACATTCTCAAATTTAACATAACCTCCATATTTTGATTTTTTGTTTGAATAGTTATACTAAACAAGTAAGATATAAAATAATGTGTAGAACCAAAATCAAATAGCATGTTAACTACTCCTGAATTTATAACTAGTGTACCGGTCACCACATCATTTTTCAGATCTATATCAGTAGTAGTGATCACAAAAGACATTTCTTGTTTCCTGGGAGGTTGTTCTTGATTTCCTCCAACAACACATGGATTAGGGAATTATTTTAAAAAATTATCATGTCCCTTATAGTTAAAACACTACACTATAAGATGAGTGTTGATATAATCCTTCCATTCTTCTTCCACGTTTGTGAGATTCTTTATCTCCCTTCAACAGTTCTTAGTAAGATTCTCTATTCATCCACAGTTGAAGCATTTCATGGTTCCCTTTAGAATGATCCTTGGATTCTTCTTCCCAGAATTTTATTACATGGTATATTAAATATTATTTCCATCATGGGATTTAATTACTGATCTACCCACATTAGACTCCATTCTCATATTTTTTCATAGGGCCCAAAAGAGAATTGAGAGTCATTAATTTTCATTTTAACATTGATTGAAAAACTTTAGATCTCTTCATAACTATGAAAGTATTGAATCACTAAAGAGTTTCATACACTCATATTTAGTTCTCTAAAGAAGTTATACACATTACATTCTTTGTTCTTGACAAATTCGATGGGGCATCTTGCATGTCTGGTAAGCATTTTCCATTTACCCCGATAGACTCATATATATTTTTCTTAATTTTGAGGAACTCTCATTCCATATTGGGATAGAGGGTTTGAAGAAAATATTTATTGAAAAACTCTTTCTTGAATTAATTCCAATCCATGGAATCAATTTCCTCTTTGGACTTTATATTTTTGATCAATTTCCACCAATGATTAGCTTCCCCGTAAAAATGTTAGACCAACGACACAACTTTAACTTATTTTGAGCATTAGGGTATAGAGAATATCTTTTCAATGGATTTAATCTAGTGTTACATAAGAGGGGATCAAAAGATACAGTAAACATGGGAGGAATTTTCTACTTGGACAATTCAATGACAACTTTCTATTTAATTAGAGAAGGAAGGTGTTGCATGTGATTCTTGTTATTATTCATAACATCAGCAAGTTGAGAAAGTACTATCATGTTGTTTTGGGAACCCATTTATATCATATTTGTTATATCATTAGGGAAATATTCCCATTTCCAATAACATTAATTTTTGTTACGATTTCTTATATTTCCATCCATTAAAAACAAGAACTAATGCGAGATTAAGGGATTGAATACATACTAATGAGCATAACGAAAGAAAACATTGATCTTAAATGTATAAACTTATAAAGGGAAAGTATACCTTAACTTGTGACTCCCTAGGTTTAAAAATTGGTTATCCATGGTATGTTTCTTAACATATATTCTTATATGAATTTTCATTGTTCCTATAGTTATGAGTTTTAATGATCTTTACAATTTACCGAAGAATAACCCAAGGGTGTGATAAATTTGGTGCCTAGTAAGGCCTGTGGTCATGTAACAGGTTACCCCGAGTCAGGCCCAAAACACCATGTCATAGTTTTCAATCCTAGGTATATCTATTATAGAACCATGTGAAATTGTAGAATCTATACATGGATTTATTTCCTTTATAAACCACCTACCCTATACATAGAATAATTTAGCGATGTTTTCTCAAACTAAGTCATAGCCCTAAAGTTCTTGAAAATGTGATATATTCCTAGAATCTAAAAATAAAATAAAATATCCTCCAATACCAAATATAGTAACCCAATTTTTTAAATATATATTTATATGATTTTGAGAATAATTAAACATCAACTTACAAGCGAAGTATTGTAATGTCTAGTGGCTTAGGAGACTAGGTACAGAAAACTGAAAATAGTAGACTAAATCAAACAGTTATTTATTTATCATCCATTTTGACACCCTAAAATAAAATGATAACTTAAATATTTGTAAGATAACATGTAGATAACATGAATAAAGGTATGAGCTAAAATCTCTTTAAGGGAATATACATAAGAACAAAGCACAACAGATGGGTTTGAATGCGTAACATAATTATATAAAAAGGCATGAAACATGAATACATATATGGAATCACAACACGATATTACATAATAATGGATTTATAGTATTATGGAACAGACATAAAACATCACTTTTGGACAATTAAAGGATCATTGAACCTATAGGAGAAGAAGCCGATAGTTGTTTGACATTGATGGGCATGAGTCAATGCTAACCACCATGACTGTTGCACATAACATCCCATGAGACTAAAAATTACCCAATGAATTGGAGTGATATCTAGGTAAAACCCCCATAACATGTTCATGAATATGTTTTCCATATAAAGAATCATATATAGTAAGTCAAATATAAATATAATGGTTACCCATGGAAATAATTTAGTATCATAAATATGTCAAACGTTATATCAATAGAGGATGTAATAGTGGTGTCCATTAAACAATGTATTTAAATAATACGAGGGAATTAATAAAACAATATAGGCATATATCATGATAAGTGATGTCAAATTGAAGTGAAATAATGTTAATGAAATATAAGAAATAAAAAGTTTTAGAACAACTTAAGGGAAAACGTTGAAGAGTCATTAAAATGGAAAAGGAAAAATTATTTTTATAAAACCAGATTTTAACAAATTAAGTTTTTAATGATAAAATGAGTGATTTTATAAAAATTATGGTTTCTTAAAACATAATATAGATTTCAAATTAAATTTGGTAAAAATTTGAGATGTTCCCTTAAATCGAGCAAGCTTATCAAAAAGAATTGAGTAGAAAAGCTTTTTAAAAAAAACTTTGTCACTAAAAATAAGGATGAAAGGATCCTGATAAATTATTTTGGAAAATATAAAAAAAATTAGAAGATTTTAATAAAAAAAAGGAAATTTCCTTTGGGTAAAAAGGTAGACAAAGTAACCCAAAGGAATAATATAGGTTTAGGTCGAATCTCGTACCTTATATCCCAAACGATTCTGCACTGGTTCATAATGTCTTAAATAAAAAAGTTAAGGACACAAAATAACTAATTCAAAACCTTTTATAAATTTATCTCATTCCATATAATTTTATTAAGTTTTTTCATGTCCAATTGTATTGGCTTTGAGATTCAATTTCATCCTTTTGGAATGTTTGTTTCCTTGGTTTTCCTGATAAGTTTACTTGTATATGTGTTTGGAAAATCTGGTACAGTGAGTATATTTTTCCAAAAATAAACTTATATGTTATCATTTAATTTGAAAAATATAAAAAATACTATTTTCCCCATAATTGATGATGATTCATTAGATAAATCAACAATGATCATTATTTAGATTAATTTATCATTTTTTGATCACAACAAACTCATTTTGATTTATAAATTAATATAACGTGATCAAAATGATTCCAGAAAATTACATAAGATATAAAAAATATATTATAATCTATTTCAACTGTAAAAATGGTTTCATGACTAACCTTTAATATGTAATTTAAATATTAAAGAACACCGTCCATGAAGATTGTAAATCAGTACCTCACAGAAGACATTTTCATTATTAAAGTAAAAGAGAGAGGAGAAGATTTTTGATAAAAAACATTATTCCATAGACATGATAAAATTCCAGTATATGTATGATGATAGTGTTTTCATGCAATTTTCATAATAGTAAATGAGTATAGAAAATTAAAATAATGGATCTTGAATATAAATTGAATGAATATGGAAGAGAGTTTTACCTCTTGATTCATTCTTCTAGAGAACCACATTAGGGAAATGGTTTTAGTTTTTAGTGAACACCAATAGATCCTATATGTGGGGGAGTGTTTTGGGGATCCTAATATTTAGACTTTTTTCAAGGACCAAGGCTTGATAGGTGTGAGGTGAATAGGTAGTGGGGAGTGAAATTTATAGTGGAGGGGGTGGTGTTTTTTGAATATTTTAATCATTATTTTATTGTTTTGTATAAGATAAGTAATATTGTTTATTCTTGAGAGTAAATAAATTAGCATGAGTATGTGAGTCTAATATAATTGAATTATATCATCTCTGCATTAGTTATGTCTCCGTAATTCTAGCATTTAACATTTATCATAAATTATCATATTTTACCATCCACAAAAAATTAATGTATTTTAGAAAAATAATAGAAAGTAATCATAAAAATTTTTAGATGCTCATAATTAAAAAATGAAATTCATTTTATTAAAATAATTTTCTAAATATGATAAATATAATTGTTAATTAAAATCATCCTTTACTTGAATTTTTTTAAAAAATTAATATTGATTTTCTAACACTTTGAATTATTAATTTTGTTCTCATAAAATTATCATATATTATTGAGATATGAAATTATTAATTTATGAATACATGTTATGAATATAAATTTTCATTCCAATTATAAAATTATTCGTAAAATAGTAATTAAATATTTATGACCTAAAAAAATAAAAACTCATAATTAATAATTTTTAATATATTTAATCACTTATACTAGGATATAATTATATCATATTATCAATTATATGATAGATAAATTTTATTTAAATTTTTATTGGGGATGTCACTATTCCTTTGTCCAGTTAACTATTCATAATATTCACATTACTAATCCAACGTTTAACTTACTGTTAATCAGTATAGGTTCCTTAACTTCTAGAAATTCTTCTTATTTCATCAATACATCATTTATAAAAATTGTTTTGTTTTATAAATGTGTTAATAAAATAAGACATAATTAAAAAAGGTAATTTACATTTTTAAAACATTGTGTCATTACAAAGACTATATATTCAGCTTTAGTAGTCGATAATGCATCATAAGTTTCCTTCCTACTACACAGTGATACTAATGACTTACGAAATATGTGACATATAACCAATGTTTTTATGTAACATGTGTCCACCAAAATCAGCATTACAATGGAAAACTAAATAAAATGCTTGTTCTATGGGAAAGAACAATTATAAATTGATAGTACATTTTATGTATTTAAAAATTATTTTGACAAAATGTAAGTGTGACTCTATTGGGTTTTCTTGCGAATTAGAAAACACAAACAAAATAAACCTAATGTTAGGGCGAATACTAGTTATGTATAGAAGATTGGTTTCCTAGCCTCATCAGGATCCAGTATACATGTTGTACTCATGGGAGTATCACTATGTTTATTGTTATCCAGAGCAAAAGAAAATTTGAATATCTTTATTATGTTTAATTTGATTCAAATAAGTCATTCTTTGTTTTGAAATATTTTAAATCCAATAAAAAATTTAATTTTACCCATTAAACTAATTTCAAATTTACTTTACATAAATTTTTTAAAATCATAAAATTGGATTTCTTTTGAAGATCCCAAAAATACCTTCTATATTAATATATTTAAAAACTTAAAAAAAATAAATGTTTTTTTATAAAAAGGGTTGGTTTAGATTTAATGATTGAAAAAACTTTTAAAATAATAAAATAGATGTTTCAATCATACCATGTTATAGGATATTGTTTTAAACTATATAAATCATTTATTAATTTGCAAAAATGATTTGGAAAATTATGATTTTAAAAAACTATGTGGTTTTTCAACATAATCATCCTCAACTATTTAACCAATTATGAATGCCCTATTTTACAACCATTTGATAAATTCTGAAATTTAGATGAGCTAAAAAAGGTAGTAGGATACAAATGTCTTTAAGTAGGGCTACAAGTGAAATGGTGTCTTTATTATTTGTTCCTCATTTTTGATATAACCTTGTAAAACTAATCTAGCCTTATTCTATACTATATATCCAAAATTATAAACCTTGTTTCTAAACACCCATTTAGTTCATATGGTTTAATTATCCTAAAGTGAATTAAAAAATTTCCATAATTTATTTATTCCAAACTAATTTAGCTCTTCTAGCATATACATTACCCAAAATTCATCACTGATTGCATCATTGATATACTTAGGTTACTATTGTGAAAAAAGGATTGATGCCCAAAAATATTTCCTAGAGAGGTCCTAGTTTGTGCACTATTGTAAAGGATTCCAACTAAAACATCTAAATAGTGATTCTTAAGAGTTGATATTCAACTAGAGAAATATGAACTAGTTTCGTATGGGTATTCAAGATAATCATGTTCTATAGGATCACAATCTATAAATTTTCAAAAAATGGATGATTTTCTTCTTGTCAGTTAGCCGAATCAGAGGGTTTAGAATTTAATTCTAGATTTTAAAGATTATACTCCAGATTCTCTTTAGATATTTTGGTCTCATGTGTATTTGCTTAATCAAATACTACATTTATAGATTCTTCTACACATTTGGTTCCCTTATTAAATAACCTCTAGTATTTTTTTATAGATTTAATATAACATGAAAATTCCTTCATCACTTTTGTAGGTAAATTTTTCAATATTATCATTGGTATTAATAATAATGACTTTTTTGTAAAAGTATCTAATGTATATAACCTTATAATTCCAATTATTCTATAGTTTATAAGGGGTTTTATTCATGATAGTTTGGGTAAATAATTTATTGATTACATATAAATCTGAAATTACACCATCTACCATGAAATAGTTAGGTTCATTATATTCATTTAGCCCAAACCTAGAATTATCTTGAAACATTTTTTTCTTCATTCTAAAATTCATTTTTCTATGGTTCCCTTGGATTAGAGAAGTTGTGAATATATAATTTTTTTTGTGAAAAATTATTTGAAATTCTTATATTCAAATTCACATCCATAGTAACGTCTTTATGTCTTAATTTTATGCCCACTTATATTTACAAGTATGTAAAAATAGTGATTCCCATTTAAACATGAATATATAGATAGTAAAAACAATTACATGTTTACTAAATTGAGATATTGAGAAGTTTAGACTTATTTATAGGGATTGAATGATATCTTTTGTTGTTTTACTCTTTGAGAAGGATTATAAACATTATTGATTGGAAACTCATGTTTGAATAAATCCTCGACTAACCCATTCCAATTAATATTTCTTAGTGAGTTAATGATACAATGTCCTAGTCTCCAATAAAAAATAAATGATTATATATTAAAGGTATATAAAAAGAAACCTTTTTTGAATGTAATTAATCCAAATTAAAAACAAATAATTTTTAGTTCTACCAGTACAAAAAACTAAATTACTTTTCAAATAAAAAAGTTCAACAATTATTTCCAAAATTTACATGAAAACCATCATCACACAATTGTGAAATGATATGTATATTATACTTTAAACCATCAAAAAAATTTCATTAGAAATTAAAATTGAATTGGTTTTTGAATTTAGCCATGAATAAAGATATTTTCATTTGCATTGTCACAGTAGGTGAAATGCAAACCATTAACCTTTATTAGATTCATGGAATTTGTGTACTATCCTATCATATTCCATGATCAAAAACTATTCATTTACTATATTTTTTTAAAAAAACATTTCAATAATATTTCTTACGAGATAAATTAGATAAGAAATGATTTTGATATCTCATTTTTCTTAGGTCCAGAAATGATAGCAATGAAAACTTTATGAATCCAAATTTTCATAATGGGTTTCTGAAAAGAAGTTTTTAAATTTTTATAGAAAGGAACTATATTTTATTTTTTTTCAAATATTTTATAGAATTATTTTGAGATCTAGATATAGTAGAACAATTTTATGAACTAGAACGTGCGGAATATTTTCCAGATTTTGGAATAAAAGTGTTTTTAATTATTATTTTGTGTCTAGGTTGGAAACCTATACCTATAGTGTATAATGGAGTATTTTGGTCTCAATGAATTTGTGTTAATATATCATTCCCATCAGTATATTTTTATAGGTCTTTCATTAACTATTCATTAGATAGATTATTTTCAATATTTTCTTTTTTGAAACTGAGCACAGTTTCCCTTTTTTACAACAACATCAAATTTAACATAAATTTTAAGACAATTTATTTTTAAGTGTTTATTGTTTTGCCTTTACTTAATTTAATGTATCCTCAAGGATGTTTCAATAATAGAACAATTATTCATTAGTAATGTTCTAATCAACAAAATTTTCATCTTCTCTCTTGTGTAATGAGAGTTATATTTTGGAGATATAAAAGATAAATTTGATATATTTGTCACAAATAATATGATGTATTTATCAATATTTCATCATGAGATGAATCAGAGTTGTTTGTGGAGTCCATAGAAGCACTCCAGGAAGCATTCATATAATTCTTATACTTTTGATCCTTGTTGTCATATTTTTTCTTCTACCTCATTTTGGGATAGTAAGTATTCACATGCCATTTTATTACATTTAAGACCTATTATGTCATTTGAATGATAATATTTCTTCCAATACTTTTCCCAATTACCATGATTGTCATATTTTCATTTGATGTTTGATTTCTAGAAGAATTTATACTTTTTAAAAATTTCATGAATCATCTAGCTTGCAATTCCATTTCCTCATCACTATCAAATAAATAATATTCATTTAATGATCTTTCATTATGAACATGAACATTATCCTTTTCCTTTTTCATAGAAGAAGATGTTTTAATAGATACAAATTTTCTCTTAGGATCACCATCTTCTTCGCAAATGACATTTATATCTTCCACATATGTCATCAATTTTCCTGTCATCTACTTTACAAGCATTATATTGATGTCACAAGATTATATAATTGACACTAATATCTATCCTTTTCTTTTTAAACGACATATTTGGAGTCAAATGATCTAATATTTTGTAGTGATTGGTTTTCTAAATGATCTCATTGTATTCCTGATATCATTGAACCTGAGATACATTTCAAATATAGGATCATAATGTTTCATCATAATATTTTCATATTTAATAGTATAAATGTTAAGGCCCATTTCATTAAAATTTTTAATTCCGTTATATGAAACAACTAGGGTATCCCATATCTCATAGGAATTTTTTAACATAGAAATTATATTCAACTCTTCCTCTCCTAAGGCGCAATATAAGGAATTCATGTATTTTAAATTATTATTATTGATAGCCATAGATTAATAATCCCAAGTACTTCTAGAATTATTAAGAATTTTATACTAATATAATATGGAAGACTATATTTCAACACCCACACTTTCAATATGAAGTTTCATTTTTATTTTCCACTTGGAATAAGGAGTCCAATTGAAATATGGTGTTATGTTAGTAGGTTAAACTTACTATTTATTATCAAAATTATAGTATTAAAAAATAAAAATAAATAACTAAAAATGTATAAGGAATAAAAATTTTATGATATTTTACGTATAACTATAATCACAGTAAAAAATAATTTGAACATATTTTAATCACTATGATACCAAATGTTGGTCAACAGATACTCAAGGGGTGGGGGATAATTGAGTCCCTAATATAATTTTTTGTTTAAAATGGATTTAAAACAAATTCAACAAATTAGAATAAATGACATACCAACTGAACAAATTAGAATATTTTTAAAAGATTCAATATTTTAATAGATTTCTTTAAGAGTGATTAATTATAGGTTGATATAATAAGAAATATTATATAACTTTTGAAATAAATTTACTAAATCAAATACTAATTTATAAACTACGTATGATTAACTATCAAAGTGAATGAAATTTTTTCAATTTTAAAATGATGATGCCATGGAATCAATACAATAAAAGGCATAGTAGAAAAAAACAAGTGGTTTAGTCTCAATCTGAGACTTAATCCATTTCACATGGTGATCAACTACTACCAAGAAGTTAATATAAACATATGTTTTTACAGACACTTTATCGTGGTATAAAACAACACATACAATTTTTTATAGGTTACAAATAACTCTTCCATAGTCTTCAAGGAAGTGCAAAGTGTGGTAGGCCAATCAATGAAATCATTCACTATTATCCATGGAAATATATGGTGTAAAAAGATAGGTTTTGAAGATATATTTATCATCTAGTTATGCAAAGGTGTCTTTGTGTATTGATAAAATAAAGATAATCACACACTTCTCATAATGTAAATAATGTACACAAACAAAAAAGATAAAAGAGTAGAAGGTATAATGATTCTCTATGGGATATGTGTTGTAGCTTCATAACTCTTTGAAGGTTACTTGAAATTATGATCAAGTCATTTTTGAGAAAGTAGTGATTAAATAGAGTATCAAAGAAGCATTAGTCTTGAAGATTATGAGAGATCCTAGTGTAAAAAAGCCTTCTTCATCATGTGTTATTAAATATTTTTATTTAGAATAATTCAATAATGCATGTAGATCTTTATTTTTTAACACTTATATTGAGTCATGTTTTTCTTATTTTTTACCAGGTGTTTATCTGTCTTCTTCTCGATTGAGTATTTTCTTTATATATTAAAGATGATAGATAACATGTTCTCAATCATGTTCTGGTTTGTCGTACTGTGTGAAATAGTTTGACATCAATTTTAATGTTTTCTACAAAATTTCATCAATGTAATCAGCAAAATAAAATTTCACAAGTATGATCATTATAAATATATAATTTAAATTGAAAAAGGAAAGGCAACAGTTAGTATTTTGAGTGGTGAATCACTGGTAGTCACTTGGGTTGTATGTTGATTCAAAGGTGACTCGTTGCTACCAGTGACATATTCTTGGCGGTGTTGGGAAGATAGTGTATTTAAAAAAGTGATTGAAAATCAGTGGATTATGTAAATATTTTTTACAATGGTGACTCTTTTTTGAGGTGAATCAATATAATGGTGAGTCAAAAGTGGTGAGTAATCCTTATCAGTGTGTAATCCTTAGTCTTGAATCATGTTAACGGTGACTCATATATAGAGTATTCTTCCAATCAGTCGTATAATTCCAAATACTAACATAACAGAACAATCACATTAGAAACACAATTATTCATGATTTTTGATTATTAAAACTTAGAGAGGTCAATAGAAGGAAGGTGTAATCACTGTTATAGAGTTTATAAAAATTAATAAAATAGTGATAGGAACACACTTATTTAAATCTAGAAATGTAAATCGATTGTTTTATTCGGGTTCTTTTTAGTCATTTATATCTGGAGATGTTTCTTTGAATATTGATTCACCACCTAAAACATTGAAAATAGACCAATGAATGAAAAAACATACGAGATCAGTAAATACAATTAAAATGTAAAAATATTCTATAATCATTATTTATGTGGAGATAATTCCAAAAAATATAGTTCTTATCCATATAGTTTAATTTGATATAATTATCGGTATTGATGAGTTTTCCATATATAAATCTCATATCAATTACCTAGATTGGTAAATCTACTATCATATCCCCAATCATCAAATTATTAATTATCAATGAAAGGATGACCACGAACCATATTCAGAAGAAAATTATATAAATGGGATATGATACAACATAATAGGGGTTCTAAGATCATATTATCAGATAAGAAGTTATTATTGATAACATACCAATAATTGTGGAATATACAGATGTATTTATTGATTAATTGCATGGTCATCCCCAATAATGTGAGGTCAAATTACAAATAGAATTTATCCCTGTATAATTTCCTATAATAAAAACATTATTTATAATGAATGAAATTGAATTATATTAGATTATTAATAAATTACAAGAGAATCAGGAAAGAGTTTTATATTTCCTAGAGCATTGACATGGGTCGTACACATTTTATTTTTAAAAAAATGTCCGGGTCAAAAAGTCTCTGCATCTATTAGTGTGATCTCAAAAAAATTTAGAATAAAAAAATTATCCATAGATCTATAAAGATGAAATATTATATTAACTCAGAGGTGAGAAATTCTTCCAAAAGACTGACCTCTAGTCCAGATATCATCAATTAATTGTCAAAAGAGTGGATAATAAAATTTTACCATTTCCGTTTTGAAATGAACAATATGAGTTTATAGTAATACTAGTTGGACATAAAAATTAAAAAACTATATTTATGGATCCAATGAATCGAGTATTTTGTTTGTACATTGACCATTTTTTATAGACCTTATAAATGATATAATTATTTATTCAAAAACAAAATTAGACCATGAAGGTCAATAATATACTGTGTTGAAGAACACAAGGATTGGGATAATCAATTCCAATCTATGAAAAGTGGATTTATGGATATAAAAAGTATCATTCATATGTCATTCCATAACACATGCCTGTATATCTATAGAAACATCAATGATTATGGTTATTTAAAAGTATCCCATGCCATCAACTATGACTAAATATTTTTTTTTCATGGGTTCAATATTATTGATGACTTTGGAGAAATTTATCGTAGATATAATATCCATTATCAAAGTTAACAAAGAAATTTCTCATGTTTATTTAGAAAAAATAATGTGAGGAATGATTCAAGAAGCATAAGTAAATGAGGGTCAATGCACATATGCTTACATTCCATTATAGTGGTAAATGGTTTTTTAATTTAGAGTGATGAAACAATAAATTTCTTTCGATTCATCATCACGAAAAATGATAAGAAATTTTAATATTAATTACTCAAATAAAAGGATCATTAGAAAAATTACCCAACACGTGATTTTGAATTAGCAGTAGTGAGATTTGCATTGAAAATTTGGTGGCATTACCTTTATGTTAATAAACGTAATACATGCCATGACTCGAAGCACTTAAAATATGCCTTCACAAAAAAGGTTTCAAAAATTTTCCTAAGAAAATAGTTGGATATATTAAGTGATTATGAAAACTATATATATTACCACCATGGAAAAATAAAAAAGGAGGATGATTCTCTGATTAAAAAGTATCATGGTTGGTTATTCATGATTAGGATTGAAAATGAAACAACTCTTAGGGATATACAAGGGATAGATCATGTTGTGAAATGTAAATGGAAGAAATATTACCTTAAAAATGTTTCTACTCAATAGTAAATTCATGTAATGATCAGAGAAAACCAAAATGATGACTTGGAGCTACAAAATATTGGATAGAATATATTTATGTTCATATTTGAAAAAGAAGGTATCATATGGATTAAAAATCATATAGGTGTCCAACATGTACTTGAATTGATTATGGATATTTTAGAATATTCACATAGATCATACTTATCTATTAATCTAGAATGAAAAAATTCATATAGAAATTTAAAACAAACCTGCATGTTGGATAGCATGAGTTGAAAAATCACGAAATATATATCTCGATTCCTAGTATGTCCAGAAGTTAATGTAAAAAGGAAAAATTCTGACTGGATGATGAATCCATTTCCCATAACTATATAAAAAAATGTGACAACATCACCGTGTATATTGATATAGGACTTACCATGACACCTAAATTTCTCATTTACATACGGGTTGTAGCTGATAACCATACATATTCAACGAATTTTACTTCTAAAAGAGTATATTCCCCTTTTGATCAGCTTACTATGATATACATTAAAGAGGTGGTTAGTCTAATATACCATAATTTTTCATAAATATATATTTAAAATAAATATAATATAATTAATAACATGAAATAAAAAACCATGCATGAAACGTATAGGATTAGTTTCTTTGGAATCTTGGAATCATAAAAAAATGATTCAAAAAACATCTACATCATCATCTTCATATTTATTCATAACTAGAATCCCATTTATAAATCATAATTAATTCCATTATTAAAATTTAAAGGAAAATAAAAAAATACTGGGTGATCTCAGATTCCTAGTAAAGTTAAACAAGGGAGATATCCATCCTATAAACATCATCAGACATAAGAAGGTAATTAAAACATTTGAATAATATCTTATATATTGATGATCATGATATCATATCCTAGTATAAATCTTATATGTTCTTAAAGAATCAACAAACACATTATATGAGTGAATAACATAAGTAATTGAATTTTTGAAAACATATAAAAATAGAAAATAATATATATATATATATATATATATATATATTAATCATGGATCATTCCCAATACCATCGTAGTGGATAAATTCCTTTACTGAACTGGGTTAACTCCCCTTTCCAACACTGTATTTCAAAACCATGTTCACTCCACATTCCAATAAAATCGATCTTATGAGATATAAATCCATACCTAATGTTTTAGTGGTATATATAAGTCTCATCCAACACATAATTAAGGAAAAACCCATATGTTCTATAAGAATATAAATAATTCATCATATCTAAACCAATGAAATTAAATTGCTTTCCTAGACATCATTAAATCATATCATAATGAATGGAAATGAAATGGGTTTCCAAAATATCATTATGTAAAAAAAATAACCCAAAAATAAGAATAATACTAATAGTATCCTTGGAAAATATCCTATGTAAAAGAAGTAACCTCAAACAATTATATCTTAGAAATAAAAAAATTCTGAGAGATCATTTGGGAATAAATATAGAGGACAAAATATTTTCTTCTTCAATTTTTTTTTAATTTCAAATAATTTCATAGACATTGAAAAACATAGTTTTCCATTAAAATTACATTGTATGTTTTTAGATTAATATTCATGGAAATATGTATTTATGAAATCTGAAAAATATATTCATTTTGTATGAGATAAAAACACATTCCATTCAAACTTTGTTTAGAAATGTCAGAAAGAACCTAACATGGAAAACAATTTTTTTAACAAATATTATGTAAAATTTCACACATGCGTAATAATAAAATTTAAAAAGAATATAATAGTATTAAAAATATTTTGGTAAATATTTTGAAGAAAAATTTTCATGGAAGATAAAAATTACCTTATAGATACCTACGTATAGACAATCCCAAATAATAATGAGACTGTGAAATTAACTCTTACCTTAAGTATAATATATTTATAAGTATCTAGACCATTGATATAATGGTTTATTTAATATTAGTAATTTATAACATAACCATATTTATTTTAATGATATAATATATGATCCTATTATATCAACTTATAACATATTTGTTTATAATATTTCATTATTATCCTTCTGTCAGGTGTTAACTGCATTATTTTCTTATACATTATTTATCTTATAATTCATAATTATTGTGAATAAGATATAGTTACATAATATAAATAATTATATTAAGGTTATATATATAATATGAGTTCATTATATACATTTTTATAATCAATATTGAATGGTGAACATGGAAAATAAATCGCATTGCATCGTGGAGACTGTTAGTCGTACGTATGAACAAATGATGATATCATTACCTTAACAGAGAAATGATCAAAAAAGGATGGTATATTAATTTTATTTCCAGAATAAAAATTATTTTATAATTATCATATAAATATATTTTATTTCCATTTTTATACCCATCCAAATAAAGTGGTGATGAAAAAATGAATACACCAACGTGTAGACACAATGAGCTATTGCACGCACACATAGTGCGTTTTTCAGTGGATAGATAAATGGTGGAATATGGTTATGTCATAATCATAATTAAATCCAATAATATATGTGACACTTTATTTTTTTACTCTATAATGCAAATAAAACATGCAGAGTACGAGGAATAAAAATTAATGTTAAAAGAGTTTCTAAAGATGGTTTCCTATTCTTTAGAGAACTTCCATTAGATCACCTCTTCAGGATAGTAGGGTTGTTATTTCGAGAATCAAATAACTATAGAATGTTTTTTGGGATGATTTTGATATAAAATTATCAGGGTATGCTGAAGCTTGATGGGTCAATGTGATGTGAAGAATTGAGGGAGGATATTCCCTTTTGTAATTCATGTGTGAGGCATATTTGAACTTCTCTCAAAATATTAATTTATAATAAATTCAATTTCCATCCATACACATAAAAAGGGAAAATATTGGAGTATAATAAATGAAAAATTGGTTATCTAATCAACTAATATATTTTTGACTTGTTTTGGTACTATTCTAAACATTATCAAATTAGTTAACCCTCAGTTAAAATATTTTTATTTTAACAAAGGTAACAAATTTTTCAAAAATAAATTGTTATAATTTTGCAGAACTGATTCTAAAAAAATCATAAATGAATAATTTACAACATTTTAGTCCATATAATAATTTTAATTTTTTATTTTTAAAGATGTATTATGTTTTTAAAATAATTTAATAAAATATTGTTTTTATAAAATATCATTTGTGTCAATTTGACACTACTCAGTAATTGGACTTTTAAAATATAAAAATATTAATTAATCAGTTTAAAAAATATTATTATATCATTATGAGGTAAAATTCATCGATAAATTTATTTGATCATATTAATTATCTGAAATTATATTTATTTTGACAATTTTAGTAACATTTCTTTGATATTGC
Organism: Viscum album; assembly: GCA_963277665.1. Lineage (NCBI taxonomy): Eukaryota > Viridiplantae > Streptophyta > Magnoliopsida > Santalales > Viscaceae > Viscum > Viscum album. The sequence continues at coordinate 404,065,473 of OY728150.1, read as the reverse complement.
AATTAATAAAAGAATTATTACCGAAGTGTTGTGTAACTGTTTAAAATAATATTATGTTCACTAAAAATTGAAAATAAAATACTATGATTAATTTAAATAATCTATATTTTAGGAGGATATTTTTAGTCGAATACATCATTTTGGAAACCCTATATAAAAATTATATATTATCAAAAACATGAATGCGATATCGTTAAACTTTTATTAAATAAAATTTTATAAATATCATAATCTCATATATGTGGCCTAAATAGAAAGAAATCAAAAAAATATATGTTTTTAATGTTAAAAATGTATTTTTATCTTTGTTCATAACATACCTTTGTCCTCAATTGTAACTAAGATGGATATTAATGACAAAGAAAGTGAACTTGTGTGACTTTCATTGATTTAAATATTGTATAAGTAATTTTCTTGTACAAGTGTCCATTAACACTGTTAAAAATGATAATAATTTGTTAAGGGTTGAATTATATTCATCCATTGATTTTTTTCCATATGTTAGTGTCATTTTATAGTTCTTTTTATTTTATTTGTAACCTAAACTACCCAATTTTCTATTTACCATGGTAAAAAAAAATTTCTTGGTAACTATTTACATTTGAAAAAAATAAAAGCAACCTATTCACTATATTTTGACCTTATAAGTCCATATTTTTCATCAATTTTTTTAAAATTTAAAATACACCTGATTCGAAATTGTTTTTTAAATCAAATTGTTAAAACGCCAAAAAAGAGCTTTTTTAGGAAATTTTTTTTAAGCATAAAATCTTTATATAATAAATTATGATATAAAAAATGTTTCCAAAACCATAGTTGGATTATTATTAATTAAAATTAATTAATTAAATTTTGAATCTACTCAAAATCACAATTTTACCATGTCATGATTCTAATAGAAAATACATTATTATGAAAAATCTCTATTTTCACTATTCTTTAAAAATAATTGTTTTCAGATAAAATTTATTTTAAGATAATTTTGAAAAGGTTATTTAAAAAATAAAATTAATTTTTTTAAAATAAATTGTCTAGAAATTATAAAAATTTATAATCATTAATAAATTGAATAAAAAATCATTTTTAATGAAGACGTTTTTTTTGAAGAATAATGTTGTTTTACTAAAATTATGTTATTATTTTATAAGAACATAAAAGTAAATTCCTATTTAGTTTGATCATTATATTTCTTTCGGAAATTATTTATCCATATTTAATCCCATAAACCTAAATTCATGGTCATACAAATATTATCTCATAGTTTTTTTTAAACTCACTATTTTTTAAAACGTAGGATATTAAATAATTAAAATTATTTAAAGAGAAATATTTCAAAAAAATATATTGGTGTTACAATATTAAACACTTAAAATAAAATTGACCCTCAAAATTCATTATATAGATAAAATAAAGTTGAATATACCTCTACCTCATCACATCATCGTGTTGTCACGTAGCTTGCACAATTTGATGGTTCCACCATTAAACATTAACCATGTGAGTGGTCCTATTTCATATAACATTTTATTTATGATCAATAATAAATATTGAATATTATTTAAAATAATTCTATTTCTACAGTAGTATGAAATATTAAGATAGTATTTGTGAAAGATCATGTATGTACTTTTAAGGAGTGATATGTGGAACACATTACGAACTTGTGAGTGATTCGATGGTAACACCAATATATCATATGTTGTACCAAAATGATAATTAATTTCAAAAGGAAAAATATACCTAGATGTTTGATTTTCATTATTTCAAAATCTAGTGACTCTCTTCTTGGAGATATTCATAGAAAGACCTTATAAACCACTTTAAACTCTAGATCTTTTCATCGATTTTCAGTATAAACATTTAGTTGACTCTATGATGTTCATATGTGATGTCTAGTTATTCAAACCTTATATGAAATTTCAGCCACTAGATTAGTTCCCAATAAATTAATTTCCCAAAATTCATTACATCATGTTGGATTGCTGCACTTCTTACCATAATATTTTTCCCAAGGAGAAAACAAAATACGGGGATGAAAATTATGGTTGTAAAAATATTTTACCAAAGGTATGTGTTTATCCAACCATGATTAAAATCCATATAGAAAGCACTCAACATGTCTTCTAAATATTTAATTTCCACATCAGACTAACCATATTTTTGAGGTTCAAAAGTAGGGATGAAACTTAACTATATATCTAGTGCATGTTAAATACATCTCCATAAAATTAAGGTAAACTTTGGATACTGATCATATATAATGGAAAGTGGTACTCCATGAAATCTCAAAACTTACTTAATATATATTACAGAAACCTAATAAGAAGAGAAATGTTATTTCATTGCAATGATGTGTGATGAATTCGTTATGCTATCAACTATAAGAAATATAGAATTATTTTTTTAGATTTTTTAGGATGTTTGGCCACAAAATCCATAGTGATGTCTTCCCATTTCCATTATAGTATGGGTAATGGTTTTAATATCTCCTAATACTTCTATCTCTCATCCTCAACATGATGAAAACCCAAGTACCGGGAAACATACTCTGTAGTATGTTTCTTCATGCCATCCTACCATAAATCCTTATTAAGATTCCTCTACATATTTGTGATCCTAGGATAAATAGAGAATTCTGTCTATATTACTCTTTGAAGAGATCCTTTTTTAATTTCGGCATTGGAGGGAAACCAAAACAGTTAATAAACTATATTATTACATCATAATCAAAGTTTAACTTTTGAAAAGCATTCACCTTCTTTTGTATAATTATATCTTCTATTTTATCATCCTTAATCTTCACTTTTATATATGGATGAAAATTCATTTGAGCCAGATATTATTTCCCCCTTCCACTAAAATTTTTAAATACATCCTTTTAGAATGATTATATGTTTGATATTTTGTGGTTCTAAACATAGATATGATGGCATGGTTCTTTCGACTCAAAACATCTACAACCATTTTTCCATTCCTAGAGTGGTAATTTATTGATAATTAAAAAACTTTAATATACTCTAAAAAACATCATTGGCACATATTCATATCCTTCTGAGTGAAAATATAATTTTTAACTTTATGATCAGTATACATGTAAGTCCTTCTCCACAAAGATAATTCCTCAATATATTTAATGTAAATGTTATCTAAGGTAAGTCTAATTCAAATGTTGGGTTATTTCTCTCATGGATTTCCAATTTTCATGATGAATATGGTATCACCATATAATTTTTTATGAGAACACATCATAACCCCTTATAAGATATATCCTTATAAATCAAAAACATTTGTACCCTATATGGTAGTTTTGCTAACATGTTTAGTAACTAACATTCTTTAATATCCTTGAAATTCTCGTCATATTATTTTATCTGTATGAACATAACTACTTAAAAATAAACATAGTGATTGGATTAGATAATAATAATACATCTATCAAAATATGATGATAATATCCATACAAACCAAGAAAACATGGATCTTAGTTATAGTTATTCGTCTATTCCAACATTAAGTTACCATTGTCTTCTCTATACCTATTGATATCTTCTATATTGTGATTAAGTGACCCAAAAATAAATATTTATGATGAAAAAAATTCACACATGGAAATTTTTTCATAAATACCATCCTTTCTCAGGGTCTTTAGTAAGATCCCCAAGTGATATTTATGTTTTTTACATTATTATAGAATATACATGAACATCATCCATATATCCAGCAAAAAATGATCAAGATAGTATCTAAAGAATCTATTCATTTAATAAATGATTACATAATATGGAATTTATATGACCAAAAGGAATCACTATAAATTCATAGTGTCCAAACCTTTTATGAAAGTACTTCTTGGTTATATCATACATCTTAAAAATGAATTGATGATATCTAGAACAAATATTAATCATAGAAATTTCTTATGTTATGCATTTTTTATCAACTAAGTCATCAATATGGGGGAGATGATATTTTATTGATAGTGATCTTTTTGTGTTCTCGATAATTAGTATGGAGTCTCATTATTCAATCTTTCATATTTGAAAATTGAATATGTACATCCTAATGTAGAACAATAGTTCATATAAATACTTTTTCATAATTCTCATGGATTTGATTATTTAATTACTAAAAATCAATTGGTTCCATTATATAAGGATTCATTGAAATGTGTATAACACCTTGTACGAGTTCTATTGAAAAATCATCTTTATAATTTTGTGGAAGACCTTGTAACTATTCCGAAAATACATCAAAAAACACCCTTAAAAGAGGTGTATCCTTAATGGTGATTTTCTCCCCGACCATACGAGTTAGATAGAATCATTTATTGGAATCAAGACCAATAAGATGGATTCCATTTCCACTTGATGTTTATATTCATACTCTAATTGATTGATGATCATTAATTCATTTGGAATATGAAATGTGACTTCACATCTAAGGCTATTGATATAAGATCCATAGCATAAAATATAATTCAAGCCAAGAATCATATAAAATCTAATTAAAGGAAGTGTTAAAAGATTTTAAGGAATCACTTTTCCCAAAACATCAAATAGAGAATACATATAATTTTTTGATGCCACCATTGTTCCCTTTGATGTTTTCACATATTATATAAAATCTTATTGTTGAGGTAGTATGAAGATACCATTAGAAAATTGTTTATAAATAAATGACTGGGTGGATCCAGAATCAAATAAAATGTTTTCCACTTTAGATTTGATGGTAAGTGTGACTTTCACCACTCAATTTCTGTACACCACATCGATAATAGTGATTTCATGCGATTTGCTTTTTACTTTTTTAGAGGTTTCTAAAATTGATCCTTATCGATAACCATAATGTTTAAAAATTGATAATTACAGTGACCATTATACTTGAATATGAAGAATTTCAGTGTTTGAGGTGTATTCCATGTAACCTTTTATCTATTCACATCAAAAGCTATATCTTTTCATCACATCACCAGTCAATTTCTTAGTTACCTTATTTCTGAAAACTAAAACAGTTAATAGTTCCCTTAAGATGGGTTTATTCATTCTTACATCCATAATTTGATCATAAAGTTAATATAATATTCCTTTTACTTTAGTTTTTAGATTTTCCCTTGATTTATAATTTTTTTCTTCTAATCAAACACCTAAGATTGATAGGTTACTCCAATATCCATCTCATCACTGAGGGAACATCAAAAAAATTACTTATAGATATTGAAGCCCCTTGTGAGTGATTCCCTTCAGAGACTTGGTTATAAGCCACTAAAGAATAAATAAACATTACTTATAGGTTGGATGATAATTCTGGAAGCACACATTTCATGTAACATAATGTGTTATTCATAAGTAACAATAGATTCATCATACTCTTGCTTTTTCAAAAGTAAGTGGTTCCCCATATTTATTCGAAGAATAAAAATAAATTACTTATTGAAAAATAAATTCATGAACTCATCCCAATACATGGAGTCAATTTCATATTGTTTCCTTTTATTATTGATAATATTATAATATTGATCTTATTCACCTTCCAAACTATAGATTTGGAAAATTAATTCCTAATGTTTTGAAAATTTTGACACCAAAAATATATTTCAAGTGGGAATGATCCATTGTTCATCCACGAGTGGATCTGAAGACCCATTAAAAGAAGGTGGACATTTCCTCATAAATTACTCAATAAAATGTTGTTCCCTACTTTTCTCAATTAGATTTCCAGCTTTATTTATGGAATGTGAATATAGTTTGTGATGAGTAGTAATATTTTTAATTCCATCTACCATACAATTAAATAACTAATATGGGAAATCATTGTATTTCACATTATATTCAGAATTTAATTGCTTCTTTTAGGTTCCAACTATTGACTAAAACTAAAAAACATATTTTGAGAAACACAAATCATAGTGGAAAAAAACATAATTAAAATATATTTACTTATAAATTATCAATTTATGACACCAAAGGTTTAATAGTATGTAATTAATGGTCATTAGAAATTATAAAATTATTCCCTATGGTTATACTTATCCTTAGGGTTCTTATTATGGTTTTCATATCCTAGTTTCCATTGGACTACATAAACATGCATTGATACCAACTATAACAGACCATAGCTTTCATATATAGATCTTACATCTAAATAGAAGAATATTGACTACAGAACAAAAAAACCACTTTATTAAAATATGGGGTTAGTTTCACTGGAATATTGGTATCATAAACAATTGATTCATAAAATGTCAACATCATATCTCACTTATTTCTTCATAACTTGAACCCCTTCTAACACGTCTTACTAAATAAATTTCTTCATATACTCGAGTAAGTAATTGTAAGAATGAGGGATATAAGATGATTACTAACGTTAAACAAAAATGATATCAATCATATCATAATCATAATATATAAGAGCATATACAAAACATTTGAAAATTATATCCTGTAATGGAAATATCATGATATCTTGTCATGGGATAAATCATATATTTTTATAAAGAATCATACAAAATATTCTATTAGAGCATAAAATAATTCATGGAATTATTGAATACAAAATAACATAGAAAATAATTTATATAATAATAAATACTCATTTGGAAGTCATTCATAGTCAACAATTTCTCTTAAAGAAATGGGTCCACTCGCAATTCCATCTCAGTATTACTAAACTGAGTTCAATACTCATACCAGTCCAGTCTATCTCATGAGATATAAATTTATACCCTGTCAATTAGAGGTATATATAGGTCCCACCCATCATATAATGAAATCCATAAATATATATTACAAAAGAATATAAATCATTCATTATATAATAACCCAATGTATCAAATGTGTTTCAAAAACATTATTCAATAATAACATACCCCATGGAAATGAAATGGGTTTCATATATATCATTACATCATAAACATAACATATACATATGAAGAATATGGATCATATATGTGAAAGATATCCCCAAAAAGGAATATGTAACATAAATGAATGATATCATAGAATGAAAATAGTTTTGAGAGAGTACTTGAAAATAATTCTGGAGGAAAATATCAGTTCTACTTCGAAAACGATTTCTTTTATTAAAATGAAGCACACATATAATGGAAATAAATTTCTTAAAAAATATTCATGTAATATTGTGGGGTACGATTCAAGGAATTATGGTTTTAGGAAATTAGAAAAATCCATTCGTGATTTATATGTTAAAAACATTACTTTTGTAATTTTTCTAGAAATGTCAAAAAGAACCTTAATTGGAAAATGAAAAATATATTTATTTCAAACCATTTAGTAAAATTTCACACATATGTAAACAATACATTATTATATTTAAAAAAGAGTAAAATTATTTAGGAATTTTTTTTATGAAATTTCGTCATGGAATAATACTATTACCTAATAGATACTTATATATAAAAAATCTTGAATTATACTGAAATTCTGAAATTAATGTTTACCTTAGGTATGATTTCCATCGTACATATCAAATACACATGTGTAGTGGTTCCAAGATTTTTTTTAATTTATTCAAGAACCATATTAAAATTTATTCTATTATATATTATTTTATTATATTCTATTATCACCCATTTTTTATAATATTTTATTATTATCACTCACTCGTGTGTGAAATGCTTCATTTTCCTAAGTATCTTTTGGCATATAATTTTTATTTATTGTCCATAAGATATAGTTCTATAATCCATAGAATTTTATAATGGTAATATATATCATATAGTTTTGTTATATAAATTTATATAATAATTTTTGAATGGTGAATGTGAAAGATGAATCACATCTCATCGTGGAGACGATAGGTCGTACATATGCACGAGTGATGTTATCATTCCTTTCATAGTGAAATGGTAAGGAAAGAGATAATATATTCAATTTATTTCTAGATTAAATATAATTTTATATTTTTCATATATATATATATATTACTTTCATCACTATACACATCCAAATAAAGTGGTTATAGGTAACATATTACACCATAATGTGGAGACGGTAAGTCGTACATATGTACAAATGTTGCTTTTTTTCATCGGAAATATTATAGGTGGAATATGATTGTTAAATAATCTTAAATACATATAAGAATATATATATATATTTAATACTGTATTTATTTCTTTATAATGTATAAAACACATAATTTTTAGGTACAAGATGTAATAATCTTGAAAGAGTAGGTAAGTACGATTACCTCTTCTTTGGGGAACATCATTTAGATATCCTCTAATGGATACAAGGGATGGTCATTTAAGAATCCCATAAACACTAGAATGTGTTAAGGGAAGTCCATATTATAATTATTGTGTGTGTTAATTTCCGGTATTTAATGTGAAATATGTTGTGAATTAGTGAGGGAAGAGGTTCAATTTTATAATAGAGGTGAGTGGAACTTTTTAAATTTTCTCAAAATATTAATTTATAATAAATTTTCTCTTAAACTAAATTCATCTAAAAGGATATTTATTCAATGATAATATATTATAAGGTTTTAATATAATCATAAAAAATATTTTAGACTTGTTTTCCTATTTTTTATACCTTATCATTTTCGTTATCCATTAGTTAACCTATTTGAATTCTAACCACGTTAACAAATATTTCAATATTAAAAGGTAGTATTTTTTTAATTATTTGATGTTAATTAAATCATAAATGAACAATTTATATATTTTTTCACCATATTATATATATATTTCTATTTCTGAAGATGTTTTATAAATTTTCTATGATTTATAAAATTATTGTTTTATAAAATACCAATTGTGTCAATTTTGAAAATATTCATTAATTAGAATTCTTAAATACTAAGATAAAGGTTCATCTTTAGAATTTTTTTATAACATCCCTAAGAGGTCATAATCTTCGAGTAAATTATTCGTTAAAATAAATTATCTTAAATTATGTTTAATTTAATATTTTTTTGGTATTATTTAATTGTTATTTCCGTTAATAAAATAATTACTACATTACTGTTGTGTAATTATTTAATATAATTATTTGTTCACTAAAAAAAATCCACGATTAATTCAAATATACCATGTTTCATTATAATACTAAAATATAATATATATTTGGGATAACCGTATATTAAAAACTCTCAAGATTTTAAAATGTGAATGTTATATTTTTTTATCTTTTAGTAAATAACATATTTAAAATATCATAATCTCATCTCTGTTCCCTAAAAATACAAAAACAATTTATGAAGAAAATAATTTTATCAAGCATCAAATATATTTTTATATTCATTCATAACATACCTTTTTACCCATATGGACAATAAAGGATAATCAAGATAGAGAGAATGGTATTTCGTGTCATTCTTTGATTTAAATATTATATAAGTCATATTTAGGGGAAATTTTCACATAATAAAATTATTTTTGATCATTATATGTTAAGGATTGAATTATGTTAATCAAATAAAATTTGGGAATACTTTATTGTCATTTTATATTCCCTATTATTTTACTAATAACCTAAATTAAACAATTTACCATTTACCCCAGATACAATGTGTAGAGACCCGAAGCTTGACGTACATGGACATTACATTAATTTTGCGGAATACTTAGTACATAACAAAAACACACACACAAGGTTCGTAATAGTTTAGTGTCTTTGGAAACTCGGAATATAATCTTCTAATCGTGGTGAAAGATCTTCAACGTCTCCCATAAAGATATTCCTTTTTTTAACTAAAACCTTTTTTTATATCCTGGGGAAAAGAAAACATACAAAGGTGAGTGCAAATGCTCAGTAAGGGTAAACAAAAGAAATATCAATCACATAATTTTCATATGAACATAACATTTTGGAAATGTTAACCTACAAAAGAGAGCATAAATTCATAACATGGGATAAATCAGAGTAGTGAAATGAAATCCCAATAATCATAACTTAAAACATGAAACTTTGTGGCATACACACATAATCAAAGAGAATCATATCTTATTAGTCAAGCCTCATTTCCAAGACTATCTTAGTGGACAAAGTCCATTTCTGAACCGAGTCACCCTCGTTTCAGTCCTGTTTCACTGAACCGGTATAACCTACCGTTCCAGCCATGTCTATCCCATGAGATATAAAATCTTTACCCAATGCATTGGAGGGAGATATTTTTCCCACCCATCTCATAATGATACCATTCTTATGTGTGCCACAAAATCTTAAATCATACATCATTGCATAACCCATGTAATAAAAATGGGATTCTTAAAAAACATGACATCATAAAACAATTCATATAAGATAAAGGAATTCATAAAAATAATTCCATCACAACATAATAAAATCAATGTAATAATAGGTATAAAAAAACAGAACCCTTCATTATCATAGATGGAAAATAATTTTGATAAAACACTTGAACTCCATTCTTGAAGAAAATATCCTTTCTACTTCAGAAACATTTTTCCTTTCTTAACATGTCATACAATTTTAAACTAAAAGAAGTTGATTAAAAATAAACTGAAAAACATATAAAGTAATCTTCTTGGAAATAATTTTTTAAAAATCTATTCATTACGTATAAGTTAAAAAAACATTCTTTGTACTTTTGTTGGAAAAGTCAAAAAGTACCTCGTACGAAAAACGACAAAAGATTCCCTTCATATCCTTTACTAAAAACTCACCAAAGGGTAAAATTTGATTTGAAAAATTGTAGGTGGATGGAAATAATATTACATATTGAGGAAACATGGATGTGGATGATAAAATAATCCCCATTAAATACAAAAGTATATACAATCTCGGATAAAAATGATATTGTGATATTTCCCTTACCTTAGGTCCGATATGATTTGTACGTGTCTAAACCTCCTGTATATTGATTTAAATAATGTTATTGACTTATTCCAGAATCATAATTATTTTTATGATATCATATATGGTCATATTCTTAGCTTCTTAGTAGTAATATTTCAATGCTACTTGTTATTCGGGTGTTTATAACTTTTTATTCTTATGCGTGTTTTGTCGAATAAATTATTATTCTTCTATTTAGGTTATAGATACCTCATTTCCAAAATTTTATTAGTGTAATATATATAATATTCATTCATTCAATTCATTTATATAATCATTATGAAATGAAGATCATGTAGAACGAGTCGCATCACATCGTGGAGACGGTATTCCGTACGTACGCACGAGTGATGATATCGTTCCTATGATCGTGGAATTGTATTGGAGTGTATCTATACTACTTCAGAATCAGTATCACTTTTTAATAGTCATATATAGTCATTATTTTCACCATTATACCCATCCAAGTGAGGTGGTGGTGGAAAATAGATTACACCACGGCGTGGAGATGGTATTCCGTACGTACGCACGCGCGGTGATTTAATTTTCCGTAGGATGGATAGATGGTGAAATAGGGTTGTTTCATACTTATAATAACATATCAGTATATGATTGATACTGATGTTATTACTTCATAATGAAAAAACCTAAGGAAGAGAAGTGGAAGAAGAAATAGAGATAAAAGAATCGGTAATGGACATTAACTATTCTTTGAAGTGCCTCTTTGAGATCTCCCTTTAGAGCACTAAAATTGGTCTCTGAGGAAGACCAGAACCTCAAGGATATTTCTACGGAAGTGGAGAAGAGAATTTTTTAGGGGTTGGCTGAGCTTGAAGGCTCAAAGTTGTGTGAGGAAGAGAGGGAGGAGGTGCCCTTTTATAAGGGAGGAGAGGGGTACCTTTGAAGAACTAAAACTATTATTTTATTATAAAGTAAAATTCGGTTTTAAATAGCTCCAAATTGATTTATTTATAAGATAAGGTGGGGATGGTTCGAAATAAACTCATTCAATAGAATTTAGAAATGTTTAGGTTCCTATATTAACCTTATCTTTTAGTTTTAACTCTTAGTTAATTAGATTGACATTTACCATGTCACTTTGTATTTTTATATTATATAGTTAATAAACATACCATATACATCCAAGAGTCCCCAAAGTTGTATTTTACCAATATATATAACCGTGTCTAAGTCATTTGGCAAATCCTTAGATTTTTAGGAATAAAATAACAATTAATAATATAATATGTGTTTTAAAAACTATTTTATGTCAATTTTGACACTATTCAATAGTTGATTTTTTTTAAACTCATAACAGAATGATTACTTCGACCAAAGTTAATTAAAGCAATCCAAACATGTCATAGTAACCTTGAAAATTAGTTTAATTCATAAAAAGTCTCAAATTATACTTATTTAGATATTTATAATATCAATTATGTCAGTATTTCATTAATAAGATAAGCACTGCATCATCTTTGTGTTATAAATAAATTAACTTATTTAATGTCTAAAAATTAAAAATAAAATATCATTAGGTATGAAATAATTTTCTCTTTCTAATGAATATTTATAGTTGAATTTATCTTATGTATAACCCTATATAAAAAATTATTTACTTATTAAACTTTGATTTTAACTATTTTAACCCTTCTTTAAATAATTTAATAATAAATGTCCTAATCTAATCCATGTGGGCTTAAATGGTCATATTTTATTCCTAAGTTTGTTTGTGGTCGAATTACACTTGTCCAATAGAATTAGGACATGTTTTAGGGTAATAATAATATCATTTTTACCCTTAATTACCCTATTTACATTTAACCGTGGTAAAAAAAGTAAAAAGTTACTATTCACCAAAAATTATTTTCATCTCATGGAACCACATTTTAGTCCTTGATATTAACCGTGTCCCTCAGATTTTTGAAATTCCACTCACTGAAGCGGTAAAATTATGTTTTATGAAAAATTCAGTTTTATAACTACCACTTAGTGGTTTCACTATTCATCAAAAAAGGAAAGTTTACAGAAAAATACCAATAATTAGGCCTAAGATAAATTTGATATTAAGAATTCAAAAATGATGTCTATTTTACCAAATTCAGAACATATCAGTTGCATTAATTAATTTAAAAATTAGTTCCCGCCGTCGAAACAAATAGCGTGTTTTTAAGAGATAATAACTATCAAAAGAATGACACTTGTTTATAACTGGTTTAAATGTGAAATTACATCCAATGACCAACATTGTATTAAATTGTAAAAATATATTCTAAATAACATTAAAACCACTCAAATTAATAATTTATCACTATTAATTATTTCTATTAAAAAGTTCATTTTAATTAAAATTTAATAATTTTCACTATTCATCAGAATATGAAAGTTATCCGAAAAGTATCAAAATTTTACCCTATGCTAATTTCAATATTCCGAATCCAGAAATGAAGTCCATTTTGAAAAATAAAAATTAAAAAATTTAAAAAAGTGGTTATTACTATTCATAACGGCTAGTTTTAATAATATTTTAATAGCATATCATTGTTTAGTGAAACTCAGTATTGCGTACTACATACGCTATCGAGGAAGGTCGTGATTGCGTGTAATGCAAGGCAGGTCAAGGATGCGTGTCGAGAAAGCTCCTTTTGGTGTAGCTTACAACACAAGACATTAATGAAATTAAAAAGAATATTTTTTTATAAAATCTCGGGCTGTTACATTCTACCCCCCTTAAAATGAATTTCACCCCCGAAATTCGTCGGGGTTATAAATGGTTTACTACTCGAAAGTTTATTTAATAAAAACCCACATTGTAAAAAGGAATACCAAAACTTGGCTTTAAAAACTAAAGAATGAATTGTAACAATTACCCAAATAAACTAATCACTGGGTTTCCACATAGGTGAAAATATGGATATGGAAGAGAAATCTAACCATCATGTTCTGATGGATAGTGGTAGAGAACATGGCTATGGAAAAGCCAGCAATCACAAAGCCATAAATTTGTGACGATCTAAGGTACCATCTAATTCATCAGATATAAGAGCACTAAGAAAACATTTTGGGTTTTCAGGATCATTTTCCTAAAGTTGATGAAATTGGAATTAGAAGAAATATTTTCGTGATTTTGGTATAGTCTCACCGTTGGTCGTTCTTTGGACAATTTCCACTTTATCTCTTAAAGAAATGAAGTTGAATTTGTCATTTGTGATGTGTTAGCAGAACATGTGATATAATGATGGGTCATTCCATCTATCTCAAACAAAAGGTTAGAAAAGTTATCAAAAAATACATAAGTCCATCTATAGTGAGATTAATCATATATAGTTCCTAAAATAAACTTATACTTCATATATCATACCGCTTAATAAAATAAAACTAGTATCTACTAACCAGGGACTTCCTGTAGGCCAGTGGTAGGCGATAAAGGCCAGTCGCACTTCAGTTGTGGGTTCGATTCCTACGACCTTGTCCAACGCGATGGGCTGTCGCCCGTCCTGCAGGTTGTCCTTTTTCTGAAACTATTTTACTATAACATCCCATCAATAATATCAAAAAAAACCTCTATCCTTAAACAATACTAACTTATGTCCAACATAATCCATTCTAGTCTTTAGGCTTATCCATAATACTGCAGTACATTCTCATATTATAGAGAAAACGATTACCAAAGAGGCCATATAACAAGTATGTTAATACCATCGTTGATCCCCATATATCATGAGATATGTGTTGTTGGTCACATTCCAAACATTCGAAGGCCTTAATCATGTATTCTCTTGAAAAATGAATACCCATTGAACCTTAGAGAAAACATTAATGCAGCTAAAAGTTAACACTTTCCACATACCAAAATCCTTAAAATTCTATATACTCAAACCATGATATCACTTAGTCCTTATATCAATCATGAGATCATGAATACTATCAAACATTTTATTTTTTTTTCCGTATCCCTTCACTTTGTAAATATCATCTTTTTTTAAAAAAAATATTTCAATCACTTTCCAAGGTTACCAGTACCATAAAATTATTGAAAACCACAATAGACCAATACATAAATATTCCAATACTCAACATTATTTTGAAATCCCATTACATAAACACTTAATCATTCCACCACATCGTTGTCATATTCAACATCACCAATGCTGGTCGCATGTGACTTCCCTTTGTCCTTTGCCTTAAGTAGTTTCTCACGTCGATCATCACTAACCCTTGGATTAGGGAATTTATTAGCATAATGCCCCATTTCCTTGCACTTGAAGCATTGAAGTGTTGTTGGTTCATTCTGTGTATGCCTTCCTTTGTTTGCATCATTAGACATCTTCTTCCTATAATTGCGGAATTCAAATGCCCGATGACCTTCCTTTCCACATTTGAAACATTTACTTGTTCCTTTAAGACAATATCCACCATGCTTCATTCCACACTTTGAGCATAAGGAAACATGCATCTTATTTTCACCATTATTCTGAGATTTCTCCTTGAACTCCATCTTTCGTTTCTTGTCAGAACTACTAGATGGATAAGTAAAACCAACTTCCATTTCTACCTTGATAGCACAACACACAATTTCTTCATAGCTACTGAAGTCTCTTATAGCTAATGCCCTTCGAAGATTTGGTTTTAAGCCACTGAAAAATCGATCAACTTTACTTACATGTTGGATGATAAAGCCAGATGTATACCTTACGAGCCTTGTGAAATTTGCTTTATATACACCAACAGATTCATCATCCTTTTTCTTTAGTTCAAGAAACTCCTTCTCCATCTCTGTTCGATGAATACGAGGGAAGTACTTATTGAAAAATAAGTTCTTGAACTCGTCCCATTCCATGGAATCAATTTCATCTCTTTGCCTCATATTCTTGATAAGATTCCACCATTGATCAACTTCACCTTCCAAACGATATACTGCTAAAATGACTTTATCATGTTCAGAACATTGACGAACTAAAAATATCTTTTCAGTAGTACTGATCCATTGTTCAGCAACATGTGGATCAGAAGACCCACTGAAAGAAGGTGGATGTTGCCTCATGAAGGACTCAATAGAATATTTTTCCCTTCTATGCTCATTTGGAAGTCCAGAATGATTCATAGCTTGTGTAAGTATAGCAATAAGATTTTGCACTCCATCTCCCATAACATTTGTTTGTCCAGGAGGACAATCATTGCATTGTCCATTGCATTGATCAACACAGTTCCTTCGGGTTCCAGCCATCGTCTAAAACCCAAAAAGAATATTGTGAGGGGAAAAAATCATGCTGGGAAAAACAACATAGTAAAGGGGGAGTACACTAAATATCAAACATCTTAGGTTAAATTATAAGATTGTTAGCGCAATTCTAGGACTATTACCTATACGTATACTTAACCTTAGAGACATCCCTAGACATACCATAGAAATATCTCTAGGGATCTCACTAATGTTTTCGCATCCTAGTTTCCAAAGGTTGACAAAACCATTCCTCCGTTACCAACTGTAGAGACCCGAAGCATGACGTACATGGACATTACATTACTTTTGCGGAATACTTAGTACATAACAAAAACACACACACAAGGATCGTAATAGTTTAGTGTCTTTGGAAACTCAGAATATAATCTTCTAATCGTGGTGAAAGATCTTCAACATCACCCATAAAGATCTTCCTTTTTTTAACCTAAAACCTTTCTTTATATCCTGGGGAAAAGAAAACATACAAGGGTAAGCTCAAATGCTCAGTAAGGGTAAACAAAAGAAATATCAATCACATCATTTTAATAAGAACATATCATTTTGGAAATCTTAACCTGCAAAAGAGAGCATAAATTCATAACAGGGGATAAATCATAGTAGTTAAATGAAATCCCAATAATCATAACATAAAACATGAAACTTTTTGGCATACACACATAATCATAGAGAATCATATCTTATTAGTCAAGACTCATTGCCAAGACTATCTTAGTGGATAAAGTCCATTTCTGAACCGAGTCACCCTCGTTTCAGTCTTGTTCCACTGAACTGGTATAACCTACCATTCCATCCATGTCTATCTCATGAGATATAAAATCTTTACCCAATGCATTGGAGGGAGATATAGGTCCCACCCATCTCATAATGATACAATTATTTTGTGTGCCACAAAATCTTAAATCATACATCATTGCATAACCCATGTAAAAAAAATGGGATTCTTAAACAACATGACATCATAAAACAATTCATATAAGATAATGGAATTAATAAAAATAATTCCATCACAACATAATCAAATCAATGTAATAATAGGGATAAAAAATAGAATGCTTTATTATCATAGATGGAAAATAATTTTGATAAAACACTTGAACTCCATTCTTGAGGAAAATATCAATTCTACTTCAAATTTTTTTTTCCTTTCTTAACATGTTATAAAATTTTAAACTAAAATAAGTTGATTAAAAATAAACTTGAAAACATTTAAATGAAGCTTCTTGGAAATAATGTTTTAAAAATCCATTCATGGCGTATAAGTTATAAAAACATTCTTCGTACTTTTGTCGGAAAAGTCAAAAAGTACCTCGTACGAAAAACGACAAAATATTCCTTTCATATCCTCTACTAAAAACTCACCGAAGGGTAAAATTGGATTCAAAAAATTGTAGGTGGATGGAAATAATATTACTTATTTAGGAAAAATGGATGTGGATGATAAAATACTCCCCAGTAAATACCAAAGTATAAACAATCTCGGATAAAAATGAGATTGTGATATTTCCCTTACCTTAGGTCTGATATGCTTTGTACATGTCCGAACCTCCTGTATAATGATTTAAATAATGTTATTGACTTATTACAGAGTCATACTTATTTTTATGATATCATATATGGTAATATTTTTAACTTCTTAGTAGTAATATTTCATTGCTACTTGTTATTTGGGTGTTTATAACTTTTTGTTCTTATGCGTGTTTTGTCGAATAAATTCTTATTCTTCTCTTTAGGTTATAGATACATCATTTCCAGAATGGTATTAGTGTAATATATATCATATTCATTCATTCAATTCATTTATATAATCATAATGAAATGAATATCATGTAGAACGAGTCGCATCACATCGTGGAGACGGTATTCCGAACGTACACACGAGTGATGATATCGTTCCGATGATCGTGGAATTGTATTGGAGTGTATGTATACTCTTTTAGAATCATTATCACTTTATAATAGTCATATATAGTCATTATGTACACCATTATACCCATCCAAGTGAGTTGGTGGTGGAAAATAGATTACACCACGGCGTGGAGACGATATTTCGTACGTACGCACGTACGGTGATTTCATTTTCCGTAGGATGGATAGATTGTGAAATAGGTTTGTTTCATACTTATAATAACATATCATTATATGAGTGATACTGATATTACTACTTCATAATTAAACAACCTAAGAAGAATAAGTGGAAGAAGAAATAAAGATAAAAGAATCGGTAATGGACATTACCTCTTCTTTGAAGCGCCTCTTTGAGATCTCGCTTTAGGGAATTAAATTGGTCTTTTAGGAAGACCAGAACCTCTAAGATATTTCTAGGGAAGTGAAGAAGAGAATTGTTCTGGGTTTGGTTGAGCTTGAAGGCTCAAAGTTGTGTGAGGAAGAGAGGGATGAGGTGCCCTTTTATAAGGGAGGAGAGGGGTACCTTTGGAATAACTAAAACTATTATTTTATTATAAAGTCAAATTCCGTTTTAAATAGCTCCAAATTGATTTATTTAGAAGATAAAGTGGGTATGGGTCGAAATCCTCTCATCCAATAGAATTTATACAAGTTTACATTCCTATATTAACCTTATATTTTAGTTTTAACTCTTAGTTAATTAGATTGACATTTACCATGTCACTTTGTATTTTTATATTATATAGTTAATAAACATACCATATACATCCAAGAGACCCCAAAGTTGTCTTTTATTAATATATATAACCTTATCTATGTCATTTGGCCGAACCATAGATTTTTAGGAATAATATAACAATTAATAATATAATATTTGTTTTAAAAACTATTTTATGTCAATTTTGACACTATTCAATAGTTGATTTTTTTGAAACTCATAACAGAATTATTACTTCGAGATAAGTTAATTAAATCAATCCTAACATGTCATATTAACCTTGAAAATTAGTTTAATTCATAAAAAGTCTCAAATTATATTTATTTAGGTATTTATAATATCAATTATGTCAGTATTTCATTATTAAGATAAGTACCTCATCATCATTGTGTTATAAATAAATTAACTTATGTAATGTCTAAAAATTAAAAATAAAATATCATTATGTAGGAAAGCTTTTTATCTTTATAATGAATATTTATAGTCGAATTTATCATATGTATAACCCTATATTAAACATGATTTACTTATTAAACTTTGATTTTAACTATTTTAACCCTTCTTTAAATAAATTAATAATAAATGTCCTAATCTAATCCAAGTGGGCCTAAATGGTCATATTTTATTCCTAAGGTTGTTTTTGGTCGAATTAAACTTGTCCAATAGAATTAGGACATGTGTTAGGGTAATAATAATATCATTTTTACCCTTAATTACCGTATTTACTTTTAACTGTGGTTAAAAAAAGTAAAAAGTTACTATTCACCAAAAATTATTTTCATCTCATTGAACCAAATTTTAGACTTTGATATTAACCGTGTCCCTCGGATTTTTGAAATTCCACTCACAGAAGCGGTAAAATTATGTTTTATGAAAAATTCAGTTTTTAACTACCACTTAGTAGTTTCACTATTCATCAAAAAATGAACGGTTCCAGAAAAATACCAAAAATTTTGCCTAAGATGATATTAAGAATTCAAAAATTATGTCTATTATACCAAATTCAGAACATATCAGTTGCATTAATTAATTTAAAAATTAGTTTCTATCGTCAAAACAAATATCGTGTTTTTAAGAGATAATAACTATCAAAAGATTGACACTTGTTTATAACTGGTTTAAATGTGAAATTACATCCAATGACCAACATTGTATTAAATTGTAAAAATATATTCTAAATATACTTTAAAACCACTCAAATTAATAATTTATCACTATTAATTATTTCTATTAAAAAAGTTCTTTTTAATTAAAATTTAGTAATTTTCACTATTCATCAGAATATGAAAGTTATCCGAAAAGTATCAAAATATCACCCTAAGCTAATTTCGATATTCTGAATCCAGAAATGAAGTCCGTTTTGAAAAATAAAAATTAAAAAATTTTAAAAAGTGGTTATTACTATTCATAACGGAAAGTATTAATAATATTTTAATAGCATATCATTGTTTAGTTGAACTCGGTATTGCGTACTACAGAAGCTATCGAGGAAGGTCGCAATTGCGTGTAATGCAAGGAAAGTCAAGGATGCGTGTTGAGCAAGCTCTTTTTGGTGTAGCGTACAACACAAGACATTATTCAAATTAAAAAGAAGATTTTTTTATAAAATCTCGGGCTGTTACACAATGTTTACCTATATTAATATTAATATTATAATAAAGAGAAACCTATTCAAAAAATTTGGGATTTAGGAATCATAAATATTCATCGATTATCAATAATCCAATACACATAATTTTCCGAATTTAATTTTGTATCATAAAGATGTTTTTATGAAATATTTTATTTAAATAATTTTAATTCTTCAGTAGCTTGTATTGCACGTAATCATTAGTTTATAAAAACCACAAGATTACCTTAGTATAAAATTACAATTGTGGACTTGCTTTTTGGTTACCAGGAATGAGTATAACTAACATAAAAAATGTATTGCGATTTCATTAACTATCAATTGTTTTTGAAAAAATATAAATCAATTAGATATTAGTGTCTTTTAGTAAATTAATATTTTAAATAAAATTAATGATATATATTTTTTATATACTTAATAAAATATTTTTTATATTCTTCCAATGTATATTTTAGTCATTGGTTATGAATAAACCCTATTTGATGTATAAAAACATACATTTCTTAAAGGGTAATTTCACACCATTGAATGGAGAACCCATTTTAAATTATGATTTTGAGACATTAATAAATTAGATCTCACAACATAAACAGATTATTTTGAAGAGGGATATAAAAATTTTACTTGGATGAATTTTTTATATTTTTCTGATAACTTTCATTTTTTGAAGAATAGTAACAATTCACTAATTTTTTTTTGAAAACAACTTTTTCGATCGAAATAATTTATATGGAAAAATTATAATATGGAATGGTTTTATAGTATAAATATAATATATTTTTTTCATTAAATATAACTTACTTTATTAGCATTAAGTTTACATTAAATTTAGATATAAAAACATTTCATTCTTTTGCATTGTTTTCACTTTTATTACAAATTCTATCTTTCCAACAATGGGATTAATTTAAAATTAATTACGAAAACTTATTTGCCTCTAAATTTGAAAATTTAACTCTATATTTTGAATCACTAGGTCCAATTTATGTTAAGAGATTTATTTTATTTTTGGGAATTATGAATATTAACTTTTGTAATTTTTATTAATACTGTACAATGGTAAATCAGGTAATTAAAGATGAAAACACTGTTATAAAATTATCCAAACACTTGTCATAATATCATTTTATTATTTTTTTTCAACAAAAATCATAATTGTGTCAAAATGGTATCCATTTTAATCTATTTGGATGAGATCATGACATTAAATTTCTTTAATTTAAGGTAAAGTTAAATATGTATCATTCAAATTTTAATAACTAATTAATTTTTAATATAAGGTTATAATAATGATAATTTCGATTATAAATAATAATTTTAAATCTAAATTTTTTCCTTTATCATGGAAATTTATTTTTAATTGTTAAAAATAAATAATTACCTTCTTATCTTATTCACTAATGATGCAGAATTTATTTATTTGATGAAAAATCAATTATATAGTTTTTATTAAAATAATAATTCCCATTAAAAGATCAAAAAACTATACCAAATTTTATTGGTATATTATATCTCTACTATAATCATCCAATGGCCGAGTTCTGGATCATTTGAAACCTTATAAAATGGATTAGTACACATATATTATTTAATTTAATTTGATGTTGAAGTTTTCACCTTCAAAATTTAATTTTCATATAATTTTAAATACTATATTTTCCCAAAGATAAAATCTACTAAAATTATTATGATGAAATATAGTATATTTATATTCATTATTGTATTTTATTTTTAATTTTTAATCAACAAATATGAATACTAAATTATTACACAAAACTATTGTTTTAATTAGTTTATTAAGATAAATATAAAATAAAATTATTTAAAAATATTAAATTAAATATAATTAGTCTTAATTAACATGTCCAATTAATTTTATTGATCACCCTGACTTTATATGAGTATAATATAATAGTTTTATTGAAGTTATCTTCTAATATTAAATTTTTTAAAAATCAATGAATTGAAAATTGTCGAAATTGATACTGTTGATTGGTTCTCAAAATAATGCCTTATTAAATTATTGAAAAATAATTAAACATTTTTTACATATTTATAATAATTATTATATGATATAAAATTATATATTTTAATTTTTTATTATCAATTTTACATCAAATAAATAAATATTACCCCCTTTTAATAATGTATTATTTGTTACCCTAGTTAAAAATTAAATAGAATAGTTATGTTTTAATTAAAATATAAGGTTCAAATTTACATAATATTTTTCCATGTTTCAGTGGATTATTGGATTACAACCCTATATCATATCATCTTAGAAATAGTTACATTTTGGAGGTTTGGTTAGGGATTTATTTTATTATAAATTATTATTTATAGAGTTTCTAGAAGTTCCACTCACCTCAATTATAAAAAGGCACCTCCTCTCTAACCAATTAAAATCACTTTGAGCCTTCAATATCACACATACCCTTATCTTTTTATTTCATAAATTCACTATTTTCATTCTATAGGTTCTGGTCATCTTCAAATACCAACTCTAGTGCTCTAAGAAGAGATTTAGGATAAGCATGTCGATGAAGAGGAAACGTTTTCAACTGATTATTCAAAACTTATTTTTTCTTCAACAGTATCTTCACTAGTTGTTTAATTATAATTTAATAACACCAGTATTAATAATATGCCGATATGTTGTTATTATTATTATGAAAAAACCCATATTCCACCTTCTATCCATCCTTCGAGAAACGAAATCCCCACTCGTATGTCCGTACAACTTATCTCATTCACATCATGGGGTAATATGTTTTTCTCCACCACCTTATTTGGATGGGTATAATGGTAAAAATAATAAAAATATATTATTTTTATAACATGATATGAATTTTGAAATATTATACACCATCCACTTCAATATCATTCTACAATTATGTTTATGTAATGAATAAATATATATTTTACAAATATCATACTGTAAAAGATATAACTATAACCATGATGATATAAATGAATTTATTGAATAAATATAATCAATATTTTACTAATATCATTCTATAAAAGATATAACTATAACATAAGATGTGGAACTTGAACTTATCCGAAAAAACAAACATAAGAACCTAAAGTAATTAATATCCTAATAATGAGTGATAATGAAATGTTACTCACAAAAATATGAAAATATAAACATATATTAGATAATTAATTGAAAGGGAGACCAGCGGCCGTGACGTATTCGGCGATTCTTCGATGCTCCAACCCTAGGAGGTGATGGAGATCGTGGCGACCCCTCTCCCCACGGGGGAGGGGCCTCATCGCCCTCAGGAGCACCGGTGCAATTCTCGTCTCCCCTCTGATTGCAGTCTCATGCCCTGTATACGCGTTGCACCAAGGGTTCCGGGGTGCTTCAATGGTCATCCGGTTGTTCTAGTCTCTGTGAAAGAATTCACTGAGGCCTCTTCAATGTTCTCCAACGCGCTGGTTGCAAGATTCGTGCGGCGTCGACCCTCGATTGAAGGGTTTGACAGGTATGTTAATGAGTCTTGGGGTCTGAATCGTAGGGCGGTCATCGGGATTTTGGGTCCGAAGTAGTTCTTGATATGCTTTGATGATGAAGAGGACTTGATCCGTGCCTGGTCTAGAGAGAGTCGATCCTTACATGGGGAGAACTTTCATCTCTTTCGTTGGTCGTTTGACCTACATATGAACAGAGAACCTCCCACCTAGGCGATTTGGATTCAATTACCGGGCCTCCCACTGCCCTTTCAGAATATCGGTCTTCTTCGGTCGATTGGCCATTCTCTGGGTCATTTCCTATGTTGTGATCAACGTACGGCGAGCCTCAATTATCCAATGGCTGCTCGATTGTGCGTTGAAATGGACACTTCCAAGCCGCCGCCTGAGCTTGCCTGGATTGTTGTGGAAGGTGAATACAGATATTCCCAAGTAATAAGCTATGAAACATGGAGCCATTTCTGTAATTTCTGTTATAAAAAGGGACATTGCAGCTCTGATTTCCGTAAGAGGAAGAATTTTTCTTCTCCCTTCGTTAATGAGCCTCCTGAACCAGTTGTCCACTGTGAGGAGATTAACGCATGTGAGATTCCTGGTGGTAGCTGCTAGGAGGTTGGTGCTTCTGAGAAAATCAGCGGGAAGGTGCAAACCATAATTTCACCTGAGGTGCCTACCCCTGCGTCTCCTAATGTGGTGATTCCTCTTTCACTGGGGGCTTGCAAGGATGTCCTAAAGGAATCCTCACTGGCTGAATCCGAGGTAAGCACTCCTGCTGTTTTCTCGCGACCTAAAAGTGATCTTGGTTTCCCTCGGTCTGGTGAGTTAGGGGAGGATTCAAAGGCCTGCTCTAGTGGGATTGAGAACCTCGAAGGGGAGGGTGAGCAGGGCTGTCAGAATGAAAAAACCTGCTTGAAAGAGATCAATGGGTGCTATCCAGATGTGATCTGTGAATAGCTGATGGTCACTATGAAGTCACACCAAGATTTGGAATTGGTAAGTGAGCATACTGGACAGCCAGAGGCCTCTTCTCTGGCTAAACAATCTGCTTTTCCCTTGAACAATGAAAAGTTAGGAGGCTGTTCATGCATATTGACCAAAAACAGCTTTGATGTGCTGGGTGAGCAACATGATCCGGTTAACAGGATGGAGGTAGAACAGCCATGTCTGGGTGGAGATGCTATTGATGTCAACCCATCGGATGATGTCCAGGTAACCCCCGATTCAAAATTCTCGGAGGTGTGGATGGGAATGGGAGGTGAAAAGGAGAATGTTACCCCAAGAGCCTCGTATAGTGAAATCACGAAAAATGGATGCAAAAAGACCCTGTTTAAAGATGTGAGCTACAACACTCCACCCAAAAGAAGGACAAGGAAAGACTACTTTGATCTTCCGAAGCCCATGGCAACCAGATCTGCTAGCAGATCGAGAGGAGGGTCCATACATATGATGAACAAAGAACCTAGTAGCAAACGCCCACCAAAGGCGAAAATGTCCAAGGAAATGCTCCAAAAGAAAATGATGTATCTTGAGATGATGCGGAAGTATGAGTCTTCTGAATGGGAGTCAGCTGAACCTGACGATGAGAGATCTGACTACAAGGACAGGGATCGGGAGAAGGATGAGTATGGGTTTGATGTAATGTAATGATGCAGTTTGTCTATTACTTTTATCTTCAATATTTTTTCTTAATAAATTTGTGGGACTAGGCTTTCTCCTGGTTCTGACTTTCCTGGTATAAACATATTTTATATCATAAAAATGAAAATGTTTTTTAATAAGTCAATTAAATCAATTAAATCATCATAAAGGAGTTTCCTATACATATGAAGAATATCAGACCTAAGGTAAGGGATAAATTTTCAATCTCATTCTTATCCAAGATCTTTTATTTGTATATATTTATTCAGGTATATTTATCAACCAAATCCATGTTGGTTAAATATCTAAAAATATTTTGTAGTTTTATATAATTTTTTTAAATTCAATTTTACCCATTGGTTAATATTTAATAAATAGTATGAAATGAATCATCTGTCATTATCTGATACGACGTACTTTTTGATTTTTTTTCAGAAAAAGTATGAGAACAATGTTTTTTTCATTTATATGGAATGAATTTATTTTTACAGTTTTATATTTCCATGAAGATTCCATTATATTTATTCAAGGTTATTTTCAAAGAAATTATTTTCATTAAAAATTTCCTGGCGTTTGGTGAAAATAAAACGTATTTTAAGAGAATGGATATTTTCAACAAGAATTAATTTCATGTGTTTTATCAAAATTACTTTCCATATAAGATTTCATTATTTAAATAGGGTTATGATTCTATTCCTATTAATACTGTGATATGATTTTTTTATGATGTAAGGATATTTATGAAATCCATCTTTTTACATGCATTATGTTATGATGGAATGATGTTTAAGAAACAATTTTTATTCCTTCAAATACACTAGGATGAATGACTTGTGTTTCTGTTGAGCACGTAATAATGAATTAGTTATGAAATGGGTGGGAATTATATCTCCTACAAATGATTTAGGAAAATATTCATATCTTATGAGATAAACACGAGTAGAATAAAACATAAATTGGGTTCTGTAATTCAAGGCTAGGACAATAAGTAAACTTGGTTCAGTAATGGAATTTGTCTACTATGATGGTCTTAAAATTATCATTGGAAAATATGGAAATGATTTTCTATGCTTATGTTTATTCCAAAAAAATTCCCATCTTTTTTGGGTTTTTGGATCATGTCCATTAATTCTTATGCACTTTTATCCCATGAAAATATATCATGACCTTTCAAATAAAGGGCAGGATATTCAAATGTTATGTTCTTTTGTATTATGATTCTTATAGGATTGACATTTCATTTTTTTACCCTTACTAATTATTTGAGATCACCCTTTCATATTTTTCTTTTTCATAGGTCCAGAAGAAGGTTATTAAGGAAGATATGTCAAAAAGGTTTCTCGTTATAAATAAATAAGAAAGAGACAATGTAGATGTTTCATAAATAGGTTGTTTATGTTTCCCAGTTTCTAATGACACTATAACCATAAGTTACTATCATGTATTTATTATATGTTGTAATTAATATAAATTATTTTTGATGGATTATCAATATATGTAAATTATGTGTCATTATAGTTGGTATCAGAGTGAAGTAATAGTTAAAAGTTTGAAACTAGGATGAAAAAGCCACTGTAAGAACCCTACGGATATATAAATGAATATTTTACAATCCCATTGTTTTAGAAATGACCATGAATAATCTATGATAAAACCTAACATTTGATAAATTTATAATTTACTCTTGATTAGGTGGTTTTCCCGTTATGATAATTGTTTCTAACATTATGCTTCTTGGTTTTAGTCAATTGATTGAACTTGAAAGAACCATGATAACGATGAATGAAAGAAGCAATGAAAAGATTGTACACATAAGAAATCCAATGTTATAGGATCTAGAATGAGAATTATTTTTGATATTCTCACAGAACATTCTCAATGTATGAATCACGCAGGACTTTCAAATGAGAAAATGAGGGAGAAACATTTTCTTGAGTCCTTTATGAGGCAGAGTCCACATTCATTCAATGGGTCGTCTAATCCATTAGTAGATGAAAAATGAATTAGTACCGCTAAAAAGATATTTTCAGTTCTACAATGTTCTAGGAATGATAAAGTCATCTTAGATGTATATCGTTTGGAAGGTGAAAATGATCAATAGTGGAATCATATTAAAAAAATGAAGCAAAGAGGTGTAATTTAGTCTGTGGAATGGGAAAAGATAAAGAAATAATTTTCAATAAGTACTTTAATCATATTCCATGAACAAATATAGAGAAGGATATCATTGATATTATGCAAAAGGATGATGAATCCATTGGTACCTATGGAGAAAATTTATCAAGATGTACAAGTTCTGCTCATGGAAGTATTATTTAACCTAAGAATAAAATTGATCAATTCTTTAGTGGCATAAAAACCAATATCCAAAAGGAATTAGCCATAAGGGATATTAATAGATACATGAAAATAATTCAATGTGGTCTCATGGTTCAGATTAATATTGGAGTAATCCATCTGTCCTACAGATTTGTTATGAAAATGAAAATGGAATTAAAAGGAAAATCTAAAGACCAAAATGAAAAGAAGACGAGTTTTACCTTATGATAAATGTGTGGAAATAATCATGGAGAAAATTTTGTTAAAGGGAATAGTTTTTTTAGTGTGAAAAAGAAGGTCCCTAGGCAGTTCAATGCAGAAGGAATGAGAAAAAGATGTCTAATGATGTAAATAGAGAAAAGTCTACACAGAATACACCTATTACACTACAGTGATACAATTGAGAAGAAATAAGGTATTATTCTAATCAATCTCTAATCCAAGGGTTATGTATGATAATCGATGTCTAAAATCTATAAAATCTAATGAAAAACTAATTTCACATTCAATCACTATCAGTGACTTAGAGTATGATAATGAAGTGGTAAAAGGTACAAATATCATCCAATCTAAAGAAGTAAATGTTTTATTTGATTCAGGATCCTCCCATTCTCTTATTTCGGAAGTATTTTCTAAGAGAATCATTGTATTACCTCTATAATATGATGTTGAGTTATTTGTGACAACTCTTAATGGAACAAAAACCACATCAAATGTTTTTAATTATCCTCTTATTGAAGTTTTAGGGAAACTGCTTCCTGATTTTCATGTGATCCTTCTTATATTATAATTTTTTGTAATTATTAGCATGGATTGTTTTTCTCTAAGTAGAGATCATATAAATTTCATTGTAATGGAAGTCATATTTCCAATTATTGGTTAATAAATGATAATATATCACTGTAAGGATTAATATAACTGTCTAATATAAATTTCTTCTAACTTATGGGTATCAATTCCTAAAAATGAATGTTATTTATCTGAAATGGATGGGGAGAAACTTCTGATTAAGAATACACCCATTGTATGATTGTTTGATGATGTTTTTCTGGAGGAATTTCTAGGTCTTCCATAAAATCATACAGTTGAGTTTTTAATATAACTCATACTAGTTGCTATGCCAATTTCAAAGACACCTTATAGAATGGCCTCAAATGAGTTTTAGGAATTTAAATGTTACTCCTATAGAATCTTGACAAGAGATTTAAACACCATAGTGGGGAGCACCATTTCTTCTTATTATGAAGATATATGGATTGATGAGACTCCTAATTGATTGTCTATATATCAACAAGATAAATATCATGAAAAAATATACAAATCCCCACATTGATGACTTATTAAACCAACTAAATGGAGAATAATACTTTTTAATGATTGATCTTCATTTAGGATATCATAATTTAATGTTAAAAAGGAGGATATACCAAATATGGCATTCTGTACAAGGTATGGACACTATAAATTAATAGTGATGCCTTTTGGTATTACAAATTCCTCCTGTAACTTCATAGATCTAATGAATAGTGTCTTTATATAGTATCTTAATACATTTTTTTTAGTCATTATAGACGATATTCTTGTCTATTCAAAGAGAAATGAGGAACATGAAGACAACATGTGAATTGTACTGAAGACCTTCATAAAGGAGAAGCTCTATGTAAAATTTAAAAAGTGTGAAATGTGGCTTCAAAAATATTCATTTTTGGGTCTCAAATCTCATGATTTTGGATATTTTTGAATCCAATAAAAATAGAAGTTGTTGAAAGTTCAGTGAGACCAAAAAAGATAATATAGATCTGATTATTTCTTGGTTCGACTTGATATTATCGACATTTTTTGAGGGATTTTTCATTATAATATAGTCCACTCACCATGTTGATTCAGAAATGAGTTATGATAATATGGGCAGTGGAATGTGAAGGGAATTTTAAAGTGCCAAAAAGAAGGTTATCCAATGCACCTGTCCCACACTACAATGTAGTGGAGATAGGGTTGTGATCTATATTGATGCATCCATGAAGGTTTTGGGTTGTTTTATCACGAAAAATAATATTTTTATATCTTATGGCTAATGAATGTTTAAAATACATGAGAAAAATTACCAAACTCATGATTTTGAGTATGCTCTGGAAATTATTTCACTACAGATATAGAGGCATTATCTTTATGGTGAAAGGTGTGATATTTATACTGATCATAAATGTTTTAACTATATTTTCACAAAAAATGAGATGACTATACACCAAAGAATATGGTTGGAGCTGATTAATGATTGAGACTGCTCAATAAATTACCACCTTGGTAATGCGAACAAGGCGGTTGATGCATTGAGTCGAGAAGACCATGCAAACCTATCTATGATGGGGATCACCAATGATCCAATATTTTTGGATTTTCTAAGAAAATATCTTGAAATTTTAAAATAAGGGTATACATATTATCTTTCCCAAATGAATTCTCATTCATATATACTCATGAAGTTTAAGTAGGTGAAAAATATAGTTGTAAAGCTAAAAAAGAACATGAGTAATGAGTCTCAATTCAACCTTATTTGTGATGAAATGATAATGTTTAGGAATCAGGATTGTATTAATACCAAATAAGAATTAATGAGGGAGATAATAGATAAATCTCA
Source organism: Viscum album (assembly GCA_963277665.1). Classification (NCBI taxonomy): domain Eukaryota; kingdom Viridiplantae; phylum Streptophyta; class Magnoliopsida; order Santalales; family Viscaceae; genus Viscum; species Viscum album. The sequence continues at coordinate 404,035,077 of OY728150.1, read as the reverse complement.
TAGTTCTTCATTATCTATTACTTGATATATAGTTATGTCTCAGAATTGCTTAGCGTCCTCAAATAGATGTTCAGTCTGATAGGATAATTCAAACTCTAGAAAACATAATGAGAGCCTTCTCTATTGATTTCAATGGTAGTTTGGATCAACTTTTACATTTGGAGGATGTATATAAAATAAATTAAATTCACCCTAGTATACAGATGGATGATTATGAATCCCTCTATTGAAATAAGTGCAGAAATCCAACATTCTATGATGATGTTGGGAAAGAAATCTATAAGGACCTGATCTTGTAGATGAAATGGAAGAAAAGTTCAGATTTATTCAACAACACATAAGACCATCAAAGAGTCAAAAAATAATATTATGCTAAGAATAAAAGAAAATATCTGGAGTTTGAAGTGGGTGATAATGTGTTTTTATAAATAACTCCCGGGAAGGGAGTAATGAGATTTGGAAATAAGGGAAAGATGAGTCCTAGGTATATCAGTCCTTTTGAAATTATGGACGATGTTGGGAATGTTTCTTACTGAATGGTACTTACACTAAATCTCTCTAAACATCACAGTTCTTTACATGTATATATATTGATTATGCACATACCAGATGATTCACAAGTACTAAACTAAGAAGTCATCCAACATGAGAAAGATATTTCTTATGAATAATAATAGATAGAGAGTCTGGATCAGAGCAGAAAATTTTTACAAAACTCAACCACTAACATGGTTAATGTTTTATTGAGGTACCACCAATTTTAGGAAGTAACATTGTAATATGTGGATATGTTGAGGGATATGTATCCTCATGTGTTGGTTTCGAAGTTACAAACATCGAGTGTGAAATTCCGTTTAAGGGGGTTAAAATGTAATGACATAATGTTTTTATGAAATATTTTCATTAAATAATATTAACTATTCAGCATCTCTCATTGCTTGAAATCATGAGTTTAAATGAATGTAGAGACACACCTTTGAATAAAATTACCATTATAGTGTATTCATTAGGTTAGTGGTAATGAGTAAACTAACTTATGGAAAAGCATTGTGAATTCATTGGGTATCAATTATTTATAAAAAATATAAATCAATTAGATATTTTTATTTTTGAGTGAATTACTATTGGTAATGAAATTAATGATATATATTTGTTATATTCTTAATAAAATGTGTTTTATATTAATCTAATGGATATTTTAGTCAAATGGTATGAAGAAACCCCCTTTGATGTATATGAACCTATATTTTTTAAAACATTAATTTTACACCCTTGAATGGAGAACTCCATTTAAATTAAGATTTCATCACATTAATAATATTTATATGATAAAATATAAATTTTTTTATGTGGGATATAAAAATTTAGGTTAAACTATTTCTAATATTTTTGGATAACTTTAATATTTTTATTAATAGTAAAAACACACTATATTTTATTTGAAAAAAACTTTTTTCATTGCAATAATTTATATGGTTAAATTATAATATTGAATGTTTTTAATGTATAAGTATAATATATTTTTATCATTCAATATAATTTATGTCATTATCATTAATTCTTCACTGAATTCAGATGTAAAAGCATTCCAATCTTTGATAATGTTTTTGCTTTTAAAACCCATTTTCTCTTTCCGACAATAGGGTTAATTTTAAATTAATTACTACAACTTATGTTCTTGTAATTTTGAATAATGAAATACATATTTTTAATTATTAGGTCCAAATTATGTTATTATATTTATTTTATTATTGGTTATTATGAATAGGAAATGAAGTAATTTTTATTAATATAGTAAAAGTGTAAAATATGTAATTAAGGGTAATAATACAATTATAAAATTACACTAAAACATGCCTTAATATCATTTAATGGATGTGTTTTGACCCAAATAATCTTTTGGTCTAAATGGTATCCATTTTAATCTACTTGGATGATATTATGACATATAATTTATTTTATTTTATGAAATGTTAAATACATCTAATAGATATTTTAATAACTATTTTTCTAATATTTGGTTATAGAATAGATATTATATATTAGAAATACTGATATTAAAGGTAAAAGTATTTAATTTATCATGGTAAGATATTTGTAATTTTTAGTAAATATATAATTACATTAATATATAATACATTTATAATGCATAAATTATTTAATTGATGAAAAATAAATAATATAGTATTTATTAAAATAATAATACCCATTAAAAGATCCAAACACTAGACCAAATAATTTTTTTCTAGTATATATAGATCATAATCATCCAATATTCATGTTATGAACCATTTGGATCCTTACAGAATAAATTATGACTGTTATATTATTTTATTTAATGTGTTGTTTATGTTTTAACCTTCATAATTTAACTAGTATAACATTTTTAATGCTGTATTTTTTCATAAGATAAAGTCTACTAAAAGTATTAATATAAAATATAGTGGATTTATCTTCATCATAGTATTTTATTTTTAAATATTACTCTACAAATAATCATATTAAATAATTACACAAAATTGTTGATGTAATTAATTTATTAAGATAAATATCAAATAAATTATAATAAAAATACTAAAGTAAATAAAATTTGGGATAATTAGCATGTTGAATGAATTTTATATATCATCTTGACCTCCTAGTTATATAATAAAATAGTTGTTCCTATGTTATCTTATTACATTAATATTTTTAAAAATCAATGAATTGAATATTGTCAAATTTAATATTATTGAATATTTACCAAAATAATGTTCTATTATATTATTGAAAAATCATTAAACATTTCTATAATAAATGTATAATATTTTTTATATCACATAAAAATAACTAATATATTTTTTTATTGTCTATTTTACATTAAATAATTAAATGTTTCACCCTTTTAACGTTGAATTATTTTTATCCCCAATTAAAAATTTAACAGAATAACAATATATTAATTAAAAATATAAGGTTCAAATTGGAAAAAAACATGTTTAAAAAATTTACCTGTTTATGAGATTACAATCATATATATTCTCATATATTAAATTCTGACATTTTGGAGGTTTTTTATTAGGGTTAGATTTTATTATAATTTATTATTTATAAAGATTCCAAAAGTTCCGCTCACCTCAATTATAAAATGGTGCCTTCTCCCTCACATGATATAAAAAATTTCACATTAAATGTGGGACATCATTGGCCATTTTTCCTTTTAAACATTACTATTAACATTTTATAGGTTCTGTTCATGTTCAATGTCCATCTTTAGTGCTCTATGACGATATTTTGAGTAAGCACCTTGGGGAAGAGTTAATCTCTTCTACCAATTCCTTCAAACATATTTTTTCTTCTAATTACACTTCATTAGTTGTTTACTTATAAAGTAATAACATCGGTATAACTCATATTATAATATATTTTTAAAATTATGAAACATACATATTCCACCTTCAATCCATCCTATGAAAAAATGAAATCACAATGCGGGCATATGTACGGCTTACTGTCTCCATGCTGTGGTGTAATCGTTTTTTCACAACCACCTTAATTTGATGGGTATAATAATTGATATAATAACTATATATTATTATTATAATATTATACTAATTCTAAAATATTATTCGCCATCCACATAAATACAATTCAATAATTAGGGGAATTATACCATCACTTTTGCGTACGTACGTCATATCATCCCCACAATGAGATGCAATTAAATCTACATGATATTCATTAAAAATTTATCATATACACAAATGGAATGAAAAAATATGATTTATATTATACTAATATAATTATTTAAATGATATAACTATTACCTGAGATTTGGAACATGAAATTCTATGACAAAACTTCCATTCCAACATAAATCTTTTAATATTCGAATAACGAGTGACAATGAAATATTATAAACAAACAGCTGATAATATAATCATATAAGATATTTTAAAAATGAATATGAAGCTTTAATAGGTCAATAAAACTATTTAAATTACTATATTGCAGGTTTAAATACATACGAGGGATATCAGACCTAATGTAAGGGATAATTTTGCAATCTGATTATTATCCGAGATTGATTATTTGTATGTATTTACTGTGCTATATTTATCATCCACATCCATGTTATGTAAATATTTAACACTATTTATATTGATATTAAATTTTTAAAATTCAATTATACACATTGGATATGTTTCAGTAAATGGTATGAAATGAATCTTTGGTCGTTAATCGATACGAGGTACTTTTTGACTTTTCTGTTAAAAGTTTGAGGAGAATGTTATTTTAACATTTATTGAATTAATGGATTTGTATGTTTTTATGACAACTCATTTACATGAATCATACATTAAATGTTATCTGGGTGAGTTTCGAAGAAATTATTTTCATTCAAAATTACATCGTGTTTTGAGAAAAGAAAATGTATTTGAAGATGAAATGATATTTTCATCAAGAATTAATTTCATGTATTATATCAAAATTAAATTCCATATAAGATGACATTCATTAAATAGTGAATTGTTTATATTACTATTAATACTAATATTTTATTGTATATATTATGGAATTCTATTTATAAAAACGATTTTTTACAAAGATTTTTTTATGATGGAATGATGTTTAAGAAACCCATTTTATTCAATGAAATATTCAATGATGAATGATTTATGTTTTTGTGGAACACATAATTATGGTTTAATTATGTGGTGGGTGGGTCCTATATCTCCCTACAATTAAATGGGTAAATATTTATATCTCATGATATAGACATCTTTTGAACAAAAATTAACTTCAGATCATTAATACAGAGCTGTAATGACAAGTAAACCTGGTTCAGTAATGGACTTTGTCTGCTATGATGGACTTGGAAATGAAACTTGGATAATATGGAAATTAATTTGTATGATTATGGGTATTCAGAAAAACATCATGTATTATGTTATTACTATTGGTATTATGACCATTAAATCTTATGAACTTTTACCCCCTAACATGATATGGCGTTCTTTCAAATGCAGGACAAAAGTTTCAAATTCCATGTTCTTATTTCTTATGATTATGATATGATTGAATTTTTCCTCATTTACCCTTAATGAGAAATTGGGGTCAACCCTTAATATTTTTCTTTTCCCAAGATTTTGAACAAGGGTATTAAGTAAGATATGTCAAGAAAGAGTCTAGTTATGAAGAAATAAGCGAGAGACAATGTAGGTGTTTTATGAACCCATTGTTTATGTTTCCAAATATCTATAGACACTATACCTGTATAGTACTATTGTGGATATATTATATATTTTAATGAATATACATCAATTTTTATGTAACATCTATTTAAGTATACTATGGGTCATTATAAATTTATAATAAAACATATAAAGGGCTATGAAAACAATACTTTTTTTAAAAACATTTCCTTTTAAATGGAAAATGTGTATATTCAAAATTCATATATAAATTAATTTTAAAAAACCATAATTGGATTATTTTAAATTAAAATGTAATAATTAGAATATAACATAAATATAAAGAATAATTTTACATTTTAAATAATTTAAAATAAAATATAACTTTCACTAAAAATACGTATTTTCATTATTCCATTATAATAAATGTTTTTATAAAATATTAATTTGAAGATATTTTAACCAGATTAATTCAAAAAATGAAAATTATTTTTTCATTTTTTTAGAACTTATTAAAATAAATATTCATTCATAAATAGATGAAAACACATTTTTGAAAAAAAACATATTTTTGAAGAATAATGCTATTTTACTAAAATTGTGTCATTATTTTCTAATAATATAAATATTTATTCATATTTAGTTGTAGAAATATATTTATTTCCAAAACTATTTTTTCATTATTATTACCTCCAATTTAATGTCTAGGTTATAATAATAATATATCCCTATTTTCGTAAACACTTGGTTACATGAAATGAAAAATATTGAGGAATTAAAATTATTTAAAGGGAAATATTTCATTAAAATATTCTACTGGTATAATTAAACTTTATGGAGTACCATTTTTATGGTATTTGGTAATGATTTGATGTCTACATATAGACTCTAGAAAATTAACACAATATGTTTTGGAAACCAAGAATAATTTTTACACCACATGACACCCTTATATTAATGGTAATTCTGAGAGAACCATTCAAACTCTTGAAGATATATAGAGATCTTGTACATTTGATTCACAAGGATTTGGGGATCAAAAAATTCCTCTGATATAGTTCTTATATGATGATAATTTCGATTCTACTATTCTAATAAAACCATATAAGGATCTATATTTTAAGATATACAAGACAACAACCTGCAGGGATGAAGTTGGAGAAAAAAGACGACATGACTATCCTTGGATAGGAAATTATAGAGAAGGCCCACACCATTTTGTGACATATTAAAATGTTACGAATTCAACAATGTAGCTCTGAAAAAATTCATTCCAAAGATGAATAATTTTATTTTAGTGATAATTTATTTATTTTAATATCACTATGAAAATTGTTTTTGATATTTGAGAAGAAAGAGAAGCAGATCCCTATAAACCAATGTACTGTCAAGATCCATGATCATGTGAAAGACATAACATATAACTTATAGATCCCTTATTACCTCTCTTATGATTATAATTTTCACTGTGTACCATTTTTGGTGCAATTAAATTAAATTTCCATAATATATACAAAACATAGATGTTGTATAGATGGAACATGACCTCTCTTATTAAGGAAAACTCATAAAGATCATGAATCTAAAATATTATGTTCTATGGAACTTATCAACTCAACTAATCAATGTTATCTAGTGTATCATATGATTGAGGAGGCTCTGTGGGAAAATGTGGATGTGGTGAGATAAAATTACCCTCGAATAATTTCTTCCATCAAATGAAAATTCAAGGATTAAAAACTTTTAAAGAGTGAATAATGCATTGAAATGAGTTTTTCATTCATAAATAAATACCTTGTTTTATGGTTGTATCCAAAGGAAACACAAAAACCAATAAAATATAGAGCATATAAAGGTTTCCATTGAATGAGTAGGTATAAATTGTTGTATTAAAATAATGGAAAAATATAGATAAATAAAACAATGTTCACATTAAATATCGACTCTTCATTGGAAGTTATGAAAATAATGATTTGTTTTTCTAAAGATAAATTATTTTCAATAATAAAAATATTAACGATAAGGATAAAATATTAATAGTAGTTTAATTTGAAATTTATAAGAAATTAGATGAATAATAGATAAAAAATCTAGTTTTCCTATAAAAAATGTTTTCACTTAATTTATAAACCTTTAAAAGGTAAAATTTCAAATTTTAAGGATTTTAATTTCAAAAAACTAACATTATTTATGGATTTATCACGACAATATCAGCTTAATATGATTGTGGGATTTTTTTCTATAGAAAATATGTTTTTGTATAATAATTTGAAATTAAATTTGTTAAAAGTAAAATAAAATTATGTGAAAATTAGTACTTAAAAGTCAGGATTATAAACTTTTATAGCCTTTTTTATGAGAAAAAAAATATATTTTTTAATTTACTTTATAATATTATAAAATTGTTTTTTCTAATTTATGCACTCGAATTTTCAATTTTAGAATTTAAGTATTAACATTTTATTATTTATTAATACATTATACATAATTTATTTTTAATATACATTCCATAAAATTTACATATTGATAAAAAAGATTTCAAATTTTTAATCATTAATTTTAAATTACATAATAAGTATGATCATATTTTTGTGTATTAATTATAAATTAAAAAGGAATAAACTAGTAATTATGGTTAAAAATTATACGGTAATAGACGATTAACCATTGAGGTAATGTGACTAACTCGTTTGAAACATATTTTTAACTGGTGGTGGAAATAATTATCATCCTTATATTCTACAAACTCAATTATGTATCATTTTTGGAGAAATTTTCACTAAGAGTGACTTCCCTTTACTAAAAAGTTTTTTTTATATAACGAACTTATCCACTTTTCCCTTAAAAAGGGGAACTCAACTCATCACTTTCCCTCCTGCCAAAAATTAGTAATTTGGGAAACAAAATCACCCTATCCTTTCATAAAAATAGTAAGAATCCTTAATGAAAATATGGTCATCTCGAAATTTCCCAACACAAATGTTTAATCCCCTTCGTAAAGGAGAGAATTGAAGAAGTGAGGTATATGTTTCTAAAATCTCTTTATCAATTATATTTTTTATGTGATTTATTATTCCATAGATTTAACTACCCTATTATTAAAAGAAATTATCAATATGATTATAATAATAGTTTGTTATTATAAACATAGAATAATAATTTACCTTCCACCCATTTCCATTAAAAAAATGAAAAATGTGAATCATGTGTTGTGCAGACTATCACCTCCATGAATAAACATCTTTCATTTTACATCAAATAAAAAAGAATGTTTTATATTATATTTTATGTGTATATATGATATTTATAATATATATATATATAATTAATAATTTTTTTGTATCACATAGTAAATAATGATTGTTATTTGCAAATAACTCGATACCGATTAATAACCGAAAACAAGTTCATCGCCATTTTTGATTTCATGAAACACAACTATAACACCCATGTAATGGTATTTCAATAGAATAATTATTTATAAATCATCAATTGTAGTACTTTATCTTTTGTTAAAGGATTATATTTCTGAATAATTGTAAGATCCACAGTACTTTTACAAGCCTAGTTCAAAACGATCAATAATGTCAATATGTGATGTTAAAAATAATTGAAAAAATATAATACATGAAGAGAATAGTTATTTATGAAGAGTATAAATGGAAACTTATATGAATAAGGTTATGAAATAGGTAATTGTTATGTTATTATTTATGATACATGAGGTTAAAACCCTTCTATTCCAATCAAGGGTAATTCACCGGGACTTGATAACTGAGAATAAATTCGATGACATTCCACTTTGATGAATTTTATTGAATTATTTATATGTAAAACTAGTTATTGTTTCAAATATATCACTACTAATAAATTTATTTAAATTTTTTTAAAAAAATAAGTAGAAATATTTTAAAGAGACTCATAAAAATGACTTTTACAATGATGATTAGAAAATGTTACAAAAAAATAAATTTTAATGATTTGGATTTTCTTATAATAAAATGATCTATCCCCAATGGTTTTTTATTTCATGATTATTATTATATTTTCTCCTATAATTTATTTTTTTTGTATTAGTTTTGGTTTCATTTTATTTAAATTTTGAATCTATTTTATAAGATTCTACTTGACAGTTTCATGAAACCCATTTTTCATTATATTTTTAATTTTTCTGATGTAATGAATGATTTATTTAATATAAATACAAATGTATAGATTATGATATGGGTGGAACCTATATATACTTAAAATTCATTGGGTGATGGATAATATCTCATTAGATAGAAATTGTTTTGAGAAAAAAGTTAAAATGCATATATGTTCACAAAGGTTGAGTATAGTGGTGTTTATCTATAACCAAAATTTCATGTGTGAAAAGGTAATAAGAATATTTTTTGAAATAAATTTTTAGGTTAATGGGTATCCTCACATGCTTCCTAGATCTATTTTCCACCACAGATATAAATAAACCACACAAAAACACACCACCAAAATTCGATATTTATAAAAAACCATAGTACAATGAAATTAGAAATAAAGCATGTTTTGTGATATACCAATGACAAGGACTATTATATTAGATCCTCTATGTCACGATTTTAGAAACCTACTAACCTACAACATCTCACCAACCACTACAATAAAATTCTGTTGTGGCTTCCAATAAAGAAAAAAATGTTAACACCAGTGAATCAACATTTAAAACATGTGCCACCAATAATCTACCACCATAGAAAACTAAATCAGCACTAGGAGCCATTATTAAACTCTGTCATAATCTAAAATTCGATATTAAATTATCAATAGAGGAAATTCATTAGATAAATATTTACTGAAAAATAACTAGCATACAAAAGCAACAACATTTTTAGTAGTGTACCTTTGTAAATCTTCGGAACATAGTCCATCAAAACTCTAGGAAAAACCAATGAATGTACAATATAACACAATAACATTACAAAAATAACATCAATTATGTAATTTATCCACCAATACATGCTAAAAAACACCCCCAAAATAATAGATTGATTGAGGCCTTACTGAATACACATCATAGAACAACATCAACTAAAAAAGTAACATCTCCCAAAGCCTCCTTGAAACAATAGTGGAAAACTTATTTGGAGATTAATAAAGGAAAATTAACCAAGAAAGATGTTTGATGAGGTATAGGTCCTCGACGGTGAGACCGATAATTAGTGGGTAGTGAGGTTCAAAATGATAATAAATCACTTGTTTATGATTGTTTCACTTTATTTTTTCTACTCCATGGATAATTTATGTTCTTCTAGTTTAATTTTATCATATCATGGTAAAAGTGTTATAATTTGAGATGACATGATTATTATATATGATTTTAGTTTAAAATTATTTATTTATGTTTTTTTAAATCATATTATTTCCCTTATTCATGATTTTCAATATGTTTACGATATAAATATTATGGAATTTGTTATTTAATCCCTTAATGAGTGTTTAATCTCACACCTTATTATTTGTTTTTCCCCAAGGATATTCAGATGACTATGTCTCATGGAATATCTATGAGTGGATTTATATTATGAAGAAATGTTCAAATCATATATAATAAGCGTTTTATTTTGGTAGTCTCCAAGACACATAACCCTTTCTTCCATGGGTTGTGCGACTATTTTTGGAATTTTCAAATTTAACATAGAATGAATATATTATTTATACATGATTATATTGGTCCACATCTCTGCGAGATAACCGTATTTTAAAGGGGGGACACCTGAGAGGTTAACAACATGACCCTTGGGAGTATTTTTGAATCAAACATGTCGCATCCTGACCCTATATATCATATTGTGAATCTATGAATATGTGTTTAATTATAAATTAAATGTTTATCCACTCATTGGTTTAGTATTCCATGCTTATCCTAAAAAATAAGTTGTCATGAGAGATATTTTTGTGGTTTATAAGGTTTAAGGGGTATCTATGAACTTTGGGTTTATATATTCTATTCATTCTTGATTTATGGTTACTATATCAATATTTTATTATTTTTTATACTTATATTTATATTAGGGATGATTTCTATAGTTAATTTTTTTGGTCTATGATTCATGTTTATTAACAAGAAAGTGGTTTTATGAATCCTCTCTTGGATTAATTGCATCTCAAATTCTGTTATATAAACATGGAATTTCTCACCCGTTTAGGGTATGGGATTTATAATACATCCTTATATCTTCAAGAATAATATTTTTATTTTATGGTTATATGATCATATAAATCATCGTTATTGACCCTTAAACCACTTCATTATTATGGCCTTAAAACCTCAAGAATAGAATCCCTTTTTGGGCCTGAAAAAAAAGTTCACCGACATTTATTCTTGATTGGGAACCTCCTTTAAATTCCTTAATCCAGTCAGATTTATTATGTAACTCCCATCTCTGATTTCCTAATCATTTTTGTATCTTATGAGATTCATATTTGACATGATTGGTTCAAACTCTTCTATTGGACCAGATATTTTGGGTTTCAATTCTAGGGTAGGGGTATCTATTTAATTTTTTTTTCAAACTCCTATATTTGAATGTTTTTTAGGTCTAGGGTAATGGGTTTATATATGGTTTCTGGTCTATAAAAACACTATTTTCTCATCCCCGTTGTTATGTTTTTTGGATTTGGGGTAGTGGGTATTATAAATTTCCTTCCAACATCTATTTTTGAATTATTTTTAGGATGATGTGTTTTTTTAATTCTTCTTTATTCATAAATTATACATATTCATTATTATCAGAATACTATGTTGTGATATTCTAGTTATTCCAGTTTAATAGAGTATTCGACCATGATCACATGAAAAATACGATTAGTTAATCAGGTCGGATAAGTCTCTCATTACACCATGATAATATGATGATAATATGTTATATATATATGTATATATATATACTGATGTTTTTTAGGGATTGAGTTGAGATGAATCATACGATTTTGTATATAGTAATATGTATATGAAAATTACATTTAAATTTGGAAATGAATTTATGATATATTATATATATTTAGAAATGTAATATAATTTGAATAGTAAACTTGAAAATAAAGTGGATAAAGAAGGTAAATTAATAAGAATCCAACAATGTGAGATTAAAGGGTTGGGTTTTTATTATAGTTATTAGGGTTAATATAGAATAGATATTGATATTTAATTAGTTGGATAATTATGAATGCTACATGAGATTGGGAGTGTTCCCATTAGTTTCATTGGATGTGGTTACCAGTATGTATGTATTATACCCTTACATTTAATAATGTGATGAGGCTTGGGATAAATGGTAATAATTCATAGGTCCTTTAGTTAAATATATTATTTATTAATAGGGTAGTGAAACTGTTTGTTATCGAGGATAGGTTTTATTAGATTTCCAAATAATATAGTGATGTGTAGGGATCTTATCGTGAGAGAGAGAGACAAAGAAATAGAGAGAGAGAGGGGGGGTTGTTGTATGATTAGTTGGTAGAGTTGTTAGGTTTTTGAGGTGATGTATTAGTACATTTAATTCTAGGTAATTAATAGGTTATGTGGTCTTGGAGAGTGGCATATCTATTTTGGTGAAATTGTCTTATGAAATTTTTGATACATTTGGAGTTGTATGTTATAGTTGTCTGATTTTTTTGCATGATGTTTTGAATTAAATACACAAATATACAGGTGGAATGATTATAAGAAATATTTATTTAATATAATTTTATACTGAGTTAAACTACTGAAGTAATAATATAAATATTGGATAATTTATTAGTGTGATAAATTAATATGAAATTAAATGATTTTGTAATTCAAATATAAGGTTATTCAGGAAGTAATATGAAGTATTTTTAATATTAATATATTCTTAAATGAAAGTGGTATGAATTATGTAGTTTAATGAATGAATGAATGATGTAATATGTATAATGTGTGTAATGTACTAGTCAGAGTTCCGTACACCGGTTCCCTGATACATTCTATCACATGACCACAAGCATACCTCCCCGTATGCTAGAGGCTACTGACTAGCAGTGAGGGTCAGAAAAGTTGATCATGGTATGACTATACCCTCTTTTAGAAAAGAAATACACAAGAGGAAATAAAAAAATAAAAAAGTAAAATATAACTATAATCTTACCAATATATCACGATAATCGGTGTATGGAAATAGTATATCCCACTAATGAAGAAAACAAGCCATGTTAATGTTCATGTCAAGTGTCCAAAAAGAAAAATCAATACAAATACACCGATGAATCTCAATTGGACCCCGAACCAATTCTGGTTCCCTCATCCATGATTAGTCTCGAATCTTCCATCTAATGATGGTCCTTTTCCCTTAACATGTCTCGGAATAATAAAGTCGATTCGAGTACCGATCAGTTACCCTGAGTAGGGGGTGAGTACAACTCAGTAGAAAACCACCTATAATGCGTAAAAATTCTAGTCAATAAAAGTGTATAATGTTTTTAAGGAAATTAGTATAATGAATAAATAACTATATATCGCATTATCAATTTATTCTTCATTTGACCACATAAACTCCTCGGGTTTTCGTAGACAGTCGTTCCTCAGTACGCACTTCCGCTCATGCTAGAGCCTGAAGTTTGCCTATAGGATATCATGTCCTATTATTCCATGAAACCATTCATTATTTTTAGTCATTAGAATGACCTTGTTCGAGTCCATTAATTCATACTTTAACTCCCATGATATAATTCATAATTCATACATTAGAATAAACAAGGTCCCATTCATTAATTTATAATTGAATGACCATGTTACCATTTACAAACACACATTGAATGACCATCTTCCCATTCCATAATTAATAATTGGATGTCCATTTTATAATTCATAAACCCATAATTAATTTAGTATTTAATTTTACATGTAAATAAAATTACTAATTCATCAAGTATTTAAAAAAATAATCCCATTAGTTAATAAAACAATTAACTAATCATATTAATATAATTAATTAATTGAACAATTAATTGAGAACTCACATTTCATTTATAATTTCTCACATTGTTTATCACATAATTTCCATTAATTAATTATCCAATTAGTTTCTAAAGAACCCTAGTTATTATAAAATTTGAATACATATAATCACAATCACAACTATTAGTATAGAATATTGGACCACCCACCTCAAATAGTGGATTAACAATCACCTAAAAGAAATCCCAAAAAATGGAGCAGCACAATGACATTGAATGAGATCCAAAATATAAAACCATAAATTAAGAATAAATAAATTGATATCTTGATCAACAATCCTAGATCTATATCTCACCAAAATGGATTTATATCAATCCAAACACATGATTAATTTTATAAAATAAAGAAAGAATTAGAGAATAAGAACAATAAAAGAATCAAGATAGGATTGACTTACCTAGAGAGGTGTGGATCCTCGATTCAGGCTTCGAATCATGAAGAACAAAGGCTGAGAGTCTATGATTTCGTCTGGAGACCATAAAGAAAAATAAAATCCACTTATGGTTGAATGGGGGGCCAAAATAAGTAATATTCGAGTGCTTAGTGGGTTTTAACAATAAAAAATGGGTGACATCTAAAATCACACATGGTTTACTAGGCGGGGGCGCAATTTTCTCCAAACATATAGGGATAAATTGTGTACCTATTATTTTAGGGGTTCATGTTTACTCTTAATATGGGACATGATATTCCAAACTATTCTCCAGTCATGAAAATACCAACTTTCAGGGCTCACAATGTTAGATAGGTTGGGGTTCATGGTTAGGGAAAGTTGTTCACAAACCATGCACAACCCAATAATTTTTTACATTTCTCAAAATTCTACACAAACACACCGCATGTTATAATCCAAACCAAATGTAATCAAATAAAGAAAAAAAGAGTTCCTGAATTCAGGCCAGTGGCAACTCTAGAAAAGGTCTGGATCTTAAAATGATAATTTACACAGTTGTAAATTCTTCAGGTGTTTGTAACTCAAGATACTATGATCACCCATCCAATGAATTTACATAATTTTTGGTCCATTATCAAGTCTATATATGGATAATATATATTTTATCCTATTCATTATATAATATTGAACATTAATTTTTGAGGAGGTCTTTGGGATACAATATATAAATTAATAATATCAAATGTGGACACATAGTCACTAATACATATAATTAAGAAGAGGGATATTGAAAAATCATCATTTACTAGTTAATTATTTTAATAATATACATTATAATAATTAAATAAAAAAATGAAAAATAAAAAATATACATTGGTCAGTCTCACTCATGATTAGTCTAATAATAACAAATTTACAAAAATAAAAATAAAAAATATAAATATATACATATAGGATATTTTAATGAATTAAAAAAATATTAAAATAACTTTATGTCACTCATGACATAATCCAAATTCAATAATTTTTTTTAAAAAATTATAGATAATTCAAATTAGTTTTAGGGATTTATTTTCATGCTATTCAAGGAATCATTATACGTCCCATGATCTCTTGGAATTCTTTTTGGTGGGTCAACAAAAGTCCAGTTTGGGTTAGGACAACCTAGAATGGGAGTTTGTTCATTATGTATGATACACCTAATGTGGGTTTGGGGTGTTGGAACCCTTTAATGACATCAACATAGTGAAATAACCACCTGTAAAAGTGGGAGACCAATATTGTTTTTTGAAATTTACTGCTAGTATATTTTTGGTACATGAACATGTGTTTCCTTCAGTGAATATGTAGGGGGAATTACATACGTGTGTCTAATTACTAATATCATTTTAAAATAACGTTATATTTATATTTTTTAATTTTTTATTATTTATAAGGCCAATGCTACTCCTTGATGATAACCCCGTACAACAATTCACACAGGTGAGCCCTACAAATATATTACCCAAAGCATTAATTTTAATTTTAAATGTATATTTCAAAAAAAATTAATCATCATAAGGATAGTTCTCAACCATAAAAATTAAAATTGATGTGTCATTTGTGGGGTAAGAACCATATCATGACATGTGATGCATGTATGCACAAAAAGAATTAACAGTGCCTCATTCACGTGTTTAGTGTATTATAATAATTATCATCATCAATACAATGTAACATTATTCAATTCAAAAAATATCCCTCTAGATCATCCAAAAATGCTCTATAAAGCTAGTATTAAATTTTTACTCATATATTTGGCGTCATTACAGAGTCAATGACACATATCTATTACTCTTTATTACTAGAGAAAGATTTGTGATTAGATCTTGAACACTATTAGAGTAGATCTCCCAGAATCATTTTAATATCCCTTTTCAATATTGAGATAAGGGAGTAGAGGATATATATGTTATAAAAATTCATATATCTAAAAATTAACATACCTAAAATTTGTAAAAATTTGGCTAAATATTTGGCTTATGTTTCTAAAATTTCACTTATTTCCATTTATAAGAAAAACCTTCAGAATTTTAACCATGAAATATAGTAAATGACTTGGTTAAACTTTTTTTTACAAGCCAAACATCATCACATAACTATAACTTTGAAATGATGATAAATTATTTAAAAACCCATTAATTTAACTTGTTTCTTCAAAAATTCTTATTGGGTTTTAATTATATAGTTTCATAACAAAAAAATATTATTTCTTGTATTCATCTATTTATACATAAAGCATCTTGTGAAAACAATGAGGAATTAATTTAACATTCAAAAAAAGTAATCATTATTAATATATATCAATTTTATATTTTATTTATGGAAATTTATTTGAAAACAAAATTCCTCTCTTTTTTAATTAACTTATTTATTAATACCTAGAGGTAATAAATTCATTTCTCATTATTCTAAACATAAATAAATTATTATTGAAATTATTTATTTATTTAAAAAAATTAAAATATAACTTATATCTTTCAATAGTGACATGACACAAAATTTCTATAACATTAGTTTTTCTTTAATAATAGTTATTCTTGATACACTTTTTGTGTGACCCTCTAAGACCATATCGTGATATAATTGATTCAAGCACACTAACATATCGAATTTATCCACACATCATGCCCTATAATGATATAAGGAACTTTATAGATTTGAAACCCTCATATAAAAATTTTCCATATAATGTAATATATTTGTTATGTGATATCTCATCAACTATGACACATCCATATGACAACTTTATTTTATAATTGATTTATTATTTATTCACTATACAAGTCAGTTTTACCTCTCAATGAAGACCAATGATTTAGGTGAAGTACAACTATCCTAAACATTTGGTCCTTAGATATATTCATCCTAAATATCATTGTAACAAATCTTATCTTGATAATTTAATTAATATCATACCACAAATGATCTACACACCACAATCCACCATACTAAAAAAATAATCCTTATGGGTTTTTAATGCATCAATGAACATGATTAAATGGTATATGTTAACAATGAAATCAACAATGAAGCCTGTTACGCCAGTTTATAGATAAGAACATACAATGGAACTATAACATGTAGTGTTACAATTGGATTGAAGATCATTATAATATCTCCACATGATATTACAAAGTTAAAATTTCATGTTATGAAGACTCAATGATTTTTATCCATAAAAATTTGATAGTATAAAATAATAAATATACCGTTAAAATGATTTATCTAGTCTATATTATATATTATAAATATTATTTTCGTGGTATCTTAGGGTTACAGTAATTAATGGGGAACTATTATAACCCTTTAATATAATAAATTAGATAATAATTCCCCTTTCATTTAGTCAACTGAGAAGTAGTTACAGAAATATATTAATAATAAAGTCATTTGAATCATGAACTTTATACATGACATGATATTCAAATTTATCATTCATGTTGGGTCTATGAAACCCTTACACATTATAGTATGACATTTAATGTTACTAAGGATTGGGAAAGATATGGCTTTCTCACTAAAAATAATGATAGAATTGAGTACATATAAGATTATCATTCCAAAAATCAAGAGGAATATTACTATTTTAAAAGTAAAAAATCGATTGGTGTTATAAATTCTGAAATAGGATTTATATACATGAATACAATTTGTAACATTGTAGAATCACATGAATCCTAATAGTCTATTAGATTTATGTTTCTTTTCTAAAAGAAAACAAACATCGATTATATATTTTCTTCCTGTAAAGATTTATTTTTGGTGAATGGTATTACAAAATTCATTATTTTAACTATGAATATATTTTCTCAAAAGAAGATATGATATTTACCCTATTGATTTTTATTTTCCATTATAATAAATTTTTTATTTTTATTTCTTCAAAATTAATTTAACTATTAATATTTTTAATGAAAATACCTCCAAAAATATATTTATGATAAAAATCTAATAATTTCATTATCTAAATGGAAATACCGTACATTAAAAGTTGCAATAATATTTTTATCTTCTGAATAATTAATCAATTAATCTAGATATTCATTTTGATGATGTAATCAAAGTGTTTGTTTTCGTCAAAATGAATATGAATCCTGTGTGTATATGAATTTTTTTTGGAAAACTATAATATTTTTGATATTCTATGTGGGTGAAAAACAACTAATAATAAGAGTTATATAACACAATGATCTTTTATGTAAGATATAAAAATATTTTCAAATTGATTTAGTTTCTTCAACATCTTGTGTTATAAGCAACATCATATTTATTGATCTGAAATATAATTTTATTATTACAATTAAAGCATGATTGTTATAAAATAGAATTTAAATTCAGTGGTGTGAATAATAATAACCATATTATAAAGAATAAATATAAATATTTTATATAAATAAAACATACTGATAACATGCTTAATTATTAACAATGTCTTTATATGCATCGATAATATTATTTTCAAGAAACAATTTTATTGATTTATTTTTGTCGACAAATAATATTTTTTTTATTTTTTTTAAAAAATTGTATTTGAAAAAATAAACATTATTTATGAAATAATCATTCAAAATCATCATAGATATAATTTTCTAGAATTTTCTATAAAGTTTAAATTTTTAATGAATAGTGAAAAAATTGATTTTAATTAAAAACATCATATTCATTAAAATAATTTAAAATTTTAATTCTATTTTAATTTTTATTCAAAATCAAAATTAGAAAAAATATATAATTTGTAATCAAATATAACTCAATTTAATAAATTTTATGTTGAAAATTTATATAATTTATTTTATACGTTTGAATACCTTTTCACTGGAAAACCATTATGTCATCATGTCTGTTTGTTTAATTATGAAATAAATTCTTCTAGACATCTAAATTTAATTTTCAAAAAGTACTTACATATCTGAATTAAAAATAATTAAAATTATATTATCATTTAACCATAAAATTTTCTCTTAATTAATTGTAAAATGTGTTAAAAATAATTACCATGGTCATGGATTAGACGGTTTTACCGAGGGATCAATCTCAAAAATAAAGGATAAAATGACCCAAATATTTGAACAATTCTTATTTTTGGAACTATTTCAAACTAATATGTTCTAAAATTCCATAATTATTTATTATACATCCCTTTGGTATGTGTAAAATTTTGTTATAACTTTTTCATTTCAAATATTTCATGTATTTCCACTCACCCACTAATAAAATGCTACCCCTATATTATCCTCTTTATACATACAAAGCCTTTTATGGACTATAAGAACATAATTCGTTATTTACATACCTAATCATGATTTAAGGGAATTATTTTTATTATGAAACCCCCCTAAGAATGGTTTTATTGAAAACATAAGGTGGTTGTTTGTTTAATAGTAGTTCTTATTACCGAGTCATTTTTGTATTATTTCTTCATCAAAAAAATTAAAATATTATTAAAATATTATAATATAATATAATCCATACCACCCATATAATTATATTTTTAAATTTTAAATTCACAACCCATATTCATCTTCCCTTCTAGAAAATAGGAAACCCACATGTTGAATGTGTTTAAAAAAGACCGCCTCCTGACAAATAACTGTAATTCCTTTTCCACCACCAAATACCACTACGAGAGATAAATGGTATTTAATGATTATAAATGATATTTATTGAATATTTATTCTATGGTAATAACAATATCACATTGTGTTTTTTACCATATTTTGGAAAATGAATTCATCACTCATGCGTATGGGTTGACTACCACCTCCATGATGTGATTTGATTCATTTTCCATTTTGTGGTGTTATGGATGGTAAAAAAGTAATATTTAATTAATATATATATTATTTTAGTGAAATAAAAATAATTTTATAGAGGAGATATATTATTTAACTTTCTTTCATTCCATATTTTTGGAATGTATAAATATCCTCCATGCATACGTACGACCTACCGTCTTTATGAATGGGTTAATTGCTTTTCCCCTATCTATACCTATAATTTATTCAGAATAAAAATATAATGAATATATTAGATATTTAAAGATTTATAAAAATTATCAATATGATATACCCTTGATCAATTTATAAGGACTGAAAATAAAAAACCCAAATAGACATGAAAAAATTGTTAAAAAACCATGATTTTAATAAAGAATTTTTTAATAAACTGGAAATAAAAGGTCATATATAATCAATATAAGATATGGTATATGTTATTATTGGAATAGAATATTTTTAAAAAAACCAATATTTATCATCCTGTAGTTTCAAATATGCATGAATAATGCTGATATATGAGTTATTGGATTCTCATGTTACTTTTATTTTTTGGTGACATATGCCATATTCATAACTAGTCACTTCTGTGTGGTGTTTACGCTGGACATTAATGTATATTATCATTATTATCATATAGGTTATATTATATACATATAATTACATTTTCATTTATTTAAATTGTTTTATTATACAAAATCTACCAAAGTGTTACTGGTTTTAAGTTACAGTTTCATTATCTATCCGGATTGTTTATGATTAAGTTTCTACTGATGAAATCTTATAATATACCTCTCAAGAAACTAATTAAATTACATAAGATATGGTTGTTTATGGAAATTATTTTTTTCAATTAATATTTCCATATTTGGTTACTCAATATTCAAAAATAATGTATTTTAGGAAAATCATCTTTATTTCTCTCTTTTTTCGAAAATAGTTTTTCTTCCCGGTCTGTTTTTTAAAGAAATGTTTTCAAGAATGTTTTTAATCATATTAAAATATTTTTTAAAGTAATTTTTACCTATTTTTTATTTTTATTATAATAATTAACAAGAATATTATTTGTACTTTTTGAAATGAGGTAATTTTGATTTTTTTCCATAAAAATGAATGTAAAATAAACATTAACATGTTCATGAAGAATGTTAATTATAGCCATCAATGCCACTCAATGATTTAAATATTCCCCTAAAAATATTATAAATAATTTAAATATAAAATATATTCATTAATATTTGGGAAATTTTAATATTTTAAATTATCTTTTTATAGTGGAAATGATATTTTCATCATGTTATATACTATCTAATATCTTAACATAATTTCCCATTTTTGATAACATCCTTTGATATTAATTAACATTTAATAGTGATATTATTCAATGATACTATACTTATTATTCATCTGGAATTTTTATGAATATGATGAAAAGATTTTCATGAAATATTTTCCATTTGGATGCGTTATACGATGATGAACTGATAAACCAATTATGAAACCTATTTCTTCTCAACTAGTTAAGCTATAGGGAAATTTTTAGGAAACCAAATTCTTTTTCATGGGATATTATATGAATACATTTTTATGGTCTTATGGAAAATATATTTAGAAATTTAATTATGTCATTAGTGGTCCCAGAACATTATATCTCCATAATTAATTAGGTAAATAATTATATCACTTGAGATAAATAGGACTAGAATCAGGATTGAACCTAGTTTAATTAGGGACTCTTTCCACCATGATAGTGTTATTAGTTGACCTTGATTATTATGATGGTTTGGGTTGTGAACCCATTCAACTATGTTCCTATTGAAAATAGTCCTTTCATAATATCGAAATTATTATCTATGATTATTCATACACTAAAAATCCTGGATATTCTAATGTTATGTTCCCATGAACCTTATTATTGGATTCCACTATATTTCTGACATTATTAAGTACCATATTTTTATTCCATGACACAGTTTTAGTAACCTTGACAATCATGTTATGGTTTTCAAATATTTTTCCCTTGTTCTAAAATCCTCATGACCATGATATGTTGATATCTTCCTTTTTGAACCTTACAAACAATATGACCCCACGTTTTGTTATATATCCTTTCCCTACGTTTAAAAAAAGGTATTATGTATGATATATATAATAAGGGTTGTAGTTAGAAAGAACATAGTGATATAC
Organism: Viscum album; assembly: GCA_963277665.1. Lineage (NCBI taxonomy): Eukaryota > Viridiplantae > Streptophyta > Magnoliopsida > Santalales > Viscaceae > Viscum > Viscum album. Next base: position 404,012,490 of record OY728150.1, on the reverse strand, counting down.
GATGTAGTTTACTTATAAACCAGTATTTTAAGTACCAAGATATACAAAGGCAACAGACCTATATGATTATTAGATGGTCAGTTATGTTTGATAATTACAATTAATCTTATATGATGTAATATATATATATATATACACAGAAAAATATGAATAGTGTGGGTAACTAATGTTGGTATCAATGAAAATTTTAGTTAACCTCTTTAAACTATGATGAGAAAACATTAGTGTAAAACATAATGATATGTCAAATTATAATAAAACATACATGAGTTTTACTGATGGATAAAGATACGTGTTATAAAGAAATTATATCCACGTATGGATACTATAGGTGTATGTAGATTTGGAACAATGATAACTTGTGGTAATAACCTAAAAATGGTGAATTTGAATTTGTCTCAATCATCACCAAGTGAATGAAAACATGCCTTACTACACACCTAGTTTAATACTCTCATAGAGGTTATTTTGAAAATTTAAAAAATATTAATGAATAATCTTGAAGGATGTGAATATATGGTGACTGTGAATGAAATAGGTTAAAAAATTTACTTCATTGATAAAAAATGTGGTGTTATGATTTATAAAACATATTTAATTATTTTTCATGATTATGAGACTTTCCCACTATAATTATTATTTTATACACAAAGTTTTTTAGTTTTATTAAATGATTAGAATTAAAAGGAATAACATTAATGATGAATTCCACCGAAAATGAAATGAATTTCCTCCTTAGTAACCATATATTATGGGAGTTGGAATGGAAAATCTTATTCCTAGCCTCACACAACCTTATCAGTAAAGGAATTGTGATGAACTAAAAAATGATAAATAGAGGGAATAAATTTCAATTGTTCCATTAATTTTTATATTACCACATTAATTTAGTGGTTTTATTGACCCACTACTTATTTAGAAATTGATGAGTACCTTGGAAATGTTATTTTCTGTTATACAATTTTTGACATCAAAGAATTATTTTGTTTTGAGAAATGGATCAGAAAATTTTAAATGTTTTTTTCTGTTCTAAAATGTTTGAATTATAAAAAAATTCCTTTTTTCCAAATATCATTTGGAAGGTGAAGACGATAAATTATGGATTCATTAAAATATTATGAGGAATAAATATAAATTTGTATTCATGGTTTTGGATGAGTTTATGAGTTTATTATTCAATAAGTACATCCCCTATAATATTTATATTAAAATTGATATGAAATTAGATTATCTAAAATTGACGGACAATGAAACCATTTGTACTTACTAGGAAAATTTTACCATATTTCCAATTTACAGTTATGGTATTATTATCTAAACTAAATGTAAGGTTGACTAATTTGTATTGTATTATTACCATGTCTTCAACAGTCTTTATACATATGACACATTAGTATTTTTGAATTAACCATTCTATGTACTACTTAGGTGGAAATAGATATTATTATTACCCATTAGTCATATGGTTTTGATATGAATGGATATATGGAGTTAAAAGGAAATTTAAAAAAACATAGACAATAGAATATGATATTTCCATCATGATCAATGTGTGGATAGAAACTTAGAGGATGTTTCCTTAAGGGGACAGATAAATGTTTTATGTCTGGAAAATAATTTCATCCAAAAATATAATGCTTAAGTGACCATAAGAAGATAAAAAATGATAAGAATAGAGAAAATGATCCAAAAAAATTAACCGCCCACACTCTAGTGTTTCAAGTGAAAGTATTAAGGTAATTATGCTAACCAATTCACAAATAAGTAGTTTAATGATGATGATTAACTTGAAAAACTTATTATGGTGAAATTCAAAGGGAAACATCATGTGATCACTATATCTAATGAGGGGTATGATAACGACATGGTGAAATATATACTTACCACCCACTCTATAACTACTAATTTATTCTTTTTACTCTCGAACAACCCTAAATTTTATATCTAGAGAAATATACAAGGGTATCACAGTACAATCTTAATGATTAGATGTTGAATTAGTACTGAAACCCCAAATGGTATAATGATCACATATCAAGCCTATGAATATTCATTAGTTTAATTTTATTTGATTTTTCTTTTTGAAATTTATATTATTCTCCCAATGGATTAATTTGAAGTTATCTTATTCTTGTTTTGAGATTATCTAAATAAATCCAACCTCAATTGTTCATGTATGGAAGTCATGTTTGATATTCCAAAATAACCTATGATCTTGTATCATTGGGATGATAAATGTAAACTTCTTATAGAAGGAAAACCCATTTTATAGGTTATCATTCACATTAAAAATAGGTGTTTGTCTAAGATGATTTGGGGTAAAATTAAAATCAATTATATGCCTATTAATCAATAGAATGTTAATGTATTTATAGAATTGATTCTCAGTATTTCATCAAATCATGAAATTGAGTTTTAAATAGAAATCATATATGGTTCTACAACTATTTTTAATGATACCTATAGAATGAACTTGATTGAGTTGTAAGAATTAAGGAACAAACACTAAGAAAACCATGCAAATGTATTTATTCGGCTGAGAGTGTAACTATGGTGTGCACCTTTATTAAGATCAAATATCGATCAATGTGGAAATAAAATAATAATTGGTACTGTAAAAACGATAACTATTAAGAAAAGTTATCCCCTAACCCATATAGATGAATTTTTTGATTAATTTATTTGGCTCAATTATTTTCCATGATTTACCTTCATTCTGGATATCATCAATTGACGGTTAATAATGAAAATACAACCAAGAAAACAATCCATACAAGGTATGGACATTACAAATATATGGCGATTCCATTTGGCCTAAAACATTGCCCCATTATATTAATATATTTAATGAATACAGTATTTATATATTAAATTGATCAACTGTTGTTGTTTTTATAGACGAAAATATTATAATTTCAATGAGAAATAATGAACATAAATATCACATTAAAATTGTGTTGAATAACCTAATGAAGTATAATATTTATAAAAATTTATAAATTTTTTAGTTTTTTCAACAAATGTTTTCATTTTTGGGATACATAATCTCCAAAGAGGGTATATCAATCAATCCATTAATGACATATGTTGTTGATCGTTTTACCAAACCAATCACTATGACTAATACTAGATGTTTTCATGGTTTTGATTGATGTTATTGATGGTTTGCTTGAAAATTTCTGATGACTCTATAATTCAATCACCATGTTATATTAGAAGGGGTCCAAGTCACATTGGATAGATGAATGTGAATAAAATTTCAAAGAACAAAAAGATGATTAGTGACAAAAATATGTTATTTAATGACCTCGTATTTGATAAGGGATTATAATTTATAGTGATGAATTAAAAAAAGATTGAAATTATTTATCATGCATAATTATATGGTTATAGATTATTCATTATGATAATTTAATTTTCATGAGAAAAATTACCAAACTCATCAATTGGATTTAGCTATGGTAATTTGTTTATTAAATATATATGAGAATTATCTTTACATAAAAGATTTGATATATATACTGATTATAAATGTTTAAAGTATACATCAAAAAATATTTTTTAATATACACCAGAGAATATGTCTATAGATGATTAATGATTATGACTACTCAATACATTAAGAACATGATTATACAAACAAGGTGGTTGATGCTATGAGTCTGATGGATCATGAAATAATATCTGTAATGAGAATTATAAAGATTCAAAAAATATGGATTTTGATAGAATGGATATAAAAAAATTTAAGGAAGAATATCTTTCTTAAATTTCAACCATTCATAAATGAAATTATTAATGATTTTATAGAAGAAGATGTTGAGTTGTAGAGGAAGGGGAGAGATGTTCTTATATTTATCCTAGTTATGATGTAATAATTCTGTTTTTGAGTAGTGTATCATTTTTATACATACAATATTTTATGATGGTACTTGTATAGGAATATCATATTCAATCATTCTCAATTTATCTTAGATGTAAGAAGAGTTATAGACATATAAATAAAATTTTTAGGGATTACATGAGGAAAGACATTTCAAAGATTTTATCTCGGTTCTTGGTACAACAGAATGGTAAATCTATAATACAAAATTACTAGGTGATTTTATAACCAATTACCCATATTTGAATAGAAATGGGAAAACAACACCATGGATTTTGTCACCGAACTCCCCCTAAAATTAAAATGGAACAATTCATTATGGTTTGTAGTCAATCAGAATATGAAGTCCTTATAAATTATTGTTATAAAAGAATATTTTTATTTCTACGATGTTTCTATGATATACATTCCAAAAGTGGTATGTTTTATGGAGTACCCCATTCTATTTTATCTAATCTGGATTTGAGGGTAATATCAATGTTTTCTAGAAGTCCTCAGTAGGTTTAGGGTACAGATCTGAATTTCAATACTACAATTGATCTAGAGATAGATGGTAATTATTAGGTAACCACTAAAACCATATTTGATATTTTGATTAATTTTTATAGGGATATTGAAGGTGGTTAAGATCAAGACAAACCTCTATTTGAGTTTTCATTCAACAATTTCATTCACTCAAGCATTCTGATGACCCATTATAATGCCCACTATTGAAAGAAGTGTATAAATCCAATTTTCTCAGATGAAGGTGGAGAAAGGAAGATATTAATCCCAACCTAGTTAATTAATTGTCAAGGAATTTTAGATCAATTATACATCACATCAAACTAGCTCAATTCCAATGTAAATGTTATGCGTACATTTATTATTGTGATATAGAATTTGATGTTGGTGATTATGTTTTTATTTGAATTTCTCTATGTAGAAATGTTATGTTATTCAAAAGTAAAAGGATGGTAATACCTAGGCTTATTGTCCATTATACTATTATTTATTTCTTTGGGATGGTTTATTATCCCTTGGAATTCTAATGAATATCTCACAAGTCCATGACATGTTAAATATATTTATTATAAATAAGTACATAATTGATCCTTCAAATGCACTAAAATAATAAGTTATATAGTGGGATCAAGATATTTCCTATGAAGAAAACCCCTTGATAATTTTGGATCATAAAATTATTTTTTTAAATAATACAACTGCCCTGGTATATGATTTTTTTGGAGAAACCACCAACATGAAGAAGTTAAGTTTAAACCTGAGTAAAGAATGTGGTAGAATTTTCCTTATTGTTTTGTATCAATGTGCTATAATTTCAAGTTAAAAATAAAATTTAAGTATCAAATAATGTAAAAAACCAATTATTTATGAATTTTTTCTAATTTATGTTATTTATTTTATATCATTCATTCCACACAACATATTGTTTTAATGAACCATAACATACAATTAATATTATTTTTCAAACAAAAATTTTATAACCTGGAAATTAAATTCGGTATTATTAAGAGGAATAACCAAATTATTATAATTTAATTATCACGGGTTTAAATGATGAAAACATATCAATAAAAGGGGTCAATTTATATTAACTTTTTTATATTCTTAGAATATAACTTGTGTTTCTAAAAATAATGTTTTTTATACTGTTTTTGAACAAACAGTAAAAGTAATTTTTTCAACTTTTATAAAATTTATTTAAGAAGAATAAAATTTAACTTTTTAATAAACATGTAAAAATTATAATTGATTTATTTTTTGAAAATTTTATGATAATATTAATTACTTGATGAATACTGAAAAATAATGAATTTTATTTGAAACACCATTATGATTTAAAGTATTTTCCTGATCCAACTATTTTACGATAATTTTAAAGTAAGATTAAGAAAATATTTTTTCTATTAATAAATGTTTCATCATATTAAACAATTTTTTGTTACAATTGGATATATAATATTTTAATACTTATGAATACTTTTTATTTGGAAAACTACTTTTTCCTCACATCTGTGGGGTTAATTTTAAATTAAAATCTACTTATTATATGAATGTCACTTTTAAAAATTGAGTAAATATTAAGAATAATTATAATTAATATTATATAAGATTGTTAAATTAATTTTTTGGTCAAAATGAATTGTAAAAATAAATTTCCAACATTAAAGAGAAGTCAAATTTTTCAGTTGTTAAATGAAAATGATAGGCAATAAGATTACCTAAAAATATTTCCAATTTATATTAAATGGATATATTTCTCCAATTTATCATCTAAAAAATTATCCATTTTAGGAATTCATTAATGTGTAAAACCTGGGTATATCTTTTTCTTTTTAAATACTTCTAGTGTTTCCCCTCTACAACTTATAAATTTAAAGCCCTCATATATCCACTCCACACATCCAATTTCTTTTTATCTAGAATATCCCCTCCCAAATATCATAATTAATTCCTTACTCCTGTACTATATTTCTTATTCTTATTAGAAAACCCTCTAAATAATTATTTTGGTTCCAACCTAAGGATATTGTCTTAAGAAGAGGTATGAATCCTAGTGAACATTTTGGTTTTATTGATTCCTAAAACTCCTTAAAATAATATTTAACTTTGATAAAATATTTAAATATGATTCTAAATTATACAAATAGTATATTATGTTCATTTGGTGTCCTATATCAGTATCCAATTCAATAAATTTGAAAAAAATCGTCAATTGTGTGTATTGAGGATTGCTACCTTGTGAACTGATGCAATTTTTTTCCATCACTACCTCCCAAGGCTCAGTATAATGATGTATTTAAAGTTTTTTATTATATTTAAATTATTTTTTTTATCCTAGAATAATAATATCATGTCTACCTCATTACCATCAAATCCATTGGAAAAATAATAACGCTGCTCCTGAAAATGTGTGGACTATCGCCTTTAAGAAGTGATGCTATTAATTTGTCATTTAACTATGAAATGGATATAAATAAGAATATATTAAATGAATATACAAGATATATATGAAATAGAAAATTATTATTTAATCATGATATATTACTTTTTATTCCTTCAATTTTTGTTTTGAGAAAATGGAAATGAAGTTCATTCATTCGTAAGATCAATCACTACTGGAAATATGATCTATACCAAGGGTTTTGGGAAAACCATTAGTATAGTTCACTAATTTGGACCAATCCCAACGGTTTGGCCAAAATTATTGGTATAGGTTACTTATATGGGCATATACCAATGTTTTTGAAGTTACTGTTGGTATAGGGGGGACATATAACAATGTTTTGGCAAAAACCATTGGTATAGGTCCATTATAGAGACCTTATAAAACGGATTGGAAAACCATTGGTATAGGTCCCCCCGTATACCAACAGTTTTTCCAAAACCGTTGGTATAAGTCCCAAAATCAATGAACCTATACCAACAGTTCTCAAAACCATTTTTATAGGTCTATACCAACATTTTTGAGAACCATTGGTATATGTACAGGTATTTTTAATGGAATCTTTTTACAAAGGACATTAAATAAATCAAAATTTAAAATACTTATGTTAATACATATGTTTTATTTATGAAATTATGTTTACAAAAGTAATTTAAGTCAGTATATGGGTCGTTCAATCACAAACAAGAGGTTCTAGGATCAAAACCAAATGAATGATTAATTTTTTAATTGCATATACCAATGGTTTTATGGAACCATTGGTATAGATTTTCATATTACTTATACTAACAGTTTTAGAAACCATTGATATATGTCTATACCAACAGTATTCCCAAAACCGTTGGTATAAAACTATCCTCACAGCATACTTCTCAATGGTTCTCCAAACCATTGGTATAGGCTATACCAACGGTTTGGAGGCCTATACCAATGGTTCCAAATCGTTGGAACATGGTATTTTTCCAATAGTAAATCGTCTCAATGAACAGTGTAATTCATTTTTTTATCTATAATTTAATGGATTGATATATATGAATATATAATGAATATATAATATATTAATATATTGGTTAAAATTATGGATATTATAGAACTAGGATCATTGTAAATTTATGAAAATTACTAAACGAAAACACGCATAAAAAATGAAGCAGTTATTACCCGAAACATGAATTTAACGAGGAACTGTCAATAAAAAGGTTATAAAAGGTCATATGTAAGAAATATATCATATAATATATATGATTAATGTCCATTAATATATTTATAATAATATTATATTTATTATACTTTAGTTTCTAATGTGTAAAAATAAATTCAAGTCTTTAGGTAATGGGTCTTCGTCTCACTCTATTTCCCAAGGACAGAAACCATATTCACAGCTTGTTTCTTTTGTGTTGGGATTATACTACCCATGAATGTATTTTACGATTATTAAGATTTAAATTATTGGATACACATATCCATATATGTTTATTTATTTAATCATGATTATGATTAAAATGTTATTAATATGGTGATGTTTTTATGTTATATTATCATTGTTTAAAGGATTGTTTGTGGAAACATTTTTTATGATGAAATATTATGATCTACCTCTAAATGATCTCAGTATTTTAGTTATCCAATAATTATTTATGTAAATTATATATTTTAATTTATATTTTCTGTCTTTAAATATCTAATAATCATTGAGATTATTAATAAAGAAAACATACTTTATTTATATCATTAGTCAATAATCATTTTTATCCATTTCAATATTTTCAAAAAGTATTTTAAACTTTTTTTTAATAATATATATTTTTAAAAATTTATTTACACCATTTTTGATATCTAATGGCATAAACAGGATTTTATTAGAGTGTTATCCCAATTCCGTAAGGTGATATATCTATTATGATTGTCGTGGGAGTGATCATTAAATACTACGATTATTTGGGGAGTGAAACCATTCAACTATGATGGTATTGGAAATTATCCTTAACTATAAATGAAATTATTTTCTTGGGTAATGTGTAGAAAAAAGCAATGTCTTATTCCAATGTTATGTTCCCATGTATCCTTTTAATTTATTATGTTATGCTTAATGTTTTGTAAAATACAATGATTTATGAAATGACTCATGCTTAGGAACTATGATATGTAGGTTATGTTTTTAAAATACTTTTTTCAAGTTATCATACCCTTATGATTATTTTATGTTAATATATACCATGTTTACCTATATTGAGCATATGTGTAACACCTTGAAATTCTAAAGTACAACTTTGTATTCGATCGAATGTATGGCATATATCACTATGAACATAAGGGAACATAATACCATGATACACAAATATATATGCATAATTTTATATAAATTAAATACATGATATAGATTTTGATGTAGTTAACACTGAGCTATCATACATTGCATGCAATAGCGACCTTCCTCAAAAGCATACATTACACTAAAGACAATGTTTTACCAAACAGTGATATATTACAGAAATATCATTTTTTAATATAATATGATATAAGTTAGACATTATGTAAAAGATTATGAATATGATTTACTAAAATATAAAAATTTATAATTTATAAAAAAAAATTAATTCATTGGTTACAAATGAATGAGAAATGAAAATTAGAATCCATTAGATATGAAATGAAACATTAATATTTTTTTGATTCCAAAAGACATTTTTCTTAACAAAAATTATTAATTAAAATTAGTAAATGATTTTATTGAAACAATTATGTTATATATTCAATCAAATATTTTTGCATTAATGCATTAGGATTTATAGGCATAATATAAGAACAACCCCATTTCCACACATAAAAACCAATATTTTTATGAAATAAATTTTACCAACTTTTAATTGCGATACCATTTTAAATATGAATTTTCAATCATTAGTTGATTTAATATGCCAAAATATAGATTAGTTTTTAATTTTAAACGAAATATTAATATTGGGGTGAATTTTTTATATTTGTTTTGAAACATTACAACTGATAAGGGATCATTAAAAATACAGTTTTTTCTTCAAAACATGTTTTTCTTCTAATTTAATTATAATGAAAAATTATAATTTCAATTGGTTTAAAAGTTTAATACGAAAAATATTTTATCAATTAATCCATTTTATATTGTTGGTATCAATTTCACTTTTAAATTGAATGTAAAAGCGTATCAATCTTTTGATCATATTTACTTTAAAAAACTACATTATCATCCCGCCTGCGGGATGAATTTGATATTATTTTCATCCATTTATGTAACTATAATTTGGAAAAATGGATTCCATATTTGGAATAAGATTTATTTATAATTTATAATTATACAAACTCATATTTTTTCCTAAAAAATTAGTGAATGTAATTTAAATTAATTACAACAACATCAGTTAAAATAAGATTAATAAGGTACTAAACTGTAACCTTATTGACCAAAATTACCTAGAAACATGTACAAGAGATGTTTTGTCCCCACATAAATACCCTATACTCTCTTAAATCTAAATTTAACCGTTATTTAATCCAATTTCAACATGAAACAATTGCATGTAATTACTTTTTCAAAATATAACACTAGTGCCTCCCCTCATCCACTATAAAATGTGTCCTCTACTCCCCCAACATCACACCTCTCAAGGAGGCCATTGGTTCAAATTATAAGCATTTATCTGAATAAGATGTAACAAACATCCTCATGCTATTATGTTTTATTTCAATTATCCATTCCTTGATATAATATTATATAATTATTGTATATTTAAACCATTATAATATATATAGAATTACATTTTTATTATGATAGTTCTACATTAACTTTTACACACCTACATCTAATGGATATAGAACATATTGTTTCCCTCTCTGGCGAACTACCGCCTCACAAAACAATGATTGTTCATTTTTTCTTTTACCAACTATAATTATTTACCATTGTGAAAGGGAAATATATTTATTTATAATATTTATTATGTATTTAAACTTATATAATACTTTATTAACAAATAAATTTAATACCTTCCAATGTGTGTTAATACGATAACCTCGTTTGAGGATGTTTAGACTACTGCCCCCTCAAAGTAGTGTGATTCATTAACACTATACATGAAATGTATAAATTACAGTTTAAATTTCAAATATGTGAAATAAAAAACAACTACCTAAGATTCATTACATAATAAAATTTTTATTAATACAATATATATCATATTCTTTATAACCCTCTCACAAACAGATAAACAGTGATAATGACGTTAATGGATGTGTAGACTACCACTTAATCGAAATGATGTGATTACATTTACGCCAAAATAATTATGTATATAATGATATATGACTAAATAATATATAAATTGTTATATAATGATAATTATGGAGATATATTAAAATATATATCTTCTTTCCATTACCACAATTGAAAAATGAGAACGTTACTGATGTGTACATATGATATACCATCTCAATGAATGTAATAATGATTATTTTTCATAACTATATTTAACAATGATTTTTAAATGTATAAGTGATTGCTATAAAAATAAAAAATATTTAGTTATTATTATTCCAGATATGTGATATAATGATCCCTTTTATCATGTGTTACCTACCAAGCTTGATTTTGAAACATAAACATAATTTGGTCAAAACACCCATCGTAACCTTAATAGATTAGGTAGTTGTATACCAACAGTTTTTCCAAAAACCGTTGGTATAAGTCCCAAAATCAATGAACCTATACCAACAGTTCTCAAAACCATCGGTATAGGTCTATACCAACATTTTTTAGAACCGCTGGTATATGTACATGTATTTTTAATGGAATCTTTTTACAAAGGACATTAAATAAATCAAAATTTAAAATAATTATGTTAATACATATATTTTATTTATGAAATTATGTTTACAAAAGTAATTTAATTCAGTATATGGGTAGTTCAATCACAAACAGGAGGTTCCTGGATCAAAACCAAATGAATGATTATTTTTTTAATTGCATATACCAATGGTTTTATGGAACCATTGGTATAGAATTTCATATTACTTATACTAACAGTTTTAGAAACCATTGATATAGGTCTATACCAATGGTATTCCCAAAACCGTTGGTATAGAACTATCCTCACAGCATACTTCTCAATGGTTCTCCAAACCGTTGGTATAGGCTATACCAATGGTTTGGAGGCCTATACCAATGGTTCCAAATCGTTGGTACATGGTATTTTTCCAATAATAAATTGTCACAATGAACAGTATAATTCATTTTTTTATCAATAATTTAATTAATTGATATATATGAATATATAATGAATATATAATATATTAATATATTGGTTAAAATTATGGATATTATAGAACTAGGATCATTGTAAAGTTATGAAAAATACTAAACGAAAACACGCTAAAAATGAAGCAGTTATTACACGAAACATGAATTTAACGAGGAACTGTAAATAAAAAGGTTATAAAAGGTCATATGTAAGAAATATATCATATCATATATATGATTAATGTCCATTAATATATTTATAATAATATTATATTTATTATACATTAGTTTCTATTGTGTAAAAATAAATTCAAGTCTTTAGGTACTGGGTTTTCGTCTCACTCTATTTCCCTAGGACACAAACCATATTCATAGCTTGTTTCTTTTGTGTTGGGATTATACTACCCATGAATGTATTTTACGATTATTAAGATTTAAATTATTGGATACACATATCCATATAAGTTTATTTATTTAATCATGATTATGATTAAAATGTCATTAATATGGTGATGTTTTTATGTTATATTATCATTGTTTAAAGGATTGTTTGTGGAAAAAAATTTATGATGAAATATTATGATCTACCTCTAAATGATCTCAGTATTTTAATTATCCAATAATTATTTCTGTAAATTATATATTTTAATTTATATTTTTTGTCTTTAAATATCTAATAATCATTGAGATTATTAATAAAGAAAACATACTTTATTTATATCTTTAGTTAAAAATCATTTTTATCCATTTCAATATTTTCAAAAAGTATTTTAAATTATTTTTTTGTATTAATATATATTTTTAAAAATTTATTTACACCATTTTTGATATCTAATAGGATAAACAGGATTGTATTAGAGTGTTATCCCAATTCAGTAATGGGATATATCTATTATGATTGTCCTGGGAGTGATCATTGAATACTACGATTGTTTGGGGAGTGAAACCATTCAACTATGATGGTATTGGAAATTATCCTTAACTATAAATGAAATTATTTTCTTGGGTAATGTGTAGAAAAAAGCTAAGTCTTATTCCAATGTTATGTTCCCATGTATCCTTTTAATTTATTATGTTATGCTTAATGTTTTGTAAAATACAATGATTTATGAAATGACTCATGTTTATGAATTATGATATGTAGGTTATGTTTTTAAAATGATTTTTTCAAGTTATCATACCCTTATGATCATTTTATGTTAATATATACGATGTTTACCTCTAATGAGCATATGTGTAACACCTTGAAATTTTAAAGTACAACTTTGTATTCGATCGAATGTATGGCATATATCACAATGCACATAATGGAATATAATACCATGATACTCAAATATATATGCACAATTTTAAATAAATTAAATACATGATATAGATTGTGATGTAGTTAACACTGAGCTATCATACATTGAATGCAATAGCGACCTTCCTCAAAAACTTACACTACATGAAAGACAACATTTTACCAAACAGTGATATATTACAGAAATATCATTTTTTAATATAATATGATACAAGTTAGACATTATGTAAAATATTATGAATATTATTTACTAAAATAAAAAAATTTATGGTTTATAAAAAAAATATAATTCATTTGTTACAAATGAATGAGAAATGAAAATTAGAATCCATTAGATATGCAATGAAATATTATTATTTTTTTGATTCCAAATGATATTTGTCTTAACAAAAATTATTAATTAAAATTTGTAAATGATTTTATTGAAACAGTTATGTTATATATTCAATCAAATATTTTTGCATTAATGCATTAGGATTTATAGGCAATAGATAAGAACAACCCCATTTCCACACATAAAAACCAATATTTTTATGAAATAAATTTTACCAACATTTAATTGAGATACCATTTTAAATATAAATTTTCAAACATTAGTTGATTTAATATGCCAAAATATAGATTATTTTTTAATTTTAACCGAAATATTAATATTGGGGTGAATATTTAATATTTGTTTTGAAACATTACAACTGATAATGGATCATTAAAAATACAGTTTTTTCTTCAAAACATGTTTTTCATCTAATTTAATTATAATGATAAATTATAATATCTATTGGTTTAAAAGTTTAATATGAAAAATATTTTATCAATTAATCCATTTTATATTGTTGGTATCAATTTCACTTTTAAATTTAATGTAAAATCTTATCAATGTTTTGATCATATTTACTTTAAAAAACTATATTATCGTCCCGCCTGTGGGATGAATTTGATATTATTTTCATCCATTTCTGTAACTATAATTTGGAAAAATGGATTCCATATTTGGAATAAGATTTATTTATAATATATAATTAGACAAACTCATATTTTTTCCTAAAAAAGTAGTGAATGTAATTAAAATTAATTACAACAACATCAGTTAAAATAAGATTCATAAGGTACTAAACTGTAACCTTATTGACCAAAATTACTTATAAACATGTACAAGAGATGATTTGTCCCCACATAAATACACTATACTCTCTTAAATATAAATTTAACCGTTATTTGATCCAATTTCAACATGAAACACTTGCATGTAATTACTTTTTCAAAATATAACACTAATGCCTCCCCTCATCCACTATAAAATGTTTCCTCTACTCCCCCAACATCACACCTCTCAAGGAGAAAAATGGTTCAAATTATAAGCATTTATCTGAATAAGATGTAACAAACATCCTCATGCTATTATGTTTTATTTCAATTATCCAATCCTTGATATAATATTATATAATTATTGTATATTTAAACAATTATAATATATATAGAATTACATCTTTATTATGATAGTTATACATTAACTTATACACACATACATCTAATGGATATAGAACATATTTTTTCCCTCTCTGGTGAACTACCGCCTCACAAAACAATGATTGTTCATTTTTACTTTTACCAACTATAATGATTTACCATTATAAAAGGGAAATATATTTATTTATAATATTTATTATGTATTTAAACTTATATAATACTTTATTAACAAATAAATTTAATACTTTACATTGTGTGTTAATACGATAACCTCATTTGAGGATGTCTAGACTACTGCCCCCTCAAAGTAGTGTGATTCATTAACACTATACATGAAATGTATAAATGACAGTTTAAATTTCAAATATGTGAAATAAAAAACAACTACCTAAGATTCATTACATAATAAAATTTATATTAATACAATATATATCATATTCTTTATAACCCTCTCACAAACAGATAAACAGTGATAATGACGTTAATGGATGTGTAGACTACCACTTAATCGAAATGATGTGATTACATTTACGCCAAAATAATTATGTATATAATGATATATGACTAAATAATATATAAATTGTTATATAATGATAATTATGGAGATATATTAAAATATATATCTTCTTTCTATTACCACAACTAAAAAATGAGAACGTTACTGATGTGTACATACTATATACTATCTTAATGAATGTAATAATGATTATTTTTCATAACTATATTTAATAATGATTTTTAAATGTATAATTGATTGATATAAAAATAAAAAATATTTAGTTATTATTATTCCAGATATGTGATATAATGATCCCTTTTATCATGTGTTACCTACCAAGGTTGATTTTGACACATAAACATAATTTGGTCAAAACACCCATCGTAACCTTAATATATTAGGTAGTTGTATACAACATCATAATAACTGAAATAAAAGAAATGATAAACATGAAAAAGGTTATAAATAAATATGATAATTAACATATTTTTATTATTCATGTATTTAAATGACATTCAATTGAATGGAAACATAAGCTAAGGCATTTTGTTTCAATTCAAATTCCATTGAAACTTATTTGCTATTATGAACATAGTTTCTTTAATATGGTGTATATAATTCCATTTGAAATGTTATATCACAAAAATATTTACTTTTAATATATTATACGATTCTTTTAAATGTATTCCTTCATGGATATTATGAATCAAATTTTTCCTGGTGGTGTGAAACAGTTTGGAATGTTTAAAGATTATACTACTTAAGATCATTTTAAAGATTATCTTGGTAATATAACTGTCTTTTGTGATTAATGAATATCTCTTGAAATAATAAATTTTATTTTTTTGCACCGATTTTATTATATATATTCCCCATACTTCCACAATGTCATATAATACAATGATTCATTCAGTCATCGTGATATGTTGAGTTTTAATTTGATTTTTTTAATCTAAGGGGATTTGAATGAAAAGTTGCCCAGTAGAGAAGATATTTCATAGGTCAATTAATTTTCATTGGGTTATATTACTTCCCAGTTGTTGTTAATATTATATGATTATCTGTATAATTAATTTGATTATATATTTGTGTATTTCCTCATCTATATGTGGATTTACAAATGATACATATAATATACTCACTGATTGATTCTCACTACAACATTATAATCATTTAAATGGTTTAGTTTACAGTCCCATTTTGTATAGGATTATTTACAAATAAATTCCCATCAGAAGAAATCATTTTGTCATATTTTAATAAACCTTTTTTATTCTCCTTTAGTAATTTATGACCATCATTAATTCATAGAACAATTTTTTCACTCTTTGGTACTCTTAAAGTTTTATAAATTTTTTAAACTAACATTATTTCTTTTACAAGTCAGACAACCTATTTTCTTTTAAAAACCATGATTTATGGAAATCTTCTCAGTTTTTTAAATGATTTGGTAAATTATTTTTAACATTTTTATATTATACGAACATATTCAATGAAATATTCTTTCCGCTTTCCCGACATGGAATTTTTCTAAAATTGAATCTTTCAAAAAGAATATTCTTTTACCTCATACTTCTTGTACGTATTTACCTGTCGTAATTTAATTTAAGGTTACTTTTCAGGTTTAAAAAGATTCATTTTATCGAAAATATTTTCAAAATTAATTTTTAAATAAATATTTTTTTAATTTGTCTTCCATAATAAAAGGATATCTTATTCAAGAATGATTTTTTAATATTATATTATAGATTTTTTATTCATCGATGATAAAAATACATATTTTACTCCAATAAGGATATGTTTTATTGACAAAAACCTATTTATTCATCGATTTATTTTTTGATTTATTTGTCCAAATATATTTTCAACATCCAACTCATTGATTTATTTTTTAGCCCCTTTGAATTATTCAATATCCTATGATCATTGAGCATTTAATTTACCCTAAATTATCCATTAAATTTATCAGGAATCTCACTATTTCATAAACTATATAACTTTTTACAAATAGTTTATTCATAAACATTTTTTTGATTATTTTGGGAAATATAGATAAATCTGTAATATTTATTCAATTTGGATATTTGATAAGGCATATTTCTTAATAATTAAGTCGATTAATCGATATAATGAATGCTTTGGAAATGCAATAGTGAGTGGATCCAAAACATTATATTGATCCTCAATGCATCGATAGGTTCTCAGGAGGAAAGTAAGATCCAAAAATTAAACATGATTCTATCCATAGTTTAATCTTTCTGGATGATGGATCTTGGCAATATAGCTTTTCAAAATCCCGTCACATGTCATCCAATAATTAAGCATTTATTTCATTATGACTCATTATTTATTATCCATGAGATATTCACATTTAAAAATCTATGGATGCATTTTATTATCGGTTTATTGATTAAATGGATTGTGTTTTAAGTATATTACCTAACCATATTGACTTTTCCATGTCTAATTATTTTAATGGAATGTTTTTCAATTTAATAAATTTCTAAATTATTTATGTACTTTCATCATAGTGGTTTTATTACATGGCTTTCGTTTTCTCATTCTAACAATTCCATATTTACTATTCAAACTTTTTAATTGATTTTAAACTATATTTTTTCTTATATATAATTTTAATTCACCCTTATTATATTTATTTTCCTTATAATTCCAAGTATTGTAATAAGAAATATATATAGAGATATAAAAAATGGATTAAATTTATCCAAAAAGTTATTTAGAAGAAATAATTATGTTGTAATTAGTGTATTAGTTTATAAAAAAGACTCATGTATGTATTAGTTTTACCAAGATTACTAAACTCTCGGTTCTTTAGGGATTTATTTCGGGTAATCGTACCATTTTAATTGATAGAAGACACCAACTTTCAGATTTCTGGAGTCGGTTCACTATAGTCTGTATAAAAAAATTTTATTAGCAACCTTGGGAACTAGGTTTAGGAAATCATATGCTATATAAAAATAACCGTAAGGTATAATTTGAGGATAAGTATAAAATAAAAACCTATAATTTCGAAATGTTATAGATTATGTAGTGTTTATATGAAATAAATACATGTATGCATACTAAAAGTGGATGAGGTTATTTCACAGAAGTACCTAAGTGTAATAACTATGATAGGGTGTTCGCATCCAGACTCGAGTTAGCCACGTACATGAAAATATGTATTATTGTGCACCAAGTCTTACACTCATGGGGGACATGCCTAAGATAATCCATTCATTCATTAAAAACCATTACAAATGATTTTAATAGATAATTAAAATTAATATCCTAGGTTAAACCTAAGGTATCTTACATTAAAAGTAATGTTACATGATTTAGAAATCCAAAAAATGATATTGTAGATAATCATTAGACCGAGGAAGGACCACTGTGGAAATAAATGGATGAATTATTTATTTATTAGGTTTGTATATAAAACATTACATGAAAGGATATTTTGTAATTAACATTATTTCTAGGATATAGATTAGAATAATAATGTATTTTGTATTAATATGGTTTTACGAAAGGACTTCCAATAATCTGGGTTGCAACTAATCATATCCGGAAAAGATGATATACTACACCCCATTACTGAAGGATGATAAGTGTTTAACACCAACCACTAACCAAAAAAATTTCATATCTAATATGTCACATTTTCTAGTTGATAAATTTGGAAAATAAATACTAGTGATGAACCAGTAGTGTAACTTTTAGCTTTTATAATTGAATGTATTAACCATAATTTGTATTGAAAATATTTATAAAAAAATATTTTTACACTTCACTCATTTCTGGGAAATAAAAACTTTTAGAAATGTATTTTAATTCTTCATGCATCAAAATTAGTGTTTATATGGATTAAAAAACCAATTAAATAACAAGTAATGCTCGAATTTGTGTTTATATATATATATATATCAAGTAAGTATGTTTCTTTATATCCATAGGTTGTAAATGAATTACTCATTATTTAGAAAATTTCATAGAAATAAAATGTTTCCCTAATACATAAATTTCTATTAAATTTATGGCATTTTAAACTTTTGTTGATCAATGGATTTGAGGCCCTCAACACTCCGTTGATCATTCATTATTTTTTATTTGAGGATATAATAATTCCCTATAAAAATTTACGGGTTCCCTCAAAGTATGTACTTCTAATTTTCATTAATGTCCTCTTATATAGTTTCCCAGTTGCATGTTAGTCCATGTGACCATTTTAATTCCCATTATCCATCTTTTAGAGGATGTTTTACAAAAACATCTCTCAAATTGTAATTTAAATGTTGTAAATATCAAGTAATATATTTCCATGATCAAGTTTAAGTTGTGGGGACACAATTAAATTGAGTTGGGGAGAATGTAACACCGATAAATTCTAAAGGACAACTTTTTATTCAGTAACATGTATAACACACATCACCAAGAATGTAAGGGAATATAATTTCCTGAGTATCTACAATATATTTACTATTTTAAATAAAATTATTAAATAGTATAGCTAGTAATAAAAAAAACACTATGTTATCTTATACCACACACAAGAGAGACTTTCCTTGATACATTACGTCACATGAACGACCACATTTCACCAAATAATTATTTATTATTAAAATATTATTATCTAGTATTATATGATATAACCTAGAGTTTATGTTATAATTTATGAAAATTATTATCTAACATATGATATTTTTAGGGATTTTAAAAATATAAATTGAACTCATTGGATACCAATTAATGAGAAATTAAATTAGAAACCAATTGGACATAAAAAATATTATTATTTTTATAATAACAAAGGTGATTTGTTTTAATAATATAATTAATTACAATTGGTGAATGATTTTAATAAAATATATATGATATATATTCATTCAAATATCTTTTATGTTGATCATTTCTGTTATATATGCATAAGACAAGTAGAAACTCAATTTTAGACTTAAAAAACTATTTTTTAAGAAATTTTACCGCCTTTTAATGGAGAAGAAATTTAAAATCTATATTTATACACTTTAATAGATTTAATTTATCAAAATAAACATTATATTTAAAATAAAAACATAATATTAATGTTAGAGTGAATTTTTGATATTTTTCTGAAACATTTCATTTTTTAATGAATAGTTATTTTTTTTGAATTTTAGTTCAAAACTGATTTTCTTCTAATTTATAAATGTGGGTAAAATTTAAATATATTGTGTGTTAATTATTAATTATATAATTATTTTATAAATTAATCCAATTTTGGTCATTGTGATCAATTTTCAATTAAATTTAATGTAAAAAACATATCAATCTTTTGATCTTCGTTACTTTAAAAACCTCCATTCTAATGTCACATGCGTGATGAAATTTACATTAAATTATGTTATTTATGTTGTTAAAATTTTGAAAAATGGATTAAATTTTATGAATAATAAAAACATATAATGTGTAATAACATCAAATTAGTATTTTACCCAAAAAATAGTGAATGTATTTAAAATTAATTGCAACAGTTAAGGATAAATTAGTATTAATAATGGTCTAAAGCTTAACATTAAGGCCCAAAATGAACTTTAAAATTTTATAAGATCTATTTAATAGGAATATATCTACCCTATACTATGTGTAATCTAAATTGGACCATTATTGGATGCACTTTAAACATGAAAAACGTTTATGGAATTCCTTTCTCAAAATATGATAACAATGTCACTCCTCCCCTAATATAGAAATGTCTCCTCTCCTCCCACATCCTCACATATCTTGATCCACATAGGCTAGACAAATTTCTACCAAATTGTATTCTCAAAATACCTCCCTTTATCTTATAAGGCTTTATTTTGGTCTAAATAAATCAAAGGAATCATTTGGATTAAACCAAATGTAGTTACCGGAATAAGAGGTATCAAACATTCTTGATATTTTTAGTTTTATTTCAATTCTAAAATAATTAAAATATTATATTTAATGATTTTATAACAAAAAATTAAAAAAAAATATATTAATTTTTATTTTATGTGTTCTACTTAAACTTCTACACATCTACATCCAATGGTCAACAAACATACAATTTCTGTGAATGATGAACTGCTATCTCACAAAACGATGACTGTTCATTTTTCCTTTACCAACATTCATGGTTGACCATGATGATGGAAACTATGTTTATACATGATATATATAATATTTATTATTTATTTACATATCTTTAATCATTTTATAACACATTCCTTTACACTTTCCATTTTGCGTTAATATGACAACATCATTTGGGGACGTGTGGACAACTGCCCCCTCAAAGAGATGTGATGCGATCACACTATACATGGAAGGTATAAAGGATGGTTTTAAACACTAATATATAGCCGAAAAACCTATATATTATATTCATGACATAATTTAATTACTTTAAATATAATATATATCGTTTTCTTTTTTACCGACTCACACACACTTAAAAAGTGATAATATCGTTTGTGGAAGTGTGGAGGACCAACTCTTCGACACAATGTGAATCTTTTGGAACTGAAATAATTATGCATATAAGTATATATGAATAAATAATAAATTATTTATCATATAATTATAATTCATGAATGATATTATTCTAATGACCCTCTTGGTAGAACCATTATTGAAAAAATGAGATAGTTAGTCATGAGTACATACGACCTAGAGTCTCCCAGATTGTAATGTTGATTAATTTGTCACAACCATATTTAATGATGGATTATAAAAGAATAATTGTTGTATAAATATAATAATTAATTCATGATTATTATTTTAGATATTTTTGTGTAATGACCCATTTTATCATAGTTGACCTACCAAAATTAATTTTGACACATAAATCGAATTTGGTCAAACCACCAGACATAAACATAATTTATTAGATAATTTTATACTACCTAGTAATAAATGATATAAAATTAACATTAAACATAAAAATTGTTATCAAGAAAGTTCATAATTAACATTAGTTTAATATAAAATTATTTAGAGGTCATTCACCAAAAATTAAGCACAAGATAATTGATTTTATATCAATTAAAATTCCATAGCGACTTATTTGATGTTATACATATAGTTTTTCTATATGGTGCATATACGTCAATTTGAAAGGTTATATCCTAAAACTATTTATTATAATGACATTATTTGTTTATTTTAATGTTATTCCTTCCTGGATATTAAGACTCAAATGTTTGATAGTGTAATGGTAAATCTTGAAATGTTTACAGGTTATTCTCTTCAAGAATGTTTTTAATTATTATCTTTTTAATATCACATCCTTCTATAATTATTATCATTATCTTAAAATAATCACATTGTTATTGTGAAACTAATTTCATTTATATGGTGAAAAAACTACAACTTTTTTGTAAAATATCATGATTCAGTCAGCCATCGTGTTACATTAAGATTCAATTTGAATTATTTTATCGATGTGGAATTGAGTTAAAAGTTACAGAATAGAAAATTGATTTCCTAACCCATGTTATTTTAATTGGATTATATTTTTTCCTTATTATCATTAATATTCTATTATTATGTTTATAATTAAATTGAATATCTATCAATATACTTACTCTTAAATATGTGGATTTATATATGATACACATAATCTAAAAATTGATTGATTCCCGCTATAAGATTATAATACTTTCAAGGGGTTTTGTTACAATATAATATTTTTTGATTGTTTAAAAATTAATTTTCCTTAATGGAAATTATTTGATCAATATATAATAAACCCTGTGATTTTATTCTTCTCTAGTTATTCATAACCTTTATTAAATGATAGTACAATTTTTCCACCCTTTGGTAGTCAAAATGATTTATAAAATGATTTTTCAAAAAACATATATTTATTTCAATATTTAGTCTGAGAACATGTTTTCTTCTAAATACCATGATTTATTTAAATGTTTTCAAAACTTTTATCGAAATGACTTTGTAAATAAATTTTTACTTATTTTTTATTTTACCAATGTTTGAAAATGAATCATATTGTCTCTTTCTGAAATAGGCATTTTTGAATCCTTTAACCATGAAAAAGGATTGTATTTTTACCTTATAAAACTTTTATGGATTAACCTATCATTATTTCATTGATTCTTCCTTTGCATTTGTAAAAGATTTCTTTTTAATGAAAATATTTTCAAATGTAATTTTCAATGAATGGTTTTTCAAAAATATTTTCATAATAAAAGTATATTTTCCTCAAGAATTTTTTTAAAGATCATTTTATTATATTTATATTCAACAAATAAATAACATAATTTTTACTCCACTCAAAATATATTGTATGGATGCCATCCTTTTTCATCTTATGGATGTTTTTTGATTTATTTGGACAAGGATAGTGTTAACACTCAGTGGGGTCTTCGTCAATGAGCAGTGGTTGGTTTGCTCGATTATCGACAAATGATGACTCACTTCTCTTCTGAAGAAGACCTGGCTCTTGCATGGTCTAGTGGCTCGCGCTCCATTAACTAGTTATGTTTTATCCTCCTTAGATGGTCCTCTCTGCACGTGAATGATGATCCTGAGACCTCCATAATTTGGATCCGCCTTCCAGGTTTGCCTCTCGATTTCCAAAATCCTTCAATTTTTCAGATGATTGGAAATCATGTCGGCCACTTCCTGATTGCGGATCACAGAACCCAAGCGGTCTGCCATCCCATTGAACCACGGATATGGGTTGAGGTTGACATATCGAAACCTCCTTTGGAATTCATTTGGATCAATAGTGAGGGAGAATACAGATACAAACATCCGATTATGTATGAGTCGTGGAGTCACTATTGTCACTCCTACCTCCTCCAAGGACATTCAGCTCTAAGATGTCGTCATCGGGCAGAAGATATGCTTGAATAGAATCCACTGAATGAGTATTTAACTCACCAGAAAGAGACTGCCAACAGAATGGGGAGGTTGTTCCAGAGAGAAATGAAGGATTTTATGTCAATCCTCCTTCTTATGTGGATGTTTTGGTTCAATCGCTCTCCTCGGATACGAGACTAGGAGACAATTCGAACGAGATCATACCTGAAAGGTCGATAGAATTTATTCATGTGGATGGCTTGAGTCTTTCTGATGGAAAGGATATGGGACATGAGGGCCTGTCCAGTTTGATGATGGACAGGGTCAAATCCAGTAAACAACTCAAGGGAACTGGATGTAACCTGAACAGGTTTGTGGTATTGGGTGACGGTGACCTAATTCCATTTGAAGGAGAGAAATTTGAGGATGGAGGACATGAAGGGGTTACTTCTAAGGGAGGTAAAAATGATGGATTTGAAGCTGAGATGGATTCCAACACTTGTACATAGTCAAACGGGAGTAAGGAAGTGGAACAAAAGGAAGTTTATATTCGGTCTACTGCCAGGAAATGAAAGAAGACCATCATGGACTCAGGGGGCTTCACCAAACATGCGAGGAGGTCACGTACTCAGGTAGACTGCTATAATTTACCCAAACCACCAGTTACCAGATCTTCTAGTAAAGGATCACTCATGAAAAAGAAATCTCTCAACGATATGAAGACATTTTCAAAAAGTGGAATAGAAAAATATCCATCGGCTCTGCACGAGGAACAAGTTTTTCCTCCTAGTGAAGAGGTTGTGGGATCTCAAGCATGTAGATTCCAATCAGAAGCTGGAGTCTATGGTTGCTCCAATTTCAAAGTGTCTCGAGAGGAAATATACCCCTATTTCTTCTCCTGTTCTTCTGCAATTGGGTTCAAAGGTGCAGGAGACAAAGAACAAAAGACAAGACCCAGCTACCCTCCAAATGGATTCTTCCGAGGTCTTGGTGCATGCTAATACACAAGATCAGGTGACCCCTACAAGCTCAGATCTAATCCTCTTCTCCTTCCCCCACAGTTAACTAATTCAATGAAGACAGAGCTTATTACACATGATCTGGAAGTGAAATATAGACGGGATCCCTCGAGCTAGTGGCCATCTATTTTCTTTGTTGTGCAAGGGATCAAAGGTGTGCATGTTCACTCTTTCTTGTTCTGCTTTTGTTCTTAGGTTTCCTTGTCTTTGGGTGGTCTTTTTTATTGGTGTACTGTTTTCTTGATTTTTTTCTGAATGGTTCCCACTCCCCCAAAAAGTGGTTTCTTCATGAAAAAAAAGGAATTTGTATTAGTAGTAGTATTATATTCCTTATTAAGTATGGATATTTGATAAAGCATATTTTTTATTTATTAAATTGATTACTTGATCTGAAAATTTTTTTGTACATGAAAGGATGAGTGGATCCCAGCCTTTGTATATTTAATCAATACATAAATAGGTTCTCATAAGAAATATAATTCAAAAAAATAAATAGGTTTCTATTCGTAGTTGAAAATTTCTGGAGGATGGATCATGAAATTATAGGTTTTCATGAGCTCTAGAGATGACGTCCTATAATTAATCATTTCCTTCATTTTGATTAGTTATTTATTATCCTTGATATTTTCACATGATAAAATATGTGGATGCATTTCCTTATGAATTTATTGATTAAAAGGCATGTTATTTCAGTTTACAAACTTTTTATATTCATTCTTCCTTATCTAGTTATTTTATTGGAATGTGTTTCCATTTATTACCTTATCAAATTGTTTATATACATCCTTCTTATTATGTTTATTACATAGTATGTGTGTTTAGTTATTTACCATACCATAATTACTATTCCCATTGATTTGTTATTGCTCTGACTATATTTTCCCCTTATTGATGTTTTTTTCTCACCATTACTAGGTTTCATTTCCTTATGAATCGATAATGTGTAATAAGAAAAATATTTCTAGATATAACATAAAGATTAATGTTATTCTAGAAGTTATTCAGAAGAAAATTTTACTATAATTGGGGTATTAATTTGTAATACAAGATACATTTACGTATATGGTTTACCAATACTACTAAAATCTCTATCCTTTGGATCTTGATTTCTTGTAATATTACTAATGTAAATGATAGAAAACACCAGCTTTGAGATTTCTGGTGTCAAGTCGCTACAATCTCAGATCACCTTTTGTTATGTTTCATTTCACTAGGTTATGAAGAAATGTATTATTTTTGGAATGTATAAGTTGTTTTTTAGTTATTAATTACTTAATGGTAGATTACTTTGTTCTATTATTAAACAGTTATTTTGCATATATGTTTCCGAAGGCACAATAATTATATGATTATAGTGTATTCCATTATGTTGTGTACTGAATATTCATCAACTAATATGTAATTTATCTGTATGATATGTGTGGGTCACTATATGATATAAAGACATTTAATTCAACAATTCATTGTTTGGGTATTGTCTTCTCAATGAAACACATGAGTAAATCATCCAACATTTTGAGTATGACTATTTAATGAGCCTTATTTAATTGGATTATTTTCCTAATTTGTATGTCATATATAGGTAAATTAGTAACGTGGTTCAGTATAAAGTACTCCAATAAAGGGTATTTTCCAATATTATATGGTGATAGTCAAATGAAGGAATAATTCACATATATAGATATAAAAACGAAACAACTAACTAATACTCTATTTATTTTTATTATAGGATTTATCATGTATTCCATGAAATATACACATTATTATATCTATTATGATTTTAAAATAACCAGTTGATATTAGTCAAATAAATTCTAGTTTCCCTAGATAATGAAAAAATATATTTTTAGTGTTTCAATCTTAACTAAGGATAAATTCATAGTCTTTGATAGTAATGAAGAAATCATTATAAAGGGTTACAATGATGATTTAATCCAAAATAATAATGTTTAATTGAGATGTTAAAAATGATTATGGATTTTCATTAATAGTTTTTCCTTATGAATATTTTTAGGAATCTATATTTTTAAAATTATATAATATAATATGATTATATCACATTATCAAATTTCATGATGGATGTTGTTTTTATCATTAAGGTCAATTTTTATTTAGACATATTTCCTAACATACGAGTCACAATGGAGGTGTATTATGATAAAAACAAAGCTATTATATAATTTAAGAAAACCTATTACAAAATAACAAAAACAAAATACTTGAAAATTAAATCTCATCAAATAAATCATTGATAGGGGTAATGTTGTGATTTTTCAAGTAAATATAGAAGATAATATGACATAAACTTTCAAGAAATACTAACCTTAGAATAATAGTTTTTTATTTAAAATAATTAGGTTTAATATAGGAGTACAAGGAATAACCCATTAATTTAATTTATTGTGTTTATAATCCAATAATTTTTAATATATTGATCGATTTAATTTCACTCATTTAAATTTAAATGAGGTGCCTTGATGTCTTAATTGGTCAGTAGAAGCGATATCAAATAAATTATATATTATTAATTAAAACGGGATAAATTTAACGTCCTGACTTTTATCAAATTGAAAATGTAAATAGAACCTATTTTTATACCTATATTAAGATTTTACCCAAGTATAGGTATTCATTTAATTTAAATATATGGCCATTTATTTTTGTAGTGGTGGTGATTTTTTTTAATAAATTAATGACAATAAAAAATAGTCCACTATTATTTCATGTCCAAGCTTACCATATTATAAATTTTGTATTTATAAGATACATATGTTTTATAGAGTTCCTACCATGGAGTAAATACATAAAGAATCATGAAATAGAAGGGGAGCATGGACATAAGATCTCTATATCCTCAAATATGGGAAATGTTCTTCAACCAAACTCCTTTATTTGAAGCCTAAACAACCCTCCTTTTCTTTTATTATCAAACCATAGAATATTTGTATGATATTTTGATATTTTGTTAAATATTTAAAAAAAATACAACACATTTTTATTCATTAATATTGGATAAATATATTTTTTCTAATATTATAGAAAACATTCTTGGGAAAAAACATGAATATTTTTAAATCTACTTTTGAATGAATCATTGAGAATATCTTATATGGTTATAAAAATAAAGAATATATTAATAGAATAAATTTTTAATCACTTCCATAAATGTTTTAAATTTGGATAAATCTTAGAGAATATGTTTACCAAATTTCTCTAATCTATTAAAATTTATGTCTTTAGATAATGAATTTCAATGAATTTGATGAAAATATTGAATCTGTGGTTTAAAATTATCAAGGGAATGAAATTTTGTTGGTTTTTTATGGAAACACATTGTCAAACTATCATATGTAGTGAAAGAGGATAACATCATGATAATAAATACATGAAGGATATAATAGAGGTAATATGAAGAGCTATTTGATCAAGATCAGTTACAGTCATGGTATCACATCAAAACCAGTGAAGAGATATGTGGAACAACCTTATTTTTAAATTATAAGATTTTTTCCATTTAATGTTATAATTAGATGTTTTTTTGAATTCAGACATCATGCGATGTTACCCAATCCCATCTATCTATTCCAACAATTGGAAAAAATCCAAACTCCATAGGGGGAGCAATTTTTAAAAATTACATAGCCAACCGTAGGTCATCATATCCACTGGAGATTGAGATTATACAAATATTAATCTATCCTCATGAATAGATCCATGGGGTATATTTCACCCATCATGGGGGTTACATGTGGTAACATCCAATATCAAATAAGGAATTTTGTTCATGTAAGGGGATATGAAAGATTCATTTTCATTACCAAAAATTGAACATGAAGTATTTAAACATCTTTTACACAATGGAACTATGTTTGAGTCATTTTAAAACCACTTGATGGAAAACGTTAATAAATTAGACTGAAATAAGTTTAAACTTTTATAATAATAATAACAATAATAATAATAATAATAATAATTACGATTGAATACAGAAATTATTTAGTTGAGGATTGATAGTAGATACCAAGAATTGAGTTATGAAATAAATGATCAATTTGAAATAATAATTTCCCAATTGTGAATTTTTTAGTTTATATATTTTTTCAATAAAAAAAAATATAATTAAAAAATCATAATATTACACCATGGTAGTTAGAAAAATTGGAGCTTTAATTCTATTGAAAAACCCCATTTTTTTGTATTTGAGGGTTGTGATTATTTATAAGGTGAAGAAGGATTCTGATAATATTCATGAGATGTCTTTATGGTTTCCTAGAATTAATTTATCTAAAAGATAGAATCCATATTTTATAACCTTATCTATACAATTTAATATATTATATTTAAGTATAATATTAAGAATCTTGAAAAATATGATGTAGATTAATATTTGAAGGTTAAATTAAAATTTTTAAAATACTATAGTTATACTAAAATGATTATTTATAAGGATATAAAAATATGTTCTAGACCACTAACGAACAATATGTGAGAAGCATATAGATAATATAGTGTAATAAATAATGGTTTTTTAGTCGAGTGGGTGAGGAGTAGTGTGCATGTCATGTGAGTCCATGGTGAAGGTGATGCTGGGAGTGGTTGTGATTATCCTCTCAGATATTTTGAAAAAAAGAGGTTGTAGATGAGAACCATTTCTCGAAATATTTTAATTAGATACTAAGAAATATACGAACATATATAGATATAGATTTCTAATTGGAATTTAATTTTGGGGATTGGACTTGTTGGAACATCCCATAATCAGTTGAACCAAACTATAGGATCCTTTTAAAAGAGTCTCTATTCTACTCTAAAATTCAATAAATCCTTGTTGTAGATTGATGTATATTCTACAAGACTTTGTGTATGAAGATATATTATTTCTATGACTATGACCTATGTCATAGAAGGAAGAGATTTTAAAAATCAATAATCTTAGGGATTTCCTATCCTATATGCTTTCATGAATAGTGATGTTCCAATACCATAAATAGTTTTTTCAATTAAATCAGTTGGAGAAGATCATACCATATATCATGGTATTATAATGGTGGTATTATAATTTGAACCATCTTGATATGCTCAACTATGGGTGTCATGGGAATCATGAGAACCGAGTAAAAATATATGCACCACAGTGTATCTAGTCACACCATAGTATATGTTGAATAGAGGATGTTATACCATACTATCCACGATCAAACCAAAGTAAGGTATTTTTTAGTAGTGTCACCGAGAAAAAAAAAATAGTGAGTTATTACCTCAATATCAAATTATATAATTCAGATTTACTGGATTATTATGGTCCTATTAATTATATATGGAAACATGGGACACTCATAGAAAATGCAGTTTTAATCCTATCCATTGGATTGAAATTAAAACGGAATTGTGGATTCCAAAAAATATGAGATATCACATCAAATGAAGAGATAGTTTATTTTCATATAAGTTTTAATATAATGGAGGACTTGGAATTTCTAGGAGTATCATCTCACTATAACAAAATTGATAATGGAACAAAAGAGATTCACATTTTTAGGAGTAGTAAACATACATAACGTCATCAAAATTTTAAAGGAGGGGATTAGGAGAACAATGTAATCATCTATTTTTTCAAGAATAAATGATCTTTGTCATTTTTTGAAGAGTGATATTGAAGGGTCAGTGACACAAATAAAATATTAAAACCAAAAAAATATGTGAACACTATTTTTTTGGGTCCATTAAAACTTCATCGATTTCATCCACAATAGACTATCATAGTATAGGTGATCCATGTTAAATTATTTGAGTGCCATTTTTTACATTCATTATTTCTCAAGAGGAAGTAAGGAATAGAAATAGAATATTCCTCATATTAGAGGAAAAATATAATGATCAAGGTATTTAGAAGACAAAATATTTTCCTCCATGATTTCCCCTCTCAGTGTAATTCCCTAACATGGAGAACTACAAGTTCTATCGAATGATAGGTTTCTAGGGGGAATTATTCTCTCAACGAATTATGGAAATAATAATAGTTGTGAATCACAGTTGAATTCTAATCATCAAATGAAAAAATTTCTAGTTATTAAAGAACACGACAAAAAATACCCTTAAATCACTAAAACTGGATGTTTACACTATAACTATTCATAAATTTACATGGAACATGGAATGTAAAGCCTTATTAGGATGTGAACATATTTAATTGGATGCTACTAAATTGGTAATAAATAAAATAGGAGGACCCTTGTATATCCCTTTAAAAACTAAGGTATGGTTTCACAAAACATATCATGATTTGTGGGAACAATATTTAACATTTGTAAAGATTATTCCATTATTTGAGATACAATGATACAAGTTAGTTGGAATAAATATAAATATATAAGTTTTGTTACAATTAAAATTATGGATACATTTTAGAAATAAATAAATCTCTTGATGAATATTATAAAATTATTAGAGAATATATTTTTGATACTGTAATTGTAAAATGATTCAGGGGTAGAACACCTCCATAGTTTAATGTGAATGTTTTTATATTGAGGATTAAGATCTAATGGATGTATCATTAGAAAACCATCACTGTAAACTTATTTTGTATAGAAAATGAAAAAATTAGTCCATAGAGAAGGATAATTCACATGAAGTTTCTTTCAAGGAAATTGAGAAACGTTCTAATAATAGAGATCTAAATGAAAATATTGCCAATCCTGTGATGGAATTTCATTTATTTAACTATAAGAGGGAAAATGGAAATTCAAATTCAAGATTCAGATTTCTTGATACCAATGTGGAATGGTGGTTCATCATATAGGTTTTTTGTAGAATAATATTTTAGAAGAGGATGATGATGAATCTATGAACAAGCCTTTTAATGATGTTAAACAAATAAAAAAACTGAAGTTAATGTTTTTCATTAGTAAAAAAATACTATCTCAGAAATATGAATGTTCATATGATTCCAATGTATAATAATTTGAAGATTGTATAGATATCATTAACGATTATTTAGAATATACCATTGATAAAATATATATTAATGACATTTATAATGAAAATGATTATATTTAAGGGAGATTTTATCTAAATGTTTAGCTTGTGGTTTCCCTTAAAGAAATGGTTAAATGGAGTCCTAAAAACAAGTAGTAAAATGGAATTGTTCATGAATAAAAACCATATATACATCAAAAAGATTAATATAAAATATAATTGAAAATAGTAATTGAGAAGATGAAATTTATAATTTCTAGTAACCTTTGAGAGGAAATGGATATAATGATCAATGATTATGAGCGTGTGAGAATCATTGAATGAATAGAAAATAGAGTGAAATAAAAGGTCTGTTGTACTAAATAACCTGATTAAAATTTCATTTATAGTTTCCCATGCCTTAAAAAATTAATATTTCAAAATTCATAACATTATTTTTCAAATAATATTGAACTAGGATTGAGAGTTATAGTGTATTTGAATGATTATAGATATAAATACATCATCTTAAAAATTAAAAAATATTCATTATTTAATATTCCACATAGTTATCCTAACTCCCATTGATATTCTAAAATAGAAAATGATATCCATGGGAAACACATAAGGAAAAGAGTGATTTAGAAATCTCAATAAGAGCATAAACCTAGAAATATACATAACAAGAGTGTGAAAAGGAATAACATTATATCATAAATAATATGATCCTGATTATTTTAACATTGAATAAGGAAATTATATTACATGATCATGAACTCATGAACATGTGGAAATAAGAAATTCATGATATCATAAACATAAATAAAGGGTCACTCAAAATTTTATCACCACGAAGTGGACAAATTCATATAGGGGAGTGGGTTCAGTCCCTAATCAGATAAATAAAATATCATGCGAGGTAAATCATTAATGAATGAAGTAGTAGGATACATAATTACAGTTACACTATTCAGATAACTAAAATAATACGTATGTATTTCACATTAGGATAAAGAACGTATATATAAATCATAATCTTGGGCAATCCCATGAGATGGAATTGTGTTTCATAATTCAGATTCAGGGCATAACATGAGGATAAAACATATCGATAGACACGATATTATGGAAACAAATAATTTGAATGTTCATAAATTAATAACGTACATATATATTAAATACATATATCCAATGTTAAAAAATCATGGAAGTGATTTAGTGGATGAATTTATAGAAACAAACAACTTGGCTAGTGCTTTGTGAAATAAGTAATGAGTCTTTTTAAAGATGGAAAAAAGTTATTATTTTTATATAAAAATATAATATAAAAAATATTACTATCTACAAAAAAAATTTGGTTTTATAACAAATTTATGATTTGAAAACATTTTGTGGGAGTGATGCTTGAGGAGAGAAAAGAAACCAAAATGTTCCCCTAAAGTAGGTTTTTATAAAAGTGAGAATTTCAAAGGGAACTAAAAAATGTATAACCCCAATAATTAAAGGGATATTTATGAGGTTAGATATATATAACAAACATATATAAAAAAATTTAATAGGTACATGGTAATAATATTACACAAAAGGAATAAAATAATAAGAACTTGGTACCAACCAGTCCTGAAGTCGATGTGAAAGACCCCTTACAATTTAGCCTAGACAAGAGTCGAAGGATATTTGAAGAAAAGAAATTAGGTTGGATTAGTATATATTATGAACTAAAAAGAAATAAAATATAAGGTAGTTATGGTATGTTAAATAAAATCCACACTAAACAAATGTAATCATGATGTATAAAGTGAAACATGTCTCAAAGAATGGAATATAAGATGAAAACCCTTACAACCTTTTATTTTTTCAGAAAAAAACCCATGGGAGAGATATTATTGAAGATAATATTTATTATAACTAAATATATGATATTAATTATACAAATTTTATAATTAAAAGTAGATACACCATTCATATGAAATCAAGCTGTATAATAAGAAATATGTGTCAATGGGAGAAAATTGAGATAAGAAAACATTATGTATTAAAAATAATTATAATAATAACACATTTAACGATATAGTGGGATATCATAAACATGAAGTTAAAATATTAGTTAATAAATTTAATCCATGATATTAAGCATTGAATTGGTAGTGTACACCCCATTTAAAATTAACTACGGTTATAAATGAAAATGTGTCTCAAAGAAGGTAATTTTCAAACGTACCCATTAAGGGTTTAATAATTTTTGAAGAAAATGTAATTGTAAGATTGAAAATCATATGGTTTGTTAAATTATTTGGATTAAATAAATTATTATACAAAAATAAATTCTGGGGAAGTATACACACCACTGAAATAATAAATTGGTGAAAAACATTAAAATCATGTCTCAATGGAATAAAATTTGGATAAACCTATTACCTTGTTCCAGATTGTTTTTACACATACTCCTAACATACGGAATAATTAATTTATTTTTATTGGATAAAATTTGATAAAAATTATTATAATTTAATTAAATTAATATTTTCCATTTATTTTCATTTTCTATTTAGTCATTTTATGCTCTCTTTCATGCATTAGTTACCTACGGTTGTTCCGTCAATTTTGTTGTAACTCCTTAATTATGTTAACAATGGTCGAAATAATTTTAAAATATTATAATAATTTTTAAAATAATAATATTCTTGTTGTAATGATATTTATTTTTTGAATATATTTTTTTTTGACAACCATAATGGGTGGTGATGAAAAATAAACTCATTACTCATGGAGGGGATAATTCACATGTATACATGATTAATGCTTCAATTTACCAATGAATGAGAGGAAAATAAGGTAAATGAAAATTTGAAATGTAATAATAATCATTATATTATTGATATAATATTTTTTTCATATATTATATATTTTTTTATCAGCCATGAAAGACATGGTTGAAAAACAAAAGATGTCATGTTCTAGATGCAACAGTTCGAGAAACACACTAATGACAATTTTATTTTTATTATCAGATGATAAGAATAAAAAATGAATACTAAATTAATAAATTAATCACTATATATAATTATAATACTTGTTTAATTATATATATAAGATATTTATAAGAGAAATATTAATGATTAAAAATTTCAAAGAGGGTAGTACAAACGTTGGAGATTTGATCTTCTGTTAGAGAGTTGCTTAGATGTGAAGGAATTAACATACATTATTAGGTACATGGGACTATGTAAGAAATAATTAAATAAAAAAGAGGTATTTTGGCCATATTTAGAAGGAAAAGTCCAATGGTACAGAACCATAGAGGAGTGTATGTGATACCATTATATAAGTGAAGAAAAGTGTGGTTTTAGAAATACCCTTTACTAATAAGGGATATAAATTTAATATTCCATGGTAAAAGGATCAATGTTTTTGAAATAAAATCTTTTTTGGGTTCTTTTGGTTTATAAATAATTAATAATGTCTTTCCACACATGTTTTAAACCTGTTATATGGGTTTTCCTATTAACTCTTTGCATTTTACTCTTTTATTTTTTAAACTAGGTTACTAGATTTTAACTATGTTATTTTCTGTTTCATTAAAAATATAAAAATAACCAGATAATTATATTATGGAACTAAATTTAATGACTAATAAGTATTCTTAAATTTTAATACAACATAAAAATATCTTGAAAATTAAAATAAGTAATGTGGGTAAAAATGTTTTAATAGAAAGATAACATTTGGAACATTAGGGATTGTTAATTAATATAATATTGAAAAACAATTAAATGATTTTTCATATATAATTATATATGTTATGAAATTAGATTAGAGTGATAATTTAGCTTATATATATTTTTAATAATATATTTCTAAAAATAGTATCGTCATTTTCATTATAACTAACACTAAAAATACTAATAGTTTCATTATTATTGATCATGAAATTTAAAATCTTCTTTAATACATAATTATTGAACTCAAATTGGAAATTAATTTCTATATATTTAATTTCTAAAAGTAATAAATTATAATTTTTAATATAGAAAAATGGAATCAATTTTTAAGGTGATATATTACGTATGTTTAAAAAGGATAAAACATGTGTTTTATACAATCAAAATAACAGTTTTATATTATATATATATATATATTAATTGGGGTTATAATATTTTAATTTATTCTTATTTTATAAAAGTTATAAATTTTAAAAAATCTAGTTTTTAACATTCACCTTAAAATCGACTATTTCATGAAAAATATTTATAAAATCATAAAAATAAAATTATTATAAAATAAATTATAAAAATATTTTACTTTTATAAAAATGAAATCATAAAATTTATATATTTTCATTTTAAATGAACATAAAAAATATAAATAAAATTAATTTTATTGAAAACTTATTCTTTAAAAAATGAAAATTTATTATTCTTATGTCATTATATTTACAACTAAATTATTATTACCCAATTATTAATTGAAAACATATTTCATAAATTTGAATCATATAATTTATGAAATAAAAATTCACTTCTCTTAATGATTTATTAGGAAAAATACTTTTATAAATATTAAATGATCTTATTAGTCATTTTATTTAAACGAATTGAATTTAATTTATATTAAAAGTAGAATTTATATTATTTAAATAAATATTTCATAAACTGGAAAATATAATTTATTCTAGTTTATTCAATTCCTAGGTTTTAAAGGTTATACATAAATACTCACATTTTATCTAAATACATCATTGTTTTATTTATGTTATATGTTTCTTTTAGTGAATGATATTGAATATTTTATTTATTTAAGGAACATATAAAGAGAAATATTGGTTACTTAAATTCTCACCTCTTAAGTATTTTTTTCCTCATAGTTTTAATTATCACTTAATAATAATAAATATTATTGTCATGTAATGATAATATTTACCTAATGTATAATTTTATATTATATTTCCAAGATAATATATAGGAGGCACATATCTTCCATTTTTTTTAAAATATATTAAAATTTTCGTTTTTTAATAAAATATAATTCTTTATAGGGTTATGAATTATAATATTGTATGGAGTCATGCCATTTTGAAAATGAATATCTCCAGGTACTCTAATTCAATAATTGATTTAAGTGGGTCAAAATTGCATCAAGTCACATCAATGAGTTGAAACTATGCATCATATGTTTTTTATTCTATTAATTTTTTGTCCCATGCTCACAAGTGACATCCTTTTTGAAATGTGTCAATGCCAATGAAAATATATTCAGTTAGTTTTTTATTTTTAATCATTGTATTGAAATGACATTCTAGACCTTTTTTCCATATGGCCTTCAAACATGATCAAAGTAGAATTTTTTTAAAAAAATTTATGTTATATAAAAATGTAAAATATATTCTAATGTGTATTATATGGTAGATATATATCACCGAGATATCTCCCTACAAATTTATTTATAAATGATCCAATATACTATTTCTATTTCATAAATTATAAAATATTGATAAAGTCCCCTATGGTAATTCCCAAATTCTTTAATCAAAGAGTTGAGTCTCTAAAATCTATATAATATATTTTAATTTCCCATAATAATATTTAATAATATCAAGAGAAATAGATATGTTTTAAAATAACATTAAAGTGCGATGAATTCTGAAAAATGTGGCTGGAAAACATGAACTATATTTTGAAACAGTTTTTTGAGTTTAATCATCTGATTGGGAAAATAGACACATGTGAGATTTTCCCCCTTACATCTTGATAATTGATATTTAATATATTGACATCAATAGATTAATACATTAAATGAAAAACAAAATCATAGTTATAATGTAATTTACCTCAATATATTTATAGTCATCAAATAAAACCAAAATAAATATTTATGGGTGATACAAAATATCTAAATAGATTTAAATTAAAACAATATATAAATTTATAATTTTATATCTTATAAATGTATAAGATTACAAGATTTTAAACTAGAATAATTTAAATTATACATAAATCACTATTGGTAAAACATTATGATGTGTTCCCTCATACATCTTATCATAATACATCAATTTAAATAGGAAATCTATACTTTATAGCAGCCTGAAAAGACAATATAATCAACCAACACATATTACCTAAGAGTGTTAATCTAGGTTCATGATAATATTCCAGTCACTATGAACTAGAATTATGGAAAGGATATATTAGACTAAATAATCTCTATGTTATTACCCTTAAATGATTCTTTAAAAAACGATATCCACTTATATTATAAATATTAGTATGGATTGATAAGAAAACCACATATTGTTTATTTACAAAAATATTAGGATTTCATCATATAATAGTATTATATCATAGTGTTATCCCTATGATTATATATATTTTTTCATCATAATATCTAAAAAAATATACCCCCCATTGAGACCTAGTATAGTGACCTAGGACATAAACAAATATTATTTCATAATTGATAACATTATTTTCCAAAAAATACAATCTAAGAATCGAGAGTTCCAATTTCATCGAAAGATTAGATATAAAAATAAATCAACTAAGACATAAAACCGTGTTTTTAAGCCTCTCCATGGTTCTCGTAACACCAATAGATCTTCGAAAACTATATTGCATATTAATGTGAAATGTATAATGAAAATGGTGAGATATAAATCCCTATAAGGGTGTAAACATGTAAACAAGCATAACATGAGAGTCAAATGGAAGAACATGTAATCATAAATAGTATTATCATAATCATAGAAATTGAATAATGAAAGGATATCATAAGATCATGGAAACATAAATATGTGGAAACAACATAAAACAAGATATCACAAAAATAAGTCATGGTTAACTCCTAAGACCATCCTTATAAAGTGGGAAAATTCATAGGGTGTATTAGGTTCACTATCCAATACCATAAAAAACTTCTCATGAGATAGAAATATATACCCAATGAATTTTATTGATATATAATTCTAGTTCGACCCATAACATAATGAAAATCATATATATGTCACTATTATAAATATGGCCATTATTAGTGCTTGAAAAGATCATTAACAGCACTAAAAAAGCGCTGTTAATCGAGGTGAAGATAATGGGGGTCCTTTTTATCAACATTAAAAAAGCACTGATAAAAGTGGACCTATATCATTGTTAAACAAATCACTGATAAAATGGTACTTTATGAGTGTTGTTTTAGCGGTGATAAAAGACCCCTTTTATCAGTGCTTTTTGTAAGCACAGATAAAAGTCAAAAAAATTGAAAATTGAAAAGTAATATATAATGCAGGGGGATTTTAACAGTTCTTAACCCAACTATTTACACTAGGTAGACCCCCTCCCACTATCCCGCGCGTAGCCCTTGCCAGCACACCCCCCACATGCCCGTACTCCCATCCCCGCTTCCACTAGAACTCGAACACGAGACCTCCACCATTGTGCACATGCACCTTTACCACTAATCTATTTAGTTTTTCCACTATTTAATGATATATCTATTTATTTATATATATAGTTATATTTATTCAAATATTAATATAGATTCATCTTAATAAAAATATGTTTAGTTATGTTAATACATATATATGTATTCATATATTATTATATATATATATTTATTCATATATTAATATATATTAATATTTATATATATATATATATAGTTATATTTATTCATATATTAATATGTATTCATCTTAATATAAATATATTTACTTATATTAATACATATATATTTAAATATATATATATTCATATATTAATATATATTTATATTTATATATATATAGTTATATGTATTAATATATTAATATAGATTCATATTAATATAAATATATTTAGTTATATTAATACATATATATTTATTCATATATTATTATATATATATATTTATTTATCAATGATTTTTTCATCACCAATAGAAGATACCTTTTATTAGCACTTTTTTAAGCGCTGCTAAAAGTCAAAAAAATTTAAATATAATATATAATGCGGGGAAGGGGGAAGCTTTTAATAGCACTTGACCCCCCTATATGTGCTTGGAATACCCCCTCCCACTCTCCTGTGCACTTCCATTACATGCAAATCCCCCACATGCCCACTCACCCCTCCTCGCTTCAACCAAAACTCGAACTCGAGACATCCATTCTTGCACTCATGCACCTTTACCACAAAGGTATTTAGTTTTTTTCTCTATTTTATGATATATCTACATATATATATATATTTATTTGTATTTTTTCATATATTAATATAGATTCATATTAATATAAATATATTTATTTATATTAATACATATATATATATTTAATCACATATTAATATATGTATATATATGTGTATATTTATTCGTATATTAATATACATTTTTATTTATTTTTATATATATATACTTATATTTTTTCATATGTAAAAACCGATTCATATTAATATAAATATATTTAGTTATATTAGTACATATATATTTATTCATATATATATATACACATATATATTCTTATATTAATATATATTTATATTTATTTGTATATATAAAGTTATATTTATTCTTATATTAATATAGATTCATATCAATATAAATATATTTAGTTATATCAACACAAAAATATATTTATTCATATATTTTTCTATATATATTTATTGGTATATTAATTTATATTTATATTTATTTATATATATATTTACTTATAATTTTTTATTCGTATATTTATTTGTATATTAATATATATTTATAAGATTAGTTTTTAATACATTTATAAAATATTTATTTTTTTTTATTTATAAATAAATAAATATATAAATACATACATATCTAAAACACACACACACACACACACACTCACACAGACACACACTCACACACACACACACACATTTTAGAATAAATACATATATATATGTATTTGAAAAGCCATAGAATGTTAAAACTACTATAACATCTAATAGAGAAGTCCATTTCAACTCTACAACTAGTCACATAGAAGAAAATGAATCAGTCAATGGTATTATATGTGGCACAGGCCTAGCAGAAATCCAGATCAGAAATAATACCTATTTGAATGTTAAAAAATCAGTGTATCCCAACTAAATTTTTTGTTTTAGAGTCCTTCTAGGAATTTTTAGGTCTCTAAAAATGTGAAAAAAGATTCCTTTGATCATTAGCGCATATATCTCATTGAATTCATTGATTTGATATACAGTAGAGCTCAAATGGATACCCTGATCAAAAGTTATGACCATTTCAAATTTTAGTAACATTTTCAATATAATTTAGATCTTTAATTAATTTTTTTTTATTTTTTGTTTTTAAAATTTTTATTAAATGCTTATTAATCAACGATAATTAGGGAATTATTAATTAGTAAAATTATTTAAAAAATATTTTATAGCCAATTTCACTAAATTTTTTTATATATTCAATGTAATATTCTATTTGTACTTATCAAAAACATATTTTAAATATATATATTTTATTTATTTTAATATAATTATACTTCTATAACTATTTATTATTTTTCATGATTTCATATAAATATAAACATTATCAGCGCTATGAAAAAGTTTGTATAAAGAACCCCCTTTATCGGTGTTACAAAAAAAGTGATGAAAAAGGGGTCCCCTCTAACAGCACTAAAAAAAGCATTGATAGGGGGCATATCAGTGCTAAAAAAAGCACTCACAAAGGGTGAATTTTAATAGTGCTTTATTAGTGCTATTAAAAATTCCCTTTATCAGTTCTTTTTTGAGCACTGATATATCCCCCCTTTATCAGTGCTTTATTAACGCTGTTAAAGAGTGGTGCTGCGGAAACCACGGTTCGTGGTCGTGTGTGTTCTACAAAAGGATAATAAACCGTAAAAAATCAAAACCATGATCAAATCCATAATAAAGTTGCGGGTTTCATAATTCTAATTCAAGGAATATCCAAATGAAATATCAGAAGCATTCTATAGTGAAGAAAGAATGAAAACGTTTTCACTTTCATAATTGGAAATGGGATATATGCCTTGAAGATGGAGATCCAATGTACAAAATTCATTATAAAGATCTAAGGGAAGGAAGTATAAATATAATTTAATGGGGTGGTTCCCTATCAAATAATTAAACGGTATTTTTAAATATGTAAATACGTTAATGTTTTCCAAAAATCAAGAACTGAAAAAATAGGGTTGTGAATAAAATAATGAGATTTTTAGAAGAAATTATTGGTTCAAATACATTTTATTCCAGTGGTGTTAGATGTGATACAAAAAACCAGAAATATTCCTATAACGACCCATACTTTACACACATTATTATTACTTCAGAATTGAAGCAAAATTATTAAAACATATAACAAAACCAAGAAAGGACCGTATAGGTATAGAGTCTTTAGAAACTGGGAAACATAAACAAGTGGTTAATAAAGCATCTACTTTGCCTCCCATTTATTTCATCATATCTAGAGTCCCTTTTTGGCATATCCTACTTAATAACCTTCTTGCTGACCTAGGGAAATAAAACATACAAAATGGAGAGCTCAAATGCCCGGTAAGGGTAAACAAAAGAAATATCAATCACATCATATACATAAGAACATAACTTTTGGAAATCATAACCTGCAAAAGAGATCATAATATCATAACATGGGATAAATCATATAAGTGAAATGTAATCCCAATAATCATAACATAAAACTTTAATTTTTGTGGCATACACACATAATCACCGAGAAATCATTTCTTATTAGTCAAGACTCATTTTCAAGACTATCTTAGTGGACAAAGTCCCTTTCTGAACCGAGTTCACTCCTCGTTTCAGTCTTGTTTTACTGAACCGGTATAACCTACCATTCCAGCCATGTCTATCTCATGAGATATAAATTCTTTACCCAATGCATTGGAGGGAGATATAGGTCCCACCCATCTCATAATGATACCATTCTTATACGTGCCACAAAATCAGAAAACCATACATCATAGCATAACACATGTAATAAAAATGGGAATCTTAAACATAGTGACATCATAAAACAATTCATATAAGATAAAGGAATTCATAAAAATATAATTCCATCACAACATAATCAAATCAATGTAATAATAGGGATAAAAACAGAACCCTTTATTATCTTAGATGGAAAATAATTTTGATAAAACACTTGAACTCCCTTCTTGAGGAAAATATCATTTCTGCTTCAAAAACACTTTTCCTTTATTAAAATGTGGTACAATTATAAACTAAAAGAAGTTGATTAAAAATAAACCTGAAAACATGTAAAGTAATATTCTTGGAAATAATGTTTTAAAAATCCATTAATGTCGTATAAGTTAGAAAAACAATCTTCGTACTTTTGTCAGAAAAGTCAAAAAGTACCTCGTACGAAAAATGACAAAAG
Source organism: Viscum album (assembly GCA_963277665.1). Taxonomy (NCBI): domain Eukaryota; kingdom Viridiplantae; phylum Streptophyta; class Magnoliopsida; order Santalales; family Viscaceae; genus Viscum; species Viscum album. The sequence goes on along the minus strand of OY728150.1, from coordinate 403,968,953 downwards.
ACTCCTTTCATATCTTTTAATAAAAACTCACTGAAGGGTAAAATTGGATATAAACTATTGTATAAGGATATAAATATTACATATTGAGGAAACATGGATGTGGATGATAAAATACACCCCAGTAAATTTCAAAGTATAAACAATCTCGGATAAAAATGAGATTGTGATATTTTCCCTTACCTTAGGTACGATATGATTTGTACATGTCCGAACCTCCTGTATAATGATTTAAATAATGTTATTGACTTATTACAGAATCATACTTATTTTTATGATATCATATATGGTAATATTCTTAGCTTCTTAGTAGTAATATTTCATTGCTACTTGTTATTCGGGTGTTTATAACTTTTTGTTCTTATGCGTGTTTTGTCGAATAAATTCTTATTCTTCTCTTTAGGTGATAGATACTTCATTTACAGAATGGAATTAGTGTAATATATATCATATTAATTCATTAAATTCATTTATATAATCATTATGAAATGAATATCATGTAGAACGAGTCGCATCACATCGTGGAGACGGTATTCTGTACGTACGCACGAGTGATGATATCATTCCAATGATCGTGGAATTGTATTGGAGTGTATGTATACTATTTCAGAATCAATATCACTTTATAATAGTCATATATAGTCATTATTTACACCATTATACCCATCCAAGTATGGTGGTTGTGGAAAATAGTTTACACCACGGCGTGGAGACGGTATTCCGTACGTACACACGCGCGGTGATTTCTTTTTCCGTAGGATGGATAGATGGTGAAATAGAGTTGTTTCATATTTCTAATAAAATATCCATATATGAGTGATACTGATGTTATTACTTCATAATGATACAACTAAAGTAGAAGAAGTGGAAGAAGAAATAAAGATGAAAGAATCGGTAAGAGACATTACCTCTTCTTTGAAGTGCTTATTTGAGACCTTCTTTTAGGGCACTAAAATTGGTCTTTGAAGAAGCCCAGGACCTCTAGGATGTTTCTAGTGAAGTGTAGAGGATAAAGTGGAAGGGGTTGGCTGAGCTTGAAGGATCAATGTTGTGTTAGGAAGAGAGGGAGGAGGTGCCCTTTTATAAGGGAGGAGAGGGGCACCTTTGGAATAACAAAAAATATTATTTTATTATAAAGTCACGTTCGGTTTCAAAATAGCTCCAAATTGAGTTATTTCGAAGCTAAGGTGGGGATGGGTCGAAATACTCTCATCCAATAGAATTTATACAAGTTTAGGTCATTATATCAACATTATCTTTTAGTTTTAACTCTTTGTTAATTATATTGACATTTACCATGACACTTTGTATTTTTATATTATATAGTTAATAAACTTACCATATACATCCAAGCGACACCCAAGTTGTGTTTTATTAATATATATAACCTTATCTAAGTCATTTTTCCGAACATTAGATTTTTAGGAATAAAATAACATTTAATAATATAATATTTGTTTTAAAAACTATTTTATGTCAATTTTGACACTATTCAATAGTTGATTTTTTTGAAACTCATAACAGAATGGTTACTTCAACCAAATTTAATAAAATAAATCCTAACATGTCATAGTAACCTATAAAATTAGTTTAATTCATAAAAAGTCTCAAATTATACTTATTTAGGTATTTATAATATCAATTATTCTAATTTTTCACTATTACGGTAATTACTGCATCATCATTGTGTCATAAATAAATTAAATTATTTAAAGTCTAAACATTACAAATAAAATATAATTATGTAGTAAATCTTTTTATATTTCTAATGAATATTTATAGTCGATTTTATCATATGTATAACCTTATATTAAAAATGATTTTGTTATTAAACTTTGAATTTAACTAATTTAACCCTTCTTTAAATAAATTAATAATAAATGTCCCAATCTAATCCAAGTGGGCCTAAATGGTCATATTTTATTCCTAAGGTTGTTTTTGGTCGAATTACACTTGTCCAATAGAATTAGTACATGTGTTAGGTTAATAATAATATCATTTTTACCCTTAATTACCCTATTTACTTTTAACCGTGGTAAAAAAAAGTAAAAAGTCACTATTCACAAAATATTATTTTCATCTCATTGAACCACATTTTAGTACTTGATATTAACCGTGTCTCTCAGATTTTCAAAATTCCACTCACAGAAGGGGTAAAGTTATGTTTTATGAAAAATTCAGTTTTTTTAACTACCACTTAGTGGTTTCACTATTCATCAAAAATTGAAAGTTTTCAGAAAAATACCAAAATTTCACCCCAGGCTAATTTCAATATTAAGAATCCAAAAATGAAGTCCATTTTGAAAAATAAAATTTATAAAATTTCAAAATGTGGTTATTACTATTCATAACGGCTAGTTTTAATAATATTTTAATCGTATATCGATGTTTAGTGAAACTCGGTATTGCGTACGATGCAAGCTATCGAGGAAGCTCACGATTTCGTATAAAGCAAGACAAGAAAGTGTTGTATGTAGAAAAAGATTCCTTTTATGATTTATATAACATAAAAGTCTCGGGTGTTACATTCTACCCCCCTTAAAATGAATTTCTCCCTCGAAATTTGTCACTTTGTAACAAATAGATGAGGATACCTCTCCCTCATCATATCTGCAAGCTCCCATGTAGCTTCTTCTAATTGGTTGTTCCTCCATAAAACTGTCACCAATCGAGTGGTCTTGTTTCGTAGGACTTTTTCACTACGATCCAGAATCTCTATCGGTTGTTCTTCATAACAAAGATCTTGCTCCAGCGGTACCACTTCTGAGCTGAGTACATGTGAAGGATCAGGTATGTACTTTCTCTGGAGAGATACATGGAACACAACGTGAACTTGAGAGAGATTCGGTGGAAGCTCCAATCTGTAAGCTACCTTCCCAACACAATCCAGTAATTAGAAAGGACCGATATATCTAGGGCTCAACTTCCCCTTCTTTCCAAATCTCATAACACTCTTCCAGGGAGGTATTCGTAAGAACACTTTATCACCCACTTCAAAATCTAGGTCTTTTCTTCGGTTGTCGGCATAACTTTTCTGTCGACTCTGAGATGCTATTATGTGTTGTTGAATAGATCTGACCTTTTCTACCATTTCATCAACGAGATCAGGTCCTAATAGCTTTCTTTCCCCAACTTCATCCCAACAATTTGGAGTCCTTCATTTCTTTCCATAGAGAGCTTCATAAGGAGCCATCTGAATACTGGATTGAAAGCTATTATTATAAGAAAATTCCACCAAAGGTATGTGTTGATCCCAACCACCTTTGAAATCCATAGAGCAAGCTCTCAACATATCTTCTAGAGTTTGAATTGTTCTCTCAGACTGACCGTATGTCTGAGGATAATAAGCTGTGCTGAAACTCAACTCTGTATCCAGAGTATGGTGAAGACTTCGCCAGAACTTTGATGTAAACCTCGGATCGTGATCAGATATAATAGAAAGTTGTACTCCAAGCAATCTTACCACTTCCTTTACATATATCCTGGCAAGCTGATCCAGATAGAAATCCTCTCTAATAGCAATGAAGTGTGCAGACTTTGTAAGACGATCAACTATGACCCAGATAGCATTATTGCCTTTGGATGTTTTTGGAAGTCCTGTGACAAAGTCCATAGTGATGTTTTCTCATTTCCATTCGGCTATGGGTAATGGTTGTAACATCCCCTTAGACTTTTGTCTCTCAGATTTAACTTGTTGACAAACCAAGCATCGAGAGACATATTCAGCAACATCTCTTTTCATGCCATCCCACCAGAAGTACTCTTTCAGGTCCCTATACATCTTCGTGCTTCCTGGATGAATAGAGAATGAAGAACTATGAGCTTCATCCAGCAGTTCCATCTTTAATTCTGGGATGGGAGGAACATAAACCCGATTCCTGAACTTTATTATCCCATCACAATCAAGGTTGAATTCAGGAACATTTCTCACCTTCTTTTGTAACTCGACATCTTCTTTTTGTGCCTCTTTAATCTTCACATGCATAGATGGTTGAACATTTATTTGAGAAAGATAAAATTTTTCCCCTTCCATTATAATTCCAAGATCCATTCTTTGTAAATCCATAAATATTGGATCTTTTGTGATCCTCATCACTGATAAACTGGCATGGTCTTGTCGACTTAATGCATCTGCCACCTTATTTGCTTTCCCAGGGTGGTAATGGATTGAGCAGTCATAATCCTTAATCAGCTCCAACCATCTTCTTTGGTGCATATTCAGCTCATTTTGTGAGAAAATATACTTTAAACTTTTATGATTACTATAAATATCACACCTTTCACCATAAAGGTATTGCCTCTAAATCTTAAATGACAAGATTACCGCAGCTAACTCCAAATCATGAGTTGGGTAATTTTGCTCATGTATTTTCAACTGTCGTGAGGCATAAGCTATCACCATATCATTTTGCATAAGAACACACCCCAATCCCTTCATGGATGCATCACTGTAGATCACAAACCTTTCTCCACTACAAGGCAGTGTGAGCACAGTTGCACTGGATAACCTTCTTTTCAATTCCTTGAAATTCTCTTCACATTCCTCCGTCCAAACAAACTTAACTCATTTCCGAGTCAACTTGGTGAGTGGATTAGATAATCGTGAAAAATCTTTCACAAAACGTCGATAATATAAAGCCAAACCGAGAAAACTTCGGATCTCGGTTACTGTTGTTGGTCTCGACCATCTTTCGATAACCTCTGTTTTTGCTGGATCCACAAATATCTCCTCTTTTGAGATTATGTGACCAAAAAATGCAACTTTTTGAAGCCAAAATTCACACTTGGTAAATTTTCCATAACGCTTCTCCTTTCTCAGGGTCTTCAATATAATTTTCAAGTGATCTTCATGTTCTTCCTTGATCTTTGAATATACAAGAATATCGCCTATAAAGACTACCACAAACTGATAAAGATATTCTCTAAAGACTCTATTAATCAGATACATGAAGATAACAGGGGAATTAGTAAGACCAAATGGCATCTCTATAAATTCATAGTGTCCATACCTTGTACGGAAAGTCAACTTTGGTATATCCTCCCTTTTGACCCTTAATTGATGATACCCTGAATGAAGATCAATCTTGGAAAAGTATTGAGCTCCGTGTAGTTGGTCAAATAGATCATCAATGCGCAGGAGAGGATATTTGTTCTTGATAGTGATCTTGTTAAGTTCTCGATAATCAATGCAGAGTCACATTGATCCATATTTCTTCTTAGAAAATAGAACGGGTTCTCCCCAAGGTGATGCACTAGGGCGTATGAACCCCTTATCAAGATTGTCTTGGAGTTGCTTCTTCAATTCCTGCAACTCAATTGGGGGCATTCTATAAGGTGTCTTTGAAACAGGAAAAGCACCCGGTATAAGTTCTATTGAAAACTCAACTTCACAATTCGGTGGAGGACCCAGTAATTCATTCAGAAAGACATCATCAAACTCCCTTACAGTGGGCATATTCTTAATTGTGAGTTTCTCACCAACCATTTGAGATAAATAACCTTCATTTAGTGGAATCAAGACCGATAAGATGGAAGGAATTTCTACTGGAAGGTTATTTTCATCCTTGCATCGATAGACGATCATTGATTGATCTGGAATATGAAATGTGACTTCCCTTATTTGGCAATTAATATGAGCTCCATGTAGAGAAAGCCAATCCATGCTATGAATCACATCAAATTCCACTATAGGAAAGATCACAGGATTTGCATGAAGCACTTTCCCACAAACTTCAATCAGATAACAATTATAAACTTTTGATGCGACAGTCATGCCATTAGGGGTTGTCACAGCTAACTCAACATCTAACTATTGAGGTAATACGGTGATATCCTTAGAAAATTCTTTAGAAATAAAGGAGTGGGTGGATCCAGAATCAAATAAAACATTTTCTACTTTAGAGTGGATGGTAAGTGTACCATTCACCACATCGTTATCATACTCCACATCGCTGATAGAAATTTCATGTGACTTTCCTTGGTCTTTAGCCTTAAGATTTTGTTGACATCGACCATCGTCATCAACCCTTGGATTTGGGCATTGATTGTCATAATGCCCCATCTCCTTGCACTTGAAACATTGAAGTGTAGTAGGTTCATTCTGTGTATCCCTTACTTTTTTTGCGTCATTAGACATCTTCTTCCCATCATTATGGAATTCAAATGCCCAATGACCTTCCTTTCCACATTTGAAACATTTACTTGTCCCTTTAAGACAACTCCATCCATGTTTCTTTCCACACTTTGAGCATAAGGGAATTCTCATCTTCTTTTCAGTGTGCTCTTTAGATTTTCCTTTGAATTCCATTTTCCTCTTCTTATCAAACCCATATGACTGATGGGTTACTCCAATCTCCATCTCAACTTTGAGAGCACATCGAACGATTTCCTCGTAGCTAATGAAGTCCCTTATGGCTAAGGCCCTTCGAAGACTTTGTTTTAAGCCACTAAAGAATCGATCCATCTTACTCATAGGTTGGATAATAATACCAGAACCTTACCTTGAAAGTCTTGTAAAATTTGCTTCATAGGTACTGTTGACGCTCCTTTCGTCACAGAATCTAAAGGTCGGAAAAGGGAATATCTGATCTCAAAGTGATTCATCCTTTGAAGAAACATCAAAAATCGACAAAGGGATGAACAAGGAGAACATTGCCCATAAGTCGCGCAAGTTCCCTCATGGTCGCGCAAGTACACTTGCGCGCCGCCTAGTGGTCGTGCAAGTACTTGCGCGACACCTTATGGTCGTGCAAGTGACTTGCGCGACCTAAGTGGTAACCGCTCGGTAACCGCCCAGGGCCTTATTTTGCCTATAAATAGACCCTGTGGGCCCCCCATTCGAGAGGATCTCTTCCCAGAAACTCGGATCAAAGCTCCCGACGCCCAAGTCTCTTCTCAAAGCTTCCAGAACACTTCTAAGGTAATTTCTTACCTAGAATGGAAGATCTAAAGGGAAGAAGGAAGGCCCAAGTGTTGAAACTTATCAAACACTTGCGCGCCGACTTAATCCCTTCAATATAACTTGCGCGTCCCTCTTCTGGAAGAACCCCAAGAGGATGGGAAAGGGTTTAATAAAGAGTCGCTCAAGTAATTCAACTCTGGTTGAAAATCGCGCAAGTATCCCTTATGTCGCGCAAGTATACTTGCGCGACCAATACTTGCGCGCCGCCGCAGGACTTGCGCGACCTTCAATACTTGCGCGCCCTTATCTTTTTGGGTGCCCATCTTGCCCTTTTTCACCCCTCTTAAGCCATTTCACCCTTCCTATTCAAGATTCAGTCTTCAAGATACTCTTCAAAGCCATTTATGGCATGATTTCTTGATTTGACATCCTTATCTGAAAGGAATTATGTGAAATATCTCTCAAAACATAGTGATTTAAACATCTTTATGTCACCAAAGATTGAGAGTTCATTCATTCAACCTCATCCTTTAAAATGAGAGAATCCTAACCTGGGTTTCCTTTTCAGGAATAATCCCCAGTTATAAAACCTTTGATTTAGGCATCTTCCTTAAAGAATAAGTCCCAATCAAAGTCCTTTAAACATTGGGCCTCCTTTTTAGGAGTAAGTCCCAGTCATAACCTGGGTCTCCTTTTCAGGAATAAGACTCAGTCATAACCTTGGGCTTTCTTTTCAGGAGTAAGCCCCAAGTCCCCTAACCTAGGCTTCCTTCTCAGGAATAAGTCCTAGTCATAAATCTTGGGCATTTTTCTTAAGAGTAAGCCCCAAGTCTCTTAAAAATTCTCTTAACCAGTCATAAATTTCCTTTGATTTGGGTTTCCTTTTCAGGAATAAAACCCAATCATAAATCCCCTCCTAACTTGGGCATCCTCCTTAGGAGTAAGCCCCAAGATTAGAGTATTCAAATCTCCATGAAGCACATATAACTTTGTGGACCCTGTTCATGGATTTTCTTCCTAAAAGTAAATCCTAAACCTTCATCTATCTGGGCAGTCATCCATACATAAGCCCCAAACAAAATTCTTATGATTGCATCCTTCATGGCACAATTGTCTAAATTTTACCAATACCTCTTGTTTCTCACACCGAGCATGACTCAAGTGAGCTTAGAGTGTAAAAGTAATTATGACATTCATCTTTGAGCCATCAATCATAAACATCATATCCCATTCCTCGAACTACGTGGGTTCTGATTCCTTTTTTAAAACAAAGGATACGTAGGTAGCCCATTCATGGGTTCGATCCCAACATTGAAATAATCTCTGTCCTTCTGAATGACGATAAACTTCAAGTGCCTCACTGAGTGGCTTTAAAACCAGCCTGGTCATCAAAATGACCAAGAGACTTTTATATAAATGTTTTGAAGGATACCATTGACCAAGAATCTCTAAACAAATATAGATGATTCTACATTGATGAAGAACCTCGAATACATATAAAAGATTCTCTAAATGTCTTGCATATTTAATCATTGATTGTTAAAACTAAAGGAAAGCTCATTTTATACTTGGTAATGTAATAAGGATTCACGAACTTAACTTAAATCTATAAAGAGAGTCCCGGAGTAGACAATAATTCCCCTCAAAAAGGTGTGATGAGTCCGACCTCCCATCCTCTCGACCAATGCAAATTCCTAAGCCTCATTAGCCCACAAGCTAATGAGCGCCTGCCTTTGGAAAGTAGGTCCAAACGGATGTGGAATCATTGGATGTTTCCGGTTCTACAAACAAACCCGTTAGAAACCGATCGGAACGTTTGAATCTCCCGTCCAGGAGGTCATCCCCGGATTCCGCGCGAAACAAAAAATGGTGAACCCGACGTGAATCCTTAACCAAGTTAAAGTGATGTTCTTCTTAGATGTTAGGCCCCTTGGGCCAACAAGGCAATCATTGACATATGATCATCCAAAAGATGCAGTAGCCGGATTCATCTTGATTATGTCTGTTATATGGAACAGGCACTCTTTTTTCAAGATCTTCTACAAAAAATGGCTTTCCTTAAATTCACCCCTGTGAATACTGCTGCTGAGAACACCTCTACTGTGAGGTCTGCTGCCATGAAAACCAATGCTGCTACTCCTGCTGGAACGTCATCCGCTCTGAGGATGACATCACCAACTCGGCGTCTTCAACGCTGTGTTTCAAATGCACTGGTTAAGGAGTACCGTCGTAACGGTACTATCCCAACTCTGGAGGCCGCTCGTCAAGCCCTCCAAGTTAACAATTCTACCTGGTCGTCCGGACAACGGCGACCAGCAATCAAGAAGCAGGCGGTGCTGACTACCGTCTCCAACCGTTTCGGGTCGTTATCCCCGGAACGCAATTTCCATTCACTCCCTTATTCTAAGGAAGTGAATGAGCAGGTCCCGCAGGACCTTAATTCAAAGAGACAGGAGTCCTTCTCAAGGGCTCCCATCAACAATCGCCGCCAGACTCGTGCGGTAGTGCACCCTCAACATGATGAGGGTACCGGCTCCAGGCATTCAGCTCAGGTTCCTCGAACCCGAGCAGGCAAGATGAATCACCAGAGACGGAATCCGGTTAATAATAGGCAGGTTGTCATCCCTGCCATCTCCGGAGAAGTCCACCAACCTAACTTGGTGGCAAATAACGAGCAGGCATACACACCTGTTCGTTTTAATCCCGCTGTCCAGCAGACTCGTCTGGCAGCATCAAGCCGATCCCGCCAGGCAATTCCGGCGGAGTACCATAGGCAGGAACATACACCTGCTTATACATCAGCAGTTAGTCAGCAGGCTCGTCTGACTACATATGATGGATCTCGTCAACCGCGTTTGGCGAAGTGTAATCAGCAGGCACATACACCTGCTGATACTAATCAAGTCTACCAACAGTCTCGCTTGGTAGCACCCGGAGAAGTCAGTCGGAAAGTCCCGACGACAAACAGGAGGCAGACTAAACTCTCTACCTCCACACTTGAGTACTGTCAGGATTCACTGACAGGAAAAGGAGGACAGGAGCAGGCACATACACCTACTCCAAGCCCGGAATGGACGTATATCCCTGTTCCGGCGGCTGAAGTCACCAAACATATTTTGTCAATGGTGAAAGAGCAGAAGCAAATTCCTGCTCATATTCTGGATGCTTGCCAAGATATCATAACAGCTTCAGCTTCATCTCAGGGACAGACACATAAATCTATCCCTAGCAGTGGAGTGACACATCAACAATTCACTCCGGAACAGACACACACATCTGTTCCAGTCCAAGAGGGTTGTGGGGCCTACTCCCCCATATCATATGGACAACCAAGTCAGGCACATACATCTGATTTGAGCGATGATCGTCAGCCTAACCTGACCATCTTTCCTGATCAGGCACATACACCTGCTCAGAGCAATCACTTTCGTCATCAAGTGATTTCTAAAGCGAGTAAGAAGGCATCTAAGAAAAAGATCCGCCCAGCACAGTCAGGAGATCAAAGGCCAATCTGTAACAAGGCCTTGCTCGATGCTGGAGTTCTTGAAGCCCTCAGACATTTATCTGTCGGAATTCAAGATTCTACTCCCTCAGTTCCCAATAACAGGAACATTAATCCCGAAGGTCTTCAACAGACACTTCCTCATGAAGACTTGCTTCATGAAAATTCGGTCAATCTTGAAGTTTCTTCTTCAGATGAGAACCACAGGAACCCTCTGTGTGGTCAGAAGACCAAGGAGCAAGAGATATCATCTTTTGCTGTAACCCATCATGAAGGTCCTCCTCATGGTGATGAACTTCGCTGCGAAAGTCCTCTCCGCAGTAGTGATTCACATTGTCTCGAAAATTCTTCAGAAGGCAATGTAGTGACGAGAAAGCCCTCCTATCTCGAGGCACTTGCAAACGTAAAACCAGTCATGTCTGAAGTTTTACTATCGGCAGGTGAAACTCTTTCTCCATCAGAAGATAGCTTGGGGTTCAGGTTATTCTCCGAACCTTCCCTAGGTCATTCATCTTCCAGCATGAATAGTGATTCCTCTACCAATCTTGTTGAATCCGATGAAGCAACAAGGAAACACCAACTCTGGTCCAAACAGGTAGAAGAATCTTCATTTAATGATAAAGAGGAAATGCTGAACATGAGGAAAAAACTGGCAAAAGGTGAAGTACCAGTCATGTTTTGGCCTTTGGCTGATTCACAGTATGACATTCCAAAGATGTTGACGGATGATGGAATCCATGATATTCGTCTTAACATATGGAAAACTCTTTGTCAATTAAAGAAGAAGGTATTATCTTACGATGAATATGAAAATCATCTTAAGATAATAGAAGGGTTACAACGCCAGATTGATTTGGCATCTCTATCAGTCTCTCGGTATCCGAAGGCCGAAAAGCAACAGAGAACCCTTCAACGTTCATGCCTTGGCGCGCTGAGAAAATTGCGTCAGTTAATTTCCAATGCTCCATCTAATGTTCATATCAGAGGATGGGGTATTCACGGAGCACTACATTTCACAGTGCTTTCCGGTCAGCAAAACCCGCCGAAAATGGTCTCATGCAATGTTATTGCCCATGGCCGGCCACAGTCAATGGGCTTTGTTCATAATCAAAATCTTGCTCGAGATCAAGCTTCAACTAGTTCCTCTCAAAATCAAGTATATAGAGAACAGGTTGTTGAATTGCTCCTACATCAAGCAGGCGAGAATATTGCGCAAGCCTCTCGTCTGGAGCAAACACGTCATCAAATGACAGAAGTTTCGGAAATCATCCAACGGTCTGTTGAACCAGGTGATAAAAGTGGATACAGGTTAATGCATCCAGCTAATTTCCGAACTAAGATCCGCAAGATCAAGAGAGATTTCAAGAAGATCTCAGACATAGCATGTCAAGAGACACCCCAGCTTGCCAGACTGGGGACTTCTCTAACCCAACCCTCAGAATCAACGAATGGGATTCGAGGAGTTGAGCAGAAGCAACAGGAACACCCCCAGTCCACCGGACTGGGGACTTTTTCAAATCTTCAATCCCTCTCTCAGAGAAAGTCAGTATTCTCTCGATTAGGGAATAAGCCTCAAGAGGAACGAAGAGCCAAGATGTCAGGAGATTCTCTCCAAGTGACGGTTCACAAAGAAATTCCTGAGGGGTCAAGTCAACGGAATGCCATGTCTTATCATGGACATAAAAGGAGACAATATCATAGAAATGCTGATAGAAAGGATTTCATGAAATATGCATCCATTAATGTCATCACTGCCGTTGCTGCTGATTCACCAGATGAGGCTCAATCAGAGGGATCAGATGAAGAGGTTCCTGCTCAAGAAGTTGCGCACACAGACCTAAATGAAGAAGGTGTGCGCACACGTAATCAAAGGCTTACCCAAAATTTGGGTATTCCTTCAAGTAACCCACTTCCCCCTCTCCGAAAAGGATCCAATAAGGGGAAAGGAAAGAATCAGGTTACTTCTCACCCTTCCTCTGAAGGAGGTCAATCGCTCTCATTAGAGCAAAGGCTTGCACAACAGGAGGAAGAAATGAAAGAGTTAAGAAGGTTGAATGCAGAACTACTTCAGAGTAGTCTTCTTCTTAAGAATGCTGAAGTCCGACAGCCGAAGGAATTTGTTGTAACTACTGAGATGGATCAGGAATATCCTCCTTTATCAGTACACCCACAGAGGTCTAATCCTACGGGTCAAACGCAACAACGGTTGGCAGCACTACCATTAGTTGCAGCACCAACCTCCACGGCTGTCCAAGCTCCATTCATTGCACCTACCCAAAACCAAGTTCAACCTGACGTTTCTCAAAAGTTAATAACTACTATTGAGTCATTAACAGCTCGGTTAGAAACTATGGAAGGGAAACGGGCGCAAGTTCAACCTGAAAAGAAAGTTTACCCTGAATGGGTAGATTCAATTTCTCCTCCATCCAGTTTTGGAAACCCTATTTTCCCTACTTTCAATGGATCAGGCGACCCTGAACAACATTTGACGCATTACGTGTCTTGTTGTGATCCTATGATGGGAACTCCAGAACAACAAGAAGCAGTGAAACTCAGATGCTTCGTGCGAACCTTGCAAGGACCAGCTTTTGTCTGGTATACAAGCTTGAAATCCCGGTCAGTCATCGGATGGGAGGATCTTCGTCAAAAATTCCTTCTTCAGTTCAGCTCAACTTTGCCAAAAACGACAGTTTTCGATCTTACAAACTGCAAGCAAAGGGAGAATGAAAGAGTCTCTGATTTCATTGCTCGTTGGAAGGGATTAACGTATTCCTTGAGTTTATCACTCCCTCAGGAGGAATTATTGCCAATCTGTGTGGCAAATTTGCGTGACGAATTACGCACGCCATTGATCCCTGTGAAATACACAGGAGGGTTTCGAGACCTTACTTCAATCGCTCAACAGATTGAAGATTCCCTTATACAGGCTAAGGTTAAATCTCGTGTAATTCCATCAGCTCCAGGAAGAAGAATGGGTAAAGCAGAAACTGCTACAGTTATGCTTAAACAGGCACCTGTACCTATTTCTACTTCAAAACCTTCATCTTCTCGAAGGGCTCCACCTCCTGAACGCCAACAACAAAGGCTGTTTCGTCCAAATGATCAAAAAGATCAACGACGAAAACAATTTGAGGATATGAAGAGTAAAACATACTCTTTCCGAAGTGAGCAAGTTCCTGGTTACTTCATTTCAGCTCTGGAAAATAATTTGGTTCAATTACCAGTGCCGAAGAGACCAAACAAGGAAGGAGATGAAGACCGTCCCAATTATTGTCCCTTTCATCAAATGTTGGGACATCCCATCCAGGAGTGTTTTGTCTTTAAAGACCTCCTACAAAAGATGGTTGACTTGGGACAAGTCAAATTGAAGGGTTCTTCAGCTCATGTAGCGTGTATTACCGCTACAGATCCAGAGGAAGGAGGCGAGTGGCAGGAAGTCAAAAGCAAAACTGCGAAAAAATATGATGATTGGATGGTCAGAAAGACAATCAATCGGACCCATTCCATTTTGCGAACACAATTGAAGAAGCCAATTGTGTCTCCTACAAAAGCTGCAGTAAAGCCTCCATCAAAGGACAAATCCTCAAAAGGGCAGCGTAATTCAAAGAAGAAAGAGGAATCAGAAGAAGATGAGTATGCATCAAAGCCTAAATTGTCTTTGACTCTGGCAGATTTCATGCCATCTACTTCAAAGTCACGGGCACTGTCCCACCAAACGGCACAGCCTAAACAGGCCAACCAGGCAGAGTCTTTATCAGACGAAGAATTGATCTTTGGTTCTGTTAATATGATTCAATTAACAGATTCATATTCCAGTCTTGATGAGCCTGAATTCCCTGTATCAAATAAAGGAACCCGAGGAAGTTTTAGAGGTTCAGGATATAGGGGAAGACGTGGATCTTTCCGAAGCCACTACTCTAATTCTACCCCTGCTAGCACTGTATATGCAGCAGAAACTCGTGGTAGAGCCCTTCATCGAGCTCAAAATGAACAAGCAAGTTCTTCTGCTAATGGCCAACTCAGCTTCGGCACAATTATTTTGGAAGACCGATTAAAGGTTCCATCTTCTTTATCTCAGCAAGCAAATGGATCTAATCAGTCTAAATTTCCAAAACCAAAGATGTTGCCAACTTCAATACAAGATGCATCAGCTTCCAAAGCATCTGCTTCCAAGATACCTGCTAAACCACATATTCCTATTGGGAAACGCAGGCCTCTAGATCAAAAGTATGATATATTGAAACACTTGGCCCAAGTACCAGCCAAATTATCAATTTTGGATGCTTTGAATCTATCAAGAGATCTTCGGGAAGCACTCATCGAAGCTTTGTCAAGTCCTCAAGAGTTTGAAGCTGAGATTGCTGCAGCTGAAATTTATCACATAGAGAATAATCCTGCAGAATGCCATGCAGTGATATCTTTTACTGATAAAGATGAGGATGATGTTGTGCATGGGCACATAAAACCTTTGTACTTATCTGGCAAAGTCAATGGTATAGATGTTCGAAGAGCTTTCATTGACAATGGTTCAGGAGTCAACCTCATGCCCATTCGCACACTTCGTCGATTGGGCCTCACAGAATCTGATTTATCTCCTTCTACCATGATGTTGCAAGGATATGATAAAAATGAACAAGAACCACTGGGAGAAGTTACGCTCAGAACTCAGTTTGGAGATCTTGTTTCCAATTCAGATTTCATGATTGTTGATCAAGACTCAGCTTTCAATATCTTGCTTGGAAGACCCTGGTTACATCAGCATGCAGCTATTCCGTCATCATACCATCAATGTCTCAAATACTGTTTCGATGGTCAAGTTGGAACATTATATGGTGATAAGACCCCGTTCAAAACATGTGAGTCTCAATACATTGAGGCGGAATTTTATCACATGAAGGGAAGAGAAAAATCTACAATGAAGGAAATTACCAAAGTTAATGCTCCATATGGTTTGGAAAAAATTCCAATAAATCCATTTTCACATGTGAGTACAGATTATGTGTTACCTATCAGTCAAATTGACAAAATAGGCCCAAATCAAAATACTCTTATGGAAAGATCCATAATGTCAATTACGGCAATCGAGCCAGACAACATGGGAGAAATTGGTAACTTACCAAGCAATGATGAAAGCATAAGTGGTGACGTTTTCATTTCGTCTGCTGAAATCCAACAAGTCTATACTTCGCTAATCAGGCCAGAAGAAGTTATAGCAACACCAGAGGTGAATGTTGATGTCGATTCTCAATCCATCATCTCCTCTTTATTTCCCAAAGAAGACCCTTGTTCATCAATAGGGACGGAAATGGAAGCTTCTTCTTCAAAATGTGAAAATTTTGACATCTCTTATGATCATGAGAATTTCGTTTTTTCATCTACTTTGCAAGTAGAAACGGAAGATATAACACATGATGAAGAGGAAGAGGAAGATCTTAGAGATGCTCCTCCAGCATTTGAAGAGGGTATCTCTACCACTGTGGATGAACTCAGAGAAGTAAATCTGGGTACAGAGAAAGATCCACGCCCCACTTTAATTAGTGCGGCCATGACCCTTGAAGAACAAGAGATGTATATTTCTTTTCTAAAGCAAAATAAAGATATCTTTGCTTGGAATTATACAGAGATGCCTGGCCTTGATCCTGATGTTGCCACCCATCATTTGGGTTTGCCAAAAGAACATCGAGGATTCAAGCAAGCCGCGAGAAGAACACACCCAACCTATGCTTCCAAAATCGAGGCTGAAGTGGATAAGCTTATCAAAGCTAACTTCGTCAGAGAAGTTCAATATCCCAAGTGGTTGGCTAATATTGTCCCAGTAAAGAAAAAGAACGGACAAATTAGGGTTTGCATCGATTTCAGAGATCTTAATCGGTATTGTCCCAAAGATGATTTTCCAGTTCCGATTACAGAACTCTTAATTGATGCGACGGCTGGCTATGAAGTACTTTCTTTCATGGATGGATATTCTGGATATAATCAGATCCGAATGGCCCCAGAAGATGAGGAATATACAGCCTTCAGAGCTCCTCAAGGTGTGTTTTGTTACCGGGTGATGCCCTTTGGTTTAAAGAATGCAGGTGCAACATATCAACGCGCCATGCATCGTATCTTCAAACCTTTTCTAGGGAAATTTGTTGAATGCTATGTAGATGATTTGGTGGTTAAATCCAAACAACGTTTTGATCACTTGGCTGATTTGAAAATCATATTCCACAAGCTTCGACAACATAATTTGAAGATGAACCCCTTAAAATGTGCTTTTGGGGTAACCTCAGGAAAATTCCTCGGCTTTGTTGTACGCCATCGTGGTATTGAAGTCGATCCTGAGAAGACCAAATCAATCCTTGGTATGTCACCTCCTCAGAATTTGAAAGAATTAAGAGGACTTCAAGGACACTTAGCCTATATTCGGCGTTTCATCGCCAATTTGGCAGGCAAAAGTTTACCTTTTACCAAATTATTGAAGAAAGGAGTCACTTACCAGTGGACTAAAGAATGTCAAGAAGCATTTGATATTCTCAAGAAATACCTCTTAAGTCCACCAGTACTCATGCCACCTGTTGAGGGTAGACCTCTTATCCTCTATGTGACAGCTTTAGAGCGATCATTGGGTGCCTTTCTCGCTCAAAAGAATGATGCTGGGAATGAAAATAGTCTCTACTATCTCAGTAGAACTATGCTTGAAGCAGAAACCCGGTATTCAAGTATTGAAAAATGCTGCCTAGCATTAATCTTTGCAGTTCAGAAACTGAGACACTACCTGCAACATCACGAGGTCCAATTGGTATCTCGTAATAATCCACTCAAATTCATCCTTAGTCGTCCAATGCTTACAGGACGTCTGGCAAGGTGGGCGGTTATTCTACAGCAGTTCGACATTCAATATGTGTCTCAAAAGGCAATTAAGGGCCAAGCTCTGGCTGATTTCCTGGCTGAACACCCTTCAGTGGAAGACACATATTCAGATATCGAACTCCCTGATGAGGAAGTTTTTTCTATTCAAGAGAATCCTCAAACATGGGAAATGTATTTTGATGGTGCTTCTAGAAGTACAACAGGGAAGAAAATGGAAAATCCTAAATTCAACAAAGTTGGTTTAGGAATTGTGCTCATTTCTCCAGATAAGGCAGTGTTACCTTATTCCTTTTTGTTGTGGGAAGGTGGTACCAATAATGAAGCTGAATACCAAGCTCTCATTGCAGGCTTGGAGTTAGCGCTTCAAGCACAAGTGAATCACTTAAAGGTAAAAGGTGATTCAGACCTGGTAATCAAACAAATCAATGGGGATTATGCCATCAGAAAAGAAGAATTAATCCCTTTGTATGATTACGTCAGAGAGTTAATGTCGGAATTCCCTTCAGAACCGACATTTTCTTATGTCCCAAGATCACAAAATGCTCAAGCTGATGCACTGGCTAATATAGCCACAGCTTTAGCAGATCCAAATCGGGACGAGACAACCATCGGTATTGCCCACCGTCGTGCAATTTCACCTTATGTTCAAGTCAGAACAGAGGAAATTAATGAAATTAGTCCCATTCCTGAACCATATGGTCATACTACAGGATGGATGTCACCTATCAGGGAATACCTTCAAAATGGAACACTTCCACCTGATAGAGCCAAGAGAGAACAAATTCGGCGACGTGTGGTCAATTTTACTCTTTATGATGGTCCAAACCACCTCGAGAAAATTCTCTACAAACGTGGTTTTGATGGAGTTCTCTTCAGATGTATTGATGGTGAAGAGACAATGGCTGTCATAAAAGAAGTGCATGCAGGAGTCTGTGGTGCCCACCAGTCTGGACATAGATTGTCTGATCAAATTCGAAGACTTGGATACTTCTGGCCTTCAATGATACAAGATTGTGTTAATTTCACAAAGAAGTGTCATTCATGCCAAGTATATGCCAATTTCATTCATCAACCTCCAGAGTTGCTTCATACAGCTAAATACTCATGGCCATTTTCCACATGGGGAATGGATGTGGTGGGACCTTACCCTTCAGCTACGGCCAAGCAGTTTAAGTACATTCTTACTGCTACTGATTTCTTTTCCAAATGGGCAGAGGCAGTACCTCTCAAAGAAGTCAGTTCTAAATGCATTGTTAGCTTCATCAAGTCTAACATCATTACTAGATTTGGTGTCCCTCATACCATATTGACAGACAACGCCACCAACTTCTGCTCTTCTGAGGTAAAGAGATTGTATCAAGAATACAACATTAAGTCCAACCATTCATCTCGATATCATGCAGCGGCTAATGGCCAGATAGAGGCCTTCAACAAGACTCTTTCAAATATACTGCAAAAGATGGTGGATAAAGATAAGAGGTCATGGCCTGATAAACTCTATCATGCTTTATGGGCTTATCGGACTACCACTCGCAATGCAACGCGGTCTACTCCATATTCATTGGTATATGGAACAGAAGCAGTCTTGCCAATTGAAGTCCAATTGCCCTCACTCAGAATAGCCATTTGTGATCAGTTATCAACAGATGAGCAATCCCAAAAGCGGATGAATGAATTGGAACAGTTAGATGAGAAAAGATTGTGCACTTTGCACCACTTGGAAATCTATCAGAATCGAATAGCACGAGCTTTTAACAAAAAGGTTCGTCTTCGTTCATTCATTCAGGGAGAATTGGTATTGGTTCTCAGAACACCAATGATACCAGGAAAGAAACCTCCCAAGCTTGAACCAAAATGGGAAGGACCTTATTCAGTACATAAGGTCTACTCCAATGGAGCGTATTCTCTGATTTCAATGGATGGAGAACACATCACGACTCCAACTAATGCCAGATTTCTGAAGAAGTATTTTGTATAAACACAAAATATTGTTCCCAAAACCAAGACTCTTACATTTGGTTTATACACTTTGGTCCAGTATGACCTTAAACTACAACTACGTCCAGCATGACGATAAACTGTATGGTCCGTGCATATGACCTTAAACTATTCGCACTTATGTCCCTGCAACATGACACTAAACTGTGCAGCACCAATAGTCCTAACTACAAGACTTTAAACTGCATAGTCCCTGATTTTGTCCTACATGACAATAAACCGTATAGAAGTTCCTATATTTTGTCCGAGATGACATTAAACTATATTTTGTCCTAGCGACATGACATTAAACTGTGTGGCACTTTCATCGTCCAGCATGACGTTAAACTGTGTTAAGTCCCTTATTGTCCTACATGACACTAAACTGTATTCTGTCCGAGATGACATTAAACTATATTGTGTCCTAACAACATGACATTAAACTGTGTGGCACTTCCAACGTCCAGCATGACGATAAACTGTAAAAAGATCAGAACTGATATCCTCATATTGATTCACCTTAGTCTTAGCTACATGACTTTAAACTGTACAGCATCAGTTCGTCCTTTCTATATGACGCTAAAACTATACAGCAATGGTCCAGTATGACTTTAAACTGCAACTTCGTCCCACACGACATTAAACTGTGAAAAAGTTCCATAAACAGTCCAGCATGACCTTAAAACTGCATCATTCCTGGTCCATGTATACGACCATAAACTATTTGCAAATATGTCCAGCAAGACGTTAAACTGTGACGTCCTAACTACATGACGCTAAACTGTATAAAAGTCCCTCACGTCCGGAAAGACGTTAAACTATATAATCATCAAAAGTCCAGCATGACATTAAAACTGCACAATCCCCCTTTCGTCCAATATGACGTTAAACTGTATTGTCCCCATCGTCCTAACTACATGACGCTAAACTGTACAGAAAATCCTTGATATGTCCTACATGACATTAAACTGTGCATCGTTAAGGTTGTTATTACCTCTTGTTTCTCACACCGAGTATGACTCACGTGAGCTTAGAGCAAACATCAACCATAACACTCCCTTTGGGCCACTAACCATGTGTAAGTCCCAACAACATTTTTTTTTTTATTTTTAGATCATTATCCACAAGAACAATTTGATCATTAATTCATTCTTTAATTGAACTACACAGACTTTGATCCTTGCCCTCCAGGCTGGGTATGTAGGCAACCTCCCAAAGGTTCAAGCCCAAAAACAATCTCTTCACATTGGTTCACCACCATCTCATATGATGATGATTTGTGAAACCACCCCTGGAATCAATATCTTTACATTGATTCACTTTCGTCCTTGTTATATGACGTTAAACTATACAACACTTTTTGTCCGGTACGACAATAAACTACAATATTATTTGATTTCCTCATTTGAGAAGGAACCATTATTAACATTGATTCTTTTTCAATCATGGTTTTCATTTTTCAAAAGACTACGTACATACATGGTAATGCCTAAACTTTTTATTTTAGGTTAAAACCATCATTGCACTAAAGTCCCCTTTTCACCCTTCACATGTACGAACCAAATTTGTACAAAGGGTAGATCTAGAACTACGTGGACTTGATTCCCATCCTTATGGGATACGTAGGAACATTCGAGTGTCCCTCGAATCCAGTCCCAAGTCTTTTGGGCCTAACCCCAAATTTCACTTTCAGTCCCTTGGCTGAAAAGTCTTCATGAAAACACACACTGTGTATTCATTATTATGGTCCGAATTCTATGACCCTAAACTAAGATCACTCATACTTTCATCCTGCACGACGTTAAACTGCATTTCAAGAACTACGTATGGCTTGATTCTCATTCTTATGAGATACGTAGTGAAGTCCAAGTTTCAATTCAGGACCCAGCCACAACATGATTATGGTTTTCATTGACCTATGTATCTCTATATACATTGGAAAATACCCATATTTATGTATTATAATCCTAACCTTAAATATTTTCAGATCTTCATAACCCTTTTCATGACTTATAGTCACAAAAATGTCAAACTTCTGAGAATTCTTTTGCCTGACTATGCAGCACGTGCCCATAGGTGGCCTTGCATAAACAGTCCACATAACAGACTTGTCAGCCAAGAGATGCTATTTATTTGACCATGCAGCCAATGCCCATAGGTGGCCCTGCATGTTTTCAACCCCCTAACGGGTTTGTTAAATAATAGTAACTTCATTCTTGGGAAGAATGCCTCTTTTGTCCTTATTTGTCTTAAACGACAGTATGTAGGGATCCGCAAAAATAGCCATCCTTAACGTATTTGTCCCATATCCTTTTTCATGATCTAAAAGTATTCAAGTCTATGGTTTATTCTTCTTCCCTATGTTTGGGTCAGACCTTCGTAGGAGTGATATTCATCCAGTTCTTTGATATTCTTGTTTGGAAATATCTTCTCCATATTCAAGTACCTCTTTCCATACAACAAACTCTATGCTTTAGAAAATTTGAATCTCCATAAACTTTCACTGACTTTTAGCACTAGGAAAGTAAATTTCTGGGAGTTCTTTTGCCTGACTATGCAGCACGTGCCCATAGGTGGCCTTGCATAAACAGTCCACATAACAGACTTGTCAGCCAAAAGATGCTATTTTATTTGACTATGCAGCCAATGCCCATAGGTGGCCCTGCATATTTCAACCCCCTAACGGGTTTTGTTAAATAATAGTAACTTCATTCTTGGAAACTACCTCTTCTAATGCTATTTAGCTCTTTTTCATATCATTCCTCAGATTCAAATATTCTTAAGCCATAGTTTACATTTTTTTTCCCTCATACTTGAGTATGGTAAATATGTTTTCAGATAAATTGTCAAGGAATTGAATCCATTTTAATCCATTTTCGGTCAAAGCTATTTCGACCTTAAACATTAGCCCCTTTATGTCCGGCGTGCATGACTTTAAACTGCCCACACAAAAGACAAAGGAACTCTGAATAAAAGTCAAGTTCCAGCACACTTGCGCGCTGCCCTCTGCGCCTTGAAAGACTTGCGTGCACTCCCTTTTCCTTTGGAGGGATTCGATTTCCTCAGAGTCAAATCCTCATTTCTTTCCGGATCCAACTCTGAGGGGGGACTTTTGTTGACGCTCCTTTCGTCACAGAATCTAAAGGTCGGAAAAGGGAATATCTGATCTCAAAGTGATTCATCCTTTGAAGAAACATCAAAAATCGACAAAGGGATGAACAAGGAGAACATTGCCCATAAGTCGCGCAAGTTCCCTCATGGTCGCGCAAGTACACTTGCGCGCCGCCTAGTGGTCGTGCAAGTACTTGCGCGACACCTTATGGTCGTGCAAGTGACTTGCGCGACCTAAGTGGTAACCGCTCGGTAACCGCCCAGGGCCTTATTTTTCCTATAAATAGACCCTGTGGGCCCCCCATTCGAGAGGATCTCTTCCCAGAAACTCGGATCAAAGCTCCCGACGCCCAAGTCTCTTCTCAAAGCTTCCAGAACACTTCTAAGGTAATTTCTTACCTAGAATGGAAGATCTAAAGGGAAGAAGGAAGGCCCAAGTGTTGAAACTTATCAAACACTTGCGCGCCGACTTAATCCCTTCAATATAACTTGCGCGTCCCTCTTCTGGAAGAACCCCAAGAGGATGGGAAAGGGTTTAATAAAGAGTCGCTCAAGTAATTCAACTCTGGTTGAAAATCGCGCAAGTATCCCTTATGTCGCGCAAGTATACTTGCGCGACCAATACTTGCGCGCCGCCGCAGGACTTGCGCGACCTTCAATACTTGCGCGCCCTTATCTTTTTGGGTGCCCATCTTGCCCTTTTTCACCCCTCTTAAGCCATTTCACCCTTCCTATTCAAGATTCAGTCTTCAAGATACTCTTCAAAGCCATTTATGGCATGATTTCTTGATTTGACATCCTTATCTGAAAGGAATTATGTGAAATATCTCTCAAAACATAGTGATTTAAACATCTTTATGTCACCAAAGATTGAGAGTTCATTCATTCAACCTCATCCTTTAAAATGAGAGAATCCTAACCTGGGTTTCCTTTTCAGGAATAATCCCCAGTTATAAAACCTTTGATTTAGGCATCTTCCTTAAAGAATAAGTCCCAATCAAAGTCCTTTAAACATTGGGCCTCCTTTTTAGGAGTAAGTCCCAGTCATAACCTGGGTCTCCTTTTCAGGAATAAGACTCAGTCATAACCTTGGGCTTTCTTTTCAGGAGTAAGCCCCAAGTCCCCTAACCTAGGCTTCCTTCTCAGGAATAAGTCCTAGTCATAAATCTTGGGCATTTTTCTTAAGAGTAAGCCCCAAGTCTCTTAAAAATTCTCTTAACCAGTCATAAATTTCCTTTGATTTGGGTTTCCTTTTCAGGAATAAAACCCAATCATAAATCCCCTCCTAACTTGGGCATCCTCCTTAGGAGTAAGCCCCAAGATTAGAGTATTCAAATCTCCATGAAGCACATATAACTTTGTGGACCCTGTTCATGGATTTTCTTCCTAAAAGTAAATCCTAAACCTTCATCTATCTGGGCAGTCATCCATACATAAGCCCCAAACAAAATTCTTATGATTGCATCCTTCATGGCACAATTGTCTAAATTTTACCAATACCTCTTGTTTCTCACACCGAGCATGACTCAAGTGAGCTTAGAGTGTAAAAGTAATTATGACATTCATCTTTGAGCCATCAATCATAAACATCATATCCCATTCCTCGAACTACGTGGGTTCTGATTCCTTTTTTAAAACAAAGGATACGTAGGTAGCCCATTCATGGGTTCGATCCCAACATTGAAATAATCTCTGTCCTTCTGAATGACGATAAACTTCAAGTGCCTCACTGAGTGGCTTTAAAACCAGCCTGGTCATCAAAATGACCAAGAGACTTTTATATAAATGTTTTGAAGGATACCATTGACCAAGAATCTCTAAACAAATATAGATGATTCTACATTGATGAAGAACCTCGAATACATATAAAAGATTCTCTAAATGTCTTGCATATTTAATCATTGATTGTTAAAACTAAAGGAAAGCTCATTTTATACTTGGTAATGTAATAAGGATTCACGAACTTAACTTAAATCTATAAAGAGAGTCCCGGAGTAGACAATAATTCCCCTCAAAAAGGTGTGATGAGTCCGACCTCCCATCCTCTCGACCAATGCAAATTCCTAAGCCTCATTAGCCCACAAGCTAATGAGCGCCTGCCTTTGGAAAGTAGGTCCAAACGGATGTGGAATCATTGGATGTTTCCGGTTCTACAAACAAACCCGTTAGAAACCGATCGGAACGTTTGAATCTCCCGTCCAGGAGGTCATCCCCGGATTCCGCGCGAAACAGGTACCAACAGATACATCATCCTTTTGCTTCAGTTCATGAAACTCTTTCTCCATCTTTGTTTGGAGAATACGGGGGAAGTACTTATTGAAAAATATGTTCATGAACTCGTCCCATTCCATGGACTCAATTTCATCCCTTTGCCTCATATTCTTAATAAGATTCCATCATTGATCAGCATCACCCTCCAAACAATACACTGCTAAGATGACTTTATCATGCTCAGAACTTTGAAGAACTGAAAATATCTTTTCAGTAGTACTAATACATTGTTCAGCAACTAATGGATTTTTAGACCCGCTGAATGAAGGTCGACGCTGTCTCATGAAGGATTCAACAAAATGTTCCTCCTTCCTTTTCTCATTTGGATGTACTGCATGATTCATAGCTTGAGAAAGTTGTGTGAGCATGGATACAAGATTTGGCATTCCAGCTCCCATAATGTTTGGTTGTTCAGGGGGACAATCATTTCATTGCCTGTCGCATTCCGCATTAACACGGTTCCTTCGGGTTCCAGCCATTGACTAAAACCAAGAAGAATAGTGTGAGAAACAATAATTATAATAGAAAAACCACATAATCAAGAATAAAATTTCACACATAAGGTCTTATCCTAGGTTATTCATGGCCATTTATAAAACACTATGATTGTGTTCTATGCTTAGACTTATCTTTAGGGTTCTTACTAAGGATTTCGCATCCTAGTTTCCAAAGGTTGACTATACCTTTCCTTTGATACCAAATATAACGACCCATACTTTACATACATTGTTGTTACTTCAGAATTGAATCACACTTCTTACAACATATAACAAAACAAATAAAGGACCTTATCTGTATAGAGTCTTTAGAAACTGGGAAACATAAACAACTGGTTCATAAAGGATCTACTTTGCCTCCCATTTATTTCATCATATCTAGAGTCCATTTTTGGCATATCTTACTTAATAACCTTCTTCCTGACCTGGGGAAATAAAAAATAAAAAAGGGTGAGCTCAAATGCTCATTAAGGGTAAACAAAAGAAATATCAATCACATCATATACATAAGAACATAACTTTTGGAAATCATAACCTGCAAAAGAGATCATAATATCATAACATGGGATAAATCATAGAAGTGAAATGTAATCCCAATAATCATAACTTAAAACTTGAAACTTTGTGTCATACACACATAATCATAGAGAATCATTTCTTATTAGTCAAGACTCATTGTCAAGACTATCTTAGTGGACAAAGTCCCTTTCTGAACTGAGTTCACTGCTCGTTTCAGTCCTGTTTCACTGAACCGGTATAACCAACTATTCCATCCATGTCTATATAATGAGATATAAAATCTTTACCCAATGCATTGGAGGGAGATATAGGTTCCACCCATCTCATAATGATACCATTATTATGTGTGCCACAAAATCAGAAAACCATACATCATAGCATAACCCATGTAATAAAAATGGG
Source organism: Viscum album (assembly GCA_963277665.1). Classification (NCBI taxonomy): domain Eukaryota; kingdom Viridiplantae; phylum Streptophyta; class Magnoliopsida; order Santalales; family Viscaceae; genus Viscum; species Viscum album. Next base: position 403,942,921 of record OY728150.1, on the reverse strand, counting down.
AATCTTAAACATAGTGACATCATAAAAAAATTAATATAAGATAAAGTAATTCATAAAAATATAATTACATCACAACATAATCAAATAAATGTAATAATAGGGATAAAAACAGAACCCTTTATTATCTTAGATGGAAAATAATTTTGATAAAACACTTGAACCCCATTATTGAGGAAAATATCATTTCTGTTTCAAAAACACTTTTCCTTTCTTAAAATGTCCTACAATTATAAAATAAATGAATTTGATTAAAAATAAACTTGAAAACTTGTAGAGTAATATTCTTTGAAATAATGTTTTAAAAATCCATTCATGTCGTATAAGTTAAAAAAACATTCTTCGTACTTTTGTCAGAAAAGTCAAAAAGTACCTCGTACGAAAAACGACAAAAGATTCCTTTCATATCTTTTACTAAAAACTCACCGAAGGGTAAAATTGGATATAAAATATTGTATAAGGATATAAATATTACATATTGAGGAATCATGGATGTGGATGATAAAATACACCCCAGTAAATTTCAATGTATAAACAATATCGGATAAAAATGAGATTGTGATATTTTCCATTACCTTAGGTCCGATATGCTTTGTACGTGTCCGAAACTCCTGTATAATGATTTAAATAATATTATTGACTTATTCCAGAATAATAATTATTTTTATGATATCATATATGGTAATATTCTTAGCTTCTTAGTAGTAATATTTCATTGCTACTTGTTATTCGGGTGTTTATAACTTTTTGTTCTTATGCGTGTTTTATCGAATAAATTCTTATTCTTTTCTTTAGGTTATAGATACCTCATTTACAGAATGGTATTAGTGTAATATATATCATATTCATTCATTAAATGCATTTATATAATCATTATGAAATGAAGATCATGTAGAACGAGTCGCATCACATCGTGGAGACGGTATTCCGTACGTACGCACGAGAGATTATATCGTTCCTATGATCGTGGAATTGTATTGGAGTGTATGTATACTATTTCAGAATCAATATCAATTTACAATAGTCATATATAGTCATTATGTACACCATTATAACCATCCATGTAAGGTGGTGGTGGAAAATAGATTACACCACGGCGTGGAGACGGTATTCCGTACGTACGCACGTGCGGTGATTTCTTTTTCCGTAGGATGGAGAGATGGTGAAATAGGGTTGTTTCGTAATTATAATAAAATATCAGTATATAAGTGATACTGATGTTATTACTTCATAATGAAACAACTAAAGTACCAGAAGTGGAAGAAGAAATAAAGATGAAAGAATCGGTAACGGACATTACCTCTTCTTTGAAGTGCTTCTTTGAGACCTTCTTTTAGGTCACTAAAATTGGTCTTTGAAGAATACCAGGACCTCTAGGATGTCTCTATTGAAGTGGAGAGGAGAAATTGTCAGGGGTTGGCCGAGTTTGAAGGCTCAAAGTGGTGTGAGGAAGAGAGGGAGGAGGTGCCCTTTTATAAGGGAGGAGAGGGGCACCTTTGGAATAACTAAAAATATTATTTTATTATAAAGTCATGTTTCGTTTTAAATAGCTCCAAATTGAGTTATTTCGAAGATAAGGTGGGGATGGATCGAAAGACTCTCATCCAATAGAATTTAGACAAGTTTAGGTCATTATATTAACCTTATATTTTAGTTTTAACTCTTAGTGAATTAGATTGACATTTACCATGTCACTTTGTATTTTTATATTATATAGTTAATAAACATACCATATAAATCCAAAAGACCCCCAAGTTGTGATTTATTAATATATATAATCTTATCTAAGTCATTTGGACGAACCTTATATTTTTAGGAATAAAATTACAATTAATAATATAATATTTGTTTTAAAAACTATTTTATGTCAATTTTGACACTATTCAATAGTTGATTTTTTTGAAACTCATAACATAATGATTACTTCGACAAATGTTAATTAAGTCAATCCTAACATGTCATATTAACCTAGAAAATTAGTTTAATTCATAAAAAGTCTCAAATTATACTTATTTAGGTATTTATAATTTCAATTATTCTAATTTTTCACTATTATGGTAAGTACTTCATCATCATTGTGTCATAAATAAATTAAATTATATAAAGTCTAAAAATTACAAATAAAATATCCTTATTTAGGAAATAGTTTTATCTTTCTAATGAATATTTATAGTCGAATTTATCTTATGTATAACCTTATATTAAAAATGATTTAGTTATTAAACTTTGATTTTAACTATTTTAACCCTTCATTAAATAAATTAATAATTAATGTCCTAATCTAATCCATGTGGTCCTAAATGGTCATATTTTATTCCTAAGGTTGTTTTTGGTCAAATTAAACTTTTTCAATAGAATTAGGACATGTGTTAGGGTAATAATAATATCATTTTTACCCTTAATTACCCTATTTACTTTTAACCGTGGTAAAAAAAGTAAAAAGTTACTATTCACCAAAAAATATTTTCATCTCACTGAACCAAATTTTAGTACTTGATATTAACCGTGTCTCTCGGATTTTTGAAATTACACTCACATAAGCGGTAAAATTATGTTTTATGAAAAATTCATTTTTTTTAACTACCACTTAGTGGTTTCACTATTCATCAAAAATTGAATGTTTTCATAAAAATTCCAAAATTTCACCCTAGGCTAATTTCAATGTTACAAATCCAAAAATGATTTCCATTTTGAGAAATAAAATTTATTAAATTTCAAAAATTGGTTATTACTATTCATAACGGCTAGTTTTAATAATATTTTAATAGTATATCGTTGTTTAGTGAAACTCGGTATTGCGTACGACGCAAGCTATCGAGGAAGCTCACGATTTCATGTAAAGCAAGCCAGGAAAGTGTTGTGTGTAGAAAAAGATTCCTTTTATGATTTATATAACATAAAAGTATCAGGTGTTACAATTCCTTAAATTGTTTTAACATAAATTTAGGAATTTCAAAGGGATTGAAAAACATATATAACCAAAAACATTAATGGGTTATGAAACTAGGTATAAATGTAAGGGACATATATATAAAAATATAACTATTACATGTGAATGATAATTCATAAAATGGATTATGTAATGAGAACATGTAATAAAAAATTCATCATGGAGGCAAAGAACATCCCATACAACAGATCTAACACTTGAGTCAAAGGCCATTTAAGGAAATGAACATGATATGTACTAGTATATCACATGAATTGAAAAAATAATGTATAAAAAATTCATGGGATGCTAAATAAAATAAAAAACTTATAATATAAATCATGGTTCATAAAATATAACATATCTCAAAGAGAATAATTTAATAGGAAAACCCTTATAGTTTTGTTATTATTGAGTCAAAACCCCACGAGAGAAAGAAAATTGAATATAACATTGAATGTCATGAAATATTTGATAATCATGGTTAAAAAAAGTATTGGTAATCGGCCTCAATGATTTTAGATAAAAAATATTAATAAATGAAGTTTTATAATTAGAAATACACCTCAATGGGAGAAAATTATGATAACATACCCTTATATCTAAATAAACACCGTAATAAAAACCACTTAATAGAGAGAAAAAGAATAAACATGATGTAAAGATAAAATTTATAAATAAAATTCATTATATTTTCCATACAATTTCATGTATAAATCCCATTCTAAATAAATTGGTTTCATAAAATAAAATGTGTCTCGAAGAATGAAATTTTAAGATGAAACAGTTATGACATAATGTTTTTTTGAATTTAAAGTAATTAAAGTCATAAAAAAAATATAATTCAATAAATTGCATGAAAAAATTTATTTTGTATTTAAAAAATAAATTCCTTGTAAATTTTTATAGAATATAAATAAAACATTTATAACATTCTTGGCCGGTAAGTCACTAAATTGGTGCCTCGAGCTGAGTCTCCACGTGATTCCAAGTGCTCATCCCTGTATACTGGAGTTCGCTGACTCTCAGAAAGGGTCTAATGAGTTATGTGGGGATAATATACCCTCAGTAATAGATGATTAAACATCAATTTAGAATATAAATAGTGGAAACATCATACAATAAGAAATAAACATGAATTACTAAGAATCCTAGAAAATCGGGTACAAACTACAAATCAACAATAACCATGTAATTTGATAGTAATAGTTCCAAGAGTAAAAGAATCATGAAATTAAGATAAATATATGAATCCCCAAAATGGTCCTTCCTCAATTATCTTCTCCTCATCCACCAGTATCCTAAGATTAACTCAATTCCTCAACACTGAGAATATTCTATTATCTAAACCTGTAAAAACACAGTCTTCTCAGGAGCCCAACAACAACCTGAGTAGGGTGTGAGTAAAACACCAAAGGACACCCCCAATATTGTCTAAACAATATCAGGTTGAAATAGATAGTGCATAAAAATAATAAATAAAATAAAAGTGAACAAAGGACAAATCACATGCCATTAGTAATCCATATTTACCATAACCCTTTTCTATAATTATTACTATTTTCTATAATTATACCATAATAATTACTTAATCCATATTCATCATGTATTCCATGGGTTTGGAATTTACATCATCTGTCGAAGGGATTAAGGAAACCAATCACTATGCATTCATGAAATAAATCGAGTCCCTATCTCAGTGGGGGTAAAAACATCACCATAGATACATTTTACACACTTATAAGGCTCAGTCATGATTGTCTCACCAAATGAAACCATTAGGGGAATAAATCCACCATCACCTTCCCTATGTTCTGCATTTTGGGGCGAAGTTTAGAGCCTCAATATAATTCAACCCATGTCCATAGTACCTCAATTCAATACTACACACTACCAATCCATGTGAACATTATTATTCATACAATCACCACTTACATACCATATTACAAACCACACTCAAAACACTACATGTTAAATGAAAACCCATAAAAATCAAAATGGGAATTAATTATATTACATAACCAAATAACACATTTACAATTTATTTTACATATCCCTTTAATAATAATTCTTATTCCCATTCCCAACCCATTATATATGTTTAATAATTACCTTTATAACATTTCATTTAAAAAATTAATCAATTCCCTTAGGAAATTACATTTAATGTATTCCTAAATTTCCATGGTGTTACCCATTAACAAGTTCAAAATTTCATATGAGCTAGCCCTCTTATGAATTTATAATATCATTCATATTCCATTTAGAACAGTATAAATTAACCCAATTAACCCATTTTCAAGTTAGACCTAAAATACCCCTAATTTCATTATCAAAACTATGCATACCTATCATTTTTCCATGTTCAACCACACTAATGATATTTAAATGTTTATAACTGTTTCTATGTTATAACATTTCAACTCTATATTTAGACTTACCAATGACTAGGTTTAGGAATGTTGGTGCACCCCATGGGTGACCCTAAATCCATCTATTCATTATGATTTCATCTCACAGAGATTATTTTGTATTTAATCGATCATTTAGACACTCATTTCACCAAATCTCCCTAGAGGTATGAAATGTACAATAATAGATAACCAATAATGAAACCAATCATTCACAAATCAACTCAACAATAATGATATATAACTTATAGACCACCTACCTTGAATGAATTGATAAATGAACTCTGAATCATTTCCTTAGATCTAGATTCAAAAAATCATTGAATCCTTAACCTTGAATCCGCTTAGATAATGAGGCTTTTTGGAATTCAAGAGAAGATAACCCAAGATAAATCACTAATCTAGTAAAGAGAATCAATAAGGTTATTATACATACCCAGAGCTTCGATTCGTATACAAAAGTTCTATAGATGGAAAATAATCAATGGAGAACCACCCTTGGGATAATTTGGGAGCTTTAGTTCATCACTATGGTTGATAGGTGAAGAATTTTTGGAAACCTCAAGTAGAACATAAGAAAACTAAGTTGCAAAAAACTATAGTTTTTCTAATGTTTGATGGGGAGCATAGTTTTTCCACACAACTTTCAAAATCATGCATGAACTATGTAGAATACCCTATATTAGGGAAATGGGGTCACATGGTAACCTATGGAGCTCCACATGGTTTTAAATTTTGTGTGCCAACCATGAATTATCCCATTATACAAGATTGTATAGCTTTCATGAGAAGCCCACAAAATTTAAGTAATCATTCGCAAACAACATTCCTTACAAAAGATGGCCTAGTTTTACTTTTTTTGTGTCCCAAACATCAGTAAGACCATTTAGGACCGTCATACACTTGGTGAAAATATAATTTACAAAAACTAGGGGATCGAAAACCAAAATTTAAACAACAACCTAACTCTACGAAGTCGGTATCTTACAAACTCCCAACCATATAATGACTCTTCCTTGTGAATATAATTCTAGACCATCACTGAGCATCCAAGTTACAAATATTGGGCCAATAAGACAACACATCCAACTCCATTTCCCATGTTTCTTCATCATCATTACCATGCTTTCATAAAACTCAATCCAATGACATAGTAATTCCCTTGATGACATTCTCACTATGATCTATAATACAAACTAGATGATCCTCAAGGGATACATTTTCTTCAAGCTCAACACCCTCAACATCAATGAAGTGATATGGATCATGGTGATACTATTGAAGATGTGACATAGTAAAAACATCATGCATAACACTATACAATTGTGGAAGATCCAATCGGTATGCCACATGTTTGAACCACTACAAAACCACAAATAGACAGACGTACCTTTGGGAAAAAAAACTGAGGTGAGATGTTGACCCAACATTTCTTACAACCTAAACAAACTAGGATCACACACAAAAAAATCTAGAGGTTTATGAAAAAAATCCATGTAAGACATATTCCTACTTTGAGCTGTTTCCATCAGCTTCAAGATGAACTGAACCTCCTCTAATGGAACCCGTATGGGACTTGTTCCCAATAAATCTTATTCTCCAGCATTCATCCAACACAACAGGGATCTACTAGTTCTATCATTATGTGCCTCTAAATTTTTAATCAGTATTATTTCTTGGTATCTAAAATTTTATAAACACTCAACATGGAAAAATTTCTTTTCTTAAGATCCACAAAAATCCAAGACACTAGAACTCAACATGTCCTTTAGTACTCGAATGATATGATATAACTACAAATCCATATATGTTTGGAAATCCATACTGAAGAACACTTGGTTACAAATAACCTACCACAACCCCTTCGATAAATTCAATGTGAAATGTGGATCATGATCTAAAACTATTGGTTATTGTACCCTACACAAATGCACTACCTCTTGATCATAATGTTCACCCAATAGATCCACGATGTTAGTCCCTAAAATTTGCTAGAAATGGGATACATCAGTTGACTATTTAAAAACTACATAGATTCCATCATTATTTCATGTAATCCTAGGAAGACCTACTATGGAGTCCATTGGTATATCTACCCATATCCATTATACAATGGAAAATGGCTACAACACACCACTAAGGGGCGGATGCTCATCCTTCCCCTATTGATAGGTAAGGCATCACACCACAATCCTACAACCAATTTCATTATTCTTGGCCACTAATACCTCTTATGGTGTTCATTATAGATTATTTTGAAACTTAGATGCACATCCCATAATGATACATGATACTCGAGCATTAACTCTTCTTGTATTAATGTTGTCACACTAATAGGAACAAAAGCACAAATGATCCCATCATCTTCAATAGACTGAATAGAATTTGGCTCCCCACCATTAAGTATTTCCCTCATAGACACACATTCCGAGCCCTCAAGTTTTCCCTCCTTAATCCACCTTAAATGCCCATAATCTACTACCAAGGATGCAAGTTCCATCTTCTCATGGACATTCAAAACCTTAAGATGCATTTAAGTAATCAACTCCACTATCTTCAACTCTGTTTTGGACTCCTGAACTACCTGACATTGAGTTTTTTGAATAAATAATTTTTCACACTATTTCCCTTCTGGGAGTTTGAAACATCTCAAAATAAAATGATTTCATTTTCTCAACCCATATCTACTACAAAAAAATCAAATCACGATGAGAGAAGACATAAAATAGAATTTTATAAATATTATACACTATAAAACACTCTGGTTAAAACAAATATGAACATTATTATAAGGAATGCACCATTATATCTAATGTAAGATCATGCATAGGAAACATTTTTCTTGAGGCCTCAACTACCATGAACCATACAAAACAAACCAATCTTCATGCATCAACATTGAACCATGTCTAACACTTGACACATCACTAAAAATGTATACATCTTACCCTTCTTAGGTATGAACAGGACTGGTGTGGTTTTCAACCACTTCTCAAACTCTTAGAATGTATTTTCTAAAGAATTTAACGATTAAACACAAATTCCTTTCTTGGTCAAGACTTAAGGTTGTGCCTCCAACTTGGAAAATTAATTCATAATCCTTCCATAGTATACCTCTAAATCTATACAACATCATATTCCAGAACATTCTTGGGATTCTCCTATGAGAAAAATTAATGCCGTATTTCTGGGTCTATTGACATGCCTTCCACAAGGATGATGTGAACCAAGAGATACACCATATTGATCTTGAAATGATATTTTTATAGATTTCAATACAACAAATTACCTCTTATAGTACTCAAGATGATTTCTATATTTTTGACATGGTCATCATGAGTATTCGATTACACAAATATTTCATCCAAAAATAAAACTGGAAAGTGATCTTGTTAATGGTGGAATATTTTATTCATTAGATCCATGAACAATTTAGACACATTGGTCAACCCGAATGACATCACCATAAATTCATACAAACCTTACATGCACTTGAAAGAACATTGGCATATGTATGAAGGTCTCACCCTTATCTGATGATACCCTGACCTCAAATAAATTTTTTAGAACATTTTCACACCTCTCATCTAGTCAAAATGATCATTTATTAATGGAATAAGTTATAAGTTCTTAACCTTCATCTGATTTTACATCTTATAATCGACACATATCCTCAATGATACATCATACTTCTTCTAAAATAATATTTAATATCCCCATGATCACATACTCAGATGGATGAAACCTTTCATATCCAACTCCACAAAATGATCCTTAAGATCAAGGAGTTTTGTTGGAGACATTCTATATAGATGTATGGAAACTAGTTATTCTCTTAAAAGAAACAATATAATAAAATCAATATTTTATTGGGTGGTATCCCTTAGAATTCATCTTGAATCACATCTTGAAATTGGTCAATAATGAGAGGAAATACCGGTTTCTATAATACTCTATTGTCAAGCACAAGACAAGAATCTTGGGATTTGAGTTCTCTCTAATGGTGGAAAACTTACCCTACACGACCTGCTCAAACATCCCAATTATCATGATAAACTTTTTTTTCTCCCTTGAGATACATGAAAATTACATGAATATGATAATATTGTATGTGGTCTTGGTAAAAAAAATCCAATCCATGAAAAAAATATATTTAAAACCTGAAATCTCAAGGACAAAAAAGGTCCAATAGAAAATGTTACCCAACAACCACTAGAGCACCACATATACATTGTCTGATATTCTAAGATAAAAACCCTAACAAAGTATCAATAAATATAATCCCAAATACATGTTCCATTTCTAGGAAAAAGTGAACTAAAATATGTGCTAAAATAAAATAATGTGGGGAACTTGTGTCATATAATGATCTAGAAAGCGTGGAATCTCTACGGATTTCACGTCGAATATTTGATGGTCATACCTCCCCACCTGTAGCTGTAGACTGAAATAGGTAAACATGACCATCCCTTATGCTATGGGCTCTTTTCTACGTCCCCAAGGTTTCACTAAATTTTCTAATATGGATACTCTTTCCCTAGAAATTGACATCCACCACCCCAACTGGTATGACCATTCGAGCTCCAACTACCTATCTGATAAGGGTTAACCAACCACATAGACACACTCGATAGTAGACTTGATACACCATTTGTGCATACCATTCAATTATTACATTAGAACCTCTACACATGACTCATATCACTGGACCACCACAACTCAACTGGTGGTTGGGTACATTGAACTAAGAATATAAACCACTCATCCACCAAAGTGGAACCACAAGTCCACTTCCTGAATCCCCCTTCATGTCCCCATATGAGATAAGGTTTTAGTCCACCACCAATGAAAACAACATAAAATAGAGCATTTACACCTAGGAACCAATATCTTGTCTAATAGAATTCTGGAAATGTTTTTCAACAGTTGATGTGACCCCAGCAAACACTTGAACAAAGTATCATAATTCAGTGAAATAGATAGAATGATCCATTACCAACATGGACCCTTGGGTAAAAATCATAAACTCAACAACCTTATCATTTCTAAAGGATTATTGATATAAGTTTCATAAAAACATCTAATAGAATTATTTATATATCATTCATTTATCATGGTCATTCTATAACATTATATCACCCAAACATTATACCTAACCTCACAACAAATAGGCTTACAACTTGACTCCTATTTAGGAGGTAGTCTCCAAATGACCAAGAATCATCTGGTTGGAATATATTAAAGTCACAACTACTATTGGAACACCATATTTGGTAAAGGTTAGAGGGTTCTACATGTAAAACCATGTTGTCATCTCAAAGATACTCTGTACATCCCACCCAGTATATCATTCCATAATCTACATAGAGAAGTTGATGTTTTCGTAAAACTGATAATGTCTATTACACAGAATAACCACATATTCTTGCTCCATATCCATATGATCATTATCGACAACATCCTCTTATATCTCTGTTGAAACACATATTCATGGTGGAATTTTCCTACAATTCCAAACATAAAATTTAGAAAACATAGCTTTAATCATACATAATTTACACATAATAAGACCCATAACTAGTCAGAAAAAACCATTTCCATACAATATCCAATTGGATAATAAAATATAAAATATTTTTAATAAATTTGATTAAATTTATATTATTTTAATCCCACAAAGTGTTATTTTATGATAAATTTCCAACTTTTTTATTTTAGTTGTATTTTGAGAATAAACGTAAAAATATCCTATATTGGATTTTCACAATTTTAAATAATGGTTTGTATTACATTGATGAATTGTTCTACAAAAATCCTCACTATTAAATTATTTATTTCAAGTATTTCATACATCCTGGTCTTTATTTCATCCTTATGGACCAAAATCTGAATTGACCATATGGAAGCTCAAAACAACCTCACTAGTTAGGACTTGAAAACAATTTACATATATTGTGTTGGTGGACATGAAAGAAGTTTATGAACAACATTGTTAAAGGAATATAGGCATAGATCTTCCATTATAATGGTCATTAATTCATAATAATCTGGAGGTTTAATAATTTTAGAGTATTAATGTGTAGAATTAATTCTCATACTCAAATGGCCAGAATTCTATCTTCTGTTGGCCAATTTTGCTGAAATATTGAGGGTGAATGTACAAGATGTTGTAGAATATCATTTAAGAAGGAACATATGAATGAATCATCCATTTAGTGCATAAAAAATGCATGAAATTTCATAGGATAAATTATGGACAATAAATGTATGAGAGCTCATCCCTCCCAAAGCATTCCATTCCAACCCATTCCTTCCAGGGCACAATGGAGGATAAATTTTCTACTTTCTATCCTTTCATTATTTTAATTTCCATATATTTTCTATGACTTTTTCTTCCTCATTAATCTCAATTAACCTTACCATGGTGGGGTAAACATTTGAGTTATTGGGGTAGAGTTGGTATTATATTTTGTAATACATGAGTTCTTGGATATAATTGAATGAAATACATTTCTCTCTTATTAAATGTATTTTAAACTTCATATACTAGTTTTAATTATCATGTGAGATTGTATTTTGAATTGGGCATGTTTATTGATTTTTTATTTGGTAAATGATCGTTATCTACCTCAAATAGGTTCTGGTTAGTATACAATGGAATGGACATGGGCTTTGTTTTGACATACTCAACGATCCTCAGTACATGTGTGAGGGGTAATGGTTGTTATTATTTTTTTTGGGATAAACATCACCTTATCAGATATTTCACAAGTCAATTGATGATTTTCAATGCTACTTTCTTTCACATAGAATGATATTAGAAAAAATAGAGATCTTGGTTACATTTTGTCTCACTATCACCATTTCATCAAAGAAGTGAGTTGAAACAATCATGGATTCTCACATTAATCAACATAGCAGAAGTGGATTAAATAAAATAGATGAAGGATAACATTGTAATTAGAATTTGGAACCAGACCAAATCACTATTCTCATATCATATTATTCAATCACTTTAATTTCAATTTTCATTTCAAACATTTCATTATTGATTTATTTCAAAAACACAATATTTTTATCCTAATTAAAAAGTAAAAAATTGTATTTTGTGAACTCATATTCAAGAGAATACATAATGTTATCTACTAGAATATACTTTGTTAATATAAAAAATTCTATTGTCATGCCATATGACAGGTGTGCCTCAAACGTGGTGTCATTTCTGAGGAGGCAGTGCAACATATCGACTTAAAAAAACACAAAAATGGATGACCCACAACTCAAAGTAACCATTAATTTAAATATATATATAATTTTAATGAATATTAACCAAACTAATAAAAAACATAAAATAAAACATTATGTAAATAATCCTCTCAGATTCAAGTGAAACTCTTAGTCTTCACTATGAACCTGAAATCATGTCTAGAAATCACAGCCAAGCCCTAAATGATCTAGGTTCACATTAATATTCCATTCAAAATAACCATATAATTGTATCCACCTCTCTAATATTTTTGAATTTTGTATCAATAGGATTCATGTGATTCTAAAGTTTCATGTTCTTGTAGGAGAAGATCCAAATCTACATATCCAACAATTTAACTTCCTTTTCTCATGATTCAGTCTATGTGGAGAACCTAAAGCTCAATTTCAATATAGGGATTACCCATATCACTCAACTGAGCAGCTAATGAATGGTTACACAATATAAAAAAGAAGAGACCAGTGATTCAAAAAACCTAAAAAGATGTTTCATGAAAATATTTTTCCCCACATCCAGGAGAACATCCATAAAAAGATGGTTTAGATCATATAACACTCAACAAGAGAAACCCTCAATGAGTATTTATATCATTTAAAGAAACTTCTTTCTAGCATTTATCATCATGAAATGGATGAAAACTAAATAATTTCATTATTCTACCAAATAATATTTACTAATGAATTAAATCTACTAAATGCCTTATATGGGGTATCCCCGATTAAAATGTCATCAGCATATATCAAAGTACTAAATGAGATGATTTCTCAATACTCACAACAATTTGGAACAAGAGGGTCATGATTAATGGGAATCCCTGAGGTGAGAACATCTGGTTCAACATATTTAATTATAAGTTAAATGGGTCAACTCTCTAGGTTTGTGCGATAAAAGGATTTGAAACTGGTGAAGGAACAATAGGTATAGAATCAGTTATATGTTTTATGATCTCCTAATTATCATTACACTAACTTGTGTCTTGAATTATAGGGGACCGAAAGGTGTGAAAATACCTATCAGAAAAAAAATTCTATCCTAATCAGTCATTTAAACCCCATACCTAACCATGATATAGATTCCAATAGACCCATGACATAACTCCTTTTCATAAGCCATACCAGATCCTTCCTCCATTACAACAGTCCATTAGAAAACCCTTCCATCAACACCAAACCTTTTATTCACAACCATTCCAAAGAAAGTCATATGAGAAACCATCCACTAGTGCACAACCATCAATTGAGAACCAACAACTACAATAAGATATTTAGGGGATTAAAGAAAATGTAAAAGACCTATACAACTAGTTAATAAATGTTTTGGGTATTCTATATAACAATACAGGGAGTATTCCATCCCATATAGATCCAAATATGATATAGAATTCGAATTCAATCCAAATAGGAAGTAAAAAAGTGTTTCCACCTCCAAGAAACCTTGAACATGAAACAAAATCACATGTTCTAAGAGATAATGATATTGATAACTCTAATATTTCATTAAAAATTCACCAATATGGAATGAAAAATGAAGAGGATAAGGGAATGATAAGGATTAAATAAACACCCCTGCAAAACAACAATTCGATAAGATGTTCATACACCCAAAATTTCAATCTATTATGATTGAATCAAAGATGTTAAAAGTATACATTCTTCAAAAAAAATTATAGACACCTTAGAGAAATTAGAAATCAGTATCCCCCAACTTGATGAAATCAAAAAAATACTAAGATATGAAATTTCATGAAATACCTTTTAAAAAAAGAGAATACTTTATGGGAATCAGAGGATCGCCATGGAAAGAAGTGACTCAACCCTTATCAAACTATTGATGCCAACCACATGTTATCATATGTGATATTATCCATTCCATGAATAATTGGTTCTTTAAAATTATCTAATTATTTTTTGATCTAGGTTCTTCAATTAATGTATTTTCACACTCAGTATAAAATTATTTACATATTGGAGACATTAATACCACAAGAGTGGTGGTCCAACTTTTATATAAATCATTATTTTTCCCAGTAGAAGTTCTGGAAGATGTCCTAGTCAATGTTAGAGGTCTCTTATTCCCAGCTGACTTTTACACACTGAATATGGAAGAAGGTATGATCGGATCACACTCACCAATCATTTTGGGGAGATACTTATTTATGATGTCCAAAACCATAACAAATTTCAATGAAGGTAGACTCACCCTGGAATTTAGAGATAACACTGTCCACTACAAAATTTTTGAATCAATGTAGAACCCATCAGATGATCACTCCCTAGTATCACTCTCACATGATGTTGGTACTGAACCCATTAATGAATTGGGTATTTTCCATGAATTCATAGATTTAGGAGAAAAATTTTCTATTAAAAATATCAATGAACATGTGAATGATGAAAACACTAGATATTCTAATTTTATGGTTGAAGAATAGATAAATATAATTTCTTTGAATATTTGTTATGTGATGAGGAAGACGAGATGGTTTCTTGTATGCATGAAGCCAAAACATTATAAATGAGAATCCCTAGTTTAATTTCATCCCTTACGAGGCCCCAAAATATGGAATTAAAACTACTACACAATTATTAGTAATTTGTGTACCTCATGTAAGGAGATAAATTTTTATTGATAATCAATAATAATATATCTATAACCCAAGAAGATATTTTGAGTGGGGTTTTGAGAAAGAATGTAACTTTAATAGGGTGGATCTTAGGTGATATCCACTGTATAAACCCAAAAATATTCTCACATAGAATTCATATTGAGGGAGGTTCTAAACATGTTACACAACCTCGATGGAGGCTGAATCCCACCTTATTGAAGGTCATGAAGAAGGATATTGAGAAGCTCTTGTAGGCTGGAATAAAATATCCTATTTCAGATTAATCATGGTTTATCTCAATTCATATAGATCCAAATAAAACTGGACAAACCACTATGAGCCATGAAATGAATGAATTCATCCGAGTGAGAATTCAGAATAACTGGAGAGTGTGCATCTATTTTAGAAAGCTAAATTAGGTCACTCGAAAAGACAATTCCCCCCACATTAACTAAATATATGTTATAAATATTAGTGGGGAGATCTCATTAATTATTTTTAGATAGATTTTTATGTTACTTCCTAGTACCCATTACACCTAAGGATCAAGAGAAGACAACATTTACATCTACCTTTTGTACTTATGAATATAAAAGGAGTCCATTTGTATTATTTAATGCACTCAGTACATTTTATAGGTTCATGGTAGGAATATTTTTGGGTGACATTGAGAATTTAATGGATGTTTTATTACATGTTTTCATATTTTTGGAAGATTCTTTTGATAACTGTTTGAAAAAATATGAATTTTTTTGAAAACCTACATTGTAAGGAATGTAATTTTGAATTTTGAAAAGTTTAATTTCGAGGTTGAAAGTGGTATTTTCATTGGGAATGTCATTTCTAAAAAAGTAATTGAATTGAAAATGAAAAAATTGATGTTTTATATTAATTACATAACCCAACTTGTCTAAAACATGTTAATCATTTTTTGGACATGCATGATTGTACATGAGGCTTATCAAATATTTTAGTATGATTTCTCTCTCTAGTTATAGATTACATTTGAATGATTATGAATTTTATTTGAGGGGTGTTTGTATGAAATCCTTTGATGAGTGGAATAGAAAATAGATTATTCTGCATGTGATCAAACCACTATATTGGGAAGATCCATTTGAATTACACTGTGATGCATCAAACCCAAAATTTATGGTAGTCATTTCACGTGGAATTGATGGAATGACATAAATCATTACATATGACTCAAAAAACAATTATGTATCCCAATATAATTAGAGTTCCACTAAAAATGAGTTACTTTAGTTGTATTTTATTTAAAATATATACCTCATATCTTCTTGGAGCTAAAATCATTGTGTTTTATGTTTAAGTGATCTTAGGTAATTGATGAAGAATGATGATTCTAAACCAAGGATAGTGTGATGGATTTGGATGATTCTTGAGATAAACATGGAAATCAAGGACTATAAGGGAGGTGATAACCAAGTGGCCATCAAATTAAGTATACTACCAAACAACACTGAAGATGAAATTCAAGATGAAACCCATTTGAATGATCATATTCTAAGGGAGATGTTTTAATTTACTATAGGAGAAGCTTCATGGTATGCTTACATGGTTAATTATATCACAACATATCATGTCCCATATTATTCAAATTCACACCAGGTTAACAAAAATAAAATCTGAATCCAGATATTGCATTTTTGAAGAGCAATTTATTTGGATATTTTATAATGATCAAGTAATCAGAAGACGTTTTCATTAAGGTCATTTTTAATCATTCATTGATATTTGTAAAACTTTATATTTGAGGAGACCACATTAGACCTCGGAGGAAAACAAATATTGTTTTAGAATCTATAATTTGTTGGCCCTCTCTTTTTAAAGATGCTCAAGAAATATGGGAACTCTGTGAAAAATGATAGTTTTCAGTAAATATTTCCCAAAGAAATGAAATACCTAAACAGATGCTACATTTCTGAGAGATTTTTAAAGTCTGTGGGGGGGGGGGTATATTTTATGTGACCTTTATTAATTTATTTCTGAAATTATTAAATCTTTCAAAAATTTGATTATATTTCAAAATTGTTAGAGGCAATATCCACCTCAGTTGAGGATGATGCAGTTGTAAGTGATTTTTTCTTGGATAATATATTTTTTAGGTGGGGAGTTCCCAGTTCCATCATCAGTGATCATGGGACTTACTTTTTCAAGAGGAGAAAGTATTCATTATTGAAAAGTATTTGGTGAATCATATCACATCGAATCCCTATCATTCGTAGACTAATGGTCATGATTAAGTACCCAACATTGAAATCAAAGGATCATTGTAAATGAATATTAAACCAAAAACGAAGGATTTGGGCCAAAATATAAGGGATACATTATGTTATTATAGAATATCATATAATTCCCCAATAATAATGAGTCAATATAAGATGTTTTATTAGGAAACTTTTCACCTTCACATATAATTGAAATGTAAAGAATATTTGGTTATAAAGATGATGAATTAGGATCATCATAATTAGGGAAGAGAGAGGAGATTTTTGTTGTAGGTGTTAGATGAAATTAGAAGGTAATAATTTGAAAATTACATGATTTAAAAATAGAGAACAAGAGTGTCTCATGAGAAGATGATCCAAAAAAAGACTTTCATTTTGGGGACACAATGATTCTATTCAAATCAAGCCTCAAGAAAATTCATAAGAAACCACATTCCATATAGAAGAATGATTTATAGTTATAAATTTATATCCTTTCAGTGATGTGAAGATTATGAAGAAAGGGGAGTAGGATTCCATCATTGTTAATAGACGCAGGAAGAAAAAATTCTAGGGGAACCTTCCAACAGTGCTACTAGAAGAGATAACACTCCTCTAAAATGTTTATCATTAAAATTCATTAAGTCATACCACTCTATTAAATTTTATTTCTTATTATGATTAATTTTTAATTCTACGTACATTTTAAATCAATTTGAATGCACTGATAAAATAGTATAATTTAATTTTGGGGGATGGAACCTTTATTTTTTTGGATTTTCATTAGTTGTCTGTTTTTACTATTTTTCAAAAAAAAAATAGTGTGTTTTTAGAATTTTTTTTGTGTTTTTTTGGAATTTTGCTTATTTTCCAAACATTTTTGCTGGAATGATATCATTATTTATATTGAAACCCATTTTAATTGTTAAACCAATCTATTCCATGAAATTGAGCTTTAATGAATACTAAAAAAGACTTTGTTTCAAGTTCCAATAGTTTATGATTTATTAAAAAGTACTTTGTCTTTTGAATCTCATGCCACATCTCATTGTATTTATATTTGAAATCACTTTCATTTGAAGGGTTTTAAACATTTTTTCAATATTATATACATTTACCTCCTTTATTTGGGGAACCAAACTATGCTTTATTTAACCATAATTTGATTTATTCCAATAAAAACTTGAGGGTTTTAGGTACTTGTGTTTAAAAAGATTGATGAATTTATTTGGTCATAAACCCCATTTTCAATAAAATATTTTTCATTATGTAATACCTTTTATGTAAATTAATTTCATCCCTTGGAATACATGAACAACCTGTTGGGCTACCTAAATTACAAGCCAATTTACTCCATCCAACATGCACTTGAAGTGAACATGAATGATCTAGTTGAACATAAGTGTGGGGGAGGAACTGTTTTGTTATGATACTACATTATCTGATACATTTTGTTGAAATAAAATGTTGATGATATGATATTAATATTTAAGAAACAATAAGGTTGAATGTTGTGCCTATCTGGAGCTTTCATGATGAAAGGAGTCAAGCCTTTCTAGAGCTTCTAATAAAGAATGAAGAATGTGACTATCTGAAGAATTGAAGACTAATTATGTTAGAGAAGATTGAAATTTTGTACAATTGAAATGATGAATGGTGCGTACATTCCACGATCTTTCATGATGATGGAACTTATTTTCTACTAAGAGGATTGGGGAGGATACCATACTTGAGTTAAAATTATAATCATGCAATTTTGATTCAAAAAGATCCAATCCATCCTCATTCATCCTCAGAATTAAAAAAATCTAAAACCTAAAAATCAGAATCTATAAAAAAACAATGAAAAGTTCTCACGATAATAATATATCAATGACTCACATCAGGTAGATATGTTTGAATTTTTTATTCCAATTGTGGCTATTGCATGAGTTTTGATATGAAAACCCATTTTGAGAATTCACATTTGTGAGATGAGAGAAAATTAATGTGAGGTAGGTGTTTTTTGTTTATAGAATAACAAATAAAGTAGAAATATATTAAATTATCTAAATGGATAACCCAAAATAATTGTTTTTTACAAGTCAATGTTTCTTTTTGATTCTTGATGTGGATTTGTAGATCTGATAGGTATGTTTTTTGAATTTGATTTGATTTGATTTTGATGCTTACTTATCCAAGTGTCAAAGTTCTAATTGTGGGTAAATTTATAGAGAAATATATTTTCAATAATTTTAAATTAAATTTTAATGTCATGAATCCAACCAAATTGTTATTGTATGTGAAATTTCCACCTTTTATGATTTTATTCATTTTTAGCTTAATAGTAAAAATAGACCATTGAGGACTTTTACAATTTTATATTATTTTTTTTATTTTAGAAATACAATTTTAAACACTGATCCAAATCATGAAATTATTTATTTTTAGGATTTCAGAAATCATTGGATTTATTTGACGCTTCTAGACTAATCTCGGAATCGACTATAGGGAAACTCTAAACAATCTCCAAAGTTTGGACTTGAAAAATATTTATAGATATGTTGATTGTTTGTGTTGGTGGAGAAAAATACTCTGAAATTAGGTTTATGGATGTGAAATACATTATGGAAAACTTTTTTGAATGATGATATGTGCGGATCTACAATAATCATGGTCATTAATGTATAATAATCCAAAGGAATGAAATTTGTAGAGTCTAATTGGGAAGAATAAATTTTCAGAGTAAAACGGTGATAACTCTTTCTTGTGGCCAATTATGCTGATGTTTTATTAGTGAATGCACAAGAAATTGTGGAAAACATTTTATGAAGCAACCATCTTTTGAATATTCTATTTTATTTGTCAAGAAAAATTATTAACATTTAGGGGGAAAATTATGGCCTATAAAAGGAGGAGAGCTCCTCCCTTCCAAAGCATTCTATTCAATCCCATTCCTCCATGGAACCATGGAGGAGAAGTTTACTACTTTATCACTTTTTATTAGTTTCATTTCCATATATTAGTAATGAAGTATTATTCCATATTCATCTAAATTACCCTTAACATGGTTGTGTAAACTTTTTAGTTATTGGGGAAGGGGTGGTTTTCTATATTGTAATTCTTGGGTTATAAACACAAATGAATTAAATCTTTTTTTATCTTCTTTAAAGTTGTTTTCAATTTTATATAGGCGTTTTTATTATAATGTTCACATATATAGGATATTTTATTATATTACTGATAATCTATTTGGTAAATGATCAATATCTCAATCGAGTAGGTTTTGGATTATATTTTATGGAATAGACTAGGGCTTAGTGGTGATGTAGAAGATGATGGTCCATACATGTGAGAGGGGAAATTTATGTTTTTAAATTTTTAGGCTAATAAGACCTAATAAGTTATTTACTAAGTCAATTGAGGGTATTCAACACAACATACACAAAAAGGGAATGATGATTGACAAAACTGGGATCTTGATTATGTTTTCTCTCACCATCACCATTTCATAATGGGAGTGAGAGGAAATTATTATGAAATCTCACTTTAATGAACTTAGTAGAAGAGGGATGAATAAAATGGGACAAGGATAGAATTGAAATTCGAAAATAGACCCTAACATAATCACCCATCAAATAACATAGTATTCAATCACATGCACTTAAATTTTTCATTTCAACAATTTTCTTATTGATTTCATCAAAGATTACTACCTTTTTTCCTAATTAAAAATAGAAAAATTATTTTGTCTCCACTATTTTTATGGAGACTACATAGGGTTATCTACTAGAGTATACTTGGGAAATATAAAAAATTAGTTTACAAAACCCTTTGATAGGTGTGTTTCCGATATCAACACGCATTTATCATTTTCATCTATCATTCCTATCATCGGTTATGGTCAACTTGGGTAAACTAATTTACATTTCCAGGATCTTTCAATAGACACATTTTTAAAAATACTTCCATACTCACAGTTTAAATATTATTTGTTGGGCTCATTACAGTTTTTATTTTATGTTACAAGAAACATTTTAACTCATTTACACCATTATTTACAACAAATATTTAACCATTCTGTAACATTCATCCCATTTTACCCATTTATATCATTCTTATTAAACAACATTTTATGTCAAATTTTCAAGGATGTGAAATGCATTCCACATTTCACATCCCCCACAACCTTCCCATGTTTTCATATCATGATGCATTCCACATATATCCCTATGTTCCTAAAATGATGAATGAATGCACAACCTCACTCCCTTATGTCCATGAGTAAAATATCACCAAACAGTCACATCACTCAACAAGTACACAACACAATTGAGAAATATCATTCAACTGTAACAACACACAGTCCAAACAACAATTCACACCCATTATTCCTGGGGTTTACCTCATACATGGGTTAGCTAATCCCTAGAACAATTTCATTTCCAAAACCTAACACATTATATTATCCCTTATACCATCCAAAATAATAAGACCACTTAAATAAAACAACTATGATATGACTTTGTAACATCCCCAATCCGAGTTCTATTAAACCGGTCTCCCGAGCCTGGTCGCTACATGACCTCAAGCACACCTCTTTTTACACTTGTTGTTTTTGACTATAAGAGAGGGTATAATGAGTCATTTGGTGAGTCTATACCCTCTTTTCAAGAGAAACACACAATAATCAATAACATAAATAGAAAAAAAATCATGTAACAACCATTAAACATTTATAACTTTGCATCCCCCAAAACAGGGTACAAGTCAATGAAAAAAATAACCATTTAATTTCATTCTAGTAGTTCTAATAGTGGTGAAAACCCTAAATAATGACTAATAGATGAACCCTCAAAATTTTCCAGAATCCAAGTCTAGTTCTTCATCCACACATATCCCAAGACCAACTCAACTCCCCAACATTAAGTATTTTCCCTTAACAGAACCTGCAAAAACGATTTGTGATCAAGTACCCAATGACGGCCCAAGAAGGGTGTTAGTATAACTCAGTAGGCCACCAACAATAGTTTCAACAAAATATCCAATCTAATTACACAGTGCATGAAAATAGAAAATAAAATAATTGTGAAGAAATGAAAACCAGAGTCCCATTAGTTAACAATATTTACATTAACCATTTTCTATCATTATTACCATTTTTTGCATATACCATATTTATTACTTAATCCATATTAATAATGTGTTCCATGGGTTATCTATTTACATCATTTAACCAAGGTTCTAAGGAAACCAATCACAAATCATAGGTGAAATAAATCAATTCCCTGTCTCACTAGGGGCAGAAAAATCAAAATAAATAAATTTCTATCACCTCAAAGCCTCAGTATGGGTGGTCACATCAAATGAAACAATTAAGAGAATAGTTCCACCACCAACTACCATAACCTATTCATTTTAGTGTTTATTTTAGAGGCTCAGTCAAACTCAAACCATGAGGATAGAACCTCTCATCAATACCCACACTACCAAGCCATGTGCACAAGATTATTTATCTAATCACCACACACATATCATATCACAAACCATACTCAATATAAGACATATACAATAAAAAATCATAATAAAAAACATGGGAATTGATATTATTCCATAACCCAATAACACAATTACCATTTACATGATTTATCCCTTTTAGGCCAGTTCTCATTTCCATTCCCAACACATTATGTATGTTATATTATTCCCTTTATATCATCCAATTTAACATATTCCCAAATTCCCTTAGGAAACCCCATTTGACTTATTTCTCAATTACCAATCCATTTACAATTTTAAAATTCACCATTTCATATCCACTATCCCTATGAGGCATTTATATAACCATTCATAAGCCATTTGAAACAATCTTAATTAACCAAAAAACCCCATTTTCATGTCATTCCAAAAAACCCCCTCTACCATCATCTATACTTTGAATAACTATAATTATTATATATTCAAACAAACAAACCATATTAACATTTCAATCATGGGATATTTGTTATCACATTTCAACTCTACCTTTAACCTTGACATTGTCTAGGTTCGTGACTGTCGACACACCACATGGGTGACCATAGATCAGTCAAATCATTTTCTATGCACCCCACATGGATCTTGAGGGCTTTAATACATCATGTAGACAATATTTTTATCAACAATAACTAAATAAATCATTAAAAACTATAGAAAACCATGAATTAAACAAATTATGCACAAATCAACTCAATGACTATGGGATATAATTTTTAGACCACCTACCTCAAACTCAATAATGAATGAACTCTTAGTTGTTTCCATATTTCCTGATTCAATCCCCCCTTGACTCCTTAACAAATAATCTACCAGAGAAAGAGGGTTTTCAGGATTTAGAAGACGATAACACTAGATACAATCCCCATAATATAAAATAGATTTAAGACCAAGATTAGACTTACCTAGAGCATATATCTACGACTAATGGTGGTCTAAACCACCCAGAATCGAAGGATAACCCCCCTTGGTAAGATTTTGGAGCTTGATTTCATCACTAGGATTTTTAGGGGTTTAATTAGAGGGAAACATGTGTCGAACATAAAAATAAAAAAATGATAAAACAATAATTTTTTCAACTTTTAATGGGCCACATGATTTGTCATTATGGTTTATCAAATAGTGCATAAACCGTGCCGAAGACACTATCGATGTGGAGTGAGGCCATATGGTTACAGGGGGGTCTCAACATGGTTCAACTAAGCATTCACAAAAAATATATAATGCCACCATCCAGGGTTGCATGATTTTCTTTGGAAGGCCGCATGGTTATTTTAGATGTGCACAAACCGTGTTCCTTGTATAGGTGTTCCCGATTTTCATTAATTTTGAGTCCCGAACCTTGAATACATAGTAGAGTCCCACCATACACCGAATAAAAAATAATTATCTAAAAATAATGGATTAAAATAATGATTTAAATAAGGACACACCTTCATGGATCTAGGATCTTAAAAAATTATTATATGACATTAAAACATGTCTCAGTAAAGATGAATTGAGATATAACCATTAATATTTTCCAAATACATTCTATGGACGAACATTATGTCATGAATTAAAAAATTATATTTATTAAATTACCTTTTATTAACATTATTATTATTTATTTAATTTAATATATAAAAGTTAATATATTTCTCTATTGATTTATTATATATTTTTCTTTCATGCATTATCAACTTGAGGTTATATAGTAACGTTTCACATAACAGCTTTTGAATGTCTACACCAGTCAAAATTTGTTTTATGGATATGGTTTCTATATAATAAAAATTTACATAAATATAACCATGATGGATGGTTATAAAAAATGAATTTCATTACCTATGGTGGAGATAATTCAAACATACTGGTGATTAATGTTTCCATTTCTTAAGGAATCCTATGGAAAATGATAATTGATTGTTTGAAAAGTGATAATAATATTTATATTATACATATAATATTTATCCATCCATTACATATTTTTTATCATCCATGATATACTTCGATGAAAATTGAAAGATATCACAGTTTGGTGGTAGTAGTCTACACATCACACTAACAAAAATATTATTTTTCCTATCAGATAGATATGAATAAATAAATGAAATGAAATTAATATAATAACAACAAAACATAATACTGATATATGGGTAATTATATTTTTATGTTTATAATATATTTTGAGAAAACTATTAAGATGAAAATGATTCAAAATTGGAGTACATAGGTTAGATACTTGATCTTAACATAGATATTTCCTTGGAAGTGATTAACATAGGATATGAAATAGAGGATGTGGGCCTAATTATGATCATGTAATTTTAGGAAAATTATTTTGAAATACCTTAAATGAAAATATGAATTTAATGTGTAACCATGTTTGGGTGTATTTGATTAACTTTTATAAGTGAAGAAAAAGGGAACTTTTGGGATTACCCTTTACCCTTTAATGGAATTGATAAAAAAAACTTAAAATGGATAAAATGTTTGAATATTTTTTTTTTGGATCAAAAAGGCTAATACATTTTTTATACACACATTTCAAACATGTTATAGATTTTTTACCATTATGTTTTTGACATTTTAAACTTACTTTTAATCTGGGTATCAAGTTTTCAACTACGTGATTTTATATTCTATTAAAAATATAACAAAACCCATACATAAAAACTAGTGTAATGAAACTATATTTAGTATCTATTTAATCTAATTAAATTTATAAATATTATGAACGTCATGTATAATTGAAATCAAGCAATGTGTTTAAAAACAATTTTAGCATAATGATCGCATTTTGGCCATTATGGACTCTTAATCCTATTTATTATAGAAATTAAATTATATTAGTGTTAATATATTTTTATATTGGTTTAAAAATAATATAATAATCATAAATTTAATTAGAAATTTTTTTATTAAATAAGAAGATCCCAATTAAAAAATAAAAATTATTGAAAAAACAATTTTATTATCATCCTAGTAATGTACACCAATGATAATAATGTTATATATAGAGAAAAATAATAAATTTATAGTATAATATAATATTTCAAGTCTTAAGAAAAATTTTAAATACATAAATTATATTTAATTTCTATAATTTATAAGTAATAATTTTTTTTATTTTCATATAAATTAAATTTTAAAGGGAAATATTAATTGAGTTACAAAAAAGGTAGATTATTTTTTAAATTAAACATAGTACCTTTACATGATTTATTTTAGAGATATATTTTTTTTGCAAAACATTTTTTTTTATTTTAATTTATTCTTGTATTATAGATGTGATAAATGTTTTGAATACCAATATTTTTACTATTAACATAAAAATTATTATTCTAGAAAAATATATAAAAAACATTAATAAATTTTTATATAATTTATTAAATATTGAAATTTTATTTACTTTATTGAAATTATAAAAATAATATATTTGTAATAAAAACATGAATTAAAAATAAAATATATTCTATTTTAAAGAGATGGTTTATTAAATTAATTGTTACTATTCTTATACCATTCCATTTACGAAATAAATTTATTTTAAAAATTTATTAATGTGAAGCATAAATTATCACTATTAATCAAACATTTCATTCAATAAATTATCATATCACTTGAAAAAATTGTTTTTTTTAGAAAAAATAATTTCTGAATCAATAATTATTTTATTAGTATTTTTAGGTAAACAAATTGGTTTTCAATCATATTAAAAGTGTAATTTATCTTATTTATATATATATATATTTCATAATTCAATTATTACTAATCATTACTTATAATTAAACATCATATTTTTAGTGAGAAACATAAATAAATAGACTTTATCTAAATACATCATGGTTTTATTAACGTTCAGTGTCTTGTGTGGAGTCAGATATAAAATATATAATTTATTTAATAAACATATATAGTGGATTGTTGGTTTGTTACATCATAAAATGGATATGGAAATGTGTGGAATAATAGAGAAAAATTACACTTGATATGTTATTCAGATCCTCAAAGAAATAAATCATAGTTGAGGGTAATGAAACCATAAAAGTAACCATGGGAGAGACTATTCACATTCCAAAGGTGAGACACATTCAAAAAGGAATATGGATTGTAGAGATGATAAAATAAAGAAGATAGTTGTGCCTCAAGCCTAGGCACATGCAAAAACAAGACAAAGGAAAGTTAATATAGTATTAACTATAACCCCTCCTTATAAATCCATGTGAAAATATATGAATGATAAAAATTATTATGTGTTATTACTATAGAAAATTGGGACACACCCAATATGTTTTATCCATTGAAAAAATATTTCTCAAGAAGTAACAATACTAAAATAGAAAAGAATTTTTCAATATTATTTTTATTTGTTTGAAGGTTATTGTTTTTGTTGTGAAGGTAATATACCAAAAGAGTCGTATTTTCCCTCAAGGGTAAAAAGACATGTGACTCATGTCACCCAGTAGGGAAGAATTTAGTAGTTGAGGATTTCATCCAAAAAAATAAAATCTAAAATTTTTTTTTTTTTGAAAGTTAAAAGGGAACGTGCTGAACCAAAAGTTCCACAAGAGTGTAAATATTGATAAAACCTCCTCAAAAATCATGGATGAATGAGCATTTCATGGGGAAAGTAAATATTTATGAACTGATGTTGATTGTAGTTGATATGTCTAGTTTATTAATAATGGATAGAGGATGTACCTCAAATATAACCAAATATAAAAACCTTATTGATGGAATAAGATTTGTTTAGGGTGGATTATATCATATTAGAAGTGATAAAGGAACAAATATATTTCGATATGGGATGGATAAAGATCATATAAAAGATCTCTAAATGAAACAACCTTTTAGAAGGACATAACCATAATTTACTTTGTGTTAGTCTGTTGGGTGAAAAAAGGCCTATTGTGGAATTTGGAAGGATATCATGTACTATTAAAGTAAAATATGAAACACATATCCTCAAAAGATGTATAATTAAAGGAAAATTATTTCTGATTAGTGGAGAATTTTATCTCTTGTCTTCTAGGGAAGATGAAAAGAAACTATTGAATTAGTGACTTAGACACTTAATCCCATGGGTTTTGGACAATATGGTGAAGATCGAGCGATCACGTGACATTTACAAAATCATATATGACATCACAAATATATTTTAATCTTATTGAAAGGATAAAATAGTTAATAATATGAAATAGTCCAAGATAGATACTTTATTAAAGTGTTTTGGAGCTAGTTAATATAAATGTTTGTGGGATGATTACTCCACCACTACAAAACTGGGTTTATCAATCACTATATATTTTAGTGTGCAAGATAAAATAACTGTTAGAGACACCATTTGCCATCGCCAAAAAAAGCTAGGATAAAGGCCCCCTTTTAACAATTATTTTCTAGTGTTATTATAGATGACCTTTAAAAAACATGTAAAAAGTGCTGACAAAGACACCCATTTATCGGTAATTTTTTACAAGTTCTGATAAAGGATATATTTTAGAAAATATATATTTTCCGTTGAAAATAAAATAAAATAAAATATATAAATATATTTATATTTATACAAATATAATATATATATTTTAAATTTTTTTCAAATAGGGTAACTAGGCATTTACACTTAATATAAAAGATATTTATTAAAAATGGATTATATAATAAAAAACATTCATCAATAATTTGAAAATTATATTTGAATTATAATCATTTAATATCAATTGGAAGATAAAAAATAAAAAACGAAATAAAATATCTAAAATATGTTCAATATGTAACTTGAACTTCAAATAGACATAAATTTTGATCTAGGTGTCCATTTGGGCTCTCCCACAGATCAAATAGATTTATTTGATGAGGTCTACTCCCCATGTGATAGGGGAAAACCGCATTCCCATTTTCTAATTCCCATGAATTCCAAAAATTCCTCCAAAACTGATTTTTTAGTCGTGGTACCCAAATTTTTTAACACTAAATGGAATTTCATCTACGTTTAAGGGGGTAATTTGTGCATTTTAGAGGTGAATGAATTTATTTCTTGGTATTAAATTCATAATTATATTATGGTTTTGAAATTTTATAATTTTTTATAGAGTTATTTTATTTAGAATTAAATATATTCTTATTTAATTCTATTTACTTATTGCAAATCAATTTTATAAATTCATATAGCCACATATTTATATAGAAATGTATTTTTAAATGTATAAAATAAATATTCATTTTTAATTTTTTTAATTTAAAAAATTAATCATTTTATTTACCATTTCAAAAGGAATTCACATGTATATATAAATTATATATATACATATTTTTTGTGTTAATAAACTCGCACAGACACACAGATAAATCTATCGATAAATATTTTTATTCTAATATATCTAAATTAATATTAGTATATAATATATTTAAATAAATATATTTACATATATATATATCACAAATTTAAATCAATATACAAATAAATTTATCAGTTAATAAATATACATGAAAACTAGCATGACATAGTGGTAATGTGAATTCATTCATATAAGGGAGGTCCTAATATTAGATCCAAGCATGCCCAATTATTCGAATTTTCCTTCTAGCATAAAGAGTGGGAGGAAATGTACATTATGATAGATGGGTACTGTAAACTACTGAGAAAGGAGTATGCAAGCGTTGAGAAAGGCAGTCAGGGGGTGAGGATGGGGGTCTATGAAAAATTATACATTTCCCATATTTTTTAAAATCAATTTTTTATCACTTTTAAAGGTTAAATATAACAACACTTTATTAGAGCTATTAAATACTTACTTTTAACATCTCTCTTAATTTAAATGTTTTATAAGAAATGATAAAACCCTTTACTAGCACTATTAAAGACCCAATTTTTAGTAGTCCTCCAAAAAGGCCATATGAAAAAAATTATTAAAATTTTCATGTATTTGAATTCAGTAGAATAGATTTTTTTATGTTGATTAGTCCTAGACTGATGTATAAATTGTCAACACTTGATAGGAGTTAGAAGGATAGTTGGGGTGAAAATTCATAGGCATTCCTCAATAATGGAATTGAATTAAAAAAAATACCCAAGTAGAGAATTATATTTATACACATGGAATATAACATCATATTTAGAGGTGATAACTAATAACAAAATAGTTATTAAAAATATTAATCATATCATTGAAAACAAATAATGAACTACGGTCATTGAAAATTACCTACTAGATGTATTGGAAGGAAACAATGTTATAAGGACACCAACCTCAGTTGCCTGATTCTGGATTCTGATTTATAAAATTAAGATAATAAATAAGGAATTAATTCTGAAAGGAATAAATATTTGGGTAGTATTGGTAAACTTGATTGATTCTTTATTTTTTCATTACATTTGAATAAAAATATTATTTAAAAATTTTATTTTGAGAATATCATTATTCGCTTTAGAATATCCTTCTATATCATGCGTCGTACACATCTTAGAATAATGGGAATGGAAAAAATATTACTGGTGACCTCTGATGCCTATTATATGTTATGTAAAGTGGATTCTATTTGGAGTAAATGATGAATAATCAATATAGAATAATAAATATGGAAAGGTTAATATACGAACACACATGTCATTTAATCAATTATTTGACTTTCATGATTAGATAAGGAATAATAAATATTGGATAGGTAAATAACAAAAAATATATGTCATTTAAAAAATTTGACTATCATGAAGAGATAAAGAATAGTCAATAAAGAAAGATAAATAACTATAAAATTATTCAATTTAAATAAATTCACTATCACAAATAGATAAACAAAAATTAATGTACCAGATTTATAAGTACCTATTCATACATATTAGTGTCTATAAAAACATGTTTTCCCCAGATAAACACAGATTTGTGGATAAAATTCTTTATTTTATTCTTTTTTTGATCCTTCAGGAGTGTCTAGTAAAATTCACAAATCATATGTAAACAAAAAAATTTTCATATATACGTATTGATTACATTATAAAAAAACACCATGTAACCATGCCCTAACACAGTTCTTCTAGATTTAGTACACTCCCTTATAGCCATCCAGATCGTACACACAATGTACTCTACGTTAACGCACTATGTATGCCATTCCAGAAGAAGTTGGTGGATGAAATAGACTCTACACACCATGTGGGGAGGTGATACACACCATATACCCCACCATCTGATTGAAACCACGATGATCTTCAAAGGGGCCACACAGTTGGCCACCTACCAGTGGAAAATTTGAGAAATTACCAGTTGACCTAAATACAAAATTTTTATTTTAGTATATATGTTATGCACTCTATAAATCTATAAATTAGGGGGAAGACATCCACATATGAGGTTGTAAAATCTAGGGGGAGGTATTACCGCTTTGTCATTTGATATCCCACAAATAAAATTTGAGTTACCCTTAATCAATTCCAGTTTTTTTAGTGTAATTCCCATAACCCCTTTAATTCATCTCGTATCCATGGTAAGGTTTATTATTCTTCTCAATGAGCACACCATTCCCATGGTCATAAGTTGGTAGTGTTCTCGTGATATGGGTGTTATAAAATTAACGATTTTTTGTAATTTAACTTCTATTTTGTTAATTTCATTATGATATCTATTTTACAATTAAATAAAGGAATTAAATTCCAAAATTACTATTGGTTATCTGTCAGTACAAGAATGTAATAAACTATGATAACTTTAGGAATTGTGATAGGTGAATCCCTAGTCATTGGGTGAGCTTTATCCCCCCATTTTAGGGGAAAATAACTTTAATATGTTTAATGTAACTAATCCAAAGCATAAGGGATTAATCATTGAATTATGAGTTCACACATTTCTTATCCATGGAACAATGATTTGATTAAATCTCCATGGTAAGCACTTATGATTTATAATTTTAATTCAAAGGAATAGTTATTGTATTAAACCTTATTCTAGTTGAATCCTCTATATATTATTCTATATTATTTCTTCACTTTTTAATATTTTAATTTATTTTCAATGATTGTTTCATTTTTTTTCTTCTCTTTCCCTTCTACCATTATGTTTGGAGAATCGATGTAGACTCACCAACTGACAATAATTACCTGCTTTTCCATTTTCCTCTTGGGATTAACCCCGAATGATGCTAACTACCTGGCCAGTCAGATCAGAAGGGAAACAAACACAATATTCCAATTTTCCAAACCTTGGTATTGAAGCATTGAAATAATGGCATCATTATAAGGGAATATGGAAAGTAACAACATGCGACCAAGTTAAGATTATTTTACCTAGAGTTTTTTCATTTTTAATTTCATGATTAATTTCATGGGACCCTTGACCCCACTTCCCTATGGATTTCTATTCAACTAGGAATTGGTACGATATACATAGAAAGGAATTTATTCTTATTGATATATTATTATTTCACTCATACTCATAATCTTATTATCAATACATGGATGATATGTTCTGATTTGAGAAAACCCCTATACATTCTACACCCACCCACCTCTTATTCCCCTCCAGAATCATCTTCGGGTAATATCAAAAGGTTATTATAAATGATGGAGGCCTTTACCTTGTTCTAGTTAGACCAAAACGAAATTGTCAGCCGAATTAGAAATATGGTAGTGCTATTATCCTAGATAATATCCAATTTTTATAGTTTGATTGAATATGATGTTGGGTTTTCGGATTACTTATAAATTGAGGTAGCTTGTTATGATGCGGACCCCAATTTTATACATTATAAATTTTAGAAAATAATTTTTAAAACTCAAACATTGAATTTGGGACCACATCACATCATGTTAATAAAGGAATTTATCACACATTTATTTCTGAACCCTTAGTTGATTATATAACTGCAAAAGGGGATTCCTGTGATTATATTCATTTTTTTTCATAATGAAGTTGGAAACATAAGAGGTAGAGGACATACAAAATCCCCACAAGGAATATGTCAACCATCAACATAAACTAGAAACAGAGCATTGATATTACAACCACCACCCATAACATCTAATGTCCATGAAAAATTGTTCAGTGAAGAGGAAGTTAGACATATGTAGTGGTTCACAGAGTGGAATCCACATCTACTTATGGATTTCGGGTATGTAACTATAACCTATTTCAAGACAAAGATCAAAAAAAATAACTTAATGCAAGGTAACCCAATTACTATTCCTTTTATTTTTGTTCTGTTTATTATGAACTCCTATTATGTACTTATCCCCCACATTTCTTGTATTATCCTTTTCATCTATACCCTATTAAATGAGCCTATAAAACTTGTCTACGCTAATACAAGCTCTGTATTTTTTTAATTTTTTTATTATATTATGATTTTTTTGTAAATTATTATTTATTCGGTTAAAAATTAAAAATGATGTTTGTGTTGATGGTATGGTTGGTTTAGTGTATCTGAGCCATCGCTAATTCAAATTTCACCTCATCTGCCTTTAGTATATGATTTTTTCTAATTAAACATGTTTATAAATTAAACTAAATGTGAGATATTTTAAAATTAAATAAAACCATTTCAATAGAAAATAAATCCCATGGTGGGGATTAATTGTCTATTATAGTCGTAGCATAAAGATCCAAAAGTCTCATGTTTGAATCCTAACAACCAGTTCTATTCCATCATTTTTCTTATAAAAAAATCCACAACGTGTGTATTTTGGTTGTAGTTGTGTACATCATGTTTTCTCTAATAACATGAAATGATTTCAAAAATATAAAATCAAATTAAGCTGATGTGGGTTTATTGGAAGTGTCAGCACCCAGGGTTTAAAAGACTCAGGTTCGAACATGGTTGATCTCCCATCATCATCCCAATATTTCAAAAAATAAAACCACACATCATGCATTATTCTTCCCCATGTAGTACACCACAGATACATAGAATATAAAACATTAATAAAAAATTGTTGTACAACAGCCTTCACTATTGTGGTTCAGGGCATGCCTTTGGATCATCTAGTTGTCAGTTCAAATCGTGCACCAAGCACCACACCGAAGGATGTTGTTATTTTTTTTTCAATTTTTTGAAAACCTGTAATGTATTTATATAGTCGACTACATATATTGGGTTTTTTAATTTGTAAATATTAATTTAATATTTCATTTAATTATTCATAAATTTATATTATATATTTTATTATAATTTTTATTAATATAGATATAAAAAATGTACACGGTATGTAGGTCCAGTATACAAGTTGTGTAACTAGGATTTAAAATGCAATGGCCCT
Organism: Viscum album; assembly: GCA_963277665.1. Classification (NCBI taxonomy): domain Eukaryota; kingdom Viridiplantae; phylum Streptophyta; class Magnoliopsida; order Santalales; family Viscaceae; genus Viscum; species Viscum album. The sequence continues at coordinate 403,908,737 of OY728150.1, read as the reverse complement.
AACCGAGAACAACTCATGTCGAGCCCCCTCCATATCCCCATTTTCTCTCCTAAGTCATCTCCCATTAATCTACCACATTCCCCCATCATTATCTCATGTTCCGTCATTTCAGTCCCTGATTTCAACATTATTTTGTCCCTTGATCCCTTTATGTAATCCTATGCTCGTTATTTCAGTGTAATATATTTGTTTGGGGGATATTTGGATATGGGGACCATTAATCTTGCACCCCACATTGCACAGGGTAGATGGATATCACAATTCTTGTACACTATGCTCATGACCACACAATCAGATTTCTAAATTTGAAAAACATGTGATGTGTTAATTTATTACACATTGTGTACAATGTTTTTTCTGGGTGTTAAGAAATCACTCGTGTTTGACACCCTACATTGACACATACAATGTTTCTCACACGATGTGTATATTTATAACACGTCGTGTACACTTAAATATTCATATTCCCTTTATAGGATGTAAATGGATTTTATGACATGTTCTCACACACACTGTGTATCTCTATAACACATTGTGTACCATTTGATGCCCTATATAGGTTATGTCTGTATCATTTACCCTACATGGCCAGCACCTCGTGTTTTACCACACCACGTTTACATCACCCATAGATCTTATAATACTTTAAACTCACACAAATTCCCTCTCAACATGTCTATCTAGTGTAAACGGATTAAAAAACCGATGACATAACATGTTGTGTATACTGGATCAATACACAATGTACTTTTCCATTTTAGTTGTTCTCACTTGTATTATTTTATTTTCAGTTTCTTTTCCTTTGATTTATATTGTTCATTCTACTTCAACTATTCTATATGATGATATATATAGTGATAATTACCCCTCAACCACTACCTATGGTGATATACTACATCAGATAAGGAATAGGAGATAAACATCACCTTTAGCAGCAAATACTATTGGGTTGCAACTGTGAGCATTGATGATGCTACATTCACTCCTGCCCCACCCACCCATACGACATTATCTTTGTGTATAATAGAAAATGCAACACCATATATGAAAACCACTAATCCTATCATTTCCACAGCCACGTCATCTACCCCAATTGGGGCCGAGAAATAAAACCCATCCTGCCAACGCACCACCATCGGGTGTGATCACTCATTTATCCACTATGGTAGTGGACCCCACTAAGATCACACCACGTTTCACTATTTATATGACTTCAGAGCCATCTATGACCACTGATTATCTACCCACTACCTTGATATCTATACCACCTCCCTTAGTAGCTACAACTCCCCCACAACACATTTTAATATTAGCTCGACCCCAGCCACACACATTCATGATATTCGACTGTAGATATCCCACAGCAGATAGGTTATAAATATTTTCGTAGGTAATGATACATTTTAGATGCGAATTCCTTGATACTAGTGTTATATTTTTCCATAAAATATGGGAGTAGATAGAGTAACACCTCAATCACACACATCTTCTGAACTCTCTCAAAGTCAGCACCCCAAAATTCCATTATTTATTTTTGGATTTTGTTATTTATTTCTAGTTTGATGGGCCATCGTACAACCAGAAACCCACTAATAGATCATCTAAAGTTAAATATAGATTGATTAGACTACATATATCTCTAACCATGGTTAGGTTTGGATGAGGGTGCAACTCTTAACCAAATCAATCCACTCTACCCGTTGTTTCCCCCATTACCAACCATGAGTGTACATATCTCATTTCAATGTTTTGGGAGATTTATAGGCCTAAATACAAGTACCCCACACATTAATTTCATCCATCGATGCTTTATCACCATTTTCCCGACCATAAAGACATGGGAGACATTTCCGAATGTAACGTGGAGCTCATTTCAAGCATTGTCCAACCCAATTACCCTCTCCTCCCATGTCTTGATATGTAATTATTTCATTATATGATACAAAAATGAAGGTGAAACATAAATGGGGGATTCAATGACATAAATTTGTCACACCATTTGGGGGTGTTTGATCGATCTTTCCCTCAATATTACATATGATATCATTCGTAGATGGACTTTTTCATGATTATTCACATGAGGATAGAAGAGGATCAAGAAGAAGGCTTTGTCTTCTTACGGGATGTCCAAGATCCTACTAGGGTTAGAGATGACCCACCTACCCCTATTAGTCATTCTGATCTGGTACCACCCACTCCACCATCATAATTTTTTTCCACAACCCTTCCCACTTCCTCCTCCAAACCATCCTCTTCCACCATTCCATCCTTTTATGCACCATCCATGTGCCCACCTCCAATCATACACTCTGCTAACCACCCCATATTCCTCCACCTAACCACGATGGATCACCATCTGGACCTCATCGAGAACCACTAGCTTTTCATATCATAGACATAGACATTTATAGAGAGAATGGTGTGCCACATCATCCAACACATGGCCAAACCACTTCGAATAGAACCATCTCCTCTCAGGATCCAAGGATCTAGTAACAGAACCACAGTTCACATCTCCAACCATAGATTTATTACTCCTACCTACAAATGGGCCAGATTCCACTACAACTGCTATTGCGACAGATGTACCAACTGCATCCACCACATAGAGAAAAGACCCAGAGCCTATGTCTTTCACTACAACACCTCCTCCACCCAATCCCCCAATTTCTGACAGTTCCTCCCATGAGGTGACACAATGATAGGTTATTTATCCTTGAATTAATTATATATATCTCTTTTGTGTTATTGTTATGATGTGATGGTTTATGTCATTATAGAATTATTTTTCCATTTCGTATACATTTATAGGTACACTAGAGTGTTATGGGCATATCATTTTTAAATTCATTCCACTTATTTGAGCTCGTCACTAGCTGATTATCATTTTAGATTTTATATTCAGTACTTATTTCCTTAATACATCTCACTTTGTCATAGTAGTATTCATAATAAATCCTTGTATCTTCCCTAGTATTTCACTTGGAGGTCCTTGTGACATATTAAGTATGGAAAGACTCACTTCAAAACAGTTTTCTTTCACTTAAACTGATCTAGGAGAAATCACTAATAGTTAAAATATTTAAAAAAGTGTAATTTTTTATATATTATTATTAGCAATAATAAATTCAAAGATTACAATATTAAAAGTTACAATATTAATTTAATTTTAAATTATTTTTAAATATTTGTTGATATAGTTTGATTTTTTTTAATTTTGGCTATCTTTCATTTATTAGATGGATCTTTGTATTCATGTCATGTCTGGATTGACCCATTTTTATCCTCATTTTTGAGAGGTGTTCTAAACCCATTGAAATATTCCTTCTTACACACACTTTTTTGATATATTGTTGGTATATTCATAACTAACCAAACTTGTAAATATTTTTCTTCAGAACATGATGATTTTGAATCACATTAAAATGATTTTGTAATTTGGTTGATATTTTCATACCCATTGACTTAATGTACAACCCTAAATATAACCTTCATGAAACACTTAGAAACCATCAACTACCTCACTAAAAATACACATTATAATCCAATTTATCCTTCATTCCCCAATTCTTTGATAATATTAAATTATTAATCATTTAGGATTTAAAGGGGGGTTTTGGGATTCATGGTTTATTCTAGTGATAACCCTTGAAATTGATTGTGGGGGAGTGTGCCTCTTTTTAGATGGGAAAAAGTGGCTGAAAACCCCTTTTAATTATGATCTATTGTTTTCCTTATTTATGAAAAAATGTTAGCTAAATTAAAGAGGGACCATAATTCATCCATTATTATTATTGATGGTTTAAATCCTATTTTTTTAGGGTAATATTATAGTTATGTTGATATTTGTGAGATATTTTTTGAGATAAATTTCAATTAATCATTGTTATTTAATATCATGTTGTAATATTTATGAGTTTAGCCTTCTTTTTTCAAGCCTCTGAGATTATTTTCACATCATTACCTACCTAGCCATTTCACCAGAATCAATTTAACCCTATTGAAAGACCTTTTTATTTTTGTGATTTGATTTATATGTGGTTAATGACAATATTTTAAAGAGGATAGATAGTGTTCATATAAATGAGATTGAAAATAACTCTGATTAAGTGGTCCGGAGTGATTATTGTGTCATTTTTTGGTGAGGTAAAACATGAAGTGGAATGTGTATTTATTAAAAGTTGAACAATGTGAATAAAAGAGGATATAAGTCATTTATTAAATTATAAATGAGGGATGATTAAAATATATATGAAATTGAAATATTTATTTAATTCTTACTGGCCATCATGATCTCATGATTCATGATATATGTTCAGAAAAGATCATTCACAATATGGTTTAAAACTATTATTATAAACAAATTTAATACTAGCTTACTAACTCACATTATGAGACAAAAAATGCATTGAAGGGAAATATAATTCTAGGCCCCACTAATCAAATCATGTGAAAATAATTTTTCATATATCAAATAATCAATTAATATCAATAATAATGTTCCTCATCATCCAATATTTTTATTGAGTAATGAATACTTATTTATATCAATTTACCCAGATAGAAAAATAACGTTCAATGTAGAACACTAGTTGAATAAATGATATATTTCATTAAAAAAGAAAAATATCCCTAATAATTAATATGGTTATTTATGGGATATTTATTATCTAATTATCACATGAAATATTATATTTTATGGGAAATATAATTTCTACAAAAATAATTCCAGAAATTGAATTTAAATATTATCATTTGGTAAAACTGATCTTAAACCATCCATATATAGAATAATAGTGCTATTAATACAATATATTCCATGTATAGTATAAGTAAAATAATGGGGGGGGGGGGGTTTCCATTGATGAATATAAATACCATAACAAATATTTAAAGATTTTTTTGGGGAAATATCTTATTTAGTTGGAAAATATAATTTGTTTAAACTAAAATTTTGAAATATATTATAAAAATAAATTTATATAAAAATATCATTCAAAAAATATAAAAGGCTATTGATATCATATAATTTTAATAACCACACGAAATTATGTACATGTTATAAACATTAAATCAATTATTCCTTTCATATTTTTGGGAAAGGATAAATGAGACTCATTTGGAGAACGACATGATGATTAAATTAAAAATATCTTATTAAAACAAATGAATGTGTAAAAACATCCTTAATAAATCATTTAGAATATGTCAAAAACATTTTTTAAACATTTTTAGGAAACATTTATTTGGAACCTAAGAGAGCAATGAAGATAGATTTTGACAAAAAAATCATTTACCAATAATTTTAATAACCAATGAGTGGGGAAATATCATTATTACACAGAAAATCATGAACAAAAGTGTATAATATAATTAAATTAATTTATGAACCGGTGACCTATTAATTTCTATCAATGTATATTTAAGCCAAAATATCCTTATTAAAATTTTATTGTTAAATAACACTTTACATGGAACATTATATTGAAGTTAGAATTAACCTATTAATAAATGATATGTAAAAAATTAAATTAAACATAAAAAATACAATATAAAACAAAATATAGTCAAATTTTAATAAATATATATATGATATTAAAATATTAATGATTATGAAGAAGTAATATAACCAAATGAAAAAAATTGAGTTATGAAATTATTTAACGGTCAGTAATTTTGAAGTCATAACTAACTGGATAAAATAGATCGAATTGAAACATAAAATACCCTGAATTATTAATTAATCATGATATTACAAGTAAAAGTGGAACGATTTACACTATATAATATAAATTAGGTACATAAAATTACAATATGCCTCAATAAATTGAAATTGAGAAAAACTCTCATACATCATGCTTCATTATGTTTAATATGATTTATATCTTGTATACTTTTTTAATAATGTTATTAAATTTAATAAATACCATATTAATATTTTTAATACAGTTTTGTATCCTCTTATAACTGTTTATGAAACATTTTTTAATACTATTTCATTATTTTCATTCTTTCGGGTGTCAATTGCCTTTCTCTCTCATTCGTGTGTTTTCATTAATTTTATATTTATTGGTTATTGGATATAGATCTATAATATAAAAAAATATATTACTATAATAAATATTATATTTATCTATTATATAGATTTTTAGATTCATTTATGAATGTTGGATTTGGAAAATCAATCTCATCGTTTCGTGGATATGGTAGGTCATATATACAGACCGACGATGATATAATTCCATAATCATGTGAACGAATATGAAACTAGGAAAAATATTAATCTAATTGGGTAAATATCATGTAATATATATATATATATATATATATATATTAATTATCTTTATCAGTATTACATTCTATGTAATGTGTAATTGAAAAATTGTAACACCCCAAGCTTCTACGGTACGTTTCCCTTCGAATAATGCGATAGCGTGTGTTGTACGCAACCTCGAGTTCTAACACACACCACAACTAATTAAACTAGTCGTTGTGAATAGTAATACCTACTTTTTGAAATCATATATATTTTATATTTCAAAATGGACTTCATTTTTGGATTCGGAATATTGAAATTAGCCTAGGGTGAAATTTTGGTACTTTTCGGATAACTTTTATATTTTGATGAATAGTGAAAATTACTAAATTTTAATTAAAAACAACTTTTTTAATCAAAATAATTAATATTGATAAATTATGAATTTGAGTGGTCTTAAAGTATATTTAGAATATATTTTTACCATTCAATTTAATGTTTGTCATTGGACATAATTTTACAATTAAACCGAACATAAACAAGTGTCAATCTTTTGATAGTTATTATCTCTTAAAAACACGCTTTTTGTTTTGACAGCGGGAATTAATTTTAAATTAATTTCTGCCACTTCTGTGTTTTGAATTTAGAAAAATGGATTCCATATTTGGAATCAGGATGTTCAAATTGTGTAAATAGGTAACTTTTATTTTTAGACATTTTGAATAATTACTGCGGTAAATATTTTATTTACCATGGTTAAAGGGTAAATCCGGTAAATAAGGGTTAAAACATAATATTATAATAATACAAAATTACCCTAAAACGTGTCCTAACCTTATTTGTGGACACATACCCGACCATGGGCATCCTTGGGTCAATTTGGGGACCCCTTGGAGCCACTTGTATGTGGTAGGGACACATTATATTAATAAAGTTAAAATAAAAATAAAAATGGCATAAGCTTACATATTTTAGAAGAACAATTTTTACATAGGGTTATACATGTTGGATTTTCGATTATAAATATTCATTAGAAATCTAAAACGATTTCCTACATAATGATGTTTTATTTATAATTTTTAGACATTGAATAATTTATTTTATTTATGACACAATGATGATGCAGTAATTACTAAAATAGTAGAAAATTAACATAATCGATATTATAAATACCCAAATAAATATAATATGAAACTTTTAATGAATTACACTAATTTTCTAGGATAATATGATATATTAGGATTGATTTAATTGACTTTGTTCGAAGTAATCAATCTGTTATGAGTTTCACAAAAATCAACTATTGAATAGTGTCAAAATTGACATAAAAGAGTTCTTAAAACAAATATTATATTATTAATTGATATTAAATTCCTAAAAATCTACGGTTCGGCCAAGAGGCTTATATTATGATAGGTTAATCATTAATGGACCACTTGGGGGTCGCTTGTATGTATATGGTAAGTCTATTAACCATATAATATAAAAATACAAAGAGACATTGTAAAAGTGAAACTAATTAACTTAGAGTTAATACTTAAAGATAAGGTTAATATAAGTACCCAAACCTGTCTAAATTCTATTGGATGAGTTGTTTTCGACCTATCCCCACCTCATCCTTTGAATAGTCAACTTTGGAGCCTTTGTAAACCGAATATGAATTTATTATAAATTAATATTTCTAACTTTTCCAAAGGTGCCCCTCACCCCTCTTATAAAAGGGCACTCCTCCTTCTCATTTCTTCACACCTTCAAAGCCTTTTGGTTCGGCCAAACTCTGCCCACATACTCTCCCAACATCCCTCACTACAACCTAGAGGCCTTAGTTTGATCAGAAAGCCAACCTAAGGAGCCCTTTTGATCAAATCAAAAGGAAGAACCCGAAGAAGAGGTAATGATTTCACCACCCTTTTCTAAGTTCATTTCTTCTTCCACTTCTTCTTCCTTTGTTCTTACCATTCTGAAATAATAACTCCAGTATCTCACATATACTGTGATGTTATTATAAATATGGTACAATCATATTCAGTATTCTATCCACCCTTTGAATAACATGTCACCATACGTGCGTACGTACGGCTTACCGTCTCCACGTCGTGGTGTAATTGTTATTCAATATAATATTATTTGGATGGGTATAATAATGATGTGTAACTCATGTAAATAATAAATATAACATGTTAATGATTCTTTATATATGATATACCATCCATTTATATATTATTTTAATATCAAAAGAATGATATTGTCGCTCGTGCGTACGTACGGACTACCGTCTCCACGAACGCGATGAGATTCATTCTCCATCGTATCCATTCAAGTATAATTATCATTTGATGATTTAAAAATGATGTTTAAGGACTGTATATCATTCTGGATATGAATAAGATACAACAACCATGGCTTATGTAACAAAACATATAAAATAAAATGAGTAAGTTAACTCCCGAAACGACGATAATTCTAAGATATTATTAACAAATCAATGTTAAAAGATCATATATGATATCATATTAATATATATGATTCATGTATAATTTAATAACAACTATTTCACCATTATACAGGAGGTTAACCTACCCCAACCAAGGAAAAGTACAAGGTAAGGGTTATTTTACAATCTCTTCTTTATCCGAGGTTGTTTATACGTAATAATCTACTGGGATCTCGTTATCATCCACATCCATGTTTCTTAAAAATGTATTTCAAAACATTTTTACTATTTACAAGAATATGGGTTAAAGTCATTTATACCCTTGTTTGACTTTTTATAAGAGGTTTATAAAGGAATCTTTCCGTCGTTTTCAAAACAAGGTCCTTTTTAACCTTTTCGACAGAATTGAGGTAAGAATGTTTTTTTAACTTATACGGCGGGTGCGGTTATTTTACGCCGTTATAAAATCTTCAAAGCTTCCCTTACAAGCTTATAAGAATATTTTCAAAGAAAATGTTTTATTTTATATGGATCTTAAATGATTTCAAAATAAAAGGAGATATTTCTTTTAAAAGAATTTTGATTTCATCTATGTCAACATCCTTTGATGGATTTTAAGATTATTTGAAGTTGATTTATTATGATACAAAACTTCTATATTGTATTTAAGGTTTTGTGATATGTTTGACTGTGGATGTGCTATTTTTATACCATTCATAGTTTATGGTGAAAGTATTGACATTTCGTATGCTAGTTTTAATACGAATGTTTATGTTATGTTTAAACCTTTTCATATGGGAATGCATTGGACTTAATAAGTGACGGGTGGAGCCCGCTATAGCTCCTCGACGCATCGGTAGGTCTCATGAGACAAACTAGTGTCTTGGCACAAGGCCTTGACAAAATCTTATTTGTAGTCTTGGCACGAGGCCTTGTCTATGTGGTTATGATAGTCTGGCATTATGCATTCCAACATTATGAAAGTGGTTATTGATATTGCATGTGATTATTCGATTAGTAGAATATCCATGTGAATAAGTAAATGGCATTATTTCATTTTACTTTTGCCATACTATGTTGAAGTTCAATTTTAAAAGGCTTTTGTTTTAGTTATACACTGCCTTAAATGTTTATGATTATTTTGAATGTTCCGCTATATTGTTATCCTTACTGGGCATTTGAGCTCACCCCTTTTCTTTGTTTTATTTTTCCCAGGTAGTGAAGAATTAAATTATGAATGACTTGCAGGGATATTATGAGGGGTTAATAGTGTGGATATGAAGACTTTGTTGTTGTTTTAGTTTTTCACTTTGAAATGTAATGTAAAACTTTATGATTATATCTAGTGTTTCCAAGGCTACTAAACCAATCGGTCTTTCGAGATTTGATCTTTCTTGTGATCATGCCAATGTTACGAAGTAATGCACCGACTCTGGGAAACTAGGGTCGGGGCGTTACAGTTGGTATCAGAGGAAGTTTAGTACAAACCTTGGAATCTAGATTTAGATAAACTCTGATTAGAGCACGTAGACCTAAGATGAACTTTGAGGATTAGTATAGAAGAACTTCCTAGAATTTTGGTATTGTAGAGACTTTGTGAGTTTTCCGAGCAATACATCCCTGTCTGGATACGAGCAGGTAGAGGTGGATCTGGCACAGATGTACCTAGGGGTAAAACCCGAAAACACCGCTTTGAGCTAGACTCGAACGAGAACTGGTGCACGACAACGGGCCTCGCTTCACTCTTGGTTACGACACTCCCGGGGGACATGCTTAGGATAACTCTCACTTTATTTACAAATCATTATGAAGGGTTTATGAGTATATACTTCCTCAAAGAAAACATATTTATGATTATGGATTATATCCATAGATAGTTCAATTTATGTTTAGTGTTTTATAAGTATGGGATTATGTATTTTGATTCATAAACTGATCTAGTTTATGCCATTGTTTAGAAATGGCGCCTAGTGGAAGAAATGGAAACCGTATCAATGCACACACTCCATGTAGGGATTTCCCTCCTGCTCAAGATAATTATAGTGGGGCTGGTGATGCAACTGGTGCTGATCAGCTAATCACCATACTGGGACAACTTACTCAGGTTATGAATAATAACCTTACCCGTATGGAGCACCCTGATCCGCAGCGTGGATGATCAATGTTAGATTGATTCATGAGGCAACAACCACCAACGTTCAATGGGAATACAAATCCCTTATTAGCTGAGCAATGGATATTTTCCCTAGAGAAAATATTTCAGGCTTTGGGGAGCAGTGAAAGGGAAAAAGTTATCATGGCAGTTTACCGCCTCACTGGAGATGCTGATCAATGGTGGTCATTGATTCAAAATACGAAGGAAGATGATGAAGTATCAAACATGGAATGGAGGGAGTTCAAAGATCTGTTTTTAGAAAAATACTTTCCTCGCGACCATCGAGCAGATATGGAAAGACAATTTCTGAGTCTGAGACAAAAGGAGGATGAGAATGTCACAAAGTATGAGGCTAACTTTACAAGGTTAGCGAGGTATGCTGGAGATTATATTCGCAACCCAAGAAGTAGGATTGATCGTTTCTTTGATGGGTTAAAACCATTTCTCCGTCGAGCATTAGTCTCACAATCCTTTTCATCGTACGAAGACATTGTCTCATGTGCTATAAAGACCGAAAAGGAATTCTCTAAGTCTTATGACTTTAAAGCAAAGCAAGAGAAGAAGAGACCTGCTGATCAATCTTGGAATGGAAATAAGGGGAAGAAGGAAAAGGTTGAATATCCATCTTGTGGTAAATGCGGGAAGAAACATCCTGGTACTTGCTTGAAGGGAATGGGAGTCTGTTACAAGTGTGGTGAAAAAGGCCACCAAGCTCATGATTGCAAGGGGAAGAAGGAAGCTACCAACGTTCAGTGCTACAATTGCAGGGAGATGGGGCATTATGCAAATGCATGTCCTAAGCGTCAAGAGAACTTACCTCAGAAAAGGCCAAGTGATCAAGGCCAGGCTTATGCTATCACTACTGCTGAGGTAGAAGCTCCGAAAGACGTGGTGGCAGGTAATTTAATGGTTTCCTCAAGTTTAGAAAATGCATTATTTGATTCTGGATCATCGCATTGTTTCATATCTTCCCAGTTTGCTAAGAAAATTAGATATTTCCAATTTGATTTAATAAGGGAGTTGTCAGTTAAAACTCCTAAGGGAAGTATCGTTGCAACAATGTTTTGTGAATCAGTCCCCATTAGAGCACATAAATTTTCTTTATCTGCTGATCTCATCGGCATACCTATGATTGAGTTTGATATAATCCTCGGTATGGACTGGCTTTCGGACTATGATGCGAAGATTTATTGTAAGAAGAAAGAGGTTACGATTCTTGATGATAATGATAAGGAACACCTTATTTTTAGAGCAGAATCGTCACCACCTAATTCTTATTTAGATCCACCCTCAATAGCTCAACTAAATTCAATTATTGGGGAGGAAGAGAATGAAATAACTGCGGGTGAGGAAAGGAATGTTCAAATAGAGGATGTACTTGTTGTGAAAGAATTTGTAGATGTATTTCCAGAAGATTTACATGGACATCCTCCAGAACGAGAAGTTGAGTTTTCTATTGATTTGATTCCTGGATCAAGACCTATATCGAAGACCCCTTATAGAATGGCCACTGTAGAGTTAGTCGAACTAAAGAAACAACTAGAGGAATTGAGTAATAAGGGATTTATTCGCCCTAGTGTTTCTCCATGGGGAGCCCCTGTTCTTTTTGTTAAAAAGAAAGATGGATCTATGAGGTTATGTATCGACTACAGGGAGATCAATGCTATAACAATAAAGAACAAGTATCCCCTACCTCGTATTGATGATTTATTTGACCAACTGCATGGAGCTCAATACTTTTCAAAGATTGACCTTCGATCTGGATACCATCAGTTGTGTGTGAAGAAGGAAGACATTCCGAAGACAGCATTTCGAACCAGGTACGGGCATTACGAGTTTACTGTAATGCCGTTTGGATTGACTAATGCACCCTCTGTATTCATGGATCTGATGAATAGAGTTTTCAAGGAGTATCTCGATTAATTTGTGGTGGTATTTATTGATGATATATTGGTATACTCCAAAACCTACGAAGATCATGAAAATCACTTGCGCATTATCTTGAAGACTCTGAGGAGGCATGAATTATATGGGATGTTTAGCAAGTGTGAATTCTGGCTTCAGGAGATTTCTTTTCTTGGCCATATTGTCTCTAAAGATGGAATCTCTGTTGATCCTTCTAAGACCAAGGCAATCCAAGAATGGCCAGCACCTACGAGTATAACTGAGGTATGTAGTTTTATTGGTTTGGCAGGTTATTATCGACGTTTCGTCCAGAATTTTGCCCGATTGGCTAACCCATTAACGAAGCTCACACGTAAAGGGGTTAAATTTGTTTGGACAAAAGAGTGTGAAGAATGTTTCGAAGAACTGAAGAGAAGATTAGTCAATGCTCCTATATTGACTCTACCATCGGGGAATGATGGGTTCGTTATTTATAGTGATGCATCAAAGAAAGGACTTGGCTGTTTCCTTATGCAGAATGATAGAGTTATTGCCTATGCATCACGACAGTTGAAAATTCATGAACAAAACTATCCTACTCATGATCTTGAGTTAGCAGCTGTGATCTTTGCTTTGAAGATATGGAGGCACTACCTCTATGGTGAAAAATGTGAGATTTATACTGATCACAAGAGTTTGAAGTATATTTTCTCACAAAAAGAACTCAACATGAGGCAAAGGAGATGGCTTGAATTACTCAAGGATTATGATTGCACGATACACTACCACCCAGGGAAGGCAAACAAGGTGGCAGATGCTTTGAGTATAAAAGACCATGGAGTATTGAACAAAATGAGAATTGAAAGGGATCTAATTTTTATGGATCTAGTGAAGATGGACATGGGAATAACCAGGGAAGGTGAAACATCAATGCTTTTTCAAATGGTTGCCAAACCATCTTTACTAGAAAGGATTAAGAGTTCTCAGACCGATGATGACGAATTCCAAAAGAAGATTAAAGCTGTGAATGATGGGAGATTGAGAGACTTTGTGTATGAAGACGGAATTCTGAAATTCGGGAAGAGACTTTGTGTTCCCAATATACCTGATCTAAAAAGGGAATTGCTGGATGATGCTCATAGTTCCAATTTCTCTATACACCCTGGGAGCACCAAAATGTATAGAGATTTGAAGGAACATTTTTGGCGGGACAACCTGAAGAGGGAGATTGCTGATTTTGTGTCAAGATGTATGGTTTGTCAACAAGTGAAAGCTGGAAGGCAACAGCCTGGAGGAGTCATGCAACCTCTTCCCATACCGGAGTGGAAATGGGACAATATTACGATGGACTTTGTCATGGGGCTACCAAAGACTCCTAGAAGGAACGATGCAATATGGGTTATTGTTGATCGTCTTACCAAGTCAGCACATTTTCTTGCTATAAGAGAAGATCTACCCCTGGAACGTCTAGCAAGACTATACATTAATGAAGTTGTGAGACTTCATGGAGTTCCCCTATCGATTGTTTCTGATCGTGATCCCCGTTTTACTTCAAGATTCTGGAAAAGTCTTCAGAAATCCCTGGATACAGAACTTCATTTGAGCACTGCTTACCACCCTCAAACAGACGGACAATCAGAACAGACTATTCAAACCTTAGAAGACATGTTGAGATCTTGCTCACTTGACTTTCAGGGTATGTGGGATCAATATTTACCACTGGTAGAATTTTCCTATAACAATAGCTTCCATTCGAGTATTCAGATGGCACCATATAAAGCGTTATACAGAAAGAGATGTCGTACACCAACCTGTTGGGATGACGTTGGTGAAAGAAAACTTGTAGGCCCAGAACTGGTGGAGGAAACGGTGGAAAAGGTGAAAGTAATCCAAAATCACATCAAAGGAGCTCAAAGTAGGCAGAAGAGCTATGCCGATAATCGAAGGAAGGATTTGGAATTTCAAGTCGGTGATCATGTTTTCCTGAAGGTATCTCCATGGAAGGGAGTCATACGTTTTGGTAAGAAAGGTAAATTGAGTCCCAGGTACATCGGACCTTTCGAAATTCTAGAACGAATTGGGGCTGTAGCTTACCGATTGGCAATGCCGCCAAGTCTCTCCAAAGTTCACGATGTGTTCCACGTATCTCTGTTGAGAAAATACATGCCTGATCCGACGCATGTACTCACCTATGAGGAATTAGAACTGGAACCCGATCTGTCTTATTGCGAAGAGCCCGTCAGGATTCTTGATACAAGAGAACAAGTACTGAGAAACCGGACGACGCGTCTGGTAAAAGTTTTGTGGAGAAATCATAAGATGGAAGAGGCAACGTGGGAACCCGAGGAACTTATGATGAAGAACCACCCGAGTCTTTTTATGCAGTAATACCCTAGAAATTGCGAGGATGCAATTATTTGAAGGAGGGGAGAATGTAACACCCCAAGCTTCTACGGTACGTTTCCCTTCGAATAATGCGATAGCGTGTGTTGTACGCAACCTCGAGTTCTAACACACACCACAACTAATTAAACTAGCCGTTGTGAATAGTAATACCTACTTTTTGAAATCATATATATTTTATATTTCAAAATGGACTTCATTTTTGGATTCGGAATATCGAAATTAGCCTAGGGTGAAATTTTGGTACTTTTCGGATAACTTTTATATTTTGATGAATAGTGAAAATTACTAAATTTTAATTAAAAACAACTTTTTTAATCAAAATAATTAATATTGATAAATTATAAATTTGAGTGGTCTTAAAGTATATTTAGAATATATTTTTACCATTCAATTTAATGTTTGTCATTGGACATAATTTTACAATTAAACCGAACATTAACAAGTGTCAATCTTTTGATAGTTATTATCTCTTAAAAACACGCTTTTTGTTTTGACAGCAGGAATTAATTTTAAATTAATTTCTGCCACTTCTGTGTTTTGAATTTAGAAAAATGGATTCCATATTTGGAATCAGGATGTTCAAATTGTGTAAATAGGTAACTTTTATTTTTAGACATTTTGAATAATTACTGCGGTAAATATTTTATTTACCATGGTTAAAGGGTAAATCCGGTAAATAAGGGTTAAAACGTAAAATTATAATAATACAAAATTACCCTAAAACGTGTCCTAACCTTATTGGTGGACACATACCCGACCATGGGCATCCTTGGGTCAATTTGGGGACCCCTTGGAGCCACATGAATGTGGTAGGGACACATTATATTAATAAAGTTAAAATAAAAATAAAAATGGCATAAGCTTACATATTTTAGAAGAACAATTTTTACATAGGGTTATACATGTTGGATTTTCGATTATAAATATTCATTAGAAATCTAAAAAGATTTCCTACATAATGATGTTTTATTTATAATTTTTAGACATTAAATAATTTATTTTATTTATGACACAATGATGATGCAGTAATTACTAAAATAGTAGAAAATTAACATAATTGATATTATAAATACCCAAATAAATATAATATGAAACTTTTAATGAATTACACTAATTTTCTAGGATAATATGATATATTAGGATTGATTTAATTGACTTTGTTCGAAGTAATCAATCTGTTATGAGTTTCACAAAAATCAACTATTGAATAGTGTCAAAATTGACATAAAAGAGTCCTTAAAACAAATATTATATTATTAATTGATATTAAATTCCTAAAAATCTACGGTTCGGCCAAGAGACTTATATTATGATAGGTTAATCATTAATGGACCAATTTGGGGTCGCTTGTATGTATATGGTAAGTCTATTAACCATATAATATAAAAATACAAAGAGACATTGTAAAAGTGAAACTAATTAACTTAGAGTTAATACTTAAAGATAAGGTTAATATAAGTACCCAAACCTGTCTAAATTCTATTGGATGACTTGTTTTCGACCTATCCCCACCTCATCCTTTGAATAGTCAACTTTGGAGCCTTTGTAAACCGAATATGAATTTATTATAAATTAATATTTCTAACTTTTCCAAAGGTGCCCCTCACCCCTCTTATAAAAGGGCACTCCTCCTTCTCATTTCTTCACACCTTCAAAGCCTTTTGGTTCGGCCAAACTCTGCCCAAATACTCTCCCAACATCCCTCACTACAACCTAGAGGCCTTAGTTTGATCAGAAAGCCAACCTAAGGAGCCCTTTTGATCAAATCAAAAGGAAGAACCCGAAGAAGAGGTAATGATTTCACCACCCTTTTCTAAGTTCATTTCTTCTTCCACTTCTTCTTCCTTTGTTCTTACCATTCTGAAATAATAACTCCAGTATATCACATATACTGTGATGTTATTATAAATATGGTACAATCATATTCAGTATTCTATCCACCCTTTGAATAACATGTCACCATACGTGCGTACGTACGGCTTACCGTCTCCACGTCGTGGTGTAATTGTTATTCAATATAATATTATTTGGATGGGTATAATAATGATGTGTAACTCATGTAAATAATAAATATAACATGTTAATGATTCTGTATATATGATATACCAACCATTTATATATTATTTTAATATCAAAAGAATGATATTGTCGCTCGTGCGTACGTACGGACTACCGTCTCCACGAACGCGATGAGATTCATTCTCCATCGTATCCATTCAAGTATAATTATCATTTGATGATTTAAAAATGATGTTTAAGGACTGTATATCATTCTGGATATGAATAAGATACAAAAACCATGGCTTATGTAACAAAACATATAAAATAAAATGAGTAAGTTAACTCCCGAAACGACGATAATTCTAAGATATTATTAACAAATAAATGTTAAAAGATCATATATGATATCATAGTAATATATATGATTCATGTATAATTTAATAACAACTATTTCACCATTATACAGGAGGTTAACCTACCCCAACCAAGGAAAAGTACAAGGTAAGGGTTATTTCACAATCTCTTCTTTATCCGAGGTTGTTTATACGTAATAATCTACTGGGATCTCGTTATCATCCACATCCATGTTTCTTCAAAATGTATTTCAAAACATTTTTACTATTTACAAGAATATGGGTTAAAGTCATTTATACCCTTGTTTGACTTTTTATAAGAGGTTTATAAAGGAATCTTTCCGTCGTTTTCAAAACAAGGTCCTTTTTAACCTTTTCGACAGAATTGAGGTAAGAATGTTTTTTTAACTTATACGGCGGGTGCGGTTATTTTACGCCGTTATAAAATCTTCAAAGCTTCCCTTACAAGCATATAAGAATATTTTCAAAGAAAATGTTTTATTTTATATGGATCTTAAATGATTTCAAAATAAAAGGAGATATTTCTTTTAAAAGAATTTTGATTTCATCTATGTCAACATCCTTTGATGGATTTTAAGATTATTTGAAGTTGATTTATTATGATACAAAACTTCTATATTGTATTGAAGGTTTTGTGATATGTTGGACTGTGGATGTGCTATTTTTATACCATTCATAGTTTATGGTGAAAGTATTGACATTTCGTATGCTAGTTTTAATACGAATTTTTATGTTATGTTTAAACCTTTTCATATGGGAATGCATTGGACTTAATAAGTGACGGGTGGAGCCCGCTATAGCTCCTCGACGCATCGGTAGGTCTCATGAGACAAACTAGTGTCTTGGCACAAGGCCTTGACAAAATCTTATTTGTAGTCTTGGCACGAGGCCTTGGCTATGTGGCTATGATAGTCTGGCATTATGCATTCCAACATTATGAAAGTGGTTATTGATATTGCATGTGATTATTCGATTAGTAGAATATCCATGTGAATAAGTAAATGGCATTATTTCATTTTACTTTTGCCATACTATGTTGAAGTTCAATTTTAAAAGGCTTTTGTTTTAGTTATACACCGCCTTAAATGTTTATGATTATTTTGAATGTTCCGCTATATTGTTATCCTTACTGGGCATTTGAGCTCACCCCTTTTCTTTGTTTTATTTTTCCCAGGTATTGAAGAATTAAATTATGAATGACTTGCAGGGATATTATGAGGGGTTAATAGTGTGGATATGAAGACTTTGTTGTTGTTGTTGTTTTTCACTTTGAAATGTAATGTAAAACTTTATGATTATATCTAGTGTTTCCAAGGCTACTAAACCAATCGGTCTTTCGAGATTTGATCTTTCTTGTGATCATGTCAATGTTACGAAGTAATGCACCGACTCTGGGAAACTAGGGTCGGGGCGTTACAAAAATGATTCACATTGTTTCACGGGGCTTTAGTCCACCGTACACATGATCGATGTTATTGTATTTTAAAAAGAATGGAAAATAAGAAGTTATATGTGAAATTCTAAATAAATATGTATAATATAATCATTTATAATATATATATGTTTGAAAACTATAATTATATCCATCCTTGAATGGTACTGATGAAAAACTAATTACAATAGTTCACGAGGTGATAGTTCATCATACACACGGTCGGCGTTTTTATTTCCAATTTGATGGAAGAGGAGATGGATATAAATATTTCTCATGACATAACAAAATATCATTATATTTATGATACATAGGATATTATACGACCCTGATTTAAAAATATTTTAAAGAGGTGCTAGATGAAAAAAATTAAAATTTTCATATAAGAACGTTACATATGTTTCAGAAAACATCTTTAGTTTTTCCCAAAAACACTTTCTAAGTAATATTTATGATTAAAAAGGAGATCTAGGATGTTTTTAGGGTATTAAAGATGTTATTTTTTATGGAATTATCTAAAACAATTTTTTTATGTGTGAATATGGTAGGATATGGGGACATCTTTTATAATTGTGGGAGAGGCCACACATAATATTTATAAAAGAATCAATTTATATGACACCGTTATCATTCATAAAGAATCAAAAAATGGTAATTATCAAACTGTATAAGGGTTATGGTCAATATATGGAATGAATATTATTTTTTTACATCTTTTAGTTCTTTTTATCTAATATCTTCTTAGATTAACCGATGGAAAATCAGTTTTTACCTTAACCGAAACTATATATTTTTTACTTCTTTCACAATTCATAATGGTGAAAAATTATGTAGAAAATATTATATAAAATAAATTATTCAAATTTTAAATATGAAATTCATATTTATAAATTTGATTTAATTAAGTGACAGTACGAAATTTAAAACTATACCCACATATGAAATGAAAAAGGAGGATTCCAATGAGAAAATTCTCATAAATGTAGAATTCATTAAAATAAAAATTACAAATTGTAATAATATAAATTAATTAATCTAGTTAAAATTTAATATTATTGAACAAATTTTATTTTAATAAAAGTTATAATTATAATTTTACATTTTAAATTTTTTAAATAACAAAACAGTTTCCAATAAAAACTGTTAATTTCATTGTTAATAAAAATGTTAAATTTTAGAAAATACAAGAAACATATTATAAGATAATTTTGATATTAGGATTTAAAAAATGAAATAAATTTTGGAAAACAAATATTATAAAGGTAGTAAAATATAATTTTAACTTATGTGTGCAAAATTTTATGAAACTATTTTTTATGAAAATTACATTCTATAGAGAAAATGTTTCTTTTTTTATGACTTTTATTTTATTTATAATAAAAATATCACAATATTTTCTATAATTTTTCCCTTACTATTTTTCCAAAAAAATATAATTTATGGTTTCAATATCATTCTATATTTCGGTTCATTTAGGCTCGGTGTTGAATGTTCCAAAAACTATAGAAGAGATTAAATATAAATAAATATTTTATTCTGCATTGTTTAAGATCAGTGTTTTGTGTTATATACCTTATTGACCACAATTTTTTTTTATTTTAAAATCTTATTTTACAGCAATCTCTTCCCCTTCAATAAATTGCATCTTATTAATTTAAACTCTATCTTGATAATCAAGGGTTTGACATTCGGAAATACCATTGCTAAAAATAACATTTCATTAAAGGATAAATACAAATTCCAATTGATAAGATAGAAAGCTAAATACAAATTTCATATGTAATATAACATAACTAGGATTAAATTTTGGATTACATAGTTGTGGAGAGAATATGTGGACATGGATGATAATCATATATAATTATAGATTGTGATAGAGATCACTGATCAGAAGAGAAAGAATGATAAATGGAATGATAAGGTCATGAAAACAACAAATATGTGATAAATTAACATATTAGAAGATTCATAAAATATGAATGTTATAGGATAACAGTTTTCCTAAAAATACCATTCATAAATTTTTTTAATTCTTTTATTGTTTTAGAGTATTAGGAAGTATTCTCATATGATATGATTCTATTTTATAAGTACAATTTCAACCATTGGGTTTTGTTCAAAAAATTCCATCGTCATGAATATTGAAAAAGAATTTTTTATTCTTGAAGCACTAAAATTGACTTTTAATGGCTCATAAGATGCATGAATTTATGCCAAACGTTTCCTTTTATCTATAAATATTTTTCTAAACCAATATGGTTTGCAAACGTTGTCCAATATAACACGTTAATATCTAAACTAGAATATTAACACCCCCTGTTCATCATTAATATTTATTCATAAAATCAAATAAGTTAAACTAAATAATTGATGACCAGAACGTCACATAGTCTAGTGGAATTTATTATACACATATCTCCTTAGGATAGGGGTACAATCCATTCTAACATACAGTATTTGTGAGTTGTCACTTCTTATGTTGGTTGTCATTTTTCTAAAACCATGTTAATATAAATCATATAAATTTACCAATGTGTAAAGACCCGTAATTACCTTATCATCAAATATAATATAATATCTAAAGGTTACCACTACCTTTAAAATTATCACCCAAATAGTTTGGTAAATCATCCATAAATTTTTTTTTCACTAAACCATATACTAAAACAATGTGTTTTATTAATATAAATGTATCCACAAATATTGTTAATCTTATTAGACTCACATCACATAAAACCAAATAATGGTAATTTAAGACGTCGAACATTTGATCAATACTAAACTCCTAACCCATGATGGTATCCATATGTATTACATTAATAAAGACATACCTGCTTCAAAAAATTTAAATAGTTCATAGATATTTCATGATTCTTGTATCCAAAATACCATTTCTAATAATACATTTACAATATAATTATGGAATCCCAAAACATAAATTCATCAACCATTTTTTCAACACAGGTCCTCCAAT
Organism: Viscum album; assembly: GCA_963277665.1. Taxonomy (NCBI): domain Eukaryota; kingdom Viridiplantae; phylum Streptophyta; class Magnoliopsida; order Santalales; family Viscaceae; genus Viscum; species Viscum album. The sequence continues at coordinate 403,886,821 of OY728150.1, read as the reverse complement.
GGTTTAAGAGATAACATTTAAGGTAGGTAATTTACTTGAATAATTACAATGTTCCCCACATTTAAGATAAAAATAATAATTGGATCCCTATGAGGAGATTTATTTCCTTCCATCATACTTGTTATTTTTTATAGACAATTCATTAAATTACTACATTATTTTCGACACATAAAACATTTTCCAGTTAAATTGAGACACATTCTATTATGTATCATTTAACATTTGTAACATGATTGAACTTAATCATTATTTACTCAATAGTATCCACTACTCAGTATCTTTGGGAACTATATTATTCTCTTCATTTGTGATTCTAAGAGTTTGTTATGGTATATGTTATTTATTCGATTTTGGGATTATTGATTAAGAATAATCAAAATAGCCTTTTCACACCCTCAGTTTCAAGTATGAAACCCCAAATTTTTTTCTTTTGTATGATAAATATATAGGTGAAGGTTGGGAGATTTTGGGGATCTTTAAAGGATTATTTGGGCTATAGGGAAGGTAGACATGCTACACATAATTTTTCTAAATCGTGTGGATGCCTCGTAGAAACTGTGCTCATTTGTAGATGTTGGATAGTCAATTCATCATAGTTAGGGCACAGTGAGGGAAACTATATGAATAGGTTATGATATGGTCTTCCCAGGATGTAATTAACGCATGGTTAGCTCACAATTTTTATAACTGTATAACTAAACTGTGCACGATGTCAATGTGAGGTCATAAAAAAGGACATCTCAAATGTTTTTGACTCCAAGGTTCTCATTTTTCCTACTATACGTCCCTAACTCAGTATTATTCTCTCTCAAAGGTTGGATATCCTTTACCATGAAAATTGGAATTGATTCTATGCCTTGGTGTTTAGATTCCTAATTCTTATGGTATGTTCATGTTCTTAATCGTACTTGTCTTATTTTCTTATTTATACTACAAACCTATTCTTAGATTCATAGATCTACAATCTATGTGGGTATATCTAAGATTGTGGATGAAATTTGTTTTTAGAGATCTCTTGGTTGTTGGTTGCGGGATAAATATAAGGTGGTTTCATGGAATTCTTACCTTGATTCAAGAGAATTATTCATCTATTAACTATTTTCATCAAAACAATTTGAGGCAGGTGGATTCACAATTTAATTCTCTTGGTAGATCTAATTGGAATTCTTTTAAACTGATTACCTTATGAAATTATGATGAAATGGCTATTTTTGATTGTCAGAAACATTCTTGAATGATCGATTGTGGAAATCAGGAAAATTAGGGTTCTTGAATAAATTACATGTTTCTTGATTTTAAAATGAAGATTAAAAATGTTATTTTTATGGAATTATGAAAAATGGATTTTCATAACAGTTGAATTGAAAAGGGATGAATTGGTTGAACAGACTTGGTTTTAGCTTGGGATTAGCATGGGTAGTGGCATGGGTTTATATGCATTGGGATGAATAAGGGTTTGAAGGATCCCCATCAAAAGGTTGTGAGGGATATAAGCATGAAGTACACCCATCAATTTGGTCAACTAAGTGATGGAATAGTGGAAGGATAACTCACCACTCGTGAGTATAGGGAGGTCCAGGTTTTATCCATGGTTTGGTGTGCGAAATGTTGGAATGAAATTATTATAAAAAATGGTATTGAGAGATATTTTTAATGAATTTCAGTCTAGTTATTCTAGAAATTTGATTTTTTAAAAAAAATTGGTTGAAAATTGTAGTTTTTTACTCTTGTTTATAAATGGTTTTTTTGAAATTGATTGTATTTAGTTATTGAATATTTCATAAAATTGTTTTATATTCATGATTTTATTTATAAATGTTTTTAGCATTTTACCATAATTGCATGAGTAGGAAAGTCATTGTTGGAAATACCGTGATTTTTTAAAATCACTCATGCTTTTTCACTTGGTGATTTCGGTAATTCTATCTTTCATGACATGGGAAAAATTAATGTATCACATGTATTTAGCACCACCTCTTGATTCTTGTATGGTTGGTATTTTTGGATCATGGATCATGTGCATCATGAAGTATCTATATTTTCCCTATGTTTACTTTCATGATTTATTTTTCTTCTTCTATTGCACACTCTTTTTTGTTTTGTTTTAAAGGTTATTATTGAGTGGTATTTTATGCAATCATGCATCCTATGGTGGTCGTTTGATTATTTTTGTTGGTATGGGGTTTTGTTTTTAAAGGGTAAATCATACCCCACATGTATTGAAACCATTAGACATTTATTTATAGTCTTCGATTACCTAGGGAGGTCACTTAAGGCTAGGTAATGGTTCACCGACTTCTCAAGCCAATGAGAATAAGTGGGTCAAAACAAATGGTATCATTTTATTCAATATATTCCTAACAATTGGTCATCAGTTTCATGGTATTTCAGTTGAATTTGTTGTGATATATTCATTAGGATGGAATCTTATAAAGGAGTAGTATTATCGGGACATGAATTATAGAGCATAAAAAATAAATAGTTAACCATTTTATTCTGAACTTCATGTTACCAGGGGGATGGGTGTCTATGTGTTTTAGAGAAACATATATGACATTGAAATCTCATTTTCATGGGTTTTTCCGGTGAGATAAACTTGAAAGGGATTAGGGTAATGACTTCCCACTAGGATTTCATATATAATTTTGGAGGAAAGATATATGATGTGATGCACTGTGTTAATTTTTTTAAAATTTTGATTTTTTTCAAATGATTTATTTTAAAAAGGTTATGGATGAAAATTTTTGAAATTGGTTTGATTTTGAAAAGAAATTGAAATATTTTTAAAAATATTTTTATGTTAAAAGTATTTATTTTTTGAAAGAAATGATTTGATAGTTGATGTGGTAGAATTTGAAATTCTAATCCTTAATTTGATAGAGATGGAAAATTAAAGAGTCGTTGTTTGTTTAGAAAATGGAACATGGTATGTGTCGAATAAACCACCTAGAAGAAGATTCATAGAATATAGTTACACCTAAGAAATAGGAGAACCAAGAGGTGATTCATATTATCATCCATGAAAATTAGGACGTGGACAAAGGAAATCGATGGGATGAACCAAGACATGTGGATAATTCCATCTAGTTCATTAAAAAGAAACCACACATTATCTGGGGTGATTCTGAACCCAAAAAGTCATAGGTGTGGCAGGATAGGATGATTCATATCTTTGGTTTCATTGATACACTAGAATAATGGAATGTCAAAATGGAAATGAATATACTTGAGGATCTTTGACACTAGTGGTGGGACCTTGGGGTCTAGGATAAACTAGATCAAGGCCTTAGATGGGAGGATTTTTAGGAATTGTTCAACAACAATATTCCATAATCACACGATCAAGATCCAAATAATGATAGTCTTATTCAGCCTACATAAGAACAATTATAATAACCCTACACTTTATTTCACACTTTAATATGATTAAATGGATAAATATGATCTTAATAAAACATTGAGGATCGATAGTTCTAGTGCATTGGGAAAATAGGAACATTTCATGACAACATAAGACCCAAAATACCAAATATTTATTGAAAATTTCTTTTACATGACCACAAAATTCCGTCGTACTTATAATTGAATGGGATAAAATAAGGACATATATAAAAAAGGGAGATCTATAAAGCCCAGTACGGGAGTAAACAAGGCATAACATGAATAATACAACACATGTTAAAAATCTAGGCATATCAAAAGAGAATAAAAGAAAAATGAAAATAAAGTCATGATATAGCATGATTATCATTACATGGGGATGTGGCCACAATATTTAACAAGGTATTAGAATGAAATAAGTGTCATTTCACAAGGATCCTCATTAAACCCTAATTTCACATGAATTGGTATGAGTAAAATCTCATTGGACATGATTTATAATGAGTCAAAACTCATTGAAAATGATGTATCATGAAACTATTCTATAAACAAAGGATTCAAGTGCTATCCGGGCACACCCTTTATAATCCTTTCATTTTATGCATAAGTTTGCCTCATAGGTCATACAACATGGATTAATTAAACACCATAATTTATTCCATGAATAGAAAATTTGGAATACATAAATGTAATGCCTCAATCAATAAGTAAATGTTATTAATGGTGAATACCCTTGATAGAGAAATATGTATGGTATTCAGTTACACGTTGATTTTGGCATCTGAAATTTTGGTGTAACATCGACATCTTAATGATGAAAAATAGCAATAGTAATATGGTTTGATGAAAGTGGAATGGGTATCTCATCATTTATAAATTAAATAAATATTAGGAGGGTTATGTAATATAATATCCCAAAATATGTAATGGAATTTAGATGAATAATATAAAATATTTTCAGGAATGTAATTGAGGAGAGAGAAACCCCTTATGGTATTTTAGCATAGTAACAGGTGTACACGAGAGGAATTAATGAGAGATAAAAGGGTATATAATCATTATAACATAATGAGGCAAGTATAGGGGAGGTTTGAAATCATTCTCGAACTATTTTTATTAAAAATAAAATAGCATAACAATATAAGAAAACATTGACCTAAATAAGAAATGAATGTAAGTATTCCTTACATGGAAGTGTGATCCCAATGACATGGGTAGGCTTGAGAGAGGCTTCATGGGATATTGGGGCGACTTAGGAAAATTATTGAGAGATTATGGCAGTGGTTGGTTAAGCACCAAATTGTTTGAGTGAAGAGGAATGGGAGATTCAGTGGGGTTTTATAGGAAAGGAGAGGGAATTATTTATTATTTTGGTTTTCGATACTACAAATAAATCAAATAAAAATGACATAAAAGCCCTTGGTTTTTTCCTATGGTTGTTTCAAATGATATTTTATAACATTATTTTATAAAGACAATGACCAAAATGCTTTTAATATTATGCATGATTATGTGGAGATGAGTCACACTCACAAGGAAATCATTTTAAAATGTTAAAAAATTTTATAACTCTTAGAGGGTTCACTAAGGCATCATAAAATTAATCAAACTAATATAGAATCACAATATTTTAAAAATAAAATTTATATTGGCCTAATACCCCTTTTGAGTATTTTATTATGTCACTATTGGGTCATTATGATGTGATAAAACACATTATATATTTAAGCAGTATTTAATTTTTACCCATAAATTCGGCGATCTCCGAAAATTATGAAAACTTCTCTGGTGGATAATTTCAATGATATGATTCCAAAAAATAATTTTCATTTTCTCTAAATAATATTCTATTTATGTGAACATTAAATTTTTTAATAAAAATCGACATTTATTGAAAATTCATGTGTTTGTATAAAAATATATTTCAAACTTTAATAAAAATTAAAATTGTATTTATAAAAATTATATGATCATGTATATTTAATATAAAGTAATTTGGAAATAATATTTTATTAAAATATAATTTAATTCAAATATCCATTAATTCATGAAAATAGATATCCTTTTTGAATTTAAATATTAACTAAAAATAATATTTGTTCTTTAAACATCATTTATAATGTAATAATAATAAAATGAATGAAAATTATTTATTCTATAAAAAAGTAATAAATAGAATCAAAATGATTGGGTCTTTTACATAACCCCTTAAAACACCTGCATAAAACCTATTGGTAAGGTGTGCGATGGTGAAAAACTATAGGGGGTGACTCAGATAATATCGCTCGGGTGATAATCTTTATTAACTTCCACTTCTCCCGTAGGCAATTCCATTCAAGCTTAATGTGTTTAAGCTCGGCTTGGGCTTCATCCAAAGTAAATCCCAGTGATTCTACCACCTTCTTATGCTCCTAAAAATGGTCTTCCTTTGGAGAAATTCTACTAGATGAGTCCATAAATAATTTTGTGTGAGTAAATTGGGTTTGTTAAAGAACTGTATTAATATTAATTATATAATTTTTGTTCAATGACTATATTATAAACTATAAAAGTTATTAACTCAATTTTAAAATAAAAAACCCACAAAAAAATAAGTTTATATGTATTATATAACCATTCAACATAATAATACATTTTATTTGATAAAGATGAATTTTCATTAATAAATTTTTGGGTCATTACAATTTTCCCCCCTTAAGAAATTTCACCCTTGAATTTTTTTTCCACACTAAAACTGATGAGGGTAACTCTGCTTCATCACATCCTCGGATAACCACATTTATTCTTCATTCTTTTGATTTCTCCAAAACACCTTGATGAGGGGCATTGCCTTTTTTCATACAACTATTCCCCTATGATCTAAGATCATCACCAGCTTCTCTTTATATGAGAGGGAATTATCCAATGGTACCACCTCTTGATTGAGAACATGTGATTGGTTAGGAATATATATCCTCAAGGGTGATACATGGAATACATAATGAACTTGACATATGTTTGGTGGGAGTGCTAGATTATTGGCCGCTGCTCCAATGTGATCAATAATCTCAAAAGGGAAGATGTACCAAGACTAAGCATTCCCTTCTTTCCAGATCTCATAACTATCTTCCACGATGATTTGCAGAGGAATACCATGTATCCAACATCATACTCTAGGTTTCATCAACGATTATACACATAGCTATTTGGTTGACTCTGAGAAACATCAATGTGCTACTAGATTGTTTTAACATTCTCCACCATTTCATTTAAAATTTTTGGACCTAGGAGTTTTCTCTCCCCAACATCATCCCCACATAATAATGTTATGCAGTGCTTCCCATAAAGGGATTCATAAGGATCCATTTGGATTCTTGATTGGAAATTGATATTGTAAGAGAAATCATCCAGAAGAATATGTTGATCCCATCCTCATTAAAACTCCATTTATCATGATCCCAACATGTCCTCAAGTGTTTTGATAGTCTTCTCATATTGTCCATGAGTTTGGGGATGATACGTCATACTGAAGTTCAGCTCCCTATTTAGAGCATGTTGGAAACTCTTTTAGTGCTTATAGGTGAATCATGGTTCCAAATAAAATAAAATTGATAGTGGTACTCCATGAAACCTTACCATTTCTCTGATGTATATCTGCATCAGATGATCGAATGATAAATCCTATTGAATTGCAATAAACTTTGCAGTATTTGTAAAATAATCAACAATAACCAGGTATCTTTTGTTTCCTTTGGATGTCTTCTAAACACCAATAAAAAATTTTATAGTGATGTTCTCCCATTCCCACATTGGAATGGGTAATACATTCATCATCCCCTTATACTTATACCTATCAACCTTCACCTTCTAACATACCAGGAAATTTGGTGTAGACTCAGTGATCTCATTCTTCATGTTATCCCACTAATAATAATCTATGAGAACATGATATATATTTGTTTTTATAAGGTGAATGGAGAAATTTGAACTATGTGCATTATCAAAACATTCTTTATTTATCTCATATTTTGATTGAACACATATTCTGGACCCAAATCTACCAATTCATTATTCATTAACATTAAACACCGAGGATTTCCCTTTTTAGATAGTTTCCACTTTCTTTTAAATTCCCACAGAATCCTTCGGAGAATACTTTAACCATTTTAAAAAAGATGATTGAGCGATAATTTGTGAAAGGATTTATGATGTTCCCTTATTTATGATTTATATTTCCATATTCATCAAATCTATTAATATTTGATCCCTTTTTAATTATAATCAATGTGGAAATCACTAGAAACTTTCTACATATAGCATCTACAACCTTGTTCTCTTTTATAGGGTGGTAACTGATTGAGCAGTCAATGTCTTTGATCTTCTCTAACCATCTTCATTGGTGAATATTCATCTCTTTGTGGGTGAATATATATGGTTGAGGATTTTTTGATATGAATATATTTCACACATCTCTCCAAAGAGGTAATGTAGCCAAATTTTTAATGTGAAGAATACTTTAGCCAACTCCAGATCATGTGTAGTATAGTTTTTCTCCTGAAATTTTAATTTCCTTTATTCATAGGCAATGAATTTTTTATTTTTCATCAACAAACAATAGATGACTTCCATTGAAGCATCACTAAATTCCACAAAATGTTCTCCACTTGTGGGTAGTGTTAGCATGAGTGCATTGATAATATTTTATTTCAACTCCTTGATACTATTTTTGCATTCATCACTCTAAGAAAACATGACCCCTTATGAGTTATCTTGGTTAGAGTGTTTGACAATCATGAGAAATTTCTAACAAATCAGGGATAATATCAATCTAACCCATGGAAACTACAGATATCTGTCACAGATGTTGGCCTTGGATGTCCCTTTATTGTATTATTCTTGGAGGGATCAATAGATATCACATTTCTTGTGATGATATAAACCAATAATGAGAGTTCATTCAACCCGAAATCAGACTTAAAATAAATTTCATAGAGATTCTCCTTTCTCTAGGTCTCTATTATAGTGCATAGAAGATACTCATGCTCCTTGGTTTTGGATTATATTAGAATATAATCTATAAAGACTTATGAATAATTGTTGAGGTAGTATCTAGATCACTATTCATCAAGTACATGATGTTTTATGGAGAATTAATGTGTTCGAAAGTCATTACAATGAATTCATAGGGCCCGTACCATGTATGGAAATCTGTCTTGGGGACATACTAGTTCTTCACCCATGGTAATATTCTGACGACATATCCCAATTGGAGAAGTATTTTTCTCCACATAGCTGATTGAACAAGTCATGAATTTGGGGAAAATGATACTTGTTCATTATCTTGTGTTTGTTGAGGTGACGATAATCAATGAAAAGGAACATTGACCCATCCTATTCTTGAAAAAGAGGATTGGTTCACCCCATGATGAAGCACTTGGGTGTGTAAAACCTTTATCTAGATTCTCCTGAATTTTATTATTTATCTCATTGAGATCCACAATAGACATTCAATATATAGTCTAGGATATTATCAAGACCCCAGGTATAAGATCAATCAATAATTTAACATCCCTTTTAGATGGAAGACCATGCAATTCATTGGGATGCACTTCAACAAATTCCCTCACAATAGGCATGTCTTTGAGGATTGTTCATTACATAGACTCAATCAACTGAGTAATATACCCATGCTCGTATGGTAGTAATATCAATGCTTAAGATGATAGTTCTAAAGATGATTCATCCTCCTCCTTGCACTTAGACAGAATTAGAAGTCAATTCTCCATATGGAAAGTGATTTCCTTCTCACAGAAATTTTTGAAGGATCTATATTAGGAAAGAATTTACATTCCAAGAATTGCATCAAATTATACAAAAGGATGAATGACGAGGTTCTCCACGAAGTTCCGTCCAAAATTGTTATAGGGGAGGAGTTATGTTACTGGGATGCAATAATTTCCCCATTTTCTGTTCTCACCAAAAAATCTAATTTGATAATTTGTGGTGGTGTTTTGATTATTGTACTAAACTTTTGGGATATAATAGATTGTGTAGAACCAGAATAAAAAAGAACATTATTTATTCGTGATTGAATAACTAGTGTACCTATCACCACCTTGTTGCTAGGATTTTCTTTAGCTGTAGTGATGAAAAAATATCACCCGTATTGTCTAGGAGGTTATTGGCTACCTCTGAAAACCCTTGGCTTAGGTAACTGGTTTTTAAAGTGCACAGGTTCTTTTCGGTTGATGAGACGAACAATGGGTTGATGGTCAAATGAGGCATTCATATCCTCTAATATCGTTGTGGGATTTTATTTTCAATAATTAATTATAAGTTTCCCATCTCATCCACACCTAAATAATTTCCTTGTCCTCTTTAGGCAATTTCAAGTGTGCTTATTTCCACACCTTTGGCAAGTGGGGTACTGCAATTCCATAGAACTATTGGATTTATCCATCAGATTTCTGGAATTAATGTACAATTTCCTCTTCTTATCCCATGAAACCCCTATGATTCACCGATCAACATTTCATCTTTGAGGGTACATCAAAAAATTTCCTCATAGCAATCGAAGTTAAGGATTTCCAGGTATTTTTGTAGGCTAGGTTTTGGCTCACCAAAGAACCAGTCATCCTTTCATTTGGGGGTAATGAAAAATTCATAGACGTATCGTGCAATCCTTGATATGTATTCTTATACACTCCGATGGATTATCAATCTTTTTTTCTAGAGGGAAAGGAAGTCCCTTTCTATCTTATATCCAAGGGTGAGTGGAAAATATTTATCAAAAAACATTTTTCAGAAACCCTTCCTTAAAAAACATCAATCTCTTCATCGGGATTCATATTTTTTTTATCAATATCCACCATCGATCAACATCACCCACCATAAAATAAGCTGATAGATGTTCCTTCTCTTGTTTAGAATATTAAAGGATGGTGAATATATTTTCAATGGAGTATATCCATTTTTCGACAATTGAGAGATCAGATGATCAATTAAAAGATGGAGGCCTTTGTCTCATGAAGCTCTCGATTATGGATTTTTATTTCTTAGGGGGTTGTACGTTTGACGTGACCCATTATTCTATTCAAAAATTGAGTTAACTGAGTGAGTAAAGTGAATTGTTTTTAAATTTCCTGATCCCATCTGATTTCACATCTCATTAGAATAGTCATCAAATTGATCTTTGCATCGATAGTTATCTTGTGTCCTCCTTTTATTGGCTATTAGCTGGAATAAAAGGAAAGTTATGGGTAACACCTAAAGGGGATTCCAATGACAGGAATGTATAACATATAAATTTTATTTCCTCAACTTTTTAATTTATTGGCATCAATTTATGTTATCTACTTCCCAACATATATTCATAGATGATTTTTTATTCCCTTTGTAATGGTTCATACCATGGTTATGAATTTTCGAAATCATATCCCCTGGGAGTGTCAAAACAAGATTGAAGCAAGGCCAATTATATTACACCAATTCCTATTCAAGACTATCTCAAAGCAGTGTTTTCATGTTTTACCATTATATATATTTGTTCCAGAGCCAGCACTACTTGTTTGTATCCTGACAGGGAAGTATTTTTTTGATAAACCACTTACTCTATACTCACCAAAATTTGGGGATGTTTTTTATTTTACTTATTATTATCCCTAACACATTCACTAGGGTTTTATAATCCTAGTCCCCAAAAAACTAAACCTATCCTTTGGTAACAACTATAAAATACTTGATCTTTATTACACACTTTAACATGATTTATTTCATAAACAAGTATATAAGAAAATTATGATGTTTTACGTGTCTTGTTTCTTTGGAAATTAAGAACATTACATAACAAATTAAGACATAAAATAAAAAATATTTATTGAAATTTTTTTACATGACCAATGCATTCATTCGTACTCAACATTTCATGGGATAACTTCAGAACATACATAAGAAATGGGTGATAAAAATAGACCAGTAAGGGACTCAATAAGGAATAAAATGAAAAATACAATACATGTTAGGATATAGGCATATCAATGGTGCATAAGATAAACATAAACATAAAGGCATGATATATCATGATTATCATAAAAAATAAATTTGGATACATCATTTAACAATATTTTACCATGATCTAAGGCTCATTGCATATGGATCATCAATAAAATCTCATTGCACATGAATTAGAATGATTAAACCCTCATTGCAAATGATTTATCATGAGTCAACACTAATATGAAATGACGGATCAGTATACTATTCTTTACCCAATGCTTTGGAGCGCTATTAGGGAACACACTTTATAAACATTTCATTTCATGCATAAGTGTGCCACATGGATCATAAAAAATGAATTCATTAAACATTATAATTTTTTGCATGAATTAGAGATGTGGAAAAAATAAATATAATTCCTCAATCAACTAGTACATGCTCATAAAGGTGAATAACCTTAATACATAAATGGGTATGATATTCCCTTACATGATGATATTGTCTTGGGAAATTTTGGTGTAACTTCAGCATCAAAACGACATCCAATAGAAATATTTAAATGGGTTGATGAGAGAGGAAGGGGTATATCATCATTTATATATGAAATGGATAGTAAGGGGGTCATTTAACACAATATTCCTATATATGAAATGGAATATTGAAGCATAATATAAAAGAATTGCATGAATGTAAATTTGGAGAGAGGAATCACTTAAATAATTTCAGAATGTTAATAGGTGTACACATGTATCATTAATGAATGAGAATGGCGTATCTAATAATTCAATCATAAGGTGAGAATTATATGGGAGGATCGAAATTAAACCCCAACATTTTTTATTGAAAATAAATGGGCATGAAAATATATGGAAACATGGACATAAATAAGGAAGGAAAGTAAGGATCCTTCACTTGGAAGAAATATACCAAATGCTTGGTAAAGGATATATTGAAGCTTATTGGGATCTTGGGGTGCCTATGGAGGATTATAGATAAATTAGGGTAGAATTCGGTTGAGCTCCAAATGGTTTATGTGAAGACGACTGTGAGATTGAGTGGATTTTTAAAGAAAATTAGAGGGAATTCATTATTATTTAGGTTTTGGACACTACACCATAAACTAATCAAAACCTAAAAACAACATGTGGGTTTTGACAAGATATTTACAAAAGGGTAGTCGAAAATATTATTCTATAATTTCAATGGATGAACATCTTGAAATATTTTTCATGCTTATGTGAAGGTGAGTCACACTATTAAGAAAACCATTTTAAAATGATAAAATACTTTATAAGTCTTGCAGGGACAACTAAGGAATCATAAAACTAATAAAAAATTATAAAATTACATTATTTTAATGTTAACACATATATTAACCGAATATAAAGTTTATACTATTTTTTACATCACTATTTTGTCATTATTATGTCATAAAACATATTATATATTTAAACGGTATTTAATTTTTACATAAAAATTATACTATCTCATAAAATTATGAAAAACTCACCATTAGATAATTTTGACATACTGAGTCCGAAATAATAATCATTTAATATAAATAATTTTTTAAATATGTTTATTTTAAATTTTAAAATAAAAACTGACATTTATTGAAAAATCATGACATAAAAAAAATAGTTTTCAAACCATAATAAAAATTACAATTGTATTCCTAAAAATAATAAGATCAGTTATATTTAATAAAAATTAATTTAGGTATAATATTTTATTAAAATATATTTTAATTCAAAAATACATTAGTTAATGAAAATTGATTTCATAATTGTATTTAATTATTAACTAAAAATACTATTTGTGTTTTAAAACCCATTTACAAGTTACAATAATAAAATTAATGTATATTATTTATTATATACAAAATTAATTCACATAATCATAATTCTAGGGTCTTGATTAATAACCCCTTATAATACCCGCATAAGACCTAAGGGTAAGGCGTGTGATGGTGACTGACTCTTGGGGCGTCTTAGATAACATCACTCGGGTGGTAATCTCTATTAACATAGACTTCTCTCATAGGTGATTATGATCATGATTAACATGTGGATGACCAAATTGGACTTTGTCCAGAGTAAATCTTGGTGATGCTACCTTCTTATCGAGACCTGAAAAATGGGCTTCGTATGGAGCAATTCTACTGGATGAGGCCATTAATCCCTTTTTCTGAGTAAATTTTATTTTTTTAATCCTTGTATTTATACTAATCACGTTATAACTTTTAAAATGCTATATTAGAATAGGTAAAAAATAACTATTTTTTAAAATTCAAAAAAAAAACCAAGGAAGTGCATATATATTATATAACCATTTAACATAATAATTAAATTAATTTGATAAAGATAAATTCTAATTAATAAAATTTCAGGTAATTAGAAACATATCTCAATAATAGAATATGCATCTAAATTCGTTAATTTAGTGTTCTTTGAATCCAATGTTTCAGCGAGTAAGGGCTTGAAGGAATGCATCTTCAAATCAGGATAAGGTAGGATATTCAAATGAAGATTATAGTGCTATGTATTACAAATTATACAGAGATTGTGAATAGAATGATAGTGGTGGTAAATGATATATCAGGATATATGGGAGGAGGATGTTTGGCAATACCTATGGGAAATTGTGGGAACTCTAATGTTTGGAGAAAGTTGAAGAGGGACACCTATTTCTGAGGTCGAAGCGGGAAAGAGAAATAGAAGAATATATCGGTGAATCTTCCTCCCAAACCAAAGAGCTGGCCTGAATGATTTCAATGTGGTTCATTCAACCACATGAAGTGACAATGTACAGCACTACCTAGATAATTTAATGACTACAAGAGGAATGGGAACTATTAACACAATTTTCATAGTATTATGAGGTTAGGTGATAGAGTTACATTTTAGGTTTAGAAAAAATCATATTATTCAACTGGATTAGTTCAGTAGAATCAATTTCATCAGTAGAACAAAACATTTCATGGTGATTCTAGGAACCCCATGACTCCTCAGCAAGGGGAATATTAAAAAGGGAATAAGGAGAAAAGTGATGAAACGATGCAATTTTATGGAGAAGAGTAGGTGATTATGGATGATCATGATGGAATATCTATGGTGAGAGGTTCAATTCTATTGAATTCCACCCTTATTCAAGTGATGTTTGACACCAGTGAATATCATTCCATCATTTCTTCTCATTATGTTTATTTTATATGTTTAATACTTGAGATGGTTACTTTAATGATAAAACATGAATATAATACTGTTCAAAGTGAATTTTGAGCCTTTGTATGTAGATAATGTTCTATAAATGATGATGGTGCTGAGAAGAAATAGGATTTCTCGATGTTGGACATGGATGCATTTGATGTAATCATGGTTATGGATTGGTTGACAACATTCAATGCTCACATCGACTATTAAAGCATAAATGTTAGTTTCATGACTGAGGATGATGTCGAGTATCTCTTTATATTACAAATGGTTGTAAAAAAAAGGCGCAAAGGGGTTGTTGGAACCTCCGGTAGGAATGATCTCTTACCAGTTGGTAGCGTTGACCATGGCATAGTAGGAAGAGATCATTGGTAGTATATTTTCAACAATCAATGATAAATTTTATGATGTATTTTCTAAGAACTTATTAGGGTTAGCCCTTATAAGGTGTGTGGATTTTAAGATTGATTTCCTTTCAGGGTCCCATCCAATTTCCCTTCCATCTTATAGGATGGCATAAATAGAGTTAAGGGAATTGAAATTGTAGTTGGAAGATATGCAAAGAAAAGGTTTCATTCAGTCGGGCCCATATCTGTGGTAGAAGTAGACTTTTTCATGAAGAATTTATATAGAACTCTAATAATGTGTTTGGATAATCATATGATTAAACACATTTTGATAATGATTAGAAATCCACTTCCACTTATTAATGACATGTTCAGTCATTTCATGGTAGCATAGTGGTTCTCTAAAATTGAATTGTGCCCAGGATATCGCAAACTATGAGTCCGGAAGTAGGATATTCCAATGAAATCTTTTAGAAGATGATATGGCCATTATGAATATAATGTTATTAATTTTGGTCTTATGAATTCACTAGTAGTAACTATGGAATTGATGAATATGATATTTTAGAGATATCTGGATTCTTTCGTAGATGTGTCTGTGGATGACTTGTTTTCATATTCATGGACAAGGGCTTAGCATGAGCAACACATGGCTGCAGGGTTGGGAATCTTTATAGATCATTTGTTTTATGCCAAATTACCAGAGTGTTTTTTTGGATACAATTGGTATGCATTCATTTCCATGTAATTTCTGAAAAAGGTGTATCTATAGATACGGAGGAGATAGAAGCTGTTATCTATTGGAAACATCCAAAAAAATCATTGAGTTAGGATGATTTATTAGTCTAGCTTGTTATTACTGATGTTTTTTGATACTCCTCATGACAAGCTTCGACAATGAATTATTTGAAAAAGAATAATGTTATATTTCAATGGATTGAGAAATTCCAAAAGGCTTTTTGAGATATAAAAGTTCATCTTACATTAGCAAAAATATTTATTTTTCAGAATCAGGATAGGGGTATGTGGTGTATTGTGATGTGTTAGGATCTATGTTGGGATGTGTTATCATGAAATGAGACAATGTGGTTTCTTAAGACTTCGGTTAGTTGATAGTTCATGATAAGAATTACCCAACACATGATTTTAATTTAGCATTGGTCTCCCATTATTTGAATAAATGGGTTTACTATCTCATTGGTTTGAAATTATCTGTGTTCATGAATCATAATATCATGAAACATATTTCCTCGCAATAGGATTTGAATCTGATTCAAAGGATATGGATGATGTACCACCAGATTTTTGACATTGACATGATGTATACACCAATAAAAGAAAATTCGGAGGTTAATGCCTTATGTAGAGACTCATATTATTAATCAAAAAAAGAATATTATGATGAGTGGTAGTTAAAATCATTCCTAGACGATGTGCTTATGAAATCTTAAGAACGTGGTTATTTTTCAGTTTTATTTCCAGATTCAATGATTCTTGATTTGGTAAATATGGATAATGAGCTTCAAACTTATAATGATGCATGCATGGTAATGAGTTCAAAACTCAATGGTGGGGAGAATATTGAGGTATGAAAACTTGATGGGAGTTCAGTGTTGTGATTTAGAAATCATATGGTTGTAAATAGATATTTTATGGAATTACTTCTTCATGCATACCACCACTCGAGATAGGCTATACATATAGGAATAACGATGATTTATGAGGTGTTTATTTAACCATATTTGTGGATCAATATGAAATGGAAGGTGCCTAAGTTCATTTTAATGTTAATTAATTATCTAAAAGTTATGGAAAAACATCAATGATGAGTAGGAATTTTATAGTTCATAACTATTTCATTATGGAAAATGATAGAAAATAACAATGAATTTTTATATAGGTCACCCAAGAATAGTTCGGAAAAACATCTATATAGGTAATTGTGGATTTCCGCACAACGTTGGCTCTTTTATTCCCTCGTCTTAATACTGATACTGTGTAGAATCTTTCCAAAATCTATATCCAAGTAGTGGTAAAGAGACATGGAAAACCAGTTCCGATAGTGTCAGAATGATATCTGAGGTTCATGTCTCCTTTTTGGAAATCTTTACATAAACACTTGGGACACAGTTGACCATGAGTACATCGTATCATCCTCAAATGGATGGGAAATCGGAGTGGATGTTAAAGATATTGGAAAAAATGATACATGATTATGTAATGGAATTTTGTGGTTTGTGGTAAGAGAACATACCATTAGGGGAGTTCTCATATAATAATAGCTACCAAACCTAAATACATATGGATTTTTTTGAATAATTATATAGGGATCCATGTCGTTCTCCACATTTTTGAGTGGAAATAAGAGAGACATCATTAGTGGGGATGAGCCTTGTCCAATAAATAACAAAGAAGATTCAATTTATTATAACAATAATGGAGATGGATTAGAGACATAAAAAATGTATGTGGATCATCATCGATGACTGTTTTCATTCACGGTGAGTGATCATGTTTTATTAAGGATCTCATAAAGGCATGGAATCAACATTTTGTGAAGATTTTTAAGTTATATCATCAATAAATTGGACCTTTTGAGATACTAGAAAGTGTTGGAGATTTGAAATATCTATTGGTGTTAACACCATGGTTTAGATCTTTTGAAAATGTGTTCCACACATCTTAGTTGAAAAAGTATCTACCTGATCCTATCCATGTGATCAGTTGAGATCATGTTGACCAAGAGATGGATTATTCATTGGTAAATATCCCGGTGTAAATTATATATTGGAAGAATAAAATCATTGATTGAAAAAGAATCATACAAGTGTGGTTCTTATGGAAACATGGTCAGATTCATGAAGAGACATGGGAACACAAGAAGGAAATGAAAGGGCACTGGCCAGAACTCTTTTAGGGTAAGAATAGTTTTCTATATTTTGAGGATGGAAAGAACGATGTTTGGGAGAATGTATCACCCTTGGTTTCAGGTATGTTACACATAATTTTGTTTTTCTAATATAAAGTATGAAGGGGAATGATGGGAGTGTTTGGGTATATTTCAAATATTTTTGGGTCTAAAGGGAAGGTGTACAGGCTGCACATGGTTTTCCTAAAATGTACAGAAGCCTAGTAGAAACTATAAAAAGTTATAGATGATAGATAGTCACTTCGGCATAATAGGTGAAAGTTTCAGGAGTCCATGAAAATATTTCATGAAAGGTTCTTCCCAGGCAGTAGCTGGGGCATGGTTAACACATGGTTGGGTGTGTGAAAAAGTGGAATGGAATGGTAATTACAAAATGATATTGAGATATGGTATCTAATCCCCGTTTTTTTATTCTATTGGATATATGACTTTCTAGTAAATTGGATGAAAATAGAACATGTTCACTCTTGTTATAAATTATTTTTGAAAATTGTTTTTATTTAGTTATAAACTGTTTTATTGAATTTTTTTATATTAATGGTTTCATATAAATGTTTCTAACTTTTCTATCCATGTTGGGTGGGTATGGAAGTCATTGGAAAAAAACATACTGAGCATTATACTCACACATTCTTTGGAACATTGTTTATTTTGTAGATATTATCTTCCATGACATGGGAAAAGTTAAATAATCCCATGTATTTAGCACCACTAAATGATAGTCAAGTTGTTTTGTGATGTTGGAGCATATATATTTTTTAGTAAGGTGTCTTTAGTTCTGTTCTAGTTGATCACTTTTATGATTTTTTGTCTTCTAATCTCACAGACTTTGGTTAGTTTTTTTATAAAGGATGTTGTTGAGTTGTATTTTATGTAGTAACGAATCATATGCTGGTTTTTTTATGGTTGTTGGTTTATGGTTTTTTTGTTAAAGTTAAATCATCACCCACATTATTTTAAACCTTTTAACATTTATGTCAAGCATTTGGTGTCTTGGTCATGCCACTTAAGGCCAATTAATTGCCCATCAGCTTCTCATGCCAATGAGAATAAGTGGGTCATTACATTCTTTTACCAGTTTTATCATCCCATTTTGTTTCCTATATTAATCACATGGTACTTTATAATATTTATTAACATTATTACTTTAGGTTTGAGCCTTTTAAAAAATGAAAACGCATACTGTGAGGAACAATAATTATAACGGGAAAATTGTAAAATAATTTATAGGTAATATTAATAATGAAACCTTATAATAAATCTTGACAAATTAAGATTATTCTATGTCATTCATAGTCAACATCTATTGAAATATTTTATTTTAGTTTTTATTGAAAAGGTAGATTTTCTAATGTATATCTCCCAATAGATTCAAACTAGGCCCACTGTAGTTATAATTTTCATGTTCCAAGCACTTTTAGAGTCATTCCTATAATGAATTTTGTAGAGGTATTACTCTTACATAAATATATTCCAAAAGCACTTCTAAATGAATATTTCAAAATGAGATGTATTTCTTATATGACCCACATAATATCTTCTTTACCAAAGCCTTATGTTTTGCATCTATACATACCCTAAAAGGCTATCATAGGATTTATGTTCCATAATATATGTTCTTCAAAATATAGTTCCCAAGGTTTTTAATTATCATCCTATAATACCAAATATAATGAACCCAACCCTAGTGGCATGAAGCTGGTGTTTTCTTTATTACATTGGCATAAGATACATTGATTCACATCATGATGTAATGAATTTTTGAGATGTTCTGGTAAACTTGATACATAATTTATTCTTTCATTACATTTTATAAAATAAATTATAACATAACTTTTTTTGTGAATTAAATTTTTTATTCTATAATATACTTCCCCATCAATCATAGTCAACTTATGGAATTTCAAATTATGAAAAAAGGTTTAGTTAATATTCTCAATAATTTTTTTTTCAATGTTGAAGCTATCATGTGTAAATAAATAATAATCAATATGGAAAAGGAAATATTTGAACACATTATCCATTATATCATTAACTAGAATATAATGATTTGATAAGTAATAATCAACCTATAAAGAGAAAAAATGAACACACATTCCTTTTAAATAATTACACTATCCTAAAAAAGATAATTAATTATCAATGTGGTATGGTAAATAGGTGAACACAAATTCTATTTAAATATATTGAATATCTTGAATAGATAAGTACTTATCTGCACAGAAAGATAAATTACATAATACAAAATATTTTTAATTAAAAATGAGGATGAAATGAAACTAGATTTAATTGGATTTTAAAAATATCATGGATAATAATATTTGAATTCTCTTATTGTATGGAAATGATGAATTATTGGACATCATGATCTCTAGTTTTAGGATACCTCTATCTCCAATACCATTTACAAAATGGTTTAAAACTACACGTAAAAGCATGTTTTATGTTATTTTACTAATTTATCTCATGATACTGCCAATTTATCAATGGGATATATTATTTCATCCCCTACTTGTCATTACATGTATTAGGATTCATGATATGTTGAATGATCAATTTTAGTCTATAAGAATATGTCTTATTATCAAATATATGTATTGAGAAAAGAATTCATATTTATTTGCATTTCCCTGAATAAAATACACCTTTCAATGTAGAACACTATTTGTAAAAATGATCTATGGTTTAATAAATAAACATATCTATGATAAATAATATAGGTATTTCGAGTAGATTAAATTTACAATTATCATATGAATGTTACTATTTCCAGGAAAAGTTAATGACTACAAAAAAACCCAAGAAGTTAATTTCAAAACATTACTTGGTTAAAATGATCATAAACCATCCCTAAAAATAACATTGATTGAATCAAAATGACATATCCCCAGAAGAGTATAATTAAAATAAAGGATTATTCTCGTTGATGAATAATAATTAAATTATAAGATCTTTAGAGACATTATTTAAGAAAATATACCTTTATATTGGAACATATATATTTTTTAATACAAACACGTCACAAAATATTTTGGAAAAAATTTTCTTTCATTATGACATATGAAAATTATAAGATGATCTTTAAAAAATTGTGTTTCTTTGATGGAAGTAAATTACATACATGACATATATGTTAAAAGAAATATACCTTTCACATTTTTATTAAAATCCGAATATGCCATATTTTGAAAACGAAAAAATATTAATATCAAAGAATTATGTAAAAAGTAAAACATGGTTAAAATTTATTTGATAAATCATTAGGAAAATGGTAAAAACATTTTTTAAATAATTCTCAGAAAACATGGTTCTATAAGAAAAAAATATTATCGATCGAAGAGAGAAATGAAGTTGTATTTTATTAAAATCATGTTATCAATTATTTTGAGAAGCAATGAGTGAATAAACGATACTATTAAATTAAAAAGTCATTAATAATAGGAGGATAATAATATAAAAAGGTTTTATTACCCTATGATAAAATACATTACATCAATTGAAATTGAAGAAAAAACAACCTTATTTAAAATGATATTATTAATGAAACCCTGACCATGATCATAATGTTTACTTGATAATAAAACATTTTATCGATTACAAGTATCAAATGTAAATATAATTAAAAAAATTGGATATAAATCATAATATAGTAAAAAATAATTACATATCAATAATAATGATGAATTGATACTATACAATGAAAATAAATCGAGTTTTTAAATTATTTTATGCTTGGAAATTTTCAATTCAAATCCCCTTGGAGGAAATAATTAAAATTTGAAATTAAAATACCCAGAATTATTAATTAATCGTAAAATTTTATTTCATAGGGGATGTATATATAAAATAAATAAATAAATTAAGTGGTTTACATTACACTACACCTCAATGAAGGGAAATTGAGACAAAGTCCCTTACCTCACTTTTACTTTTGGATGAATGTGTGTTAATATCCTAAATAGTACTCTCTAATATTTTATAATTTATACAAAAACCATATTCGTATTAATATATTTTTTATTATCCTTGTATTACATTTTAAAACCAATTTGTTAATAATGTTTCATTATTTTCTTTGTTTCAGGTGCTAATTACCTTATTTTATCAAGCATGTATTTTATTTATTGTTTAATTTATTGGGTATAGGATATAGATAAGTAATCTATAAAATGGTTTTAATGTTAAAAAATGATATTCAATAAATATATAAATTTTTTGAATCATTCATTAATATAGGATGTAGAAAATTATTGAAATAGTTTTGTGGAGAAGGTATTCCGTACATTCGCACAAGAGATGACATCATTTCATCAATGAGTTAAAGTATATGAAAATAGGAGATATAATATTATTAATTAATAAATTCCATGTCATGTATATCAAATATATTAATTAAAATTAAATTTATTAATTTCCATATAATGTGTATGTGGAAAGGTAATCACATTTCTTTTCATGGTGGTAGTCCTCCATACACACGATCGATGTTATTGTAATTTAGATGACCTATAAATTAAAAACATATATCTGATATTAAAACATAATAATTATAATAATATCATAAATTTAATATACAGGTGTCAAATACATCATTATATCCATCCTTTAAATACAATCATTTGGGAACATTTCCTCTGTCTCAGAAAACTTCTTTAGTTTTGAACCAAGGACATACTAAGTGACATTTGTGATCAAAGAAATAGTTCTAGGATCATGGTAGGGGTGTAGGGAATTAATTTTTCAAGGTATTGGCAGAACCAATGTATTATGTTTAATTATGAGAAGAGGGTACGTGGGATTTTATATGTTGGGGAGAGGACAAACCACATATTTTTTAAAACAATCAATTATAATCACCTGTTTAGCATTCTAAAGGCCTCCTAAATGGATCATTATGAAATATCATATGGAATAGAGAGTACAAATGTCCATAAAATTGGAGTGGGTAAAGTTTTATATCATTTTAACCCTCATATTCTTTGTTTAATCCATGGTACACTTGTTTTTTATCATAAAAACGATAATTAATTTTACTACTTTTAGAATAAATAATTATTAAATTGTTTTAATCATATTAGTTAATATTAAATTTTCTGATTTGAAATATGGAATTCATTTTTCTAAATTCAATATATTCATGTGGGAAAATACAATTTAAAATTATATCAACAAGAGCATAAAAAAGTGAGTTTCCAAATATAAATACTCATAAGTACAAAATGTTTCACTATAAAAATTCTATTTGAAATTGATCAAAATGACATAAATTATTTAACTTTTAATATAATTGAACATATTCTACATTATAAAAAATCTAAAATTAAATTTATCCTTAAAAATTATATAAAGGAAAAATTTGTTTTTTAATAAAATTTAGTATTATTCGCTATTCATCAAAAAACCAAACATTTCTGAAAAATATTAAAAAATAATGAAAAAAATATTTTAAATGTTATTCCAAAAATTAATTTCATTTTTTAAAATTCATTAAGAAAATTTGGATGTAAAGAATTATAAATTATCTTAGAAAAGTATGACTAAATCAGTTTTAGAAATTTATATATTTTCAAAAAACATTTCATTATCATTTAAATGATTAATTTATTATTTTAAATCATTTATTAAATTTATTTCTTGTAATTTAGTTAGTATTATTCATTCCAATCAATTTAATAGTAGTTTTATAATGGTATACTATATCATTTTTCATTTAGGCTTGGGATTTCAAATTTACAAGTTAATGTAGTAACTAAATTTAATGAAATATATTTTGTGTGTTGGTTAAGAATGGTGTTGTGTGACATATATATCACCAAAATCAATTTTAATATTTCATAATATGGGGGTGTAATAGGTCTTAACATCACTATGCATCTCTAATCTAACACTATTTGTAAAAATTAACTTAATACTCTATATGATATATGGTATGGAAAGAAGCCCATAATGAAATACATAAATGTATTTTGAAGTAAAAGATTAATTTTGAACATGTAGAATAATATTATGTTTGATGAATGTGTAGGTGAAGAGATCATTTATATGTTTTACTAAATGAAAGGAATATCGATGCTATAATAATTGGCTTGTAAATATAGTTGAACGTTCTGATGTGATCATGATTAAAAAAGTGCATATTTATTATTCTAGAAAGAATATTTTATCTTATAATGTGAATAATATTCATATAATTAGTTATTAATGTGTATTAGAAATAGAAAAATATGACTCAAACATAGGTATTTATCTTAGGGTTGGAGAAAACTCAAATAATAGTTCTAATGAGGAGGATAATAAAGAAATAAGAGTTTATACTATTAAATAGTCTAAAAAATTCAAAATCACTAGAAAAAACATAGTGGGTGATTGGACAACCCTAGAGAAAACACGAAGAATAGTGGGACATCCAAAAAATTATCTTCAATTATTGGTGAATTTAAAATAGTTTGATAATTCAACTATTTACATATGTTTGGTCAACTTCATGAGTGCAATGTTAGATCATATTAAGAAAATTTGATATGGGAAATTGCCTCAACCCTTGAAAATAGAAATGTGATCTTAACCAATTGGGGGTTCCAAAGAAAATCCAATGAACATTGAATAGTAATAAGTAACATGTCATGTTTTTTATATAATAGCTTTTCAAGAATCGATTGCCTCAACAATACATAAATGCTTTCACAAGTGGCCTTTCATGAAACTATTACATTATTTTTGTTGATGACCATAAAAAATGGGTTTCAAAATATATCAAGTGTATGTAAAAACATTTATGGAATGTGTTCCTTAAATAATATTTATAAATCAAGAAACCAAATTAGATTCTTAGTTATGAGGATGAATGAACGTTGTGTCATGTGAAGAATGAATTAGATCGATTGAAACATGAACCATGAGTATGGTACTCAAGGATTGATTAATACATCAGGAAGCACATTTATAATTTAGTATGGATTTATCAAACCTTTTATATCAAATAGTATCAATGTTATATGATGCTCGTACTTGTACATTTTTATGAAATCATATTTGTTGGATCCGATGATAACTAATGAAATATGTTTTTAGTTTTGATGAGGTATGAATTTGAAATCTATTTTATTAGTGTATTTATAATTTTCCATTGGATTATAGGTGATTCACAATAAAGAAAATATATCTCAAAAAAGTTTATGAATAGGAGGTGTTGAAACAGTTCCATATAGAAGATTCCAAACCAATGGAAACTCTATTAGAGTCCCAGATGAAAATGTATAGAGATGATGAATGTGAGAAAGTGTATGTGACAATATATTGGAAAATTATTTAATAACCAGCTGTACATAACATCCACTCATCTAGATATTTTGTTTTATACATGTCATGATAGAAGATATCATTGTTCAACCTTGGATGGTTAGATGAAATCTATGATACAAATAATTTGATATAACAACCGAACAGTATATTATGGGCTATATTATTTTATAAATTCACTTCGATAATAAATTGGTTATTACCGATGTATATAGGGAAGGTTTTTTGGATGACCTAGAATCCACCATAGGAGGTTTGTACTACATTGGATTATCTTTCATATCTTATAAATGCAATTGGATGGACTTCATAACCATAAGCACTATATTGATTGAATATGTGGACGTAACTAAAGAATGTATTTATTATATATGGATAAAACAATCACATGATTACATTGGTATTTCTTTTAAATCTCATATTCTGATTATGTGAGATAAATCAACTACTTTAAACATTATAAAAAATCCAATTCATCACCTAAGGATGAATCAAATCTAAATATAGTAAAATTTCAATATGGGGAAGTTAGGTAAATTATTTTTCAATAATGAACTTATACTAACATGAGATAAGATGCATATATAAGATTTTAATATTTAACAAAACTATATTTCAAACATTATACGTTAAATCTTGGAGTCCAACCAAATCTGTATCTTTTTATCAAGTCAGTGTTGGAACCTCCACTCTCTCCAAGTAATTTATTAAATATGAAGTTATATTTTCCCCCTCCCCTAATGTAAAATTTTTTATATATCATTTGTGAATATGAAAGGAAGATATCATTCAGTTTGTGGAAAATGTGGAGAGGATATATTTTTCTGGAGGCAATGATTTGTGGAGAGGGAGTGATTTTTTTTAAATATAGGGGTGAAAAGTAATTCTTCTATTGTGATATGATAATTAATTCCTTGAAATTTTTTTTCTACACATAGTTAATTGTCTCATGTGATCTCAGAGATTAGTATTGATGAATCATGGGTGCAATATTTTATCTCCATGGTTCAGATTTATCTTTTACAATAACTATAGATAATTTAATTGTATTTTTTTATAGTTTTAAACAATCCCAAAAGATGGATTCTTGTCCAAAACCTATTTGTTGGTGTGCGAGGGATATTTTAGTCCACATGATTAAGAAGAATGGTCAAGAGATGATTGAAAATATTGGAAGGTATTGTAGAAATTTCTATTTTGAAGATTTATCCCATGTTATAGACCCTTATCCATACCGTTGAATATGTTTTTATAGAGAAGAATACACCATATTGTATCTAGAAATGACATATAAGGGACATTGTAGGGTAACACAAAATGTTAACTACCAAATAATCATCATTAATACTCCAAAAATATTGTTTTAAAGGATGAAACATTTATAAATTCACAGATAATGTTAGAAGATGAGTAGCATCCTGAAATGATGGTAGATGAATTTAGGTACCATTAGATGATTGGGTTGGTAGTGGTGTATATGAGAGTGAATTCCATGGAATAGGGTAAGCCACAATATCAATAAATAATATTCTCTAATGAAGGGTGGCTTATGAAGCTGTAGGTGGGAGCTTGTTCTAGTCAAACATTATTGATCCACTCGGAGACATCTAATAGTATATAGTCCTAGATTTGTGGGAGGATTTATGATTTTGGAATTGATATTCATTGATCACTCTATTGTCAGTTGAACCAGGAAATAGGATCCTTTCATTGGAGTTTCAGTGTGACTATAAAATTCATGTTATCAATGAAATAGATAGATGACTGCAACATGTGCCTTTATGGAAGAATGGATGTGAACACTATAGCTATTACATGCATCATAAATTATGTAGATTTTATAGAATCAGTGATATTGAGGATTTAATATCCTAAATTTTCTCATTTCATAGTGATGATTCGTTGAAACATCAATTTTTGTTATCTATTCAGTTAGATAAGATCGTGTGAGAGATTATGGGAGAGTAATAGTGGAGTTATAGCATATGAAGTGTGGATTTTGTCACCTATAGTTGTCGAAACTACATTTTTATTAGCCGTTTCATAGTGTAAACTAACGAAATGAATGGATAAATAGTAATCAAACTAACTATGCCATAGTATATAAAAAGATGAGGATATTTAGACATAAAACCATATATCAAGATATAAAAAATAGTCATTGTAGTTTTAGCTAGAAATTGAAATAGGGGGTTATTGCATGGGCCTCTACTTATCTAATTTATATTTAATGGAACATTATGGTCTAATTAATTATATAGGAACACATGGAAAATCCTTGAAAAATGTTTTTATGAATTTTTCATTGGATTTAAATGAAAATAGGAGAGTGGAATCTGAAAAGACGACATAGAGATTTAGAGGAAGAGAGAAAGCAGGTTTTTTGTAGAATGATCCATAAAAACGGAGAAAAAGCAATTTCATGGTGTATCATTTTGATATAAAAAATCAATAAGGGTGTGGAAGAGAAAACCATGATAGGATTACTATCCATACGTAACATTATGGATAAGGATAATGCGAGGATATAGGGAAGCATGTGTTTATATCATTATTGATATGTAGTGATCTTTACATTTATTTTGAACATAGATTTTGGAGGTTATGTGCTATTGATAAATTTTTTAAACCAAATGAAAATGTGCACTATATTATTTTTAAAACATAAACTTATCATCGATTATATACTCCTTAGATTAGCTTAGTTGTGGTGAACTAAGTAAAATTCTCTATATTCCATTTATTTCATTCATATTTTTATAGTCAGAATTAAGGGTGATTGACAATTATTTTTTCATTATTAAAAGCCGGTTTGTGGGTTCCTGGTACCCCAAAACATTATTTAAAGACAACCACTTTCACCCTTACACAATAAAATCATAACCATTGTGACCAAGAAACCAAGAACTAGGGCACAAGAACATCATAAATTCTGGCCAAACCTCAGATAGGATTACCTTGAACGCCCCGCGACGCGACCATCGACACTGCCCCAAATCCACCTGTTGGAAAACACCAGAGGTAATCACCCATCCTACAAGTGAGATGAAATAGACAAGAGTCCATCCACATAGGACGTCAATGAATCGAGACTGATGATGACCAAATCCTAGCACCTAAGGCACCATGATCTGCAGATAACCTAGACAAGTCTGGCCATCGAAAAACAACCAACCAGAACAGAACCAACCAAACCGAACAAAGTCATAAAACCTAATGAAACATCATCATCGAAGTTAACCAGATTCATTAAAAAGTATATTATGTTTCCTAGTTCCAGCCTCCCTAAACAAGTTCCATGAGATGGATGTTACCTAGATGTTTGGGGATCCCATCATCAGCTTTTCAAACTCTGAGGCCAGCTGGTCCCAAGATTGAATGTAATCCTCAATACTAACCTTCCCTTGATTAAATCCCCCAACAAGTAATAGGTCTTTTTTATCAATCCAAGCATATTGCTCCTCATTAAGAGCCATCTTTAAGGGCCTCCTGATCATTTTCGCTGCCTCCTCCTCAAGAGCAGTAAGCAACAACACCTGTTCTACCACCTCGTCCTCATAGTATAAGAATAAAACTAGGTGTTGATCACCCTGGTCCTCAGATCATTTATGGCTCTCATACACATGGTCTTCCTTCTTGCTGTTGAGCTTCCTTGCTGACCGACGTTCCAATGGAGGTGGTAGGGATGAGTAATCCTTCTTACCCCTCCTCCCCATATTACACCTGTATTTCTTTAGACTTGATGCTTCACCATCAGAATGACTTGGTCTATCAAAGCAGACATTCCAGCTACCCCAACTGCATCATATTTGTTATCGGAATCAGAACTCAAACCAACCTCAGCAAGCCTGTCAAACCTATTTCTCAAATGATTAGGGGAACAGTTCCATGAACCATAAACCCCTAGATTCCCTTCCCTGAAAATTTCAGCCGCCTCTATTTCAGTCCCCTAAGTCCCCTGCCACAAGTCTCCAATGGATGTACAAGACACCACCTCCAAAGCAAGTCCCTACCTCCCTTTCCGTAGATCGCTACTCCCCTATCAAAGAGCCTCAACATTTAAAACCTCCATGCCGACCTTCAACTGCTTCTTGGCCAGCATCATTCTGTTAAAGCCATCATAAAATAATGGGCTACTCTGCTTCCTTACAACCTTCATCATAGGCGATCGAGGTTTGGTTGACCGGCTATAACTAACTTCCATATATAATTCACAATACCCTGTGAAACAATCAGGTTTCTTTCCCTCCCTTTGCAGACTGCCATCACACACTCCCCTTCCCAACAAGGAACTCAAAATAGCTGGCATTTGTTCCTCCTCCTCCTGCATCCCAAAACTTTCTCCACCACCATCACCTTTCCTAGAGACAGATCGAAACCCCCTACGACAATGGTTCAGAGAGTTAACCAAACGTTTGCACCCAAAACAGAAATCTATCCATGTCTCATAAACAACATCTTGTTTGCATCGATACTCCTCCCCCACCGTAATCCACACAAACTCAAACGGAATCCGAGAAACTTCCATTTCAATGAAGATACGGTGATTCACAGGATGGAAAAAGGCCTCAGTGCGACTATCTGAGCATAGATACCTGCCAATCATGTTCCCTAGAATTTGCAAAACAGCAGGATTTTGAAACGGAAGGGGAAGATTGGGAAAGCATACCCATGTCGCCATTGAGGGAGTATCCCACTTCATATGAAAATCAAAGGACCATTGAAGCAAGAAGAATCTGAAACCGTTGAAGTTGCATGGTGCACTTGACCAAGCTTTGTTGAGGTCTGCTTCTTAGTTGAAATGGATCATAATCTTCCGATTATCCAAAAGAACGACAGTATCCCTATCCTGTAGCTTCCAAGTTCTGAAATTGTTCCTATCGAACGAGTCCACTGACGGATGACGTTGGTAAAAACTAGCGATCAAAGTGTGATTCAATAAATCCGAGGATTCGGAAAACTCCGCCGTCGATAACTAGAGATTAGGGAAACCATCAATAAGTTCTGGAACATTCGGACCAAGTGAGATTCAATGGAATGGAGGAGGCAACTCAAGATTTGAAAGGGGGCTAAATCTAGAAGTCGCACCTTTAGAAGAAGAAGAGGGTCCCTCCCCCATCGGCGGGGGAGGGACCGACACGAGGGATACCGCCGTCACAGAGAAGAGCTAGGGCTCCACCGTCACAGAGAAAAGCTAGGGAGACTCCCTTTGAGTGGAACAATACAAAATTCAGAAAAGTATTATTCTTTATAAATTGATAATATTATAGTGATTATGGTATTCATGGTTTATAATTTATGCTACCCAAATATACACCACACCACTCAATGAAATTCCCTTATAATTATACAGAAAAATACCTCAATTGAAGGGGTAGTATAACCACCCAATATTGTGGATTTCTTATGGAAATTTTCCAAAAAATCTTGATGGAAGGAAATCATAAAATTTATAGTGATTAATTATAATACGGTTTGAAAACAAATCTAGAATTTATAAATTTATCATGAAATAATAAATTCATGATTTTAGTAACTTTTTTGGATGCATATCAATATAGAAATGGAATGAAAAAGATTGTGGTTTCAAAATTAGGTTAAATTTGAAAAATGATTAATGTGACCTAACAACCTAAATGATGGATGTATTATTAATTAGAAGTTTTCAGTTATTTAAATTTATTGAAATTAATTGAAATATAGGAATTATGTTGTATGATTTAAATCAATTTGTTTATATTTCTTCTATAAATGACATTTATTTTGGTAAAAAAAGTTCACCAAGTACTTAAATTAAAGAGTAATGACAATGGTAGATAATGTTTTCAGTTAATAATTGAAACAAAATGATGATATAATACACTATAAGTAGATTCCCTCATAGGATATAACATATTACATATAAAATATTTTATTCTTTTTGTATGACCTATAATTATAAGAAGGGTAGTAAAGTGTTTTATATTGATCCTTAGGGGTTAGTGTACAATTGTATTTTGAGTAAATATACAATTAATCGTTGAAAATGGTTAGATAATATAGTGGATCAACAAGGGTAACATGAGATGAAAAGAGTGAAACTCAAATTAAGTAATGTGGAATTTAAACCATTTTGATTTGATAGTTGAATAATTCAATGAAAATATATCTGATTATTTAATTAGTAGAAATAACATTGGAAACTTTTTTAAGATATTGTGTATTCCTGTGATACTTAGTTGGAAAGTAAAATATTCAACGCTGGAATATGGATTATAAAAAAATCAATAAATAAAAAACATAATTTGTTGATTTTTAATTGAAATTATATATTCTTATAAAGTGGGATTCATTGAGGATGATGTAATATATAGGAAGGAACACTTGATGTAGTTTTCTACATATAAAAGAACCTTTATTATGATAATTGAATGTGTGTACTCAATGAATATAAAGTGTGATATACGATATGGAAAATTTATAATGATGGATACTAGTTATTTATGTCGATTATTATTATCCCTCACACTCTTCCTATGGTTAGAATGGTATGAAATTTA
Source organism: Viscum album (assembly GCA_963277665.1). NCBI lineage: Eukaryota > Viridiplantae > Streptophyta > Magnoliopsida > Santalales > Viscaceae > Viscum > Viscum album. The sequence goes on along the minus strand of OY728150.1, from coordinate 403,855,140 downwards.
CTATACACTTTCTCACCCACTTTTTTTGGTGGTGACTAGTGATGAATTGTTCATGTAATGATTTCTATTGGACTAAAATAATTGGTTGAGAAACATTTGATATCTCTAAGAAATAGTTGGGAATCGATATTTAAATTAAAATACCAAGTACATAATATATAGATATAGGTAATAACATCATTATCCCTGATATGGAAACATGATATAAAGTATACGTAAAGATGGATAATTTCTCAAATATTTTAAATATGAAAATGAAATGGATGGTAATACACTCAAGTGGAGAATCCCCTTATTTAACACTACTAATTGATCAAGGTGGATGAGGATACACCATATACTTTATCATATCATAGACACAACACTAGGATTCAGGTGAACATAATATATAGCAAAAACCATAGATATGTGAATTTTCTTATGTATTGTAGTATATATATTTAGTTCATGATATGTGTATATCCTTTAGTGTCTAGAAACATATGAACTAAAAGCTTTGGGGATGTATATTTACTCAAGATAAAATGTGTATTTCCATCAACACCTAAAATATATATAATATTTTTTTGATGTACTTTTGTGATAACCAGAGACTTGTATTTCCTATAACATCTCATGACAAATACATCCAATTACAATTATTGGGTGGAAAATATATAATTCTTCTTCTAATTCGAAGGTCAATTAAATATTGAGAAAGATATTTATGTTAAAAAATAGTGAATACGAGATATGGGTTGATTGCTATGGATATATCATAGTCATAAATATTGATGACATTTGGTGATGTCTAATTGTCAACACTTTATACTATGTTGATGCATATAAAAACAAGATATTTGTACGGAAATATCACTATTTGGTACTACTATAAAATGTATTATTATATCAGTCTATATATATTAACATTAGAGTTGTTTTCCTCATTTCCATGATGTTATTTCAATTTGGGGGATGGATGAAGATAGAATATGTAGATATTGGTGGATATACATAACTAGAAAATTGAGGTAATTATGGCGGCTCTCCTCAAACTTTAAATATTTTAAAATTATACCTTCGAGGATATATTAGTCAAAGACCATGTTTTAGTTGTTTGTTATCATTGAATTATTTCACATTATAATATACAATAACAAGTACATTATGTATTTCCCATTGTATTCTGGTGTATTAGTTATACATTCACTAATTTCTTATAACAGTTTATGTCCTATATATATCATGTTGGATATTATACAAGTTAATATGTTTAAGGTTTTAGGTAAAGGTAATTCCACTCATTTACCTTGGTTAACATTTCATTGGTGACTAGCCTCTATCATTCTGATTTTAGGTTTAGTGAGTCTAATTACCAGTGAAATGAGATATGGATGACTTGAATCAACAAGATTTGATGTATTATAAAGATAGGTTCATGTGAATATTGGTATAACTAGAATATAAAAAGGATTTCTATGTAAATATAGAATATTAGGTAATGGTAGAGGAATTTAAGACAGGAAAAATGATTTTTTTAATCATAATAATTCTTATTAGTGATATATTACCAACACAAAATTTTATGAAATCATATTATAAAAAAAGAATCATACATAACATTAATCTAGGAAATGATTTTTAAATTTCATTTTTGATTTGATTGAAACCATAAATTGATTTCATGTGATAGAAAAGAAATAAAATTGTAAATATAAATATCATTTATAATACAAAATTGTTTGAGATACCATCTATGAGAAAAATAGTAGGAAATTATAATATTTAGATGTTGTGTTTTGAAATTGTTTGTGTGAATAATAGATAAGACATAGACTATAGCAATATCCCATGGAATGGATCTGGATGAAGAATATCATAGAACATGAGAAAACCAATATTGTTGTATTTTTATATAGTTTAATTGATTACATGTTGGATAAATGTGAAGTTATTAGTTTTTTTTGGAAATTATCACTTCTTTTTATAAATTGGCTGGAGGTATTGAATTATCAATTGATTAATGTTTTAGATTTTATGGTTTTATTTGTGAAATTATGACTATACCGCAGGGTTTTATTGATTATGGTTCCACCATTTATAATTCCACTAGTCGGTGATTTAATATTTTTTTGGTCAATATGATTTGGAATCCCAAAGAATTGTAATAGGAGCAAGGTGCACTAGTTTTTATCGACATGCTTGCGGGGATTATTTCATAGATTTGAATTATTATTTATAATTAGAATGTACAATTAATATAAGGGAATACAATTTTGTATTTATTAACAATTCAAAAATGATGATACTTCACCTAGAATGAAGTAATGACTATTCTCTTTCATGTTTTGGATTTTTGTTTTTTTTTTATTTCGTGTATATAATATAAATACAATATATAGATTTGTGCATGGATGATAAAAGGATTGTTATAGATTCTCATTACTGTAATATTTTCATTCATCTTCATTTCATAGATGATATGATATTGTTTGTATAAGATCAATTGAGTTTTTCTGTATGTGTAATGTTTCACTCACTTCAGATATGGTATTAGGGGTCTCAATCAACTATTAATCATTACGTGTCACAGTTAGAAAAGAAGGGTAAATGAGTGAGACCACATTTGTCTGTGACATCCACTATAGTGTGACAATAACATGACGAGACACTACATTTTGTATTGGATAAATACTAATATTCTTATATTAGTGGTCAAATAATCCTTAAATGTTATATTGAATGGTGTGGTAGAAGGATCATTGTCATCAAGTGTTTGTGTGTTAATAGGGGAAAAGAGAGGGGATTAGTTTTTTCTTATCAACTAGAATTACGAGACATGGCACCATATCGATATCTATTTTTATATTAATATGAAAATGTATAGAGAAATATTTTCCCTCTCTAAGTGTTGGGTTTATGTTTTGATGAAAAGAATATTATTAGTGAATGGGAGTTTTCAGATAATTGATTTAATAATCTTATTGGGATGGGTTTGTCATTATTAGAAAAATAATGATGGATTTGAGGGGGGTTTGAAAATATATTCTCATTATATAGAGTGATTATCCTTGTGATGGGGAGTTCTTTAGATGGGGTAAATATATTTTGGAAAAAATCAGTAATGTTACTATTTGGGATTATATTATTAATCATCCCAACCTAAAAATGAATTATCATACATATTTTCATTATAATTTCATCAATTGTTCTATTCTAATGTGTGGAATGTTGTTATTTTTTTTTAATTCAACCCTTATCAGGACCATGTTTAATGTTAAGATACATGCATAGTGTAATATCCACGAAATTTCTCAGAATAATTTTTTATTTTTAATATATATTTTTAATAAATTAGTACTTTAAATTATTTCCGTTACTAATGTAAATTGATATGTAATATTGGTGTATTATTTTTAAATATGATATCGAATTTTTTTTATAACTTTCTATATTTCTAGTCAGATATACTTCTTTTTGTTGTTAAAAATATACATTATATAAATAATTCATTATTTATTATTTAAAATAACATTAATTTTGATATGATATATCAATGTTTTCAAATTATGATTACTTTTAAAGAAATTGTTATTTTTTATTAAAATAAATGTAACTCTTTGTTAACTTGTTACAAAATGTTACCATAAAATTTGAAAAAATATAAAATTGGTAATAAAATTAACAATGTGATATATTTAAAAAAAATAAAATTTCCAATTTAATTCTTATGTAATTAAAAATTTTACATATATAAACATATAATGTTAATAGTAAATACTATAAAAAATATATCATTTTAATAAAAATGTGTAATTTATGGTTATTATTTTAATGTACTTATGAATATATAAGAATATATATATATATATTAGGAAAATATGTTAATATTTACATTTAGTAAATGAATTAATAACTATGTAGGTATATATATATATGTATGAATGTTTGTATATATATATTTATAAATGGGTGTGTGTGTGTAATTGACAATTAATTTTAACATGATGTTCATATATAAAAAAAGACTAATAAAATTTTAGTTAATATGTATATATATATATAAGTACAAAGTATATATGTATATATATATAAACATATTAAATATATAATCATATATACGTGGTTGATATATATATGTTAATATATATATGCAATATATATATTTTAGAATATATATGTGCGTATATAAATAAATATGAATATGTACATATAGATATACACTTTTGAATAAAGTAATGTAGAATATATATACATATATACATATATATATTTGTGTGACGTGTCTAGCGTGTAAGGGATTTAAAATAAAAGAAAAACCAATATATATATATATATATCAACTCATTTATACCTTGATATATAAGTATGTATATATTTTAAAACTTATATGTTACAAATATATAATAGTTATAAAAGTTATTCAAAATTGTCTTTGTCATAAATATATGTTATATATATATGTGTGTGTGTGTTATATATATGTTATATTTTGTTAATATATATATATACGCATGAAGAAATAATGTTTCTTAAGTGTTCAAGAATAAAAAAACTAAAAAAAGGTAAGAAGGAAAAAAATTATGTTTATTAGTGGTAAAAGAATGTATATGGAAAAAATCCAAAAAATTCGGAAGAGTTTCCCTATAGTGTTAAATAATAATAATATAATTTGTTAATGATTTGGGCCATATTTAAATGATACATTCCATTTTGTTCTGCTTCCAACGACACTCTTTCTAACTCTGATAAAGAAAATACTTCTGTGTTAATGGTTGTAGTGATAATGTGAGGGTGTGTTCTACCTAAGAAAATGGTATAAAATTTTAGATAGATGTATCATGTAAGGGGATTATATATTTTTTCAAAGTATATATGATTATATTATTAAAAAATGACTATTTTATTCATAGAAAGTATTTTAAATGGTTTTAGTTTATTGAAATATTATTATATTACAAAAACTTATTTTTTGATATGGTTATTATAAATTAAAGCCCATTTATTCAAGGATGTTTTATTAAAAGAAAAATATTTTTTTTAAGTTATTATTTTATGAAATTTAATTTTATTATTCTCAAAATGTTATCCTGAAAATACATGTATAAATTTTTAATGTAAGAAGATTATTTTAAAAATAATATATTCTAGAAAACACATCATTTTACATATATTATGATTATATTAGGGACTTATTTGGTAGAAAACTTGTATATGATTTATTTATTATTTTAGAAATACTTATAAATTAGAAAATTTTATTTTCAAACTCCCATGTAAAAAAATTATATTTTTTCTTAAAATTGTTTTGAATTTTTTTAAAATTGTATAGAAATAATAAAAGAAACCATTTCATGTGAAAATTATCATTTGAAAATTAAGGATATTGCACATATGTATTTTTATTATATGCACTACGTATGCGACTAAAAACTAATGTATATTTTACAAACATTTATTACCAATGGGTTCAATTTCATCCTTCACACTAAATTATATCTAATGTATGTTTTTATATTCGATAATATTTATATATTTATTTATATATTCAGTTTCCTATTTAGAAAAGTTGTGTACAACAGTGAAAAATAAAAAGGGGTCAAGATAAAAATGATTCATAAAAAGTTTTGGCACATGGACACTGAAAAAATGAAAGGGATATTTGGAGTGAACCCAAATTTTTTTAATGGGTAGGCCCATGATATACCTCAACATTCTATTAGGCCAAAAGGTTTTGTTTTCCAGGATTTCAAAGTATCTTTTTTTGTAAAATTCATAGATGCATGTGTTAGGATATGTTCCTTCTAAGTATATATTTGAAGAAATAATTTACACTGAAATAAAATATGTTTTAAAGGATCTATGAATATTAAAGAGATATTATATTTTGAAATAGTAGTGATTTTTAATGAACAAGGTTATTTAGAAAGATATTTTATTTTGAAACGAATGTTGTTTTCAATGAACTATGTAAATTAAAAATATAATAAATTTTAAATAAAACATGTTTCAAAATTATTTGTATCAAAAAGGGTTTTTGAAAATTATTTTGTATGTGAATATATATTTTGAGAACCACGTAATTATATTTTTGAATTTTTTTATCAAATCTATTATATTTGGTTTAAATTAAAAGGATTTCAAATATTATTTTATATTAAAATTATAAATTGTTTTCATTGGTATTTAAATCCCTTTATTATGAATGTTTATTCTCACCCTATATTTAATGTGTTATTCACATGCTTATTATGTGTTATAAAGTCATTATATTTATTAGGGATCATGAATGAATGAATAAAAAAGCTATAAATAAATTAACTATTTAAACTGAGATATGTTGAAATAGTTTTTCCTTTTCCTCCAAATCATAGAATAGAACAAATCATAGTTTTTTAAGGACATTATAATTTATAGATACTTCTAAAAAATAGTACTTTTTTGTAGGACCTAGAAGCGTGGGTCTTATACAGTTACAATTGTTATTAGGGGAATGGTTTAGATATATTTTAAGATTGTGATGGTTTCATTTGATGATAATTTAAGAGATAGAAGATTTTCTTTGAGGTTCATAGAAATAATAATTATAGATGACCCATATGTATATAGATTTTTAAAATATTATCCTCCTAAAATAACTATAATAAAAATACATAATTTTATTTTGGAATAGCGAAGGAATTTCAAGTGTGAAGTTCATTTTAAGGGTGATAAAATGTAACGTCCTAGAAAATACAAAGCATAGTTTAAAATATTTAATAATGAATTTTCAAAGATAAGTTTGTAATTTTATTTGTGTAAATAATGTAAAATGATAAGTATTCATGTTTTAATATATATAAATATTTTTTTGAAATAAAAAATTTTAGATGTTTATTTTTTACGTCAGATGTACTTAATTTTATTCTAAAGAAATAATCAGTATAAGAAAATTGAATATTAATTGTTTAATGAAAGTTTACTTTGATATAAAATTTCATTTTTTTCAAAATTATAATTACTTTTTAATAAATAATTATTTTTAATTTAAATAATTATAATGCTCAATTAATTTTTAGAAGTACATTACAATAATTATTGGTAAAATATTAATTTGACATTAAAATTAACAATGTAACTTATATTAGAAAATTAAAATTTCAATTAAAATCATAAGTAATTTTATATTTATCATATATACAAAAAATGATATAAATAATATATATATATTTATATCCTTTTTAATAAAATGTGTAATTTGTGGTCATTATATTCTCATAAATATATAAGAATATATAAATATATATATATTGAAAATATGTTATTATTTACTAGTGGTAAAACGAAAAAATAAACATTCAAGTATATATATGTATTTATATATATTTATTTAATTTATAATAAAATTTAATTTTTTGTTTATATATAAAAAATGAGTTTTAAAATTTTATTTATTATATATATATGTAGAATATATATATATATATACTTAAATTAAGACTATATATATCTATCAACATAAATTTAGAATATATATATATATATATATATATATATAATAGTTTGACTATATAATAATAACTATAAAATGAATATAATTTTTTATGTGGTTCCTCATAAGAGAGGATAAAAAATGAATAAAAAAGGAATATAATGGTGGAGGGAGGAATGAGGATTGAAGTTATATATATATATATATATATATAAATGTTATACATAGTTATATATATATACATTGAAACATATGTACGTGTTATATATATTAAAATATATGTAAAAAATATTTATTATTTATATGTTAAATATATATATATATATATTATGTTATCATATATATGTCTTACAAATATATGTTAGATTATATATATGGTTATATAAATAAATAAAAATATATTTATACACACTTAGGAATTACGTACAGTAATAAATAACATATATATATATATATGATGTGTGTGACATGTACAATAAGGGAGAAAAGGAAAAATATTAATATATATATATAATGTCATTTACAAGTTGATATATATATAGAAAAAACATTATTTTATAAATATATATAAGTTATGAAAGTTATGTTAAAATATATCTTTCATAAATATGTGTTATATATATATGTTAAATATATGTGTGTTATATGTATATATGTTATATATATATATGTTATACATATTATCTATTTGATATATATGTTGGATCAAATATGTAGATGTATATGTATATTAGATGGAACAATACAATAGGGGGGTGAATTGTATGTTTAAAACTTTTAGTTTAAACACTTAGAAATTAGTTTAAAAGATCTTAAACTAATACAATTGAAACAAGCACAATTGTATTGAATATAAAGGTATGAAGTAATGTAATACTATTAGAAAAGTTAAGTAATTGTATTAAAGATGAATACAATAATCATATTAATACAAGAGTGAGAGATTCTACCATAAAGCGTATAGAATCTATTAATACAAATTTTAATAGAATAATTGCAATTGAAACAATTACAATTGAAAGTGTAATGAAGAAAGGATACAAGAAAAATTCCATTCTAATACAAACAGCAGCAGAAATGTAAAAGTTTTACAATTCTTTTTAACCAAAAGTGAAGGGTTGTCCTTTCACCTTGGATAAGAGGTCTGTCTTACCACCACCTTGGTAAGCCCTCGATACAATGATCGGTTCATCTGTCTGCCTATCCCCAGCAACCCTCGATACGATGATCGGTTCGTCTGTCAGCCTATCCCCGGCAGCCCTCGATACCATGATCGGAACATCTGTCTGCCTATCCCCAGTAGCCCTCGATTTTTTAGGTAATCGGCACCTCTGTCTTTCAATTACTTGAAATCCCTCAATACGATGATCAGACACACAAAGCACAAAGCATGAGAGAAGTCACAACGTCTCTCTATAGAACTTTATAGATGCAAAGTATCACATTTGTTTCACTGTTGTTATTTGTCGGATTCAAATGACCTCTTATTTATAGGCCTCAGGTCCCAACAGTCACATTTCCTCCAACAGCCATATTTCTCCGAAAAACTCGGAGGGACATGGACACCTGGCATTATAACGGTCACATTGAAACAGAAAGAACGACATCGTTTTGATTAGTTTGTAACTAACTCAATGAAATTTTATTGGTTAAACCAAAAGACATATAAAGATGATAAATAAGAGTACGATTGAAATGAAACACGTGTTTTTTGACTAAGTACCAAAACAAGCATGTAATGAATGTATGAGTATTATAAGTATTACTAAATGTAATGTATTGATACGATACAAAGTAAGATACACAAAAGTGAGTACGATTGATAGAGTTAGTACGATAGGATTGACAGAGTCAGTACGATGCAATTGACAGAGTCACTAATATACAATTGACAGAGACAGTACGATCCGATTGACAGAGTTAGTATGATACGATTGATAGAGTCAGGATGATACGATTGAAAGAGTCAGTACGATAAAAGATAAAATAAATCTATGATTTCCGAAACATGATATAGAAGTCAAAGGAATACTTTTGACAAAACAATCTCCCCCATTTTTGAAAGCACAAAACACAATGTAAAGAAAACAAGAAATACTTATCCACCCCTGAGTTATTTTAAAGTCTTCTGAATATGAATTTGAATACAACTAACTCCCCCTTAGGTGTATACATTCCTAAGGATTGTATTCATATATTTTCCTTGGTTTCGAAGTATTTGATTACATCATTTTCCCTTTGTAAATAATTCTCCCCCTTTATAAAACATTCTCCCCCTTTGTGTTTTACGAAAAAAAGGGGTAACCTTGGGTTGCCATAAATATTTAGATAAAAGAAATGGAGGACAAAATAAAATGAATCATAATATTCAATTGAAAATAAATACAGGTTCCATTAGAAAAGAAAAACAAATACAACAAATATTTGTTTTCTCTTTCCTTTTCCTTCTTTATCAACTCATGAAGAACAAATTTTATCTTTTTGATTTCTTTCTTGTCTTCAGAAATTGAATCACCCTGAGATCTGAGAAGATTTTTTTGGTCGGAAAAGAAATGATCTTGATTATTGATGGTCTCCTTCTGGACTCTGATTACTTCCTCAAAAGTATCAGTTCTGTCTTGAAAATTCTTGTTATCTTTAGATAACATAGAATTTTCTTTCTTTAACAAAACCATTTCATCATTGAAAGATGAAACCATTGATAATTCAGACTGAAAATCATTCATTATCTCTTGCAATTCTTTCAATGAAGGAATCTCGGCTCTAGGAGTTACATGATTCAGCCTTTCAACAGTTTCTTTGTCAAGCATATTGAAAGAAATCTCAAGTTTATTTGCAACATCCTTATATCATCAATTTCTATCTCTTGGTCATTCACCGAGCTTTCTGTTTTATATGACCACTAGGTCATCCTGTTGTAAGCCTTCTTATGATTAGCTGATGTTTCATATTAAAATTTCAAATCAACTTCAACTGACAACACTTTCTTTCTCAATTCTCTTACAGAACCAAACTTCTTTTTCTGATTGTTAGTAATAAAATAAATATTCCCTTCCAGCCTGGGAAAGTATGGAATATTCTTTTCAACCCTTCATAAAACAAGAATAATGTAATCACTTATCTTAAGATAAATTGTTTTTTTTGAATCAGTATCTTCATCGTACGAAAGAAGTTCATTTGATCGGATTGAGTCAACAACTGGATGTTTTCCTTTTTCTTTTTCTTTCTCCCTTATTTATTCTTCTACTTTTTCACTGATGAAGATAAATTTTTCAGTATGAGAGGATTGATCACCTAGCTTTTCTTGAGGGGTGTTTTATCTAGAGTTTTAGAAGTTTCAATAGGTTCTTGATCGGCATGAGGAAAATGTTGAATAACTTCACTTTCCTTTTAAAAATATTCTTCTCTACTCTTTTTTTAACTTTGAAGGAATTCTAAAATAAAATCTCTTTCTTCTTCTTCACCTTATTCTATTTCTTCCAATATCTATTTTCCTTTTTCATTCTCTGGAAAACTCTTTACGATTGGTTCTTGATTTATTTCTTCTGTTAGTTGAGCACTAGCATCCTCAACCATTCTGAGTACTTTAGAGATATCAATGTCTTGAGCCATTATTTTCAAAACAGACTTCTTTTTCTTTTCATCTTGAAGGGTTTCCTCTACCCTTATTCTTTATGCAAAAGCTTCAGCTAGGTCAAGACCGAACATTAGATCACCTTCCTTTCTTTGTTCTCTTTCTTTTCTCCACTTGGCCACAAGCTCCTTACTATAATTTGGTTTCTTCTTTGGCTTTGTAGTGGTTTGGGGAACTTACTTTTGAAGAACACCAATAGAAGGATTTCCTTTGGCTAGTATAGGTGCCGACTGATTCTGACCCGATTCTGCTTCTAAATCACTTACAAAAAGTATTGAATTTGGGTCAAAACAAACATTCAACTTCTTCAAAGTACTTTTGATAATCCAGGAGGGCTTAAAATCTATCAGATTTCCTTTCAATGAAATATTACAAAACTTCATACTCTTGAGAATGATTTTTTTAAGAATAACTGGATACATAATCATTTGGGACTTAATTACTCCTAACTTAACATTCTTGATAGTTTTCAAAAACATATCCCATGAGATTTACTTTTCTCATATTTACAAGATAGTCAAGCTTAAAAACATCAGAAACTTTCAGAGTTTCTCTCTCTCATTTCCTTGGGATAAGATATCCTTGCATCCAAAGAGTCAAAATCTATGTCTGGAGAAAGATGAGCTACTTTCCTCTTTTCTTCAGTTATTATAAACAGAGGATTTTCAGCATTCTATTTGTTAAACATACCAACTTCCTCTTGTATTTTATGAGATGGACATAAACAGTCACCATCTATCAGGACATTCAGTAAATGAGCTGCTTGACTCACATACATAGAAATATTTCTATCATACACATCAAAGTTAATAGTAATATTTTTATCAAACGATACAGTTTTATAAATTTGAGTGACTTCATCAAAAAGAACTGGATCTTGACATACTGGTTTTTCACTAGATAAATGTTCCCAGCCTTGAAACAAAATGATTCTTCTTATTGTAGATTCGCACGAATCAAAAAAGTCCCGAGAAACTAACCATTCTCTGAAAAAGACTTTCTCTATAAAAGTATTTGAAGACATTTCAGCGTGATTATTAACAGAGGACTGAGACATATTGGTGAAGCCACTTGAATGATCGTACGATGCCTTAAATTAGTGGAGCAGGGCTTTGCCACAAATTGTGAATGAGCCGTTGTGGGATTGGGGAGGGGGGTCTATTTATAGGCGGAAAAAGGGTGACTGTTGATGTTCTACGGTTGAGATTTGAAGAAAAGAAATCAACAGATAGGATTAAGGAGAAATTTTTTTAAAAAAAAATGAAAACTATGTACCTGCCGGAGATTGTAATCTAATTTTTGGTTTAGATAGTACTGAAAGAAAAAAAACATAATCGTACGAAGTAAAAAAATCAGCATGCTGATGGAAAACCATCTTATTACCATGAACTAACAAGTCCATGGAAAAAAAAATCTTGTTACCATGAACTAACAAGCCTATGGAAAACAATCTTGTTACCATGAACTAACAAGCTGATGGAAAACAATCTTGTTACCATGATCGGTCGATATGATGGAAAAGAAATTCATTACCATGATCAATCGATACGATGGAAAAGAGATTCATTACCATGATCGGTTGATACGATGGAAAAGAAATTCATTACCATGATCGGTCGATACGATGGAAAAGAAATTCATTAACATGATTAGTCGATACGATGGAAAAGAAATTCATTACCATGATCGGTCGATACGATAAAACTATCAATACGATAAACAGAAAAGTAAATGATATGATAAAACTATCAATATGATAAGCAGAAAAGTAAAAACACATACCAAGAGAATAAAAAATTAAAGATCATAAGATAAGAAGAAACAAAGTAAGAAATGTTCTCCCCCTTTCTAGAGGAGTTGTTTGATGTAAGGAGAAACGTGAAAAAGGAAGTGGATATGAATGATTATTATAATGTAATCATTCCTAGCATCTATTTTATAACCTCAAATCTATCGGAAGGTAATGGTGTTGTGAAAATATCAGCATGTTGTTCTTGTGTTATGATAAATTGTAAAATAATATATCCTTTTTGTGTGTGATCCCTAAGAAAGTGATTCCTAACATCATTGTGTTTTGCATGAGTGTGATGTGATGGGTTCTTACTAAGAGCTATGAAACTAGTATTATCACATAGAATTTAGGTTTTGGAAAAACTCAAACCATAGTCAGTGAGTGTGTGTTGCATCCACAACACTTGAGAACAACAACTTCCAACTGCTACGTATTCAGCTTCAGCAGTGGAAAGTGCTACCGAGTGTTGTTTCTTGAAGGACCAAGAAACCATAGAATATCCTAAGAAATGACATATTCCAGAAGTACTTTTTCTATCCATTCTACAACCACCAAAGACAGTATCTAAAAAACTTTTTAAAACAAAATCATTTCCAGATGAGTAAGAAAGTCTTAAATCCATAGTGCCATTCAAATACTGAAATACTCGCTTTACAACTTTTAAATGAGACTCTTTTGGATTAGATTGATATCATTCACATAAGCATACATAATACATTAAGTCTGGTCGACTAGCTGTCAAGTATAGAAAACATCTTATCATACCTCTAAAGATTGTTTGATCTACTGGTTTCCCAGTTTCATCAAGATAAAGTGTATTTGAGGTTCCAATTGGATTGATAATACTTTTAGTTTTTTCATATCGATAATTTTTAGAAAAACATTAATATACTTATGTTGGGATATATATTTTCCTTCTAGTTTCTGAGAAAATTGAAAACCTAAAAAGAAAGTTAACTCACCCGTCATACTCATTTCAAACTCAGACATCATTAAATTAGCAAAATAATCAATTAAGAATTTCTGAGTTAATCCAAATATGATGTCATCAACTTAAATTTGAATAGTAAAAATATTTTTATTTTCCATTTTTATGAAAAGGGTTGGATCTGATGTACCTTTTGTATAATTTATTTGTTAAAGAAATCCTATAAGTCTATCATATCATGCTCTAGGGGCTTTTTTAAGACCATATAGAGCTTTGGTAAGTCTAAAAACATGATAAGGATGTTTTGAGTCTAGAAAACCATGAGGTTGTTCGAAAAAAACCTCTTCTTGAACAAAACCACTTAGAAAAGCACATTTAACATCCATTTGAAATAGTTTTAAGTTAAAGTATGCTGCTAAGGCTAATAGAATATGAATAGATTCAAGTCAAGCTACTGGAGCATATGTTTCTTCATAATCTATTACTTCTTTTTGATTATAGCCCTTAGAAAAAATCCTTGCTTTGTTTTGTATAATGATCACATTTTCATCACATTTGTTTCTTAAAACCCATTTTACTCTAATTATAGTTGTTTATTTAGGTCTTTCAACTAAATTCCAGACTTGATTCCTCTCGAATTCATTTAGTTCATCATGCATTTCTTTGATCCAATCTTCATCACCTAAGGCCTCACTTGGACTTTTGGGTTCAAATTGGGAAATAAAATCAAGATGTTCTATTTCATTTCATAAGGAATTTATGGCCCTTATAGGTTGATTTACATCACCAATGATATTATCAATAGGATGACTCCTAAGAAACAATTGATTCGGATTTTGTAAAACCTGTTCATCAACATATGGTATAAATTCTTCTATGGTAAATGTTTCATAACTATCTTCTTGAACATTTTCCTTATTATAAGGATCTTCTAACAAATTTTGATAATCGGTTTTTGAAAACACTACTGAGGATGTAGGTTGGGATGATTTAAAAAAAGGATCAGATTCATCAAATTTTACATGTATTGTTTCCTCAATAGTACAAGTGTTTATATTGAAAACTCCATAAGCCTTAGAAGTTGTGGAGTATCCCAGAAATATTCCTTCATCATATTTTGGTGCCAATTTGTGTAGATTATGTTTTGTATTCAGAATGAATACTTTGCAATGAAAATCTTTGAAGTATTAAACTTAAGGTTTTCGGCTAGTCCATAACTCATAAGGTTTTTTATTAAGAAAAGGTCTAGTTAAAACACGATTTATAGTATAACAAGTAGTACTAACAGCTTCAGCCCAGAAGTGCATAGCAATTGAGTATTCACTCAACATGGTTCTAGTCATTTCATGAAGAATACGATTTATTCTTTCAACAACTCCATTTTGCTAAGGAGTTCTTGGAGATGAAAAATTCTATGTAATACCTTTCTTACTGCAAAAAGATTCAAATTCAGAATTTTGAAATTCACCACCATGATCACTATGAATAGTTTTCATTGGTAGGTTTTTCTCATTCTTAACATCGGATCTAAATTTTTTTAAATAGGAAAAGGCTTCAGATTTCTTTGATATAAAATAGACCCATGTGAATCTTGTAAAGTCATCAACTAAAACAAATAAATAGTATTTGACTCCAATGCTTCCATTTTGTGAAGGACCAAAAAGATCTATGTGCACTAACTATAATGCATTAGAATTTGAAACTTCATTAATTTATTTAAAGCTAGTTTTCTATTTCTTGCCAAATTGAAAAGGATCACAGACTTTTGAAGAATCATATCTAAGTTCCAGTAGTCCCTTTACAAGTCTTTTCATTGAGAGGTTACAAAGGTTTCTTAGATAAAAGTGTCCTAGTCTTCTATTCCATAGCCATGAGTGGTCTTCTATTGCACTTAAGCAGGGTAAATTTTGGCTTTTATGTTAATAGTGTATACATTCTATTTCCAATGGGCAGATAGAATGAACTCCTCCTTGGAATTGTGAACTAGACATTTATCATTTCTAAAATTCACAGGGTAACCTTCATCACATAATTGACTTATGATGATGAGATTGTGGCTAAGAACATTAACATACAAAACATTTTAGATAAGAAACTTTCCAAGAAAAACAATATTACCTATACCAAAAATCTTTCCTTGAGCATTATCTCCGAAGATAACCTTTCCTCCTTTTGTTTTGATAAAAATTTCAAAGAGATCTTTTTTTCCGTTCAAGTGTTGAGAACAACCACTATCCATGTACCAAATATTCTTGTTGGTACACTTCTCATTTTCCTGAAAAAGATACAATTAGTTTTTCAGAATCCAAAATTGTTTGGATCTAGAAGGGTTAGATAAGAGAATTTTTGGAATCCACATTTGTTTTAAAAAATTAGCTTTATGAAATCCTAATGATTGAGTTTTATTATGAGAACACTCTCTTTTCTAGTGTCCACCACATTGACATATAGAACAAAAATGTGTTTTCTGTGGAACAAAATAGTTATTACTAAGAACTGGTTTGAAATATGTATAACCATGTCCAGAATGATTCCTCAAAGGTTGAATTTTGGAATACATATTTTCAAAGTTATCCTTTCCATAAGTAATGTTTGGAAAACATTTTTCCAAAGAAAATATTTCTGACTTTATTTTTAAAACAAAATTTTTATCCTCCAAAACATTTGATTTTGAACTAGGGTTAGTCTCTAAAACATTTTTCTTAGAAATAACATTTTCTAGATCCTTAGAAAGTTTATCTTTATCATATTTGACTTTCTCAAGGGTTTTTAAAATACTTTAAAAATCAGATGTTTTCATATCAAGATCATTGGAATGATCTGATACTTGTTTAGTTAAAAATGAAATTCTAGAATTTTCTTTATCAAGCTTTTTCATAAGTTTAGAATTTTCATTTTTGAGTAGTTTATAAAATCAAGATACTAATTCAAAATAAGGTAATGTATCATCATCTGATGACGAAGAATCATCATTTGAAGATTCATAATATTTAATGTCAATATAATTTTCATTTAATGAGACATTTGTAATAGCTTCAGCATTATGTACATTGGCCATAAGACAATGATCTTCAATTGGTAGTCTGTCTATAAGTCCAATATTTCTATGTCCCGAGGACTCAAATTCTAATGAATTGTCTGAAGAATCACTACCACTTGCACACTAGGTATCATTTTCCTTCAAGACTTTCATTGTCTTATAATACCTTTTCTTACTTCTTTTAGAATGTTTCTCCTTTCTTTCTTTTCTACTTTCTTACATTCATAACAAGTTACCTCTGAATCGTTCTTATTCTTCCAATATTTCTTTTTGAATATATATTGGATGTATTTCTTTCCCAAAATCTTTTTCATCCTTCGATAAAGATTGGATAACTCATTTTCCAAAAGATCACAATCACTTGAATCAGATATAACATCTTTCTTGGTTTTGGATCTCGTTATCCTTTCAGGTGTTTTAGCTTTAGATGTAAAATCTACACTACCATTTCCATTCTTCTTCTTGTTGAGATCAGAATCTCTTTTCATTCTTGACTCATTCTGTAAAAGATTTCCAAATAGTTAATCAAGAGTAATCTGGGAATCTTTTTTATTTTCATCAATAGTTGTCCTTTTCGACTCCCATTCATTTGATATTATATCTATAATCTTATCTACAAGAGATTCATCATCAAGACCTTTTACCCCCATATATTGTAAACTATTGACAATTGTCATAAATCATTGTTGCACTTTACATACTGGCTCTCCATAAGGAAAAAGAAAACCATGATACTCTGCTCGAAGCATTTCTCTTCTTGTTTCTATAACCTTAGATGTACCGAATTGTGTGACTTCCAATTTCTTACAAATACAGTTGGCTTCTTCACATGAAGATATCTGGTTATATATATTCATGGTTATAGAATATAATAAAGTATTGCGTACCTTGCAATTCAGTTGATATTATTGCTTGTATTGATTAGTGAATGTACTAACTTCTTTGTCATGAATTTTGTAACCTCCAGTAAGCATTATAAAATTGTCTACTCCAGTATTGATCATAAACATCTTTTTTTGATCTCTCTAGTACTCATAATCATTCCCATCAAAGATAGGTTTTATAGAAGGATTTAGGTTGTCAATTGACCCAATATGCATTCCTTCCATCTAATAAAACAAATTCTTTTCCACTCCACATGTTAGTGTAGTAAGTAGTTAATTGTTTTTGATTGAAATAGAGTAAGTAATACTAGTCAGTGTAAAAATCCTCTGATACCAATTGTTCAATCGAATATGTAGATGTATATGTATAATAGATGGAACAATACAAGTGGGGGGGGGGGGTTAATTGTAGGTTTAATACTTTGAGTTTAAACACTTAGAGATTAGTTTAATATATCTTAAACTAATACAATTCAAACAACCACAATTGTATTGAATATAAAGGTATAAAGTAATGTAATACTATTAAAATGTAATGTAATTTTATTTAAGATGAATAAAATAATCAGAGTAACACATGTGTGAGAGATTATACCATAAAGTGTATAGAATCTATTAATACAAATTGTAATAGAATAATTGCAATTAAAACAATTACAATTGAAAGTGTAATGAATAAAGGAAACAAAACAAATTACTTTCTAATAAAAACAGCAGCGGAAATGTAAAATTATTACAATTCTTTTTAACCCAAAGATAAGGGTTATCCTTTAACCTGTGATAAGAGGTCTGTCTTACCACCACCTTGGTAAGCCCGCGGTACAATGATCGGTTCATCTGTCTACCTATACCCGGCAACCCTCGATATGATGATCGGTTCGTCTGTCTGCCTATCCCTGACAGCCCTCGATACGATGTCGGAACGTCTGTCTGCCTATCCCCGGTAGCCCTTGATTTTGTAGGTAATAGGCACCTATACCTTTCAATTACTTGAAATCCCTCGATACGATGATCGGACGCACAAATCACAAATCATGAGAGAAGTCACATCGTCTCTCTCTAGAACTTGATAGAAGAAAAGTATCACAGTTTTTTCAGGTTCGTTCTTTCTCGGCTTCAAATGACCTCCTTTATATAGGCCTCAGGTTCCAATGGTCACATTTCCTCCAATGGTCATATTTCTCCGAAAAACTCAAAGGGACTTGGACACCTATCATTACAATGGTCACATTGAAACAGAAAGCACGACATCGTTTTGATTGGTTTGTAACTAACTCAACGAAATCATATTGGTTAAAACAAAAGACATATGAAGATGATAAACAATAGTACGATTGAAATGAAATATGTGTTTTTTGACTAAGTACTAAAACAATAAAGTAATGAAAGTAGGAGTTTTATAAGTATTACTAAATGTAATGTATTGTTATGATACAAAGTAAGATACACAAAAGTGAGTACGATTGATAGAGTTAGTACTATATGATTTACAGAGTCAGTATGTTGCAATTGATAGAGTCAGTACGATGCGATTGACAGAGTCAGTATGATATGATTCATAGAGTCAGTATGATACGATTGACAGAGTCAGTATGATACGATTGACAGAGTCAATACGATACAAGATAAAAGACATTTGTGATTTCCAAAACATGATATAGAAGTCAAAGGAAAACTTTTGACTCAACAATATATATATATATATTCATATACACATTATAAAATAATTTCCCACAAGGGATAAAAATAGAAAAATAAGAAAACACGGATAATTATAATAAAATATTATATTTCATAATGGTAAAGAAAAATATATCGAAAAGTCACAACAATTTAGATGTATTTCCAAATAGTGTTTTAAATAAATAAATAAATAAATAACATTATAAAAATTTGGGGGTTATAAATAGGATCCATTTTTTAGGTTCCCCATTCAAAAATAATATTCTGTACACCTTGATAGAAAAAAAGTGTGTTTCTATGGTTTTATGGATAATGTGTGGGTGAGTTCTTTGTAGGTGAATTACAGAGAATTCAAGTTAGTAGTTTTCAGTAAGGGGATGAATTTTCATTAGAAAAGTATATATTATTATATTTAAAAAAAATATTATTTTATGTATGGTTGGTATTTTAAAAAGATTCCACTTTTAAGCTATCATTATTTTCCAAAAATCACTTTTTTTCAAGGGACATTTAAATTCAAAACCCATTTGTGTAAGGGACTTATTTTAAAAAAGAAATTTGAAAAAGAAATTATTAAATGAAAATAATATTTATTATTGTCAAAACATTATTTCAAAACTATATGTATAAATGTTTTTTGAAATAATGTCATTTAAAAAATTATATTTTCCAAAAAAATTAATTTGGTATATTAAGATTTTTAAGTGAATTATTTTTGTGGAAACATATTTCCTGATATATGTATTATTTTAAATCCCCCATTCCAAAGGAAATTATTTTCTTAAACACCTCAGTTTCAAAAATTATAGAATATTTACGATTTTTGTAAAAAAAAATTAAAGTTGTTTTGAAATATTAATGTTATAATTTTAGGTGAAAAAATACAATTTGAAAATATGGATGCTTTACAAATAGATAGGTAAGGTCATGTACTAAGTATGTCACTAATAATTCATACATATATTATAAATTTTTTATTATGTGTGGTAATGTTTCTTCCTACTATGTGAATGAATTACTATAGAGATATATATATGGACTTATATATATATTTATATGTAAGTATTCATCATGATATTTTCCAAAGTTAAAAACTCCAATGAAAAAGAAAATGGGGGTCAAGATCAAAATGTTTTATAAAATAATATTGTACCTGGACATTGTAAACATGATTGAGATCTTGGAAGTGATCCCAACCTTCTAAGCTAGGTAGGCCCTATATGAAATTGAATGTTCCATGTAGAAATAAGGATTCTCTTTTTCGAAGCCTAAAAATTATTTTATTTAGATTATCAATAGATTCACTTATTAAGAAAAATTATTTCCATGTACATTTTCAAAGTATATTATATTTTGAAATGAAATATGTCATCAAAGAACTATGTATTTTCAAAATATATTATATTTTTAAAGGTATATGGTTTTCAAAGAGATATTTTTTAAGAATGATATTATTTTTTTGAAATTATTGATGCTATCAAAGAACCTAGTATTTTTAGAAGTTATTACATTTTTAAAGACATTGGACATCAATGTGATATATATATTTTCAATGGATTTGGAGAATTATTATATTATGATTATGTATTTTTAAAACCCAATAATAATATTTTAAAATAGTATATATATCAAATATAAAATATTTTAAATAAAATAAAATGAATTGAAATAATTTTTTGTTACATATTTATAACAGGATTTAACATGTTTTCAAAACCCCTTATGAGTAAATTTCGTTATCATCCCTTATTTTAATATGTTTTCATTGTGTGGTTAAATGTTACAAGGATTATAGCCAAATTAAGGAGATTAAAATATTGAAGTCAAAATAGAATTTTATTTCTTTATTTTTTATCCCCTGATAGGTTGTAGTAGTTTGCCATTTTAGTCTAAAAACTAAACTGAAAAAGTTCCTTAATTTTTTAAAGGATATTATTTGTGTTTATATTAATTTAAGAATATTTAGTATTTTTTGTACCATATTGAAAAGTGTGGTTTTGGGATAATCGAACATAGTATATATTTGAAAGGGGATAGATCATGATTAGATATATTTACTTGGAATCCTTATTATATTATATAAATAATGTTATCATTAAACTATTCCAAATGATGGATGTAAAAATTATTGGTGACAGGTGAACATGTATTAATAAAGACATACACTCTCAAATTATAAAAAAATTGAATACCCTAAATATTTATATAAATTTATCTATGTTGGTGGACTTTCTAAGTAATTTAAATGGAGGTACTGATTTTTTATCATTCTGATTGGTTAGATCTATTTTGAGCATCTTTTGACAATTGTGGTTTATATCGAAAGTTTTATACATAACTAAATTTTATTTAATGTGAAACATTGAGATGGATTTCTCATTGAGAAGAAAAGAATTTATACTTTTTTCTCAAGGATAATGGTTTCCATCTCCCATTATTCAAGGTTGATGATAATATTGAATTATGTATCTATATTTTATTTCTTTTCATGTTAGAAATGTTTTATAGTGGGGAGGATGTAATATTATAATCAGTTAACCTGTAATAACTATTCTAGGGAACTGAACATGATGCTAGATTATGGGTTTATGGATATAATAACAATCATTAAAAATAAATTATTATAATTTAGTGAATTTTTAACTCCCCAAGATTTTATTATTTGTATTTTTAAAAAAATTAATATCTTCGATATATTACCTTGCGCATAACACTAATCATAAACAAACTAAAAAATATTATTACTTTAAAAATTATTTTCATATATACATTGGAATGGTGAAAAAGTAACTCAATTAAGAGAATATATTTTAGATATGATTATAATATGAATTTATCAGTTACTGACTAATTATAAAATAATATAAAACCCAGTTGAACATAAAAACGTATTAAAAAACTATTTTTAGGCCCACAATGGCATTTTATCTTAATAAAATAAATTAAAAAAAATTTATAAGATTTTTTAGTAATTTATAAGTCATATATTCAGTCAAAAAAGAAAATAAAATAGTCTTAATAGGCTTATGATAATAAAAAAATCAATTATGACAATTAAAGTAGTATTTTATAAAAGAAAACATTACAGCCTTTTAATGGAGCATAGAAATTAAATGAAAATTTATATTTTTTATATTTTTTTTTCAATAAATAAACATTATTTTTTAATATTGAAATAAAAATACATTAGTTTTAACACCCCAGGCTTCCACGGTATTCTTCTCTTTGAATAATACAATAGCGTGTGTTGTATGCAACTTCGAGTTCTAACACATACCAGAACAAATCAAACTAGCCGTTATGAATTATAATACCTACTTTTTGAAATTTTATAAATTTTATATTTCAAAATGGACTTCATTTTTGTATTTGGAATATCGAAATTATCTTAGGGGGAATTTGTTGTACTTTTCTGATAACTTGCATATTTTGATGAATAGTGAAAATTACAAAATTTTAATTAAAAAAAACTTTTTTAATCAAAATAATTAATAGTGATAAATTATGAATTTGAGTGATTTAAAAGTATAATTAGATTATATTTTTACCATTTAATCCAATATTGGTCCTTGGATATAATTCCACATTTAAACAGGACATAAGCAAGTGTCAATCTTTTGATAGTTATTATCTCTTAAAAATATTCTTTTTGTTTTAAAAGCATTAATTAATTTTAAATTAATTTCTTCCACTTATGTCTTTTGAATTTAGAAAAATGGATTCCATGTTTAGAATTAGGAGGTCCAAATTGTGTAAATAGGTAACTTTTATTTTTATACATTTTGAATAAATACTTCGATAAATATTTTATTTACCATGGTTAATGGGTAAATGCGGTAAATAAGGCTAAAATAAATTATATTATCGTAATAATAAATTTCCCAAAAACGTGTCCTAACCCTATTGGATGATACATGTCTGACCATGTACATCTTTGGATCGATTTTTGGACCCATGGATCCACTTGTAGGTGATAATGACACTATATTAATCATGTTAAAGTAAATACAAAAATCACATAAGCATATATCTTTAAGAAAATCAATTTTTACATAGCGTTTTATATGTAATATTTTAAACTAAAGATATTCATTGGGAATATAAAAATATTTCCTACATAATGGAATTTTATTTATAATTTTTATACATTTAATAAAAAAAAATTATTTATGACACAATAATGATGTTGTTTTTTTCTTAATAATAAAAGAATCAAACAATTGGTATTATAAAAGTTAAAATAAATATAATTTGATGATTTTGATGAAATCCAAGAAATTTTTTGGTTTATATTTCATTTTTGGATTTATTAAATTAATTTTATTTGAATTAAAAATGTTTTTAAGGCTTTAACAAAAATCAATTATTGAATAGTGTCAAAATTGACATAAATGTGTTTTTAAAACAAATATTATATTGTTAATTGAAATTATGTTCCTAAAATTATATGGTTTGGCCAAATGACTTATATAATGGTATATGTGTTATTAATAGAACACATGGGGACGTTAGAAACCGAATATGAATTTATTATAAAATAATACTTTAAGTATTTCCTAAAGAGCTCCTCCTCACCCTTATAAAAGGACACCACTTCTATCCAATTATTCACATCATAAAAGCCTTTTGGTTGGGCCAAAACATACCAAAATATTCTATAATCATACTCAATTCATCCTAGAGGCCTTAGTTTGATCGGAAAGCCAACCTAAAGATCCATTTTGATCAAATCAAAAGGAAGACCCTGAAGAAGAGGTAATGTTTTCACCCCCGTTTCAATTTTCTTTCTTCTTCAACTTATTCTTTCATTATTATTTCAATTATAAAATTACAACTCCAGTATCTCTGATATACTGTTATGTTATTATAAATATGGTATAACCATATTTAGTATTCTATCCATACCTTGAATGACTTGTCACCATACATGCATACGTGTGACTTAACATATCCATGTCGTGGTGTAATTGTTATTCAAAACATTATTATTTGGATGGGTATGATAATGATGTGTAATTGATGTAAATAACAAATATAACATGATAATGATTCTGTATATATGATATAACATCCAATTTTATATTATTTTAATATCACAATAATGATATTGTCTCTCGTGTGTACGTATGGATTACTCTCTCCACGAACACGATGAGATTCATTCCCCATCATATCCATTCAAGTATAATTCTAATTTGATGATTACAAATACTATTTAATGACGTTATATCATTCTGTATATGAATAAGATACAACCTACCCATAACAAACATGGCTTATGTAACAAAACATATAAAATAAAACGAGTAAGTTAACTCCCGAAATGACGATAATACTAAGATATTATTAACAAATAAATATAAAAAGATCATATATGATATCATATTAATGTATATTACTATTGTATAATTTAATAACAATTATTTCACCATTATTCAAGATTTTAACATACCCCCAACCAAGTAAAAGTACACGGTAATGGTTTATTTCACAATCTCTTCATTATCCGAGGTTGTTTATACGTAATTATCTACTGAGACCTCTTTATCATACACATCCATTTTTCGTAAAAATGTATTTCAAAACATTCTTATTATTTTTCTGAATATGGGTCAAAGCCATTTATACCCTTGTTTGAAATTTTATAAGTAGTTTATAAAGTAATCGTTCTGTCATTTTCCAAACTTTGTCCTTTTTAACATTTTTGACAGAATTAAGGTAAGAATGGACTTTTTTAACTTATTCGGTGGGTGCGGAAACTTTAAATAGTTATAAAATCTTAAAATCGTCCCTTAGAGTCTTATAAGAAAATTTTCATGGTAAATGTTCTCTTTTATAATTATATGACTTTTAAATGATTTCAAAAAATGATATATTTCTCTCAAATAGTTTTGATTTCATCTATGTCAACATCCTTTGGTGGATTTTAAGCTTATTTTAAGTTGATTTATTATGATACAAAACATCCATATTGTATTGAAGTTTTTGTGATATGTTTGACTATAGATGTGTTATTTTTATACCATTCATGATTTATGGATAAAGTATTGACCTTTCACATGCTATTTTTAATACGAATGATTATGTTATGTTTAAACCTATTCATATTAGGAATGCATTGGACTTAATAAGTTATGGGTGGAGCCCACTATAGTTCTTCGATGCATCGGTAGGTCTAATGAGACAAACTAGTGTCTTGACACAAGGCCTTGACAAAATCTTACTTGTAGTCTTGGCACAAGGCCTTAACTATGTGGTTATAATAGTTTGGCATTATGTATTCCATCATTATGAAAGTGGTTACAGATATTGCATGTGATTATTGGACTATTAGAATATCCATTGAATAAGTAAATGGCATTATTCCATTTTATTTCTGCCATATTATACTGAAGTTCAAGTTTAAAAGGCTTTATTTAGTTATACATTGCCTTAAATGTTTATTCTTATTTATGTAAGTTTCTTCCATATTGTTATCCTTACTGGGCCTTTGAGATCACCCATTTCTATGTTTTATTTTTCCCAGGATGTGAATAAGTATTTTATGAATGACCTTCAATGATAATATAAGTGGATAAGAGTGTGGAAAAAAGATGTTGTTGTAGTTTTCACTTTATTATGTAAAGTAATCATTATGAATTTATCTAGTGATTCCAAGGCTACTAAACTAATCAGTATTTCAAGACATGAACTTTTGTGATCATGACAATGTTATTTAATAATGCACTGAATCTGGGTAACTGGTGTCGGGGCATTACAGTTGGAATTAGAGGAGTTTTAGTAAAAACATGGAAGCTAGATTTGGATAAACTCTAATTATAGAACATAGTCCTACGATAGAATTTTATGATTAGTATAGAAAAACTTTCTAGAATTATGGTATTGTAGAGATTTTTTTGAGTTTTACGAGAAATACATCCCTGTTTGGATACGAGCAGGTAGAGGTGGCTCTAGCACAGAAGTAACTTGGGGTAAAACCTAAAAACCTTGCTTTGAGATAGACTCGAACGGGAACTAGTGCATGACAATGAGCCTTGCTGCACTCTTGGTTACGACACTCCTGGGGGATATGCTTAGGATAATTCTCATTTTCATTATGAACCATTATGAAGGTTTAATGAGTATATACCACCTCAAAGAAAACATTTTTTTTATTATGGATTATATCCATAAATAGTTCAATTTATGTTAAGTGTTTTGAAATTATAGAATTATGTATTTTCATTCATAAACTAATCTTGTTTATTCCATTATTTAAAAATGGTGCCCAGTGGAAGGAATGAAAACTGTATCAATTCATGCACTCCATGTAGGGATTTCCCTCTTGCTCATGTTAATTATAGTGGATCTGGTGATACAAATGGTGTTGATCAACTTATCACCATACTGGGATAACTTACTCAAGTTATGAATAATTACCTTACCCGTATGGAGCACCCTGATCCGCAGCGTGGAGGGTCAATGATAGATCGCTTCATGAGGAAACAACCACCTACATTCAATGGGGGTACAAATCCACTAGTATCTGAGCAATTAATAAGTTCCCTAGAGAAGATATTTCGGGCTTTGGGGAGTAGTGAATGGGGAAAGGTTATCATGTCAGGTTACCACCTCACTGGTGATGCTGATCAATAGTGGTCATTAATTCAAAACATAAAGGATGATGAAGAAGTATCAAGTATGTAATGGATGGAGTTTAAAGATATTTTCTTAGAAAAATACTTTCCTCATGACCATTGGGAAGATATGGAAAGGTAATTTCCCAGTCTAAGGCAGAATGAAGATGAGAATGTCACAAAGAATGAATCTAACATTAAATGGTTAGCGAGGCATGCAACAGATTATATACGTAACTCGAGGAATAAGATTGATCATTTCTTTGATGTGTTAAAACCATTTCTCCATTGAGCATTAGTATCACAATCCTTCTCGTCATACGAAGACATTGTCTCATGTGCTGTAAATACAGAAAAAGAATTCTCTAAATCATTTGACAATAAATTAAATCAAGAGAAGAAGAGATCGGTGGAGCAAGATACAAATAAAGGGAAAAAGGGAAATACAGATTTTCAATTATGTGAAAATTGTGGGAAGAAACACCCCGGTACTTGCCTAAAAAGAATGGGAGTTTGTTACAAATGTGGAGAAAAAGGTCACCAGGCTCGTGATTTCCAGGGAAAGAAAGAGGCTGTCAATGTTGAATGGTACAATTGTAGAGAAATGGGGCATTATGTAAATGAACACACTAAGTGTCAAGGAATCATACCTCAGAAAAGGCCAAGGGATCAATGCCAATATTATGCTATTACTACAGTTGAAGTGGAATAATTAATGTATTTGGGTTTTTTGACTCAAGGATTATATTCTGTTTATAAGAATAATCTGATATATATAAGGATTGTACTACAGTAGATGTTGTTTTCATAAAGGTTTTAATATGTCTAAGGTAATCATATTTTCAGTATGTGATAATAAGATGAACATTACTTTGTCTGGGGATTCTGATGTGACAATTGATTTTGGAATTTAGATACCTTTTGAAGAGAGTCTGGATAGAGGTACTTTGGATAACTATAATGTTTGGAGTGGATTAAGTTGAAATTTGGATTGTACTGTTTAAGCATAAAACAATTATTATGATCAAATTTTTGGAATATTATGATTATATAGTTTTAGGAAATGGACAACCTGCATGTCAGGCGATAACCCGTCGCGTCGGACAAAGCAGCAAGAATCGAACCTACAACCATAGTGCGACAGAGACAAGCCTTTATTACCAACCACTAGCCTACAGGAAGTCTCTGGTCATTAAAAACTATTTTTATTCATTTTAATAGTATGTTTTAATGTTTGGATCCTTATAAGATTAGGATAAATATAATATTTTTGAGTTATATTATCTCTTGGAGTGAAAGATTATTTTATGGTTGAAATTAGTTTAAGGGTGAAATTGTATTTGTCAAGTATATATATATATATATATATATATCTTATTCTATGAAGAAATTAATTCGAAAAAATTAGTAAAGGGATCTTAAAACCAAAAATTTGTTATCCTAATACCTTATGTTTTGTTGAACTAATGATATTTTAAAACATCATAGATTGATGGCTTTGAGGCCTCAATGGTACAATTATTTATGACTGATGACCTCAATCACTCCCTATAAATATATACATTTTTCTTCCAATTATGTGTCTCTAATTTCCACCAATGTTATCCACATTGAGATCATAATTTGGCGGTGACCCTTTCATTTTTAGTTTCCTCTTATTAAGACTAAATTTTATTATCCCAATTTCAGATGTGGGTTTTCCCAGAAAGATATTTTCTATTTTCAACCTTTTATTTTCAAAGAATAATTTCATATTGTGAGGATGGAATTTAATAAAGGAGGTGAGAATATAACACCCCAAGCTTCCATGGTACGCTTCTCTTTGAATAATACAATAGCATGTGTTGTACGCCACTTCGAGTTCTAACAAACACCAAAACTAATCAAACTAGCAATTATGAATTGTAATACCCACTTTTTGAAATTTTATAAATTTTATCCTTCAAAATAGACTTCATTTTTGGATTCAGAATATCACAATTAACTTAGGTTGAATTTTTGGGACTTTTTTGATAACTTTCATATTTTGATGAATAGTGAAAATTACTAAATTTTATTTAAAAACTACTTTTTTAATCGAAATAATTAATAGTTATAAATTATGAATTTGAGTGATTTTATAGTATAAATAGATTATATTTTAACTATTTAATCCATTTTTTGTAATTGAATATAATTCCATATTTATAATGGACATATAGCAAGTGTCAATCCTATGATAGTTATTATCTCTTAAAAACACACTTTTTGTTTTAACAACGTGAATTAATTTTAAATAATTTTTTTCCCACTTCTGTGTTTTGAATATCGGAAAATGGATTCCAAATTTAGAAGCATGAGATCCAAATTGTGTAAATAGTTAACTTTTATTTTTAGACATTTAGAATAATTACTTCAATAAATATTTTATTTACCATGGTTAAAGTGTAAATCCGGTAAATAAGGGTCAAAAAATAATATTACAATAATAATAATAAATTATCCTAAAACGTGTCCTAACCCTATTGGTTGATACATTTCCGACCATGGGAATATGTGGGTCGATTTTTGGACCCAATGGATCCACTTGTAAGTGATAATGAGACTTTATATACATTAAGTTATAGTAAATACATAAATGACATAAGAATATATCTTTAAAAAAACAATTTTTAAATCAGTTTATTTATGTTATATATTCGACTATAAATATTCATTATAAATATAAAAATATTTACTACATTATGGAATTCTATTTATAATTTTTAGACATTGAATAATTAAATTTATTTATGACACAATAATGTTACAATATTTTCCTTAGTAATAAAAGAATCAAATAATTGGTATTATAAAAGATAAAATAAATATAATTTGAAGGTTTTGATGACATACATTAATTTTATTAGTTAATATTACATGTTATTATTTCATAAATTAATTTTATTCAAATTAGTAAATTTTTTATGACATTAACAAAAATCAATTATTGAATAGTGTCAAAATTGAAATGAGTTTTTAAAACATATATTATATTATTAATTGATATTATATTCCTAAAATTATAAGGTTCGGACAAAGGAATTATATAATAGTAGTTGTGTTATTAATGGAACACATTGGGGTCTCTTGGATGTATATATTATGTTTATTACCAATATAATATAAAAGTACAATGTGACATGGTAAGTGTCAAACTCATTAACTAGTAGTTAAAAATAAAAGATAAGGTTAATAAAGTGACCCAAACATATCTAAAACCTATTGGTAGAGTTTTTTAGACCTATCTTTACCATAGAATTTAAATAATCCAATTTGGAGCCATTATAAACATAATATGAATTTATTATAAAATAATACTTTATGTTTTTCCTAAAGAGCCCCTCCTCCCC
This sequence comes from Viscum album, assembly GCA_963277665.1. Classification (NCBI taxonomy): domain Eukaryota; kingdom Viridiplantae; phylum Streptophyta; class Magnoliopsida; order Santalales; family Viscaceae; genus Viscum; species Viscum album. Next base: position 403,824,742 of record OY728150.1, on the reverse strand, counting down.
CTTATAAAAGGACACCACATATAACCAATTATTCACACCTTCAGAGCCTTTTGGTTCGGCCAAAACCTACCCAAATATTATATTAACTTCCCTCAATTCAACCTAGATTTCTTATTTTGATCATAAATCCAACCTAAGGATGCCTTTTGATCATATCAAAAGGAAGAACCCGAAGAAGAGGTAATGTTTTCACCACTCTTTTTCAAGTTTCTTTCTTCTCCAACTTCTTCTTTATTTATTATTTCCATTCTAAAATAATAACTCCAGTATCTACTATATACTGTGATTTTATTATAAATATGGAACAGCCATATTTAGTATCTATCCATCCCTTGAATGACGTGTCACCATACGTGCATACGTATGGCTTACCGTCTCCATGTCGTGGTGTGATTGATATTCAACATATTATTATTTGGATGGGTATGATAATGATGTGTAATTGATTTAAATAATAAATATAACATGATATTGATTCTGTATATATGATATACCATACAATTATATATTATTATAATATCAAAAGAATGATATTGTTGCTCGTGTGTACGTACGGATTACCGTCTCTAAGAACGCGATGAGATTAATTCTCCATCTTATACATTCAAGTCTAATTCAAATTTGATGATTAAAAATAATGTTTAAGGACATGATATCAATCTATATATAAATAATATAAAACCTATCCATAACAAACATGGCTTATGTAGCAAAACATATAAAAGAAAACGAGTAAGTTAACACCCAAAAAGACGATAATAATAAGATATTATTAACAAAGAAATCTGAAAAGATCATATATGATATCATATTAATGTATATGATTCCTTTATAATTTAATAACAATTATTTCACCATTATACAAGATGTTATCCTACCCTCAAAAAAGGAAAAGTTCAAGGTAAGGGTTTATTTCACAATCTCTTCATTATCTGAGTTTTTTTATACTTAATTATCTACTGGGCCCTTTTTATAATCAACATCCATGTTTCTTAAAAATGTATTTCAAAACATTCTTACTATTTTACTGAATATGGGTTAATGTAATTTAAATACTTGTTTTAATTTTTATATGAATTTTATAAAGGAATCTTTCTGTCATTTTCCAAACAAGGTCCATTTTAACATTTTTGAGATAATTAAGGTAAGAATGTCTTTTTTAACTTATACAACAGGTGTGGCTATTTTCCACGGTTATAAAATCTTCGAAGCTTCCCTTACAATATTATAAGAATATTTTCAAATTAAATGTTTTCTTTTATAATTATGGGACCTTTAAATGATTTAAAAAAATATATATTTCCCTTAAATAGTTTTGATTTCATCTATGTCCGCATTCATTGGTGGATTTTAAGCTTATTTGAAGTTGATTTTTTATGATAAAAAACTTCCATATTGTATTGAAGGGTTTCTGATATGTTTTAATATGGATGTGTTATTTTTATACGATTCATGGTTTATGTAGAAAGTATTGACATTTCGTATACTGTTTTTAATACGAATATTTATGTTATGTTTAAAACTATTTATATGAGGAATGCATTGGACTTAATAAGTGACGGGTGGAGCCCACTATAGCTCCTCGATGTAGCAGTTGGTCTCATTAGACAAACTAGTGTCTTGGCAGAAGGCCTTGACAAAATCTTATTTGTAGTCTTGGCACAAGGCCTTGACTATGTGGTTATGATAGTCTGGCATTATGCATTCCATCATTATGGAAGTGGTTATTGATATTGCATTTGATTATTCGACTAGTAGAATATCCATGTGAATAAGTAAATGGAATTATTTCATTTTATTTCTGCCATATTATGCTGAAGTTCAAGTTTAAAAGGCTTTTCTTTTAGTTATACAGTGACTTAAATGTTTATGCTTATTTATGAAAGTTTCCGCAATATTGTTATCCTTACTGTGAATTTGAGCTCACCCCTTTCTATGTATTATTTATCCCAGGATGTGAAGAAGTATTTTATGAATGACCTGTAGAGATAGTATATGGGGATATGAGTGTGGAGACATGATGTTGATGTAGTTCTCACTTTATGATGTAATGTAATCTTTATGAATGTATCTAGTGACTCCAAGGATACTAAACTAATCAGTCTTTTGAGACTTGATCTTTTGTGATCATGAGAATTTTATGTAATAATGCTCTGACTCTAGATAAATGGGGTCAGGGCATTACATTAGGCGGATTATTTTTTATTTTTCTAATAAATTTAATTTTTTGGTGAATAGTGAAAATACTATATTTATTTTGAGGTTGTATTGTCATATAGTATATTTAGATAGATAAATTACTATTAAGTTGATTTTAAAGAATAATTATTTATATTTATAATAAATAATTAAAATTTAGGACATTTTTATAAATTGAAAATTGAATGTTTACATAAAATCATTTCAAAAGTTTGACTATTTTACTTTAAAAACCTACTTTCCCGTTGCATTTGTGGAAGTAATTTGATATCTTATTTTTCCAATTATATGAATTGAATTTGGTTAAATGGATTCAATTTTCAGAATAAAAATGTTCACATTTATTTAAAGTGAAATTTAATTTAATGATATAAAAATATACCATGATAAAAAAATAATACCCTATGGTATAGGTAAAAAATGAAAAAACTAATAGTTAAAAAGGTAAAGGGTTAAAATTATTAAAAGGTACAACATTTAACTGCTTCATGAGGTATTTACTGACCCTAACCGGCTTTTAAAATATTATTTTCCATCCAATCTCATTGAAATTAATGCCACCTTAATGTGGTTAGCATTAAATTTAAAATAATTTTTTTTAATCACCTAATCACATTTATCTTGAAGAATAAATATCCTCATCCCCCCCCATTTCAACTAAAAACACTTGAAGCTCCTAATATAAATACCAAAACAAAAAATATTCACTCTCCCCATGTCAACATATTTCTGGTCAGACTAAAAGATCAAATTTAAGGCCCTCAATGTGTCCTTAAAAGAGGTGATATTCAAGAGTAGTTTGAAGTGTGAACAATTATAGAAATGTGTGAGGAAAAATGTTACATAACTCTATTTCCATTTATTGGGTTATATTTATACTTTTTTTATTAAATTAGGTCTAGATTATGCTTGGAATCATATATTTATTTTTATTCCCATTTCAATTTTTTATATGATTTTGGTTCACAAAATCACCCATTTAATTAGTTCTCACCTCAAGTATATGAAATATGTATGGATTTCTCATCTCTCTTTTACTTTTGGGAGATTAATTTATTATTCACAACATTTTTCTTATGTCTGGTTTATATTCCTAATCAAGATATATCATATCATTAGTCTTTTTATAATCATGTATTCTACTATTACTTTTTTAAATTATTATATTTATGGTGTATACGATTCGACTAATTGTCTAAATATAAAGGAATTTCTAGTATCATTTTAATTTCTATGAGACTTATTCCATATACACCACTAATTTTCATTGTGCGATTTATATAATTACCATGAATTTATTCTATATTGTTTAACCATAAATATATGGGTATTTACAAATCCCTTTAATGATCTCCCTCTCATGGGGTTTATAGTTCAAAAGTTACCAAATAGGAAAGGTAATTTTGTCCCAATTATCTTTCTTTGAGACACATGTTATGTTATGCTTGTATATTATTTTACAAGTTGTTTCTATAGACCATTTACATTTAGTATATTGAATATAATTATTTTATTTATATATTTTAATTAATGTAATTACATTCCCTTTGTAGTAATAAATATTTTATTCAAAAACCATGTTTTTTAAAAATATTTGTTAAAATATTTTAAATGATATTTTAAAATTTTCAAGGTAAATGATTTACAAGAGGTCTTATATGTCTAAAATGGATATAATATATTCCGTTATATGATTTATGGTCATTTTCATGGAATAAGCTCTTATAAATATGTTTTTATTTAAAAAGCATTTGATTTCAAAATTAGAAAGGATAATTTTCACAATATTTATTTCATATAATCATTCAAAATAATTTGCAAACTAAGATATCTTTATTTTATGAAAATTATGTTTTAATAGGGTCTTGATTCAATGGTAATATACTTACTGTTTATGTGGTTGGTTTAATTTTATTTCAAATTATTTACGTTCCTCTAGCACTCATTTTTTTGGTTTTCATTATTCGATGGGTGGGACCTATAAATTCCTCCAATTCATTGGGTAATGATGTATAAATCATGATTATATATGTTATGAGTGAACCTCATTACATGTTCAAAATTTTATTTTTAAACCTGAATAAATATTCACAATTTTATGTGTGAACATGATTACTTGTTCAAAATGTTATGCGTAAAAAAAAATTCATGATCACAATGTTAGGCGTGGACCAGATTACATATCCATAAGTTTTTGGGTTGGACTGATTTTATGTTGTAAAAATAATGGGTGAAACTATATCTAATGAAATGGTTCAAAATGATATATTTTAATATTATTTCCACAATTCAATATTCTAGGAGAAGATATTATATTTTGATTAGGGATTTATGAATTTAAATGAATTATTTTATGATCCAATATTATGATCATTGATATGAAGAGTATGATTTTCAAATGTTATGATCATGTTATTATTCCCTTGTGTTCATGTTATGATTACATATATCCCATATAAAACAAACTTATATCCTTAGCTTAGTGTATTTATGTTTTATTTTCTTTTGGACAAGAGAAATGATGTTAAATAAACTGTGTATAGAATGATATCACATGGTTGATATGGATAACCTACTTTGAATGTCAGGTGTAGTGGGATATAATGTCTATATTTATGAGAAAAATGATTATGGGCCCAAAATTTTATCATTTTTCCATAATTATCCAAAACTCTAAATCTAAAAAACCATTGGGAATGTAAGTGATCCAATACTTCCTTTTGACTTTGTATGTTTAACTAGAAAACATTGGGTCAAATTTATCATTATCCAAGTAAGAAATTTGATGTTTATGTTTTTAGAACAAGATCTAGACGTGATAATTTGGGGGTTATATAGTTGTTATCAATGTAGGGTTTTTAAAAATTTGGAGGTTATGATTTTTGGTTTTGTGGTATTCTTAAGAGTTATCGACATCGCCCTGTGCTTAAAATTTTCATATTGATCAAATGTTAGGTTTCCTAAGAACTGTTTTCGAGGCTTTAGGTAATAAAATTTTAATGTGACCAATGATATTATTTGAAACATTCATTTTGTTGTAATTATGGTTTATTACATTTTGGGATGCGAAATGGAAGCTATTGTATAAATTATTGGGATAAAACAAGCTAGGATTATTTTTTAAGATTATTCTCAAATTTATATAATTTTTAAGGGATTTTATTAATATTGTTTTAGAAAACGGAGAAATTTCAGAAAGGGTGAAAAACTGTTTCATCCTACTTAAATGGGAGGATCAAAACCATAACTGAAGGGTGACAGGGGTACATAACGAAATAGTATAATATAAGATTTCCTAATTAATATAAACTTTTTATAAATTATTTAAATTATCTGATGAAAATGTGTAAGTTCATTTTGTTATAATATGATATATATAACCAATAATTTAGATATCATTTTTTGACTTGGTGTTTAATGTTTTTTTATAAGAAGTTCAAAATTTTCTGAAACATATATGATTATAGTAAATATGATACTATGATATTTTATTTGAGTAACAAAAGTTGATGTATATATTGGATGAATGTGTGATTTTATTTCAACTAGATTCATTTTATTTAATTAAATGGTTATATTATCATAGAGATTATGTGTTTTACACAATTACATTTTTGGTATGACACATTAAGAGTGATTGATGTTATTTTGATATAAATTTTAAATATTATCATGGAAGACTGTGTGATGAGAACCATCATATTTTTTATTTTAAATATTAGTCTTGATTACTTTTGTGGAATTTTAAGTATAGTTATTTATTTAATGATCTCAATTTACCATTGCAAATTACTAATGAATTTTAGATACTAACGTAGTTTATAAAGATATTGTGGTTTATTATTTTTAGAATATTGTATATTTTACTAGACATTTTGGTTTTGGTTATACCTAAATATATGAGGAATAGATAACTCTACTTTTTTAAAATATTGAGATATATAAAATATTATGATGATGCTTCAGGTATAAAAAGTGTTTATCTTAAGTACTCATCATTTGGAGAAAACAAGAGGATGAAATTCAACTATTCATGCAATTTTTTTTCCTTATGATCATTGTATAGGGAGTAAAAGAGTTATTAAATATTTGGAAAAGTATTTTGAAACAAAAATGTTATTCGTTTATTTTTATAAATATAACTTTAACTCGTCATAAATTTATTTTTTAATGGTGAAATTTCCAATGATTGTAATCTCTATTACTCCCTATTAGTCATTGAGAGTTAGTTTTATCTTCTATTTCATTGTTTTCATACATGAAAATCTAGTATGTGTTATCCCAGGAGTCCATCGTAATTACATTTCCTTATTTTATATAGGATGATTTATTGACTCCTTTAATGATGTGGTTTTCCCTAATGGTAATTTTAAAATATCCACCTATTATATTTTAATTTCAATTTAAAAAATGTGTGGGTGAAATTACTTGAAATTCATTTCTATATCGAGATGATAACTCATTGATTATTTCTTCCACAGATCCTTTCTAATGTCTAAGATGTTTTACATGTATCTCTCTGGAGGAAGTATACACATGATACTTCATAAATCTTAAAAACAAAGTTAATAATACTTGAGAAAGATATTATTTATGAGGAACAACTAATAGATATTCTAGATTTAATAGATAATGTTATTTAAAAAAAGAAAACTCACTTGGTGAATGTTTTATATTCGAACCTCTATCTTGGGGAAGCTATGTTGGAACCTAAGGATGTGATGAAGAAGAGGTGTACTCGACTATTTGTATTTGAGTCAAACATTTTGAGGGGGAAATTAATATTATTGGGGTATAATGTAACACCCCATGATTTTGTTATATGTATATTTATAAAATATTATTCTAATCTCTTTGAAAACTTATCTTGAAAAAATACCCGCTTTAAAAAAATATAAAATTTTATTATTTTATCAACTATTATAACTAAGATGTTGGAATGGGAGGTGTTAATGATATTGAATAAATAATTAAAATATAGTTAAACATGATTATAAAATTAATTCATTGGTTACGAAGAAGTATTAAATTTAAATAAAATCTAATCGAACATAAAGGATGTTTTTATAAAAATCTATTTTTATGCCCACAATGGCATTGTATCTTAATAAAACAAATTAATAAATGCTTATGAAATATACTAATTTAATTTATATGTTATATATTCATCAAATGTTTTTTAACATGGTTTTTAGGATTTAAATAAGAATAATTTCAATTGTTTGTATAAAATCTAATTTTTTAAAGATAATTTTACTGCATTTTGTTGAAACACCTATATTGAATGTATATTTTTATAATTTAATAATTTATTTGGGAAAAAATAAACTTCATTTTTGGAAGACTAATGTAAAAAATATATTGCAAATAGAATCTTTTTTAAAACCTGTATTATGATTTTACCATAGTATTGGCATTAATTTAATTTATATGAATGCTTCTTGTTTTGAGAAGTGGTGGTGAAATTTTTTAACAAATCATTATAAATAATATATAATCCACTATTATTTCATGACCAATCTTCCCATATTATAAATTATGTATTTATAAGATATATATGTTATATAGAGATCCCACGATGGATTAAATACCTAAGGTATCACTAAAGATCAATTAGTGTGGTTATATGATCTCTATATCCTCAAATATGGGAAATTTTCCTTGATGAAACTCTTTTATTTCAAGCCCAAACATCTATCCTTTTCTTTTTTTATCGATCCATAGAACATTGGATTGAGATTTTTTTATTTCATCACATTTTTTAAAAAAATCAACCTCATTATTATTAATCAAATTATGATGAGTAATTTTTTTTATATTAGAGAAAACATTCATGGGAAAAAAATAATGTTTTTATAACATTTTTTGAATGAATCACTGAGAATATTGAATATGGTTACAAATATAGATGATAAAATTAATTGAAAAACATTATAATCACTTATAGAAATGTTATAAATCTGGATAAATCATAGATAACATTTTACCCTCTTCCCCTATTCTGTTAAAATTTATGTTTTCTAATATTAAATGTCAACAAATTTTGGGAAACTGTTGAATATGTGGTTTAAAATTTTCATGGAAATGAAATTTATTTGTATTTTTATTATAAAACCTTATCAAACAGCCATATTCAGTTAAAGAGAATAATATCATGATAAATTTTTTTCAAGGATATTGTAGAAGGAACATGAGGAGATGTTTGATCAAGATTAGTTAACAATAATGGTATCACATCAAAACCAGTGAATAGAGATGTAGCCAATCCTTATTTCTAAAAGATTATATTTTGGTCAATTAAATATTCTAATTACAAGTGTTTTTTTAAATTTAAACATCATGTTATGTTACACATTCCCATATATCCAATCCAAAAATGTGATAAATTCCAAAAACTATAGAGGGAGACATTTTTAAAAATCACACAACTCACATTAGTTCATCATATCCATAAGATATGGAGATTATACAAATATTAATCAACCCTGATGAAGGGATCCGTGGGTATATGTCACTCATCAATGGGGTGTTACATGTGGTAACTTCCTGAATCAAAGATGTTATTTTTTTCATGTAAATGGATATGAAAGATTCATTTTGGCTACCAAAAATTGCACGTAAACTATTTCAGCATCTTTTACCCAATTGAACTATGTTTGTGTCATTTTAAAACCACTTGATGAATAAAATAACTAATTTTGAGTAAGTTGTAAAATTTTATAATAATAATAATATTATTAATAATAATTATTATTATGACGGAATAAAGAAATTATTGTGTGGATGATTGGCACTAGATACTAAGAATTATGTTATGAAATACATGAACAATATGAAATAATAATTTATCAAATTTAAATATAGTATTTTATATATTGATTAAATAAAAAACTGTTTGTTAAAAAATAATAATAATATTACTGAATGGTATTTAGAAAAATTGGATCTTGAATACTATTGTAAAAACCACCTTTGGAGGCACGTGAGGATTGTGGTTGTTTATACGGTGAAGAAGGATTCTCACGACCTTCTTGAGAAGTGTGAAGGTTTCATATAATTATTCTATCTAAATAATATAATCCATACTATAAAACCTTATACAAACCATTGAATATATTTTCATTGCGTATAATAAGATTGAATATTGAATTATATAGTGTAGATTAGTATGTGAAGGGAAAAATAAAATGTTAAAAGTACTATAGTTATGCGGCAATGATTGTTTATAAGGACATAAAACTATATACTAGCCCACTTTAGAATAATATGTGAGAAGTCTCTAGATAATATAGTGTAAGAAATCATCAGTTGTTTAGTCGAGTAGGCCAGTAAGGGTGTGCATGTGATGTAAGACCATGATGGAGGAGATACTGGGAGTTCTTGTGATTATCCACTCACATATTTTGAAACATGAGAAGTTTTATATGAGAACTACTGATATCCACATTTGAATGAGCTATAGTGAAAGATATGAACTTATGTGGAAATTTATTTCTAATAGGAATTTTATTGTGGGATTGGACTTGTTTGACAATCCCATAATCAGTTGAACCAAAATGTACTATCATTTTAGAGGAGTCTCATTTCTATAGTAAAAATTAGAGGTATCCATGTTGTAGATAGATTTCAATGCTACAAGCCTTTATGGAAGACGATATATCATTTCCATGACTATGACGTATGCCATAGTGGGAAGAGATTTTACAAATTCAACAGTCTCTTGGATTTTTTATCTTGTACAATCTAATGAAATAGTGATGTTCATATTCTATAGATTGCTTTTTTGTTCAATAAGTTGGATAATATCTTACCAGATATCATGGGATTATAAAGGTGGGTTACAGTGAAAAATATGTTGATATGGTCAACAATGGCTGTTATGTGGATCATGAACACTAAGGAAAAAGATATGCACCATAGAGGATCTAGTCACACTGTAGTATGTGATGAATAGAGGATGTTATACCATAGTATCCATGATCAAACCAATGTAAGGTATCTTTTTGTAGTTTATCCTAGAAACAAAAATAGGGAGTTATTACATTGATTTTTAAATTTAACATACAGATTTAATGGAACATTATGGACCTATTAATTACATAGGGAAAATGGGATCAATCATAGAAAATGATGTTTGAATCCTATAAATTGGAGGGAAATTAAAAGGGAATGGTTGATTCCAAAAAATAATTGATATAACTTTAATGGATGATATATTTTTTGAAGAGATTCAACGTAAAGGAGGATAAGATATTTCCAAAAGTATCATCTCACTAGAAGAAAATCATTAAGGTAAGTGAAGAGATACACAATGTTTGGTGGACTAAACGGACATAATCGCATATAAAGGATGGGATTAAGGGAGCAATGTAATCAGATCTTTTTTAGAAGAAATTATCTTTTTCATTTTTTTGAATAGTAATTTCAAATGGATAGTGACATAGATCGAATATTAAAACCATATAAATTAGTGAACACTATTTTTTGGGTCCATCAATGCTTCATCAATTTCCTTATTTTTAGACAATCATGGTAAGGGTGATCCAAATTAAATTATCAATGTTCCATTTGTGTCTTTCATTATTTCACATGAATAATCAAGGGATAGAAATGGAGTATTCCGTATATAGAGGGAACAAGATAATGAAAATGGGATTCCGGGGATAAAATATTTTCCTCCAGGATTCCCACACTCTGTGTAATTCCCAAATCATGAGAACGAAATTCAGTTTCAAACGGAAGGTTTCTAGGGAGAATTATTCTCTCGAAGAATTTTGGAAATAATAATAGTTTTGAATCACAATTGATTTCTAATATTAAAAAGATAAATCTCAAATTTTTGTCAAACATGATAGAACTTAACTTTAGATAATTAAAATTGGAGGTGTACACTAACTATTCATGGAATTACAAGGAACATGGAAAGTGTATCCTTATTATGAAGAGACTACAATGAACTAGATTCTAGTGAAATGGATATCAATGAAATAGGAAGATACTTGGATATCAATAAAAATACTAAGTTATGGTCCCACAAAACATATCATGATATGTGGAAAAATTATTGAACATTTATAAAAAAGATTCAATTGTTTGAGATGCAAAGATATAGATGATATGGAATAAATATAAAGATATAAGGGTTACTGAAATTGAAATTATGGATACATTTTTCGATCAATTGAAATCTCTTGTTGAAGAAACTAAAATTCTAATAGAATAAATTATTGATACCATGATTGTAAAATGATTCATGAGTAGACCACCTCCACAGTTTAATGCGAAAGTTTCAGTATGTGATGATTAAGATAAAATGGATATATCATTAGAAAACTATCAAAGTACACTTATTGCATATGAAAAATGAAAAAATGTGTCTACACTGAAGGATAATTCTCCAGAATTTGCTTTTAAGGAAATGAAGAAACTATATTTTAATGTAGATATAATTAAAGATGAGGTCAATCATGTTATGGAATTTCATTCCTTTAACATTAAAATAGAAAATGGAAATTCTTAGCAATGATTATACTTTATTGATTCTAATGTGGAATGGCAGTACATCATGCTGGTTTTTTCTTGAATAATATTTAAAATGAGAATGATGAGGAATATCTGAAGAAGTCTTTTAAAGATTTTAACAAAACTAGAAAATAAAAGTGAATGTTTTTCAAGAATAAAAAAAGTACTATCTTAGGAATATGAGATATCATGTGAGTATAACGTATATTAAGGTGAAGATTTTTCTGACCACATTATGAATTCTTTAGTGGATACCACTGACAGAATAGAAATTGATTATATTTATGTTGTAAATTATTATGTTTAGGGGGGTTGATCTAAAATAATACCTTGCATCACCACTTAATAAACATGATAAATAATGTCTTGTAACCAAGTAGAAACATGGATTTTTTCTGTATCAAAACCATATATGAATCAAAAGGATTAATATATAAGATTATTGAATATAGATATTCAGAATTTGAAATTTGGAATTACTTGTAACCCGAGAAAGGAAGTGGAGATCATGCTCAATGTTAATGAAAATGCGAGAATCATTGAATGAATAGAAAATAAAATGAAATTAAAGTCCAATAGTACTAAATAAATTTATTAAAAGGTCGTGTATAGTGAACCATGCCTTAGAAACATAATATTTCATAATTCTAAACATTCTTTTCCAATAATAATGATCTAGTATGGAGAGGTATAATGTATTTGAAATATTATAGATAAAATAAATAAAAATAAAAATAAATAAACCATCATTATTTAATACACCACATAGTTATTCTAACACCCATAGATCTTCTAAAACTATATAGGATATCTAGTATAAATACATATGTAAAATAAAGAGTTTGAAATGATGTAAGAGGGTAATCCTGCAAATATAAATAAAATGAGTGTGAAAAGAAATAAAATTATATAAAAAATAATATGATCATGAAAATATAAACACAAAATAAGTAAATTATATTATAAGATCATGGAAGCATAAACATGTTCAAATTCTAAATATATGATATCACATACATAAATCAAGGGTCACACAAAAGTCCATCAACATAATGTGGAAAAATTTCTATAGTGGATTAGGTTCAATCCCAAATCCAGTACATAATATATCATGCGACATTAATCATTAAAGAAATAATTTTAGGGATAAATATTTCTAGTTAAACTAGTAAAATAACTAAAATCATACTTATGTATGCCACATTAGAATATAAAACCATACATAAATCTTAATCTTTGTCAACCCCCTAAGAAGGAATTGTGTTTCAAAATACAGATCCAAGGCATATCATAGGGATAAATAATAAGCTTCTCCAAGTTATTAGAGACACAAATAATTTGAATTTTCATAAAAAAAATGGTATATATCTTGGAATATATAGATCTCATTATAAAAAATATTGGGAAGGATCTAGGGGAGGAATTTACAAAAACAAACCACATTGGTAGTGCTTTGTGAAATAATTAATTAGTCTTTCTAAAGATGGAAACACTTTTTTATTTACTCAAAAACCAGAATTTCAAAAATAAGTTTATCAATAAAATAATTTTGTGTTTTATATGATATTTATGATTTTAAAAACAATTTTTTTGGGTTATTTTCAACGAGATACATGAAACCAAAATGTTTCCCTAAACTAGGTTTTCTTAAAATAATAAATTTAAAAGGAAACTAAAAAATGTATAACCCAAATAATGAAATAGATATTTATGAATATAGATATATATAAGATACATATAAAAAACATTAATTGGTAAATTATAATAGTATTCCATAAAAGGAATAGTGTAATGACAACTTGTTACTAACAAGTCTTAATGGATGTATGAATGATCCCTTACAACTTAGCATACACATGAGTCAAAGGAATTTTTAAGAAAAGAGATTATTTTAGAGTAGTATATACCAAAAATTAAAAAGATCTAAAATATAAAACAATCCTGGTTTGGTAAATAGAATCCACCCATACAATTTTAATCATGCTTAATAAAATGTGACATGTCTAAAAGAGTGGAATATTAGATAAAATCCCTTAAAAACTTTTATTTTTTAGAAAACAACCCATGATAGAGATAATAATAAAGATAATATTTTATATAATTAAATATAATATAATAATTATAAAAAATTTATAATGAAACATATATACACCATTCAAACAAAATCATGGTGTATAATAATAAATCTTTATCAATGGGTGAAAATTGAGGCAAGAAAACATTATGTATTAAAAATAATTCTCATAAAATTAATTTAAAGATATAGAGGGGTATCATAAACATGAATTTAAAATGACAATAAAAAATTTAATCCATGATATTAAGTATTCAATTGTTAGTGTGCACAGCATTTAAAATAAACTAGGTTAATAAAAGAAAATATGTCTCAAAGAAGGTAATATTGAAATGTACCCCTTATGTGTTTTGTAATTTTTGAATAAAAAGTAATTGAAGGATTTAAAATCATATAGTTTGATAAATTAATTAATTTAAAAAATTTATTACACCAAAATAAATTCTGGGGAATAATACACACCACTGAAATAATAAATTGGTGAGTAAATCTAAAACATGTCTTAGTGGGATGGAATTGGGATGGAACCCTTACCTTCATCCAAATTTATTTTTCACATTATATTAGAATCATGAGTAACTAATTTATGTTTAATAGAAACCATTTTAAAAAAATTATTATAATTTAATTAAATTAATATGTTCTATTTATTTTCAGGTTCAATTTGGTCATTATAAATATCGCTTGCATGTGTTAGTTACCTGTTGTCATTCCATCAATTTTTTTGTAACTCATTTCTTTTGTTAGCCTTGGATTTAATAATATAAAAATAGTCTAAAAATTTAAATAATACTAATTGTTTTATTTTAATGATATTTATTTTTTTAATATACTGTATATAGACAACTGTAATGGGTGGTGATGGGAAATGAACTCACTACTCATGGAGGCGATAATTCACATGTATACATGATTAATGCTTCATTTTCCCAGTTAATGTGAGGGAAATAAGTCAAATTATTATTATAAATGTAATAATAATCATCATATTATTGATATAATATTTATTAATAAATTAGATAAATTTTATCATCCATGACTGACATGGTTGAAAAATAGAAAATGTCGTGTTTTAGATGATACCGTTTGAGCAACACACTAATGAAAATTTTGTTTTTATTATTAGATGATAAGAATAAATAATGGCTATGAAATTAATATATAAATTTCTATATATAACATTCCAAGTTGTTTAATAATATTTTTATACATATAAGATATTTATATAATAAATATTAATGAAAAAAATTACAACGATGGTATATGTACTTGGGAGACGAGATCTTCCCTTAGAGTCTTCCTTAGAAGTGAAGAAATTAATCTAAATTATAGGGAACATGGTACAATTTAAGAGAAAATTAATTTTATAAGTGTTATTTTTGGACATACATTGAAGTAAAATTCAAATGGCATGTAAACATCGAGGAGTGAAAGTGATCCATTTTTATATGTAACGAAAAGTGATGTTTTTGAAAAACCCTTTACCTGTATGGGATATCACTACAATATTCCATTTTAAAAGGATAAATTTTTTCAAATAATATATTTTTTTGGTATTATTAGGTTTATAAATACTCATTCAAGTCCTTCCACACTTGTTTTATACCTATTCTATGGTTTTTACTATTAACCCATTACATTATAAAATTTTATTTTTTAAACTATGTATCATGTTATTAACTATGTTATTTTTAGTTTCAATATAAATATAAAAATAACCATATAATTTTTTTAATTGATGGAACAAAATATAATGACTACTTAGTATTCTTAAATTTCAGAAAAACATAAAATTGTTTGTCAAATTAAAATATAAAATTTGTGGAAAAATGTTTTAGTAGAATGATGACATTTTGAACATTATGGATTGTTAATTTTTTTAATATAGATAAAAAATTAAATGATAGTTAATATATATTTATATCAGTTAAGAAATTATTTATGACTCATAATTTATATTATATCAATTTTATTTATTAAATATAGATTGCATTATTTTAGTAAAATATTTCATACAAAATGGATTTATCATTTTGGCTATAACTAACACTAAAAATAAGATATTATCTTTATGACTAAACATGATATTGAAAATATTATTTAATATTGGCATATTTAACTCAATTATGAAATAAATTTCTATATATTTAATTTCTAAAAGAGATAATATAGAATTTTTACTATTATCGAAATAAAAGTAATTTTTAGTGTGAAATATTACTTACGTTTTAGAAAGTTTAAAAATGTGTTTTATGTATTTAGTATAGTGTTTTATATTATTTAATTATTATATATAAATAGATATTATTAAATGGGATTTTATTATTATAATTCTTTCGTATACTAAAAATTAATTTACTTATATAAAATTGAAATTATAAAATTTATTTATTTTCAATTTAAAATAAAATATAAATTATAAATAAATTTATTTCATTGAAAACATGTGCTTTAAAATTTGAAATGTTATTATTATTATATAGTTCTATTTACAAACTAAATTATTGTTAACAAATTGTTGATAGAAAACCAATTTCATAATTTGGAATCATATGTTTCTTGAAATTAAAATTCACATCTCACAATGATAATTTTAGGAAAAATTACTTTTCACAAAAATAAATGATCTTATTAGTCATTTTAGGTAAATGAATCTAATTTCATTGATATTAAAAGTAACCATTATCTTATTTAAAAAATTATTTAAAAAATCGGTGACTAAAATTTATTCTTGATAATTCAATGCTTGGGTTTTAAAATTTATACCTAAATATTCATATTTTATCTAAATATATCATGGTTTGATTTTGGATCGATGATGATTATAGAGAATCATATTGAAAATATTATTTATTTGAGGAAAATATATAGTGAAATATCAACAAGTTACATTATCACCTCTTAAGAAATTTTTTACCTCATAGTTTTAATTATCACATAATAATAACAATTTTTATGGTTATGTAAAGATATTATTGACCTAATATATAATTTAAAATTGGATTTCAACCATAATATGTCAAAGACATATATTTTACAATATTTTAATAATAATTAAAAAATAAAAATTATTTATAATAATATAATTCCATATAGGTTTATGAGTTATAAGGGTTTCTAGATTCACACAATTTTAAAATTAATATATTCATGTACTCCAAATCTGTATTGGAATTTTGTTGCACAAAGTTTTATCAGGTGACGTACATGAGTTAAAATTGTGCATCATATGATTTTTTAGTTTATAAATTATTGTTCACATGCCCACAAGTGACATCCTTTTGGAATTGTGGGTGGTCAATAGAAATTTGATTAATTTTTTTTAATTTGAAACATAGTTTTGAAATGTCATTTTAGACATGTTTCCCACAAAACCGTCATACATGATCAGAGTAGAGTGTTTGAAAACATTTTTAGTTGTAGAAGAATATAAAAAATATTCTAATTTTTAATATATGGTAGATATATTTCACTCATATATCTCCCTACCAATTGATTTGTAAAGCATTATGTGACCTATTTTTGTTTTAGAAATTATAAAATATTGATATAGTCCCTTGCGATAATTCCCAAATATTGTAAAAAGAGAGTTAATTCTTAGAGATATTTATTATATATTTAATTTTCCATAATAATTTCCATGAATATGATCAGACATTGATATGTTGTAATGTAACACGATTGTTTGATGAATTCATAAAAATGTGGCTAGAAAACATGAACTACATTTTGAAACAATTTTTCCAAATTAATCATTTGATAGGGATTATAGATTCATGTGATATTTCTTCCCTTCCATATTGATAATGGATATTTAATGTGTTGACATAAAAAAATAATACTTTAAATGAACAATATAAATAAAATTATATGGTAATTTACCTCGACTTATTTATAGTAATCAAATAAAACCCAAATATTTATTAATAGGTGATCCAAAATATTTAAATAGATTGAAATAAATACAATTTATAATTTTAGAATATTATATCTTATAAATATATAAGATACCAATATTTTAAACATCGATATTTTCAATTCTACCTAAATCAATCTTGGCACAACTTTAGGATGGTTTTTCTTCTACTTCTTAACATATTACTTCAATGTAAATAGAAAATTAATCCATTGTAGTAGTACTGAAAGTAAATTTGATCAAAGAAATCATATTCCTTTAGAGTGTCAATCCAGGTGCATGATAATATAATATTCACCATTAACTAGAATAATGAAAAAGATATATTGGCCTAAATTATTTCTTCACTATTACCCTGAGATGATTCTATAAAAACCATATGCACTTATATTATACATATAGGAATGCATTGATAGGAAAACCACATATTCTTTACATTACCAAAATTTTGAGATTTTATCATACAAATGTTATTATACAATAAACTTATCCGTAGGATATTTATTATGGTTTTTTCATTATAATCTCTAAAAACATATACCTCCATTTGATACCTATTATTGTGTCCCATGACATAAAATTATATTATATTATAATTCGGTACATTATTTACAAAAAAATACACAGTGAGAATAAAGTGTTTCAGTTTCATTGAAGGAATAGATATAAAAAAAATCATCATAAACATAAAAAGGTGAATTTTTTAAAACACTCCATAGTTCTCCTTACACAAATAAATATTTGGAAACTGTATACCATATCAATGTGAATTCAATATGGAAAATGGTGAGCTATAAATACTACGAAGGGTGTAAACATGTAAACAAGCATAATGTGATAGTCAAATGGCCTAACCTCATATCGTAAATAGGATGATCATAATCATAGAAAATAGAATAATAAAAGGATATCATAAGATCCTGGAATCATAAATATATAGAAACATCGTAAAAGATGATATCTTAAATATAAGTCAAGTTTAACTCCTAATACAATCATTATAATATTGGAAAATCACATGGCGTATTAGTATCACTATCTAATCCCATAAAAACATCTCATGATATATAAATATTTAACCAATTAATTTTATTGATATATAATTATGGTATCACCTATCACATAATGAAAATAATTTATATATGACTCATATAAGGATAATAGCCCCTAAAAACCAACACCAGGATTGAACCCATGATAAAGAAGATGGTTTCACTATTATAATTCACAGAATATCTAAATGAAAAAGTAGAAGCATTACATATCCAAAATAAATCAAATTGTTTAGAGATTTATAATTTTGAGTGGGATATATGTCATGAATATTTAGATCCAATGAATAAAATTTATGTTAGGGATATTGGAAAAGGAAGTATAAATATAAACCAATAGGGTGGTTCCCTTTTAAATAATGACAATTTTTAGATGAAAATGCGGGTTTAAAAACTTTTTATGTGTGTGATGTTCGATATGATACAAGAGACAAGAATGTTTCAATAAATTGTTTTAACATAAAAGTATGCAGTTCAAAGGGAAATGAAAACATATTTTACCAAAACAATTAATGGGATATATAACTTGGTATAAATGTAATTTACATATAAAAATTATATATTAAGTACATGTGAATAATAATTCATAAAGGGGATAAGTAATGAGAACCTGTAACTAACAAGTCATAATGGAGGCAAAGAAGATCCCATGCAATAGATTGAACAGATGAGTCAAAGTACATTTAAGGAAATGAAAATGATATGTACTAGAATATCACATGAATTAAAAAAAAGTATAATACACTCCTAAAATGGTAAATAAAATAAATAAATTTTAATATAAATAATGTTGCATAAGATATTACACCTCTCAAAGAGAATAATTTCTGATGAAACCCCTTATAGTTTTGTAATTTTTCAGTAAAAAACCCATGGGAGAAAGAAAATTGAATAGAATATTGAATATATTAAAATATTAGATAATCAGGATTAACAAAAATTATGGAAAAATAGAAAAAAATTATAAATAAATTATTTTTTATAAATATAGATACATCTCAATGGGTGAAAATTGAGATTAGAACCATTTACAACATAAGAAACACCGTAATATAAAACCACTTAATATAGGGAAAGGTAACGAACATGATGTAAAGATACAATTTATAAATGCAACCCATAATATAATCCATACAATTTGAAGAATAAATCCCATTTAAAATAAATTAGTTTTATAAAATATAATTTGTCACAAGGAAGGAAATTTTATGATGAAATACATACGAATTAATAATTGTTGATTTAAATGTAATTAGAGTCTTGAAAAAAATATTAATATATAAATTTAATGAATTAAATTATTTAGTATTTAAAAAATAAATTCTTTGGAATTTGATATTGAATATAAATAACAAATTTTTAACATCTCTAACCTAGATGCCACTAAAACGGTGCTTTAAGATGAGTCCCTACAAGACACCAAGCACGGCTCCGTGTACACCAGAGCATGATACAAAAAAGAAAGGGAATAATGATTTATATGGGGAGACTATACCCTATTTATCAGATAAAGACACAAAAATTAAGAATATAAATTGTTGATACATCATGTAATAAATAATAAACATGCATAACTAAGCATCTCCTTAAATCGAGTACAAACAACCAATTAATAATAACGTTGTAATGTGATGATAATATTTCTAAGAGTGAAGGAACCCAAAATTAAGATTATATATGAATACCCAAAATGGAATTGGCTCTATGATTAGTTCCTCATTTACATGTATGCCAATCCAAATAAAATTCTATAACACTAAGACTATTCCATTATCTGGACCTTCAACAATAAAGTCTTCTAAGTAGCCCAATGAATGACCAAGTAGGGTGTGGGTATAACTCCATAGTCTACCACCAACAGTGTCTATAAAATATCATGATGAAATAGATAGTGCATAAAAATAAAAAAATAAAATAAATTTTAACCATGTAAAACTCACATTCCATTAGTTAACCATATTTACGTTAACCATTTTCTATAATTATTACCATTTTTGTTCTTAAACCATCTTTATTACTTAATCCAAAATTATCACATCTTTCATGGGTTAAGAATTTACATCATCTATAGAAGGATCTATAGAGGCCAATGACTATGAATATGTGAAATAAATCATGTCCCTATCTCACTAAGGGTACACACATCATGACAGTTACATTTCAATCACCGATAAGGCTCAATCCTGATGGTAACATCAAATAAAACTGTTAGGGGGAATAGAGCCTCAATCTCCTTCCCTAACTAGTGAATTTTGGGTAGGAGTTTAGAGACTTAATTTAATTCAACCTATGGGCATAGAACCTCAAGTCAATGCCCCACACTACCAATCTGTGTGATCATGATTATTCATAAACTCACCACACACATACCATATTACAAACCATTTTCAAAACAATACATATTAATTGAAACCCATAAAAATCAACATGGAAATTAATATTATTACCTAACCAAATAACACATTTACCATTTACATTACACCGCCCTATTATCCAAATTATTATTCCCATGACCTATCCATTATGTAGGTTAAATAATTACCATTATATAATTCCAGTTAAAAATTTAATCAATTCCCTTATGAAAATTCAATAAATATATTACTAAATACCCAAGTCATTACCCATTAACAAATTCAACATTTCATATAAACTAACCCTCTTAGGAATATCTAAAATCATTCATATTCCATTTTAAACAATATAAATTACCCCAATTAACACATTTTTGTGTCTTTCCAAAAAACCCCTTATACCATTATCAACCAAATATATGTTTATACTTATTCCATTTTCAACTCAACTAACCATATTAACATGTACATCATGGGTTCTATATTATCACACATCAACTCTACATTTATCCTTACCAGTTGAATGGTTCGGGAATGTCTGTGCCCCCCATTTGGTGACCTGAAATTAGTCAAATCATCCTGAATGCAGCTCACAAGGAATTGGAGGTGTTTAAATGATCATTTAGACATTCATTTTACCAAATCTCAATACACACATCAAACTCACAATAATAAATTTCCAAGAAGGAAACTAATAATTTAAAAATCAACTCAACGACAATGGGATATAACTTATAGACCACCTACCTCAAATCAATTGATGAATTAACTCATAATCATTGCCCTGGATCTAGATTAACAAACCCCTTGAAGAGTTAACCTAGAATCAACCATATAAAGGGGGTTTTTGGGATTCAGAATAAGACAACCCAAGATATAATCCCTAATCCAGAAAAGGGAAACAATAGGGTAATTAGACATACCCAAAACTATGATCCACATACAATAGTGCTCTAGAAGGACAATAATCAAAGACAAACCACCCCTGAGATTATTTGGGAGATTGAGTTCATCACTATGGTTGATAGGGGAAGAATATTAGGAAAAATCATTAGAACATAAGAATAATGATTTGCAACAACTTTACTTTTTCCTATTTTTAATGGGGAGCTTGGTTTTTCCACACAGTTTTCCAAATCACATGTGAACCATTTGAAAGACATTATCCAAGGGGATATAGGTCTCATGGTTTCCTTGGGAGATCCTCAAGGTTTGAAATTCTTTGCGACAACCATGCATAATATCACTGTCCAAAATTGTACAGTTTTCTAGAGAAGGCCAAACAATTTACAACATTGTGCAAAAAAATATTTATATAAGTTTTCCTAGTTTTCCTTATTTTCATGTCCTAAATGCTAGAAAAACCATTGGGGACCCTCACACACTCAGTGGAAATATAATTGACAACAACTAAGAGATCCATACAAAAATTTAAACAATGAAATACCACTATGGAGTCGGTATCTTATAACCTCCCCACATTATAATGACTCTTCCTTGAGAAGCTATTCCTATTCATCACAGAGATTCCAAGATACAAATATTGGGCTAATATGAAAACACATCCAAATCCATTTCCCATGTTTGTTCATAAACATTTCCATACATCCAAAATACTCAAACCAGCGACACTATCATTCCTTAGAATACGTTCAATCTATGATACACATACAAACCAAATGATCCTCAAGGGACACATCTGCCTCAAGCTCAACATCCTCAATGTCAATCACGTGAGATAGATGATGGTGATACTATTGAAGATGTGATGTAGGAAAAAAATCTTGCAAAACAATATACCATTTTGAAGATCCAATCGGTACACCACCCGTCTGATCCACTCCAAAATCATAAACAGACTGACAAACCTATGTGATAACTTACCCAGTTTTCAAATCGGATGGTGACCCATAATCAATGACACTTATAGGAAAATAGGATCACCCTCAAAAAAATATATAGGTTTATGAAGCCTATCCATATAAAACTTATTCCTACTTTGAGATTTTTCCATCATCTTCCAGATCAACTGAACCTTCTCTGATGTCTCCAGAATGAGTCTTGGTCCCATCATATATAATTCTCCAACTTCAATCAAACACAATAGAGATATACATGGTCCACCATTATGTTCTTCAAACAATTCCACCAGAATTTTTTTATGGTGACGATAATATTACGAAAACACAACATGGGGTAAATTTATTTCTTACAATCCACCAAAATTCAAGACACAATACCTCAAAATTTCCCCTAGTACTCTAATGGAATTATCCAACTACTCATCCGTATATGGGTGGAAATCCTTACTGAAGAACACATGGTTACCAAAAAACTTAATCAATCTATGAAAAAAATTCAATGTGATTTGTGGATAATGATCTAAAACTATATCCTATTGTACCCTATGCAAATGCACTACCTCTTGAACACAAATTTTACCCAACATATCCATCTTGAATGTCTTTGGAATTGGATAGAAATGGAACACCTTAGTTGACTAGTCAAAAACTACCAAGATTCTATCATTCTCTCAAGGTATCCTTGGAAGACATACCTTGAAGTCCATTGTTACGTCAACCCATTTCCATTACAGATTGAGAAATGGATTCAAGACACCACCTAGGTGGTGATGATCTTCCTTCATCTGTTGATAGGTAATGCATCACACCAAGAATCTGATAACCTCTTTCTTCATTCTTGGCCACCAATACTTCCTATGGAGATTATGATAAATATTTTTCATTTTAGGATGCACATACCTTATTGATACATGATACATGTTCATAAACTGTTCTATTAAAAATGTCGGCTCAAAAAAAGGACAACAAACACACACAATCCCATCATTTTCAATAGAAAAACAAGAATGTGGCTCTAGAACATTAAGGATTTCCCCCATAAAGAAACATTCTGAGTCTTCATGTTTCCCCTCCTTAATCGACCTTAGAAGCACATACTCTATTTCCAAATATGCAAGGGTCCTTTTCCGTTGTCTATCATAACCCTCAAGATGTATTTCAGTAAACAACACCATTATCTTCTACATAGAGTTGGACTCCTGAACCGCCTGACTTTGAGTTTTTTTGAATCAACGATTTTTCCACACTATTTCTCTTTCCTGGAGTCTACAAAATCTCAAAATCAATGGATTTCATGTACTCAACCCATTTCTATTGTACAAAATTCAAATCACACTAAGAGAAGAAGTAATGAAGTATTTTATGAATAGTATACATAGTAATGCACTCTCACAACAAGTAATACAACCATTATATTAAAGAAAACACCACTATAACCAATTCTAGATCATGAGTAGGATAATTGTTTCATGAGGCCTCAACTATCATGATCCATAACCAACAACCCAATCTTCATGCATCATCTCTACACCAAGACTAACACTATAAACATAAGTAAAAAGCTATTCTTCTTACTTGGATTCTATATGAACAGGATTGGTGTGGTTTACATCAACTTCTTTAACTCCTAGTATGAATTATCACCTGATTTTAATAATTCAAAACCATTCCTTTCTTGGTCAAGACGTAAGGTGGTGCCTCCAACTAAGAAAATTATTTGATAGTCATTCGATAGTAGACCACTAAATTTAGTAAACATAAGATATAAGAAACATTATTACGAGTCACCTAAGAGATAATTTACTATAGATTTATGGATCCACTAACATGCCTTCAATAGATATTATGTTACACAATTAACACACCCTATTGATCTATAAATGAAATTTTTGTAGATATCCGTATACCATATTCCCTCGTAGGGTACTCAAGACGTTTTCAGTATGTTTTAGATGATCATCGTGAGTCTTTGATTACACCAAGATTTATTCCAATAAGAAAACTACAAAATGATATTATTAATGTGGAAATATTTGATTCATCAGATCCAATAACAATTCAGACACATTGGCCAACCCAAACGACATCACCATAAACTCATAAAACCCATCAATGATCTTGAAAGTAGTACTTGGTACATCATAATGTATCAACATTATCTGATGATAACATGACCTCAAATCAATTTTAGTTAATATTTTTTCACTCCCATCTGGTAGAAAAATATCATCGATTCATGGAATAAGGTATCAGTTCTTAACTATCATCTAATTCAACTACTTATAATCAACTCATTCCCTCAATGATCCTACATCTATCATGGAAGATAACAGTAAATATCCACATGATGACATACATAGATGGATGGAACCTTTCCTATCAAACTCTTCAAAATTATCCTTAAGCTCATGGAGTTTTCTTAGAGCCATTATATATAGCGGTATGGAAACTAGTTCTACCCTTTGAAGAAAATAGATAGTAAAATCAATATATTTTTCGGGTGGTAGCCTAATAAATTCATCTAGAATAACATCATTAAAATTATCAATAATGATTGTAAAGGCCAGTTTCTATATTCCCCCATCGTCAAGCACATGAAAATCCACTTTGGGATTGATTTCTCCCAAACTGTGGAAAACAGACCCTACACGACCTACTAAAACATCCCGCTCACCACGATGGACATTTGTCTCTCCCTCAAGAGACATGAATGATAAACGAAGATGATAATAGTGTATGGGGTTGACCTAAACCATCATTGAAGCTATCCAATGTTTAATGTTTTTAATCCTACTAACTACAATATATGTGGAAAGTAGGGTCGAACATAGAGAGAAGGAAAATTTGACCACTATTTTTAAAAAATCTTTCAAAAAGAACCCATTATAGTATGTAATGGGAGAACTTTTCTATTTTTTACATTTATTATTATTTTTGCATAGATGAAGTACCACAAACATTTTTTATTTTTTGTTAAAAACTATAATGAAATAAGAAACATGCTAAAACCAGTAAGAAACAGAGATTTATAATGCTGATAACTGAACAATCAAGTAAAACATCTGGGGAAAAATATCCATAATTCAAGTTCTAAATGTAATCCAATTCATTTAAAACTTTTTGTATTCCAACACCAAAACGAGAATGACTTATCTCCCTCACCAAGTGTTATTTTAGAAAGGCTAATTCATTTCAGAGTTCGCCACTCTGAAATAAATCAACTCTAAAGAGTTCAAATTTATAATGACAACAGAACGAACTCATCGTAAGTCCAGAAGTATTTGTGAATTTATTATTTTTGAAAGATGTGTCCACGTTCAATCATTCCAATTGAATTGTGGAGATTTGAAAATTATGTTTTAGTTGTGAAAAGAAATTGAATAAATCAATAATGATCTCGCCGATCACTATTGAATACATTAATGTGTAAATGTAAAAGGAAGAGATGTAACTAGTAGAAGTAGTAATTCCCCCACCTAAATTATTTATCCAATTAATTTATTCATCATCAACACAGCAGTTGAAAACATAATAATATAGAGTAATAGAATTCCAATACAGGGGGAGAAGAACTCCCCAAATACTACTATGATCTCGGCTCCATGGCCTCCATCTTGTCTATAGTGTTTCTATGCTATCACTCTGGAGTCATCGCTCTCAGAATGGTGTGTTTGATTGAGTGAATTCTTTTTCCAAAATATTGTTGTAACTCTATTTTTGTATCCTCTGTCATCTGCAGCATATCACCGCATGCTTATACCAACTCTAAAAAATTATTCCTTAAACACCGCACAAATGTGTTTTTTCATGACTGCCACGTTGTGCTATCTTTTCTCACATAACTAAATATGGGTGAGTTAATTGCATGTACATTGATGTTTTCCCATCTCATGAATGAACCTGCACATGTTAAAAACAAAATGAAATAATTAAAACACGAAGAATGTTAATTAATATTTTATAGTTAATTTTTACATTAACGTTTACTGTTGTAATACTTATTAAAAATTAATTAAAGTTACTTAGTAAATATCATAAATGATAGTTATTAAATATTATTATTTTAATTCTTAATTTATAAATAAATATTTAATAAAATAAATTTTTTATGTTTTAAATTTATTATTATTCGTTAATTTATTTTTTAATATAAGTATTATTAACAATTAGTTAAAAAAACGTAATTAAATTCTTAAATTAGAATAATATCAATTAATTAATTTAATAAACATTTAAACAAACTTATAACTTTGTTTAATTAATTAATTTATCTAATTTCATATTTTAGTTAATTTATTATTAATCATTACTTTATTATAGTCATTTTTTATAATGTTTTTATCTGTTAATTTGTTGGTTATTTCATTATTATTTTTAATTAAATGTATCTCTCCCCCCCAAATCACAGTGCAAAATAGGGGGATGGTCTACTTCGGCTTCTTCTCTATAATGCGGTGCAGGCGGTGGCTCGTCTTAGTAACTCCACACAACGAAAAGGTTGGAATTCTTTCTTCACCGAGGAACCATTCCAGCTCGACAAAAGATCTCTACTTTCCATGCACTAACTTCTTCAATGGACAGCGGAAAAACCTATAATTTCAGATCTGATGACGGTAGGTAGCTCAGCCTCCTCTCTGTTTCACCATATCAACAACATAAAGCTCTAACATCAATTTGAATGACCTAGGTTGGGGCACAATGAACAACATCAAGCTCATCCTACTCCTCCTTTGTGAGGACGAACTCAATCCGTAGTACAAAGTTGATGAACAACAGGTCAGTCTTTGAAAAGGGATAAATCTATTAGAGTTTTCATGGCTAAATCTGTGTGTGCTAATGTTATTAATTTGATTCATCCTCATTCCATTTATATTTTTTCCCAATATACTAAAGATCTCTATTGAGTAATTAGAGTTTAAACTTGTTGATAATTTTTGTTTTTCGATTAATTGGATGATGTATTATATATCCAGGAATAAAAACTCAAATGGTCAAAGAGGAAAGTGTGTAACTGTGAGGTTCCGGTTCTGAAAACAGGTTCGCAAGCTGTGGTCACGAGTGGCGATGAGGTGAGAACTACATACGATGGGCTATGTGCGATGTCACTGTGTGACTAGTAGAAAAATGGTGTAATGAGAAATAGTGAGAAGAAGAATAGGATAGAACCAATGGATGAACCGAAATATGGTCGAACCATGAAGGAGGAAGAGGATATGGAGAGATAATAAAAAAATTGTGGTAGGAGATGAGGTTAACGGTGAGACAATGAAGGAAGAATTTACATAGAGAGACCATTTTACGAGGTTATGATGCCACCAGAAAGCGGTGATACTGTTAAAGAGGTTTCACAGTTGCACCATGAATGAAGCGATGGCTAAAGGTACAATGACATCATAAACCTACTTGTTAAATAGAGAAAAATAAATAGAAACATAAATAAAAAAAATACTAAATTAAATCTACTAATTAATTAAAATAAATGAATGTTTAAATAAGTCACAAAATGTAATAATATAGTAAAACCATTTAAACATAAAAAAAATTGGAACTATACTAAAAATTAAATTCAGAAACACTTAACTTATGAAAAGATAATATAAAATTTAAACCAGTATAAGACAATGTTTAATTATTACTGCTATATAAAAATAAACAAATTAAAATATAAAATTAATTATCATCTTATTGAATAATTGAATTTAGTTAAGAAGTAAAATTATAAGGTTTCGATAAATTTAGTTTGTTTCAAAACTCAAATTAGTAGTTAATGAATTAATAATAGTCATATATTAATTAGGTTATATTATTTAATTTTTGATACATGCAATGTCAGATTAAGACTAAATAATTTATGTGTTATACCAAACTAATTAATTAAATAATTAATGTTATGTCATTAAATATGCAGAAAAAGATACCAAACTAAATAAAAACACATTATTCTATAAAATTAAAGTAAGAATTAATTTAATTATTTTAAGGCATAAAATACACGATTAAATATAAAAAATGGATTAATTATTAAAATTAATAATAAAAATACAAATTTTTATTATTTATTATAATGTGTTAAAAAAAATAATTAAATTCATAAAAAAATATTTAAAAAGACATGGAAAAACATGGGTTTTTATGGCCATATCAAATTTTCCCACACTTAATCATTGTTTTCCCTAAAAAATCTCATGCATTATTATTTTTGAGAAATATAAAAATGGTTATACTGAATTGATCAAAATATAACATGTGCATCAAAATGAAACAAAGGACAGAAAAATGTCAATAGGATTTTGGAAAATAAATTGCCCATATGAATCTTGGCTAGAACAAATTCCCACTGGATGTCAAGGGTGCAATGAATCATCATGAAATAAAAGTGTCCTGCCTCATTTGTGATACTGTTTAGTGACTCATTGCAATCCAAGATCATGTTCTAAATCCAAGAATGACAAGAGGTAAGATTTATGTGGATTAAGAACATAACTAATGGAACTTTTTTACTTTGACTTTTCACCTATCCTCCAAAAAATAAATAATTTTATTATGAATCTCCCTAATGATACAACCTAAATGACTCCCATAAAAACATGTTCACCCCTTCTCCATTTGGTGTTCATCATTAACCTCAACCTAATGAACACATTTTTGACCCTAGACACATTATTTAATATTTCCAAAGCCATGTATCATTGTGATAAGAACTGTGCAATGATCTTATTCAAAGTGTATAGAGGGATTATAGTAAACAAGAACACACCCAGCCTCTAAGGTCTTAGAGACTCACTGTGGGATCCCAGATGGCAAATTACTCCATTTTCAAAATATTTATATGGAAACCATTTACATTTTCTCATTAAGGTAATTACATAAATAAATAATAAAAAGAAAAAATGAATCCCCTAGGATCAAGACAAAACTACAAGTTTGAAAGGGTTGTGATCATAATTCCACTAATAGGTTACCCATATCACTCCCAAAAATAGTCACCAAACAAAGATATCCATTCCACCACTAAGTAAAACCACTCACCAATCATCAATTATAATTTATTTCAGATAAAAAACAAATCTTAACTACCAAAAATGCAATTGTCCAAAGGAAAGACTCATTTAAGAACAGAGTAAATCCTAAAATCAAGAAAGAATTTTGAAAACTTTTACACATTTTTTACAAGAAATTTTGAGTAGCAGTGGGAATTGATGGGCTTTCAATTAAGCACATTTTAGCACAGTCAAGAATTGAACCCCTCCCCCACACTTAAAAAACCCAAATTTGTCCCCAAAGTTGACTTCTAAAGTGGAGAAGAACAATTTTATAGTTAATTTTCGAAACATGCATTCAATTATGTATATATATGACTTTTTTTAAGGGCCTTTTTGAAATTAAAAACTATTGTTTTCCCCAAAGATTAATTATATAGAATGTTCATTTCCTAGTATGTGCATTAATATTTATGTCCAATGACAATGATACTCAATATAGCTCCAATGTACCATATAAGGCGTGGGTGCATAGGGAATTGGGTGTATAGAAAGCAAGTCTAGTAGAATTAATTCAGTTGGGTATTCAACACTGCAGAAAAAGTTATATCTAAACACCCCAACCCAAAGCAGATTCAAAAGACCAGCAGCATGTAACCCCCGGACACTTAGTTTCAAGCAGTGAATGGTTTTAAAAACAATGAAATTCAGTTCTCAGCAGTGAAGTACATGTAGAATTTTTTATTTTCATAGTTTATTACAATAAACCTTTGTTCCAAAACAATAAAAATTCTAAACATATGCAGATTTGTTTCTTAATTTCATTAGCTACACAAAAATCAGAATTCTAAAAAGAAATAATGACCAGAAAAATGGAAATTGTTTTTACAAAAAGTTACTTCCCTGACTAAATTTTCCATTACTCCTTCAACAATGGAATTGCACTCCTTAAATGACACCGGCATCAACATCATAGAAACACAGAGCATGTAATCCATGTAAAAATATCCAGCAGAGATAGAACATATAGAAGTCAACAAAGTAGCACTTTACACAACAAAAACCAGTACAAAAATGAAAACAGAGCATGTGTTGACTTCAATAAAGCACTGAGTATAAAGTCTATAGTAATAATTTATTTAATTAAAAAAATTTATTTATTAACATAACAAAAACCATGGGTTTCCTCCCATAGAATTCTAGATTTAATGTCCCTAGCCATACATAATTTCCCTTTATATTTATATCCATGATCATTTAATGGGAATGAATTACTAATAATGTGATCTTCTCTTTTATCTAAAGATTCAAAAATTGGATCAATCAATACATTCTCATCTACAGTTACAAACAATATTCTTAAAAGTTCTTTTAACATAATAATTGCTAATATAATATCCAGCCTATTTTGGCATCTAAATACCACTTCCACAACTCTAAAAATGTTCAACAACTACATAATAAAATCTCTAAATTGACCTGGAATACCTACATGGATTCCCCCACACTTAGTGGTCAGCTCCAATGTGAAATCAGAAGAAAAAACATCAACAAAATTTGCATATTTTCATCGAATATTCCTAGAACAGCTTGCACAAAAGACAACTCATAAAACTCTCAGAAGAAGGAATCATATTCAGGTTCCTACAGGTGGTACCCAATGTCCGAAGATGTCTCAAATGATGTGATTTTTTCACGTTCTGGTTGGAATTCATCACAAACAACATCAAATTGAGCAAGGAAAATGGTTTCCAGAAAATAGACCTTCTCATAATGGACATAATCTATTTTTTTATTAGGACGCAGCCACAAACATTCTCCAACATCAGAAACCCTTAGACAGTCGACATCAAAATGAAAATATTCAAAAATGGGTTGGGACAGTTCAGGAGAAGAATGTGACTCACTCTCTATAATAGGTTCTAGGGAATGATTTTTATCATATAGAGGAAGGGGTGGGATAGGAATAGAATCCTGATGAAAAGTTTCAATAGGTTGGGGAATCAAAATCTCTTTGAACTCAAGAGAAAAAGAACAATACTCAGTTCGAACCGCAATTTGAAAACATTGATTGTCAGTAATATCTATCAAATCACAACCAACAACATGTTGAGTATTTTTAAACACTAAAAACTCCTCCACATCATCAATAGCTTCGTGAGTGAGTTACCCCTTGGACACATCTATGACATCACTAGTTGTTGTAAGGAAAGGTCTCAATAAAATGATTGGGGCGTTATCATCACACTCTATATCTAAGATAAAGATGTTTGTGGGTAGTGTCTGTTTTTCTACACTCACTAATAGATCATCCACCCTCCATGAAGGGTGTATGAGTGACTTTTAAGCATGTTTAAGTGAACCAGAAGTTGGCTACAAATCCCTATGACCCAACCTTCTAAACAAGTAGAAAGGAATAAGATTGATGCCTGCTCCTAAATCACAAAGACAAATAAATTGCTCACTCGATCCTATTTTGCGTTGAATAATAAAGCTACTTGGGTCCATTAATTTTGTAGGAATCTTCATTTACAAGATCACACTACAACTCTTCATTGAGATTTACTTTATCCGACATCTTCCAATCATTTTTATTTTTTAGAAACCTTTTTGTAAAGGAAACATATGAAGGGGTTTTATCTAAGGATTCTACAAATGTAATGTTGACACAAATGTATCGAATCATTTTATGAAACATCAAATAATCAGGTTCATTATTCTTATTTACTCTTTCAGAGTAAGGAATGTGAGGGGCATAATTTTTTTGAACAGATTGATTATTCTCCTTCTCCTCAATTCCAATGTTTTTCTTTTCTTCTATAATTAATTCCCACTTTATTTTCATCGGTTATTGAACTTTTTTAGATTTAAAATCAATATTCAATTTAGTTTAAACAAAGCTTTCCAGATTCACAGATTCTGTTTCATGCAGATTTGTAGTTCCAGATTCAGTTTTTTCATCACTTTTAGTTTTCCTAGAGTGTAGCTTTACTTGTTCATGGGTGTAATGGCTAGATCTAGTCGTTACAACTATGATATTCTATATTGAATTAAGAGTTGAATTATTGGGAAAAATTAACATTTCCTTATCACCATGATCCTTAGCCATTTGAACTATTTGATGTTCTAAATTGTGAATCTTACCATTTGTTTACTTCCTATATGAACTAATCTCTCACAAAACTTGTTCTAACAACCCCTTTAACTCCCTTTGAGAATAAGAAGATTCAGCCCCATATTTGTTTGAGTTATATATTTTAGGGTGTGATAGGTAGTTAGGGGAAGTGGTCTGTTTTATGACACCTTGTTCCTTCCAGGACAAGTTTGGGTGATTTTGATAAATAGAAGTGTACAGATTGGAGAATTTATCATTTTTACCTTGGTTCCTAGCTCTAAAATCCAAAAATATGGCACTCTAATCAATCTGGCTAGGGAGATCAAAATTAGGACAACATGTATGAGTGTGACCGAACATCCCACAATGATTACATTACTCCCTTAAGACACAATCACTAAAAACGACATCCTGAGGATTATCGTCACCTCTATGAATGACCCTCTTCCTAGAGCACCTGTGATGAGATTTTTGAACATGCTTTTCATACACAAGTTTCATCTCTTCAGCAGTGGAGTCAGAAATGTCACCCCCATAGAATTGATCAACTAAATTTTGGTTATAATGGGTGAGATCATTATAGAAGGTATCCATGAGTAAATGAGGAGAAAATAAATGATTGGGACATTGTATATGGAGACGTATAAACCTATCCCAAGCCTCATGAAGTAAATCTTCCTCATCTTGGAAAAAATCATTAATTTTGTTCCTAATCTCAGAGGTGGTGTTCCTAGTATATAATTTTGATATAAATGTAGTAAAAAACTCTTCTGAGGTCTCAAAAATATCTTCATCTAAGTTTGGAAACCAAGTCCTAGGCTTCCCCTTTAGACAAAATGAAAACATCCTCAATATTACCTCCTCCTCAAAAATATCTCTTAGAAGAAATTTTTGTACAAAACTATAGAACTCTCTAATGAACTCAAGTGAATCCTCCCCTGGAAGACCATTGAATGAATGAAGTTGAGAAAGGTGAGATACCTTAATTTCATAGTTCCTAGACCTAGGGGTCAACCTAATACAATAATAGTTACTGGATTCAATTGGAATTTGAAACTCCCAAAGTCTAGGTAACTTAAGTGCTTGAACTATGGGCTTTAGAACATTCATGTTTTGATCAACACTTTTATCCTAATTTTCCATTATAATGTATTTAAGAGTTGTTAAATGTTTTTCTAATTCAATGTTTGAAAACTCTAATGTAACAATGAATTCTATTGTGCTCATTCAAAGTGTAATAACTGTTCAAAATAGCACAACAATAGAACTAATCACGAGTTCATCAATGCAAAAAATAGTAGCAATTCAGTGTTAAATGAAGCAGATTTTTTTGACAGTTTTAATTTTTTCAATATTTTTTGGTGTTTTTATATGGTTTTTATAATTTTTAGAAAAATAATGGCTCATTCCTTCCCCATTAATGGTCCCCGAAACATGACCAAAATCTTTGTTGAAGCTAGTCAATGTTTAAAATTTTTAATCATACTAACTACAGTATATGTGGAAAGTAGGGTCGAACCCCCAGTGAAAGAAAATTTGACCACTGTTCTTCTAAAATCATACAAAATGACCCCATTGTTTTCAGAAGTGGGATAGATTTTCAATTTTTTACTCTTATTAATATTTGTGCATAGATGAAGTACCAAAATATTTTTTGAGTTTTCATTCAATATAGTAATGAAATAAGAAACAGGATAAAAAAAGTAAGAAACATAGATTTAGAATGATGATAAGTTAAAAATCAAGTAAAAACTCCAGGATGAAATCTTCATTCTACTTGTTTTTAAAGTACTCTTATTCACTGGAATGTTACAACATTACACCACCAAAAAGAAATTAACTTATCTAACTCTCCAGGAGTTAAGTCACATGGGCTGATTGTTTTTGGAGTTCGCCACTCTGAAATTAATCAACTGTGAAAATTTTAAATTATTAATTATAGCAGAACGAACTCACCGTATGTCCCGAAGTATTTTTGAATTTATTATTTTTGAAATAGGGTTCCATGACCAATCTCACCGATTGAATTGTAGAGTTTTGAAAAATAAGTTCTAGTGGTGAAATGCAATTAAATGAAATCACTATTGATCTGGCTGATCACTATTGAATACATCAATGTGTTAAAGTAAAAGGAAGAAAAGTAACAAGTAGAAGTAGTAATTCCCCAAGCATGAAGATTTAGAAAATTAATTAGTTCATTATTAATGCAGAAAATGAAAAAAATACAAGAATAGAGTACAAGAATTCAAACACAAGGGGAAAATAAATCCCCAAATAATACTTTGATCTCTGCTCCATGACCTCTAACATGTCTCTAGTGTTGCTATGCTATCTCCTGGGAGTCTATGCTCTCAAGAATGTTATGTTTTATTGAGTGAATTTTTTTTCCAATTTTTTTTTGGAACTCAGTTTTTATATCCTCCGTCATTTAATGCATATCACCTCTCACTTCCACCAACTCCAAAAAAATCCTTTCTTAAACACTGTACATGTGTGTGTTTTCACGTTTTCCACATCACGTTGTCTTTTCTCATGTGCCTATCTCTAGGTGTGTTAGTTGTATGAACCTGGGTGTTTTCCCATCTGATGAATGTACCTACACATCTTTAAAAGAAAATGAAATAATTAAAACATGAAGAAAGTTAATTAATATTTAATAGTTATTTTTTTACTTTAATGTTTACTTTTTTAATACTTATTAAAAATTAATTAATATTATTTAATATATATATTAAATGATAATTATTACTAAATATTATTCTTATAATTATTAATTTATTACTAAATCTTAAATAAAATAAAATTATTAAGTTTATAATTTATTATTATTCATTAAATTATTTTATTAATATATGTATTATTAATGACTTGTTACCAAAATGAAATTAAATTAATAAATTAGACTAATATCAATTACATAATTTAATAAAGAGTTAAATTATATTGCAACATAGTTTAATTAATTAATTCAAGTAGTTTAATAATTTAGTTAATGTATTAATAATAATTAATTTTCTATAAACATTTTTATTGTTATATTTTTTATTAGTTAATTTGTTTTTTATTTTATTATTTTTTTAGTTAAACATATCTCTCCCCCAAAAGCACGCTGCAGAACAGGGGGGAGGGTCTCCTTCTGCTTCTTCTCCACAACGCAGTGCATGTGGTAGCTCCTCCCGGTAACTCTACACAGTGATGAAGTTATAATTCGTTCTTCACAGAGGAGCCACGCCTGCTCGGAAACATATATCTACTTGCCACGCACTTGCTTCTTCAATGGATGATGGAAAAACCTCAAATTTCTGATATGGCGACTGTAGGTAGCTTGACCTCCCCTCTATTTCAGCATATCAGCAATAGAAGGATCCAACTCCAATCAGCGTGACCCATGTTGGGGCACAATGAGCAAAGACATGCTCGTACTACTCCTCCGTAGTGTGGCCGAACTCAATCCGTAGCAGAAAGTAGATGAACAACAGGTCAGTCTTCGAAAAAGTATAAATATATTTAGGATTTTATGGCTAAATTGTTGTGTGCTAAAGTTATTAATTTGACTCATCCTCATTCTATTTCTGTTTTTTCCTATGTAATGAAGATATCTATTAAGAAATTAGTGTTTCAACTTGTTCAATGCATTATGTTTTCTAATTAATTGAATGATGCAGTATATATCCAAGAAAAAAAAGGGCTATGCGGCAAGTATGGCACAATGAGGTTCTGGTTCTGAAATGGTGTTGCAAGATGTTGTCCAGAGTGGCGATGAGGTACATACTACGAATGACGTGCTACAAGCAGTGTCACAGTTTGACTTGTATAAAAATGGTGTAATGAGATATGGTGAGAAGAGGAATACGAGATAACCAGTGGAACAACAGAAACAGTGTCGAACCGTGAAGGAGGAAAGAGATACGGTAAGAATGTAAAAGTAGTTTCACAGTGGCACCATGAATGAATTAGTGGCTAAAGTTACATGGAAACCATAAACCTGCATTATAAACTTTGAAAATTAAATATAAAAATAAATAAAAAAACTGAAATACTAAATTAAATCTACTTATTAATTAAAACAAATGAATGTTTAAATAATTCACAAAATTTAATAAAATAGTAAAACCATTTAAACATTACTAAAATTGGAACTATACCTAAAATTAAATTATAAAACAATTAAATTATAAAACGTTAATAGAAAATTTAAACAACTATAAAACCGAGTTTAATCTTTACTACTATAAAAAACATAATTAATTAAAATAGACCATTAATTATCATCTATCTAAATAATTGAATTGTGTTAAGACTTAAAATTATAAGGTTTGGATAAATTTAGCTTGTTTTGAAACTCAAATTAGTAGTTAATGAATTGTTAAAATACATCTATTAATTAACTTATATTATTTAATTTTTGATACAGGCAATGTCAGATTAAGAATAAATTAATTATGTTCTCCACCAAACTAATTAATTAAAAAATAAATATAAAGTCCTTAAATATGCAGACAAAGATTCCAAACTAAATAAAAATAAATTTTACTATAAAAATATAGTAAGAGATTATTTAATTATTTTAAAGCTGAAAATACATATTTAAATATAAGAACAGAATAATTAATAAAATTAATAATAAAAATACAAAAGTGTCATTATTTATCAGAATGTGTTAAATTAAATGACTAAATTGATAAAACTTATTTAAAAATATGAGGAAACACATGTGTTTTTAAGGTCACATCATTGTCTTGGTATAACAACAACCAATCCATATATAAAATACAATCAAAACACAAATTTTTTAGGACAAAAAGTTCCATTGAAAACGGTACCCACTATACACTGGAGAACAACCGTTAAATTATCTCAAATCCTCAGATCAAACCCTTAACAAAGTTTCAATTGACATAACCCCAAATACATGTTCCACTTCTAGGTCCCGGTAAACTAAAACAATTGTTAAGATAAAACAATGTGTGGTGATTATGTCAAATAAAATGCAAGAAATCATGGAATATACGAAGATCGCATGTCTATTTGTAGATGGTATTGCCTCCCCACCGATAGGTGTAGACTGAACTCTGTGAATATGAACTTCCCCTATGATTTGGGCTCTATCTTTTGTCCCCAGGGTTGCACTACATTGCTTCTATTGATTATCTCCCACTAGATATCCACATCCACGACCCTGATTGATACAACCATTTGAGCTCCAACTTCCAATCTAATATGGGGTAACCAACCACATCGATGCACATGAAATTAGACTCGATCGACCATCTTCACCCAAATGTTGAGGATTACTAGAGAACCTCTAAATATTACCCATCTCACCAGACAACTGGTACTCATATGGTGGTTGAGTACATTGACCTCAGAATATGTACCACTCAAACACCCATGTTGAACCAGAAGTCCACATTTTAAATCCCCTTTTAGGTCCCCTTACGAGACAGGGGCATGGTCTACAACCATTGAAATCCTATTAAAATAAAATATATTCACCTATGATATAATATCATGTCTAAGAACATCCATGAAATGTTTTTCAATATCTATTGTATCCTCTTCCAACACTGGAATGAATCATTACACGTCGGTGAAATACCTAGAATGATCCATAACCAACATATACCCTTGGGTAAAATTCATAATCTCACCATCCTTATCATTGCTCATGGTTTCTAGATATAATTTTTATAGAATCATATCTTGTAATTTTTTATATATCATTCATTTTTCATGCTCATTCTAAACCATGATGTCCCAAAAATGTGTTACATGACAACATAACATATAGTCTGACAACTTGATTCCTTTCTAGGAAGGATTCTTTAAATGACCAAGAATCTTATCGATGGAATTGATTCAAGACATGGATACAAAATGGACCTCCCTCTTTGGTAATGGTTAGAGGGTTCTATAGCTAAAACAATATAGTCATATCAAAGAAACTCTATACATCCCACCCAATATCTCATTCCATAATCTATATAAACAAGGTCAGGTTCTTGTGAAACATATAATATATATTAAACTAAATAACCACGTATTATTTCTCTACAATGAGGGATCATTCCCAACAACATCCTCTTTATTCCTTTCCAATAAACTTCTTCATGGTGGCATTTTTTGTAAATTTGAAACATATGATTTAGAAAACATAGAATAAAGCATCCATAATTTACCAACATGAAGACTCATAAATAGTCATACAAAACAATCACAAACACTATTCCAATGGATATTGACTGAGAAAATAATTTCAATAAATCTGAATTAAATTTCATTATTTTAAATCCCAGTAATGTTTTATTTAATGATAAATTTCCACCTTTTTTTATTTTAGTTTTATTTTGAGCATAATCCTAAAAAATGGACCATTTTGGATTTTCACAGTTTTAAATTAATTTTTGTATTTCAATGATAAAAATTAATATACTAAT
The DNA here is from genome assembly GCA_963277665.1 of Viscum album. Lineage (NCBI taxonomy): Eukaryota > Viridiplantae > Streptophyta > Magnoliopsida > Santalales > Viscaceae > Viscum > Viscum album. The sequence goes on along the minus strand of OY728150.1, from coordinate 403,785,231 downwards.
CCAAGTCATGAAATTATTTAATTTTAGTATTTCATATATCATGGGAGTTATTTCATCCTTTTAGACCAAAATATGAATTGACCATATAGAAGCTCAAAACAAGATCACTAGTTGGGCCTTGATAACTATTTACAGATATGTTGATATTTTGTTTTATTGGGATGAAATACTATTCAATATGGTAGGTGGTCATAAAAGATGTTGATGAACAAGTTTTATGAAGGAAGATAGGCAGGGATATTTTATTCAAATGGTTATTAATGCATTATAATCTGGAGGTTTGAAATTTTTTGTGATTGAATGTGTAGAATTAATTCTCATACTCAAAAAACCACAATTCCTTTCTCTATTGGCCAATTATACTGCACTATTAAAGGTGATTGCGCCATGATTTTGTGGAATAAATTTTTTGAAGGAACATATTTGTTAATATTCCATTTATTCTATCAAAAAATGTGTCAAATTTCGGTGGATTGATTTTGGCCTATAAATAATTGATAGATCATCCCTCACAAAGCCTTCCACTCCATCCCATTCCTTCGGGGGCACCATGGAGGATAACTTTTCTACTTTAACACTTTTCATTATTTTCATTTAAATATAATTTTAATTCCTTCTTCTTCCCCATTCATCTTTATTATCCTTACCATAGTGGGGTAATCATTTGAGTGATTGGTGAGGGGTTCGTTTTCTATTTTATAATACTTGAGTTATAGGAAATAATTGAATGAAATTTATTTCTCTCTTATTCAATGTTGTTTTTAAATTCATAAAAATGTTTTTTTAATCAAGTGTGATAGTATATTATATTGGATTATTTTATTTATTTTTTCTTTGGTAAATGATCATTATCTCCCTCAAATAGGTTCTGGTTTGTATACAATAGAATAGACCAGGGATTAATTTTGAATTACTCGATGATCATTAGTTCATGTGTGAGGGGTAATGAATGTTCTCATTTTTTTGGGATAAACATATCCCACTCAGGTATTTAACAAGTCAATTGATGATATTCAATTAATATTTCTCGCACATATAAAAAGATTAGAAAAAATATAGATCTTGGACACATTTTCCATCACTATTAACATATCACCACGAATGTGAGAGGAAACGATCATGGAATACAACATTAATCAACTTAAAGAAGTGGATTGAATAATATAGATCAAGGGTAACAATGAAATAGGAAAATCAACAGATACCTAATCATCATTCTCATATCATGGAATTCACTCAGCTAAATTTAAATTTTCTTTTCAATCATTTTCATAGTGATTTCTTCCAAAAACAAAAAATACCTACCCTAATTAAAAAGATAAAAACAATTTCTGCACTGCTCTTTAAGAGACTACCAAAGGTTATCTACTAGACTATACTTAGGTAATATAAAAAAATTCTTGTCACTCTATACGATTGGTGTGCTTCAAACATGGCATCATTTCTGGGGAGAGAGTACAACATATCTTCTTAAAAAAATTCAAAAGGAGATGACCTGCAATTAAAAAGAAATATTTATTGTGTTTGATAAATAAATTTAACGAACATTAACAAAAATAAAAAAAATAAACCTAATAGAAAACATTAAGTAAATAAACCTCTCATATTGAAGTGAAACTCTTAGTGTTTACTCTAAACCTGAAATCATGGATAGAAATCCCAACCAAACCCTACATGATCTATCTGTACCATAGTTTTCCATTCATAATAACCATATAATTATAGCCACATTACCCAATGATTTTTAAATTTCTGTCTATATGATTCATGTCTATCTAATGTTTCATGGTCTTGTAGGAGATGATCTATATTTCAATGTCCATAAATTCATCTTTTCATGCTCAAGCTTCAGACTAAGAGGGGCACCTAAAGATCAATTTTAGAATAGGTATGACACTTATAACTCAAAGGAGTGGATAAATAATGGTTATAAAATATAAAATATGGTGAAAAAAGTGATCATAATGACCTAAAAAGATGTTTTATGTCAATATTGTTTACAACAACTAGGAGAACTTCCATCAAAAAGGATATTTACATCATACAACAATAAAATGGAGAAACCCCCTACGAGTATTGTGATAATTTCAAAAAGCTATTTTCTAGCTTCACTCATCAGGTAATGGAGTAAAAATAAATCCCTTCATTATTCTACCATAGACTTCTAGACAATGATATAAATATGCAAGATGCCTCATATAGGGTATCCATGATTGAAAAGTCACATACAGATATCAGGGTACTAAATGTTATGATTTCTGAAAACCCACATAAAATTTGACTAAGAGGGTCTTGATCAATGAAAATATATAAGGTGAGAACATTTGGATCAATTGATTTAATTTGAAGTGAAATGAGTGAGCTCACTAGGTTAGTGTAACAAATGGATGTGAACTATGTAAAGAAACAACAAGGACTGAATCAGGAATATGTTTTATGCTCATGTAATTATCATTACACTGACCAATGTCCAAAATATTGGGGGACCAAAGGTTATGATCCTACCTATTAGATAAGGAAATTCTTTCTAAATCAGCAATTTAAACCACAATCCCAACTAGGTTATAGATTCAAATAGACCCAAGACAAAACTATTTTTGAATAGAATTTCCAAAACCTACATCCATTCCAAAATTCCTATAAATATCCCCTCCATCAACAAAAACCATTTTATCCACCAACATTCCAATGAATGAAATATTAGAAACCATCCACCAGTACACAACCATCAATTGAGAACCAAGAGATACAGTTAGATTTTGAGGGGCTTAAAGAAAATGTGAAAGACCTATCCAATTAGTTAAAAAATGTTTTCAATATTCTGTCCAATAATCCATGGAATCTCCCATCCCAGATAGTGCCAAATCTGAAATATGATCCCAAATCAATCAAATTAATATTTGTAAAAGGGATCTTACCTCTAGGAAACATTGATCATGAAACAAAACCACATGTTCTTAGGAATAATGATGTACATAATTCTAAATATTCATTGAATATTAACCAATAGGATACAATGAAAAAGGAAGTGGATAATGGCATGATAATAAGGAAAGAAACACCACTGTAAAGAAAAAAATATTAGAAGAAATACATACACTAATAATATCCAACCTTAATGATTTATTCAAATATATTTAATGAATAAATTCTTCAAAAGAGAATCTAGATACCTTTCCAAATTTTGAAATCAATACCCCCTACATGACATGGAAAAAAATTCCACGGCATGCAAAATTTATGAAATAATTTTTCAAAAGAAACAGGAGAATTCATGAAAATGATATGATCACCATGGTTAAAAGTGAATCATCCCTTATCACACTATAGAATCTAACCAAAGGACACGATCTAGGATGTTTTCCATTCCTAGCATAATTTGTTATTTAAAATTATATAATGCTTTGTGTGATCTAGTTTCTTCAATTAATGTATTTCCACACTCAGTATAAACTTATTTATAGATGGGAGACTTTAATATCGTAAGTGGGGGGGGGGGTCCAATGTTTAAATTGAACAATATTTATCCTTGTAGAAGTTTGGGAACATGTCTTATTGAAATTCAAAAGTCTCCATCTATCAGATGAGATGTATGAGATGAATATGGAAGAAATCAAGATCCCATCACACACACCCATAATTTTGGGAAGTCCTTTCATGAAGATGTCAAAATCCATAATAATTTTCAATGAAGGTAGACTTACCATGTATTTTTGTGATAACACGGTCCACTTAAAAATTTCTGAATCCATGGGGAACCCATTAGATGATCACTCCCTATTTGAACTCTCCCATGATGTTGGTACTGAACCAATTAAATAATCATGTATTTATCAAGAATTCATAGTTTGGGGATAAACATTTTTCCATATAAACTATCAATGAATATGAAATTCCCAAAACACTGTATATCCTGATTTCATGTTGAATGACGAGGAAAAATATAATTAATTTGACAAATTGATAAGTGATGAAAAAGATGATATGGTTTCTTGTGTGTTAAAAGTATAAACTTTAGAAATGAGTAACATTAATTTAATTTCATCCCTTGGGAAGCCCCCTAATATGGAATTAAATCCACTCCCCAAATATTTGAAATATATGTACCTCATAGAGGGAGATAAATTTCTAGCGATAAATAATAATAATCTATATAATCCCTAAGAAGAATGTTTTAGTGAGGTTTGGAGAAACAATATACATACAAAAGGGTAGAGATTATGTTATATACCCTACATAAACCCAAAGACATTCTCACATAGAATTTTACATGGCGGAGATTCCAAACAAGTTAGACAACCCCAATTGAGGATGAATCCCACCTCAATGGTAGTCGGGAAGAAGAAGATTGAGATGTTTGGAGGATGGAATCCTATATCCCATTTCAGATTCATTTTTTTAAATCCAAATCCATGTAGTTCCAAATAATACTGTTCTATCCATTATGAGGAATTAAAAAATGATTTAATCCTAGTGAGAACTCAAAATAGCCGGAGAGTGTGCATCGATTTTATAAAGTTAAATTAGGTCAGTGGAAAAGACCATTTCCAGCACATTAATTGACTATATATAAGAAATATTATTAAGGGGACCTCATTATTGATTTTCATATAGTGTTTTAGGTTACTTCTAGGTACCCATTTCTCACAATGATCAATATAATACAACCATTACATTTCCCGCTGGCCATTCGTAATATAATAGGATTCCATTTTGATTATGTAATGCACCATGTACACTTAATAGGTTTATAGTAAGTATATTTTTGGGTCATATTGAGAATTTCAGGGATCCATTAATAGATGATTTCATTTTTTTTGAAGATTATTTTGATAACTATTTAAAAAATATGGATTTTTTTAAATCCTTCATTGAAAATATTTTTTTTTTAATTATGGAATGTTTCATTTCTTTTTTGAAAGGTGAATTCTCCTGTGGAAAGTCATTTCAAAAATGTAATTGAATTGGATACTAAAAATTTTGAACTGATAAATTCATTACCATACCAAACATATCTGAGACATGTTATATCATTTTTCGGACATGCATGATTCTACACGAGGCTTATCATATATTTTAGTAGGATTTATCTCCCTATTTTAGAATACATATGAATGATTCAGATATTGATTCCAAGGGTGCATGTAAGAAATATTAAGATGATTTGAAGAGAATATTGAATATTCTGCCTCTGATGCAACCACTAAATTGGGAAGAACCATTCGAAATACATTATGATGCATCAACCAAGTAGATGCAGTAGTCCTTTCCCAGTTAATTGAGGTAAATCTATAAGTTATTTCATATTACTTGAGAAACTTCAATGAATCCCAATTAAATTAAACTACCATAGAAAATTAGATTGTAGCAGTTGTCTTTTCTTTAGAATGATTTAGATCATATCATCATGGAACTAAAATCACTGTGTTTTATGATCATGCTGTTCTTATATACTTAATAAATAAGAATTATTCTAAAAAAAGGCTTGTGAGATGGATGTTTTTGATGTGATAGACAAACACGGAAATAAAGGACAAGAAGAGAGCTGAGAAACATGTGGCAAACCAATTAAGTGTAATACCAAACACCGTTAAAGATGAAATTATTGATGAAACCCCATTGAATGATCAAATTCAACGAGAGAAGTTTCACTTTATTGAACGATAATTTTCTTGGTATGTTGACAAAGGTAATTTTGTAATAAAATATCATGTCCCGTCTTACTTAACTTCCAAAAAATTAAAAAACTAAAATATGAATTCATATATTATACATTTGATGATCCATTTCAATAAAAAAAATTATTGATCATGTAATGAGAATATTTTTTCCAAAATCTGATATTAAATCATTCATTTAGTTTATTCACACATTTATGTGTGGAGGAAACTTTGGACCTGACATGGAAACAAAGAATGTTTTAGAATCAATATTTTATTGGCCCTCCCATTTTAAAAATGATTAGTAAATCTGAAAAAGGTGTGAAAAGGTAGGTTTTTAGGAAATATTTCAAAATGATAAGAAATTCATCAAAAGCTACAACATTTTTGTGAAATTTTTGAAGTCAAGGGGATATATTTTATGGGAACATTGCTACTGTATTTTGAAAATTCTTACATCTTTCTTATAGTTGATTATGTTACAAAATTGATGGAGTCATACTACACCACAGTTCATGATGATGTAGTTGTATGTGATTTTGTCTAGGATGATATATTTTTTTGGTTTGTAGTTCCTAGAACCCTCATCAGTGATCTGGGGACTAACTTTTGAAATAGGATAAGGAATTCTTGACTAAAAAAGTATGGGATGCATCATAAAACATCAACTCTCTCTCATCGTAATTCTAATGGTCAAACTGAAGTACCCAATAGTCAAATCAAAGGAATTTGTAAAAGACTGTAAAACAAAACATGATGGATTGGAGCTAAAAGATAGAGGACACATTTAAGATTTTGATAGCCTACAAAACTGAAATAATAATGTGTCCATATTTCTTGAATTATTGGGAAAGCGGAACCTTCCCATATAATTGGATCATATGGAATAATTGGTTTTGAGGAGGATGAATTTGGATAATGAAAATGGTGGGATAGAGAATATATTTCAGTTTCTGGTGTTAGAAGAAATTAGAAGGGAATCATTTGAAAATTTCGAGATTTAAAAAGATAGAATAAGAGTAGATCATGAAAAGATGATCAAACCAAAAAACTTATACCCTACGTACACATTGCTGTTATTAAAATCAAGACTCAAAAATATTCAAGGAAAACATCTTTCCAGATGGAAGGCCTGTTTCGAGTAACTCATTTATATCCTTTCGGTGATGTGTAGATTGTGAAGAAGGGTATTAGTATCTCGTCACTATTAATGGAAATAGGATGAAGAAATTCCCTGGGAACATTCCATCAATTCTTCTAGAGGAGATAACACTCCTCCAACCTATATATTAATAAAGTCTATTAGATTGTACCTCTCATTTAAATTATCTTACTTATTTTTATTCATTTTCAAATCAACATATATGTGAAATATATTTTAATTCATTGAGGACTCTGCATCATTTAATTGTGGAGTAGGGAGAAATTTTTAATTTTTATTTTCATTAGTTGTTTGTTTTTCTAATTTTTCTAAAAACAATAGTGGGGATTCATTCAGATTTTTGGTGTGTTTTATTAGATATATAATTTTTTCATAATATGTGAGTTGAAATGATATCATTACCAATATTTAATCCCATGTGAATGAGTGAAACAATCTATTCTATGAAATAAAGAATAAATTAATTTTGAAAATGGAATTGATTCATGTTAAAATCATTTTATATTTCCTGAAAATTATTATGATTTTTGAGTCTCATGCCACATATCAATGTATTTATATTGGAAAGAATATTTTTCTAAGGCTTCTGAACTAATTTGTTTCATATTCCATACATTCACCTCACTTATTGAGAGAACTAAACAATGCATTATTTATCCAGAATTTGATTTATTTATATCAAATCCGGAGTGTTTGAGGTACTTGTGATTAAAATTAATTATGCATTCATTTTTTGATTAAACTAAATTTTCATGAAAATCATTTTTAGTATAAAATACCTTTCCCTTATATTCATTGTATTCCTTCGAATCCATGAAAACCCTATTATGTTTTCGAAATCACAAGCCAATTTTCCCCATCCAACTATCTCTTGAAGAGAAATTGCATGATCTAGTTGAACATAACTGTCGGGGAAGATACCTTGTATAATGATACCACATTTTCTAATACATTGTGTTGAAATAAAATTTTAAAGATATGATACTACTACTGATTAATTAATTTTGTTGAAATATGTTCCTATCTATATCATTCACGATGAGAGAAGTTTTATATTTCTGGAGATACCAGTAAAGAATGATAGATATTCCAATATGAATCGTTCAAGAAAAATTTTGTTTGAGAAGATTGAAATTTTGTTCAATTAAATGATAAATGGCGAGTAAATTCAATGAGTTTACAGGATGATGGAACTGATTTTCTACTAAGTGGATTGAGGATAATACCATACTTGAGTGAAAATTATAATCTTGAAATTTTTCATAAAAAAGAGAAAATCCCTCTTCATTCAACCTCAAAATATTTATCATCTAAATCCTACCAATTGGAAGCAAAAAAAACCAAATAGTTTATTTATAATAAAAACATGTCATTGACCCACATCGGGTGGATATGTATGAATTTTTCAATCAAATGGATACTCTTTCATGAGTTTGGATGATAAAACCCTTTTTCAAAATTTTCATTTGTGACATGAGAGAATATTAATGCTATGTAGGTGTTTTGTGAGAATTGGATAATAAATGAAGTGGAAATATATTAAATTATTGTAATGGATAACTTGAAATAATGATTTTTACAAGTAATGATACCTATTTGTTTCTTGTTGTGGAATTGTAGATCACATTCATATGTGTTTTGAATTTGGTTTGACTTGATTTTGATACTTATTGTCATGGAGCCCATGTTCTATGTTTGGGGAAATTGATAGAGAAAATATTTCCAATAATTTTACAATAAAATTGAATATTTTTAATCCCACCAAATAGTTATTTTAAATGAAATTTTAAACTATTCTTATTTTAGTAGTATTTTGAGCATAATCTTAAAAATGGCCCATTTTGGATTTTTACAATTTTAATTTTTTTTATTTTGCTGATAAATTTTTTTGTACTGATCAAATTAAAGAAATTATTTATTTCAGGATTTCATAAATCAATGGACTTATTTCATCATTCTGGACCAAAAACTCAATTGATTATATGTAAACTGAAAACAATCTCACAAGTTAGGCCTCGAAAAATGTTTATAGATATATTGATTTTTGGTGTTGGTGGGTCAAAATAATCTTAAATTTGGAAGGTGGATGTGTAATAAAATAAGAAACATATTTTTTGAATGAGGATACTTGTGGATATTACTTTATCATGGTCATTAATTCATGATAACATAAATATTTGAAATTTGTAGAGTATGACCAAGAAGAATAAATTCTCAGACTAAAATGGTGGTAACTCCTTCTTATGGCCAATTAAGATAATATTTTTTGGGTGAATGAACAAGAAATTATAGAAAACATATTATGAAGGAAATACATGTGAATAATCTATTTAATGAGTCAAAAAATGTGTAATGTTTCAATGGAAATATTATGGCCTTTAAAATAAGGAGATCTGCACCCTCTGAAAGCATTCTATTCCATCTGATTCCTTCAATGGCGCTAAGGAGGTGAACTTTACTGCATTCTCTCTTTTCATTTTTTCAATCCCATAGATTTGTAATGCCTTATTATTCCTCATTCATCTAAATTAACCTTTACAATGTCTTGTAAACATTTGAGTGATTGTGGAACGTTTGGTTTTCTATATTGTAATGCTCGAGTTATTGGACAAAATTAAATGAAATCTATTTCTCTCTTCTTCAATGTTCTTTCAATTATAGAGGTTTTTGTTATTATGTGTGATCATATTTGATAATTGATTCTGTCATTTATTTTTTCATTGGAGAATGATCATTATCTCCTTCTAGTATGTTCTAGTTTATATTCGTTGGAATAGATAAGGGGATAATGGTGAAGTACTCGATGATCGTCAGTACGAGTGAGAGAGGTAATGGATTTTAAAAATTATTTTGGATAATATGAATTGATCATGTACTTACCAAGTCAATTGAGGATATTCAATTCAACATTGTCCAACATGGATGGACGGTTGAACCAAAAAAGATCTTGTTATGGTTTTCTCTCACTATAACCATTTCCCCAAGGATGTGAGAGTAAACGATCATGGAATCTCACATTAATCAACCTAGAAGAAGAGGGTTGAATAAAATAGAACAAGGATAGAATTCAAATTAAAACATCAACTCTGACCTAAAACCACATTTCATATCATAGTTTTCAATAAAATTTACATCAATTTTTATTTCAATAATTTTCATATTTATTTCATCGAAAAACACTAAATTTTTTACCAAATAAATAAGTGACAAATTTTTTCTTCCACACTCCTCATTGGGAGACTACCAACGGTTACCTACATGACTATATTTAGGTAATATAAAAAAATATTTTACCGCACCCTATGAAAAGTGTGTGTCTGATATAAATACCCATTTCTCACTAACCTCTATCATACCTACCATGGGATATGGTCAACCTAGGAAAACTAATTTACATTACCATGATATTTCTATGGTCACATTTTTAAATCTACATCGACACTCGCATCGTTAATAAATTATTTAAGGCACATTTAACTTTTCACATCATGTTACAACCCACACTTTAATTCTTTTACACCATTATTTATGAACAAATCCTTAACCATTCTACAACACTCCTCCCATTTTACCCGTTTATATCATTCTTATTAAAAATTATTTTACTTAAATATTTCATGGAATTAAAATGAATTAAATATTTCATATCCTCCACACCCATCCCATGTGTGCATATCAGGATGCATTCCACGTATATTACAAAGTTCCTAATAAGATTCATGAATACACAACCCATTCCATTATATCTATGAGTAAAATATCAATAAACAGTCACGTCATACAATAAGTGCATCACAAAATATTGAAATATCTTTCAACTGTAACAACATGTAATGAGAACAATAATTCCCACCATGGATTCATGGGTTTTCCCTTTTATAATGGTGAGCTACTCCATAGAACAATCTCATTTTCAAGACCCAATACTACATATTCTCCCTTATACAAAACCGAAATAATAAAAACACATAAAAATAATATTATGATAGGACATTGTAAATTCCCCCACTCGAGTGCCCTTAAACCGGTGTCCTGATCCAGGTCACATCATGACCTCATAATCACCTCTATGTACCCTTGTGGTTTTAGAATATAATAGAGGGTATAATAAGGAATTTTGATAGAGTATACCCTCTTTATTAGAGAAATAATCAATAATTAATAACATAAATAGTAAAAACATCATGTAACAACTCTTAAACTTTCACAACTAAGCGTCTCCCTAAACACGGTAAAAAAATAATAAAAAATAACCATGTAATTTCATTCTAGTTGTGCTAGGAGTGGTGGAAACCCAAAATAATGATTAATATCTGAACCCCCCCAAATGGACCTAAATCCAATTTTGGATCCCCATCAGCACATATCCCAATACCAACTAAATTACCCAACATTGATGATTTTCCCTTATTTGAACCAGAACAAATGATCTGTGCTCGAGTACCCAGTGATGGACCATGAAGGGTGTTACTATAACTTAGAAGGCCACTGTTAAAAATGTTTACAATTTTGTTTTCACATACCATCTTTATTACTTAATCCATATTATTCATGTGTTCCATGGGTTATCCATTTACATCATCTCAAAAAGTTTCTATGAAAAAGTATCGTTATGGATTGGGGAAATAAATCACGTCCCTGTCTCACTAGGGGGAAACAAATCAAAATAAATAAAATTTCCTCACCTCGAAGGCTTAGTTAAGGTGGTCTTGTCAAATGAATCCACTAGGGGAATAGTTCCTCCACCCCATTCTATAAACAGTTCATTTTAGGGTTTATTTTAGAGGAATATTCTTACTCGAACTATGACTATAGAACCTCAATTCAATGCCCATACTTCCATGCAATGTGCACAAGCTAATTTATCTAATCACCACAAACATACCATATCCCAAACCGTACTCAAAATAACACACATACAATAAAAAACCATAACAATAAACATGGGAAGGGATATTGTTCCATAACTCAATAACAAATTTACCATTTTTTATATATATCCCTTTCAGCCTAGTTCTCATTTCCATGGCCAACATGTTATGTGTGTTCAATAATTTTCATTATGTCACCCCATTTAACATATTCATCAATTCCCTTATGAAAACCAGTTTGATTTATATTTCAATTACAAAGTCATTTACCATTTAAAGTTCACCCTTTTATATACACTAACCCTCTCAGGCATTTCTAGCATCATTCATAAGCCATTTGAAAAAATCAAAATTAACCAGAATAACCCATTTTATTTTCACTTTAAAAAACCCCCTATGCCATTATCTATGCTGGTAATGATTATGAATAATATTTTTTAACCTAAACCAACCATAGTAAAATTTTCATCATGGGATTTTTGTTATCACATGTCAACTATACATTTAACCATTCTGTTTTCTTAGGTTATGGATTGTGGGCACACCCTATGGGTGACACTAAATCAATTAAATCATCCTCAATGCATCCCATAGGGATCATCAGGGGTTCAAAAAATAATTTGGTACTATTTTTTATCAAATATAACTAAAGTAATAAATTCACAATAATAGATAACCAAGAATGAATCCAAACATGCACAAATAAACTCAATGACTATGATATACAAATTATAGAACACATACCTTGAACACATTAATTAATCAACTCTTAATTATTGCATCAGATCGAGATTCAATCTCCTATGATGAATTAAGAAATAAACTATCAGTGAAATATGGTTTTTGGGATTTGGAATATGATGACCCAAGATTCAATCCTCGATCAAGAAAATAGAAGAAACATGGAGATTAGACATAACTAGAGCTTCTATCTTCAACCAACCATGCTCCAAAAAACCATGATTCGAAAGATAACCCCCAATGGGATGATTTGGGAGCTTTACATCATCACTCGGGTTTAGAGGGGATTAATGGGAGGAAACATTGGGTAGAACTAAAAAATATTGAGATGATAAAATCATAATTTTCATACTTTTAATGGGCCACACGATTTGTCACTACAGTTTACAAAATTGTGCACAAACCGCAAGCAAGGCACTATCGATGGGGAGTGAGTCCACATGGTAAAATTGGGATCTCGACACTGTTCAAATAACTGTGAACCAACCGTTTGTAATTCCACTTTCCAGTGATGCATCGTTTTATATGGATGGTCACCTGGTTAACCTTTCCCTGCGCAAACCGTGTGTCTGGCATAGGTTGGCCTGATTATCATTCATTTCGTATCCCGAACCTCTAGAACATCATCAAGGCCTCCACATACACCCAATAAAATCTAATTATCTAAAAATAATTGATTAATACCAAAATTTAAATAATTAGACACCTCTATGAAGATGGGATCTTACAAAACCAGTGCATGGCATCAAAACATGTCTCTGTAATGATGTATTGAGATAGAACCATTACTATTTTCCAAATTCAATCTACGAATGAACATATTGTCATGAATTATCAAATTATATTTACTAAAAAACACATTTTAGACATTGTAATTATTTTTTTAATTTAATATGTACAATTTAATATATTTCTCTATTGATTCATTATATATTTTTCCTTCATGCTTTATTTTGTTGAAGTTGCATAGTAATGTTTTCCATAACTGCTTATGAAATGTCAAACATGGTCAAAACAATTTATTATAATAGTTTCGTAATAAATATAATATTAAAAGTTTTATTGATATGATTTTTATTTAAATAATATATACTTCAGTCTAACCATGATGGGTGGTAATAAAAAATGAAACTCATTTCTGATGGAGGTGATAGTTCTTCCAAACACATGATTAATGTTTTAGATTCTCAATGAATTATAGGGAAAAAGTTAAATGATTAATAGAAAATAGACAGTCATATTATTATTATATATATAATATTTATCCTTCCATATCATATTTTTTTATCATCCATGAAATGTTTTGATGAAAAGTGAAAGGTATCACATAGAGGTGGCATTGGTCTACGCATCACACTAACATAAATTTTATTTTTATTATCTGATGGAGGTGAATAAATAAATGACATAAAATTAATGTAATAAAACACAAATATTATACTGATATAATGTTAATTTTATTTTAATGTATTTAATATATTTTGGAAAAAATATTAATTCGAAAATGATACAAAGATGGTAGTATATCGGCTAGACACCTGATATTACCATTGTGATTTCCATTGAAGTGAATACCTTAGGATATGAAATAGCGAATTGGGACCCAATTTTGACCATGAAATTATTGGATAATTATTTCTGGATTACTTTAAATGATAATATAAAATTCAATTGTAACCATAGATGGGTGTAAGGGATCCACTTTTATATGTGAAGAAAAAGGGCACTTTTGGTACTACACTTTACCCTTCAATGAAATCAATAAAATTTTATATTATTAATGGATAAAATGTTTCAAAATAAGGAATTTTTTGTTTATTTGTATCTAAAAGGCTAATAAAAATTTTATAACTAGGTTTCAGACATGCTATAGATTGTTTACCATTATGTTATTGACATTTTTCTCTTACTTTTAAACTAATAAACATGTTTTTAACTAAGTGATTTTATGTTCTATTAAAATTATAACACAATTCATATAATAAAAAATGGGTTTAATAGAACATAATTTATCAATTATTTATTCTAATTAAAATTTTAAATACTAAAAAATTAATATTTTATTTAAAACAGCCAATGTGTGGGAAAACAATTATAGCATAAAGATGACATTTTGACCATTATAGATTATTAATCATATTTATTATTAATATTAAATAATTTTATTATTAATATATTTTTATATTGGTTTAATCAATATATAAGACTCATAATTTAAATAAGATCAATTTTATTGATTAAATAAAAATCTCCCAATTTTAATAAAATAGTTCTTGAAAAAACAATTTTATCATTATGCTAGTAATATACACCAATAATAGTAATAATATATCTTGAGCAAAACAATAAATTGAATCTAATATATAATTTTTGATGGTTTAACAAAAATATTAAATACATTTTTTAAATTTAATTTTTATAATTATGAATAAAAATTTCCATTATAAGAGCATAAAAACATTTTATAATTTGAGATATTAATTGAGTTTAAAAAAGAGTGGACATTTATTTTAAAATTCAACATAGTTTTGTTGAATTATTTATATTAGTGATATATTTTATGTAAATTTTTTTCCATAATATTTTAAATCATTCAATTATTAAAAAAGTGATAGTTTTTTAAAAAAATCCAGATTTTGACTATTCAAATTAAAAACAACTAATATATAAAAATATAAAAAAATTAATAAAATTTTGATATAAGAAATTAAAGAATGAAATTTATTTTATATTATTGAAATTATAAAATTAATATATATATCTATTAAATAAAAATATAAATTAGAAATAAAATATTTTTTTTTTCAAAACAAATGCTTTATTATACGTTTATTTCAATACATTATCATATCAAATGAAAATTGATTTTTTAGGAAAAAAATTCTATATCAATAAATTTTATTTTTAGTAATTTTTGGTAAAAAAATTGAATTTAAATCATATTAAAAGTATTAATTATCTTATTAATATAAATATTTCAGAATGCTATTACTAAAATTATTTCCTTATAATTCAGCTTCGTGTTTTTAATGAGAAAGTATAATTATTTATACTTTATATAAATACTTCAATGTTTCATTAACATTTAGTGTCTTGTGTAGAGTAAGATAGAAGATATATAATTTATCTAATAAACTTATATAGTGAAATGTTGGTTTATTAAATCATAAAATGGATATGTAAATGTGTGAAATAATAGAGAAATAGTACACTTGATATTTTGTTAGATTTCTTAAAGAAATAAATCATTGATGAGGCTAATGAAATCATAGGAGTAACCATGGGAGAGCCTATTCCCATTCCTAGGGTGAGACACATTAAAAAAGGAAATAAATTGCATAGTATTATCAAATGAAGAAGATTGTTGGGCCTCAAGCCAAAACAGAAGCTTAAACATCCCAAAGTATGGTGAATATTTAAGAAACTATAAATCCTTATTATCAATTCCAGAGAAATAGGAGAATTATACAAAATATTTTGATTTTTTATTTGGGAAAATTATGACACACAGAATATATTTTCTCCATTACGAAAATATTTCTCATGAAGAAACAATACTGAAAATAGAAATAAATTTTCAATATTATTACTATGTGTTTTAGGGTTATTGTTTTTTGTATAAAGGGTATATTACTAAACATTCAGATTGTTCCTTAAGGGTAAAAAGACATGTGAATAATGTCACCCAATACAGTGGAATTTAGTATTTTATAATGTCATCCATAAAAATGAAATATAAAAACATATATTTATTTCTAAATGATTAAAGGGAAAGTGTTGAACCAAAGTTCCACAAGAGTATTAATTTTTATAAAAAGGTACTAAAAATCATGGAAGAAGAAGAAATTATATGGGAAGGTACATTTTTAAGAATTGATGTTAATTATAGTGGTTAGGTATAGTTTATTTTTATTGGATAGAGGATGTACCTCACATATAAAAAATTCTAAAAACATTATTTACGGAATAAGATTTGTTAAGGGTAGATTATTTCAAATAGGATATGATGAAGGAAAAAATATATTTTGATATAGTAAGGATAAAGAATTTGGAAAATAAATCCAAAAGAAACATCCCAGGGGAAGCACTAAACCATAATTTAATTAGTGTGAGTCTGTTGTGTGAGATACAACCTTTTGTGTAATTTGGAAGGAAGGGGTGAACTATTAATGTTAAATATAGAACAATTATCCTTAAAAGTCAAATAATCAAAGGAAAAAATATAACTGATTGTTGGATAAAATTTTCTCATGTCATTAAAAAATATTGGAATAAATTATGGAATAAGTGACTTGGGCACTTAATCCAATGGTTTTTGGGAAATAGGGTGATGATCGATGGGTCAAGTGACATTACCAAAATCATATATGATAACACAAATATATATTATTCCTAATAAGTGGAAAAAATATTCCATAATATGTACATTCCCAAGATAGAGAAGTCATCAAGAGCTTTGGTGCTAGTTTATATAAATTTTTGTGGGATAATTACTCCACTACTATAGAACTTGGTTTATCCATCACTATATACTTAACATCACAATATAAAATCACCATTAAAAACCCTCTTTTTCATCACTATAAAAAGTGATGATAAAGGGACCCTTTTAGCCATGATTTTTAGTACTGTTAAAGGGGATCTTTAACGGTGCTTTTAAAATATCACTGACAAAGACACCAATTTATTAATGCGTTTTTACTAGTCCTGATAATGGTTATGGTTCAGAAAATATATATATTTCCATTGAAAAATATATTAATAGTTAAATATATTTATATTGATACAAATATACTATATTTTTTAAAATATGTTTTAGATAGGGTTAATAGGTATTTACATAGAATAAAAATGATATTTAGTGAAAATGGATTATGAAATAAAAAATATTTTTAATCAATAGTTTTCTAATTATTATCATGTAATAGACATTTATTATCTATATGAAGATAACAAATCAAAACAGTAATAAAAGATTTAAAATTTATTGAAAATGTAACTCTAACTTCAAACAGATAGAAGTATTGATCCGAGCGTCTATTTGGTCTCTACCACAGATCAAATAGAAGTCTGTGACAAGCAGTACTCCCCTTAGGAGAGAGTCAAACTATTTTCATGTGTTCTAATTCTAAAAAAGGCCTAAAATTCCTCCAAAACTATATTTTTAGTCTTGGTACCTAAATATTTTGATATTTAATGTAATTTCATCATCGTTTAAGTGGGTGCTTTTTCAAATTTTAGTGGTGAATAAATTTATATCTAGGGATTACATTCATAATTTTGTTATAGTTTCGAAATTTTACAATTTTTCACGATGTTGATTTATTTATACTTAAATATATTTTTATTTTATTATATTCAATTATAATAAATCACTTTTATAAATTCATATAGAAACAAATTTATATAGAAATGTATTTTTCAATATATAAAATAAATGGTGATTATTCAATTTAATTGAAGAAAAAATTTATTCATTTTATTTAGCTTATCAAAAGGCATTCATATATATATATAAATTTTATATATACATATTTTTGTGTTTTAATAAACACACACATAGGTATATATATATATATTAATATTTATATTCTAACATATGTAAATGAATAATAGTATATAATATATATAAATTAATTTAATTTTCTATATATAAACAACACATTTCAAACTCTATATAAATAAATATAATGGTTGTTAAGTATAAAAAAACAAGCATGTCATAGTGGTAATGAGAATTCATTCACAAAATGGAGGTCCTGGGATCATATTATGGCTTGAATAATTATTCAGTATTTCTATCTAGCACTGAGAGAGGGAGGAAAGGGGCATGATGAAATATGGGTATTGTAAAGTGCTGATAAAGGAGGATGCTAGAGTTGAGAAAGGGGTTTTGTGTGTGGGAGGTGGGAGTGGGGGAATAAGAAAAATAAAAATTTTCCCATATATTTAACCATCCATTTTTTAAAATAATTAATGGGGGCCTATAAAAACACTTTTTTAGCAATGTTAAAGACACCCTTTTGGCATCACTCTAAATATCAGTGATTTATAAGAATTGATAGAACCCTTTATTGATGCTTTTAAAATCCCATATATTAAATAATCCTCTGAAAGAGCCATATGAAATAATTTATTATATTTTTTTATGTTGAATTCAGTAGAATGGATTTTTATGGTGAATACACCTAGATAGAAGTATACAGGTGCATCACTCGTTATTGAAGAGGAGTTAGAAGGATACTTGGGGTGAAAGTTCATAGGCTCTCATTGATAATGATATGGAATTAAAAAATTCCCATGTAGAGAATCACATGTATACTCATTGAATTTAAAATCATATTCCTGTGGTGTGAACTACATAAAAAAGTTATTAGAAATATTAATCATATCATTGAAAACAAGGCATAAACAATGGTCATTGAAAAAAATCTACAAGATGTATTGGAAGGAAGCAGTATTATAAGGACATAAACCTTGCTTGCTTAATGCCAGTTTCTGATTTATTAAATTAGGATAACATATAAGTATTCACATCTTAATGGACTAAATATCTATGTAGTATTGGTAAACAAGAATGATACTTTAGTGTTGCATTACATATGAATACAAAAATTAAAACATAATTTTATTTTTGATAATATGATTATTCTCCCTAGAATATTCTTCTATATCATTCATAGTACATTTCCAAGATTTAAGGGAATGAAAAAAATAAGGGTAATATTTAATTCTAAGTATGAGTTATGTAATGTGGAAGCTATTTGGAGTAAATTAAGAATAATAAATTTATATTAATAAATATGGAATGTTAAATATCTGAACACTCATTTCATATAATCAATAAAATTACTATCATAATTAGATAATTAATAATCAATAAAGATGGGTAAAAACTAAAAGGCATTCCATTTAAATAATTTAACAATCATGAATAGGTAATGAATAATCAATAAGGAAAGGTAAATAACTGAAAAGATATTAAATTTAAATAAATTTACTATCCTAAATAGATAAATAATTATTCATTTACCTGATTTATGTGAACCTTTTCATACCTATTATTTTATATAAATACATGTTTTCACCAGATTAATATTATTTTATGGATAAAATGCATTATGTAAGTATTTTTGTTGATCTTTAAAAAGATTCCAATCAAATTCAGAAATATGGAGTGAATGAAAAAAAAGTTCATATATACATGGTATGTACATTATAAAAACATTCCATGTATCCTTCCCCGGACACAATTTGTCCAGATTGTGTACACATCCTTGTAGCCAGCCAGATCTTACACACCATATAATCTATGATCACACATCTTAAATGCCATTCAAGTTGTAGTTAGGGGATGAAATAGAATCCAAACACCATCTGGGAAGGCATTACACACAATATACCCCACCAACCTATTGATACCATGATTATATTCATAGGGACCTCACGGTTGGCCACCAACCAGTGAAGAATTAAATTAATATCAAGTTGACATTAGTACAAAATGTGTATTTTAGGGTATATATTTAGCATTCTATAAATCTATATATAATGTGGAATACCTCTATGCTTGGGGTTAGACACTTTAAGGGGAGGTGATTCGACTGCTATGTACTACCACCTCAAAATATGATATGCTTTATCCTCACATTTTTAATTTTTTTACTGTAATTTCCATTCCTCTTAAATTTCACTCGTATCCATGGTAGGGGTTGAGTTTCTGATCAACCAACACACCATGCCCATGGTCATTTGTGTGTAGTGTTCTTGTGTTGTGGGAGTAATAATGTTATGGATTTTTTTATAATTTAAATAATAATTTGTTAATATTATTATGATTTCTATTTTACAATTCCGTTAATGAGTGAAATTCCAAAATTATTGTTAGTGATGTGTTAGACCAAGAATGAAACCAAAAATTATAAATAAAGGACATGTGATTAGTGAATCCCTGATCATTTGGAGAGGTTGTTCCCACCATTTTAGGGGAAAATGACATCAATGTTTTTTATGTAACTAATAACTAGAATAAGGGATAAATCATTGAGTTATGATATGTCCCATTTCAAGACCAATGAATAATGATTTAATTGAATCCCCATGGTAAGAACTTATCATTTATAATTTTAATTATATGGAATTATTATTATAATTTTCCTTAATCAAATTAAAACCTCGATAAGTTTTTTCCTTTTCTTTCATCTCTTTTTTATATTTTAATTTATATTCACAAATTATTTCATTGTATCATCTTGTTACTTTTTTCCAATTTTTCTGGGGAATCAACATTGACTCTCCAACCAATATTGATTCATTGATTTTCCATTTTCCCCAGGGGATAAACCATAAATACTACTAACTATATGGTTAGTTAGATCAAAATGGAATCAAACACATTATTCTAATTTTCTGCAACATGGGATGGGAGGGGTGAAATTATGGCGTCATTTCTAGGGAATATGGGAAGTAACAATATGAGTCAGAGTTTAGGTTGGTTTACCTAGAGTTTATCATTTTTATTTTCATGACTCTTTTCATGGGTCCCTCAACCCCACTTCCCAATGGATTTCAATTCAACTAGCAATTGGTATGATCTACCTATAGATGATTTCATCTGCATAATATAGTACTGTTGTAATCATGCCCATAGATTTATTATCAATACATTGATGTTGGGTAATGTTATGAGAAAAACCACAACCATTTTTCACCAAGACATCTATTATTCTCCTCCAGAATCATCTTCGGGTAATACCGAAAGGTTAATATCAATTATGGATGCCCTTACGGAATTCTAGTTGGACCAAACCAAAATGTTGAGCTGACTTGGAAATATAATAGAGTTGTTCTCCTAGATTATTTTCAACTTCTAGACTCCTGTTGAATATTCTAATGGGTTTTTTGATTACTTATCTACTAAGTAAGCATGTTATAATGAGGACCCTAATTTTATACATTATGATTTTCTTAAAATAATTTTGAAAACTCAATCATTGAATATGGGACCATGTCACATCATTTTAATAATGGATTTGTTCACACTTTTATTTCAGATCCCTCAGTTAATTACATTCCACAATAGGGGAACTTTTGATTATATTTGGGTTTTCATCATAATTATTTCAGTACCTTAGGTGGTAAAGAACATAAAAAATCACACCAAGGCATATGACCACCTTTAACATCTATAAGCAACAGTGCATGGACACTGAAATCCACCACCCATAACATCTAAATGTCAAGAAACATGGTTCAATGTCAAGGGTGTTAGACCTATGTTGTTGTTCATAAAGTGGAATCCACATCTGAATTTGGATTGTGGGAATGTAACCATAACTTAGGTCAAGACAAAGACCTAATAAATCACTTTTTTGGAGGTATCCCAATTAATCTTCTTTTTTTCTCTTTTTTAATAAAAACATGTCATGTACTTCTCTTAAACATTATTTGTACTATCCTTCTCTTCTATCCACTATTTCAATAAGATCCAAATGAACATATACGTCATTACTATGTTAAAAAAAGTTATGTATTTTGAAACTAGTTTATTTTATTATAAAACCTTTTTTAAAATTATTGTTTTTTATGATAATTCTAAAAAATAAAGTCTGTGTAGATAGAAAGGTTGGTTGAGTGTATCTAAGCTATTGATGGTTTCAATTTCTTCTCATGTGACTTCAGTACAATATTTGTTCTTATGAAACTTGTTTCTAAATTAAACTAAATGTGAGATGTTTTAAAAGTAAATAAAGCTAATTAAATACAAAATAAATCCCATTGTGGGGATGAATTGGAAAGTATAATCATAGCCCATAGATCCAAAAGTCTCATGTTTGAGTCTAGATAACTAATTATGTTGAATAATTTTTCATATAAACAATCCCAAAAGTGTGTATTTCCATAAAAATGTGTTCTTAATTTTTTCCATGAAAACATGAAATTTTTTCAAAAATAGAAATTCAACATAGATTGATGTGGGTTTATTGGAAGAGTCACCATCCATGGTTCAAAAGGCTCAGTTTCAAACATGACTAATCTCCCCACATCATCACAATCTTTCAAATATATAAACCACATGTCGTGCATTATTTTTTCCCATGTAGTAATGTATGTATACATAGAATATTAAAAATTAATAAAAATGTGTGGTACTACAACCATCACTAGAGTGGTTGAAGGTGTGCAATTAGATCATCTAATTTCAAGTTCGAATCGTGCACAAACCACCAGACCTACGGTTATAGTTGTATTTTTTAATTTTTTGATAACACATCATGTATTTCTATGGTATACTACATGTATATGTCTGTTTTTCATTATTAAAATTTTATTTTAGATTTCATTTAATTATTCAATAATAAAAATTATATATTTTAATTAAATTTTTTTTAATCTATATATAAAAATAATGTACTTGGTGTGTATCCCCAGTATACTAGTCGTGTAATTATGATATTAAATTCAATAAACTTAACTGAGTGCAACCCATGTCGATCCCCCACCATCTCTCTGTTTCCTTCCTGAGTAGTCTCCCATACATCGATCACCATCCACTCCCTCTTTCTCTCATTTTCCTTCAATTAGGGCCATGATATCAACATTATTTAGATAATTGGTCTAGTTATGTACTTCTATGCTTATTATTGCAAATTTTTATTTATGTTTGGGTGATATTTAGATATGGTGACCATTAGGATTGCACCCCACATTACACATTGTAGATAACGATCAAAACTCATGTTCACTATGTATAGAACCACACAATCAGATTTATAAATTTAACAAACATTTGACATGTAGTTTTATTACACATTGTGTACAGTGCTGTTTCCTGGTTTTAAGAATGCACATGTGTTTTACACCCTACACTGACACACATACATAATTTTACACAAAATGTGAATGTTTAGTACATGTCATGTACACATTTAAATATTCATAGTCTATTTATAGGGTGTACATGGATTGTATTACATGTTCTCACACACATTGTGTATCTCTAAAACATATTGTGTTTGATTTTTATGCCCTATATGGGTTATGTTTGTATCATGTACCTTACACAACCAACACATTGTCATATTCCAAACCATGTGTACTTCATCCACATATCTTATAATACATTATACTCACACTCATTCACAATTAGTGTGTCTATAAAGTGTACCTGGGTTGCAATCCCTGTCACAGTACATGTCATGTATACTAGATCTACACACTATGTACTTTTATCTTTTAATTGTTCTAACTTATACTCTGTTCTTTTATTTTCATTTTATTTTTTATTTATATGGTCCTTTCCACATCAGCTATGTTATATAGAAGATAGAGAGGGTCAGAAACAGTCTACGCCAACTACCTAAGGGGAGAGACCCCATTAGATATGGATCAAGAGATCAATATCACCTGAAATGAAAAATACTCCGGGGTCGCAACCCTGAGCATTGGTTATGCTGCCTCCTCTCCATCCAGAACCCACCCCTACAACACCATATTTCTGGTCTACTCAACACTATGACACTATCTACGATAACCACTTATCCACACATTTTCATGGCACATCGTCTTCACCAATTAGGGGTCAAGCATAGAAACCCCTTCTCCCAACACGCTACAATCGATTGTGATCATTACAGTTATCCATGATGGTATTGTACCCCACATTGAACGCATCACCATCAACTACTTATATGAAATAAGACAACTCTATGACCAATGATGATCTACCCACTAACTCTATAGTTAGATCATCTTCATTAATAGTTGTGGCTCCCCCACAGCTTATTCTAACAGTAGCTGAACCCCAGCTGCACGCCTACATGATCTTAGATGGTTGACATCCCACAACTGATAGGTTGTAATGATTTTCACTAATATTGATACATTTTATAGGCCACTTACTTGATATTAGTGTTCCAAAGATACCAAAAATATGATAGGATATATAGGAACTACTCAATCACACAAATCTTATGGACACTCTCAATGTTATCACCCCAACATTCCATGATTTATTTTTGATGTTTGTCACTGAATTCTACATTGATGGACCCCATACCACTAGACTCCCACTGATAGAACATTCTTCGTTCAAATTATATTTTTAATAAACCACTTATCTCTAACCATGGTCATCATTGGATGAGGGTGTATTTTTTAACCCCATCTAGCCACCTAACCTCCAGTTTTTACCTTTTCCTTCCCTAGGTACTTGGATCTAATGTCCTTGTGGTGGGATATTTTTTTGGCCTAACCACAAGTACCCACCCCCCACCAATTCCCAAAAGAGAAACCTCATCATTTTTCCACCCTATCATTCCACCCATCGGTGCTTTAGTACCATCATTTTCTCTACCACGTGAAATGTGTGTCTTGTTAGAATGTAACATGCTGCTCATTACAAGCATTGTCCATCCCAATTACCCTCACCTCGCAAGTCTTGATGCCTCTTAAATTAACTCAATTGTCCAAATTTATCCGGGAAAAATAAAAGGATTCTTCAATGCCACTAGGTTTTCACATCCTTTTGGAGTGTTTGATCCATATCTCTCTCAAGATTTCATAGTATCTCTATTGTAGACGGACATTCATGATTATTCTCATGAGGATGGTAGAGTGTCGGAGAGAGGGATTTGTCTTCATTCAAGATGACATAGAACCTACCGAGGTCAGATATGATCCATCATATCCCCTTAGTGCTGTTAATTAGGTACCACCAACTCTACCATCAGATGTTCCTTCGCCACCCCTTCCCACTTCCTCCTCTCATCCCTCCTCTTCCACTATTTCCTCTTCTTCTCCACTATCCACATGCCCACATCCACTCAAAACCTCGACTGATCTCCTCATATTACCCCACCTAACCATGATTGATTTCAATCTGGACCTCATCATGAACCACCAGGATGCCATATCATAGACATAGGAATTTATGGACATCAGGTTGTGCCTCATCCTCAAGCACTTGAGCATACCACTTCCAATAGATCAATCCCCTATTTGGATCCTTATCTTTAGTAGCACATACATATTTCACAGCCCAAGACACAGATTTAGTACTCTTATATACTAATGGGACATATTCCACTACTACTACAACCATAATAAATATACCGACTGCACCCACAACATATATCTCAAACCTAGAGCCTTCTTCTTCCACTACAGTAGCTCCTCTACCAAATACCCCAATTTCTAACAGTTCCTCATTTTAGGTGACACAATGACTGGTTTTTGAATCTTTATTTAATTATATATATATCTATTTTGTGTTACTTGTATGATGCGATGGTTTATGTTATTGTATAAATCTTTTTTCCATTTCATCAATAGTCATTGGTACACTAGGGATTATGGGCATATCTCATGCAAGTTAATTTGTTTTTGTATATTCCTAAAAACCACTTTGAAAAGTGGGAGCCGTTTTTCACCACACAATAACAAAAGTCAAAATCTGGTTCTAAATTCAAAAATCAAAAATCTAAAGGCACCACCACGTGAACAAAATCACGCAAATCACTCAACACCGGTAAACTCACTAGCTCCGTCATTATCACAACACAGTAGGCATCATCACGCCACTTCCATCCCTGCCAATCATTGATCTGTTGTCATTCCGTCGTATAAATATAATTGTTGTAGTCACTAAACCTGTCACTAGAAAAAATTACCACCATAAATAACCATACGAACATTACATCATCCATCATCCTGGCTATCCAAATTCCACCCCAAAATTCCAAAGATAGTTTATATTTTTCAATCAAAACCCCAAAAGTACATGACTATCTTAGCACATGAGAATGCTCAACATAGATCTATCGACCATCAAAACCAAACATTAAAAAACCACTCCAAATACAAAAAAATGGATTCATCACTAAAGAAACATCAATAAGGTCAACTTGATTAGAAGAAGAACCTATAATTTTCTAATTCATTCCAGCTATTTGAACTCTTTGTGAGGGGAGTATCATTTTAGATTTTCTCTTGAGTACTTGTTTCCTTAATCCACCTCAACTTTTCTTAGTTGTGTTCTGCATGCATCCACTTATCACCCCTAGTATTTCACTTGGACGGACATGTGACATATGAAGTCTTGGGAGAGTCTCTTGAAAACACCAGTCATTCACTTAAACTAAACTAAGAGATATAACTAATAGTTGATTTTTTTAAAAACATTTATGTCATTTTGATTAATTATAAATATCAAAAATAAAGGAATTGATGATAATTTTAAAAGTTACATGATTATTTTAATTTTAATTTATTTTCAAATTATTTCTGATCTAGTTTGATTTTTGATTTGAATTCATGGATATCCTTTATTTATTTGATGGATCATTTTCATTCACGTCCTATCTGGATCGACCCATTTTATTCTCATTCCTTAGAGGTGTTCTAAACCAATTTAAATATTCTTTCATATACCTCAATTCTTGAAAGATTGATTGGATATTCATTACTACCCAATAATACAAATATTTATCTTTAAAACATTATGATTTTGAATCACATTAAAATCATTTTGGAATTTGATTGTTATTTTTGGACCCTTTGACAAAATACATACCCTAAATAGAACATTCATGAAACTCTTAGAAACCATGAACTACCTTGATAGGAAGACACAATAGATGCATATTTATCCTTCCACCCATAATTCTTTGGTAACATTTTGTGATTATTCATTTAGTATTTAGAGAGGTTGTTTTTTAATTAATGGTTCATTCTTGTGAGAAAACATAAAATTAGTGTGGGGGATTGTTCCACTTTTTTAGCTGGGTAGAAAGTGGCCCAAAACCACTTTTCACTGTTCTCTTAGGTTTTCCATATTTATAAAAAAATGTTACACAAAATAACGAGGGAATAAAATCCTTTCCTTAAAATTTTTAATGGTTTAGGAAACAATTTTTTCAAGGGAATATTATAGTTTTGTTGATATTTGAGAAATATTTTAGGGGATAAATTTTAATCGAGATATTTTATTTAATATCATGTTTTATTATTTAAGAATATAGCCTCCTTTTTCTAGCCTCTGAGATTATTTTCACATCATTACCTACCTACCCTTTTCACTAAAATCATTTGAACCCTATTGGAAGACTTATTTATTGTTGGGATTTGATTTATATGTAGAAAATGAGAATACAAGAAATCCTATAGATACAGTGCATATACATTATATTGAATATGACACTAATTAAATGATCTGGTGTGATTAGTGTGTCCTTTTCTGGTGAGGAAAATCATTATGTGGGATGTGTTTTTATAAAAAGTTGAGAAATCTGAATAAAATATTATTTAATTAATCAATTAAAATATAAATTAAGCAGCATTAAAAAATGGAATTGAAATATGCTTTGTTCCTTTTAAATATGCTACTACTATAGTAAATTTAAAAAATTTAATTAATTTAATGTTTCCCTTTTATAGTATGGATTTCATTGATTAGATGTTGAGATTTTTCATGAGGGAAATAAAATGACTAATTTTGGGGCAGTTTGATGTACACATTTTTTTTACCTTTTTAAACTTATTATAGTGTATTAAAATAGATTTTCCCCACATACACATTTTTTGTGGATAAAATGCTTTAATTAATATTTCTTATTGAACTTTTTGAATATTATAGTAAAATTATCAAATCAAGAGTGACCAAATCAAATATTCATATATAAATGTCATGTATATTATAATCACATTCCGTTTATCCCTGACCCAACTTAGTTCGGACAAACTAAGTGCATGCCGATGAATCTACCCAAATCTTACACACTACGTACTCTATGTTCACAGGTTATATATTTTAATCCAAATTTAGTTGGGCGATGTTATAGAATATACAAACCATATAGGGTGGAACCACATGTCATATACCCCGCTGACCAGCCGAGATCATTTATATCTTCAAAGGGAAGGAAGATTCAGTCATCTCCCTGTTGAAAAATCGGGCAATGAATTGTTGGCCAAAGTAAACAATGTGTAATTTCTATTACCCACCATGTAGCTTAAAAATAGATTAATAAGAGGGAATACCTAAATTTCTTATGTTAGAAACTCTTATTGGTGGTGATGTTGCTCCATCATACGATATCCTATGATTTAGGTTTTATTTTCCTTTCTTTTTTTCAATTCTATTTAGTTTAATTCCCTTCCCTTGTTTCTTTCTTCTCATATTCATTGTATGGGTTGAGTTTCTAGTCAACCATTACCGCATGAACATGGCCATATGGGAGTATTGTTATTATGTTGGGGCTATAATAAAAATAGTTATTTATTTTATTTTGAAATATAGTTTTTTTACTTTGTTTTGATTTATGTTTTACAACTCATTTAATGTATAAAATTCCAATATTACTCTTAGTACTATGCTAGTTCAATAATTTCACCAATAATGAAAATTTAATGAGTTGAAATTAGTGAACACATAATCATTGAGAATTATTTTTACCACTGTTTTAGGGGAATATAACTTCACTGGGTTTTTTGTAAATAATCACCCGACCAAGGGATTAATCATTGAATGACACAATCACTTGTTTCTAGACCAAGGAACACTGATTTATTTGAATCCCCATTTTATTCAATTATTCCTGGTAATTTTAATTATAAGTAATTATTAATATAATAAAAGTTAATCTAATTGAAACCCCAACATGATATTCTATGTTTTTTCTACACATTATTGTGTTTTAATTAATTTCACAATTTTTCTAGAAAATTCATCTTGTTCCCTCCCTCTATTCTAACTATTAAATCGACGTTGAGTCACTTATCTTCAGTGAAACATTACTTTTTGATTTCTTCTATGGGATCGACCCCAAATGCTTCTAACTACATTTTAATACAGATCAAGATGGATCAAATTAATTCATCCATTTTTTTCACCTTACGGAGGAACTGGTTAATAAACAATAAAGAAAGGTATATAACTGAAAAACACATTCGATTTAATCCATACTAGTGAATAAAATTCATCAAAATATAATATATTTTGAAAAATACCATGGATAATAATAATTTAATTCTAAAGGAAAGAAATACTCAATTATTGTTCATTATGATCTCATAATCCATGATACATCTATGATAAAGACCATTCATAAGATGGTTTAAAACTATATGAATAATCTATTTTAATTATAGCTTTCAAATTCACCTCCTGAGACTACAAATGCATCGGTGGAACATAAAATTCTAGGCCCCAATAATCAAATAATGTGAAAAGAATTCATCATATATTAAATAATCAATGTAATTCATGAACAATGTTCTTTATCATCAAATATTTGTATTGAGTAAAGAATATCGATTTATTATAATTTCCCCATATAAACAAATAAATTTCAATATAGAAAAACATTTGTGTAAATGATATATAGATTAATTAAAAATTCCATTATAAATAATATTGATGTTTATGGGAAATTTATTTTCTAATGATCATTGGAAAGATAATATTTTAAGGGAAAGATAATGTCAATAAAAATAAATCAAGAAATATAATTTGAATACATTCCTTAGATAAAATAATCATAAAACATCATCAAAAATAATAATAGTGGTATTAATAAATCCTATTCTATGTGGAAAATAAGTAAATTAATTGGGGTTTCAATTTATAAATATCAATATAATAACAATTCATCAAAAATAATTTCAAAGAACTTATATTATTTAGTTTGAAAATATAATTTGTTTAAAATAAATGTTGGAAAAATAATATGAAAATAACTTTCTATAAAGATATCTTTCAATACATATAATGCATTATTTATAACATAGAGTTTTCATAAAAACAATAAATTATGTACATGTTATATACATTAAAATAATGATTCCTTTAATATTTTCGGTAAAAGATAAATGAGACTCATTTGAAAAAAACATGATTATTAAATTCAAAATATATTTTAAAAACACTTGAATGGAAAAAAATACTTAATAAATCATTTATAATATTCCAAATAAAAATTAAATCATTTTTATGAAATATTTCCTTGGAAGAAAAAGTATTTTATACCGAAGAGAGAAATGAAGTAATATTTTATTAAAAAATATTTACCAATAATTTTAAGTACCAAAGAGTAGAAAATGGTATTATTAAATGAAAATTTAATTTATAACAAGAGTATAATATAATAAAATTAAATTAAGAATGAGTGATCCATTAATTTCATTCAATGTAAATTTTAGAAAAAAACCGCATAATAAAATTATATTGTGTAATATTGTTTTACAATGAACATAATATTGAAGTTATAGTTGAGAAATTAATAAATCATGTGTAAAAAATGTAAATAAAAATAAATAAAAGGATATACAAAAAAATATCATCAAAATTTATTATATATATAATCATAAAATATAAATGATAATCAAGAAGTAATAAGACCAAATGAAAATAAATCGAGTTATGAAATTTTATAAATCATGGTAATTTTCACGTCATATCAAATTGAATAAAATAAATAAAATTGAAACAAAAAATACCATGAATTATTAATCAATCATGATATTACATGTCAAAGTGTAACTATTTATACAATATAAAATAATGTAGGTATATAAAATTAGAATATTCATTAATGAAGGAAAATTGAGACAAAGTCCCATACCTCATGCTTCATTTAGTTGAATGTGATTTAATATCTTGTATAATTGTGTTAATAATTGTTATTAATTTTTTTTAAAAACAATATTCATATTTTCAATATAATTTATTATTCTCTTATGATTGTTTATTGAACAATATTTACTACTATTTCATTGTTTTCAATTTTTTGGTTGTTAAATCCCTTGTTTTCACATTTGAGTTTTTTCATTAATTTCATATTTATTGGGTATAGGACATAGATTTTTTATCTATAAAATTATATTAATATTATAAATATGATATTGACTCATTATATAAATATTTTGTTTAATTTATGAATGTTAGATTGGGAAAATAATTTTCATCACACATATGGTAGGATATGGGGATGCCTTTTATAAGTGTGGGAGTGGTCATGCATATATTTTTTTTAAGAGAATAAATTTCTCAGAATCTTTTATCATTCCAAAAGAATAAAAAATAGGTAATTATTAAACATTATAGGTTATAATTTTCTTAATATAGAATGAAAATGGATTTTTACATGTTTTATGTCTTTCTAAGTCTTATATTCTTAGTTTAACCCATGAAAAATCAGTTTTTACCTTAACCACAAAAATAAATTTTTACTGCTTTCAAAATTTATAATGGTAATAAATTATTTAAAATTATTATATAATATAAATTATTCTAATACTAAATATTAATTAAAACTTTTTCAATTATGATTAATTAAGGATAAAAATTCAATTTCAAATTATACCCACAGACAAAATGAAAAAGTGGGATTCTAATGAGAAAATTCTTATAAGTATAAAATCCATTAATATTAAAATTCCAAATGAAATTGATTTAAATGACCTAAATTAGTTAAAATTTAATATTATTGATCAAATTTTAATTTAATATATTGTTTAATAATAATTTTTCTTTTTAAATTATATAAATGAAAAATATTTTTATATAAAAAGAAGTTTATTTTAATGTTAAAAAATAATGATAAATTTCAGAAAAATAAAAAAAAAATAAGTATAAGATAATTTTGATATTATGATTGTAAAAAATGAATTTAATTTTGAAAAATATATTTTGTAATGGAGGTGAATTTTAATTTTAAATTACATTTACACAACGCGATGAAACCATATTTTATGAAAATAACATTTTTCCAAAAAATGATTCTTTTTTTTATTTTTATTTAATTTATAATAAAATGATCACAATATTTTTAAAATTTAGTCATTACTATGACTTCCTAAAAATTTAATAGTATGGTTAAAATATCATACTATATTAATATTTATTTAGGTTCATTTTTGAGTATTCCAAAAACTATATAATATATCAAATATAAAGATATATATTAAATGCATTATTTAAGATTGGTGTTGTGTGTTATATATGTTACTGAACACAGTTTTCTTAAATTAAAATATTCTTATGTAACATTCTACCCACCTTGAATAAATTTTTCACTCTCAATTTATACTCGATCTCCGTAATTAAGAGTTTGACATTTAGAAATACCATTATTGAAAATACCATATAATTAAAGGATAAATATGAATTCCACTTGATAAGAGAGAAAGGTAAATAAAATGTTTATATAGAATAAATCATAACTAGGATTCCATGTACGATAACATAGTTGGGAATAAATGATATGGACATCGAAGATAAGACTTAATAATTATAGATAATGATATAGATCACTAAAGAGAAGAAATAGAATGATAGATATAATGGTAAGGACCTAAAAACCATAAATATGTGATATATTAAAATATAATTTGATTCTTAAGATATGAATGTTATTGGATAACATTTTTTCAGAATCATTTTCATTAATTTGATTTATTTATTTAATGTCTATGAGTATAAATAAATATACTCAAGTGATAAGATGTAATTTCCTTAGCACAGTTTTATCCTTTAGGATTGCTTCCATAAAATTCAGCTTCCTGGATATCAAAGAATAACTTTTTATTCTTGAAGAACTAAATTTGAATTTTAATGGACCATAGTATCCATAAAATAGAGCCAAATTTTTTCATTTATCTTTAAATATTTTTCTAAACTAATATGGTTTTCAAATGTTATCCAATTTAATATATAAATATATAAACATCAATAGTGACACCTCCGATTAATCATTAATATTTATTTATAAAATCAAATATTTAAAACTAATTAATTGTTAATAAAAATAGCACATAGTCTTTTGGAATTCATTGTACTCATATCTCCCTTCTGTTAGGGGTATAAGACCTACATCCTTACAATATCAATGAGTTTTCACATGGCATGTTGGTTTTCATTTTTCTAAAACCATGTTAATATGATTCATATAATATTACCAAACATTAAACCCCATAAATACCGCATCATCAAATATAATATAATCTCTAAAGGTTACCAATACCTTTAATCTTATTACCCAAATAGGAAGGGAATTCATCCTTAAATAATTTTTTCACTAAAACATATACAAAACTAGCGTGTTTTATTACAATAAATGTATCCCCAAATACCATTAATCTTATTAGACACTTATCACATAAAACCTAAAAATAGAAATTTATGTCTTTGAACAAATAATCAATACTATACTCATAAACCTATGATGGTATCCATATGTATTACCATAATAATGGCATATATTCATCTAAAATTTTATATAGTTCTTATATGTTTCATGATTCTTGTATCAAAAAATAATATTGGTAAAAATACTTTAAAAAAATAAATATGGAATCCCAAAACATAAATACATTAACTATTATATTCAACATTGGTCCTCCCTTGGTTTAAGAGAAAATATTTAAGCGATGTAATTTACTTGAATAATTCCTATATTCCCCACATTCAAGATAAAAAAAATAAATTTATCATTAGGTGTAGATTTTTTTCCTTCCATTATACTATTCATTTTTTTCGAAAATTAAATTATATTATTACATTCATTTCCACACATAAAACATTTTCCAATTAAATTAAGGAAATTTGCATTATGTGTTATTTCAAATTTATAACATGAAGGAAATGAATCATAATTTACTCAATGGTCTCTACCACTGAGGATCATTTGGAACTACATCCTTCTCCTCTTTGGTGATTCTGATTGTTGGTAAGGGTATAAGTTATTAATACTATTTATGGATAACAAATTAATAATAATCACATTATCATTGTAGTAACCATGGTTTTTGTTATGAAAACCTAAATTTGTTCCATTTTGTATATTAAATATAATGTGGTGTTTGGAAGTGTTTGGGGATCTATCAAGTAGTTTATCAGGACAAAGGAAAGGCACATGGGATACACACTGTTTTTCTAAATTGTGTGGAAGCCATAAAGAAACTGTGTAGAGTTATAGATATTGGATAGTTAATTTGGCACATTTTGAGCATGGTTTGGGATAAAATGTGAAGAGGTCATGAAAGGGTCTTTCTAGGAAGTATTCAATTCATGTTTAGCTCACTGTTTTTATAACTATGTGACTAAACTATGTGTGGGGTCAAAGTGAGATCGTAAAAAGTGGATCTTACATGTTTCAGACACTATGGTTCTTGTTTTTCTTCCTATGCATTCCTAAATAAATATTATTCTCTCTTGATGGTTGGAGAACCTCTCCCAAGGAAATTCGAATTTTTCTGTAGCCTTTCCTTGGGGGTTGGAAGCACGATTATTACAGTAAGTGGTTTTTCTTAACAATTCTTGTCACATTTACTTATATATATTTCAACCCTCTTATCAGATTTCTAGATCTACAACCTATGTGGTTATATCTCAGATTGTGGATGAAATTTATTGGTGGACTTGTCTTGGTTGTTGACAGTGGAAGAAATATAAGGAGGCATAATCGAATTCATACCCGGTTTCATGAGCCTTAATCATTAGTTTACTATTTCTATCAAAATATTTGAGGTAGGTAGACTCACTCATGACTCCTCAAAGTATAAATCATATGAATGATTTAAAACTGGTTACATTGTGAGAAATTATGATGAATTGGCTACTTTTGATTGTTAGAAACCTTCTTTAATAATGGATTGTGAAAATCCAGGAAATTAGTGTTCTTGAATGAAGATCATAAATATTTATTTTAAAATAGTGATTTTAAACTTGTATTTTTATTGAATCACAATAAATAGATTTTATTAATGTGTTTTTAACAATATTAATGATTTTATTAAAATATGAATGGGTTGTTTGAATTTTTTTTATGATTTTCAAAAAATTTACTACATAATTGAAATGGGTTGAATTGGTTGAACAAAAATGGTTTTAGCATGGGTTTGGCATGCATTTTCTTGTGTGTTCTTATTCATTGTTATGGATAAGGGTGTAAAGGATCCCCATAAAAATGATAGTATGGATATGGGAAAGATTTACCCCGGTCAATTTGGTCTACTAATTGAAGGTCTAGTGGAAGGATAGCTCACCAATCGCGAGTATATGTAGGTCCATGTTGCAAGCGTGGTTGGGTGTGTGAGAATGTAGAATGAAATGGTTATGTGAAAATGATATTTCCAAATAGCTTTAAATCCTTTTTGAAAGTTTTTCTAAAAATTTAATTTTTGGGAAAATTTGTTTAAAATGAATGTTGGTTATTCTTGGTTATAAATCGTTTTGGGAAGTTTATTTTATATAGTTATAAACTATTTTGTAGATTTTTTATATGAATGGTTTTATATAAATGTTGGTACAATTTATATCATAGTCGAATGAGTAAGTAATTTTTTGGCTAAATAATACATGGTTCTATACTCACCAATTCTTTGGAACATTGCAGTTATTAGTGACTCTATCTTCTGGGACGTTGTAAGAAGTAACATATCACCCATATTTAGAAACACCTTGGGGTACATGGTCTGTTTGTTAATGTTATATCATGGGTGTTGTGGATTATTTAGTATCTAGACATTTCCTAATGTTTACGTTGATGAATAGTTTTATTCATCTATTGCACACTGTAGTTCATTTTGTTATAAAGGTTGTTATTGAGTCTTATTTTAGTTAATATTGCACTATATGGTGGTTTTTTTATTATGGTTATTGGTTATTGGTTTTGTTTTCAAATGGTAAATCATCCCACACTTGTATTGAAACCCTTCAACATTTATTTCCAGTCACTGGTTTTCTGGTGATGTCACTTCTGGCCAAGTAATATCTCACTGACTTCTCAAGATAATAAAAATAAGTGGGTCAATACAAATGGTATTAGTATGTTTGGCCTTTTCCAAACAAGTGGTATTTAGTTTTTTGGTTATAGATTTGAATTCATTCTTATCTATTCACTGGGATAGAATCATATAAAGGAGTAGTATTGTCACGAATTGAATTGTAGAGAATAAAAATACATAGCTTACCTTTTTATTATGAATGTCATCTTACCTGGGAGTTGGGTGCATAAGTTTTATGGAGACACTTATAAGAAAATGAATTCTCAATGTCATGTGTTTCAATAATGAGACAATCAAGAAATGATTTAGGGGAATGAAATCCCACTATGATTTCATATTTCATTTTCAAGAAAATATATTTGATGTGATACAATTTTTTTTTTATTTTTAAAAAATTAAAAAATTGTTTTCAAATGAATGATTTTTAAAAGGGTGTGGTTGGTAAATTTTGAAAATATTTGGTTTTTAAATATTAATATAAATGTTTTTAAAAAAAAGTTTAATGTGAAAAGTGCTTATTTTTAAAATGAAATATTTTTATTGTTGATGTATTATAATTTGATATTCTTTTCCAGGATTTGATAGAGAGTGCGACTTACAGAGTTATTATTTGAATTGAAAAGGTTACTCGATATGTGTCAAATAATCAAACTAGAAGAATCTACCAAGAATGTGGTTGTACCTGAGAAACAGGTGATCCATGAGCCCGTTTAGTGTATCATCCATCCAATTTAGGATGTGGAAAAAGGAAATATAAAGGATGATCCATGAAATGTGGAACATTCCAACTAATTCATGAAACAAAATCCACCCATTTTCTAGGGTGATTATGATCCCAAAAAGGTGTTGGCGTGGATGAATAGGATGAATCATATCTTTAATTTCACCAGCACACCATTATAGTTGAAAGTCAAAATAGAAATGTATATGCTTAAGGATATTTCATGCAAGTGGTGGGACCTATTGTTCAGGCAAAACTAGATCATGGACTATGTATGGAAGATTTTGAAGAATTGTTCAACAAATAATTCCATAATCACACATTGAAGATCCAACTAATGATAGCATTATTCATCCTAAAGGAGAAAAATCTCTGTGTTATATAAGATTCTTCTAAATTCATTAATGTAGTCTTCTTTGGTTTTGATGTTTCGGTGAGTACATCCTTGAAGGAATGAATTTTAAAAAAGGGTAAGGAAGAAGATTTGACTGAAGATTGCACTGTTATGTATTAGGGATCATACAATGAGTGTAAATAAATAGATAGTGTGTGTGTGTGATACATCAGGATCTATAGGATGATGATGTAAGATGATACCCACGAGATGTGGTGGGAACTAAAATGTTGGGAGAAAGTGGAAGACGAAAACTTATTTCCAAGGTGAGAGCGGGAATGAGAAATAAACAAAAGGATTGGTGAATATTCCTCCAAACCCAAAGAGTAGGACTTGATGTTGTCAACGTGGTTCATTCGACCACATGAAGTGAAAATGTACAACACCACCTAGATCATTTCATAACTTTATGATGATGGGGAACCATCAGTACAATTGTGACAGCGATATGTGGTTAGGTGCATGGGTTAATTCTCATGTATTGCAAGAATCATATGATTCAACTAGATAAGGTTACTAGAATCAATCTCGTCAGTAGAACAGAACTATTAATGGTGATACTAAGAACACCATGACTCCTAAATAAGTTCAATCATATATAGGGAATAATAAGAAAAGTGAAAACACGAAGCAATTTTATTGAACTGAGAAGGTGATTCTGGATGATCCGGATGGACTATCTATGGTGAGAGGCATGATTTTGAGGAATTCCACTCTTATGCATGTGATCTTTGATAATGCTAAATTGCATTCCATCATTGCTTCTCATGATGATTATATTCTATGTCTGAAACTAGAGAAGATTACTTTTATGATAAAACATAAATATACTCTCGGTTAAAGAGAATGTCAAGCCTTTGTATGTAGTTCCTGTACTATAACTAATGATGGAGCTGGGAAGAATGGGATTTCTCAGTTTTGGAAATGGATGTATTTGATATAATCTTTTGAATGTATTTGATGACAACGTTCATGGTTCACATCAACTATTATACAATAATGGCCAGTTTCATGACTGAGGATGACGTCGAGCATCTCTTTATATTAGAAAGGGATATAAAGAGAGGTGAAACATGCTCGTTGGAACCCCATGTTAAAATGATCTCTTACCAGTTTGTAGCGTTGACCTTGGCATTGAATGAAGAGATCGAGGATTGCAGTTTTCCAATAATCATAGATTAAGTTATTCATGTCTTTCCCTAGAACATCATATGGTTAACACCTATAACAGAAGTGTGTTTTTTGAATGATCTCCTTCTAGGGACCCATCCTATCTACCTTCCATCTTATAGGATGACACAAATATAGTTAAGGGAATTGAAATTGTATTTTGAAGAGCTATAAAGAAAGGTTTCATTCATCTGAGCACATAACCATGGTAGCAGCATTCCTATTCGAGATGAATGTCAATTGAACTATAAATATGTGTGTAGATAATTATATGTTTAACAACATTACTATAATGAATATAAAACCACTTCCACACATTTATAACATGAATGATCAATTATGGATATCTTAGTGGTTCCCTAAAATTGACTTGTAATCAAGATATCACGAATTGAGATTTTGGAAGGAGGATGTTTCAAAGACTTATTTTAGTAGCTGATATGTTCATTATGAATATTTTGTACAGCCTTTTGGTCATATGAATTCACTATAATTAACTAAGTAATTGATGAAGAAGATATTTTAAAGTTATCTGGATTCTTTCGTGGAGGTGATTGTGGATGACTTGTTGGCATATTCCAGGACAAGGGTTGAGCATGAGTAACACCGGGATACAGTTTTGGGGGTCTTGAGATATCATCATTTTAATTACAAATTGTCAAAGTGAGATTTTTGGATATAAGAGGTATGATTTCATTCCCATGTAATTTCTGAAAAAGTTGTATCGGTAGATACGGAGAAGATATAAGTTGTTAGCTAATGGAAACCGCTGAAAAATATCTTTGATGTATGAAGATTTCTTAGTCTATTTTGTTATTACATATGAATTCTTTGTGACATATCATTTCTAAATTCACCAATGAAATATTTGACAAACAATAATGTTTTATTTCAATGGATAGAGGAATTCCATATGTCTTTTCAAGATATAAATGTTTGTATTATGTTAACACCTATCTTTCTTTTTATAGAATCGGGATTGGGGTATGGGCTGTACTTTAATGCTTTAGGATCTGGGTTCGGATGTGTTCCCAGGCATAGTGATCATGTGGTTTCTAATGATTAATTACAATTGAGTGTTCATGAAATGAATTAACAAACACATGATTTGGAGTAATCTTATGTTGTCCATTATTTGAATACATTGCATCACTATCTATTTGGTGAGAAATTTACTATGTTCAAGGATCATAAGATCTTGAAAAATATTTCCTCACAATAGGATTTGAATATTAATAAACAGAGACTAATCATGTACATCTAGAGGTTTTACAATTACATGATGTATACACTAGGAAAAGGTAATTCGGTGTCTGATACATTAAGTAGAAAGTTATATGCTCAATTTGAAATGGAAGCTTTAGATGAGTGGTAGTCGATAACGGTCCTAGATGGTATGCATGTTGAATTTGAAGACTGAGGTGATTTCTTTGTTTTCTTTTCATCTTACATGATTCGTGACTTGGTAAATATGGAAAAATAGGTACAAACATACTATGCAGCATGCATGTTTATGAGTTCAAAAATCAATGGTG
This sequence comes from Viscum album, assembly GCA_963277665.1. NCBI lineage: Eukaryota > Viridiplantae > Streptophyta > Magnoliopsida > Santalales > Viscaceae > Viscum > Viscum album. The sequence goes on along the minus strand of OY728150.1, from coordinate 403,745,193 downwards.
GGGAGACTATTGAAGGATGGAATCATGATGGGAGTTTATTTTTTTTGGTTTAGAAATCATATGGTTGTACGAAGAGCTTTTAGGAACAACTTCTTCAAACATACCACCATTGAAGATGGGCTATAAATCAAAGAATACTAATGATGTTTAAGGTGTTGAAGACACAATTTTGTTTGATCGACATGAAATGGTAGGTTCCTGAGTTCATTTGAATGTGATTAACATGTCAACAAGAAAAGGAATAACATTAATGACAAGTAGGTATGCTACGATATTTACCTATTTCATTGTACAAATGGGATCATATAGTGATTGATTTTTTATAGGTCCCCTAAGAGCAGTTCAAAAACACTATTTATATATGGGTAATAGTGGTTTGGCTCACAAATTTGGATCATTTCATCCCTCATTGTAGTACTCATATTATGGAGGATCATTCCCAAATAAATAACCAAGAAGTGTTAAAGAGATATGAAATAACCGTTTTAATAGTGTCAGACAGATATCTTAGGTTCACCTCTTCTTTTTGGAAGTCCTTTTATAAATCCCTTGGGACTCAGTTGACTATTAATACATCGTATCATCCTCTGAATAATGGGAAATACAAAAGGATGATTCAAACATTGGATGGAATGCTACATGCTAGTGTAATAGATTTTTGTTCCACAGGGGAAGATCACATACCGTTAGTGGAGTTCCCAGACAATAACATCAACAAGTATTTGATAAAAATGGCTCTGTTTGAAGTATTTTATGGGCATCATTATCATTCTCCATTTTGTTGGGTGGAAATAGGTGAGACTTCATTAGCTAGGATGAACCCTATACATGAAATAATAGATAAGATTCAGTTTATCAGAACCTGAATGGAGACAGCCCATAGTTGTCATAAATTGTATGTGGAACATCATCAACAATTATTTTCATTCGTGGTGAGTGATAATGTGTTATTAAGGATATCTCAAGGCTTAGAAATAATCATTTTGAGAAGAAGGGTTAGTTATATCCTCAATAAATTGTCCCTTTTTAGATAATGGAATGGGTTTGATAGGTGGAATATCTATTGGTGTTAACACCATAGTTTAGTTATGTACATAATTTATTCCACATATCATAGTTGAAAAAGTATCAGTGTGATCCTGAATACATGATCAGATGGGATCACGTTGACCCACTGTAGGATGATTCATTGGTAAATCTCTCAATGAAAAATAATGATCATAAATAAAAATTATTGCAGGGAAAAAAGCATCATTATAGTGTGGGTGTTATGTAAGCATGGTCAGATTCTGAAAGAGACATGGGAAAATAAGAAGGAAATGAAAGAGCAATGGACAAAACATTTTTAGGGCAAGGATGGTTTCCTATATTATGATGATGGAAAGACCAATTGTGGGGAGATTATAGCACCCTTGATTTCTGGTATGTAACCCTTATTTTTGAAGTTTTTATATTAAGTATATAGTTGAGGTTTGGGAGAGTTTGGGGACATTTCAAGAAATTTCCGGGGCTAAATGAAATGCGTACGGGATGCATACCATTTTCTAAAACCATGTGAAAGACTTGTAGAAACCATTAATAGTTGTAAATATTAGATATTAGCTTTAGAATAGTGGGTGCATGGTTAGGCAGACCTTAAAAAGAGGCCATATAAGGATCTGCTCATGCAGTAGCTAAGTCATGGTTAACACATGGTTTGTATTATTATGCAACCAAACCGTACGTTGGGTCTAAGGGAGATCATAAAAAATTGGATATTACATTTTTTTAATCTAAGGGGATTCATTTCCTCCTATAAGGCCCCAACTTAGGATTCTTCTATCTTGACGTTTGGAGAAACTATTCCAAGAATAATGGAATTGATTAAAATCCTCTACTTGGCGTTTAGAATTCCAATTCATGTGGATATTTATTCTTCTTAATTGTTCAGGTCATGTTTTCTTATATCTACATCACCCCTATTATCGTAATCATATATCTACACCCTTTTGGCAAGAAATATGATTTTGGATTCCATTTACAATTGTATTTGGCTTGGATGTTGAAAGGTGAAGATATCTAGAGTTGTTTCATGGAATTCTTATCTTGTTTTGTGAGCATTCTTCATCCATTTACAGTTTCTATCAAAACATTCAAGTTTAGTGGATTCACCCTTGAATCCATGTAGTAGAACCGATTGGAATGAATTAAATTTTTTTTCTTTTTGAAGAAATAGTGATTAATTGGAGGTTGTTGATTAATAGAAACCATATTGAAATATGGTATTTGGAAATATGGAAATTTCGAATTTTTAAATAATGTTACTGATTGGTGATTTAAGAACATTTGATTTTAAAATTGGTTTTTTTGGAATTATGGTAAATGGATTTTATTATTGGGTTTTTGTAAGAGGAATGATTTTATTAAAATATTATGGGATTTTAAAATTGGTTTGTATAATTATTTTCAATTATAGAATGGTTTAATTGAAATGGGTTGAATTTGTTGAAAACACTTGGTTTTGGAATCTTTTTGTCAAGGGTTGTACTGTCTATTAATATGAATTGGGATGGAAAAGGGCATGAAGGACCCCTATAAAAAGGTTGAGACAAATATTGGAATAATTTAACCACATCAATGTGGTCCACTAATTGAAATATTTGTTGACTGATTGATCCCCAATCACGAATATATAGAAACCCAAGCTGTATTCAAGGTTAGGTGTGTGAACAAGTGGAATGGAATAGTTATGACTAAATAATAATGATAAATGGTTTTAAATCCTTGTTTCTGTGTTTTATTGGTAAACATGACTTGGTATAAATTTGTGTGAAAATAGCACTTGTTTACTCTTGGTTATAAATCATTTTTATAATGTGTTTATATTTAGTTATATAATGTTTTACGAAATTGTTTTATATAAATGGTTTTATATAAATTTTTCTAACTTTTCTATCCAATTATCATGGGAATAGAAGTCATAGGAAAAAACCCTACTATGTTTTATACACATACTTTCATTGTAATTTTTTTTATTTTCTCGATTCTATCTTCCAGGACATGGTAAAAGGTAAAGTATCACATCTATTTAGCACCACCTCATGACAATGAGGATTTTTTATGATGTTTGATCTTGGAATCTACAGATCATGGAGTCTTCAGTTTTTTTTTCAGATGTTTACCTTGAGTATTTTTTATCCTATGATGTTGAAAACTTCTGTTAGTTTTGTTATAAAGTATGTTTTTGGGTTGTATTTTATGTACTCATGCATCATATAGTGGTTGTATGACTATGGGTTTTGGTCTGTGGTTTTTCTCATAAAGGGTAAATTTTCAACCACATGAATTGAAACCATTCGTAATTTATTTCAAGCCATTGGTGCCTTGGGGATGTCACTTAAGGTCATGTAATGGTTCACTAATTTCTCAAGCCAATAAGAATAATTGGGTCATTAAAATATTTTTTCCCTTTCATCATCCCACAATTTCCTATAGTCATCACATATTTTTTCTATTAATTATTAACATGATTCATTTATGTTTTAGTATTTTACAAAACTAAAATTCATTGCATGATAAACATTAATCATATTGTGAATACAATAGAATTATTCATATGATGTTTTAATAATGAAATATTATTTAATATCTTGATAGGATTAATCTAAGTCATTCATAATCATTATCTATTGAAATATTTTAAAATAGTTTTTATTGAAAATGTAGATTATTCAATTCATATCCCCCAAGAGTGTAAAATTGGGTACATTGTATGTCTCATTTTCATATACCAAGTACTTTTAGAGTCATGCCTAGCACACTTTTTCGAAAGGTATTACTCCTATGTAAAAATATTCTAGAACCACTTCAAGATGTATAATTCAAAAAAATATGTATTTCTATTAAAACCCACAGAATATCTACTTTAATAAAACCATAGGATTTTCATCCATACTTTCAATCAAATGCTATCTTAGGTTTATGTTCCATAATCTATTTTTTTATAAATTTTGTTTCTATGGTTTTTAATAAACTTCCTATAATAAAAAATATAATGAACCCAACCCTAGAGGAATAAAGCTGATGTTTTCCTTATTACATTGTCATTAGATACAACGATTCACATCTTGAAGTACATAATTGTCGAGAAGTCCTGGTAGACTTGAAAAATACTCTATTCATTCATTACAATAAAATACATAAATTATAAATTATTATTTTTAGAATAACATTATTTATTCAAGAATATACATTCACATAATTCTTAGTCAACATATTGGATTTCTATGAATGAAATAATTATGGTTGCCGTCATATTCTAAATATTAGTATTTTTATTGCCAATGATATCATGTGTAAATAAAGAATAATAAATATTGAATGGTAAATATCTATACACATATTACATTATATCTATAACATGAATATAATGATTTGATTATTAATAATCAACATAGAAAAGATAATAACTAAACACACATTCTTGTTAAATAATTTGACTATCCTAAAAAGATAAGGAATAATTAATATGGTAAGATAAATAACAGAACACACATTCTACATAAATATGTTTAATATCAGGAATAAATAAGGAAATATCAACATGGAATGATAAATAACTTATAACATGTGATATTTAATAAAATAATGGGAATGAAATGAAACTAGATTTAATATCATTTTAAAAATATCATGGATAATAATTATTGAATTCTATTATGGTAAGGAAATGATTATTTATTTGACAAAAAGTTCTCAAATGTTAGGATACCTCTATCACAAAGACCATACACAAGATAGATTAAAAATATAGGAAAAATCATGTTTAATGTTTTCTTACTAATTAGACTCTTGATACTTCCAATTTGTCAATGGAAAATATTATTTCATCTTCCACTCATCATTACATGTTTCAGGATTCTCTATATATTTAGTAATAAATTTTATTCATTAAAAATATGACTTATTACCAAATATATATATTGTGTAAAGAATACATATTTATTATTACTTCGTTGAGTAAAAAAATACCTTCCAATGTAGAAAACTATATGTAAAAAGAATATATGGTTTAATAAATAAATATATCCATGATAAATAATATGGTTATTTAGGGTAAATTTAATGTCTAATTATCATATGTAAGTTAATATTTCAATGGAATGTTTATGACTATAAAATGAGTCAATAAATTTAATGTGAATGGATTACATGGTTAAAATGATTATAATCCATCCCTATAAATAATAATGATTGTATAATTATAACATATCCCCAATATATTATAATTAAAATAATGTGTAGTTTTTATTGATGAATAGAAATGCAATTTAATGATTTTTAGAAACAATTTTTAGGAAAATAATACATTCTATTTGAAAACATATATTATTTAAAACTAAAAAATCAAAAAATATTTGTAAATTTTGGTTCTATCACAATGCAAATTGAATATTATAATTTGTCCTTGAAAATAACAAGTGGTTATGATGAACAGAAATTACATACCTAAAAAAGATGTTAAAACAAATATACCTTTCAAATTTTTTGTTAAATTTAAATGGGACTTATTTTTGAAAATGCCACAAATATTTATTTCAAAGAATTATGTAAAAAAAACATGGAAAAAATTTATTTAATAAATTATTAGGAATATATTAGAAATAGTATTTAAATAATTAACATAAATCGTGGTTCTGTAAGAAAATTGGTTTTCAATCAAAGAGGAAAATGAAGTCCAATTTTATTAAAAATTGTTTCTCAATAATTTATTGTAACAATGAGTGGAAACTGGTACTATTACAAGAATAATTAATGAATAAAAACAGCATAATAATCTAAAATTATTTTTACCCAATAATCAAATAATTACCTTCAATTTAAATTGAATAAAAAACCTTTTTAATATTGAGAATATGAAGAAACCCTTTATAAAGAATGTAATGTTTACTTGATAATAAAAAACTTATTACATTAAAAGTATCAAATGAAAATATAAATAATATAATTTGATATAAATCAAAATATAATAAAATATATTTACACACATAATCTTATAGTATCATAAGTTAATAATGAATTGATATAACCTAATGAAAATAAATTGAGATGTGAAATTCTTTACCATATAGAAATTTTTAATTCAAATCCCCTTGAATTAAATAATTCAAATTGGGAATAAAAATAAAAATAATTATTAATGAATCATGTAATTAGATGTGAAAGGGTAAGTATATTCAAAAAATTAACTAAATTATGGGCATTATATTACATTATGCCTCTATAAAGGGAAATTGAGATGAAGACCCTTACCTCACTCTTCCTTCTGGTTGAATGTGTGTTAATATCATGTATAATGGTTTCAAATATATTATTATTTTATATAAAATCTATAAGGCCCCAGCCTTAAAACATACTTAATCTTGAGTTATTACAAGATTACACATTGAGGATCTTTTCGGGTTTATAGTTTTAGAGAATTAGATCATAAAACTTTCATTACATCCCACATATAAAATAAGTGGTTACATAAAGATAGTATTCTTTATTCCCATCAATGGAAACACATTTAAAATAAAAAATGGATTATTTCTTGACACTTCCTTGACACTATCATCATATCATGTACCTTTCCCTTGTCCTATGAAAAACATTTCAAAAAAACTTGGGATGAGCATAAAAAGCTCAGTATGGGTTATAAAAACCTGGAAAGGAAACATGAGTTCATATATACATAAGAATGAAATCATAATTTACCCATAAAACATAGGCACATTAACATACCTCATAAAATCATGAATAAATCATAGAAATCATAAGACATAAAGGTAACTTGAGACATTCATAACATTCTTACGTAGGGAGTAACCCTCTTGGTTACGTTTGGAATACCCATCACAGTATATTCCCTAAATCTCTTCGGAGAAACCTTAACGTTTCACTCCTTCACGTTACCCAATGCATTGGAGAGCTATATCGGGCTCACCCGCCCTTAGTTTATCACGGAACCACCCGTCTTCATAATAATTCCCAAAAACCATAACATAATCGTATCACATAAAACATGCAAAAAGGAAACATAACATTTCCACATTTCAATCACAAGATTTCAATACAACACAAAAAAAACATTGTGAAAACCATTTTCAATACCAAAATAAAAGAAAAGTAAAACATGGTATTTATTTTTCTTTTAAAAAGAAGGTATGGCTTTAGAGGAAGCCGAAACTCAAATAATGGTCACGACGGCGGAGAAGTCGTTGTCGCCGCATACATACGACAAAAACATTCCATTTTGTCGTTTAGTAATCACTTCATATAAAAAATATTCCTTTTGAATAAACGTAAAAGTCAAAGGGGTTTATACACCGTATAAAAGAATGTTGTGTATAAAATAAAATATGCCTCAATGAAATGAGATTGAGACGAAGTCCCATACCTCGTATCCGACATGACCCGACCGTTCTTTAATATCCTGAATAATAAACTTGAGTTAATCTCTACTTGCTTAAGAACCTTTTTCAAGTTCATTATTCCTTTTATACCATGTTATGAACATCATTTAATCATTTAAGTTAATAATGTTCATTTTGTCGGTATTTGGTTCTTAAGTCAAAAATATACTTCTTACACTTACATGTTGTTAATTTTGTCAATGGTTCATTATATCCAGAATGTTATTAATGATTTGGATAACATATATATCATATATATTCATCATATACATGTATTTATAATATTACATCACATTTAGAGGTAAGAAATGAAATGCACCGTTCATGGAGACGGTAAGCCGTACGTACGCATGAACGCTACTTCCATTTATATTTCGTATTTCTGGAATGGAATCATAAGTATATAAGAGTATATTATAATTCCAGTATAATAACATATATAATATCATTAACTTTATCCTTTACACATCCCACATATGGTATTAACGAATCAAATCACTTTCAGGGGGTGGTAGTCCGCACTTCCAAAAATGAAGATATCGTGTTTACCCATAATGGGAACCATAAAGGTATGCCCGAAATGAAAAAAACAGAAGCTTAAGGAAAACATAAAAATAGTATATATCATATATAAAAATAGTGACATCATAATGTCCACCTTTGAAGGTGTTAAATGAGTATTGAACAATCATCGTTTCGGGAGGCAGAATTTCGCCATCCACGGAAACCGTATGTTCTTTAACCATTTGATGTAGTTGTGTGAGAGTGTAGCTCAAATAAATATTATAAAAACATCCTAGTATATTTAATATACTGGTCTTGTTACAAAATAAGTAAATAAAAAGATTTTAGGGGGTTGGAGAATCAAAATAAAACAAATGAACATGAGAGAATGAATTACCTTTAAAAGTGTAACTCCTATTGATTTGAGCCTAAAGGCATCCTTTGAAAGGATTCTTCCCAAAGGGAATCATCTAGGATGAGTAGAGGGATGTGGAGGGTGTAAATGGGCAGGGGTTTGCTGAGCCAAAGGCTTGACGAGTGTGTGAAATGAGGTAGAGGTGGGGGCCTTTTATAAGAGGAGAGGAGGGGCACTTTTGGAATGTAAAGAAATATTACTTTATTTGAAAATGTGTTTCGGTTTTAAAAGGTCCCACATTGATATAATTCGTGGATAAGGTGATAAGGGTCTAAATACACCCATCCAATTGGTTTTGGACATGTTTAGTTCATATATTTTACATTATCTTTCCATTTTATTTAAATCGTCAAATAATGATGTCATCATTGCATCATTATTATGTCATAAATAATTTAATTTATTTAATTTCTAAAAATTATAAAAAAAATACTATGATGTAGGAAAGCTATTTAGATTTCCAATGACTATTTATAATCAAAAATCTGATCGTTATAACCCCATGTAAAAATTGTTTTTGTAAAACATATTATGTTTGTGTCATTTTTACATTTACATTAAATAAAAATAATTTATGTCATTTTCCAACCAAAGTGGATCCATGGGGTCCCCAAGTTGACCCATGGCTTGTCTTGGTCGTCCATGACACAACCGATGAGGGTAGTACATGTTTCAAACTCATTTTATTTTATTAAAGCATTATTTTTACCTTAAACTACACTAATTACCACTAATCGCGATTAAAAACTTAATAAGTTACTATTCACCAAAAAATTATTTTAATCCCATTGAACCACATTTTACTTCTTAATGACAACCATGTATGTTGGATTTTTTAAATTCAAAACACAATGATAGCAAAATTCCATTTAAACGGAAAAATCAGTTTTTATAAGTAATACTTAGTGGTTTCGCTATTCATCAAAAATTGAAGTTTTTCAGAAAATTACCATAAATTCAACCTAAGCTATATTTGATATTAAAAATTCAAAAATTAAGTCTATTTTACAAAATTCAAAACATATAAGTCACATTAATTAATTTAATAATTAATTCCCGCTGTCAGAGCAAATAGTGTGTTTTTATGAATCAATAAGTATCAAAAGATTGACACTAGTTTAAGTCCAATTTCAAAGTGAAATTGATTCCAATGACCACCATTGGATTAAATGGTAAAAATATATTCATATTACACATTAAGACCATTTCAAAAGATAATCTAATTATATAAATAAATTATATTAAAAAGCAGTTTTGATGTAAAATGCAGTATTTTTCACTATTCATTAAAAATTGAAACATTGTGAGAAAAATACAAAAAATTCACACAAAGTAAATTTTGATGTCCCAGTCATAAAGAATAAGTTTATTTTGACAAACATAGCTTAAAAAATTGTCAAAAGATAGATTTAAAAAGGGTTTTCCATCATAAGGCAGTAAAATAGTCTTTTAAGAATATTAGTGTATTCCATGCTTAAGATTGGATTTATTTTCATTTTAAGCCAGTAAAACACTATCTTAATCATTAATAAACATAGATAAAAATATCTATTATTCATTACTTACATGGGATGTTACATCCATCCCCCCTTTAGAAAATTACATCCCCGCAATTTATTTACTTATCGAATAAATGGGGGTACTTATCCCTCATTGCATTTTCAGATTCCCATGTTGCCTCTTCAATCATGTGGTTTTTACAAAAAAAACCTTTACCTGGTGAATCACCTTATTCTGTAACACTTGCTCCTTGTGGTCAAGAATCCGGACCGGTTGTTCCTCATAAGATAGGTTCTCTTCCAGCTGAACTACCTCTGGACTCAAAACAAGAGATGGATCTGGCATATACATTCTCAACATCGAAACGTGAAAAACATTGTGTACCTGAGATAAACTCGGAGGTAAAGCCACTCGGTATATAACTGATCCAACTCTCTCTAGAATTTCATATGGTCCAATGAACCTTGGACTCAGATTTCCTTTCTTACCAAATCTCATCACACTTTTCCAAGGAGAAACCTTGAGAAAAACATGATCACCTACCTCAAAAGATAGATCCTTCCTCCGGATATCCGCATAACTCTTCTGCCTGCTCTGAGCTGTTCTCATGTGTTTCTGAATCAGCTGAACTTTTTCTGCCATCTCTTCTACCAATTCTGGTCCCATCATCTTTCTTTCACCCACTTCATCCCAGAAATCTGGAGTTCGACACCGCTTCCCATATAATGCCTGAAATGGTGCCATCTGTATACTGGAATGAAAACTGTTATTATATGAAAATTCAAACAAAGAAAGATGTTGGTCCCAAATTCCCTGATAATCCATAGAACATGCTCGTAGTATATCCTCCAATGTCTGAATTGTTCGTTTTGACTGCCCATCTGATTGAGGATGAAAAGCTGTACTAAAATTTAATTCAGTACCCAACGACTTCTGAAGGCCTTTCCAAAAGTTAGAAGTAAACCTAGGATCACGATCCGATACAATGGAGAGAGGAACTCCATGTAACCTGACTATCTCTTTAAGATACAAACAGGAAAGTTGATCAAGAGAGAAAGTATCTCGTATAGCAAGGAAATGATCAGATTTGGTCAAGCGATAAACAATAACCCAGATTGCATTATTACCTCGAGATGTCTTCGGTAATCCAACAACAAAGTACATGGATATATTCTCCCATTTCCACTCTTTCACTGGTAAAGGCTGAAGCATCCCTTTCGGTAACTACCGCTCTGCTTTAACCTGTTGACATGTCAAACACTTCACAATAAAATCAGCAATGTCTCTTTTCATTCCATCCCACCAGTAATACTCCTGCAGATCTCTATACATCTTAGTACTGCCAGGATGAACTGAAAACGGGGAACTATGAGCCTCACATAACAACTCATTCTTCAACTGTGAATCACAAGGCACACATAACCTCTTCTCAAACCTCAAATCACAAACACAAACTTATCCAAGAACTCATGGAAAATTTTATTCATAATGACCATGAATAGAGGAGGTGCATTGGTTAACCCAAAAGGCATAACTACAAATTCATAATGGCAATATCTAGTACAGAACGCATTCGTCGGAACGTCTGCTTCTTTTACTTTCAACTGATGGTACCCCGACCTCAAGTCAATCTTCGAAAAATACTGAGCTCGCTGGAGCTGATACCACTTCATTCGATGACCAAACATCTGCTGAAGTTGTTGCAAAGGATTTTACCACCCCTTTCTGCTTGTAGACAGGCTGCACTATCCCAGTTGAGTTCTTCGTTGGACACTCGTTTGAATAATGACCCATTTCATTACACTTAAAACATCTTACCATTGGCTTTTCATTTCCTGCTTGATCATCTTCCTTACAGTTACGAGCAATATGACCAGACTTACCACACTGAAAGCACTTACCAGACTTGGATAAACATTCTCCAGGATGCATTTTACCACACTTCTCACAGGATGGATATTTGGTTTTCTTACCTCCTTGCTTCTTTGATGAATTCTTCCCCTTTTCCTGCCAACTAGACCTCTTATTCTGTTGTTTTTCATAGAACACCTGATCTTCGGCAAACTCCATTTCCACCTTCTCCGCACATCGAACAAGTTTTTTATAACTTTTGAACTCACGAGAAGCTAAATCCCTTCAATACTTTGGCTTTAACCCTGAGTAAAAACGTTTTATTTTACTATCAAGATCTCGTATGAAGTTTGGATCATACCATGCCAATCGAGTGAACTTTTCTTCATAAGCAGCCACTGAATCCTCTTCTTGCCTCAGTTCCAAGAATTGCTTTTCCATCCTAAGTTGAACAGCCTTAGGAAAATACTTCTCGAGAAACATACCTTTGAATTCATCCCAGTCAAGAGCATCAATCTCATCGGCGTCCCTAATATTTTTAACCATAGACCACCACTGATCTGCTTCACCCTCCAAACGGTAAATAGCAAGACTAACCTTTTGATTGTATGAATACCCCATGACATCAAAAATCTTCTCCAGTGATTTAATCCACCTTTCAGCTAGCACAGGGTCAGATGATCCTCTGAATGATGGGGGATGTTGCCTCATGAAATGTTCCACCACTGACATGTTCCTCTGCGGTTGATCTGGCTGATCTCGTGCATGGATACCACCACCATTTATCGCTTGAGTCAACTGCACCATTACTGCAACAAACTGTTCAGTTCCAATTCCGACCATTTCTGGATGCTGATTCGGAAGGTTATTTCCTTCTGTATGGATTCCTAGCACTGCTTCCCTATTTCCTCTGCAGAAAACCATTCTGAACAAACATGTCTTTGATGAAGCAACATGGTAATCTTCAAATGCTATATCATTTCAAAAAAAATATTTTTGGATAATCATTTAATAGAATTATAGCTCCTAAAGTTATCTAAACCTCCCTATGATACCAACTATAAGGCCCCAGCCATAAAACATACTTAATCTTGAGTTATTACAAGATTACACATTGAGGATCTTTTCGGGTTTAGAGTTTTATAGAATTAGATAATAAAACATTCATTACATCCCACATATAAACAAAGTGGTTACATAAAGATAGTATTCTTCATTCCCATCAATGGAAACACATTTAAAATAAAACATGAATTATTTCTTGACACTTCCTTGACACTATCATCATATCATGTACCTTTCCCTTGACCTGTGAAAAACATTCCAAAAAAACTTGGGATGAGCATAAAAAGCTCAGTATGGGTTATAAAAACATGGAAAGGAAACATGAGTTCATATATACATAATAATTAAATCATACTTTACCCATAAAACATAGGCACTTTAACATACCTCATAAAATCATGAATAAATCATAGAAATCATAAGACATAAAGGTAACTTGAGGCATTCATAACATTCTTACGTAGGGAGTAACCCTCTTGGTTACGTTTGGAATACCCATCACAGTATATTCCCTAAATCTCTTCGGAGAAACCTTAATGTTTCACTCCTTCGTGTTACCCAATGAATTAGAGAGATATATCGGGCTCACCCGCCCTTAGTTTATCACGGAACCACCTGTCTTCATAATAACGCCCAAGAACCATAACATAATCGTATCACATAAAACATGCTTAAAGGAAACATAACATTTCCACATTTCAATCACAAGATATCAATACAACACAAAAAAAACATTGTGAAAACCATATTCAATACCAAAATAAATGAAAAGTAAAACATGGTATTTATTTTTCTTTTAAAAAGAAGGTATGGCTTGTAGAGGAAGCCGAAACTCAAATAATGGTCACGATGGCGGAGAAGTCGTTGTCGCCGCATACGTACGACAAAAACATTCCCTTTTGTCATTTATTAAACGCTTCGTATAAAAAATATTTATTTTGAATAAATGTAAAAGTCAAAGGGGTTTATACACCTTAAAAAAGAAAGTTGTGTATAAAATAAAATATGCCTCAATGAAAGGAGATTGAGACGAAGTCCCATACCTCGTATCCGACTTGACTTGACCGTTCTTTAATCTCCTGAATAATAAACTTGAGTTAATATCTACTTGCTTAAGAACCTTTTTCAAGTTCATTATTCCTTTTATACCATGTTATGAACATCATGTAATCATTTAAGTTAATAATGATCATTTTGTCGGTATTTGGTTCTTAAGTCAAAAATAGACTTCTTACACTTACATGTTGTTAATTTGGTCAATGGTTCGTTATATCCAGAATGATATTAATGATTTGGATAACATATATATCATATATATTCATCATATACATGTATTTATAATATTACATCACATTTAGAGGTAAGAAATGAAATGCACCGTTCATGGAGATGGTAACCCGTACGTACGCATGAACGCTACTTCCATTTCTATTTCGTATTTCTGGAATGTAATCATAATTATATAAGAGTATATTATAATTCCAGTATAATAACTTATATAATATCATTAACTTTATCCTTTACACATCCCACATATGGTATTAACGAATCAAATCACTTTCAGGGGGCGATAGTCCGCACTTCCTAAAATGAAGATATCGTGTTTACCCATAATGGGAACCATAAAGGTATGCCCGAAATGAAAAAAACCAAAGTTTAAGGAAAACATAAACATATTATATATCATATATAAAAATAGTTAAATCATAATGGCCACCTTTGATGGTGTTAAATGAGTATTGAACAATCATCGTTTCGAGAGGTAGAATTTCGCCATCCACAGAAACAGTATGTTCTTTAACCATTTGATGTAGTTGTGTGAGAGTGTAGCTCAAATAAATATTAAAACAACATCCTAATATATTGAAGATACTGGTTTTGTTACAAAAGAAGTAAATAAAAATATATTAGGGGGTTGGAGAAGCAAAATAAAACAAATGAACATGAGAGAATGAATTACCTTTAAAAGTGTAACTCCTTTTTATTTGAGCCTAAAGGCTTCATTTGAAAGGATTATGCCCAAAGGGAATCCTCTAGGATGAGGAGAGGGATGTGGAGGGAGTAAATGGGCAGGGTTTGGCCGAGCCAAAGGCTTGAGGAGTGTGTGAAATGAGGTAGAGGTGGGGGCCTTTTATAAGAGGAGAGGAGGGGCACTTTTGGAAAGTAAAGAAATATTACTTTATTTGAAAATGTGTTTAGGTTTTAAACGGTCCCACATTGATATAATTCGTGGATAAGGTGATAAGGGTTCGATATACACTCATCCAATTGGTTTTGGACGTGTGTAGTTCATAGATATTACATTATAATTCCATTTTATTTAAATTGTCAAATAATGATGTCATCGCTGCATCATTATTATGTCATCAATAATTTAATTTATTTAATGTCAACAAATTATAAAAAAAAAATACTATGATGTATGAAATCCTTCTATATTTCCAATGACTACTTATAATCAAATATCAGATCGTTATAGCCCCATGTAAAAATTGTTTTCGTAAAACATATTATGTTTGTGTCATTTTTACCTTTACATTAAATAAAAAGTAATTTATGTCATTTTCCAACCAAACTGGATCCATGGGGTCCCCAAGTTGTCCCATGGCTTCTCTTGGTCGGCCATGACACAACCAATGAGGGTAGTACATGTTTCAAGCTCATTTGATTTTATTAAAGCATTATTTTTACCTTAAACTACACTAATTACCACTAATCGCGATTAAAAACTTAATAAGTTACTATTCACAAAAAAATTATTTTAATCCCATTGAACCAAATTATTCATATTAATGAAAACCATGTATGTCGGATTTTTGAAATTCAAACCACAATGATGGCAAAATTCCATTTAAACAGAAAAATCAGTTTTTATAAGTACTACTTAGTGGTTTCACTATTCATCAAAAATTGAAGTTTTTCAGAAAATTACCAAAAATTCACCCTAAGCTATATTTGATATTATAAATTCAAAAATGAAGTCTATTTTGCAAAATTAAAAACAAATAAGTCACATTAATTAATTTAATAATTAATTCCCGCTGTCAGAGCAAATAGCGTGTTTTTATGAAACAATAAGTATCAAAAGATTGACACTAGTTTAAGTCCAATTTCAAAGTAAAATTGATTCCAATGACCACCATTGGATTAAATTGTAAAAATATATTCATATTACACATTAAGACCAATTCAAAATATAATCTAATCATATAAATAAATTAGATTTTAAAGCAGTTTTGATGTAAAATGCAGTATTTTTCACTATTCATTAAAAAATGAACATTGTCAGAAAAATACCAAAAATTCACACAAAGTAAATTTTGATGTCACAATCATAAATAATAAGTTTATTTTGACAAACATAGATTATAAAATTGTCAAAAGATAGATTTAATAAGGGTTTTCCATCATAAGGCAGTAAAACAATCTTTTAAGAATATTAGTGTATTCAATGCTTAAGATTGGATTTATTTTCATTTTAAGCCTCTAAAACACTATCTTAATCATTAATAGACATAGATAAAAATATATATTATTCATTACATACTTGGGATGTTACAAAACTAATATTCATATTCATATATATTTTAATATCCTCTTAAAATATTTTACCACCCATTTTTTAATAATTTTGCGTTGCTTTCATTGTTTCAGGTGTTAACTACCTTGTTTTGTCATGCATGAAATTTAATGATTGTTCTAGTTTCGGGGTATAGGATACAGATAAGTAATCTAAATAATTATATTACTTTACTAAAAATCACATTATCACATTATATAAATTGTTTTAATCATTCATTAATGTTTGATTGGGAAAATTATTGAAATCGCCCTATGGAGAATGTAGACCATACATACTCACGAGAGATGATATCATTACTTCAATGAGGGAAAGGATAAGAAATTAGGTGATTTATTAATATTAATGATTAAATATCATATCATATATACCACATATATTCATCAAATTTAACATTAATAATTTCCATGTAATGTGTTTGTGAAAAAATTAATAACATCGCTTTGCGTTGTGGTAGTCCTCCATACAAATGAGAGACATTATCATAATTTAGATTACATATATATAAAGAATATATAAATAATATCATAGTTTAATAAGTATAATAATATCATAAAGGCCATATTAATGTGTCAAATCCATTATTATATCCATCCTTTAAAGGTGGTGATGGAAAACTAACTACATTAGTTCGTGAGGTTATAGTCCGTCGTACACACGATCGAAAGATTCATTTCACATTTGATGTAAAAAAGATATGTTATTAGGTCATGACATTAAAAAAATAAAATATCACTATATTAATGAGAATGTGGTAATTATATGACAATTTTTTAATAATATTATAATTAGTATGAAGAAGAAGCAATATAAATACAGTCATTTAGGAACATTACCTCTTTCTTGGAGAACTTCTTTTGGTTTGCACCAAAGAAATACTAGATTAGAATTGTGATAAAAAAATAATACTAGGTTTTTGGTCAAGGTGTAAGGAAGTAATATTCCTATGTTTTGGCAGAAGCAATGTTTTATGATTAATGATGGGAGGAGACCAGGTGTTCATTTATATGTTGGGGTGATGAAAAACAACATATTTTTGAAAGGAAACATTTACAACCGCACATTTATCATTATAAATGACTCAAAAATAGATAATTATCAAACATAATAAATAATAAGAAGTATATATGTCCATAAAATTGGTGTGGGACAATTTTTATAACAGTTTGACCCTCATATTTATTGTTTAATCCTGAGTAAAGCAGTGTTTACCTAAATCGCAGAAATTCATTTTTACTACTTTTACTAATATTAATTAATAAAAAAAGTTAAAAATATTAGTTAATATTAATTCTTATAATAAAATATATAGAATAAATTTTTCTAAATTCAATATATTCTATTGGGAAAATTCAATTCAAAATTATATCCACAGGACTGACAAAATAGTGGGTTTCCAAAGAGAAATTCTCATAAGAACAAAATGTTTCGATATGAAAATTCCATACGAAATTAATTAAAATGACAAATATTAGTAAAATTTAAATATAATTGATCTTAGTTTACATTATAACCAATTTAAAATAAAATAAATCTAGGATAATTATTTAAATGAAAAATTATATTTGAAAAAAATTAGTATCTTTCACTGTTCATCAAAAAACGAAACCTTTTAGAAACAATTTTAAAAATAAACTAAAGAAATATTTGAATTATTATTTCAAAAATTAATTACTTTTTTTGAAATTCATTATGAAAATGTGGGAGATACTAATTTTAAATTATCTTTTAAAAGTGTGACTAAATCAATTTATATAAACTTACACATTTTCAGAAAACATTACTTTATCTATTAAATGATTATTTTAATATTTACATTCTTAAAAAAACCATAACATTCATAATTTAGATAGAAATATTTATACCCTAAAATTTAATGGTAGGTTTATAATGTCATACTATATTAATTTTCATTTAAGCTCTAGATTGAGTGTTCTACAAGCTATTGTAATAAAACAAATTTAAGGAAATTTATTTTTTGGGTTGTTTAAGAATGGTGTAGTGTGACATATATACCATCAAACACAATTTTATTATATTAAAATATATGTTTTTTTAGTTCTTAACATAAAAATTCCTCTAAAATATAACATTGTTTTATCCAAATAAATATATTACTCTATATGATATATGGTAGGGGAAGAATACCATAATGAAATAAATCAATATATTTGGAAGTAAAAGATTAATTTTGAACATGGAGAATATAAATTTTTTTGACTAATGAGTATGTGAAGAGAAAATTTATATTTTTAACTAAAATAAATGATTATCGATGCAAGGATAGTTGGCTAGGAAAAATATTTGAACGTTCTGATGTAATTATGACTAAAGAAGAGTAGATTTATGATTCTGGGAAGCATATTTTATCTTATATTGAAAATAATATTCATTGAATATGTTTTGAATGTGAATTAGATATAAAAAAGATGATTCAAACTTAGGTATAGTTCGTAGGGTTGGTGAAAACTCAAATAATATCTTCAATAAGGACGATAATACAGTAGGAAATGTTAGTACTAGGAAACAATTTAAAAAATATAAAATCACTAGAAACAACATAGTGGCTTATTGGAAAACCATGGAGAAAAAATGAAG
Organism: Viscum album; assembly: GCA_963277665.1. Lineage (NCBI taxonomy): Eukaryota > Viridiplantae > Streptophyta > Magnoliopsida > Santalales > Viscaceae > Viscum > Viscum album. The sequence continues at coordinate 403,726,247 of OY728150.1, read as the reverse complement.
AATAAAGTCACATCCAAAAAATAAATTTCTATATTAGGTGGAGCGAAAATCATTTGATCATGCAAAAATTTATATAATTTCGGTCAAATGCATGAATGTGATGTTTGGTCATGTTAAGAAAAAATAAATTTGGGAAATTGTCTCAAGGATATAAAATAGAAATGTGATCTAAAGGAAGTTGTTTTTCCATAAAAATACATTTAAAATTGAATAGTGATGAGGATAATGGCATGTTTTTTGTACATTAGCTGTTCTATAATTAATTACTTCAACATTACTGAAATGTAAGAACATTATTCCATGCTTAAAACTATTGATCTATTTATTATGATGACCAAGAAAATGGGTTTGAAAAAATATCATGTGGATATCAAATAAATATTATTGAATGGAGTCCTTAAAGAAGAAGTCTATATAAAGAATCCAAATGGGATTCATAGTGATGGGGATGAAAGAATTTTTTTTTTTTTGAAGAAAAATTTTTATTGATATGAACATGAAGCACGAGCATGGTACTCAGGGATTGATTAATACCTCATAAATCGTAGTTATAATTGAGTATGAATTTATCAAAATATTTATGTCAAGAATGATCAAAGGTGTAAGATGTTAATACTTGTAAAATTTTATGAAATAATATTTTGATGATCTGATATTAACCAATGAAGGATTTTTTTATTATTTTGATTTGGTGGGAATTTGAAATCAATTTTATAAGTTTATTTTCATTTTTCATTGGGGTACAGGTGATTCAAAATAAAATAAAATATCAAATATCTATATAAATATATATATATATATATATGAAATAGATGTGTTGAAACATTTCAAAATGAAGGATTCCAAACTAATAGAAACTCTAGTAGATACATAGATGAAATACTACAAAGATGATGGAGGTGAGAAAATGTATATAACATTATATAGGATAATTATCGATAACCAGTTGTACATAACAACCACTCATCTAGATATTTTGTTTTATACATGTCCTCTTACAAGATATATTTTTTTTTACCTTGGAAGGTCACAAGAAATCTATGATACGAATAATTCTATATATCAAAAAAATCGTGGATTCTAGGATGTAATATTAAATAAATTCACATGACAATAATTTGGTAGTTTTAAATTTATATAGGGGAGGTTTTTTGGAAGACCTATAATCCACCATAGGAGGTTTGTACTACACTGGATGGTATTGTCTCTCTTTTAAATTAAATAGGGTGGACTTAATATCCTTAAGCACTATATAAATAGAATATGTGGAAGTAATTGAAGCATGTATTTAGTTGATATGGACAAAAAAACAACATGTTACATTGGTATTGATTTCAAATCTCATATTACAATCATGTGTTATAAAACTACTACAATAATATTTCAAAAAATCTAATTCATCACCTAAGGATGATTCACATAAAAATAATGTATAATTTTTCGATGAGAAGGTAGTAAAATAATTTTTCAAGAATGAACATAGACTAACCTGAGATAATATATAGTTATTAAGATTAAATATTTAACAAAATTATATTTCAAACATCATATGTTAAATCTTGTTGTACAACCTAATTCATATCTTTTCATAGACTCTGAGGTGGATCCTCCACTATCTATATGTAATTTTTTGAAGATGAAGTTATGTCTTCCACCCTCCCCTAATGTTAAATCTCTCTATTTTTAATTTTTTATTCTTTATGTAAATGATCATTCAGTTTGTTAAAAAATTGGGGGAAGATATGTTTTTATGGAGACAGATATTTATTTGAGAGGAAGTGATTGTTTTCAAAAATATAGTGTTGAAAAGTAATTGTTTTGTTTTTATATGAGAATGTATTTATTGAATCATTTTTCACACATAGAGAATTATCTCATGTGAGCTCAGAGAATATGATCGTTGAATAATTGGTGAAATAATTTATCCCCATGGATCATATTTCTCTCTTCTAATAAATAAAGATAATTTTTTTGTAATTTTTTATAATTATAAATATTCCCAAAGGGGGATTCTTGTCCAAAACCCATTTAGTGGTGTGTGATGGATTTTTTTGTTAACATGTTTATGAAGGATGATCACGAAAAGATTGAAAATGTTTGATGGTATTAGAAAAAATTCTATTTCAACTATGTATCCAATGTTATATAACCTTGTACATATAATTTAAAATGTTTTTATTGAGAATAATACACCATAGTGTAGCTAGAAATGACTCAGAAGGGACAGTGTAGGGTAACAAAAATGTTAACTACATAATAATCACTATTTTAATTCCACAATGATTGTTTTAAAGAATGAAAAATACAAAAAATCCCAGATAAGGTTAGCAGCTGAGTAACATCCTGAAATGATGGTGGATGTGGTTTGGTACCATTTAGATGATTGGGATGGGAGTAGTTTATATGAATAGTAATTCCATGGTATAGGTGGAGAGAGAAAATCAATTATTTATTCTCTCTAGAGAAAGGCGGCATAGGAGGCAGTAGGTTTGAACATGTCCCATTCAAACATTATTGATCTGCTCAGAGACATATAAGATTATATACTGATGAATTTATTAGAGGAAGTATCATTTTGGAATTGAAATCCATTGATCACTCCATTTATATTAGGACCATGAAACATGATCCATTTATAGGAGTCTCAATGCCACTAGAAAATTCATTTTTTCATAGAAATAGAGAGATGACTACACCATATGACTATATGGAAGAAGCGATTATCACATTACTGTTAGTCCTATCATCATAAATTGTGTAGATGTTATAGAATTAGTGATATAGATGATTTATTATCCTACAAGATCTCACTTAACAATGATGTTTCTATGACACATCTATTTTTGGTAGCTATTCATTAAGAGGATATCGTTCAAGAGACTGTGGGAGAGTTATGGTGGATTTATAGCACAAGAAGTGTGGATCATGCCAATTAATGTAGTGGACACTATATTTTTTATTAACCTTTCCGTAGAGAGAACTGATGAAATAAAATGATTCATAGTGATCAAACTAAAAAAGACATAGTATATGAAACAAATGTGGATGTTGGGCCCCAAAATCATATATCAGGATATAAAAAAATAGTTATGGTAGGCTCATCATGAAATTAAAAAAGGGAGTAATTTTAGGGTTCTCGACATATCTAATTTATATTAAATAAAAATTATGTTATAATTAATTATATGGACACATATGTAAAATCCATGAAAAAAAGGGCTATGTATTTTCCAATGGATTTAAATTAAAATATATGAGAGGATTCTAAAAAGAGGACATATTTAGAGGAAGACATATGGGGTTTTTTATAGAAAGATCAATAACAATGGAGAACAAGGAATTTCAAGGAGTATCATTTTGATATAAAAGAGAAGAAGGTTATGGAAGATTACACCATGATAGGTTTAATATCCATATATAATATTATCAATATGTATAATGAGTGGATATAGGGGAGTGTGTGTTTATCTATTTATTGTTAAGTAGTTATCTTTCTCATTTATTTTGAAATGTGAGTGTGGAGGGTAAGTGATATAGATCTATTTTTAAACCAAATGAATACGTTAACTATAAAATATTTGGTACAATGACAGATCGTCGATTGTATTCTTTGTATACTAGCCTAGTTATGGTGAACCATTTAAAATTCATTGTATTCCATTTATTTCATTCATATTTTTTAGGCGGAATTAATGGGCATAAAAGTATTGTTCTCCCTAAATTGAGAAAATGATAGTGGTCAAGGAAGTAATAGATTAGTATTTTTTCTATCCAAATTTACCACCCACCACTCAATGAAATTACCCTAGAATGATATACACAAATTCCTCACTTTAATTGGCAGCATAACCACACTATATTGTGGATGTTTCAGGGTAATTTTGACAAAAATCATGATAATAAATTGATAGTTGATAGAATTAAATCATCAAATTTGATAGTAATTCTATATAATATGGGTTGAAAGAACCTCTAGAAATTATAAATTTGTCATGAAATAATAAATTCATGATGTTAGAGAACATTTAATTTGGATGGATGTGAATATAGAAATGGAATTAGAAGGTGTATTATTACAAAAATAGCTTAAAATTGAAAATAAATAATGTGTCCTAACAACATAAATGATGAAAGTATTATTTATAAGACAAGTTGAGTTTTATAAATTTATTAAAAAAAATAGAAATGTAGGAATTATAATGGATGATGAAAATTAATTAATTAATATTTCTTCTAGAAATGTCTTTTATTTTGGTAAAAAATTGACCATGTACTTAAATTGAAGAGTAATGACAATGGGGTATAATTTTTCCAGTCAATAATTGAAACAAGAGGAGGATATAATACTCTAGATGTTGATTCACTCATAAGATATTAAATATTAAATATGAAATATGTGATTCTTATTGTATATACAATAATTATTAAAAGTGTGGTAATGTTTTGGAGAATGATCCTCATGGATAAGTGTACAATTTTATTTTGATAAAGATTCAGTTAATCGATGAGAATGGCTAGATAATATAGAGGAGTAACAATTGTAACATGAGATAACATGAATGAAACTCTTATTAATGAATATGGAATATAAAATATTTTGATGTGAATGATGAATAATTAATTAAAAACATATCTAATTATTTAATTATTATCAATAATATTGGGAACCTAATTAAGATATTGTGTAATCTTTTGAGGATTAGTTGGAATTAATATTCTTCTATGCTGGAATGTGGATAATACAAAATTTCCAGGAATAAAATTCATAATTTATTAAATTGAAATGTAAATTATATATTCCTATAAAGTGGAATTCATTGAGGATGATATGCAATCTAGGAATCTACATTTAATATATTTTTGGATATATAAAAAACCTTTATTATGATGATTGATTGTGTGTACTCAATGAATATAACATGTGATAAAAATATTAAAAAATTAAAATGATGGATAATAGTAATTTTGGCAGAATATTATTTACCCTCACACTCATCTTATGGTTAGAATTCTATGAAAGTTACTATACACTTTCTCACCCATTATTTTGGGTGGTTATTAGTGATGGATTGGTAATGTAATGATTTCAACTGACTTAATTATATTGGTTGAGAAAGATTTGACATCACTATAATATTTTTGGGAATGGGTATTAAAAATAACATATCATTTTCATAATATATGGATATTCGTAATACCTCAATTATCCCCAATATGGAAACATGATATAAATTATAGGGGAAGATGGATAATTTCTCTGATATTTTAAATATTTAAATGAAATCGATGGTAATACACTCAAGTGAAGAAACCCATTATCTCACAATACATATTGATCAAGGTTGATGAGGATATATCATTTAATATATCATATCTTAGACACAACTCTAGAATTCAAGTGAACTTAATATATAGATAAAACCATAGATATGTGAATTTTATTAACTATAGATAGTATATATCTTGAGATCGGGAGATGTGTATTTCCTTTAATGTCCACACATGTATGAACTCAATGATTTGGAGATGTATATTTAATCATGAAAAGATGTATATTTCCTTCAAGATATCAATTATATTTAATGATATTTATTTCCCCTTATTATTTTGCGATATATAGAGACATGTATTTCCTCCATCATCTAATGACTAATAGTATCTGAATGTCAATTACATTTCGATAAAGATATTTATCTTAAAAAATAATGAATGTTAGGTATTGGTTTATTGATACGGATATATCATATTCATAAATATTAATGACAATGGTTGATGTTCGATTGTAAACCCTTTATATTTTTTTGTTTCATATAAACATTGGATGTTTATAAGGAAATGTCCTGAATTCTACAACCATACATTGTTTTATTGTACCGACCTCTATATATTAACATGCAAGTTGTTATACCTATGCCCATGATGTTTTTAAAATGCGTGGTATGGATGAAAATAATGTATTTAGATATTTGTGGATATACATTACTAGAAATAGGAGGTTATTATAGCGGCTCTCCTTAATCTCTCAATGTCTTAAAATTACACATACCATGATATATTATCCATAACCTATGTTTTAGTTGAATGTTATTATTTAATTATTTCACATTAAAATATACTCTATCAAATTAATTATATCATTCACATTTTACCCTAGTGGATTACTTATATATTCAATTATTTCTTATATTATTTTATGTCATATATATATCATGGTGGATATTTTACATGATAATATATGATAGGTTGGTGGAAAAGGTAATTATATTCATGATTTTAGGATAAAATATCATTTATTACTAGACACTATGTCGAGGATGTTAGGTTTCGTGAGTCTACTTACTATTGATATGAGATGTGGAAGATTTGTATCAACATGATTTTATGTAGTATAAAGATTGGAAGGTGTGATGATTTGTATAACTAGGAAATATAATGTCTTAATATGTTAATAGAGTATATGAGTTAATTGTAGAGGAATTTATAAAGGGTAAAATGAGAAACATTATATTGATAGTGAATCTTATTGGTGATATATAACCAAGACAATAGTTTATGAAATGGTACTATAAATTAAGGATCATACATAACATTTATCGGGGAAATGATTTTTAGATTTAATTGTTGATTTTATTAAAATCCATAAATTGTTTTCATGTGCTAGAATGGGAATAGATTTTTAAATATAACTATAATTTATTGTACTAAAATGTTTGAGATGCCGTCTTGGAGAAAAATGGTAGGGAATTTGGATATTTAGAAGTTGAGTTTTAAAATAGTTTGTGTGATTAAATAAAAAGATAGAGACTATGACTGATATCCAATGGAATGGATTTGGATGAAGAATATCATAGAATATTACATAAACAACCTTGTAATATTTATATATATGTGGTATTGATTACTTACTTGATGGAAGACAAGTTATTTAATGTTTTTTTTAAAATGTTCACTTTTTTCTGTAAATTGGTTGGAGATTTTGAAATATTAATTGACTAAAATTTGAGATTTTATGGTTGTATTTGTGAAATTATGGGAAATACTATAGGGTTTTATTTATTATAATTTCTCCATTTATAATTTCACTAGTGGGGGATTTAATATGTTTTGGCCAATGTGAACAAGAAACCATAAAAAAGCATAATAAGACCTTGGTGCACTAGTTGTGATGAACTTTATTGAGGGGATTATTTCATATATTTGAAATATTATTGACGATTAAATGTAAAATTGTCTTATGGGAAGAAAATTTGGTATCTAATAAAAATTTAAAAATAGTGAGACTTCACCTAGAATGTACAAGTGGTTATTCTAATTTATGTTATGGTAATTTTTTCATTTATATTCCATATATAAATTGGAAATACAATATATAGATTAGAGTAGTGAATATAATAATATTGATTCTAATTTTATATGGTAATATTTTCATTAATATTCTTTTTATAGGTGATACAATAGAGTCTGGATTTTATCAAATGATTTTTTCTATATGTTTAAATGTCCACACACTTCAGATGTGGTGTTAGGGGTCTCAATCAACTATTAATCATTGTGAGTCATAGTTATAAAATAATGGTAAATAGATGAGACCACCTTTTCTGTGATATCCACTATAGTGTGGAAATAAGTTGAGCAGACCCTACTTTTGGTGTTTGGGAAATCCTAACATACATATATTAGTTGTAAAATAATCCATAAAATTTATACTTAATGTTGTGGTAGAATGACTATTTCCATCGAGCGTTGGTTTGTAAAAAGATGAAAAGATGGGGGATTATTGTTTTCTCAGGACCTAGAATTATGAGACGTGGAACTATATCTAAACCTTGTATTATATTAATATGGATATATTTGGTAAAATACTTTCTATCTCTGAGTGTTGGTTTCATGTTTTGATGAAAAGAGGATGTTTGGTGAATGGATGTGATCACATTATAGATTGAAGAATCTTAGTTTGTTATGGTTTTGGTTCTGGGTAAATGACTAATGGATTTGATAGGGGTTTGAGAGTATATTCACATTATTTAGACTGATTATCTTTATTATGGGGAGTTCCTTCAATGGGGTTAATAGATTTTATTAAAATTTTCTATAAAAAATTTTGTTGATTATATTATTAATCATCACCACCAAGGAAAGAGTTATCCTATATATTTTCTTTATAATTTGATCGACGGTTCTATTATGATGTGGGAACTATGTTTTTTTATTTAGGTAAACCCTAAGAAGACCATATTGTAACAATAAGATTCACTCATAGTGTAACATCCATCAAATTTATACACATAATTAAAAATTTTAAAAACTGATTTTTAATAAATATTTATTTAAAATTTTTGGTGTAACTAATGTAAATTGATAAGTTGTCTTGTTTTAATATTTGTAAATCTGATTTTGAAATTATGTTTTAAAATGTCTACATTTCTGGTCAGATGTTCTTAATAATATTTTTAAAAAATACTTCATACAAAGATATATTTATTAATTACTGAAAATAATTTTTTTATATGAAATATCATATTTTTCAAATTATAATTACTTTCAATCAAATCAATATTTTCAATTAAATTAATTATATCTCTTTTTTTACTTGTTGCAATATGTTATCATATAATTTGATAAAATATAAATATGGTAAGGTAATAATTTAATATATATTACAAAATTTAAATCGTAATATTAACTATTATGTAATTATATTTTGTACATATATATATACATAAAATTTAATTAGTATATAATAAAAAAAAAATATATCATTTTAATAAAAAAGGTTAATTTATGGTTATAATTTTATAGGTTCTCCTAAATATATAAGAATATATATATATATATATATATATGTATAAAATATGTTAATATTTGCATTTATTAAATGAAATAGTAACAATTTGTGTATAGATATGTGCGTGTGAGTGTGTTTGTGTAATTGATAATTAAATTTAACATGTTGTTCGTATATAATAAAAGAGTTGTAAAATATTATTTAATAAATATATATATATATATGCACAAATATATATGTATATATATAAACATATTAAATATATTAACTCATATATAAGAGGTTGATATATATGTTAATATATATAGATATATATGCATTATATTTTTATATATTAAAATATATGTGTGTGTTTAAATAAATAAACAAATGTACATATAGATATACACTTTTGAATAAAGTTATGTAGAATATATATGTATATATAAATATATCAATGTGGTGTTTCTCGTGTTTATGGGATTGAAAATAAAAGAGAAAAACATTATAAATATATATATATCAACTAATTTAAACATTTATATATAAATATATATGGTTAAACTTATATGTTATAAATATACAATAGTTATAAAAGATATTCTAAAGTTTATTTGTCTTTAATATATGTTATATATATATAGTATATATATGTTCTATATTTTAAAAATATTTATAAACACAAGATAATATATGGTTCATTAACTGTTCAAGAATAAAAAAAGAAAATAAGAAAAAAATATCTTTATTAATGGTAACATAAAGTATATGGAAAAAATCAAAACAATTTGGAAGAGTATTCAAATAATGTTAAAAAACAATTAATTAATTTTGATAAACTTATAGGGTATATAAATATGAGACATTCCCTTATATTCTATATCCAACAATAGTATTCCTAACTATAAGAAAGAAAATACATTTGTTGTTATGGTTGTAGAGATAGTGTGATGGTGTGATAGACACAAGATAATGGTAGATATGTTTTTTAGAAGTATCAGGTAAGGGGATTATATTTTTTTTAAAAGTTTATATGATTATATTTTTAAAAAAAATTTATATTTTATATATGGAATATATTTTAAATGGATTTATGTTTTTTGATCTATTATTAATTTCACAAAAAAACTATTTTTTATAAGGGAATTCTAAATTACAATCCATTTATTCAAGGGAGTTATTTTTAATGGAAACTATTTTTTAGATGATATTATTTTATATAATTGAATGTCATTATTTTCAAACTTTTATCTTTAAACTACATGTATAAATGTATTTATGTAATAATCTTAATTAAAAAATCATTTATTCATGAAAAATCATCATTATATATATATATATTGATTATATATGAGAATTATTTTTGAATAAAACTATTCTATGATTTATTTATCATTTCCGTAACCCTCATATAAAGAAAAATTATTATTTTAAAAATCCCATGTAAAGAAATTTATAATTTTTATTAATTTTTTTGAAATTTTATAAAATTTTATAGAAATATTAAATTATATCATTTTATGTGAAAAGTATCGTTTAAAAATCTAGTGTGTTGGATAGATGTATTGGTATTACATGAACTACATAGGTCACTAAAAACCATGTATATTTTAAAAAAATTTACTTAAATGGGTTTCAGTTTCATCACTCACATTAATTTAATTCTAATGGATGTTTGTACATTCATATATATATATATATATATATATTCAGTTTCCTATTTTCAAAATTTTAAAAGTACTGTGAAAATTAAAAAGTGTTCAAGATCAAAAATTTTCATAAAAGTTTTATCCACATGGACAATGAAGAAATGATATTGATCTGAGGAGTGAACCCAACTCTCTATAATGGGTAGGACATAGACAATGCTCAGCATTCCATGTGTCAAAATTTTTTTCTTTTCTGAGAATGCAAATTATTTTTTTTTTTAAAAATTACAAGATTCTGTAATTATGATTTGTTCATTACAAGTATATATTTGGAAAAATATATTACATTGAAATGAATTTTTTTTAATGGATCTATGAAAATTAAAGATATATTATATTTTGAAATGGTATAGATTTTTAATGAAGTAGTTATTTTCAAAAAAAATTATTATTAAATAAAAGTGGTTTTCATATAATTATATAAATTCAAAATATATTTAATATTAAATGAAGGATGTTTTCAAAGTGATGTGTAATTTAAATGTGTTTTGAAAAGTATTTTGTTAATGATTATATATTTTTATAACTATGTAATTTTATATATGGAAGTTGTTATCAAATCTATTATAATTGTTTTAAATTAAAACATTTCCAAATGTGTTTATATAAAATATTTATAAATTGTTTTCAATGGTCATTATAGCCCCTTATTAGAAATTTTTATTCCCACCCTACATTTTAATGTGTTTTTAACCGGCTCATTATATGTTCCAAAGTAGTTTAGCCTTGTTATGGAGAGTGAATGAATAAAGTCAAAACAACTATAAATTAAATAACTATTTAATCTTTGATATATTGTAGTTGTTTTTCCCTTTCCTCTAAAACATAGACTACAAAAAATCATAGTTTCTTAAAGGAAATTATATTTTCTAGTTACCTCTAAAAAATTTGTGAACTTTTTTATAGGACATGGAAGAATCAGTATCATATCATTACAATTGTTATTAGTGGAATTCCGTAGAAAAATTTAATGATTATAATGTTTTCATTTGATGATAATTTAAGAGTTATATGTTTTCCTTTGAGCTTCCATTAAATTAAAATTCTAGATGACCCTTATGTATACAAAGATATTACAATATTGATTTCGTAAAATAAGGATAATTAAAATTCATTATTTTCATTAGGTATGATGAATGAATTTCAAGGTTGAAAATCATTTTAAGGGTGATAGAAAGTAACATCCTAGAAAATTATAAGAATAATTTTAAATTATAAATAATAGATTTTCATAAATAAGTATGTAATATTATTTGTGTAACTAATGTAAAATGATAATTAATCATGTTTTAATATAAATAAATATTATTTTAAAAAATGATTAAATGTGTACATTTGAGGTCAGATGTAAATAATAATATTCTGAAAAAATAATTTGTATAAGAATATTATATATTAATTATATAATGAAAATTTAATTTGATATAATATTTCATTTTTTTCATATTATGATTAATTTGGGATAACTCTTTATATTTAATTTAAATAATTATAATTCTCATTTATTTTTTAGTAATACATTACATTAATTATTTGTAAAAAATTAATTTGACATTAAAATTAACAATGTAACATATATTAAAAAAAATTAAAGTTTCAATTAAATTCAAAAGTAATTTCTTATTTTACTTCTATATAAGAAATGACAATTGTATATAATATAATATATATATATATATATTCTTTTCATAAAAATGTTTAATTTGTGGTCAAATTTTATTATGTTCTTGTAAATATATAGTAATATATAAACATACATATATTGAATATATGTTAATATTTATTAGTGGTAAAATAAAATAAAAAACATGCACCTATATATATGTATATTTATATATATGTTTAATTGATAATAAATAAAAAATTTATATCTATATATATAAAAGAGTTTTAAAATATTATTATATATATATAAAGAATCAATATAATTATATATACATTTAAATTTGGAATATATATATATATATATAATTATATAATAGGTTGAATTTATAAAAATAACAATAAAATGATTATAATTTTTTATGTGGTTCATGATAAGTGTGTTACAGAAAAATGAATACAAAAAGAAAATAAAGGTGGAGAGAGGGGTGAGGTTTGTGGTGGAAGGAATATTTATATATATAAATGTTATACATATACATATATATAAATATATATAAATTAAAACAAATATACATCTTATATATCTAAAAATATATGTTAAAAAGTTTTTTTATCATATATATTATTTGTATGTTAAATAAATAAATAAATATATATATATTACTATGTTAAAATATGTGTGTGTTACATAAATATGTTTGAATTTATATAGGTGTACATGAATATGTAAATAAATGAATATATATATATATATACTTATCAATTATATACAATAATAAATTATAAATTCATATATATACATGGTGTGTGAGACATGTATGGTAAGAGATAAATAGAAAAGAATTATATATATATATATACATTATGTAATTTACATGTTGATATATATAGATATATATAATTATATATAAGTTATAAATGTTATGTTAAAATATATTTTTCATAAATATGTGTCATATATTTATGTTATATATATATGTTATATATAAGATCTATTTGATATATATATATTCATTTAAAAATTATAAAATAATGATCAATAAAGGTTAAACAATAAAAAATAATCAAAAATCAAAATTATAACAAAATGTTATTTTTCCTAATGGGAATAAAAAATATATGGAAAAATCACCAAAATTTTGAAGTATTTCAAAATAGTGTTTCAAATAAATATAAATAAGTAAATTTTTTAAACATTTGTGGATTATAAATAAGAATCAATTTTAGGTTCTCCATTCGAGAATAATATTCCAGACACCTTGATAGAAAAATAAGCATTTTTCTAAAGTTGTAGGGATAGTGGGTGTTTGAGTTCTCCAAAGATTTATTATAGAGAATCTAGGTTAGTAATTTAATGTAAGGGGACTAATTTTTTTTTAAAAGTATATAATAGTTTATTTTAAAAAATATTATTTTAATTAAGGATGTTATTTTAGAATGATTCTATTTTTATGCTTTTATTATTTCCCAAAAACAGTTTTTTACAAGGGACTTATTAATTCATAACCCATTTGTCTACGGGACTTCTTTCAAAAGATTTTTATTTCTCAATAAGATATTTTTATATGAAATTATATTCAATTATTATGAAAATATTATTTTTAAACTATATGTATAAATGATTTATGAAATAGGATATTTTAAAAATCCAATTTTCAACAAAAAATTAATTTTCTTAATATTATGATTTTTAGTGGAATAATTTTTGTGTAAGAATATTTGGGGATATTTTGTTTATTTCAAAACCCCATTTTCCAAGGAAAATTATTATTTTTAAACATATTGTTTTGAATAATTATAAAATAATTATATTTTATTTCAAAAAATTCAAAAGTTGTTTTGAAATAATAAAGCTATCATTTTATTTGAAAAAAGATCATTTACCAATTATGGATGTTTTACATATAAATTGGTATGTCCATGTAATATGTATGTCACTAATAATCCCTAAATATGTTATAAATTTTTATTTCCATGTGGTACGGTTTCTTCCAACTATGTGAATTAATTACAATAGATATATATATATTTATGGACCTATATATATGTAACTATTTATCATGATATTTTAAAAAGTTACAAAAACTAGTGAAAATAAAAATGGGGGCCTAGATCAAAATGATTTATAATATAATCTTCTACGTGGACATTGTAAACATGATTGGGATCTTGGTAGTGATCTCAACCATCCAAGATGTGTGGGCCCTTAATGAAATTGAATGTTCCATGTGGAAATAAGGATTTTATTTTTCTAAGCCTGAGAATTTTTTTGAAAATTAATAGATGAATTAATTAAGATAAATTATTTCCATGTACTTTTTAAAAATATATCATATTTTGAAATGAAAAAATTTATCAAAGAAAAATTTATTTTCAAAAGATATTATATTTTAAAAGTTATATGGTCTTCAAAGAACTATTTATTTTAAAAAGATATTACATTTTCAAATGATATATGATCTCAAAGAACTATATATTTTGAAAAGTTATTATATTTATATAGAAAGATGTTTTCAATTTGATATACATTTTCAAATGATTTTGAGAATTATTATATTTTCTTTATGTATTTTTAAAACCCAATAATAATATTTTTAAATAGAATATATATCAAATATATTATCTTAAATGTAAAATAAAACTTTTGAAAAGATTTTTTGAAACATGTTTATAAAATAAATTAAACTAGTTTTTTAAAACCCCTTATATGTAAATTTCATGATTCCCTATTGTTTTAAAATGTTTATCATAGTTTCATTGAATTTTATAAAGGATTTTAGCCACTTTAAGGAGTTAGCATGATCAAAGAAAAAATAGAGGTTTTTTTATTTCCTGTTTGAACCCTTATATTTTGTAGTAGTTTGTCTATTAACTGAAAAAAACAAAACTAGAAATGATCCTCAATTTGGTAATTGATTTTACCTTTTGAAGTTAATTTATGTGTATTTAGTAATTTTGTACCAGATTGGAAAGAGCAGTTTTGGGATCATATCATAGTATAGTTTTTAAAGGGGATAGATCATTATTAGATATATTTACATGGAATACATAATCTATTCTTTAAATATGTAGAGCATTAAACTATTCCCAAGGATGGATGGCAAAATTATTGGCAACATGTGAAAATGTTTTGATAAGGACATACACTATCAAATTATGAAATCATGAATGAAAAAACTATTTATGTCTATTTTTATATGATGGTGGATTACCTAATTCATTTATCTGTAGTTACTAATGTGTTTTATTCTTTTGTTAGATTAGATCTATTCTAATTATTTTTTACAATTGTGGTGCACATATCAAGTTTTATATGTAACTAAAATTTTTATAATGTTAACCCTCACGATGGATTGCTTATTGAGAAGAAATAAATTCATACTATGGTCTCAAGGATAATTTATTCCATCTTCCATGATTTAAGGATGATTATAGTATTGAATTATGTATCTATGGTTTATTTCTTTTCAGGTTTTAGATGTTTTATAGACGGTAGTACATTATTGTATAAT
Organism: Viscum album; assembly: GCA_963277665.1. NCBI lineage: Eukaryota > Viridiplantae > Streptophyta > Magnoliopsida > Santalales > Viscaceae > Viscum > Viscum album. The sequence goes on along the minus strand of OY728150.1, from coordinate 403,710,657 downwards.
CTATTACACAAGAATTCTTATTCTGGTGAATTGAACCTGATTCCTGAATATGGGTTTATAGATATAATAACTCTCATTTAAATGTAATGAATATTATTTTGTTTTTTTTACCATCCCATTCTTTAATTCCATGACACTTTTTATAAATAAATTTTTTATCTTTGACATATTGCCTTGTGAAAAACAATGATTTTAAACAACTGAAAAATATTATTATTATAAGAATTCATATCACATAGCCCTTTGAATGGTGAAAAATTTACCAATTTATAAATATATAATTTATATATGATTAAAATATTAATTCATCGGTTACAAACTAAGTAGAAATTAAACTAAAACCTAGTTGAACATACAAGATGTTTATTTTTAAAAACTTTTTTTTGCACACAATGACATTCTATATTAATAAAATGAATTAAAATATTTATTTGAAAGATAAATTTGTAATTAATATGTAATATATACTATAAATTGTTTTCCAATATGTTTTATAGGATTAATTTAAGAATAAATAAAATTATTACCATTAAAGCCGTATTTTTCTAAAAGAAAATAATACAACTGTTTTCTAGAGCATGAAAATAAAATGAAATTTTCCCAATTTTATAAAATTATTTGCAAAAAATTATCTTAATTTTTAATAATAATTTAATAAATATTTTTTGGTTATTTTTTGGTATTTTATTGATATGTTTTATTTTTTTGGTGAATAGTCATAATACGGCATTTTATTTGAAAAATGCATTTTCATCTTATTTATTTATATAGTCAAATTATAATTTACATTTATTTTAAAGAATAATGATTTAAATGGTTATCTAATAACTAAAATTTCGTTCATTGGAATCAATTTAACATTCAAATTGGAAATAAAAACATTCAAAATTATTATTATTTCACATTAGAAACCTGATTTCACGTTGCATTTGCTGAACTTATTTGAAATCTATTTTTTCCAACTATATTATTTGAATTTGGTAAAATGGATTCAATATTTAGAATAATAATCATCAAATTAGGTATAAAGGCATATTTAATTTAATGTTATAAAAAATATAGACTGGAATATAAATTAATCTCTATTCTATAGGTTAAAAATAAAACCAATTAAAGTTAAAAAGGTAAAGGATTAAACTACCTAAAGTGTACCACATTTAATGGTTTCATGAGATATTTATTTACAAAAATAAGGTTCTGAAATTTTATTTTCCATAAAAATGAATTTAAATTCATAACACCTCAATGTGGTTAACAATAAATATAAAATAATCGTTATTTTGAAAACATAAACCCATATATTCTCAAGTGTAAATATCACCCGTCCCCACCCCATTTCTACTCAAAACAGTTCTATATCCTAAAATCAATACCAAAAAATATACTAGTCACTATACCAATGTCAAAATGATTATGGTATCACTAAATGATCAAATCTACGGTCCTCAAGGTGTCGTCAAATGAGTTGATATTTAAGAGGATGTTAAAGTAAGAAAAATTAACGGGAAGTGTGAGGTAAAGGATTACTTAACTCTATTTCCATTCATTGGTTTATATTTATAATGATTTTATTAAATTATTTATAGATTATTTTTGGAATCAAATATTTATTTTTATTCACATTTCACATTTTGTGGGTAATATTTCGGTAAACATAATGACCCCATTGATTAATTCTCACCAAAATGATACAAACTATTTAAGGGTTTCTCATCTCACTTTTAATTTTGTGAGATTGATGTATTATTAAAAAATTATTTCTAGTGTGTGGTTTATATTATAAATAAAGATATATCATATCATTAGTCTCATTATCCAGAACGATTCCATAATTTCATTTGATAATTATTACTTTTATGGTGAGCATGATTTGACATATTTCAAAATATAAAGCTATTTATAGTACCATTTTTATTTCTATGAGACATATTCCATATCCACCATTATATTACTTTGTGTTATTTATATACCTACCATAAATATATTCTATGATCCCTAATAATAAATTTATTTGTATTTACATATACCTTGGATGAACTCTCTCTCATGGGGGTTATAGTCCAAAAGTTTCCAAAAAGGAAAGGTAATTTTCTCTCAATTTTCCCTCTTTGAGACACATGTTATGTTATGCGTGTATATTATTTTTTGTTTTTTATACTCACCTTTAGCATGTTTTGTATTTAATATTATTCTTTTAATTATATTCTAAGATTCATTTAATTTCATTACTGATATAGTCAAAAATTATTTTATTCAAAAAAATGATTTCTAAAAATATATATCAAAATTTTTCAAATGATATTATAATAATTTTCAAGGGAAATTATTTTAAATAACTATTATATGTTTAATATAGATATAATATATTCCTTTATTTCTTTTACAGTTATTTTCATGGAATATGGTCTTATAAATTTGTTTTTATTTAAATAGAATTTTATTTCCAAATTAGAACGGATAATTTTCTCAAGAATTATTTCAAATGATCTTTCAAAAATATTTTCCAACTAAGATAACAATATTTAATGTAAATTATGATTTATTATGGTCCTGATTAGATGATAGTACCCTTATTGTTTCTATGGTTGGGTTATTCTTATGATGAATTATCTATGTTCCTCTAGTACACATATGTATAGATTTCATTATTTGATGGGTGGGAGATATATATTCCTTCAATACATATGGTAATGATTGATAAATCATAAATATATATATTATGAATGATCCTGATAAATATTATCAATTTTAATTATAGACAGGATTAAATATTCACAATTTTATGTGTGATCCTGATTACATGTTCGCAATGTCATGCATGAACCTGATTTCAAGTTCACAATGTTAGGAGTGCCCCAGGTTTCATATTCCTAAGTTAATGTGTAAGTCTGATTTTATGATGTATAAATAATTAGTAAAATTTTCTATACTTAAACATGTTTAAAATGTAATATTTTTATGTTTTCCATTAATTCAATGTTTTATTACAAGATATTGTTTTTTATTCCAGATTTATAAATTTTTATGATTTATTTTATGATTCATTATTATGATCATTGATAGGATGGGTATGATTTTAAAATTTTATGATCATGTTATTATACCCTTATGTTTATATGATGCTTACATATATCCCATTTTATTCTTATTGAGCACTTGATATCATTGTTCTTATGTTTTATTTTCTCTAGGCCATGAGAAAAGATTTTAGATGAACTCTCGGTAGAATGATATCACATGGATTATATTGATGACCAATTGTTAATGTTAGGTGTAGTGGGAGATAATTTTGATATTTATGATATATTTATTCATGGTCGTGAATTGTTATTATTTTTTACTAATTCACCAAATTTATAAACCTACAAGACACTTTGGTATGTATGTTATCCAATATTTTCTTTAGACGTTGTATGTCTTACTAGAAAAAAAGTGTGTCAAATTTGAAATTATCCATGTGAGAAATGTAATATGTATTTTTTTGAACTTGATCTAGAAGTGATTATTTTGGGGGGTTGTAGTTGGTATCAGAGTATGGATTAGAAAATTTTTAAGGTTATGATGTTTTTGATTTGTGCTATTATTTAGAGTTACAGACATCATCATGGGTCTATAAATTTATATGGATCATATTTTTGGTGTCATAAGAAACCTTTTCATTGAATTAGATAATTAAATTTTAATGTGATCAGTGATATTTTTGGAAACATTTTTTTGAGGTAATTATGGGCTATTAAATTTCTGGATGCAAAATGAAAGTTATGATATAAAATGTGTGGTCAAAACAAGTTAAGAATATTTTAAGGATGATTCTAAAATTTAAGTAATTTTAGAAGGATTATATTAATATAGTTTTAGAAAAAGTAAATCATGTAGAATGGGTGACAAGATGTTGCATCCAACATGAATGTTAGGATTGAAACCATAACTTCAGGGTGAGAGGGTGCATAGCACACTTGTAACCTATATGATTTCCTAGTTATAATAAACTTATTTTCATTTATTTAATATATTTTATAGATAATATAGGAGTTCATATTGGGATAATAGGTAATATATATTACCATTAATTTAAAAATGATTGGTTGATTAGATGATTAATGTTATTTTAGATGATGTTCAATATTTTGTGAACCCACTATGGTTATGGTAAATATAATACTATGATATTTTATTTTAGCAATAAAAGATGATTTGTATATTGGAAGAATGTATGATTTTATTGAATTAAGATTCATGTTATTTAATTAAATGGTTATAATATCATAGATATTATGTGATTTATGAAATTAAATTTCTTGAATGAGACTGTAATAGTGATTGATGTTATATAGAGACATATTTTAAAAAATTTCATGGAAGACTATGTGATCAAAACCTTATTATTTTTTGGTCTCATTCATAGTCTTGAATTGTTTTGAGGAATTTTATGGATAGTTATTTATTGAATTATCTCTATTTAGTATTGTGAATTAATAATTAATTTTAGACACTAATGACGTTTTTAATCATATAGTGGTTTTTTTATTTTAGTACATTATATCTTTCACTAAACATTTTGGTTTTAGTTAATACCTAAACACATGAGGAATAGATAGTTATATTTTTTGGGATATTTTGATCTATAATATTTGGTTATGATGCTTCAAGTGTAAAAAATGTTCCATCTTGATTTCTCATTATTTGAAGAAAATAAGATGATGAAATTCTACTAGTCATGTAATTTTGTTTACATATGTTCTCTGTATAGGCATTAAAAGAGTTCCTAAATATTTGGGAAATTATTTGGAAACAAGAATGTTATTTGTTTACTTTTATCAATGGAACTTTAATACATCATATATTTATGTTTCTGGGCTGGAGAAATTTTCCATGATCGTGTTCTCTATAAATCCATTTTAGTCTTTGAGAGTTAGTTTTATTTTTTATTTCTATTTTTTTATACATATAAGTCTAGTATGAGTTATCCCATGTAAACATCATAATTACCTTTCATTAATATCAAGAAGATTATTTTTTGACTCTGTTTATGATGTGGTTCTTCCTAAAAATAATTTTAAAATATCCACATATTATTTTTTAAATTTTAATTTCAAATTGGTGAGGGTGAAATTTCTGGAAATTTTTTTTTTGCATCGAGATGATTTCTTTATCGATTGGTTCTTCCACGGATAATTTTTCATGTTCATAAAGTTTTAACATTATCTCTCTTAAGGAAGTATATACCTGATCCTTCAAAATTATTAAACATAGTGTTAATACAACTAGAGAAATATATTATTTAGGTTTAACAACTGATAGAGATTCTAGATCAAACAGAAAATGTTACATTTAACAAGACAACTAAGGTTGTGAATTGTTTATGTTCAAACCACTTGCATGAAAAAACTATGTGGTAACCAAAGGATGTGATGAAGAAGATATATCCTCAACTTTTTGTGTTGGAGTTAAAAAATTTTAGAGAGAAATTCATTTTATGTGGCTAATATGTAACCCCATATGATTTTATACTTTGTATACTTTTAAAAAATTATTTTAATCTCTTTGATAGCTTAGCATGAAAAAATACCCAAGTTTAAAAAAACTCTCAAATATTATTAATTTACAACTATTATGACCTAGACATTAAAATAAAAGTTATGAATGATATTGAATAAATAATTATAAATATTTTTGAAATGTTTATAAAATTAATTCATTGGTTACTATTAAATTTTAAATGAAAATAAAATTCAATCGAACGTAAAGGTGGCTTTTTATAAAAAAACTATTTTTATTCCTATAATGGATTTATATCGTTATAAAATAAATTAATAAATAATAGTGAAAGATATTAATTTAAATTATATTTTATATAATCAATATATGTTTTTCAATATGTTTTATAGGCTTTCGAGAAGAATAATTTCAATTTTGAGTATAAAATGATAAATTTTTTTAACAGACAATCTTGCTGCCTTTTTTTGGAACACCTATATTAAATTTATTTTTTTGTTAATTTAATAATTTATTTTGAAAAAAACTTATTATTTTAAATAGAAATGTAATAAAATATCATGGCTATTTTTTTGGAATTGGTTTGACAAGTTTCATTTTTGGTGAATAGTGGAAAATATTGCATTTTATTTGAAAACATTATTTTCATATAATATATTTATATTGTTTAATAATTTTTAGGCTATTTATAAAATATAATTTTTCAAATAATAGATAAAACAATCAAATTTAGTTTATTAGAATCGATTTTAGTTTTAAATTATTTATAAAAACAATTCTATCATTTGAAAATTTCACATTAAATACTCTCTTTCCCATTGCATCAAGGGGACTAATTTTAAATATATATTTTCCATTTATATGAACTGAAATTTGAAAAATGGATTCAATATTTTTAATAATAAGTTAAACATTAGGTTTTTTGTTCAATTTTATTTTTAGTTATACAAATGATACCATGGAAAGAAAATTATTTACCATGATATAGGTAAAAAATAAAACGGGTTATTTTTTGAAAGGTAAATAGTTAAAATACCTAAAAACATTAACATATAATTTTTATTTGAGGTATTTTTTGACCATAACATGACTCTAATATATTAATTACCCAAAAATGTCATGAAAATTTATTCAACATAAATTTTATTTATTTAAATTAAAAGTAATCATTAATTAAATCACTTCAACCCACATTTCCTCATGTATAAATACCAACCCTCACCACCCCATTTTGAAATAAAAGCCATGATTCCGCACAAATATCTACAAAATACTTTCATCCCCTTTATCCCCATGTCTATGTGCTTCTGGTATTTATAGAAGACGAAATCAAAGGTCTTTAAGTGGTTCTCCAATGAGGAGTTATTCAAGATGAGGTTGAAGTAAAAATACTGAAGGGAAGTGTGAGGTATAGAATTACATAACACAATTTCCATTCAATGGGTTTCTTTTACATATTTTAATTATATTATTTCAATATTATTTGTATAATACATTATTAAATTATCATTTTATTTAAAAAGTTGAAAGGATATTTTCCTCAAAAATTATTTAGATTTTTAAATCAAAATAATTTTAAAACTACTATAACATAATTTGATATAACTTATGAATTAATGGGGGTTTTCTTCAAGGATAATATCTTTATTTTATATATAGAAGTTTTATGTTTATTATGAATGATTTATGTTTTTTTGGAATATATAGGCATGGTTTTTATTTTTTGAGATGTGTGACGTATGTCTCCCTCTAATGCATTGGTTAATGATGGATAACATGTGAGTATATATTTTCTACATGACCTTGATTACATGTTCAAAATGTTATAGGTGAACCTGACTACATTTTCATAATGTTTATCATAAACATGATTACAATGTATAAATGTTTCATGTGAACCAGATTTCATGTTCACAACGTGATGCTCAGACCTTATTCCTTGTCCATAAGTTTATGTGAGGGATTTATTTCATGTCCTTAACTTATTAAGTAAACCTATATCTATTTACACATTCTCACAATGTCATTGGATTATTTGTTTTCAACAATTCAATTATTTATTCCATGTTACATAATTATGATACATGTATTATAATTTTTTATGAATTATTTTATGATTCAATATTATAATCTTTTCTTTACAGGTCGTGATTTTCTAATGCTATTTTCATGTGATTATACCATTATGTTAATGTTATTATTATCTATCTCTCATATTTAACATTACTATGAACATGAGCTCACCCTTTAAGGTTCTATTTTCTCCATGATTTGAGAAAATATCTTAAATTTACTTTTTCGAGAACAATTTCACATCGATGATGTTGATGACATAATGTGAATATTGGGAATAGTGGGAGATAATGTAGATATTTATGATACAATTGTTTTTGGGATCATGTTTTTAAGCATTCATCCTAATTTTATAAAAATCTAAACCTAAAATTCCCATGGGTATGTAAGTGATACAATATTTTTAATCGATGTTGGAATTTGTTTATAAAACATTATGTCACATTTATGACTATCAAATCTAGAAATTTAATGTTTTGGGTTCAAGAAATTTATCTAAAAGTGTTGACTATGGGCTGTTAATGTCATTAGTGTTTTCCAAGATATATATTCACTAAAATATAAATATTCTATTAAAAATGGAATAACATAATTTATACCTTTTGGGTTTTCTTAATGGGTAATTGACAATATAACGGAGTATGAATACAATTTTACTCTTGGATAGTTGTTCTCATAATACTGGTTAGTATTTGTTTTCCAAATATGTTGAAATATGTTTAATTAAATTAATTTAAAAATTTATAATCCATTATTATCACCTAAACTAGCTTCCGCCATTATGTATTACTTTATCTATGTGGTTTTTTGAGATTTATTATAAATTATAGAAGAAAATATTTTTTTTCAATGAATAGTCTTAATGGCGATTAACATTCATGAATATGAGGATTATAATTCCTCGTAACTAAACCCCAATAATTACTTGATTTATAATTGGACTTTCAAGTTCTGAAATTTCATGGAACATTTCAGTTTCCAATTTTATTGAATTGTAAAAAACTATAACTTATCAAAACCATATAAATTGAAATGGATAATTCAACTAAAAGAGTATTTTTTGGAATAAAAATAGTGTTCTTAAATTTATACTCTTTCTTCATTTATAACACATCCCATTAATTTAAGATGGATCCCCATAATAGTAATATAGTACTTTGTATAGTTCATAATCATTCTATGTCCTTTTGAACAACATTTAATATTGTTGGATGTGGAAAGGAAATATTTGTAAGGGATATAAATATTAATGTAAATCCATTAGTCTAGTAAAAATGAAATTTTTTAATTGGAAATAATTTTTCCCCAAAAAATTATCATGAAATCTAGGTAACATTTAAAACAATTTTGAAAAACTTATTAAATAAAAAGATATCTAAAAAATAAAAAAAAATATTAGAGAATAAATATATACCTGGAGATTATAAATAAGAAAATGGATAAAAATAAATTATTTTAAAATGATAAAATGAATAATTTTTCCCATCATAATATTAACATCAAGACCTCATGCAAAGGCATCTCACATTAATGGGTAAGGCATACAATTAATTCCCATGAATGTTTGTCTCTCGAGACCTACCAATTACTAGTGGTGCTATAACAAGCCCTTCACATATCCTACTGAGTCCTATGTATTCAGCATATGGCTTAAATGAATATAAACCCAATATATAATCAACATAACCATTCAAACTAAATAACTAGCATACCAATTATCAATAATTTACTAACTAAGTAAATATATGAACAAGACCATATGAAATACATATAAATAAGATAGATGGTATCAGTACAATATATCATATGTAATGAATCACAATCATCAAAATATGTTGAAAGAGATGCAAATACATTATGAATACATTCAAACCATTCTTTGAATATATGAAGAAGGTACCCATTCATTTTTATAAAATTTCAAATTAAAATTTCCAAAATTTAATGAAAAATATATTCTTTGTTAATAACCATGAATGGTTTAAATAAATATTATTGTAGAATATTATTTTTGATTTCATGAAAAATATTCATTCAATAAATGCTAATAACATATTCCTCTCAAACTTTTTTTAATGTCAAAAGTAACTCTTTCCGAAAATGGTAAATAGATTTATTTTAATATTCTGTAAATTTTTTCAAAATTATTTGAACATTAAAAAACAAAATATTTGAAGAATAAAGATGAAATTCATTTAAACATTTAATATAGCATAGATAGGGAGGAAAAATAGTTTAAAATTTTCAAAATAGCGCCTTAATAGAAAATTCTTTATAGCATTGGAATCTTTTTTATCACAATATCATTGAATTATAAAACTAAAAAATGTTTTTTTCAATTCTTGAATTATAATAAATGGATTATAATAAAATAATTATATAATAAATATAGATTCCAATACAAACACCACCTAAAATAAAACATGTGGTGAAATTTACACGAGTCTAAATAAAAGGAAATATTGATGAGAAACCTCATACAGTGTGGCATAACTTCTTTATTACGCTATCTAACCCATGAAAAAAAATATATTTAGTTTCAAAATACCTAAAAATGTTTATTTTTAATTCCAATATAACTATTCATTTGTTAATTTATTACTATGACTTATTTAATTACCAAATCAGTAAATGTTTCACCAATTGTTTGGAGGATGTTTGGATCATATTTTAAAAAAACATTTGTAGGATGAACTTGGAAAAAGAGCCATTATTACATAATATACATAAGATTAATCTATAAAAAATTAAATTTTTTTTACATTAAATAAAATTTTAGAATCATTCATAAATAGAAGACTTTAAAAATTAATAGGATCATTTATTATGGGTGGTTGTCCACATATAACAAAAAATTACATTATCAGGTTACAATAAATTAAAGGGTATTAAAGTAAGTAATATATTATATTTGCATACTAATTTTAAGGTTACAAATATAATATATATTAATTAAATATATCATAATATATATCCTTTTTAAGTGGTGATTAATAGGGGAACATATCACATCTTAGAAGAGGTTGTTACCATGTACACATGAACAACATTTCCATTTCGCATAATATGGAATGGGAGATTATAAAGGGTAGTGAAGTCAAAATTATAACATTTTATTGTATGGATGATAATAATTTTATAATATATTTAAGGATATATATTATTTTATATTGGTGGAAGAACAAATAAACATGAAATAATTAAATTATGATTTATACATCTACTTGGGAAAACCTTCATTTCACTTGCACCTTAAGACTAATAAGATGGTATTTAAGAGAGGAAAATGTCTCTAGAAAATGGGGTGATAGATGGGTTGGGATTTTGATATATATTTCTCATTATATTTGGGAAAACAATTTGTGAATATGTTAATAAATATGGTTCCATTTAATAATTGGGGAGTGTGACACACTTTTAAATATCCATTACATTATATAAATAATTTTTTTACTCACATGAAAGTGGAAAAAATTAATATATTTATAATATAGGATTGGTATGAGTCATGTTATATTATTTCAATAAATTTTAATGTATTTTCATGATATTTAAAAACCTGCCACTTAGTTTTAAACCCATGTTTTACTATGTTAACCATAATTTTAGTGAGAAATCTTTACCATAGTCACTATTCGTTATTTCAGAAAAATAAAACTAATATAAATAAACAATTTGAAATTTATAAATCCAAATAAAAACCAATTTTAAAATATTTAATTTTTATAAATGATAAATTTAATCATTAAAACATGTATTCATGTTGTGATGAAAATGTGGATTTGAAAAATTCTCAATTTAAGCATAAAAATGATATTAAAACAAAATATTATATATAATTTATTACCATGAGAATTATTAGATTAACTTTACTAAAATGAAACTAATGATAGATTAAAATATATACCTAATATAATGGGAACATTAAATTAAATAACTCAATGAAGAATAATGATTGTTTCTGTAAAATCGTTTTTTTCATTATTTGCCCAAAAATAAATATTTTTTTGACAAATAAAATAAGTTGCAGTATGATTGTTTTTTCATTTCTATAAGAAAAGTTATTTTCACTTTTGAATAAAATATCTCTAACTAGAGGAAATTATTTATAATATCTTTTTAATAATTCATTAACAAATTTTTAAGAATTTTATTAAGTATAAAATGAATTCAAACTAATCTTTTATAATGTAGACATCATTAGAAAAATGATAATTTATTTTTAATAACATGATAAATAACTATAATTAAAACAATAAATTTAGATTGATTAAATAATTTTTTTGATAAAACACTATATATATATACCAGTATCTGAAATATATAATCTTTAGACATTGATGATCTTGTTTGATATTGAGTTATTATTTTTAAGAATCAATTGATACATTTGTGTTAAATTGAAAAATTACCGATATTTTTCCTAATTTTGGATCTCTGGTTCAAAACCATCAATTAAATGACTCGTTTATAATAGTAATATAATCAAAATTATATTTAAAAATTATTTTAAGGCTAATTTTGTGTTCAATAGTTAATGTGGTTCACTAAATGAAACATAGTGTTTTTTGAAACAAAAGTTTTAGGGTGTTATATTTCCAATTAAATAAATATTTTCATCCAAATTTTAATTTAGTTCTCTCAAAATTAATATATCCTAACATAGTAATAAAATTATATATATATATATATATTATCATGAACTTCAATATAATTTTTATAATCAATAAAATTATTATTTCAAAAAATAGTGTACCTATGTATGACTCATACTTGAAATTGAGTTTCTAAAATCATACTTAGATTTTCGAGTGTTACTTTAAAAATATGACACAGTAGATTAGAGAAATTATTTTAATAAAGAGAAAGATAATTTGACAAAATATACATTATTTTTTATATTCAAATATATAATGTTAATTTCATCCTTGATTTTTGGTTCGATTACTTTCCACAACTATGTCATATCTTACTCCATGTAATGAATATTGAAGATGAATATATCATTATTGAACCACTAAATTAAACATTCCACATGTCACAAGGTATAAATAAGGTTAAAAATTTATTTATTTTATTTCTACCCATTAATGAAAATAGAAAATTCTTATAATACGTTACAACAATATGAAATATATGGACAAATACAACATTAATATTTGAGGCCTCAATAATTACACCCAATTTTCAACTTTAATCCTTCTATAAAATTTGAAAATAAACTCTTAAAAAAATACATACCATGTTCCAAACATAATATTAAGGATTATTTGGTCACATATTTTCTAAATAAAAATTAAATATTTACCTCAAATCAACATCAACCACTCATAATTTGGCACAATGAGAATTTATAAACCCTAATCATATAATCTCCAAAATATATTTATTTTTCCCTATATATCCAAAACTACCAAAAATCTACATTAAAATACTTAATTCTTCCAAACAAATTTCATTAATTTTTCAAAAAATACACCCATCTTAGAGAAAAAATATTTTCAGCTTCTTTAATTATATATTGTTCCCAATATAGAGAATTTATTTAAATATAACATTAGTCACTTTACCTACAAATTAGTTTTGATTCCCACTGTTAACATTATTATAAAATACAGGTTCCAAAAAATATAATAAATCTTTTATAACAATTAACCTTTATTGGCTCAACATGAAATATCATATCCATCTGAAATGATATCAATAAATTTGAAATATTTTTGAAAAAATAAAAAATGAATCTTCATAAAATAACTATTTCATATGTTTGACATAATGGATACATATACCTTAAAATTTTATTTAAACCAAATAAATGTATATCATTGTAATCCGTTAAATAAATCCTTCATGGGGTACTAATTCATTAAAAAACTATCATCCCTAAATCTTATAATTATTTATATATAATAACACTACATCATAACTCTTGAAAATTATATATAGAAAAATTGATCATTGATCATTCATTATAATGATATTACAATGAATTTGTTCATTGTTCCTTATCACTTCTTTCCAAAAACCAAAATATAAATCATGTAAAGAAATTCATTAATCTCAATCCAATAATGCTTCCAAATTTAAAAATAACCAATACTGAAAAAATAACACATATTATTTATATGTTATGATCAGTTTCTCTGTAATCCCAAAACTAACATTTTCCCTCACAAATGTTCTATTCATAAGATCTTGTTGGGGTATTATAATGACATCCATATCTAAATTTTTTTTATAATTATTATAATATGAAAATTTGAATCATCTTATTGTTCTATTGATACAATTCCCAAAATTATTCTTTCAATTTTGATTAAATATATAAATTTATATATTTTTATCTTTAGTTTATTTATATCCTGAAGATACATGAAATATAATTTTTGTTTTATTTGATCTACATGGAACTCACATAGGTTCTATTTTTCAATAAACGTTTTATATAACTGGTTTGAAATAAGCACAATCATTTTCACAAAAAATGAATTCATTATTTGTTTATTTTAATCCAACTACCACTTAATCCATGACATTCTAATTAACTTGGATCCTCTTAGTTCTATACATTTACTAAAATAAAATATAATTTGTTTTATTATATATAATAAAATCATAATAAACCATATTACTTAAAGAGAAAATACTAATATATACTTAACTATTCCATCTTCCATTTAATAATTATAATTCATCATAACATATTATCCTTTATGGTCAATGAATAATTATAGCTTTTAATAAATTAATATCATAACCTCTAAATTTAATCCTTTTCATTAATGGAATCTATATTTCCCTATAACAAAAATAACGCATAATTATATGACTTAATATAAGGGTTACAATTTCTTCAATTTCAAGGATCTTGTGAATGATAGTTTTAGATAACTTGGAAATAATCATACATGAAGAACCATTATAATACAAAGTTGACACTAAAACTCAAAGTATATTATTTTTAAAAAAAATATGAATCTTAATTTTAGAATCATGTTTCAATAAAAAATCTATTTCATCATTTCTGAAATAACCCCAAAAATAGATTGATAATCCTTTCTATACTTCTATATTAGGCTTAATACATGTGAAAACATTTAAAAATGGATAATGTGAAAACAAGTTAATTAAGGGATACTGAAATTTAATATAAATCTATTAGTTTGATGAAAAGATTAAATTTTTTCATTGAAAATAAATATTCACAAATTGAAGATTCAACAACTTATTTATGTTATATGCTCATTTTCATCCCTTATGAAATCGAAATATTTCTATAAAACCCTCGTATAACATAAAAAAATATATTTGTGGAAAATTTAAAATATAAAAAGGATAATAAAAAATGATTTCAAATTTATGGAATGCATAATTCCAGACATCATAATCAATTCAATAGGCCCTCATTGTAGACATTATAAATAAATGGTTTAGACATATGAAAAGTAACCAATCTAGTTAGCGTCATGGTTCTTAAAAATCTATAAAACTACTTGTTTTCATCATTTGGTGTGTCAATATGTTAACCTATGTTCATGTAGTTAATAAAATATCTATATTTCTATTTACTGTTGTGTATAATATTAATCAATAAAAATAACATCTTGTTTGGTTTCTTGTTTGGAAAACCACTGCATTTTCCTTCACATCATGTTTTTTCATTATTCCAATTGGATCCTTCCATTTACTAAAAAAAGATAGCATGAATATATCCAATATAAACCCTACTAATTTTATTATAAATGGAATAAATTCTATGATATACTTAAACAAATAATATTCTATTTAATATTTACCATCTTCCATACATTATTAACATTTATGGTTATAAAATAATTCTATAATATGAATAAATAAATAATATACCAACAAATTTGTATAAACTTTTAGTTTGATACAAATGATAAAAACCCAAACATAAAAAACAGATAATTACATGAATTATAACAATAGTTTCACTTTTAAATATTCTGAGGATCTTTCTACTTTATAATTTTTGATAACTTGGGAACACTTTTACATGTCAATCCCATATAATTAAAAGTTTACACTTCTACTCAATGTATATAGTCCCATGAAATTGGTATATTTAATTTTAAAATATGGTTTTATTCATAAATCATTCAACTCATTTAAAATAAAACAACATACCAGTAATTTAGTATATCATATAGCAACTACTCGTCATTAACCCTTGTGTTTTCTTTGAAAACAAGGGATAGAAAAAATACAATGATCACTAAGAGATATAAAAAAATGATTTTAATATGATAGTTAAGTGGAAAAAATAAAAATGATTCCTTGAAAAATTCATTAATAATTGAACATTTATTTTCCTATAATTTAGAGGGTAATTCTGTTACATTATGAGATAAATTATTTGTATAAAACTATTAATTACATAATAATGAGATATATCTAGAGAGAATGTAAATAATTATTGGGATAATAACAAATGATTATGTAATGATGAAATAAATAAGTCCATAAATCATAGTCTTACCATCATGGCCTCATGTGAAGATATCATACATAAAAATATAGGGAATACACTAAACATCGAAGCTAGTTTCTCAAATGAGACCAATGAATGCATGATGTGTGTATTAATCTGTGTTTTTCACACATGGTTTAGTTTCAAGGGAATCTGAATTGTGGCATCTACTATATGTGCCATTCATTGAACTGGGCTTCTGAATGTAATTCTGAGAGATAGAACACTTCATTATAGTGTTTTTGGACAAGGTTGAATGAAAAAGGGTTCCTCATGTTGTCTGTCTTGTTTAGGGATCATCAGAATATAAAAACTCAAATGCAATGAGGACTGGATAGGTTTTACGGTATATTTGAATTTGTGTTGCACCTAAAGGGAATTTGTGTGGCCTTGAAAAGGGAGAAATAGTTCCCTATATGGGATTCACATGGTATACCGAAATTGTGTATCAATCTCACATGGTTAGTGCCACTTAGATATTAAAATCTCACTATTCATTATATGGTTATTTCATAGTTTACCGAAATATGTTGATCACTGCTAGTGCAGATCCACAATTAATCACCTTGGAGGTAATTATATACAATAAATTAATTATAAAAAAACTATCTTGATCCATTCACTTTGTTCTGGGATTATATTCCTTTATCTTATTTATTTAATTAAATTTCATCTATCATGAAATTCATTGTCTCATTGATTTCGTATTGGTCATTAAATATGGAAAAAAATTGTTGGGAACCATCCCTCCTACACTTTCACTGCGCCCAGAACCATCAATATATAATCAGGAAGAAGGAATATATTAGGATGTAAACATTTTCCCTATAGAAAGATTATAAGAAATTATAATCCACTTATCTTTTGTATCTCATATTGATTATAAATTATATCAGATAGATGTTTAATCTTTCATTTTAATGGATATTTTATGGGAGAAGATTATGATAAAAAACCTCATGGTTTTAAAATTCCACAAAAACAAAATTTTATTTTTAAACAAACTAAATCTATTTATGGACTTAGAAAAGCACCAATATCTTGATAAGAAATAGTATGTTCTTAACTTTTGAAAAATGGATTTACATGGGGATTCTAAGATTGAAAACATTTTAAGAAAATTTTTTGTTCTAAAATTTTATTAGGACAAATTTATGTTGATTTTTTTTTGGTTCAAAAATTAAAATTCATTGTAATTATTTTAAAAAATTAATGAAAAAATAAATCTAAATGACTATAAAGAGAGTTCAAATTTTATTTTTAGGATTTCATATATATATAAAATAATAAGAAATTTTTTTAAATAAAGGCAAATATATTATTGATCTATTGAAAAATACTAAACATGAAAACAATGAAAAATATGTATTAAACAAAAGTTTTATCATTGGAAATTACCTTTATATAATTATGTCATATAATCACATGAAATTACACAATAATGAACTTCTATGTTATACGTGACCATTAAACATGATATTGTCACATATTGGACTTGAATTTCGAAAATCGGAAATACAAGGTTGCGAACAGTAAGATAATTGGAGTCTGATTAGTCAAAATTAAGTTTTAGTGAATAGAAAATAACCCTAATGAATAGTAATTTTACCCTTATGAATAGTAATATGACCCTTTTGATTAGTAGATCAGCAATGTAATTAGTAACCCTACAAGAGTATAAATAAAATTTATCCATCATATATGTGACTATATAATAGTGTTGTTTTTTTATAAGAAATAAATAATTAATTAAAAATTTATAAATAATTTTTTAATTAATAAAAGAAAATTCATTTTAAATAATTTTCTAAAAATTTATAGATTTTATGTCTTCTAGATTTAAGATAATTTTATAAGAACTTATGTAATTTTTTAAATCATTAAAAAATCAGTTATCATTTTAAAATATATATTTCTCTGGAAAATTATTACTTTAATTAAAATAATCATATATATAAATTTATTTTTAAAATAATTGAGTTCGATTTTTAATTCTACACATAAAAAATTTGTTAGGGTTAATTTTTGGTAATTTTCTAAAATACATACAAAAAATTTATGGCTAATATATTAGAGAAATTTATCGTATATATACATTACATGTGAAATACACTAATTTTTTAGTAATAGATGATGTAAGAACTTTGGGATTGAACTCACATGAACATAATACTAATTTTGGTAATGTAAACCTCACTATTTCTTGTCTTATGAAAAAAAAATAATGTAATGTTTAAAATACTAAGAAAACCTACCTCCACTCCACTATAAAACCACCCACACTCCCCTCTTCTCTTCACTCCTCTCAAGCCTTGTTCAATTCCAGGTTTTTGCCCAAATAATTCCCAAAGATCCACTCCCACTTCCATAAGCCCTTTCTCTCCTCAAAAGATCAAATCCTCTCCCTTAAGAGGCTCTTAGGGAAGATTAAATCATGTGGTAAATTCCTCTTTTCTTTTCTTCTAATTTTCTTTTCATGTTCCTTTGTTCTCTTTTCATTCCTAACCTCAAATCATCTCGATGGTGTGGAAAATACAATTATGTATATGTAATTTAAATTTTTATGATAATTGTATTTTTCATTTTCATCCCTCTTTTCCCCATCTTTTATATGAAAGAAACGAAAAAACAGTCCGAGATTTGTTAATTTATATCATTCAAGGATGACGAGTTATCAATTTCTATTACCCTATTCAATTAGGTTCATGAAACCCTTTATATGGTTGAACCAAAATATTTAATATTTATTTTATACAATGAGATGTTCTGTAATCCTTTTTCACACATGATGTAAAATAATAATAAAAAATATGATAATTATGTGATAAATTGCCAAATTAATCGAATCATTTATCATTAATGATATATATAATGATTAAAAATGACAATAAATAACCAGAATAATATTATAACCATGTAATATTCTACATGTTAAATAATTTCATATGACTTCAATTATGGACAACCATTCTCATCATTCATTTTTATCTGATCATGAATATAAGTGAACCTATCATTAAAACCGAGGAAGAAAACGCTCCCAAACAATGAAATTGAACCACTTAACACATTAAAAAAGACATGGATGAACTTAATAAGGTTATAAAAAATAAATAACATCTAGTGGATAATCAAGAATTATTAATTAATGAACATAATTTGATTATTTAGGTCAATATTACCAAGCGATAAACACCATCAGACTTAAGGTATGGGATCCTCTCTTTCTCAAATATTTTAAATAATTTCCTCTATGTAATGTACTTTAATGTTTATTTCTTAATTATGGTGTAAGATTTTGTACCTTAACTATTATTCCCTCTTGATTCATAAAATATATAAAACCCATTTCTCTCTCATTAAGCCTTTCTATTTACACTTGATACCATTCTGATATTTCATAATGGATTCTACTCGAACCTCCTATATCCCTTCGGGTTGCTCAATCTTTATTTTTACCCAATGTAAGTTGCCTATTGTTTTTATGTAAAACTTCTACATAATGTGAATATGATCAAATTCATGTTTCATGATCCATCCCTCATACTTAATAGTTGATATATATGATTTTAAATGACTCTATCATCAATATATTTTGATAAGAAAACACATTTTAAGGGAACTTCTAGATTTCTTACATGATTTCATGCACACTATAAGATCTATTTTTAAGAAAAAAATTATATTTATAAGACCTATATTTCTGTTATTAAAACCTTTTGGTTTCACTTCTTGTTTTATAAAAAATATTTTCCCATTTTCAATTTTAATCCCTCTTTATAATTTTCATTTAAACAACAATTAAATGTTTTAATTATAATTTTTTTAAATACTAATCTAAAATGTTGTCACTTTTTTGACATAACATAACATGATATATGACTATTTTACCTTATTGGTGTCCATTTATATTTTAATTCAATTATTTCATGGAAACTTGTGTGATATGCTGATCTATTATGCTTTAGGACATGATTATGATACCAATTTCATTCCATGGCCACCCTTATGTTTATGTGTGAATAATTATGTATGATTCTATATGTGTAATGAATATTCATGAACATGTTATGATGTGTTATTCTTTACAGATCTCTAATTCATTAGGTAATGTTGACTCTCATGAGAGGTTATATTCAAAGGTCTTAGCGGTTAGCCTTGAATCGTGCTACCACGTGTTACGGTATGGGTAGTTAACCTTGGCTTGTGGTCCTATATGTGCAATGAGTATTAACTCATGCTAATATAATTTTTTATCTTACTACCACATCTCAATTATTTAATTTTTATATGTTCCCATGTTTAAATGTTATGATTCTATATTCCATTTTATATCAATATGTCAGGATCTCTAAAACATGTTTTAAAGCCTTATTCTTTTTTTATTCCCTTAATAGACTTTTATATCATCCTTCATTCCTGTGATCCCTATGGTACTCTATGAAAATGTAATGGCTCAAAGGAAGTGAGTACCTCTTTATGACGATGAAATGAAAAATTGTTTTTGTCCCATGTTTTCAGTTTTATGTACCTAATCCTCCAAGACACTAGACCTCACGATCTTTGGAATTTAATATGATGTTTTATTTTGCATCAAATAATATAAGGATATGAGTAAAAGGATAGGGTAACTATAGTGGGTGTAAGGGGATGGTCCAGTTATTTTTAAGGATTAAGAATATGTCACTTTAGCAAGAACATTATGTATGAGACTAATTATAAGAAAACACCCCTAAATTTTGGTATGTATTGTTTAAGTGTTTTATGAATAAAATGCATCCCTGACTAGATATAAATCGGTAGAGGTGGATTTGGAATAGATGTATCTTGGGGTAAAACCTGAAAATAAATCTTTGAGCTAGTCTCATACAGGAACTACTAGAGGACGATGAGACCTGCTACCCTCTTGGTTTGACACTCTCGAGGGACATGCTTTTTAAATTCCTAAGCTTAGTATAAACCATTATTAAAGGGGAAAATACCATAAAAATATATGTTATGAAATAGATCAGGGATAAAAAAGATTTAAACCTAGGGAGTCAAAATGAAGGATATACTTCACATTTACATGTTTATCCTTTCATGTTAAATGTTTCCTTTTTATACTCTATTGTTAAGAATTAAAGACCTCTAATTATATGTCCTTTTTTCTTAGTTAATTGGGGAAATATAAAAACCTTTGAAAAATATCAATGTGATAGGGAATTTGATGATTTCCATAAGGATATGCCAAATATGATGGTATCATATGTTCAATACATCAGGATATTACTTTCTCAATTGGATCAAGATATGAATAATAACTTGAATTGCATGTAACACCTTCTTCCCCTTGGAAAGAGAATGTTTCTGTAGAATCCTTCATGAGAAAAAGGCCTCCCTTGTTTAGAGGACCTTTTGATCCCTTCCTCATGAAACTGTGGATAAACTCCACTTAAATGATATTATCTCTTTTCTATTGCCCATGAGAAGATAATGTTGCTCTGGTAGTTTATCTTTTTATAGGGTAGATGATTAGTGGTGGGCATTGATCAATAATAAAAATCCCTAGGATAAAACTAATCCCATATATTTGGAGTAATTCTAGAGAATATTTTTCAATAATTATTTACCCTGAACCCTCATTATCAAGATAGAAAGAGAGTTACACGGACACAAGGAGAAGGAAGATGATCCAATTAGGGCATATGAAGATAACATTACATGGATTTCAAGGTATGACTTTGGATTTTTCATAAACACTGAAGGTATGTTGGATCACATTTTTAGCGGACTAAAGACGGGTTTTCAAAAATAATTGGTGATTCTAGACATTGAAAACTATGAGGAGAGTTCCATTGTTCTCTTAAGGTTGAAATAAAGACCACTGAATCTTAGTGGTATCATGGGACCAGTGAAAAAAGTTGAAATTGGAATCAAATTTGGGTGGTTACATAAATAAACTCTATAATGGAAGGAATTCTGATCATCCCACATGTTTAAATTTCTAGATGAAAAATCATGGGAACTATCTAAAGGGAACCATAAATTACTTCAAATGATGAAGAATGGGACATATGGCTCAAAACTATAGAGAATATATGAATAATCCATCGAATTTGGAAGAAGAATGGAATGTTCAGATAAATTTTCAGCTAGTGGTGCAGTTTTATAACTTCAAGGAGCATGGTAATTATGAAAATAATTTTCTTAAGCAAATATTTTTTGGTGGAAATCAACAACAACCCCCTAGGAAAGAAGGAAGGGATTTTTCTATCAGTAATATAGAGGAGGAGGTGGAAAAAATGTGGTGATGGTAATTCTAGTCATTCATTCAAAAATAAAGATTGTACTATTCAATTATGGTTTTATACTTTAATTCATATTATGAATGTTTAGTATAATTATTCAAACAACACCTCAAAATTTCGAGGATATGTTATCTATGAGAACAAAAAATAGGGATATTATTATTTCCATGGTTTATTACTCATCCCTGATAAATGTTTATGGAATGAATCTCTAGAAATATCAAGTTATACTTCCTTCAGTAGAGTTCGATGTTATCATGGTTATGGATTGGCTATCTTAATGCCAAGTCGACAACAACTATCGGGAAATGGAGATCACTCTTCATATCTAGAATCATCCTCCAATTATTTACATGTGTAATGGGTAATATGAATCTCTTATAGAATCATTGTCTCATCTGTGTATATTAATTCATTATGAGAAATCAGGACTAGCTCAAATGATTGAGGCAAAGGGGGGAATAATGTTTGAAGACATTCCCATCATGAGGGATTACACTGATGTATTCCCAGAATAGTTTTCTAGTCTTCCTCCTGATTGAGTGGTTGATTTCTAAATCGAACTTATTTTTGGATGCAAACCTATATCAAAGACACCATAGAGAATGACCAACATAGAGATGGAAGAGCTGATGAAGCAGTTACAAGTGAATTAGGAGAAGGGTTTTATATACCCGAGTGCTTCATCATGGGGTGCACCATTCCTCATCATCAAAAAGAATGATGGATCTGTGCACCTCAATTTTGATTATTTTTATCTCAATAAAATCACAATTAAGAACATGTATTAGCTGCCTCATATAGATGACCTGTTCGATCAGCATTGTTGGGCCAATTATTTTTCTATGGTGGACTATCATCCAGGATATCACCAATTGTAGTTGAGGAAGGAAGATATTCCCAAGATTTCATTTCGAACAACGTATGGTCACTATCTATGGGTTCATTGGTATTGCCTCCAAACTCACAAAGGATCCACAAATTTTTATTGATTTAATGAATTGATTCATTAGAAATTATCTTAAAAAATTTATGGTAGTCTTTATTGAGGATATTATGATATACTCCTAGAGAATGGAAGAAAATGGGGAACACTTGAATAATGTTTTAAATACATTGGGAAGGTATAAGCTATATGAAAAGTATAGAAAATGTATGTTTTGGTGGGAAGAAATATCATTCATAGGCTATGTTATCACAAGAAAATTTATATCTGTGAACCCTTCTAAGTCAAATAAAATTAAATATTGGCCTAGGCCAAAATTAGAAATGATAACCCATTGATTTATAGGACTATCTGGGAATTATAGATAATTTTTGAAGAAAGTATCATGATTGTCGAACCAAATGACCAAGATGACATAAGAAGATAGTAATGATTGTATGGACTCAAGAAAGTGATGATTATTTTATGGTGCTGAAAAAGAAATTTATCATTGAACCAATACTCATACTACCTACAAGTGGAGAAGTGTTTTTTGTGTAAAATGATTTATTAAAGAAGGGATTAGGTTGTGTGATGATGTAAAATAATAATGTGATAGCATACACCTATGGGTAGCAGAAAATCCATGTGAAAAAATATCCATTGCATGATCTGGAGTTAGTGGTTGTGATCATTGCATTAACAATCTCGCATCATTATCTTTATTCGGAGAAGTGTGAGATATACATTAATGAAAAGCTTATTAAATATATATTCATGAAAAAAGAGATTAATATGCACCACTGATGATGGATAGATCTCATCAAGGATTATGACTTCTTTATCTACTAACATCTCGGTAATGCAATCAAGGTGGTAGATTGTCTATGTAGTAAGAATCTTAAATCATATTAAGTGATGATAATTGAAAAGGATTTAATAATATTATATTTGTAGAGGATAGACATGGGAATCAGTTTGGTAGGAACATCATCAATCCTTTCTCAAATGATTTCTTAACCATCCCTCGTGGAGAAAATAAAGGATTCTCAACAAAAAGATGTGAAAATAGGAAAATGGTGTAAGCCATTAAAAATGGGAAATCCTATATGTTTTTGATTGATAATGAATGATTGTTATGATTTTGGCCATAATTATGTGTACCATTCGATCCATATATAATGAAAGAGATTTTGAATGACGCACATAGCTCAAAATTTTCTATTCACTTAGGGAGCAAAAAAATGTATGAAGATCCCTGAGAGAACTTTTATTTAGAACAATATGAAGAAAGAGATTGCTGTGTATAAACAAAATTTCATGGTATATTAACCAATGAATGATGATATAAATAAGTCTAAGGGGATGATGCAAACACTACCCATACCAAAATGGAAGTGGAAGAACATTACCTTGGACTTTTTCACTGTACATCCAAGGAAATTCAGAGCAATCAATGCAATAATGATAATTAAGAATCATCATATCAAGACATTTCACTTTATCCAGATTCAATAGGATTTCACATTGGTTAAAATTGAATGGATATATATCAATGAAGTGGAAAGTATGGATGAATTAAAACTATCTATTATATCCAATCAATAACTGAAATTCATCTCAATGTTTCGGAAATATATAAAACATGATCTATGCATAGAACAAAACATTAGTACGAACAATAGTCCAAAAATGGTTGGCCAATCTCAGTGTACTATTCATACACATGAAGATATGTTTATACAAAGTTTTATAGACATAAATGGGGGATGAGTCCAACATATTCCACTCATTGAATTCTCTTACAACAATAGTTTCAACTCAATCGTCTGAATGGTACCATACAAAGTTGTTTATGGGAAAAGTAGTAAGACAATAGTGTGATTGGATTATGTTATCGAGAATAAACTTTTAGAAACTTAAATGGTCAAAAAAATATGTGGAGAAGGTGAAAACCATTCAACAACACATCAAGGCATCCCAAAGCCGACAAAAGATGTTTGCAGACAATTGTTGAAGAGAACCTGAGTTAAAAATTGGATACATTGTATTTCTATGCATATATATGTGGAATAAGGTCATGAGGTTTGCGAAGAAAATAATGTAAAGTCACAAGTACATTGGCCCCTTCAAGATTACCGATCTTGGTGGGGATGTGTCCTATCACCTAACACATCCACCTACAATGTCTAAAGTACATTATGTCTTTCATGTATTCCACTTAATGAACTACATACCTGATCAATCACTTCTACTCTCTTCAAAGGTGGTACAGTTAGAGAATTATCATTCTAATGAGGACCAGCTAGTGATGATCTTGTATTATTGATATAAATTTATATGTAACAAGACCACACTCCTGGTCAAATTACTATAGAGGAACTATAAGTACGAAGAGGTAACATGGGAACTGGAGGAGGCAATAAAGGAAAATTACCTGCACCCATTTATGGCTTAGAATGTAAAATGAAATTTTGGGGGAAATTTTCAAAATGGGTGATTAATGTAACGACCCAATGTTTTATCAATGGAAATTCACTTCTTATAATTATGTCATATAATCACATGAAATAACAACACAGTGAACTACGTATTATTTTACCTTTAAACATATTTTTTTCACTTCTATGATTTGAATTTTGAAAATATGTTATACATGGTTGCGACCAGTAAGATGTTTGGAGTTTGATAAAAAAAATTAGGTTTTTGTGAATAGTAACTAACCCTTATGAATACTATTTTTACACTTTTAAATATTAATATGACACTTATGAATAGTACATCATCCATGTAAATTGTAACCTTGAAAATGAAAGTATAAATTAAATTTATTCATCCTATAAGTAACAATATTATTGTGTTGGTATTTTTATAAGTTATAAATATTGAATTAAGAATTTATGAATAATTCAATAATTAAAAAAATAAAACGTATTTTCATATAATTTATTCATTAATTATTGTTTTTAGGTCTTCTTGTTTTTATTTAATTTTATAAGACCTTAAGTAATTTTTGAAAACATTATAAATTCAGTTATCATTTTAAAATTTGAATTTCTCAAGTAAATTAGGATTTTAAAGAAATTAATCATATGTAGAAAATTGTTTTTTGAAAATGAAGTTCATTTTTTTATTCTACACATAAAAAAATATTAGGTTGAATTATTTGTATTTTTTTAAAATATTTGAATTTTTTGATAAATAATAAATATCGTAATTTACTATATATATATATATATTATATGATAAATACACTATCAATTGAGTCATGGATTATGTAAGAACCTTGTGTTAGAACTCACATGCACATATTTCTATTTTTGATAATTAAATTATAAGTATTTCTTATCTTATGCAAAAATATTAAATCAATGATTAAAATATTATGAAAACCCCCTACCAGCTACTAAAAAAACCACTGATACTCCCCTTTTCTATTCACATTGCTTAAACCACGTTCCTTACCTAAATTACAATAAAATCTATCCACAAGATCCTTCCCCTATCGAGCATCCATTGGAATTTCAAAAGCCCAAATCCTCTCCAATTAAGAGGCTCTTATGAAATATTAAATCAAGATGTAAATTATTATTTTCTATTATTGTTTTTTCATTCCATTTTTCTTTTCATGTTCCTTTGTACTCTTTTATTTAATAACCGCTCCTCATCCAAATGGTATGAAAAATAAAATACCATAAATGTATTGTAATTTGTTATGCTAATGAAATAATTCATTATCATCTATCCATTCCCCTTATTTTATATGAAATAATTGAAAACATCATCTGAGATGTGTTAATTTATCTCATTCAAGGATGACGGGTTACCAAATTCTTTTACCATTTTAAATTATGCTCATGAAACCATTTTTTCTGGTTGAAAAAAATCATAAAATATGTGTTTTATCTTATGTTATTATCTGGAATCCTTTTTCTCACATAATGTAAAATAATAATATAAGGCAATATTATTGGGAGAAAAGTCACTAAATTAATCTAAGGGTTTATCATTAAAAATTTTTATATATGGAATAAACATCACTCAAAATAACAAAATGAATTTTATAGCCATGTAGTATTATTTATGTTCAAAAATTTCATAAAAATTCCAATCTATAAAACAATTCTCATCATACATTTTAATCCAAACCTGGATATAAGTTAACCGGTCATTAAAACCAAGGAAGAAAACACTCCCAAACATTGAAATTAAACCACTAAACTCATCAAAAAAGACATAGATGAACCTAATAAGGTTATAGTAAATCAATAACATGTAGTGGATGTTCTATAATTATTATTTAATTACCCTAATTTTGTTATTTAGATCATTAAGATCATGTGAATAACACTATTGGACAGAAGGTAAGGGATCCTCTCTTTCCCACATTTTTTCAAGAGTCTCCTCTATGTTATGTCCTTTTAAGTGTAATCGGTAATGATGTGGTAGGATTTTACACCGCCCCATTACTACCCTCATGATGTATAAAATATGAGATTCACACTTCCCTCTCATCAATCCCTCATATATAAACCTAATACCATGCTGATATTCCATATGGGATCCTTCCTGAACCTTCTATATTCTTTCGGGTTACTCTATCATTCTTTTTACCAAAATAAAGTAGTATTTTTTTTGTACCACTTCAACATACTATGTATATTCTCCAAATTCATGTTTCAATATCATTTCCTCATTCACTTTCTAGGATATACATGTTTTTAAATGACATCATCTTCAAAACTATTCAATAAGAAAACCCGTTTTAAGGGAATTTCACAAAATCATTCTCAATTTAAAGTACACTATAAAATATACTTTTAAGAAACCAATATATTTATAAAAACCCAATTTTTATTATGAAATCCTTATTATTTCAATTCTGGTTTTATTCAAAAAAATTATTCCCTTTTTAATTTTGAAGAATAATTTGTATTTTCCATAAAACTAAACTAAAGTATTTTAATTATAAAATTTCATAAATTCAATTCTTAAAATATTTCACTTTTGTTTGAAATATAATAACATGATATATTCTTATTTTAACTTTTCAATTACAATGTATGTTTTAATTAATTTCTTTCATGGACAAATGTATGATACACCCATATGGTATTCTTTATGACTTGATTATAATACCCATTTCATTTAATGGGTACCCTTATGTATAAGTGTGACTGATTTTGTATGATTATATATGTGGAAATAATATTCATGAACATGTAATGATGGGTGCACCTAGATAGATCTCCAATGCATTGGGTAATGTTGAGTCTTATGAGACGTTATGTGCAACAGTCATGACAATTATCCTGGACTCGTGCTACCATGTGCAATAGTCACGGTAGTCAACCTTGACCTATGCACCTCTATGTGAAACAAAAAAAGACCCATGCTAAATTAATGTTTTTTGTTTCTACCACATTTCATTGATTCAATGTTTATATGATCCCATTTTTATATGTTATGATTCTATATTCCATTTTATATCATTATGACATGATATCTTACCCATGTTCTAAAGATTTATTGTTATATTTATCCCCCTAACAGATTTTAGCTCATAACATCATTCATGTGATCCCTAGGTTACCCGTTGTATATTTATGGGATCAATTTAAATTTGGTGACCATTAGGATGATAAAATAAATAAGTGTTTTTTAGTCCCATGTTTTCTGTTTTATGCACCTATTCTCCCAAGACACTAGACTTCACTATCTTCGTCTTGTAATATGATGTTTCATTATGATTGAAATCATGTAATTATTTTAGTAAAAGTTTTGTGTTTCTATAACATATATATCTCACAGGTGTACTAATATAAAACATGATTTGGTAAAAGCTGGAAAATGGGTTGACAACATGATATATATAGGCAAGACATTTAGTTTGTTATATCTTACTATTTACAGACACAACATTTTGTTTTTTGTGTGTATATGTGATAGATTTTAGTTAAATCCAAAAATAATCCCATTTTACTACTAGTAAAATAATTTTTAGATATTTAAAGGTAATTGTTTTTCAATCTCTTCTTTTGTAAAAAACATCTGATTTTTTTTAATTTCATAATTAGATGCTAATTTAGAGGATGCCAATTAGATATAAATACAACTATATTAACCTCCACCATTTTAGATAAATATTTAGTATCGTGGTTGAACAAGAAACAACACTAATATTCCCAATCAACTTATGAGGAAGAATATGATTCTTCTAGCATTTGTTGTGCACAAGTATTGTGGTTGATTAACACTCTACGAGACTATGGACTAAATTTGAATAGTATAACCATTTTCTATGATAATATTAGAGCTAATGATATTTCAATAAAATAAAATAAGTCATTCTATGACAAATAATATTTATATATGATATCAATTTATAATTGGTCATGTTCCTAAAAATAATTTTTCATTAAAACTCATTCATAAAAAATATCAACTACCAAATACTTTCACTAATCAACTTCCCAGTGTTTGTTTTGATTTTATTAAGGGGGAGTTGTGATTATTTTATGTTAAAAGAATATTTATTAATTTAATATGTTGGTATTATATATATTTTTATTATAAAAAATAGGTATTTTTCATATTTAAATAATTATTACTTTTCCTAGGATTCATATTGATATGATTTGTTTTCATAAAAAATTTCACATTCCTTTTATTTTTTTTAAAAAATTAAAACATATTGAGTATATTATCAAATGATAAGAGAAACTCATCTACCTTCCCCCACTCAACTCCTTCAAAATTTTTTGTTTTATAGAGATTATCTCCTTCTAATTTAACGAAACCTATTCTTTCAATCCTTCAATCGCAAAACCCTCACAAATGGAAACTCCAGGAAGACCTGAGGATGATGGTTTTATTGGGTATATGTACCAACTAACAAAGTTTCAAAGTCATTTATTGTAAGGTGATTTATTTTTAGTATTTAAATGAAATGAATAAATCATTCAAAGTATTGATATGATTTCGAGGACTAGATTTTTCTTTTAGTTATGATTACACTCCTATGATGTTCGAAATTGAAGTAAAATAATGTTGTATAAATGATGTGTTTGGTTAGGGAAAAGATAATGATTCTATAATATATATGATTAATGATAAATAATTTTCTCTTTCTTCAATGGATATAGATATGTTCTTACAATATCCCCCGATGGGAGTTGTAATTTTGACATTATAAATATTGGTGGTGAAAATATTATATTAGTCAAAATATAAGGTTCTTTTTTGGAATAAGAATTATCCGAAAAGTGCAGAATAAAACCATTAATCCTGATAGAATAGTCCTTATGATGTTTATTTGTACTGAGATTTTTCCAGGAATGACTGATCTTGAAAATATTTTTTACCCTAATATATATGTTCTATTTTTGTTTTTGAACAAAATTATGTTCAATTTCTCATGTTTTTTTAAGATATCTCAGTCACTGTTGTCACAAGGAATCCATGATGGGATTTCTTCCTAATATAATAATAATTTCTGTTTTGTTTCTTAGAAATGTAAAACTTTTAACTATGTATATTGGAAATATATTTCATAATTCCAAATTTATTAATGATAGGACTACTATAAAACTGAGATATGTTTGGAGAAACTCCTATAACAGTATTTTACTGGTTACAACTGAACAACAACATAAGCTGATGAATGATTCTTAGGGGGGGAAGAGGATGATTCAATCTGTTGTCTCTGTAAGGCCAATGAATTATGAAGAAGTCATATCTATACCTGAATAGGGTCATCTTTTTCATACAATGATAATTTCAATCTACATTCTAGAAGATGTAGAATAAGTTGAATAAGCAGTTGATCAAAGAGTCTCATGTGAAATTTGTTGTTGAGAAAATGTCTCATAACAATGATGTTATCAAGGAAAATGTTCCAACCCAAGAAAACATTTCATTAATGTTTCTTGATTATATTGCTAAATAATGATTTTTTTTAAGAAATAGAGTATATGTTCATGTAGATTCATGTTTGGCTATTGTTGATGGCGGATTTCCTTAAAGACACATTACTCTGAAGTCTTCTGAATATTATGATGATGTTTTGATTAGATTGATCATATCCATAGAGATTGAGAATCAGTTTTCATGTGAATTATTAGTAGATGAGAACAATAAGGTTTACGAGCTTAGAAGATCATCTCTTTAAGATCTGTGTTTTAGTCCCTTCAATCTCAACTCAAATATGTTCAGGAAAATTTAATTTCATTAAATTATTTTGAAGATTTCAACACTTATTTAGGTATTGTGGTAATATCTCTAAAATAAAATTATGTTAAAAAGTATGATTTTGATGAGTTGAAGATTTAATTGGGAAGATAATTTCATTGGGTAAAGGATAGTTGTCCCACTTCTACCTCAACTCCTCAAACCACTTCACCAACTCTGATAAGTATATTTGATGTATTATATACTGTGATGGATGATTTCATAAATAGGTTGAAAACTCTCCAATGTGATGGTACACCTATGAATGTGCATCTGAACAATCATAAAGATTTGATCATTTGGATGACCTCTAATGAATTCTAGATGGGACTAGTTATTTATAAATATTGAGATAGATTGATATCCTTTATTCAATTAGAATAGTTTTTCAATGAATTTATTATGGTGAATCTCATGGAAAGCGTAAAGGATGGTAATTATTTCTGTAAATTGATACAAAAACGGATGGATGTCTTCAACAATAATTTTCAGATCTTATTGGTGATGTTACTTGAAATTAACAGTGTTGTTATGAACAATCCTCTTCTAGGCGAAGAAATTACTACCCATGGATATTCAAACCAAGGAAACCAATATTACCAGAGCCCTAATTTTGAATACTATATAAGTTTATGTTGCAATGTACTCATTAATTTTTAAAACATTTGATATTCATTTTACTTTACATCACTTTACATTACATTTAGATTTCGTTCATTTTATATTTTACTTTTCATACTGTTCTATTTGTGTTCAACGTTCAATTACTAACTCACATATCTTATTTTTCTAATAGTATACTATAACATCCATGAATGGACAAAATGCATTCATTTTTTAATCATTTTTTATAATCCACCTTGTAATTGTGTATGGGTAACCTAAACATGGCTCATAGGATACATGAAATTATAGGTCCTGAAGGTCTTAAAATAATTCATCATAGACATTGAATAATTGAAACTGCCCTCCCTAATTTCTGCATCGTGATCAGAATTCCACCTTCGCATGAATTTTCAACTAGCAATCTTGGGAAAATATTCATAGGCCTGGAACTGATGGAAAATACACACCATATTATTCCTCCACGTATGATTAGCTCTTCTACAGTGAATGCACCTTCTCTGAATCCTCATCTATGACCTTGTTCCTTCTACCTCAGTCTGGTACATCTACAATTCAGGTGGACGGATGGCCTTGAGGTGGGCCAAAAGCCTCACTGGCTCGAAGGCCTTGGGAAACACATTTTTAAATCGAAATAGTACTTTGAAATTGAAATAATTTAATAATGTTTATAATTCTACTATTTTTGGGTAATTATTATTATGTTTTGGGATTATCAAAACGGGGGAGATTGTTGGGATTGTATCATCCCAACAATTCTCTATATTATATATTAGTTTTGATGCTAAAAAATAAAATTGTTTGTTTTCTATCAAGGTTATCTTTGGAATGGTATGGGAAAATATATCATGTTTTTATTTATATTTTTGAGGAAATGTGATCTAACAAATGTGTTATCGAATCACTATTCAAACTCTACGTTTGGTAATAGAATGTATGGTTCATCATCCCTATAATATGATGAACAATTTGTGTGTGGTTCATCATCCATATGCAACGCTCATAATTATATATATACTGTGATAAACCAACATTCTGAATTCAAAGAGTGGATAGATTATCAACCCTATGTTGGAGTATGGATTTAATGTTCATAACCTACAATTGATAATTTGAATGTATGGTTAATATATACTAAGTTTGGACTCTTATAACGAAAATGATGAATATATTGATCATCATCCTTATGTTACGCATAGATGAATATAGGGTTATGGAACTGTATGTTGGTTGGATCCCTATGCTACACAATGGAATCCTATAATATTAAAAAGAACCCTACAATACCTAGTTCAACTGTATGTGTGTTTACTCATTATTGTAGTTTCAAAAGTGACATTATCAGAGATTCATGCCATTGCCTTGACAGAATATTAGCCTTATTAAAATCAGGTTATAATTTATTCAAAGAAATATGATAATTGGGGAAAATCAGTCATATTCTTAAAGGATGTTATTTCTCCGCTGATCAATTCATATTTGATTTTTTTCATTCTTTAAAGTGTTTTCTAAGATCTATAATTTCAATGAAACTTGTCTTATCTCTATATTCTAACACAATTACATTAGAAAATTATGAAGACACATTCACATGTGCATCTATATACATATGTAAAACATTCCTTGTATTTCAATAGTGAATGATCGAATCTGAATAGAGACTACACAATGGAGATATAAATGTTAAATCACATTACATT
This sequence comes from Viscum album, assembly GCA_963277665.1. Taxonomy (NCBI): domain Eukaryota; kingdom Viridiplantae; phylum Streptophyta; class Magnoliopsida; order Santalales; family Viscaceae; genus Viscum; species Viscum album. The sequence continues at coordinate 403,676,826 of OY728150.1, read as the reverse complement.
TTATGTTTAATAATATTGTGTGATGTTGTCTTTGATGAATGTCATTTGCAACCAGGATTTATTTAGATCATTTTATTCATGGTGAATTTCATTACTGAATAGGAATATCCATATACTATTAGTTCCTACTGCTATAATTTAAGAGATCAACCATAACCTTCAAATTATAGTCTTTTTATTTATTAGAGTATCCACATATTTTAATAAATTATAGTGGAGTATTAGCTTATTGAGTTAATCTATGGAAAATTTTTCTCAGTTAAAGAACCCGAAGGATCTATGTTTATACTTGTTGTAATGGTGTTAACATCCTACATTCAGTTTTGGATTTGTGGTCCTCTGATAGGAAGGCCATTCTTGTGAAATTCACCACGATCTAGAAATAGTGATTAGTGGAGTGGTTTATTGGATATGTGTTTCTTGAACCACTATAAAAATATATATTCTTTATTTCAATTTATCTAATTCTTATAATTTAATTCATAATAAAACACTACATATCTTCATAATTCCCAAAGGGAGTCAACTATATGAATTGTGGGAGATTATCAATAACAAAAAATTCACCCCCTATTTGGGTTACTTTTTATTATTCCGACCTAACATGTCATATCGCCATGGTCCTCCTGTTCATCCATCCAGCATAGGCCCTTTCCCTTTATTGAGTCTCTCGTGAAATATAAAAGTGCATCCAAATGCCCGAGTTGGGTATGAGTATAAGACTTATTATAATAATACAAATGCATCCTCAACCTGATGTGATCATGTATACAAGTGTATTTCGTAATAATATAATGGGTAATGAAAATAATACACTATCCAAATTAAGAAGTCAGGTGATAATCAAGCTTCTGCAACCCTTGATAGTACCTACTTCGGGTCAATTTTAGAGGGATAATCGTGGTTTTATATAAATCACGGATTCACCATGAGGTTAATGGATCATGATTCTTAGTGTCGGGTGATCGTGAAACTCAAAAATAATTCTCATTAAGAAGATATGTTATTTTTATATTAAATGGATATTGAGCTAATCATCATTCCTTATCTGTCGAGTGTTGTACTAGTGATCGAGGGCTAATCATCATCCCTTAACCATGAAACCATATACTTGGGACCAAGACCTAGTCAGCATCCCTTTTTGTTTGAGTAAAATACTAGGGGCCATGAAAAATTCATAATCCCCTCTTCATTGGGTGTATACTAGAGTTCTCCAGAGTCTCTAAGTCATTGAGTTCATCACATGGAATACCCAAGGAATCATTGTATGACTACCACGTGAAATATTCTATCATCATCTCAATCATAAGTCCTACACATCTTCTCTCTAAAGGATAATATGTCTCGATGGTACACCAGTCATGGTTTCAAATAAAAATACCATAAGGCATAAATATCATGAAAGGAAACATTCACAATCATAACATATCATCATAAGTAAAGTATCACACACAATACATGTGATCAAACATCAAACTTGAATATAAAGATACAAGTACTCATGATATAATGTGTGACATAAGGGTTCTTAGTCCATTGACATGAAACCCCCTAGTACATCTGGATCTTCAAAACATGTATACACAAAATCATCTCAATGTAAATCATTTGTAAAAGATCCCAAAAAGATATGCAAATTCATAACTCAAAGTCAGCATCATCAATGGCAAGGATAATGCCCCCATGTGGTTCGACACACCTATTTGCGGCCTAATCAATACATTCATCATGATATCAACTCTCAGTGTTCCTCAGGGGTTCCTTGAACCGATACAAATTATTTTATTTCAAAAACTATCAGATACGATTATACATTCTCTCTTCTAGATAATTTCAAAATTTTCATTTTATTATTATATATTTTCATTTCTCATAAATCCTCATCTAGGATTATATATTTATAGTTTTATAAAAATTTTCCCAATATAAATATTTTTAGGGATTTTATTAAAAAATATCCTAAATAAATATAATTTGATATATTTATTAAAATTTATATTTTGAGATATATCTTTCATAATTATCTCTAGTAATTATTTATTCAATGATAAGTATCTTATAATAAATTATCCTAAGATAATATAGAGTCTATATATTAATTAATCTAAACAATTATCCATTGAAAATTATTTTTTGTTAATAGAATTTTATAATTATTGATAATTATTTTCAACTAATCGTGTAATTATTCATTAATCATTTAGAGAATACATTTTTTTCTATAATTTTAATAAATTATTAGTCAACAATTTTTTTAAATATCAATGATAATTTTACACAATAATCTTTTGACACTTCACACAATTACACTTTTAGTAATTTTCACACAATTATCCGTAGATAGGTTTTTCAATAAATTTTTCTTCATAATCTAAAATAATTGAAATTTGATCATTTAAATAATTCATCCATTGATAATTATAAAAAAATTCATATTACGTTTTCAGTAAAAAACTTTAGAAAATTTATTTAAAAATAATCTTTTTATATTTTTATTTTAGTTATTCATCAAAAAAGTGAAAATATGATTGATCATACATGAGTGCTTTAAAAAAACAAAATTTTGGATTATGATTCTTCTCATTGAGAAAAAACAAATGAAAATGATGGATCATCAGCCCTATCACAAAGGGGGAAGTAATTAAGGAGATAAGTTTGAAAAAATCTAAAATAAACATAATTATAAGAACCTACAATCTCACACCTATGTAGAAGATCCCTCCTTGCACGTTGTTTTTTGGATGAAAAGGAAGATTGAATGCTTCACCGACCATGGTAGTATTGCCAGTAACTCATTAGTTGAATTAAAATGAGGATTATCTTAGTATTTATAGGTGTTCGATATTATTTTATGTTTTTTTAACAGAAAAACGAAATATTCTCTTTGAATCCATTGGACACAAAACCAATGAATGAAGAGTCATTTATTTATCATAATAAAGTGCTTTCTTGTTTTTAATCAGTCAAAAAAACCTAATTAAACAATTGAAAATAAAATCACATGTTAAATAAATTTTATCCGTGGGAGGATGATGATGTAATTTCATTTTTTATCAAATTAATATATTTAATTATTGAACCCCAAAAAATTAAAAATATCAAATGACTATTAGACAAAAAATTTATACAACGCATTTGGTAAACCCCCCACATCAAAATTTATAGAGGTGTTATATTTCTTATAAACCACACAATTTGTGCGATATTAATTATTTAATATTTAAAAAAATTATTATGTAATTTATTTAATATAAAAAGGGTTTTATATTTTGTGATTTTTTGCAAAAATAATCATGTATAAAGTCGATATTATTCCTAGGATAAAACCATCATTCTGAACCAAGAGGTGGTCTTAGAATTTTCATATGATGAACTTTTTTATATATATTAATTTCTTTAAAAAATCAGTTTAATGAAAATTATTAAATTATTTATTTTCATGAGCGAGACATCCAAAAATCTGATGCCTATAAATATTATACACCAAATATTGTAAACACCACATTAAAAACCTAATGGTGGTCTCAAATGTTTCATAAAAGGCTCCGTTTTGGATTTATGCATTTATTTTGAATAAATTTCCTACACTTGATATAATTTATATAAGATTTTTATTCCTTTTTCAATGAGTCTTTATATGCCCATAAATTTCATACTAAATTATCATACTACTATGAAAATATTCAATTGAAAATTGGAATGTGATAAATGATACTTTACCCTTCTATACTTATTTAACAAATTTATTCACATATTTTCACTAATAAATCATTTTAATCAAAAAATAAACGTATAGTTTATCAAAAATATGGGTTTTATTATCTTTTTAAAAAACAGGAAAGTACAAATCCAATGCATTTAGAATCACTAAAATTGAAATTTTAGATTACGAAAAATTTATGATATTATTTTATATATTATTTTATATCTCTCTATTATTTGCGGAAAACATTAAAGGAATTTAATGGAAATAAGTAAATGTGAGGATTTAGGGGGTCAACATTAAATTGGATATTAGATTTTGTATGATTTAGTGATGACTAAACTTGACACAACTACCATAGATATATATTATGTGATAATGGGAGGTGGAATTGTGAGATATAAAACAAGATCAATTCTATTGGATGATCCATCGGGGCCAACATCGATCGAAGTAATCCAATTGTCACTACCCCAAGCCTTCCTATAATTGGACAGGGGATGAAAACTAATGATGAGTAGGCATACCATGGGAAAGGATGACCATAGAATATGGTACTTGTACGAAATAATAAATATATGTCTATATAAAACTATGTACATATTATTATTAAAATATTAATAAAATGAATTCATACATCTATCCCGCAATCAGAGTACAAAAAATGAACCAATACGTGGAAATTGGAAAACTAAAATCCCACCAAAAAATAAAAAAAAGTAGCCAACTAGCTAAGTTGGAGGGAATTCATGTAGATAAAGTTAAGATGGAACCCAGTGGGTCATTATTTGTCGATAGGGGATCTGACCCATGACTCATGGGGTATGATAAAAACACTCATGGAACTTTGAATACCTCAATTCATAGGTTGGGGATCACTCCCAAGACCACTATGGGACACCATTACCCCAATCCAGAACTCAATAATTCACAATTTTTAAGTATGGGATCACACATAAGACCACCTAGGGACATCTAAAACCCTATATAGAACTACCCACAAAGTAGTGGATCATATGAATGGTGATACCATAAAACTTACTAGAACGAAACAATAGATAAGGGATTAAATGCAATAAATTTTGTTCATGCCAAGACCTCAATCCCCACCCAGAGATAATGAAGAGATGGTAGAGGATCCTACCATGGTATCACAAAGGCATACACAAAACTCAATATAAAAAAATATCATTGATAGTAACAAAATAATATACTTTTTAAGTTATTACACACTATAAACTCGAGTGGATGGAGCTCAGTAACACACCCAAATGATAGTCACCAAGAATCACTAATTGAAGTGTCCCACTAGAATCACCTCAGATAACATTTATAATAATAAACCCATGACAACCATCACATTATATGTTGAAACAAACTCAGGATTGGCTACTTATAGGCCTCTATTTGATTGAATTAGATCGATATTAACAAGGGAGAAGTATCTGAGGGGAGTACATGGTGTGTATGTGTAGTACAATACATGTTTGATGGTGCCAGACCCTGGCTTTATCACCACATAGTAATGAGTATGTATATGAAAATGAATGGAATGTATGTTCAGGTACATGATGTGTATCCTATTATGATAATCCTTATGTTTCCTCCTCTAAATATTGCTTGTATTTTTGTACATCTATACATGGTCATTACTCTAGGCACACATCCTATTCACATGAGCATATCCCAATATCATGCCCTTGGTTTTTCCTCAGACTTGTGTAGACATAGGGTCTGGCCGTGTACATCGACCATACTATGAACCCGTATGTGGCGTGCCATCCCATGTAATTGACCACTTGTCAAAACTTCACTATATGTGGCGTGATCCCAGTACATGAAGTGTGGTTCTAATATTGGATCTTCCTAAAACAATAAGAACACATGGAATGTGCTACTTCACTACATGTTGTGTGATCATGAAACAAAAAATGGAACCTAGATACGAGCATTCCAAAACCAAATATTTTAATCAAATTCAAATAGAAAGACCCTTAGGGGATCTATAGTAGTCATATAAGGGATCTAAAACCCTAAAAATGCATAAATGAGGATTGATAAAAAGGTTCATAAATCCGCCTACCTTTTCAAGAAATTCCAATTATTTATGTCCAATGTGATGCCCCAAACATTATTAGCGAGAACCCAAATTGTTATAAATAAATGTCCCCAAGTGATTTAATTAAATTAATTATTATATATTATAGATATCAAAAACTCATGCACTTATATTGTTTTATTATATCATATAATATTAAAAATACCATTAAGAATAAATATTGTTTACAATATAGACCTTGAATATTGATAACATGATTAGTAATAATATAGTGTTTTAACAAATCTAATTGGCCCAATGTAAGTGATGGCCTCAACAAGTAAGATCGTACCCAATGAAGATGATTTATTAGAGCTTCTGAGGGATCTAGAATCACTAGTATTTTCCTCTAACCAATCCCAATCTATTATTAAACAACATAAGAGTGAGTGAAAATGTTTAAATGATATTCTTGATGCTCATTGAGATCAAAACCCAAACATGTACACCGAACCACCCCATGAAAGTCTCACCATCACACACATTAAGCATAGGGCATGTTATGGTGTATTAAAGGGATATGTATCAAGACCATAATAATATGAATATGTACATCGTATTTCTCTATATAATAATGATCATATTTTTTCTTATCATTGATTTATAAACTATTTTGATTTTTAAATAATAAAGAACAAATATTATTTTTTGGAAATATTCAAATTCAATTTAGGAATGTATTTTGAGGAATTAATCAATTATTCAAATAGATCATATTTTAATAAAATATTATTATTAAATAATTTTTATTTAATATAAATGATCATATATTATTTATGAAGTCAAATTTAATTTTTATATGGCTTCAATTTTTTTTAAAAACAATATTTCTCCAAAAATGAATATTATTATTTTAAAAATGGGAAAAAAATTAGAAAATTATTTAGGTAAAATGAATATTAAATTTTAAATAATGATAGAAAAATAATACAATGGTTAATTTTTAATTATTTTCTAATATAGTCATATGTTCGGTTAAAAATTAAATATTGTTTAGATTTATGGTGTGTATTATGACATAATTATGACTAAAAAGTGATGTAATAAATAATTTAAAGTTTATCAAAGAACAAATATATGTTTCTATATTAAAATAATGTAATTTTATGTTTATTGTATAAATTTTTTAAATCAATTACAAAATCCACCAAAAATTATAACATTTTTTAAGGATTTAAAATAATATCGTTAAGAGTATGACTCTTTTCAACATCATCTGTAGTATTATTTTTTATGTTCATCCCTTTTTTCTTATAAAATAAATAAAACTACCCAATTTTGGATGAAACAATTGGAAAACCATGCCAGGGTTTTTTACTTTATTATATAGAGTCCAAAACCTATGAATTTTTAAGAATGTATTTTCTCATAAATACTTCGCAATTTGTGTTGATTTGGATGCTCACAAGTACCCTTTTTGTTTTATAAAAATGCATCATTTAGTACTTTTTAGAATATATATATGATGTATATATGAATTATTTTTATGAAATAAAAAGCTACAAGATGATTTTTGTAAACACAATTCATATCATGCGTTGGGTGAATGAACATATGGATCAACATCCCTATGCTGAGCAACAAATATTTTGATTAGAAAACCAACATATGAATAAATGTATGGAAAAAAATCATATGGTGAAGATTATAATCATTTTTCATTACATATGATGGATGGATGAACATAGGGAATCTAATCCCTACATTGCATTTGAACCCCACACTAGGAAATAGAGTCTTACACTATGCATAGGATCCCTATGCTACACAGTTTTACTCAGCGTTTAAATATTCAATGACAGAGATTTAAATAAATTATTTTACCTAATATTTTTAGAACTACCTTGAATGAAATAATGATTATTTCAGAAATATTCTACCATTGATTCAAAGGCTTGTTATGATTGGATACAAATATAATATTCCACCGAGTAAATCAATTCTACATCTATGGAATGTTACGACTTTCCTACATATCAAAGGTTTATAAGGTGATTTTCACCAATCTTCTCAACCAAAATAAACCTATATGTATGATGATAATATTTTCATTATCAATATAAGTCAAATGAGATATATAACTATAATTATAATGAATATTTTCTCTATAAGATATGTTGTATTAAACAAAGGACTCTTATTTTTCTAAAAATGTTATACTTTAATGTTCATTATTTAAACCTCGTAATGGAGAAACTGGTATTTTATATCTTTTTATATTATTATTAATGATCATTTCAACCCAGATCTCATCAGTGCTATTCTTTATTGAATATATTAATCATTAAAGAATATGAATATCAATATTCTGTTATTTTCTTCTTTAACTATATAGTTTAATGTGAACCGTCATGAAATTGAACTCATCTGATTTATTGGTGTTTTGTAATATAATACTTAGTTTTTGTTAATTGTCATCTAATTGAACTACGTTTTAGATAACTGGTTCCCTGTAAAATTACCAGAAGGCTCTTTTTAGCCTTGTTATAAATATTTCAACTACATGTACTCCGTAGAGGATTTGAATGTCTCATGATTAGAGGACGATTATAGTGAAAATCAAAAAAAATTTCTAATAGGGAATTTTGGATGGGACTAGGGTATGTTTTCCCCCATTCCACTACAATAAATTATGTGTTCCGATTTATTATTTATCTACCTTTCAATTATATATAGTACAGAATGCTACATATCTGCATAAATCTCAATGAGAGTTAAACGTTATAATCTGTCAAAATTATCAAAAAGACACAAACCACCCCTCTTGGGTATATTTGTGCTATTACGACAAGAAAATTGGTATCAATGGATTGATTTTTTATAAAAAATGTAAATATCTAGAAATATCAATAAAATAAGGTATATACAAAACATAAGCCTTTGGTTGATCCAAAAGAATGTTTTTCAACGATTCGAGATCGATATATTAATGGTGACAATAATGGATGACTAAAATCATTTATGTATCTAAATAATCTGGGATTGAAAGTTAATTTTAAGATCATCACTCATTTTGTGAATCATGAAAAATAATAAACATGTGATTCTATAATAGATGTTGAATATGATATCTGCTCAAAATCAATGAATGTCAAAATTTAGGGTCTAACATTTGATTAATTCAATAAACTATCAAAATTTCATACTACCTATGAAATTTGGCATACAATTTGTTGATGCATATTAAGGAACATATAACATCATAAATATGAGATTGAATATGACAAAACTAATGTTTAAAACATTATAATGTTTGACGGTGAAAGAATCACACAAATGAAAGGAAGGTTGACATAAATTTTTCAACAATATTATTTCGTTGGGAGATTCCATAATTTAATCAGATCACATATTAAAAGTTCGTAGGGTACTACCCACAAAAGGTAATGGAATATCTATAGTTATTCGACAGTCATCACCTATCAACAATGTGACTATGAAAGAATTAATATAAATATTGATGGTGTACAAAGACGAATTGAAAGATTAATCTTATTATCCTTATATTTTGATAAGTGAACATAGTACCATTATGATTACATCTAAGAATCATGAATGAAAATAAAAAACATGTTATCAATATTGAAAAGAGTCCATACCATTAAGACTCTAAAATGGAATTGGATCACCTAGATAGAGAGATTAGAAAATTTTTAATGAATAAAAGAGGCTGTATAAAATCATTTAATAATGATGAAAATGGAAAAAAGAGAAGTAATATTTTATGAATGAAAATTGTTGGATCTCGTCTAACAAGATTTACCACAATTTTAATACGAGAGAATAATGATAAAAAAAATAAATATCAAAAGAAATATGATTATTATCATAAATAAAAGAGATCCATATACTCTATAAGAAGTTTGTGTGAAGCCTCTAGTAGATCATTATAATATGATTCAGAAAAAGATCGTTAAAATCTAAAAGAAAACACATGCTTTATGGATAAAGAATAAGAATAGGTATACATCTATTAATCATCTATCTCTAATTTAGATAGCTACTCTAATGATAAATTAGATTCTTACTATTAAATTGTAGAAGAGAAATATGATTCTCTATTAAGGAAACAAAAATCATTGAAAATATACAAAAAATTTGTTCTAGGTGAATTATTCACAATTCTGAAATATCATTAATAATAATTGAAGCATTTAATTTATCTACATGAAACTGTATTGTTCCGGAAAAAAGGATAAATTAATTATAAGATGAAGTAGAATATTATAATACTAATTCTAGTATTTAAAATGAAGTTGAGAAAACACTAACTGAGATTCTTAGAAATAATGTTTTTTTAAGATAAAAGTATGGAATATGAGATAAGGGTAAAAAACAATAATTATTCGAAAAATATTTATTTCTCTAATAAATAATCGCTACATATTATTTTTGTGGAATAAAATATTATTAAACTATCATTTATTACTTATGAAAACTTCATTTAAGTGATATTAAAGTAATTTCATTAAAATGGTATTATTGAAGTGTGTAATATGATTTTTGGATATTTAAATTATATCTTGATCACAAATGATTTCTTGATGACACAACTGGAACCATGAAAATATAGGTATCGAAAATAAGGTTGTGTTTAATTTTTTTAAAGGAGAAAGGCCACTGGAAGAAAAAATATATATTATATATGGATATTGGATCCTTAGGAAATACATGTATAGACATTTTTAACTTCAATATTCTGAAAAATATGGAAGGAGGCTCAGTCTCTTATTTGGATAATGAAAAAAAAGATTGGTGGAGTTGGAACTTTTAGAGATGAAATGAAAATTTCACTCAAAAAAGTAATGTATGTACAAGGAATGAAGAACAACTAGATAATTACTTATGTACATTGTGGGGATGGATTTTATATTGATTTCTCTAACAATTCATGATTAGTTTTCAATGATAAATTTTTTAATTTTATAGCACCTACAACTGAGAATTACTATACTTTGGATCTCTATTCCATGTGTTAAAAAAGGTAATTGTTTATCTGTTCAGAAAAATGAACCACAGATTTGGAATACTACACTTGGAAAATGAAGTAAATAAAATTTATTCAAATTATCTGTAAAGCAATTATTTTATGATATTATTTTTCTTAAGATTGGTAATAGAATATTTTTAGATTCATTTCAAATTAGAAAATAAAACAAAAAACATCATTCAGATAAATTATCAAAATTTCTATTTCAAAACTATTATAACATATGCACTTATATATTTTTGCACTATATATGGTAGAAGGTTTGTCTAGAAAATATATTTCTACGTTTTATTTGATGATTAATAAATATTTACATGGTTTTATTTTCTATAACTCAAAATTGAAGTATTCAATTTTTTAGAATTTTTATAAAAATTTGATCTAACACAATATTTTAAAATAATTCCATTAAGAAGTGATCATAGTTGATAATTTTAGAATAAACACTGTAATAATTTGTTCTCAAAATCTGGGTATTAAACACACCTACTTTTCTCTAAGAACACTTAGAAAATGGAATTGTTTAAAGAATAAACAAAAATATTAATGAAATTGAATGGAATATGTTAAATGAATATTTTCTTCCTACCTATTTCTGGGATGAATTTATAAGTAAAAAATTCTATATAATGAATAGTGTTTTGACCTGAAAAATAATTAAAATTACACCCTATGAACTCTTGAATAACAGAAACCCTAACGTAATGTAATTTATAGTATTTTGGATTAAAGGTATATATCTTGAATAAAAAAGATATGCATGGAAAATTAAATCCAAATAATGATGAAGGAATCATTCTATGATATCATGTTACTTCTAAAGCCTATAGAGCATTTAATAAAACGTCACGAATTGTAGAAGTATTTTTTCAGTTGATGTTTGATGAAACTAATCCTTTTATCAGAGGGAGTGATTCAATAGATAGGATTGCTGACTAATAAAAAAACATGAGTCATTACTCTTCAGTATCTAATTTTAAAAATAAAATAAATTTTTTTTGACCAGATTATTAGAACATGAGAATGAAGAACCTAAAATTATTTTACCCAGATATTATAGATTCGTACAAGACCATCATTTAGAAATAGTTATAGCAGACTTAGACAAAAGAATCAGAACTAGAAGAAATATATGAAACCTATATAAATTTTATTCCTTTCTTTCTAAAATTGAACCTATGTCTATTGAAGATGCTTTAGAGGATTATAGTTGGTTGTTAGCCATTAAAGACAAACTAAACAAATTCATAATAAATAATTTTTTAGAATTAGTAGAAAGACAATCCAATTATCAAATAATAGGAATAAAATCGTCCTTTTTTAAATAAATAGGATTATCCTGGGATCATTACTAGAAACGATGGTAGATTATTAGAAAAGTATATAATTGGGAGGTTGGAATAGATTACGATGAAATATTGGCACATGTTCCTAGGTTAGATGGAATTAGAATCATTTTAAATTATTCATTGAAAATTAAGTTTAAATGGTATTAGATTGATGTCAAATCAACCTTTTTAAATGGATATTTAATGGTCAATGTTTCTATTGAACAAACACCATGTTTTGAAATTTGAGATAAATCAAATTATAGTTGTAATCATACCAGAGAATTTTATGGACATAAAATTCCACCTAGAGCTTAGTATGAAATATTAATTATTTTTAAATTAGAAAATGGATTTTCATTAAAAACATTGTATCATACTTTATTTAATAAATCCATTTTCTCCAATATATTTTAGTGGAAATTTATGCTGATGATGTTATTCTTTGAATACAAAAATTAATATCCTTACAATGTTTTTTTAATATCAAATGAAAAAAATTACATGAGTATGATGGGAGAATTAAATTTCATTTTTAGGATTCCAATTTTTTCAAATATATTATGGATGTTTATTTAATCAAAGTGAATATGTTATTGAATTTTTAAATAAGTTTAGACTAAACAAAGTAAGACAAATACAACTCTCATGTCTACTAAAAAACAAGATATGTTCAAGAGATAAAACATACTAAATTGAGATAAAACTTGCAGTAATTGTGAGATGGTTCCCTATAACCCATATATAATTTTTTCATTTGTATGTTTTCAGAAGACCAGTGAAAAAATCCATAGTGATATTGTCCCACTTTGATGCTTATATGGATAGTGGTTTTAATAACCCTTTAGTAAGTTGTCTCTCTACCTTCACCAATTGAAACACCCGAAACCTTGAAGTGTGGTTAATAATCTCCCTTTTCAGGTCTTCCAACCAGTAATGATCATGAAGTTCCCTATACATTTTCATGCTTCTATGATGTATATAGAAAATAGAGTTATGATGTTCATCATTCAACTCCTTCTTTATTTACAGAATTGATGGAATACATAGCCTTAAATGAAATTTCATTAGTCGTACATAATCAGTATTGACCATAGGAATCATCCCATTATTCATAGCCTCTTTATTATTCTATAACAAGAGATCATATATTTCAGATATTTTTATCTTCTCTAGTAATGATATTTGAGAAATCATTTGGGTTATGGTTGATGATTCCCCTTACCATAGGAATCCCATGAAAACTTTTACTAGGTATTTGATTAAATGATATCATTGAATATTCACCACTTACCACATGTTAGGTTCTTTCCTACATAAAGTATCAGTGATTTTTTTCTATAAGAGGATGAAAATGAATTAAAAAATAATAGTCTTTATGAAGTTCCAACCTTCTCTTAAATCTCATTTTCAATTACTTTTTCTTGAAAATATACTTCAAACCTTAGTGGTCTATTTATATAATACATTTCTCCCCATAAAGATAGTTCCCCCATATCATCATATAAAATACAACATCTAGCCCCAGTTAATGCGTTATATAATTCTACTCATGAACCATTAACTGTTGAGATGCATAAGAAATCATTGTTTCCTTTTACATGAGGATATACCCAAACCATTTAAGAAATGCATCGCTAAATATAAGGAATCCATCTCCAATAGAGGGTAGATTAAACACGAGTTTAATCACCAATATCTTATATTGATGTTGGAAAATTTCTTCACACTCCTTTTCCCAGATGAACATAACCCCATTTCGTGTTAACTTGTTTACTGGATTAGAGAGTCATGAAATTTTTTTCACAAACCTCCTATAATATCTTGTTAAACAATTAAAAATATGAATATAAATTTCTATTTTAGGATATGGACACTCCTCCACAACATTTATCTTTTCTGGGTCATCTGATATTTTTTCATTGTATAAGATGTACCCCAAGAAAGAAACATGTTGTAACAAAAATTCACATATTTTGAACATTCCAAAAAATCATATACTTCCCAAGATTTAGAAAAATTACTCTCAGATGATCCTCATTCTCCTTGTGACATTTTCATTATATCAAAATATTATCAATAAAAACTACAAAAAATTAATTAAGGTAGCTCGTAATGACTCTATTCATCAAATCCATAAAAATAGTTGGAGACTTAGTCTAGATGAAGGGAATAACAACAAACACACAAATCCCATATGTTTATTGGAAGGCGGTATTTAGAATTTCTTATTAATTTACCCTCAATTGATGATAAGAACCTTAAAGAACAATATTACTGAAGAACAACCCCCCATGAATTTGGTCAAATAAAATATCAAATCTTGGAAGATGGTACTTTTTATTCATAGTGATATTATTAATTTCTATATAATCAATTCATAATCTCATTAATCCATTCATATTTTTCACAGAGAGAACATGTGATCCACATGAATAAACACTTTTCCAGATAAACCCTTTATCCAAAATATCATGGATTTTATTCTTTAGTTTTTCCAACTCCACATTTTCTATTCTATACAGGTTTTTTTGATATAAACTTATAACCATTCATGAGCTGAATAGAGAACTCTACATCTCTATCTATTGGAGGTTAAGGATACTCCTTAGGAAATACTTTAGTGAATTCCTAAATTATTGGGACATTTTATTTTAATATATTTCATTTCCTTCTTTAGATTTACTGATAAACATCATAAAGAAGGCTACTAGTGGTGCTTCTTGACAAAGATAAGGTCAAGCTAGCTATTCTTGAAATATAGTTGTAGGTTTTTCATTCAAGTCTAATGAGATTTACTTGATTCTACATTTTATCATAGCATTATATTTTGGGAGAAATTATGTTGGATGAGTCTATCACTTCCTTTATGTGAGTAAATTGGATTTGTAAAACCCAAATATTTATGCTAATCATGTGATCACTATTCAAAAACTATATTAGAAAAGGTAAAAATTCTTAACATTATTTTAAAATACAAAAACATAAAACCAAGGATGTGAATATGTTTTATATATCCATTTTATGTAATTAAACATTTATTTAGATCAAGGGGAATTTTCACTAATAATATTATGGGACATTATAATCATCCACTATTAAGAATATCTCCCTTGAAATTTCTTTTTCCCACACTAAAACAAATGAGGGTAACTCTGCTTCATCCCTTCCTCTGGTTCCCATATTTCTTCTCTAATCTTTTCGATTCACCACAAAACCCTTATGAGGGAAATTGTCTTATTTTTTAGAACATTTTTCTACGGTGTAATATATTCATTACCTTCTCTTCATAAGAGAGAAAATTTTCCAATGGTACCACCTCTTGATTGAGAACATGCAATGGACCAGGTATGTACATCGTCAAGAGTGATACATGAAATACATCATGTACTTGAGATAGGTTCGGTGGGATTTCTAGTCGATATGACATTGCTCTAATGCAATCAAGGATCTAAAAAGGGATAATGTACCTTTGAGTAATCTTTCACTTCTTTCAAAATCTCAGAACTATATTCTATGATGATATGTGGTGGAATACCATGTCTCTAACATCAAACTCAAAGTCTCGTCGACGATTATCAGTATAAATATTTTGTCTAATTTGAGAAGTTTAAATGTGCTACTGGATGGTCTTAACCTTCTCCACTATTTTTTCAACGATTTTTGGACCTATGAATTTTCAGTCCCCATCTTCATCCAATCATTCCAGTATTCTACACCTCTTTCCATAAAGGAATTCAAAAAGTGCTATTCGGATGTTGAATTAGAAACTATTATTTTAAGGGAACTCAACCATAGGAATATTTTGATCCAATCATCTTTTGAATTCCATTGAGGATGATATCAACATGTCTTCATGTGTTTGGATTGTCTATTCAGATTGGCCATCAGTTTGAGGATGTTAAGGCGTACTAATGTTTATCTCATTATTCAGAGCATGTTTAAACTCTTCCAGAACATAGAGGTGAATCTTTGATCATAATCGTATACAATAGATTATGGTAATCCATGTATCCTTACCACTTACCTAATGTATATCTATTCCAGTTAATCTAATGATTAATTCATCTAAATTGCAATGATGTGTGCAGTATTTGTAAGATGATCCACAATAACTCAAATAGAATTATTTCTTATGTATGTCTTTGGATGTCTAGTGACGATGTCCATGGTGATGTTCTCCCATTACCATATTGGTATGGACAATGGTTGCATCATCTCCTTATACATAATCATCTTAGCCTTCACTTGCTGACATATAAGGCACTTTGATTATACTCAGCAATCTCCTTCATCATATTATCCAACTAATAATTATCTTAGAGAAGTTGACACATCTGTGTGTTTCTTGGGTTAATGGATTATTTTGAACTATGTGCATCTTCAAAAAGATTTTCCTTTAACTAATAATTTAATTGAACACGTAGTCTTGATCCAAATCACACAATTACATTTTCAATACCATTAAACAAAGGATTTACCTCTTTGATAGTTTCCACTTTCCTCATAATTCCCACACCATCCTTTTGATCATCTTTTAACCATTCTAAATGTGGTGGTTGATAATTCATTTTTGAAAGGATTGATGATGTTCACTTATTTATGATTCCCATGTCCATCTTAGTCAAATATATGATGATTGGATCCCATTAAATTCCCATTACTTATAGAATTGTTAGGTCCTTTCTACATAGAGTATCTACCACCTTGATTGCTTTCCTAGGTTGGTAATTGATTGAGTAGTCATAGTCTTCAATCAACTCTAACCATCTTAGTTCACGAATGTTCAACTCTTTTTATGCCAACATATAGTTGATGCTTTTTGGATCTGTATATATTTCACAATTCTCCTCAATGAGACAATGTCTCAAACTTTTCAAAGTCATGATTATTGTAGATGACTCAAAATATGTGTTGGTAGTTTTTCTCATGATCATTCAATTTCCATGAAGCATAAGAAATTACTTTGTCATTTTTCGTCAACACATAGCCCATGCCTTTCTTTGAATCTCCACTAAATACCACCAAAAGGTCTCTTGTTGATGGTAGTGTGAGTAGGGGTGAGGTGATAAGACTAATTTTCTACTCCTTGAAGCTATATTCGCATTCACCACTCCAATCAAACATCACTCACATACGAGATATCAAGGTAAGACTTATTTAAAATCGTGTGAAATTTATCACAAATCAGTGATAATATATAGATAATCCCAGGAAGCCACATATATTTGTCATAAATGACGGCCTCATTCATCAACCAATTGAAGCTTTCTTTGAGGTATCCACAAATATCACATTTCTTGTGATGATATTACCAACGAATGAGACTTCCTTCATATATAACTCAAACATTTTGTACTTTTCATAGATCTTATCCTTTCACAAGGTCTCAATTACAGTTCATAGATGCTCTTCATGCCCCACCTTGGTTTTGGAGTATATTAGAATATCGTCTATATATACTTCCATAAATTTTTCATGGTAATATCTAATGACTCTATTCGTCAAGTCCATAAATATTTCTAGAGTACTACCGTGTCTGAAAGGAATTACTATGAATACATAGTGCTCGTCCCTTGTACGAAAAACATTCTGGGGGATATCATCCTTCATCACCATTACATGGTAATATACCGTTTAAAAATTCACCTTGAAGAAGTATAGTGCTTCATGTAGCTGATCGAATAAGTAATAAATTTGTGGAATATGATAATTGGATTTTATCATGATCTTGTTGCGCAAAAGATAATCAAGGTAGAGGTGCATTGACCCATCCTTCTTCTTGACGAAGATTACTAGAGCATCCCATGGTGAAGCAATTGGGTGTATAACAGAATCTGTATAGTGGTGTAGGGATTGTTCTACTAAATGATCAGGATGTAAAAGAATTCATTGAACCAGAATCAAAAAGTATATTTTCTATTATTGAATGAATATATAGTGTACCTATCACCAATTAGTTTTTGGGGTTCACTTTGGTGGAAGTGATGGAAAAACCTCACCCTTGCTTCCTGGAGGTTGTGGGTTGCCTCTGAAAACCATTAGCATAGGGAACTGGTTTGCAAAGTTATTTGGATCTTTGTAGTTAAAGCTATGAATAATGAAATGATGGTCAAATGGAGAATACCATTCCTCTATTATATTAGAAGTTTTTTCTTTCCAACAGTTAATGGACATGTCCCTTCTCTTCCACACCTAAATCATTACCTCGTCCCCTTCAAGAAATTTCTTGTGTGCTTCTTTCCACACATTTGGCAATTGGGATACTAGAATTTCATGGAAGCATTGGATTTACCCAAAATTCCACTATAATTAATGTCCTCTTTCTGATTCTTAGTCCCATGATACCTATGAGATTCTCCAATCACCATTTTGACTTTAAGGTCACATCAGGTAGTTTATTTAATGATATCAAATTCACAGATCTCTAGGGATTTTCGTAGGTTAGGGTTTAGCCCACCAAAGAAGTGGTCAACCTTGAATTCAAGAGTAATGACAAATCTATAGGTTTATCACGCATGACCTATGATGTTTTCCTCATACTCTATGATGGATTCATCATCATTTTGTTTGAGGGAAAGGAAGTCCCTTTCCATCTTAATTCGGAGGGTGCGTGGAAAATAATTATTGAAAAACATTTCCAGTAAATCCTTCAATTCCAATGCCTAGATCTCTTCCTTAGGATTCATATATTTTACCAATGCCTACCATTGATCAACATTACCCTCCATATTATATGAATCCAGAAGAACCTTATCTTGTTCATAACATTGATGGGTGGATAAGATCTTCTCAATGGAGTTGATCCATTGCTCAGTGATTGAGGGATTATATGATCCATTAAAATTAAGAGGTCTTTGTTTTATGAATCCCTTGACTGCAGATTATTCATTCATAGGGTAGGTTGGATGTTCCTCTTGACCCATGTTTCTATTAAAAACATGAGCTAACTGAGAGAGTATTGTGAATATGTTTTTTATTCTGACTCACATCGGATTGGGAATTTCATTAGAACAGTCATCACCTTGATCTTTGCATCAGTTGTTAGCCTGATTCCTCCAATTAATAGAAATTGGCTGGAATGAACTGAATGTAAGGGGTAATAGATAAAGGGGATTTCAAAGAAAAAATAGAGATAACATTTAATTACATTTATGTCCTTAACATATGAATTTATAGGTTTCAATCTAGGTTTTCCATGACCTACTTTTGAACATATATTATTAAGTGACTTTTTATTTCCTTAATAATTGGTCATAGTTAGATAATGAATTTACCCAAGAATATCCTCGAGGAGTGTCGTAACCAGGAGTGAAGCAAGGACCATTTTTTTAACCAGTTCCCATTTGAACCTAGCTCAAAGCGGTGTTTTCAGGTTTTACCAGTAGATAAATCTGTGCGAGAGTCACCTCTACTTCTTTGTATCCATACAAGGATGTATTTTGTTGATAAACCACTTAATCAATATAGAACAAAATTTAGGTATGTTTTTATTATACCTAGTCTTATCCCTAAGTCATTCACTAGGGGTTTCTAACCCTTATCCCAAAAATAACTATACCTATCTTCTGATACCAACTATAACAACCCTGATCATTATTACACATATAAACATGATTTATTTCATAAAAATTCACATAAGAAAACTATGAGGATCAAGAGTTCTAGTGTCCTAGGAAAATTAGGAACATTACATGAGAACTGATGACATAGAAATACAAAAACATCAATGAAAAATTATTTTTCATGACCACAAAACTCTGTCGTACTTTGGTATAGTATTGGATAGCCCGAGGACATAGATAATAAAATGGTGCTCTATAAAGAACAGTAAGGGAGAAAACAAGGCATAAATTGATGAATATGTTACATTTTAGTTAATAATAATATCAATGGATCCTAAGAGAAACCTGGACATAAAGTCATGATATATAATGATTATCATAACATGGAAATGTGGCAACAACATTTAACATGATGTTAGTATGATACAAGGCTCGTTACACATGATGCATAAGTAAACCATAATAGAACATGAATTAGAATTATTAAAATCTCATTTCTCTTGAATAATCTCGAGTAAACCATCACTGCACATGACGTATCATGATACTAATTTTTACCCAATGCATAGGAGCGCTATCATGGCACAACCTTTATAAACATTTCATTTCATGCATACATGTGCCCCATGGATCATATAACATGGAATAATACAACATAAAAACATATTACACAACTACGGAAGGTATAATACATATATGTGAGTACCATTAAAAATGTTTATTTGAATAAAGGTGATTTCCCTTGATAGATACATGCACACGGTATTCACCACACAATTAATTTTTCTTAGAAAATCGCAGTGCCACATCGGCAGCAAAACAACATTACAAAAAAATTTAAACAATTTGATGATGAGTGGGAAAGAGGTATATAATCATATGTAAATGAAATTGAATGTATAGTGGTAATATAGAAACATGCCCCAACAAATGGAATTGGGAAATAAAGGGTGTAAGTTAATAAAGAAACATGAAGAATGATGAGAAATGGAATAACTCTTATGAAATTTAGGCATGGTAATGGGTGTACATGGGAGGGTTGAATGGGAGAGAAATAGGACAATAATTACTCAAAAATAGTGAAGTATGTACTGGCGAGGTTTTAAATCATACGCCAACATTTTTAATTGAAAATACAATTGTATAAAAACATGATGAAACATAAAAAATAATGAGAAAGAAGAAATGCCTTACTTGGAAGTGTGACCCGAATGGATTGGGAGGGGTTTTAGAGAAGATTATTGGGAAATTGGGGAATATTGGGAGGTTTCTAAAGAGAGGAGGGAAGATTAAGGACGTGATCTGAGGGTTTTGAGTAACGAGAAGTGGGAGCTTGGGTGTGGAAATATAGGAAAAAATAGATAATTCTTTATTATTTAGGTTTTGGACACTACAGATTGAACTAATCAAACCCACAAAACAACCCATGGTTTTTACCCATGATTTTGGGAAAAGTGGAGTATATAAAATTATTTTATAAATCCAATGTCCTATCTTATTAAAATATTAGGCTTGCTTATGTGGGGTGGAGTCACGCTCTCAATGAAATCCTTTTAAAAAGATAAAATATTTTATATGTTTTGGAGGTTCCACTAAGGAACCATAAAATTAATCAAAAAAATATAAAATAACATTATTTTAATGGTAAAACATATATTTGACGAATATCCCTTTATAAGATTTTATTTCATCACTATTGGTTCATTATTATGTCATGAAACACATTATATGTTTAAAATGGATTTAATTGTTACCCAAAAATTTGACTATCTTTAAAAATTATGATAAATTCATAGTTTGATAATTTCTATGTCCTAAATCCAAAAATAATATTCATTTTATATAACTAATTTTATAACTAAGTGAATTTTTTGATTTAAAATAAAAACCATTATTTTTTGAAATTTTATGTGTTTTTTGATAAAAACAGCTTTCAAACCATAATAAATATTTCAATTGAATGAATTACATTATATGATAATTCATATTTAATAAAACTCAATTTAGTAATAATATTTTATTAAAATATTAATTAATTCAAAAATCAATTAATTAATCAAGTTAGATTCCTTAATTTTATATTTACTAAAAATACTATTTATTCTTTAAAAGCCATTTACAAAGTAACAATGATAAAATGAATGTTAATTATTTTAAAAAATGAATATAATCATAGTTATAGGGTCGTGTTATACAACCCCTTATAAAAACTGAATAATACTTAAAGGTAAGTTGTGTGATGGTGATAGACTCATGGGGTGGCTCAGATAACATCACTCATGTGGCAATAACTATGAAATCCCACTTATCCTATAGAAGGTTTTCTTCAAGCATAACATGTTGATGGTTGGCATGGGCTTGGTCAAGAGCAATATAAAGTGACAATACCTCCATTTTGAGCTCTAACAAATGGGCTTCCTATAAGGAAATTTTACAGGATGAGGCCATAAATTCCTTTGTTTTAGAAAATTGGATTTGTTAAATACTTATATTTATACTAGTCATGTGATCACTCTATAATGGCTATATTAGCAATGATTAATAATCTTAATGGTATTTTAAAATCCAAAAACATAAAACCATGTCATTTAATATGTTTTATATATCTATATTACTTAATATGAATATTAATTAGATCACAAGGAATTTTCATTGATAAAAGTTTGGGTAGTTACACTATTTATTTTTGGAAAACCCCACAAGGAGCCTTGATGGATAACTCTAATTTTAGTAATTGAGGGGTTGATAATAATTTATTTGGAAACACAAATGAAAATAATGGAATGAATTAAAACCATGTCAAACAATGTAGTGGCTATCATTGAGAGAACAAAAAAAGTACCTTTTGCCACATCATTTGGAGATTCAAATCCAGCTATCGTGATAGAAAAATAATGACATTTCTCCCCCAGCCTATGATGAGGTAGCTGGTTATTACCCTCTAATGCCCCCAAATTTGGACAATGATTGGAAAAGTTCTCGATCTATCCTCACAGAAGTAATTGGTCATTATGTATGACTTCTCCATCTTCCCTTTTTCAATAGTATTGAGAAGATGAGGCTTTGTTTTACTATGATAGTTTTGCGTGATATGGATATCTCTTCAACAATTGTATCTTTTTACACTCCCAAGTAAGAAGTTCTCAGAATGCTTCTTTACACATTTAATGAATGTGGAATGTTTCATTTTCTTTCCCCCTCAACCGGAAACAAATTCCCACACCAAGCATGGCTTTATTGATCTTTTCATTTTATTCTATTTTTGAGAACACGACATCTCACCATACTTTAGTTCAGCCATCATTTCCACTCATACTATTTTCTCATTGTTATCATAGTCTCAATTTTCTAAATTATTCTATATATGATCTCTTATTACACTAAAGAATCATTTAAATTTCCCATTATGATCCTTGATTGAAGTAGATGTGTAAAAAGAATGTCTTTTAAAGTTTATATCATAGCCTCTAATAGAATTATTCTCCATCTACATAAGCTTGAGGAATTCCTTCTCTATTTCTGTTATCACTGAATGTGGGAAATACATATTGAAGAATATTCCCTTTAAATATTCCCACTACATATCTTCAATCTATAATCATTTCCATGTAATTCAATTAGAAACCACAACTGATCATCTTCACCTTCTAATCAATAAATAGCCAGGGTGACATTCTCTTTTTCAAAATAACATATTAAAAAATGTCTTTTCTATAGAGGTTATCCATTATTCCACAATCAATGGGTCTGTAGATCCATTTAATGTTTTTGGTCGTTGATTTATAATGGAATCAATGGAATATTGTACCCTTTTGGGGGAAACCACTATCTCATATTGATTCGATTTATTTCCCATAACATGTGTTAGTTAGTTCATCATTCTTATAATGAATTCTATTACGGCTTTCATTGGAGGGTCATTAGTGCATGGTCTGTTATTCTCACCATTCGAATGTTTCCTCCTATTTACCACTATTTTTCTAACATAATAAAACTATAGAATGAAATGTGCTTCGTAATATTAAAATTCCAAAAGGAAACCTATTTAATATAACATTATTCCTTAACATTTTATACCATAAAAATAATTAAAGTTTTAATTAATACTTAATAATTATTTATAAAAACCTTCTTATTAACCAAATCTATCTCCCATGAGTGTCATTCTAGGTGTTTATAAAGGATCATTTTCATGAACCAGTTCCCATTCGAGTCTATATCAAATTTTTTTTTGTAGTTTTATCCTGAGATTCATTTTTACCAGAGAAAAATACACTTGTTTTTATCCAGACATTGATTCATTTGTTCAGACACCATGTAATTAATATTTCTCCAAAATTACAGGATTTTTTCCTACTTTTAAAATTTTCTATAGTGTTCTTCCTAAAATATTAAAATCATAATTTACAAAGATGACTAATCCTTCCTTTGATACCAACTATGGAACCCCAAATTTTAATTTCATAGCATTACATAGAAAATTACAAAAACAAGATCTTTTATGGATTAGGGTCTTTGAAAAAAAGTACACAATACAATAAAACATAAAAATTATTCCACTAGATATGAAGTCATTATTCAAGGATAATACTAATAACATTTTTTGCATGCCATAAAGTAGAATAATACATCCATGAAATGGGTGAGATTATGTCCGAATATGGATAATAATAGAAACAATTTAATTATGATCTCGAGAATTATCAATATGGATTTTAGGAATAACATAAGGGAATGATAAAGGGGAATATCAAAAAAAAGTAACATGAATAATAACTTTTAAAATAGGCGATAAAATTTAATTCAGAAATTAATAAGTATATCACCATTGTCTATCCCCAAGGTGTCATAAACATTACCAAGGATATTCACCATTGTATCCTAAAAAGTTTCATCTTTATATATTAGATTCTTTACCCAATGCATTGGAGCACAATCAGCTTGCACCATTAGTGATTATATATTTTTCATCTGGGACAAATATATCATTATCAAAAATTTCATAAATAACCCATAAAAAATAAGGGAAAGTGGTTTCATATCAAAATCATGGTGTTTTAAAAAGTTAATTTAAAATAAGAAATTTTTGTCATTTTAAACCCATTAAAAAGGAACGAGGGTCTCATGTATGTTAATACCCAAAATAATAGATAATTTCTAAATCTATCTAAATAAACATTAAATATAAATAAGTCTTGGGACAAATGGGCCCCGAAGATAGCACATCCACATCGCCTTAACATGGCTGTTAGGACTTGGCCCATAAGGTACCATCAATTGCCCGACAGACTTGTGGTCCCCACCCTGGGGTCCAGCCACATTCCCAAACGGGACATCTGACTAATGATATTCTCCACAGGCCAAAACTTATCCTTTATAGAGTTTTTTCCTCACTCACACACACCATGTAAATGTTTCCAGAGATCATCCATCCAGATCACTACTATAGTCCTAGAATGCTTAACTATGGAGTTCTAATCAAACAGGCCCCTGAAATGGAAGGTGCACCTTTTTTACATGAGTCATATCATATAACCATTTATCGCTTTACAATTATGGGATATTACAATCACCCTCGGGCATAATGTCCTCATTGTGGTCTCTATATCTCAAACAAGGCATTTCACCACACTTAAGCATGGGTTTTACCGTTAATACAAAATGTGACAAGTAGGCCCCATAGAAAGCACATCCACCCCGTCATAACCAGGTCGTTAGGTCCTGGCATACCAGGTGCCACTAACTTCCCCTCCGACATGTGGTTCCCATCCTGGGGCCCACCCACATACCCAACCGGGTCATCTGACTAATGAAATTCCCCACATGATAACACAAGTCCATTCCTATGTTCTTTTTTCCACACTCGCACACACCATGGAAAACATCCCACAAGGTCTCCCATCCTGATCACTACTCTAGGCCAAGTATGCTTAACTGTCGAGTTCTAATCATGGAGGCTCCCAAAAAAAGGTTATACTTTTTGACATGAGTCATATAATTTAGCCATTTAACCCTTTATCATTATGGGGTGTAACAGGTTTGGGTATTTAAAAAATAAATTAAAATAATTTCATAAGTAAAGTGAGAAATATTGTGAGGAAAATTCTGCAACATAACTGCTATGAAACATGGTTTTTCAAAAAATAAAAAAAAAATTGGGAAAAAGGTCACCCATTCCAAATGGACTCATAATACATTAGAGGGATAAAATTAAATGGACATAATAACATAGTATGTGAATTTAAATGACATATCACATAAAATAGAATTTTAAAATAAATTGAAAATGAGATTTCCTTTATGAAATTTCAGTAGACTAACGACATCACATAAAAATTACGAATTTTTTTTATAAGAAATAATTGGGTCTCTCATAATTTTTACATATTTTGGAATGTAATGTAGATAGAGAATGACATATCCCAATATAATAAAATTGAAATTGAAAAGGTATAACATATAAGAAGTTATAGAAAAATGGAAGAGTGGTATATTCCCTTCATCGAAAAACAAAATATTTTTTAAAAAATATCATTAATTCAATGTAACTGAAATTAGACTTTCTATATTGAGAAATAAAATTTATTTTATCATAATAAATCTATAAATATGATAAATTTATCTTTTAACTCTAAAAATACATAATTATTAAATATAATTGTGGACATAAAATGCATAGTAAAAAGCATTGTACACTTTTCAAAACTTGAAAAAAATAAATTTATTTTATAATTTTTATATAAAATAAAGTGTTTTTATAAAAAAAATTATAATATTAAAAATTAGTAATAAAATAATAGTATAATATAATAAATTATATTTCTCTAAAAAGTAAATGTTTTAGCAAAAAAATCATCTTTTAATTTTCCATATCAATTTTGAAAAAGTATTCTGAAAAAGGAAATGATGAAATAGAATTAAAAAATTATTACATTATATATAAATATGGCCATGACACACAACCCATTATAACACCTGTATATGACCTAAGGCGAAGGTGTGGGATGGTGATGTAATCTTGGGGTAGCTCGGATAACATTGTATGAGTGGTAATGTCCACTAACTTGAATATATCCTATATGCGATTTTATTAAAGCATGATATGTTGAATTTGTCTTTGGCTTGGTTAAGAAAGAATACCAGTGATGCTACCTTCTCCCCAAGATCTAATAGATGGGATTCGTCTAGCCCAATTATAATGGATAAGACCCTAAAATTATCTTTCTACATTAACTAAGAATTATCATTTCAATTTATAATCAATAGTCATATTAGTAAGAGTATAGTTTCCAACAAACATATTGAATAACAGTAGTAATTGACTGATGGTCAAATAATGGTTGAACCCTGATGGGCATAATGAAATATACACACTTCATTATTAATGAGATATAGTTCTACTGTTTAATAATGTAACACACATTTCCAGGAAACAATCTTCATGCAAAAATTTTTGGTCATTATAACATTCATCAAATTAGATACAAAATCACAGATAGTGTGTACAAAGAATTAATTCCAAATGAACATATGTACTGATTCCCATCATCACAATTAATGAATGGATAAAAAGATATATTTAAAAATTGTATATGATATATATATTACCTTATTAAAAATCTATGATTATGGAATCATATACCCATTTTTACTTTCTATTTAGTGGGGTATCTGATAATATTGCTCTTGTGTACATTGGACTACCACCTCACAATGAAATGTGATTCAGTTTTCACTTATCATTTACATATAATGTAGTAAGGTTCATATCAATGAATATAATTTATATTTATAAAATAAAAATTATTTTATAAATATAACATCACTTCTTAATTCTTATCTTCGAAATTTGTTTGAAAATGATGACGTTGCTCCAGAGTATGTGTGGACTACAGCCTCTACATAGCTATGTAATTGTTTTTCATTTTTTTAACACAGTTTGAAATGTGGATGGATTTAGTTAAAAAATTATATATATTAATAATAAATATTAATTAAATGTGAATTCATATTTAT
This sequence comes from Viscum album, assembly GCA_963277665.1. Lineage (NCBI taxonomy): Eukaryota > Viridiplantae > Streptophyta > Magnoliopsida > Santalales > Viscaceae > Viscum > Viscum album. The sequence continues at coordinate 403,649,126 of OY728150.1, read as the reverse complement.
TTTCCTTTGGTTTTATTTTTCTTGAATAATGGAATCTTCATTCATGAACACATATAACATACCGTCTCCATGAAAGGATTAATCCATTTTATATCTATAAATATTATAGGTTACATAACATAAATAAAAAATTAATATATATTTTAATTATATCATGTAAAACGTTATATAAATAATTTAACTATGATCAAAGTAAAAGGGCCAAAATTATGAAACCAAAACATATATTAAAAATTAAATAATTATTACTCGAAACAGTAAGTTTTTCAAATAATTTATAATAAATGATTGAGAAAAAACTATAAGTAAATAATATATGGCATGTTATATGTTATAGAGGTTATTTAATATAGTTATTAAAAATCTATATATATTTTATAGGAAGTTCATACACGTATAATGGAATTCAAACGCAAAGTAAGGGTTTCTTGTGTCACTTTTACTTTAGTGAGGCATACACCATATTCAATAGTTATTTCATTGTGTGGTGTATATATGTACCCTTTGGTATGTTAAATCATTAATCAATGTATATTAATGGTATTTACTATTTTATTTAATGTTATTCCAATCATGAGTCTTATGATTCAAAAGTTACCAAAGTTTTAAGGATTTATTTTTTAATCTCATACTTATTATGGATTATTTATGTTCATGTCACCGAGGTGGAATTATATGATATTTCAATAATAAAATTAGTATATTTCCTTATAATATGGTTATTCATGAAATTTTCATGTATTTTTTTAATTTCAAACTCTTTTATTATTAAATCAATTAATAAAATATTGTTAATAAAAAAGGAATTCATTTATCTCATTGGTTGAAAATTAATTTTTCATAAAAATTATATTTTATAAAAATGATTAATTAAATAAAATATTTATAAAAATTATTTATTTAAGGTTTTTTTACCCATATTTGACTTTTTTTATTTTTATTTGTGAGGATAATTACTAACTTTTTTCAGATAATGTTGATTTGGAATTTTCGGAAAATGTGAATGGAATCATTATATCAACATGTTTGAAATGAATATTATGTTCCACCATCATGGCCATTCATTTTAAAAAAACTAATTTTATAAGTTCCAAATACTGTTTTAAATGATAATAGTTTACAAAATGTTTTCTGAACTTTTAGTTTTAGGATTTTATTTTAATAGTTGAGTGGTTGTTTTCCTGAAAAATATTTAAGTCATATTTTCAGTGAATTTATATTAATAAATGAATGAAAAACATTATTATCATTACAGAAAACAATTTATATGTTTTAATGATCCATATTAATTATTTTTATTGATGTATTATGATCATTTTGATTAAGTATGGAGTATTTTAATTCCATTATTTGTATTAATTTGAATAGTTTAGGAATATTTATATTGATTTTGGTTATTATTTTAATTTTGAATGTAATTGGGTATATATATAATTTTATGTTGATTATTTGAACTAATATCAATTAGGGAATAAATTGGACATAGAAACTAATGTTAGGAGACCAATATATCTCCTCAATGCAATAGAAGCTCTCATGAGACTAACTAGATTGAGTTTTTGGAGGAGGTATTAAACATTTATTAATATTTCCTGGCACAAGGTCATGATGATATGTTTTTGATGTCCGAAATTATTCTTTCCATGATTTTGAATTTATTTACTGAGATTCCATGTGATTAATTGATTAGTTATAATATTAATGGTTATATTTCAATCCCATGTAATTATTTATATGGAATTTTTTATCACAATTTATTCCATCAATATTATTATCAAGTAATTGATTCAGTTAATCATGTTTCAGTTATTTTCTTGGATATAGTGAATATGACTTATTTATTCATGATAAATTTTGTTATACACTTACCCTTATCGAGCATCTGAACACTCCTTTTATAAGCTTTTGTTTTTCCTAGGATTCTCGGAATTGTATTGGGATTTATATTCATTGATATTATTAATGGAGAAAATGTTTATAAAATGAAAATAATATATTTTATTTTATTTATTTATTTTTAATGTGACATTAATATATGTTTCTAGTTTTCCACGACTACTAAAGTAATCAGTCCTTTGGGAAGTGATTCATTTTAACTCATGAAAAAATAATAAAGTTTCCACCGACTCTGGGATACAATGGTCAGGGTCTTTAGAATGTATTTCTCCACAATTTTGAAAATTAGAAAATTCCATGAATATAGTATAACTATAGTCAAATGGTATAACACCATTCCACCACAATAACCCATATATAAACAAAAGAAAAGAACGTCAAAATATATTGATATCCTACTATCATGGAAATATCACATAATCCATGATGATGAAATGTATCCTAGAAAACAATATATCCTTATCAAACACTAATATAATGAATTCTATATCCCGAAGGGACTAATAATAAGTCCCATTAGTCCTCATCCTTCAATGGATAAACTACATGCACAGGTGTCCAGAGTTCACAACTAAGCCCTTCTCTGCAAAGGGTAGGAAGTATGCCAACCTCGTGAGCCATCCAAGGAATGAAATATTCCTCACATATAACTGATCATGGAAATCCCCATGAATAAAATGATATGGATTTCACCCCAATACAACAACAATATGGGAATCATTTTCTCCACCTACTAATATGTACGATATCGAGAGATAATGCACTAATAGTCCACCTCATCATTTTCCATCAAACCTAGATGCCAATGGATCTTTTTACAACAATAAGATGTGTATGGAAGAAATTGTTAATTTTTCATGGAATGACCAATTTTTATGTTTATATACCAAAATAATATTGACTACATAGGCATAGTAAGTCAACATTGCAGGTTAGAACACATGGATTGAACTAGAAGACATGAAACCTATTGGTCAATACCTATGGAAGGTTTCCTAATGATCTCTCTTAACTTTTGTTATAAATAATTCTTAAATATCATGGATTTTTGTTTCTAAAATACAGTAGTGTTTATGGTCAATTTCAGGGTTTAGTAAAAATAAAAACCCTATATCTAAATTAAAATAGACTTATGGGTAAGGATTTGAAAAGGTTAAAATGTACCCAATTGGTTATGGTAAAACAAATAGTATCTTTCTAGGATGACTCATTTATTTTTTTGTAATATAATAAGAAAACTAGATGAATTACACATAGCTTCAATGGAAAACTATATAACGGGGTAATGATTATATCCTTCTCAACTCAAACTAGTTCTCGTTCATCCAATCACACACCCACGGTTAAGGTTGTAAAATGTATGAGTTAAGTTTTTTACTAATTATTTTTGAAAAGGTTAAAAATTTTATATTTATAGATTTATTGGGGATTATCACACCATTACTCTCAACCTGTAACCCAAGGTTTATTAGTTATTCATAACAATTTTATGAAAACACATGAATGTTGGAAACATGATTTCCATAAAAATAATACAATTCACAAACAATGGATGAAAAGATGAATGTAATGAAAATTAAATCAAATACTTTCTGGTGTGGATGAAAAATCATGATCATCACAATAATTGAAGTTGATTGAAAACCAATAATAAAATATGAGTTCAAATGGATACACGAAATTAAATCCGAAAATAATAACAATGAATGGGAAAAAAATGAAATGAATTTGATAAAATAACAAAACAAATGGCTAAAAAAGGTTCGGAACACAATATAATTGAAATAAAAGATAAATAAGAAATAAAATGAGGTGAAAGAAGTCGTAAAGTGACTACTATACATTGAAGGGTCACCGAAATATATATAGTAGTCAAGAATACATGATTTGTAATGTCTTCGTATCATGTAATGGATTTATTTGTCTTTTGTTTCAATATGTAGATGATGTTTATTTAGGATTCACACAACCTACTTCATATCAACTATATCCTCCAAAATATTTTTTATCTCACAAAATCCATATCATGTAACTTTATCGTTCTATGATCTCAAAACTGTCATGTTGTGAAAATTTTAAACTTCATGATTGAGTTCCGAGTCTTGTATTTCCTTCATGTCATTTAAATTTAATAGGATTATAATTTTTAATATATTAAGAAAATTAATTTACTAATAGTTTTGCACTAAATTCATGTCCGGAAAATATACAATATGTGGGAATGTGGTCCCCAAGGATTATGTGAATGAGGAGTATACACTTTGAACTCCTTTTATATTGTGTAAATTCTGTAATTAGAAATTTTTAGCAATTATTTATTTTAGTCTTAAATTCCAAATTAATGTAAAAAAAACCAAAAACAAATTCATTATTGAATTATGTGTGAATGAGCATAAATAAATGTATCACAAAAGTCTATATATATTATTCATATAAAATTCACCCACAATTCAACAATTTCCTTTCCTCCTGAAAAATGATCTCAAGATGGATTCCCAATGAATTTATTTTAAAACAAGAAATGTTTATTACAACATAGATAATAAGACAATGTTCAACTGAAAAAATAAATTCTTCCCGATTAAGTCATATTGATAAAATCATTAATGCTTCATAGATAACATATTTATCAAAATTTATTGTTCTTTTATTTATAATTTCATAACTATTCCTTAGAAGCTACACATATTTTTCAGTTTACATCAAAATTAAATATCTTTCATTACTAAATGTGAAATAATAATTATGTTATTATCCTATCCTAAATACAATTCCAAACTATTAGCTTTCATTTTTTCCTTCATATACACTTTGTAATGTCAAAAACAGAATTTATCATGAGAGCTTATGAAATAAGGATAAAATGTATGTGTGGATGAGGGAAGGTGGGAAATCAAAAAAAAACCCAAAAGGGGAGGGAAAGATATAATGTATAATTCATGATAAACATGAACCATAGAATGAATTTACCTATCATAGAAAAAATTTGCCAATGCCCCTAAGAGATATAAGGGGGTCTATATATATTTTAGGTTAAAAGTGATAATATTCCATTTTCCATTTTCATTTTCATTTTCATAGAAAATCATATTTACAACAGATCTCACATCCATCAATTAACCACATGTGATCCATCATATGGTTCATTTGGATGGTAATGCAGATTTTTAACTTACAAATACCCAGACCTATTTTATAAAAGTATTTTTTATAAATGGAACATGTTATGAGACCAAAATAAAAAAAAATTAATCATGAACCATGTCACATCATTCTGGAGAATGTTACAATATAAATTCCCTCTGTATCAACATCCCATGTATGGCTGAGATGAAATATCACCAATAATTGTTCAAAAGATAACCTTTCATAGTAGGAAGAGTTGGGTAGGAAAGAAATCATAGTATTGGAAAGCTACATCCTAAAAACTGTTTCATTGATACTAGATTATAATGGAGGAAATAGGTATAGGTGGTTATTAAGAAAACTCTATCATCAAGGATTTCCAGAATCAATTTAATTGTTTATCTTTTTCAATCATAGCCTCAATAGGTTCTTAATGTATCTTCTGATAGATTTATACGCCCCATGTATCTCTCATGAAATTGTTTTACATAATAATAAAAAAATTATACAAGAATTTTCTATGGAATGGGATTATTATATAATTGGAAATCACTTGGGGAAGAGTATCCATCAAGAATTCAAAAAAATTTAATTGAAATAATATGTAATCAGTATTAAATTAATGAAAATAGCTATCATAAAAAATTATAAACTGGAATAAAACATGTCTTAAAAATTATATATCCTAAATTAGTATTTTATTTAAATGAGTGTAATGATATTTAAAATTTAACGCAAGATTTAAATGAAAATTATATCATAGATTAGAGAAATTAGTAAATAATCCAAGTGTATCAATTGTTAATATAATGAAAGACTCCCTATCTCTTAAAATGAGACAGTCACTGCACTGTTTAGGATGGAAATGTGGAAGATATAGAAATATTAGAATATATATAAATGAAATGGAAATTTATGAATTGAATATAGTGAATCAAGATACCGATATATTGAAATTGAATCTATGGGGAAACATTTGGATGGTGATTTGTAACTATGTTACCTCGAAAATATTTTTTAAAAAATATGCACTAAATTGCCCATTTTTCCACAGGGGCTAACCAATAAATAAGAAGATATATGGTTACATAAAAAGACAATGGTGGGATAAAATATCACAGAAGAAAAATGAATAAAATACAAGAATGTTTGGGATAATTGATAGACAAATAATCCAAGAAAATGAAAAAAAATTTCCTAATCACACAACTAAAATAAAGGAATAAAAAAATATGGGTTACCCCTCATAAATTGCTAATTATGTTGTTGAAATTCAAATCAATCAAAAAAAGGAGTTCATGGTTTCCTTCAGATCGTTGGTCCTTTTCCACTTTTAAGAACTATAGGTGTTGTAATCGAGATGACACGGACACATGGTGGGGTGATCCACTATAGAAATTGGGTGATTGTGAATTCAATTTGGATGAAATAGAATCTAGGTAGGTTATGGATGGGAATACTACTGAGGATGGATCTAATTCCAAAAGCTCCTAAATACAGTACTCAACATCTGCTAATTGCTGATACATCCAATGTAGTAGGGAAGAAGGTGGACTGACAATCACTTCAATGACTGTAGGGGATGTTGAAGCGATTGACCACTAAAATAGATGCCATGGTGCTAGAAGCAGACTCAGTAGAGGATTGAGGGGTGGGGTATTTATCCATAACAAAATGATAAGTTTTCCTTATGGATCAACTATAGGTGCATCTATGATAGATAGAATAGAATAAACCTTACACCAAAAATCCTAAATTGATAGTTACTCCTTCATAATGGTAGTATTTATAATCTTATACAGTATGTCGGTGATTTGGTAGGTGGTGATGAGAAATATATTGATGTAGGGTCAGAAGGTGGGGGAGGGTGGGAAGGTGAACAGACTGTTGGATGGGGCATGGTGGTGAAATGAGATTGGTTGTTGAAAAAGATTTATATATGGTGACATATCTCCCTCTGGATCTCCATGAAGGGCTATAGAATAATCCATATGTTAGTGGTATGTGATAGAAGAGGTGAAGATTTTTCTGGGGGGTTGTGGTTTGGTAGAAGAATAATGGTGTGGGGATGTAATTGTTCCTAGGATATATGCTAATGTTCTTTAGAGGGAGCGGTGGCTAATTTAAGTGTATGTGATGATGGGGATGGGACTCTATTAGTGGGTTCTTCCTCTGTATCTTTAATTTACTCTCCATCCCAGTGGTAGCACCCCTTCATCTTATTTATTAGCCCTATTTTGAGTAGGAATTTAAAGTTATTACTTTTCCTTCAATTTACGTTTGGAAATCAAAAACACTTTATTGAAAAATGTTTATGAACAGCTTATTTACCAAGTGTTTTTGTTTGTTTCTGTAGAAAAATTTATATATTCCCATACATTGAATAAATTTTAGTGGGTTAATAATATAAACATACAGTCTTATTTTTTATAATTGTATTGAGCAGGAATAAGATTATCAGATTCAACATTAATGAGATCAAGAGACAAAAGTTTTGTCTTATCTATTGTTCTAAAAAATCTTGAACATTAGACTTATTCTAGATCTGATTCATCAAATTGATCCTCATAAATTTAATCATATTAACAATAGATAATGAAGTCCATAAGGGTCAAAAAAATTTATAATAAGATTAAAAATACATGTTTTGGTTGTAAGTAATACCATTATAAATTTAATGGTATTAACCAATATGATGTTAGGAATTATGTTACTAATGATCTTTCTTGTGCTAGTTTCCCTAAGTTGTTACAACGAACCCATAAATACGAAATATGAAGAATTGCGTAAAAATAATGATCCATTCGAGGAATTTCGTGTGGGTCACTTCCAAAACTGATAAATTATGAATATTTTATGTATGAACTACTTATTATTAGTCATTTTATTTCTTTAGAGATATTTAGTTATACGAAATCATTGTCCTGATTTTTCTTTTATATATTTTTCATTTTTAATCAAAATATAATCCCTGTTAAGTTCTATGGATTCTATGGATATGATAATGGTGAATCTAATCCATCAAATTGATATCTTTCAAGGCTAGGAAGACATATCGATAATTGTATTAAGGGACTCCATGGTAAGGAATGGAGATATGATCATCATATTGAGAGATTCCAAGGATAATATGATCTGGATATTATGACCATCCTTTCTAGAGATTTCATTGTAAAGAAAGAAATACATTACTGTGAGTATAAAAAAGTAGATACCTATTGTTGAGGTTAATGAATACATTTTTCGTAATGTTAAAAGAGGTATTTTTTTAATATATAGTATCTTGCAATTGGTTATTACCTTTATATAGTTATTTTATTGGTGGCTTCTACATGTATCTATTTCAATTCATGTAATTTAATTTTGGTCATCGAACTCATCATTAAATATTGACTGATTTTTATATCGTTATTACTATGTTTAAAAAAACCAACTCTGATTATTTAGGTCCATCATGATACTTATCTTTTACTCAGATTTAATCAGACTATTTGTAGTTCTTATTTTATCACTCTGATAATGAGACAGGGTCTATGTGTAATAAATTTTCATTATGATTATTTTGTTTTCCTTTACTCTAATAGTACCAAACTATGTTTTTTAAACGATAATTAAACCCCCTATTATATCTATAAGCATTTACGTTAATTCTTACTATCATACACCTCATTTATTTGAACATGCAATGGTCGATGGGAGCCATCTACCCAATAAAAGAAAAAGGTTGAGCTATATCAATGGCCCTAAGATGACAAGAATGATGCGTAAAGAATCTATAAACCATTAGATTGTCATGAGTTCATAGTTTCTATGTATGTTAATATAAGGAGAATTGTCAGGATAGAATTATAGTGGGACCTATCATGGATTAGGTAAGGATGATCAACTCAATCTGGATATTTCTCACATTTTCATATCCTCAAGATATCAAGGAATTGGAAGAACCAAATTCATGTTCGCAATAATAACCCCATATTTGTGTTGTCTTAATTGTGTGTGGATCATTAATACATTTTAGATCTCTGGTGATTATTGACTTGAGGCGTGCTACCTTTTCCTTGTTCCAATTGAATTGTACTGTCTGAAAAACATGGAAGGAAAATAAATATGTTATGTTGATGTTGACCACAACAACGATGCCTTCGAGGGTGAGCTCTCAAGTCCTACATATGTTCGATAATGTCATGTGGGTGATGGATATCAGGATGGTGGATATAAACCCATGGAAGAGCACCCAGTAGGTCTCCTCACAAACCTAGGTGATGGTGGATAGGTGTAGAGGGCCAATGATGTCAATGAACCCCTCATGAATATGAATCTTCATGAATGAAATGTAAAAAATGGTCTTTTTGGTCCTCCTAGGATTTTATTATAGATAGAATCACCACACCAAATTCATGAGTGTTCAAAAATTATTACATGAGTGTAGGTAAAGGTGTTTTGAAGCCCCTGGCAACTCACTATAATTTCATTGGGGGTTGTTAGAGGCTGAAGTAGAGGGAGAGGAGAAAGTGGAAGTCGATATCCTTAGTAGTGGAGGAAAAGTATCCCTACACATGGGAATAGGGGGACCGTTTCTCTCATGTACTAGTATATAAGGTGAAACAAATATGGTTTTGTTGAATTCCATCTATGATAGAGAGTAATGAACCACGGATGAAGAGGAGAGGAATATGAAGGAGTTACAATAGTGAGGGGAGGAGGAGAGACGGTTGGGAGACAATGGTTCTTGCATTAGAGTGTATAAAAAAGGTGGGGTGGGGGTGGATATTAATCTAGGTTTCATGTAATTATAAATATAGAATGATTTTTTACACATTACACTTAATACATGACATGTAAATTGTGTATTTTTTATATTTAAGAAGATAAAATTTGACACATCGTGTAATCAATACGTGATGTTAAATATTGAATTTTGTGCCCCTTTGGGTCTAGGTCCTCTTTCATATTCATAAATCAATAATAAATCATCCAAGACTAAAATATTCTATTAATCCTTTTTAGGGTTCCCTCAATGTTAGTGCTTCATTAAATGTTCAGACCTAGACATTCATTAATTTTGATGAATTTTGAGTTAAGAAAACAACCTCCATAGAATGGTTCCTAATAAATAGTTTTACATTTTCCATCTAAGATGAATGATATTTCTATGATTTTTGTATATTTTGATAGCCCATAAGAGAAACTTTTAATGAATTTGAAATAAATAGACGAGATAGATTTCTTCTTTCTATGGATATCATCAATTAGAAATTGAATAGTAGAACATTATCACTTGGAATGAAGATTCAATGAATAATTCAATGGTCATTCCTTCTAAATTCCCTTTCATTATCTATTTTTCAATTTTAAAAGGATTCATTTTTAATTTATTTTCAATCCTCTATCCTTATCATTATGATTTACCTATATTATTTATCATCCATGATCAATTTGATTACAACCTAGAATGGGAAATGAACAAGTTTCATTGTTATGTGACAGGGTTTTCCATAAAATGTTACTGTAGAGTAGTTCTAATAGAAATTTATAGTCTATTAAATACACCGAAGTGTGTCATCCAATATAACAATATAGTTCTTTAAACTTATATTTTAAAACTTTTAAATAATTTTTTTAATCTCCTTATTGGATTGTTCATTCACTATAAAAATTAACATGTTATCAGTAATTATTGTAACTGATGTGAAACAAGTTCGGACTAATAAAAATAATATCACAACTATTTAGTCAAACCACTGTTATTTTTTAATTTTAATAGTCTGAGGATATTTCCATTTAAAAATCACATGTTAAATAAACCTATATCGTACACCTACCCCACTCCCTCTGTGTGACCGAGACCACTACCCCTTTCCCAGACATCCTCCTCCCCCCTTATTGGAATAACCCCCCAACGACCCTCCCCATAGAGTAGATGTTGAACCCACATTAGATATCCCTATATACTTAATGGTGACCGCAGCCCCTGTAACCCCCTCCCCTTTGACATCATTCTTCCTGGAAGCGATGCAGACCCCCCCCCCCCTCCGACAAACTTCTCCCTGGTGGTACCCCTCCTTTGTAGTGATGTGTTCACCCCTCTGAAATCCATAACCCTTACTTGGATATGCTTACATTACCTTGTTGTGGTGAATTTATATATCACTTTATGGATGTGGTGGATAAGAGGCTGGGTTTATATATTTCATAGTTCATTAGCTTTGAAAACACTAATGTTATTCGAATTTATTCTAGATATAGATTCCTAATGAAATTATTATATGTATATATAAATCAATTTTAGAGGGAAACCATGTTTCACTTGATTAGCATTAAATGAAAAGGATTTTTATGTGAATATTTATTTTAAATTTATATTTCAACTACCATGTTCACGTATCATTTGATAAAAACACTAGAATTAATTTTTTATGTGATTTCATGACATTAAAAGTTTTTTTGATCCTTAAAATAATTTTTAAAGGAAACATGTAAATTTCATTGGTGTGAATGGATTTCTAGTAACCAATGTCGCTATACTTGGAATATAGTGACTTTATGATGATTTCATATTTATGTTTTCAAAGGATATTTTATAAATTGGTTTTTTAATTTGTTGTTTCAACATTTAAAAGAGAGTATTTAAATTTTACCATAGACCATGCCCCTTGATATAATTTTGAAAAACGAAACACTATGGAAAGTTTAATGAATATATGGGGTTTTTATATTGATTTATGTACACAATGATTATGTCGCGATCATTTTTAAAAGGGTATATAGAGGTGGTGGTGAACATATATGTTTAATGGATAACTATATTTTTTGTGACAATTAATGTGTGGCCACAAATTTATTAAATGAGAAGAATTGGCTTGTTTTTACGGAAATTTATGTGCACATATAAAATGAAATTAATTGGGAGAATAGAGTATAATAACATATAACAACCTAATACATATGTGTTTATCGATTTAATCCATCAAATACTGTGTCATGAAAAAATAATGTGTATTTTTCCCTAATATCTTAAAGGGTTCCTCTTAGGCTTACTTAGACTGTGGGAAATGGTTCATACATTGATCAATGTTGATAAATTTTCAATAGAATGAACCCGAATTAGTTTCAAAACAAGGTTAGAACACAACATTAAATTTTTCTCTCATAAAAATAATATAATCTAAATAAAATTTATAAAAAATGAAACATCATTATCATATTTAAGGTAGATTTTGTTATCAACACATCCATCATGAAATATTAGTTGTTTCAAGCATATATCTAACATCAAATACCATGATCTGGAGTCTTATTATAACCCATATAGATCCTTATTTAATTTTGATTAAATCTTCTTGATTAAACAATTATATACTTTTATATGAATGTATTGGATGAAAACTATCCAATACATATGGATATAATTTGGATTAATTTACCTATAAATGAACCTTGGTATGAAAAGGCGTAAGAAGAATTTTTTTATTATTCAATTGCAAATCAAGTAGTCAATGGAAGAATAAAATATCAATGTCCTAATTGTAAATTCAATAAATGGTTAAATAGAAATGAATTATATAAGAATATTATATTGAAAAAATTACCTGATCGATATGTATGTTGGATTTTTCATTGTGAATCAACCGTTATGGAAAGTAAAAATAATGAAAATACTAGTAATGAAATAATAAAGGGCCCAGTACATGAGAATTGAGTTAGAAATTTATTAAATTATGTGTTTAGTTTTCATGAATAAAATTTAAAATATTATAATGGATAAATAGAACCCTCAGTTGATCATGAGAAGGTTAATCTCTATTAGAACATTAGTGATAAAAATATGATTTTTATGAATTAGTTGAAGAGAGAGATAAAGAATTATTTGAAGGGTGTTCCAAGTAGTGGTAGTTGTCGTTTTTACTTATGTTGCATCATATCAAGTGTCTCTGTGGAATTACTAAAAAATAGATATATGTGATTATATAGAAGCTTCATAACACATTTAGTGAATCTATGATCCATTTAAAATTTTATGAGATGAAGAGTGTCATAAATAACATGGACTTCATTATATAATGATACATGTATCCATAATGATCATATGCTTTACTGGGGAGAATGTTATTATAAAAAATAATAAAAAATATTCTATAGAAAATGATAGATGTCAAGGTAAACCATCCAGAGTATAAATAAATGCCACCCTAGGAAGAAGTAAAAGAATAAAATCCTTGAAAATTTATTGCGTTTATTTCCTATGAATCCATGGTTGTGATGATTATTCATATCAACTAAGACTATATACAGCATGAAGTGAGATTCCCAAGACAATAAACATATCATGATGAGACATTTAAAAGATTCAACATCATGGAAGATGTTTTATTCTCTATATAAGTACTTTTCTTCGGATCCTAGGAATGTACATTTGGAATTGCCTTATGATGGTTTTAACCATTTTGGTACATTAGGTACTAATTATATCCATTGGATAGATGTTTTGATTCCTTATGACCTACCAACAATGATGTGTTTGATGAATAATTCTTTAATTATTTCAATGATATTTCTTGGAATGAAATGGATATGAAATGAAATTGATGAATACATTTCAACCTTTAAAAATAGAATTATCAGAATTATTGGATGATGTCGTGAAAACACATGTTGATTCAATTTGAAAACTATTTAAAATTCATGCTAATTTAATGTGGATAATTTTTTTCATTCCTGGACTAAGAAATTTATTTGGTTGGAACAATCTTACTTGTTTGGATTGTCTAGTTTTTAATTTTGATTTTGAACCCCAAATGATTAACTCATAGTAAAAAATGGTGTTTATCTATCATTTTTTATATTGCGACGATTCTAATTAATTAAAGATTAATAATACATTATTATATCATGATATTGAGATGAGAAATTCACAAAAGATTTTTTATGGTTCAAAAATCATGGGACAATTAATGAATGTCATGGAATAATTTGGCAAATGTCATCAGTTTATGCAAGGGGAAAAGGTCATGAGGTACATTATCCGAATAAGATGGAAAAAACATTGGAAGGAAAATGGTATATTTTTAAAAAATTCCTTATAGGGTGTTTAATTTGATATGTTATAATCTTTATGTAATGCATATTGAGAATAATTTTTTTAAAATTTTAATGTTTTTAGTTCTTAAGGATAAAGTTGAATCAAAGTATCACATTAATGCTCGTAAGGATTTGCTATCAATTAATTTAAAGTAATGTTCGTGGGAAATTAAGACTAAAAAGTATCCTTTGTCTATTTCTACAATAAAAAAATGAGAAATATGTATTCTATCAAACATTAAATAATTTTACATTTCCACATGGATATTCGTGTCTCATATCATAGTTTTTTGACCTAAATCATCGAATTTTAAGTGAATTAAAAATTCATGAATTTCATATTTTTTGGAGTAGTTATTGCCACTGAATTTGCATAATACTTTACCTACAAATGTAATTGTGGTTATAGTTGAGTTTTGTTCCTTTTCAAAAGATATTTTTGAAAAAATACTAAATCCAACCGACCTTGGTAAACATCAAGAATGAATTATTTGGAAAATATTTCGTTTAGATATATTATTTTCCCCTTCATTCATCACAGTCATGATTCATTTAATTGTTCATTTGGTTGATGAATCTAAACAGTTTGGACTGGTACATTATTGATGGATGTATTCAGTTGATAAGTACGAATATATATATATATATATATATATATATATATTATTTTCAAAGGTGAATTCTACTTTACCAAATTTTTTCATAATATTTTTTTAATATGATACTTATTTTTTTCATAAGGTACTTAGGTCATCTGAAATCATATGTGAGGAATAAACATCAACCAAAATGCTCGATTGTTAAAGGATACATATCTGATGAGAGATAGACCTTCAGTTCTACGTATTTAGATGGGAATGAGACTAGATTAAATCATTCTATATGTTTGATTAGATATCCACTAATTCTCAATCTAAAAATAAGTCATTGGGGTTTCCAACTTTTAGAAGACCAATTAGAATGGGGTTAAATTTTGAATTGACATAATTGGAGTTTCTATAAGAACATAGATATGTTCTAACAAATTTTGTTATTAGAGAACTATTTATTGATGAAATATGACTACAATCAATGATACAACTAATGGGTCAGATCTAAATGATATGGAAGAAACAAATGATGTTAATAAGGATATTTTTGAATGGTTTGATCATCATGTATCTATATAATTTTATTATTATTATTGATGAGTAGTTATTGTGTTAATATTAAAAGTAACACCATATATTCTTTTTTCTAGATAATGATTATTAAAAATTGAGCTGAAATATCAAATGATTTATTGTTTTTGGATCAAGGTCCTCTAAAGTGGGTTAAGAGATACAATTCTAAAAATATGTATGGAATCAGATTTCATATAATTTATCACCAACAAGACATAAATAATTAGAATATTTCAGTACTTCTAGTTTTATAGGTGGGATACTATGAGAAGTTAAATGATATTATTGAATTAAACTATCATTTTTTGAATTTCAGTCATCTTGTTCAAATTCCAGTGTGTTGACATTTATATGGGTATAAGAAGTATTATTTAAATTTCACTTCTATCAAATTCTCTTATTTGATGGATATCAATGAGCATGCATAACATTATCCATCTATCTTGTCTTCACAGGAGAAGATGGTTTATGATGTGGATGACTAAATACATGATGTATAGAGTGTTTTTGTATACATAAACAAACAGAATTATAGGATATGGGAGTGGAAGATCAATGAGTTACTTCTGATAGTGAACGTCATCATCCAAGACACATTAAACATGTTTTTCTTAAAATATCAAAATTGAAGAAATTTCAAGATATGGTGAAAAGAAAGGACTCATCACAACGGAGGTTGATAAAAATTAAGATAATGAGGATGAAGATAATTAAATGTATAAATCTTTAATGAATATACATTATAATTTATCATTTATAAGTGTTTTGTACTTATATATTTTTTTCTTGTTTTTATTTTCTCATAAAACACCATTTAGTTTCCATTTTATATACATATAAGATAACAACACATTTTAACATAAATATGATTCTAATAAATACATTTTAGTTGTATTAAATCATAAAACGGTTATAAAACTACAAACAATCTGGTATTGAAGTGAAATCATGTAATAATCACCACAAAATTATTTGTGGCATGTAAAATCAAACAATAGTTTCATTCATCATATAGGGTTTCAGAATGACCCAATAAGAATTTTTAAAACATATAAAAGTTATAAAAAATTGAATAATGGGGTAAAACCCCAAGAAAATGATATTGAATTGCCCTAAAGTCATGGGAAAACAACCTTGGATTTTATTGTGAAATATTGGAACTAACAACATGTCATTCTGAATGAAGATTTTCCTTTTATGGATGTAAACATGTTTTTAGTATTTTTAAACACCAAAGCATGAATGAAATGGTAGAATCTATATAATATGAAATCATATTAATGTTAAATCATTGGATAATCACAGATGTGTTATTTTTGGATGTGTACACATAGACAACACATAATTCTAATGTGTGGTTTGGTCAGAATTCATATGTAACCACTTCATAATGGTACATAAACCATTAAAAACAACTGTCAGGGGGGAGGGAAAGCAAAATATATCATATTTCCCTAAAATTATGGCACAATGAGAATATATTTAATTTTCAAATATAGAAACTGTGGGCAAATCATTTCGAATGAAGATTTTCCTGTTATGACCATAATTGAGTTTTTGGTGTTTTAAAACACTGAAACATGCATGGGATGGTCAAAACAATAGAAAATGAAATCATATAGGCATGAAATTATTGATACTACACCAATAATTTGTTTTTGATGGGTATGAATAGAAAACATATAATTTTGACATGCGGTGTGGTCAAAATGACTATGTTATCACTTATTAAATTAAAAAACCTTTAAAAATAAGTATCAAGTTTTAATAGCATGAAAAAGAGTTTAGATAGTCATTAATTTAGGGAAAAAGGACCATATTTTAATTTAGAAATATATGTACATAGAATACATCATTATAATAGATTATTTTTCCTTTTATGACCATAAATAATTTTTTTTGTTCTAAAAAACTAAATCAGGCATTGCATGGTAAAAAATATTAAACAACATTATATTGATGTGAAATAACTGTAAAACCACCAATGAGTTCGTTTTGACATGTACGGATATACACCACATAATTTTATCACACATTGTGGTCAGAATGACTAAGTAACCACTTCTTAATAGTATAAAAACATTTATAAAAATTATCATGGGGCGTCAAAACTAGGAAAACAAAATATTATTATACTAAAATCATCAAAAAATGACCATATTTTTTCTATTTAAATTAAGGAACCAACGAAACATCATCTTGAAGGAACATTTTCCTATTGAGATTGTAAAATGATTTTTTGGGTTTTAAAAAAACTAAAACGTGTGTAGAAGGGTAAAGAATAAAGAAAGAGAACTCATATTGACATGAAAAAATTTAAAAACCAATGTTGAGTTGTTTTTGACATGTACTCATAGAAAACACATAATTACGACATGCAATGTGGTCAAAAAGAATATATAACTGCTTCTTAAAGGTACAACAAAAATTAACAACTATTATCAGGGTGTCAAATCTAAGAAAATGATGTCCTGTTACCCTATAATTAGGGGGGGAATCATGATAATTTAATTTTAAAATATAGTTATTGAAAAAAATTTATTATGAAATACAATTCACCAATTCAGTCTATAAACATGTTTATAGTGTATTAAAACATTAAAACATGCATGCAACGTTAAAAACAATAGAAAATAACTCTTATTATTGTAAAATAATAGGAAAATCACCATTGAGTTACTGATAATGATTGTGTATAGAAATAACCTCAATCCCATGTGTTTTGTGGTTGATATTACTTAGTAACAACTTCTTCAAGGTACAAATACATTTAAAAACAATTTTTAGGGAGTTAAAACATAGAAAATGACTCCAAATTTCCCTAATGTTCGGGTAAAATGAGAGTATATTTAATTTTCAAATGCGTGAACTGATAAAATTTCATTCTGAATAACAGGACTCTTATTATGGATATAAACATGTTTTTAGTGTTTTAAAACACTAAAATATCCATTGAATGGGAAAACCATAGAAAATGACCGTAGATTGATGTGAAATCATTGAGAAACCAGAACTGAGTAATTTTTAATGTGTATGAATTGGAAAATTGTCAATCTGATGTGAGATGTGCTTGGAATAAAGCAGTAAAAACTTACTAAAGGTATACATTAATTTAGGAATAATTTTCGGGGGGTTTAAACCAAGAAAACAATGCCAGATTTCATATAAATAAGGTAAAATGATTTTATAATTAATTGTGAACTGTAGGAAGTGATGAAACATAATTCAAAATGATAGAATTCTCGTAATGGTTGTAAACATGTTTTAGTGTTTTAAAACACAAAAACATATGTGGAATGTTCAAAACCATATAAAATATCCAAATATTCATGTAAAATAATGGTACAACCATAGATAAGTTATTTCTATCATGTAATCATAATCAATACATCAATCTCATGTGCAATGTGGTTATAATGACTTAGTATCCAATTCTTAGAGGTACAAAAACCTTTAAAAACAAGCATTGTAGGGTCAAAACCTAGAAATTAATGTTGAATTACCCTAAAACTAGGGGAATCCCATACTGAATTTAATTTTGAAATGTAGGAACTAGAAACATATCATTATTAATGACAGTTTTCCCCTTATGGTCGTTATTTTTTTAAGAGTTTTCAAACACTAAAAATGTATCTGTTGGTAAAAAACCTGAAAAGACCCTAGATTGATGTCATATCAATGGAAAACCACCAATGATTCATTTTTAAGGATTATGGAATGACAACAGAACAATCCAACGTGCGGTGTGGTTGGATTGAATCAATAACCACTTCTTAAAAGTTAAAAAAACAATTAAAAACAAGTGTGGGGTTTTCAAAACATGGTAAAAATGTTGGATTTCCCTTAAATCAGGGGAAAAATAGAAAATATTTATTTTTGATATTTAGGAACTAACACCATGTCATTATGAAATTCAGTTTTCCCATTATGTCCACAAAAATGATTTTTGTATTTTACAAAACTAAAACAATTGTGTAACGATCTACATCATAGAAAACATTGACATATTCACGTAAACTAATTTTTAAACTAGAATTATATTATTATGTAAAAATAGGATATATTGTGATATCAATGTATTGAATATATTTATATCAAGTAAATTTATAGAACACCACATGTCACTTTAAAAAATTTAGAATATTTACTTATCCCTTTCGAGTTACAGTTTTTGTATCTTATATTAAACATGCAAGTTTATTTTTTTGTAGTTATTTTCATTATATATTAATATTCTATGTAAAAATGGTTTTTTGATTAAACATAAATTTTATGTACTGCATTCTGTATATATTCATAATCTCTTATTCTAGCCATTTCTTTTATTAAATATTCAATTTTTAATTATTATTCGCAGATTTTAAAAGTAGGCAACAGGTTGACTATTCTAATCCAGGAAATTATTTAGAATTTAGTTGTGGCGGTTCTTAGTTTCTGTAGTATGTAAATATTTTATCAATTATTCTACTATAAATATGATTTATTATGGTTTTTTATATTATTTTTTTCTTGTGTTTGTTTCCCTCGGAATTCGGGTATGACCTCCTTGATGGGAGGTTCAAACATTCTGATCGGTTTCTAACAGGTTTGTTCGCAGAACCAGAAACATCCAATTATTCCACATCTATTTGGACCTACTTTCCAAAGGTAGGTGCTCACTAGTTTGTGGACTAATGAAGCTTAGGAATTTGCATTGGTCAATAGGACGGGAGGTCGGACTCATCACACCTTTTTTAGGGGAATTATTGTCTACTATGGGACTCTCTATATAGATTTATGTCATGTTCATGAATCCTTATTACACTACCAAGTATTAAAATGAGCTTTCCTTCAGATCTGAAAATCAATGATTAAATATGTAGGAAATTTAGAGACTCTTTTATATGTATTCAAGGTTCTTCATTGATAGAGAATCATCTGTATTTATTAGAGATTCTTGGTCAATGGTATCCTTCGACACATTTATATAGATGTCTCTTGGTCATTATGATGACCATGCTTGTCTTAAATCCACTCAGTGGGGCAATTGAAGTTTATTGTCATTCATAAGGACATAGATTATTTTAGAGTTGGGATCGAACCCATAGATGGGCTACCTACGTATCCTTTTTTTAGAAAAATGAATCAGAACCCATGTAGATCGAGTAAGGGAAGTATTATGTTTATGATTGATGGCTCAAAGAAGGATGCCATGATTACTTTTGCATTCTAAGCTCAAGTGAGTCATGCTCGGTGTGAGAAACAAGAGGTATTTGTAAAAATCAGAAAATTGTGCCATGAAAGATGTAATCATAAGAAATAATGTGGGGCTTATGCACGTATGAATGCCCAGATAAATGAATATTAGGATTTAGTTCAGGGAAGAAATCCAGGAGAAGGGTCCTTAAAGGTATATGCGCTTCATTGAGATCTGAATACTCTAACTTGGGGCTTACTCATGAAAAGGAGGCCAAAATTAGGAGAGGACTTATTATTGGCTTTTACTCCTGAGAAGGAAGCCCTGATCAAAAGTAAATTAGGACTGGTTAAGAGAAATTAAGACTGGGTCTTACTCCTGAAAAGGATGCCCAGGTTAAGATACTTGAAAATTCAAGGGACGTGGGGCTTACTCCTGAAGAGGATGCCCATATTTGAGACTTATGACTGGGACTAACTCCTAAAATCGAGGCCTAGACTAAGGGACTTGGGGCTTACTCATAAGGAGGATACCCAGATTTGGGAACATTAAGAATTGGGGCTTACTCCTAAGGAGGATGCCCAAATTTGGGGACTGGGGCTTACTCCTAAGGAGGATTCCAATATTTAAGAATTAGTATTGGGACTTACTCTTGAAAAGGAGGCCCAGATTAAGGGACTTCGGGCATAGTCCTAAGGAGGATGACCAGATTTGGGAACATTAAGAATTGGAGCTTACTCCTATGGAGGATGCCCAAATTAGGGGACTGGGGATTTTTCCTAAGGAGGATGCCCAAATTTGAGAATTATGACTAGGACATACTCCTGAAAAGGAGGCCCAGATTAAGGGACTTGGGGATTACTCCTATGAAGGATTCCCTGATTTGGGAACTTTAAGAATTGGGGCTTACTCTTAAAGAGGATGCCCAAATTAGGGGACTGGGTCTTACTCCTAAAAAAGATGCCCAGATTTGAGAATTATGACTGGGACTTACTCCTGAAAAAGAAGGCCCAGATTAAGGGACTTGGGGCTTACTCTTGAGGAGGATGACCAAATTAGGGGTTCTATCATCTTAAAGGATGAGGTTGAATGAATGAAATCTCAATCATTAGTGACATAATGATATGAAAATCACTAGATTTTGAGAGGTATTCCAAATAATTCCTTTCAAATAAGGATGTCAAATCATTAAATCAAACCATAAATGGCTTTGAAGAGTGTCTTGAAGACTGAATCTTGAATAGGAGAGGTGGAATGAAATAAGAGGGGTGAAATGGGCAAGAAGGGCACCCATGGAGGCAGAGGCGTGCACTTCTTGGCAGGCGCGCAAGTACTGTGTGGGTGCGCAAGTCCTGGTGGCGCAGGTATAGCTGCGCGACACATGGGTACATGCGCGATGGTTAACCAGCAGGGAAATACTTGAGCGACTATTGGTTAAAGCCTTTAGAATCCTCTTGAGGTTCTTCCAGAAGAGGGGCGCGCAAGTTCTATTGAAAGAGTAAGGCGGCTCGCAAGTGTGTCCATTTCCCTTAATGGTTGGACACTCTGGCGCGCATGTGTCGATGAGTTTCAATACATAGTCCTTCCTCCCCCTCTTTAGATCTTACATTATATGTATGAATTTACCTTTGAAGTGTTTCTAAAGATTTGAGAAGAGACTAGGGTGCCGGGAGCTTAAATCTGAGTTTCTGGAAAAATTCATCCCCGAATGGGGGGCCCACCGGGTTTATTTACAGGCTAGAGAAGACTCGGGCAGTTATCACATTGGTTGACCAAGTCACTTTCGCGACCACTAGGCGGCGCAGAAGTATACTTGCGCGACCATGAGGGAACTTATGCAACCTATGGGCAATGTTCTCTTTGTTCATCCCTTTGTCGATTTTTGATGTTTTGTTCAAAGGCTGATTCAATTTGTGCTAAGTCATTCCCCTTTACATTCCATTGGGCTCTGTGACAAAAAGTAGCATCAATGAAAGTCCCCCCTCATAGTTGGATCAAAAAGAAATGAGGGTTTGAATCTGTGGAAAATAAGAAAACCAAAGGAAACGAGGCATGGAAGTCTTTCAGTGCGCAACACTAGGCATGCAGGTTCGAGTTGCGCAGGGCTGGAGTGCACTGGGTGTAGGTGTGCAGATGGGCCGCCTGACCTATAAATACACGGTCATTTTCTGCGCATAGCATCTGATTACGGAATCTCGAGCTCTCGCCGTGCAAGTCACCTTCACCACGCAAGTCTCTTCTTTCCACTGTTTCTTCGCCGCCATGTTGTTGCCAAGGTAATAGGACTTACGCAGTGAAACTTGTGCGACAGAAACTTGCGCGGCACATTAACACTTGCACGACACATCTGTACTTGTGCGCCTTAATTACATAGCCATTTTTTCGAATTCTTTCAAAATATTTATGAAAAATCAACTTACTTAAAAGTTAATTTATTCAATTTTTGTGCAGAATCAATGGATCATAGACCCGGAATAATTGATGAACTTGATAGCAAGAAGATTGATGATATGATGAACATCATTAGCCACGACTATTATACTGTCAAAGATAGCACTCTTCTGCATTTGGCTATGTATCTGAAAAAATATAATCGTTACTTCCCACAGAGCACTTATCTACCTTTTTATGGCTATGGTCATCTGCGAGAAGTCACCACTCCAGAAGCAAAGAACTATCTTCCATTTTCGTGGTTTCAAAATTACACCAACTTTGCTTCAGCAAATATCTCAGGTGGATGAGTATTTCTAATTGCTAGAATAGTGGAGAAGGCCCACATGATGCATCATAGCCCTTGTACACCAGATCAGAAAGATCATACACCTGATCTGAAACCACATAGCCATCCTTCAATCTTACGAAATGCTCAGATGGATCAATCCAAAGGCTGGACGAAAAGGTGGGACTTCCATCCTGGGGGAGACGTGAATCCAACTTGGATGTGGGCATACTGGGTGCGACAAACCTGTGCAGAGTTTGTCGAGGATCTAAAAGGAGTGGTGATATATGAAGCTGTCTGGGTTGGGAAAACATATGTTTACAGACTTGATAACTTCGTGACGGAGATACTCAGCCACTGGAGTCCAGCAACTAATTCATTCCATCTGACTCATAGAGAAGTAGGCATCAGTCTGTGGGATGTCCACAAGATCTCAGGGGCTCC
This sequence comes from Viscum album, assembly GCA_963277665.1. NCBI lineage: Eukaryota > Viridiplantae > Streptophyta > Magnoliopsida > Santalales > Viscaceae > Viscum > Viscum album. The sequence goes on along the minus strand of OY728150.1, from coordinate 403,625,524 downwards.
AATTTTGGGTGACATGTATGATGAATTCATTCCACCAAAGGTGACATGGAATGATTCAGAGAAGACTCCATCTTTAGCTCGAGAATTGTTTAAGATCTTACAAAGGCTCAAAAGTTCAGAGTCCTCATTAACTCATTCTAGAAAAGATATTCATCCAGAGGAATGGATGAATATATTTCTTATTGATAATAAGGAGAGGAAGACAAAGGAGAAGGAGATGAAATAAAAAGGATCCATGAAAAAGAAATCCAAGGATAAGAGGCCCAAACGTCCTACCAGATGCTCCAAACCTGAGAAAAGGGGTGGTCTTGGCACATTCTGGACAACTCTAGAAGAAGGAGAGTTCGAGAAGTGGGGATATGAGGTGAATCAATGGATCCAAAAGAAGACTCGTCTGGTGGGCATCTTAGCAATGTGGCTCAGTGTTTACCTCTTTCCAGTCAGGGATTCGAAGGGAGGCGTCAGGCCAGGGACATTCGTCATTGCAGTAAAGTTAGCTGAGGGAAAAATGGTTGGGTTGGCTACCCACATTTTAGCAATGATTCACAGGAAATTTATTCATGTCTTCATGGGTAAATCTCCTTTAAGAATAGTGGGACCATTCCATGTTTTATGGGGATGGATTTACACTCACTTCAGGATTTACAATGTACATAATGGATTACAAATTCCTTGAAGTTATTTCAGGACGTTAGTGCAGGCATTCTCTGGAGTTGCTCCATTATATGTTAATGCCTATGACATGAATGCGAGGCTGATCATGTTTAAGGAATTCAACTTCTTTCCCTATGGAAGTCCGCCAACCGGGTGGTTTATTGATGATGGAACAACCCATTTGTATTTGAGGGCATATATGCTAGCTTGTAAGGATGGTGTGTTAGTTTCCAGGATTGACAGAGAAATTATATGTGAGGTCTATGCTCCATATAGATTTGCACGTCAATTAAAATTTCTGCAAAAGATTTCTGTATATACTCCAGTACATGTGAGTTTTGAGCAACATCTGGTGGTTGCTCGACAACTATGGTTGCTGACATCAAGGCAGAAGACTGGGGCAGTATTTGATATACCAGTTGAAAAATCGGCACATAATTTGACTACATATTATGCCGAACACTAGATATCATCATACCCCAAAGGGATATTGAATCACCCAGTTTATCAGGTGGGCAAAAGGAAGAGGACTATAGAGAAAGAAACCCTTCCTCATGAAGGTGATGCTTCCCCACCTGAAGTTGATTCGACAGACTCCTCATCTAAAACTGAATCACCAGATTGCCATGATGGGGATGATGAGGCACAACCAGCAGCAAAGCGGTTTCGTGCCCAATATAATCCTCCGACTAGAATTAAAAGACCCACTCCATCAACTCCCGGTGAGTTACTTCATTATGGTAATTCAATAACTTCTACATTATAAAGCAATAAGTCTTATTTTATTATTCTATATCTATAGTTGGAGGATATGAGATGAAATTGAAGTCAAATATTGTTGGACCTTCCTCGCAGCCTTCATATCTAAGACCAGAGGTTGCCTAGTTATGGAAGTGTCTATACTGTTGTACTGAGACCGCCTGGCTGGATTTGTGTGAGGGCCTACAACTTCCTGGAATAGGGAATATTCTTGCTTCTACAAATCTCCAATAAGAGGATAACCCCAATGAAGTGAGGTCTTACATCAGAGAGCTGGAAATGCGCATATACGCAACTGATGAGTCTGTTCCTGTCACCATGCGGGTGAAGGAAATGGTTGATTATGGCAACACTGAGGGGGATGGTGGTTCTGGAGATGAGGAGTGGAATGAGTATGTGGCTCTTGATGATGTATGTTTTATTTCATTATTTTTCATGAAACATGATTCCAGTCAATGATTTTTTCCTTAAGGAAGTTATTTTCTTCATCTTGCAGCTTTCAAAGAAAGGAACTGAGGTTCCTTTTCCACAGTATAGCCCTGATGGTACTCCCATTGGGGCTGCTGCTTATTCTCCTCGCGAACCGGGAGAGATATCTCCAGGCCAGTATGCTATTAATGAGGCATTGTACATAGCCTTCCATTCTCCAATCCAAGTGCCAATAAGGGAGACTAACAATACTCCCAAAAAACCAAAGAAGCAAAGGAAATGAAGGAGGAAGTCCATAGCTAAACACTTAATTAGTAGTGGTACGTCCTTTGGGTAATCATGATTTTATACCCATTACCGCATGGTTACTCATATTTATGGGGATTATAGGTGCTTCTTCAATTTCACCCCTAAGGGAAAGGATTGATCCTCCTTCAAAGACCATAGAGGGTGATGTGGAACAATCACATATCGAAGCTGACTTGGCTGCTCCTGGAGAAGAGCTATCATCTATTCCCAGTATCCCTCCTGCTGATGATGCAAGAAGATAAGAAACTATCTCTGGTAAGTCAACAATGATTCATAAAAATGTTGAATGAAACACCGATTGACTTCCATTCTGTGATACTTCAGGTTCAACTCCTACATTATAGCTTCTAGCGACTGTTGCAACTGATGCAACTGATGCTGTAATTTTACCCAAAGATGTTGTCCAAGGTCAGGGGTTGCAGGACGTAAGTCGTCAAGAGGACACATCAAACGCTCCCCCTGGTGAGACTAACCAGGATTCTGTAATATAATTGGCTGAAATGATGAATAATGTCATGTATTTCGAAGAATTTTATGATCATTCTAAGTTGTCATGTGATTTAGAAGTCCTTGGGCGTGAGTGTTATCCTTCACCCAGTAAATTTTATTATAATTTACACTTATAATCATGACTAAAAATGATATGCAGTTCCATCCATAGAAACTGATGAACTGCCAATTCTTGAAGAGGGTGTGGACAATGATATCAACCCTACCATTGCAGAAACATTAGCTCAAGTAGAGCTAAACCCAGTAAAACCTCCTAAGAACCATCTTGAAGATCCAGTTGAGACTGGGAAAAATGGGGAGGAGTCTTCTCAGGTTACTGATCCATCATCGGGTAAGGGATAACAATATTTTTTATTGTACTTAATTTGCAAGACAATCGATTCTTTTGTTATCCTTTGAAGCTAACCAAGGCTTTCAATTAATCATGTAGGGCCTTCAAATGCAGTGGCTATATTTGGAGGTGAGGCCTCAGCCTCTTCCCAAACTCCAGTAGAAGGTGAAGAAAACAGTGTCAGGGGGCGAGAAGCAGAACATGGCACTTTCTTAAGTGCATTAATCCCCGATTACATGCCCTATGTGATGATGATGTTGAATCAGACCCATATGTTCTTAAGGTGCTCAATTTTTCATGACGTATGGCATGAAAAAATATATGGAAAATCATATCTGAGGTTCATTTAGAAGAGATATCATGGAATATCCCTCGATTGTCGTCCCAATTCATCATGCTAGGTCTTGGTGGTTTTGGATATCAATAAATCCATACAATGGTGAAACAAGTCATCTTCAGGAGAGAGCAGGAGAAAAAGTGTCCTGAAGATCTGACCAGGGAGAAACTTCCAGTCAACATTGGTGAATTTGAGTTGGTTGTATCCCGGGCAGAGGCTAACTATGCTGCCAGGATGAAGGAGCTGAAGCATAAGATCAAAGAAAAAGTCATCCAGAAGATGTCCCTTCAGCAACAGTTAGATGCTGTTACTGGGGAACTTTACCAACTCAATAAATCACTGGAGGGAGTTTAAACTAATGTTATGAAGACCATTGTGGATGCCAAGAATGAACTACATCAGGCTGAAAAGAGTGAAGTTGGCTGAGTGCACCAGCTTCAAGTAGCTGCTGAGGAAGCTCGGGATGCAGTTCATCAATTGAAGTCTTATGTTGAAAGTCTTTTGTAATTCCTTGGAAAAGAGAAGAGACTCCAATCTGTGGATGTCCTTATAATTCTTGTGCATCTATGAAAAACACTTTCACCTTCAATCATTTGTGCATGAATTTTCATTCTACCTGCTTTAAATTTTACCTAAGCCAATGGGGCTAGTAAGCATAGTTTTATTTTTACTAGGATTAATGTAAATAACCCTACAAAATTTGAATCTTTTAATTTCTCAATATTACCTAAATCATATAAAATGTATGTTTAGTGAGTTGGAACTTGACTTTTATTCAGAGTTCCTTTGTATTTTGTGGGCAGTTTAAAGACATGCACGTCGGACATAAAGAGGCTGATTTTTAAGGTCGAAATATCTTTGACCGAATGAATTAGAATTGACTCAATTCCTTGACAATTCATCTGAAAACATAGTACCATACTCAAGTATAGGGGGGGAATGTAAACTATTACTTTAAGAATATTTGAATCTGATGAATGATATGAAAAAGAGCTAAAAGACATTAGAATTAGTAGTTCCCAAGAATGAAGTTACCATTATTTAACAACCCCGTTAGGGGGTTGAATTATGCAGGGCCACCTAAGGACATGGGCTACATAGTTAAATAAAATAGTATCTTTTGGATAACAAGTCTGTTATGTAGACTGTTTATGCAAGGCCACCTATGGGAACGTGCTGCATAGTCAGGAAAAAGAACTCTCAGAAATTTACATTCCAAGTGCTAAAAGCCAGTGAATGTTTATGGAGATTAAAATTTTCCAATGTATAGATTGTTTTGTATGGAATGAGGTACTTGAATATGGAGAAGATATTTCCAAACAAGATTATCGAAGAACTGAATAGATATCACTCCTAAGAAGGTCTGACCCAAACTTAGGGAAAAAGAATATAAACCATAAACTTGAATACTTTTTAGATCATGAAAAAGGATATGGGAAAAATATGTTAAGGATGACTATTTTTTCAGATCCCTACATACTGTCATTTAATACAAATAAAGAAAAAAGAGGCATTCTTCCCAAGAATGAAGTTACCACTATCCAAAAAACACGTTAGGGGATTGAATTATGCAGGGCCACCTAAGGGCATTGGCTGCACAGTCCAATAATAGTATCTTTTGGCTAACAAGTCTGTTATGTAGACTGTTTATGCAAGGCCAGCTATGGGAACATGCTGCATAGTCAGGCAAAAGAATTCTCAGAAGGTTGACATTTTTGTGACCTAGAAGTCATGAAAATGTTTATGAAGATCTAAAAATATTTAAGGTTATGATTATGACACATAAATATGGGTATTTTCCAATATATAAAGAGATACACAGATCAATGCTAACCATAATCAGGTTGTGGCTAGGTCCTGGATTGATATGTTGGACTTCACTACGTATCCCATAAAGATGTGAATCAATCCATCCGTAGTTCTTAAACTACAGTTTAACATCGTGTGGGACCAAAGGATTAGAGATCGTAGTTTAGGGTCATAGAGCTTGGACCATTAAAATAAATAAACAGTGTGTGCTTTCATGGGGACTTTTTATCCAAGGGACTTAATGTGGAATTTGGGGTTAGGCCCAAAGACTTGGGGCTGGATTTGAGGGATACTCAAACATTCCTACGTATCCCATAAGGATGGGAATCAATCTTACGTAGTTCTAAAAATACCGTCTGTACAAATTTGGTTTGTGCATGTGTGGGGTGAAAGGGGACTTTAGTACAATGATGGTTTAACCGAAAATAAAAGGTTTAGGCATTTTCATGTATGCACGTAGTCTTAGAAATGAAACATGATTGAAAAATCAATGTAAATAATGGTTCCCTCTCAGGTGATGTTATCAAAGAATATTGTAGTTTATTATCATACTGGGCAAAAGTGTTGTATATTTTAATGTTGTATAACAAGGAAGAAAGTGAACCAATGTAAAGATATTGATTCTAGGGGCGGTTTCATGAATCACCATCGTATGAGATGGAGGTGATCCAATGTGAAGAGATTGGTTTTGGGCTTGAACCGTGGGAGGTTGCCTACGTACCTAGCTTGGAAGGCAACGATAAAAGTCTGCATAGTTCAATTAAATAATGAATTAATGATCAAGTTGTTCTTGGGGAAAACGACCTAAAAAATGATGTTTTTGGGACTTACACATGTTTAGTAGCCCAGAGAGAGTGTTATGGTTGAGTTTTGCACTAAGCTCATGTGATTCATACTCGGTGTGAGAAACAAGAGGTAACAAAAACCTCAACTATGCACTGTTTAATGTCATGTAGGACATATAGATGGATTATGCAGTTTAAAGTCTTGCAGTTAGGACTATTGGTGCTGCACAGTTTAGTGTCATGTAGCAGGGACAAAGTACAGTTTAATTTCATGTAGAACAATATAAAAGGACTTTTTTTACAGTTTAGTATCATGTAGTTAGGACGATGGAGAGTACACCACCTAACGTTATGTTGGACGTATTGGGGATTTTTTTCACAATTTAACATCATGTTGGATGAAAAAGGGACGATACAGTTTAGCGTCATGTTGGACGGAAGTGCGAATAGTTTATGGTCATATTCATGGACCGTTGCTGTATAGTTTAATGTCATATATCAAGGACGTTGAAGGGGACATAGTTTAACCCCATGTTGGATGTATGTGAAAATAGTTTACGGTCATATGCTTGGATCGTTGATGATGCAGTTTAGCGTCTTGTTGGACCATGGTGCAGTTTAAGGTCATACTGCACCATTGATTATGTAATTTAACGTCTTTCAGACGTAGGGGACTTTTATAAATTTTAGCATCATGTAGTTAGGACGTCACAGTTTAACAACTTTCTAGACGTAAGGGAATTGCAAATATTTTATGGTCATATTCTTGGACCATTGATGATGCAGTTTAAGGTCATACAGGACCTAGTTGCAGTTTATGGTCATACTGGACAATTTAGGGAACTTTTTCATAGTTTAGAGTCATGTGGGACGAAAGTAAAAATAGTTTAAGGTCATATGTATGGACCATTGGTTATTCAGTTTAACGTATTGCTATACGGTTTTGCAGTTTAAGGTCATACCAGACCATGGTGCAGTTTAAGGTCATACCGGACCTTAGGGGGACTATGTAGTTTAATGTCATGTAGTGAGGACAAATTAGGGAAAAAAATTCCCCAAAGTTTAACATTGTGTGGGACAAAATTAATACAAATAGTTTAAGGTCATATGTATGGACCGTTGCTATATAGTTTAACATCATATATCAAGGACAATGGTGGATTTTGTGTTTATACAAAATAATTCTTCAAAAATCTGGCATTGTTCTGAGTAGTGATGAGTTCTCCATCCATCAAGATTAATGAATAAGCTCCATTAGAAGTGACCCAATGTATTGAATAAGGTCCTTCCCATTTTGGCTCATGCTTGGGAGGTTTCTTTCCTGGTATCATTGGAGTTCTTAGAACTAATACCAATTCTCCATGAGTGACTGAACGAAGATGAACTTTTTTGTTAAAATCTCATTCTATTTGATTCTGATAGACTTCCAAGTGGTGTAAAGTTCACAATATTTTCTCATCTAACCGTTACAATTCATTCAATCGCTTTTGAGATTTTTCATCTTTAGATGACTGATCACAAATGTCTACTCTGAGCAAAGGCAATTGAACTTCAATGGGCAATACAACTTCTGTTCCATATACCAGTGAATATTGAGTAGACCGAGTTGTACTGCGGGTGGTAGTCCAATAATCCCATATTGCATGAAAGAGTTTATCAGGCCATCACCTCTTATCATTATCCACCATCTTTTAAAGTATATTTGAACGAGTCTTCTAAAAGGATTATATCTGTCCGTTGGCCACTGCATGATACCGAGATGAGTGGATGGATTTGATGTTGTATTCTTGATAAAACTTCGTTACCTCGGATGAACAGAAGTTGGTGCCATTGTCTGTCAATATGGTATGAGGGACACCAAATCTGGTATTGATGTTAGACTTGCTGAAGCTAACAACGCATTTAGAACTGACATCCTTGAGAGGTATTGCCTCTGCCCATTTGGAAAAGAAGTTAGTAGCAGTAAGAATGTACATAAACTGCTTGGCCGTAGCTGAAGGGTATGTTCCCACCACATCCATTCCCAATGTGGAAAATGGCCATGAGTATTTAGCAGTATGAAGAAACTCAGGAGGTTGATGAATGAAGTTGTAATTTACTTGGCATGAATGAAACTTTTTGTGAAATCAACACAATCTTGTATCATTGAAGGCCAAAAGTATCCAAGAATTCGAATCTGATCAGACAGTCTATGTCCAGACTGTTGGGCACCATAGACTCCTGCATGAACGAATTTCATAACAGCCATTGTCTCTTCACAATAAATGCATCTGAAGAGAACTCCATCAAAACCACGTCTGTAGAAAAGTTTCTCTTAGTGAGCAAGGCTATCATAAAGAGTAAAATTGACCACACGTCGCCAGATTTGTTCTTTCTCGGCTCTATCAGGTGGAAGTGTTCTATTTTGAAGGTATTCCATGATAGGTGACATCCATCATGTAGTATGACTAGAAGATTTATGAATGGGACTAATTTCATTAATTTCCTCTTTTCTGATTCGAACCTAAAGTGAAATTTCACGATAGTGGGAAATACCGATGGTTGTCTCGTCCCGATTTGTATCTGCCCGAGATGTGGCTATATTATCTAGTGCATCATATTGAGCATTTTTTGATCTTGGGACATAAGAAAATGTCGGTTCCGAAGGGAATTCCACCATTAAATCTCTGACGTAATAATACAAAAGGATTAGTTCTTCTTTTCTGATGGCATAATCCCCACTGACTTGTTTGATTACCAGGTCTCAAACACCTTTCACCTTTAAGTGATTCACTTGTGCTTGAAGTGATAATTCCAAACCTATGATGAGAGCTTGGTATTATGATTCATTATTGGTACCACCTTCCTAAAATAAGAAGGAATAAAGTAACACTGCCTTTTTTGGAGAAATGAGCACAATTCCTAAGCCAACTTTGTTGAATTTAAGATTTTTCATTTTACTCCCTGTTGGACTTCTGGAAGCACCATCAAAATACATTTCCCATGCCTGAGGACTTTGTTGAATAGATAAGACTTACTCATAATGGAGTTCAATATCTGAGGATGTGTCTTCCACTAAAGGGTGTTCATCTAGGAAATCAGCCAAATCTTGGCCCTTTATCGCCTTATGAGATACATACAGAATGTCGAATTGCAGCAAAATAACTTCCCACCTTACCAGACATCCTTTAAGCATTGGACAACTAAGGATGAATTTGAGTGGGTTATTGCGAGATACCAAATGGACCTCGTGATGTTGCAGTTAGTGTCTCAACTTCTGAACTATAAAGATTAATTCCAGGTAGCACTTCTCAATACTTGAATGTCGGGTTTCTGCTTCAAGCATAGTTCGACTGAGATAGTAGAGGCTGTTTTCATTCCCAGCATTGTTCTTTTGAGCAAGAAAGGCACCCAATGATCACTCTAGAGCTGTCACATAGAGGATAAGTGGTATTCCTTCGACATGTGGCATGAGTACTGGTGGACTCAAGAGGTATTTCTTGAGAATATCGAATGCTTCTTGAAATTCATCAGTCCACTGGTAAGTGACTCCATTCTTCATTAATTTGGGGAAGGGTAAACTTTTTCCTGCCAAATTGGCAATGAAACGCCGAATATAGGCTAAGTGTTCTTGAAGTCCTCTTAATTCTTTCAAATTTTGAGGAGGTGACATACCAAGGATTGACTTGGCCTTTTCATGATCGACTTCAATACCACGATAGCGTACAACAAAGCCGGGAAATTTTCCTAAGTTTACCACAAAAGCACATTTTAAGGGTTTCATCTTCAAATTATATTGTCGAAGTTGGCGGAATATGACTTCCAAATCAGCCATGTGATTAGAACGTTGTTTGGATTTAACTGCCAAATCCTCTATATAGCATTCAACAAACTTCCCTAAGAAGGGTTTGAAGATATGATGCATGGCATGCTGATATGTTGCACCTTCATTTTTTAAGCCAAATGGCATTACCCGGTAGCGAAACACACCCTGAGGGTCTCTAAAGGCTATTGATTCCTTGTTTTCTGGGGAAATTCGGATCTGATTATGTCTAGAATATCCATCCATGAAGGAAAGTGCTTCATAGACAGCTGTTTTATCAATTAGATGTTCTGTAATCGGAACTGGGAAATCATCCTTAGGACAATGCCGATTAAGATCTCTGAAATCGATGCAAACTCTAATTTTTCCGTTCTTCTTATTTACAGGGACAATAATATCCAACCACTTGGGATACTAAAATTCTCTAACGAAGTTATCTTTGATAATCTTATCAACTTCAGCATCAATTTTGGAAGCATAATTAGGGTGTGTTCTTCTTACGGCTTGCTTAAATCCTCGATGTTCTTCTAGTAAACCCAAATGATGAGTAGAAACATCAGGATCAATCCCGGGAATTTTTGTACAGTTCCAAGAAAATATATCTCTATTTTTCTTTAGAAAAGAAATATACATCTATTGCTTTCAAGAGTCATGGCCGCACTGATTAAAGTGGGGCGTGGATCTTCTTTTGTACCCAGATTTATTTTTTTGAGTTCATCCATTGTGGTATAGATACCCTCTTCAAATGCTGGAGAAGCATCTTTGAGATCTTCCTCTTTTTCTTCATCATGTGTTATTTCTTCCATTTTTACATGCATAGTAGATGATAATGCATAATTTTCATGATCAGAAGAGATGTCAAAATTCACACATTTTGAAGAAGAAGCATCCATTTTCATCCCGATTGATTATTAAGGGTCTTCTTTGGGTAATAAAGTGGAAATGATGGATTGAGAATCAGCATCATTGTTCACCTCTGATGTTACTATAACTTCTTATGGCCTAATTGGAGATGTATAGTCTTGTTGGATTTCAGTAGATGAAATAAAGACGTCAACATTTGTGCTTTCATCACTGCTTGGTGGGTTTCCAATTTCTCTCATGTTTTCTAGCTTGATTTCCGTAATTGACATTATGGAGCTTTCCATAAGAGTATTTTGATTTGGCTCTATATTATCAATTTGACTGATAGGAAACACAAAATCTGTACTCACATGTGTAAATGGATTTACTGGAATTTTCCCCAAACCATATGGAGCATTATCTTTGGTAATCTCCTTTGTTGTGGATTTCTCCCTTCCCTCCATGTGATAGAATTCTGCCTTAATGTATTGAGACTCACATGTCTTGAACGTGGCCTTATCACCATGCAATGTCCCAATTTGACCTTCAAAAAAATATTTGAGTCATTGATGATATGATGAAGGGATAGCCGCATGTTGATGTAGCCAGGGTCTTCTAAGCAAGATGTCGAAGGATGAGTCTTGATCAATAACTATGAAATCTGAATTGGATACAAGATCTCCAAATTGAGTTCTGAGTGTAACATCACCCAGTGGTTCTTGTTCATTTTTATCATATCCTTGTAACATCATGGTAGAAGGAGATAAATCAGATTCTGTGAGGCCGAATCGATGAAGTGTATGAATGGGCATGAGGTTGACTCCCGAGCCATTGTCAATGAAAGCTCTTCGGACGTCTACACCATTGAACTTTCCAGATAATTACACAGGTCTAATGTTCCCATGCACAACATTATCTTCATCTTCATTAGTAAAAGATATTATTGCATGGAATTCTGCAGGATTATTCTCTATGTGATAGACTTCAACTGCAGCAATTTCAGTTTCAAACTCCTGAGGACTTGACAAAGCCTCGATGAGTGCTTCCCGAAGATCTTTTGACAGATTCTGAGCATCCAAAATTGATAACTTGGCTGGTACTTGGGCCAAGTGTTTCAATACATCATATTTTTGATCCAGAGGTCTGTGTTAACCAATAGGAATATGCGGTTTAGAAGGTACATTGGAAGCAAATGTTTTGGAAGTTGATGGATCTTGTATCGGGATAAAAGTTTGCAATATCCCTGGTTTTGGATGATTAGACCGATTAGATCCATTTACATGCTGAGAGGAAGAAGATGGAACCTTCAACTGGTCTTCCAAAATAACTGTGCCAGGACTGAATTTGCTATTGGTAGAAGAACTTGCTTGTTCTTTCTGAGCTCGCTGAAGGGATCTACCATGAGTTTCAGCTACATACACAGTTCTAGAAGGGGTAGAATTGGAATAGTGGCTTCTGAAAGATCCACATCTTCCCCTGTATCCTAATCCTCTGGAACTTTCTCTGATTCCCTTGTTTGATACAGGGAATTCAGGCACATCGAAATCGAAACTGTGACTGGTATATGGATCTGTTTATTAAATCATATTAACAGAATCGAAGATTAACTCTTCGTCTGATGAAGACTCCTCTTGATTAGCCTGTTTAGGCTGTGCCGTTTGGTGGGGCGGTGCCCGTGGCTTTGAAGTAGATGGTATGAAGTCTGCCAAAGTCAAAGACAACATAGGCTTTAACACATACTCACCGTCTTCTAATTCTTTTTCATTCTTTGAATCATTCCATTTCATTGAGTACTTTCCCTCTGATGAAGAGGGTTTTGCCACAACATTCATGGAATAAGACACAATCAGATTCATTAATAGCGTTTGCAAAATAGCATGACTTCGTTTGATCATCTTTCTAACCATCCTATCATCATACTTTTGTGCATTTTTTCTTTTGACTTCTTGTCACTCAGCTTCCTCCTCTAGAACTGTAGCAGTAACACATGCTAATTGAGCTGAAGAACATTTCAGTTTGACTTGTCCCGAGTCAACCATTTTTTGCAGGAGGTCCTTGAAGACAAAACACTCCTGGATGGGATTCCCAAACATTTGATGAAAGGAGAAATAATTGGGATGGTCTTCATATCCTTTCTTTTTTGGCCTCTTGGTCATTGGCAATTGAACCAAATTATTTTCCAGAGCCAAAATGAAAAAACCAGACACTTTTTCATTTTAGAAAGAGTATGTTTTGCTCTTCATATCCTCAAATTGTTTTCTTCTTTGATCTCTTTGATCGTCTTGAAGAAACGGCCTCTGATGTTGGTGCATATGATGTGGAGCCCTTCGAGAAGATGAAGGATTTGAAGTAGAAACAGGTAACTGTGCTTGTTTGAGCATAACTATAGTAGTTTCTGCTTTACACATTCTCCTTCCTGGAGATGATGGAATTACATGAGATTTATCCTTAGCCTGTATAATGGAATCTTCAATCTGCTGAGCGATTGAAGTAAGGTATCGAAACCCTCCTGTGTATTTCATAGGGATTAACAACGTGCATAATTCGTCACACAGATTTTCCACACAGATTGGCAACAATTCCTCTTGAATGAGTGCTAACTTTGGGAATATATTAATCCCTTCCAGCGAGAAATGTCATCAGAGATCCTTTCATTCTCCCTTTGCATACAGTTTGAAAGATCCAAAACTGTTGTCTTTGGAAAATTTGAGTTGAATTTAAGAATAAATCATTGACGGAGATCTTCCCATCCGGTAATTGACCGTGATTTCAGGCTTGTAAACCAGGCAAAAGCTGGTCCTTTCAAGGTTCACATGAAGCATCTGAGTTTCACAGCTTCTTGATGTTCCGGGGTTCCCATCATAGGATCACAAAAAGACACGTAATGCGTCAAATTTTGTTCAGGGTCTCCTGATCCATTGATAATAGGGAATATAGGGTTTCCAAAACTGGATGTGGGAGAGACTGAATCTACCCATTCAGGGTAAGCTCACTTTTCTGGTTGAACCTGTGCATGTTTCCCTTCAATAGTTTCTATCTGAGCTTTTAATGACTAAACAGTAGTTATTAACTATTGAGAAACATCCGGATGAACTTGGACTTTGGTAGGTGCAATGACTGGAGCTTCGACAGATGTAGTAGTTGTTGCTGCAACTGATGGTAGCACTGCCAACTATTGTTGCACTTGACCCGTAGGATTAAACCTATGAGGGTGTACTGATAGAGGAGGATATTCTTGATCCCTCTCAATATCTGCAACAAATTCCCTTGGCTGACTGACTCCAGTTCACTTAGGAGGAAGACTACCCTGAAGTTGCTCTACATTCAACCTCCTTAATTCATTCATATCTTCCTCCTTTTGTGAAAACCATTGCTCTAGTGAGAGCGATTGGCCTTCTCCAGAGGAAGGATATGTAACCTGGCTCATTCCCCTCCCTTTGTTGGATCCTTTTCGGAGAGGGGGAAGTGGTTTACTCGAAAGAATACCTAGGTTCTGAGTAATCCTTTGCTTTTGTGTACGCACACCTTCTTCATTTGTGTCGGTGCGTATAAATTCTTGAGTAGGAACCTCTTCATCTGAGTCCCCTGAGTGAGCCTCATCTGATGGATCAAAAACAACGGAATTGATGAAATTGATTGATGCATACCTCATCCTATCCCTTCTATCAACATTTCTATGATATTTTCTTCATCCATGTCTTTGATTAGAAATTGCCTTTTGTTGATTCGATCCCTTAGTAACTTTTTTACGAACTGTAATTTAGAGGGAATATTATGATAATTTGGCTCTTCGTTCCTCTTGAGGCTTCTTCCCTAATCGAGAAAAGACCGACTTTCTCTAAGAAGTGGATTGATGATTTCAAAAAGTCCCCAGTCTGGTGGACTGGGGCTATTTCTTCTCAACTCCTGGAATCTTATTTGTTGATTCCGAGGGTTGGTTTAAAAGAGTCCCCTGTCTGGTGAGCTGGGGTGGCTCTTGACATGCTATGTCTGAGACTTTCTTAAAAGCTCTCCTGATCTTGGGAACCTTATTCCAGAAATTAGCTGGATGCATTTACCTGTATACACTTTTATCACCTGGTTCAAAAGACCGTTGGATGATTTCTAACACTTCTGTCACTTGGTGATGTGCTTTCTCCAAATTAGAGGCATGTTCAATATTCTAATTTGTTTGATTAAGGAGTAATTCAATAACTTGTTCTCTGTATTGTTGATTTTGAGAGAACTAGTTGATGCCTATTCTTGGGAAATCTTTTGTTTACAAACAAATCCCATTGACAGTGGTCGTCCATGGGCAATAACATTGCATGAGACCATTTTTGGCGGGATTTGCTGACTGGATAGCACCGTGAAATGCAGTGCTCCATGAACACCCCATCCTATGACATGAATACCAGATGGGGAATTGGAAATTAACTGATGCAATTTTCTTAGTGCGCCAAGGCATGAACGTTGAAGGGCACTCTACTGCTTTTCATCCTTCGGATATCGAGAGACTGATAGAGATTCCAAATCAATCTGACGTTGTAACCCTTCTATTATCTTAATATTATTTTCATATTCATGATAAGATGGTACTTTCTTCTTAAACTAAAAAAGAGTTTTCCATAACCTGAGATGAATATCATGAATTCCATCTTCCATCAGTATTTCTGGAATGTCATACTGAGAATCAGCCAGAGGCCAAAACATGAAAAGCACTTCACCTTTCGCCAGTTTTTTTCTCATGTTCATCATTTCCCCTTTATCATTTGATAAAGAGTATTCTACCTGTTTTGACTAGAGTTGGTGCTTCCTTGTTGCTTCATTGGATTCATCAGGATTGGTAGGGAAATCATTGATTAAACTAGAAGATGCATGAATTAGGGGTGGTTCGGAGAATGACCTACACCCTGGGCTATCTTCTGATTGATAAATTATTTCACATACTAGAAATGAAGCATCAAACATGACTGGTTTCACATTTTCATGTGCCTCATGATAAGAGGGATTTCTCAGCACTACATTGTCCACTGGAGCATTTTATGGGCAATGTGCATCACTACTGCGGAGAGGACTTTCGCTGCGAAATTCATCATAATGGGGAGGACCACCATAATGGGTTACAACAAAAGATGAAATCTGTTACTCCTTGGTCTTCTGACCACACAGAGGATTCTTGTGGCTCTCATCTGAAGATGAAACTTCAAGATCGACCAAATTGTCATGAAGCAGGCCTTCATGAGGATGTTTCTGTTGATGACCTTTGGAATTAATGTGCCCACTATTGGGAAATGTGGGATTAGAATCTTGAATTTCAATAGATAATTGTCTGAGGGATTCAAGAACTCCAGCATCAAACAAGTCCTTGTTACAGATTGGATCTTGATCTCCTTTCTATGTTGGGTGGGTCTTCTTCTTAGAATCCTTCTTACTCGCTTTGGAAAACACTTGTTGGCGAAAGTGGCTGCTCTGAGTAGGTGTATGTGCCTGATTATAAATGATTGCCAGGTTAGGCTGACGATCTCCCCTCAAATATAGTGCATGTGCCTGACTTGGTTATCCGTATGATATGGGGGAGTATGCCCCACAACCCTCTTGTACTGGAAAAGATGTGTGTGTCTGTTCCGGAGTGAATTGTTGATGTGTCACTCAACTGGCAGAGAGAGATTTATGTGTCTTTCCCTGAGATGCTACTGAAGCTGTTATAATATCCTGAAAGGCATCCCGAATATGAGCATGGATTTTCTTCTGCTCTTTCACCATTGATAGAATATTCTTGGTGACTTCAGCTGCCGGAACGGGGATATACGTCCATTCCGGGCTTGGAGTAGGTGTATGTGCCTATTCCTTTCCTCCATTTCCTATTAGTGAATCCTGACAGTACTCAAGTGTGGGGGCAGAGAGTTGAGTCTGCCTTCTATTTGTTGTCGGTGCTTTCCAACTAACTTCTCCGAATGCTACCAAGTGAGACTGTTGGTAGGCATTATTAGTATAGCAGGTGTATGTGCCTGCTGATTACATTTCACCGAACGTAGTTGATGAAATCCATCATATGTAGTCAGACAAGCCTTCTGACTAGATGATGATGTATAAATAGGTGTATGTTCCTACCTATAGTACTCCACCGGAAGTGCCTGGTGGGATTGGCATGATGCTGCCAGACGAGTCTGCTGGACAGCGGAATTAAAACGGGCATTTGTGTGTTCCTTCTTGTTTCTTGCCACAAATTTAGGTTGGTGGACTTCTCCGGAGATGGCAGAGATGAGAACCTGCTCACTGTTGACCGGATTCTGCCTCTGGCGGTTTGTCATGACTGCTCGGGTTCGAGGAACCTAATTCGAACACCTGGAGTCGGTACCCTCATCAAGTTGAGGGCGCACCGCCACGCGAGTCTGGCGGCGATTGTTGGTGGGAGCCCTCAGGAAGGACTCCTGCTTCTTTGAATTAAGTCCACGAGGGACCTGATCATTCACCTCCCCAGAATATGGGAGTGAATGGTGATTTCATTCTGGGGATAACGACCAGAAACGGTTGGAGACTGTGTTTAGCACTGCCTGCTTCTTAATCACTGGTCGTCATTGTTTGGACGACTAGTGTGAGTTGTTCACTTGGAGGGCTCATCGGGCAGCCTCCAGAGTTGGAATTGTACCATGTTGACGGTACTACTAAACCAGCGCATTTTATACCTAGATTTGAAGATGCTGAGTAGGTGATATCATCCTCAGGGTGGAGAATGATCCAGCAGGTGTAGCAGTAGTGGCATTTGCAGCAGCAGTATTCATAGGTGTGAACTTGAGAGAAGCCATTTTAGAAATGCAGAAGATCTTTGGAAAAGAGTGCCTGTTTGATATAACATATGTGATCAATATAAATTAATCCACTACATCTTTTGGAAGAGAACAAATGTCAATGATTGTTATTTTATCCCTCTTACTGAGTTTTAAATAGGGGCCTATCAAATAGGAAAAACATCATTTTAACTTGGTTAAGGATTCCCATCAGGTTCATCATTTTTTTCCCTCGGAATTCGGGGATGACCTCCTTGATGGGAGTTTCAAACATTCGGATCAGTTTTTAATGGGGTTGATCATAGAACCTGAAAAATCCAATGATTCCACATCCATTTGGAGAAACATTCCAAAGGTAGGCGCTCATTAGTTTGTGGACTGATGAGGCTTAAGAATTTTCATTGGTCGAGAGGATGGGAGGTCGGACTCATCACACCTTTTTGAGGAGAATTATTGTCTACTCTGGGACTCTCTTTATAGATTTAAGTCATGTTTCTGAATCCTTATTACATTACCAAGTATAAAATGAGATTTCCTTCAGATATAACAATCAAGGATTAAATATGTAAGAAATTTAGAAAATATTTTATATGTATTCGAGGTTATTCATCGATAAAGAATCATCTGTATTTATTAAAGATCTAGGTCAATGGTATCCTTCGACACATTTATATAGAAGTATCTTGGTCATTATGATGACTATACTGGTTTTAAATCCACTCATTGGGGCACTTGACGTTTATTGTCATTCAAAAGGACATAGATTATTTCAGAGTTGGGATCAAACCCATAGATGGGATACCTACGTATCCTTTGTTTAGAAAAAGGAATCAGAACCCATGTAGTTCGAGTATGGGAAGTATGATTTTTATGATTGATGGCTCAAAGAAGGATGTCATAATTACTTTTACACTATAAGCTCACATGAGTCAAGCTCGGTGTGAGAAACAAGAGGTATTGGTTAAAATAAGACAATTGTTCCATGAAAGATGCAATCTTAAGAAATAATGTGGGGCTTATGTATGTATGACATCCCAGATAAATGAAGATTAGGATTTCCTTCAGGGATGAAATCCAGGAGTAGGGTCCATAAAGGTATATGTGCTTCATGGAGATTTGAATACTCTAACTTGGGGCTTACTCATGAAAAGGAGGCCCAAATTAGGAGAGGACTTATGATTGGGTTTTACTCCTAAGAAGGAATCGCCGATAAAACATAAATTAGGACTGGTTAAGAGAAATTAAAACTGGGGCTTACTCCTAAAAAGGATGTCCAGGTTAAGAGACTTGAAAATTTACGGGACTTGGGGATTACTCCTGAAAGGGATTCCCATATTTGAGACTTATGACTGGGACTGAATCCTGAAAATGAGTCCCAGATTATGGGACTTGGGGATTACTCCTAAGGAGGCTACCCATATTTGGGAACATTAATAATTTGGACTTACTCCTAAAGAGGATACCCAAATTAAGGGACTGGGGATTACTCCTAAGGAGGATGCCCAGATTTGAGAAATATGACTGGGACATACTCCTAAAAAGGAGGCCCATATTAATGGACTTGTGGCTTACTCCTAACGAGGATTCCAAGATTTTAGAACTTTAGGAATTGGGGATTACTCCTAAGGAGAATGCCAAAATTAGGGGATTGGGTCTTACTCCTAAGTAGGATGCCCAGATTCGAGAATTATGACTGGGACATACTCCTAAAAAGGAGGCCCAGATTAAGGGACTTGGGATTACTCTTAACGAGGATGCCCATATTTGGGAACTTTAAGAATTGGGGATTACTCTTAAGGAGGATGCCCAATTTAGGGGACTGGGGCTTACTCCTAAGGAGGATGCCCATATTTGAGAATTATGACCGAGACATACTCTTTAAAAGGAAGTCCAAATTAAGGGACTTGGGGCTTACTTCTCAGGAGGATGCCCAAATTAGGGGTTCTCGCATCTTAAAGGATGAGGTTGAATGAATGAAATCTCAATCTTTAGTGACATAATGATATGTAAATCACTAGATTTTGAGAGATATTCCACAGAACTACTTTCAGATAAGAATGTAAAATCAAGAAATCATGACATAAATGGATTTGAAGAGTGTCTTGAAGACTAAATCATGAATAAGACAGGTGAAATTATATAAGAGTGGTGAAATGGGAAAGAAGGGCCCCCATGGAGGCAGAGGCGTGCAAGTCCTGGAAGGCGCGCAAGTACTGCGTGGGCACGCAAGTCCTGGTCACGCAGGTATATCTGTGTGACACATGGGTACTTGCACGATGGTTAACCAGTAGGGAAATACTTGTGTGACTCTTGGTTAAAGCCTTTAGAATCCTCTTTAGTTTCTTCCAGAAGAGGGGCGCGCAAGTTCTATTGATGGAGTAAGGCGACACGCAAGTGTCTCCATTTCCCTTAAGGGCTGGACACTTAAGCGTGCAAGTGTTTATGAGTTTCAACACTTAGGCCTTCCTCCACCTCTTTAGATCTTCTGTTATAGGTAAGAAATTACCTTAGAAGTGTTTTAGAAGCTTTTAGAATAGACTAGGGCGCCTGGAGCTTAAATCTGAGTTTCTGGAAAAATTCATCCCCGAATGGGGGGCCCACAGGGTCTATTTATAGATTGGAGAAGACCCGAGCAGTTATCACTTAGGTCGCACAAGTCACTTGTACGACCACTAGGCGGCGCGCAAGTATACTTGCACGACCAAGAGGGAACATGTGTGACCTATGGGCAATGTTCTCTTTGTTCATCCCTTTGTCAATTTTTTATTGTTTCTTCAAAGGCTGAATCAATTTGTGCTAATTCATTTCCCGTTACATTCCTTTCGGCTCTATGACGAAAAAGGAGCGTCGACAGTGTTATTGTTAATTAGATGATGTGGTCAATTCCAATTAAAGAGAGGCGGTGTAGGTAGAAAGGTGTAGTTGAGGTCATTATAATGATGTGAAGTAAAATTTTAGTCATTAAGAATCTATACTTTATAGTTCTTGATTTATTTTTTAATTATAGAAGTGGTGATTTTGGAAAATATTGTTTCAATGGTGGGATTATATTCATTATCAGAGGTACAATGTAATTGAAATCCTCGTATTAACTAGCTTCTCCTTCATCAAGGGACAATATATCATTAATCATCCTTGATTATCATAAAATATTCTCAATCATAAGTTAAAAAAATTATTACAATTGAATGTGTCAAAATATTTCATAGTAGCGTTCACTATATTGAACAACACCAAATTTTCACCCACATTTAATATTATTTTACAATGATTTTCATCAATTAATTACTTCCATGTGGTGAGAAATTACCAATCATGGATAATATAATTTTTAATATATTCTTCTTTGTCTAATATTAGATAATCTATAGGAAAGATGAATTTTCCAACTATGACTATGCCATCCTCAAGAAGTCATCAAGGGTACTTCACTAAGCCATCAGACAGTTTTAGTGAAACACGTTTTTGATATAGTTCTTTGATAACTTTTTTCTAAGGATTCTTATAAAAATTATATTGATTATGGAACCATTATCCCTTAAGGATCTTCTGATGTTTCATTCTCCTATAATATAGGGAATTGAGAAACTATCAGTGTCTCAAATCTTAGGTGGAATCTTCTTCTAGAACCAAAATAATCATTATTCATTTATGGAAATAATAAATTGGACTTCAATTTTCTTCTTATTAGAATATAATTCCTTTATAAATTTTATATATTTTGGTATATAGGTGATGGATTCAGCGAATGGGATTTTTTATGTGTAATTGATTAAACATTTCAAGAAACATCTTTTATTTCCCTTCAATCTTGCCTTATCTCATCCTATATAGAAAGATAGATATGGTGTAATTATGCTATAGATTCCACATAAACATTTTCTTTATTTGGTTTATCTTGTATTAAATCTCTTTAAGTGTATTTGAATATAGTTTTGGTTCATGTCCATCATCCATTATTATGTCAATGTCATCATCACATATGAATGTTTCAAATTTATTATGTTTTTCAAAGACTCTACTCAATACATGTAGAAGGTTTCAAAAAATATAGCACTTTCCCAATAATAATAACCTCCTCCATTACCTATTATCTTTAATGAGTCTTTTTATTACTTGGAATAATACCTGGTAATCGACTAGATAGAGACATATAAACTTTTCCAACATGATATTCAAGGTTTTAGAAGGCCTCCATCTAATTATTAATTTGAGATTCCTAGATTTTGATCCTCTATTCAACTTTTTTCATGAAGGCAATGAGAAGGTTTTCATAATTAGACGTAAGAGGTTGGGATTATTGTGGTGTTCCAAATGGATATTTCTAGAGTGGATTTTTTTCAGAAGGTTTATACTTATAATCTCTCTATAGAAATGGCAGTTGAAATTACATCTACCATTGTGGAGCTAGATGATATGGTGGGTACCTAGGTATCCCCTTGTTAGATGGTGGAATCATTTCTCTCTTATATATAAAATATGATTTTTCCCTACAATATTTTATGGGCCAACCAACATTGAATGTACTGTGACTGGTAAGGATGGGGTTACCAAAAATGTTAATTTTGTAGATTGTAATAAAACATAAATAAAATCATGGACTTTTGGTCACTGTATTACATCCTCATATTCCTAGTAGATTATTCAGCATCCACACATTCAACATGATTTGATCTCCATCAAACGAGTAGGAGGTGGTGGTGGTGGTGGAGAAGGCGGGTGGAATGAATTAGGTTTTTTTGTTTGGGATTCAACCAGGGATGCTAGGATGGTATTCTCCTTTTCCTGATGGACCCTACACCATGGAGTTCCTATCTTTATGTACCTCATTCCGGCATTTTGAAAGACAATATATAAAATTTCGTTCCAAATTATTGAATTTTAATCCTTAGTCAACCATTGGTAGCAGCATCCAATACTATTCCGGCAGCAGGTTGGAGTCTTTGATAGAATGTTTAGATTTTCAACCACACCTTCAGTTTTTGATGTGTAAATATTTTTTTCATTTCCATTAATTTTACCATTAATCCGAAGATGTTTGTTTATCTGGTTGATTGAAATTTTGGATTTAATTATGGAGTTCGTAGTTCTGAATGGTGGTAAGTATATTTCCATAAACTTCTTTTCTATGTTGTCCCATGGTTATATGTACTCGAGATCTTGATATATAAGAAAATACTTGGATCATTCAAACATGGGGAATGGGTAGAGTTTTAATATAATGGTGTGTGATGATAAATCATGATTCTAAAATGTGTCACATACTATTAGAAAATTTGATATGTGTTTTGGGGGTCCTCTTTTTATAATCCACTAAAATACCTCATGATCTAGATCATATGGTTGTGACTAGATTTTATTATGATTGTGTGTTCCGAAATTGGTTGTAGAAAAAATATTGATGATGCACAACTAAGGGATTGTATTTTTAATCCATTATTTTGTTCACCTACATTGTTGGCCACTCTATTTGAGGTTCAGGTTTGGTATATGGATATTTTTATGGTAAGGACAGACAAGATTTTTAAGTACATTCATTATAAATATTAATAATTCTGAAATACTTATTTTTATTATTGGATCAATAGGGATTTTTAATTTTATTTACATGATCTTAGAATTTTTCATGGGACCCTGACATGTGAACTAGTAATCAAAGATAAGTGATAAAATTGTGTCCATAAGAAAATGAAACAAAAAAGGGAGAAAATTAAAAACAATAAATAAGGGGAGGAGTGGTGAACCATGGTTAAATATGTATTCCATTTTACATAGTAAATATTTGTCCCTATCAACAATTCCAAAATTCTATACATATATATGACTTAATTAATTCCTCTAGGAATGATCAGATTTTAAATTTGAATAAAAAATTATTGCTGACAACACAATCATAGTATAATAGTAGTGAGGGGTCGAACCCACATAGAAAACCAATGGGTATACAACATATCAATTCAATCCCTAGGGTAGGATTCAACATCAAATATCTTTAGGTTTGGATTAAATAAATCTTGTATAGATTTCATTTTTGTTGAGAAATGATAATAGTGATACGGTTTTATTTCTCACACAAATAAATGGATAATCCTAAAAATTACTCGAGATAGACCTTTTATTAGGTTTTTTATGATGGGACAATGTTATCAAATTTTTATTATAAAACCTATAAGATCTACCTAAGATAAAGATATTCATTGGCCTAAATATAACTAGAATCATAGATACAGTATGATTTGCTTATATGGAAGAATGTGTCACATTATAATGGTAATAGACTAATCAACCAAAAAGAGGTTATGTTTATCCAATTACACCCACATGGTCATGATTTCCTCAATGTATAAGAAGTTAAATTTTTTAAACCTAATTAGTAGCCTCAACGTTACCATGTTTGGATTTATTGATTCGTTAAGATTAAGCACACAGTAGCTCTCTACCCATAACACTATGAGGATTAGTCATGCCCAAAAGTTTTAAAAATGTTGGAATGTGGTGAAAATTATATTAATAAAAACAAAAAATTTTAAATAAATCATTAGATAATTGAAAGAAATATAAACTCAATAAAATACATACTGGAGTTTGTGAAAAGGAATTATCATAGAATGGGTTGAAGTCAAATGGAAATAAGTATTGAAATATGCATTCAAATGGAAAGTGGAAATGAAGAAAGTAATGATGGATATATATTGGTAACGAAAGAAATGGATTTTATAAAAATTAAAAGTAAGGGATAATATTTTTTTGGAAGAAAATTGAAGAGAATTAATAGAGAAACATGAAATAAAATGATAGAAAAGACATCAGACAGAGACTATTAAGTGCACAAAATGAAATAAAAGATATATAGAATCGAAAGGTACAAGATGGATAAATTATTCACATCATGTAAAGGATTTATGTGTATTTTTATCAAATTATACATTACATGTTTGTGTGATTCACTAAGTGTATATTAGATATACAATATTCTCTATAAAATTTCATATCTCATGAAATCCATGGAGTGTAACTTCATTAGTTTGAGATCTGAAACATTTCACGTCACGAAAATTATGATCATGATGTAAGTGATTCATACCTTTTGGTTCTATAAATTCATGTAAACTCGCTGGGATTATGATTTAGAATAACTCTTGATATCTAATTTATTTACATATCATGTGTTAAATTCTAGTTATATAAATATTCACGATTTGGCCTTCTGTCCATGTGGATGTTATGAATAAGGAATATGTGGAATGAACTCCTTTCACGATGTATGCATCTCATGCATTCAAATTTTTTTAAAAAAACATTCCTTTTATACATAGATTTATAATTCTTAACAACCTATCCATAACCCAGGGTATTACTGAATTAATTGTGATCAAACCTTTAATAAATATATCCAAAATGTGTATATAAATTCACCTTATCACCACCCCTATAGCAGGTGTATTAATATGGGAGACCAACCCCTTAACCACCTCATCTCACAACATGACTCATGTTATGGTCAATATCAAGAAGGATGAAATACTCCCAACCTCTATAAGATCCATCGATAACATTTCTAATGGTTTTCTGATAACACAAGACTTCCAAAACAAAATTCGTATGATGAGTGTCCTTATCATGATGAGAAATTTGTATTGTTAAAAACCATCAACTAAAGATACATGGATCCATCATGACACACAAGGGTAAATTAATAAGAGGTTAGATTATGGCATCCCTCCTTTTTATAACATAACTTTTCATTTCGTTTTACAAAACCGAGGATCTTTAAGGTTTAGTGTCCTGGAAACCAGGAACTTAAAACATGAAAACATAAAACATTATTCTTAAACACTTGAAAGGATTCTCCTTATGTTCATCCTAGGTTCATTACGTCATCTCATAACCTAGGGACATACATCAAATGAAATGGTGAGAAGAAGGCCCAGTAAGGGAAACAAGGGAAACATTTAATATGTGAACTAGAGATACATCAACAATGTCATGAAAAAGAACTTTAAGGCATGAGAAATAAATCATGAGGCATATCAAAATAAAAATAATGAATTTCATAACATCAATATGTGGCTACAACATTTAACATTGACAATCACTTCCGTTTCACCAGGGTCCATCCCTAAGGTGTCATTAAAATTTACCAATGTTATTCACCAAAGAGTCGTAAAAAATGGTCATCTCTACAGATTAAGTCTTTACCCAATGCATTGGAGCTCTATCATGGTGCACCCTTAAATTTTCATTTATCATCATGTATTCCACATATATTATCATCAATCATTTCATGAACAACCCATATATCATAAAAGAAATGGGTTTCATTTCATAGTCATAACGTTTTAAAAATTGCTTTAAAGACATGATCTTTTTGTCACTTTAAACCCACGGAAAGGGAGAGCAGGTCTCATGTATTTAAATCAAAGAATATAAAATAGAAAAACTTGGTATATATGTGAATACCCTTTTATAAAGAGAGCTCTGAGTATTCACTTAATAAAATAAAATAACTTTATAAAAAAGAGAGGCATTTTGAGACGGAAATTCTGCAGCATAATGGCTATGTTTCGGGGTTTAGACAACATTGAAAAGAGAGTGGACATGGGTCCAACATTAATAAATGACCCATAAAAGAGTAGAGGAAAACAATATGAAGTTTATATGAATATGGTAATGAAAATTTATGTATATTACATTTGAAATGAAAAACTTGGAAGGAAGATAAAAATTAGTTTTCTCTTATGAAAATTCGGCAGCCTAACAGCATCACTTAAACTTCAACAAATATGAATTGACGAGATCAAATAGGGTCTATCATCATGTGAAAATAAAATATCAGTATGGTAGATATAGATATCATACCCCAACTTAATAAAAAGGAACTTGAAAGACTTGACATGAATGTAGAACATTGAAAAATGAGAAAGGTGAAAGAATCCCATAAAAATTCGGCAGCCTAACGACGCCACTTAAACATTCTTAAAACGAATTGATGAGAGAAAGTGGGGGTCTCTCATCATATTAACATGAAAAGGGAAGTAATAGGAACATAAAAGAACATACTCAAACATGATATCATGGAGCATTAATGAAATGACATAAAAGAGATTAATTGAAAAGAAAGAGAGAGGTAGGATCCCTAACTTTAAAACGTAACACATAAAAATCAATGGTTGGGACCTTGAGGGCTTGGGGGCACCTTGGGAGGACTCCTTGGGAGGTAATTAGACCAGATCTTCGTTGGGGGAGAGTTTGGAGTCGAATTTATGAGAGGATGGCTTGGTATTTATATGCAAAGTTAGGGGACAAGGCATTAATGGCCAAGGGACACCTCACAAGTGGTTTTTTCAAACCCATGGGCTCTCCCATGTTATTTCCCATGGATTTAGGCCACATGGTGCCCCATAAAATAATTCATCACCCTTTGTCAGCAAAACCTTAAAATATCTCAGGACATAATCATGACACAATTATGATGTCATTAAACATACTGAATCCCTAAAACTGTATTTTTACTATTCACTGAAAATTCAACTTTCTCACAAAATCCCAAAATTTCACCTTAACCAAATATCGATGCTATTATTTGAAAAATGAACTCCATTTTATAAAAATAATTTTCTAAATATTTTTAATTAAATTTTTAAATAAATAAACTATTCACCGAAAATTCATTTTTTTAGAAAAATCCCCAAAAATTAATTTAACATAAAATCGATGGTCCGAGTTCAAAAATGAAATCCATTTTATAAAAATAATTTTATATATATTTTTAATTTAATTTTTAATTAAAAAAATATTCACCCGAAAAAAACTAATACTTGACTAATAATTTATGATACTGTTATTTAACCATTTTATTTAATCACATTACTTAATCAAGGTGCCTAGATAATGTTAATACTTTATTTAAGTGAGATTACAAATCCATTTGGTCACATTATTAATCCTAATCATAAAATCACTATTCATAATTTACAATTAATCAAAAATTATGTTGATCTTATTAGACTCTAAATTTCGTACTGAACATAATTGTAGAAGACCATTTTTTGAAAATCATTACACATTTTTAGTTATTTAAGGTTTAGATAAACATTTTTAAAATATCCTTTCTCTAAAATTCATCAAAATATGCATACGATATTTATCCGGACATTTGAAAATTCATAAACTTCATCATAAGATGAAATCAATATTTTTATTTAAAATAAAGGATTACATAAGGCAGTTACGGTCTCCTTACATAGCCCCTTATCACACCAACATAGGACCTAAGTGTAAGGTGTGATAAGGTGAGAGAATCTGAGGGAGGCTTGGGTAACATCACAGGAGTAGTAATTTCTATCAGTTTTAACATCTCGCGATGGAAATTCGGTTCTAGCTTCACACGATGAAGTTTGGCTTTGGTTTGGTCCCGAGAAAATCCCAGTGGTGCTACCTCCTTCCCAATTTCTGTTATACGGGCTTCGATCGGTCCAAGACTACTGGGTGAGGCCATAGAATCTTCTTTCTATTTTAATTAACCAAGATTACTTGTATTTAGAGACAATAATTGAAACATTTAGTTTCCAGTGGTCATATTGACCAATGTTCATATAATAGTCAAAACACAATGGTCTCATTTTAATTATACTAATGTTATCAAATGAAATAGTTTTTTTGAGTATAAAAAATAAAATAACACACAGAATTAGGAAAGAAGATTTATTCAAAATTTTGGGTCGTTATAATCATCCCCCCTTAAGAAATTGTGTCCTCACAATTTTTAAAAATTGAGTTTTGAAATTTCATGGAAAGTCCCACATCGAAAAAGGAGTCAGTAAAACTATTACTTTAAAATAATGAAAGGGAAGTAAAAAAGGTCACTCGAGTTAACCCACACTAGGATTCCATGTAGGAAAACATGGATATGGAGGAGAAAACAAAGGGTCA
Organism: Viscum album; assembly: GCA_963277665.1. Lineage (NCBI taxonomy): Eukaryota > Viridiplantae > Streptophyta > Magnoliopsida > Santalales > Viscaceae > Viscum > Viscum album. Next base: position 403,597,254 of record OY728150.1, on the reverse strand, counting down.
AGTTCTGAGGGATAGTGATAGAAAACATGATTAGGAGAAAGTTAACCACGAAAAAATCACAAAATAATGATGTGCGTAAAGGATCTTTGATTACCTAGGAGGAAACGTAAACCAACAACATTTTTTTTTACATTCCATTTCATAATTTTTATGTATTCATTTACTACATAAAACAAAAACGTAAGGAAATATAACTAGCTTCAAGTAGAGTTTCAATCTTTAATAAGTTTCTACCAAAACTAATATTTTCTCCAAACTATGAGCATTCAAAACACTTGGTCTCATCAAAACACAAGAATCATCTTCTTGAGAGTCACGTAATCCAGAAAAGATTAACTATCAATTTCTTCTATCTTTAAACATTATCCCAAAATTAGAAAGGTAACATAAGACAACTCTTCAAAAAGAAAGAATCCCATAGGAAGGGAAACTACTTTGAAATCTTCAAAGTTCCATGGTACTACTCAATGTTTATCATCGACCATTCCATAAATAACTATCCTTAAAATTCCTCAAAATAATCCACACTAAGATTGAAACCCAAATATAAGAACAATATCATAACATAGTCTTCAAGGATAGACTTTATCGTTCATCTTCAAACAACATCAACCACTCTTATCATCTTATAACAAAAGTAACTAACCTAATCTCATTTTCTCCAAGATAGGTTAATCATTTCCATATGCAACCTAAATTACTATAAGTCCACCATGAATTCATCGATTCTTCCAAATATAAGTCAACGTTTAATCCTCAATGAAAATACTATAGTAATATATTTACCTCGATCAAATAGGGTTCCCAAAATAGTGAACGTCTTCCAAAATAATAACCATCTTTTAATCCCCTAATCACCCCATTTTTTAAGAAGAACTGATTCACTACATCAACATGTGGTACATTACAATAGATGTTTTCCTTAATGATATAAAATCATCTTAGGTAGTGACTCGATGATCTTAGAAAACATAAAATATATTCTCATAGAGCACGAACTAAAATATTACATGACATAGACAATTATTGCGAAGAAGTTACATGTACATTAGTCATCATGATCCATCTCAGCATAGGACATGCATTGTTCCCTTGTCCTCGAAGATTGTTGATGCTCATCATGCTTTTCATCCATTCCAAGAGAGAATTTCCTTGTATAATGTCTAACTTCTCTACATTTACGACATTGAAATGTATAAGGTACATTAGATCGAACCTTATCTCCATTCATCACATTATCCATTTTTTAAATCAGTTGGCTACATTATTCCCTATCTTCCCGCACTTAAAACATCTCCCGATTCCTTTGTGACATTCTCCTTGGTTCCACTTCCCAAAATTTTTTCAAAAAAAGAAATTGGGTCTTCTTTCCCTTATCAAATTTATCATATGAACAACCATGAGACTTTGTCATCTTCCTCCTTGATGAATTTGGGCATTCAGCTAGGTACCAATTATTAATTGTGATTTTTGATAGCTATGTTGGCATAATCAAAATATGTTCAACTTGATCTTTTTTCATATCAGTCACATTAATAGGGAAATCATCACATTTCCTATCACATTGGTTGTTGGGACATGCTCTTCCATTTCCCACCATTAGCTATGAAAAGAATGTATAATTAGGGGGCTTAAATATGTAGCCAATAATCATTGAAATGAAACTTTAAGCATAGAAGGATAAATTTGTAGAAGGAAATTATACCCTAACTTGTGATCCCCTAGGTTCCAATCTAAGTTATCCATGTTCATATATTCTTATGTGAATCTTTATTTTATTTTATCTTTGTTCCTTTAATAATGGTTCATACTAAGCTTATGAATTTACCAAAGCATATCCCCCAGGAGTGTCATAACCAAGAGTGCAGCAAGCCCCGTTTTCATGTACCAGTTCCCGTTCGAGTCTCGCTCAAAGTGGTGTTTTCGGGTTTTACCCCTATTTACATCTGTTCCAGAGCCACCTCTACCTGCTCGTATCCAGATAGGGATGTGTTTGTTTGGAAATCCCTTACTCAATACTCACCAAAATACAAGGAAGATTTCCTATATTTAAAATTTTTTATATGGTTCTTCCTAAAGTTTTCATATCCTAATTTCCAAAAATAACTAAACCATCCTTTGATACCAAAAATGGATCCCACCTTTTTATAACATAACTTTTCATTACATTTTACAAAACCGAGGATTTTTTAGGTTTAGTTTCTTGGAAACCAGAAACATAAAACATGAAAACATAAAACATTCTTCTTACAAACTTGAAAGGCTTATAATTATGTTCATCCTAGGTTCATTACTGCATCTCATAACCTGGGGACATACATTAAATGAAAGGGTGAACAGATGGACAAGTAAGGGAAACAAGGGAAACATTTAACATGTGAACTTGAGATAGATCAACAATGTCATGAAAAAGAACATTATGGAATGAGAAAGAAATCATGAGGCATATCATAATAAAAATAACATATTTCATAACTTGTATATGTGGCTAAAACATTTAACATTGACAATCATTTCTATTTCACCATGGTTCATCCCCAAGGTGACATTACAAATTTAAAAGGTTACTCACCAAGGCATCATAAAAAAATGTTCATATCTAGAGATTAAGTCTTTACGCAATGCATTGGAGCGCTATCAGGGCGCACCCTTAAATATGTCTTTATCATCATGTGAGCCAAATATATCATCATCAATAATTTCATAAAAACCCATATATCATAAAAGAAATGGGTTTCATTTCATGATCATAACGTTTTAAAAACTATTTTAAAGACATGATCTTTATGTCACTTTAAACCCACAGAAAGGGAGAGAGGGTATCATCTATGTAAATACCAGAATTTAAAAAAGAACAAATTGGTATATATGTGAATACCCATATATAATAGAGAGCTTTGAGTATTTACTTAATAACATAAAATAAATTTAGAAAAAAAGAGAGACATTTTGAGACGGAAATTCTGCATCCTAACAGCTATGTTTCAGGGTTTTAGAAAACATTAAAAAGAGAGGGGACATGGGTCAAACATTAATAAATGACCCATAAAACAGTATAGGGATAGAATATGAATGATATATTAAGATGGTAGTAATATTTTAAGGACATAGCATTTTAAATGAAAAACATAGAACGAAGAAAAAAATTAGATTTCTCTTATGAAAATTCGACTGCCTAACAGTGTCACTTAAACTTAAACAAAAATGAATTTCCGAGATCAAATAGGGTCTCTCATCATATGAACTTAAAATTTCAGTATGATAGATATATAAATAATACCCCAACCTAATAAAAAGGAACTTTAAATACTTGACATGAAAGTAGAACTTTGAAAATTTAGAAAGGTGAACGAATCCCATACAAATTCGGCAGCCTAACAGCGGCTCTTAAACATTCTTAAAAAGAATTGATTAGGGCAAGAGGGGGTCTCTCATCATATGAAAATGAAAAGGGTATTAAGAGGAATATAAAAGATCATCCTCCAACACGAGATCATGGAGCATAAAAGAAATGACATAAAAGAGATTACTTGAAAAGAAAGAGAGGTAAGATCCCTTACCTTAAAACATAACTCTTAAAACTCAACAGTTGGAACCTTTAAGGCTTGGGGGGACATTGGGAGGACTCTTTGGGAGGTAATGAGACCAGAGCTTCCTTGGGGGAGAGTTGGGAGTAGAATGGATGAGAGGATGGATTTGTATATATAGGGAAAGTGAGGGGACAAGACATTAATGGCCAAGGGACACCTCACAAGTGGTTTTCTCAAAACAATGGGTTCTCCCATGGTATTTCCCACGGAGTTAGGCCACATGGTCCCCCCATATAATAATGCATCACCCTTGGTCGACCAAGCCTTAAAATATCTCATGAAATCATCAAGAAATAGTTATGATGTCATTAAATATACCGAAACCATAAAACTATATTTTTAATATTCACTGAAAATTCTACTTTCTCAGAAAAATCCCAAAATTTCACCTTAACCAAATATTGATGCTCTGATTTCAAAAATAAACTCCATTTTATAAAAAAAATTTCTAAATATTTTTTATTTAAATTTTAAATTAATACACTATTCACCAAAAAATATTTTTTTTAGAAAAATCCCCAAAAATTACTTTAACATAATATCGATGCTCTCAGTTCAAAAATGAAATCCATTTTATAAAAATAAATTTCTAAATATTTTTAATTTAATTATTAATTAAAAAACAATATTCACATGAAAAAAACTAATCCATGACTAATAATTTATGAAACCGTTATTTAACGATTTTATTGAATCACATTACTTAATCAAGGTGCCTATATTATATTAATACTTTCTTTAAGTGAGATTACTAATCCATTTGGTCACATTATTAATCCTAACCATAAAATCACTATTCATAATTTACTATTCATCAAAAATTATGTTGATCTTATTAGACTCTAAATATCGTACTGAATATAATTGTAGAAGACCAATTTTTGAAAATCATTGCATATTTTTATTTATATAAGGTTTACATAAACATTTTTAAAATATCATTTCTCTAAAATTTATCAAAATATGCATACTATATTTATCCGGACATTTGGAAAGTCATAAACATCATCATAAGAAGAAATCAAAATTTTTATTTAAAACAAATGATTACACAAGGAATTTATAGACTCCTTACACAGCCCCTTATCACACCAGCATAGGACCAAAGTTTAAGGTGTGCTAAGGTGAGAGAATCTGAGGGAGGCTCGACTAACATCGCAGGAGTTGTAATTTCTATCAGTTTGAACTTATCATGAAGGCGATTCCGTTCTAGATTCACACGATGACGTTCGGCTTGGGTTTGGTCCAGAGTAAATCCTATTGGTGCTACCTCATTCCCAGGTTCTATTAGATGGGCTTCGATCGGTCCAAGACTACTGGGTGAGGCCATCGAATCTTCATTCTATATTAATTAACCAATATTACTTGTATTCAGAGAAAATAATCGAAACGTTTAGTTTCCAGGGGTCATATTGACCAGTGGTCATATTACAGTCAAAACCCAACGGTCTCATTTTAATTATAATCATGTTATTAAATGAAATAGTTTTGTTGAGTATAAAATATAAAATAACACAAAAAATTAGGAAACAAGATTTATTCAAAATTTTGGGTTGTTACATAGTTTATCCTTTGCCTCACTAAAACACAATTTATATAGAACTAATTGTTGGAATTTTTAACTATAAACTTTCCCTATACCAAGTACCATATCTCCCATGTCCAAGAATTCATTTCATAAGAATTGGAAATCCCAAATCAATATACGAATATGTAATACATCCCCTAGAAAATGGAACTCTTAGAGCATGTCTAGATGCATCCTCAAGTGACTCTCATGTGACATTAATGCTGAGTAAATGAGAACAATAGTGAAGAATTAAAAAATGAATCAATCTAAATAGGATTCAAGTACATGGTCCATTAGTCTCCCATCCACCTCATAAGTGAACAATATATGGAAAATTAAGTTAAAATAATGGGTATTTCTATATCCTACATATGGAAACCTCAAATTATTCCATAGTTCACAAGACATAGTACGATACAATGGACATGATAGCTAAAATAATAGGGTAGTCCTTAGGTTCCAGTCTTTGTTTAATTTTGTATCTCTATAGGGAGGTAATACGTTAGTTCCTTAGGTAGATTCCCTAAAAAATCACCACCATTGTATGAAATTGAATTCTAATAGAATACATTTCTCAAAGGGTCAGACTATCCACGTGATAAACATTTTGAAATATATTCCCACCCATGGGCTTATCTAGATCTTCCTTAGATAATTTATAGTCACTGGAGAAAACCTATAATCCAAAAATATGTTAAAAATCCACACACACTGGTTTTATCCTTTTGAGGTTGGTTGTAGGAAACCTATTAGAAATAAGAAAAAATGTCATTGGGTATTTCTAAAAATATATAATGGTTCATTGTGAGTCTCTCTCCCCTAATGTCTGGTTAATTTACTTAAAAAAGTGAATGAAATCCAATTATATTAGATAGAGACTCCATGAAAAATGGTAGAGTTAAAAGGATCTTCTTATATCAACAGGATTTAACCATTGTATATTCTTGGGGAAAAGTGACTCATGATTATGTTTTAACTACATCTCATGTAGTGAAGTCACAAGTCGTACTTCAAACCATACTTGAGCTTGTAGGCTAGAAGCTCTTTCTTCCTAAACACATCCATTCCTATGCCTAAATGTACAACAAAAAAGGCCTACTCTTAAATATCAACACAGAAAACTAACCTGAACACACAAGTTGTAGGGACATTTTCTCCAATAATAGACACTATCCACTTTGGGAAACAATGAATTTCTCATAAATATTTTCATTACATCATAAGAATATATTTCAGGTGTGGAATGCATTTGTCTTCCTTGAGTGTTTGAAGCTATGACAAACATCACCATCAAAGAGCTCCATTGATTCATCATGTCAACCAATATAATCCTCAGGTAATAAGTTCTAATAAATCAATATGTCACACATGTTTCTTTCAGTAATATTGAAAACATTGACATGAAATTGATCATACCTCTAATAAAAATTGAATAATCTAGGTCATAAGACATTGTGGCATGTAGAAATATTCGCTCTTATATTATATCTACCCATTCTTAATTTGGACCACATGGTAATGGTGCTAGAAACATATCAAACATTCTACCACCTCTTTCACTATCCCTGCTCCATTACCACATCCTCTATTCAATAAAACCCCTTACTCAAGATAATATCTCTTCCATGGTGCACTATCAATCATATACCTATCAACAGAATCATAGGTTAGTAATTAGCACACAAGATATCATCATATGTATCAAGAGAATCACAAAATCCCTCCATCAATTCTTGATCAAGTATTAATACCCAGAGATAATGATTCTCCCCCATCTGATCATCTCTTAATGCATGTCACAGACCCATATTTCATATCCTTTCATCGGCAACTAGCCTCCAAGGTCTCAACACTTGTGTGGTCAGTGATAATAGTTAGTATCTACTCTACAAAGATATCTCCAAACAACTAAGTCCTCATTTTTAAAATAAATATTGGTGGGAATTTATTGATATATCACTATTGTCCTGAAATCTCGGTGTAATCCTTTCGTAAAAGCCTTTTATAATGAAGTATATCTTCAACCATATCTTGATAGTATCTCTAGTATTCATTAATCCTTGATGAATACATTTCCATGGTCATGCTACACTTATGAATATAAATAATCCCTTATATTAACCAGTATAATAGGATTTATGAAAAAAATTCCAAAAAATATCCACTCATACTCAATATATGTCAGCATCGGGTTATCATGTGTTGAGGTCACCAACTCAACCATCATCGTACAATGCCAGGAATAAGACTATCCACCTTGAACACTATCTGATGGTGGGGGTGTCCTCACAAGGTATAAACAGGAATGAACACCTTAATGAATTCATTATCTTCTTGGGGGCCTATATCACAACAAAACCTATATTGTATGTACCTTTAGAAAACGTGGAGTGCACTCAGCCTATGAACATCCTCAGCTGGTACTACTAGTGGAACCCAAAGCTCAAAGGGTGGTTCCAAAACTGGAGAACCACCTTTAGGAACAAGCTCCCATTATGATTTTAGAAAATTGGTCTCATTACCAGGTATATTTTCATTTTAAAAATTCCATAGAATCCTAACTCGCTATCATCATGGAGGCATCTTGAAATAATGAAGATGTACTATAGTCAAAGAATATATCCGTGGAGCTTACATTAGAAGGACATGGAAAAAACTCTCTAGACATATACAATTCTTGTTCCAACATTTCATTACAATCAATGATAATATATGCTAATTCAAAAAGCATGTCATCAGAGTACAAGTGAATAGATATGTTGTCCCCGACACAAACAGTATATCACCATTCCAAAATGTTTGTCTAAAAAAACTTATTTGTTTCCTTAGTTCCCAAAGATGGATTTTATCTACAAAATCAAAAAACACTAGTCCCATGTGGAACCCAATCTAATAACACTTCTTCACAACCTAACCCAAAGGTGCCCTCCAGATTAGTGATAATATGTGTTCAATAACACTAATCCTATCACCAATAGGCTAGGGGCATGTAAGCATCACTAATTAGGTATATCGCACACATCACAGGACATAGCCTATAGTACCTTTACATATTCACACACATCAATCTCCATGAAATTGGGAATTGATATTTATGAAAATGATAACAAAACGAATGCATATATCTATCCAATAGTAGGAGTACAAAAATGAATTGAAAGTATGAAATGGGAAAAATAAAATCCCACTAAAAATTTATAATGTAATTGAACATACAAAATAGGATGGGACTGATTCCAAATGAAAGTTCTTGTATACACCTTAGTCTATTTAACTCATTATGATTCTCCTTCTATGGGTTCTCTAAGGACTCCCTCAAAATGCATGTCATCTTCAAAATACATGACATGTATGAGAAGATCTGTTAGAGGGGTGAGTTGGAAAATTCCCAGGAGGAACCAAAAAAGACCAAAAATATAATCGGGAAAAATAATAGGATATAGTCTTCTCAACCCATATTCAGAGGGTACAAAAATCCCAAATGTTGGAGAAGAATAATCACCATCTCCACCACTCAGAAATATATGACTACTCAATTCAACTCCACATGGTATTTCAAAAAAACATATGACACCTAATTAAGTGACACCAAGAATAACCCAGATAAACTCATCTCTGACTATAAATCTCATTATCACAACCAAATATCCTACCAAATGATTCTTCTTTAGGATGAAAGATATCCCTCTTCCAAAAGATTTCACTGGTTGAGCCCTACGATCAATGATGGACCCAATTCAAGAGATCTCAATCATTGGGAATCTCTAAGATGATGGATCATCCTATCCACCCAAGATGGAATTCATCCTCGAGAAAAAATCCATCGAGTATCAGTATAAATAAGGTTGCATTAGAATTTAGAAGATCATGATTGCCACATTGGGGACCCACCCATGTCCCAAGCAGAATCCACAAAACCTTCTAGATTTTAAATTTTTCTACTTATAGATACGGGATCAGTCTCCGGACTGATTTTGGACACCAAAAAATAGTATAGAACTCATGAGATAATAATAAATAAATAAGGTTGCACAACCATGAAAAATGTGGGACACCGTCAACCCAATCTGGAATTACCAACTGAGTAGCTTATTGTAAGAATGGTGCTACCACACACCTTACTATATTAATTATCTATTGAATGGATGAGTGATTATTAATGTGGTTCTAAAAAATACATGTTATGACACAATTGGAGGATTAATAGATGTTATTGGATCCCACCCAAGACTCATGAATCAAAATCAAACTCTACCTGAACCATTCCCATTGAGACGATGACAATAATATTCTGAAGATGTGATTCTATTCTATTCTATCAACTGGAAGGACCTAGGGAACTCACCAAAACAATATTTTGAAAGAATTTTTTAAATATGATCCCCACGAGAATCACTAAATTTATATCTCTAATGCAAAATAATGGACCCCCTCACATTTTATGTAGAAATACACTAATAATTGGCTATATGTTGTCCTCCATTCGAGTATAGAATTTGGGGATTCACAATTGATAAGTATCTAAGGAGGGTACATGGTGGTTTTAAACAATTAATGGTGTCTTAATCATGGATGAATCATTTTTAGGTCCCCTCCCAATATGTATAACCCATAATGAATGTACATGGTGTGCACATCAGGTTACAAAAAATGTGACCTCACCTTATCACGTTAGTGTCATATCCTACACATGGATTGAAATTACATGCCTCATTTCAGGGTGTGTACCATAGGTACATGATGTGATACTATTTTCTATCCCAATAATGTTTTTTGGATATTTATATTGGCATGTGTACAGGTTGTGTCTTTCTATGTACATCTACACAAGCATGTCCCCGGACATGGCATGCCATCCCATGTCATCAGAAAACCAAAAAATCTTCACTACATGATGTGTAACCCTGTAACATGTTGTGTATATCCAAAATTTCAACTTCACCAACCAAGAAGAATATAATTAGTGTTCTCATACACTATATGTTCTATGTTTTGGATTTCAAAATGGGAAAATTCCTGGGAGCCTCCCCAAACCCCCAATTTTTGAAAAATTCCAAAAGATAAACTCCTAGTGGAAATCCAGTTGGGTTATAAGGTATCTAGAAAATTAAAAAATTAATATAAGGGATAAAATATGTAAATATTTTAATTCCACATACCTTATTTAAAATTACCAATCATTAGGTCTAACGGGATTGTAGGAACCTATTGCTTCCTAATCTGGTTTTGATGTCCATTAGGATTGAATTTTTGCAGTGCCCACTCTCTATTTCTCTCTCTCCCTGGGTAGTCCTTCAAGTAATTGGGGATCTACCTATCCTTTATTTAGTGTAGAATGAAATTGAGGCTGGATATTAGTTTTATTTTTTATTTTTTATCTAACTAATAAACATCCAATGTTTTTTAAAGTACCAATAGATGGCACTAAATGAGCACCCAATGCAGATAATTATTATAGTGCACCTAAGGTAAGACTCATATTCCCAACTCAACTGTGGTATCAGATTTCTAATCCAAATATTCAATCATTAGAAATTCCATAATTCCTGGAGAAAAACTCATGCATGAAATTATATATTTAATATTTCTAATAAAACCTCACCAATGAAATCCAGCCATCAGAATCCCACATCGACTCAAGACCTATGTTTAGAAATATTCCAAAGTCATACATGAAAAAACCAGAGTCAATATAGGTGTGGTGGAAAGAAAAATACCCATTATATGAACATAAAATGATAATTAGGGTTCTAAATCATCCTTAAGAAATGTGGATGTGGCACGACCATTATTTTTACCGTATATAATTTTTATTACCGTTTGATAAATTTGTTGCAAAAATTAGGGGGCCATGCAATATAGGTTAAAAACTATCCAACTTATCAGATATTGTGATCATTTGGAATTCACAATCCATTTATGGAAATAAATTCATCATAGAAACATCCCCCCCATGGTTTATCACCATCAAAATCATCATCATCATCTTTTTAGTGATTTTTAAATAATATATAGGACAAAATGTAAATAAGAGATAGTAAGAACCAACATGAAAATGATTAATGGGGGTGGAAGTGGTGAAGCCCAAGAGCATCACCTCTCACTATGTTCTTACCCTCACGGGGTAGGTAATTCGAGATTGAGAAGCATGTGATTCTAGTCCCTTGAACAACTATATTGTTATGGTAATCCACCACCTTGTTACCGTATTTCCAAGTATGTTGGAAATTAATGTGATAATGAATATGTAATGTGAGACTAATATTAATAAAATATATATATATGAGGGGTGATAACTATCCTAGTAGGTGAACTAAAAAGAGTTGATATGTCAGTTTACAATACTTCCATGATAATCCCCATTTTACTGCAAAGGTAGAGACATATACTCATAGCCATACATTCTACAATAAATGAATTTCATTATCCAAAGTTTGTAGTAAACCCAAATAAGATCGAACCCCTTTAATCATGAACCAAACATCATCCTTGTATGGATCCCATGCTACATGATCTGTTATTATTGAGATTGTTTTCTAAGGGATGGGGATACCATCAAATCCAATGACATTGTGAGCCACTTGGATAGGGATGTTGGGGTTCATTTTCTAACTGGGATGGGTATGAGTTTGGGATCTCCTTACCAATTTTTTAAGAGCCTAATCATTTCCACAAGAATGTTTCTACTGTATAGAGATAGAGAATTCCCTATGAAAATAGACCGTTCATTGAATGTAGAAGTCTGAGCCTTCCAAATACACCACCACCATGCAATCATAAAAATGGTTATAGACATCCTATTAGGACTTAAGTCACCCACACCCTTGAAATAATGCTCAGGGAATGGCAGGCCTGATTACTTCAGTGAGGTAAATGTTTAGAATTACCATTGATTCTTAAGATCGTTAGATCCATTTTGCCTTTAGAGAAGAGGTCACTTGAATCTGTTCCAAATGGATAATATAACACAAGAAACTAGATACTATCTTGACACCTATACATTTACTGTTATCATCATAATGTGAATCCAATTTTATTGTTCTCCAAACAAGAAAATTTTATTTCATCAATATATATTTACATCAACGAGCCTCTCCCAATGTATCCTCATTCTCTGTGAAATTAAACACCCTACGATATTCCATTACATAAAATACTCTTGTTATCGTTCTCATGAAAATAAATTTTTTGAGATCAATATTCATATAAATAAAAAAAATCAGTGTTTGGAGTCTAGAATAGAATTGATAAATTTCAGATCCATGATATATTTCCTAATATAAATACCATTAGTGGGGCACCTTGTAAATCCAATTAGTGGGTCACGGAGATAAACTGCTATGGGGTGATCGAGAATAATAAATTTGTGAGGTATGTGTTTCCCTTAAATGGTTATTCCTTATGGAAGTCATAAATAAATAAATGTTTTAGGGGATATATCAGGTAATATTTATGATATATTTTAATAAAAAAATCATTGGATCCTTATTGGCATTCTAAACCACATAAAAACATATTGTTTTCACGTATAGACTATTTGGTGGAATAATTATTTGAATTTTGATAAAGATATATATAATATTTTTATAATAAATTGAATAATATTTTGGCATGAATAAAATAATTATTATGTATAAAATGGTCATTGGATATCAAACATTGAGTTTTAAAGGAAATGAAACTTTGGAAAAAAATATTTTCTCATCCTCGATCCCAGTATTGTTCATTATAATGGATTTGATGTTTTGAATAAACAAATAATAATAATATTTGTAAAACATTATTGAATTAAAATTTGTTATAGAATACTTTAATTGAATATGTTCCATAGACATTAGATGTAGCGGATGATTAATTATTATTAACCAACAATTAATATTATAGAAGATAAATCGCGGGAATATAATCATCAAATTTGATAATGAGTTTTCACACAACAAGTTAACAAAACACATAGATATTATGTGTTATTATGAAAAATTAAATCGATGTTGTTTATTACATATGATCATGTTTGATGAGAATATATAAATAGGATGAAAAAAATTATGGACATGAATATGTTATAATGAAAAATGAAATTATACTGTTATATAAAAACATAAATTAATTAATTATTGTTAATTATAAGTAGTCAAATTGTTAAAAATATTTTAAAAAAATTATTTTGGGTTAAATAAATTGTTTAAATTAATTTTTTATTCCATAGATTAAAATAAAATTTACTTCAATGTTAAATGTGTAAAAGTGAATTAATTATTGAGGAATGATTATAGTGGATAATATTTTTTCAATAATGGAAATGGAATAATAATATTACACTAATGATGAGTATTCCCACTAATGGTGTGGAATAATTACAAAAGAAATAAGATATTATTAGAAAATATAATTTAATGAATGAAAGGATAATAATATATATCATATTAAATTTTATAGTCCACGTTAGTAGAATCATTCAAGTAATGATTAAGGTAAGTGTCGAAAATGTCTAGGTAATTTAGTAAGTGAATTATAATTACCTATGCTGAAGTGAATGAAACATTATGTAATGAAACTGGTATAATATAGTTGTGGTGTTTTATTATAATAATTATACAATAAAATGCCACATTTATGTGTTTTATATATTATATAATATGAGTAGGGAATGATTGATCCTACTGAGATAAAAGTGTCATATAATGATAAACAAGGGTTGTATAGTATTTTACATTAGAATGTGGATATCTAGATAAATAAAAAACATACTATTATAATTTATTTAATTTTCATTCACTTAGTATGGGATAAGAAAGTGGGATCCAGAATCAATTCTGTAATAGTTGGATTTATATATGAGATATATTTTGTTATGGATATGATATCCTTGATTTAGATTATTGATTTTGGTAATCATCTACTTTAAGATGCGAAATAATGTATTATAGATAGACATAAATCTAGATTAGACATAGTGGTGGAATCATCTTTTCACTCACCATTTACCTCAGGGTAGAGTGGGATGATAATGATTAAACTATTTCCCACCTACCGATCTAGTTATAGACTATGGATGACATATTCATGTATTCAATTCCCTAAATGCATAAATATTTGCTAATATTGATTCGATATGTCATAGATAAATCATTAGGTGGGTATTTTCCCTAATATCTACAGTGGATGATAGATTGAAATAATAAATCCATAAAACACCCTTCTTGTTAATAAAATTTCGATAAAGGATGGATTCTCCCAATTTCATAATAATATTGGAATATTCTCAAAGAATTTGAAGGATAACAAGGCACCCAACTCACAACATTACCAGTCTCAAGAAGTAACTGCATGTCTTATTGATGCTTTACTACTGACCCTGTCTTTCCTTTTCACCATACTACACCATGCTCCCAACACTATACATTCATATATAAGGCACATTGACCGAATGAGTTCATAATTAGGAGGTGTTATAGGTAGTTACATGGATACCCAATCACCAATGTCTTTACAAGGACCCCCAAATGTAAAATTTCAACATGATTTATGATCGTGTATAAGGATGTGTAAACTATGTGTGTATTGTGAATAGAGTAGAGGAAACCGAAATACTAATTCCCTCTTTGTGGGGTTTTATCTCCAAATTAATGTAAAAATATGATAGGGAATGGAACTAGTATCATTTATTGATTATAATTACAAAAAACATCTTTTCTGAGGTTTCCCATATAACCAGGGAAGAAGACCATTCTCATGTGGAGTGTTTAAGTGATTAAGGGGTACCATTTAGCCACCCTACTCAAAACCCAATGCGGATTGAATGTATCACTTGAAAATATCTATTCCCAAGTATTATGTACAAAGTATCATATTTGTAAAATCCTATATACTGGGGTTCCACTTCTAATGGGCCTATATACTTATATCGTACTTACCCCATGATATCAACATGTTCACCAAGTAAATTCTTGAAAATATCACCTCATTATGAACAAACTTTTCATATTTTACCTACCAAGGCCCCACCAAATCCTAGGTCTCCTAATTGGGAACCTTTACACAATGTTCTCCTCCACAGCCACAAAACAAATACATGGCTAGATTGTTTTATTTTAGTGCTTTCTACCATTCCATCATGTATTCTTTATAAATTGTGTATCAATTATCCCTTGAGTGGATTTCTTCAATGTATCCTAGTAGTATTATGACATTATGGGTAAAACAAATCTAGAATTTCATTCATAAATAGGTTCTTTATCAATAATAAATTGATGAAACCTCCCCAAAAATAGGGTTTTCATTCTGACTATTTCACACTGACCTCTATAAAACCTATTTATCTGTTCAGTCTAATTTGGTCTACTCAATAATCAATTAGAGTGAATGTGAATCCTGTTAGGAGTAATCTCTAATAATATACAAATTTATAATCAGATACGTATACTATTCTATGAGATATATACCCATATATGGACATTCAATTTTGAGAAATCAACAACCCATCCTTATAGGGACATATTCCCCATGTGTCCGCTCTTCCTTTATTATGATGTTATAAAAAATAAAAGAGGTGTAAACCCACATATGTGTGCTAAATCGTTTTTTTCTAACACATCATCACTCTTCCATATTCCCCATGAGTTTAGTATTTTTTTCCTCATTTATTTGTTGAAATACATGACGTTGACAGCCATATAAGGGTATCCAATCCATTTTAAACCCTTACCCATCATCATTTGGCCACATTACCCATTACTATAGTATTCATTATTTTTGTAATTACCAATAGAAAGGAGGTGTATTACCATATATGGGTCCATTACACAGTGTAATCCCCCACTAATCCTTAATGATGTTCTTATATCTAGTCCAGTTAATGATCCATATACCCACAAATGGGCCTTTGATTTAGGGTAATCGCCATCCCATCCTTATTGGTTCATATTCCATATGTTTTTGTCTTATTGTATTGTCTAGTATCCAATGGATAAGAATGGGATGTCAGTGTATGAGATATTTACTTGATGTAAATCCCAAAAAAATTATCACTATACCAAATTCCATGTGGATTGAGTCTACCTTTTGTGTCGTGATAACAATAGATATGAGGTAGATGTCTACATATAGAATTAGAACAAGGTGATGGGACAATCCAAATCCTCTACATTTTACTTACAAATAAACTCTATAATCAATAATTAAATACTAAATTTTTATTCCCTTGCCAACCATTATTAATCATCTTCAACTGAATAATCACTTCGGGATGACCTGATGGTACATAATATGTAGGAAATACAAAAATATTTTAGAATTTATAGACTAGTTCTATGAACTAACCATAAATGTTTCATTCCAAAATATGAGTTTTTTACTTCATTTCAATTAGGATATGTTGGATACCTCCATGATGTTCAATTCCATTCTAGAGCATTGTATTCAATTCTATACAACTATAAACAAGTTGGAAAGGATCATATATGAAAACCCTTATATGTAAATTCATTCAATTATAGAGACATGAATATAGAGGGATCTATAATGGTAATTGTCACACAATGTTTAATTGTATGAATTTTCCCATTATTATGAACAAAACAATATGGGTTCAGATTTACTTTATAGGGTTATGTAAAAAAACCACTATAATGGGATTGATCCTAACACCAAAAACCCCACCCCATATTAGGGTAATGATAATTTCCAAATTTCCTAGATGTGTGGAATTAAACTACACCGACAAAAGAAATATTGCGATCATATTATATATACTATTATTCAAGTAAATTCTTTTTAGTTATTTGTCACTTTTTTAAAGAGGTAACATAATCCATTACATGGATTTGGAAATATTTAATTAATACATCATTAATATATAACAATTTTATGGACTAGTTAGAATGTCCCACTACTGGATGAGTCAGTATCCAATCTTCTAAACATATATGATATCCAAAGTGCCATTGTTATGTACAGGTGACCACCATACATTATAAATTATGACCAAACTAACTAAAAACAATTAGAGTAGAAAATATAGAAATATTTATTGGGAGTCATAGTATAATTAATAAAACTGACTACCAAAACTGATATATTCCTAAATAACATGTATTTCATTCCCCTAATTCCCCAACGGACATTTTTTTCAACATAGTGATGCATATGATTGCAGGTGAAAGCATTGGACTACGAGTACCATATTAATGGATCCATCTCAACACTAGAGGTGTCTCATGAAATATTATAGGTGATGTGTCCATAAAACCATATAATTTCATATAGGAATTTGTGAACAAGGTGGAATTTGTTTCCACAACTATCCACTTCAAGTTCCTCTCCTTGGATCAGAACAACACATAAATCAGATCCCATAGGTTTGTGGAGGAGTATTTTTGAATTAATTTCACCTATATTCCGTGGATACCAATGTGTAATCCTACATTGAACTTTTATTTTCATCATTATGGAGGATAACCATCTCATGAATTTTTTGATGTGGAATCCTCTAGGATCCTAATACCAGTATTCTGAACTAATATGAATAGAAGGAGATCCGTATGGGGTAAGATGTATATAAATTATTTGGAGTGGGACCATATTCCTACTAACATTAATATGTGGAAGAGATCTAATATCCCATACATACCCATGATTGTCGTTAGCATATCCCAATGAAAATAATAGATTTTGATCATATCCATTCTTTCATCTATGAATATCATTTGTATATTTTGGAAAAAACAAATGATCATGATCTCATCCTTGCTCTCATCCATAATGGTCATTACAATATTACAATGATACTATAGGAGTGATATCATGTCCCTACACCCACATACAATTATCATAAATATATCCTGGTGGAAATGATGTAGTTGGATCATATCCTTTATCACTTGTAGGAATCCCTTTAGAATATTCTATAACAAGGTAATGAATTTGTTTGTATCCCTATATAATAAATTTTATCCCATTAAGAAATTTTGTCAAAAAATACAGGGTTTCGTAGTAGGGATCCCACTCATGAGAGTATCCATTGAAATAATATTAAAATAAATATCACTTTTTTCGAAAAAAATTTATTAAATGATAAAATAAACAAGAAAGGTTATTAATGGAAATATATAGTACCTATAAATATCCTTTATCATATCACGCCTGATATTATTGAGTTTCTATATTATATTTTGATTGATTCAAATTTATCTAAAAACTGTTCAGTTATAAGAAAAGGCATCCAAGTTGACACAAGTCATTCATATAGAAATGACATTAGAAATCTCTAGAGGTCATCCCCCAAATCAATAAAAAAATAAATCATCTCTAAGGATACATGATGATCATTCATAAAGGCCCCTCATGAGAAACATGTTGAATAGGACCTCACAAAAAAATATAGATCCACTGAAATGGTGTCCCTCATCATACCATCTCATCATTAACGAGTAACCAAGAATGACCTCGACATGGAATCCATAGCGAGCACTTTGTAAGTCCTCCTACATAAATATGTTGTATAGGTACACCATATGAGGGATATGTAATCTATAATGGAGGTCGTATATATGATGGGGTGTCATTAATTTACCACAGAGTTTCTCATCATGGTTTTTGTTTTGAATTCCCTCACTATAATGAATAAATTCTAAGATTCCAATCCTATCAAGGGGCACCTGAAAAATGATGATATGTTGCACCAAGTGCCTCATCAAAATTTTTTGATATATCATATTGGTAAAAAGTAAATTTTTTGTGATGGAAATCATCTATGCCTCCCCCAAATTGTCTGTCCTATGATCCATCTAAGGATATACTAAATAGTCATACATATATTTTCAGGGTTGTGGTGAATTGACCATTTTGGTTATTTTATGTTTTGATACACCCCAATTAGGAGGAATAATATTCCAATTTCATTTTTAATGTATTGGATGAAGATATAATACTATTTATGTTCTGGTTAGTTATAAGGGGAAGAGTAGAACCATTTATTCTGGGAGATTTAATGTTTTTTAATTGAATAAATCAAGGCCCTATAAGAACTATGTCGGTATGAAATGATCTTTAAATGTCATATTTATCAGAAATAAACAAGGATGATTTTTCTTAATAAATATAACTAAGAATCATGGAGTATATGAACCTTATTATATGATATTTAAGACCACAAAAAGTGAATCTCAACACCAAACAGATTCCTTAGTATGATTAGATTAAAAAATAATCACTCAAATACTAGTTTCTTTATAAGGAAATACAATGTAAATAAATCTATATAAGATATTTCAAAAATCATCAACATAAAATTTTGAAATAAAATATTTTCATGGATTTATAAGTGAAGTGGTATTTTCAGTAATGGTTTCGATATTAATTTGAACAGTTAATACTGGGAATTTTGGGTATAGGAAACTTTCTATAATATTTTGAAGAAACATTTTAATCTGCCCTAGAGTTGAACACTAATGAGCATTACTAGTAAATGATATAAAAATTGCTCCCAAATCATATTATGTTTTAGGGAAATATTAAGGGGAAATAATTTTTTTGTTCTTTTTTCCATAGATTCATTATTTTATAATTAGGTTTCCACCAAATAAGATGATGTCTAAAAGTGATTTCCTTTATTAAATACATTATTGTTCTAGGACACAGAAATTCATTAATATGTAATTACTAATTAAATGATATAATATTTATACCCTATTTTAACCATAATTATTGTGATCCTCTCCACAATATGAATGTTATGTAACCAACATATGGGGAGAATTCAAAAAATGTCAGAACCGTGATGGAATTTTTTTTCCAGGATCTAGATAACTACAATTTCAGTGGACACAAACCCTATTATTTGGTTTCATTATTAGTGATTTCATAAGAGTAATAAAATTCGCTCCGGGTACCTTAACCAAATATAAATTAGTTCACCAACATTATACATAAATATATTGTTTAAGATAATTTTTTAGTGCATGAATGTGTAAATATGTGGCACTAAAAAAACTATTTGAATTGGATTATTTATCTGAAGTCCATCATTATGTTTTCGGTATGTTTATTAAGGAACTTCAGACATATTAAAATCAAATAACCTCAGTTTATGTTGATGGTATATTTTCCACCATATACATTCCACATATATAAATCTAATAGCACATGTTTAGGAAGAAGTAAATTTATTAGACCATCCATGGATTATTGAGATGAATATGTGATAAAATATCAGGCTTAACTATTTCCATCCAATATCACACATTCAGGTGGAAATGGATTGTTTTATTTATACATATAAAGGGAATACCCTTGTTTTTAGTGATCATATATGTATCACATAATTTGGATTACATATATCTATACTTGGACACATGAATAATAGACAATGGATTGATTCGTACATATCATCCATGGATATTTCATATTGATATTCTAATTTAGTTGACCAGTTTCCTTTAAATATTCAAGCGGTTAAATTTTTTTATATTACTCCCTATGATTTACATAATATCATGAAAATTGGATTGTGATAATATATATGTTAGGGAGAACAGATATTTCCTTCATAAAATTAGTTATGGGAGTGAAATCCATATGCCCAAAATCCTTTCCTAATAGAAAGAAACTAGAAAGGGAAGGTTTATATTTATATGGGTCATTAAAAATTAGAATTTATGGATCCAATATGGTGGGTCATATATTTCATTAAGAAATTAATTACTCAATGTAATTCATAAAATGTTTTAGCGTATGCATCAAACTCATATAGTAGTCTTTTGGTCTTGGTGACAGTTGCAACCCCACCTTTTTAAATATATCAAAAGCCCATTCATGTTCCATTACCTTCTATTCTGGCATAGAATGTTGCTAATGGATATGTATTTCTGTTTATATCCCATTTATGGTATATTCTCACAACTAAACCTCTATTGTAAAATTACAAGGTATCTCTTAGAGTTCCATGGATCTAATATCCTTAGTAGAATAACTTCTATGACAGTAACATGTTATTATAGGATCCCCTAAATCCAATATTTCTCATCAACAATATTCCTTACAGGACTATGTATTAGGATGTAATTGAATCCAATGTAAACTAAGTAGATGAAAATATATTCAATCATGGGTGGTTGAGGTTGTAACTCTCCATTGGGTGTCCCATAAATCAATGAAAATTTTTTTTCAACCCATTTACCTGATGAACTGTTTTAGTGTAACAAAATGTATGTTCTATAGAGATCCCATAAGAGAGACAATTATATAGTCCCGTAACAAGACAATAACTATGATCATTATCACAATACTTTATATGATCTATAATTCCTTAAATGAATATGACACTTGGATAAATACCTTTTTTTATGAACTCCATGGTCACTGATCATACAATTTTCTATAATCACGTGTAACGTATATTCCATTCAATGGGTAAAAATACATAAAATAATTAATATGTAGGTTTACCTACATTGATGTGAATGAAATATTTCTTATGTACCATTTCTCCATTGGAATGATCAATATAGAAATTCTGTATTTCTATAACATCCACTATAATTATAATAATAATATTGGAAAGGGAGATAAAATCCATTGCCATTTCCAGAACATAATCTTGAGATACATGTGAATATATTCTTGGATGATATTATACAACAATCATGGTTGAAGTTCCCTTAAATTATTTATTTTGAACTATATGGTTTGGAATATATTTATCAATCATCTCTAACATACTCACGCAATGATACACGAGCTTCATAACAATTTTCGGATATATTATGATAAGAGTACCCATTTAATCATGATGTGTCAATAGAAATTTTGGAAGGAATAATGAAAAGTCTCCAATATTGATAGAATCAAATACACACTAATACCTTCTTGAATGTCTCTTTCACTAATCATAAATGCTCCAAGAGATTCCTGAAAACCCACCACCACAAGGCTCGCACTGCCGATGAATTGGTTGTTTAATCAGGGGAATGATACATAACAATAAATGGTTAGAGAACCAATATAAGATTGAAGTATTTACCCTCATATAGTAGCGGCATTTTCCTCATAACATTGAATTGGAGTAGTAACTAGTTCATTGTGGATTAAATAATCATCATAAATTGACATACAATTAATTATATCTGTAAAATAACATTGTCAATGTTTCTAGTAAACAATATTGAGAGGGTCTTATTGGGGTTGGGGATCCAGTTTACCTAGAGTGTTCACAACCTAGTGAGACCTATTCCCCAAGTACATCATCTTGGATAACATTATGGGTTCACTATTTAGAAACCGAATTATTAAATTTTATAGAATTATATTATCAACATACAAATTGGGAATAAAATAAAAGATTATATTTTTGAAACTGACTACCCAAATTTGTGTGAATATGTGTCTCAAATATTTTAGAATTACACTATCCCCTTATTAGGGACACAACGTTTTCCATACTTCCATATAAGAAAGATGATCCTCGAACATGGAATGTGTGTTGTCGATCACTTTACCTAAACATGAACACCATAATTTATTAAGGTGAGATATCACCATATTTTAGGGTGTCTGAAACCGCATCACTTCACATCATAATTCCTCCTTCATCTTACAGGGGAGACTCTATCAGTGCCTCTGAAAAATCAATCATATAAAAAATTAGGAAAATTGTAGAATTTGTAAGCTGAAATTTGTTAACTGGTGAAAAAAATTTTAGATTAACATTATCATAGACCTTCTATGTAAAATTATTCATCCCACAGCTCATCAATAAAGTATTTGATGACCCATTATATGGATTGTTTTCTTGTATATACCAAAAGAACGTTGTGATCAGGTTTCTCTAGTTGATGGAGTGAACCCATATTTGAATTTCATCGATGAAAATTAAAACCCCCATTGGATTTGTGTCTCGTGTGATTCTAATGTGGGAATCCACATTCACTATATACGGGATACATATGATAACTTGGAGTGTAACTAATAGATCCTATAAATTTATAATATCTAGAAAACCCACAATAAATATGTATGGTCTTAATATAGGCATATATGAAGTAAACAGTTCCCAAACCCTTATGTATTTTTCTTATTTTAATTCCATAATCTTCCTCCCAAGTACCATATCTCACATTCCATATCACTCCCATTTTTATAAGGACATGATTCAATAGCTCATCAATAATGAACTATTGGGGGATCATGTTTGTCACCTTCTTAGACAATCAAACATTTATACATTAGTATTCTCATTTATGGTTTTGATTATCATACTTTTCTGTTCGGTAACAGCCAATGTTCGGACCAAGTATAAATTATAAGATAATTTTATATGAGGTTATAATGAATTATATACATTAGAATAATTAAGGGGAAACCCAATATTGACATATGTTTATTGAATTTAATCATAACATGAGTTTCATATCAATTCATTATCAACTATAGTTGTCTTACCACCATAGAATTACACTACAGTCTAATATCATAAATAAATGATGGGATTCACCACTGAATACACCTGAGATGACTAAGGAATGAGTGGGGATTATAGACCTTGTGAGTGATACCATAAATTAAATAATTTATGACCATAATATATGATCACTCCTTATATCCTCCATGACCCCAATTTTTTTATTATCCCCAGAGTGGATTCACTGAATGAAGAAATATTGGGCAGTCCTTTATTCCCATTCTTATGACCACTATGATCTTATCCATTAGTTTTTCATGAATACCATAGACAACCTAATAATAAGGATTTAATATCATCCTCTAACTCTTAATGGTGCTATCAAATTCATATGTGTTGATTTATTCTTCTATCCAACAACATATCACCTCATGTGGTGTGCACAAGTAAAATATGGATTCTGAAAAATATAAATATATAACATATATCAATATATGATGGATACAATTAGAACAACCAAAAATATAATCCATATATTATCATCCATGAATCTTTCTACCATTGTAAATGTGTATTTGAAAACAAATATTTCTCTACACATTAAATTACATTATTATTAACATAATATCCCATAAAATAAATTCCATAAAATCATTAGGTCAAGGGTGTTTAAGAGATCATAGTAATATATACAATAAAATAATCCTAGACTACATAATAATTATTTAGACTCCATCAATTTCTGTAATATCCCATTGGTGTCAAAATTATTCATATGATATCTTGTGGAATACATAAAGAGAAAGGGTGATATATATTTCTCATTATGGGAATGATAAGAGTAAACATGCTACATTTAAGAAAATTTTATTATAATAATAACATGGAAGAATGAAAATATGATATCATAAGGACATTGGATTAAAAGAATGTGTCAAAAACATAAAATATGTAAAATAAAAAACCTAGTTAATGGAGACTACAAAGACATCATAACATGGTGTTCTAGGATAAAATACACTACACTATACAAATTATTTCATGTGATAAAACATTACTCAATTAAAAAGATTATTTCAAGGGATCACCCTTTTTATGTACAATATTATGTGTTTCATATAGATCATATTATCATAACATTACCTCAATGACCTGTGGAGAAAGAGAATGAATTTGACATAAATTTACTTGATTTCATAAGAGCTTGATGGAATAAACCATTCATAATATTAATCCCATAATAAAATTGAAAATGTTTCACACAAGGTAACACACACAAAATGAAGTAAAATCTAACTTCTACAATACCCATGAATGAAAATTAGACTTTCTAATAAAAATCATGTAGAGTGGCATGAAAAATGAAAGGATGATTTCAAAATAATAATGGGTATACGTAATGGATAATTAAATGCGGTTAACGAGTGATAAAAGTTCTATCTCATTAATATGACATCATTATATTGTAATGGAATTATTTTGAACATGTTGAAACATAATCAAGTGAAAATGAAAAGTCCTATTTTAAAGGATGTACATGAATTAAAGGACATAGAGAGATATATATTCCATTCCATCAAGAGTTTTCTTATTAAACATAAGGAGGAACACAATAGAACCTTAAACAAACCATGTGAGTGATCTAGAGGTGAATAATTATAGTAACATCATGATTTAGTTTTGTAGAGTGATGATTATGTGTTTGGTATTTATAGAAAAACATAGGATAATTATTATAAATTTAACAATATAGGACTTGGACACACAGTTAATAAAAATTCAAAACCATTGTCGTTAATGGATATTTTAATATTGTAATTTACAAGGAAGAGTGGGTTTTAATATCTTCTTAGTTTAGAATCCAACCAAACTAAGATAATATCATCCATAATGTAATAGAGATCCCTTTTTATAATTTTTTTATGTCATACAATGTCTTTTGATTTTGAAGGGTTCGTTATAGGTTTTAAAGAATTGTATTATAATATTAGAATACCATATTTTAATGAAAAAAACTTTTCTTTCTATAAAACCCATAATATAATTTATTACATGATTTTTTTGTTTATAATGATATTATAATACTTACCATATATTCATGCAGTATTAAATTTTTACCCAAATATTTGACTATCAAATAACATTTTGAAAAATGAACCATAGGATAACATCAAAAAAACTTCAAAAATAATAATTATTTTATCATTGTAAATTTGCAAATATTAAAACTCTACGTATTATGTAAACAACGTTATATATGGTAAAATATAATTTTCCATGACCTAATAAACATTAAAACCCTTATAGAAAATATATGGTAAATTATATAATTATATAATAAATTATATATTAATAAATATTTTACAAAAATATTAAATGAAAATAAATTTTATTAAAAAAATTATTAATTTATTATAAAATATTATTATATAATTCATAAAAAACAAAAATATTTTTATATATCGAAAAATGTTTTAATCACATTAATCTTATATTTATTTTTACTTTTTAAATATAATAATAAAAATGGATTGAAATATGCACTAACTAATTAAGATAATGGGCATTAGTCCATTATTATAGTATGTTCTATATACACAATACTTTATTACAACACCACTCACCATAATGGTAAGGTGTGTGAGGTGGTAGTTTTAGAGGGTGGATCAGCTAATATAAACCTCATTGTGATATCGACTAATAAATATATTCCCTGATGTTATTTTTCATAGGAATAAAATTTTTATGCTCTATATAGTCATAGTCATGTGATAACACCAATGATGCACCCTCTATTCCAATCTATAATAAATGCCCATTAAAATTCATGATCCTACTATTTTATAGATAATTAAGGATTATGAATTATTCCAATTTAATAGGTTTATCCCTTTAAATTACACATCATAAACTTAGGTGAAAAAATTAGATTACATTTCTTTCAATACTTATTCTGGTTCTCATGACCGGTCTTTGGAATTTTTATTTTTCCAAATAACATAAACATAGCAAGTTGTCTTTTTAGCAAAACAATAACCTTATTGCTAAAGATGTTCATCGAATTATCTTCATAAGAGTTTCCCTTTTACAACCATATATCTTTTTTATTCATTGTGTGTGAGGGATCTATTATATACATTCTTACGAGATATAAATGAAAATATTCATTTACATGATTAAATTTTTCTTGCAATTCTTGTTTTTAGGACAAGACTCTGATGTGATCATGAATATCAAAGTGGTCAATATACCTACAAAATATCATTCATTTCTTCCCCAAACTAGTGACTTTATTTTATGGAGAATTATTATACTATAGTTCCAAAAAATGAATATAAATATAACAATTCATTAATTTTTTCACTACTTTGATATGGTTTTAAATGTTCTTTACCATATCAGTTACTTATTATACCATATCAGGGTTTAATAAATTATATTTACTAACATCATTAACACTTATTATAATTCTACATTTAAGACCGTGAAGGGCATCAAATGATCCATGTTAATTCCTTAATGAAATATATTATAGTTCAAGAACATAACCAAAGGATAATGTATATCCTAATATCCAGTATAGTCCACTGATAAATTTCTCAACATATCCTAAACTTTTTGGATTTATATCATGGAGTGGAGATTAGTCTAAGGGGGATATGTCTTACTAATGATAAATTATGCGTTTATAGAATGTTAAATAATTTTCAACAATTTTAGTTGAATATAGGATCATAATCATATGTAATATTTTTTCATGTTCTCAATAGCCACACCACTTCCCTAATGTATATCATTTCAGGATGATCAATAGGAAATTCCACCGTAATGTCAATGAAATGAGTATACCTTTTACGATAGTGTACCCCAACAAATATTCCATTATTAACATTGGTGGTATTATGAATACCAATTATAAAAATTGTGTTGACATCACCATATTTCCATGAATGTATGAATAATGGTTGCATCACTACGTTGAGATTTTTCTTTATTTTCTTCACATGGTCAAGTACATAAAACTTACGGTATATCCAATATCCTCTTTCATCATATTGTATTGTAAATTGTTCACTAATGTATTTATATTCATTTTTAGCTTCCATGGGAGTAATAAGAATATTATTTTATGAGAATCAATCTATAAATCATTCTAAATCACCAGCCTGGTGGTATGAATAGCCATGACCAGATTATTAGAAATCCATTTTCATCAATTTTGAAACCTATATACTTCCACTTCCTTATATTATCAAAATTCTTTTGTATCTCCACATCATTACTTATAGATTTTCTAATCTTCTCTAAATGATATATTTGAGTAATAACTTGAGAATGGTTACATGGGTTTCCTTCTATTATGATCTGCATCCTATCTTTTTCATTTCAACAAATATAGGATCCTTCTCAACCTTTATCATGCTAGAGATTTATGATATTTTCTATTCAGTTATTTTAACACATTGTTTAAATCCCTATTATGGTATTGGATCAAGAAGTGATAATACATCATTAGCTATAAACATCTTCATTGGAAAATGTAGAGATCCTTCTTTATGAAAATATACATAAGACTTTAATGATCCATAAAAATGACACAGATTAATCCATGGAAATAATTAGCAAAAATCACCAATTAAAATATTCTAATAGGTATCACGACGCGTCCATCGGGCCCTTGCTGTGACTACCCCAAGACCACCTTCCATACACTAGGGGTTTGAAACTAGCACCGAAAGGTGCCCAACTGTAAAGTAAAAGTTAGCTAAAAAGAACAAGAAAAATAGAAAACATATCCTGTGAACACCTACCAAGGATCCTATATGAAAGGTTGGTACAACTCTTGAATGGTCATCTCGGCGGTACACCTCGTCTAAAATCCACCTAAAAACTACCTCTAGTCCTGGTACCTTCATCCTCAGTCAAAGTAATCCTTCTTCTACACCAAACCCAACAAGATGTGGGTGTAACCTATGCAGGGGTGAGTATAACAATACTTAGTAGGGACCCTGAGACCCCATAGGTCTCCTAGAGTTCCACAAAGGAAATACCACAAAGCAAGAGACCAAAAATACATAGGTATATGCCCATACATATACATAAGTTATAAAACTACACTCATCTCATATATGTGGGATGTATACCATGAAGTTAACACCACAAAGGTGATGTATCACATATCATAACCTCAATCATAATCACAAAGTAATGACAGATCACACCCGGATTTATTCTAGGGGTAGTAACAAGTTACATTATAAATACCTCAGTTACTAGAGAACTCCTCCTCTATCATGTATAACGGTCCTTTCAAGTCACACAGAGGCACTTACCACTAACCTTGGACTACTGAGGTGCTCCTCCTGTCATGTACTATGGGCTTTCCGCATCACACAGAGGTGCTCCCCACCGTGGGTCTGCTGCGTCACACAGAGGCGCTCCCTCTCGTGGCCTGCTGAGGTACTCCACCTATCCAGTACCATGGGTCTACCACATTACACAAGGGCGCTACCCACTGTGGTTCTGTCGTGTCACACAAAGGCCCTCCCTATTCAGACAGTCGAGTCACTCCATGTCGAAAGGGTCAGCAGTCGTCAAGTCTCTTCCAGTCGTAGGGTTCCGTACATATCACGCATAAGAGAACTGCTCTCCAAGCCATAGGTCATACATCAACCACCCCT
This sequence comes from Viscum album, assembly GCA_963277665.1. Classification (NCBI taxonomy): domain Eukaryota; kingdom Viridiplantae; phylum Streptophyta; class Magnoliopsida; order Santalales; family Viscaceae; genus Viscum; species Viscum album. The sequence continues at coordinate 403,568,016 of OY728150.1, read as the reverse complement.
ATGTTCCATGAAAATGTAACCCAAATGTCTGTCATGTCAAAAAGATACCCAACTCAACCGACGTCAAGTCAATTAGATGACAGGTATGTAAGTTATTAGTGTTTCTAATCAGAGGGCCCAATTGGATTCAGGGTCTGATCCAACCCGTCCATACTCCAACCTTAGCCAAAACACTATTGGATTTTATAAAATGGGTCGTCTCGATCCAAGGATTTTGGCCCCATAGATGGTCCATCAAACTGATGCTCGGTTCTCATGTTATGGCCAAAAAGGTAATAATGGGTATAGATGGGCCCAGGTCCGATACAACGAAGTAGTACCGACTCAGCCCATCTCGGCCATAACTGACCCGACCCCTTCTGGGTCCAGACCATATGTCCTGGGCCTCGGTGGGCCCGGCCCGCTGAGCCTTGGTCCGGTATGGCCTACGAAGGGGTTGGATCGGCCCGGACCACAAAGGCTGAGTCTTGTTGGTGCAGCCCACTAGGCGGCCTACGGTGTGGCCCGCTGGGCGGTCCTTTGTCAGAAGGTGGTACTCCCTAGCTGCCACCCGGGGGTGGTGCTCGCCCAGTAATTAGAATGGACTAATGGTCGTTTGGTCGCCCTAATGGCAGGTGGGACAGATTGACAGTCCTGCACGGTGCGCCTCGCTCGGTAAGAATGACCAGTCAGTTATCCTTCCATTAGCATGATGGCGTCACTGTCCACCTACATCCAACCGGGTGTTAGCTATCATCTATCCTCAGCCGCAGTCGAGCGGCCACGCCCTCCTGCTCCACCGGCAGCGCGGATGCACGCTGCCGCTCCACCATGAGGTCGGTCAGATGCCAGACGCCACCCTTCTCCTCCATGGATGATTGGCCACATCCTCCTTCACAACCAGTGGTTCGGACGCGAACCACCCTTCCTCCTTCATAGCCGGCTGGGTGTCTACTGCCGCCTTCTTTTGTGAGCTACTGCAGCTTCATTCCAAGACCAAAAAATTAAAATATCTCATATTTGCGATCCTTGTGTCGAGGACTCCATGTCCATATATCGCGTTCCACAAAACATTGTGTTTCCGGTATCAATAAATATAAGGCGTTGAAGAATGCATGAAGAACCCGTGATGAAGGAATGAAAAAGGATCAAGGTTTATGTGCGAGACGATAGCAATGTTCGTTTGTCCATCATCGTCATTAAAATATGATAGGAAGAATCCATGAAATAAATTCAAACATATATAAAACCCCTAAATTAACATGAAAAAATTATTCCCAATCCCACCAGAAGAAACCATTCGCAGATCAACTAGTCAGTGAGTTGATCGGTGTTTTTTGCTTAGAAGATAAGAACATAAGAAACAATAATCACATATATTTAAACCCATACCTCAATTGTTCATTGGAGGTGGTGCGTGGAAGAAAGACATAGTCAATGAAGAACGTCATCATTCATCGCTTCTTCAAGAGGCTTTTGATCTGGGCTTGGGGTTGGTTCCTTGTTCTTCGATTCCGAAAGTCGTTCTTTGTTGGAGGGTCTCCTTTGTAGGAGAATTTTATTTCCAACTCTCCAAATATCTCCTCTTTTACCAAAAATTATCCCATGATAGGTGCGGTGAAAATATAATAAGTTATGGATTAATGTTGGCACATCATATTTGGCACATTAAACTGGAAAAATAAATTGAAATAAGTCGGCACATTAAATTAGAAGAATCCCAAGGGTTTTCCCCCACATTAAGGAAGGTTGCGGGTGGTCCCCACCCCAATGAATTCAAAATGGGAGGTTTTAAAAGGGTCTACCACATTAAATAAGAGTTTTCAGGTGGTCCCCAACACTAAAGTAAAAAATGGATGTCTCAAAAAAAAAATGAAAGTTTTTATATATATTTTTTTTTAATCTCACAGAAAATGCCAAAAACCAACTTCTACCCTAGACCTACTATGGTCAAGGTGAAGGTCTCTTTAAGTGAAAATTAGAGTTGTGAGTTAAACGGTGCCCTTGGATTTCAATTCTGATCAACGGTTTAAATTTTACAAAATATCGCTTGCACATTTACAGAACTAACCTGAAAAAGTGTTCATAATGTTATTAACAGTCGCCCTTGACCCGCGCCGGTCGAGGATAGGCTCTGCCTAAGTGAAACACACCCCAAAAAACCCAATGGTACTCTTCCATTTGTATTCCATGTTTCCTTTTAAAATATATGATTTTTATAATAAAATAAATGTCACTGAATTATTTTATTTACGTCCAAAAACAAGCATTCACTGGGGGCCCGTGCCAAACATTATTAGTATCTACTTAAATAAAGAATAAACTAACGAGTTCAATAATGGTCTCAAATTTTCAATCCGAGCTACCATTTGTGAGTTATAAGAATTTGAATAGTAATAGAATTTATTTAATTATTTTATTTATAATTATTCCATTTTCAGGTTTTCTCACAGGAGGCCCGCATCGACTAAACATAAGCTGTGCCTTAGTTAAACCCACCATCATGAATGTAACGGTACACTAAAATTATTGTTATAGACAACTGTTTAAGTGTTAATCCAATTTTTATGGAAAACTTCTTACGTGTGTTAATTGAACCTTAATATAACATTGACAGATCATTCCAAGAACTCAGGGCCTCAGAATTGTGTGCTGTCAGATTTCGCAGTCTTGAAATAATTTTATATAATTAAAAATATTATACAGATTTTCCAAGACATTACATTCTCTTTACTATAGGGATTTTCATCCCTAAAAGCTACAACATGGACTAAGGAAAGAAATGGGGGTACAGAGCATGGATATGAGCCTCCTTCTACCATTGCCATCATGGAGGTTCCCGTGCTTACATCAAATGATCACCAGAGTTATCGACCACCCATGAATGACCTACACCTATCGATCCTCAATATTTATTGGGACCTCCGAAAACGTCGCCCCATCGTCGATGTCCATTTTACGCTGTCAATGTTTTGTGAAGGTTTATGTATGTATATTCTTAGCTGGGATTGGTGGAAAATTTTGTGCACTAGTTGCAACTAAGGTGGATGATCTGAGTGCTAAGCCACCTCACCAACTCTATTGAGGACCTAATAGTGTCGAATGAACCTCATAGATAACATGCTACCCAGGCCAAATCTTTGCGAACCACATCGAGGTGAGACCCATAGAAAGACATGGTCACCATCCTCGAACTAAAAATCTCTCCGTATTTTATCTGAATAGGACTTCTACCTGCTCTGTGTAGTCTTCATTCACTTCTGGATGATCTTCACCTTCTCCTTGGTAGCCTGTACCATCTCTGGTCCCACACGCCCTGACTCCCCTAAGTCAGTCCAGTACAGTGGTGATCTGCAAGGTCGCCTAGGAAACGCCTTGAATGGTTTCATACCGATAGTGGAGTGATAGTTTTTTTGTACACGAACTCTACCAAAGGAAAGTGATCCTCCCAACTGCAGTAAAAATCAAGGATGCAAAGCATGTAGCAAGTCCTCATGGGTCTGAATGGTCTGATCTATCTGAGCATCCGTCTGAGGATGGAAGGCGGTGCTCAACAGAAGCTATGTCTCAAAGGCCTCCTATAACCCCTTCCATAATCGGGAAGTGAAACATGCATCACGATCGGAGACAACCATAGATGGAACTCTAGGAAGTCGTATAATCTCCCCTACACAGAGGCGCCCCACGCTCTCTTCTGATCCCTACTATCTGATAGGAATGAAGTTGTCCGACTTGGTGAGTCGATCAGTGATCATCCATATAGAATCATGATTCCTAGAGGTTCGTGGAAGTCTTATCACGAAGTCCATGGAAATTCCATCCCACTTCCACTCTGGAACCTCTAATGGTTGAACCAAGCCTGCAAGAACCTGGTGCTCTGCCTTCACTTGCTGACATGTGTGGCACCGAGAGACAAAATCTACCACTTCTTTCTTCATTCCCAGCCATCAGTGCTAACGCCGAAGGTCCTTGTACATCTTCACCACTTTTGGATGTACTGTTAGAGGGGATGAATGGAACACTCTCATCACATCCTTTTGTAGCGCAACTGGTACCATGATACTCCCTAGAAAGAGGGTGACATGCTCCCCACCTTCGGAAAATCCATCAGGTGCCTATCCTATGGATATTTGAGCACGTTGAGCCTCGCATTTAGTGTCCCCAAGCTATGCCTCCCAAAATCACTAATAGAGTGGCGGACTGACCGTCCGAGACTGAAGATAAGCTGCTCCATCTCTATCCATGAAGGATATCTTTAGCGTGACTAGCTACTCTGACGCCTCACTCTACAGTTGTAGAACAGACCTCCTTCTAAGTGCGTCAGCTACCACGTCCCCCTTCCGAAGAGAATAGACTATCTCAAAGTCGTAGTCTTGCAAGAACTAAATCCAATGACGTTGTCTCAGGTTCATGTCCATTTAGAGAAGATGTACATGAGGCTTTCGTGATGAATGTATACTGTAAAACATTAACCCATCAAGTAATGTCTCCACATATTTAGTGCAAAGACCACTGTTGCTAACTATAGGTCTTGGGTAGCATAGTTCTACTTGTCAGTCTCTATCTCAGCTCCTGAAATCTCTGCTGACACTTATCTATCCTTAGGAAATAATTTCCCTTTTTCTTCAAAGATGAAAAGGGTGCCACTACCCGAGAGAAGTCACCTACAAATCTCTGGTAGTACCTAGCCAAGGAAAACATCCCTCTACCTTCGGGGAGGTAATCATGGTAACATATTTTGAAAATATGTCCCCATTCTCTGACACTATTGTTTGGAACTAAAAACTAAAAACTCCTTCTACCACTAGGATAAGGATTGCGGAATCAAGAGTGATCAGTCACACCCTCCTATACATGAGTTTATCTTCTACTGCCTGATATTTCTTTTCTGCCGACCAAGGAAACCCACATTCCAATGTTTTATATAAACCACAACCTTTTTTCCTAACACTATGAATTTGAGTATGAACTATTGATGCCCAGTCCATACCCAAACTAATGTCGTAAGGGCTCGACGCTTCCACCAAGAGGTTGTAACCGAAACTCTTGCCTCAATGGTGAGATCACACTATCGGCGTAAGTGTGATTATCATGTCTCCTCCCAAAGGTATCTCCAGACACGAGGGTCATGTCAAGGGTTTAACCAGAAACTATATGTCTTGGACAAGATTTGTGGAAGGAATGAATGATTGGTACTTATGTCTATTGATATGGAAGGAAGTAGTAGACACATATCGTACCTCTAATCATTCCTAGAGCCCTTGGGTCTCACTCCATGATGACCTAAAGCTACTCCATACCCCTAGCCTCTAGCTCCCTAAGCCTGGTGGGGACCACATTGGGTGGTGGTGTGTAATATGTCGATATATACCCACCTCATGATACCCTCCTAGCTCTGCTTCCACGTCTAAAACCCATCAGATTTATTTTTCCATGTCACATCATCTTTGTGAAATATTTTCCACACCCAAGACTTTGAGACTAGTGCCGGTTTCTTACATTTCCACTTCTATCATTCACTGGATGTATCCACTCAGCCAAGGAACATTCAACCACAAAGTTCATCTCTAGCGCCCTAACATAAGTAGGAACACATATAGGAATAGTGCTGGCTCAAATGTCCCTAATCACACCTCGCTCGGAGATCAGAGAACTGAAACACTGATCATATCATATTCATCATGTACTAGTAATGGTCACCACACATTGATGAAATGTTGTCGTACCGAATCTGTAGAAGCTCTAGGGAAGACTCAACCACCTCCTCAAGCCATTAATTAGCCGCTTGTGTGTCAGGATTGCCTTAGAACCTGAGGGGTATCTGATGTTAAAACAGGTGTAAGCTACTAAGCATTCATGTTTCATCTACCGGTACCACCAGTTGTAACCGTTGACCAATGGGTAGCAATATAGCTTACCCCCTACTCAATGGTAATATCTCAGGAAACAGTCTATGAACTGAAGCCTCATCACTATGTAGACCATCCTCATGGTCAGTCACTGGAAAACAAAAACTATAAGCTAAGATCAACATTTTCTCAACTTGTGTCTCAACTAGGAGAAAAACTCTAACTAGTTCCTCCAGCTTGTTCTCAGCCACTTGCAGACCCATCACTCCTCGAAAACCTTAGAGGCATCTGCCGCTGGAACTCATGCAACACGCTTATTTGGAGTGCAATCTCTACTGGTGGGGCTAGGAGAAACAACTGTCCAACAGGAATTGGTGCTGCTGGTACACCACCCAAAAGAGACAATGCTGTAAGGGGGACCTGCACCGAGGCCTCATCGCTCAGTAGGCCGTCATCATGTACTCTCTCAGGAAACCTGGGTGGATATCTTTGTGGCGGCATCCTGATAAGGAATAGGTGCTCCATGGTCATTACATTATACCTGGTGAGATGACTCCAAAGAAATCAAAATAAAAAATTTTCATAAACACACACAATCACTCTTTTTGTGCATTGATTTAGAAATTAGAATTTAGGGTCCTGGTGTATGGATACGTTGGCCGCAGCACCAACACTAGACTCTTCGAACTAAAAAGCACATTCATTGCACTTAACACTATTGCTTCACAGAAAATATCAACGTTCTAGTTCATTAGAAGAACTGAACTCCTCTAATACTAATTTATCAAGACCCATCCCTCGGGCCCGTTTCGTGACTACCCGAAGCCCGCCTTCCATAGGCCAGGGGATAGTGAGTAGAACCGAAAATTGTATTCCCTAAAAACGGTAAGGCATTGCTTTAATAACCTATAAAATTACAAAACTAAGCCCAAATCCGGATGCAAGATCAAAGTAATACTATATTGTAAACAGGGAGTGTAGAGAAAGGTAAAGGGTCCAGAATACAAGCCCAAATGTAAAGTACAGGTAAAAAGAAAAGTAAAAGTAAAAAATGAATACAACTCTTGTGAACACCCTCCAAGGATACTACCTGAAGGGTAGGTTTATCTCTTGAATGGTCATATCTACAGTACGCCTCATCTAAAGTCCACCTCCAAGCTACTTATAGTCCGGGTTCCCGCATCCTCAGTCAGCACTGTCTGTCGTCTACTCAAACACAACAAGTTTTAGGAATAAACTGTGCAGGGGTGAGTATAACAATACTCAGTAGAGACCCTAAGACCCCGTAGGTCTCCTGGAGTTCCGTAAAGGAAAGACCACAAAGAAAGATCCCAACTCTACTTAGGTATATGACCATACATATACCTAAGTTATCAAGTTGTACTCATCTCATACATATGGGATTTATACCACGAAGGTAACACCACAAAGGTCAAGTATCACAAAGCACAACCTCAATCATATGCACAAAGAAAAGATAACACACACCAGGATTTATTCTAGGGGTAGTAACAAGTAACATTACAAACATCTCGACTGTAGGAAAAATCCTCCTCTATTAATTTTAGTGGACCTTCTGCATCACAGAGATGTGCTTCCCACTATCCATGGACTGTTGAGGTACTTATCCTATTAAGTACTATGGGTCTGTCACGTCACATAGAGGCCCTCCCCACTGTGGGCCTCCCCTGTCACACAGAGGCGCTCCCCCTCTTGGACTACTAAGGTATTACGCCTATTGAGTACCATGGGTCTGCTGCATCACAAAAAGGTACTCCACAACATCAGCCTTCCTCGTCACACAAAGGTGATCCACACTGGGCTAGTCGAGTAACTCTTATTCAAATCATTCACCAGTCGTCAAGTCTTAGCCAATCGTAGGGTTCCATACCTATCATGCTTGGGAGAACCGCTCCCCAATTCATAGGTAATACCTCAAACACCACCAATATCCATTAAACAGTAACCCAAAGTTCCATCATGTCAATAGGGACCCAACACAATAGACGGTGCGTCAACCGAACGTCCGGTCTAGCCCAAGGGCTCGGATGGATTTGTGGTCTGATCCAACTCGACCGTACTCCAACCTTATCCAAAACTCTAGTGGAGTATAAAAAAGTTCTATTTGAATCCATGGATTCTGGTTCCACAGAAAGTTCCTCAAACTAATTCTCAGTTCTCATGTTATGGACAAAAAGGTAATACTGGGCCCAGATGGGGCTGGGTCCGGTTCGACATGGCCCATCCCGGCCTCAACCAGCCCGACCCAATTCGGCTCCAGCCCGGATGGCCTCGGCCTCAGTGGGACTGTCCCACTGGATCTTTTTTCGGCCCGACCCATGAAGGGAGTGTCCCGGTCCAGCCCGTGATGGGCGCGGCCCACAGTGTTGCTCGTGGTGGGAATGTGGTCTTCTCTAGCCGCAACCCGAGGGGAGTTTCCCTCGTTAATCAGAATAGCCTAATGGCTATTAGGTCACCTTGATGGCATGTCAGACCACTCAGTGGTCACGCAAGGTGCGCCGCGGCCATCCGGAACAGCCCACTGGTTCTCATTCCGGTGGTGCGACGATGTCGCGGTCCACCTATGGCCAGCCGGGTGCGGGTAGCCATCTAGCCTCCAACGCTTCCTAGCCACCGCGGCCTCCTACTTCACTGATAGCCCAGATGCGTGTCACCGCTCCACCATGTAGTCGGATGGATGCTGACCACCTATGTGCTCTACCGCGTCTGATGGCCCACAACCTCCTTCAAAACCAATGGTGTGGACGTGCGTCGCCCTACCTCCCTTGCTGTCGGTCGGGTGTCATCCACTACCTTCTTCCGCGAGCTGCTGCGTCTTCATTCCGAGTCCGATAAATTAAACGATCGCATATTCGTGATCCTTCTGTCGAGGGATCTGTGTCCATATATCTATTTCATCAAGACATTGAGTTTCTAGCATTAATAAATATAAGTCGTTGTAGAACGCATGATGAACAAAAGAAAAGAAGCAATGTTTAGGTGGAGATGGTGGCGATGTTCATTTGGCCACCGTCTTTATGAATTTAGTATATGAAGAATCAATAAAATAAATTCAAACATATATAAAACCCCTACATCATACTGCAATAATTATTTCCAATTCCGCAATAAGAAATCATTCACAGATCAACTAGATAGTGAGTTGATCATTGTTTTATTTTTGGAAGAGAAGAACATGTGAAACAATAATGACATAGATTTAAAAATGTACCTTTGTTATTCATTGGAGGTGTCGTGAGGAAGAAAATGTTGTCAATAAAGAACATCGACATTCATCACTTCCGCAAGGCGCTTCTGATCTGGGTTTGGGGTCGGTTCCTTATTCTCCAAATCCAAATGTCGTTCTTCATTAGAGGGTCTCCTTTGTTGGAGAATGTTCTTTCCCACTCTCCAAATCTCTACACTTTTCCCAATGATTCAACCGTGAGAGGAGTGGTTCCAATTTAATGAGTTAGAGATTAATGTCGGCACATCAATATTGTCCCATTAAATTGGAACAATAAATTGAATTATGTTGGCACATTAAATTGGAATGATCCCAAGGGTTTTCCCCACATTAAATATGGGTTCGGGTGGTCCCCACCATAATTAATTCAAAATGGGAGGTTTTCCAAGAGACTCCCACATTAAAGAAGATTGTTCATGTGGTCCCCACCTCTGAACAAAAAAATTAAGGTTTCAAACAAAATAAAATAAAATTGTTTTTATTTTATTTTATTTTTAATCTCCCACGAAAAGCTAAAAAACCAACATCTACCCTTGACCTGATGTGGTCGAGGTGAAGGTCACCTTAAGCGAAAATCGGCATAGTGAGTTCAACGGTGTCCTTGGATTTCAATTCTGAGCACCCGGTTAAAATGTTACAAAACTCTTCTCACAAGTTTTTTGAACGTATTTAAAAAAAAGTTCAGAAAATTATTAACACTCACCCTCAACACGCGTCGGTCAAGGTTAGGCTCTTCCTAAGTGAAATGCGCCCCAACTAACCCAACGGTACTCTTGGATTTCCAATCCAAGTTATTGTTTTAATGTTATGTATTTTACAATAAAATAATTGTCACTTAATTATTTTATTTACGGCCAAAAACTAACTTTCACCGATGGCCCATGTCGACCAAAGCTAGTTTCTGCTAAAATAAATCATTCCCTCGTGAGTTCAGTGATGGTCTCAGATTTTTAATATGAGCTACCATGTAAGTGTTATAAGAATTTGAGAAATAAAATAATTTATTTAATTATTTTATTTACAGTTATGAAATTTTTGGATTTTCTCACAAGAGACCCGCACCGACTAAACTTAAGTTGTGCCTAGGGTAAACCCACCATCCTAAATAAAATGGTGCCCTTGGATTTCTATTCCAGGAAACTGTTTAAGAGTTAATAAACTTTTTCAAGAAAACATCTTACACTCATTAATTAAACCATAAAAACACTTTGACGGATCATTCCGGGCACTTCGTGCCTCAAAATTATATGTCATTAGATTTCACTGTCTCGAAATAATTTCATATAATTTAAAATAATTACATGAAATTTTTGGGATGTTGAAATAGGAAACCCCATTTTATGTTTAGTATAAATGTTTTCATGCACCTTCAAATATTGAGAGGCATATTCAACCACTTTATCCATTTTTAAGAGCACACAACCCAAGACCTTCATAGAAGAAAACTATAGACCAAAATCCATTACAAATGGTAGGTAATGTAACAAAATGAGTAGAAATTAGCCTCTTATTATTATAAATGAATGAAACACCCCAAAATTTAATATATATTTCCATTTAAATAATCTTGATGTATTTGGTTTTATGCTTTACATGAAACCCCAATTCCAAACAAACAATGATATTGTAAGACATTATAACCCAGCTGTAAAATAAAAAGGCATGTATTTTAAAAATTAAATTATGAAAAATATTTACAAATTTTTTAAATAAATTATATATATTTATTAATTCACAATATATAATTACTCTTGTTTTAGTAATGTAAATTATGATTGAAAAATAGCATTTCATAAAAATGGATTTTATTTCATTTTGTGCATAGAAATTAAAATTATTTATTATTATTTTGAGAAATAATTTTTGAGTCATTTAATATAATTTTTTAATTCATCATATCAATAATTTTATTTGTGATGTTTTAGGTTTATTTTATAAAAATAATAAATTTATAATGAATAATGAAAAAAGAAATTTTTCAAAAAACTATAATTTATTCTGAAGAAATAAAATAAATTAATTAGTACTATTATTTATTGAATTTGAAAATAATATAATATAAGTATAATTTATGTATAAATAATATAATTAATTACATAATAATCAGAATTATACTTTATTTTAGTAAAAGTTTAATTTTTTAACTTAAAATATATTTGTATAAAATCTGTTTTTTGTAGAAACTGTTTTTTTATATTGACAAGTTAAATTAATTTATAGTTATTAATTTTTTAATTGAAATTATAATATTATATATTTAATTATATATTTTAACATTCATTTTATGGTTTTTAGAAGGTGTGTAATTAATGTAAATCCAGTTTTATTCATAAATATCAATTTTTTCTGAAAACTGGTTTTCACTATGACTTTAACACTTATATAAAATAGAATACACCAAATAACAAAAATTAAATTTTTTTAATATTGATTTATTATTTTTAGTCACTGGTATTTATATAGTTTTAATTGTTGAAATTAATTTTTTCATGATGAATAGTAATATAGAATAATTCTGTTACGATATTTTAGGTTAAAATAAGTTTACCTTGGGGAGTAGTTTAAACTATGAAATAAGGGAATTAATGACTAAAAATATTGTATAATATTTATATTTGAAATATATTTCTACCTTATATTATCCTAAATTTTAATTCATGTCCATTTAAATCCACATTCACTACAAATTTCCCTTATATTGTTGAAATATTTAATGAAATTCCATGAACTTCACTACCATACTATATAAAAGATCACATATTCAACCCATTATTAATTTTGTCCATTTTAAGAATAATATAACTAATAAAAATAATGATAGATTACTTCCCTTAATTTTAGATATTCGGGTATACTCTTATGTCCATTCATTTAAGTCTTAATGTTTATGCTAAAGGTGATCTCTCAAAGAAGGGGTTTAAATATTAACAAAGGTCTTAATTTTTTTTCAAATTAAAATTATACTAAACCAATTATATTAATTATAATATTATTATTTTAGTATAATAAATATATTTAGATTTTATTATGATTATGGTACTGATTTTCATGTAACCTTCTCCATCAAATGTGAGACGCAATTATCGCCTGTGCATACGTGTGTACTTCCACCTCCACATAACGATATGATTCATTGTCTAGTACCATAATTAATGGTTATTTATTATGATAAATTTAATGTATATATATTTATTTTATATTTATTATATAATGGTGAAGTATTATTTATATTTATTTCATTCCATCCATCGAAAAATGGAAACATAAATTGTCCATACATACAGACTAATGTCTCCACACAGTGATGTAATTTATGTTTATCAAAATTGTATACGAATTATTTGAAATATGTATATAATTAATATATATAGAATTTATATCATTATTAATAATGTTTATATTAATGAACCGTGATCAAAGCGAATGGACCATCACTACTGGTATAAAACATACATGAAATGGATGAGTTAACACCGGAAAAGATGATGATATTGATATTATAATTGAATCGATAATAAGATGTTATAATTAAATAATTAATGATATTTTTGGTATAAACATGATTGAGTTAGAAAATTATAATATAATTAATTTTATTTTATAGGTGTTTATTTAACTTTTGAAATAAGACAAACTTGAGGTAAGGGTTTTATATAACAATCACATTTTTTCCTAGGACAGTTTATGCTTACATTTAAAATAATGGAAATATATGTTCTATATGTGAATAATATTATTAATTTTATTATAATATTTTTAGTTCTGGTGATTTATTTGTTCCCTATCATTTTTTCTCTTTATGAACCCAATTCAAAATAATATTATTTTAAGGAAAATTAAATATATTTATCACGTCAGTTGGGATCTTTCCTTCCATGTCCATATTTTATCTATAATTTATAAAATTATTATTTTAATAATTCTACCTATTCAATTTGTTTGATTTAATCCTGTTTTAATTTAAATATTAAAATTTTAGTGTAATCTTCTTATTATTTTTTTGAATTATTCCTTTGGTATTTAACCAAAAATGTTAAAGGAATAATTTTTTAACACACACTTCATGAACATATTTCCCTCCATAAAAATCCCTATTATTTAATGATTACGTTATATGATTCTGTGAATTTTTTTAAATAATATTTTTTTATTAATATCTTGTATATACTTATATTTTAAATAAGTTATTTCAAAATGAAAAGGGAATTTTCATCAATAAATATTCTATTAATATTTTAAAGTTATTTGCGTCTATAACTATGAGACTTTATGTTTCTTTTGGTATTCTAGATATATTATCCAATGATGAAAAATTTATTCTATCACAACTTGGGTTATGATTTTAATGATGGAATATTGAAAAATCGGTTTTATTTTCCATTTTTTAGGATTATAACCAAATCATAAATATTATCTTGATATTGCAGTATAAATATGACTGGATTGTGATTATATGTGGGGTAAGTCCATTATATACTTCTAATTGTTTGGATCAGGATGAATGTTTTATGAGTTTATTGGGAACATGTTTGGTTCTACCATGAGAAAAATATGATACATGGGAGGGTTTCCTATTCCCAAAAGAGAGAACATATGATGTTATCCCAATCCTAAAATAGGGTACATGAGAGGTCATACGAAGCACAATGTAGGTCAATATGTGGTAAGGAAAAATCCTAACCTGCAATGAAAATCTAATTTGCTAGCCTTCAAATATAATATCTATGACTATGATTGTGCCCCACATTATTCCATTCTCTTATGATATTTTTTCTAATTTTATATTATCATGGATCATAACTTTTTATTGTATTAAAATTTAACTCTTATGATCTACCAATGTGTTATGGGAGGATTCATGTATATGATATATAAATTCTTGTGTATAATATTACAATTTTAAGCTCATGATCACATATATTTATCCTTATATTACACACACTTAAGATTACTATCCAATATCTCCCATGTTTAACCTTTATAATAATGTATTATCACCCTTTCTTATGTTTTCTTTCCCCTAGTTATAAACTATAGTTTTATGTTGGTTAGGAATAATAAGTGTTCTATGAGAGAAACAATTAATGTATATGTTGAATATATTTTATTAAATAAGATGATTATTTTTCTTTTATTCAAGATAACTAAACATTTATAGTCCTTTAGTATGTATTATTGTGAAATGTATTGAAGATTCAATTAGAATGATGTAATATTAATATATGTAATGTTTGGGTCACTATATTTTTTATTTAATGAATGTTTAGTTATTATTTTACCTTAGAATTCAAAAATGATATTGAGATATTTCATAAGAATAGAATGTATAGGAGAACATATATAGTTTGGGTAACTAAATGTTTGTGGTTTTCCTAGAAAATACATCAATATATAGAAAAAATAAAATGGTTGTTGTTATAGTATAGATGCATATTTGGGTATGAACAATAGATGGGGTGGATTGGGTATTAACTCAATCATCACTAGTGCATGCTTAGTGGGAATATGTCTACACACCTATCTAGAGGCTATTTGATAATATTCTTTTGATAATTAACATTTTATTTACCATAAATTATGAATTTGATGAATATAGAATGACCATGGATGAACAAGAATAGAAGGAAGGCTTCAATGATTGAAAATAAATATTCATATCTAGAAATCTTGTGAACAATTTTCATTAACGGACCTCGTTTATTAATGTTACATATAGGTTATAGTAATAAATTTTGTATTAGTAATAAATTGAAGATAAAATGATAATCTTGGGTTAGTTACAAGAATGATCAAATATCGAAGTAGCCTATTTGAGATCAGTTATATGAATTTGTATGTATCATCGATTATATTAAGAAATAAATATTATTTTCCTCATAAATTAGATATTGAATTATTAGGAAAACCTCATAATGTCACATTGATCAAATGTTAAATATATGATTATAATCCAATTGATTTTTTTGACTGATCATCCTAAAAATATTTTTATTCTCTCTCTAGTATAATTTGATTTTATTTTTGAAATTTATTGATATTATTTATACAAATAATTTATTAATTTACATTGAAATTCATATTTGATATTATAAATCAACTTATGATCATCTATCAGTGTGAGGATAAATGTGTACTCCTAATGGAATGTAAATCCATTTAACTGGTCTTGGTTCCAACTTAATTGGGATATTTATCTTTGATTGCAGGGAGAAATTCAACATTGATGGTATTCCTATTATATGGGAGTTTTTTTATGTCTTCAAT
The DNA here is from genome assembly GCA_963277665.1 of Viscum album. Taxonomy (NCBI): domain Eukaryota; kingdom Viridiplantae; phylum Streptophyta; class Magnoliopsida; order Santalales; family Viscaceae; genus Viscum; species Viscum album. The sequence goes on along the minus strand of OY728150.1, from coordinate 403,552,677 downwards.
GATATTTTCAAATATCTCTCTAAATCATACATTTAATTTTTCAATATAACCCAGACACGTTATTATATTTATTTCAATTACACCACATATAATGGATATTATTTAATTGTATGAATTAGAGAATATATTCCGTGAGAATTTTGATAAGGATTACTTTGGCCATGTTAGTCTCCTTGTGACGAGCTAGAAGATTTCAATATGAATAAAGATGGATCAATGGGACTCTAAGTTTATTTTTAGGAATATAATAATATCATGATCAAGAATAAGTATATTATACCTTGTATTTATGGTTTCATAGATTAGTTACAATTAAATAAATATTTTTGAATGTTAATATTTGATCTGGATTCTATTAGATGAGGGAAAAAAGTGACGATATAACCATGGTAGTATTCTATTAGAGTAATAAACACTATGAATTTATAGTATTGACTTTCAGCCTTTCTAAATTCCACACTACCATCATAAATTTAAAGAGATGTGTATCTATAATTTTCAATAATATATTTGTGATAGACGTTATATGTGAAATTAATATATAATTTGGGGGAATATAATATCACAAAGATCAATTTAGGATTGAGAAATGGACCTCAACAAATGAAATTCTTTGTAAAATATTTACCAACTGTGAATAATGACAATATAAAAATTCATTTTTTGGTTCATATTACCTCATGAAAATGAATAAAACATAAATGAATAGAATTCAAAGTTGTTTTGTGAACCTCTTCTCAAACCAATAGACAGTGGGGAATACATTGTGATTTATAGTGATTCATAAAATAAGTATTTGAGATTATTTTTTATTACTAATGCTATATTGATATCATATACATCATGCCTATTAACGGTTTAAGAGAAAAATTAATCAACACCTGATTTTGATTTATCTATGTTATTTTTTGGATTTAAGGTATAAAGGAATAATCCATATGGAAAGAAATGTGGAATGTATAATCATTATTCTATTTTAAAGATTATATTATTCCAAAAATAGTTAAATGGTTTCTAGAGAATTTTTTTTAACAAGATTAAATATTACAACTTCTCAATAAATTATTACCCTGGTAAATCATACAAGGTGTCTAATGAATTAAGTCAAAAGGATCATAATATATTATCTTTGACAAATAATTAAAATGACATAAGATTTATGTATTTTCAAATGATATACTTTTTAATATTTAAGTATATGGATAAATATTATCTTTCTCAAATGTTGTTTCAACAATGTATCCATATAATGATTAAAAAGGTATCGAAGGATGATGTAGATATGTTAGAAATGGTGTGAAATTTTAATGAGTTAAAAATTTATTATGATAAAATTATAATGTTTCAAAATACAAACAATTTTTAATATATAAAATATTGAATAGGGATCTATAGGAAGAGTTTTATAACTCATAAATATCTATTCATCAAGGAATTATTAAGACATATAGAGATCCAAAATGGTGGTTTTGGAGGGATAACATGAAGACAGATATTGTAGAGTATTTCTAAAATGCCAATATAATATGAAATGTATATAAAAATGTAAATTTACTATCTTCGATAACTAACATTTCAGAAAACACCAAGCATAAAATTATTATTAAATATTATTATTGTTATAGTTATGACCTATAAATTTAAATAGATGGTATAAATGAGATTAATTGAATTATGAAAATATAATTTACGTAAGTTTATAAAATACATTCATGGGTTAAAAAATAATTATCAATTAAAATAAAAACTAATTAAACATAAAGGATTTGTTTTTAATATAATGAATTTTATGCCTAGAATGGTCATTTTTGTTATTAATTTAAACTGATCACTTTTAGTGAGTCATATTAGGAAAATTTATATGTTATGTATTCAGTGAAAATTTCAAAATTTATTTTAATATTTTTTATTGGATTAATATAGAAAAAATCAATTTTAACAATAAATGATATACTTTTCTAAAAATTAAATTTCCCTCATTTTGATGGCGCACATATTTTAAAAATAAAGTTTTGAATATTTATAATTTTTTCTTAAATTAATCAAAATTTATGAAGATGGGGTATACAAATTATTTTAGGGTGAATGTTTATTATTTTTTCGATGAAGTTTCATATTTTCATTAATAGTGAAAAATGTTTAATTTTAGTTGAAGCCAACAATTTATCTAACTTGCTAATATATTATAGTTATTTTCTAAATTTATTTCAAAGAATAAGTAGTTCAATTATAAATCATTCAAACCAATTTGGGTTGTCTTGATAAATTACAAATTGAAATTGGTCATAAATAAATAAAGAACTATGAAATTTTTATCTTTTGAAACTGACATTGTCATTACATCCGTGGGATTAATTTAAAATAATTTTTTTAATTATATGAATTTAATTTGGTAAAATGGATTCTAAATTTGGAATAATATGGTTTTAATTAGGTTTTAATCTTAATTTCATTTTTAGTTATAAAAATTTTACCATGTTGAAAAATTTATTTACCACGGTATAAGTAAAAAATAAAATCTGTAATCATTAAAAAATAAAAAGGCATAAATACCTACAAACAAAAAATTTAATATTTTTGATGAATTTATAGACCCTAATAATAAAACAAAATAATAATTTCCAAAAAAATCATTCATATTAGTGCCACAGAAATTTGTTTACTTTTAATATAATGTTGTCATTATTTTAATCACTTGAACCCTCTTATCATAACGACTAAATACCACCCATCACCACACCATTTCTACTCCCAAGCCCTATATCTATATATATATACGACTAGAACTATCTTCTATTCTTAAAACATTATAGGTCTTCTGGTATCAATAATGAACCAAATAGAAGGACCTCATGGGTCACTCGAGGAGGTGATATTCAGGATACAATTTTCTCAAAACACCTCTCGTATTTTATTTTCTTCTCCAACTTTCTGGTCACCTCCATCATCCATCATGGAAAAATAAATAAATAATAATATAAATAGTATCATTTTATGTTGATAATTGAATATATTATATCGAAATAGTTTATTACCTTCTCTAATTCAATGAAACAAAACTATAGTCAAAATTAAGCCTCTATTCACCCATGTAATTATTGTTTTTGTTTGTTTTCCATTAACTCCTTCATTTATGGTAATAAAAAATTTATTTTAGTTATGTAATATTTTAATTATTACCCTATAAGATATTCTGTGTTCTATAACGAATATATATAAATAATATTAAATTAAAAAAACTATTTTATTGTTTGAAAAGTCACCAAATTTTACTAAACATTTATCATTAATGGTTTATCAAATAAATAATTATCATGTGATAAATAAAAATGATAAATGTGACCATTTATAATTAATAAAATTCATTAATACCATTTCATTTAAATTTTGGTTTTTTATTCGCATTTTACTTGAAAATCCATAAGTGTACACAAATAAACCAATCATGAAAATCATGAAACAAACATACCCAAACAATGAATATCGTGAAATATAATTAATTAATGGGTGATGGGATGGGATAAAATATTAAATAAGTTATTATTTATATTAATATATTCATTTAATGAATTAATAACATAATTTCAACCTTTATATATGAGGATTAGGTATTCAACAATAAATGGAATCGTGATATAAGGGTTTCTCATCTCACTTTTTTCTTATGTGATATATACACCATATTCACCACTTAATTCATAGGTGTGGTGTATATACATCCATTTGATATTCAATATAATGAATATAATTATCTTCATGATATTATTTTTTACCTGAAAATTATTACTTTTTTTGGGTATAGGATTAGACTTATTACAAATTGGTAAGGGAATTCATAACCCAATTTCCATTCTTAGGGTTGACATTTTACATCACTATGTATGTCATGCTATGAATATGGATGGGAAAAGTTTTTATTATATAATTATTTATAAATATTTTATGTTCATTTATTATGGATACACATAATTCATTAATTTTATGAATTATTACATCAGTGATATGATATTTATATGGGTTATTTTTTAAACAATATTTTGAAATATTTACCTAAAACTCATTTTCTTCTTCCATTTTCATGTTTTTAAAAAATGTTCAGGAATTTTTTTACTATTATCCTATTATTTTTTAAATTATTTTTTAATCATTTTAATCTTTTTGAAAAATATATTTAGAGGGTATTATATTATTTTTTAAATGTTGTTCATTATAAATTTTTGACAAAAAAATATGGAAGGAATTCTTTTTAACTTATACAACACGAGTGCCTTTTACCACCATCATGACTCACTTATTACATTGTGATTACATTAAAATATTACCAGGTTATTATTTATGATATGTTTTTTTGATAATTTCATGTCATTTTAATAAAAAAATTTCCTAAAAAACAAAAAGATATTTTCCTTATGATTTATATCTTGTGATCTCTCAAATTATTTTCTATCTATGATAACATTGATTGAGGTAACATATTATTTACTTGGGATATAATTCATGAAATTTATCCTTATTATTTTTTGGATGGTTTTGTTTTATGATGTCATGATATTTATAAAACCTATTTCTTTTACATTAGTTTTTTTATAAAGAAATGTTTATGAAACTCATTTGTTAACATGTGTTTAGATGTGATGAATAATTGTGGAATCATTGGAAAAATATTCATGATTTTAATTTTTTGAAAAGTGGATCTTATATCTAAATTCATTGAATTGGGCAATGATAAATTTTAAATGATCCCAAAGGGCACATAGGTCGTTATCCCAAGCCCACAATAGGAGGGTGGATGTGAGGTCATTCTAAGACTACACCAAGAGGGTACATAAGAGGTTATCCCAAGCCTAAAATAGAGGGTTTCACAGGAGGTCATCATAATCCTCCAACATAAGGGTACATGGGAGGTCATCCTAATGTCACAACACTAGGGTACATAATAGTTAATCCTAATCCTAAAGCAGGTACATCGGTGAAAACCTCAAGCCTAACATGTTATGAATGTCTTTCAAGGTATCATTGACTTAATATTTTCTATGATTATCTTTTTTCACTATTTCATGCTTCCTGTAAATATATTAATTTTTAATTAATGTCTTATGAATTTTTAGTATCTATTAAATGAATCAATATTATGATATTTGATATACATGGTATTATTTTCAAATATTACATTCATATTATTATGCCCTTATGTTTATGTTATGATTCTTATTTCCCATGATTACCCTAACAGAGAATCTAAGAACAAATTTTTCTTATTGTTCTTCTCTTAGGGATATATTGAATAGTATTAGGAATGATATGTCAAAAAAGGTTCTAGTTTTAAAATAATAAGCTTGTGAGAATGTAGAATTTTTATGAACAAGTTGTTTTTTCTGTGCATCCAATGATATAAAACCCAAGTGATTATGGTGTGGTTCTGTTATGATTTGAATATTAATATTTATAGATGAAATATCCATTAATGTAAAGAGTTGGATGTTATAGTTTGTATCACATAATAGGTTTATTTTACATTTGGAAACTCGAATGAGAAAACATTAATAATAACATTAAGTGTATGCATAGGTTTAAAACCTAGTGTTTTGGTAATGATCATGGATAAGCTTGGATAAAAAATAAGGTGTCATGGATTGATATATTATTAGAATTTTCCATTTACTATGTGGATTACTTGTATGATTAGTATTGATAACACTATTTTATTTCGATATAGTATATGATGTGAACAAGAAATAAATGGGGTATTGTTGAATGTGATAGAAAATTTATTGATGAGTTATCAAATGGGAGATGACTAGAGTGAAGGAAAAAAATGATTATTCATAAACATTTTTAATTGTACATGGTTTAAAATGTATGTCATAAAAACCCTATAACTCATTAAATAATGGATTTAAAGAGTTTACTGAGAGTTCTGGTAGTTCATACCAAGAAGGAATGATTATTCAGTTTCCCACATGTCAAGAATGTGGGGAGAAACATCCCTATGGTCATCTTAGAGGAATATAAAGAAGTTTTGATAGTGTAAAATAATGACAGAAAGAATTTAATTGTAATTTAAAAATGTTGTGTTCGGTTAATAAAATGTACGAGAATATTGGTCTCCCTACATTACTATCAATAGATGAATGGTTTAAATTTTGAATGTTTGGGCATTATTAAAATATATGTCATTGGGGAATGTTTTTTTAGAAAATCTATTCCCTGGTGTGAGTAATGATTATGTTGAGACTTCAAATGACATATTAAAAGAATAAATTGTTAAGGAAAAATACTATGAAGAGTAGTTAATTATTTCATACAGATGTAGAATGAAAGAGGTGTTTATGTAGTCTAAAAGATTATTATGTTATATGAATCTTGAAATATATTATTCAATATATGATTTTACTAATGATTTTAAATTATATATTGAAATATGTTTATGGAATGGAAAAGTTATTAATTGGTAAAGTGATGATTTTAGAGAAAACATAAATAAGGGAAAGATAAACCTTAATATGTGCCTGATGAGGGGATAATAACGAGATAAATAGTTGTTTAGGTTATAATAAAACTAATGGGATAGTATTTATTAACTTGGAACTTATTAGTAATATGATGAAAATTTGGTTTATGGATTGATTTTATATAATTTTTGGGTTTATGGTATGAGTAAAGATTTAATTTTTGAAAGAATAAATAATTTAATTTTGATTTTAAATAAATTTAGGTTATTTCCAATATTCGAAATAATTAATAAAAATGATCATTAAATTTTTTCTATGTAACAATTATGATCCAAATCATGTTTTTTGTGGGTTTAATGATAACTTGATTTTTCAAAATTAGTAATCTTATATAAAGATTTCTGGATTTTAATCTTTTTGAATGTTCTGAACGGGTATCTAATAAAGAAATTGTTTATGATGAACTTTTTTAGAGGTTTTAGAGATTCATTTCTTACCTAACCATATGAATATTTTTGCATATTGAACAAAATGTGAAAATCATTTTTTATAAAGTGATAATTAGATGAATAATGGATGACTTGTCATACAATTATAAATATCATGATTCAGTAGTACTATATGCAGTACAAATTTAACTTCATTCCATAGAGTATATAAGAAGAATATGTTGATCAAGCTGAATTAAAATAGTGATATCACACATATGATATTGAATAATGTATATATATATATATTCACAAATTACATTTTTAAATAAAATGTTATACTGTTATCACCATTTGTAATGATATCAATGACTATTTTCAAACCTATTTTTTATATGGTTTGGTGATCACTATCCATATAATAGCCATGTTCCCTATCAGTATTCATAAAATATTTTAACATAGAATTATCATCCATATACATATTTTCAATATCCACTATTGTTCTCACAAACAGAATCCTAGTTATATGGTAATCTTCTCCTCTAAAATTCCCTATTTTAAGAGGAAGTTTTATTAACCCCATTTCGGATGTGGCATTCCCATGAAGGAAATTTTAAAATAGTAATGATTTATTTTAATCGGAGACTTAAAATATGTGAGTTTTTTATTTTTTAAATTCTTATTTGTATCAGGTTGGTAGCTTATTGATTGGGTTATCCTCTAAATCTCTCTCATCTTCATGATGTGTTTGGTGTATATATCCTGAGAAGTATATACCTAATCCCTATCAAATACAAAACAAAAAGGTTTTACCAACAGAGAATGATTACCATTATAAAGAACAACTCGTGGAGATTTTAGGTTGTAGATATAGGGTTCCATGAAATATGACCACTCACCTGGTAAATGTTTTGTGAAAAAACACCTATTTGAGGATGTTATATGGGAACTTAAGGATGCGATAACTAAGTGGTATCCGCATATATTAATATTAATATAAATAATTTTAAGATAGAATTTCATTTTAACGGTGGTGGAATGTAACACCCCATGATTTTTGGAAATTCCATTTTCAAAAAAATTAATTCAATCTCATAGACAACTTACTTTAGAAAAATCAAGAAGCTTAAACGAACTACAAGTTATTATTATTATGATATTTATAAACTAGACATTAGAATTTATGGAATGAATGATATAAATCAATTAATAAAAATATAGATTATACATGTTTATAAAAAGACATAATTGGTTAGTAATTATGTTATAATGAAAATAAAATATAATTAAACTAAAAGGATATTATTTTTATAAATGAAATATATTTATGCCCATTATATAATATTATATTAATAAATTAAATTATCACCAATAGTTATATATGATAATAATATTTAATGTTATATATTCACTGAAATATTTTAAAAATTCATTTCATATGTTTGATAGGCTTGCGATAAGAATAAATCCATATATTAGCATAGAGCTATATTTTCCTGAAATGTAATTTTGATGCCTTTAGTGGAAGATAGTTTTTAAAAACTATTTCTGAATCTTTTATAATATATATTTGAAAAACATAACATATTATTTTATTTTGGGAAAATAATATTATTATTGGGTGAAATTTTGTACTGTTTTAGAGAAGTTTCATATTTTGATGAATAGTGAAAAATACTCCATTTTAATTGAATACTATATTTTTATCTAATTTTTTATAGTTATGTTATATTTTAAATTGGTTTAAAAGAATAATTAGTTTAATATTAAATCAATAAAAACAATTTGTGTCATTATAATAAATTTTCCATTAATAATAGATATAAAATCATTCAAAACATGTGAACTTTTCACATTAAAAACAAGATTTACCGTTGTGTATGTGGGATTAATTTTAAATATAATTTTTAAAATTAGATTAGTTTAATTTGGTAAATTGGAATAAATATTTTTTTATAAAATTATTGAAATTATGTTTAACGGATTATTTAAATTTTCATTATGAAAAAGTGACTGCAGAAATTTTTTTTTTCTATGGTATATATAAAAAATGAAATTGGTTAAATTTAAAAAGGAAAATGCTTAATAACTAAAAACTAAAACATAAAAATGATGTGTGTGGTATTTTTTGACACTAACAATACTAAAAATATTAATTTATATCCAATTTGGTATAAATTAATTCTTCCTCAACGTGTTGTTCATTAAATATATTATAGTACTTATTTTAATCACTTAAGTCGACCTCTCCTCAAGTATAAATAACACCGCTTTCCGGACAATTTCCACTCAAAAAATTTTAATCTCCTAAAACATAAACCAAACTTATCCTTCACACTATCTCAATGTCTTAGTTATTTTTTTTGACACAAAATAGTAAATCCATGGTCCTCAAGGGTCCCTCAAGGAGGTTATATTCAAGTGGAAATTCTCTGAAAACACCTCTCTTATTTTCTTTTTTTTCATCAATATTATTTTCAACTCCTTCATCCATCAATGAATAATTAGTCCATAATAATTTAAAGACACTAATTTATTTTATAAAGGAACATATTATTTCCATAAATTTTATAACCTCCACTTATTTAAAGAAACGAAACTATTATCCTAATTATGTTTGTTAATCACCTCCATGAATAAATTTTTGTTTGTTTTCCATTAATGCTTTCATAGATGGTTATAAAAATATAATTATGGTTTAATAATATTTTAATGAGAATATAGTACCTTATCTCAAGTTCTCTAACCTTTATATATATATATAATATTATATAGAACCAAACAAGTTTGTTATGGTTTAAAAATTGCTAAATTAAAATAAATATTTTTCATTAACACATTATCAATTGAGTCATCCTCATGTGAGAAATGAAAATGATAAATGGGACTTTTTATAAATTTGGAAGATAATTAATACCATTTAATTTCACTTCTTATGTTTTATTTCTATTTTTCATCAAAATCCATAATTAAACAAAAATGAACCCCTCATGAAAATCGTGAAATGAACATACCTGAAGAAATATAAATAATGTATTATTATTTTTGTAAGGGTATTATGATGTTATAAACATATCAGAAAAGATATAATAAATAATAATATTTTTTTAATTAATTAATAACATCATTTAAAAAATAATATATGAGGATAAAGTTTGAAACACTAAAGGGAACCATTAGGTTTGGGTTTCTCATCTAAATTTTTTCTTTAGAGAGATATATTCATTATTCACCAATTATTTTTTGTGTGTGATTTATATACGATTTTTTCATATATAATATCATTAATATTATTGTATTAATGATAGTAAATGTTTTACTTTATAATTATTAATTTTATTTGGAATATTATTTGATAGATTACAAAGTGGTAAGGGAATTATTAACCTAGATTCCATTGTTTGGTTAAAACCTCTAATTAATTGATTATATTTTCTATAATTTTTATGGGGTAAATATTGATTATATTATTATTTTTATTTAAAAAAGGTTTATAAGGATTTAGATTTAATAAAAAATATTTTATTATTTGTAATCCTCACTTCAATTATATGATATTCATAAGGGATTTTCAATTACTAACTATGTTTTTAATTTTTCCCTTAAAACAATATTTTCCTTCCATGTGTGTGAATTCTAAAATTTTTTATAAAAATGTTTTTAATAATTTCATATGATTGTGTAATCTATTTAAGTCATGTTTCAATTTAAAAAATCATTATAAAGGAATTTGTTTCATTTTCTAAACGAGGTTATTTTTGAATTTTACAAAAAAATAGAGAAGAAATGTTTGCTAACTTATGCAACATGAGCATATTTTCCTTTCAGTATGATGTATATATACATATAATATTATTTTTAAATAATACATGTTTTTTTTATGAAAATAGTTACTTCTATAATTATTCCACATATTAAAAAAAATTACAAAATAGAAAGGATATTTCACTAAAAAATTATTTCAAGTGATCTCTAAAAACTATTTTCCATCTAAATTAATGTTAATTGATGTTACTAGGGCATTATTAGTGATATTATTCGATGAATTTATCATTATTATTTTATGGTTGGTTTTTTATGATGTAAGGATATTTATGAAACCTATTTTTATTCAATGAGATATGTTACAATGAAATTTTTACAAAATCATTTCATCACATGGGTTCTGATGTGATGAATTATTTATGATCCTTTGGAACACAAATTTATTTTTTATGTTTTATGATGGTTAATACCTATATCTACATATAATGTATTAGGTAATGATAAAAGATAAATTACCTCAAAATGTTACACTAGTGGTTAACCATATCCTGTAACAAGAGGGTACAGGGTAGGTCATCCTATGCCTAACATAAGAGGGTACACAAGAGGTTATCCTGATACGGCAACAAGAGGGTATATGGGAGGTCATCCTAATCCCGAAACAATAGGTTCCATAAGGGGTCATCATAATATTGGAAAAATAGTATAAATGGGAGGTCATCATATGTCTGAAGTAGGTATACAGTTGAATATCTTACGCCTAAATTGTTATGAATGTGTTGGTAGGTAGCCTTGAAATAATATTATTTAAGGTCATATTTTTACCACTATTCCTTATTGTATGGAAAGTTACTATTTTTTACTCATGTCATCTGAATTTTTTTTGATTTATTATAGGAGTAAATATTATTATCTTTGACATTTAGGGTATGATTTTTAATTGTTATGTTAATATTCATATATCTATATTTTTATGTAATGATTAATACATCCCCTTTTTACCCTTACTGAGAATCTAAGATCACCCTTTTATTATGTTTATTTTCTCTAGGATACAGATAAAGGGATTATGTTTGTTATTATAAATGGGTTCTAGTTTTGATGGAATAATAGAGATATAAGGTATTTGTTTTATGAAGTTGTTCTTTTTTGCTTCCATGTTTTCGAAGACAGCAAACCCATTTGATAATGTCATAGTTTAGTTGTAATATGAATAATATTCTATTTAGAAGAAATATACAATAATGATATTATTGGTTTTCTTATTTTATAAATATCATTGATTAATATTTCACCAAGTTAAGGAAGATTTATATAACTCTAATGGGTAGTTATACCCATTACCCACACTAGATTGAATGTTGAAAAATATCACCTTAGATTTTTTCATCAGACTCAAAATAATGTGTAAAAAAATAATGCTATTTGGGTTTTATTTTATCACCATATATAGTTTTGAGTCTCCATTGTAATTATATAGTTCTTATATCTTGATGATATTTCCATGATATATAACAATATAGGGGTATAATTGTACATAGTAAGACATTCAATAGAATCTGATCAATATCCATAGATTTCTTCAATATTCTGGTGAAGACTTCAACATGTTGATGATATATAGTATTTTTAACACTACATTCATACATAGAAATTTGTTAAATCAAATAGGGACATTAAAACTCAGGAGAATATGTTGAGATCATTTTATCTTGGTTTGAATGGTGGTTGGGATCAACACCTTTTTCTAGTAAATTTTTTTTATAACAAGAGATTTTACTCTAGTATTTTGATTAATCATTGTGAATCAATATATGTAAATATGTTCATAACTATAAAATTATTGGATAAATACCATGAAATAAATTTATTGGGAAAAGATCTAGTGGAGGTAATTAAATAGAATGTTCTACCCATTCAACAAAACATCTTGGTAGCTCCGAGTTGACAAAAGCATTACACAAAAAATCATTAGACTAATTGATAATTCAATGTTGGTGAGACATTATACCTAATGAAAAATCCAAAAAAAATTCCAATGAGATTTAAAAATAGGATAAAATTTAGATCTATTTATATTAGTTCATTTGAGATTCTTGATCGAGTAGAGACTACAGTTTATCGCATTTCTCTCCCACCAATTCTCTCTCAAGTTCACTATATCTTCCATATATCACATTTGAGGAAGTATATAGCTGATCATATATATATATAATGAAATACAATATTTTACTAATGGTGGATGTTTATTCTTATAAGGAAAAATCAGCAGGAATATTTGATCGTATCGATAAATTTCGATGAAATAACCATACTCACATGATTGAAGTTATTTGGAGGAATCATAAATTCAGGGATGTTACATTTGAACCTATAGATGTGATGAAAAATATATATAACTAATTTGTTGTACTGGAGAGATATAATTTTATTGTAAAGTGGTTTATAATTTAATTAAAAAATATTTTATTTGTTTATCTATTAAAATTAACGTAACATATTTGATATATCTCATTACCTACAGCCAATGAAGCTCAATATACCGTAATATAGTAATCATTTATTGGAAAAACAATAAATTGGGATCTATGAATATTAATTAATAAATTACTTTATATATAAAAATATATTATAATTATAATTTATTCCTTGATTCTTAATAAATAAGTAATAAATATTCCATAATGTCATTTTACCCTTCCAAAGCTGTTTTTCTAAAAAATATTTTAGATTTCATTTTATAAAAAATATTTTGAATTAATTGTAACCTTTTTTGAAATTATATATAATAAAATTTATATTAATTTTAAAATAATCATATCATGGTTTTATTGGGGTAATTATATATGGATATTTATTCTAAAAAAATTATTTTTATTTGACTATTTAGAATTCCGATATTTCTAAAATAGTCACTTCATTAAAATAAATAAATAATTTAAAATCCAATTATATTATAAATGTGTTCTGAATATAGAATTTGGATAATTAAATTAAAAATAATATAATTAGTTACTTAATAATATTAATTATTCATTATTTTTGTATAAGATCAAATTTGAGGATAAGAACACATTTTTCTAAATACTATTTTTATGGGATTAATGTTTTTCTATCATAATATATAAGTTTACTATTGATAATAATAATAATATTATTATTATTATAATTTATATATTATAAATTCAAAAATACATTTTAACATTCCTTTTATTTACTTATATGGCACAAAATAAAAGTAAAATCAGTTATATACCTAAAAATGATTTTTCATTAAAACTGTTTTTTCATTGCATTTTTCATGATTATGTAAAACTAAAATTTTCCATTAATTTAAATTTCATGTTATATTTTTTTTATTTGTAATCATCCTAATTGATATAATATAACAGCTATGACTAATTTGTTTCCTAAGAATAACAAAAATAATAAAATTCCATTTCCACGGTTTATGTTAAAATAAGCTGGGGGTAAACTAAGAGATAAAGGTCAGAATACTTCTAAAAGTATAATATTTATTTATATAAATATATTTCAAACATATGTTACAAAAATTAAAATTCATGTCTATTTGGAGCCACTTTCACATAAATGTGGAGTTTTATTGCTGAAATATATTAAGAAATTCCATATGTGTCCCCACCCGCACTTATAGAAGGGAATATCTTCTCATAGCCTATTCACAAAATATGTTCCCCCTATATTAGAAATTAATTTCTATAAATAATTCATAGATTCATTCCCTTTTTAATAAATCTCATAGTTTCCTCTTAAGACTAATCCTTCTAGGTTGAAGCTATAAGGAAAAAATAGGTCTTTCAAATAAGAGATATACATATTAATTGAGATCATTAAGTTTTATTTCTTACTATATTTCATATTATCATATTGTATATATGACATAATTACTAATGAAATATAAAAACTATATTGAGATATTATAATTATTATTTCAAAACCATTTACAACTTCTTATCTATCAAATGGGAGAAGAAATTGTCGCTTGTGCATACTTGTGGACTACCACCTACACGAAGCGATACAATTAATTTTTCTTTCCCATAATCCAAGGATGGTTATTATATTTGATTTAATTAATATATATATAATTTAAATAAAAATTATTTTCCTATAAATTGGAGTTATTATTTACCTTTCATTCATTCAAATAATCAAAAAATGTTAGTATCAATCATACATACATAAGAACCACCATCTCCATGTGGGGTTTTAATTATTTTTTCATAAAACATTAAAATTATGAATATAAATATGTATATAACTAAAATAAAATATTTTTAAATAATCATTAATTTTTTAGTGATGAAGGAACAATCATCAATGTCATGTTACCATAATTTTCAAACATAAATATACTTGAAAAAATGAATAAGTTTACAACTGAAATGGTAATAATAATGAATGAATGTTAACAAATTTGTGATAAGATGATATAATTAAAATATGTATAATGTTACAGGTATGAATATAGTTCTGTAATTAAGGTATAAAAAATTTAAATGTACTATATATGTGGTTGGAGTCCATACAAAGAATGTTGGACTTGAGATATGGGTTTTAGGATAATATAAACTTTTTAAAGGTATTATTTATTATAAAACATAAAATAATGAAATTATATGATATATAAGTTTATTTTAATATTTATTTATACACGTTTTTATAAAAAATTATTTATTTTGTCTAATTTTCCTCTGTTTAAGTACTCATGTGGCTAAAAGTATTTTTTTAAGGAAACTGGAATTATTTCACTTTTCGGCACAGAATATTTTATTCTATGTACATATTATCTTTAAAATATAATCAATATTTATTTACTAGTGTAAAATTATTTATTATTATTATTTTAACTATTTATTCATTTCAAAAAATGGGTTTTAAAATAAAATAAATTTTTTATTTTCTAAACCACGTATTTTTTACTATTTAACAAAAATGTGGTATGAACATTTGTTTTAACATTCACTGCATAATTAAAATATCCCTATATGATATGATATTTTTTATTTTTTTCTTAATTTACTTATTTCAATGGTTCATTCCTAGAAATTTTTTCCATAATTTTTTGGATTTTTTAAGATTTTATATAAGTAAATTTTAAATGAATATAGTCCATTCCCCACAAAATGTTCCATCAATCATCGAAATTTATTTTAATCTATAAAATAAATATTTGAAATTTTTTATTCCATACTAAGGATATGTTCCAATGTTATCATTATTGTTTTTTCTTCTGATGGATTATGATTATGATTCTTAAATATTGATGAAACATGTTTTACATTTATGGATTTTTTCTATTATGAAATGATAAATGTTTTAATGATCCTTTTCATGCATATAAATTGATTAATATTACCATATGGGTGGGAATATTATATCCCTCTAATGAATTTGGTAATTATTAGTATTCAGTTACCCCTAATGGTACGGAAGTGGTTATTGGAATCCAAAATGAAAATATATGGGAGGTTATCCCAATCCCAAAATAGGGTACATTAGAGGTTATACAATTCCCAAAAAAGGGTATATACAAGGTTATCCCATTAATGAAACAGGTAAAAAAGTGAATAAACTATGGATAACATGTGATTAATTTTTTTTGGTATCCTTGATATAATATTTATTTTATAATGATTACTCCAAACATTATTCAACTCACTTATGAATTTTTCTTATACAGAGTTTTATTTTCATGGTTTATGATCATTGATTCCATTAAGATTCATATCATAAAAAATCCATTTCTTTACACTATTATACATGTATATGGTTGAGGAATTGTTGTTTGTTATTTTTTAATGTTATGACAATTCTATAAAAACCTAATGCATATCATTGGGTGAATTATGATGGGTACTGTGTGAATATTTTCCATGATTATCATATTCGTCATCTATTTTAAAAATTCCTCACATTCATAATTCCAGAAATAAATTACCCCTTTACGAGTTATCTTGATAAAGGGATTATAAATCCTGATATGTTTCTAAAAATATATGATAATACAAAACTAATCTTTGGAAACAATGGATTTATATTATAGTGGTTAGTCTTGGGAATCCTTCAATTGCAACTATTTTTTAGGGGTATATATATATATATCTTTTTGGGGATATCATGAACCATTAATTCTACCTAAACCAAATGAACTTAATATTTTATATACTCATTATACATGTATTTATTTTCATATCGTTTAAGTTATAATATTCAAATTCTCATCTTGTTCCTCCATTATTTTGGAGTAAATATTAATATCATCAATTAATACTACAAAACTATTTTCAACGTAAACCCTAAATACTCTATTCATCAAAACAATGACATTGTTTGGATAATTATTGAGTCTAATAGGGATCAAGATGGGCATGTAGTTCCCATAACTTTTATGGAATGTTGTCTTATTGATAGCCTCCTTTTTCACAATTGATTTATAGTATCCAAACTGAAGATCCACCCTGGATAAATACAATGGTCAAAATATTTAAACAAAAAAATAACCAATATAATGTTGTTTAATCATGTTATTCAGAACGGTCATGTTTAGATGACGATAATAAATGAATATGCGCATTTTCCGATCCTTCTTCTCGATGAATAAGATCAGTGCACCCCATTGGAAATAACCTCGACATATAAAACCTTTATCTAGATGATCCTATAGTTGATTCTTTAGTACCAAAAGTAAAATAAAATCAATTTTATATAGAGTCTTAGATATTGGAAAGTCCTCGAGTATAATCAGGATTAAAAATTTATCCTATTATATTTGAGGAAGAGTGGATGATTATTCTAGAAATATATAAATAAATTATTATATAATGTGCATGTCATCAATGATAAAATTATATGTAATATTAATCATTTGATATATATATAATTTATCATAATTAAATAATATACATCATTATTATTTTAGTAATAAATATGATTCATCCTCCTACTTGAACCTGTAATGAATCAGAGGGAGAATTGCAATATAGAGGATTATTTCCTTTTCATAGAAATTTATATTGGCACAGTGTTAGGATATAAAATCCATAACCATAGTAGAATGGAATTACACTAATAAAAGTATCATAAGGTTTAATGAGAAGTTAAACCCACAAAATAGAAATGATAGGAGATAAATATCATGGATACAACAATTTGAAAATTTTATGTCTTCATTGGTTTCTCTTCATCAATTCTTTGCATTTCTTTTTGAATAGTTCTAACAAACAATCCTGAAATAAAGGTATTTGTATAAATATAATAAAAAACTATGTTATCTATACATCAATAAAGAACTCGAATACCTATCAAAATATAATTTTCATGATCCACCTTCATAGTTGTGATGGAATATTCTATTCATTTTTCTCTAGGACATCAATGTTTTTGTGATCAGTTGGTATTGAAAACCATTATCTTAGTGCATTGATTTATGTAGGATCCATGATCCATTTAGTTGAAACAGTGGATAATGGGCTATGGGTTTACCATATAATTCCTATATTATATGGTATTACAAGGTTTCTCCTATTTGAAATTTCAAGATGGGTACCCTTCCATCCTTCACTAAAAGCAATTCATTATCCCCTTTAGTCAATTTTTGATGTCATTTTCCCGCACAATTCACAAGTGGGATGTTGAAATTTTTTTCACCAATATATTTCTCCATATCTCAAAAAAAATTAAACTCATCCTGATTATTTTTATCATCATGAGACCCTTGAGATTCATTTATCTCAATTTCATCATTGAGTATACCTCATACAATTTCCTCATATATATCAACACCCTGAACTGCAATCAATTCCAAATACTATTCTTCATAAAACCATTGTAGAGGTAAAATATATATTTTGGGGAAATATAGAATGTGAAGCTATATCATTCATTTATTGTGATGTATTCCATTTCCACCATGATATAATCATAATACTTTTTCATAAGTGAATTGAAATTACTCTAAATGTAATTTTGGCTGGTGTAAGAAAAACATTTATAGAAAATTGTTTTTTCGGAAATCCTTATACTCTAATCTCTTCCTCAGGTATCTTATTTTTGGACAACATCCACCATTGATCAAATTCTCCCCCGTATGATAAGCACCAATCAAAACCTTCTATTTCTCAATGATTTGATGGACGGATAACATATTTTCAATGTTTATCATCCATTTTAATGCAATTAATGGATAAAAAGATGCACTAAAATTCAAAGGTATTTGTAACATAAATATCTCAATTAAAAATGTGTCTTTCATTTGAGAGATTTTGGAATTACTCTTAATTTATTTTTTGTTTAAAACATAAGTCCATTAATACTTTATTTTGATTATGTTTTTTTGATTACTTGTCCCATTGGGTTGTGCATTTCATTTTGGAAGTAACAAAATTAATCCTTATAGTATTTATTTAAATAGTACCCCATTTTTTAGTAATATTCTAGAATAATGGGAAAATTACTAATGATTAATTGTAAATTATTAAACATATAATAAGGTAACCATGAATATTTATGGGGTAAATCATTAATATAATATATTTTATAATATATGAATTTGATTGACTCAATATAAGTTATCCATTATTGATTTTATAATATAAATAATATGGGAGTCCCCCCCCCAATAATAGTTGTTTGTATTGAAATTGTGAATTTATAAATCATATTCTCTAGTAGTTTCAAACATGATCTGTTGAAAGGTTAGTTTTTGTAGACCAGTTTAAAATAAGATCTATCTCAATATACTATTTTTGAGGTTGTTACACATTTATACATCCATTTCCAAGGAACGTCAACTTTTAGATTCCAAATATGGATTCATTATCTAGGAAAAAACATAATCAATAATCTTTCAATTTTGAGGGATGTTTTCCTATGTTTTTTATTGTCCTTAAGGTTACCTCTAGGGTTTTCTAATATGAATCCATAGAATTACTAAACCACACACTGATACCATCTATGAAAACCCATACACATTATTTAATGACTAATTATATAAAGGAATATACAAAAAATCCCAAAAGATCATGAATACTAATTTATATGAATGATTTGGTGAATGTCATATCAACTTGATACATATATACAACAACATTGTTGAAAACATCTTTAACATGCTCTAAAATTCCATTGATTCTTTAGAACTATATGTGGTAACTATGGAAAACACATAAAAATGGGAGAACTATAAATTCAAGTAATTGAATATAGAGAGACCATCCCTTTTTATAAAAAGACATTACATAATTTTTATATAATACGTAAAACATTACAAAAATAGGAGACAAATGACCATATTAGTTTAGTGCCTTCAGAAAAATGGAATCATAAACACTACTACATAAGTGAGATACATTATCGACCAATAGGTTCTTAATGGCTAGAACCACTATTAGACATGTCATATATACTACATATCTTCATAAAATGGGAACATATACATTAAATGCATTGATCTCAAAGGTTCAGTAAAGATTAACAAGGAATATTGGTAATCCTAATCATAAGAAAAAGTGGGAAATAATGTAATAATGATAATTAGAATATCATTCCCTCCCCATAAAAGATTGTAATCATGAATCCTGAATAAATATTTGTAGTCCATAATACCTGAATCTTAATGGAATTAATAGAATAAGACATGAAATAAAAACATAGTAACCAGACAACGAATTGTGGATAACACATAGGAATATAAAATAACTTCCATAGTATTCACGTAATCACTTTCAAGGCTATCTTAGTAGTTTAGGTTCCCTCCCATACCATACTGGTGGTTGTGGTTCACTCCCATGTCTATTTTAGTCATAAGAGTTCACTCCCCATAACATATTGGTTGTCATTGTTCACTCCCATGGACATCTTCGAAGTCAAGGATCACTCCCAATGTCATCTTATATGATATCATGGGATATAAGTCTTTATAAAATGCATTTTAAGGTGATATTTTTCCCACATATATCATTATGAAATCATATATACATGAAATCAAATATCATAATAAAGTATATCATTACCCATTAGATTAAATGGGTATCCTAAACATTTAATAATATATTAAAATTTGAAAAATATAGTTTCTGTAATAATTTTATCAAAATCATATCATTTGTAAAGAAGTGGGTTTCAAATCATCTAACCAGTGAATGATATGGGATTTTCATAAATATCATGACATATAAAGAAAAATAATTCCATGAAAGAATATAAATTAAAATGTTGAATCATTTCCCTATAAAGGAATGAGTAAAACCAGTAGATTTCATCTTAGATGGGAAATAATTTTGAAATATCTTGTAACAACATTTTTTTAATGAAAGCATCCATCATTATTTAAAAATTACTTTTAAAACACGAATGTTTTTTTCATTAATTTTCATTAAAAATAAACATAAAAAATAATAGATGCCTAAAAAAATCTGAAAACCATTTTATATGATATCATATAAAATGATATTTAAGAAATCATTAAACCCATTTTTCCTTGAAAACATAGAATAGAAGTTTGAAATCATTTTAATAATCATTTTCCATGAAATCTAATAATTAAAGATAAAACCCCATTTAAAAACAATTCTCTAGAAAAATTATAAAAAAAGAATGAAATATTTTTGAAAACAATTTCACTTGAATGATTATAAAATAATTATGATTTTTTTAAAACCATTTTTCTTATAAACACATAAAATAATCTTGAAAACATTTTTGAAATTTTTATCTAGGAAATGTTATAAAATAAGTTATAGAAAATTATGGAACCCATTTTTCATGAAAAATTATTAATGAAGACTGTTTTTTTTTTGAATAATTATTCATTTAATACATATTATATATGTTTGAAAAAAAATTGAATACATTTTTTGAAAACATGGTTTTGAAAGAACTCAAATTTCTAGCTGACGAGATTCATAAAGGCATACATTGTTAAAAACACATTCTTTGCCATCTTATGCACCAAAGAGTGTAATTATTTTACCGTACATGGATATAACTTGAATAAATAATGGTTTATAGAACTCATGGGATTTTATGGGTCATGGATAACAATATTTATCCTATGGGAGCATAATCATAAATAGTCTCTATAAATAAAGAGATTGTAGATATTAATTATTACTGATTTGATAAATTTGAATCATAACACAATGGAAATAATAACATTAAATTATGTTTATAATATAATTAAAAAAATTAAATTCATGATATAACATGTCAAAGTCATTATATACACCTCATGGAAAAATATATGGCCATAACATGACATGGGTCCCAAAGAAAAAAAATTGATACAAAATTGATTTGCTGAATTGGAAATTTTTGAATCACAAATCTCATCAATTAAATATCAATAAATTTATAGGAATATCCCCATAAATATAATTATAAAAATAATTGAATAAATCAATGGTCATAATACACATCATATAAAATAAATGTGTGGTGAATAAGCCATTAATCAAAGGAAAATAAAATGTAAGATGAAGTTCCCTTACCTTATGACTTGAATTTCACCGTACACAAACAATAATAACATGTAATAAGTATATTATTATTATAAATTAATCACAAAACCAAATTATGTTTTATAATATCATATAAGATTTTTTTATTAACTATTATTACCCATTTATTAAGAATTCCCTTGTAATGAAACGTGACGGGTAATAACTGATTTAATTATCATGCATGTGTTGACTTTTCATCCTATATACTCTTACATAAATCATGATGTAATTATTTATAGCATTTAAACCATTAATTGTTTGTAATATATTAACTATAAAATTTTATTTAATAATATATAAATGATAGATAAAAGAAATTTAATACACCGTTCATAGAGATAGTAGATCATAGGATCATATGAACGATGTTTCCATTTTCATAGTGTATTGAAATAAATAAAGAAAATGATATATATGTATGTATGTATATAATAAAATTACACTCCAATTATTATGTCATAAAAATCATATAATTTTACTAAACCCATCTTTAATACATTCTAAGCAAAGTGTGAACAAATCACATCGCATTATGGAGGCGGTAGTCCCCACTCCCACAAATGAGGTTATTGTATTTTCAAGAAATGGAATTCATGAATTTAGGGTTTATGTAAAAAAATATAAATAAATAATAAAAATAATATATATATTATAAAAATATGGTTTTTATTATAATTCCCAATCATAATGGGTGGTAAGGGTAAAATAAACATCATTTTATGAGGCGATAATTCACCATACACAAGAATGGTATGTTAGTTACATATTATATAGAAGTGTGGTTAAATGAAGATAAAAAAATATAACATAAAAAAATAGCATAATTGTAGTGATACTAAAGCTATTATGTGTCCATGAAATAAGAATAATTTTTTTGGAGGGTAATAAAATAAAATAAATGAGCTTGAGGAAGGATGTTACCTCTTTATAGGGTAACTCCTTTCGGTTTGAACCTAAGGGATTCCTTGGAGGATGTTTTGAAAAAAGTAAGGATTAAATGATTAAGGGAGGGATTCTAATAATAATTTTAGGATGATCATGGAATAATATAAGTGTCTTGATTTGTGTGAAAAAGGGTTAGAGGTGGTGGCCTTTTATAGGGTAATTATATGACACACTTGGTATTTAAAAAAAGGATAGGTGTAGCCACGTTTTTTCTTATCAAAGTTGTATAAAACCAAAACAAATAAATAAATTAAGGTTTAAGGAAGCAATATTTCAATCAAATGATTTTTGTACAAGTACATAGGTTATTTTGGCACTTAGGATTTAAGTTTAGTCCTTTGTTAAGCATAATTTGACTTTCATCACTGTATTTAAATTTAATCACTTTCAGTAATAATTTTTGGAAAAATTTAAGTTGACCTTATTGTAAAATAAATATTGCAATGATTAAAACTTTTTATTTATGTTTTTTTAAATTAATTTCAAAAAATATTAAAAATCTGTTTAATTATAATCTCGCTGATGTGATGTGAAAATGATTCTATAATGCTAAAATGTTCAAAAGTTCAATAATATTTTCTATCTAAAATAAAAAAACATTATAATGAGATAAATTGGATTAATATATGTACAACACATCAAATTTGACTTTAAAATAAACTCTAAATACAATTCATCTATAAAATTAAATTAGATGACAAATCATTTTTAATTAAATTTTAGTATTTCTAACTATTCACCTGAAAGGGATGTTTCTCATAAAAAACCAAAAAAAATCCTTATGATAGTTCTGAAATTATGATTTAAAACCCAATTTTTATATTATATAATTAAATATCTAAAAGTTTCTAATATTAATTATATTACTGTTCATATATTGAAATAACATTTAGTTATTTTTAGAAAATAATATTTCCAAACAAATAAATTTTACAAAAAATTATATGTATAATAATCATTATGTTTTATTTATATAAAACCCTAATAAATCATATATAAAATTTGTTATTACTATATATATTATTATGTTTAACGACTATGTAATTAAATTCTCTCTTAATTAAATATTATAGAAAATGTAGTTTCGTAGAAACCCAATGTTTCATTTATCACAAACCTAGTCAGTGTTGTGTATAATGCATGAAAAGTCGATGTTCCATGTACAGTAATAAAATAATAGGGTTTCATATAACTAAATATTATGATGGTTTATCTTACAAAAAAATTAATAACTTGGTTGTCTCATATAATAGAATCTATATTCTGTGTTTTCAAAAATGAATAATATCAAAAAGAATAAATTAATTAGAAAAAAATATTTTTCAAAACTCAGGGAATTAAATTATACTCCCCTTAAATGGAATGTTTCATCAATGTTGGTATCAATTATCAATGATTTAAAACATTTATTTTTCTTTAACAAAATCCAACAATGTAAAAATGAACAATAAAATGTCCATTAAAAAGAAAAATTTGACCAGAGTAATTCTTTGTTGGGCTTCCACGTAGAAGAACATTGGTGGGAAGCACTGGAAGAGAAATATAACAATTAAGTTCTGATGGATATTGATATAGAACATTGATCAATAGAACTGGGTGATCACAAAACTGTAAATATAAGATCATATGAGGTACCATATGATTCATGAAAATAATGGTTCTAGAATAAATATTTATCAACACCCTTACACTATATTAAAGGAATTATTTTACTATCTTGGAATCAAAGTTATCATAATTACTTGATTTCATTCCTTTTCATATGTTCAGTCTCACCCTTTGGGTCTTCCTTAATCAATTCCAACATTATCTCTTACTCTATATAATGATGGTTAATTATTCATTCCTGAAGAAATAAAAGATCATAATATCCGAAAATAGAATGATAAGTCATTCTATATTACATTATATAAAATCATATAAAAATGGTTATAATAGGTTATCCAACATGAAAAAATCCTCATATTTGGAGATACCACATTAATCTCACCAACATTATATGAATTTAAACTTAATCCTTCCATAATTGGTTAATGATATTACACTTCGGAATGATGAAAATCCAATACTTTATAAATTAAGTCATGATATAAGGATAAAATTAGTCCCCCCATATATCAAAATGTATGTATTGGTTGTCACATTCAAAACATTTGAATACCCACATCATATATTTTCTATAAATATTGTAATAAATTAAATTACAATGAATAATTTTGGAAAACATGCATGCTTCCTTATTCCAAAGATTACTAATTATATTCCAAAAATCCATTAAGGTTTAAACTTCATCTATGATAACATAGACTAATGATTCAACAAAAGCTTTTTCAGTGATGAGGTAATCATTACCGTCCAACATATCATTATCAAAATACCCTTATCTATACATCATGAATAAAATAAGGGTTCCCTTAAACTAATCAAAATTTCACCTTTCTATATAATCAATTTTCTACCTTACCAACCCCATTCACAATATCTTATAAAACATTTAATGAAAAACCTTTTTTAGATATACTTATATATTTCATGAGTCATATAACATAATCAATTATTTCTAAAACATAAATACTTCATTCATCCAACACTATTCTTAAACCATTACTCATGCTTCACAAACTTATTCCTTAATACCTCATTCGTATAATATGATGTATGTATCATGTCTTAAAGTTTTTAAACATTAATATAATCAATAATATTGTATTTAATGTAATCAATACAGGATGAACATTCCATACCTTCTACATTTCAATTTCTGTATCCCTATATGCCAAATTATATAAAATAATCACAGAACTTCCAAGAAATATTATGGAATTTCCTATTAGGATATAAATTTTCCTCATACCCATACATTCGACATCAAAAACATTAAATTTTTACACATTTCCTTCAAGATCCTGCTATTAAATATAACCAAAATACATATGGTTAGAAACACTTATTATAACAAAAAACCGAAAAACCATGAAAATTTAATTTTAGGTTGTCTAAATAATGACACATATTTCATTTAAATTTGATACATTTGGTTCATTCTAGTGTATTCATAGCCAACATATTTTTAAATCCTTCATGATGGTTCATGAAGAGTTTTTAAATTTCCAATGCATATCCATGGAGAGTGTCAAACTAGGTGCACAGTATGTCCTATTTTTTTGTACTAGGTTTGGATGAGTCAACCCTGACACACCTTTTCATAGTTGTAACACCTTGGTACATATGATACAAAACAATGTCCTCTTATAGTATCCAGACAAGTATTTATTTCTATAAATCCACTAACACTATCACTTACCAAAATTCTAGGACATTTTCATAAATGTTGACTCGTCCATATACATATCCATAGAGATATACAAAGATATATCCTTAGTAATATTGAAAGTTATACCACTATGTATTTCTCCTCATAATCTCAAAAGGTTGAATAATCATTTTCTATGATACCTACTATAGACACCCTCAATTTTCATACATTGACAATACATCATTTTTTACAGAATACTTAACACATTATGAAACATATTGAGTTTTTATAGTCCTTTTTTCATATAAATTAAATTTAATTTATATCCTTAAATAAAAAAAATTATAAACTAATTTCATATAAAATGGATGTTTTGTAAATTACACAGAATTTCAACAAGGAGTACATTTCATAGAATGTCATTTTTCATATGTTAGACACACCACCAATGTTTCTACAAAATGTCATTTTATAGTTATAGTTATTTAAATGAGATGATTGTTACATAAAATTTGGACATAGTAGTATTAATAGTACTAAATAATTTACAAATAATTTTTTAATTGGTTTATATAAATATATAATATTGATAAAGAAAGATATAATCTTTGGAAAATTCCTTTTATATTTAACAATACTACTTTCATAAACAAATTACTTTTCATGACCTTTTCCTAAAAAAAATTAATTTTAGATATATATAGAAATATAATAATATTAAAATAATCTAAATTTTTGTACTTATAATGACATAATTATATTAGGAAAAAATGTTGGGATTTTTCTATGGGTCCTCATTTTTGGTTGAATTGTAAAAAAAATGGATTTCAATTGAAAACTAATTTTTCATAAAATTTATTTTGAAGGTTAAATTATATATTAAAATTTATAAATGGTCTAATTAGATAATTTTTTTAAATTAATAAAATTTAGTTCATTGAGATCAATTTCACATCCTTATTAAATATAAAAACATAGCAAACTTTTCAATATTTTTAAATTTAAAAACATGCACTGTCGACCTGAACGATGTATTATTTTTAAATTAATTTCTACCAATTGTGTTACTAGAATATGGAAAAAATGGATACCATATTTGGATTGAAAATAATTTATAATTTATAATACGTTTAACTTAGTTTTTACCAATAATATTAGTTAAAGAAACTAATATTATTTACATCGATTAAGGTAAACCCAAGCATTACTAAGGAGTAAACCATGAATTTAGCCCCAAGAAGACATAAAACCGTTTCAAAAACCCATTTTATTTCCATTATTCAACCAATAACCTTCCTTTATTGAATTTTATGTTTTTATGTATTTTAATAGTTAATAACTTGGTCACACATAACTTGTTATAAAAAAAATGCCAATTATGTCATCTCCTTACACTATAAAATTACACCACCGCTCCCTCTTATTCACACCACTCAATACACATAGGTTCAGCCATCATGTTCTAAATAAACATCCCAAAATACGTATCATCCTCATTTAATCCTTTTTTGGGCATAAAAACATCCATGGAATCTTCTTTGGCATAAACCAAAAGGAGTTACCCTATTAAGAGGAAACAACTTCTCAGAAGCTAATTTCATTTATTTGTTGTTCCAACACATCCACACACATTATTACATGATTTTATAATAAAAATATAAAAAATATATTATTAATTTTTATATTAATTATTAAACCTACACTTACACACACCTCCATCTAATGTCTAACGAATATATTGTTTAGGTGTATGGTAAACTGCCACCTCACTAAACGATGATGGTGTATTTTTTCATTTACTGCCTCTGATGATGGAAATTATGATAGGTAATATATTTATATATTTGATGTGTTACTTTTATTATATCTTTAATCTTATTTATTCTTCTTAAAATACATATCATTTTACTTTTAATTTGGAGTATATATAATAATTCTGTATGAATATGTGTGGACTACCACACCCTAAAAGTAATGTGATTAGTTCACACAAAACATGGAATGTGTTACTAAACATATATGATATATATATATATGATATAATAATATTATTTGAAGAATTATAAATATATATATAAATATATTTATATTAATTTGTTTCTTTAAATACAATAACAATAACGGAAACAATGTTCATGCATGCGTACGAATTACCGTCTCCATGAACGGTGTATTGCTTTTAATAAATCTATATTAAATAGATTATTATAATACAAATATACTGAATATACATGATATTGATGTCATATTTTACATTCTTGAATCCGGATATAGTAACAAGGACAAATG
Organism: Viscum album; assembly: GCA_963277665.1. Classification (NCBI taxonomy): domain Eukaryota; kingdom Viridiplantae; phylum Streptophyta; class Magnoliopsida; order Santalales; family Viscaceae; genus Viscum; species Viscum album. Next base: position 403,524,017 of record OY728150.1, on the reverse strand, counting down.
ATATAACAAATTAAGATACATGTAGAGAAGAAAGAAGATATTACCTAAAGTGAAACCTTAACACGAGATTGTTAACCAGAGGGTAATATAAGGTTATGATAAAAACATATATGGTATTTGATATAATAATATATTTTGAAGAAATATATAAAATATATTTATATTTATTATATAGGTGTTTTTAATGTGTATTATGAGATTCAAGATACAAGGTGGGACAATTTCATCTCAAACCTTATTTCCTTGAAATACATGATTTATTCACCTACCAATACTTTTGTGTAGTGTTTATAAATATCATGTATGTATTAAATTTTTATTATAAATAATTTTATAGTTTTTTACCTATCCATTTTATGATCTTAAATTCAGTACTTTTATGATTCAAATGTTACAAAATTAGAAAAATATTTAAGTCACAATTTTTCTTCATTGAGATTCATGTTTTGTTATGCACAAATTTTTTTTGAGATGTATATACAATCATTTTAAATTATATATAATGAATCTCTATATTTTATTTATATTTTAATCTTCAAATAATTTTATCTTATTTCATATAAAATATAATCTAAAGTAATCAAGTGGTATGAGTTTATTTAAACAATCTCATCAGTGTTCGAGATTTTCAATTACTTTATTTATGAAATATTTTGATCCATATCTAAAGAAAAATAATTAATTTTTATATCCTATTTGTAACACTCGAAGCTTCCACGGTACACTTCTCTTTGAATAATACTGTAGCTTGTGTTGTACACAACTTCGAGTTCTAACACACACCACAACCAATCAAAGTAGCCATTATGAATAGTAATAACTACTTTTCGAAATTTTATAAATTTTATCTGTCCAAATGGAATTCATTTTTTTATTGTGAATATTGAAATTATCCTAAGTTGAATATTTTGTAATTTTTTGAGAACTTCCAATTTTTTTATGAATAGTGAAAAAAAGATAAAACAACTTTTTTAATCAAAATAATTTATAGTGATAAATTATAATATTGAGTTGTTTTAAAGTATAATTATAATATATTTTTACCATTTTATCCAATGGTGGTCATTATAATTAATTTAACATTGAAATTGGATATAAACAATTGTCAATCTTTTGATATATATTATTTCTTAAAAACACGCTATTTGTTGTGACAGCGGAAATTAATTATAAAATTAATTAATGCAACTTGTATATTTGAAATTTTGTAAAATAGACATCATTTTTGAATTCGGAATATCAATTATAGCTTAGGGTGAAATTTTGGCATTATTCTGAAAAACTTCAATTTTTGATGAATAGTGAAACCACTAAGTGGTAGTTAAGAAACTGATTTTTCGTTTAAATGAAACATTACCACTTCTGTGATTTGATTTTCAAAAATACTACATACATGGTTGTCATTAGGAAGTAATATTTGGTTCAATGGGATTAAAATAATTTTTGGTGAAGAGTAACTTTTAAGTTTAATTAATCGCGATTAAAGGTAATTAGTGAAATTTAAGGTAAAAATGATATTATAAAAATATGGAAATACCTTTACACTTGTCCTAAACTTATTGGATGACTCATGGCTGACCACGAAAATCCATGGGTCAACTTGGGGACCCCATGTAGCCACTTGGGTAGGAAAATGACAATAATAACTTTTTATTTAAAGTAAAAATAAAATTGTCACAAACATGAGTTGTTTTACTGAAACAATTATTAAATAGAGTTATATAAGGTAACATTTAGACTAAAAATATTCATTGGAAATCCAAAATTTTTTTCTACATCATGATATTTTTTTTATTATTTTTAGACATTATATAAATTAAATATTGTTTTGACACCATGATGATGCAGTGATTACCTCATTAATTAACGATTTAAATAAAATTAAAAGATAATGTAAAATATAAGACATAAACTTGGCAAAAACATATTTTATGAGTATATTTAGAACCATTATTACATTATCCTAGAAATATATAAGTGTGGGACCTTTAAAATCTGAAACTCATTTTATAATAAAGTAACATTTCTTGACTTTCTAAGAGTGCCCCTCCTCTCCTCTTATAAAAGGCCCCCACCACTACCACATTACTCACACCTTCAAAGCCTTTTGGATCAGCCATACTCTGGCCAAATACTCTCTCAACTTCCCTCTCGTACTCCTAGAAGCCTCACTTTGGGCATTATTTTTTCCAAAGAAGCCTTTGGCTCAAATCAAAAAAGAGTTACCCGATTTTAAGGTAATGTCTTCTCTTATGTTATTTTGTTTTATTTTGGTCTCCAACCCCGTAAACTCTTTTTATTAATTTATTTTGTAACAAAAAAAGTTACTTCAATATACTAGGATGTTGTTATGAGAAGGCTTTGATTTACACTTACACACAGATTCGTCTAATGGTTAAAAATCATACTATTTATGTGGTTGGAAAATTTCTGCCTCACAAAACGATGATTGTTCAATCTTATTTTAACACCTATCATGGTGGCCATTATGATGAAACTATTTTTATATATGATATATAATATGTTTTTGTTTTCCTTATGATCCTGTATTTTTCATTTATGGCATACATTTATGATTTCCATTATGGGTAAACGCGATAATTGCATTTTAGGAAGTGCGGACTACCGCCCCCTCAAAGTGATTTAAATCATTAATGCCATATGTGGTATGTATAAAGGATGGAGTAAATGGTATTATACACTATATTTTACTGGAATTATATTATACCTTTATATAATTATAACTTTATTCCATTAAATATGAAATAGAAATGAAAGTAGCGTTCATGTGTACGTACGGCTTACCGTCTCCATGAACGGTGCATTTCATTTCTTACCTCTAAATGTTATGTAATATTATAAATGAATGTATATAATGGATATATATGATGTTGGTCTAGGATTGTCATTTATTGAAGTTATATGCATCCCAAATTAATTACCCATTCTTAGAACTTTAGTATAGCATAAGTTTGGGGTCGATCCACAGGGAACTGTGGCGTGCATGAATTTAATTGAGTTAATACTTAATTAAGTAAGTATGCAAAATTTAGAAATGATTGGGTTGATTTTTTTGGGTTTTTATTAAAACCAAACTTATTTACTTTGAAGAATGGATATAGTTTTAAAGAAAGCAATGGGTAAATTTAAAGAGTTCTTAGAAATGTTAAGAAAAGACCTATCAGGGCTGTGGTGAATAAGAAGTTCTTATGAAGATTGTTTAAATGGTTGTATTGTTCATAATAATTCAATCGTTCAGGATTTTATTTTGTAACAAGATTTCCTTGGTCCGGTTCCTCATGTTTGGAATTAGAGCAGTTGACTCCTTGGTCCGGTAGTCAATGTCCTTAATTCATTATTACGTCCAGTCCATTACTTGGATCGGTGAAAACCTTCCAATGTTCATGGATGTTTTCACTGTTACATTTCATTTATATCACTGAGAATCCTTCCCTTGGACCGGCAATGAATTCTCAGTTATATTAGACAGTGGTTTAAGGAGAGTAAGATGAATTACAATGACTCAAACACAACTATATAAAACAATATACAAATTATGATCCCATCATCCACAGCCCCAACAAGAGGGGTTCTGTTACACATAGAATTTAGGAGAGAAATGACGCACGTGATACCTGACGGATTCATCATGTAGGCGTTGAGGTAGAGTATCGGAGGGTGGAATGGCGGAATAGTGGAATGACGGCACCTCGGTGGCTTCGAGAATGGTGGTAGCAGAGCTTCTCTCTCCTCCAATGGTTCTGAACTCCTAAAATCGTAGGCCAAGGCCTCATTTTATAGAAAAATAAAGTACACGTCATTTATAGAAAGTACACGCTGTGTACTTTTCGTCAACGCCTATTGGAACCATTTTCTTCACTGGCAGGTGGCCGAGCACGCCGTTCTTTACTTTTGCACACGGCGCCGCCTGCAAGTTGAGTGAACACGGCATGTAGCGCCGCCATACATGGCGTGTAGCGACGCCAGCCCCTTTTATAATAGAAGACATGGCATGTAAAATTTCAAACACGCCGTGTCTTCATCAATGTCCACATGGTCATGTGGACTCTTCTCCGTAAGCACTACTTCTAGAAAGCGGTACATGGTGTGTAGCGCCGACCCACATGGTGTGCATCTCTATATAGAGACATGGGCATGTACTCCCTGCGTTGGTCTGTGTCCTTGTCTGGATGCACACGGTATGTATAGAAATTACATGTCGTGTAGTTTCAAAAATTTCACAAACTTACCTTGATCTGTGTATTAATCCAGAGAGCTCCTGTAAGCAAACAGATTCAGAAAAATCAAAGAATATGTTCATGAATCCACAAATATTTTCTGAAAACATGCTTTTATCTTCAATTATATATATGGAAATGTATACACAAATTTGGTGCATCAGATGTTGATGATATCTACATCATGAATATAATTATGGATATAATGGATATTTTACCACATGAACAAAGTGTAATTATAAGAAGTTTATTTTTGACTCAAGTACCTAAAATTGACAAAACGACCGTTATTAACTTAAATAATTACATAATGTTCATAACATGGTAATAAGTGATATAAAAGGAATAATGAACTTGAAAATGTTCTTAAGCAGGTATAGATTAACTGTAGTTTATTATTCAGGAGGTTAAAGAGCAGTCGATTCATGTCAGACACAAGGTAAGGGAACTTCTTAACCCAATTTCCATTCTTTGGGTTAATCTCCTACTTTAAAATTATGTCATGATATTATTTTTTCCTATCATGTATTTATAATTTCATTATGTGTACAGATATTCAATACACATAATAGATCTATTTTATTTAAAAAATGATATTTGTAAGGGACTTCGTCTCAATATCCATTCATTGTGGCATATTTTGTTTTATACACAAATTTCTTCTATACTGTGTATAAACCCCCTTGACAATTACTTTTATTCAAAGGGAATATTTTTATACGAAGCGTTTTTACTAAAAGAAAAAAGGAATGTTTTTTTCTTACGTATGTAGCGACAATGACTTCCCCGCCGCCGTGACCATTATTTGAGTTTCGGCTTCATCTACATGCCATAACATTTTTTAAAAATGTAAAATAAATATAAAGTTTTAATTTTCTTTTATTTTGGTATTTAAAATGGGTTTTAAAGTGTTTTTATTATATCAATGTGTTGTATAGATATCTTGTGATTGAAATGTAAAAATTTTATGTTTCCTTTATGCATATATTATGTGATATGATTATGTTATGGTTTATGATACGTTTAAACCTGTTCATATAAGGAATGCATTGGACTTAATTAGTGACGGGTGGAGCTTTCTATAGCTCCTCGATGCATCGGTAGGTCTCATGAGACAAACTAGTGTCTTGGCATGAGGTCTTGACAAAATCTTATTGTAGACTTGGCACGAGGCCTTGGATACGTGGTTATGATAGTCTGGCATTATACATTCCATCACTATGAAAGGGGTTATTGATATTGCATGTGATTATTCGACTAGTAGAATATCCATGTGAATAAGTAAATGGAATTATTAAATTTTATTTTTTCTATATTATGCTGATGTTCATGTTTAAAAAGGATTTCGTTTTAGTTATACATTGCCTTAAATGTTAATGTTTATTTATGAATGCTTCCATAATATTGTTATCCTTACTAAGAATCTGAGCTCACCCCTTTCAATGTTTTAATATTTTCCAGGATGTGAAGACGTATTTTATGAATGACCTGCAGGGACAGTCAGAAGTGGATATGAGTGTGGACTATGGAGACTTTGTTATTGTATTTTTTCACTTTATGATGTAATGTAACATTTATGAATGTATCTAGTGTTTCCAAGGCTACTAAACTAATCGGTCATTAGAGACTTGATCTTTTGTGATCATTCCAATGTTGCGCAATAATGCACCAACTCTGGGTAACTGTGGTCGGGGCGTTACAGTTGGTATCAGAGGCAGTTTAGTACTAACCTTGGAAGCTAGATTTAGATAAACATTGATTAGAGCACATAGCCCAAAGATAGACTTTGAGGATTAGTATAGAAGAACATCCTAGAATTTTGGTATTATAGAGATTTTGTGAGTTTTCTGAGTAATACATCCATGTCTAGATATGAGCTGGTAGAGGCGGCTCTGGCACAGATGTACCTTGGGGTAAAACCCAAAATCACCACATTGAGCTAGACTTGAACGGGAACTGGTGCACGAAAACGGGCCTTGATGCACTCTTGGTTAAGTCACTCCCGGGAGATATGCTTAGGATAATTCTCATTTTCTTTACAAACCACTAAGAAGGGTTATGAGTATATACTTCCTCAAAAAAACAGTTTTAAGATTATGGATTATATCTATAAATAGTTCAATTAATGTGAAGTGTTTTACAAGTATATAATTATGTATTTTGATTCATAAAATAATCTAGTTTATTCCATTGATTAGAAATGGCGCCTAGTTGAAGGAATGGAAACCGTATCAATACATGCACTCCTTTTAGGGATTTCCCTCCTGCTCAAGATAATTATTGTGGAGCTGGAGATACAACTGGTGTTGATCAACTTATTACCATACATGGACAACTCACTCTGGTTATGAATAATAAACTTATTCGTATAGAGCATCCTGATCTGCAACATGGAGGATCAATGTTAGACCGCTTCATGAGGGAACAACTGCCAAAATTTAATGGGGGTAGAAATCCATTAGTATCTGAGCAATGGATAAACTCCTTAGAGAAAATATTCCATGCCTTGGGGAGTAGCGAAAGGGAGAAGGTTGTCATGGCAGTCTACCGCCTCACTGGTGATGTCGATCAATGGTGGTCGCTGATTCAAAACACAATGGAAGATGAAGAAGTATCAATTATGGAATGGAGGGAGTTTAAGGAAATTTTCTTAGAAAAATACTTTCAACATGACCATCGATCAGATATGGAAAGGCAATTTCTGAGTCTAAGGCAGGAGGATGAGAATGTCCCAAAGTATGAGGCTAACTTTACATGTCTAGCGAGGCATGTTGTGGATTATATACATAACCCAAGAAGTATGATTGATAATTTCTTTGATGGGTTAAAACCATTTCTCCGTCGAGCATTAGTCTCACAAACCTTCTCATCATACGAAGATATTGTCTCGTGTGCTATCAAGATGGAAAATGAATTCCCTAAGTCTTATGACTTTAATAAAAAGCAAGAAAAGAAGAGATATTTTGATCAATATGGAAATGGAAATAAGGGGATGAAGAGAAAAGTTGAATATTAGTCCTGTAGTAAATGTAGGAAGAAACACCCTGGTACTTGCTTGAAGGGAATGGGAGTATGTTACAAGTGTGGTGAAAATGGCCACCAAGCTCATGATTGCAAGGGAAAGAAAGTTGCTGTCAATGTGGAATGCTATAATTGTAGTGAGATGGGACATTATGCAAATGAATGTCCTAAGAGTCAAGGGAACTTACCTCAGAAGAGGCCAAGGGATAAAGGACAAGCTTATGCTATCACTACTACTGATTTTGAAGCTTCGAAAGATGTGGTGGTAGGTAATTTAATGGTTTCCTCAAGTTTATCAAATGCATTATTTGATTCTGGATCATCGCATTGTTTCATATCTTCCCAGTTTTCTAAGAAAATTAGATAATTCCAATTTGATTTTACAATAGAATTGTCAGTCAAGACTTCTAAGGGAAGTATCATTGCAATAATGTTTTGTGAATCAGTCCCCATTAGAGCATATAAATGTTCTTTATCCACTGATCTCATTGTCATACCTATGATTGAGTTTGATATAATCCTCTCTATGGATTGGCTTTCGGACTATGATGCAAATATTTATTGTAAGAAGAAAAAGGTTACTATTTTTGTTAATGATGATAAGTAACACCTTATTTTTAGAGCAGAATCGTCACCACCTAATTCTTATTTAGATCCACCCCTAGTAGCTCAACTAAATTCAATTATTGGGGAGGAAGAGACTAAAATGACTAAGGGTGAGGAAAGGAATGTTCAAATAGAGAATGTAGTTATTGTGTAGGAATATGTAGATGTGTTTCTAGAAGATTTACCTGGACATACTCCAGAACGAGAAGTTGAGTTTTCCATTGATTTAATTCCTGGATCAAGGCCTATATCGAATACCCCATATAGAATGGCCACCGTGGAATTAGTTGAACTAAAGAAACAACTATAGGAATTGAGTAATAATGAATTTATTCGCCCTTGTGTTTCTCCATGGGGAGCCCCTGTCCTTTTTGTTAAGAAGAATGATGGATCGATGAGGTTGTGCATTGACTATAGGGAGATCAATGCTATAACAATAAATAACAAGTATCCCCTAGCTCGCATTGATTATTTATTTGACCAATTGCATGGGGCTCAATACTTTTCAAATATTCACCTTCAATCTGGATACCATTAGTTGTGTGTGAAGAATGTTTTGAAGAACTGAAGAGAATATTATTCAATGCTCCTATATTGACTCTACCATCAGGGAGTGATGAGTTCGATATTTATAGTGATGCATCAATGAAAAGACTTGGTTGTGTCCGTATGCAGAATTATTGGGTTATTGCCTATGCATCATGACAGCTAAAAATTCATGAGCCGAACTATCCTACTCATTATCTCAAGCTAGTTGTGGTAATATTTTCCTTGGAGATATTGAGACATTATCTCTATGGTGAAAAATGTGAGATATACACCGACCACAAGAGATTAAAATATATTTTCTCACAAAAATAACTCAACATGAGGCAAAGGCAATGGGTTGAACTACTCAAGGATTATGATTGCACGATACAATAACACCCAGGGAAGGAAAATAAGGTTGCAGATGGTTTGAGTAGAAAATATCATGGAGTTTTGAACATGATGAGAGTGGAAAGGGATCCTATTTTTATGGATCTAGTAATGATGAATATAGGAATCACCATGGAGGGTGAAACGTCAAAAAAATTTCAAATGGTTGCCAAACCATCTTTACTAGAATGGATAAAGTGTTCTTAGGCCGATGATGAAGAGTTGAGAAAGAAGATTAATGATGTGAATGATGGGTGATTGAGTGACTTTGTGTATGAAGATGGAATTTTGAAATTAGGTAGGAGACTTTGTGTTCCCGATATGCCTAATTTAAAGGGGGAATTGTTGGATTATTCTCATAGTTCCAATTTCTCTATACACCATGGGAGCACCAAAATGTATAGAGATTTAAAGGAAATTTTTGGTGGGACAACATGAAGAGGGAGATTGCTGATTTTCTGTCAATATGTATGGTTTGTCAACAAGTGAAAGCTGGAAGGAAAATGCCTGGTGGAGTATTGAAACCTCTTCCCATACCTGAGTGTAAATGGGATAATATTATGATGGATTTTGTCATGGGACTACCAAAGACTCCTAGAAGGAATAACACAATATGGGTCATTGTTGATCGTCTAACGAAGTCAGCACATTTTCTTGCTATAAGGGAAGATCTACCACTTGAACGTCTAGCAAGACAATATATTGATGAAGTTGCGAGACTTCATGGAGTACCGCTGTCGATTGTCTCGGATCGTGATCCCTATTTTACATCAAGATTCTGGAAAAGTCTTTAGAAGGCCTTGGATACTCAACTTTGTTTGAGCACTGCTTACCACCCTCAAACAGATGGACAATCAGAAAGAACTATTCAAACCTCAGAAGACATGTTGAGATCATGATCACTTGACTTTCAAGGAATGTGGGATCAATATTTACCTCTGGTATAATTTTCATATAACAATATCTTCCATTCAATTATTCAGATGGAACCATATGAAGCGTTATATGGAAAGAGATGTCGCACACCAACCAGTTGGGATGACGTCGGTGAATGAAAACTTGTATGCCCAGAACTAGTGGAGAAAATGGTTGAAAAGGTGAAAGTAATCCAAAACAACATCAAGGCAGCTCAAAGTAGGCAGAAGAGCTATACCAACAACTGAAGGAAGGATTTGGAATTTCAGGTAAGAGATCATATTTTCTTGAAGGTATCTCCATGAAAGGGAGTTATAAGTTTTGGTAAGAAGGGTAAATTGAGTCCCAGGTACATCAGACCCTTCGAAATTATAGAACTAATTGGGGTTGTAGCTTACTGTTGGGCAATGCCGCCATGTCTCTCCAAAGTTCACGATGTATTCCACGTATCACTGTTGAGAAAATACATGCCTGACCCAATGCATGTAGTCACCTATGAGGAATTAGAACTGGAACCCGATATGTCTTATTGCGAAGAGCCCATCAGGATTCTTGATATAAGAGAACAAGTGCTGAGAAACCGGGCGACTCGTCTGGTAAAAGTTCTATGGAGAAACCATAAGATGGTGGAGGCAACGTGGGAACCCAAGGAACATATGATGAAGAATCACCCAATTCTTTTTATACAGTGATATTATATGAAATTTTGAGGACGAAATTATTTTCAGGATAGGAGAATGTAATACCCCAAGATTCAACGGTACACTTCTCTTTGAATAATAAAGTAGCGTGTATTGTATGCAACTTCGAGTTTTAACACACACCACAACCAATCAATGTAGCCATTATGAATATTAATACCTACTTTTTGAAATTTTATAAATTTTATCTTTCTAAATGGACTTAGTTTTTGTATTCGGAATATCGAAATTATCCTATGTTGAATTTTTTGTAATTTTCTGAGAACTTCCAATTTTTTTATGAATAGTGAAAAATACTTAAAACAACTTTTTTAATAAAAATAATTTATTGTGATAAATTATAATATTGAATTGTTTTAAAGTATAATTACAATAAATTTTTACCATTTTATCCAATGGTGGTCATTAGAATTAATTTAACATTGAAATTGGACATAAACAATTGTCATTCTTTTGATATATATTGTTTTATAAAAAACATGCTATTTGTTGTGACAGCGGGAATTAATTATAAAATTAATTAATTCAACATATATTTTTGGATTTTTTAAAAATAGATAAAATTTTTGAATTCGGAATAGAAATTATAGCTTAGGGTGAAATTTTGGCATTGTTCTGGAAAACTTCAATTTTTGAGGAATAGTGAAACCACTAACTGGTAGTTAAAAAACTGATTTTTCATTTAAATGAAACATTACCACTTCTCTGATTTTATTTTCAAAAATCCCACATATATGGTTTTCATTATGATGTAAAATTTGATTCATTGTGATTAAAATAATTTTTGGTGAAGAGTAACTTTTAAGTTTAATTAATCGCGATTAATTGTAATTAATGGAATTTAAGGTAAAAATGATATTATAATAATATGGAAATACCATTACACTTTTCCTACACTTATTGGATGAGTCATGTCCGACCAATACAATCCATGGGTCAACTTCGGGACCCCATGGAGCCACTTGGGTAAGAAAATGAAAATAATAAATTTTTATTAAAAGTAAAAATAAAATTGTCACAAACATGAGTTGTTTTACTAAAACAGTTATTACATGGGGTTATATAAGGTAAAATTTTGACTAAAAATATTATTTGGAAAGACAAATTTTTTTTATAAATCATGAATTTTTTTTATAATTTTTAGACATTAAATAAATTAAATATTTTATGACACCATGATGATGAAGTGATTACCTCATTAATTAACGGTTTAAATAAAATGCAAAGATAATGTAATATCTAATACTTACACTTGTAAAAAACCTATTGGATGAATATATTTCGAACCCTTATCACCTTATCATCAAAATATATAAGTGTGGGACCTTTGTGTTAGCCGGAAAAGAAAAGGAAGTGATGACAAGAGGGGGGGGGGGGGGTGAATTGCCTTTTTAAAAAATTAATTAACAATTTAAAACAAAGAGAAAGTGAAGCGGAAATAAAGAAGGCAAAACACAAAACTTGATAATGGAGTTCGGCATAAACCCAAGCCTACGTCTCCGCTCCCAACTCATCCGTTGAGAGATTTACTACCGCATTCTTTTTAATGGTTTTAGCAAGAAACCCACTAGACTTTAAGGTTAGTCTAGAACCTATTAGAGCTTGCTTTTAATGGTTATGCAAGAACCCACTTGCTTTCAATGGTTGAGCAAGAACCCACTAGCCTACTTACAGGTGAAGGCTAGCTCACCTTTGATTCAAGACTTTTGAATGGTAAGGCTTGACTAACCTCTTCACACCTTGAAGGTGGTGTGAGAACCCAAATGAAAGGATGAGAGAAATAGTTGGGGGTTTGTAGGCACAAACCCAAATTGATGCTCAAAATAAATAAAACAATGAAAAAACATAATGGGGAAGTCTTGGGCGCCAATGGATTGATGGAGCTGATGAAGGGCGCTCCCAAGCTTCTTTGGTGGTGCTCCTTGGATGTGGAAGTGTGTTGGAGCAAGTGGGGTTCCCTTGGAGGAATGCGTCGGAGGTTCGCCAAATGATCAAAATGTATCCCGTGGGCTTCCTTGGCTTGGTTATGGTTCCGGTATCGTTCCGGGGCTTCCTAGTCCTTTATTTATAGAGGGGGAACCCTCATATGGTCTTTGGAGGTCTTCGGAGCCGTTGGAAAAGGCTTCGGAGCCGTTGGGAGGCAAGTGGACCAGCCTGGTCAAAGGCCCAACGGCTAATTTGACTGGCTCCACCGGCTGACCGGTGCATAGCCACCGGTTGGCCGGTGCTTGTAAAATGGAGATCAATTCTGCCCAAGCTCCACCGGCTAGCTGGTGAGGAGGCCACCGGTTGGCCGGAGCTGAGACAGTAGCAAACACTGTTCTGTCTGGGTGCCACCGGCTGGCCGGTGCTGAGGCCACCGGTTGGCCGGTGTTGAGGCAGTGGCTCAGCCTTCTGTCTGGGTGCCACCGGCTGGCCGGTGGTGGGACACCGGTTGGCCGGTGGTCTGGACAGAGGGATGCCTACTGTCCAGGCCTCTATCGGCTGGCCGGTGGTCGTCCACCGGTTGGCCGATGGACTGAAAATCAGTCCACTTTTCTTCATTTTCCACTTCTTGCTCCTAAAATCGTGCCTATTAACAAAAACACTTGAAAAAAAGATTAGTAAAATAAGAGAGTGATTGTGATCATGAAAATTAAACCACGAGGGGTTCGAGAGGTACAAAAATCTCCCCCTATTTTGATGATCACAATCACCAAAACAAGTAATGTAAAAAGACTGAAATGAGAGGCATGCTTTAAAAGATTTTTCTCCCCAATCAACCAAGAATTTCTCCCCCTTTGTGATTATCAAAATAGCACGAGGAATAAAAATTGATTGAGGGAAAGAGTTGGAAAACAAGATAGAGTTTTTAAATCAATTGAAATTATTGAAATTTTAATTGAAAGTTTTGAATGAAGATTGAATAACAGTTTGAATTGAAAGTTTTGAAATGAAAATTGAATAACAGTTTGAATTGAAAGTTTTGAAATGAAAATTGAATAACAGTTTGAATTGAAAGTTTTGAATCGAAAATTGAAAATTTAATTGAAAGTTTTGAATCGAAAATTTTTAGAATTGAATATTGAAAATGTTGAATTGAGATCAAAAAGGCTTTAAACGATCCTAACTCCCCCTAAATAAAAACAACAAATTACCGGGGAGAGGTTTTTGAAACCGAAACAAATTTTGGCCCGGTGAGACTCGCTAAGAGGGATTTTTCAATCCACACTTGTCTAGTGGCGGGTCTTCTCCTATAAAATTCATCATTTAAGAAAATAGATTTGGGCCTTCCATACCAGGCATTTTTGCAATTGCACTCATAAATTAAGTGCCCGGATTTTTTGCAATAGTTACAAAATTTAAATTGGGAGCTCCCCCTTACAAAAATAGTTGGAGCATGGGAAGAAGAAGCTTGCTTGGAATAGCCAAGCCCTTCGGTGGTTCTAGATATGCGTTGGGAACCAAACAATTTGGTCAAATTTTGTTCACCTTGGGTGAACTTAGCTATGGATTCCCTTAAATTTTGATAGTTGATTCCATGGAATCAACATCGGGAAGGTTTTGGATTTTGAGGGTCAACTCTTCCTTCTCTTTGAGAAGTTGTTCCTTTTCGGAAGAGAGTTTTTTGAAATTCTTTTTTAAAGCAACAAATTTGGAAGAAAGTTCGTGAAAACCTTCCTCCAATTGATCTCTAGCATGTTGGAGATCCTCATATGATAAATGGTTGAAAGAATTTGAAGAACTAGAGGAAGAGGAGTCGGAAGAGGTTACCTCATGAAATGTCATTAGGCATTTGTTACTGTTGTCACTTGAGGAGGAGGAGGAGGATGTAGAGCTATCACTCCATGTGGCCTTGAAAGCTTTCTTCTTTTCCTTTTGCTTGGCCTTTTTCTTTTTTAGTGGACAATCGGGCTTGTAATGGCCTTTCTTGCCACACCCGTAACATGTTACCTCGGGCTCGGATTTTTCGTCGTGTTTTTCTTTTCGAGCCTTGCAGGATTTCTTCTTCTTGTGCTTCTTCATGGACTTGTGCATTTTTCGGGCAAGGTTCTCCATTTCGGAATCTCCGCTTGATGAGGAATATGATGAGGAGGAGGAGCTTTCTTCTTGTTGAACTTTGAAGGCGATGTTCTTTGGAACTTTGATCAGTTTGCCTTCCTTTTCGGCTTGCCTCCTCAAGGTGATCTCATAGGTCATGAGGGATCCGATGAGCTCTTCGACCGGCATGTTTTTTATGTCTTTTGCTTCTTGGATTGCCGTGACCTTTGGATCCCATGAGCTTGGTATGATCCAAAGGATCTTCTTAACCATCGTCTCTGCAGAAACATCATCACCAAGGGACTTTCTCCCATTGCAAACATCAGTAAAACGAGTAAACATTTCAGAAATAGATTCGGATGGATGCATTGAAAAAGACTCAAAATCTTGATGGTACATGTCCAATCGAGTATCCTTGACTTTGTTGGTCCCCTCATGGGTAACCTCCAAATGTTTCTAGATTTCATGTGATGAGGTGCATGTGGAAACTCGATTGAATTCATTACGATCAAGGCCACAATGAAGAGCGTTCATGGATTTTCCATCATGCTCGAAATTTTTAATATCGGCTTGAGTCCATTTGGATTCATCAGGAGAAGAAAGAGTGTAGCATTGCATAACAATTTTATAAATGGGATAACCTATACTTCTAAGAAAAGTGGCCATGCGGGTTTTCCAATATGTATAGTCGGTTCCATCAAAAAATGGAGCACGACCCAAAGAATAGCCTTCGGGGGCGAAAGAGGTTGAATCCATCACAATGGATCTTGAATTTTAAACCGGTGAAGGTATTACTCCAATTTCACTTTGATACCAATTGTTAACCGGAAAAGAAAAGGATGTGATGGCAAGAGGGGGGTGAATTTCCTTTTTAAAAAATTAATTAACAATTTAAAACAAAGAGAAAGTGCAGCGAAAATAAAGAAGGAAAAACACAAAACTTGATAACGGAGTTCGGCTTAAACCCAAGCCTACATCTCCTCTCCCAACTCATCCATTGAGAGATTTACTACCACTTGCTTTTTAATGGTTTTAGCAAGAAACCCACTAGACTTTAAGGTTAGTCTAGAACCTATTACATCTTGCTTTTAATGGTTATGCAAGAACCCACTTGCTTTCAATGGTTGAGCAAGAACCCACTAGCCTACTTACAGGTGAAGGCTAGCTCACCTTTGATTCAAGCCTTTTGAAAGGTAAGGCTTGACTAACCTCTTCACACCTTGAAAGAGGTGTGAGAACCCAAATGAAAGGATGAGAGAAAGAGTTGGGGGTTTGTAGGCACAAACCCAAATTGATTCTCAAAATAAATAAAACAATGAAAAACCGTAATGGGGAAGTCTTGGGCGCCAATGGATTGATGGAGCTGATGAAGGGAGCTCCCAAGCTTCTTTGGTGGTGCTCCTTGGATGTGGAAGTGTGTTGGAGCAAGTGGGGTTCCCTTGGAGGAATGCGCCGGAGGTTCACCAAATGATCAAAATGTGTCCCGTGGGCTTCCTTGGCTTGGTTATGGTTCCGGTATCGTTCCGGGGCTTCATAGTCCTTTATTTATAGAGGGGTAACCCTCATATGGCCTTTGGAGGTCTTCGGAGCCGTTGGAAAAGGCTTCAGAGCCGTTGGGAGGCAAGTGGACCAGCCTGGTCAAAGGCCCAACGACTAGTTTGACTGGCTCCACCGGCTGACCGGTTCATAGCCACCGGTTGGCCGGTGCTTGTAAAATGGAGATCAATTCTGCCCAAGCTCCACCGGCTGGCTGGTGAGGAGGCCACCGGTTGGCCGGAGCTGAGACAGTAGCAAACACTGTTCTGTCTGGGTGCCACCGGCTGGCCGGTGGTCTGGACAGAGGGATGCCTTCTGTCCAGGCCTCTATCGGCGGGCCGGTGGTCTTCCACCGGTTGGCCGATGGACTGAAAATCATTCCACTTTTCTTCCTTTGCCACTTCTTGCTCCTAAAATCATGCCTATTAACAAAAACACATGAAAACAAGATTAGTAAAATAAGAGAGTGATTGTGATCATGAAAATTAAACCACGAGGGGTTCGAGAGGTACAACACTTTGAAATCCGAAAATCATTATATAATAAAGTAACATTTCATGACTTTCCAAGAGTGCCCCTCCTCTCCTCTTATAAAAGGCCCCCACCACTACCACCATACTCACACCTTCAAATCTGTTTGGCTCGGAAAAACATTACCCAAATACTCTCTCAAATTCCCTCTCTTACTCATAGAAGCCCTACTTTGGGTGAAGGAAACCATTGTCTCAAATCAAAAAAAAAGAGTTACCTGATTTTAAGGTAATGTCTTCTCTTATGTTATTTTGTTTTATTTTTCTTCTCCAACCCCTTAAACACTTTTTATTCCTTTATTTTGTAAAAAAACAAGTATCTTCAATATAATAGTATTTTCTTATGAGTAGGATTTGATTTACACTTACACAAACCTTTGTCTAATGGTTAAAAAACATATTATTTCTGTGGTTGGAAAATTTCTGCCTCACGAAATGATGATTGTTCAATCATCTTTTAACACCTCTCATGGTGGCCATTATGATGACACAATTTTTATATATGATATATATTATGTTTTTTCCTTATGATTCTATATTTTTCATTTATGGAATACCTATACGATTTCCATTATAGGTAAACGCGATAATTTCATTTTAGGAAGTGCGGACTACCACCCCCTCAAAGAGATTTGAATCGTTAATGCCATATGTGGGATTTATAAAGGATGGAGTAAATGGTATTATACATTATATTATACTGGAATTAAATTATAACTTTATATAATTATAACTTCATTCCATTAAATATGAAATAGAAATGAAATAATCATTCATGCGTACGTACGGCTTACCGTCCCCATGAACGGTGCATTTCATTTCTGACCTCTAAATATTATGTAATATTATAACTGAATGTATATACTAGATATATATGATTTATATGATATATACATCATGAATATAATTATGGATATAATAGATATTTTACCACAAGAACAAAGTGTAATTATAAGAAGTTTATTATTGACTCAAGTACCTAAGATCGACAAAACGACCGTTATTAACTTAAATAATTACATAATGTTCATAACATGGTAATAAGTGATATAAAAGTAATAATGAACTTGAAAAAGGTTCTTAAGAAGGTAGAGATTAACTCTAGTTTTTTATTCAGGAGGTTAAAGAGGGGTCTAGTCAAGTCGGACACGAGGTAAGTGAACTTCTTAACCCAATTTCCATTCTTTGGGTTAATCTCTTACTTTAAAATTATGTCATGATATTATTATGTCATATCTGGTATTTATACTTTCATTATGTGTACATATATTGAATACACATAATAGATCTATTTTATTTAAGAAATGATATTTGTAAGGGACTTTGTCTCAATCACCATTCATTGAGGCATATTTTGTTTTATACACAAATTTCTTCTATACGGTGTATAAACCCCTTTGACTTTTACTTTTATTCAAAAGGAATCTTTTTATACGAAGCATTTTTACTAAACAACAAAGGGAAAAAAATTTCTTACGTATGCGGCGACAATGACTTCCCCACCACTGTGACCATTATTTGAATTTCGTCTTCCTCTACAAGGCATAAATTTTTTAAAAAATAAAAAATAAATATCATGTTTTAATTTTCTTTTATTTTGGTATTGAAAATGGTTTTGAAAGTGTTTTTATTATATCAATGTGTTGTATTGATATCTTGTGATTGAAATGTGTAAATGTTATGTTTTCTTTATGTCTATTTTATGTGATATGATTATGTTATTTTTTAGGATATGTTTAAACCTGTTCATATAAGGAATGCATTGGACTTAATAAGTGACGGGTGGAGTCCGATATAGCTCCTCGACGCATCGGTAGGTCTCATGAGACAAACTAGTGTCTTGGAATGAGGCCTTGACAAAATATTGTTGTATACTTGGAACGAGGCCTTGGATACGAGGTTATGATAGTCTGGAATTATGCATTAAATCATTATGAAAGTGGTTATTAATATTTCATGTGATTATTCGACTAGTAGAATATCAAAGTGAATAAGTAAATGGCATTATTTAATTTTATTTTTCCAATATTATGCTGAAGTTTATGTTTAAAAAGGCTTTTGTTTTAGTTATACATTATCTTAAATGTTAATGTTTATTTATGAAAGCTTCCGCAATATTGTTATCCTTACTGAGCATCTGAGCTCACCCCTTTCAATGTTATAATATTTTCCAGGATGTGAAGAAGTATTTTATGAATGACATGCAGGGATAGTCAGAAGAAGATATGAGTGTGGACTATGGAGACTTTTTTATTGTAGTTTTTCACTTTATGATGTAATGTAACATTTATGAATGTATCTAGTGCTTCCAAGGCTACTAATCTAATCGGTCTTTCGAGACTTGATCTTTTGTGATCATGCCAATGTTACGCAATAATGCACCGACACTGGGTAACTGGGGTCGGGGTGTTACACTATTGTTATCCAGATTTTCTCATGTATTAATACCATATTTTCACTCTTTTCACTTAATCTTTTTTTACGTAAAATCTTATCATCTCTCTCTCTCTTCGGTCAAAAAACTATTGAAATCAAAAAATATTTTTTCTAAATTGTTTTGAAGATGTATTTGAAGAAAATTTCAAGGGATATTGGTATTAAAAACTATTTCTAGATTTAAATGTTTTTTTATGTTTTCAAATATGTTTTAAAAAAAAATTAAAATGTTTTTTTTAAACAATTTTTTAATGTTGGAAAAATATTTTACTCAACATATATCTTTAAAATATCTTTCAATATTATTCCCTATCATATATAACATTCATTGGGGTTACTCATGAATGTTGGGGAAATTATTAGATGTTTCCTTTCATATTTTTTATCAAAATGGATTATGTATTTATTAAATGATGTTTATGAAACCCATTTATCTTTCACAAGTTATATCGTTTTGAAACATTCTTCTTTTTAGATATTATATTTTTGATGGAATGATTATTAAACATGTTTATTTTACATAGGTCATTAAATGATTACAAATTTATAATACTGATGTAATTTCATGTGCTATGATTATTTAAGATCTTTTGGAACATGAATTTATGATTTCAATATGAGATGGGTGCGACCTATATATCCCTCCAATTAAATGTGTAATGATTTATTTTTCGTGAGATTAACATGGATGGAATAAGAAATAAACTCAGTTCAGTATTATATGGATGGAATGAGAAATGATTATAGTTCAGTAATATTGGGAAGGAATGAGGAGTGAACTCTCTTTACTATTATAGGGCTAGAACATGGCGTGAACTTGATTCAGTAACGGAATTTTTCTACAAATATTTTATTGGCAACAATTCCTTGGATACTATAGAAATCATAATAAATTGTTTTTTTTTCCACAATACCATATTTTATTCCTATGTTTTAATTTCATGGATTTTATTCTTTATTTTATTAAGATTAATGTCTTATAAACTTCCATTATTTATGTGAGGATTCATGTATATAATTCTTGATATACAAGGTATGATCTTCTATTTTCATAATTTTTTTCTAATAACCATATTCTCAGGATAATGCTAATATATCTACCTTTTTTACCATTTTGGAGTAGTTGAGATCACCCCTTTTTATGTATCTATTCACATGTTATGATGATATATATGTTTTTTATGTCTAAGAATTATACATTTCATAAAGAACTATGTGGGAGATAATGTGTCTTACTTATATATCAATCTTTATTATTCAATGTTTCCAAAGGCACAAGACTAGTACGAACATTGGGAATTTATTTTTATAATGTTTTAAGTATTTCAAAAGGGTTATATAATTTTAATTTAAGAAAACTGAGGGTCTCTATAGTGGTTGTTAGATCCAAGGGTTTGGTTGATCTTGAGAATCTATGATGTGAAAACCATAGTGATAAACTTAAGGACTTGTCGAAGGATAATTCTATGTCTATGGAAAAGAATAAAAGCATTTCCTAGAATTTTTCTAAATGATAGAGTTGCTGAGTCAAAAGTTCTCTTTTGACATCTAGATTTTGTTTTGGAAATCAAAAATGTATTTTCAATCGTATCGTACTGACTCGGTTAATTGTATTGTACTAACTCTGTCAATCATATCATACTGACTCTGTTAATTGTATCGTACTGACTCTGTCAATCATATCGTACTGACTCTATTAATTGTATCGTACTGACTCTGTTAATCATATCGTACTGACTCTGTCAATTGTAATCGTACTGACTCTGCTATTCATATTTTCATTACTTGTTTTGGTACTTAGTAAAAACTCTTGTTTCATACTAATCCTACTTTTGTTTATAATCTTCATATATCTTGTTCTAACCAATACGATGTCGTTGTGTTAGTTA
Organism: Viscum album; assembly: GCA_963277665.1. NCBI lineage: Eukaryota > Viridiplantae > Streptophyta > Magnoliopsida > Santalales > Viscaceae > Viscum > Viscum album. Next base: position 403,503,207 of record OY728150.1, on the reverse strand, counting down.
AAAACTAATCAAAACGATGTCGTGATTTCTGTTTCAATAATACCATTATGATTCCAGGTGTCCATGTCCCTATGAGTTTTTCGGAGAAATATGACCGTTGGAGGAGATATAACCATTGGAACCCGATGCCTATAAATAAGAGTTCATTTGAAGTTGAAAGTAGAACAATGAGAGATTTTAAAACAACTGTGATACTTTGCTTCAATCAAGATTCTAGAGAGAGATGTTGTGACTTCTCTCATGTTGTGTGCTTTGTATGTCAGATCATTGTATCGAGGGATTTCATGTGATTGATAGATAGAGGTGTCGATTACCTACAAAAACAAGGGCTGCCGGGGATAGGTAGACAGACGGTCTGATCATCGTATCGAGGGCTGCCGGGGATAGGCAGACAGACATTCCGATCATCGTATCGAGGGCTTCCAGGGATAGGCAGACAGACAGACCGATCATCGTATCGAGGGCTTACCAAGTTGATGGTGAGACACACTCTTTATCCTAGGTGAAAGGATAACCCTTCTCTTTGGGTTAAAAGAATTGTAATTCATTTACATTTCCGCTGCTAATTGTATTAGAAAGGAAATTTTTTTTGATTCCTTTTCTATCTCTTATACATTTGTAATTGTTTCAATTACATCCATTCTATTACATATTGTATCAGTTGATTCTATACGCTTTAAGGTAGAATCATTCATCTTTATATTACTCTGATTGTTATGTTCATCTCGAATACAATTGTATTACATTTTATTAGTATTACAATACATCATACCATTTATATTAAATACAATTTTGGGTGTTTGTATTTGTATTAGTTTAAGAGCTTTTAAACTAATCTCTTATGTGTTTAAATACATGATTTTTTAATCCTACAATTCACCCCCCCCCCTCTTGTATTGTTCTATCTTATATACATATACATTTACATATTCGATCCAACAATTGGTATCCAAGGCAGGTTTCCACTGATTTTTATTTCTTGTTCTATTTTTATAGACTACACTAACGTGTAGAGTGGAAAAGTTTTTGTTGTATTAGATGGAAGGAATGGACATTGGGTCAATAAAAAATCTGAATCCTTCTAGACCATCTATCTTTGATGGAAATGATTATGAGTATTGAAGAGATCGTAAGAAGACTTATGTGATCAATACTGGTGTAGAAAATTTTATTATGCTTACTGGAGGTTACAAAATCCCTGACAAAGAATTCAGTACATTCACTAACCAAGAGATGCAAGAATATAAACTGAATTATAAGGTACACAATACTTTGTTATGCTCTATGACCAGGAATATATACAGTTAGATATCTTTATGTGTAGAAGCCAACTGTATTTGGAAGAAATTGGAATTCCCTCATTTTGGTACATCCAAAGTTATAGAAACAAGAAGAGAAATGCTTCGAGCAGAGTATCATGGATTTATTTTTCCATATAGAGAGCCAGTATGTAAAGTGCAAAAAAGGTTTATGAAAATTTTCAACAGTTTACAATCTATGGGAGAAAAAGGTCTTGATGATGAAGCTCTAGTTGATAAAATTATAGATATAATGCCAAATGAATGGGAGTCAACAAGGACAGCTATTGATGAAAATAGAAAAGTTTCCCAGATTTCTCTAGATGAACTCTTTGGAATTCTTCTACAGCACGAGACAAGAATGAAGAGAGATGCTGATTTCAAAAAGAAGAAGAATGGTAATGGAAGTATATCCTTACATCTAATGTTAAAACACCTAAAAGGCTTACAAAATCCAAATCCAAGAAAGTTATATCTGATTCAAGTGATTGTGATCTTTCGGATAATGAGTTAGACAATCTTGATCGAATAATGATCAAGAATGTGGGAAAGAAATATTTCCAATATAGATTTATAAAGAAAGATGGGAAGGATAAGAAAGATTCAGAGGTAACTTGTTATGAATGTAAGAAAGCAGGACATATAAGGCCTGATTGTCCTTCCCTGAAAAGGAAAGACAGAAAGGAGAAACACTCTCAATGAAACAAGAAAAGGTTTTATAATAAAAAGAAAGTATTGAAGGCAAATGATACCTGGAGTGCAAGTGGTAGTGATTCTTCAGATGATTCTTCAGAATATGAGTCCTCAGGACAGAGGAATATTGGACTTTTAGCCAGATTACCAATTGAAGATCGTTGTCTCATGGCTAAGGTAGACAATGATGAAGCTATTACAAATGTCTCTTTAAATGAAAATTATACTGATAATGGATATTATGAATCTTCAAATGATGAATCTTCATCATCAGAAGATTATACATTAAATTCTTTTGAAAAAGTATCTAGATTTTCCAAATTACTTGAAAATGAAGATTCTAAACTCAAGAAGAAGCTTGAGAAAGCAAACTCCAGAATTTCAATTTTGACTAAAGAAGTGTCAGATCATTCTGAGGACCTTGATGTGAAAACATCTGATTTTGAAAGCTTTTTAAAAACCCTTGAGAAAGTCAAATCTTAAAAGGATAAACTTTATAAGGACCTAGAAACTATGTTTTCAAAGAAAAATGTTTTAGTGCCTAACACTAGTTCAAAATCAAATGTTTTGGAAAATAAGAATTTGGTATTAAAACTAATGTCAGAAATTTTCTCTTTAAAAAAATGTTTATCAAAATTTAATCATGGAAAGGAAAACTTTGACAAGATGTATTCTCAAATTAGACCTTTGAGAAATCGTTCTGGACTTGGTTATACTTATTCTAAACCTATTTTTAGTAATAACTATTTTTTTACTCAAAAAACCTCTTTTTGTTCTAAGTGTCAATGTGGTGGACACTAGAGAAGATATTGTTCTCTTAATAAAAATAAATCTTTAGGATTTCATAAAGCTCATTTTTGAAAACAAATGTGGATTCCTAAAATTATTTTATCTAACCCTTCTGCATCCAAACAAGTTTGGGTTCCGAAAAACTAATTGTTTCTTTTTCAGGAAAATGAGAAGTGTGTCAATAAAAATATTTGGTACATGGATAGTGGTTGTTCTCGACACATAACCGAAAACAAAGATCTCTTTGAAAAGGTTATCAAATCAAAAGGTGGAAAAGTTACCTTCGGAGATAATGCACAATGAAAGATTGTTGGTATAGGTAATATTGTTTCAAATGATTTGTTTATAAAAGGAGATATTATTCTACAATTTATCAGAACGCAAGAACAAATTGCTGACATTTTTATAAAACCATTATCTTCTGATAGGTTTGAGTTTATAAAACAGAAGCTAGGAATGATTACATTGAAATAATCATTCATATCCACTTCTTGTTTTACTTTTCTTCTTACAGTAAACAACTCCCTTTGAAAGGGGGAGAACATTTCTTACAATGTTTTTATTCCTTCTTATGATTTTTAATTATTTACTCAACTGATGTGTTTTTTTTTCTGTTTATCGTATTGACAGTTGTATTGTAATATATACCTATTTGTTTATCGTATTCATAGTTTTATCGTAATATATACCTATTTTTTTATCGTATTGACAGTTTTATCGTAATATATACCTATTTTTTTATCGTATTGACAGTTTTATTGTATGATTTTTCTTTTCCATCGTATCAACCGATGATAGTAATGATTTTCTTTTCCATCGTATCGAACGATGATGGTAATGATTTTATTTTCCATCGTATCGACCGATCATGGTAATGAATTTCTTTTCCATCATATCTACCAATCATGGTAATGAATTTCTTTTCCATCGTATCGACCGATTATTGTAATGAATTTCTTTTCCATCATAACGACCGATCATGGTAATGAATTTATATTCCATCGTATCGACCAATCATGGTAATTAATTTCTTTTCCATCGTATCAACGATTCATGGTAACGAGATTGTTTCCCATCATATCATCGGTTCATGGTAACGATATTGTTTCCCATCGTATCGTCAGTTCATGGTAACGAGATTGTTTTCCATCTTATCATCAGTTCATGGTAACGAGATTGTTTTCCATCGTATTGTCAGTTCATGGTAACGAGATTGTTTTCCATCATATTGTTAGTTCATGGTAACGAGATTGTTTTCCATCTGCCAGTCAGTTAATGGTAACAACTTTTTTTTCCATCGGTATGACGTTTTTTTTCCATCGTACGGTTGTGTTTTATTTTTATCACTACTAAAACCAACAATTACCTTACGTTCTCCAGCATGTACTTTTCATTTTTTAAATTTTTTTTCTCTTTAGTTTTAATCCTAAGCATTGATCCGTTTTTCTCTAATCTTGACCGTAGAAGATCAACGGTCACCCCTGTATCGCTTATAAATAGCCCCTCCTCCCCAAAACCACATTGTTTTTTCAGGTTTTGAGGTGAAGCTCTGCTCCACTGGTATTAAATCATCGTACAAACATTCATCGGTAGCACCTTTATGTCTTAATCCCTTGCTAACACTCCCGCCGAAATGTCTTCAATGACTTTTACAGAGAAAGACTTTTTCAGAGAAAGGTTATTTTCTCGGGAATTTTTTGATTCGTATGATTCCACAATCAGAAGAATCATTCTGTTTCAAGGATGGGAACATTTTTGTTTTGAATGATTTGTTTCTCAGGATCCGGTTCTTTTTGATGAAGTCAGTCAGTTCTATAAAACTGTATCTTTCGACAAAGACATGACTATCAATTTTTCTGTGAACGATAGAAAGTCGTCTATGTCTGTGAAACAAGCGGCTCATTTTCTAAATGTCCCAATAGAAGGGTATTATTTCTGTCCATCTCATAAACTACCAGAGGATGTTGGTACGTTTAATAGAGAAAGTGATAAAATGTCCTTGTTTGTTATTAATGAAGAAATGAGAAAAGTAGCTCATATTTCTCCGGACAATCGGTTTGTGACTTTATGGATGTAAGGTTTTCTTATCCCAAGGAAAGGGGATAGAGAAATTCTGAAAGTTTCTTATATTTTTATGCTTAACTATCTTGTAAATATGAAAAAAGTAAATCTCATGGGGTATGTTTTTGAAACCATTAAGAATGTCAAGATAGGAGGGATTAAGTCCTAAATGATTATGTATCGAGCCATCCTTAAAAAGTTTATTCTTGAGAGCGTGATGTTTTGCAACATTCCATTGAAAGGAAACCCGATAGATCTGAAGCCATCTTGGATTAGAAAAAGTAATATGAAGAAGTTGAATGTTTGTTTTAATCAGAATTCAACACTTTTTTTGAGTGATGCAGAAGCTGAATCGGCTCAGAATCAATCGGCACCTATGCCAGCCAAAGACATTCCTTCTCTTGTTGATCCTCAGAAGTCTGATCCTCAAACCAGCTCGAAGCTGAATAAGAAGCCTAAGTACATTAATGAAGTTGTATCCAAGTGGAGAAAGGATAAGGAACAAAGAAAAGAAAGTGATCCAAAGTTTGGAATTGATCTAGATGAAGCCTTTGCTGAGAGATTAAGGGTTGAAAATACCCTTCTGGCTAAAAAGAAGAAGAAGGTTCTTTTGAAATGAAAAGCATAAGAAATTGATGTCTCTAAAGTCTTGAAAGCAGTTGAGGAAGCTAGTGCTCAACATACAGCAGAAGTGCATCAAGAGCCTATCGTGCAGAGCCTTCTTGAGAAAGAAAAAGGAAAACAAATGATGGAAGAGATAGAAGAAGTGGAAGAAGAGTAAGGAGATTTCCTTTTAGAATTTCTTCAAAGTTCAAAGAAGAGTTGGGAGGAATCAGTTCAAAAGCTGAGTGAAGGTGTTCAACAAACCCCTCATGCCGATCAAGCACTCTGTGATACTTCTGAAACATTGGATAAAACACCACCTAAAGTAAAGCAAGGTGCCCAATCTTCTCATACTGAAAATGTTATTTTCATCAGTAATAAAGTGTAAGAAGAAAAAAAGCAGAAGGAAAAAGGAGAAGGAAAATAGCCAGTTGTTGACTCAAGCCAATCGAATGAATTTCCTTCGTACGATGAGGATACTGATTCAGAACATACAATCTCTCTCAAGAAGAGTGATTATATTGTCCATGTTTTTAGAAGGGTTGAAAAGACCATTCCTTAATTTCCCAGGCTAGAAGGGAAAATTGATTTCATTACTGACAATCAGAAAAAGAAGTTTGGTTCTGTAAGAGAGTTGAGAAAGAATGTCTTGGCAGTTGAAGCCGATTTGAAAGTCCTTTCTGAAACCTTGGCTACTCATAAGAAAGCTTGCAACAAGATGACCAAGTGGTCGTACAAAACAGATAGCTCAGTCAATGATCATGAGTTAGCAATTGAAGATATAAGAAGGTTGTCAAATGAGCTTGCAATTGCTTTCAATAAGCTTGACAAAGAAACAGTTGAAAGGATGAATCTTTTGTCTCCCCAACGAGCCGATATTCCTTCAGTAAAAGACTTGCAAGAGAGAATGAATGATTTTCAATCTGAATTCTCGAAGGTTTCATCTTTCAAGGATGAAATGGTTTTTTTGAAGAAATGAAATTCTATGTTATCCAAATATAACAAGAATCTGCAAGACAGAATTGATACCCTTGAAGAAGTAATCAGTGTCTAGAAGGAGACTATCAAGAATCGAGATCATATTTTTGCAGACCAACAAGAGCTTCTCAGAACTCAGGGCGAATCAATTTCTGGAGACAAGAAAGAAATCAAGATGATGAAAGCTGTTCTTCATGAGCTCATAAAGAAAGATAAGGAAAGAGAAAAAAATGACTGTTGTATTTGTTTTCATTTGGAACCTATCATTGTTTTGTAATAAATTTTTTGTTTCTTTTCTTTTGTCCTGTAATTCTTCTCTCTAACCCTTTCAGACTACTCAAAGTAACCCCATTCTTTTGGTAAACTACAAAGGGGGAGAATGTTTTATAAAGGGGGAGAATTTTTCATAAAGGGGGAGAATGTTTTACAAAGGGAGATTGGTTTAATCAAATGCTTTGAAACCAAGGAAAAACTTTGAAGACAATCCTTAAGAAAGTATACACCTAAGGGGGAGTTAGTTGTATTCACATTCATATTCTAAAGATTTTCCAATAACTCAGGGGGAGATAAGTATTTCTTGTTAAATTTACTTTTTTTGTTGTGCTTTCCAAAAACGGGGAGATTGTTGTGTCAAAAGTTCTCTTTTGACTTCTACATTTTGTTTTAGAAATCAAAAATGTCTTTTCGATCATATCGTACTGACTCTGTTAATTGTATCGTATTAACTCTGTCAATCGTATTGTACTGACTTTGTCAATTGTATCGTACTGACTCTTCAATCGTATCATACTGACTCTGTTAATTGTATCATACTAACTCTATCAGTCATATCATACTGACTCTGTCAATCGTATCGTACTGACTTTGTCAATTGTAATCCTACTAACTCTGCAATTTATATTTTTATTACTTGTTTTGGTACTTAGTAAAAACTCTTGTTTCAAAATAATCGTACTATTTTTTATCATATTCATATATCTTGTCCTAACCAATACGATGTTGTTGAGTTAGTTAAAAACTAATCAAAACGATGTCGTTCTTTCTGTTTCAATATGACCATTATGATGTCAGGTGTCCAAGTCCCTCTAAGTCTTTCGGAGAAATATGACCATTTGAGGAGATGTGGCCGTTGGAACCCGAGGCCAATAAATAGGAGGTGATTTGAAGCTGAAAGTAGAACAATGAGATATTTTGAAATAACTGTGATACTTTTCTTCAATCAAGATTCTATAGAGAGATGTTGTAAATTCTCTCATGTTGTGTGCTTTGTGTGGCTGATCATCGTATCGAGGGCTTTCAAGTGATTGAAAGACAGAGGTGCCAATTACCTATAAAATAGAGGGTGTCGGGGATAGGCAGACAGACGGTCCGATCATCGTATCAAGGGCTACTGGGGATAGGCAGACAGACGTTCCGATCATCGTATCGAGGGCTGCCAGGGATAGGCAGACAGACAGACTGGTCATCGTATCGAGGGCTTACCAAGTTGTTGGTGAGACAAACCTTTTATTCTAGGTTTAAGGATAACCCATCTCATTGGGTTAAAATAATTGTAATTCTTTTACATTTCCGCTACTAATTGTATTAGAAAGGAAATTGTTTTTTTTCCTTTTCCATATCTTATACATTTGTAATTTTTTCAATTACATCCATTCTATTACATATTGTATCAATTGATTATATACGCTTTAAGGTAGAATAATTCATCTTTATATTACTCTGATTATTGAGTTCATCTCGAATACAATTGTATTACATTTTGTTAGTATTACATTACATCATACTATTTATATTCAATTCAATTGTGGGTGTTTGTATTTTTATTACATTAAGACATTTTAAACTAATCTCTTAAGTGTTTAAATACAAAGTTTTTTAAACCTACAATTCACCCCTCTTGTATTGTTCCATCTAATATACAAATACATTTACGTATTCGATCCAACAAGAGTAAGTGGATTCCTAGATATACATCTCTATCTAGATACTAATATTGGATATGGCTATAGAAAATATGTACCTATGGGTAAAAACCCCAACATAATGTTTTGATCCTAACTTAGTGTAATCTGGTACACAATATTGGGCCATACTTCACACTTGGTTTGAAAATCAAGGGGGATATGATTTGGAAATTAAAGAACTCATCCCAAACCACCATGAATGATTTAAAAAGTTTCTTGATATTGTTTCTGAGGCTTTCCGCCGGGGCGCGCGCATCCGTCTGAGGAGGAGGACGCGCTGCTTTGTTGCCCCGCATTCCCTCTTTCCAAAGGCGGGCGGCATCCGCTCCTTATTTAGGGACGTCTGCTCCTTGATCGAAACGGGATGATGGGATGTCAGTTCTTCCTTCCGTGGATTCCTCCTCGGAACACATCACCTAGTCCGGGTCTCCCTCATAGATTTAATACGTAGTTCGTGAAACTCTTCCCAGTGCCATGTTTCCATGGACGCCAGTTAATTACACTGCATCTGTCGGTACATTCCAAAGTGTCCAGTCAGGGCAGCAACCTTCAGTCAGGGGAGTAGTCACATTGAGGCATCAGTAGCGTGTCTGGATGCTGGGGTACCTGGCATGCCTGTCTGTTATCCTTGGTAACAAGGCTTCTCGAGGGCCTGTAGGCCTGAGGCATCCCACATCGAGCGTGGGGAATTATATGTCGTAGACACATATCTGAGGTTTTCCTCAGCTTCCCATGCTCAACACAGGGTATGCTGCGAGTTTAACGTCTTGCGGAGGCGAAATAAGGGTGATCACAACGTCCAATGAGGACAGATCCAAGGTGGTGCACTCCCTAGAGGGGAAAAGGGTGATGAATCGGGGTGTACACAGAGGACAACGACCCAGAGATATGATGGGGCTTACACATGAAAAGCGGCCCATGCGCCGCTAGGAGCAGCGAGGAGGTGGATGGCATGAATGAAGTGGAGGGGTAATGAAATGGGACCATCGCAGGGGGGGACAGTGAAGTTGGGATTGAGCCTTGAAGAGGCTTCCTACGTATCCCCGTGGTGGGGAATCAAAGTCCACGTAGATCGGGTTGGTGCTGGTAAACCGACGTGAAGCTGGACCTTGGCCCGAGGAATGTCGTCAGCGAACCAACGTGAAGGTGGACCTTGGTCCGATGGGCATCGTCAGCGTACCGACGTGAAGGTAGACCCGTGGGTCCACTAGTGGTGGGCTTGAACCTTGGGAAGGTTTCCTACATACCATGCCTTGACATGGATCAAAGTCCTCATAGTTCAGGTAGTTTAACGTCATGTGGGACGATAGTGAACCCTGACGTGAATAAACGACGGGTGGTGGGTGTCGGCGAACCGACGTAAGTGAGGGACCTTGGTCCGATGGGAGTTGGGCTTGATCCTCTGGGAGGATTCCTATGTACCATGCCTTGACATGGATCAAAGACCTTGTAGTTCGGGGTGGTCACAACGGCTTGCCTTCGGACGGGAATTGCAGTTTTGCATCATGCTGGACGTTGGTAGAACTCGACGTGAATTGGATGATGGTTGGGCTTGAACCTCATGGAGGCTTCCTACGTACCACGCCTTGACATGGATCAAAGACCTCGTAGTTCAAATGGGGCTATGTCGGCGAACCGACGTGAAAGTGGACCTTGGTCCAATGAGTGGTGGGGGTACTGTTTAATTTCATGCTGGACGAGGGCGAAACTCGATGTGAAATGAACGACCGAGCAATGTGGCTTGAACCTCATGGAGGCTTCCTACGTACCATACCTTGACATGGATCAAAGACCTCGTAGTTCAGGTGGGAATAGGTCGCAGCGGCTTACCACTGGACTAGAATGCAGTTTAACGTCATGCTGGACCGGGGTGAGACCCGACGTGAAATGACGGGTGGGCTTGAACCTCATGGAGGCTTCCTACGTACCATGCCTTGACATGGATCAAAGACCTCGTAGTTCATAAGAGAAAGATCCGAAGTGAAATGACGGGTGGCCTTGAACCTCATGGAGGCTTCCTACGTACCATGGCTTGACATGGATCAAAGACCTCGTAGTTCATAAGAGAAAGACCCGACGTGAAATGACGGGTGGGCTTGAACCTCATGGAGGCTTCCTATGTACCATGCCTTGACATGGATCAAAGACCTCGTAGTTCATAAGATAAAGACCCGACGTGAAATGACGGGTGGGCTTGAACCTCATGGAGGCTTCCTACGTACCATGCCTTGACATGGATCAAAGACCTCGTAGTTCATAAGAGAAAGACCCGACGTGAAATAACGGGTGGGCTTGAACCTCATGGAGGCCACCTACGTACCATGCCTTGACATGGATCAAAGACCTCGTAGTTCATAAGAGAAAGACCCGACGTGAAATGACGGGTGGGCTTGAACCTCATGGAGGCTTCCTACGTACCATGCCTTGACATGGATCAAAGACCTCGTAGTTCATAAGAGAAATACCCGACGTTAAATGATGGGTGGGCTTGAACCTCATGAAGGCTTCCTACGTACCATGCCTTGACATGGATCAAAGACCTTGTAGTTCATAAGAGAAAGACCCGACGTGAAATGACGTGTGGGCTTGAACCTCATAGAGGCTTTCTACGTACCATGCCTTGACATGGATCAAAGACCTCGTAGTTCATAATGGTGAGGGGTCAGGGTCGGTGCTCACTGAAAGAGCGCTGTCGTGGGCTCCCTCAAATGATTAGTGTGATTTGGGGTACTTAAGTGCAGCAGAGTGGCTGACCAAGGTCGTCTCTCAAAGGAGGAAGTGAATTTAACAACTTATTAGAGGTATTATAGAAGTAAAATAAAAGATAATAAAAACACTACTTGAAAGGATGGGGGTGGTTGTTTATAGTTTATGAATCTAGAAGAATTTTGCTGGAAGAAGATTGTATATTTTTTTTTTTTTTTTAGTTTTGAAATGAATTTCAATTTAAATGACACAACAAGAAGATGTTTTTTTTAGAAATCTATTTAAAAAGCGTAATCGATCTAACTCTACCTCTTCACTTTATTATTAATCATTATCATTTAAATTAACATTCACTTAATTATGATCCCTTAATTTGTTAAATCCCGAACCCTACGAGAATTAACTTTACCACGAAGATTGAAGTGAATTTTAACCTTAGGCTAACTTCGGAACATGCAATCGCAGCACCCTGCTTTGATTGATGTTCTAAGATTAGCTTATGATAAGTGGTAAATTAAGGCACATATCCATTCTGGAAATGAGGATGAATTGTGTTTAGGGATTATATTTGAACTCTACAAATTTATCCCGTGTGGTCTTGTATTACCGATTAAGATCGCGCTCTCACAATTTACACAAAATCCCGACCTCGCGTGTTTTTATGTTAATTGTTCAATTGCTTGCTTAGTTTCATACAATTTAAAAACACAATTCATGGATCATATTAAGTGAATTACAGTAGCTCATTGATTCAAAATAATTAAATGAAGAGGGTAGAAGATAGATCGATTACTAAAAGACTACTCTTCCATGGGTGGCGTAATCATCGTAGAAGCGTTTTGCATGTGAAAAGGTTTAAAATAGGTATAACCCAATAACGCTTCTACTCAAGAATTCCAGCCCAATTAGGAAGATTAAGAGAAGAAGAAATTTAAACAAAACAGAAGAAAAGAGAAGAAATATAAGAAGAGCAATGAAGTTTATTACACAAATGAAAACATTACAAAATGAAGAAGAGAAGGAGGCTTCGATGAGGGGATCCTTGCTTCAAGAGCTACCCCTCTTACAATGGTTGGAGAATTTGGGTGAAACAAATTCTCCTCTGCCTCCAATCTCCCAATGCACGTCCCAGCCTCTCCAAATGAGAAAATCACTAATTTATAGAGTGGAGGGGAGGCTAGGTTTAAAGTGGTTTCAAGTGTGAATGCAAAATCTCGGCCAAATATTTTAATGAAACTTGAACCGCCCATTTGACCTCCAAAACGCGTGACTTGACCGGCCTTCCAGAAGGATTATTTGTGCCAAATCATGTCCCCGAGCTTTCCTCAAATTTTGGGCTCAATCCAAGCCCGTATGTAGAGGATATGGCCCAAATACAGAACCTTCTCCATTCTGGCGAGCCCAGCCCAACTTTGACTTCATGGCCCAATTTCAACAACCACATTAACTCTTTAGCTTTAGTGTCCTGAATAAAAGTTGTAGATAATTAAGTTAGGAACACTGTTACAAAATTTAGAATTCAAATAATAAATATAAAAATATTTATCTTTGAAATAATACAGTGCACTATTAAGGGTAAAACTGGAATTTTCACAAAATTTTCAAATGAATGATCAAATCCCAAATATTTTATAAATAAACATATTTAACACAATGTGAGGAAATTATATCATTTATTATCAATAAAATATTCAATAAAATAGTGTTTTATCAACTCCCCCACACTTACCCTTTTGCACACCTAGGCAAAACCTCATATCAAGTAAACATCAATATCAAATCAAAACCAATTTTAAAACACATATCTTTAAGATCAATCAATTTCACACCAAGAATAAAAAAAAGATATCATGCCTCATAAAAAACCTTATTTCAGGTTCTCCATTTATATCATTCAATATATTTCCACTTCATTTATCCACCCATGCACAAAACACTTACCTCGCTTGAATTTTCTCTCATCACTCAAATATCAATTTTTTTGCAATGTCTTTCTCATCCAAACTCATACAAGGGTCACCATAGGCTTGATAGATTCCTACATCGCTACCCGATGTGAGTCAAGGACATATGTTTATCATGAGGACTTTTCAGGGTTGTTTTGTGGCTTTCGGTTGGTAGGATTAAGATGTGAAAAACTCTGAGGCTGAATGAGGAGGGCTTGACTCTTTTAAAGCAAAATTGCATTAATCTAATTTTCACTTAAATATGGTCTTCTCTTCAATCCCCATAGTATCAATTCAGCTCCATCATCATGAAAAGTCATGAAAGGTTTACACCATTCATCATTTCAGCATAAAAATGTCATTCTTCTAGAACATGATTTTCTTGAAAGCTCCAGATGGGCACAGCTTTCCACCTCAATTAGAAGCTCCAGAAAAGGCACAGCTTCACTTGTCATGAAAGCTCCAGAAAAGGCACAGCTTTCAATATAATGACTTTCTTTAGCAGCAAACACATCTCTTCAGAATTTAATTTTCCACCCAAAGTATCACATAATGTGGTGGCACAACACAAGACAGCTTCCCCCACACTTAAGCTCAACTAGATTATGCAATTTCACTTCAAGAGTTGGTTGGATAGGGAAAATTGGCTTGTAATGTGGCTTAACCTAACAGGCTGTGCATGGCTTCTAAGGGCTACAAGGATTAAATATTCAAGGTAGGCCACTATAAAAAAGGATTATTTGAAATAGGGGTTTTAATACCAAACAAATGCCTCAATCATTTAATCACAAGTACCTCAAACCCTCAAGTTTTGACAGGAATAGATCAAATTCTGGTTAAATCAAGTATGGTTTGGTTCTCTCAAGAAGTGAGGTGAATGTAAAGAATATGAAAATAATGGTTTAGAAGCCTCACAGGAAAGTGATTTCAAATTTAAAGACAGTGAGATGTGGCATGGGATTCAAAATTCTATGTACTTTCCATGAAATTACTAAATATTTGAACTTGAAACAAAGTCATTTCAGCATTAATTTAAGCTTAGTTTCATGGGGTAAATTGTTTCACTTATTTATATGGATTTAAAAATGGTGATGAGAATCATTTCAGCTCAAAAGTTTCAAAAACACACAGAAAATTGTAAAATAAACACACAAATTTTGAAAAACACACAATTTTTTTTTGGTTTTTTTTAACAGGAAAACAATTGAAATTACTAAACTAAAAGGCTCCCTCCCCCACACTTAAAATATTGCATTGTCCTCAATGTGAACTCGTGAGATGATATATGCACATGAAATGCAGAATTTTTAAATAGGACAAATAATATAAAAGTGAAAGGGTTAGGAACAGCCTGATGTGATCAAGTGATGATGGGGTCATGCAGTGTGATAAAATCCACTGCATCAGTAGGATGTCCCTCAATGTATCTCTTCAAACGTTGCCCATTGACTGTAAAGCTCCTTCCTGTGTCCTCTTGTGTGATCTCCACTGCACCATAAGGAAAAACATTAGACACAATATAAGGACCTAACCATCTGGAACGCAACTTACCAGGCATCAACTTCAGTCGTGAACTATAGAGAAGGACTTTCTCTCCAATATGAAACTCCCTTTGTTGGATCATTTTGTCATGAGCTGCTTTTGATCTTTCCTTGTAGAGCCTTGAGTTCTCATATGATGACAGGCGAATCTCCTCAAGCTCTTGAATTTGCAACTTCCTTTGAATTCCAGCTTGGGCCAAATCCATGTTACATTTCTTTATAGCCCAATATGCCCGATGCTCGACTTCCACGGGGAGATGACACGCTTTCCCAAAAATAATCCGAAATGGGGACATACCAATGGGGGTCTTGTATGCTGTCCTATAAGCCCACAATGCATCATCCAAGCGCTTTCTCCAATCCTTCCTATTTGGCTGCACGATTTTCTCCAAGATTTGTTTCAACTCACGATTTGAAACCTCAGCCTGGCCATTTGTTTGGGGGTGGTATGGTGTTGATGTTTTGTGTGTCACCCCATACTTCCGAAGGAGGGAAGCAAAATTCCTATTGCAAAAGTGTGTCCCTTGGTCACTGATGATGGCCTTTGGTACTCCAAACCTGCAAAAAATCTGTGCTTTGACAAAATCCACAACAACATGAGAATCGTCAGTCCTGGTGGCCTTGGCCTCCACCCATTTACTCACATAATCGACAGCAACAAGGATATACAAGAAACCAAATGAACTAGGAAAAGGTCCCATAAAATCAATTCCCCAAACGTCAAAAATCTCACAGAATAAAATGGGTTGTTGGGGCATCTCGTGTCTTCTTTAAATGTTTCCAGTGTGTTGGCAACGAGAGCATGACTTACAAAATACATGGGAATCATGGAATAAACTAGGCCAATATAATCCTGAGTCTAAAACCTTCCTAGCTGTCCGTTGGGGTCCAAAGTGTCCACCACAAGCAAGTGTATGACAGAAATACAAAACAGACTCAAACTCATGATCGGGAACACACCTCCTAATGACTTGGTCACTACACATGCGCCAGAGGTATGGATCATCCCACACATAATACGTAGACTCACTTTTTAATTTTTGGACTTGATGCTTCTTCAAATTTACTGGGATTTCAGAGACAACAATGTAATTAACTAAATCAGCATACCAAGGATGCTTACCTGAGATGGTATAGAGATGCTCATCGGGGAAAGTGTCCCGAAGTGGTACCTGGTCCAAGGTGTCACCCTCTAGTGTGTGAGTAATCCTACTAATGTGGTCTGCCACCAAATTCTCTGACCCCTTCTTGTCCTTTATCTCAAGGTCAAACTCTTGAAGAAGTATCATCCAACGGATAAGTCGTGGCTTTGCATCTGGCTTCTTTAGGAGGTACCTCAAAGCTGCATGGTCAGAAAAAACAACTACTTTAGAGCCCAATAAATATGAACGAAATTTATCTAAAGAAAATATAACAGCAAGAAACTCCTTTTCTGTTGTGGTGTAGTTTGATTGGGCTGAATCTAGTGTCCTCGATGCATAGGCGATCACATGTGAACGTCCCTCCACCCTCTGAGATAAGACAGCTCCAACCGCGAAGTTGGAGGCGTCACACATAAGCTCAAAAGGAATCTCCCACCGTGGGGGCTGTATGATCGGTGGAGTGGTCAGACACTTCTTTAGCTCATCAAATGATACCCTGCATGAATCATCAAAATTGAAGTCAATATCTTTTTGAAGCAATCGAGATAAGGGTAGAGCGATCTTACTAAAATCTCTGATGAAGCGTCGATAAAATCCAGAATGTCCAAGGAATGATCGAACATCACGCACACATGAAGGGTAGGGTAAGGATGAAATGATGTCTACCTTAGATCTATCAACCTCTATCCCATGTTTTGACACTACATGCCCTAAGACAATGCCATGCTCTACCATGAAATGACACTTTTCAAAGTTCAGGACTAGATTCTTCTCAATACAACGATTCAACACATATTCCAAACTACTTAGACATTCATCAAATGAAGATCCATACACTATAAAATCATCCATAAATACCTCCATGCAGGTCTCAATAAAATCAGAAAAAATACTCACCATGCATCTCTGGATGGTACCTGGGGCATTGCAAAGTCCAAATGGCATCCTCCGATAGGCAAATGTCCCAAAGGGACAGGTGAATGTAGTCTTCTCCTGATCCTCCGGATCTATAGGAACCTGAAAATATCCAGAAAATCCATCCAAGAAACAATAGTGTGTCTTCCCAGCTAATCTCTCAAGCATCTGATCAATAAATGGGAGGGGGAATGATCTTTGCGAGTGGAATGATTTAGTTTCCTATAATCAATACACACGCGCCAACTGTTTTGTACCCTCATTGGAACTAACTCATCTTTCTCTTTTTTAACAACAGTAACACCACTTTTCTTAGGCACAACCTGAATAGGACTTACCCACTGAGAATCTGAAATGGGATAGATTATACCTGCCTCGAGCAATTTTTCAACCTCTTTTTTAACAACCTCCAAAAGGGTTGGATTGAGTCTCCTTTGTGGTTGCCTCACCGGTTTAGCTCCATCTTCCAAAAGAATCCTATGCATGCAAATGGAGGGGCTAATACCTGATATGTCAGCTAAGGTCCACCCGATTGCCCTGATGTTCTCCCTCAAAAGATTCAAAAGTTTTTCTTCATGTTCAAAAGAGAGATTCTTAGCAATGATAACAGGTAATTTTTCACCACTTAACAAGTATGAGTATTTGAGATTTGGTGGCAATGGCTTTAGTTCCAGTGATGGTGGCTGCTGAATAGATGGAAGCATGAGTGGCGTAGACATCTGTGCACAATCATACATATCATCTGAATGAGAGAACAATGCATCAAATCCATCAGAAAAATTAGCAGCCATATCATAATCAGAGTATACATGCTCAGAATTCGAATATGATTGGACAAATGAACCAATCCCAAGATCAGAAAGATCATGAATTAAAGGGGATGAAGTAGAATGAGACATCAAGTTGGACCCAATACTCATTATTTCATTAAGAAGTGAATAGTCCCCAAGAGATTGGGAATCAAAAATAGAGGG